>OZ038372.1:99316120-101874338 GCA_964036015.1 Leptarthrus brevirostris | reverse complement strand
CTTCTGAGCCCGGTTGTTGTTATATCTTTCATTGTTAAAGACATCACAGCATATCTGAGTGTCTTTTGCAGTAGGAGTGGTGCTAAAAGCACAAAGGACCTCCTAGATCGCAGTACACATAGATATAAGAAACAAGAATGGAAATAGAAAGAATTTGATGAATTGTTAAGATTTCATCCAAGGGTTATGGAATTATTTCGCACAACATAACTATTTATTTTGATTTTTATAACGCAGCCCGAATATGTTTCACGATGATACTGTGTGTTCCTTCGATTAACCGTCTTCAGATATCATAAAGATTCTAGAAATATCTGTCGCTTTTGAAATCATCCGATCTACCGGTCTCGTAGCAGGCCCAGACTTAAGTTTAATACCTCTATATGCATAGGGCAGGATTTATTGCATTTTCCGCGTTTGACATTGTTTTATTTTAAAACGATGTTTGATTTTACCTTTCTTAAGTTTACCTCTAGTGGGGACTTAAGAAGATTAAGTTGTTTTGTTGTACTGCCTTAGCTTACTTCTGGTTGGGGCTTCAGATGTTTTTACTTGTTGAATAAAAACTCTGGAGTAATTTTAATAAGACTCAAATTTTATTGATTTATGTTCAGTATTTATAGAAATATAATTGTTAATCTAAGCATTAGTTCGATCACAGGTGACATAAGCATGTGTCATGTTAATTCATAATTTTTATGTTTATGTTGCAAATGCGTCTATGCAAGTATGAAAGTACTGACTGGTCGAGCGACGTGTGATTGAATTTCTTCGCTTTGAAGTTATTGCTGATGGTGCAGTTTTACATGAAAAAATTGCTTCTCAATTAAAAAAGCTGTGACTACTGTTCTAACAAGGCTCTTTCTTAACGGAATATACCAACTACAAATCGCGCTCACCCTCCAACCCTGCAAGTTAACTTTGATACAATAAAATGTCGGGAAATTTTTCTAAGCGAATGAAACAGTTCTCAGGATTGTTTTGGATTCACAATAAGCTATGGGCGTTAAGCGAACTACTTAATTTATTTTTATACTACTACGGCTATATGCTACAGCCCCTGTGTTTTCGCATTGTCATAACAGGTAAGATTTCATAGCGTGCTACTCCTGAAGTTAAATTCAGTATTAGAATAAAACCCACAAACATTCACAAACTTAAGTATATACTGTGCATACAATAATTGCTTGCATTTACGTGTAACAATTTAATGCAATTGCTTAATTGCAAGAGCAATTGCCTAAATTAAAATGAGCAATTGTCGTAGTTAAAGAAGGCTACCAGATAGAAACAAATTTAAATTATTTTCACAATAAAATGTCAAGTTTGAAATTGCACAAGACAAAGTTCGCCTGAGGAAACTAAGACAAAGAAACTCAGACAAAATTGTTAGAGAAAAAATGAAACCCCTAAAAGCACTGAATAATGAGTTTCTCTTAAAACTTGCAACATTTTCCAGAGTAATAACATTTTCATGTCCTTGGCTTCCTTATTAAAGCTGTCATAAACTTTTGTTAAATTTAAGGGAAAGGCTTAAGGCCGCATTAATCCACCACCAAATTGCTTGCTCTAAAAAGGCAATGTGTGGGAGATGCAGCTTTTAAGATAAGTACATATTTTGTTTGTTTAAAAATTAAATTCAAGGGACGCGTCTAGGAGTAGGGACATGAATGCTGGCTGAGTTGTTTCATGACTTTGCTTTTTTCTAAAAGCAGGAAAGGGATCCATTATGGAATGGCTAGCAGATAAGGCTTTAGACTTGGAGCCAATTAATCTGAACTTATCTCAGCTTGCTTTAAGTAATGGGATCTAGTCGGCTTCTTAACTACAAAAGAAATGAGTTTCGAGATCGCATTTTTATAATCTTTCTGCAAATAACTTTTCTGAATACAGAATTAAACCAACTGCCCTTTATTTGATTTAACATACAGGGTGTTTCAGATCTGTCGTGCCAAAATGAGTAGGGTGATAGACTCAACTAGACAAACAAAATATTTTATGGCAGGGGGTGGGGGAAATCTCAACCGTTTGGGAGTTACAGGGTGATTCATAAATTTAAGTTATTCATGGTATGCACATTACTATGTTATTTTTATCTTCTGATCTACCCAAAATAGCGACATCAAACAAACGCTAAAAAACTACTATCCCAATTTCCTTTCCAAAATTATCAACAATATTGATCTAACTCCTACCATTACGGGTATAGTCACTTCCAAAAGTGAACAAAATGGTTTCCGATTACCTACAATTCAGAATTTTGCCAAATTTTCTCCGATATTCATGTAATTAGTACACCTCTCTTTTATTTTTATTGGATTGCCCATCTCATTACCTTTCCAGGAAGATGCAACATGTCCACGTAGAGAAAATATCTAGAAAATTTATACGACGAAATCCTATCGGAGAATATTATAAAAATCAACATATTAAAGAAATTAAATACAAATTAATTCTAAAATGCTTTTTATTGAATTTAAAAATAATTACAATTAATCTTGATAAGTAACAAAAGCCGTTAAAAACCTTCACCGCCACTTTCGATGCATTCAACAATCTCCTTCTAAGTCCCTGTTTAAGGCATATTGCAGTCAGCCTCTCCCGTATTTTCGTCGCCACATTCCAATTCGGCTAACTAAATCCTTCCTATAGTTAACAGGGCTTGAGTAAACCTCACCCTTCAAATGGAGTAAGTTCTGGAGATCTAGCAGACCAAGGAATCGGTGCACTTCGTCCAATCCAGCGGTTAGGAAATTTTTCACTTAGTATAACCTTCTGAGTGTCAGCCGCTGATACTCCATCGTGTTGGTAAAACATTCCCCTAAGATTATCCATAGGGTTCTCCTCTATTAGATCTGGCAGGGTATTGTCCAAAAAATCCGCATACATTGCACTATTAAGCACTTGCGGCAAAACGAATGGTCCTACCGAATGGTTGCCGATGATACCAGCCCAAACATTGACACTGAATCTCTGCTGGAATGAGGTCACCTATGCCCTGTGTGGGTTAATGTTCGACCAGGTATGGAGGTTATGGAAGTTTGTGATATCATTAGGGGTGAATTTACATTCATCTGTCTACAGAATTCGGTCCAGAAACGCTCTGTGGTCAATGTCGTGTTCTAGAAGCCAAGTGCGAAATTTCAGTCTTCTCTCGGAATGTCCTTCCAGTAGTCCTTGAGCTGGGTGATGGTGATGTGAACACAATCCCCCTCGATGAATAACCCTCCAAACCTTAGCTGACCACACTCGTAATCGCCTTGCTACTTGTATCGTGCTCGTCTCAGGGTCCTGCCTCACGATGGTGATTATTTGCTGCTCGACGTCGGCAGAGGTGCCCGAAATTTCGGGTCGTATCTTCCTGTCGTTTGAAGTTGCACTTCCTGTTTCTCTTAACCCTCGGGAATTCCGTATAAATACCCCTCTATACATTTTCGACCCTTTGTCTTAAAAATTTTGTTTATTTACCGAATTTCCTACCTTAAGTGCAATAAAATAATTAGGTAGTCCGAGATTTCTACCTTGCCATGTTGCACCTTTTTGGAAAGGTAATAAGATAAGAAATCTAATAACAATTAAAAAGAGGTATACTAATTACATGAATTTCCAAAAAAATTTGGGAAAATGTTGAAATTTAATAATTTTTTTTTATGTACATATATATGGCTCTTTATTTGGCACAAACGTTATAAAGCGTCAAAATCCTACAGAAACTAGCTACCCTAAAAATCACACAAATATCAAAAGACAGTAATAAGGATCAAAAAGAACATAACAAAAATGACTCATACTCATACGTTACTGTAAATAGGTTAAATAAAAGGACTCTAAAACTTGAAGGCAAAAACCTGTAAAAAAGAAAATACAAAGAAATTTTGAAATGCCTCCAAGCGAGTGCCAGCTCTAAGAAATGTTTCTTAATAACATATTTTTTAAAAAAAAAGTTGAACCGACTTCACAAAAAGCGCTAAAAAGCATAAAATAATTTTTAATTTTATATCTATTACGACATTTTGAAGCCGGTGCAAATCAAACAAACCAAACAACTACAACAAAAATATTTAATAGTCATTTCTTATGATCCCGTAAGCTGAAACGTTAGGGTAGTAGTATGTATTATTTCAATTGTGGTTATGTAGTTGTTTTATTTGTCTAATTTGCACCGACTTCAAAATGTCGTAATAGATATAAAATTAAAAATTATTTTATGCTTTTTACCGCTTTTTGTGAAGTCGGTTAAACTTTTTTTTTAAAAACTATTTTATTTTAAACTTTTTAGTGTCTTCTACTCTATACAACGAAGAAAGAACCATCCAAATCGGTCCACACGTTAGACGTTTGTTTTAACCCCCTACCCGACCCCCATTCCACTAAACTTTTTTTCTCATGGTATCAACCAAGGAACATACTCTACCGAACAGAAAAGGAATCATCGAAATCGGTTCACGCGTTACGAAGTTACTACTCCTCCCCCTCCCCCACCAACACCATAGGACCAAGTTATTCTCCTATTAGCAATGGGGGATCACACTCTATACAACAGCAAAAGAAGCATCCAAATCGATTCAGGCGCTACAAAGTTAGGTTCCACCCCCCTTCTCCCACCCCCCTCCCAGCAACATTTTTTTTCTCGTAGTATCAACCAAGGATCATACTCTACCCAATAGAAAAAGAATTATCCAAATCGGTCCACGCGTTACGAAGTTAGACTACCCCTCCCCCCCACCCACACCTTTCTCCATAGGACTAAATTATTCTCCTATTAGCAATGGGGGATCATACTCTTTACAACAGAAAAGTAACCATCGAAATCGGACCACGCGTTACAAAGTTAGGTTCCACCCCCACCCCCCACCCCATCCCCCTCCCTCATCCCCCTAAAATTTTTTTCACCTGGTATCTCCCACTGAACATACTCTACCCAACAGAAAAAGAATTATCCAAATCGGTCCACGCGTTACAAAGTTAGACTACCCCTCCCCCCCTCCGCCCACCTAAGGCCAAATTTTTTTTCTCCTGTTAGTAATGGGGGATCATACTCTGTACAACAAAAAAAGAACCATCCAAATCGGACCACGTGTTACAAAGTTCGGTTTCACCCCCACCCAACCAAAAATTTTTTTGACATGGTACCAATCTGTTGTTGACTTCGGCTGTCCTGAACCTGAAAAGAAAATTAATCGCGCAAATGGTAACCCATTATATGTTAATACCTGGCTTAGAGTCCCCCGATGTCCTGTCCAAACCAATTTGTTTGCCTGTGAACGCAGTCTTCCTCAGGATCCCACAGAGACGTCGCGGTCAAGCATCTGTAAAACCAGAACAAGGATTAATCATCAACTAACACAAATGAATTTCGAACTAACGTAATTAAATAACTATCATTATATCTTTTTTATTAATCATTTTAATTGTTAGTAAACATAAAAACTCCATTGTTTACTTACCAAGTTCACTTCATGTTCTCACGTCACTTTTACACTGCAAAACATGTCAAAACTTGACATTTCTCAAGTCAAGGCATCATTCAGCCCTTCGTTTTAAAGTTTTCACCCCGATAGAGAATCTGTGGCTTGCGTTCTCTCTCAAAAGCTTAACGAAAGATTCAAAATTTTGGAAATTTGCAACTTTCTAGCAGAGATCATGGAAGTTTCATAGATAAAATAGGAGTGAAGTGAACTTGGTAGGCTCTCTTCACGTTTATATTGGCATCAGAGTGGATGGATTAAAGAAATAAATTTTGTTTGAAGTGGATTGTTGTGTGTAAATTTCTAGATAGTGGTGACCTGAATTCAATGTTACAAAAGATTTTCCCGAATTGGAGCATTTTACCGAATTGGAGGTTATTCGCAAAGAATATTGTCTAGGATTCAACTCATTCAAGTCAGGCAAAATTAAATAGCAACAGGTGCAATTTTACAGGATTTTTTACACAATCGGTGAACATACTCTTTCGAACAAAAAAAGAATCATCAAAATCGGTCGACGCGTTACGAAGTTATGCCCGGTCAGACATAAAAAAAAAAAAAAATAATAAAAAAAAAAATACGCGTCGAACTTAGAACCTCTTTGTTTTTGGGAAGTCGGTTAAAAATTTTGAAAAAAATCCGATCAAAACCTAGAGCTAAACCTAAAACGAACGAACAAAATGAACCGAAACCAAAAAATCGAACTAGAACATGATTGTCTGAGTGTTCCCAGAGGGTAGATGCAGCACCGGGCGAAGTTTCTACTTCGTCAACCACTGCTCCCAAGCAAATGTAGAGCCGTTCGCCACTTTTCTAGTCCTCCAGGAGCACTCATCCAAACATGTTCTAAACAAACCGATTAGAGTCCCGCGGGACCAGTCTGCAGAGTCATTGACGTCTGCAAACTGCTCCCGTCATCCGATCATACGATTCCAACGTGAGACGTGTCCTTCCCGCAGCACTTGCAGCAATACCAAAGCGAAGAGAAGCTTCGTGGACAAGCTGCTGCAAGTCTGCGGCCTGATATTTCCAGTGAAAGACGAGGCTTCCGTTCCGCACCGACGATAAAGGTTGCCAGGTGCAGTTGAATGTGTCGGCCTTCGTTGCCATGAACTCTAGACGTAACCGCCTCTTCAATCTGGCAATGAAGTGATTCTTAAGTGCATGTGTGTGAAAATGTGGGTTAGTGGGCTATTGCCCAGGCTCGATCTGCATGCAGTACAGATGAATTGTCGACTTAGCAAGTGTTAAAATAAAGCTTATCACGCAATTTACCTGGTTACATGTCCTTGGCCCCAGTAAAATTGACGTTCTTGTAATACTGAATGTCGGGCAGATATGCTGGCACATATCGCGAACAAGATTATTAATGTCGCACAAGGTCGGGCATGTGAAGTATCTGTGGAACAGGGTTCCTTCACCACCACAAACCGTGCAGGCTCTTTGAATTCGTTGATCGATATGCGACAGCTGGTTTGGATGAACGAGGCTGTGATGGAGCAGTTTGAATGCCACATCAGAGTCTCTGTAATTGGACGGATATCTATAGATGACTCTGCTAGTTATAGTCCCCATTACTCCCAAGTCTACCCCAAGATGTGCGCGCCATCTATTAACCCCTAAGGTATCCGTATTATTCACTCCTACAAAGAGCTCGCGCAGCCTACGTAAAGTGAGTGTACTGAATGTCGTGTGCGGCGGTCGATTAATTCCGAAAGCGTCTATCACCTCAGTGCTAGGTTCACTAGTAGAGAGAAGACTAAAACGCTCTCGTGCTGTGATGTCTCCAGGAACTTTGAGTTGTCCTGTATCGGCCGTTACACGTCGAGGATTACTGAACACCGAATCTACTAACTCAGGGTTCAACCTGATCGGAATTGCTAAGAAATCCCCGTACCCAAGTTCATTCCACCGCAAATGAAATGTTGGTCTTCTTATTCTGCCCCAGGTTGTAATCGTGGAGATCATATCCTGGGACCAGTCATGCGGATATGGTGGACGAACCGAGAGCAGATAGTAGTGCTCCCCTGCACTACTACCCCCATAGAACTTACCCAAAAGTTGCGAAATTAAGTTATCTCTTTGACAGAACACTCGTTGGAATGCCCGTACCTGAAGACAACGAAATTTCACGACCATGTCTGTAAGACCCAAACCACCCTCCGCGAGTGACATAACACATCCGCTATGTATAGTCCCAGGCTGGTGAAATGTCAAAAATATCATGGTTGTGGGTAGAGGAAGGGAGCGGAACTTAACTTCATAACGCGTAGATCGATTTGAATTATTCTTGTTTTGCTTTATGCAGTACACTTCCCCATTTTTGCCACCCTAGTTGGACTTTGTGTTATTTATGTTCTGAGCTATCAATCTTTTCTTCGATTAACAACAGCATGAATGCCAAATTTAACTACTGCAAAAAGTATTCTTCCAATTTTTCCTACGCATGATAACGTCAAAAACAATCTTAGTGATTACAATGTATTCTTAGGTAATGCATAAAGCATTCTTCCATCTTTCGTTGAGCAAGTTAAAATAGGAAACGATTACTCATTTTAATACAATTCAGAGAATGTGCTCAGTCTAATGCGAAATTCAGTAGAAGGTTTATTGACATTAGAAAATAAAAATAAGACTGGAAGCATTTTAAATGTTTACAGGAACACTTAATTCCGATTAAGCATTACTTCCTAGTAATGATTTCTTTGATTGCTGAAAATGTCAAAATGGCTTAATTCTATTTAACATTCCTTTCTACTAAAGATTTCTTTGTAAAAGGTTATGCATAACTTTCGCGGACATACCAATGCAAAAGTCATCGAGAAAGTTATGCAGGAAGTATCCAAGATAGATACTCGGGAAACGATAACACTATCCACGAAGTATATATTAAATTTCCTACTAGGATATTTAGAAATTGTTGGCGAGGTTCGGTTGCGGGGAGGTGTGGAGCCTAACACTGCTATGCGTAGAACGATTTAGATTATTCTTTCTTGTTGTATAGAGTACGTGACTGGACTAGCACCATGGTAAACATGGGTGAGGGTATCGAAAGGCGCCAGCAAATAACTACATTATGTGCGACCATCCGCAAAATTTAGTTTGTCTATTTCATTGATTTTGGGCTTCAGTTTATTTTTTGAAAGTTCTAGTATTGAGATGGTTTTAACATGATGAAAAGTCAAAAAATCGATCTTTTGTTTATATTTTAATAACTTGAATATATTCCTAAAAGGGTTTTGCGAAATACTTATACAATTTTTTATATATATATAACTTTTAAGCATACCACCTCAGTTAATTTTGAGCATTAAATAACTGAGTGATGAACTCGAAAATAACGTTTCAAAGTTGGTGCAAATGATTTGGAAGAAACTATAAGTTCAATTAGGTTCTAGTTTTGAACATTCTATTCGAAATTATTTCTTTCGGACAATGAACCACTAATAGAACATTTGACTAAAATCTCGATGGACATTTCAATAAAAACACACCATTGTTGTTCAGTGCTTAGTTATCTTCAAAATCCTGTTTAGCTTTTTAAGAAGATCCGGTGTCGAAATATCACTTGCACCGATTATATATTTTTTTATTGATGCCGTAAACAAAGCAGCGTACAGAAGATTTGATGCAAAAACAAAAAAAATATTTTTTTTAAAGTTTAGATATTTAACTCAAACATGGTGTAATCTATTTTTAACCGACTTCCCAAAAACAAAGAGGTTCTAAGTTCGACGCGTATTTTTTTTTTTTTTTTTTTTTATGTCTGACCGGGCATAACTTCGTAACGCGTCGACCGATTTTGATGATTCTTTTTTTGTTGGGTAGAGTAGGTTCACCGATTGGTACCATGTCAAAAAAAATTTTGGTAGGGTGGGGGTGAAACCTAACTTTGTAACGCGTGGTCCGATTTGGATGGTTCTTTTTTTGTTGTACAGAGTATGATCCCCCATGGCTAACAGGAGAAAAAAATGTGGACTAGGGTGGGGGGAGGGGTAGTCTAACTTTGTAACGCGTGGACCGATATGGATAATTCTTTTTCTGTTGGGTAGAGTATGTTCAGTGCGTGATACCAGGTGAAAACAATTTTGGGGGTATGGGGGTGGGGGGTGGGGGTGGAACCTAACTTTGTAACGCGTAGTCCGATTTCGATGGTTCTTTTTCTGTTGTATGGAGTATGATCCCGTATTGCTAATAGGAGAATAATTTAGTCCTATGTTGAAAGGTGTGGGTGGGGGGGAGGGATAGTCTAACTTCGTAACGCGTGGACCGATTTGGATAATTCTTTTTCTATTGGGTAGAATATGATCCTTGGTTGATACTATGAGAGAAAAAATGTTGCTGGGGTGGGGGTGGGAGAAGGGGTGGAACCTAACTTTGTAACTCCTGAATCGATTTGGATGGTTCTTTTGCTGTTGTATAGAGTGTGAGCCCCCATTGCTAATAGGAGAATAATTTGGTCCTATGTTGTTGGTGGGGGAGGGGGAGGGGTAGTAACTTCGTAACGCGTGAACCGATTTCGATGATTCCTTTTCTGTTCGGTAGAGTATGTTCCTTGATTGATTCCATGAGAAAAACAGTTTAGTGGAATGGGGGTGGGGTAGGGGGTTAAAACAAACGTCTAACGTGTGGACCGATTTGGATGGTTCTTTCTTCGTTGTATAGAATAGAAGACACTAAAAAGTATAAAATAAAATAGTTTTTAAAAAAAAAGTTGAACCGACTTCACAAAAAGCGCTAAAAAGCATAAAATAATTTTTAATTTTATATCTTTTACGACATTTTGAAGTCGGTGCAAATTAAACAAATAAAACAACTACATAACCACAATTGAAAATAATATATAATACTTTTCAGCTTACGGGATCATAAGAAATAAGGATTAAATATTTGTGTTGTAGTTGTTCGGTTTGTTTGATTTGCACCGACTTCAAAATGTCGTAATAGATATAAAATTAAAAATTATTTTATGCTTTTTAGCGCTTTTTGTGAAGCCGGTTCAACTTTTTGTTTAAAAACTATTTTTTATATAAACGATAAAGATTTCGAGAAAAGAATTATAAAAATGAGACTGTTTTTTGCCAAAATGGTGCAAATACCTTCTTAAGGGCGGCTGGTTTGTATTTTCTTCATTGAATAATTTACTTTTGTTATATCCACTTCATTACCCGTTGCTCTGAATTTGATTATCTCAAGGGAAAAATTGTGTTAATTGCTTTTCTATACTGTTTTTGGGATAGTAATTTATAAATGGTCCTCTTAATGTATACATTATTCTTGGCAATAAGTTTTACTGTCTCTATTTCATTTTTAAAATTGTTTTGGTTTAATGGTATCTCTTATAGGGTATCCAGCATGGAATGGATAGAGAACATTTTGTTATTCCAGGAATGTAAAGAGGATTTAGGGATTATTGTATATGAGTTGGTATTATTTTTGTAAATATTAAAGTCGAGTTATCGGTCTGTTGTTTATGTTACTGTCAAGTTTATTTAAAATATTGTTGTTAATTAGCTGTCTAGATGCAAAATATGTCATCGACAGCTAAAATATAATTAATAAGATAATTATCACACTTGAAGAGGATATTCTCAAGATAGCGTATACAAAATCCTGTTAAAAATGAAGTAAATATCTAGCCCATCTTTCTGTAGAGAAATTTTGTTGTCCAATATTAAATAGTTTTGATACAGTACTGTGAAAATTTTTAGGATCACTTAAATGCTTCGGGAAATGTTATTTTTTCAAAGCATAATTATTCACAATGGTTTTTAAAATTAAATTGTTATATTTTTTTATAAATCATTAAATTTAAATAAAATTATGTAAAATGTAAAAAAACACTTCAAAGATTATTACTTGCCCGTATTGATTTTCCCCCTCTGTCCAGTAGAGGAAAAACGTGCTTTGAAAAAATAAAATTTCCCGAAGCATTTAAGTGGTCCTAAAAATGTTCACAGTACTGTATAAGAAAATATAGATAAGTTTATTTACTGTACGGATTCTGATTTGTCAATTAGTTTTGTTCTGACTGTATCACCTAGTATTTTCCTTAGGTTATTAACCGGCATAGAAGAAAAAGATTTCAAACATCGACGGATACTAGTTTAGCATTTTTGGCAATTGAAGATCTTGCATTTTCTGGGATAGTTTTCTAGTATTTTAATAGAATATTTGGGGTTAAAATTAATAAAATCCGGGAAAGGCTTATTAAGTTTCTTACAAAGCTTTTGTGCGGGAGAATTCAAAGATGATTATACGGGGTGAATAGGCCTACCAACTTTGTGTATCTTAGGGAGACCATAAACTAAAGGATAAGCGGATAACTACGGATTTTAACAAAAAGATTTCTCTCCTGTCTTATATTTTGTCTGAACTATTTATAGTTTCTTATTATAGTTTCTTTTCATTTCATTTATTTGCAAAACTTTTTATACACATACATAGCTTTACGACAGGTTAAGGGATTAGATCTAGTAAGTATTTTCGATTTTAGTTCTTCGGCATTTTCTTAAAGTATGACATCTTGAAAATATTCCCTAACAATTTCAAGTCAATCCGGAAACTAGTTTTCGAGATATCCCACATTTACTGAAGGGCTCTCTGCAACGCGCTAATGATAACTTTAAACGCGTTGAAACTATGTTTTCAAAGTCAAGAGAAGATTAACTATTAAACTAATGATTCCCTTTGTTTGATTAATTTCCGATGTACCAGTAAGTTGCTGTGTTGGTTACTGCAAATCGCAACTTCCGGAACGGCGCTAACTTGTTAAACATAATTTTTAACTCTGCATAATTAGTTTTGTAAAATAAATGTAATTACCGTAATGTAATTATTTTTAGAATTAAAATTAAATACATGCTACAGTCCCTGGCAAAATTATTTGATACTCTAATTTTTCTTTTAAAGGGCCTTTGCAAATTCAAAATTTTTATTAAAAAGAGGCTTTTATTAATAAAATGTTTTACTATTATGGTACTATTAGCGAGTGAAGTTAAAAAAGACCCTTTTTAAATTATTTTTGTTTAAATGAAAAATTTATTTTTAGAGCAAAATTATTTTACATATAAATTAGGATCTATATTTTATTAAAAAAATTTTTATTACTACCCAAACGCAAAAAGGTTCGTCTACCTAAGATTTTAGTTCGAAAATAAAAGTGATTTTTTTGATAATTCAGTATATTGGCAAAGTTATAATGAAATATTTTTAGCAAATACATTTCAGAGTGTAAGTAATTCCACTATACCTTACACAATCAAAATACGACCAAAGATCTTTTAAAAAGTGCAGCTTGTTTTATGTGAATCAACCTGCAAAAATCTTCGTCTATCATAAAACTTACCGCAAAAAGGTTCGTCTACCCTGAACAAATTATAATTTCGAAGAAAATTGTTTTTAAAAAAACTACAAACAATCGAGTAATTGTAAATAATTGTATTCAAATAATCTGAAATTGTATTTGTGAGTTTATTTTTTGGCTAGACGGCAGTTTTTTGTAACTTCTTGAGTTAAAACGACACACGGAAAAGCAATACCATCTCATCTGAGAAAGTTAGTAACTGAAAATTATAAAAATAAGAAATCTTCTTATCAAATTGCAAACAAATTTAAACTTTCAAGATCTACAGTACAGGGTATAATTATTTTATTCGAGACAACTGGAAGTATCGAGAAAAAACCGATACCAGAACGACCAAGACTGACTACTTCAAGCGAAAGTCGAATTTTAAGGAAAACAATTAAACAAAATCGTGCTGCAACAGAGTCTGGAATTTGTACAGAGAGCATAGGAAAAAGTGTTTCTGTGGATACCTATAGGAGAAGGATGAGGGAAATGGGTTATAAATCTTATAAGGTAAATTTTCTGATATTCTGTTGTGGAATTCCGCAATAATCTCTAAATTTTAAGGCTAAGGAGAAATCATTTTTAACCATTATCCAAAAAAAAGAAACGCTTCGCTTTTGCTAAAGCCCACGAAAATTGGACACTTAATCAGTGGCGATCAGTTACATGGAGTGATGAGGCACGCTTTGAGTTGGGCATGTAATCCTATAAAAAACGCGTCGTTCGAAAAAAAAACTAAAGCATTCCAAAATGACTGCCTAAGTCGAAAAGTTAAATTCCCAAGCTCTGTAATGATTTGGGAAGTTGGTCCTCTGTGCTTAAATAATACTACAATAAATAGCACTACGTACCAGACTATTCTGCAAAATTATCTTCTGCCATCAATACCTGCTTTGGAAAGACCAGGAGGTGAATATATTTTCCAGCAGGACGGGGCCAGTCGTCACACGACCAAATTAACAAAGCAACGGCTTCAAGAACATGAAGTTTCACTAATGCAATGGTTTGATGGCCATTGCATTAGTGGAACTTCATGTTCTTGAAACCAAAGCCCGGACCTTTCTCCCATTGAGAACATATGAGGAAAAATGAGACATTGAGGTATTCTCCCGCTGATCTAATGGATGTTCTTCAAAGGGAAATACAAAGCATCTGGGATTCAATAACACCAGCTGAGTGTGAAGAATTAGTAATCAATATACCTAGACGTATGAAGGATGTTATCTGACGAAATGGTGACACTTTTAAATGGTAGAGAAAAGTTTACCCAATTCCTGCAAGTTAATTTAATGTTTAGCAGGCTTAATTCTCTATGAAAAGAATTCGGATTTCTTTTCTTTTTTAGTGAATTGTGTTAAAACATTTGATGGATTTTTATATAAAGAATAATTAATAAATTAACATGTTATTTAATTGTTGCTTTTTATATTTTGCAACTTAATTTTTTGCAAATTAATTTTATTACATTTGGGAATATTTAATTTTTAAAAATTTGAACTTCCCACTTCTGTACACATCTGCCTTTAAATAACGCACAACAAAATGCACTATGATAAGTAAAATATACTCACAATACGATTTCAAAACATTCAAATCGTTACTCGATTGTTTGTAGTTTCTTTACCAAAAAATTTTGCTTTTGTAATTTGTACATGGTAGACGAACCTTTTTGCCGCAAGTTTTATGATAGACGAAGATTTTTGCACGTTGATGCCATAAAAAATGTCGCATTATTGAAAGAACCTGTAGTCCTATTTTGATTGTGCGAGTTCTATTAGAATTCCTTATATCCTAAAATATATTTGCCACAAGTACTTCTATATAACTTTGCCAGCAGACTTTATTATTAAGAATTAATTTTTATTTTCGAACTAAAATCTTGGATAGACGAATCTTTTTGCGTTTGGGTAGTAGAAAAAAGTATATCTGAAGAAAAAAAATCAAATGGCATTTTAATAAAGACTTAGTTAGTTGTGCATCCCCCCACCAAAACCGGAAGTAAAGCGTTTTTTTTTTTTTGAAAAATTAAGCGTATTCTCTTTTAGCTAGAATTTGGGCAAATTTGAAAAATGTCATTTCGAGAAAAACGCGTTTAAAGTTTAAAGCTACAAGGAATTTACACAGCTTCGTCAAAACATGACCATACAAAAATCTGTATAACTTTTTTTCTGTTTTGAGTTTTGACCTGAAATTTTTAATACATATTCTTGACACATTTATAGACCCTTTTATGAAACAAAAAAACTCGCTAATATTACCTTAAGTCATTATGTAAAAAATTAAGAATTGTTTTCGTCGAAATAGAAAATTGAAATCCAACCTGAGTGTGCAAAACAGTGAAGGAAGAAATAGTGGACCAAACAGTAGAGATTTACTAAACTTTCTACTAAACAAATATCGAAAATCCAGAGTTATTTTTGAGTTTTAAAGTATTATTGAATAACATGAGATAATATAAAGTTCCGTTTTGCGAAATTTTGAGAAATAGTGTTAGATGATTTTAAATACTTAAAGAACTGTAATTGATCTAAAAATATGTTAGTGTAACTTCTTGTAACCAGTATCCTTTTTTATGCATTCATGATGTAGTTTTTGCTTCATCTTTAATCTTTTACATTTTGCTTGTTTTGCAGAGGGTTTAGAAGATTTGCTTACAAGGGTCATTTTATGTAAAACAGAGATGATAGTAAAAAATAAACGATGTGGGTTAACAGTTAATGTGAATAATGTAGTACGAGTCCGAACCACACTTCGAAATCCGCGCGGTTTTCTTTTGTATGTTTATTTCTAAACATAAAATTTAATTTGGAATTATTTCTAACACATCTGAAGGAAGCAATGTACCCACGGTCACGACGCAGCGTGGAGTTCCCCGGTTGACGAGTGACACGATTTAAGATGTCCATGTGGCCTGAAATAAAAGGATCAAATTTCGTTTCATTGTCTATACACACGACTATTTATTCACATAGGGTGAGAAATATTAAAATAAATGTGAGCGTATGAATACTCGTAAAAAAACTTAATTTTTCTTTCAAAATTGGGGAACGTTTAATATCAAAAAATTTTAAAAATTAACGTGTTACCATATATTTAAAATTTGAAGTATGTTGCGGATTCTATCTGCGCGAAGGGTTTCTTAAAGACTCAAATCATCATAATTTTTGTAATATTGAGAATTTCAAATTGTCTTTAATATTTTTTTAAAACATTTGTTACAAAGATGTTATTCCTTTGTAGGATTTGGTTAAACTAAACACTATTTACATAAATTTTGTATTCTGTTTTGCAACTATCTGTGTGTTAAAAATTTTATTTGTATTAGTTACAGTATTTTATGTTGTTACACGCACCTTTTAATGCGCGTATTTGGCCGGCTGGCTAAGGTGTGGGTCAGGTGTCGACGCAGAACAGTCCTGGGCGCCACGTGGTTTTTATTCTGCTGAGTCCACGAACTCAAATTTGCCAAGGAAAGGTAAACAAACACTTCTTACAAAAGTAACTATGTTGATTTTATTCCTCCAAAAGAATTACGCAACTTTATGATATAACACTAATAAAGTTTAAACGCGGGCAAGGCAATGCACAGAAAATCACAAAAAAAATGTTACAAAAGAGCAAGGCAATTGAACTGGTATCGAAGTGGTACTTATCTTTTCTGTTCACCAGATTCTTCTAAGTGCTTCCTCACTATCGGATCCTCCTTTCGTTCTTTTTTTTTTAAAACAACTACTCTCACTGACTTTCTTTGTGAATAACTTTCACTCGACTGGCTTCTTCGTCTCTCGATGACATGACATTTATATATTCTTGCCCAGTATTTTGATTTCTTGTGGAAATTCCAGCCAAATTTTCCAATCGACTCATTAATACGAATCGGTTATTATTTAATAATATTTATTGTTTTTTTGTGTAAAAATCTTCTCCATATCTTTAGCTTCTTTTTGATATATTTCGTTGTATCTAAAGATGCGTAGTTGCCCAAAAATTCCGTCGGATAACAAAAATTTGACAGGTGACTTTACATTAATATTTATTGTCAATAATCCAATTTTTAGGGACAAATTATTCTTGAAAGATATGTTTTGGATTACGAACAATCCAATTCCGTGCCGCGTTTGTTTCGGGAAAATGAAGATCACGTCGAAAATTCAAGTTTCGTGATATGTATGTTCAGGTTAAGTGCAAGTGTCTTAAGTGCTCCAAAAATCCCCGAGGGAAAGAAATCCAGACCACGTAAGTATTTACTCAACCTAATGTCTCTTTATATGAAATAAACACCACTCAATATTTCTAGGTAAAATCATTAAGGTGACTTCGGTGCATTGCCTTACCCGATTACATTTTTATTAATCCCTATTTTTATTACAAATTCTAATTGTTGTTTCCTACAGGCCTCCAGAATGGTCCTTCTTGCTCGCAATCGCTCCGCAGGATTTGTGTGTCCTTCCCAAGCATGACTGGAAATTGTAACTTCCCTTCATATACTCTAACATGCATGGATGCGCCTGGCAGGTGAAAATTAATTTGTATTCTTGAATTCCAAATATGGGAATTATATTCAAGTCTAGGCCTAATGTGGGACTTGTAGATCAGCGCTAAGTCAGGTGGGGTGAAATATTTCTTACATCTCTGTAGAAAACCCAAACATTTCATCGCATTTTTAGCGATTGCAAATATATGATCAGTCCAGCTAAGATTGCTGGATATCTCGATACCCAAGATGTTTAGGGAGGGTGAATTGGGTATATTCACTCCGTCGACTGAAATGGGTTGGGGGTGAACTGGGCGTTTTTTAAGGGACATTAAACAGCATTGGGTTTTGGATGCATTAAACGTAACACGATTTGCTCTGCCCCAAGCAAGGACCTTGGAAATGTCGTTGTTTAATGATCTAAACATGCGTTCCCGATTGACTTCTGTAGCATTTCCACGTGAATTCATAACAGAATCAAATGAGTACGCGAAATCAAGGGTGCTGTCGTCGGCGAAACTATGAATAGGATTGAGAGTAAGGGATAAGAGATCATTAATAAAAAGAAGAAATAAGGTTGGTGAAAGAACTGAACCCTGAGGTACACCGGCATTTATTTCGTAGGAATCAGAAGTAACTCCGTCAATTACTACATGAATTGAACGGCCTGACAAAAAACTCTCTATCCATTTAACGAGGGTAGGGTGCAGACCAAATGTTTGAAGTTTGGCTAAAAGGGCAGCATGCCAGACTCTATCAAAAGCCTTTGAAATATCAAGAGCGACGATTTCACGCTCACCAAAATTATGAAGACAATGATTCCAACGTTCCGTTAGAGCCGTTAGTAAGTCTCCGGTTGAGCGGCCAGTGCGGAAACCGTACTGGCAATCGTTGATAAGATAGTTGTTTTCTAGATATTTCAACAACTGAGAGTTGATGAGTGATTCAAAAACTTTAGATATCATCGAGGTTAGTGCAATTGGTCTGTAGTTAGAGGGGTCGCATGCCTTTCCTTTTTTAAGTATCGGCTGGACATGAGCAAGTTTCCATACACTTGGAAACATTCCTGTTGAATATGACAGGTGAAAAAGTTTGCGCAGAGGTTTAGCCAAAGCAGAGGCGCAGCATTTTAAAACAAGGGGCGAGAAACCATCAGGGCCAGTAGCTTTGGACACGTCGAGTTTTGAAAGTACTCTAAAAACTTCGCGAGTGCGAAAGTGTAGCGTCTTTTGCCTACTAGTACATTGTGATGGAGATGGAAGTGGCTGCGATGAAGGTGGTAAGTATGAATTAGCAGCAAAATTAGCAGCAAACAGGTTGGCCTTGTCCAATGAGTCAGTAAAAACATTCCCATTATAAATGAGTGGTGGTGTTGACGAACAGGTGAAATTGTTCTTTACGGTTTGTTCAGTCCCTCCATAAGTATTTCCTAAAAAGAAAAACATCTAATGAAAACTTTAATTTCATTAAAATAATACCTATTAAACAATCCCTCGTTGTTGTAATGCTTCCTTCGTACTCCTTTTTCCATCTTTTAAATTGGCAAACTGAAAATATAAACAACCCACAAAGTAAACAAAACTTTGGGTTAAAATTTGAAATACTTATCTGAATGCACGGGAAGTGCATATTAATCTCCTAATTTTCTCCAAACATCCCTCCAACAAAATTTATCAGCTGAAATGAACAAAAAATTAATAAATTAATAATTATTTCACAAAATAAAAACCTACCAGAATTTCTGCCACCAAATCAGCTGTCATCTTTCACTTGTACAAATGTCACTTTACATTTCCATTGTGAATGACATTAACATTAAAGTGAAATAGTACTACCAGGCGAACTCATGAATGAAAAGAGTTTAAATCCGCTAACCTGGAGCTATATAAACCGGCGAGATTTTCAGTATGGCACCTCATTCCTTGTTCAGTATTCAAACTGAAACAATCCCACCCGTGATTTTCAGAACTTAATTTGAAAATTTCCTGTCGCAGAAACTTAATTCTGCAAATCCTACCACAGAAACTTACTTCTGTAAAAATCCTGTCGCAGAAACTTACTTCTGCAAATCCTACCACAGAAACTTACTTCTGTAAATATTATTGCAGAAACTTACTTCTGTAATTTTTCCCGCAGAAACTTAATTCTGCATTTCTGTATTTTTCCTGCAGAAACTTAATTCTACATTTCTGTATTTTTCCTGCAGAAACTTAATTCTGCATTTTAATAAAATAGAAAATTAATTCTATTTTTCAATTCAAAAACTTAATTTTGAATTGCATTTTTATAAATCTCTCTTCTTCTTTTTTCAGGAAGGCACCAAACCAGCATCGATTTAACTGTGGATTCTTTTTGATTTTATTTACTTGTTGAATTTATTGAATTATTTATATTTATTGAAGTATTG
This sequence comes from Leptarthrus brevirostris, assembly GCA_964036015.1. Classification (NCBI taxonomy): domain Eukaryota; kingdom Metazoa; phylum Arthropoda; class Insecta; order Diptera; family Asilidae; genus Leptarthrus; species Leptarthrus brevirostris. The sequence continues at coordinate 101,854,638 of OZ038372.1, read as the reverse complement.
AATTATTATTTATTGAATTATTTATTGAATTGACTGTGATAATTAGGATTAAGTGTTTATATTGAAATATTTATTGAATCTTGTTTGAATTTTCTAATAAACGTTTTGAATTTTGAACTTTGATTGGGCATTTTTAATTCCGGCACCCCCCTTATTTGCGCACAGCCCGCACATTGGTCCTTCGAGCCGGATTTGCCCTAAGTTCAAAATGTCCTCACTCGAAAAAATCCTTATTAAGCAATATGCTTTAAAGGAACAAATAAATAAAGCCGCCATCAACCATAAAAAGGCCGGTAAAAGCAGACGAAACCAGGGCTATTTTGAAGCTCGTCTCGCCTTTATTAAAGAGTTGTGGGAACAGTTCTCTGCAAACCATATCGATATATGGGCATACACGGATGCAAAGGAGAACAAATACAACTCCGAAAATATATACGAAATCACTGAAGAGGCATATTTCGATCTCTTAACTGACCTTAATGATGGGCTTAAAGAGTACATTAAGAGCAATAGTTCTCCCGAAACTAATCCATCAAATAATCCATCACAGTCAAATTCAATCAGGCTACCACCTATTGCCATACCCAAGTTCGATGGCAACTACAAAACATGGAGATCTTTCCATGATTTATTCTCCGCCCTAATACATTTAGATAAAAATCTGAGCAAGGTACAAAAATTACATTATTTAAAAGCAAATGTCTCTGGGGAAGCAGAAAGACTTCTGCGACAATTTGACATAATTGAGAGCAATTATGACAAGGCATGGGAACTTCTCACGAAGAGATATAATAATAAACGATCTCTCGTAAATCAGCAATTGAAGGATCTCCTGAGCCAGTCTCAAATTAAAACTGAGACATCCACCAGTATTAAATCATTTTTGGATAAAACTGAGGAATGTATTCATGAGTTACAAGCTCTCGAATTACCAGTGGACAAATGGGACGCCATCTTGATCCATATATTAATCCAGAAATTACCACAAGAGACACATTATCATTGGGAACAAGAGTTACGAAACAATACTGAACTCCCAACTTATACAGAATTCACTACATTTCTCGAAACGAGATTTAGAATGCTTGAGGCTCTAACCGAAGGAAAGAAAAACATTCCCCCTAAACCAACATATGGACTCTTAAACAAAAGCAAGAGTTCAGCTCCGATTCAAAAACCATATTCGCCTAAGAATATAAAAACCTCGTGCTGCCATTGCAGAGGAAACCATATAATTTTCCATTGTCCTACATTTAGAAATTTAAGCATTCGACAACGACATGAAATTGTTACTAACAAACACTTGTGCAAAAATTGTCTCTCGTCCAACCATACAACTTCACAATGTCCTAGTAACAAAAAATGTTACCACTGTGGCAAAAATCACAATTCGTTGCTTCACTATGAACAAAACTTTTCAAATACAAATTCAACCACCGAATCCACTCAAAAATCAAAAATGGAGACAACACATAGGTCTCCATCCACTAACGAAGCTAACGAACAACAAGTTCAAAATTTTTTTACTTCTAATACTAAAAGAGCTACAGCTCTAATAAATATTACTGCCCCATCTGGCACTACAATGACCTTTCGAGCATTAATAGACTCTGGATCACAAGTATCCATTATAACAGAAAGAGCCTGTAAACGATTACAGCTCAAAGGATTACCAACAAATCATCAACTAATTGGGCTTGGCACAACTCCCACTAATACAAGCTCAAAACAAACGACAGTCAGCATCAATTCACTACACTCGAATTTTAAAATGAAGGTTAACATGTTGATAATCGAAAAAATCACCGACTTACTACCAGCTCAAACAATTAAAGTCTCAAATTGGAGACACATACAAAACCTTCCTCTGGCTGACCCCACTTTTTCAACTCCAGCAGAGATCGACATTCTTCTCGGAGCTGACATTTATGCCAACATTATAATAAATGGAATCAAAAGGGGAACTTTCAACACACCTACAGCTCAAAATACAAAGCTAGGATGGATTTTAATGGGAGCAATCCCAGAAACAAAGAATATCCTCACGACAATATTAACCACTCATACTTCAATAACAACTGAGTTGGATAATCAGTTAAAACGATTTTGGGAAATCGAAGAGTGTCACATTAGCTCTAAAAATTCACCAGAAGATCAGCTATGTGAAAAACTCTATGAAAAAACAACAACTCGTTTGCCCTGCGGAAAATACGAAGTACAATTACCATTCAAGGAGCAAACTGCACCGCAGCTCGGTCAATCAAGAAATATGGCAGTCAGGCAATTTCTACAAATAGAGAAAAAGCTCTCATCTAATCCAGAGCTATATAATCTATATAGAACTTGTATTAATGAATACGCGGAGCTTGGACACATGAAATTAATTCCCCCTACACAATTACAAACAGAAAACAACTACCATTCCAATTTCCCTTTTTACTACTTACCACACCACGCAGTATTCAAAGAGAGTACAACAACAAAACTACGAATTGTGTTCAACGCTTCAGCACGCACGTCAAATGGAAGGTCTCTAAATGAGCAATTGCTAATTGGACCAACTATACAACCAACTCTTTGGACTACCCTATTACGATGGCGATTATATAAATACGCATTCACAGCTGACATTGAAAAAATGTATAGGATGATCCAAATGGCACCTAAACACCAGAATTTCCAAAGAATAATCTGGAGAAATACTCCAAATGAAGAATTAAAGGACTACGCTCTGACAACAGTCACATTCGGAACCGCACCAGCTCCATACCTCGCCATTAAAACTTTACAGCAGTTAGCAAAGGATGAAGCTAACAACTACCCACTCGCAGCAGAGAGTATAATGAAAGATTTTTACGTAGACGATTTGGTTACCGGTGCCCATAACCTCAATGAAGCTCAACGACTTCAACAGGAGCTTATCGAGGCTTTACACAAAGGAAATTTTAATTTGAGAAAATGGACTGCCAACCATCCCGATCTGCTAGACAGAATACCCCTTGAACACCGAGAGCTAAAAACGAACTTAGAATTCTCAGAACACGAATCCATTAAAACTCTCGGCATTCGGTGGTATCCAACGACCGATCATTTCTCCTTTAAAGTTAAAATTCCTGAATCAACTAATGCGTACACAAAACGAATAATACTCTCTGAAGTCTCATCTCTCTTCGATCCATTAGGATGGCTGGCACCATGTATAATAACAGCCAAAATTTTAATACAAAAACTCTGGCTTACAAAATGTGATTGGGATGACATAGTACCTAATGAAATTACAAGAGAATGGAGTAATTTCAAAGCTCAACTGAATACATTGCAAGATATTCAAATTCCAAGATGGCTCGGATATGAGCCTAGTATAAAAGAGATAGAGCTACACGGTTTTTGCGATGCTTCCAATAACGCTTACTCAGCTGTACTATATTTAAAAATACATGAAAACAACAATTCCAAAGTTCAACTAATTACAGCAAAAACCAAAGTCGCTCCTATCAAACCAGTTTCGTTGCCTCGTCTAGAGTTATGTGGCGCTGTTTTACTCTCTCGACTGATAAAACAAGTCACAATCGATTTAGAGCTCAAAGAAATCAAAGTGACAGCCTGGACAGACTCTAACATAGCTCTGGCATGGTTGCGGAAACATCCATCAACTTGGAAAACATTCGTAGCCAATCGTGTCTCCGAAATACACGAGAACATACCAAATGCAATTTGGAAACACGTTCCATCAAAACAAAATCCTGCAGACATGGCCTCACGAGGAATTCTACCAAAAGCACTATTAACGACTTCAATATGGTGGAACGGACCAGACTGGTTACATAAAGATGAGGAATTTTGGTCTCAACAAAACACAAATATCCAAACTGCATTAGAATCTAAAAAATCGAAAACACTCACTAATATAATCAACGAACACATAGTTTTACTTACCAAATACTCATCATTCCAGAAAACTATTCGTATAACCGCATACTGCCTTAGATTTATAAACAGCATGCGCAAACAACACCCAACTACTCAGTATTTATCAGTCTCCGAACTCAAAAAGGCAGAACGATGCCTAATAAAAACTCTCCAACACATAATTTTTTCTACCGAAATTACATGTTTGCAAAAAAATCTGCCCCTTCCTAAAAAAAGTCGAATTCTGTCACTCAATCCAATACTAGACTCTGAGAATATCCTACGTGTAGGAGGTCGGCTGACAGAAGCACATTTAAATTATAACCTAAAACATCCTATAATCCTCCCAAATAACCACCATGTTACTCATATCCTTATCGATCATATTCACAATTACACTCTGCACGGAGGCACTCAAATTGTATTAAACACACTACGTAATTCTTATTGGCTACTTAATGCCCGCAATACAATTAGATATCGCATACATAAATGTATTACGTGTTTTCGATTCAATGCCAAACCCTCCTCTCAATTAATGAGTTCTCTCCCAGCTGCTAGAGTCAACACTTCCTTACCTTTCCAACACACTGGCGTCGATTATGCAGGCCCAATCGACATGAAAACTTCATCACTAAGAGGGGCAAAAATTACAAAAGCATATATTTGTTTATTCATTTGTTTAGTTACTAAAGCAATACATATTGAGCTGGTCTCGGACTTATCTACTCCAGCCTTTATAGCCGCTCTAAAACGACTTATAGGCCGGAGAGGTTTTTGCGCTCACATTTATTCGGACCGAGGCACAAACTTCGTAGGAGCTAATCGACTTCTACAAACTAACCTAGAAAAAACTATTAAAGCAATTGAAGTCGATTTAGCTACCGAACTTGCTAACCAAGGCATAACTTGGCACTTTAACCCTCCTGCAGCACCTCACTTCGGAGGATTGTGGGAATCTGGAGTTAAATCCACAAAACGCCATCTGTATAAAACTATCAGAAACACAAAACTCACATACGAAGAATTATATAGAGTATTAGTTCAAATAGAAGCATGTTTAAATGCTAGACCACTCTCTCCGCTCTCTAATGATGCCACAGACTACAATGTCCTTACCCCTGGCCACTTCCTGACAGGCAGACATAACCTATTTGTATTAGAACCTCCCCCACTAAATCACAACCAACATCCTTTAAAGAGATGGCAATTTATACAGTGGCTCTCTCACAATTTTTGGAAAAAGTGGTCAAAAGATTACCTTCACACCCTACAACAACGACAAAAATGGCAAACCCAAAAGGAGAATTTAAAAATAGACACTCTCGTATTAATAAAAGAAGATCAAGTACCAATAGGACATTGGCCATTAGGGCGAATAATTGAAATTCATACTGGTCATAACAATTTAGTACGAGCAGTAACAGTTAAAACGTCAAAAAATATTTTAACTCGCCCTATTACCAAGGTCTGTCCTCTCCCTTTCTCCGACATATCCCAACAATAATAAACCACTCTCCCTTACACATTGACTCTCTTGGCAGCACTAAATGTTTGAAAATTCCCGTTTATTTTGAATATAAACGAATCCAAAACCCGCCAAAATTCACTTCAGTTTTGAAAGTTGAAGAAAGTGCGCGGCAAAAGTGTCTTTTTGAGTTTATTTTTATTTTTTTTATCATTTTGTATTATTTTTTTGAAATGGAAGAGTTGTTGGAATTGTTCAATTCAGATTCTTTGGATTCTTTAACAACTCCACCAAATACCCCAAAAAGGAAGTTATGGGATCTGTTGGATGAATTGACAGATATTCCTGCACCAGTTTCCCCTATTAAAAAGACTCCAACCAAACCGGGTGTATCGATAAAGAAAAAGGTGAAAAAGGGGATCACAACTGCTACTGGACCAAAAAGAACAGGGCGACGGTTGAAGTCAGTGGTTGTCAAACCTCACTCGTCACCAATCAGGACGAGACATAGACCCTTTGAAAGTCAGAAGCTGTCGTCCCCAGTAAAAAGGTTACAAAAAACGTTGTCATCAAGCAATAAAAATTTTACCTTTAAGCCAAGACCGGTCCAGTCCCTCCCAGGAATACGCGTTCCAACCAGGCCCAGACCAGTATCCACAACTGTAAAATGCCCTGATGTTAATAACAATGCCGTCAGGACACTATTTCCAGCACCTCAGATTAACGCACCACCAAAGGCATTACCAAAGGCAACAACACCGAAATTATCAGCACCAAACGTTTCGCCAACACCACCAGCCATTCCAGCAGTAAGCCACTCACCTCCTTTCGACACCATCGATCCACCTATCGAGTTCCAGGATCCACCAATCGGCAATACAGGCATCCCACAAGATCTAGAATCCCTAATCGAAGCAACTCCCATAGTGATGCAATTGTTAAATCGAACTACAACACCATGGGAATGCATCAGAAAATCCAAAAAATTTTTCCGATGGGATCTTCCTGGAAAGGTTTCCATGAAGATGGTAAGGAAAAAAGGAAAATATCACATCTTCCATCAAAAAAACGTAAGTTTATTTACACCAATACAGTACACATACATATCATATAAAAATATAAAGTTAAAATATTTAATTTTGTCGGAGGCGGGAGGATGTTCAGTCCCTCCATAAGTATTTCCTAAAAAGAAAAACATCTAATGAAAACTTTAATTTCATTAAAATAATACCTATTAAACAATCCCTCGTTGTTGTAATGCTTCCTTCGTACTCCTTTTTCCATCTTTTAAATTGGCAAACTGAAAATATAAACAACCCACAAAGTAAACAAAACTTTGGGTTAAAATTTGAAATACTTATCTGAATGCACGGGAAGTGCATATTAATCTCCTAATTTTCTCCAAACATCCCTCCAACAAAATTTATCAGCTGAAATGAACAAAAAATTAATAAATTAATAATTATTTCACAAAATAAAAACCTACCAGAATTTCTGCCACCAAATCAGCTGTCATCTTTCACTTGTACAAATGTCACTTTACATTTCCATTGTGAATGACATTAACATTAAAGTGAAATAGTACTACCAGGCGAACTCATGAATGAAAAGAGTTTAAATCCGCTAACCTGGAGCTATATAAAACGGCGAGATTTTCAGTATGGCACCTCATTCCTTGTTCAGTATTCAAACTGAAACAATCCCACCCGTGATTTTCAGAACTTAATTTGAAAATTTCCTGTCGCAGAAACTTAATTCTGCAAATCCTACCACAGAAACTTACTTCTGTAAAAATCCTGTCGCAGAAACTTACTTCTGCAAATCCTACCACAGAAACTTACTTCTGTAAATATTATTGCAGAAACTTACTTCTGTAATTTTTCCCGCAGAAACTTAATTCTGCATTTCTGTATTTTTCCTGCAGAAACTTAATTCTACATTTCTGTATTTTTCCTGCAGAAACTTAATTCTGCATTTTAATAAAATAGAAAATTAATTCTATTTTTCAATTCAAAAACTTAATTTTGAATTGCATTTTTATAAATCTCTCTTCTTCTTTTTTCAGGAAGGCACCAAACCAGCATCGATTTAACTGTGGATTCTTTTTGATTTTATTTACTTGTTGAATTTATTGAATTATTTATATTTATTGAAGTATTGAATTATTATTTATTGAATTATTTATTGAATTGACTGTGATAATTAGGATTAAGTGTTTATATTGAAATATTTATTGAATCTTGTTTGAATTTTCTAATAAACGTTTTGAATTTTGAACTTTGATTGGGCATTTTTAATTCCGGCACCCCCCTTATTTGCGCACAGCCCGCACACGGTTTTTACTAGAGACCAGAAACCCTTACTACCCTTTTGGGTAGAAAAAACCTTCCGTCTGATGTTCTGGTCGAAATTGAACTTTGCCCGACTAATTGCTGAATTGCAAATATTCAAATTTTCTTATTTTATAATTTTAACGACTTTGTAATTTACACGATTACTTGTTCGTTTAATAATAAGGCCTTCGGTTGTTGGTATAAATGCGTGATACTTTTTAGTGCCAGGAATAGTCACAGCGCAATCAAAACGTCGTTGCAGAAAATCTCTTTGTCGTTGCAGGTCATCTTTGGAGCAGTAATAAACGATGGTTTCGGTTAAAGTTGATTTTGCCCATTCATATAACCTTTCAGTGGTGGTGATTGCCCTACTTGCTGGCAACTGTAGGCTTGCACGTGCCGCTAATCTTTTAAGATTCCCACCAAGACAATTGCATGGCCCTTTCCCATGCGATGTGGCATGAAAATGAATTTCAGCTTCGATATCAAAATCTTCTTTATAGTAATATAAATTTATAAAACTAAATCTTTTCTTAAAGTGCTGCGAGGCTCCGTCGGTATTATATATAATTTTTTTAACTGCTATTCCTTTATCAAAAAGATGCTGGTGTAGTATTTTTTGAAAACCATAGAATGTAGCTGTATCGTGTTTCAGATCATTCGATATCATAACTATACTTCCGTGTTTTATTTGATTTCCATCTCTGTAGTAAAATACTGACGTTAAAAGTGTAGCTTGTTCATTATTCCAGTGGAAAGATTGTGCTGCTTCTTTTACTACAAAACTATAATTTTCAGCAAAATCGCACTGAACAAGAATTTCACCTTCAGAAATAGTTTTCTTCAGTGTTTTGATATAAAGTGCTTGTTGTTCAGCAATATAGGCATGTGGCTTTAAAATATCCAAAGCATTACACAATCTGTCAACAAAATCATCTGCGGGAAGCACTTGAGTAATTATCGTAAATCGATCTGTACCTACCCATTGCTCACACTGCACATTGGTAACTTGATTGGCATCAAAAACCGTTTTTAAATGGTCACGAATAGCATTTAATCCAGGACTAGAAATACAATATTCATTTGGAGTTGATTTTGTAGTTATTAAATAACAAATTGGTGTAGGGTTTGGACACATCATCATTTGTAGGCACTTTTTATAAGACGAAAGGGACATGTTGTTTTCTGCAGTAAGAGAATCAATGTCTCCTCCACTCAACATCAGTTTAACATTCTGGTGGTACATACATACACAAACAAGATGTGTGCCAGAATCTCCAGCAAGGATACATTGCTTAGGTCGTAATGTGAAAAATTTGGTTAAACCTACTTTAGCATCAGGATATTCAGTTTTAAATTTCTGATACAGCTCTTCAATATTGCACATTATTAGTTGTTTTTGTAAGTGAGTTCTTGTGCCGTCCTTTAATTTTACTGATACAAAATCTTTCTTACCAGGCAAAACTCGACTAATATCTTCTCGAAGATAAAAACTTCTTACTAAATTTTTTATTTCAACTGGTAGCTTGCGGCCATTGCGAGGATTGGGTGATGATAAGACACAAAATTAATCGACAAGTTGTTTCGCTTTTTTCGTTTGCCGTCTAGATGTCCCAAATTCTTCCGCGAGTTTGTTCTCACTCCAAGATTTAGGTGCAATAGGAAGAATCAAAGTTTTCATCGAAGTAGATGTAGATGGGTCATTGAATTTTTCCTTTAACTGCCTCAAAATTTCTTGGTCTCCTCCTGTAGTATCCGTCTGCGTTGAATTATTTTTATATTTGTCCTCTTCTGGAATAAACGCTTCATCTTCGAAGTTTTGTGAACATTCACTTGATTTTTGGCTACCCTGCGTCAGCACAAGATTTTCGCTGGCTTGTAGAGGTGTTTCACACAAAAGACGCTTCCTACAACTTGCACAAACATAAGCATCAAACGAAACTTCCCACTTTGTAGCTAAACCTCTGGAAATTTTTCTTAAATTTTTGATCTTCCGATGAATTAGCAAGTGAAACGGATTAAAACATTGAATACCGTAGTTATTCATAATATTACGATCAATTATTTTAAAAGATACTTAAAGACAACAAACGGTAGGTACGTTTGGATAAAACGGCAACTAAGCAAATAACGGAAAATTTGATTGACGTATCATTGTACGTCTCGTTCTAGCATTTAACGTCGAATATAAGTAATGAGTCCTTTCCAGAGATAAGAGATGGAGACACAAGTCACAATTGTTTTTCATACTATTGGTAAACGAATATTACACAACTATCGGTTTTTTCAATTATATTAATAAATATAAATTGCTATATGTAATTTATATATATATATATATATATATATATATATATATATATATATATATATATATATATATATATATATATATATATATTATAAAAATAGTAGGATTTGGCAGTTTGGGCTTACTATATGTTAGAAGCGTTAATTATACCATCAAATTGTTAAACTTGTATAACCTTCGAAATTGCCAGTACGGAGCTCAGAGCGGCGCCTTCGCACTTTAGGACTTCTATCTCCAAAACGAATACAGATCCCATTCTAAAACTTTACTAATATTATTTATGAACTACAAGCTGCATTTTGAGATAAAAATAATACTTCCGGTCTTATATACGAAAAAATATATATTTTTTCGAATCTGTAATAACTGCCAAGAAAAAGATTTCTTTGTCTCTTAAATAACACTATTTACTTTTTTTATATCACTATGAATAATAGAAAAAAAAATTTTTCAAAAAATCCGTTTCTTAAATTTTTTCAATAAAAAGGCTTATAAAAGAGCAACATAGAAAAAACAAAAATTTACATTCATTCAGGACATATAGAAATACAATTAAACCAAATATGAACAAAATCCAGAACCTGAAATTTTTTTCGCTGTCTGCTTCGCGTGAAATGCCCCATTAATCAAATTTACAAGTGTACAGTCTCAATGAAGATTGCCAAGTGAAATTTAAAATGTTTCTAGTTCATACGATTTATAATTCAAAAAATTCCTAATTAAGAAAGCTCTTACTATGAATTTTATAAAGGAAAGATTTTGAATTTAATCATAAAATTAAATTGTTTAATAAGAGAACGATTATTAATGATTACATATTACCATCGAAAATGTGTTGTACGTTTTCAAATCATCTCCATCTACAACTCGTATTTCGACTTGTATACCTACTAATTTCATCGAGATATTTTGGTTTAAAAATTTGGCTCATTTTCCTCTCTTTTTTTAATTTCTGCTTTTGAGCTACAACTTTTGGCATATAAACTCTAACATTTACATTGCAAAGTGACTCTGATTTTTTAATAACAGTTGCAATCTAGGTGAAGAGACATCGTATTATTTCTGGGGATTAAATTAGAACTCGTCTCAAATATAAAAATAAGAAATAAAAGAGAAATTGGCATCTTTAAAAGAAATTTATTTTGAAATTTGTGCTTTATCTCGATTCCTTTTTAATTTATGGATTTTTAGTATTTTTTTAGGGATTTCTTCTTTCCTTTAGAGAATTCGTCATTAGAGAATTTTTTTATTTGAGAGATTTTTTCGTTAGAAATCTTTATTTTTAAGAATTTTGTTTTCTGTGTTTTGGCTTTGGGGTTATATTTTACGGGATTATGTGGTGATTCCATTTAAAATAGTTTTATCGTAATGCTATAATCAAATAATTTTATTATATTATATATTATAATTAAGTTATTTATTTTATAGCAACCGCTACATAACTCCTCCCTCAGTGAAAACGTTCATATCTTTTAGCAATTAAGAATATTGAAAATCCTTTAATCTTATTGTTATATTTTATAATTCTTATTTTTAAGTTAAAATATTAATTTTTTGTTGTGGTTTTTTGTATGGTTGGTTTAATTGTCTTTTTTGTGCTTTTGATGAAAAGGTTTTATTCTGTCTGTTGAAATGATTCCTTCTTTTCCATGGTAGGCGATCTAAAAATATTTTTAAAGTTTGTTTGGGACTTTGAAATATAGATTTTGTAACGAAGCTGTGGCTCTGTCAATTCTAATGAAAACAAATTCAGTATCTTTTAAATCTTTAGGGACGTAGATATTTGACATTTGTTTTCGAGAATAAGTGGGTGTAAACTTGTTAATACAAGATCTTATTTTACTGATGAAATTTAGTGGCTCTCGAAATTCTGTATAAGATTGCATGACAAATTCTCCTGGAATACGAAGAGAGAGCATTGTACGCCTTCTTTGATCGTGGTAAAAAGCCTAAGCTGACAGAAGGGAATTATACAATACAAATCTTTAGACCATCGCGAGAACGTATAGCTTCTTCTAATTGTCGATGAAATCGACGAACGTACGAGTAGTACGAACTCGATGTGATCCTAATAATTTTGTAAACTTTTCAAATAATTTGGATACACATTACGAGTTTAAATGATCGCTCTCACCTAGCCAAACAAAAAATTATATGGCGGGGGGGGGGAGGGAATCTCCACCATTTGAGAGTTACAAATTTTAGTTTTTCATGGTATGCACATTACTCTTTTATTTTTATCTTTTGATCTACCCAACACAGCGACATCAAGCAAACGCTAAAAAACTACTATCCTAATAACCTTTCCAAAATTGTCAAAAATGTTGATCTTGCAGGCACAGTCACTTTCTAAAGTGAAAAAAAATGGTTTTGGATTACCTAAAATTCAGAATTTTCCCAAATTTTATCCGAAATTCATGAAATTAGTACAGATATTTTTTCTTTTTATTGGATTGCTCATCTTATTACCTTTACAAAAAGGTATATCATGCCAATGTAGAGAAAGTATGTAGAAATTTGTACGTAGATATCTGTAGCAGCAGCTACAAATTTAATATATTATATTTTAAGTAAAAGTTTATTATTTTGATTATATTATTAATAAAATATTAGTATTAAAAATCTACTTCAATAATATCCAATTAGACTGTACTGTCAAAAATATTTTAATCAACCTGTACACTTCGATAAAATTTGAATAGTGTGAAACACAAACACTTTAAAAATTATCGTAATCATTTATTATATACTGTACTCAATACAAAGAAAATTTTAACAAACTATCTATGTATATAACGTAAAGTAGGATACAAAAATATTGTAAATAATTTTTAGTCTAGCCAGAACAACCGGACTGGTAGTATTGAAATTAAATAAAAAATTAAAACTAAAATATTTAAATTTTTTTATTATAAAATAAAATGTATCTTACCCATTAGATACAAAGAGGACTTAGGATTTTGGAGGCTCAAAATAAAGGGACTACGCCCCCACGTCAACTTATAATTCCAGACATCTTGACATACCTCAATATCCTATCGGAGAATATTATAACAATAAAAAGTTTAAAGGACTCAAATTAATTCTAAAATGCTTTTTGTTGAATTTGAAAATAATTGCAATTAATCTTGATAGGTTACAAAAGCTGTTAAAAATGTCCACCGCCACTTTATACGCATGCCAAAAATCTCCTTCTAAGTCCATGTTTAAGGCGTATTGCAGACAGCCCCTCCCGTATTTTCGTCGCTGCATTCCCAATTATGTTAACCAAATCTTTCCTAGTGTTAACAAGGCTTGAGCTTCATCCTTCATTGTTCCCCATAAGAAAATGTCCAATAGGGTAAGGGCTGGAGATCTGGCCAAGGAATCGGTGAACCTCGTCCAATCCAGCGGTTAGGGAATTTTTCATTTAGTATTGCCTTTACAATGTTAGCATTATGCGCATGTCCGATGGATTATGCAGAGGGATCTCTATTATATTCGGCAGTGTATTCTCCAAAAAGTCCGCATAAATTTGACTGTTCAGCATTTTGGTTAAATGAATGGTTCTACCAAAGGTTTGCCGATGATACCAGCCCAAACATTGAGACTGAATCTCTGCTGGAATGAGGTCAACTTTGTTCTGTGTGGGTTAATTTTTGACCAGGTATGGAGGTTATGGAAGTTCCTGATACCATCCTTGGTGAATTGAGATTCATCCGTCCACAGAATTCGGTCCAGAAAAGCTCTGTCGTGCTAAAGTGCTAAATTTCAGTTTTCTTTCAGAATATCCTTCCAGTATTCCTTGGACTGGCTGATGGTAATACGGACGTAATTCCTCTCGATTAATAACCCTCCAAACCTTAGTTGAAGACACTTCTAATTCGTGACTCGTCTCGTGCTGGTCTCAGGGTCTTGCCTCATGATGGTGGCAGAGGTTCCCGAAGTTTCGGGTCGTGTCTTCCTGTCGTTTGAAGTTACACTTCCTGTTTCTCTTTTCGGAAAGTCCGCATAAATACCCCTCTTTGGGGTGCTCGCCAATTAGGGAATCTCCATTGATATTGCAGTACAACCGCTCTCTTGGTTCCGGCTATTACACCATAAATGTAAATAATATCCGCGTATTCCTCAAATGTAAATTATACCATTTTTGTTTAAAAACACTCGTACTTATTGATTTGTTTTTCAACTATGAATACCTAGAATACCTATTCTTGCTGACTAACCCCTTTTTATAGCAAAATTTTGATCAGGTACCAGAAACAGAATGACAGGATACAAGGGTGTGAATTCAATCTAACACAAGCTAATATCGGCAATAAAACAAAATTACACTAACATTTTTATAACTTTTTTGCAGCAATAATTAAAATTACTTCCCTGTTAACCTAAAACAAACATTTTTGACCTTTTATCTTAAAAATTTTGTTTCTTCAAAGAATTTCCTAACTAAAGTGCAATAAAATAATTACGTACTCAGGGAGTTCTAAGGATGCGGTTTTTAAAATCTTTTGCTACCTTGCCATGTTGCACCTTTTTGGAGAGGTAATCCAATGAAAATAAAAAAGAGGTGTACTAATTACTTAATTTTGGAAGTGACTGTACCTACATTGTTGACAATTTTGGAAAGGTCATTAGGATAGTAGTTTCTTAGCGTTTGTTTAATGTCGCTGTGTTGCGAAGGTCAAAAGATAAAAATAAAAGAGTAATGTGCATACCATGAAAAACTGACACTTATGAATCACCCTGTAACTTCCAAACGGTTGAGATTGCCCCCCCCCCCCTCTCCCTGCCGTAAAAAATTTTGTTTGGCTAGGTGAGAGCTATCATTTAAACTCGTATTTACCTCTAGAAATGGTTCACACTGTATTGATATTGATGATTGTATTAGCTATATATTTTTGATTTAAGTGAATTGGGATAAGTGAATCTATCGATTCCTGTAAGTATGTAGGAATATCCATTTCAAGAAGGTAAAGGTGCGACTAAATATAAATGGATATGTTCGAATCTTGTTTTAGTAATTCGAATCTACCAATTTCAGATTTTGTATGTCTGTTGATTTTGGATTTTTGACAATTGATACAATTTTTAGTCCAATTGTTATCATCTGTATTCATTCCAGGCCAAAACTACTTCGAAATGAATGATTTTCTTGTTGTTTTAACACGGATGAGATAAATTGTGTGTAGTATTGAATATAATTTTTCGAAGTTCTTTAGGAATATATGGTCGCGAATTTTAAGTAGAAACTTCGCACTAAATGTTAGACTCAAAAGTATTCAATTTAATTTTACCAATTTGAATTTAGAATTATGTAGTTTATAATGTTGGGTTTCTAAAAGATGTGTACGTTCATCGTTATTATTTTGATATTCATATTTTAAGAAAAAAAAAAGTAAGTAAGTAAATTTAGTTTTGTTATGTTTGTACTTTGTAAATCTTCAACCAACATTCTACATAGGGTATACGCTACTGTAATTGCTTTTCCTATGATATATCTGATGAAGTTAATTTTGTAATGTAGTATAGATGTCTCGGTTGTATGGAAATTCTTTCCGTTTTACACCATATAGCCGTTATGAGTGGTTTGCGGTCTATAAAAACTATAAATTCTCGGCCTCCTAGTAAATGTATAAAAGGTTTTATTGATAAATATATAGCGAGTGGTTCTCGATCGAAAGCTGAATATTTGATTTCTGAAGCTTGAAGTTTTTTTTTTGGAAAAACGTTATGCAATGATTTGATTGTTGAAGATCGGCCATGGTTAACTTAGAATCTTTACTTTCTAGTTGACGGACTAGTTAAGTTGCTTCTGAAAATAATTGTTTGGTTTTGTTAAATTGTTCTTCCCATTTTGAGTGCCATGAAAAATTTTTAGAATTATAAGGTTTATTTTTGAGAAAGTGGGCCAAATGAGTCTGTATTGGGTTAAGCAGTTTGGCTACATTGTGGATAAATCTATGGTAATTTTTAACCATGCCAATAAACTACTGAATTTGTTTTATAGAGATTGGAGAACGAAAATTGAAAAATGAAAAATTTGAACTCGGTCTTCCAAAGGTAATATGCCATATTTAGTAACGTAGTGACTGTGGAAATCCGAAATTCCTACTCCGAAAGATAGTGGAGTTGCTATTAATCAGAATTTAGTTATTTGAAAATTTGGTTAAATTGAACTTCATGTTCGGCATTAGTCTCTGCCAACCAAAATATCGTCAATGTAAACAAATGCAAAATAAAAATTTTTAATAATTTGATCCATGAATCTTTGGAAAATTACTACGACCAAAATGCATCCTAGTGAATTCAAATAATCCAAAATATAATAACTGTTTTTGTGTATTATCATTGTTAAGCCTAAGGTGCCGGGTCAATAAATGATAAGACCAAGTTTGAAAATTCAGTATGTGTTTATTGAAAACGAAAAAATAACTGAAAACAAATTTAAAATTCAATAATAAATACAAAATAATAATTTCAAACAATTCAAAAAATAATAATATAAAATAATAATTTAAGAAAAATATAAAAAATTATAAAATTCAAAGAAGTAAATAAATCAAATAAATATTCAAAAGAAGGAAAAGAAGTCGATGGAATCCAATTATTTTTCTGTGGATAAAAAAGAAAAAGCTAAATCAATTATAATTGAATAGAAAAAGAAAACTATTTTGCTGAAAATAGCACGGAACGATGACCGAAAACAGCACCACTATAACCAAAAACAGCACGAAATGCAAATGAAGATGAGAGGAAAGGAATATTTGCTTAAAAGGGGAATCAAATACAGCAATCTAAAATATAAAATAAATGCTGAAATCAATTAAAGATATAATAGAAATAATAGAAATGCTGAAATCAGTTTGGAATAATTAGTCGGTTTGATGTCTGAAAGCAGAATGACTCTATTTATATCATTCGAATTATTTCTTATGAGTGCAGATGGAATAGATGATAGTTGTCAACTATTTTGACGGGAATGTTATTGGGTAAGTTTGTTTTGGTCTGGATTCTTTTTACTTATTTTGTTAATTTATAGGGAACTGGACCACTGCGGAGGAATTAGGAACAGATTATGTGTTAGAATTGGTACAGGTAAGATAAGATAATTTTGTGAAAACATTTTTAATTTCTATTTTCTTTTTAGGTTGAGGATTCAGCAATCATAAGACAGCAGGATTTGATAATAAGCTATTAATAAATTAATTTTAGAAAAAATTGTGCAACCGTTTAAGTTCATTGAAAAATTTTGCAAATGGGGTAAAAGATAACTATCAGGAACTGTTATTGCGTTGAGACGACGATAACCTCCACAGTCTATTGAATTTTACTTTGCTACGAAATCTAGTGGGGAAGATGATGATAATTGGCAAAGTTCTAGATTTACCACATTTTCAAATTCTAATTATGCTATTTTGAATTGTTTTCGTGACGTGAAAAAGGAAGTAGTCCTTTAGTTTCAATGTGGTAGACCACGTTATGCTTAACTGACAAGTCATAACGGGGAGGTTATGCTAATGTTGGAAATCGTTGCAAAATGTTACCTTGCTAGTTTTTGGTTTCCTAGTAACGAGGAATTGGAGTGTTGCGTTTACCGTGATTCCACTAACACTTAATATTGTTGTTCAATCGTGTAATTATATCTTCTTTTAAATTTTGTTAAAAAGTCAACTCCAATGATTGGTTTGTTCAGATTAGAAATATAGTTTTAGAAGTTTAGTACCATAAATATTGATGGTAAAAGCGTTTGATGCTGATAACTTCAGGACTTTCTTGAATATTTTAAGGAATTCGTTAGGCAGCACTGAAATATCTGCACTGGTATCTATTATAAATTTAAATTTGTTTTCTTTGTCGAATATGTATAAGTCTTTTGAATGGTTCACTGGGGAATTGATGAGGTTTTTTGGCTTTTTATATTTTTGATGAACACGGCGAAATACATTTAGTCGGCTTGGTACCAAATTTAAAGTGATAACAACAAAAAGATTTCTTATTATTTCTAGAATTTGAAAGCTGTCGATTATTTGAATTATTTCTCGATTTCTTGAACGAGCAGGAGATTATTGATTTTCAAATATAATCTCTTTGTTAAACTAAATTTTCAATTGTTTTCTTGGCGTTATTAATTTTGCTAAAGAGAAGTTTATGGTCAATAAAATTTAAATTGTTGGTTGGTGGATTTTTGCTAATTTCCGACATATATTAAATTTTGGAAATATCATGTATAGGCTAAATATGAAAGACTTTAAATATCTTGTTTACCAGATGATATTGAAGTTATGTTTATGTTTGCTGGCTTATGTTTGCTTTTTCATCCATAGTATTTTTAATAATCACTTTTTAAATATATACGAATTGTCTACTAAAATCTTCATTTACATAAAGAAATCGGAAAAACTTTTATCTCCATTTTCTATTCCGATTCTAATAATATTTTTATTTAGGTTATCTTCAAACTTTCAAAGTTATTAGTGAATTCTACAGGTAGAGCTTAAACAACGTGACTATCTTTCCCGAGTAAAAATGATAGGGCCCGTACAGCGGTCATACACGGGCCGTTCAGTTTTCCTAAGGGCGTACACGAGCTGTACAGGGTCCAGAAAATTTAGGGGCTGTACACTGGGGCGTACAAGGGCCGAACTCGAGTGTGAATCCCGAACGGCCGTACATCGGGGCGTACACGGTCCAAACTAGAGTGAAAAGCCCAAACGGCCGTACACAGCAGGGTGGGAAACCGTATAATAATTATATTGTGAATAAAATGTAGTTTATTTTCTTTATCAATATCACTTTACAATATTTAAATACTGAAATATTCAAACATTGAGCAAACTTAAATTTGATCAATAGACTGCGAATAATTTAAGTTTCGTTCGACCCAACAACGAGATCCGAACTGTTAATAAAGACTGAGTTTAAGTTACACATATCATTATTGAAAATATATAAGAGTAAATTGCATTATGTAAATAAACACAAAAGCTGAAAAAAATGATTTAACGGTGCCTCGAGCTCCGCTCATTGAAATGAACGTTAACGCTGCGGTACAGAAGAACATTACAGCACAATTAAAAACTATAGCTCTGGCATAAGGAATATTAAGATGGCTCTTTACTAGTTTTCCGTTGTTTTGCTGACAATCAAAAATGGAAATAAACACGAATTTTTGGGTTTTTTTATGACAATTGAACTCAGCTTGTTCTTCGGG
Source organism: Leptarthrus brevirostris (assembly GCA_964036015.1). Taxonomy (NCBI): domain Eukaryota; kingdom Metazoa; phylum Arthropoda; class Insecta; order Diptera; family Asilidae; genus Leptarthrus; species Leptarthrus brevirostris. Next base: position 101,835,424 of record OZ038372.1, on the reverse strand, counting down.
TTACAGACAGTGGTCAATTAGCAGTGGACGTTTGTCCTGTTAAAGTATTGTCGTTCTGATATAGTGCACTTTCATGGTTAATTATAAAAAGAAAATTTGGTGGACATTGATTTTTTGGTCGGAAACTAGTGAAATATCAGTTCATATATTCACAGACATTAGTGAAGCAATTCAACTGAAGTATATAAAAGTTGGTTGGAAAGGTGATCTACGGATAAAGAAAATATCACAACCTTGTACGAATCAATATTACAACCCCTGTACGGCCCCTGTACGGCCCATGTACGACCCCTGTACGGCCCGTGTACGACCCATGGCAAAATCTTGTACGGCCCAATGGTCCTGCAAGAAGACCATGTAAGACTCTTGTACGACCCAGTAAAATGTTCAAACTGCGGCCCTTGTACAGCCTCACTTCAAAACATGAATATTTTTACTCGGGTTAGTTTACTGACGTTTCCGATGATAAATGGGAAAATAAAATCTCTTCTAAGACCGAAATTTTTTTTAGTAGTTTCGTACCATAAGTGTTTATGTAAGGACTGATCTTTGATAAATTTTCTAAAAAAGTTGTTTGGAATAATTGAGATATCTTCACGAGTATCTCTCAAAAATTTAAATATATTTTCTTTCCCAACAATGAATAAACGTTTTGATTTGTTTAGTTGTTTTTTTGTTATTTGTCTTTTTAAAAGAACTTTGGTACTATATTTGGAGTGATACCAACAAAAAGGTTGGTTATCATCTCTAGAATTTGAATGCTGTCGATGATTTGAATTACTTCTATCTCTCTTCTTATCTCTAGGAAGTAAGTGATGAAAGTATTGACTTTGAAAAGGTAATCTTTTTATTAAAATTTCTAAGTTTTCAATTTTGTTCTTGAGGTAACTTATTTTGCTCAAAAGGAAACTTTTTTTTCCTTCATGGCTTTTTGTTGATTTATGACACAAATTGATTTTTGGAAATGTCATATCTATTATCGACTTAATCCAAAAGTTCTTTAATATCTTGTTCACCAGATGATATTTAACCTATTTTTACGTTTGTTGGCAATTTTCTCGTCCATAGTTTTTTTTTTTTAAAAGGCTTATTAACTGTGGGTGAATTACCTGCTAAAATCTACATCGACCTATAATATTCAGAAGGACTTCTATCTCCAATTTCTGCATAAGGTAAAAGTTGTTTTAACTTTTGTCTTCTGATTCTGAAAATCTTTTTAATAAAGTTTTCTTTAAATTTTCGAATTTATTAGTGTGTGGGGGATCTTGTAGAAAATCTAGAATATCTGTGATAACCTCCACAACGATGGAACGACTTAACCATATTTCGTCTCCTCTATCGTTATTCTTTTTGAATTAAATTGGGCTTTTGCTTGCATGAACCAAGTTTCTGGATGTAGTACCTAAAAACTTGGTACAGTAGAACGCCGATTATCCGAACGCCGATTAACCGAATCGCCAATTATCCGAATCGGTCCTAAGCGTAATATAAAAAATTAAAACCAAGTAATTTTTCAATAAAAACAAGTGATCGAGATGTTCAAGTGAGCGTTATTATAGAACTGTTTGTTGAACTTAATAAAGTTTATTCTATGTGTGACAGTTCGTTTTTCTTTAGTACCAGTCTATGTCCGATTATCCGAATTTTCGATTATCCGAATCGACCCCGGTCCCAATTAATTCGGATAATCGGCGTTCTACTGTAATTTAATTGAAGTGGTAGCTATATTATTATTTGCGTTGAAATTTGCAGCACTTAAATGTGATGTGTCTGATTCATCTTCAATTGTCATTGTTAATAAAATTTTTAAAATTTCGGTTAATTTAAAATATTTCACTGATTTTAAAATTACTTACTTAACTTCGCGAATAAAAGAAAGGATTAATTGCAGCATAATCCAGATATATGAAAAGGTCACAAATTTCTTTAGGAATTGATTAAATTTGGTAGAAATATTTTATTGCAAGATACCAACCAAAACTTTACTATTAATGAATTTTGATAATGGTGTGTGTACCAATAATGTTACTGTGTGGTACGTTAAAATTTCTTTAAAAATCTAACTAAATCTAAATATCAAACATACCGTATTCTTAATTTTAATTGGCTTTTCTTGTTGATGTGTTTCTTTTATGTTGTTTTCTTTTCTTAATGTTGCTGTTATTTTCTTTAAAAAATTTCCGATGTTATTTTGTTCTTTCTTCAGTACATGTTATTATATAGTCTTTTAGTGCCTTTACTTGATGTTTTTGGTAGAATGTTTGGTTGCTAGTAAGTGAGTAAGTGCCTTACCTCTGGTGGGGGGGGGGGTCACTTACCGCTACCAAAAATATTATTCGACCTGGGTGGCGGTACCTCTTGTTAACTTATGTCCTTTATATAACTATATTTGTAATTCGCGGATTATTTACCCTGGGTGGGGGGGCACCTCTTATTAGAAATTGAATTTGTTGCGGAGTTCTTTTTTTGATGTGAAACCTGTAATGCGTCGCAACGCGAAGCGTCCTACCGGCTCAGCTAGCGAGGCGACACGTGCAGTATTTATAAGATACCTTAATAACGTTATGTTCAATACTTTTGTAACATACTCTAGTTATAATCGAACAATTTTCAAAGTAATACCATCAGAGGCAGAATCGAATATTACTATCACAGAAGTAACTGATAATATTTAAGAAATTTGTATATCAAATAAATATGTATTTTAAAAATAAAATAATTTTATTCTTTACCAAAAATCTAAATATTTTGTTTTTGATTATGCAATATTTCTTGATTATGCCATATTTATTTGCTGCAATAAACAATTCTTTCATGTATATTTTTTACACATACTAGTTTCGATGTTTCACATCTTCCAGGCGGACCGCGACAAAGAAATGACAAAATGCGCTTAGTATGTATCATCGTTTTTTATATTTTGGTAATAAACAAAAAGTCCTCACTTTACAGTAAATTTATAAATATATGTAAGTGTAAAATCGCATAAAACTATAGATTTTAGAGAACATACATAAGCTTTTTTAATAATAACAATTTATTTATTGTACTCGATATTGTCGAGATGTTGTATAATATTCCATGAAAAGTGAAAGGACGCAACTGTGTTTATAGTCATATTTCACAGTTACCTATTACCTACACTTGTGGGTAACCTATTCACTTGAACCTCTGAATGCAGTGCAGGTAACGATACACTATTTACTTGCGGCGGCAGATGCAAGTACAAGGTTCACAAGGATCTGTGCAGGTTTGTAATACCTGATGCAGTACTCTGGGGTGTAGTGTAGTCTAGGAAAGGAGTCTTCAAACCTGTAAGTATTTTATTTTTTCAAATCAAATCAAATCAAATCAAATTTATTACGAGAATTGTACATAAGATGTATCAATCTTATATCGTACATTTACATATGGAACTAGTGAATACAATAGTAATGCGTATAGAGTAATTAATTCATATTTTAAAAGTAGCAATTTTTAGAAAATGAAGTAAATGTAACCGTAAAACATTAATTCAAACTTAAAGATTATGTAACAAAGTATAGCAGAATCTTAAAATAGAAAAAAAAATAATAATCAACATATAAGTACAGCACTCCTATTAGGAATCATATATATTAGAACCTGAAAGAAAATAATTTAACTACTTAAGCCTATTACTCATGTTATAGAAGCTCAGCCGAAAAATCCACAACCAAAAGCTATACTTCAGTATTAAACATTACAAAAGTATTTAGACATTACAATGCTGAGAAATGCGTCAACAATAGTATCCTGAACCTGTCGAGAGAACCTGCATTCCGAATATAGTTCGGTAAGCTATTCCAAGCGCGAGCAGCCTGAATAAAGAAAGAGTGCTCCAATACTGTTCTATGAAATCGTGGGATTAAAAGACTATGGTGTCTAGAGGAACTTAGAAACACGAGGTGTTCATCGAAATATTTAGGTGCTTTGTTGCGAATTAAATTAAACATAAAAATTACCAATTTTATTGTACGATGGTTATCCAATGAGTGTCCCAGGAATTGTGGAATAAAAAAAGAAACGCCATCAAAGCGTCGAAGCCCATATATAAAACGGAGACAGTCATTAATAGCGACGTTAAGTCTATGACTATACGAACGATCAAGCCTGGGGAATACTAAGCTACCAAACATAAAGTGCAAGAAGCAAGGCTTTGACAAGTTTTGCTCGCAGGTTTCTAGATAGAATATTGGCCGACAGCCGCAGTCGGCGTAGTCCACCGTAAATTTTTCCAAGAGTGTGATTGATGTGATCACAGCATTTCATCGAAGAACCAACAACCACTCCCAAATTCCTCGCAACATCCACGCGCGGCAGCTGCGAATCGTTGAGCCAAACATCAGATAATCCAATACGATCGGAGTTAGAATTGTTTTGTAGTAATACGAACTGTGACTTTTGAGTATTTTATTGTTGATAGTAATTATATTATTTTAATTTAAAATATAAACAGCGTCTTGAGTGAATTTATTTAAATTTTTATTTTTGATATAGGTGTGATCCCTTTGTTGGATCTGGGTAGACTAAAAACTATTATATTTATATTCTTTTGTGTTCTACTTTGAAACTTGAAACACAGATATCTTGTTTAAAAATTTATTTATATTGTATACAGTATTTCGCGTCTATGATCAAATGATAATTTTAATTACCCAAGTGTTTGTATTTCATACTAATCAAATTTCATCGAAGTGTTCATCTTGATTAAATGTTGTAAAGTACAATTAATAAATTAAATAATATTATATAATTTTACATAACTAATTGTGTAACAACTCATCATTTCTGACTCAATGTTTTTGGATTAAAGCAATATAAATCTTCTCCTCATTTAGTAGAAGAAGTAAGTTCGCAGAGGTGAGTTGCAGATGCAGATGTAGTGTACTAAATTGCCTGACCAAACCCACTAGGCCTCGGCACAGGAGAATCACTCTCCTCCACTGGCTCCCCGTACTCTCTCAATGCCATTGGTTGCCGAGTTGTCCTCAACTACCAGGTAAATTGCTGCCCCAATTAGCTCAGTGTCTTTTCCGCCAGCCTGCTTAAACATGCCTTTTGTTACCGAGACCATGTCGGCACCCGAGGCATCGGCCTTGGCTCAGAATATCTTTCGTCTGATTTGATCCCCGGATAGAAATGTACCAGAACCGCAACTTTAACTTAACTTCTTGTAGGGGCAGCAATGATTCTTTCGTCCATTCCAAGAGGATATTCCTACCGTCCGAAGGATTTTCCTTTCCCACACAGGAAATAGTCTTGTTCTGCGATTTTAGTACCGCCAGAAGATTCTTTGATTGTAGAAGGGTCAGTGGCAACCAAATCCTCACTCTCGGATTCTTAGGTATGTTCGAGCCGAGGATTACTTGGGGCGAAGCCCACACATTACCTGTCAGGTAATCCATCAATACGCACATCAACCTCTGCTTTCCCTTGGCGTTTTTGCTGCATTGTCAACCTAGTCTAACGACCGTAGCTTGTGCCGCACCAGTTTTTACGTCTAGGGCGAATTATCTGACGGATGCAATGCCGGGTGGTTTGCCCGTGTACTAGGCGACATAAAACGGGTCAGAGGCTAGGACCTCTCTTGCCAATTTCATTATCTCCTTATCGTGATCGGTCGTAGACGCTGGGTCCATGTTCACCAGCTTCTCGAGGGAGTTGCGTGCATTCCGACACCGCTTCCTCCTTCTAATTTCCTCGGAAGCTTTACTTCGGTGGCGATTCCTTGGCCGTTGCCTGGCGAAATGAGGAACTTATTCATCTCACCTTTGCTTAAGCTCAGGCTCAACCTCCGATTACCACCCTTCTCCTCTCCACTACTTTGTAAGTAATCTATCGACTTCAACAGTCCCTCATCATTGAACTTACTCTTCTCCTTATTCAAAATTTTTAAATTTTTGAGTTTTAAAATGTTTAGTCCCACAAGTAAACACGGAATGTCAGTCCATCTGGCAGAGCCACCTTACCAAGTAAGGCTTAACTGAAACCGGAGGTCGCAAGGTATTCGGTGTTCGCATACTTACGGCCAGGGTCTTTGGCCCCGCAACCCTCGGCATATGCTGTTCAACCTTAGATTGGGGCATTTTATTTAGGAGTGTCCTCTCCGCTTTACTGCAATTAGCCAGCACTCCTGTCAGAGACATGACCGTACCAGGAGTCCGTTTCCACCTGCCACTACGAGGAGGTTGTAGTCGCACTACCATCAATGTTCACAGTTACGGCACATGCACATAGTTACGGCGCGTACAACAAGTGTTACATGTTATTCATTCTATGTGCGTATGGGCTCTCCCTGTGTACCTGACGGCTGACGTCCCAATACCGTTTCAAATGTGAGTGATTTAAACTCTCCACTTTCCTTTCATTCATTTTCACTTATCCATTAATCTTAGAATTTTCATGTTCCATAGCCTAATCGTAGTCCTATGCTGAAATCAGTTCAAGGTATCTAAGGTATACTAGACGTTATATGTGTAGTGTATAATTTCAGAAAACTGAGATTACATTTGTATAGTGCAAAGATGTTTTTTTCGCCGAGATAATCGGGGTGCCTCCGGTTATGACTCTAGTGATAACTTTAGCTGAGTTTGTCTTTTTTAAATATTTCATTATTAACCCCACCTCTTACAATTATTGCAGTTCGGCTGACCGGGTAACGAGGGATTAACTAAGGCAGTTTTTTAATAGCAAAAGTTCACAACCTTTATTCACTAAACTTTTTCAGTATCTTCACAATTTCACTATAACTTCACTTATTAGAACTTAGCTCTTCCCTGGTTAAATCACTTATAGAAACTCCACTAACAACGATCCAGATTTTCCATTACTTTTTATTTACCTTTGTAGCGATAAACTTAAGTTCTTCCAGAAGCTGTTCAGGCCTTCGGTGAAATCTATAGTTTAAACGAATTAAATTTTTAAAATATTTACGAACACTACACGAACCTGTCGAATCAGTTGCCTTTCGCCACTACTTCCCTACTATTAAATAAAGATATAAATATGAAAGAGTCAAATACATTCTTAGTAATTAAAAACAAGCTATGCAATATTTAAAGTCTCCACGATTTATTTTGAATCGAAGGTTCAATTATTTATTGCGAATTGTTCTCAATTGTAGGCAACCCGGCAGTTGCTGATGTTTTTGTTCGATTGAGCTCCTTTCACCTTTAGATAAGTTATTTCAAACCATAAAAGGAATGTTGATCTTTTGTTTGCCCTTTCCAGATTTCCGGAGTTCGTCCTGGCAGCGTGAATGATTTTATTCTATCGGTCGAGAGCATAGATGCCATGGAATAAATAAATGAGAGAACCGTGTAAAAAAGAGCGTAAGTATATTTAGTTTTATATAAATCTTAATTCCGATTTATATTTTTAGGGTTCTATACTTTATTGGTGATCATTTCTAGTAGTATGCCTTCTTAACCCCTACCAGATAAACCAAGCTTCTGACTAACTGTCCAACCATCCTACCATCCTCTTAGTGCTAAATTCTAATTCGACTAGTTCAAACTTATTTTAAACAAATTGATTTGTTTTTCTAAAACAGCAACCCTAAAGAAAGCATTATATATATGTTAAGGAAACATTAAGGACTATGTTTTGATGTTTAAACTTTGGTTGTTTTATTTACCTTATAATTTTCTATTTCCTAGGCTAGATTTACCGACCAGTGAGTATATATTTTCGTTGTGTAAATTAAATTTATATAAATTTGTCTGCCTTAAACAAATGCATATACTATACATTCGAAATATAACGCATTATATTTTGAACTTCATTTTAAAGCAAAGGCGTTGAGCACATTTATACATACAATTTCTCAGTACGCTCCCACAATTTTGACAGACAAAGCCTAATACGTAAATCGCATCTTTCTCATCTTTCCTTCTTTTAAAATTCCTTTAATCGTGCTTTAGAAAGCAAACGTTACAATCCTTTGTAATAATTTCAGGTGCTCCTGGCTTATGGAATTTTCTTTTCGAAAATAACAAAGCGTAAGTAATAAAATCTTTCTTCTCTAGAGTGCTGTCTTGTTAAAGCACGCAATCCAATTAAGGGGTTGAATAATTCAGTTGTCTTTCTTTTTAATGACCGGCACTTTACATCAAAGGAAGGTGATCTACGACTTAAATAGCTTGAATACTCCCAACTTTTACTCTTTTCCACTTTTTGTTGGTCAGGTATACCTTGAAAACGCGTAACACAATTACGAAGCACTGAAAATCATTTTCTTTTAATAGCGGATATACCTTCCTGAGAGCTAAATAAATAAAGAAAAAAGCTTCTTAAGAGCTTCGCATTCCCTCTTTTCCATGAAGAATTAAATCGCCTTTTATTCGGTTTATTAAGTTCTTCTGGTGCTTAATCCGAAATCGAGTTTCAAAATATAATAAAATTCAAAAAAATATTAACCTTTTGCATTTTCATGAGATAAAAGGATTTCTCATTATTAATTTTGAGCTTTTACGGTGAATTTAGCTAGTAATCTTGCTGGGAGTCGAATTTAGGAGTAACTTGAACAGTGTAATATTTAAAATAAATAACACATATATCTCACACAATAACAATTTAAAAATAATTCGTTACATTCTGTGTTTCGACGCGACTTGAAAATAGTAAACAAAAATTATTAACAATCAGAAAGTTCTAAGAAATATCTCTTTACAGATTATAGTCACCCTGTACTCCATTCCAGATCAAAATCATCTCGGTAAGATCCACTAGCCAGATGTTCTGATTCTTATCAGTTCTTAACTTCTTTAAGTCAATCTGTTAGATGTTCAGTTCGACATCAGAAGTTTTACTTGCACAACACGCCACACTACAGTTTAATCATTTCAATCGAGGAAGTTTACAATCAAGTTATATACAAGTTTATTGTAGTAAAGTGTAGAATTTATTGTTTTGAAAATGTTATATGGGATTATACTAAAATATTTGGTGCTTTTCAAGCTACACATACGTATGCATCAGTCCCTCATATATTTTGGAATAACGCAACGCCCCTCACTCCTCAAAGAAACATTATGGAAAAGGAAATATACCATTGGTTTAAAAATAACATAAAGAATTTAAAAAGTTATATTAGAGTATACTGGGTGTTTCAGATTTGAAGTGCGGAAATGAGTATCACCCCACTCAGATCTCACCTAGACAAAAAAAAATTGTATGTGGCAGGGTGGAAGGCAATCTCAACTATTTGGGAATTACAGGGTAATTTATAAATTTAAAATTTTCATGGTATGCACATCACCCTTTTATTTTTATCTCTTGATATATTCAACGCAGCGACATCAAACAAACGCCAAAAAACAGTACTATCTCAATGACCTTTCTAAAATTGTCAACAATGTTGATCTAACTCCTACCGTTGGAGGTACAGTCATTTTATTAAATTGCCCGCGTTATTTATTGCCTTTACAAAAGCCAGAAATTCCTGACTGCCTAATTATTTTATTGCATTTTATGTAAGAAATTATTTAAATAAACAAAATTGTCAAGGCAAAAGGTTAAAAATGTGGGTTTAGGGTACACAGGTAATTAGTTTTAATTAGTTTGCTGTACAAAAGTTATAAAAATGTTAGCGCGCTTTTGTTTTATTGCCTATATCAATTTGTGTTAGCTAGAGTTCACACCCTAGTATACTGACCTTCTGTTACTAATACCTGATGGATATTTTGTTATTAAAGGTATTAGATATTCTTCAAGAATATTGATCATACTTGAAAAACAATTCCATAACTGTGGCTGGACTGAATATTTTCAATAACTGAAAATGCTTGTTTTAGTGGCAAAAGTTCTTGGAAGTTAGATTTACATACCATAAAGGGTAATGTGATTTCTTCAGAGCATTTTTTAAATAAAGACCTATTTCAACTCAACGAATTAGACTAGGAAGTGATACAAATTAAATTGAATATTTGCAATAACTCAAAATGCAGTTAATCTAACCTTTTCAGAAGAAATCCACAAAAATTAAATTTGTGAGGGAAAATATTGCAATCATTGATCATAAAATTTAAGTCCTAATATTAAGTAATTTTAATAACTTGATATTTTATTCCAAAATCGGTATACTGATTATTCTTTTAAATAATGCTGAGATTGAGAAGACAAACTTCCAATTGTGTACGGTAAAATTTGTATTTGTATTTTGTTTATTTGAACGTGACTAGGTTGTTTAAAAAACGCACCAAACAAAATAATTTTGCGCCGCCAGCAATGCCGATTTGCTTAGTGTGGGAAAGATTACCGCACACTGTTAAAGTTACCACGGTTTTTCGAGTTTAGGACATCTCCATTTAGTTTCTTCCTCGTAGAGTACAAAGTATAGATTTAGTGTACTGTTGATTTGCTAGTTAGTTACTGTTAGTTAGTTAGTTAGAGTTTGTGAATTCATTTTGCTAAAATTTAAATGTCAAAAAGAGATTGTTAAGTTTTTTCACTTAATTGTAAATAAACATTACAACAGGGAGTTCTAATATAGAGGGAAAAATAACAAAATATATATCCTTCAATTATTCACTTAATTTATTAAATTTTTATTATAATTTATAAATACTAAATTTCTAATATTCTAAATCAAACCCAACAAACTATACTAATGCTCTGTATCTCTATTCAATCTCTATTTAAAGTATAAATTAAATAAATCTATTCTAACGAACTTAACTTTACGATTCTATACAAGATTACAAATTCATTTAAAGGTTAATTTAATTAATAAAAATAATCAAAATTAAAATTTTGTTGCTCAAATTTACTTTGTGACAAGATTGAATTTGTTATATTATTTCAAAATGTCTATTTGAATTTCACTACAACACTGCTTAAAGATAACACTGCCGAACGAAAAGTAATTAAAAAAAATGGCTTATTGCTGAGCGTGACAGAAATTATTGACGATAGTGAACGTAATGTATGATACGCATGGAATGTGCATACAAAGTTCAAAAATCTTAATTTATGTTGTCACACTAATAGCAATTATAACAAATAATCTCTTTTACCCAACAGTTTACCCAGTTGTATATTTGAAACCATGCTTACTTGTATACAGGGTATTTCAGATCTGACGTGCCAATATGAGTAAGGTGATAGATCTCAACTAGAAAAAAAAAATTGTATGGCAGGGGGAGGGGGGGAGGTGCAATCTCAACCGTTTGGGAGTTACAGGGTGATTCATAAATTTCAATTTTTATGGTATGCACATTACTCTTTTATTTTTATCTTTTGATGTACCCAACACAGCGACATCAAACAAACGCTTAAAAACTACTATCCCAATGACCTTTCCAAAATTGTCAACGTTACTGATCTAACTCCTACTATTGCTCGTACAGTTACATCCAAAAGTTAAAAAAATGGTTTGCAATTACCTAAAATTCAGAATTTGCCCAAATTTTCTCCGAAATTCATGTACTGAGTACACGAAAAAGGTAAAGCATGGCAAGGTAGACACAGGATTAGAAAAACCGCATCCTTAGAACTTACTGAGTACCTAACTATTTTATTGCACTTTAGGTAGGAAATTCAACATTTTTAAGATAAAAGGTCGAAATATTAAACATTTTAATTTCGCGAATATTTCGAAATTCACGAAAAATTACGCGAAGCGAGCGCAATGTGTTCGCCGCGAAATTTTACGCTGTTTTGACACGTCAAATGTCATCAGCAATTAAAGTTTGACGTGTTTTTTCCTAAAGTCAAAGTGTCACGCGCGCGAGTGTAATTTTTGTTATTTGGCACGAAAAATGGAGTATTATGCTTTGATTGGTAAGTACAGTTAATTGCATTCTAATTACTTAGTGTTTTGTGTTAAAACTTGATAGTCCCGTGGTATAAATAAGCGATTTTACGAAATCGTTGTACACCTGTAAAGGTGAAACTACATATGTAGATTTTTCACCTTTGGTATTCGCGATTTGAAGTAAAATTACTGCAATTTATATTGTTCATGTTTCACTGTGCAAAATTTGTTATGAAAGATAAAGTTTCACTAGTTTTTAACCGACTTCCCAAAAACAAAGTGGTTTTAGGTTCGATGTGTAGATTTTTTTTATGTCTGACCGGGCATAACTTCGTAACGCGTTGACCGAATTTGATGATTCTTTTTTTGTTGGGTATAGTGACCGATTGGTACCATGTCAAAAAAAATTTGGGAGGGGTGGGGCTGTGGGTGAAACCTAACTTTGTAACGCGTGGACCGATTTATATGGTTCTGTTTTTGTTGTACAGAGTATGATCCCTCATTGCTAATAGGAGAAAAAAATTGGCCTAGGGTGTGGGGAGGGGGGAGGGGTTGTTTTGCTTTGCATGTGTTGTTGTTGTTGGATATTGAAATTCGTTTTTAGTCTGCAATTTATTTTATTAATTATATACAAATACTAATTCTGTTTTATCTCTCAGATAAATTTAACAATTGATTAATAGAAAACCAGTGAATACCAAGATTCAGGTAACCTTTTATGTATGTTCTGGTGTTATTTCATAATAAGAACTTTTTCATGTTCATAGAACACTTCTAGATATAAATTAAGGTATTTTTAAAAAAATAAAACGTACAATCTCAACAAATTTAAAAATAATTGATGTAGTTTTAAAAAGGCCGTGCAGTTTATTTAACATAAATATCGCGGTTGGTGGGAGAACTTAACATAGATTGAACATCCTGACAAAAAAAATTTCGATCCATTTTAAGAGGTGAGGGTGGGTAGCAATTCTTGAAGAACTGTTGAAAGGGCTGCATGCCAGACTATCAAAATATTTTGAAATATCAGTAGCGACGATTTATTCCACTGCAGCTTTTATGTTGCTGCATTGAGGCAAGAAGAACATATACCTATAGATTCCAATGGTATAAAATGTCTTCATTTTCTTAAAATTCCTTAAATTTAAACTTATCACTGGTGACTTAAATCATTCGCAGTAAAAGCGTAAGAAACGATAACAGAAAAAATTCAAAATAAATATTGCATCCTTTAATTAAAAAAAAGTCACTTTTTCAATACTCACGCTTTAACTGCAAAGAACTTCTTAATTAAATTAGGATAACGTCATAAGTAAAAGTTAGCATCCTTAGAAATCATTTATAAATAAAAAATGCTAATTATGAATTTTTAGAAAATTCTAGCTTTTTAAAAACTTTAATTTATGCTTAATGTGTTCGGCTTGTTAACCGACGATATATCGTAGCATCATGTATTTAAATACAGAATGTTTCGATGCCACAGTCAATATGTCACAAATAAACACTTATGTATATTTGCTTTATTTGTAAACTGAGTATGTATTAAAGAATTCTAAATAACGTTTATTTATTCTTTAATATTTCGGAAATTGTCCCCAGTCTTGCCTTTCATTTGTGTTAAACAAAAAGATTATTGAAGATGAACTATTTTTATTGCGTAATTGAGTATTAAATATGAGAAAATGTTTAACCTTAAAAATTGCATTTAAGTGTAATCACTAAAGATAATTCGTTTCTACCGCTCAACTCATCTACTTAAATGTCTATAAAAAAGCTGATGCAATATATTAAAGTTAGTTGCGATCGAGACAGTAAGTTAAATGGTACAACTGAAAAATCAGATCACAATTCCACAGAATTAAGCCCCATGATCATTATCCATGGGGCTTAAGTCTTCTTTAGCGATAGTTATCTGAAGATAACAAGGCCACAATTTCGCTCAAGAAAACGCAGTTTGCCGGCTTTTGAATATCTCAATGGTCTGTTGCAAAATTTATGCTGACACCGTTCTGCTACCAAACCCTGAGGTGACAAAAACTGGATGTTATTCAGGTGTGCAAAGCGTGTTGATAGTCTTCCCTTTTCTTGGTTATGATAGCACCTGCACATGAATATTAATGACCTTAAAATATGTACCTTGTGTAATAATTATGGCTAATTTTCTGTATTTAAATAAATTTATTTCTCTAAGCTCAAAGCAAATGTTGTTTAGGAATTTAAAAGATTTCTTTCCATAACATAATTTTAATTTATTTCCAACACTACATGAATGCATGAACAAACCTAATAATACTATATTATAACACTTATGTCAAGAAAGTATCGTAAATGTTTAACTGATATTTGTTGCATGATAAGATTAAGAAAAATACAATATCACTTAGATATTACTGATTAAGTTTTTATGACATTTGATGTCAAAGCGTCTGTTGTAAAATTTTGTTCATGTATACTTTATTTTTCAGTACTTATCTGCATCTTCCAATTAAGCTTAGATTTGATTCTCGTTACAAATTTACCTTTATATCAATTTATATTAACAATAATCGAAATTTTTAATATTCATATATATTCATCATTTTTTCTATAGATTTCTGTGAACTTAAGAATATTGTACCTTTTATATAACTTACCTTATAATTAACTTATACTTCCCCCTTATTCTCGTTTTCACTGCCAAGTGACGACTTCACTGACAAGTGAAGTCTGAAGCTCTGCACTTTAGCACAACACCGTATAACTATATTGGGTTGAGCTATACATGACAACTTATAATTATTTCATGAAAACTTATGAAATAATAGCCGGCTGTAATTTATAACAAAACCTTTACTAACAAAACAAATTTTCTCAATTAAGGCATAACTAAAATATTCGTTATTAAATCCGCCACCCTAACCTAACCTAAATCCTAAATCAATAACACTTTTATTTACCGTCAATAGTGAATAACAAATAGAGATCCATTTATAAAAGCAAACATTTCTTTCATTAACGTTGAATGGAAACAGAGACTTTTCAGAGTCAACAATTTTCCTTGAAAGTTTTGGACCGTAAATGCAAATATATTTTTTTCTGACTTTGTTGAACTTGATATGTCTTTTAATGTTTTATGTTAACTTTGAAAACGCATTGCCCATACCTGAGTTAAAGGGCCAATGGCTTCCATAACTCTACAATAATGCAAAAGAAAATTATGTTTTGGCTTGAATGGCAAATAGTAAATTTTTCGTGATGTTCATGAACTAATACTTTTAGTAGTTTTGTTGAATTTTCAGAAATGAATAACTATGGATTATTTCAATTTATTTATTTATTTTTTTCAAAATCATAAATAGTTTCCATTTTGGATCATCTTCACTAACCCAATCGCCAATCATATTGCCAAGGCATGTAGAAAACCAAATCATTTCCAACGCACTACATCTTATTTTTTTTTTAATTTTAAGTAATCAATGCTTATTTCCTGCGGTTTATACATATATAATGTATTTCGCTAGTGAAAAAAGTTGATGCGATTATTTAAATCTTCCAGGCTGAGATATTTTTCGTTTTGTATGTAACTAAGTAGCATTAAAGACAACTCGTAATTTAGTATGCCTAAATCATGCATTGGTTCAACACAATAATTTTCAATTGCATGGAAGTAGTTCAATCTATTGGATACGCACTCTGAAACTATTCCAGTTTCTTGTGTTCCTCTTTTCAGATCCCTTTCATAAGTAGCTAATATTCTCAAATATTGTGGACAACCCGTGGTAGCAGACTGAATTTGAACTCTGCCAATAGAGCAAAATCAACAGCAATGGTTTGCAGTGAAACTCTCTGTAAATCCTAGTAGAGAGTTGAAACCTTTATTGTCTCCGACGCATACGGCCAGAATAAATAATAATTGGCTATTTTCCATTTCGATTCCCTAAGTTTCATGATAATGAAATTCACTGAGAACAGGTTCGAATACACTATTACCAATATGTTTTTTATCTAGACTATTAAAGATAAATATTGGGAAAATCATTTATAATTTCGAGCGATGCTCTAGTGATATGAAGGGAAACGAAATACACCTCCTAAATTGTGAATCCGAGCCCGCGAACCTAGGGGATTATTTGTTTGAAAATCATTATAAAATAGGCATAGAGGTAGCACTATAGCATTCGGTTTCTTGTTATTTATTTCACTTGTTTTCAATTTCGAAAATGAAACATGCATCATATTTGAAATTGTTTGTTTCTCTCCAAAAAAATTTATATAATCTATCGTTTTTTGTAAGAATCCTTCAGTGTTAAATAAAGCCTGTAATAAATTTCTCAAAGGAATGAAGGAGGCTGTTATATCTATTGTTTTCAAAAAAGTTATCTGATTTTTACGAACTCTTTCTACTCGCTGACTTATAATTACTGAACTAACTTGATATAAGACTTTTTAATATTTTTGTGACGTCGTCTGAATTCCTATCAGAAAAAGTTCAATTTATTTTTTTAATTACTAATTGATTTAAATTTGACGATATATTATTTTAAGTCAAATTTTCTTCTAAAATTCTTTCGGCAATATTGAAAACATCTCCGTTACTTAAGTTATCAAATAATTCCATGATATTTTGAATTGACGATCGTTATTGTAAATTTTATATATAAGTTCAAAAGTTTGTTTGCTAATTTCATTATCCAAAGACTGCAGTAAAGAATCATTTCCATCTTCATTTCATACATTTTCATTTTGTAAAATAGGGTTTGAAATTTTACAAGAATCTTTACTATTATCCTTGTTTTTAATATCATTAGTAATATTATGATGATGGCTATCATTTGAATTCAAATGAATTTTCATGTGTTTTTGAAAAGAATTAATTTTCGTAAAGTATTGCGTATTTGGACAGTAATAACATTTTGAGTCTTTAATATTAATTTGTGAACAATTTTGATATGCGCCTCATAATCTTTTGCGTTATTAAATTGCCTTCACATAAAACATTTTATATTAGTTTTATTAAAAAACTAAAATTTTAAACCAGAATATAAAATACCTAATTGTTTTCCAAATTGGTAATTTCAGTAAATAAAGACGTTACGCTGTTGAAATTTTGGTCAAACTTTGTTGAAATGCCGTAAAAATATAGTTTTGCAAAAAGGTCCAAATACGTTTACTTTCGTCTGGGTAGCAAAAATTCAGCGAATTATATATTTTGAAACAATAATCCATAGTCTCAAGTGCATCCTTGAAGGTATATAAGGTGTCATCCACTAATACCTGGCTTTTTTTTTTTTTCTATTTAACACATATATAGTTTACATAACAACATTCCTTTCTAATATAAAAAAAATTCATAATTTCTAATTATTTTAAAAGCAAACGATGAATTTAAATATTTCCGATTATGGTATACTCAATCGAAATCAAAAATTTGAAATCAGTATAATCTATGAACGTTTATCTTTGTTATGTTTATTTGCCAAGTAAATTATCAATTATCTAACACAAAAAGTTGCTGCATTTGATAGGGAAATCTAATTATAAAGATATGAAAGTTACTTACCACACGATTTTCCGATCAAAATAATTCAAGGTTGTAAAGGTTGTAAAGCTTCTTCTTTGAAAATTTTTTTTATTGTCTCTAATACAAGTGTTCCAACCTAATAAAAAAGTTAAAATTAAGGTAAATTATTTAATGTATTTTAAAAACTCTTACCTCCTGCAAAAACAAACTCGAACTCAAGACTTCCTTTTTAGTTAATTGTCTTCAATTAATTTCTTTGATGCTAACTGAATTCATTTTTAGTTCCATAGGAGACCATTTAGTACATAAAATAGTTTTTTAAAAAAAAGTTGAACCGACTTCACAAAAAGCGCTAAAAAGCATAAAATAATTTTTAATTTTATATCTATTACGACATTTTGAAGTCGGTGCAAATCAAACAAACAACGACAACAAAAGTATTTAATCATCCTTTCTTATGATCCCGTAAGCTGAAACGTTTAGCTAGTATTATGTATTATTTTCAATTGTGGTTATGTAGTTGTTTTATTTGTTTAATTTGCACCGACTTCAAAATGTCGTAATAGATATAAAATTAAAAATTATTTTATGCTTTTTAGCGCTTTTTGTGAAGTCGGTTCAACTTTTTTTTAAAAAACTATTTTATTTTTCACTTTTTAGTGTCTTCTACTCTATGCAACGAAGAAAGAACCATCCAAATCGGTCCACGCGTTAAAAGTTAGTTTTAACCCCCTACCTCACCCCCATTCCACTAAACTTTTTTTCTCATTGTATCAATCAAGGAACATACTCTACCGAACATAAAAGGAATCATCGAAATCGGTCCACGCGTTACGAAGATAGACTACCCCTCCCCCTCCCCCACCCCTCACCATAGGACCAAATTATTCTCCTATTAGCAATGGGGGATCACACTCTATACAACAGCAAAAGAACCATCCAAATCAATCCACGCGTTACAAAGTTAGGTTCCACTCCCCTTCTCCCACCTCCACCACAGCAACATTTGTTTTCTCGTAGTATCAACCAAGGATCATATTCTAGCCAATAGAAAAAGAATTATCCAAATCGGTCCACGCGTTACGAAGTTAGACTACCCCTCCCCCCCACCCACACCTTTCACAATAGGACCAAATTATCCTCCTATTAGCAATGGGGGATTATAGTCTATACAACAGAAAAGAACCATCGAAATCGGACCACGCGTTACAAAGTTAGGTTCCACCCCCCCCCCCCCACAATTTTTTTCACCTTGTATCAACCACGGAACATACTCTGCGCAACAGAAAAAGAATTATCCAAATCGGTTCACGCGTTACAGACTACCCCCCCTCCACCCACCCTATGCCAAATTTTATTCTCCTATTAGTAATAGAGGATCATACTGTGTACAACAGAAAAAGAACCATCCAAATCGGACCACGCGTTACAAAGTTAGGTTTCACCCCCACCCCCACCCTACCAAAATTTTTTTTGACATGGTACCAATCGGTGAACATACTCTACCCAACTTGCTAAACTTTCTCTTTTTCACGTCGTACCTTCTTAAATATTATTACTATTAAAAAAAAGGTCTATCCCTTAATTATATGAAACATTAACAAGTTTAAACAGGAGCTAACAGTAATTTGATACGTACAATAGATTTTGAGCAGCTTTCAAATTTCTTAATCAAGTCAAACTACTACTTTAATTTTACACTGTATCTCACTGATCTTTATTGCTCTTTTTGTAGGATCTGCTATTCCTACAAATTTGTATACCAACAAAAATATTTCTGCAGTAGCTTAAGTATGTGGCTATTACAGACATTCATTAATGTCTGCTATTGCAGATATGTTTGGTTTGGGATATAAGTTTACAGTATGTGATACGTTATCATACAAATAGAGCAATCAAGTTTAGCGGGATTTTAAATATAAAAGAGCAGCTATGAATATATCTATACCATCCATGTTTGTTTTATATGTAGAAACAAATATTATACTATATATGATAATATTATTTGTAGCTTATTGAGATATAAAATTTCATATATGTTTTTTAGCTACAAAAATGGAATTTATTCTTTTGACTGTAGCTTGGTGTTTATTCTTATTTCTAATAAATTAATCTATCAAACCCTCTACATAGCCATTGTTTGCTAAAAAAATGCACCTTGCTTAATGAATAAATATACTATAATTGCTAATAAATTTATAATCCAGCAAATCCGTACATAAATTCCCTCATAGTCCTAAGAGCGAAAAAAGTTTTACATGTTAGGAAATCTAAGTACTAGAATCCGTTTGTATTTTCCGCCCTTGAAAATGATCTTATGAGCCGCAAACAGCGTATCGTAGCGTTAAGTCTTCTTCTATCTATTTTATATAAATAAAATTGTGTGTCAGTGAATTCAAAATAATTGTCATTTTATAAGCTCCTATGGTTATTTAAATGAAATGAAAAACCATTCAATTATTTATTGTTTTTCTGGTTGTCCGGGCTAATCTCGGAAATGGCTCATACGATTTCGATGGGACTTTCACCAGAAGGTTCAATATTTTTTAGGCATATTTTAGGCTGCTTTCGAACGGCGGAGTGAGGGATAGAGGTTACATGTACAAATAATCAAAACGACCAATATTTATGTGAAATCTATCTTTTCTAAAATGAATAATGAGACTCCCGATGCAGTAAAATAATTTTGTGATAAGACATCCCTAGGGTTTCGATATCGATGGGACTTCCACGGAAAGGTAATAAGACACCGGGATCAGTACACAATCCCGTAAAGAATAATCCCTAAGCCAAAACACTGAAAACAAAATTTATAAAAATAAAAATATAAAATCAGCAAAATCTCTAAAAGAAAAAAAATCCCTAATGACGAAATCTCTAAAAAAAAGAAGAAATCCCTAAAAAAAATCCTAAAACAGATCGAGATAAAACAAAAATTTCAAAATAAATTTCGTGCTTATTGCAATACCTTTTAAAAATGCCAATTATGATTTCCAATGGCTTTTATTTTTATATTCCAGACAAGTTTTAATGTCCTCTATGGAAATAATGCGATTTAACCGGTTTACAACATATATTTAGTCTTCACCAAGATTGCAACTATTGTTGCAAAATCAGAATCAGTGTGCAAGGAAAATGTTAGACTTTACATGCCAAAACTTGTAGCTCAAAAGTAGAAAAGAAAAGGAGTTAGAAAAATGAGCCAAATATCTTGATGAAATTAGTACATAAGACGTTTTACGAGTTGTAGGTATATGGGGATGATTCAAAAATGTACAACACATTTTCGGCGGTAATATGTAATAGCTAATAATAGTTATCTCATTATACAATTTATGAATTTTATAAAAGAAAGATTTTAAATTTAATCGGCGCGCGCGAAACAAATTCAAAATCTTTCTTTTATCAAATTCACAGTTAGGGCTTTAATACTTAAATTATCGAAATCGCCCGATGTTAATGTCGAATTCATAGTTTCAGGGATCACGGCGATAAACAATCGCACGCTAAATGTCGTTCAAGATTATGTAGTTAAGACACGTCTAGCACCCCTAGTGGTGGATAAGGGAAGGAAGTGACATGTAAAAATAATTGGAAATTACACTCACTTACCAAAATTCTGACCAGCGCATGCAACTAGTTAATAATAAGATTTAGTGCTATTACTTTTCTGGATGCAAAAATTGTTCACTTTTTTTCAAGACTTTTTTGTTAAATTTCTTAAATTATGAAGTTATTAGGATCGGATCAGAACGATTTGAGAAAGCTATAAGATGGGTATGGCTTTCATACTTAAAGTACGTAAAATAAAATAACTCGAATTCGTTCGTGCGCACCTCTTCGGTTGACATATATTATGTATATTTGTTCATGTTTTGTGCAGTGCCAAAGACCTAATGGAATGTCCTTTAATAAAACTGTGTCTACCAAACACTTCAGATTTGTGTAACATCATTTCGCCTTCTCTCTTCAGACGCTAACGTTAATATTTTCAAGAAAAGCCGCCTGCATGTCGTGCTTTCTCGATACAGCGTTGAGATCAACGCAGAGACAGTACCTCACGATTTGATGAAAAGTTGCAGATAATATTTGTGTACCTATATCTTGAAAATCAACGTTTTTAACCTAGTATTCAACAGTTGGCCAATCCAAGGACATATAATAGCATTTGTTAGTCAGAAGCAAGTTCAGCACCCAAGGTCAAATACACCCATGAAAATGCGATTACCATCCTAATGCTTATTTCAAATGAAAACAATGCCCACACTTAAACTCTAAAACAACTGTAATTGCTAAAATTTTCAAAAATATTATAGTCAAATACCAGTTTTGATCCGGAAACAGGGCCAAATATTCTTAAAAATATCGGTTCGAATTCTAATTCTGGGCTCTCGATGTTGTAACAGATAACTGGGACGCGGTATTCGTTTATTGACTTATACAGAAACTTCCATATAAAACACGTTGCCTATAGGAACAGGATCAGGGTAGCAAAATTAACTTTCCGTCATACAACGCCTGAAAAGGGCGGCTTGTGCCTGCTTCAGAGATTCCCTTTTCCAACCTGCTACTGGTGCTGTGTTGATTGTTGATCTTCCTTGTTGGCGTCTTCTTCGGGCTGGGACGGAGCCCACACAGTTCGACCGGTGGTGCTGGCTTGCACTTTGTGATAGTGTTGGGGGTGACTCCTCAAGGCTATTGGCTACCCGGAAGTGCTTAAAAGTACCGTTTTGTTCGACGTAGGATAGAGGCTTTTAAAGCTGTTACGTTTATATAAAACACGCTTCTCCTATCCTACCGGCTGCGCCAATTGTTATAATTTTTTATTTGTTCCTTTATTGTTCACAAAAGTCACTTAAATTTAGTTGTGTTCATGAGCTGGATTTGAATATGTTGCAACTTTGTTGTAGCAAAATTCGATATTTGAAATCCAACTCATGAGACTTTTTATTTCTATTAATTTATTTTTTCAAATGTCAGATTGGATTCGATAGAATTTGGCTTATCTTTAAATATGCGAATCCAATCCATAACAGCAGACCCTCAATAAACAGTACGTCAGTCATCAACATTGAAGTCGTCCAGCATAACTAGGGATCTGAAGCATCCTATTCCAACTTCCTCGAACTACCAACAGTCCCGCGCGGCTTTAACATCAAAATTGAAGGACGTCATGCCGACATCAACGCACTATAACAATAGCACTTAATAAAAGGTGAACTCAAGCAAAAACACAAAGGGAGAATAACAACATTACTTCCAAGCAACATTGTAAAGAAATAATATCATACCTCCACAATACCAATTCAATTACTTTTACTTGGGAAGCTTAACGAGTTTAAAAATATTTAAAATTGAGTTTCGTCAGCGCAGCAAATAAGGAAGTTGCTTAATTCTGTGATTATGAATACAAAAATATAGGAAGTATAAAGCTTGCAGCTATCTTGTCGTTTTGATTTTTTTTGAAAAGAAAAAAGTTCAAAAATTTCCGAGAATAAAATACCAATTAATTAAAACTGTAAGTATACATCAATTAGGAACGCACTTAAACTAACGATTCTAGTAAAATATTTTCTTCTTTCTATAATTATTGACGTAGTTTCTACAAAATTCACTCAGTTGCTAATTAGAAGTCTGTAGAAAATATTCCTTTCCGGCTTGGCTTGTTCTTGATTTTCATTGGAATTGGAATTTCTTAAACATGTCGACACGCATCATCTAATTTGCTTATTTTCCGATTATTAAAGCTTCCTAAAAGTTGAATCTGTTGGCTTTAATCCAATGTACTCGTATGCAGTGTGAAGGTCATTGGATATACCAAAATATTTTACAACTGTTTTTAATACTGGCTCACAACTTTATGCCTTACAAACCGGTTGGGTTGACTGAAAATTTAAGAGCGCATTGCGGTATATTTAATTTAAAGTACATTTTCTGCCAACCCACAGAATGAAATGTCCAAAAATATTTGCATACAACTTTGCCAGAAACTCGTTAATGAGGTTAAAAACCTCTGGCCGTTCCAACTAAGTTAAAGCAAACATTTAAGCAATTATTCCGCAAACAAATTGAGTTTTGCACAGTGCAGCAGTTCATGTCACCCTTCTTGAACTTCGCTCTGGTGGCGGTGGGAATATTGCGCACTTTTAGAACATAACGGCACTTTAATGAAGTCTTCTAGCGGCAGTTTTATCGGTATTAATGCAGAGTGATTTTTTTATTTTTATATTTATGCAAGTTTCTTCAAATGATCGCGGAAAAAGTGCGGTAGGAAAAGGTTCGCTAAGAGCAGAAATAAAAAGAATAAATGTTTCCGTAATTCTCTCACACAGCAAAGGGAGATACGATACAAATAGGCTTTGTGTCCCTTAATGGGACCAAATGACTTCCTTATTTGCCATCAAGAGAAAAAAGGATAATTAGAAAAGCTAATTACTTCTCTTACAGCAATTAAAATTAATTAGTTGGAATGAAAATGAACAGCTGAATAGAAAAACGGTTTTGAAAAATTATTACCTAGATTAATAGTGTTTTTGATTTAAGATATCCAAAGAATGGCATATACATATACTATGTTTCCCAATACCAAAAGGTGAAAACATTGCACTGACAAACATTGAATATACATACATAAATCATAATTAAAGGCAGAAACATTTATTTTATACTTTGTTTTCTAGTAACCCCTACCCAAAGCAGTAATGATTAATTATGTATACGAATGACAATACACTGTAGATAATAAAACGATTAAGTCGCCTTATTCCAAAAGCTTCGCAGTAACAGTTAGCGTACCCTTAAGCTTTTGTGTCAATTTTGTAGTGCAAGAAGATATCAGCAAAAGTTTTGTTCAAATAGCAGAACAAATATTTCACGTTTTGTATTTTTGAAACTCAAGTAATTTTTAACAGAAGGAATAATTTTTCGCCTATAAAATTGCTCACAAAAATGCGTTCTTTAAGAGAAGCAATATATAAGAGATTTATTTCAGAGCAAAAGTAAGAAAAAACATTTCTAACAAACATCTAACATGTTACGATAACTAGAGAGCAGTAACATCATTTACCATGGAAGTATTCCTGTTACACTCGAGGTGTTTGTATCCAAATTACGTGAGTAGAAATGGGCTCTTGGCTCTGCTCCATTAAATGTGCGGAAATGTATTAACGTTAATATGATAATAGTAAGTATTCAGCGGTATTTCAAGGACAGTATAGCGGTCGTAGGGGATGAATATACAGTAAAAAAGTCATCTGCGAGTTTTGAAGCTGAAAAGCACTTTTTTTATAAAACAGGAACAGGAAATACATAATCCAACGAACGATGAAGTTAACAAATTATGGCAGTTTACCCCTGCTTTAATGTACTATCCGCGGACCGCATATATCCGTAATAATATCATGTAAAAGGTATAAAAATTACACTTAAAGGTTAGATAGTTCTTGTTTTGCTTGAAGTTTTGGAAGACAAATACTTGTAAGTGAAAATAAACAAAATGTAATTGGAGTAGTTTTGTAACAGGATCAGAGATACATATAAGCAAACACTTAATAACGACGAGAAGCCAGATGATGCTATAACTCAAGTTTGTACTGATCTACTTGGTCATTAGGAATTGCTACAGCTTGTAAAATCGGTATTTCTTCGAGTCACAGGGTCTCTCATATTTTGTTGGAGTTTGATTCTTCGTTTACTACAATCTGGAGAACGCCAGATTAAAGTCAAATGACAGCTGAATAACTATAGCAACAATAATTTCAATAATTTAGAACATAAGACGTTAAATAGTAAGGAAATTGAAGTGCATTTTAGTGAAGAGAACGTATCTATTAAGATTTTATCATACAATATTTCCGGTCTGCGAAATAAAATTATTTCCCAACTTTTTTTTAATTATGTAAAGAAGTTTTTCTTTTTGAAATACATGTGAGCGAGGATAAAACTGAGAATTTTAGAAGATATGTTGGGGGCTTTGATCTTTGTTGGGTGTGTGCAATAATGTCCTCTATTCGGGATAGATTAAGTGGAAGATGGATCTTCGGAATTGATCGAAAACTGACTGGAAATATTGCAAAATTTGTATGGGTAAAGAATTGGCCAGTAATACAATTAACCCAAGATTCGGAAATATGTTACCTTATTCCTGCTTACATTATTATTATTATTTTTAGGGAGTGGATCAAGGACTAACAACATCCTTTAGTCACTTTGACCAGGATTTTCTCTTGTAACTTGATCCATGTTCAGATTTTAAGTTCTTTAATTAGACCTAAAATCTGCTTGGGGGCTGCCTTAGCTATATCTGATGGTGATGGGAAAGCCTCACCAAGATGTCTGAGCCAGATACGGCCACGGGCCGCACAGCTTCAGAGGATGTATTCCGCTGTCTCTTCCGCTTCCAAACAGAAGCAACAGGTGTCATCTTCAGCTAGCCCTAACTTTTTTAGATGGTAGCCGGCTTATTTCGCTTGAGGCATTCTCTTTCCTTAGATGTAGGTCTAAAGGGGGGAGGTCTAATAGAGCCTCTAAAGCTGCCGTGGGGCATGTGCGCATGGCACCCGTAACTCCTAGACATGCTGTCCTCTGTTGCTGGCCACCACAAGAGCTGCGTTGGTGACAGAGGGTCTTATAATTGTTTCATATGCCAAGTGCCATTTTAGGCCTTAGACCCCAAGTTTTGCCAAAGAGTCTTCGACAGAACCATAGGGCAGTCATAGCTTTTCCTGCTACCCTATTTGAATGAGGATTCCATGTGAGTCTTTGATCTAGAATCACTCCTAGATATTTGACCTCACTTGTGAATTCTATCCGTGTTCCTTCAAGAGTAGGAGCCTCTTTCCTTAGCTTCCTTTTTCTTGTGAAAGGTACAATGGTTGTTTTGCTAGGTTTGACTTTGAGCCGTTCCCTAGTACACCAGGCTTATACCATATTAAGAGCATTTTGCAGTCTTACTGATAAAGTCCTGTTATGGTTGCTCATGATGGTAATAACCAGGTCATCTGCGTAGCCCTGGCATTCGTAGCCAGCATTAGTCAGTTTAACCAGGAGATCATCGATAGCAAGTGGCCACAACAGTGGAGAAAGAACTCCCCCCTGAGAACAGCTTCTGGTAGCCCTTACTGTTACCGATCTGTCCCCCAGCCACGCCGTGATGTTCCGGTTACTCAGCCTTGCCTCAATCCATCGAACCGTCGGCAGACCAATACGTCTATCAATGACCGCTCTTTCAATTGATGATAACGGCGTGTTTGTCAAAAGCACTAGCTATATCAAGAAACACACAAAGGGCAACACCCCTTGATATGCGTGCTTGTTGGCGTGTAGCGGCGTATCTCTCAGAGCACCGTACCTGATGTGTAAGTCAATAATTTTCTCCATTGACTTTAGAAGAAAGGAGGATAGGCTTATCGGATGATATGCCTTGGGTTGAGTCGCTGGTCGCCCCCACTTTTGGGTATAAAGGTTACCCTTACCACTATCCACAGATTGGGGATATAGCTGAGTTGATAGCTGGCCCTAAACATTTTGATGATGGTTGGCAACAAACCATCTAGGCCGGTGGGCGTTTGCATCGCAACCGATTATGAGTTTTCTATGGTGCTTTTTGCAGTGCCACAATAGTTGCGTGACTTCCCTTGGAGGAGTTTATTGGTCCGAGTCTCCAGGGAAATAAGCCGAGGCGATAACAATCCCCTGCTTTCCCCTGTGCGTCGGCACAGTTTGAACACTAGGGTAGCACGAGGAGCTCCGTGCTCATAATCATAGACTAACTTGCCTTGTTTTGATGAAAGTCCTTTTATCAGCCTTGTATGTATAAGAGCCAAATCCAGGCCCTCAACCACGAATCTCCTGCTCAGCACATCAAAGGCGGTTTTGGAATGATGGAAATGGATTTGGAGGAACTTTAGAGTGGCTCTATCGGCTGCCCTTGGCAGAGTATGGCGGGTCTTTTCCTTTGGGTCCATTAGTCCTTTGGGATTTTGGACGGCCTCTCGTCCCCTCTTTTGAAAGGCCTTTTATTGTGTCGGTGGCTGGTGTACTTTTTCCTGCCACTTCCACATTTTTACCTGGTTACCGGCACCGCTAGTGTCTCCTTGGGTGTTGTGTGCAGCCCCGTGCCTGTTTCGGCCGCACTTTTTAACCACTTGAAGTAGAACCAGAGCCGTCTGCCCCGCTGGTTGCTTTGAATCAGCTGGAGTCGCTCCACCTCTCGAGGCCGTGAGACCTGCATTAGTAGCCCGCATCGTCGGGTTATTAGCGCCTTTGGAGCTAGACCCCGCCGGAGACACACGTAGTTGACCTTGATTGAGGTCTTCTTGAGAGCCTTAGCCGAGAAGTCATCTACTGAGAGAACTATTACAGAGGCAGTTCCTACCAGGATTTTGGAACGAGGAAGCTTCTCCTCCTCGACCGCGCTAAGCTTTACCCCTTTCCATGGCTGAAGTTCATTGTAATAACTGGGACTCAGATTTTAATAATTTAGAGGAAGTTAAAAGGCTAGTCGACAGAGGTAAAGTTATTATTTGAGGGGATTTCAATATTCTGATAGGTCAGTTACAGACACACTTTGCGAAGAATTTGAAATTGGACCTAGAATAAGAAGAGGTAGAAACTCAGAAGATGGACGGACGGAGGGTGGCTTTGGGGCAGATATACATTCATAGGTTGAATAAGCTCATCAGTAAACGATATGATGGCCGTGTCCAATATCTTATGTTCACGCGTTGATAGATTTTATGTAGACGAACAAACATTCTCGGATCACCTGCCGATCTGTCTAACTGAGTTTATCAAAATCGCCCTCGGCACTGTTGGGTTCTGAAAGCAATTTACCTTTACTTCCCGAACTAAACTGGAAAATGCAAAACCTTAGTGTATAGAAGCAAAAGGTGATTCACCTGTACGAAGACTTACCCAAAATTTCCTCGGCCAACGACATTGATGATTTTGTTGCTTATACATCAGTCTTCCGCAAAAAATAAACCTAAGCAACCAATCCATAAGCAAAAGTGGTTTGACAACTCATGTCTCCGTTCCCGAAAGGTATCATTGCAATGTTTACACGCGTGTCGAAAAAATAATACTATTTTTGCTCCGAATACAGTACCTATTAGCAAATAGAAAATTCAAGGAGCTATGTAGAAGCAAGAGGAGGGTATACTGCGATTCACTTGTGACCAAGATGAGACAGGTTAAAGACTGTAGACCTTAGTAGAGATTACCAAAAGAACTGAACTCGATAAAATTCAAAATTGGGGGCTCATTAGATATTTTCAATTTAAAAAACCATTTTCAAGGCCTGCTAGGTTCACCCCTTGATTATAAACCTATCATATATGCATCACCTCTAATACAAGATAATGTGTTAGATGACCAGTTTCAACTAGATGGGCACTGCTCTCAAAATATTTGTTGCTCTTTCAGGACAAAAAATGTAGAAGTTATTCGAAAATGAAATTATTCTCTCATCTAGAATGCATGAAAGTTAACAGAAATTCACGGATTCTACGGAGAAGCGCAAGCAAAAAGATGTATTTTCGACCAGAATATATAAAATTTGTGAAAATATAGAAAGTTCCTTTTTTCATTCATTTTTGAATAACTTCTACATTTATTGTCCGATTTCAGCAAATTTATATTAAAAATTTTCGTAAAAGAATGATTTCTTACAAATATGAAAAAATTTATTCTTGGAATTAAACGGAGCAATTGAAATTTAGTGACTTTAAAAATGACGGAAAAATAACTTTTTTTGGGTTTTGACTGCCTGTAACTTCATCAAGTCTCATCCGATCCGCGTAAACAGCATAGCATTGGAAAAGCGTTTGAAAAGATATGCAATATATGCAGATCGGATAAAAATTGATGGATATATGTGTAAATAACTGAAAAAAGTACCAAATAACGGGTTTTTTGAGAATATCTCAAAAACTATTCTTAAGAAAAAAAATTTATGCCATTTTTGGAATCTATCTTATTGGGTGTACCCAACATTTTCTCTCTTTTTTTAATATTTCGAAACATTGTACATTACTAGCACGTTATTTGTTATAGTATCCATAGCGAATGAAAGATAAATCTTAACTAAACTAGTCAGTTACCAAATTTTCATGCCTACGGGGCGCCGCGTGGCAGAAATAGCGCTCGTCTGTCAAGCAGTAATATGTTTCCATCACGCGCGAGTTAAGTTTGCTGGTAAGCCAAATGGAAAAAAAAGACAGAATTTAAATTAACTTTTATTTCACGAATTTACAACTGGTTTCTTTAACTTCTACGTTCGAACGGACTTTTAGCTAATTAATTGTAACAATGAAATTTTTACCTTTCGCATAACAATCAGAAATTACTTCACACATGTAGACTATTGAATTACAAGTTCTATAAAATTATGTATGATAAGCAATTAAAGTGAAAAACATTTATTTGGAAATTAAACTAATCAGACAGGTAAATAACATTTATGAGAAATTTTAATAATGGCCAGCAAATTTACAATGTACTTGAAATGTTAAGGTGAAACCGTAACTTCTCCCCCTTAGTATGAAGCGACGGCCATAAAAATTGTGATTTGGGAATCTCTCCTGCGTGGATGCTGTGTAGGTTTTTTGAAGTTTTCTCTCTCAAGAACAGTGGAGGGCTGATGTGACGTTCTGAAGATTTCTTTTAGATGAAATATGTTATTATTGCTAAACTAATGACACCGTTGGTTAGGATGATCGCATATATGCGATATTCCTTTTGTTTCTGCTCAATCTGGAGTAGTTCGATTGCTTTCCTGTTATCGATGTGGTAGGATTTTAATTTTTTGAAGTTTTACGTTGATGCGCATCGAAGGATATTTGTGGATATCGTCCCAATGACTGCTGATGTGATCCAGATAGATGATATTATTTATCTCTATTGAACAATTTTCGAAGTGTATCAGTTTCGTTTCCTTAATGTTGAGTTTGTTGAATTCGCAGGAAGAGTTTATTTCGGTTTCTGGAGCGTCAATTAGTAGAATGTAATTTGGTTCTGGTTGTATGATTTCCGAAATGTAGAGTTGTTCTATAAGTTTACATTCTGCTGGCTGGTTCTGCATAACGTAGAGTTGTTGGTGATCTTTCGATATGGTGATTCTTTGTAGTAGTATATTTCCTCAATTTTTGGACACACTTCGTCAAAATATTGGATATTTTTGGGGTTATGGATTATATATGGTTTTGTGGATATCAATTTGGTTTTATTTATGGGTGAGGGAATCAGGTGTACCATGGAATATTTTTCTACGGATAGTACGGGTACCCTGACATTAAAAATTATGTCTGAATTACTATAATAGGTCTGCAAACCTAATAATTCATAAATTTGTTCATCAGAACTTACATCGACTGATTGGGTTTTTAAATTATTATAAATGTCCGTAATTTCTTCTAGATTTAATATTTGTTTGGAAATAATATTCAATCGAGCGAGTATTACGGCTTCTGCTAAATTTGTTAGGTGGTTTGTTAGGAGATCGATGTTATAATTAATTTGATTTAAATATTGAGCATGTACTGTTAGATCTTTATTGAAATTTATTTTAGTCTCCATTTGGCCCTGATAATATTTTAAATGATTTGTTATTGAATTTTGCTGGTTATTAATATGATTTGTAATATTCTCAAATCGTTCTAGCATTCGGTTATTTATTGAGATTTGCCTATTAAGATCTGATTTCATATTACTTTGGTTTTTTGTCAAGTTTTCAATTTCTTTATTCAAGCGATGTGCGTCTCTTGCGTCCATATTTTTAACTTCCCACATATAGGAAGTTATTGTAATGGGCCCGATTTTCAAAATTTTTAGTTTTATTTTTTTTTTACATTTCAAAGTCACCATAGTGTTTTACGCATGTTTTTGAACACATGTATATGTGTGTGTGTGTGTGTGTGTGTGTGTGTGTGTGTGTGTGTGTGTGTGTGTGTGTGTGTGTGTACGTACGTTCGGACCCACTTTTTTCGACAACGAAATCTCGCGAACAAAAAATGATAACGACTTCGCTATGGTGCCATTCGAAGCGTATTATTGTAAATAAGAGCTGAAAGAAATTTAATCAATTTCGGTTCAGCCGTTTTTTTGTTTTAACAAAAAAACTGAAAAAAATTGATTTCAGACTTTCTTGAAAAGGATTTCTTCGATGTAATTTGTTCTGATGACGATCGGGACATCAAAAAGTCGGATAATAACAATTTATTATGAACAGAAATTGTTTATAATGATGAAAAATTGTTTATAACAATAATAAATTTATAATTATAAAATATGGTTTTACCTGGTTGAAAATTGATTATGAAAATTGGATATTGAATACAAAATTGCAGATTGTTCATAGCAATTGAAAATTCTTATAAACAATTGAAATTTTTGTTACCACAAAAAATTTCTTTTATGAATAAACTTTGTTTATATCAATTAAAAATGGTCTATAACAATTAAGAATTGTTTATATCAATTATAAATTGTTTATAACCATTCAAAATTATTAATAACAAATTAGTTCCAAACAGAGTGCATTTATTTGGTTTTCATTAAAAAATAGTGCTATAACGGAATAATTTTTAAAAAATTTTTTGCATCTAATTACAACGAAATTATCCTGATAAATTAAATTCATTAATTTATTTATTTATAAATTTAAAATATCAATTTTTTAAGTATTTTTAAATGAGATACAAGTGGGCGAAACTTTTTTTTTGAAAAAGATTCTTCTGATTTAATTGGTTCTGATACAACTCGATATTTAAAAAAAAATCCAGAACTTTTATAGTTTTTTGTAACATTAAAAAAACCATAAATAGTTGATATTAATGTATAGTATGAATTTTATTGAGTTTTCACTTACTCGTTTGTACTATGATCATGAAATTTATCGCTATTAACAATTAAATATTGTTAATAATAATTGAATATTGTTAATAATGATTGAAAATTGTTATTAACTGGGAAGTTGTTCGTGAGGACCTCAAGGGTCGCACCAATGGTGCGACACTCAGAATCTGGACCTACCCCACTAGTTTTTTATCTAACGAGTCTGCTATTCCGTCAATAGTTCGTTCATAGTTGTCGAGTTTAACTATATGTAATAAGTTGTTATAAGTCTGTATTGTCCTTGCCGTTCGCAGCTTCATTATCAGTACTTTGTGTTCTGTCAAGTCTTGATTTTCAGTTTCTGTGCCTTTGTCGTTATTAACCTGTAATTTATGTTTTCTTTTTAGTTTGCTTTTATGTAGTTTTTTCTGTCCGTAGGTTTTAATAGAAATTTTCCTATTTTCCTTAATTTTATGTTTAGAGAATCTAGGAGTTAGTTTATTACGTCTAAATTCTTTTCTATACACCATACTATCTACTTTTAATTCTTCGGGGTTTTCGCTATCTTTGTTTAATTTATTTATATTTTCTTCAGTGTTTTCTTCTAATTTAGCTTTGATTGAAGGGTATAGATTTGCTTGGAATGCATTAAGTTTTCTTAAGTATTCGTGAACTTTGTTATATTTAAGATTTTTATTAAATTTATATGTTCTACCATAAAATAATTCATATGGGGTTAACTTTGTTGCTTAATGAATTGCGTTATTGTACGTTATGATAGATTCGTTAAGTATGTCTTCATGATCCATTTCTTTATGTTTTTCTCGTATTATCCGATAAATTTCATTTAATGTAGAGGGCATCCTCTACGGGTGTGTTACTACTACTTTGTTGAAAGGATGTTATGTGATGATAAATGTTGTATTGCTTACAAAAATTTTGGAATATTGAGGAAGTTAATTCTGCTTCTTGACCGGATATTTCTTGGGGATGCCGTGTAGGCTAATGAAATGTTTAAGTGATTTTATCATGGTAAGGATGTTTCTGGCTGCAACTGTATAAGCTGCTGCGAATTTGGAAAATTTATCTTTTATTGTAAAGATTTGTTTATTGTTAATACTATAGATGTCAATGTGCAAAATATCTAAGGGTTTTTCGGGAGTTTCGGGAATTACGCATGTAAGTTTTGGGGGATTTCTATCATATTTTAATAGCTGACATGTTTCGCAAGTGTTAATTAGTTTCGTGATTTTGGTTTTCATGAAGGGGAAAAATACATCACGCTTAAGATGTAATAGGGTTTCGTTTATCCCTCTATGGTTATTATTATTATGATAATCAATAATTAATTTATCCTGATCATCATCATTGGTTATGTCTTTTAACATTTAACACCGAATTAGTTTGAAAGTTTTGCACCTCGAGAAATATTTCGATTAAACGTCCTGTATCATTTTGAACGTGCCGTCGTCCTTGAAGACTGCTGTTAATTCATTGGGAGGAAGGTATTTTTTGAAGATATCGGTAATACTTTCCTCGCAGAAATTTGGCATATGAATTATTCGTCTTTGTTTATTTTTGAAGGGTACCTGAATTGTTATAGGTGGTGTTTTCTTGGATTTTTCTAAAATAAGTTGGATATTAAATTCGTTAATTGATCTTTGTGATATCAGGATACCGTCATTTAAATCTTCTTCAACTGAATGGACGGTAGAGCCATTGACACTCTGTGTCGAAGTATTTGCTCTTATTTCATTAGTGTTTATTTCGACCTTTTCATTGTTATCAAGTTTGATACGACTCAATGCATCAGCGTTAGAATTTTGTGTGCCTTTCTTATATACAATTTTGTAATCGAATTCTTCTAGTTTGAGCCTCCATCTTACCAATTTGGATTTGGGTTCTTTCAGATTCATTAACCATGTGAGTGGTTTATGATCTGTTACTATTGTAAATGCACGACCAAACAGGTAGGGGCGAAAATACTTAGTAGCCCATAGAATCGGGAGTAGCTCTTTCTCGACTGTTGAATAGTTTATTTCAGACGTAGTTAAGGTTCTACTTGCGTAGCAAATTGGCTTGTCGCTGCCAATGTTGCCTTGGGATAAAACAGCGCCAATAGCGTAATTACTGGCATCTGTTGTTAATATAAATTCTTTCGAAAAGTCAGGGTAATGAAGTATAGGGTCATTTGTGAGTATGTCCTTACAAATTTCAAAGGTTTTCACGTATCTCTCGTTGAGTTCAATTTTCCTTCCTTTCTTTAGGCATTCTTTAAGGGGTTTCGTGAGCTGTGCGAAATCTTTAATGAATTTACGATAATATCCTAAGAGACCCAGGAATGACTTTATTTGTTTAGTCGTACGGGGAATGGGAAAGTCTCTTATTGCCCGGAATTTATCAGGGTTTGGTCTCACTCCATCTGTAGTCACGATGTGCCCTAAGAACCCAATTTCTTTTCGTAAAAATTCGGATTTATCTAATTGTGCCTTTAGGTTTGCTTGCTGAAGTCTGTCGAATACTTTTCGTAGATTTTCACAGTGCTCTTGTAGCGATGTAGAGGAAATAATTATGTCGTTAAGATAAACGAGACATATTTTTCCTGCAAGATCTTTTAATACATTGTCCATCACATGTTGGAAAGTTGATGGAGCGTTTTTCAGCCCGAAGGGCATTCTAACGTATTCGTAATGTCCTCCTTCTACTGAAAAGGCTGTTTCTGAACGTCCTTTGGATTCATCTCGATCTGATGAAATCCACTTGCAAGATCCAAAGTAGAGAAATACATACATTTACCTAATTTGTCCAAAATTTCAGTTATATTAGGTAAAGGATATTTGTCACTGATAGTTTTCTCACTTAGTTTACGGTAGTCTATAACTAACCGCCAACTCTGTTTCACGCTGGCGTCCAGTTTTTTTGGGACAATCCAGACTGGTGAACTCCATGGTGAGTAACTGTGACGAATGATACCTTGCTTCAGCAGATCGCTAACTTGTCGTTGGACTTCTTCTTTGTGTATATATGGGTATCTATAAGACTTTACATAGATTGGTACATAGGCATTTGTGCGTATACGATGTTTTATCTGATTAGTAAATGTAAGGTCTTGCCCTTCTTTGAAGAACACTTCTTCATGATCTTTACATACTTTCAAGAGTGAATTTTTCTCTTCATTATTTAGGCGAGATGTTCTAATCATATCAGTAATCTCCTTAGAAGAGGCATTAGAATTGGCTTTACATTCTATACTTAGAGTATTGATTTCTGAATATTCACTTGACTGGTATGTATTAACTTTAAAGGGTTGCTCTAGGAAAGCTATTTGATCATGATCGGATTCGTTGACAACCTCCATGAGGCTATACCAATTATTCGATCTGTAAACTTCTTCTGATATATAAAGATTGGGTGAAATTTCTAAGGTTTTGGTATATATATCACCGTTTTCTACATCGACGGGAAGTTTAGCTACAAATCTAGTTTTTCTGGGGATATAAATAATTTTCTGACATAAAATTGGTGATTATTTGTTTAATAACTAAATCGGCTTTAGCTCCAAGTGCTGTGAGTGTGTCTAATCCCAATACGCCATCGAAATAGCCGTGGAATTTGAATACTAAGAATCTTTATTTGCCTGGTTGTTTAAATTCTAAGAAATTTGGGAGAATGACTTCTTTGTCCAAAGTGTGTTTGTTAAGTATGGTTGAGATTACGGTTGGTTTTATTTTTATTAGATTTTGAGGGTGTACAAATTCAGGGTAAATAAAGGATGATGAGTCTCCTGTATCTATTAGGAATTTTACTGGGCGGCCAAAAGGGGAAGATATGTGAATATAGAGGAGAATATTACCGTGTTTATTTATGTCTAGGTATCCAATGGGTTCGTTAGGCCAGCTAAATGAAAATTTGTATCATCAATTTCGAAGTTTTGGTTATTTTTATCTTCATTCTTTCGCGGAACTGATTCTCGGTCGAAGTTATTATAATCAGTATAATTACTGCAATAACTATCTAGGTTAATGCGATAGCTTTCATTAGGATAATTATAATTGTCATAAATAGTCTGATAGACATTCCCTTCGTCTATGTTAAATAGTTCTTTACTAGTGAATCCTTAGTTGCTGATTATGTTGCCCAAAGATATTATTAAATTTAGGAGGTTGGTAGCGGGTTTGCTGTCTAAAATTCGTATGGCCTGAACTGGTGTCCATAGGCTCTGGTTTAGGCAGATTTGGTCTCTTAAAAGGATTGGGGGCGAATGGCCTAGGTTGTTGATTAAAAGGTGAAAATTGTCTTTGTTGTGTATTGAAGGATTATTCGTTTGTTAAGGCTGTTGGTGGGTCATGTTGCGAAATTGCGGAGTTTGGAAAGGCACTCTTTGTAAATAAGAAAAATTTGTGGGTTGCTGTTGATTAAATGGTCTTGACAATTTCGGTTTCGGTCTATTTGGGTTATGTACTTCACTTTTTGCGTAGAGAATATTTTGTTCCTTTATACAGTATGAGAAAGCTGTTGGTAAGGAATCTGGTCGCATAGCGCGTATATTGGAACCCAAAGGTTCTCTTAGTCCAGTCAGGAATGTATTTTAACACATTTTTAAGAATAAATCTTTTTTTGCTTTGATAACATTACTGTCAATTTCATGTTTTTGTATGTGGTTAAACATAGTGGCTTGTATTTCTATTATTTCACTGTAATATTTTTCTACGGGTTTACTTAATTGCTTTAAGTTATGTAAGTCTCGAATAAGAGAAGTTTAATTCCTTTTATTGGAATAGTGCAGTATGAGATTTCTGTTTATATGGTCCCAGTCTAAGGGAGTACCATACATGTTCAATACTTCGTTTGCTTCGCTAAATTTACACGAGCTGTTGCAGCTGCAGCTTGTGCTGTTGCAGCTGCAGCTTGTGCTGCTGCGATTTGTGCAGCTGCATCTTGCGCTATTTGTTCAAGATTCGGGTCAACCATATTTCTATTTTCTAAAACAATTAAATCACTAGAACTATTTGAATGTAGGTATTCACTTAAATTTTTATTTTCACAATTGAATTATATTTTCCTCACTTGCTAAACTGTTGACTTGAATACAGAATGAGTACTCAATATTTTCTTCTCTGCTAAATGTATTTAAATTATTATCGGAAGCACTAAATTGAGAATTAATATTTTCACTGCTTAAATTGCTATTTTCACCATTGAACTGTGTATCTATATTAAGAGATTCGTTACTTGTACGATTGAATACATTTAAAACACTTCTTCTTAAATTATAAAGTAAAATTTTAAGTTTGCGGCCCTTTTGTTGGGTTTTCTTAAAAATAGGGAAATGAATAGGAACTGAATTGAGAGAAATACCAATATTTGACTTACATGCACACTATTATGAGGAGCGGTGTTACCATCGTCTCCAAGGTTTTTCCAATATAAAGAGTAAAAAACTCAACGATCCTGATTTGAGGTAGAAATCCTGCGTTCTTCGATAATCCTTCGAAAAATTTCGTGGCACTATTGTGTAACCGGATTTTGCATCAATTACCCGTTGATGTAATCGAGAATTACTTTAGCGATAATCCGTCGCTACCACATCTATCCGATCTACCACAAAATACCCTTTTTAAGAACCGAAAAAAGGATCGCTTTTGGATCCTACCGACGGCGCCAGTTAAGTTTTCTGGTAAGCCAAATAGAAAAAAAAATGAAAGACAGAATTTAAATTAACTTTTATTTCACGAATTTTCAACTGGTTTCTTTAATTTCTACGATCGAACTGATTTTTAGCTAATTAATTGTAACAATGAAATTTTTACCTTTCGCTTAACAATCAGAAATTACTTGACACATGTAGACTATTGAATTACAAGTTCTATAAAATTATGTATGATAAGCAATTAAAGTGTTCGATTTTAATAAATCTTAATCATTTTCTAAAACAGAATTGACATTTTGTTGCTCTAAATAAATTGTGCATTCAGGTGTTAATAAAGCGATATACAGTTTAAAATTTATTCTTACTGTCAAGCACACATTCCTATTGATAACATAACTCCCACAAGGTTTTATGAGAACTGGACGGATATAATGATTTCAACAGGACTTATAGTAAATGGTATTTAACATAAAATGGAGAAATAAATAAATATTTGCTTTTAAGGTAGGAGGCGTTTTTGTATTCATCAGGAAAACATATAAAATTAAATTGAGCTTTTTAAGCAAATCTTTCAGGCGTGTAGGGTAATGTAATTATAAATGAACTCATTTTCGCCGATGTAAAATATCTCTTGTTTGGTAAAATCCAAATCAATAAATAAGAATTTTCAAACTTAAAATAGCACAAAACTTGAGTAACTTTAATGTCATGCGCAAATTATATAATTTAACTTTTTTTATTAAATTACAGTCAAAAATGCATGTTTAGAGATCACGGTATATAAATATATTTTAAATTCGATTAGTTCCTTTCATTTTCGTTTGCGCTGAATTGTTCAGAAGTTCAATATACAAAAGCAGAAAGCAACTCTTACGATGGTGTAGTAAAATTTTATATGGCCAAATTTTATAGCCTAGCATTAAAGTCGTAATGGACTTTATACATCTGCAGCTGAATTTACGAGCTCTAAGATAAAGTGGAGGAATTGTACGCCAAGCTTTTTGTGTTTCAAAGAAATTCTTAGAATCATTACCGTAAGACGGTCTTATGTAGCGAAACCGCTTGTGGATTCTGAAATTTTGATTTCAATCACAGTAAGAGTATTGATTGCCACCAGCTTCGTATTAAATATTTGGAGTAGTACTCTCTCTATGAACCTAAAATGAGAGAAAGACAATTAATTAAAACGAAATATCATTAAGTAGCAAATGAATTTATAATATAAACTTACATAAATGTACAATGAATAAAATGATACACATGAAATGCAGCAAAATGAAAACAATGAGGTTAGAAACAGAGAAAATCATAATAAGTTACGTATAAATGTAACTTATTATGATTTTCTTTATCGTGGTCCAACCCTGGAGATCCAACCGGTAAGGACTACTCTTGGTTTGCCCTTGGCAACCTGTAAGATGTTCCTTAGCACGAGAGCAATTAACTTAGCGAACCACAGATGGGCAAACGGCACTACGTGCCATATGTCCAGACAGATCTGGCCTAAGCTGGATCTTAGGCGCTCCAAGTGTCTGCTATCGAGGGGCAGATCTGACCTTAAAATAGCTACTGGGGTAATCACAGGCAATTGCCCTATTGGCTTACACGCGAGGAGACTGCATGGACAAGGAAGAGGAGGAAACTATTTTCCACTACCTCTGCCGGTGCCCTGCACTGGCACGCAGGCGAAAGTCCTTCTTGGGAAACTATTTCTTTGATAGTCTCTGCGATCTGGCGGTGATTGACGTTGCAGATCTTTATCGCTTCATCGACAGCTCCGGATGGTTCCAATGAGGAGGTGGAGGGAATTCTTGGTTTCCCGTGGCATCACAATGGGCCTTTTGAGGCCTAAGTGTGCCCTTTAAGGCAGCCACACGAACCTAACCTAACCTACATACAAATAACATGCAAACACAAATCAAGGGTGAAACATGAATTCTAATCACCAGTTTTGATAATTTTTATGGACAAAATTAAATTTAAATTAATCTTCAATAAAAATTATTTATAAAATCAAGAAAATAAGTTTAAAACATAGATAATTTAAATATTTATATGACAGATATGATTGGAGTTAATTTAAATAAAAAATAAGGACACATTTCCAGTTATGGTCATCATTAATCGAATAAAATGGCTACCTTTAACATGGCTGCTGTATGACATCATGAATATGCCTACCAGACTTCTATATAAAGGGCACAACCTGGCTGATTCGCTCTCTTTTCGATCGTGGATTTCATAAGAGTTACTTCGTGACAGGCAATTTTTACAAGGGTATTTCGTGGAAATTACATAGTGAGTTTATACATGTCCTGTTTGGGATAATCATTTCAATACATGTGTTTCCAAAACTTTGGATATATTTTAATAATTTTCTTTATTTCAGCAGTTAATAATTCATAAATTTTTTGTTTTCTGTATTTACTTTCATTTATCATTTCATTTTATATTAGTGCTAAATCATATAATTATTCCTTTATTCGTTCATATAATTTAATAATTTTTTTTGTTTGGTTATATTTCGAATTTATTTAAATAAATTCAAATTGAATTAAAGCGTGCAATTTATGTTGTTATTTATAATACCGTTCATACAAATTTTTTACTTCGTCATTCTATCAATTGTTGTCTTCAGTTTTTGCTTGACAATTTTAGTTTAATTTCTTCGTTGATTTGATAAAAAAAAATTTCTACTTCTCGTTTGACATTTTGGTGGTTATATCCAGGATTGCACAGCTCATTCAATTTTAATAAAATTATTTTTACGGCATTTATTTATTGGTGAATATTATTCATTTTTTTTACGGCAATTTTATATTGGTATTCGACGATAATTTTATATCGGTACCCTTCTTAACATATTAGTTAATTAAATAAATACGGTGATGGCAACATGAAAGAGCTTGTCTTTAAACAAAACATTTTAAAGTTCAGATTGGACAAATTAATAGAATCTGGAAAGAAAACAATAAACTGAGAATGCAAGATACAACATTTGGATAACAAGTATTCGGAATACATGGGCGAATTACGAGACAGAGTTCGAAGTTGTCTACCATCTTCGCCATCAACGAAACCGGAAACAGACTCATGCCAAGGTCATACAACAACAATAATGCAGCAAGAGTCTCAGCTACCGAAGATTGCCCTACCAAAGTTTATGTATGTATAAGTAATGGTGATTATGATTTGTGGCGCTCGTTCCATGGTCTCTTCATATCTTTAGTGTATAATAATGGGAAGATAACACCGGAACAAAAATTACACTATTTAAAAGGTTATTTAACTGGCGAAGCTGAAAAATTGTTGAGGCGTACACCTATAACAGAAGAGCATTATCAACCATCAGCCAAAACAACTGAAACAGCAAAGAGGATAAAGTCTCTAAAGTCTTAAAGAGCCTAGATGTGAACCCCTCTACTTGGGATGCACTTCTGATTTACCTACCTGTACAAAAACTACCGTTAATGCCATTACAGTTATGGGAAGAAGAGCAAGAAACATCCCATGCTCTCCCAGAGTTTACACGATTTAGTTCATTTTTAAATACACCCTTGAAGGTTTTAGAATCCATTGCTGACGCTCTAGTATCACTATCAATACAGCCTAAACCAATTACAAGAGAAACAACAGAAGTATATCACACATTAAAACAAAATAAATGTCTTGTATGTTCTGGAAACCATTTCGTGGCCACTCCTTAAATTGCTTGTCAAATTATCATTTAACCAATAATTGTACTGGAAAATTCAGATGCTTTAAATGCAAGGAGAAGCACCACACTTTAATCCACGAGGACCCTAAAAAAGAACAATATATGTCACCAAATAACAAAGCCAATAGACAAGACCAATGCATTTTCACAAGGGAACAACAAGAAAATACAAAGAAGTATAAAACGAATACAAATTAAACTTTACCAACAACCAACCTTACTGAGGAATTAAATACCACACAAAGCTTTGTTTGTCACGGAAAACTGTCAGACCTTACTAGCAACAACACTTGTACTTGCGCAAGATAAGTAGGGTGCTAAACAAATGCTATATGCCGTTACCAAATTAAACTAAAATTATGATTCTGCAATTCAAATAATGCATCGGTGTAAAATGACTTTTTAGTTTTAAATAGAATCACGGATTCCTTACTAACAAAACCAATTACGAAAGAATTTAGAACTGGCAGATCCAACCTTTTGGAAGCTAGAGAACATAGACGGCTTGCTGGGAGCACAAATTTACAAAAAATATTATATTTTTTACGTGAAGGCATTCGATGCGGAGCAAACAATACACCCATAACCATCAACACAATCTTTGGATGGATTCTATTGGGACCAACTGCAGAAGCACCAGCACATAACACAACATCTCTAACCGTCACGACAGCTGATGCAGACTCAACAAACAATTAACACGCTTCTGGGAAACAGAAGAAAAATCAAGGGAAAAAATTCTTACAGCATAGGAAGAACAATGTGAACTTATTTTCAAAATAGCTCATCAAGAATTGAACAGTGGCAAGTAAGACTACCATTTATAAAATAAGCCTTCAAGCGCTTTAAATTGTTGCTACAACGGTTCAAAAACTCAAACTTCAAATCCTCAACTTGAAAAAGAGTACAAACAATGTTTAAACGAATACATCGATTACTACTACTATATTCCACACCATGCCGTTTTAAAGAACAGTTCCACTACGAAACTACGAGTCGTGTTTGACGCGTCAGCTTAGACAACAAATGGCAAATCTTTAAATCAATGTTTACTGAATGGCCCGACGTTGCAGCCCACGCAATTTCCGACATTTCTATACTGGAGAAGATACAGATTAGCCACGAATGCCGACCTTGACAAAATGTATCGTGTGGTTGAAGTACATCCAGATCACAAAACGTTTCAAAAAACTCTATGACAAGATCTGAACAGCTTAGAACTTCAAGACTATCCAACTCCTTCAGCTCCATATTTAGCTATTCTGATACTGCAACAGTTAGTGGAAGATGAAAACTGAACACTAGCAGCGAAGGTAGCTAAAACAGAGTTTTACGTTGATGACGGCTGTTGACAATATAGTAGATGCAAAACAATTACAATAAGATTTAATCCAAATGATGAAGGCAGGCGACTTCAACTTACGAAAGTGGACAAGCAATGACTCAAGATTGACAGAAAAACTACCTATAGAATATCGAGAACTAGAAGAAACATTAATCCTTGAAGAAAACGAGTCTGTCAAAACGTTGGGTCTTCGATGGCATCCGGGACCGGATCATTCCACTTACGCTGTAACACCACGGCCAAAGCAGAATATTACAACCAAACAAACCATCTTGGCTGATGTGGCATCTCTATATGACCCACTTGGTTGGCTTTCTCCGGTAATCATTACAGCAAAACTGTTAATTCAAACATTGTGGATATTGGGTACATCATGGGACAACCAAGTGACCGATGCAGTCAAAACTGAGTGGAATGAGTTTAAACAAGGATCACAAAAACTAGAACTGTTGAAAATTCTTAGATGGTTTCGTGCTTCTTCATCTGCAATAATGCAACTTCATGGATTTTGTGACGCGAGTGCCAGCGCATATGCTGCTGTATTATATTTGCGTGTCGAAGATGACGAACATGAAAATAGAACAACAACATTACTTACTTCCAAGACAAAGGTAGCACCACTTAAACCCACAATAATACCATGACTGGAACTAAACAGAGCGCTGCTTCTCGCACGGCTAATACAAACGTTCGTTGAAACCCTGCAATTTCAAGACGTCCAGATAGTTGCTTGGACAGACGCCATGACTGTTTTACATTGGATAAGGGAACATCCTTCTAAATGGAAAGCTTATGTTGCCAATCGTGTGGTGAAAATCTAACAGATAATACTTTACGATCATTGGCGGCATATTTCAACAAAGGACAATCCGGCAGACCTAGCGTCTCGAAGCATTTCAGTATCAAACATAGTAGTCAATGATATGTGGTGGCATGGACCCGTTTGGTTATCACAGCAGCAAAACAAATGGCCAAAACAGACAACTAACAACGAACAAACATACTTGGAAGTTAAAAAACCCACTACTAAAATTTTACTTGTTCTTTCTCCGGACAACATTCTTCTTCGGTATTCATCATATACACGGTTAATTCGAATATTCTTAACAATGCAGCGGTTTATAAATAATATTGAACTAAAGTGTGCTGAAATTAACATTCTTAG
Source organism: Leptarthrus brevirostris (assembly GCA_964036015.1). Lineage (NCBI taxonomy): Eukaryota > Metazoa > Arthropoda > Insecta > Diptera > Asilidae > Leptarthrus > Leptarthrus brevirostris. Next base: position 101,791,438 of record OZ038372.1, on the reverse strand, counting down.
ATCAATACAACATTAAACCCGTTTATTGACGAGGTGGAAGATTACAAAATGCTACACTATCATACAATCGAAAGAATCCAATTTTCCTGCCGCAATAACCATGTTACACTGATAATAACTGATAAAATGCATATCGAGACACTGCATGGTGGACCATCCGTAGTTCTTAATACCAGTTGCAATCAGTATTAGATTTTAGATGCAAGAAGATGCATAACCAGGAGAATCCACAAATTTATAACGTGTACCAGTGGACTATTTCACCAAAGTTACAAATTACAAATTGTATTTACAATTGTAAATCACAACTCCAAATTTGTAGCCATATTTTTTGTTTATCAAAATTCAAATAATTATTTACATATACATATGTAGAATTTCAGGCACAAATTTGTGGAAAAAAATTTGTAAATCGATATTTCTGAGTTGTACTGTTTCACAGTTAATTTTTTGGAATTGTCGATTACAATTCCTATTTCACAAATTTGTGTGCTTAGTAGTTGGTTGCAATAACAGCAGAAATGAGTCGGGAAAATAAAATGTTTATTGATTCTCTTATAAAAGAAAGTAAACAGATTTTATTCCGGAAGTTTAGTGAAAGTTTAACTACCGAGGTAAAGGTTAATGAGTGAAAAAATGTGTACACTAAAGTAGTATGCTAGAGTATGATCCCAACTGGCGACAACTGAAAATACCTTAGAGACGCTCTGTTAGAAAATTTAAAAAGGCCTACTGTGATAAGTTACAGAAATATGTTCCAATTTTATTTCAGTTTATTAGTAAATGAACAAAATATAATTTTCTTATATCTTTCACGACATATCGAACATTTGTAAAGAAATTACGAATTAAACCCAAAAATATTTAATTCTTTTGATAAAGAATTTAAAATTTCTTAATTACTAGGCTAAGTTAGATAATGCCAAAAAACCAGGGTCAAAAGCTGGCCAACAAAATAGATCTCGATAATATCATTATAGATATTATTGGTAAAGATTCGCTTATAATAAAGGCATTACCGAAGAGAGGGAGTTATCCAATCGAATTTTCTATAATCCTTCGAGTGGATTAGTGGGTCCGAGTGTAGCGGTCTGTTAAAACAGTTGCAGCACCTAAAACTGGGGTCACCAACAAATCCTTTAAAGGGTATGCAGTGCTTCCTAGTAAAACAGAATGAGGGAAATGTCCAAATCCGTCTTCAAACTTGTCATACAGTGGACTATTTCGGAGAACTCTGGAATCGTGGACACTTCCAGGCCAATTAATGTAGACATCGTAAAATGTGTAATCTGGATCACACACTAACCTACAATTTATGGAGTGATCTCCATGCCTGTCAACATAAGCTGATTCGAAGTCATTTGGAGCGTCTATTTTGATCAATGCTCCATCTATGCATCCGCAAACACATGGCATACCTATGTATCAGAAAAATCAATTTAAGCGCAAGTTTCTTTCACTTACAGATTTGAAATTTTGTATCACTTACCAGTAATTTCGAAAAGTTGTTGCCCAATATTAGCGGAGTTGTCTTTAGGCCAGAAAACAACCTTGTCATAATCAAAATCTATCATTGCGGCACATACGCGATGAATGTTCCTACATACTGTAGATTTTGAAACTCCATGCATGTCGGCTATCCCATGGTATTGTGCACTATTCCCAAACCAACGCAAGATGACAAAACATTGTTGTTTTGCCGTTAATGCACAATTCTTCCCACTTTTATGTTCGATTATTCCCCCAATCCCTGCTATTATCTCCTCTACTTTAGATAGACTCAAACGAAATCGTTCGTTAAATTTAAACACACTTGTTATACCGTAATTAATCCGCGCCAGATAAATATGAATTCTGTAAATATTGAACATCCTTAGAATAACTACTTTCATGGCTCCTATGATATCGTTGGAAACACATCTTTAAAATTTCTAAACTTTTACCAAACGATCATTGACCTGTGGAAGATTTTTCACAACTGAATCAATTTTATGAATTTCTTGCATTTGGTGAAACATAAACTCACAATTATGAACTCACAATTGTGAACATTTTACAAACATTTTAATTGTAAACTTAGATTACAAATTATATTTGGTGACACAGATCTGGGAATATTTTACAATTTTTCCATTGTAAATTACAATTAGAATTATGTACAAATATAAATTTGGCGAAATGCAATTTAAATTTTTCACACAAAATTGTAGAAAAATTATTACAATTACAAAATTGTAAGGCTGGTGAAATAGGCCACAGACAACGGAAGGTAACTACAACCCAACTTATGGGAAATTTGCCATATCCCATTAAACATTACGAAACCATTTACAGAAGTTGGAATAGACTACGCCGGATCAATTCCTGTAAAGGTGTCAACACATCGAATTGCCAAATGTAAAAAAGCTTATTTCTGTGTTTTTATTTGTATGGCTACGCGCGCTATTCACATAGAATTAGTATCAAGCTTAATATCAGCAACCTTTATTACAGCTGTACGAAGATTTGTGGCAAAAAGAGGGTTGTGGTAGCAATTTTACTGGCGCAAGGACAGTGTTAAAGAAGCAGTTGAAGCAAGCAACCATAAATTCCACCACAGAAGCGGCAAAATATTTGGCGTCGGGATCCATCACGTGGAATTTTAATCCACCAGCTTCAGCTCACTTGGGAGGATTATGGGAGGCTGGGGGGAAGTCAACTAAACAGCTCCTACGAAAAACATTGGGAAACAAGATTTATACATTTGAAGAATATACGACAGTAGTCACTCAAGTAGAAGCGTCTTTGAGTGATCGGCCTATGTCGCATGTCAGATAATTCAGATGATTTATTCGTATTAACACCGGGTCATTTTTTAATTGGCCAAGACTTTAATGCTTTACCAGAACTGACTTTGGTACAGAAAACACATCACTTCTTCAACAATGGGAATCGTTACAACAGGCAAGCAAATAATTCTGAAATAAATGGTCTAAAAATTACTTAAACCAATCACAACATTGACCAAAATGGTGTGCAAAATAACCAAACATACAAATCGGAGATGTTGTATTAGTCAAATGCAAAAACATGCCGCCAACTATTTGGCCATTAAAAATAATCGAAAATGTTTATCCAGGTGCAGACGGATTAGTTCGAGTCGTTCAAGTTCGAGCAAAACATAACACATTTCAAAGACCAATAGCAAAAAACTGTCGACTGCCAATTTTGTTAGTCTTAATCTATATAGTGCTGTTCAATGTTTTGTGAGTGCTTTTTTCATCTAAAAAATCCTATTATAATTGTTGAGGACTATGAGCTAACTCCTCCTGGCAGTCCAACTTAATTAAAACCAGTATCAACTACAATAAGGGTAAGGGAATCTTCACCACTACTTAGCTCCGTAAAACAAGGCTGAACCCAGTGGCAAGAAGCTGGATCATGAAGACCAAGAAGCCCATCACTAGAATTGTCTGAGCCAGCCATGATCAACGGTGCAAGAGTTACATATATCACTTCGTTCTTTAAGGTCAACATCAACTATTAAGGAGTTAAACACGCGAGCAGCCAATAGATATCTAGATAGATAGGTAAATTTATTTGGCACTGTACTAATAGCGATGGAGAAAAGGGTGGGTTTCAGTTTAAAACATCCGTGGGCGCCAAGTGGTGTTTTCACCGAGTCCACGAACTCGAGCAAGTCAACGTTAAAATGGAGATAAAGCAAACAAAAAATTAAAATCACTTAAATTTAATTCCACAAATCCAAAATCCACTTCCTTAAATTTCATTAAATAAATCAAAAATCCAATTCTTTAAATTTAATTAAGTAAATCCAAAATCCGCTCAAATGTACGTCAATTAAACTTAATAAATGTCAAAAAAACTTCACTGCTAAAATCAATCCCTTAAGTTTATAAAATTTGCAAAAAAAAGCTAAACATTTTATAGCATAACAAAAAAAGGGAAAGAAAGAAAAATAATCTCCGAAAGGAAAGCGTACAAAAACAGACAAAAATATACAAAGAGAATTAAATCAAAATATCGATATATGAGCCATTTATTATGAAGGTGGTGTAAGTCCACTTGTGAAATCTGCCAAATTTGAGACTTCAGTTAAAAAAAAATTAATAATAAGCGTAAGATCTTGAATAGAGTTGTTTTCATTCTAAAGGTTATTATGTTTAAAAGTTACAACGACAAAAATATTTCAAGCTTGTTAAATATTTTAATAAATTGGAAAATAAAATTAAAAGTACTTCCAAAATGGACTTGCACCACTTTCAAAATTAACGGCTCATATATAAAAAAAAATTGCCAAAACTTATCTTTTATCTCCCGATTGATTGCTGAAATATATATTATAACTAGGTTTCCTTTACCAATTCCAACCCAAGACTAACTTGCTTCACTTACCAAGACGTTGTTTTTATTGACTTTTGACCCCTATTTCCAGTTTTCCAGCGAGGCAATGTAAAATCGTCCAATTTTATAGATATTGGTGAAATGTTTTAAAATTAAAATTCAGTTTTTTTGTGTTAAAATATTCTTTTAACTTCGGGCTTCCTTTTCTCGTACTCGGAAAAATTCTTCTTGACCGGGAAGTGCCGATTTTTTAAGAAAACTCCGATCTTGACAGGCGTGTTCTCGTGCTAAAATATTCTTTCGGTGCTCCTTTTTGGGCCTTAAATTTCATGACAACGTATACCTTGGGTTGCAAGTAGTCGAGTTTTCCGCGTTTAATATTTCGGGAGTATGAAGAATAGTTTTTATTTTGGATGTGTTTGGTGCTAACCTCCAAAGTGTTGTTTGGTGACCCCAGTGGACTTTGTGTGCCTTCCAGGATGCAGTGCCGATAGAAATCTGAGCCAGGTAATTATTTTCTTTATTGTTGTTACTTTACCAAAAAATAAGTCTTACTAATTTTTGTGCTTTAGTATTACAGATATTTAATTTCTTGTGTGCTTCCCTATTCAGCTTACAGCGTCTTCCTACGCAGGTAACTATTCATCATTTCAATATTTTATCAATTAAATGAAATTTAAACTAAATATTTAGTTGATTATAAACTAGGCTCAATTAAATTCTGTAATTTAATCTCAATCTAACTCTTAAAATCTTTCATTAAACCTATTGAACTTAATTTTACTGTAGCTTGTACACAAATCGATTCTATTTATTTAAACGTAAATATTATATTATTTTAAAATTTCTACCTAATTTTAAATAAATTTTGAAATGATTTTGAATGTTGACATATTTAATTCATTTTTGTTTTATCTCAAACTATTCTAACATAAACCTATACATCCTAAACATAAAATAGTTTAGATTTCTAAGAAAATTGATCCTTGAAATATTATCATCTTAAGTCTACAGGAAAAATCTATAATTTAATCTATTCTAATTCCAGGTGAATGTCGTCCACAGCAAAATCCTTCGATCGATAATAACAGGTATGTAAACTCAAATTTAATTTAATTTCAGCCAGACTTTTCGTGAGTAATACAGCTCCTCCAGATTTTGGTCATGGCAATTCATAAGTAATGAAGAAATCTACACAGCATCAACAGCATCTTCGATAGGGACGACACTTAACAGGTAAGTAAAGGAATATGTATATATCTCTCCTTTCGGAAACTAATCGCCTTTTATTGCATGTTGCCGTATCCGATAAATTTCAATCATAAGAAAGGATAGAGCTTGTATGTATCAAGACAAATCTTTTAAAGAATCGACTTCGAAGTGATAAGGCGAAGAAAAAACAAGGAGTAAAAAATGTGTTTGCTGAGTCAACATCAAGTGCGATTACGTGTAAAGGCGGACGGAGTGATAATTTTCCAACACTATCATAAATGAGGCATTTCAAAGCTAGTTAGGTATTTTATATTAAAAAACAAAAACATTCCCGAATGACAGTTCCATTCACTTTTTAATTTAAAAAAAAAAAACAGACGCCAACTTTATGTATCGGCAACATGCAGCACATGAAATTGAAGTAGATTATGGGGTTTCCGATGGTGCTAATTAAAAACACCAAAAAGAAACCCCTAATTAATTATTGAAAACTTTATATATTCGCAGTGAGCGAGATGGGGACAGCATGTAAAACAGAGACAACTATAAGTAAATTCGAGTATCGAAATTGTGAAGACATTTTGGTTTATCCGCCATTTTTATGGACAAAATTAAATTTTAATTAATCTTCAATAAATATTATTTATAAAGTCAAGAAAATAAGCTTAAAACATTGATAATTTAAATATTTATGTGACAGATATGATTGGAGTAAATTAAAATTAAAAATAAGGACACATTTCTAATTATGGTCATCATTAATCGAATAAAATGGCTACCTTTAACATGGCTGCTGTTGTAATGGGTCTTTTCCCCTGAAGCCTCAATAGAGAGGTTGCCGGAAGCTCTGGAGTCTTCCAAGGTGCTTACTAACTGAAAAGACTCATTTACAAAATAAATATTAAATTTGTTTATTCAGGGTTTCTTTCTTTCCGGTTTACAATCAATTGTTTCTTAGTTCTAGCTGGTTATTTTACGGATAATGCTACGGGACAGTATGTGAAGAGAGAGGGTAATGGTCGACACTTTCAGTGAGAGAGAGATGCGATGTGCTACGGACGGCGGCTCTTGTTTCAGTGAATCTCGTGGATAGTACTCGGTATCCGACGATATTTGGTACGTCGTATTCTTAATGTATGGGGATTCGGATAGATTGACAGGCTAACACCACAGCCAATCTTGTGGAAGACCAACAGGCTAACACCACAGAAGGTCCGGTACGGATAAGCAAAGTACAATAACCAACAACCAGCTGACACCACAGAAAATCTCGTACGGCTACAAAGCACTAGCAGGCACTAACTACGACTGCTAGGGATGACCAACAGGCTAACACCACAGATGATCCGGTACGGATAAGCAAAGTACAATAAACCACAGGCTGACACCACAGAAGGTATTGTACGTCTACAAAGCACTAACTACTACTAATGACCAATAGGCTGACACCACAGAAGGTCCGGTACGGCTACAAGGCACAAAGACAAACCACTAGCGTTTGCACAAAATGAGCATGAAGCTTCAGTCCTAAGCGCACTTAGGTCCGAACTGGATTACGGTCGTAATACTTCTGCTCGATTTCTGTAGTGTGATGGTCGCTTTCATACTTTTGGCGAGGCCCAGAAATATTCTCCACCACTATTTTCTGGCTTTTTACTATGAATCCATCTGGCCTAAGCTGGATCTTAGGCGCTCCAAGTGTCTGCTTTCGAGGGGCAGATCTGACCTTAGAATAGCTACTGGGGTAATCACAGGCCATTGGTCTATTGGCTTATACGCGAAGAGACGGGTATCTTCTCAAATGACTTCTGCAGAAGCTGCATGGACGAGGAAGAGGAGGAAACTATCTTCCACTACCTCTGCCGGTGCCCTGCACTGGCACGCAGGCGAAAGTCCTTGTTGGGTAGCTATTTCTTTGGCGCTTCATTGACAGCTCCGGATGGTTCCAATGAGGAGGTGAAGGGAATTCTTGGATTCCCGTGACATCACAATGGGCCTTTTGAGGGCTTAGTGTGTCCCTTTAAGGCAGCCACACGAACCTACTATGAATCCACATAATACAACGGAGATGCATACACCTAACTGATTTAGGGTTGTTATGCAGAGAACAGAATTGTGTGCAATTCACAAACCCACGCTACCAGTAGAATATCTGATTTTATCTGGTTATTGTGCACAAGTTCCCGATGACTTGGCTAACGGAAGACGTCACGCATATTTTCATGCCCGTTCACTGGAGCATTTGTGAGTGGCGTCTTTGTACTGCTTGAACCAATGATTTGCAACGGAGACGCACACACCCAACTGGTTATGGGTTGATGTGCTAAGAATTTAATATGACAACGCAGCTAGTGGGAATAATCGGGCTTTCATATTTGTGGATAACGTCATACCCACCTGCATGCCATGGAGCTTTAGAGTTTTACATGGACATGTATTTTGAAGAGTTTGGACAAAAGTGCAATGTCTGAGAAAATGACATGGGCGACGGCGTAAGAACGGAGAAAAATGCTTCGTTAATATGGCTTCCAGACTTCTATTAAAGGGCACAACCTGACTGATTCGCTCTTTTCGTTCGTGGATTTCATAAGAGTTACTTCGTGACAGCCAATTTTTACAAGGGTATTTCGTGGAAATTACATAGTAAGTTATACATATGCTGTTTGGGATACACAACTCAATACATGTGTTTCCAAAACTTTGAATATATTTTAATAATTTTCTTTATTTCAGCAGTTAATAATTCATAAATTTTTTGTTTTGTGCATTTACTTTCATTTATCATTTTATTTTATATTAATGCTAAATCATATAATTATTCCTTTATTAGTTCATATAATTTTATAAATTTTTTCTCCTGATAATTGAATTGAAGCATGTAATTCCTGTTGTTATTTATAATACCTTTCACAAAAATTTTGATTGACTTCGTCATTCTATCAATTGTTGTCTTCAGTTTTAGCTTGACAATTTGAGTTTCATTTCTTCGTTAATTTGTTAAAAAAAAATGTTACTTCTCGTTTGACTTAGATAGTAGACAAAAAATCGATGTTATAAATAATATTTCCCTCAAGTACGTAATTTTTAAGATAATCTTGCATTATCGTTGCAATAACTGGAGTGGTTAAAATATTACATTCCTTCGTAACGGAGCAAATGGTGAGCATTCTGCAATGCAAAACCAAGCTTCATATTGGTTAGCCTGAGGATTATCAACCTGATCCTGTAATACATTATTGCAAGGAAATCGAAGTATAACACGATCACGATCTATTATTTTAGGTCAAGGACAAAAATAGGTACATGAAATGAAAGAACTTTGCATCCTAAATGATCAAGTGACTGGGAGTCCTCGCACGAACTAGAAGTTTACAATATTTACTAAGGAATACATGAAACTTGAAAATACTAACTGGGTTACTTCTGTAGAGGTACAGGATAATGTGCTTTGTGACAGCATGGACGCGATGTGGAACGTTGGATGGTTCGTTCACCCGAGATAACGAGAGTACTGCTGCATTCAAGTTTTTCGGCATTGCGATTAAGGAGGATACACATAAAATTATACCCGGCGTTGATGACCCCTAAGCTTTGAGGGATAATTAAGATACAATATTTTGCTTTGAACCCTTGAAATCGCCAAGTTTTCCGAGTCACTTTTGAATAAAGTTATATACGGACTGCATGGAAAGCTTTTATCCCAAAGCAATACCGGAAGGGCCTTGCTCTCGTTTCATCTCTTGAGGCCCATAAGCCTTACCTGCTCATCTTAAAACGATGAAAAAAGTGTTTGATCGGACTATTAGATAAAAATATTTTCATAAGTTTTATATTCTGCACATTTCAAATTGGTTTAAATATTAGAAGGAGCTCTGTTTAATAAATAAATAGCGATAGACACCTTCTTCGAATTTTATTGATCGTTTTGTACACTTACACAGGCTTTGGGTAGTTTGACCACGGGACTTTCAATTCATGTGACGCATAGTTACTGCTGAGCTACTGGTGTGGGTCAACGAAAAGCACACCTGATAACAATTGCAATGTTGTCTCAATGTTATCCAACCTCTGCAGAGCACTTCTCACGGTAGCTGAACGGTTCGAGAGATTGACCTTAAAAATAGGATTTGGGTTGGGGGGGAGGGGGGGTTAGATATCTACTACATTAACCGTGATTTAATAGGTAAAATATGTAGAACTAAGACCAGGTTCAAAAATGTACTGTAAGCTATACCTGAGCCGAGAAAACTTAACAATCCTTCTGGGCTTGTGGCACGTTGCTAAGCTCGATTTATTTAAAGCGTAGTTAAGTTACCTTTTCACACAAGGATGGCAGGGATCACACCACAGATCAGGAACAGGGACAACAAAAATAAACTATGTGAAAACTAAATTGGTGACCACGCGAAGCAGAACTCGGCAGCACAGTCAACATGTTCCGTGGACAACCACTACCTAGATTTTTTTTTAGTCAACACATAGTGGCATACTGGTAGAGAAGTACTGTGGCGACGGCAGATATTCTTCGGTAAAGAAACCTAGAACCTCTCAAACGAAGTTAGGGACATTTCGTTGCTATAAATACACTCAAAAATATTTTACATATTTCAAAACATAGTAATCTTTTGAATTATTTTTAGGGTATATAAAGGACACAAAAGTTACTATAGAGTTAGTTCTCCTACAGCCTCAAGTTGAAACTTTCATTTAAAATAAAGTAAAATGATTTAGTTGTAAACCCGTTGTTTTTTATTGTTCAGTGTTTTCAGCAGGACTAATGCAGAATGAATAGCGAAGCCACGAAGGACACTCTAGGAGTCCCACGATGACTAAACCCACATTGTGTCAAAAGTCAACAGTAACTGTCACTACCACTTCGAAGGACGTCACACGCCAACCTACAATTGCAAAGAATTTGCTTAGATCTCCTAATGAATCAAACGTCTATTGCAGAACATACATACAATCAAGGTTATTCGGAAAAATTGCGAAACTGTACATAATCAATTGGAAATTTTCGAAAATCATATAGAAGCAATTGTAATCGGAATCAATACGACCGATGAAGACTTAAAATCAACGAAGGCATTTACATCCGCAGTTGTCTCAGTTATGTTAAATATTATTAAATACCAACATATGCAGAAAGGTCTCTTAATGTTAGCTACAGATATCAAATATTTACGGTTTATTCAACTGTTACTTACACCAAAACAACTTCGTGAGCAGTTGATAATCATAATGGAATAGCTGCCACCAAATCTAAGTATCTGAGGAAATGGCAGCTCAACATCATTATTATCTATATACATATAACTCAATGTATTTCTAAATGCGCATAACCATGAAAAATGTACTATTTGACATTCGTATCCCTATACCACATGTATAAATTAATCCCAATTCATGTCTTTGGTTGGATTTACGTTTATATACATCTACTCAACGAATTAGAGCCACTAAAGAAATTTTAACTTTCCACGGAAACTTGAATATTATTTCACTTTTTTGGAATATAATTTCAAATTATTGCTGTGTGAAGTATTGTGGTGATTTATTGTGTTGTTAGTGCATCTGTTATTTATGTTGTGATTATCTGAAGTAGTTTTATCTTGAACTAAATAGTAAATTTTGACATTAAGGTGGAAGTATTGTTTTTTTTTGTGAATAAGACAGAAAAGGGAAAGTGTAAAGACATTTCGAGTGAAAAAAGTTAAGTATTGCGTCATACTGTGGACAGAATCTCACAGTTAATGAAAAAGAACTTACCTGAAACCAGTATCCGGCGAGAACAGTGTGAACAGTGAACGTATCGCAAAATTATCCAAAGTGCCATCTAGAATCGCACTGCTCCAGTAAAAACATTAAAATTTAATTTACAATAACAAGGCATTCAACTGTCGGTGTAAACTTTGAGGCAGCGGCCCTACGAAGTCAACATGAAATGCAGCCGGCCAGCAAAAAAGCCCAAAGTAACTCCGCGAGTGACATTTTTTAGATTGAACTGGGCTAGAGCACATCGCCATTACTGTGTAGAAAACTGGAAAAAGGTGTTAGAAAATGTGTACTGTGTACTTTTTTCAAGGTACGATGAGTCAACATTCATAAAAGGAAGTTCTGGAAACCGTTTTTTGTCCTTCTACGACACGCTTGACGCAGATGAGGGACCATATACCTTCATCCAGGACGGAGCTCCCTGTCACAGGGCACAATATATTAAAACTTTTTAGAAAAGAAAAATCTTCCTTTACTACTCCTAGCCTGGCAACTCTCCATACCTTAACCCAATAGCGAGTGTGTGGAGTTTATTAAAACGCATCGCATAAAAGGTTTAGTGGCTCTAATTCGTGAGTAGATACTATACATCGAGCCATCAACGCAATATCTGGCTGCTAATTTGCATAAGGATCGCTTCTCTCTTCTCACATGAGATGATCTCATGAACTGATTGCACTTAAACAACAATCAACTAATATGTAATCTGAAAAATCCAATATATAGCTTGCAATCTAATCAGATCAGATGTGAACTTGAGTTACTAATTATCACCCTTCGCCAATTTCGTAGTAGACCTGCAATAAATAAGTGGTACAAACTGCATACTCCAAGTACGTGAATATTCAATATGGACGAAGGTAGCAAATTTGGCATGGACTGCAACTCGACCATATATTCGGTAGTAACGAACGGAAGTGGAATCATACAAGTGCAGCCTAGTTGCATCCCAGCGGGAAATAAAGCGCTCTATAAGAAGTGACGAAGCGCTCTATAAGAAATGGCAAAGCGCTTACTTAGAAACTCGATGCGCCTACTATCCGTGTGGTGGTTTATCTCGTTTTAACATTGCATGTCCGCAGAAGTAAGCGCTCCTATGTTATTTCAGTTCGATCGCAAGTTAAGCGCTTCAAAAGAAGGCAGAGGGAAGCGACAAAAGTGTAGTGCTTCGCTCTGCCTTGTTTTAAGGCGCTTAAGTAGCGCTTGGAGTTAAATAACATGGGAACGCTTGCTTCTGCAATATTAAAAATAAATGAACCATCATACAAATTAAATAGTAAGCGCATCGAGCTTCTAAGGAAGCGTTTCGCCATTTCTTACAGAGCGCTTCGTATACTTTTTTGCTTCGTATACTACTATATAAAATACTACATACAGTTTTCCTTTTTAAAAGTAAATTACTTACCTTAATTTGTGCTTCACTGAAATACACTACAAGAAAAAGTCAATTTACTTTGTGCGCGAACTTTACAACTTCACTTGCAAAATAAAACTAAAATTGTTTCTTTCAAAGTGCGGAAAGTAAGACAACACTAACCGTTACGCATTCCTCGAAAAACTTCTCAATAAAAAATTTCGCTTCAAGTGTGTTTCTTAAAGCAGTGAGAGCGAAGCGCTTTTTCTACGCTTCAATTGGAAGCGCTTGTTATACTTCCCGCTGGGATGATAAAGTATCCGATGCTGTTTATAAGCGCAAACAATCAACAACCAGGATCGCTAAATGCATCATTTATTATACAAAATGAGGTCATCTCTAATCATATTGGCGATTTTTTAGAAGGGAAGACAATTTAAACAAATCAATCCCGCTGCTCATCAAAAAAATTAAGACCGATGATCTAGACAAACTATGTCTTTCAATCAGGGAGCAACATCAAATAAACAAACTTCCAAACCTAAAAAAGACTGACCTGCATCATTATGTTGGCGTATACACTCTGATGGCAGTTATAATTATTCTGGGATCCTATTACTTATGGCCGAAGCGTAGAAGGAACATAGAAATTAAAGCGAGAGTCAACAAACGTAATTTGATACAAATCATGCAATCTGATTCACTTGTTTATGCCACTTAGTCGCGATGCCATGTAGTCGCGATGGAAATACGATACGATGGCTTTACAATTAGTCAATAATTTACTAAATTCATTAATTTAATTATTTGCTCATTTAATTGTTTTTCATTTACATTTTAATAAATTTGTACACTTTGCAATTTAGGTATAAAAAATGTATATATAAATCTGGTTAATTCAATAAAGTTTTCATGCGCCGCGAATAAGAGCATTTCATTAATAGTCGTTATCAATGCGTCCATCTCTCTAATTCCTAAGCTTAGATGCAGAATATCTGGAAAAAACCTTTAGTTAGTACTTTCCATGAAAATTAGAATGAGAACACTGTAGCAAATAAGATTCACGAAACATTTAGAAACTGAATAAAACCCTCTCACTAGTCCCAACGCGCCCTAAACCTATTTCTTCTTCTTTGGTAGTGATATATTATCAGTAAGCTTTTATTCAATTTTGTCGTGGAGCTCCTATTTTTGTCTATAAGCACACGAAAAAGCTTGAACCCTATCCAAAACTTTGCCAAGTAAGTATATTAGTATACCTTTAGCAAACTGTAACCCTAAACTTACATCAGAAACACTTTAATTTTGTAAGTGAATATATTAACAAAAATAAATTATGTTAGTTTTCCTTTCTCTAGTCATAACTCATTTCGTATTGGAGACATAACCAATGATACCAAATTGATTACTATCGAACAATTTCAACTTACTATGAATTCTAAATATGATTGATTGATTGAGGCCATGGCCTGGAAATAAATAATAGCTACACATGACGTGTTCTTATGGCTGCCCTTTTAACTGAATTAATCCATTTTCCTTTTATTCAAAATATTATTACGGTCAGAGTCAGGGGACTACGGTAGCAACCCTTTACCTTTTATACATATAATTAAAATATTACGTCAGAGAACTGCTTTTACCTGAAATATTAAATCTAATCATTTATAATATTTTAATGAGCAAGTAAAGCAATATAACAATATTTTAGCCTTAGCGCTGGGTAGGAATATATTATCAAAATTCGTGTTTAGTCTACCAATTAAGTTGAAAGATACATGAGAGTTTATTCGAAGTGACTTAATTTGAAATTACCCATAAAATTTTTATCGGGTCTACCAAATTTCATTTCTTAAGGCTTAGGATAAACTCATGAGCACACTTCTGCTTTGTACGCTGGCAATCTCAATTTTTACGACCAGAGAGGGAATTGGAAAGATTAATGTGTTTCATGCTTTTATACTAAAATAAAAAGAGTCAAGGTGACCACCAACATTTCGTTTTCTTAACAGAATCGAGAGAAGACTTTAGGTGCAATCTACACAAAATAAGTTACTTCTGAGTCAAATAATTTCTAGGAAATATAATTATCAGGAATTTTCGTGTATTTTAAAAAAAATATGAAAATTACAAACCAAACGGCAGCTTATGTGTGAAACTTTTTAAAATTTAAACTTTGTCTCTTTTCTCGCCCGTCTTTGAAGGAAATTTAAATTACATTTCAAAGCAATTCAACCTTAAATCTATGGAGGACTTTTTTATGAATAAAAATATTTTCTTCAAAAGGTTATTAAGGACGTCTTTATTTATTCGTTTATATGTAAATCAAGTTATTAATATGGGAATATTACTGCCACCAGTTGCATAGATATATATGTATATATATATATATATATATATATATATATATATATATATATACATATATATATATATATATATATATATATATATTTGTTGCTATTTTAGTTTATATATGTTCTGAGATATAGCAACACCGGTTTGAATAAGTCAAATCTGACATTGGTAATCGTACTCAGAACGTTTTGTCATACGAGTGCTTTTTGTGTTATTTCCAGGTACTTGAAACATTCATCTTGGTCAAAAAATGCAATTAAATTATGAACATTTTCGTGAGCTGATTTTCTACGACTTTGACTTTTGGTACTGAAGCGAGCCACCGTGTTTTGCGTTTTCCGAATTCAATCGTGGTCGGACTTCACTACAGGACGAATTTCATAAGGGTCGCATTGGTTCTTCTCGCATACATTCAATATTGCATGAACATTTGACCGTCAAAAGATTTGTTCGCGTTGGATACCGCATGATTTGACAATCGCATAAAAAAGGCTCTTGTCCATTGGTGCAAATTCAAATTCAAAATCTTTATTATCTTAAAACACAAAGTCTTAAAATAACTTATATTGTGTGCTGAGGGATCTAGCCCATATAGCGCTAAGAGCAACTTAGTCCTATTTATTTACTATTCATATTCTTTAACCTACTAAAATTCATTTAATTATATGTAATTTACATTAAATTTTGTTTAGTTTATATTTACTATTAAATTCAAATTCATTTTTATTTTGATTTCAATTGTGAAGTAATTTTATTAAAAACGCTTGTGTCGATTCCACAAAAATTATATTCTTTATTTTAAACTAAATAATTACAGAAACCTACGCGTTTCGTCCTGTTAAGAATGTAAAGAAATGGAAACCAAATACAGCACTTAATTTTTCAATCTCCATTTAGATTTAATGATTTAACAACTGCAAAGACAAAAGAAGCGAAGTGGTTGCATGATAATTCAATTGGAACGATCAACATCATCAACATCAATTACGTGCTATAGTGACTCCAATTTCTAGTTAATCTAACAATTAGTTAAAATGTAGCTTTCTTAATATCTTTCTTGCTTTATACTCGTAAAGAATTGATCTTAGATTTCAATCCTATACATTCTAACGTAATCTTATCAATGACAATTTTTTATTTTTCTATATTCATTTGATTCAATTTATAATGCCCCCCATGCATACGTTTCAATTCTATCCTTTACCAGGTTTACAAACAGCTCTTACCATGTCTATGAACAGCTTTATCATGGTGTTGGCGTTGGTGTTGATGTTGGTGTTAGCGTTGGTGTTGATGTTGGCGTTGGTGTTGGTGTTGGCGTTGGCGGGAGTAATAAGTTATAAATATCGATTTCAACAGGTCAATTTTAGTGTTTAGATAACCACCAATATGTTTAAATACATAGAATGCAACAAATTTTTTAGCCGGAAAGATAGTCTTCTAAGACATAAGAGACGGTCAACACATTTATTGAAAGATAACAATCGTGAAGAAGAGATTTTATCAGATGAAAATACCCATTTATTAACACCCATAAATGAAGCCGGTTTTGATCCTGTTAGGAATACTATTAGAAATAAAATTATATCCCTCAGAAAAAATCGGGGGCATTCTCAAGAATCTTTAAAGGGTGAGAATAATGGATATTTTAGCATCGCTGATAGAAGAGTTAATGAAGATGTGAACTCAAATTCAGTTAAAGATGACAACGCCGCGTTTGAAGATAATAACCGAAGTTGTGATTCCGCGGTTGAGGATGATGACCGAAGTTGTGATGAAGACTCCAATGGCGGAGGTCAGGAAGAAGAGCTTTAGAAATTCTAAAACAGTTAAGAATTGTATAAAAATGTTTGAAAATAAAACTAATTACAATTTAAAAATTAATCATTTATTCCATCTTCTGAATATTCAGTGTAATTAACACTCAAGGATTAATATTTTACAAAATCAAATTTTACTAATAATTGAATGGAGCAAGCAGATTACAATGTAGCTTTCTTAATATCTTTCTTTCTTTCCTGTTGTCTACTCGTAAGGATATAAATGGGATGTTAATTTTAAGAACATTGCGAGAACATTAGGTTAGCCCCCCTCTGATTTCTTTATTTATAAAGTTATACTTTTATATAATGCCCCCAAGCATACGTTTCAATTCTATCCTCTCTTAAATATCTTTTGTCATCTGATGAGCTCAAAATTACGTTATTAATATATTGTGTATAAAGCTGCTGCAACTTAGATCTAAATATAAGCATTACACCGTTAAAATTATTCTTCTTTTACAAGCAATCTCTATTATTACCTATAGTTAACTTGTTAACAGAACTGTTTTTAACACCCTTCGCTTTTTTATAGATTCAACATTTCGTATAGATAAAGAATACATGTTAGACTTTAAACCTATAAATTCTACCATTTTGTTATCATTAAGCTCATCTTTCATGTAACCTAATTTCTTTTTTATTTAAGTGGATGACTAAAAGGATTGTTTGGACTGTATTCTAAAGTATCAAATCTTTCATTTCTCTCATCTGAAATATCACTATAATAATCAATAGTTTTAATTGTATAAATAAAGGAATCTGTATCCGTACAATTTAACATAACTCTTTCCTCATACTGAATTCGTAATGGAATTTATACATTTTTAATTTAAATATTTCAAGAAGTATAAAACCTAAATAAACTGGTTTGTTATAAGTCACTTTTACTTTGCTTAATTCTACTGCTGCCATATTTATTGTAAATTGCACAATACTATGAAAATTGGGTTTACAATTAAAGCATAAGACCTAATGTTAACCTCGACTTGCCCATTCCGTAGCTATCTTAATATCGCTACTCTTATCAACATTTTCCCTTGTTTTGCCGTAGACAGCATTATTACCTAATTTGAAAAATCTTTTCGGAAAGTGTTGACAGCTTTTGATCTATGCAAAGTATTAGAATCAATATATTGTTTTAATCAGTTCGATTGTCTAAATAGAAGAGCTCTATGAATGCATGAAAACTTCAATCCATGTTTTAAACATTGTTGGAGATTTCTATAATGAATTATGTAATGAAATTTATCTTCTAAGTCAGCTATCAATTTCCTTGAGCCTAATTCAGGGCTTTTTATGTTATTTGCGCAAAATGGTAAGTCATTGTGTAAGTCATGAAGTGATTCTGGATAAGCTAAATCTACTTCAAATATATATGAATTTTGAGGAATGCTCATTATACCAATATCCGTATTTTCTAACCATTGAAATTCCCCCCATATGGTAAGAATTCAGACATGTCCCACCCAAATCATCGAACTTAATACAAATCTTAAGGATGGTGATATTAAACAGGAATAACTAAATAAAGTAACACAGCCTATAATTCAGAAAATGGAGGAATTTCAGAGACAAAAAGATGTTCTTGTATTGACAATATGCTTTGTAAAATTCATTTTCGAAAATCATCAATCAGTGGAACCGCAGTCAAAGTTTCAAACAGTGGAGATCAACAACACTGTGTATGAGATGGATGAAGATTGCAATTTAAAATTTATCCAAAACAAAATGGACGAAATACCAGGATTTAGAAATATGTAAATTAATTATATAAAATAATGATATGTCAGGAAGATTTAATAGAACTCTACCGATTTTAAATAAAAATTGATTAAGTGAATTAGGAGTGTTTTTATTTCGAAGAAATTTGATATTTTGCAATCACATTTTGTTTGGGGTATACCCTTTTTCAAATACATGTTTATACTTGCTAATGCAAACAAAGTAAAAGACAAACCAAAAATAAAGTTAATAATTTTTTAAACTGTGATAATTTTAGTAAACCGAACTTTGCTCCAACCAAAAGTTTTAATGATGATATTAGAATAAGTCTTGACAATAGTAAGCATCTGTTGAACATTTGAATATACTTAAGAACCCAAAATTAGTGTCATTCATCGTGATAAATACAAATTCCATCATAAGAGCCTAAGATCAGAAAGTGTTAACAGCTTTTGATCTATGCAAAGTACTAAGATCAATATATTGTTTTAATCAATTCCATTGTCTGAATCAAAGAGCTCTATGAATACATGAAAACTTCAATTCATACTTTAAACTACTTTTTGGAGATTTCTATAATGGATTATGCAATGAAATGTATCTTCTAAGTCACATATCAATTTTCTTGAGCCTAATTCAGGGGATTTTTATACGCAAAATGGTAGATCATTGTGTAAGTCATGAAGTGATTCTAGATAAGTTAAATCTACTTCAAATATATATATTCAATTTCTGAACTTTGAAGAATGCTCATTATATTGATATCCGTATTTTCTATCCCATTGAAATTCCTCATATGATAAGAATTCAGACATGTCTCACCCATATAAATTATTGCAGTCGAAGTAAATTAAATATGTTGAGCTTTGTGATGGGATAACATTTTCCATACACTTATTATTAGCAGTAGAATGCCTGCGAGAACATATAAAGTTATACACATTAACGTCAATTAATAATTATTGTAATTCAATCTTTCAATACTTAAGCATAGCACCCCAAAATTATCCTGAATCTATATAATAAATCGTCATTTTTATAAAAGGATCTGTTTAATATTAAGTTTTCATCAGATGAATTATTCGCTAATTTTTCTATACTTGAGAAATCTAATCTATATGAATCTAAAATGCAAACAAAGTAAAAGACAAACCAAAAATAAAGTTAATAATTTTTTAAACTGTGATAATTTTAGTAAACCGAACTGTGCTTCAACCAAAAGATTTAATGGTGATATTAGAATAAGTCTTGACAATAGTAAGTAAGTAAGTAAGGTTTGATTTTGTAGAACAATTGTTTTGGATTCAAAATTCCTTCATCATCTTTTTCCAATAGAAAGCTTTCAATACGAATATTATAGCCTCAGTTTAATGCGCTTTAAATTTCTTTCATTGGTTCAGCTGGATTTCTCTATAAATTTTGAAAAGGTCATTGGGATAGTAGTTTTTCGTTTGTTTGACTTGGTGAGATCACAATTTGGGTCTATTGTTGCATGACGCATACAAAAATTAAATTTTAAATGTCATATAGGGTTATTAGCTGTCCGTTTGGTATAAATTTAAACCATAATTACGATTCAAGAAAAAATATGGTTTCCCTTATTAAGATTATTACGACTGAAAAAAGAAGAAACCAAGTTTAAAGATATGAAAAGAGTTTTATTTTCTTAAGTTCTTGACATGATAAATCTCTCTAAATTACCAAAAGAAAGCCATTCCAGCTACCTCGATTTTGTTTGTTCTATCGGCCCAATTCAAAGTTTTTGAGTCTATTTTTATAAAGTGCTGCAACGGCAACAAACCCGGAAGCTGACATTTGTCAAAATTAGATGACAAACTCAAAGTAAACTGAACTCTGTGAAATCACAATTTGAGTCTATTGTTACATGAAGCATATAAAAAATTTAAATGATAAATCTCGTTAAAGTATCGAAAGAAGACATTTCAGCTACTTCGATTTTGTTTGTTCTAGTCTAAATTCACAGTTTTGAGGCAACTTTTAGAAAGTGTTACAACAACGCCAATGATCTTGTTCATTTCTTCTGCAGTTCAAGGTTGTTATATGGGTTTGGTAGCTGCTAGTTTGATATAAATTTAAAGCATAATTACGAATCAATGGTTTCCCTTATTAAGATTATCACGGCTGAATCATAAAGAAACGAAGTTTAAGGCTATGGAAAAATATTTATTTTCTTTGCAAGTTCTTCACATGATAAACCTCTCCAAAGTACCGAAAGAAGCCATTCTAGCTATCTTGACTAGACGTTTATTACTTATTAACGGATTTATGCAAAGCGATGCATGTTATTTTTAAACATCAGATTTTTTTCCCTAATTACAGAAATTCCTTTAAATTTTCCTCAATGGTGTTATATTAACTAGTAATCAAGGTCCAGATGACGTAATCGGTTGAATGACTTACTTGCTAGTTGCATAAAACACGAAATTATTTAATAATATAATCTCGAATTAATGGCTATATTTAGATCTGGAAAAGAAATTGCATGATAATCTTTTAAAGTTCTAGGTTACAATATTCTGCTTCCAATTAAAGTCGCATCATGTTATTTCATTTAGCTGATAAAGGGGTACTTCGTAATTAAAAACTCAAAACAACAAACTCTTATTTTCAGCACGAGGTCAGATGCATCTACAAAACCTTATCACCCAACGACCTTAACATTGTCGCCAAATTATTAATTTCTACGCAGTCACCAGCTCGCTTATCAATCACAGCTCGACCAGAAAAACATGTTAAAACTTGCTTGAAAACAAATG
Source organism: Leptarthrus brevirostris (assembly GCA_964036015.1). Lineage (NCBI taxonomy): Eukaryota > Metazoa > Arthropoda > Insecta > Diptera > Asilidae > Leptarthrus > Leptarthrus brevirostris. Next base: position 101,770,073 of record OZ038372.1, on the reverse strand, counting down.
ATATCATAGAAATAAGAATTTGCAAAAGAAATTAAAAAATAATCTTCATCTATTTACTCAAAGTGGTGAAATCTTTTATTACGCAATATTCTGTTTTCCAATTAAATTCGCATCATGTTATTTCATTTAGCTGATAAAGCTGTACTTCGTAATTAAAGACTCAAAACAACAAACTCTTATCTTCAACACAATTAAATTCGCCTCATGTTATTTCATTTAGCTGATAAAGCTGTACTTCGTAATTAAAAACTCAAAACAACAAACTCTTATCTTCAACATCAATTGTAGCCTCCAAGACTGAATACCCAATATCCAAGATGGCCGACAGGTGCCTTATCTTACTAAACAATCTAGGTTTAGATCCTAGGTTAAGATCTAAGTCTAGATGCAAACCAAAGAAGAAGAAGACCAATTGTAGCCTCCAAGACCAAAAACCGAAAATCCAAGATGGCCGACAATCCTTATCTCTTTTCCTTATCTCTCAATTGTAGCCTATAACACCGAAAACCCAAAGGAGACCAATTGTAGCCTCCAAGACCAAAAACCGAAAATCCAAGATGGCCGACAATCCTTATCTCTTTTCCTTATCTCTCAATTGTAGCCTATAACACCGAAAACCCAAAATCCAAGATGGCCGACATCCTTATCTCTCTTCCTTATCTCTCAATTGTAGCCTATAAGACCGAAAACCCAAGATCCAAGATGGCCGACAATCCTTATCTCTCTTCCTAATCTCTCAATTGTAGCCTATAAGACCGAAAACCCAAGATCCAAGATGGTCGACATCCTTATCTCTCAATTGTAGCCTATAACACCGAAATCCAAGATGGCCGACATCCTTATCTCTCAATTGTAGCCTATAAGACCGAAAATCCTTATCTCTTTTCCTTATCTCTCAATTGTATCCTACAAGATCGAAATCCAAGATGGCCGACAGGTGCCTTATCTTACTAAACAATCATCAACCTTGACCTTTGACCTTTCTTATCTCTGCACATCCAAAAATTGTTATGGGGTTTCTGCCGCATGAAAAATGTGCAAAAATGTGACGTCAGACCTTGATTTCCCTCACAATTTAACCAATTTTAAGGTGCACATTGCACATTTGCGGCAGAAACCCCATATTTATACTACTACTATCCTCTCGGAAACCGCATCTTTATTCGATCCACTCGGATGGTTAGCCCCATGTGTTATCATAGCGAAAATATTCATAAAAAGGCTATGGTCGTTAACACTTGACTGGGATGAAGTAATTCCAGAAAATTTGACAACTGAATGGGAAAACTTCAAATGTCAATTACCAGAACTGAGAAAAATAAAAATTCCGAGGTGGATAAAATATTGTCCGTCACTGGAAACAATACAAATACATGGCTTTTGTGACGCTTCCACTCAAGCCTATGCAGCTGTCGTATACTTACGAACAATAACAAGAGATGGCGCTATTAATATTCATCTCTTGACATCTAAAACAAGAGTTGCTCCAACCAAACCTGTCACCCTGCCTAGATTAGAGCTATGTGGAGCTCTACTATTATCACAACTGATCAGACAAGTCAAAATTGACATGAATTTTTCTAATGTCATTACATATGCTTGGACTGATTCAGAAATAACATTAGCTTGGATCCTCGGTCAACCCACACGATGGAAAACTTTTGTGGCAAACAGGGTGGCTGAAATCCAAGACACAATTCCACCTCATTCATGGCGCCATCTGTCATCCATACACAATCCAGCAGATTGCACGTCACGAGGTTTGCAACCCAAACAATTACCACAATTTGACATTTGGTGGAATGGTCCCACATGGCTTAAAAATAACGAGTGGATAAATGCCAAACACAATATCACGGATACCAACCTAGAAGAAAGAAAAATAAATAATTTTACAAACACTATTGAGGAAACACCCTTATTAAATAGGTTTTCATCTTTCACAAAACTAATTCGAGTAACTGCCTATTGTTTACGTTTTATTTATAATACTCGTTCAAAAAAAGACAAACGTTTGACAGAACACCTTACTGTCAAAGAATTACAAAACGCCGAAACAAAAATTATAATAATATTACAACAAACTAGTTTTTATCAAGAATACAAGGATTTAAAGCAAAACAAAACTATTTCAAGCAAAAGTCGCTTACATTGCTTAAATCCATTTTTGTCAAATGACAATACTATTCGAGTTGGGGGGCGTTTAGAAAACTCCTCAGTCACATATACCCAAAAACATCCTAATATTCTTCCTAACCAACATCATGTAACTTATTTAATTATCGATCACATACACAAATACACTTTACACGGTGGAACACAATTAATTCTAAATACATTACGCAATAAATATTGGCTTATTAACGCTCGAAATACTATTCGCCATCAAATACACAAATGCATAGTTTGTTTCCGAACTAACCCTAAACCTGCTAAGCAGATAATGAGTAATTTACCAACTCCTAGAGTCAACCAATCACTGCCATTTGAGCATACTGGAGTTGACTATGCCGGTCCAATCGACATCAAAACGTCAAGAATTCGTAACGCAAAAGTTACAAAGGGCTATTTAAGTATATTTATATGCTTAGCAACCAAAGCCATTCATGTTGAAGTTGTTTCCGATCTGACTACAGCTGCTTTTATTGCAGCACTGCGTAGATTTATTAGCAGAAGGGGCATGTGTTCTCATTTATATTCCGACTGCGGCACCAATTTCGTTGGTGCACAAAAGGAATTAGAAAAAGAGCTCCGTAACACTTTGAATAAAGTGCCCGAAAAACTGCCCGAATTAGGAATCACATGGCATTTTAATCCCCCAGCAGCTCCACATTTCGGAGGTATTTGGGAAGCCGGGGTTAAATTAATAAAAACCCATCTACGCAAAATTTTGCAGAAAACAACTTTGACATTTGAAGAAATGTCAACTGTCATCAATCAAATCGAGGCTTGTGTAAATTCTCGACCGTTGTTTGCTATGTCAAATGATCCTGGTGATTACAACGTAATAACACCAGGGCACTTTTTGACAGGAAGAAATCTACTTCATCTTCCCGAACAACAGTATGACGATAACATTTCGCCACTAAAACGCTGGCAACACATACAATATTTGATGCGACAATTTTGGCGACACTGGTCAACGCAATATTTGCACACCCTACAACAACGAACAAAATGGATGACAGCAGACAATCTTCAATCTAACGACCTAGTTCTAATAATCAATAATCAATACCCACCATCTCAATTTCCATTGGGTCGAATCATTGAAGTCCATTATGGAACTGACAATAAGGTTAGAGTAGCAAAAATTCAAACACCTCAAAAAATATTAACACGTCCCATCACCAAATTATGTAAGCTACCTATCATTCAGTAACTTATTACAAATTGGAAAGCATCCTAAACCACTCATCCATCTGAATGTACCCCGACCTTAATTGTCAATTCCACTGTGTCAAATGTGAAAAACGTGATTGTTTTCATTCAGTTTGTGATTTCATTGTTGTTATTTGATTATTTTTATTTATTATTTTTTTTTCTTTCTTTTGACTTCATTATTTTATTTCTGGTAAATAAACCAATTAAGTGTTTTCAATTTATATTTATGATAACATTATTTACAGCAAGAATGTCGTTGCCAGTGTTGGATGATGTCTTGTTGCTTAATGACTTCTTCCCAGAGCTAAGTTCTTCAGAGTCAGAGCCTGAAGAACAAAAGGAGAAGAAGTCAAAAGAGAACTTAAAAGACAACTTGAGGAAGATTACGCCTCCACAAAGGCCGAAACCATTTCGCCCACCATTCGAAGCTCGACCAGCAGCAAAAAAGGGAGACACTGGTCCCTGGGTTCGAAACCCAACGCGACCACGTCCAGTGCCCACGACGAAGAGTCAGAACCCTCCAGTAGTCAATCCATCACCAGCGGCTGGACAAATATTTAAACCAGCCGCTAGAACCCCCAATATCCGGCACTTCATCGTCAAGCCGGATCTATGGCAAAAAATATGCACGCAGCCCATTCCCTGGAATGAGGTGTTCGCCGCGAAACGCAGCTGTCGCGTGTATATAGAGGATGGAAATTGCCTGCGGTTTGAGAAGACTGCGGGAGGCAAAATAAAGATTAAACTGCAAATTAAAAATAGTAAGTTTACCTTTTCTGTTTGTGTTGCTGTCCCTTGATGTGGAATTGGTTAAACACGTGTCGTTCCTGATTTGTGGAGGCGGGAGGATGTTGAATCCTCAACCTAAAAGTAAACAAACTTAATAATTCACAGCAAATATTTATCCTACCTGTACCAGTTCACCATCCCAACATCCTTCGGTTCCTCTTGTATCGATAATTCCTATAATTGAACAAAATCAATTAAAATATTCCTAATTATAATCCAAAACAAACTTACCTGTTAACATTCCTAAACCAAAACAAACTTCACGATGACACTTGCAACAAAAACTATGACAGCCATCAGCTGTCTCAAACACTCGCACAGAAATATCATTCAAAAAGTAGCTACGGGACTTTTTCCATTTAGTCAATGCTTTTCGAATGATATAATTCGAGTGCGCTCGACAAGCAAAATCATTCTGCTTTCAGATCTCAAACGAGTAGTTTGATTAAAACCGCTTTCGGTGGATTTACTATTAGAGATTTCTCTAAAACTAATTATTATTCTGTTAAAGGTATTGCTGATTTCAGCATTTTAGTATTTATTATTTTTCTTTATAATAATTTTTTCATTTCAGCAAGTATTCCCTTTCCTCATCCTTCCTATCCCCATTGTATGGTGCTGTTTTCGGTCATCATTCGTGCTGTCCATAATTTCGTGGTGCTGTTTTCGGCCACTTTTTAGTGCTGTTTTCAGCAAAAACTATTATTGTGCAAATATTAATCTCGCTTTCTCTCTTTCTTTCACAGAGAATTTAATTGGATTGGAACCGTCTTCTTCTTCTTCTTGAATTTTATTTTTATTACTTTTTATTTTTGAATTTCTTTATTTTTTGAATTTATTATTTTGTATTTTATTTATTATTTTGAGTTTTATTATTGAATTACTTTTATTATTTATGAATTTTTATTTAGTTTTAAGATTTTTTCGTAAATAAAAACCATTTAAAAATTTAGATTTTTTGGTCTTGTCAATTATTGACCCGGCACCCCTTCTTCGTTTAAGTCTCACCATAGGCTTAACAACTATTGTTACAAAAATCTAATTGATCGTTAAATAAAATATAACCGTCATCTTTCGCTTTTTTAATTTCAAAAATTTCAAATTTGTTTAGAACAGTACCTCCGTTGGTTCTATGAAGCAGCTTAATATTTTCAATGTTACATGTATGACCCGTAGATTTTAAATGTTTGGCGAGACCCGACATTGGATTGTCGGATCTGGAGGAAGCCATGTGTTCATTGAATCTGATTTTGACAGATCTTTTTGTTTTCCCTATATATAAACGCCGCTCTCATCCAGGTTATTTCTTTTTAACCCAATTTTATTATTACATAAGAGATTTTTCATTGTTTTTTATTGAAAAAGGCCGGGTTTATATTGGTTTTTTGTAACGGTTTCCTGAGTCCATCACTTAATACCGGAATATATGGGATTTTTTTTCCATTTTTTTATTTGATCCTTTCCATCGGTTGTAGGAAAAACTGATTCTAAATTTATTTTATTTTGTTTTTTATTAAGTAGTCTATAGATAATTTTTGCATCGTATCCGTTCTTTATAGCAACATTTTTTATTATATTTAATCCTTTTTTTAAAATTAGGATTACTGAGTGGGACAGAGAGAAGTCTATTTATAAATGAATGGAACGCTGACATTTTTATGGTCCAAGGGTGTAAAGAGATGCTGGGTATAACTACGTCAGAATAACTTTCCTTACGAAATATGTCAAAGTCTAACTTGTTATCATTTTTTATATTAATCGTCAAATCTAAAAAAATTAAAGACTCGCTACCTAACTCTACAGTGAATTTGATACTGTCGTCAATTCTGTTTAAAAAATTATTTAAAAGAACATCAATTGTCTCTCCGTCCCGGTCCAAATACAAAATATGTCATCTACATATCGAAACCACTTCATTATATACTTAACTAATTGGTTGTTGCTATTAAATATAACTTTCTCAAGACTATCCATATAAAAATTTGCGCAAAAAGGAGAAAAGGCCGAGCCCATAGCAAGACCGTCTTTTTGTTTATAAATTTTCCCGTTGAAACTGAAATAATTTTTATTAATGCACAGGTCCACCAGATCAATCAGCTGCCGCGATCACTCAGTATTTTCAATTTCATTTTTTATTTTTGTATTTAAAATTGTAATGAGCTTTTTTAAAGGAACCGAAGGAAATAAACTGGTGACATCAAATGATACCAATTTGTCCGACTTGGGAATATTTAAATGTTTTATTTTATTTATTAAATCTATTGAATTTTTTATAACGTATTTAGGGGTAAAATTAATAAGCCTAGGAACAATATATTTAAGTTTTTTACACAATATTTGTGATGGCGCGTTGAAGGAAGACGAAACTGGCCGGAGTATGTAGCTTTGGCAAACCGTATAAAGTTGGTATCGTGGGGTTACTGTGCTTCAAGAAGTATTTTTCGTGTTGATCAAATATTAAGTTAGAATTATTTATAGCACTTATTATTTGACGGTTATATTTTCCTGTGGAATCAGTAGCTAGCTCTTCAACATTCATGCTATCTAAACATTCTTGCATTTTCTCTAAATAGTTATCTCTATTTAAAATAGTTATAGAATTACCTTTATCTGATTAAGTTAAGATTAAATTATTACATTTAAGCTTTTTTCTCATATTTGCTATAATTTTGTCATTAGTTTTGCTATTTTCTAATCTGCTCTTACCTACTTCAATCAAACTAGCACAATCAAATTTCTCGCGTACATTTTTGTCCGGTAAAGCTGCCTCGGTGTGGATAACCAAGTCCAAAATATCGTCTTGTTTTACCTTCAGAGCTGGAGCATAACTGAGTCCAAGTTTCAAAAACTTTTGTTCGGTGGGAGTAAAGACTACATCCGATAAATAAATAACTCCGGGAAAAAATCTTGCCTCATCAGACAGTTGGGGAACATGACCATTGGAACTGTATCGCTGAACCCGCAAAGCGTTTAACTTCGATCTCTGCCATGAGTACTGTTCAAATGACACATGCCAAGCCTTCTCATTACATTTCTCTCGTATTACATCAAATTCAACTGCATGTAAGAGGTATGATAGCTGAAAATGTAGCACTTTTAAGTGAGCACTGATGTTATCACGCACTTTATATTGAATTTTAATTTCATTGTTAATCCAAATCTCTCTCGCCTTTTTTAGAGCTGCATCAGCACGATGGTTTGGAGTATTACACCACAAACTAATGTATTTCAGAAACCCACTATGGCGTTTGCACATTGAATCAAACCAGATATGATTCGTGGTGCACTTCATCTTTATTATTAGCCGTTGGTAGAACCAACGGAGGTACTGTTCTAAACAAATATGAAATTTTTGAAATTAAAAAAGCGAAAGATGACGGTTATATTTTATTTAATGATCAATTAGATTTTTGTAACAATAGTCCCTTATTAAACCCAAATATAATAAAATTTTAATAGTGAAAATACGTATGTATGTTGTTGTATATTGATTTCAATATCTTATACCTATTAACCTTACATTCTGATTGACAATATAAACAGAAATTTTTTTATTTTTACTTCAATTTCTTATGTTCATATTGTAACGAAGTTACCAAAACATGCCCCCCGCTGCTAGACCCCACGGTACTAAAAGAATCAATTTCCCGCTCCCCGCAGCCGCCACAAAGTCGAAAAAGGCCAAAAAACCTGTTAACAGCAAGTGGCAAAACCTGTCAACAGCAAGGCCGGAAATAAGGGTTTTTAAGCCCCGCCAGACCTCCCCGGATACGAGTACAGTAAAAATTCACCGAATTTACCACTCCCCGCAGTCTTAAAATACCAAAGTTCCCCACAAACACCGTGGGAAAGTCCGACTACCGAGTGCCGCCAGAGCCCCCTGGCACTATATAAGGAGGGCTCACACCGCAGCTCAGGCAGTCGTCGTCGACCAGCTCTAGTGGTAAGAACAACTGGGAACAACCGAGGTAAGAGAACGAAACCGCAACTGACCCAAATATAAGGAAGGCTGACTACCGTGGACGAGTCAGTCATCACCGACCGACGCAGCGAGGCAGATCACCGAGGAGCAGCGAGGTAATAGTTTTTTGTTTTAGGGAGATCCCAGTATTTGGGCTAGATAGGTGGGCCCCATACCGGATCGCCGGCAGTTGAAGACCAGCGTTCGCACGGACACCACGGCCAGCACGGAGCTCCCTACGAGGTGGTAAGATATGCACAGGTATAGTAAAAGTTTGGTAGCTGGCGTGCCGCCCCAGCTACAACAAGTTGTATTGGACCAGATTTGGATCCACTGGTGGTGGGTAAGATTAGCATATAAATATATATATATATATATATATATATATATATATATATATATATGTTTATATATATATATATATATATATATATATCTCGCTCTCTCTCTCCACACGTCCGGAATAACCCCGATATACCAAGGGAGGCAGAAGGCGTAGCACGACCGCCGTATACCCCGTGAGAACGAACAAGTGAAATATCGACACTTTAGAGAATAGGATAAACAGTGAATTGTAAAGATAAAACAAAGATCATGTGTAGAATTTAAGCTGTGAATAAAACTGAAGTAATAGACTGTGAATAAACAGACATTTGTAGTGAGGAATTGGTGAGTTTCTTTCCAGAAGCCCTGGATCCGGCGAGGTTATCCCTTGGAAAGAGCCAGCGACCCTCCCCACTATCGGAAAATACGTAACAATATGTATATGAGATGATAGATTCCTACAGCTAATAATATTTCTTTCCTTTTTTCAAAGTTATGTGGGTCAAGGAGTTGTTCCAGTGGAGGGATTTCTCCCTGCAGAATGTTACTTGTAATCACACACTCGTTCAGTATATGTTTTGTTGTCAGTTGTCGATGGCACCTCACGCATCCTGGTGCTGGGGTTCTGTTGAATATGTGTAGGTGTGTCATTATCGTGTGCCCTGTTCGGAATCGCATCATTTTGGCACAATCCTATCTGCTCATACTGGAGGAGTAGATTGGCGGGGTTATCCTTTTCCATATTGTACTTAAGAAAGTACTATTACTGGCCCATGCTCTTTCTTTCCTTTCCAGTAAGGCTCATGTTCCTAGTCGTTAAATGAAGTGTTGCGTCTGTGGAATGTATAAGGTCACTAGCTCATTGCCCTGTCTTCCAGCCTCTTCGTCCGCCGCTTCGTTACCAGGAATACCCTGGTGACCGGGAATTCATTCCACCGAAGTTCTTCCTTTTTCCTCCATCAGTGTATGCCTTGCCTAGACAACAAGTGATTCTTCGCTCGGGTGGTTTTTAAGGCTTTTTTTTGGATCCGTAAATATTGCCTCTTCTGAATGGTCCTTGGCCACATTGATTCCCTCTACTATACCCTTAGTATGATCGGTTTCCTGTTTCCTTCTATGCTTCGTTCCATATACTCATTTAACGGTGTCCTATATGGTTCATTCCAGGCCATGTGGTGTTTGGTCGTGAAGTGGAACCTCGCCTTCAGTATTCGGTCCTGAATTGCACTAACACCCGACTCTCTCGTCCGTATTGTCCTGTTTACTTTAACGTGTAAGTGTTTTAAGAACGTTTGGCTTGTCCTGCCATACAGAAGTCGTCCGTAACCCGAATTGCTGCTAATGCCTTAGCTAAGCCATTCACTTATGTTAGTTTGTTACCGACTACTTTTGTATGCTGTCGCCATGTCAGTTTCCTGTCAAACGTAAGTCCTAGAATTTTTAGGGTGTTTTGCCTATTAATCTCTGTGTCCCGTATGGTAAGTCACTTATATTGAAGTTTCGCTGTTGGGAGACGACGGTGGTTGAAAAGTTGCGGTCCGAAGCATATTGTGACCATGAAAACGCTAATTCATGGGCAATTTGCAAGGAGTCGTGAAATATTTGGCCATTGAACAAAGTTCTATTCTAGTGTTCTATTTCCATAAAGAGATTTGTCCTTTCTCCATGCATCGGCAAGGTGGATATTCGGATCAATAAAGTTTGCGAAATTCTCCCAAGATTATGTTTTCGAGATTTTTATCATACTTTTGGATTTCGTCGATTCTCTATGATAGCAGATTATATTCTCCGTCGTAGAGTGCCTATGAAAAGTCCGCCAGGCTTTATTTTTTGACCCTAATTTGGTTCTTGATTTCTTTGCTCATCCAATGGGGCTGTATACGAGGGGCGGGATGACCAGATGGTATGCACTGCGATGCTGGCATCCTAATGGTTTTCCCTATTAATGTCGCTTCTCTGTTTACATTTTCTCACCTGGGTAGGTCTTGGTTTATTCTGCCCGTCAAGGTCCGGAATTTTTCACAGTCAGCTTTGTCCTCGTTGTATCGTGTTATTGGCCGTAGCCTTATTGATTTTTACGACAATCGGCAAGTGATCACTTTCTTCTGGATTGTTGTGCACGGTACAGGATATTAGTGGGGTAATATTAGGAGAGGCTAAGGATAGGTCAATGTATGTGAAGGTGTTAAAATTGGAGAAGTAAGTAGGTGTAGTATCAATGAGTAGTACCAAGGGGGCATCCCAAGCCAGTCTGATAGGATCCTGCCTTTCCGATTCCAATCCCCACATCCCCAGATGGGACTGTGCGCATTGAAATCGCCACCGAAGATTTGAGGCCCCGGTAACTGGTCTGATAACCGCTCTAGGTCTGTCTGGGTTAGGTCTCGGTTACACTCAATGTACAGATGTACAATGTAATATTCCATTGAAGGATTGGTGCGTCCTCCATGGAGCTGAAAAGTTAGGGTTATGAGATTAGATGATCCTCACCTACTGTTACAGGATCTGTAAATCGTTCTATAAAATCTTACCATACTTTATGCGACGTCGTGGCGGCTGCTTTTGAAAGACTTTAAAGTTATTTTTTCAAGAAAAGTTGTATTACTGTCGAATATCAGTAATCAGTGCCAGTTGTTATATAGTCGTCATTAAAGACGGTACATTGTTATAAGAATTTAATATACAAATTCCTGCAGAGTAGTTGTAATTCTAGTTAAACTAACCACTTTAAGACCTTAAGTTAAACCAACTACATTATTATAATAACATACAACTTGAGAATATAAGGCATTACTTGGGTTGCATCAACGGTTGCGAAATAACTTATATACGACTATAAAGCTAGCAGTTGTATGTCGGTATTAATATAGTAATAATTACCTCATGAAATTTTTAACTCACCAAATGGGGAAGCTTATTGGAAAAACAAATTAAATTAAAATATTTTAAATGTAATAATATAATGATAATGTATATACACTTGAGGTCAAAAAAACTGCACCACTTCAAAGTTATCGAAATAAGAGTCCATTTTTCACAATTTACTTATCCCTATATTGCTCGATGACAACGTGCAGAGTCAGTTATCTTGGAAAATTACCTACTGAATACGACGAGTGCTCTTTAATGGCTGGTACCAAAATATTATTTAATAACTTGCTTACCTGTTTGATGTGATTGTTATGACTGCGAGTGTATGTATAATGTCTTAATTCATTTGTATACAAGAGCTTATGCATGTATAAAATGATGTCTTAAGGGTCGTAATTCAAATAATAATAACATACAAACATCAAGACGACGTCGTATGTATTCCACATTTAGTCGAATGTGTTGTCACCTTAACGCTAGAACTACATTACGAGCAATTATGCAAATCACAGGTTGTCACTTTAAGTCCCTTTTACCCTTATAATACGTAGTAATAACCCAGTTATGCTGCTTGAGTATTGTGCAAAAAAGATAAATGACAAATGCAAATGTTAAGAAATATTGCTGGTTTTGAATTGTAATTTTAAATAAATTTCTCCACAATTTCCAAAATTACCCCAAAGCACCCCCACACAAAGTTTTTCCTTCAGCCTGCACTGTGCTGTTTTTGTGAAGTGCGTGTTAAATTACACATCTTTAGTATACGCACGGAAATTGCTGTTATTGGGCCACTCCATTTAGTTTCTTACTCGTACGATATATAATATCTAAATATCTAAAAAAATATGGTTGTATGGGAAAGCCTAAAATGGATTCTAAAGGTAATACAGGGTACCAATAGTGGAGAGAATATTTTGTTGATATCCTAAAAAACACATTTGGACTGTGATATACTGCTTTACCCGATCCTGCAAATCCGCCGTCTGTGGCCAACATCAACATCAGAACTCCGCAATTATCGCTAATCAAGCAAACAATCGAGCGCTTTCTAAATAATAAACAGGCAAGCTTTTATGAGGGTTGCTCCTGCAGCGATCACATCAACACCCTCCAAATTATGATCATGCAGTCCACCGAATGAAGATCTCCTTTACTTCTAATGTTCATCGATTTCGAGAAGGCGTTTGACAGCGTTGATCGCGGATATGTTTGGGCAGCTTTATGGAGGATATGGATCCAAGAAATAATTATCGTCAATAATTCGTCATTACTGAAGCATTGTGCAGCGTCCCAGCTTACCTAGCTTAAGATTATGCTTTGGCTCCAAAAGACAAAATAAAATTTATCTTGAAGAACAGCAAATAGAAAAAGTGGACCAAGCATCTTGACAGCATAATTACAGCAGGCAGGTTGCTAAAGCTGATGTACAGGCTCGAATGAACATGGCTTGGTATTTAATACTCTTGCAGAGATATCACCACCCTCAAGCTCACATCATCGACCTCATGACCACATTGTCTTGTGGTTAGATAATGCCTCAGCTAATGTATTATTGCCGATGTCAATAAAATAATCGATCAATTAGTTTTAATATCAGTATCAGAAGCGCTGGACACATTAAATAACAACAGTATGAGTTTGTAATAAGTACACATTTACGTCTTGAAAAAAATTTACCCTCGTAATTGTAGAAAGGAGCACCTTTAATGCCACTACGACAAAGAGTTACATTACATTTATAAAAAATGATTATTCTTAAGAAAATTTAAAAAATATTATCATCAATATAAGCTGATGCAAAGTAATTTATAAAATGTTGCCTAAACTGATTTAATTCACTCATAATAATATTGATATCAATCTACATTATAACAATATTCTTACTCCCGATATCAATCGATGTTATCGAGAAAAATGGCGCAATCCATTTGCTTTAACAGAAAGTTTCCTTTCAAAAGAGTCTTGTTGGAAGTTATTTAATTTTGAAAAAAGGTAAAACCACTTGTTTTACTTCCACATTATCGGAGTGGCAAACATTTTTGGGACTCCGATAATGTGGAAGTAAAACAAGTGGTTTTACCTTTTTTCAAAATTGCAATCCATTTGTTTTCCATTATATGCAGTCTATCGTGGATTTTCAAATTACTCAAGACGAACATGCCTGTACAGCTTGCGTTCCTGAATATGTCAACAAAACCAACAGAGGTATCAGCAATTTACAACGACAAATCATTGAGATTATGGAAGAAAATCCAGAGTTTGATATTGTGCTGCGTGATATGTTGCTACGTGAACAATAATCACTGTTTACATACCAACTATATACCCTATCGAACGTCAGAAAATGGATAAACATTGCACTGACATTTTTTTTTGAATGCCTTGCACTAATTGCATGCACTAATAAGAATAGGAAATTTCGAGGGTCTTGAGTTAACTGTTCTCTATATTGTAACATGCACTGTAGTCTGGCGTAGGCTACGTGATGAAAACGAAATCAAGTTGTATTTTAACCAGTGAAGTGATAAGTGTTAATTATTAAAGTCAAACGTAATATTGTGAATAAATATTGTCAAGGAAATTGTTAAACGAACTAATTAAGTGAAGTAAATAAACTTGTGAATATTTGTAATTAATAATAATTGTCTTAAGTAATCCGTCGAGCCCGAAGAGCCCCATTTACGTTACAATTGTTGTCAGAAGTGGGATTAATTAAGAAAGACTAAAGAAAAAGTGAACTTAGAAAAAAAATTGTGACTGTGTGTTGTGGCGCAAACTGAAGGAATTACGTGTAGAAGACTTGAAGGGGGAGTTATGTAAACGTTCCCTACCTACAATTGGAAATAAATGTGCCCTGGTAGCGGTACTACAAGAAGTTATGGAAAAAGAAGGAAAGGATCCAGAGGCTTTCGTTTTTGAAGACGAGCTAGAAGAAGAAGAAGAAGAAACAAGTACTCCAAGCATGACAGATCTTCTCAATGCTCTGGTGTGTGAAATGAAATCTTCCAAGGAGCGGTTAAAGACAGCAATGGACGAACAGAAATCATCAATAGAAGGGTCCGTCAACGAATTAAGAGCATCTATTGAAGAACAGAAATTGTCGACAGCCGAGTTGAAGTCATCAATAATAGCGGAACTTAAGGTATCTGTTGAGGAAGTAAAAGCTGAAATGGAAATTTCCATGCAAAAACAGTTCGAAGGTCTAGAGTCAACTGTAGAGAAGAAACTGGAGATCATAGGAAACTCTATCAAAGTCAATCTCGAAAGCCATATGGATAATAAAATGGGAGAGATAAAATCAGATATTGAAAAGAGATTGGAAGAAGTAGAAATTTCTGGACAAAGGAACATTAAACAAGTTAAATGCGAAATGGAACAGTCAATGAAGAACAATTTCGAGGAAATCAGAACTGAATTAGAAAGTGTCCAGAAACAGCATTTATCGACCTTATCTTCAGATGTGACTGTGAACAAAAGGCTTCATCCTCCAACATTTGACGGCCAAACGCCCTGGCAAACATACAGACTCCAGTTCGAAACGGCAGCAGCAATGAACTTTTGGAGTGACGAAGAAAAAGCTACAGCTCTTATCTTGGCACTTAAAGGTGGAGCAGCAGAATTGTTACAGACTATCCCGGCAGAGCTAAGGAATTGCTATACATATCTAATACAAGCTTTAGAATTACGGACGGGAACCAGCACATGCAAGAGGTTTACCATCTTCAGCTACGGAGTCGGACACAGAAGCATGGAGAGCAGTTGCAGCAATTATGTGCGGACATAGAAAGCCTAACACATTTGGCTTATCCCACATTTAGCCAAGATTATGTTAACGAGGTCGCAAGAGAAGCATTTATTAATTTATTTGCAGATCGTGACCTGCAGCAAGCAGTACGGCTGGCTGGAAAAAACACCAATGCTGAGGTTTTGGCTTACGCTCTGGTATATGAAGCAGCGAAGCAAGCCTCAAAGAGAACTGTCCGCCTAAGAGAAGCAACCGAAATAGAAGATAACTGCTGTCGGGTCAATACATCGGAAAAACGAAGTCGATTTAAATGCTGGAACTGTAACAAAGAAGGGCACCTCCAAAGAGATTGCAGAAAGAGACGAAGATCAGACTCCCCACAAGATGACAAGAGGAAATCCGAGTTTGGCTGTGAAAAATGCAGAGAAAGAGAGCGAGTAGAACAAAGAAGGAATTGAGCTGTAAGCCCCATACCAATTCTACGATCGCAACAGGGAAACGAGTAAAGACCAACTCTGCGGGGCAGGAGTTGGCCAATAGAATCGACGCCCCCGGAATCATCATCAACATTAAGAAATTGCAGCGAAACGCTAGCAGCTTAGTAATCACCGGGAGAGTTCAAGAACAAAAATGCACGATTACAGTAGATACAGGTGCTTTAAGGTCTATTATTCGCTGCGATTATGCTTAAGTCCACTGACTTAGCAACACAAATCGATACATTTTGAGAACAGCAACAGGAGAATCCGTTGAAGTGTATGGGGAAATATTAATGACAATATACCTCGGCGACAATCGATTTTCACACAGATTTCTTGTCGCAGATATAACAGATGAGTGCATACTTGGCCTCGATTTCATGAGAGCACACAATATTCAACTGGATATTGGAAGAGGAATCATGAAATACGACAACAGAGAGATTCCTATGGCTCTGGGATCAAAAAATTATTCGAAGCTGAACATCGTGCCATATGAAGACGTTGAGCTCCCTCCTTGTGCAGAAACCTTGGTACGAGCAAAAGTTCTTGGTGATCCCGGGAGCTATCGATTCAGTAGAATCAGATCGAACAGAACAAATAAGAAATGTCGCTATTGGAAAATGCTTAGTAACTATCGATGAAAAGAAAGAAGTTTTGGTACGAGTCCAGCGACAGAATGAAAACACGATACGACATCAGAGCTAATTCTAGCGGATTCAGGGAAGAAGGCCTCGTCTGGCTATTTAACCCACGGCGACGAAAAGAAAAATCACCGAAGCCATACAAGATCCTTACGCGCATCAACGATGTAGTATACAGGATACAGCGGGGACCGAAAAACAAAAAGAAGATCGTGCACATTGACCGCTTAAAACAATACCAAGGAGATACAACTGTTCGGGACGAACAGTTCTAAGAGGAGGGCAGTGTAGCATGCACTGTAGCCTGGCATAGGCTACGTGATGAAAACGAAATCAAGTTGTATTTTAACCAGTAAAGTGATAAGTGTTATTATTAAAGTCAAACGTAATATTTTAAAGAAATATTGTCAAGGAAATTGTTAAACGAACTAATTAAGTGAAGTAAATAAACTTGTGAACATTTGTGATTAAAAATAATTGTCTTAATTAATCCGTCGAGGCCGGAGAACCCCATTAACGTTACAACATTATAAAATTACGAAAAAATTAAGTGATTAGTGTCAAGTCATTAGATTAAGTGTCAAGTAAAATTTTTTTACTTTGTTATTTTAATTTAGCAGTGAATTTTTTAAATAAAAATTAAAGTCAGATATAAAATAATTAACTAGTAAAGATTTAGTATACCTTTTTTTATTTAGCCGTAAATGATTTAGATAAACGGTAAAGTGGCAAAAATAAAACCAGTAACTACAAAACCTTAGTAGTGTACTTGTCAAGGTATGTAGATATTATAAATAAGTAAAAAATTAACCAATTATAAAATATTTAGAGATATGATATTACTACTTTTCATTCATTTTAAATTCGCATGCCTTCTCACTTATATGATTAAACAAAAGAAAATTTGAGAACACCACTGCAAAAGGGATAAAGAATTGCTATTTTTGTAATTTTTTTTTATTAATTAATAAAATTTTGTTGCATTGAAGGAAGAATATTGTAACGTAGTTGGAGCTCTTCGGGCTCGATGGATTAATTAAGACACTTATTTTCAATCACAATACTCTGTATCCCTTTACTTATTTACACTTTTCTCTTCACCGGTTAAAATACAAATAACTCTTCACAGTAATCGCAGTCTAAGTCACGACTAAACTAACCGGGCTGCTACTCAGCCGTATTTATACTACAGCTAAGTTCTAGAAACTTCAATCAATAAACGTTTCCGATATACATTCACCGCAGTTATTCACCAGAGGTTCCAGTCGTCCTTGAATTTCTATGGTTGACATTTCGTTCCCTTGATTTCTGGACAACTGGGGCATGCGCCTTACACGGTTTACTATTTCCATTTTCGTGGCCTACCTTGTACACGTTACACTGCCACCTGTTAGGACTGTTCAGGGTTCTCAGGTCGGCTAGAGTGAAAGATTGTATCGTGATGGTGAAGTTATAGTACCAACCTAAGAATTATAGCATGCTTGGTAAAAACGGCAACACCAATACAAAAATGTATAAATCCCTATATCTCGAGTGTAAAATCGTTCTATTTCAATATGATGTGAATGAATTTAATATATTCAAGGCATACAAAATAATGTGTGTGGAAATTTACTCAAATTTTTACTTTATCCGCAGGTCCTGTGTTCGAATAAACTGCACAGTTGATGATTTTCATTCGACAATCAATAAGAATCGAACAATTGAGTGAATAGTTAGTTAGTTAAAGCATTAATTAAGTGCAACTTAAAAGGTAATTTCGGCGAAGTGAAATTATAGTACACTTGCGTACTAAAATGGAATCAGGATTGTTGATAGTACAGCTGGTCAAGTTATAGTACACGTACTATAATTATAGGACGGTTGAGAATCCTGGGACTGTTCAACCTCTATGGCATTTCTGCAGTTCTTCTGTTTTAATATTCTTACATTGGCCTTTGTATCTTTTGACAACTGCTGCTCTGATCTCACCTGCTTCTCTAGTCGTCCATTGGATTTCTCTTCTTCGAACAAACAATTCCTCAAATTCCTTCATGTTGGCCCTCTATTCGCGCTTTGCTTGTTTTGAAGATCCCTGTAGCACCATGAAAGCAATGGATTCTTCTGCGTCCTTCAATTCCCGGTGTAGTTGAACAATCTCATCCTCCTCCGTTTGAGCATTAATTGGCTTACACTCTTGAATTTCCAACTTCTCCGTCAATTCGGGGCTTTCCTCCATTGAACTTTCCATTCCCTTTTCGAAATCTTGCAATACCTGATCCACAGACTGCAGTTTCTGCTTTCTTTTGCTCGATATCAGCAAGACAGTTAGTCTTCCTACAGGTTCAATCTTCTCGTCTGGTGACACATCTCTTAGTAGTTGTTCTTCTCTGCACTTCCAGGAGCTTTTTGACTGGTTTTCTCTCTGCGACACTTCTTTCTTCTCTTGATTGGAAGTTAGCCATTGACGTGGTCGCGCTTCGCTCCAAACACGTCCCTCGCTTCGTGTACCTTTAGTTAGGCTGTACTCCTGTGACAAGTGTTTATTGGTCTTCCTTTTGCAGTCACTTTGCAGATGATCTTCTTCGCAGGACCATTGTAGCTTCAATGTTCCTGTCCCCTTCAACCCAAATTCTTCCCGCTCTCTTTTGCTGCAATTTTCACAACCAGTCCCAGATGGGTTGTTCTCCTTTGCTTCCAGGAATCGCGTCGGAGATGACCCTCTTGGCTGTTGTGCTGCTTCATAAGCTAGAGCGTAAGCCAAAATCTCACCGTTTGTACTCTTCCCAGCCAGTCGTACTGCTTGCTGTAAGTCACAATCTGCAAGTGAATCAATAAATTCTTCTCTGGCGACCTCGTTGACATAATCTTGCCTAAACGTTGGATAAGCCAAATATGTCAGCCTTTCTATGTTCGCACATAATTTCTGCAATGTCTCTGCAAGCGTCTATGTTCAACTCCGCAGCTGAAGACGGTAAATCTCTTGCACGTGCTGCTTTCCACACCGTAATTCTAAAGCTTGTATCAGATATAAATAATTGTACCTTCGTTCTGCCGGTATAGTCTGTAACAATTCTGCTGCTGCGCCTCTATGTGCCATGATTAAAGCTGTAGCTTCTTCCTCGTCAGTCCAGAACTTTACTGCAGCTGTTGTCTCGAACTGGAGTCTGTATGACTAACGGGGAGTGTAAACATCAAAAGTTGGAGGATGAAGTTTTTTGTTTACACTCACATCCGAAAGTAAACTTGTCGTTTGCCGCTCCTTGACATCTTCTAGTTCATTTCTAATTGCATCCACATCATCTTTCACTTGTTTTTTCGGTTTCTTCTTTATATCCGACTTAAGTTCTCCGATTTTATTTTTCATATCGTTGGCCTAATGTGAAAAGTGCATAACTTCAAAAATTATAATTTTACAGTATAGAGGAAAAATTGATTTATTTGATTTGATTGACAATATGACGTAATTATTTTGTTCTTTTATATTCTATTTATTTTTACAGAGCAGTATTATAAATAGCAATAGTAGAAAAATATTGGAGTTGTGCGAAATTCATTTCCATATTCCAAATCCAGCAAAATTGGAGTTGTGCACTTTTCACATTGGGCCGAAGATATGGAACTCGAGATTTACCTTCATAGAGCTTGCTATGTCTTCCAGTTTCTTCTCTACGGTGGCCGCTAGGGTTTCAAACCGTTTTCGCACAGAAATTGCTATTTCATCTTGAACTTCTTCAACGGAGACTTTAAGATCGGCTACTGAAGATTTTTGTTCTTCCGTTGATGATTTCAACGCTGCCGTCGACGATTTTTGTTCTAATTTTAAGTCGGTTGATGAAGTCTTCTGTTCTATCACTGCTGATTTCAACTCTGCTGTCAACGATATCTGTTCTTAACTCGGCTGATGACAACTTTTGTTAAAAGAAATTAAAGCATTGAGAAGATCTGTCAAACTTGGAGTGGTTTCTCCTTCTTCTAGTTCGTCTTCGAAAGCAAAAGTCGTTTGCTTACTCCCTTTTTCAAGTCTTTAACACTTAAGCCCTTCAATTTGTGACCCATATTTATATTCACTGCACTATTTCATTTTAATTTCACAATCACACTTTTTTTAAATTTACTTTTTAGTCTTCCTTAATTTATCCGACTTCTTACACCAATAGTCACGTTTTTTATTACATTACATCACTTATGCTGGTTTGAAGGGTGTTCTAAAAATAAGGAATAAAAAGGAGAGGACTCCATTATCAAAGACACAAATAAGAACGGTTAAGCCGAAGTGTTGAATCCTAAACCTAAAATGAAAACAGAAATTAAAAATGTTTTCATTAACATAATTTACTTTACCTATACCACTTTATCCTACTCACAAATGTGTCCTGACTTCATCCTTCAGTTCTCCAGATTCCTATAAATCAATCAAATTAATTAAAAATTCCAAAAATATTTTAACCAAAACAACTGAACTCATATGAAATATCGTTCAAAAAGCAGCTACGAGACTTTTTCCATTTAGCCAATGCTTTTCGAATGATATAAATAGAGTGAGCTCGTCAAAGAAAGTCATTCTCCTTTCAGAGTTCAGTCCGACTGGTAATTTTAAGCTGATTTCGGCTATTTGAGCTTTCTCTAAAGGCCGAAACACAATGCGACATTTTACGACGTAAAAGACGCTGTCATTTGATTTCAAAAACACATGAATATATCGAGCAAAGTACAATGCGGGCAACACAACATTTTACGGCTTAAAATTTAAATGAAAATTGAAATTAATTGCACGCAGTTTGCCAGGAACGTGAGATTTTGGGCTACTTTCAGTTACGTTGTTTGACGTTTATAATGATTGCTTTGACCGTTTTTTCGTTTTTTTCGGTGCTCCTTTGATACTTTTTGAAATTTTTGCCATTGTTAGTAAAATTAAACCAAAACAACACAACTGTCAGAATTTTATTTCCAGAATGACAGTTCTTTACGCGGCTCGTGTTGACGTTATTACGTTTTCACGGGCGTACTTGTTGCCGTTTTTTACGTCGTAAAATATTGCGTTGCTCGCATTGTGTTTCGGCCTTAAAGGTATTGCTGATTTTAGCATTTCTTTTTTTCAGATTTTTTATATATTTCTATTTTTCAGCTAATTTTCTTTTCCTTTTTCCTTTATTTCTCCTTTCGTGTTGTTTCAGATTTAGTGGTGTTGTTTTCGGATATCGTTTCATGCTGTTTTCAGTGATATACATTTTTCTTCTTTATAACTAATCTCGTTTTTTTTTCTTTTCCTCTTCATTCACAGAGAAACAAGTAGGAGTATCAACTTCTTCTTCTTGAATTTTCATTTTATTTTGTATTTTTTAAATTATTCTTTTTGATTATTTTTTATATTATTATTTTGTTTGAATTATTATTTGTATATTTGAATTTTTTTGATAGTTTTAATTTTTTTTTCGGTTTTAATAAAAACATATTAAATTCAAAATTTGGTCTTGTCAATTATTGACCCAGCACCCCTTTTTCTTCATTATAGGCTTAACACGAAGAAATATATTCATATAGGAATTAAGTCCAATATAATGTCTATTTTACAATAATTTAGGTGTAATACTATTAAGCTTATTATAAATATTGACGGATTCCCGTTGTCGAAGTCTTTGTCACTTTGTTTATGGTCCATTTTGGGTTCAATTTATTGTCAACAAAGTATAAGATATAGGTGCATATTGCGGCTATGAAAAACCTACAAGTATCAATGAATTTTTAAGGACTTCATAAATGAGATGACGGAATTTTGGGAAAACCCTACAAGTATCAATGAATTTTTAAGGACTTCATAAATGAGATGACGGAATTTTGGGAAAACCCACTTATATCACAAGAAATAGTAATAAATGTAAACCTATTTTGCTGCGATGTTGTTTACTCTGCTAACTGATGAAGGTTTTGAAAATCGAAAAGATTATTTAATTCATTTAGCTCAGTACCGTGAGAAACTGACATATCTGGAGCAGAAGGGATTTAACTTAATATCTAAATTTTTTCTAGAAGGATAAACTAAGTTTACAACTTATTACATAATATACATTATAATGTCAGAAAGTTCGTACCATACCATCATTTTCAGCATGTAAATTTAAAATTATTTTTAAGGGAATATTGAGAATTTTCAAAAAGCCTAATAATATTCTGCAACAGCTATACAGATATGCCGGGCGAAATTCTGGTTTGTAAAATTTCCTTAAAAGTTATATTTTGGCTTACTTTAAAACTAAGGAGGCAAAATAAATAAATATTTTTTTAATATGGAAATATTTTTACAGAATTTTATACAATAGCTGCTACATTATTATCATTTCAGTTAAGAGTAATGATATTTTCATCGGTTGATTCGAATTCATAATAGCCCCTATTTTTTTTAGCATAGACTTTTTTGAAATTAAGGTGAAATTCGGAAAGCGATTCTCCCTTATTGTGCCCGTTCCTCTAACACCGTTTCTTTTTAACTCCTCCAACAACGGAATTCCGGTAAAAAAGTTATCAAAAAATATATTGTATGGATGCTTTCTTTTAGATAAAAGGACGTCGGCATAATTGAGGACAATGCTCCATCCAATTTATATACCCATAATAGGTCCTTCCCATATTTTATAGCCATATCTAATTGGTTTATTTTTATTAAATTTTTTGCAACCATGTCTTCCAAAATATTGATTCATTGCTTCATCAGCACTGTGGTATTTTTCGTGTGGGGCATGTTCAAAAATCGCTTGTTTAATTCAACAAATAGTGGCCTTAAATTAAATTGTCACAGAAATGAATATGCGATAATATAGATTCAAATCGATCCCTACTCATCGATTCTGAAACTAGATCATTGTGAGAATCTTTTTCACGTTCCCAAAACATTCTACTTCTAGGAAGACTATTATATCCGCTAAGTATAAAAATACCGATAAACACATGGATTTCAGAAGAAGTGACCGAGTCAAAGCTTCCTTGTCTTTCTAAGGCGAAGTTGTTGGTGTAACGAACAATGGCGTTAATTACCTGTTCATCGAAAAACAGTGAAAACAATTCTAACGGATTTAGGTTGTTACATGCATTGTCCTCATCCATCCACCAAAAACCGTAAAATTGCACAAAACATTTAAAAAGACATTTTATTTATTACTTCGTACACTTGTTAACACGATGGTGTTTAAAGTACGTTTTTAGCATATATTTTATAAATTATATACTTACCCCATTTTTTCTTGGTCAGCAAAATTTACAACGAAAGAAAATGCCAACTTCAATTTCCTAGAAGTGCACTTCACTCACCCACATTGGTTTGCAAACTAATATTTTTCTGAACAATGAAGTATTTTACATTTGTTCATACGCAAAACCCAATAATTTTACAGTTAGTTTAAAATTACGTGGAAAAGATTGCACTTAGTATCCTACATTCCTAAATGTCTCTCCGGCATATCTGGGTTAAGATATGATGTGCCAAAACAAGTGGGTTGATGAATATTGCTTAGGCAAAACAATCTCAACCCTTTTTGGGTTACAGTGTGATTCATAAATTTTAGTTTTTCATGGTATGCACATTACTCTTTAATTTTTATCTTTTGATCTATCCAACGCAGCGGGATCAAAGAACGCCAATAAACTACTATCAGAATGGGCTTTCAAAAATTCTTATCAATGTTGATCTGACTCCTATTATCATTACCTTTCCAAAAAGGGAAGGTAGGAAAAGAATTAGAAAAACCGCATCCTTAGAATTCCCTAAGTACCTAATTATTTTATTGCACTTTAGAGGAAATTCTTTAAAAAAACAAAATTTTTAAGATAAGGGGTGAACAGTTTTGTTTAGGTTTAACCGGCAATTAATTTTAATTATTGCTTCGGTTCGCACCCTAGTATCCGCATAACTGATGGAAATTTTGCTAGAAAAGAGAGTCAGTTAGCAAGAATATCGATCATAATTGAAAAACAAATCGATAAGTACGGGTGTTTTTAAGCAAAACTTATTAAAAAATGGTAGAAGTAACTTTTTATGAATACGGGGATATTATCTACATTTATCGTGAGAGAAGACTGGAATTTACCACTTGGCTTCTGGAACGGAACGTTTACAACAGGGCGTTTCTGGACCGGCTTGTATTATCGGCAATCATTTGGTAGGACCAGTCATTTTTCCGCCAGTGCTCAACAGTCACATTTCTGCGGACATTCTGGAGAATATTCTGCCAAATCTAATAATCTAACATGCTATCCTTATGCACAATCCATTAATTTGCATTAATTGCATCCTTATGCACAATCCATTAATTTGCATTTAATTTCTTTGAATCTCTCTTTGATAGGATTTTTGCGTATAAATTTCTGCATACTTTCTATACGTGAACATCTTTTGGAAAGGTAATGCGATGTGATGAAGGTGCACTTTTTTGGAAAGGTAATGTGATGGGGAACGTCCTCCTTTTCATGTTCTCCGTAAAATCTCGATGAGAATAATTCTGCAAAGATTTTTATCTTTATTTCCGATAATGGGCAAGAGCTACTATTTACCTTTTCCGAAGTCACTACTTACTAGGACTATTATTCAAATATATAAAAGAACAAGATTTAAGCATACTTACTTGGAACCCGATGATTTGGCGCGAAACATAAAAACAAACTCACCTTAAATAGTCGTTGATAGTCTCAGCATTGGACGCACTACCTGGACTCGTCGTTGGCCTGGAACTAGAATTAAGTTAGTAAGTAAGATTAATTTTTATCAAGTTTTGCTTTAGGTTTCCTCTGAAATACCTAAAAATTCAAATAAAGTACTTACTGAAGTTGTAAAGATGATGTAAGGCAAGCAAGGTAACGCGAGAAGTCCAATCGACATCCTAAAGGGAAAGATAGAAAATGGTATTTATCTTCAATAATCGAAACAAATGTACAAAGAAAACTAATGTAATACTCACCCGTCCAGTTTCCTATCTTTTCTACGCCTCCAGACAGTCAGAATGAAATCAAAACATAACCTGAAACATAAACACTCTTTCGACCGATTTTTACGGATAACTTCATTTACCCGAAAACGACATCTACTGCTATGATTCGTAACCCAAAGCAAACATTGAAAAGTCATCCCGGAAAAAGTATCCCACAGGATAAAACTTTACCAACACGTGAACCGAGCTGTCATAACAAACATATTTTGGAAATTTGGAAAAGAATTGAATTTTAATAATTTTTCCGACCACGGCAGCATATTATACGAATTCCATAGAACGTTTTAAAAACAAAATTGGAAAAATAATTTTACAAAATATGAACCGATTCAAAAAATCTGTCAAAATACTGGGCGGAAGTTCAGATAGTGGCGCTTTTTCAATAAAAGGCTTGGTATGTGAAGCGGGTAGCTCAGTTCATTCAAGTTGTTTAAGCCACACGTCACGTCACGTCAGAGAAGTGAGAATCAGAGTCATATAAGTTTAGAGATAAGGGAAGAAGAAAATTAGTGCAGTGGAGAAGGAGTATTTCCCTTTTTGGTGAAAGCAACAGTTTTGTGCGAACGGGGAAGCAATTTTGAGAGGAAGAATCCATAAAATTTTGGAATGAAAGGAAGTTTAGAGGTAGGGATCTGGATCGGCGAGGAGGGACTAAATAAGGCAAATCATCAACAACAAAAAAAAGGGGAAGAAAACAAAGATAATTACCATAGCTGGTTTTAATTACTTTTTATCAAAATTTGGTTTTTTTAATTTCTCGCGCTGCTTTGCCTTGCCATTTTAAAAAGGTCATTTAGTCTTTTTTTCAAGTTCATGTTGTCAAATTCTGTTTTTGCTTTAACGAGAACATTTTTTACTTTGGAGTCGAATGTATCTCCAATAATAGGAGTTAGATCAACATTGTTGACAATTTTGTAAGGGTCATTTTAATAGTAGTTTTCTAGTGTTTGTTTGATGTCGCTGCGTTAGGTAGATCAAAAGATTAAAGTAAAAGAGTGATGTACATACCATGAAAAACTGAAATTTATGAATCATCCTGTAACTTCGAAACAGTTGAGATTCCAACCCCCCCCCCCCAGCTGTCATAAACTTCCTTCTTTGGTTAAGTGTGATCTATTACCCTACTTATTTTGGCACACCAGATCTGAAACACTCTGTATAATAAGCACTGCGAAAGCTCACTTTAAATATCGTTCAATCCAAATACACTGGTTTTCTAAAGGCCTTTAAACATACAATATCAAAATAAAAGGACTACTTATTTCAAAATTTTGTGTTCACAACCACTCCTTCTCCTAATTGCTGCAACGTATACTATAATGGAGAATATATTCCATTGCTTATTGATTATAGATGAGGTGTAAAAGATACACCGAAGAACCACATAATTCAAAGCAATATTTAGGAATTATACAAGTGTCGAATATTTCTACAAAGGAAGAAACTTTTAAATTATTACAGGTTAAATAAAAATACGTAAAATTACCTTTAAGGTCTTCTGACTTGTCTTGGTTCCACTACTTCATAATGTTGAAAACTAAGCACATTGAAATTACAAGATTCAATGAAATAGAAATAGGGCCCAGTGGATGCATCCTTTCACCGAATATGTATGTTTTTTATCGTAAGGTCAATCAAGCAAAAAAAAAAAAGTTTCAGTTTCATTGCACAAAATTAAAACTGTTTAAAACTTTTAATTTTTTGAGTAAGAATATGAAAGTATTGACGAAAATAGGGCTTATTTTCTCAAACTATGAGATGAAAAATTATTCCACCACGTAAAGGTTAAGAAGAAAGTATTGGTTCTGGTTTCTTAAGAATTTTGATTTTTTATCAAACTTCTAATTGATAGAAATACCCAGGTAGAAATCATGGCCTGGGACATCACGACAAGTTGACAGTGAGTCGAAGTAGTTCTAAAGAATTACTTTATCACTTAACCATTCCGATGTTCCGATGAAGGTAATTGATTCAGGTATCTTAAGAATTTTGATTTTTCATCAAATGGTCTATTTGACATAAATGTCTAGGGAGTAATCATTGCCTGAAACTTCAAGACAGGTTGTTATTGAAGAAACCTCAAATGAAATTTCCTTACACAATTTATGGCACAAAAGTAAAAGATCATGAGATATCTCTGGCAATAATGTAATAAAACTACTTTTGCAGTCTCTTGCATAGAACAAGATAGTAAGGAAATTAAAAAGAAAAATTAAAATATCAGCAAGGAAGGTATTTGGTCTAAATTTTTTAATGAAAATTATATTTTTACATAGTGCTAGACATAAAAGAAATTGTTGTTAAGCAGGACGCCACATTCAAATTGATGTCGGGGAAAGTTCTGAACACCCTCTAGAAGAAAGTCTAGACACAATGTTTCCCATTTCTTAAGAAGACGTGCTAAAAGGTAAATAACTTTTATACATATATGCACTTAAAAACGTAAACACAAAACTAATATAATTACCTTTTTCTAGAAACTACCAAGCGTGAAAGTCATCCTATTCCTTATTCGAAAATGACATGAAGAAAGTAAAAAAGAAAGTCTCATCAAAGGGCTCTTACGAAAAATGTTAGAGAAAAAACAGCAGACAATTACATAGAAAAACTAATATTAGAAATTATTACTGCCAGACGACAACCTAACGGACATCGAAGGCAGCGGGGGAGAGGTGGTGAGCCCGAGCGAAGGAGAGGAGAAAAGGCTCCTCAAATCGCCAGGCAAGGACCAGGATGATAAATCCGGTCTGGAGGATCTGGAGAGGATGGACCCGGCGTCCATCAGCCAAAGGGACAGGAGGGAAATGATGCGGGCGAGAAATCTCCTGGCATCAGATCCATACCATGTCCCCTACACATATAAAAAACCTGGCGAATGCGACAAACCTCAGGGAAGTGCCTCTATCACGGAAAAGGCGTGTAAAAGGGCGCGTTCCTTAGATGAGGTGGAAAACGCAGCCAAGAAAACTAAAGAAGTCTGACAGAACCCTGTTCATGGTAATACCAGTAGGACTTTCAGGACACCTGCGAAGGGCGCTGCAGGCTGTTTAGCAGCTACAAAGAGCTCTGTTGCTTACCGTCTGAAGAATGCGGTACCACCTAATGACGTGGAAGTCAAGAAATCGGCGGCGGTGGGACTCAAAGAACCACCAAGGCCATCAACCTCAGGCATGAGAAGGGAAGGCACGGCTTTGACGATGGCGGAGGCTGCCCGCAGCTACCTGAAAGTTGCAGTAGTAGACACTGGCAACAAAGAGTGGAAGCTCACGGCGGATCAGATGCTCCTGGTGGAGAAGAAGCTTATGGCGGTCCTAATGGAACACCTATCGTCGAAGCCGGGAGGACCTGTCCCACAATACGATACGGCTGGCTAGCTAAGGGGAGTGAAGCTGTTCTGCTGCAAGGATCAGTTTTCACTGAACTTTCAGAGAAGCAGCGTGTCGAAGCTGGGGGCGGTATAGGACAAGGCGAAGGTAAAGGTCATCCCAAATACGGATATTCCAGAATATCCGAGGGGTAGTATCTGGGTGCCATAGCCTGTCTTACCCGCAAAACAACTTCTGGCGGTTCTGTGATCACAGAACCCTACTATTCCTTGCGGAGACTGGAAAGTCCTCCGGATGGACGAGCCGAAGCCGACGGGCAGGAACGTCATCCTGCAGCCGACAGATGAGACCCTGCCCCTGCTGAAGCGTGCAGGATTTAAGCTGCACTGTGGCTTCAGCTCGGTGGCGGTAAACGTCTATCGGGGGACGCAACAGGAAGGTCCTGGGAAACCCGAGGCAACCAGCAACCGGAGCGGAGGCTGGGAAACCAGCTGTGATAACGGCCATAGCAGTATACTTAGGACTTATCCGGGAAGGTCTAGGTGTAGAAATATCGGTGTTCACGGATGGGTCTAAGTCGGAGGACGGGGTGGGAGCAGGGGTCTTCTCGGACTGCCTAAGCATATGGTAACGGCTATGGACCATTGCAGTGTATTCCAAGCAGAGATTCTGCCCATAGAAAGGGCGGCAGCACTAAGACACGGGCGCCCAAATCTACCAAT
The DNA here is from genome assembly GCA_964036015.1 of Leptarthrus brevirostris. NCBI lineage: Eukaryota > Metazoa > Arthropoda > Insecta > Diptera > Asilidae > Leptarthrus > Leptarthrus brevirostris. The sequence continues at coordinate 101,740,871 of OZ038372.1, read as the reverse complement.
TGGTAGCAAGATATACTTGTACATCGACAGCCAAGCAGCTATCAAGGCGCTGGACTTAAACTTAGTCAGGTCACAGCTGGTAGGCAGGTGTCTGGCTGGTCTCCGGACGTTAGGGGCGAGACACAAGGTAACTCTCTGCTGGGTCCCTGGTCACAGTGGTGTTCAAGGGAATGAAGCAGCTGATGAGCTGGCAAAAGAGGGATCACAACTGGATGATTCCTCCATTGACAGATCGATCGGCTGGCCGCTAGAATCAGTAAAGAGAGAAATTGACCTTAAGGCTACTCAGCTCGCTAAGCAGAGATGGAGTAACTTAACCACATGCAGACTATCAAGGCAGCTGTTGCCTGAATGAGATTTGAGAAAAACCTCGTTCCTGGTAAACGGAAGCCGAATTAACCTCCGAAACATTGTGGCAGTTATTACTAGCCACTGTCTTCTCGGTAGACACGCAGAACGTCTGCGTTCCCACGAATGACTTCTGCCGGAGCTGTATGGACGAGGAAGAGGTGGAAAGCATTCAAAACTTACTCTGCGAATGCCCGGGTCTAGCAAAAAGAAGGTACAATACAATGGGCGTGTACTTCTTAGGAGGCATGGGCGATATAGCCGGCATCGGGCTGAAGCAGCTCCTAAGGTTTATTAACAGCTGTGGCTGGTTTTAGTTAAACCCGGCAATCAGGCACGGTTCCACGTATGTGGTAACGCAACGAAACATTTATAGGTCTATGTGAGGCTGATCGGCTGTAGGACTGATGGCTGGATGATGATATTTAAAATTATTAAGTATATTCACGGTATCTTTTAATGCCACGAGAGCTGGTTATTTAAGATTATATGGATGAGTACAGTCATGTACGTTATAGAGTAGTGCAAGTAGTGCATTTTGGTTGCATAACTAACTGAATACGTTACTGTTACGGAAATATATAGTATGTGGAAAGTGACTCATTGTGTGTGGTATAATCAATGAGAACTATCACGTATTGCACGCACTACTAAAGCGCGCTTATAACGCATTTTGTACAATTTCCACTAACTAGTTTAAAATGCATTTACAATGCTTTACAAAAAATGCATTTCCAATGTGGCCTGTAGAAAGTGCCACATTATTTAATGTATAATCAGTGACAACTGTCATGCGTTACTGGAATGCATTTTTATTTATTTAAGCTTAATACAAGCTATTACATAAAAATACAAAATACAAGCTATAACTTAATACTAATTCTACAGACTATAATAAATGATTATTAATAATAAATAAATAAAAAGTATAAGCTACTAAATAAAAAGTATAACCTACTAAATTCGTTTATGTTTCCGAGTTACTACATCATTTCTCATCCTCATACTTCAGATCACTCAATTTTTAAATTCTTTTTTACTGGGCCAGCGGATTGTGGTAAAACTTTTGTCATTAGAGTCATTATGAAAATATTTATAAGATTCACTGTCAGTGATGGCTATTTCAATTCATACAAAACTTGTGCTTCAACCGGCAAGGTTACTTTGTAAAGTGATGGTGCATACTACACTTAAAATTTCTTTTTAAAGACTTTATAATCTGAAATACATATTGCAACTTTATAGATCGCTTTTTAAGTGTGTTAAGGTACTAATTATTGATGAACTTAGCATGGTCAGTGTAGCAGTCGCTAAAATTTAATTAATTAATTCATAATTTATAATAATTAAATTAAAACAAACAAAAATAATTTTCTATCTCAACATTTTCTTTATTAAAATACTTTAACCATTAATAACATTTAGGGTAATTTTGTTTTATTACCGATATTAGCTTGTGGTAGCCAGAATTCACACCCTTGTTTCCTGGCATTCTGTTACTCGTACCTGCTAAAAATTTTGCTATAAAAAAGGGTCAGTCAGCAAAAATACCTACCATAGTTGAAAAACAAATCAATAAGTATGGGTGCTTTTAAGCAAAAATTATTAAAACAAATTGTAGAATTTACATTTGCGGAATACGCGGATATTATTTACAATTATGGTGTAGTAGATGGAAAAGAGAGACCGGCTCTACTGGAATATCAAAGGAGCTTACCTAATCGGCGAGCACCCCAAAGAGTGGTATTTGCATGACCTTTCCAAATTTTAAGAGAAACAGGAAGTGTAACTTCACACGACATGGAGACACGACCCGAAACTTCGGGAACTTCTGCCGACGTCGAGCAGCAAATAATCACCATCGTGAAGCAGGACCCTGAGACGAGCACGAAACAAGTCTCAATGCGATTAGAAGTATCGTCATCTAAAGTTTGGAGGGTTATTCATCGAGGGGGATTACGTCCGTATCATCATTACCCAGACGAAAGGGGGTTTCTGGACCAAATTCTGTGGACAGCTGAATGTCAATTCACCAGGAATGATATCACGAACTTCCATAACTTCCATACCTGTTCAAACACACACACACACAGGGCAATGGTGACCTCATTCCAGCAGAGATTAAGTGTCAATGTTTGGGCTGGTATCATCGGCAACCATTTGGTAAGACCATTCATTTTGCCGCAAGTGCTTAGTAGTGAAATGTATGTGGACTTTTTGGACAACACATTGCCAGATCTAATCGAGGAGAATCCCATGGATAATCTTAGGGAAATGTTTCACCAACACGATGGAGTGCCAGAGTATATGGCTAACATTGTGAAGGTAGTGCTAAATGAAGAATTTCCTAACCGTTGGATTGGGCGACGGGCATAGATTACTTGGCCTGCTAAATCTCCATACCATGCCCCATTGGACTTTTTCTTGTGGGGAACAATGAAGGATAAAGTTTATTTTAACCCAGTTAGCAATAGGGAGGTTTTATAGTTGAGTTAAAACACTTGTTCACATATAATAATAATTTTTATTTAAAAATGTACAGAGTGCGACGCGTTTCGCCATCTTGAGGCATCCTCAGGCTATCGACTGTTCTCTATCACCGATTACAAAAATTTTTCGGATCTAGTAACGGACTATTATTCATGAAATCTAACTGGTCATTAAGAAGATTTTGTCCTATGTATTTAGCGTTCCTTATTTCAAAAATCTCTGCACTATTCAAAATTGCACCTCCATCTATGTTATGTAGTAGTTTAATACTATTCGAATTTATTTTATGTTTATTGTCTTGTAAATGTTTTGAAATGGCAGATTGTGGCATCACACTTCGAGCTCCTGCAATATGCTCAGATAATCTTCTATTTAGCGTTCGTTTGGTTTTTCCAACATAAGCCGAAATAACCGAATAACCGAATAAGAAGATTGAGTATTCATGAGAAAGACAATTTGTCTGACTACATTTCTTATGCAAAATGTTATTGTGTTGCACATAATGGCGCTGAACTACGATCAAAAAACCGAAGGTATCTTTCTTTGACCTTCCAAAATTTTCGAGGTAATGTGGTGCACTATTTTCCGGTTGCATTAGGAATACCAAAATGCGTCGGAAATGGTTTCGAACAGCTTTATTAAATGAAATGAAGTGTAATTAAACATATGCCAATGAAAATAAAATGCAAAGTAAGGGTTTTTATATACCAACGTTAGGTAGAAATACAAAGAACTGTAAAATTTACAAAAAAAATGGTGCAATGAAGAGAATTATTGAAAAAATTATTTACTCAGTTACGACTTTTTGTTTGGTGCTTCAAATTGATTTCTTCTTCGTCAGTGTCTCCGAAGTCAACGTTCTATGCGAACTAGGGCGGCCGCATTTTCGTTTGGGGCTTTCTTAGTGACTGCTTTTCCGGCGACTTTGGCTGACTTTTCGGCGGCTTTTTGTTGTTTCACCACCTCTTTTTCGATCTTTCCGTTGGCAGCCAACTGCTTTTTGACTGCTTGAGCTACCTTCTTTTGGGCTGTTGCTTCTTGTTCAGCGAGCAAAGACTCCATCATCTCTGGGCTAGTTAGAAGTGAAGACTGTACTGATTTCGGTTTGCGACCTTGCAATCGATGGCGCAAAGTTTGCGGCGCAATTCCGAATTGCTTTGCTGCACCTCGCACACTTCTTCCAGCCTGGACAGCTTCTATTGCTTTATTAATATTTTCTTCGTCCGGTTTTTGGGTTGTTATTGGTCGATTGCGCACCATTTTGCTAAAAAACAAAAGCAATAATAAAAAGGGTGGTTTTCAAGTTTGCACCATATTGTCCCGAACGGAATGCACCACATTGCCCCGAAGCACTTTTTTCACGTCAAATTCGACATCTCGGTGAAAATCGAAGTAATCGCCACAACAACACAAGATTCTTGTTAAACGGGAAATTTCACTCAAGAAAATACTGACCTGATATTTTTTTAACGGGAAATAATATTTTTTCTCATTGAAATAAATAAAAAAATTTTCGTTCCGTCAACACGTGGAATGCGAATGGAGCAGCAACTTTTGTGACATATTTACAAAGGTAGCTGCAATGACTGGCATGAGCATCTTCGAACACCACGCACCTACTATACCGACGGCAAGCAGTTTTTTCCGTTGGTTCAGTCAGTACATCCAATGCACCACATTACCCCGTGCACCACATTACCCCATTCTACTCTACCTGTAGTGGTAGGAGTTAGATCAACATTGTTGGCAATTTTGGAAAAGCCATTGGGATAGTAGTTTTTTAGCGTCTGTTTGATGTCGCTATGTTGGGTAAATCAAAAGATAAAAATAAAAAATTAATGTGCATACCATGTAAAACTGAAATTTATGAATCACCCTGTAACTCCGAAACGCTTGAGATTACCCCCCTCCCCCTGCCATAAAATTTTGTATTCGCCTAATTGAGATTTATCACTCCACTCATTTGGCACGTCAGATCTGAAACACCCTGTATGTAACTAGTAATCTTATTGACGATTTTGGAAGAGTAGTCATTTTATTTTGAGATATACGGCAGCTACCAATAAGGGCGACCCCAATACATAAACCAATTACAGCTCGGATGGTTGAACCTGTTTTATGGCACAGTCAAAACTTTTATGAATTAACTGAATTAATGAGACAGAGCAATGAAGTATTTCTTCTACACTTACTGAGATAGGTATTTGCGACGTGTTACAAACTATTGAACTACAACTTATTGAATCAACATTTTTCAAGAAAGCAGATGCTCAAAAAATATGCCCAAATGGAGTTTGTTGATATCTAATAAGTAAAGCTGTAATCGAGCTTAGAATTTTATTTTACAACAAGCTAAACAAAAAAATACTTCCACAGTCAATGACGTTATTTCTAGACTCGTGACCGAAAATAGGCTGCTTTTAGACAGAGACTTTATAAAATGTTAGTCATTGCTCCTGGTAGTATAGGGTTATAGGGTTACCAATTTACTTTTTTTAAAGAGACATTTTATAAAATTACAATAAATATTGACGTTTTTGATGGCTTAGGGAGTGGTGCACTTGGAAAGTTACCACATGCAGAGTTCATTGAAGAAAACAACGTTTGCAAAGTCTAATTTGGAGTTCTTCGTTTACCTAAAATTGGCCAAAAAAGAACGAGAGAAACTGCTCGATTGGCAGTATCAAATCAATCAGGTTATCCAACTGTACCCAATTAATTACGAACATCTTATGTTTCTTTAGCCATCAACAAAAAATTAACTGTCAAACGAATACATTTTTCGCTAATTGCGATTTCTGCTATGACGGTAAAGAAGTCACAAGATGGAAAAATCGATGAAGTTATCTATGAATACGACAAAACGCATTCACAACAACTTGTTTACGTTGCACTCTCCGTGTCACTAATATCGAAACTTTGCTTACTGATGATGAAACTAAACTTAGAGTCAACCATGGCTGCTAACCCACTACGTCTACTGTATCATTGAAACAAGAATTCCAAAGATTTTCGTTAAACACTTTAGCGACTAAAGCAAAAATCATTTTGAATTTCATTTCAAATAAAAGAGGCGTTTCAGCGCTGGGCTTTAATTGCCAAAATTTAGTTAAGCACAGGGTTGATTTAACTGAATCAGTCACACAAAGTAATAATGTTTTATTATTCTCTGAAACATGGATGGGAAGCGATGAAAAGTCGATATTCCTAATTTCGATTGCGTTGTTCAGGTCAAAAGAAATGAGGTTTGTGCTAGAGGCGTTGCATTTTACTATAACAAAAATGATAGTATTAATATTTTAATCCAAAATATACGGATATAATTGGCACATACCGAAGAACGGTGTCAAAATAGTCATGGCAATCATCAATAAAAAAAAATGTTTCAACAAATCAAAAAAATTATGACATGGTGATGGTTTTCGGTCGAAGCATAGTTGTGAATCTGCTTTGTTGAAGGTGTCAACGGATCTTCGAATTGCACTTGATGCAGGAAATGTTGGTGTTCTGGTTCTGCTTGATTTCTCAAAAGTATTTGACAGCATTGATCACTCGATTCTGCTTGAAAAGCTTTATAGTAAATTTTGTTTCTCTACTTCTGCTGCAGCTCTGATAAATAATTTTCTCGCACACAGGTTTCAGCGGGTAAGAATAAGGGACAAGTGATCATCGTTGTTACCTCTACGTCGTGGAGTTCCGCAAGGGTCTGTTCTTGGACCTTTATTATTTTGTATGTACATTCATGATCTCCCTACGGCAGTCCAAAATGTGCAGCTTCATCTTTATGCTGATGATGTTCAGCTTTATTTGAGTAGACCGGTTGGATTATTGGAGGATTTATTTGCTAGACTTAATGATGACCTCGAGGGAATTTCTGCTTGGTCATTGAACAATCACCTCATACTAAATCCTAGTAAGTCCCAATGTATAGCTTTATATGGCAACACAACGTTTAGGGTAAATGAATTACCGTCTGCTATTCTTAATAATAGTGTTTTGCCTTTTGTAACCAAAATTAATAATCTGGGGGTGTTACTGAATACTTCTTTGAGGTGTTGGGATCATGTCAGTGCTATTCTTGGAAGGATATATGGTGGATTGAGAAGGCTGTGGTTGTCTGCCGATGTATTGCCTCTTGAAATGCACTTAAAGTTGGTTAGAAGTCTTATTCTGCCTTATTTCACATATGGTAGGTTAATTTACCCAAAACTTGACTCAACTTGCAGGCGCAGGGTAGAGGTTGCATTTAATGACTGCATTCGATTTGTTTTTAAACTGAGCCGATCGGATCACATTACTCCCTTGAAGCTTTCTTTACTGGGTTGTAATATTGATGTATACTTAAAGCGTAAGGCCTTATTATTTTTGTTTAATTTAATTCATTCTGGAGAACCAATATATCTTGCTGAGCACATTCAACTTTTACAGTCGCGGAGAGGTCGCAGGTTGCTTATTCCTAGGCATCATTCGTCAGTACTTGAGGGTTCCTACTTTGTCCAGCTCGCCCGACTTTGGAATTCTCTTCCTGCAAGAGTTCAGGATGCTTCTTCTGTCAATGAGTTCAAACGTCTTATTCCTTTTTGTGAATTATAACTTATGGTTCGTTTGTGAAAGGTTGTACAGTATTTTTTATATTTATATGAATTTTTAAAACTATACATTTAATTTATTTATAAGATTATTTTCTTATTTCTTACTATTTACAAATTCAATTTTCGCTTGCTTTACTTTCAAATTATTTATATTTGCTTTATGATACGTAGTAGACTTTTATTTGATTTAATTCTCAGTAGCTTCATTGTTCACCATAAATTGATTTATTTCCTAAATTGACTGTAGCGTACTGTTAAAAGTTTTTTATACTTGTGTATGCACTTTTATATTTGAATAAATGAAATGAAATGAAATGAAAAGTCTTTTCACATGAGCGAAATAAGATGTTATCGACCTAATTTTATTTCTTCTTTTATAAATTAATAATAGAAGCTATTGAGAAAAATGGCATATACAAAAGAGAATTTAAACTAAGAGGGATTGAAAATAGCCAAAAATTAATTCTGCAAAGGTTAAATTACTAGAGAATATGCACGTTTTTCAGCAGCTATTTTCAATAACCACCACTACCTCCAGTCTCATTTCAGGTCAAAAAAGAAGAAGGGAAATAGTCGAGTTGGAAGGGGTTCTCATGCTGAGGGAAGCAGTTCTATCATTGCTGCTGGCTCCTGATTTATTCTACTGAAATGATATAGGTGCTTGTTGGATGGTGATTTTTGTGTAGATTGTAAATTTCGCGTATGCAAATCAGAACCACTGGTAACATTTCTTCTCAATTAATATAATTCAGCTATAAACAGTAGGGTGGAGTGAAAAAAAAAATTTTAAACTTTGTTACTCCTGTATCACCAATGGATGATCGACATTCTTAGAGATATAAAAATAAAATTTCAAGTTCCTACGTTTACATCTTAAGGTGTCGCATCAAATTTAAAAGTTAAAGAAAATAACAAAATTTGTTTTTTATGAAGTTTTTATTTGAGGCAAACTATTTATCAAAATGAAAATATTGAAGCTTGAAATTAAGTATAAGTACTTATAAATATACAAAATATATTAAACAAAAGCATTTTAACATTCGGAAGCTGAAGCTACAGACTCTTCTTTTTGCTTAAAAAATTGTGATTTTGTGTCAAATACTGGTATGTCTTGCCTTGCCTTTATCCTCGTGCAAATGAATCCATCTCTTGCCTCTTGCTCACAAATAGATGAAGAAGCCTCAGTAACGAGCTTGACGCACCGTTCTACTGCCTGAGTGTGGCAAGGATACTTTTCGATTTCAAATAATTTGCCACCTGAGGAAATCACGCTTGAAATTTCTGCATCACTATATTTCATGGTCATCGGAGGTTCTGTTATTTTTTTATTTGACCAGTCAATCAAATCATAATAATTCGATGCATCGATTTTAAGATTTGGGAGTTGAAATTCTCTTACTTTCTTTCCTTTAAACTCTTTTCTTGCCTTGAAAACTCTACGAAGTCCTAGTTCCCTTATGTGAGACTCATCAGCTTGTAACATTGCTAATAGTATGTTTTCTGGATGTGCAAAGAAGGAATTTCTCTGAAGAGTTTTTATAACAACGCGTTTTTGGTCATCCGGTAGATACAAACATCTTTGAATCATGTTAAAGATATGTATTGGACCATATTTGCAAGAAGGTTTTGTTTTAATGTCAAACCAAGTTGGTGCATAGACTTTCATTATGAAAGTTGCAAGATCTGTTAAAGATTTAGAAGGTTTCGTTGTCCCAACATATAAACGAAGAATTCTATTAGTGCAAGTCAACCACCGTGAATGTGCAAGTTTACCAGGATCTTTGCTGGCTAAGTTTTGTGGGACCGTACCTGTCGAAATGGCAGAGCATATTTCATATAAATATTTTTGATCAGTGCTAAGGGTATTAGTATTCAAATCCGGTAATTCTATAGGAATGCGTTCGAACACCTGTATTTGACAATTTTGGCATTTTTCTAACATTTTCCCTATGGTCCCAGAAAAACTGTTTGGTCCTGTAGTTGTACCATCAAGGCTGGTAAATAAATGACAAAGTGGTAGTTCATTTGCATGTAACAAGCACACAAACCATTGCAAAGGTCTTTGCAGATGTTTTTCTAATTAAGTTATGACTCCATTTTTATGTCCTGTATTTACAGCGGTACCGTCACATCCAATAGCTACCAAATATGGCCGATATTCAAACTTTGACTCAAGAAACTCAATTATATGTTTCACAATAGTCGTGGCTTTCCCAGAATCAACAGAAAGACGACCGATATATTCAGAACCAGGCTCCGAAATAATTGAAATATGTTCTTCAGTAATATTCTTCCGTTGTGAGATACTGCCACTTTTAGTCATGATTAAAGTTTTTTCTTTACGACCATCAAAATAAATAGCCGTCAAAATTTGTTTCCTCTCAAAGCTTTGTAAATCTTTGCGTGCCTTTTTCCGCTCTCTACGCATTTTACTTCGATCTATTACTTTTGACGAGTTTTCAGCGCTGATAACGTTTAAATCCAACAATGCAGTATTTACGATTAATGCAGCAGATCGGTCAGAAACTCCAGTTCGGTCACAAGCAGTAGCTAAGTTTTGCAATTTACTTCTCATTTGTTCAGTTTCTCTGGTTGATTGAGTCGTTATTTCTGTTCTAAAAATCACATCTTCATCCTCGTCCTTCGTTCATTTCTTTGGCCTTTCAAAAAGGTTTCTTCCGCAATAGGGACTTTAATCACACACTTACAAACTTCTCTGGATTCACATTTACAAGTAGCGATGTCAAATAATTTTGATTCAGATTCTTCGTAGAACATTTGCTTTTTCTTTTCATTGCGTAATTTCTTCACATTCTTGTATTTATTATAATAGGAAATCAATCTGGCAAATATTTGTTGATGGCTTATAATGGGAATTGACGCCTTGTTCCAAATTTTTTCAATATCAGCCGCTATCATTTCACACAAATCTTTCACTGCAGGATCTTAACCATTATTCAGTTCCAGTAAGTCATTTCTTAACCACAAGTAATATTTTATAATATCAGAATAAGTTGGTAACACATTATCATTTAGTTTTATTGGATCGCCAAACAAGGGGCATCGCAAGTACCACTTAAATGAGAAAGTTTAAGAAAAGTGTGCAAAGACGAACAACTTAACCCTTTAAAGTAACGTGAAATATAAGTTTTATTACATCTATATAACACGTACAGACACGATACACGATAGACGATAAACGATATACGATAGACGTAAAAATTGTTTTTTTTTTTTCAAATTACCCTCATAGCGCGCCACCTCAAAATAAAGTCGTAGGGTTTTGATTTTTAGCATGAATAAAGCTTTTATGTACGGTCATCGGTTAATGACACAGGAAAAGTGAAATTCCAAAAAAAAACTTTTTCCAAGTTCACTCCACCCTAATAAACAGTCGATGACAAAGTTTAACACAATCATTTGTATCATATTTCAGTTAACCAATTGTTTCCATAATAAAATGTGATATTTAGATTAGACTTTTCCTGTTTTAATATACAGATTAAAGAACATGTAAATAAATTATTCTTCAATAACTGCTTGTATGCCTTATATTGTTTTTATCTGTTTTGGTCAAAAATTATAAATAAATTCATAATGAATTTATTATAAAGAGTAAATCTACCATTATATATTTATATATTTCTCTGTCCACTCACCGTTATTTCTTCTATTACTTTAGCACCGACTTCAAAATTTAATAGATATAACAATAAATATATTTTTTTCTATTTTGTGAAATAACTGTAAGTTTTAATTTTTTTTTATTATTTAAATTTAAATTTGAAAGATACTCAAAAATAACTATACATTCAGAAATAACTTTAAAAAATAAGACAATGTTGTAATTAACGTGAATACGATAAACTTATGCTTTTTTGGATCATTACGCCAGGAAAAGACTTCAGTTTGTTTTTATCATACTGCAAAAAGGAAAGCATGTCGTAATTTTCAAGATCCTCGCTAAAGAAACGTAAATTTCTTATACTCCAAAAAAGATTAATTTATTTCAGCCACGACCATATTTTATCACGTTTTGTCACTTCCTCAAGGATGTAAAGCAAAAACCTTGGCAGAGCTCCTGCTGAAGTGTTCTTAGTAATTCTATTAAATAAATGAACACTTTCATCAATTCGGCAAAAACGTTACGAAGGCCTCGTTTAACCAATCCTTTGAAAAACATTTCAGATTACATCAAATAAGTTCTCAAAAAACATTTGATGTCTTTCCACTTAGTACTGATTATTAAAAGCTCTTGCGTCTTTTTGCTATGTTTCAACATGCTATATTAATTCCCTACTGCCGCCTTTTTATAAAACGTCAGAATCCTTCCGAGAACAACCCAGAGGGATAAAAATGCCAGCGATAAGAACATTATTTCTGAAATGTATTTGCTCTTTGGGAATGAAAAGTGGACAAACAGTGAAAGCAGAAAATCGCTGAGGGTAAGAGGTTTTTTCGTTTTTCCTTCTTCTTTGCAGCATGCTTTGAAAAATGTGGGAAATTTAAGGAAACAAATAGGCACACTGAGAAAAAAAATGATAAATGCCAAAAGAATGGCTACAGATGCGCCTCAGGGTTCTGCGTATTTAAGCGTAACCCAAATTAGGATTACCATTAAAGTTTACAGACTAGATTCTGGCTTTTTGTTTCATAGTTTTTGCTCCAAGTATATCAACATAAACAAAGTGTAAGAAAATAATTGAAATTTACCAAAAGATAAATACTTTCCAAAAGCCTCATTTCTAGTGGAAAATTATCGCTAGTTCTTTTTTCACGTTAAGGATTAAATTAAAATACATGACATATTAACACTGCTGTAAGACCAGTCTGAGAATTTCATTTACTCTTTACTATTTTCGAGTAGTTGAAGCGGCTTTGTTTATGTACTTATTTTTAACGCCAAACAGCTAATATGCAGACGAATACTTTTAATAATATGTCAGTTGCCCGGTAAAAAGCTGAAAGCAATTTAAAAATCTTGTTAAAGCAAAATTGTTTAACAATGCGTGAAATAGCAAGTGTTAGCCCTGTTGAACAGAACGCATCCGAATGGGTAATGAGATTACTTCAGTTTCCATTTCTGTTTTACTTTCTAGGCCACTGGAACACTTGACGGTATTTTCACTGCTTTGTTATTGGATTTACAAATCTAGCACAGAAAAAGTAATTAAAGCCTCGGAAGCTCTGAATGAATTATTTTACCGAAGTCAGAAAAAGTTTAGCATAAAACAGTAGCGAAAAATTCCTAAACTAGAAAGGAGACTTTTTTATTAATTGATTTTCTTCATGTAGAGCTTAACCCCTTGCGGTAAAATTACGAGTATAGCTCGTCATTGACTTTTCGTGCCACACTGTACAATAACGAGCTACACTCCTCATGTAACGAATGTATCTCTTGAATAAAATAATAATAAATTTCCTTTAAAATTTCTTGTGTATTGAATCTGCCAATATAGTAGCCCCTTTTATTACTGTAAGTGCTGATTTTGCGTAAAACTAGGTGCTAAATGAAAATTGTTTTAGTAAGAATGGTTTCCTACTGCAGTCGAAGAAACAAAAGCGCAATCCATTATTGTTACAAATAAAAAAACAATCAGAATTAAAAAGTTACTGGTCGAAAAGGCCAACAGTACATATGTATGTCTCATAAGGCTATGTTACGCTTCCTTCATTGTACATAAAATATTTTTTTTTTAAGTTATAGGTTAGGTAAGGTTAGGTTAGGTTGGCGGCTATCAGCCCTACAGCCGACCAGCCTCACATAGACCTATAAATGGTCCGTTGTGATACCACATCCGTGGAACCGTGCCTGATTGCCGGGTTTAACTAAAACCAGCCGCAGCTGTTAATAAACCTTAGGAGCTGCTTCAGCCCGATGCCGGCTATATCGCCCATGCCACCTAAGAAGTGCGCGCCCACTGCATTGTACCTTCTTTTTGCTAGGCCAGGGCATTCGCAGAGTAAGTGCTGAATGCTTTGCACCTCTTCCTCGTCCATACAGCTCCGGCAGAAGTCATTCGTGGGAACGCGCAGACGTTCTGCGTGTCTACCGAAAAGACAGTGGCCAGTAATGACTGCCACAATGTTTCGGAGGTTTATCCGGCTTCCGTTTAGCAGGAATCCCATTCAGGCCACAGCTGCCTTGATAGTCTGCATGTAGTTAGATTACTCCATCTCTGCTTAGCGAGCTAAACAGCCTTGAGGTCAATTTATCTTTTTTAAATTATAATCGCGGTGGACATGATTATCGATAAGATAGCTAAACAGCAATTTTTACACATTTTGTATGGCTGGCTGTCTGTCTGCCTGTGTGCGTGCACCTGGTAAAAATTTTTTATAGCAAATGGATGTAGATACACCACCGCCCATTTATTAATTTTTTTTTATATATGATGTTGCCAAAGCTCAGGGGATGCCTTATGATGCTTAAGCACAACCTTGGCAGGAAAGGAATTAAGGATGAGGGAAATGGGTTAGGAGGTTGAGTGAAGGAGGTGTCGATGTACGCCCCGTTTGAAAGTTTCAGGCTCAAAAGACGAGGGAAAAACAGAAGAGTGTAAACTGTTCCACATTCGTGATGTTCTGCTAAGAAAAGATTCCCAAAATTTGACGGTAAGGGTGGGAGCGACTTGTAGATCTACAAGTCTACAAGGAATCAGGCTAGCAATTTCGTTAGAACAATGGCCATGGAAATAGCGATAGAAGAGTGAGAGACAACCGACATTCCGTCGATGCTCCAGAGAGTCAAGGCGCTCAGATATTGTGGAATCGCCAATAAGTTTAATATCCTCAGTCTGACGCGGACAATGCGGTCTGTCCTGCCCCTGCCCAAATATGGGAATTATATTCAAGTCTAGGCCTAATGTGGGACTTGTAGATCAGCGCTAAGTCAGGTGGGGTGAAATATTTCTTACATCTCTGTAGAAAACCCAAACATTTCGTCGCACTTTTAGCGAATGTAAATATATGATCAGTCCAGCTAAGATAGCTGGATATCTCGATGCCCAAGATATTTAGGGAGGGCGAATTTGGTATATTCACTCCGTCGACTGAAATGGGTTGGGGGTGAACCGGGCGTTTTTTAAGGGACAGTAAACAGCATTGAGCTTTGGATGCATTCAACGTAACACGATTTGCTCTGCCCCAAGCAAGGACCATAGAAATGTCGTTGTTTAATGATCTAAAAATGCGTTCCCGATTAACTTATGTAGCATTTCCACGTGAGTTCATTACAGAATCAAATGAGGGGTGCTGTCGTCGGCAAAACTATGAATAGGATTGAGAGTAAGGGATAAGAGATCATTAATAAAAAGAAGAAATAAGGTTGGTGAAAGAACTGAACACTGAGGTACACCGGCATTTATTTCGTAAGAATCAGATGTAACTCCGTGAATTACTACACGGATTGAACGGCCTGACAAAAAACTCTCTATCCATTTAATGAGGGTAGGCTGCAGACCAAATGTTTGAAGTTTGGCTAAAAGGGCAGCATGCCAGACTCTATCAAAAGCCTTGCGATGATTTCGGACTTACCAAAATTATGGGGACAATGATTCCAACTCTCCGTTAGAGCCGTTAGCATGTCTCCAGTTGAGCAGCCAGCGCGGAAATCGTACTGGCAATCGTTGATAAGATGGTTATTTTCTAGATATTTCAACAAGTAAGAGTTGATGAGTGATTCAAAAACTTTAGATATGATTGAGGTTAGTGCAATTGGTCTGTAGTTAGAGGGGTCGCATGCCTCTCCTTTTTTAAGTATCGGCTGGACATGAGCAAGTTTCCATACATTTGGAAACATTCCTGATGAATATGACAGGTGAAAAAGTTTGCGCAGAGGTTTAGCCAAGGCAGAGGTGCAGCGTTTTAAAACAAGGGGCGAAAAATCATCAGGCCCAGTAGCTTTGTACACGTCGAGTTTCGAAAGTACTCTAAAAGCTTCCCAAGTGCAAAAAAATAGCGGCTTTTGCCTACTAGTGCACTGTTCAATGAGTCACAACATTCCCATTATAAATGAGTGGTGGTGTTGACGAACAGGTGAAATTGTTCTTTACGGTTTTTACTAGAGACCAGAAACCCTTACTACCCTTTTGGGTAGAAAAAACCTTCCGTCTGATGTTCTGGTCGAAATTTAACTTTCCCCGACTAATTGCTGAATTGCAAATATTCCGCGCATCTCTATAGATACGTCTCAATTCCTCTGAAGGGAACAATTTATATGCTGCGAAACAGTCATTATTGAACTAATTGGTGTTAGTTAGTGTGATGTTCTTAAAGCTATGAGGAATAAAGCGAAGCATTCCAAACCATAGGATGTTCAAGATATAATCGGTGCTTCTGTTAACGTCTCCCATAGAAAAGTAATCAGACCAATCCAGCTCTCTGAGATATTTATTAAGTCCAGCCCAATCAGCATTTTTATAATGCCACACTAATCTTTTGGTGGAATTTAGGTAAGTGGTTGTTAGAGAGGAGGTGGAGAATTGGGCGGACATAAGACAATGGGCCGAATTACCCAATGGAGCAGTTACAGAAACCGAGTACTTTTCTGGATGCGATGTTGGAAATAGATCTAAAAGATGCGCGTTAGCCCCAAAGTACCAGGAACACGAGTCGGACAATCAACCAGTTGTTGCAAATTAAAAGACTCACTAAATAACTCGACGTGTCTTCCAGGCCGGCTTGTGGTAGAAGAATGAGAATAATGCCTGAGCCTCTGTGTGTTGTGGACATTGAAATCGCCAGCAAGAACGATTTCAGAAGAGGGAGATATTTCCAAAATCTTATCGATATCGGAAGACAGCTTATCAAAGGAGCACCCAGTGTCAGTGTTAGACATATTAGGGCTGCGGTATAAAAAGCAGAAGTGAATAATGTGCCGATAGAGTCTAATCCAGACATAATTAAATTCTGGACTAGTAGAAGAGAATTGAGGGAGATGGGAGAATGGCACATCATTTCTATTATAAACCGCGATTCCCCTCTGGGGAGAGAAAAGGAGGCACTAAGTGATAAACAGGAATGTGATACCGATTAATATTAGAATGGGAAACAACTTTGGTTTCGCTCAGTGCCAAAACTGCCGGGTTTTCCGCGATCAAGTGCCAGTAAACCGAAAAATGGTTACCTTTCAAGCCATGCATTTCATGTTGCAAAAATTAAATAAAAAATTTTGCATAGTCGCGGTCTTAATTTTCCCAAAATAAACAAAACGAGAACGTACACTCCGCGACACTTGTATATGCTCACTTCAAAATTTTTGCCGTACATTACTAATTTGATGCAAGGTAACTGGACTCTGAATATTTAAACAGGCGCAATTGCTTATCTTTAAAAACAAACTAAACATGAATATTAGTGTTCAATTTTTACGAGAATCAGAATTTCTTTTCTGAGGTAGGTATGAAAGTGCGACATTAGTATATGAACGGCAAGGAGAAAAAAAGGAAAAAAAGACTGTTGTAGCAGTTTTAAAAAAATATTTATTTATCAGTAATGGGTATAACCCCCGTGATTTTTTATGATCTCAAAAATTCTGTTAGGCATCGATTTGTACAAGGTTTTTATAAGACTCTCAGGTATTTCCTTCCACGCGTCCTTAATCGCCGTAATTAGGCCAGCCTTGCACTCGTACTGTTTTCCACCAGAATATACTTCTCTAGAAAGCCACCCCAAAGATTCTCTGTTATATTCATATCCGGGGAAAGCGCTGGCCAGTCTAATATTTCAATATTTTGTTCCCGGAACCAGTTCTTTACTATGTGTGCGAAATGAATGCTTCTAAAATAACAACATCCACGGATCCATGGTAGGATATCGCACCCCAGATCATTACAGTGCCTCGAACAGGTGGACGTCGTGACAAATATTCCTAATTTTTCTGAAATCGTGAAAATAATAGGAATAACCATCGGGGTCATCCAAATTAAATTTTTTCTCGTCAGTAACTATGACCTTCCATTTTTCTGACCAATTCATCTTGCTTCTTCCAAATTCTAAGCGTGCTTTCTTGTGATGATCTTTTAAAGCTGGCTTCCGTTTTAGTTTTATACGCTTAATGTTATTAGATGAACTTATAATACGCTGCACTGTCCTTACACTTGCAGAAACACCGATTTCATTAGCAATTTGCCTTGCAGTACGCTTAGAATTAGACCCTTCCCTTGTTATAGATTGGATTCGCTTATTTTAAGATAAGCCTAATTCTAACCAACCCAATCTGCCATTTATAAAAACAAATCGTAAAAAGTCTCATGAGTTGGATTTCAAATATCACATTTTTGTTGCAACAAAGATAGGTTCCAACCCCCTTCTCCCACCCCAACCACACCAACAATTTTTTTTCTCGTGGTATCAACCAGGGAGCATACATACCAAAAGAAAAAGAAATATCCAAATCGGTCCACGCGTTACGAAGTTAGACTACTCCTCCCCTCGCCCAACCCCCAACCATGGGCCAAATTATTCTTCTATTATCAATGGGTGATCACACTCTAAACAACAGCAAAAGAACCATCCAAATCGGTCCACGTGTTACAAAGTTAGGTTCCACCCCCCCCCCCCCCCCCCACCCCAGCAACATTTGTTTTCTCGTAGTATGCACCAAGCATCATATTCTACCCAATAGAAAAAGAATTATCCAAATCGGTCCACGCGTTACGAAGTTAGACTACCCCTCCCCCCAACCCACACCTTCCACCATAGGACCAAATTATTCTCCTATTAGAAATCGGGGATCATACACTATAGAACAAAAAAAGATCCATCGAAATCGGAGCATGCGTTACAAAGTTAGGTTCCACCACCACCCCCCACCCCAGCCCCCATCCCTCCAAAATTTTTTTCTCCTGGTATCAACCACGGAACCCAACAGAAAAAGAATTATCCAAATCGGTCCTCGCGTTACAAAGTTAGCCTATCCCCTCCCCCCTCCACCCACCCTAGGTCAAATTTTTTTCTCCTATTAGCAATGGGGGATCGTACTCTGTACAACAAAAAAAGAACCATCCAAATCGGACAACGCGTTACAAAGTTAGGTTTAACCCCCACCCCCCACTCCACCCAACCGTAACATATTCAAATCCAACTCAAGAGCACCTAAGAAATAAAAAACCAATAAATATTCAATGGGTTGGATTTCGTACACCGAGTGCATTGCAACAAAGTTGCAATGTACTCAAATCCAACTCATGATAAACAACGCGCTCGGGTTACCGTCGAAATTCCTTTCACACGGTAGCCCAGTACGCGATAAGCGAAAGAAATTCGCTTAATCAGTGTGGCTTTGCCCACAGCCCTCTACATCAAGGGCAAAAGCCAAAAAACGAAGAAAAAGAACGAAAAGCTTTTTCTTCATGTAGATCGGTTGTGAATAATTCGTTGTATGTAAGTTTTCGAGTTTTGTTCTGGGCGCGATCGTGGCGAGTCGCGAAAATTACGAGTCTGTTTTTAACGCGTCGCGGAAAGGTGTTGTGTTTAAAGCTAAAGAATTGTAATTGACGAAAATTTTGTATTTAAAGTTAAAAAATTGTAATTAGAATTAGAAGCTCATTATTTTAAAAAGTTATTGACGAAAATTTGTGTTTAAAGTTAAAGAATTGTAATTCGATTTAGAGGTTCATTATTTTAAAAAGTTATTGACGAAAATTAAACGGATTTATAAAAGAACATTTTGAGTTTTCAAGTTAAAGAGTTGTTATTAGAATTAGAAGTTCATTATTTAAAAAAAAAGTTATTCACGGAAATTGTATGGACGTATAAAAGAACATTTTGTGGTGTCAAGTAAAGAAGTGTAACACCCTTAATATCAAACGTCTTTCTCTCACCGTTGTCGCTGTATGAGTCCTTCCTTTTCTGTTTTTTCCATAATTTTCGGGGTCACGTAAATAATTATTCACTACGCCAGGTGTTCGACCAATTTTCCGGGCTATTTCACGATTAGAAAAATATTCAGCTTTCAAAGCTTGGATCTTACCAATTTCCACCAAAGAAAGGGTTTTCCCACGCGGCATATTAATTAAATATTTAAAACTTGTTCACAATAATTTAGTTAAGCAGAATAAATACCAAAATCGCACAAAACTTTGAACGCACTCGCCAGATACTTAATATTTAATGAGTGTTCATATACAAGTGTCGCACTTTGAAGTGATAGGGATGTAAATGGGGCTCAAATTAGATTTAATGAAGTCCCTTTTATTGTAGAGCCTCCTTCCTAATACTTCTTCGTATACTAATAGTTTGAGATCAGCTCTTGAGGCGTTGTAGAATGCAAATGCGGCTCCTAGTTGATAATTAATAATTGAGGGCGTAGTCCCTTTAGTAGTGGAGTCCCATATCCTAGTACCTCTTTGTACCTATAAATACTTTAGGTATTTTTCATTGATAATAATAATAAAAAAAATATTTTTATTATTTTAAAATTGTTATTTTTTATTATTTTTAAAGTTACCAGTTCGGTTGTTCTGGCTAGAATGAAATTATTTACAACTTATTTTGTATCCTACTTTACGTTATATACATAGATAGTTTGTTAAAATTTTCTTTGTATAGAGTACAGTATTTTATTGTCAATGAATAAATGATTATGATAATTTTTAAAGTGTTTGTGTTTCACACTATTCAAAATTCATCGAAGTGTACAAGTTGACTAAAATATTTTTTTTGACAGTACAGTCTGATTGGATATTATTAAAGTAGATTTTAATATAAATATTTTATTAATAATATATTCAAATAATAAACTTTTACTTAAAATATTAAATTTGTAGCTACTGCTACATTACTCCCCCCTCAGTGAAAACGTCCATTTTAAATGAATCGTAAAATTAAGAATATGATGAATAATAATATTGTTAGTCATAAAAAAATTATAATTGAAATTTTACTCTCTTTTTTAGCTTGTTTTTGATTGGTGTAATTGTTTGTTCCGTGTTTTCGATAAATGCTGGTTTTAGTCTGTCGACTGAAATGTTTGTAGCTTTACCACGGTAATCGATTTGATAAAATTTGTCCAGTTTGTTTAATACTTTGAACGGACCTTCATATGGGTTTTGTAAAGAAGATTTGCTTCTGTCGATTCTAATAAAAACAAATTCTGTATCTTTTAAATATTTAGGTACGTAGATTTTAGAATTTTGTTTTCGAGAATTTGAAGGTTTGATGTTATTTATGCAAGATCTAATTGTACTTAAGAAATTTGATGGATCTTGTATTGTTGAGTTGTTGTTAATGATAAATTCTCCTGGAACGCGAAGAGGTTGTCCATAGACAAGTTCTGCTGGAGAACATTGCAAGTCTTCTTTAATCGTGGTTCGGAAACCTAAGAGGACTGCAGGTAATTGTGTGACCCAATTATTTTGGCCGTCACGAGCGCGTATGGCTGCTTTTGATTGTCTGTGAAATCGTTCTATCATTCCGTTTGATTGTGGATGATAAGGAGTAGTGCGGATTCGATGTGATCCTAAAATTTTTGTAAATTCTTCGAATAATTTGGATTCGAATTGAGTACCCTGATCTGTGGTAATTTCGAGTGGAATACCAAAACGTGGAAAATATTGTTCATATAATGTGTTGATAACTGTGCTTGCCTGTATATCTTTGATTGGATAAGCTTCTGGCCAACGAGTCAATCTATCTATTATTGTTAGAATGTAAGAATATCCATTTGAAGACGGTAAAGGACCTACCAAATCTAAATGGATATGTTCGAATCTTGCTTTGGGTAGTTCGAATTTACCGATTTCTGATTTCGTGTGTTTGGTTATTGTGGTTTTTTGGCAATTGACACAATTTTTAGTCCAATTGTTAATATCTGTATTCATTCCAGGCCAAAAGTACTTAGAAGCAATAGATTTTAGTGTTGTTCTAATTCCTGGATGAGATAAATTATGAATGGTATTAAAAATAATTTTTCGAAGTTCTTTGGGTATATATGACCGTGAATTTTTAGTAGAAACTTCGCACCAAATGTCAGATTCAGAAGTGTTTAATTTAATTTTAATAAGTTTATATTTTGAATTATCTGGTCTGTTATGCTGAGTTATTAAAAGATGTGTAAGTTCTTCATCACTATTTTGGTACTCAGTGATAGTTTTTAAATCAAATTTGGTATTGCTATGTTCTGAATGTTCGAAATTTTCGATTGAAATTCTAGATAAAGTATCTGCTACTGTAGTTGATTTGCCTTTGATATGTCTGATATCGGAGGTAAATTGGGTTATGTAGTCCAGATGTCTAGTTTGTCTTGGACTTCTTTCTGTTTAAGACCATATTGCTGTAATGAGCGGTTTGTGGTCTGTAAAAGCTGTAAATTCTCGACCTTCAAGAAAATGTCTAAAATGTTTGATGGCAAGATATAATGCCAAAAGTTCTCGGTCGAATGCTGAATATTTGATTTCTGCTTCTTTTAATTTTTTAGAGAAAAATGCAATGGGTTCCCAATGATTTGCATTGGATTGTTGAAGAACTGCACCAACAGCGCTGGCAGAAGCGTCTACAGTTAAATTGAATTTTGCATTTTCAATAGGATGAATTAATAAAGTTGCTTTTGAAAATGATTGTTTAATTTTGTTAAGTTGATCTTCACATTCTGCTGGCCAAGAAAAATTTTTAGTGTTATTTGATTTCTTTTTGAGAAGTAGGGCCAAATGAGTGTGAATTGGGTTTAGTAATTTGGCAAGATTTGGAATAAATCTATGGTAATAATTAACCATGCCTATAATTTGTTGAATTTGTTTAATAGAATTTGGAGAAGGAAAATTGTTAATAATTTGGACTCTGTCTTCTGAAGGTAAGATCCCTTCTTTTGTTATTTTATGACTGAGGAAGTCCAAAGATCCAACTCGGAAAATGCATTTGGATGGATTGATATTGATTCCGAAATCTGACAGTTGTTTAAAAATTTGGTTTAAATGATTTTGATGTTCGGATTCAGATTTGCTGGCAACTAAAATATCGTCAATGTAGACAAAAGCGAAATCTAAATTTTTAATGATTTGGTCCATGAATCGTTGAAATGTTTGTGCAGCATTTCTTAGACCAAAAGGCATCCTTGTGAATTCAAATAATCCGAAAGGAGTTGTAATGGCTGTTTTATGTATGTCATCTTTAGCCATTGGAATTTGGTGGTAAGCTCTTATCAAATCAATTTTTGAGAAAATGGTGCAACCGTTTAAGTTCATTGAAAAATTTTGTATGTGTGGTAATGGGTATCTATCCGGAACTGTGATTGCGTTGAGTCTGCGATAATCTCCACATGGTCGCCAATCTGTAGAATTTTTCTTTGCTACTAGATGTAGTGCAGAAGATACTGAAGAAGATTATAATTGGCACAGACCTAATTTAACCATGTGATCAAATTCTAATTTTGCAATTTTGTATTTATGTCCATCTAAACGTCTTGGACGAGAAAAAGGAAGTAGTCCTTTAGTTTCTATGTGATGTACAACGTTATGTTTAACTGGGATATCATAACGAGGTGGTTGTGTTAATGTGGGAAATCTTTGCAAAATTTTACCGTACTCATTACTGATTGCGTAGTAACGAGGAGTTGGAGTATTTGCGTTTACCGTGATTCCACTAACACTTAATGTTGTTGCACCGTCGAGTAGTCTTTTATTTTTTAAATCGACCAGTAAATTAAATTTTGTTAAAAAGTCTGCTCCGATGATGGGCTTGTTGACATTAGCAATTATAAATGGGAAAATGAATTCTCTCCTAAGACCGAAATCTACTTTAAGTAATTTTGTACCATAAGTGTTAATGGTAGAACCGTTTGCTGCGGATAAATATAAGTTAGAGTCTTTGTTGAATTTTCTAAAGAATTCGTTAGGTACTACTGAAATATCAGCACCTGTATCTATTAGAAATTTGAATTTGTTTTCTTTGTCAAAAATGAATAAACGCTTAGAAATAGTATTGTTAAATATATTATTCACTGAGGGATTAATTAGTTTTTTTGGTTATTAATAGTTTTATAAGAACACGGCGAAATACATTTATTTGCTTTGGTACCATATTTATTGTGGTACCAACAATAAGGATTGTTATCTCTAGATTTTGAAAATTGTCTGCTATGCGAATTGTTTCTAGAGAATGAATGATCTCTCGATCTGTTTCTAGACCGTGAGAAAGAAGGTTGGTTTTGACATGGTAATCCTTTTATCAAATTTTCGAGATTTTCTATTTTATTTTCTAAATTGTTTATTTTTGATAAAAGAAAATTGTTATCTATGAAATTGTAATTTGGATTTGGTAGATTTTTGTTTATTTCCGATATAAATTGAATTTTGGAAATATCGTATATATTATCTGCCAAATCTAAAAGTTCTTTAATATCTTGTTTTCCGGAAGATATTAAGGCAATGTTTATATTTGCCGGCAATTTTCTCATCCATAATTTCTTTATTAACGATTTGCTAAATGTGGATGAATTGCCTGCAAGAATTTCCATAGAGCGATAAAATTCTGAAGGTTTTCTATCTCCGATTTCAGTTGTCGATAGAAGTTGCTCTTACTTCTTTTCTTCTGATTCAGTAAAACGTTTGAGATCAGAGTATTCTTTAAACATTCATATTTATTTAACAGTGGAGGATTTTGTAAAAAATCTAGAACATTTGTTATAACTTCCACTGGTAAAGATTGAACAACGTGACTATATTTTGTTTCGTCAACCGTTATTCTTTTAGAAGCAAATTGGGCTTCGGCTTGAATGAACCAAGCTTCTGGATATGGAGTCCAAAAGCTTGGTAGTTTAATTGCAGTTGCGGCTAGATAATTGTTTTCGTTGAAATTTGTAGCATTTGTATGTAATGTTTGTTGTGAAAAATTTGACTCGTCTTCACTAGTCATCATTAATGTTGTTCACTGTTTGAAAGTAAAATTTCATTTTTTTTTAATTTAAACACTGATTTTAACGAGACTTAACTTCGCGAATCACAAAATGAAAGTATTACCCCTTATTATGTAAAAATTTTTAGATGATTATACCATGATAAAAAATATTTTAACTTGATTTAAAGATATATTATTTATTGAAATAAAAACATACAAATTTTTAATGGTGAGAAACAAGAAAAGAAAATATGATGTAATGTGGAATTGTGTATGTTTATGTTGTACAATAATATTAATTTTAATTAGAAAACAATAACATACCAATATTAAATTTTTTGTTGATGTGTTGTCTTTTTTTACTTCTTAGTTATGTTGATATTTTCTTTCTTCTTAAAGATGTATTTTGAAACGTTGACTTGTTGCTTGATGGATGGATGATTGCTTTTTATAACGATGATGTTTTGTAGAACTTGATGATTTTTAAATAATGAGGATACCTTATCACGGGTGGGGGGTACCTCTTATTTAAAATGTTGCTGTTTGATTTTTTTTTTAAACAGAGAATACCTTACCTTGGGTAGGGGGTATCTCTGTTTTTAATGTTTTTGAAGATGGCTTCTGCTTCTTATGTTGATCATAAAGTACCTTACCTTGGGTAGGGGGTACTTCTGATTTAAATTATTTTGATTTTTGTAGTCTTCTGTTTGTTAGAAACCAGGAAGTACCTTACCTTGGGTAGGGGGTACTTCTGTTTCTAAAATTCCGAAGTCACTAATGTTGCGACCGGAATGTCGGGGTCACCAATGAAGTTGTTTGTATAGGATTGGAGCCAAATTGAATCGAGGGAAGTCCCTTCAGTTGTGGGGCCTCAAATCCTAGCCCTTCTTTATATCTAGAAATGGTCTAGTTACATTTTATTTAAAAAAATATATATTTTCATTTTAATAAGGAAAAACTTTTTAAAATTTTTTTAGTTATTTTAATTGTTACCTGTTCGGTTGTTCTGGCTAGACTGAAATTATTTACAACTTATTTTGTATTCTACTTTACGTTATATACATAGATAGTTTGTTAAAATTTTCTTTGTATAGAGTACAGTATTTTATTGTCAATGAATAAATGATTATGATAATTTTTAAAGTGTTTGTGTTTCACACTATTCAAAATTTATCGAAGTGTACAAGTTGACTAAAATATTTTTTTTGACAGTACAGTCTGATTGGATATTATTAAAGTAGATTTTAATATAAATATTTTATTAATAATATATTCAAATAATAAAATTTTACTTAAAATATAAAATATTAAATTTGTAGCTACTGCTACACACTTCTATACCTTACCCCAGACAAGAAATTCTGATTGTCGTTTAATTTGAACAGGAATATTCATGTTTAATGTGTTTTTGAAAATAAGCAATTGCGCGTGTTCCCATCCTCAGAATACAGTTGCCTTGCATCAAATCAGTGGTGTACGGAAAAATTTTTAAGTGAGCATATACTAGTGTCGCGGAGTGTACACAAACACAAGGACTGACGAACGGGATCCACAGATGCAAAGCAAAGCCGCCTCTGTGAAAACAAAGCCAGCAGCAGTGTTATGCCTGCTGTGCTGAACTTTGATCTCAACGAAGGCAGTCAAATGCTCAGCAGTGGAGACCCGTTAAGCGAATTCAATGAAGCACGATTGTACTACATTGAATGTTGGATAGAAGAAAATAGATATAAATCGGAACGGACTCACCAGACTGTGCTTTTAAATAGAGCATAAAAGCCCTTCCCTTCGGCGAAGATGGCATTGGCACTTGAATATTTTATTTTTTTTTGGGTAGCATGACACGGCGGCACGGCTGCCCCGTCAATAATTTCAATACACCTCAAAAAATTTCAGTTTTTGAAATATTGATCAAACTAAGATAATTTAACATCGATATGAATTTATTTTGAAAAATAAACATATTGTAACTTATGCATACTATTTGGAAATACTTTATTTGTTTCTTTTTTAAATTGACCAAAAACGGTATAGTTTCCGAGATGCAACAAAAACCAGATACATGTATGTACTTAATTCATTCTTTCACATTCACTGACTTCTGATGATACGCGAGCTGCATTAGTGACCAAAATTCACCAAATATTTACAACAGCTAAACTAATGCACACCACTTGCGAAAGTTTTGTCTGGTTGCGGTGAGCATTGCACTTTGGATAACCCAAACTAACGAATTCCTCGCATGTGTTCTGCTGTGATTGCTGCTAAGGGTAGATATTTTGACGAAAGCAAAATTTAAAAGAGAAACAAAAAAAGTATGGCCAAATAGTAAAAAAAATCGTAATGAATATAGGGCTTCATATAGTCGACAGCACAGGTTGTCATCTTGGGACCTTCATGTTGTCCTATTTTTTCCACCAATTACTCGTGAGACTCGATAAGGACCCAAATATTTAGGTTTGATCTTAAGTCCCGTACCGAACTGGATCCGGCATATAGCTACCAGATCACCTACACCATATGTCATGGGTGTCTTTCTTCTATTGTTGAAATTTCTCCTATTTTCTTCTTGTGCTTCCTGTATTCTTTCGGTGGCTAACTTTCTTCGTTCGTCCCGCAAATCCTCGAATAGTTTAATGACTTCTTGTTCCAATTCTTCCGTGAAACTGAGATCCTCGGGTAACTTCATTTTTCTTCCAAAAAGCAGTTCGAATGGTGTCGTGCTTACTATTGTCGTGCTTACTACGTTGATATGTACTATTAAGCCAGTTTTGAATCTTCGGTATATGCTCGCACCATTTATCTTTCGAATCGATGGCTAGCTTCGTAAGAACAGAAATTACAATACGATGTACTCTTTCTATTTGACCGTTTCCGCGTGGCACACCAGTCGTTATTTTAACATGCTTTATTCCTTCTTGAGTACAATAATCTTCGAAAGCGGACGATGTAAATGCTGTTCCCCTATCTGTAATTATCGGCGAAGGATTGCCAAAAATAGATCTTTGCAGCCTAAGCTTTTACAGAACCTCCAAAGTTGTGGTCGTCTTAGTAGAGAATAGCCACACGAACTTGGTAAATCCATCGATGATGCTCAGAATATACTTGTAACCTTTTTGAGTTTTCTCCATTGGTCCCAGATGATCCATGTGGTACGTCTCTAGTGGCAGCGCTTCCTTGGTAATT
Source organism: Leptarthrus brevirostris (assembly GCA_964036015.1). Classification (NCBI taxonomy): domain Eukaryota; kingdom Metazoa; phylum Arthropoda; class Insecta; order Diptera; family Asilidae; genus Leptarthrus; species Leptarthrus brevirostris. The sequence continues at coordinate 101,713,425 of OZ038372.1, read as the reverse complement.
GAGTGTAAAAAACCTTCCGGTCGACCTCTTTTTGTGGACAAGATGCATGGAATACAAAAACTGATGTAGTCTTGGATTTTTCGTTTGAGCTTCGTAATAAAGAATTGCTGGGTTATTAGGAGCTCCATTTTCTGACTCCAAAGTGGCCCTTTTCGTGGGTTGTTCTGAGGATTTCCGACTGCATAGTGTTTGGTACTACAAGTAATTAGGTTCCGTCTAGACACTTGAGTAGTACTCCTCTCTCGACAAAATATTCTTCGAATTCTTCGTATTTGAGTATTTCGAATATAGCTTTTAATGTGCTTGCTGAGCTGCTCGTATTCGTTGACCTACAGTATCTTCTTCGAGAATCATAATAGCAGGGTTGCGGCTTAGAGCATCCATGTGCTTCATCCTACTTCCTGGGCAATGTTCCAACTGGAAGTTAAATTCAGACAGCATCATTGACTAGCAATCTTGGGTACAACTTCCTTCTTTTCCATGGTGCATTTGAATGCTGCGCAGTCGGTTACCACTTTAAACTTAATCCCAAATAAGTACACTCGGAATTTCTTAATGGCTGTAATAACCGCAAGAACTTCGAGTTCGTAACAGCTATAATTTGCTTCAACCGTTAACGTTTTCTTGCTTAGGTAGTAAACGGGGTGTAAGGTTTCGTCTTCGTCTGACTTTTGTAACAATACAGCTCCGTAACCATGTTTGCTAGCATCAGTATGAACCTCTGTGTATGCTTCTGGATTGTATATACTTAGCACTGGCTGTTGACATAGCTCCTCTTTTAGGTTCTGAAAAGCTTGCTTCTGGAGATTCTAAAATTCAAATTTAGTATCCTTGCGAAGTAGATCACTTAGTGGTCGAGCGATTAGGACATATCCCTCAATAAACTTTCGAAAATATCCCGCCAGTCCCAAAAAACTTTGCACGCTTTTTACTGTCGTTTGTTCGGGGAACTGGCTTATCGCTTTTATTTTCTCTAATCCAGGTGATACCTTTCCTTCTTCAATAACGTAACCCAGATAATTGACTGTTCGCTTCAGGAAATCACACTTGCCCCTCTTGATGTTCATATAACGGCTCCACCTTTTCCCTTTTTCCTTAACTTTACAGATAAAAATATGCAGTACACACACTAACCTGGCTTTTCCTTTTCTGATGATTTCTTATTTCTTCCATGTCTTCTCCTCTAAGCTACCAGAAAACACACGAACAACCGGTATGCGTAATGCGTACAACACTTTTACTTTTCTGATTACTGCAGATAGTTTGAACTCAATACATACTTTGGCATTTTATAATATTCAAATTATCGAAATATTCCGCTTGAGCCCCCGTATTTGTAGGAATTTCGGGTTGAAAAAATAAAATACCACGAATTGGGGAATAATTCACTTTTATTTACACTTTTTCCATCTGCTCAACTGCTCTTCACAGCAATGACTGCTCCTCTTCTTTCTGTCAGTTGCTCCCTCCGTTTTGTTCTTTTCCCTGAAGTTGGTAACGCTTTATCTGATTATTGCCAGATCCCACAGATATATATATATATATATATATTTATATGTTAGGGGAAAATATTGCTTCAGAGCTCTCAACTTAGGATTACTTTTACAATAGTTTATAATCCCTTTTGGGTACTGTGTATATAATTTTATTTTGACTGAAAAGTATTTTTTTTTGGAAATTAATTATTAGATAATATAAATATATGTTTATAGGGTCAATCGAGGTAAATGTAAACTGTAAATTGTAAACATTCTCTTTATTTCCCAAACCGTTGACATGTTTTAGCATGCATTGCCATTGCTTGAAAATTTTCAACGTAGTCTTCAGTTAAAAGAAACATCTCGGCGTGGATGGTTGTTTTTTCGTCTTAGTGAGTTTCGACCAGTAAAATATAAGTGGCCTCAGCAAAGATAGAATTAGCAAAAGTGAGGATTTTTATATTGGAATTTTTTGATAAACTACATCATTTTTAAACATTTTTGTTTGTTTCTAATAAGATACTATTATTTATAAATTATTACTTGTTTACAATTACCCCTTAAGTTATGAACTTCTGTCCAAATGCTGTCTGAAATGGTTCAAATGTAATCAATTTGGGGTAATTGTAAACAATACCGTGTAAATGTACACATATAGTCTCTTAATATTGTTGTAGGGCAATTAAAACTTTTGCGCCATACAAGTCACCAGGAATAGACGGGATCTGGCCTATCATGCTGCAAAAAGCACAGGCTTCAGTTATTACGTGGCTTAGGGTGATATTTAAAAGTTATCTCTCCCACTCCTATGTCTCTCTAGCTTGGAGACAGGTCGAGGTGATCTTTATCCACAAGGCAGGAAAAAGTGGACACATAATCGCTAAGGACTTCAGACCAATTAGCCTTTCCTCGTTTTTACTCAAAACATTAGAAAGACTTCTCGACGTATACTTGCGTAAGCGTATTTTACCAAGAGGGGTCAGCGGCTCCCAGCACGCATATACAAAGGGGAAGTCAGTCGGAACTGCGCTGCATGCAGTAGTAAGAACGGTTGAGCAGTCACTTAGTACCAGGGAATACACGTTGGGGGTTTTTCTTGATATTGAAGGGGCTTTCAACAACGTCAAGGCTGAAGAAATTCACGATGCCCTTATGTCTCACGGTACAGACCACTATATCTGCCAGTGGATTGGAGCAAAGCTATCAAGCCGCCAGATCCACACAAGACTGGGCAACCACGAGAGAGTCAAATCCGTAGACAGAGGAACACCCCAAGGGGGCGTATTGTCACCATTATTGTGGCTCCTAGTGGCCAACGATATCCTGATCTCACTTGAAAGAGATGGGATAAAGGTGGTGGCTTATGCAGACGACCTGGCCTTACTGGTATCAGGAAAGTTCCTAAGCACCATGAGCGAGTTAATGGAAAGAGCACTAGGTAAACTCCACAGGTGGACGAAGAACTGTGGTTTATCGGTCAATCCTCAGAAGAAGGAGACAATCCTATTCACAAAGAGGAGAGTGATCGAAGCCTTCGAACCACCTAAACTAGCGGGCAATACCCTAGCAATGAAGACCCACACTAGGTATCTAGGGGTCATACTCGACTCCAAACTAAGCTTGGGCATGAACATGGATGAACGCGTGAAGAAAGCGTCAATAGCGTTCTACGCCTGCAAAAGGATGTTTGGCAAGAAATTGGGTATAAGCCTTCGTATTGTCCACTGCATGTATACCTCCATAGTTAGACCTATTCTTACCTATATCATAATAGTCTGGTGGACCGCTCTAGAGAAGGAGAGCAATCTTAAGAAAACAAACAAGATGCAAAGAGCTGCCTGCTTGGGCATCACCGGACCTATAAGCACAACGCCAACGGCTGCAATGGAGACTATGCTCCATCTCCTACCGCTCGACGTCCACGGCAAAAGTATAGCTGCACGCAGTGCCGTAAGACTGAAAGAGTCTAATTGCTGGAAGAGCTCTGATAACGGCCATAGCAGTATACTAAGGACTTATCTTGCCCATAGAAAGGGCGGCAGAAATAATACACGGACGCCCAAACCTACCAATGGGTAGCGAGATATGCTTGTACATCGACAGCCAAGCAGCTATCAAGGCGCTGGACTCAAACTTAGTCAGGTCACGGCTGGTCGGCAGGTGTCTGGCTGGTCTCCGGACTTTAGGGGCGAGACATAAGGTAACTCAATGCTGAGTCCCTGGGTACAGTGGTGTTCAAGGGAATGAGGCAGCTGATGAGCTGGCAAAGGAGGGATCACATTTGGATGATTCCTCTATTGACAGATCGATCGGAAGCCGGATAAAGCTCCGAAACATTGTGGCACTGGCCACTGTCTTTTCGGTAGACACGCAGAACGTCTGCGCGTTCTCACGAATGACTTCTGCCGGAGCTGTATGGACGAGGAAGAGGTGCAAAGCATTCAGCACTTACTCTGCGAATGCCCTTGCTAGGCCCTTGCTAGAAGGTACAATGCAGTGGGCGCGTACTTCTTAGGTGGTATGGGCGATATAGCCGGCATCGGTCTGAAGCAGCTCCTAAGGCTTATTAACAGCTGCGGCTGGTTTTAGTTAAGCCCGGCAATCGGCATTTATGTATAGGTCTATGTGAGGCTGATCGGCTGTAGGGCTGATAGCCGCCACCCTAACCTAACCTAATATTGTTGTAATAATTTGAAGTTTTAATTGTTTGCAAAGAGCATGCCCCGCAATTATAAAAGGAAAAATCAGCCGCCATCTTTTACGTCTGAGGATATTCAAAATGCTGTTACCGATGTCAGTAATAAAAATTTGACATATCGCAAGGCAGCTGCCGAATATGAAGTCACGGTAGCGGTTATATGCGATCGAATCGGTGGCAGAAAAACTATTTCAGAAATAGTATCACGTGGGAGAAATCCAGTACTATCCTATGATGTTGAGAAAAGTATTGAAACATGTTTAAAAGAACGTGCCCAAACGGGGTACCCATGCGATAAGGATGAGTTTCTTAATTTAGTGGTCATATACACCAATACGAAAAAATTGAATACTCCATTGGTAAATGGAAGGACAGGGGACGATTGGTACAATAATTTCATGAAAAGACATCCCACGTTGTCCTTGAAAAAGCCAAAGAATTTACAGAAAGCACGAACAGATACTCGAAAAGCGGACATAATTTTCGATTTTTACGAGAAGCTTTATAAAGTCTGTAACTTGTGTAATCTGATTGAACCTGATAAGGCGATGTATGTTTTTAACGTTGATGAAAGTGGGTTTGGGAGCGATTCCAGTCGACTTAGGGCCATTGGTGAAAATGGAAGAGCTTAGTCGCGTTTCTGGTGTTTCAGGACGTGAGTCAACGACTGTTCTAGCTTACCTATCGGCCGATAGATACAAATTACCACCATTAATTGTATTCAAAGGTGCAGCTGTACAGGCTTTCTAGATTTTACCAAAAACTTTCACAGGTACGTTGTATGCAGCTTCAAGAGAAGGCTGGATGGAAGAGCTGCAATTTTATCATTGGTTCAAAAATAGATTTATACCGCACGTGAACACAATTCGTGAAAAGCAAAAAGACGAATCCCAGACTGCATTATTGTCATATGACGGGAGACAAACTTGACTGCAGCTAATATTATTTCTTGATTCAAATATACAGGAGTATTTCCAGTAGATCCACTGAAGTTTTCTCCTAATGATTTTTTTTAAATCAAAAATATATAATGAACGATGCGAAGCTTGGAATGCAGCTGAAGATGGAAACATTATTCAACATGCGCGGTTAATACCTTGCCATCAACTCATGCAGAAAATATCATCGCAGAAAACTAAAATCCAGGAAACAATTCAAACCAATGCAGAGACATCGAATCAATTGCCTGCTGTTAAAGGATTAAGATTTTCTTTATTTATTCTTTTATAAATACTTCTTCCATTTTAATGGGTTTCGCACATAATGTTGTTTCGTCCACTTCAACGTCATCAGGAAATCGAAAGTCCTCCAAGCCTTGGTATACTGGATTCACCTCCTAAGGAGCCAGATCGGCGTTCTCCTCTTTTGTATTAAGTATTAGGACTTTTGCTACACCATTGACTGGTTTGACGATCGAGCCTACAAGAAATAAATCCGGCCTTATTTCCCTCCCGAAAGAGACCGATTCATGTTTAATAGAGGGAGTTGAAATCTCAATGATGGACTCTGATCGAGCCGGAATTTTTATTAATTTCTTTAGATCCCTTTTTTTCGGGTATTTTATAGGAAGGAGATCTGATTCCAACTTTTGTGGAATTTTGAAAGAGTTGGTTGATGATTCTGACTCGGTAGAATTTGAAGGATATATATGTTCATTGACATTCCTCGAATTCTTTTGCGATATATTCTTTGACCTTTTGCGAATCTATTTATGAAAGAGATAGGCTTTTGTTTAGTTCCGCCTTTTTTGCGGCTATGGATGGACACATGATCTCATGTTTGTGCCTCTTTCCTCGTGAAGCTATGGATGGAGATAATTTTTTATTTAAATTTCGTTTTAGCCTTAATTGTAAAGCATTGGATGGAGATCAATTTTTGTAACATGTCGGTTCCACGTCACTTGGAACTACTAATGGAAGTATATTTTCCTTTAATTCGCCTTTTGGTCTCTGTTGTGAAGCATTAGACGGCGATTGATTTTTATAAATTTTTTTACTGGAGTATGATATCTCCGTATATAACAAACTTTTGTTTGAGACCTCTTTTCTGGGTCTTCGCTTTTCAAATAAACATATGGGTAGTTCGAATAAAATTGCTTATAGGGATAGAATTCATTTGATTGAGAGAAATGTATTTGTTTCTATACTCGATACTCGCATTGTATCGAGAATAAAAATCATGACCAAGCAGGCCATCGTATGAGGGCACGGAGTTATTTCCCACTATTTGAAAGGGATCCTCTAGGTTGGAGTTATTGTGTTCAAATTCTAAAGTTAATTTCACAAAAATGAATCCTTCTACGGAAGTGGAATTTGTAAACAACGTGTTTATATTACAGACGGCATCTATGTACCAGACACTATCTGATTTCAATGGATGGAGTTTAATTAAACTGATCTCTGCTCCTGTATCAATTAAAAATATAAGTTTTGAAGCAGAGCAGATATCGACAGGTAAGGAAAGAGTTAGTGAGGTTTTATTAATTTGGATGGAGATACGTATTAATTTATCGTTGCCTAGTCTTCTGTCGATATTGTCTCTGGATTCTTTTTGACTTGGGCTGTAGCTTGTGTGTGCGAGGGGTTGTTGAAACGGACCTCTCGCTGCATCCTGTTTTCCTGCCTGGATGCCGCTGAAGTTGTACTATTTATCCTATTTTTAACCGACTTCCCAAAAACAAAGAGGTTCTAAGTTCGACGTGTATTTTTTTTTTATTTATTTATTTATTATTATTTTTATGTCTGACCGGGCATAACTTCGTTACGCGTCGACCGATTTCGATGATTCTTTTTCTGTTGGGTAGAGTATGATCACTGATTGGTACCATGTCAAAAAATTGTTGGTGGGGTGGGGATAAAACTTAATTTTGTAACGCGTTGGCCGATTTGGATGATTCTTTTTTTATTGTACCGAGTATGATCCCCCATTGCTAATAGGAGAACAAAATGTGGACTAGGGTGGGGGAGGGTTGATACCACGAGAAAAAAATTTTTGTGGGATGGCGGTGGAACCTAACTTTGTAACGCTTGGACCGATTTCGATGGTTCTTTTGCTGTTGTATAGAGTGTGATCCCCCATTGCTAATACGAGAATAATTTAGTCCTATGGTGCTAATAGGAGAACAAAATGTGGCCTAGGGTGGGGGGAGGGTTGGAGGAGTAGTCTAACTTCGTAACGCGTGGAACGATTTGGATAATTCTTTTTCTGTTGGTTAGAGTATACTGCCTTGTTGATACCACGACGAACAAAATGCTGAAGGGGTGGGGGGAGGGGCAGTGGCACCATTATTGTTGTATAGAGTGTGATCCCCCATTGCTAATAGTAGAATAATTTGGTCATATGGTGGGGGTGGGTCAGGGGAAGGGGTAGTCTAACTTCGTAACGCGTGGACCGATTGCGATGATTCTTTTTCTGTTCGGTAGAGTATGTTCCTTTATTGATACCACGAAAATTTTGTGGAATCGAGGTGGGGTGTTGGGTTAAACCTAACTTTTTAACGCGTGGACCGATTTGGATGTTTCTTTTTTAGTTGTATATAGTAGAAGACACTAAAAAGTGAAAAATCAAATAGTTTTAAAAAAAAGTTGAACCGACTTTACAAAAACCGCTAAAAAGCATATAATAATTTTTAATTTTATATCTATTACGACATTTTGAAGTCGGTGTAAATTAAACAAATAAAACGCGTTAATGTATCTCCGTATGTGTTGACTGCGTTCTGTTGTGTGCTGTCGAATATCCACTCTTGTTTTCGAAATTGTGCTTACTTTTTGGGGATTATTTACGTCTCCTTGAGTTCTCGGAATCCGGGCCTTGTTTGAAGCTTTTGTTCTGTATTCCTCGTTTAAATAGCCTATACATGTATTTTTGCCTATATATGTATTTTGGTTTACCTTATCATTTGTTTGTATTATTGAAATCTGGAGGATGTTGTAATTGAGAATTTGTTTTTTGGGTTGCGTAGAAATTTCTGATAGAGCATTGTATGACTAGAAATCTTTAAGCAGCATGCAGCATGCAGCATGTCTATTACACTTAAAAGAACGAAGATTATGAGTTATATTTTGGTGAAAGGTATTTTGTTTTTTTTACCTTATCATTTGTTTGAAAATTTGATTGTCTGAGTTCTATGAGTGATGCATGTTCTAGAATGTGCGCTTTTAGTGCTGAAACAGATTTATCAGAATGGCCTTTGGCTAAAGTTTGGAGCTGGGCATTTGTTAGCTTATCCTCGATAGCTCTCGCTGCATGGCTCTCGTTATCTTTTAATATGGATTTTAGGAGAGTTTTATCGCTTGTGAATGAGTGTGTTGTCTCATTTAATTTGGACAGGGTTGTATTTAATCTTTGGAGAAAGTCTTTCACGCTATCTCCCATTATTTGTTTAGCGCTATTTAGCTGTGATTGTAGTGTGGACCTAGGAATTTTCAATTCGAAATTTTGGGTTAAAATCAATTTTAGATGAAGCCACTCTGATATCTCATTGTATCTATATATATGTATCATACGCTTCTACAGATAGTTTACTCCTTGTTAAGCTAAGGAGGGAGGGTTTTTCATTCATCGTTGATGCCATCGCGTATATGTCGTCACAACCTACGATGAGTTTGTGGAGGTCTTTCGGGTTTCCGCTAAAACTAGGAATTAGTTATCTCGCATCCGATAGGGAAAGACCTGATTGGCCTCCGAAGGAGACATTATGGTGATGATGTGTGATCGATGAGTTTTGGAATCGAGAGTCCAATTGTTGCTGAAGCGAAATTATGGTATCTGTGTATGATGTTTCTACATTAGCGTAAACATCGTTTTTAAAGTAGTCATGCTCTATTCCGTTAGGATTAGTACATTTTATTATTTCATTATTTGTTGATTCAAAATCATCCCAGTATTTGTGCAATGATTTGATCTTTTATCCCAGACATGTCTGGCTTGCAGTTGATAATGAATTTAGGTCGATAAACCTAATTATACTGGATATCGATTTTTTCTGTCTTCCTGCAGCCTAAATCGTATTAATTTGATTGATCTTGGTCTGTTCTGTCTTGATTATTTGTTGAAGTTATTTTCACTAAAGTTCTTGGAGGTGGAATGTAAAAGAAGTTCACAATAAACACACTGAACGAACGTAAAGTCTAAATCATATATAATTAATCACTCGAATCAAACACCATTAAAGACTTTACTTCTAAAAGACCGGACTTAGACAAATAAATAAATAAATAAACAAATTCGTCACGTACCGATCACGAACAGCTGTTTCGAAGCCGACTGTGCTTCATCATCAACGTGAGTTATACAACTGAAGCTTTTAAAGTGCATTGCACTCTGTTGATGGTCAAGAGTTCATTTGTGCAATCCGTAATATTCAGCTGTAGTTCCCTTGTCAACATTATTAAAATTATGCGTTAGGTTATTTATTAAAAGTTGTCGAAGATCTCAAAGAGATATGAGTCAATATTTCCGTTGTCAGCATTCATAGCAGTCTCTCGGTTTTTATAAATATAAAAACTCTCATAGCCATCTAGTTGAGCCTCGTCTTGTGTGCATTTTAGTAGTTTTAATGCATTCACTGGGATATTTAAGTGGTTGTTTTCTAAAACATGGTCACGAAAATCCGACTTTTTTGGTTGGTTCAGTCGTACACTACGTATGTGTTCTTTAAATCTGTCTTCTATAGATCTTCTGGATTGTCCGTAATATTTCATGTTGCATTCCCCACATGATATTTCATAAATTCCCGACTTGTCTTTATCGGGAATTTCGTCCTTAGTATTCCCTAATAATGTTTTTAATTTATTTTTATTTGAAAGCACTAGCTGCATGTTATTCGCTTTAAAAACACTTTTCAATTTATTTGTTATAGATGGTGCGAAATTCCTTTTAACCTTGTTTAAAGCCTCCTTATTTTTGTTTTGGGTATACAGAGTTGTTAAAGCACAATTTTTTATTTTTCTGGAATGCTTTTTAATTATTTTATCTATAATTGAATTTTTGTAACCATTAATCTTCGCGAGAGTTTTAATGTAGTCATATTCTTTCTTAAAATTAATTAGGGAAAGTGGAAGTTTGCATAAACGGAATGCCATAGATTGAAAAGCTGCGAGTTTATGCTGTATGGGACAATGGGAATTACTAGTAATATATCTTTCCGTTTCTGTAGGTTTTCTGTACACAGATATATCAATTATATTTCCCATTCTAGTCAATTCTAAATCTAGAAATAGCAACTTTCCCGTCACCTCCACTTCTACTGTGAACTTAATAGATGCATGTGCATTCAGTAAATCCAGAAAATCGTTTACTTGTGATTTCTTTGTAATTGTAAAGATATCATCTAAATATCTCCACCAAACCTTGGGAAAAAGAGCATGTTTGGCTAGATTGCTTTCAAGTTTTGAGGCAAACACCTCAGATATGTATGGAGACAGAGGATTTCCCATATTCGTGCCTTGTGTTATTTTAAAGAACTTCTGATCAAATTGGAAATAACACTGGTTCATGCACGTTTCCGCAACTTTCATGTATACTCTCTTTAAATCATTTTCTACTTTTTTTGTTACCAACCACTCTTCCATATCATTCAAAGCCTCTTGTATTGGTATACTTGGAAAGAAAGAATCCAATTTTACCATCTTGATTTTTTCTGCAAAATCAAGCGAATTTTTTACTGAAAAACCTTGTGGGGGTTTTTTCGGATATAAATTTTTTGAAAGAGTGCAGGAAAAGGTCTGTTTTCCCGAAATTTATGATAGTCAAAACATGCGTTACAAATCAAAGGTCAATAGCAGCAGTTCAAGCAGCAAAAAAGATGTGGTTGAGCTGTGAAATAAAATATCTCCATTCTAAACTCGCAGCGACGGAATTAGAAATATACAGCTTATATCTAAAGATCACTAGATTTCTTAATAATGCAGAGTATTTTGAATGGGTCAAATTTACAACGGTTTTAAAAGGAAAACTCTCTCATAAAATAACGAAAAAGGTAGAAAAGCAAAGAAAAAAGTTAGATGAGCTTATCAAAATTAAAAATAAAAACACAGAAATTGCACTAAAACCCCAGTTAGTAGATAATTTGATTAAAAACTTATCGTCAGAGGAATTTACGGAAACATAGAGGTCTTAATTTTGCTGCACATTAAGAAAGATGTTTTTGAAGTGGTGATTAATATAGAGACAGCACTGAAACATAAACCCGATAGCGTTAAGCAAAACGTTCGGAGAGCAACAACTCAAATTATAAGGAAAGCAATAAATACAAGACCCCATTTACAACCTCCATCTAATGACTTAGAATTAATTAAAAAGTTAAAGTCAAAAGATTGCTATTTCATGAAAGCAGACAAAGGGAATTCGATGGTAATCATGGATAAAAAAGATAACGTTTCAAAAATGATGCAAACAATTCGGGAGGGCAGTTACTTAATGATAGAAAAGAATCATCTGAACCGAATGGTTTAAGATGCCAACAAGACAATCAAAGAAGTCAAAACCATTTTTGGCGAGAATATTAAGTGGAAACTCATTGTCTCAAACCCAACGATACCAAAGATGTACGGACTATGTAAGATACATAAACAAGGGTATCCTATGAGACCGATAGTGTCAAATATAAACGCTCCGTGCTTTAAACTGTCAAAATGGCTGGTATCTGACTTCAGAAAACTGCGACCCCCACAAGGTTTTTCAATAAAAAATCAAGATGGTAAAATTGGATAATGACGAAGTGATGGTGTCCTTTGATATTGCTTCTTTCTTTCCAAGTATACCAATACAAGAGGCTTTGAATGATATGGAAGAGTGGTTGGTAACAAACAATGCAGAAAATGATTTAAAGAGAGTATACCTGAAAGTTGCGGAAACGTGCATGAACCAGTGTTATTTCCAATTTGATCAGAAGTTCTTTAAAATAACACAAGGAACGAATATGGGAAATCCTCTGTCTCCATACATATCTGAGGTGTTTGCCTCAAAACTTGAAACCAATCTAGCCAAACATGCTCTTTTTCCCAAGGTTTGGTGGAGATATGTAGATGATATCTTTGCAATTACAAAGAAATCACAAGTAAACGATCTTCTGGATTTACTGAATGCACAACATGCATCTATCAAGTTCACAGTAGAAGTGGAGGTGACGGGAAAGTTGCCATTTCTAGATTTAGAATTGACTAGAATGGGAAATATAATTGATATATCTGTGTACAGAAAACCTGCACAAACGGAAAGATATATTACTAGTAATTCCCATTGTCCCATACAGCATAAACTCGCAGCTTTTCAATCTATGGCATTCCGTTTATGCAAACTTCCACTTTCCCTAATTAATTTTAAGAAAGAATATGACTACATTAAAACTCTCGCGAAGATTAATGGTTACAAAAATTCAATTATAGATAAAATAATTAAAAAGCATTCCAGAAAAATAAAAAATGGTGCTTTAACAACTCTGTATACCCAAAACAAAAATAAGGAGGCTTTAAACAAGGTTAAAAGGAATTTCGCATAATCTATAACAAATAAATTGAAAAGTGTTTTTAAAGCGAATAATATGCAGCTAGTCCTTTCAAATAAAAATAAATTAAAAACATTATTAGGGAATACTAAGGACAAAATTCCCGATAAAGACAAGTCGGGAATTTATGAAATATCATGTGGGGAATGCAACATGAAATATTACGGACAATCCAGAAGATCTATAGAAGACAGATTTAAAGAACACATACGTAGTGTACGACTGAACCAACCAAAAAAGTCGGGTTTTCGTGACCATGTTTTAGAAAACAACCACTTAAATATCCCAGTGAATGCATTAAAACTACTAAAATGCACACAAGACGAGGCTCAACTAGATGGCTATGAGAGTTTTTATATTTATAAAAACCGAGAGACTGCTATGAATGCTGACAACGGAAATATTGACTCATATCTCTTTGAGATCTTCGACAACTTTTAATAAATAACCTAACGCATAATTTTAATAATGTTGACAAGGGAACTACAGCTGAATATTACGGATTGCACAAATGCACTCTTGACCATCAACAGAGTGCAATGCACTTTAAAAGCTTCAGTTGTATAACTCACGTTGATGATGAAGCACAGTCGGCTTCGAAACAGCTGTTCGTGATCGGTACGTGACGAATTTATTTATTTATTTGTCTAAGTCCGGTATTTTAGAAGTAAAGTCGTTAATGGTGTTTGATTCGACTGATTAATTATATGTAAAAGGAGTTATTTGTGTTGTCGGCATGTATTGGAATTGATTTTAACTTAGCAGATAGTGTTGCCTTGATAAGGTTATACCAATCATCCGTGTTTTCGGAACATGACTGTTTCAAATAAGCATGAGTTTCGTCGAAATTCTCATGACTCCTGATCAGGATTTCAGATTCTTTAAATGAAGCCCAGATATTTTCTAGTTTTAAGAGCTTACCAGCATTAAAATCTGATGTTCTACTCCGTTTGCTTGCCCTATGGTAATTAGCCAGAATTTTTTTAATTTCGTTTGTTTTTCCATTTATATTTATAAGGATTCATTTTCATCCGTCATGTTTGTCAGTTTAAAGTTAAAAAGTAAATAAAATAAGGGTATGTTGGTATAATTGAGCCCACTAAAAGGACCAGGAAAGTATTAATTTTTTTATTATGAGAACCTTGGTCAATACAAAGCAAGGACCAGTTAAAAAAAATTTTGATTTACTATACTGGTAACCTTAAAATACTTACAGCAACAACAATTTTTTTTTAAAGTCGTGAGACGCTTTTATAATTGTCATAGTACAGAAATACGCATCCGCACACCTAGCATCATCTTGGTTGTAACCCAAGAGTTGGTAGCAGTTAATGAATATTCACAAGATGTAAATATAACCTAAAGAAACAACCTTTTAACAATGAAGAAAGAAAAAAATTTAAAAGTGAAAATGCAAATTTTATACTTCATAGTTTTAAATTCGTCCCAGATTGCGCCTCCTTTATTTTATGCCCTCCTCACTTATAGCTCTCTTACGGAATTAGTCATTTGCCCCCAAGTGGGCATTAATTAGGTTTACGATTGTTATTTTATTTCGTTGTTTATACAAAAAGCATGATTCCTAATACAGTATAAAAATTTTTTGTATGACAATCCAGATGAATTGAGTAAGAGCGAGAAAAGGAACGAATCACAATAAATTCAGCAGTCTCTAGGAAGCAATACTAAATTGAGTTCATTTTGTAGAAAGCATTTCCTGATTAATTGGATTCCAGCAGCGGTAAATTATGGAGTTTTGGACATCCTCACAGGATACATAAACTAAATTCACAGCACATGTTGGTCATTCGATTCCTCGAACCATAGGAGTTTTGGGCAGTTCATTTGTCGAAAGGATTCTCTCAATTAGAGAAGTATCACGAAATATGTACCTCTGTCGAGCAAGGGCATAATCCGATTAAAATCCTGGTCGGTGTGGGTTTAAAAATTTATTTAAGGGCGAACAAGTAAAATATACATATTGAAAGGGATAAAATTTGGTCCCATCTGGCTAAACACTCTCAACTGATCCTTTCGAATTTGATTTATTCGGGATGGGTTTTATTTAAGATCTTTCTGGTTAACCACATTCCCTAAAACTCACGCACATTGTCTCCAAAATGGTTATGTTTAAGGAAACCATTTTCAATTTAGCTTTACGTATTTTAAAGAGACAATTGGGATTTTAATGCGTTAGTAATTCTTCAATGCTAATTCTTAATAAATTACAATAAAGCTGTATAGATATTAAACCTGTGAGTACTCCCATCACTTTTTTGTAGTTGAAATTTTGAAATTTTACAAAAATTCTATGATGTAGTCCTCAGAGCATTTAAGAATGTTTTATATATTGTATAAAGATGCAACTGGCACTAAGTTTCAATTAGAATCACGACAACTTCAGTTATAAAATCCGTAGCTCGGGCTCCGTAGCTCGGAAGCTACGATCAGGCCCGTAGAGACAAAATTCGGGCCCGAGGGGTACCACATACAGGTCTGCGCGAAAGGAATTTCGTGCCCGGGACTAAGCGTTTACAGGCCTATATGCATTCGAATGAGTGACTTTAAATTTAAAATCTGTCTAGTATATTACACTTTTTCGATCGTGAAACATTTTGTTATATAATATAATTAAAATAGAAAAAAATTTTCTGTTGATGACTTAGATGACGGGGCCCCATTTGAAAGCCCGGGCACGGGGGCGGCCCTAATATCGTTGATCGTTGAAATTTCATTACATAATTCCTAATATTCCTAATAATATTAGGAATTATGTAATGAAATTTCAACAGTGTATTCTGTTCAAATAGTTGCCTTCGTCCTTTTTTGAATGAGAATCTGTCACTAAACTTTTTTTTAGATTGGTATGATTAGCGTAAATACAAGAAGTTCCTGCAGAACAAAAATATTGCAAACAAATACCCCTTTATGAACCCCTTTTTCGGTTCTGTATATTTTCCGAGTTTTCATATTCCTGTTAATTATTTCGACCGGACATTACTTTAATTTTATGCCTACTAAGTAGTATTTAAGGAGTAGTATCTTACTGAAGAATGTTAGTCTCGTATGTAACTTTACAAAGTTATTGTTATGATAGCTTTATGACGTTGTCTTCATCGTTATACATAAAATACCTTGATAGTGTTCGTGATAACTTGTATAGTGCTAATCGTATCTTTTCAAATTTGTAATTATGATGAATAGAATAGATAATTATGCATCTTCAATGTAGTACAACGGGTGCTCCAGTTACAGCGCGGCCGATACTGCCGAAAACTTTGCCTTGTTCTTCGAGAGCGCCTTTTCTTCTCACAACTTTGCGCCTTCCCTGGAAGAGTTTGGTCATATCCAGGAGCGTCTCGCTGCTTCTATTCCCTTGGCCAATATATCTCGTGATATTATCATGGATAGTAGCAGGGACTTAAAGTGGACTTTTCCTTTGTTTCTGATGGTGTTCCACTTGCGTTCGTGAAGTCCTGCTCTGATGCCTTTTGATTGATTGATTGATTAAATTTGGAGGTGCGAGGTTCTCAAGCGCCGCGGCCACTAGGGCCTATTGTGCTAACCCTCTCAACTCCTTATAGTAAGCCGGTCACTCCGAAGAAGTTCAACAGCTCCCGCAGTTGGCAGTCCTTCAGCCCGCTCGGTACCAGGGTTGGTGTCCCGAATAGGCTAAATCTGCTCCTGGCTACTGCAGGGCATTCACATAGCACATGTAATGGGGTCTCATCCTCCTCCAGACAGAGTCTGCAGGTGGGGTCGATGGCTCTGCCTATCCTCACCAGGTGCTTCCTTAGCTGACAGTGGCCGGTAAGTAGGCCTGCCAGGGTTCTAACAGCCGACCTGGTCAGCTTGAGGAGCTCCCTGGATCCACCCGGCGACGGTGAGGGCATAAGGCTTCTTGAGTGAGCGTGCCCCTCAATAATGTTCCAATACAGCCTATGTCCCTCATTTGCGCGGTTTGCTATTAGCCTTTTGGCCGTGCAGAGATGTATTCCACAGACCGGCTCCGGCCCTATAAAAGGGGTGTTAGACCCCTTTCTAGCAAGTTCGTCTGCTTTTTCATTTCCTGTGTAGCCCTGATGTCCCGGTATCCAGATCAAGCTTACTTGATTAGTTCTACACAGTGCGTCTAGGCTCCTTTGGCATTCCCACACCAGATTTGATCTGGTGGTAGATGAAGCAATTGCTTTGATTGCAGCTTGACTATCCGAGAAGATTGAGATCCTTTTGTTTTTATAGGCTCTGCTTAGGTTCTCGTAGGTGCATGCCAGTATGGCGAAGATCTTAGCCTGGAATAGCGTGGTATACATTCCCAGGGCCAGTGATAAACTGAATCGAGGAGAGTCGCTCCAGACCCCTGCCCCAACACCTGATTCAGTCTTGGATCCATCCGTACACCATACTAGCTAAGTTAGCTAAGCTTAGTCCTTATCACATTAAGTTTTGCTCTGTGCCGCCATGTAATTGCTCCATAAGTTATCATGGGCTTTATTACCGATGTGTAGATCCAGAGCATTGTTCTGGGTTTAAGTCCCCATTTGGTCCCGCAGGCTCTACGGCATGCCCAAAAGGACTTCCGAGCTTTTTCCACAGTTATATCAAGGTGCAGGTTCCAGTATAGCTTGGAATCCAGGATCACCCCTAAGTACTTCACCTGATCCTTGAAGGGTAGCGCAGTGCCCAAGAAGGTCGGTTCAGTAAGACTCGTCGTATTCCTCTTCCTAGTGAACGGAACTACGACTGTTTTGTCATGGTTGACTTTGAGGTCAACCTCATTGCACCAGGTTGCAACTACATCTAGAGCCCCCTGGAGTTGTATCGTAATGTTGTTTCCCATATCGCTGGATGCCACAACAACAATATCATCTGCATAGCCCTGCGCGAAGAAGCCTCGCTAACCAGTCACTAACCAGTTCTGATATATAGCTACTGGAGAGAGTGATGTCAATTACCTCCCTCCGACGGCCATTGTCAAAGGTAGGGTTAGATCCACGGTTTAGTATAACTAGGTTAGTAGTTAGCAAATAATCAACAAGGTACTCACCTCTTCTGTTATTGCCGCTGCTCCCCCAGTTAATGTGGTGTAAGGTCGCGTCGCATCCAATTAGCATGTGCGCCGCGTTTGCCGACTCGATGAGTTCCCTTAGTTCTCTCGTCGGTGGTGGTTCAGTGGAGTCGTATGGGAAGTACGCAGAGCAGATTAGCACCCAGCATCTACGTTCCCCCGCACATACCTCCACTCTGGCAGCTGTAAGGTCCCTTGTACATAAGTCTCTGGACGCAAACAGTTAGTTTTTTCTTTATTATATACAATACAGGTCCGCGGCCTGCTGTCCTTGGTATCATAAATGATTCCAAAACCAGCCTGTCGCAGTCCCGAAATCTGGCCGAAACTTACCCAAGGTTCCTGGATGAGGGCCAGATCTACAGCTTGAGTGGCCTGCAGCCTACAGAGAACTGCCGAGGCAGCCCTACTGTGTTGTAGGTTTGCTTGGACCACCTTCATCTGGTTGTTTTGGAGCAACAGTGTCCTCCTCTTTCGCTCCCCCACCGGCCGCCGTAAACAGCACAGAGCAGCACAGCAAACTGCCGCTCTTTTAATATCCGCATGGACCCTTCGTCAATGGAGAGTGCCAGCGTCTGGCCGCCTTGTTTCGCTTTACGGCCCAATACTCTCCAAGAGGTTGCTGGAATCGGCTGGTTCTGCTTCTCGAGCTTTCCCAGGACCGCTGCCGGATCCCCGTTGTTCTTGGGTATCCACACTACTACCCTGTACAACTTGGGTAGGTCCTTCTCCTCAATAGCCTTAAGGGAGGCCCCTTCCCAAGGTGTCAGTTTGGGTATCACTCGCACCAACCAGCCTCTGGTGTCCGCCGTAGCACAGGTTAGCCTCAATGTGCCCCCTATTACTCGGGAACCCCAGAATTGTGGGGCAGTCTCCTCGGCCGTAGTGTCATCTACGGCCTGGTCGAGTGATTTCCTCAGAGCCTCTATCTGCTCATCCGTTAGCCTGTTCTTTGGATACTCAGCAGGTATCACAACCATAGTTATCCCTGCAAGCAGGTCCCTGTAGAGTGGCTGTGTCCCTGCTCTACCCGTCTTCTTTTTCTTCGTGGCCTGTACCCCCGGAGAGTCCCCATCAGAACGGTTGCGTTTTACCACAGCCCTCCTCGATGGTCCAGCTCCAGCGTCGTTGGTCTCCCGTACCTTGCCAGGAAGCCCAGTGCCCAAGAGAGAGCCGAATGTATTCGCCAGCTTAGGGCGGAAGCGTGTATTGTTGCCACTCCCACCGGCCACTGGTTTCTTCTCCGCCTGCCCACCGGCGGATTTAGGCTGCTGAGGAGGGGCAGGTGTACCGCCCGCAACCTCTGCTGCCTTTCTCTCCCGCGCTAGCCTCCTGCGCATCGCACCTGAAGGTCGTACGCGTCTGACGTTGAGCTTAGCAACGCCCTCCGCGACAGCCTTCACCGCTTCTTCCTCGCCAGACTTGGCTGGCTTCGGTAACTGACGTGCAGCGTCAGAGTGGTTGTCACTTGCGCGTCCCCCCTCCTCTGCTGCCTCGGCGTTGTTTTGTTTTTGTTTTGTGTTATTATTTGTTTTTGTGTCCATATTTTGGTCCCACGAGTATGGCGGGAAAGGGTGATCGACCTCTGACAGAGCCCCCATGTCAGAGGCAGGGCTAAATACAATGGGGTGCGCCTGGTGCCCCAAGGAGATCGTTTGCGACAGCGCTTTTTACTACCCGCTGCCATGCAGCCCTGGGCACGATGACATTTCCACCTTAGCTTGTTAGGTTTGAGAGGTTTTCTCCCCGGATCAGGGATGGGATAGATGGGAGAAGGGAACAGGACGGCGACTGTCTGCTATGCAACGCACATTGCCCGGATGAGCCGGCATGATGGGAGCGTCATGCACGCTTGGAGGTCGTCGCCAATCATCCGCTCTGATGCCTTACTCAGTCCGCTGGAACGTATCTTCAGCAAGTCTCTTCAGGCCGGTAAATTTCCCACGCTATGGAAAAGTTCCTTTATGATTCCTGTTTATAAAAAGGGTCACAAAAACTTGATTAAAAATTATAGACCAATCGCTAAGCTTTCCTGCATACCCAAGTTGTTCGAATCTGTTATATATTCACAGCTTAAGTCTAATCAACATAAGTTTCTGCCTGGAAGATCGGCAATATATAACCCGCTTGAATTTACCTCTTACATAATCTCTGCCTTTTAGGGTCTCCAGAGCGACTGCGTCCACACTGACTTCAGCAAGGCATTCGATAAACTCCCTCAGTCTGTGATTATGCTCAAACTTAGAAAGTTGGTTTTCCCTTCTTTCTGCTCGACTGGATTTCCTCGTACTTGAAAGATAGGATATATCAAGTATATTTCCGTAACACTTTATGTAGAGTCGTTAAATACTCCAAAGTCTTAATCTATGCAGACGATATGAAAATTTTCTCTTGCGTTAGAAACAATTATGATTCTTCCTGCATTCAGGATGATTTAAGCACTTTCAAGGTCTGCTGTGGATCAAATGGCCTGCAACTTAACCTGGATAAATGTGAAGTTATGTATTCTCTAGGAACCTCAATCAGCTCGTCTTTGATAATACCTTTGTGGATACTACTATCCGTCGCGTTGAGTCCGTAACTGACTTTGGTGTCAAGCTTGACTTCACTTTGCACATAAACTACATTGTGTCTAGATGTAATTCAGTTCTGGGATATGTCAAGCGGTGGTCAATGAAGTTTTCTCATCGGCAGACCTTAATTCACTTCACACTTCAAATTGAATTGATATAGCGGAACCTTGTTAGATTCGCACTACAAGATTTCCCGCGAAATGATCCACTAAGGCATCCTCCTTCTGAGGATCGTCTCTGCACTATACACTCTTTGGAGGTGCGACGCAGAGTTGCTTACCTGGTCTTTATCCACCAGATTTTGAACTCGAATATACATAGATAAAAGGTTTCCTATAGACATAACCCGTATAACTTTAGCATTTACTACATGCCGTCTACTAACGGTCTAACTATGGTATGCATGATCCCATAAATTGCATGTGTAGAGCCGTGAATATGTGCCCTGTTTTCGACCTCATCCTTACTAAAGATTCACTGAAACGTTCTCTGTCCTCTGTGCACCCCTGATTGTTATGTGTCTAAATAGCGCAGTTTTATGTTTTTTGCATGTTGGTGTGAAAGTGAACATGAAAGGTGTTTATGTTAAATTTGTGAAATTTATTATGGGTAAAGCACAAGAGATTACTGATGTAACTAAAGCCAACATTTCAACGTATTTGGAAGTAGGGAACTTCACTGAGGTACAAATAGCTCCGGAAGTGGGAGTGATCTGATCAACCATCAGCAAATTAGCTAAAAACACAACTTCTTAGCCTAAAGAGGACCGAAAGCAATCCAGTAAGTCTCGAAGAAGTTCTTTGCGCAACGTTCGGAAATATTGGAGAGAACAGGAGCCGTCGACTTTTTTAATCTGGTTTTTAACACTACCAATAGCCAGATCTTTTCGTAGATCCAAGGGAGAAAAATGCTTACGTTCCTGTATCCAACATCAGATAAAACAACCGGTTAGCGAAATTATTGGTTCGACAATATCATCAAAAGAACTCTTTCCACTCTATATAGTCACAGGAAATAAGGAACGCGGATTAATATTGAAATTTTCGCGTACACTCGTACTACCGGCCGTGAAAGAAAAATTAATGGGCAAGAAGTAGGTTTACTTTTTGGGCGCCTTTGCAGAATCAATCAAATATTAATAAATAGATAGTGGACAACGCAACACGGTCAAGTAAGTTCACATTTATACTACTTAGCTTAATTCTAGAAAGTTCAGTCACTTACCATGAAAGCTACTGCTGTTCAGAACGTAGACTTTGATTGAATTCTTCCGCCTCCTTCAATTTCTGTCGTAGTTGAATAATCTCATCTTCTCTAACATGAACTGTTGGCATGTTAGTTTCTTCGCTAACGTAAAATTATTTAACTACTACCTCCTTAGCCGATTCAGTATCGTCTTCTAGTGAAGTTTCCAGTGCGTCCTTTAAATCTTGTATTCATTGATCAATAGTCTGTGGTTCCCGCTTTCCTTGGCTCGATGTCGCCAAGACAGTCAGTCTTCGCACAGGTTCAATCTTCTCCTCTGGTGATGCATTGCCATGCTTGAAATGTCCAAATTGGTCTTGTACTCGGCATTTCCGGCAAGATATTGACTCGTTTTCACTTAGTTCTTACTTCATTCGCTGCTCTTTGTTAGTCCTTCACCATCGATGTCCTCTCAAAACACCTCCATCGTTTTGGGCACCTTCTATTGGACTGTACTTCTCTGACGAGTGATCAAGGGTCTTCCTTCTGCAATCGCTTTGCTGGTGGCCTAATTTACCGCAGGAACAGAATCTGTACTTGCGACGGGGCAATTTAGCTTCGTGGTTCCGATCGGTACTTCTCTTAAATCTAAATTTTTCTTGTTCCCTTCTGCTGCACTTTGCACAACCAGTCTTCCTCGTGTCATATCCCGGAAGGGTTGATATTCTCGTTTTCGGTTTCTTCTGTTTCGTACATAGGTGTTCTGGAGACTTGTTTAACTGTCTCCCAAGCCAGAGCGTAAGCTAAAACCATGCTTCTGTGTCCGGCTCCGTAGCTGACGACGGTAAACCTCTTGCATGTGCTGGTTCCCATACCGTAATTCTAAAGCTTGTATAAGAGATGTATAGCAATTAGCTCCACCGGGATAATCTGTAACAATTCTGCTGCTCCAACTCTAAGTGCCAAGATAAGAGTTGTAGCTTTTTCTTCGTCACTCTAAAAGTTCATTGCTGCTGCCGTTTCGAACTGGAATCTGTATGTTTGCCAGGGCGTTTGGCCGTCATATGTTGAAGGATGAAGCCTTTTGTTCACAGTCACATCTGAAGATAAAGTCGATAAATGCCGTTTCTGGACACTTTCTAGTTCAGTCCTGATTTCATCGAAATTTTTCTTCATTGACTGTTCCATTTCGCATTTAACTTGTTTAATATTCCTTTGTCCAGAAATTTCTACTTCTTCCAATCTTTTCTCTGTTTCTAATTTCGTATCAACAGCTGATTCTAAAGCCTCAACCTGTTTCCTCTAGGAAATTTCTATTTCAGCTTTCACTTTTTCAACCGAGGTTTTAAGTTCCACTACCGCTGACATCTGTTCTTCCATCGATGCCTTTAACTCAGTTATGGACGCTTCCACCGCCGATTTCAACTCAGCTGATGATGTTTTCTGTTCTTCCTTGGAAGATTTAATCTCACACATCAGAGCATTGAGAAGATCTGTTATGCTTGGAGTACTTGTTTCTTCCTCTTCTTCTAGCTCGTCTTCAAAAACGAAAGCCCCTGGATCCTTTCTTCCTTTTCCATAGCTTCTGGTAGAAATGCTACCAGGGCACATTTAATTCCCCCTTCAAGTCATGAACACGTAAGTCCTTCAATTTGCGACCCTTATTTAGATTATTCACGGCACTATTTCACTTTAATTTCACAGTCACACTTCTTTTTCTTAGTTCACTTTTTAGTCATTCCTAATTAATCGTACTTCTGACACCAATTACAACATAAATGGGGCTCTTCGGGCTAGACGGATTAATTAAGACAGTTATTTTCAATTACAAACGTTCAGAGTTTTATTCACTTCACTTAATTAGTTCGTTTCACAATTCTTTTACACGTTTTCTTCACAATATAACGTTCACTTTCCTAATTAACAATTATCACTTCGCTGGTTAAAGTGCAACTAACTAATCGCATTATCACTTTTAACACTTCGCAGTCTAAATCACGACTAAAACTAACATTCATGTAATTAATATACCTGTTTTTATTTTTATCAAATTGCCCATCTTATTACCTTTCCAAAAAGTTACATGTTCAGGTAGCCAAGGGATGTAGATATTTATACGTAAAAACACTTTGGGGAATATTATGGAGACCTACAATTTAAAAGAAGCTAAACCCATACTAATTCAAAACTTTTTTCAAACCTCTCCTGTATTTTCAACATAATAATAAACATTGAATAAGCTTCATCCTTCATTGTTTCCCATATAAAAAGGTTTATTGGAATAAGAACTGGAGCTCTAGCAGGACATGGAATTGTTGCACCTCTTCCAATATAGCAGTCAGGAAATTTTGCATTTAATATTGCTCACAAGCAATGCAGTATGCAGCTGGGCTCCTTTGTGTTGATAAAAAGCTACGCGAAAATTATCCAGAGTGATGTCCTCTAGAAGATTTAGTATTGTATTTCCCACAAAGTCCACATAAATTTGCTTTTAAGCACTTGCGGCATAATTAGATGCGTACCAATGATACCAGCCTAAACATTGGCACAGAATTTGGGCTGGAAGAAAGTCTACCTGTCCTATGTTTTTTGGTATCCAACTAGGTATGTAGGTTGTGAAAGTTTGTGGTACTATCCCCGATGAACTGCGATTCATCCGTGCACAGAATTTGGCCCAGAAAGGTTAAGTTCTCAATTTCGCATTGTAGAAGTAAAACGCCAAATTTTAACCTTCACTCGGAATTTCCTTCGAGTAGTCCTTGAGCTAAGTTTTTACGAAAGTACTCGAAGTTATTTTCACGTACTACACACGCTTAAACGAACCACATACTTGAGTATTTTTCAACTGGTTAAGTAGCGAATACGTCCCAAGCTTCAATGTAGATAGTACTAACGAAGATTCTGCTAAACCTAAACCAATAGGTAGTATTTGATTATGCTAAGCGCGTTGTGTACACATTTATTATTTTTGTTCGGTAGAAAACTTGACTCAAAGACAAATAACATTAGATAATTCCAACAATGAACTTAAGCTGCCTAATAACAAGACCTCTTTCTTTATAGTTGTTTTTGTTAAATTTTAAACGTTTTTATTTGCACAGGAAATCCTTGTTTTCGTATATTGTTATTTACAAAAACAAGAATTTCCTGTGCAAATAAAAACGTTTAAAATTTAAAAAAAAAGAACTATAAAGAAAGAGGTCTTTCTTACACTTCCCAAAAGGAAAAATTAATTGTTTCTGGAAATTTATGTAATTGTCGCTATCTCTGCTCTGAAATCAAAGATGAGTCGACAAGAAAGGTGTTTCTTAAAAATGTTTAATCTAAATGTTGACGCAAAATATTTCCTTTTATTCAAAGGTATTGTAATGAAATCTCTAAATCCTACCAATAGTTGTGCCACAAAACAACGTCTTCATTCTTTGCTACTGTTAATGGTATAAGTAAAAAGATTTGTGAGGCCGCTCTTTGTTTGATATATCAGTTTAGCAGAAACAAGTTAAAGTGGTCGCTCCGCAATAGCATAAATTATTTTATGACGATTTATTCAAAATGTTTGTTACATCGGAAATTCCAATAGAAAAAATAGTTTTTAAAAAAAAAGTTGAACCGACTTCACAAAAAGCGCTAAAAAGCATAAAATAATTTTTAATTTTATATCTATTACGACATTTTGAAGTCGGTGCATATCAAACAAACCAAACAACTACAACAAAAATATTTAATCGTCATTTCTTATGATCCCGTAAGCTGAAACGTTTAGCTAGTATAATGTATTATTTTCAATTGTGGTTATGTAGTTGTTTTATTTGTTTAATTTGCACCGACTTCAAAATGTCGTAATTGATATAAAATTAAAAATTATTTTATGCTTTTTAGCGTTTTTTGTGAAGTCGGTTCAACTTTTTTTTAAAAATTATTTTATTTTACATTTTTTAGTGTCGTCTACTCTATACAACGAAGAAAGAACCGTCCAAATCGGTCCACAAGTTACACGTTTGTTTTAACCCCCTACCCCACCCCCATTCCACTAAACTTTTTTTCTCATGGTATCAATCAAGGAACATACTCTACCGAACAGAAAAGGAATCATCGAAATCGGTTCACACGTTACGAAGTTACTATCCCTCTCCCTCCCCCACCACCACCATAGGACCAAATTATTCTCCTATTGGCAATGGGGGAGCACACTCTATTCAACAGCAAAAGACGCATCCAAATCGATCCAGGCGTTACAAAGTTAGGTTCCACCCCCCTTCTCCCATCCCCCACCCCAGCAAAATTTTTTTTTCTCGTAGTATCAACCAAGGATCATATTCTACCCAATAGAAAAAGAATTATCCAAATCGGTCCACGCGTTACGAAGTTAGACTACCCCTCCCCCCCCCCCAACACCTGTCAACATAGGACCAAATTATTCTCCTTTTAGCAATGGGGGAACATACTCTATACAACAGAAAAAGAACCCTCAAAATCGGACCACGCGTTACAAAGTTAGACAACCCCTCCCCCTCCCCCCACCCTAGACCAAATTTTTTTTCTCATGTTAGCAATGTACAACAAAGAAAGAACCATCCAAATCGGACCACGCGTTACAAAATTAGGTTTCACCCCCCACCCCCACCCTACCAAAAATTTTTTTTACTTGGTACCAATCGGTGAACATACTCTACCCAACAAAAAAAAATAAAAAAAATAAAAAAAAATAAAATACGCGTCGAACTTAGAACCTCTTTGTTTTTGGGAAGTCGGTTAAAAAATAAGAAAGTAATTTGATGACTTTTCGAATATATATTAAAAACTTTATGAAAAAATAATAATGCATTGTTTTAACACCTTTATTATTTCAAATGCTTTTTCTGGGTACCTTAAGATCGATTTAGAAGGTGTTGAGTACGCGGATTGCTAAACATAATATAATTTCAAATAAAATAAATAAATATAATTTCATTCGCCAACAGAGGGTTCTCACAAAGCTATCATTTGGCTGCACTTTGATAGACATTATTACTGAAGAGACAAACATAGCGTTAACATTATCTTTTAAACATATAAATGCGATTTTCTCAAACCTTATAAAATGTTGCTTAACACCTTTATCCGTTTAACCCTTTAAACGAATTTCAATCCAGTAACAAAATACATGCAACTCCAAACCCAAAAAAAGCAATCAAATTTTGTTTAACAACATAAAGTTTACGAAGAACTGTAAAAATAAACTTATCCAACATTAAAACATTTCTTTACAATAAATTGCGAAAGATGAGACCGGAGAGGACCATAAAAATAATAATACTGTCTCAGTATTTTCAAAGCTACGAATTTTTTTACCCCAAAAAAAAATTTATATTAAGGTGAACGAAAACTCATTGTAATTCTTATTAATTTACATCACTTAATCCACACACAAAATTATTTAAGCGGATTTTTCTTTTCACGAATTTCAAAATATTCGATTTTTTACTGTTCCTTAACATCACAGAAATACTGTCCTAAGACCATTTTAAGAAATTCGTATGGGAAAAAAAAGTTATACCTGTATTTTGAAATTAGTTATGAGGCTTTTATATGCAAAAATTATGTTACAAAAACTTTAAATGCGTTTTTCTCAAAATCAGGTTTTTGAATTCTACACTTTACTCGAAAATTACTCAACAGATTTTAATAATCCAAAAACCATTCGATTCGTTATAAAAATACTAGTAACTAAACCTAGTAGTTTGCCCTCCAAATATGGATTTTCTTTAGTTTTCAGAAAAATGTTTATAAAATGATGAAAATATTAAAAATAAATTTATTTTTAGGTTCAGTTACTTGTATTTAGTCTTATGAATAAAATCCCGTTGGAATTTTTACTCTATCTGTTACGGGAAGCCCAAAAAATGTGGAGCCGTTTAAAAAGTATCTTTTGGAAGACACCCTTTTTTCACAAAAAGAAATTAAAAAGTGTATTTTTTTCAATTGTGAACAGAAAATTCCCCTTCTTCAGGCATTACACTATAACAAATTTTTCACTGCTTCGTTTTTCACTACTGCTTCCTATAAAATCGAATCAATGCTCATTTTTTCAAAGACTTTGCTCCGTCGCCATTAGGATAAACGCTCCTAATTTCTGCTGATTCATACTGCTTGGGAGACGATGTTTTATAAATTTCGTTCACGACAACTTAATAAAGGCAAAAGATATTTTCAGGCCAAACCTGCCTCATTGTCAGTAAATTGTAATTACTCAAAACTTTAAACACACATTGAGCACAATTTTTACAGGCTCTACAAGTTTTGTTCTGCAAGATAATATCTAAGTCCTGAATTACACGAGAGGGATTTTACCCCATGAGTGACGAAAACCTGTTTTTTTCTTGGTGAGAGAAGTGAGGTAGGAAGAGGGTCATCTGTGAGTGTCAATCACGAATCGTAGGGGTTTTGCTTGACTTTTCCCGATTTGCTTTTGTCCGTTTTCGTAACTTCCTCATTAGGGTTCGAAAAATTTTTGGTGTCAGGTTGATTAAGTATTGCTTGAGCCGGTGAATACAAATTTTCAACCCTGCACAACCCTTATGAACCGGTTTTTGAAAGTCAATCAAAGCCCCTTTCGTAGCAACACTCCGAGGGTTAATCTACTTTTGCCCAGAAGAGAATTGCCGTGAGTCATGGGGTAAAATCCTAACTTTCCAATTACAACTGTTCATGTTCATTCAAACATAATAAGTAGCAAAGAACTAAAAGATTTCCTAGCCGTATGCAGGTGACTTGTGCACTTGCTTGCGTGGCTACTGACCCGCCTGAACTCCACAACGCGCTGCAATCGGAAGTTGTCAGTGGATGTTGATCGAACAATCAGGCAACGTCCAGAAAGACCGACACCTTTTTTTGACATTGGCGGACTTTGCAACACTAGATATAATTGTGTATAAAATAATAAAAATTAGCACATTATTTTTCACGTAAAACAATGTCAATAATGATGCTTTTTGGATAGTTTTACTATTTTTTAATTCTTCAGAATTACTAAAGTCGTAATATCATCCTTTATTTAAAAGCAATTTCTGGTTTAGATACTCCAGAGTAGCCCACGTTCGGCACTCGTCCATATGTCTAGACGGGATCAGATATTTATATGGCTGGAAGTTTATATTATTATGCAAAACAGAAACTAACTTGCGTTAGAGTAAAATGTACTTACATTTTGAACTCCACTATACATAATTTTCACTAAATCATAATAATGAAAATCACTCGCGCATGCAACTTTTGGATCAAGCACTTTAACATGTTCGCCGATGACCTTTCACGTATTAAATTCGTGCAAAATGTCACGGGGAATAGGATGACGGCGTTTACATGGCGGAATTTTGGACGTTTCAAAATCGATACGAAGAGTGAACTCACGAACGAAGAAGAACGAACAAAGGGTGTTATGGCAGAAACTTTATTTTTATTAATAACCCGCGTTCGTTTTCTCTGTCCGCATCATGTAGAATCGCTCTATATCTCTCCTTAGCGTTCGTTTTCTAAAACTGAGTGATGCCGCATCATTCCATGACCGTTCGTTTTCTCTCCAAATCCATCCTAAAAATTTAAAGAAAGACTAGGAAAGATTTCACGATTTGATTGTAAGCGCAACTGAAAAGACAGATGTTAGAACTTGTTGACATTTTTTGTAACTTAGAAACTAGTTGATTAAATCAGGGAGTCGAAATGGGACCACAACCGAAATTATAAATCGGTTACGGTCAACCGAAACCCAATTGGGTTTTTTAAACCACAATTGCAACAAACTTAACCGTAATTAATTTTCTTCAATTCGGTTTCGGTTAGAACCGAAACGTAAAATTTGATTTTCGGTTTCGGTTAAAAACGAAAATTTTCGGATTTGGTTACAACTGAAACGTTCGAGTTAGAGTTAAATTGTTGTCGTTGGGATTTCTATATAATATAATGAAGTCGTCCGACTTCCCTCTAGCCTTCCCCTCCCCACCTGCACCCACCTTCTCCTCCCAACCCACTCTCCACCCCACCCCTTCCCCTCCCAGCACCCTCATCCAACCGACGCACGATCCCTTCATCTGGACGTTTACCGAATTTGCTATGTAATGAAGGAAGTGAAAAAAATTGAAAATATCACAAGACCGGACATATAACTTATTCCGCGGTCTTTACCAATTTAAATCGGTCTTTGAATTTCGGTCTGGCGGTTACGATCACATATTTTTAAGGTCTATTTATTTCGGGACCATTTAATTTCAGTCGCTCTATTTCGGTACACTTTAAATTTCGGTTTTAATTTCGGGACCGAAATCAAGACTGGTTAAAACAACCTAAATAGGACAGGTTTCGGTCCCGTTTCGACTCCCTGGATTAAGTAAATAGTTTTTTGAGTAAGTGAAGAAAATGATTTCTTTCTTCATTAACGCTGAGGTATACGTATTTAAAGGAGAATTCCAAGTTGAAGAGCTTTTGAAAACTGGTATTAAACATAAGATGTAATAAGTGTAAAACTATTTATTTTAAGATGATATATATGCTGATATATTCATTAAAGAAGTATTCAACTCGAGTGTTAGCATCCCTTTCCAAGACTTGCAACGGAGATGGAAAAAGAAGTGAAAAAAGATAATGCCTGATGCGAATGCAAATTCGGAAGAAGAGATAAAATACACCTTAGCAACATGTTATTGCAGATACCTCTTGGCATGTTGATAGGTGGACTTATGCCGCAACGGAACTTCTAATTACCACTCGGCTGTTCATAGAGGAAATTTTTAAGAGTGGCGTTAAAGCCAAGAAAACTTTTTGGAACCGTGTGGCAAGTGAATGTTAAAGAAAGGGCTTTTTCCGGAAAAGAGTGCGACACCAAGTTTAAAGGTACTATATACAGATGACGTACAAGCGGAATGTCCGGAAGAAGAATTCGACTGGAGAATTCAAAATAGTTTGGCCTATTTTTGAAAAAATGGATGAAGTTCATGGTACGCGGGTAAATATTAATCCCCGAAAAGACAGACTTCTATCTTCTTCGTCTGCAACTTTAATTACAAGTAGTACAGATAGTAGATATGGACAGTTAGTACTGGCAAGACGCAAGTCAACATCACGAAAATCCAAGTTATGTTATGAAATTATTTCGTCGTTACTACGTGCTGAAAAATAGAAGGATTAGTAGACGAAGAAAAGTGAGAAAATTAAAAATTACCTTTCTGTTCGATGTGTTGTCCCAGTACTAAGTGCTGCAAGTAATTTTCTTTAATTACAGATGAGTGATTAAAAACCAAAATATACGTACCTAAAGAATGCTGGTTATCTTTGGTAGTCCCGGACATTTTCCATGTTTAAATACCGTGGCAAAAAAAATATTTCTTTAGAAAAACAAAACAAAAATGCAACGAAAATAAAAATGAACTTACCCACTTAATTGAGTTACGATAATGTGGAGCAGAAATCGATCTTATGACGCATTCCAACGAGTTGAAGAAAAGATAAAAGATAGAAGATAAGGTTGCGCGTTTCCGGAAAAGCCTATAAGCACTTCATCGCTTTCACTTGAAGCTGGCCTGCAAATAGTATAATCCTTAAGAAAACCAAAGATCGTTTAAAATACTGGATATGACACGAACTGCATACTGCAGAATTGATAGGTTTAATTTATAACAGATAAATTAATGTAGACACGATAGAATTATAAGCTAGGGAAAGAAAAGTAAGCTCATAAAAAATAATGTTAATTAGACGAATTACAAGAAATATATGTATACATATCAGCAAAGGTTTCTTTAAAATTAAGATTAGGTTATCAATTTAAAGGAAACATTTTAAATTCGATTAATAAAGATTATAGAGATTTTTTGATTTTCTTGACTTAGATTAGAATTGATTAGAATGAAAATATCAAAAGATTGAATTATATTAGAAATTACAATATTAAGTATGGTATTAACATTATTGTAGGAAGTATGTAAAACGAAAAGTGTCCGCGCAGCCAAAATATTTAATTGAGTGTTAATTTCATACTTTTTTTGTAAGTCACATAAATAATACATTACAGATTACTTACCTGGCTGGAACTTCTCATTATCTGGCACAAAACACCTAAAAGATACTTCACCTAACCTCGCAACAGAAACGACCGGAATTACATATCGAACTTTATGTTCCGGAAATAATATCACGAATACCTGGGCTGTCTGTAACCGAAAGGATAGGGTGGTTATCAATTAAAACCAGGAAATCAACGTAGAAGAGACTTTGTTCACACGTGGAGACAGATGACCGATGGAGAAGAAAAACAAGAATTTATGGATTTTTCGACACCGATAGAATTTTTCCAAAATTATCTTCAGAATTTAAGGATTATTTTAAAAAGAAAATCCGGAATTTAATTTTTGGAAATAATAATTTACGGAAACTGTCATAACTGGCAAATTCTTTATACAACCACCTACTTTGGTATGTGTAACGGATAGTCCAGTGTCAGAAAAGTGAGGATAAAGAAGTGCGCATAAGACAAAGCACATTTAAGGCAAAATTAATAAAAGAGGATCCAGAAGAGTGTTACATAGAAAAATAAAATATAATCAAAGTGGACGTAAAGCTAAAAGCGGACACCACAGGAAAAAGCGACAGCTGAAAGAAGATAAATAAATTGATCGATTGGACGAATCAAAGGAAGAAGTGAAGGTCAAGGTAAAGTTAAGTATTCTTATAATTTTTTTGTGTTGGTTTGGTTTCTTTCACTTCTTTTTTTAACATTATTAAAAATTTCAAATACGTAAGTTTTATTTTGTGCCCTGCGCGGGTAAATTTTGGTATTTTTTTCTTTGGCTTTGAGAGGAACTTTTGCTTAGATTTTTAGTGTTTTCTAATTTTAAATTTTCGATATCTTTGAGTTGATAGTTTTCGTTATGGACTTTGTTACTAAATGCTTGTGCTTATTTCGTTGAATTTATGTTTAATTATCTAAACATTTTTTTTTTTGAATTTTTAATTTATTTATCTAGATCATGTTTGTGAATAAATTCTAAGTTTGGTTTTCTTTAAAATTATGTCTGGTTTCATTCAGTAATACTGAGTTCGTGGACTCTAACACCACGTGGCCCCCCATACTTTCTTTTAAAACCTACCCCCTTCTCAAAAGAGCTAGCATAATTATGTGCTCAAAAGGGAGTATAGAACAATTAAACAAGCCGGAAACCTTCCTAAAACTTTATACGGAACAACAGAAGGAGCAGAAAGCATTTGAGAATTCCATATTAGAAAAAAATCAAGCTCTTAGCGGAAATAAATGAGTTGCAAGCAGGTAAAGTTAAAGCCGCGGAGGAAAAGAATGCCATTTTAAAAGAACTTCTAAATGTGATTGAAAACAAACAATAATTTTCTTACCTTGGCAGTTAACGTGCAATTTTAATGAAATTATTATTCCTTAATTATTACTTTTTATAAACAGGAATTATAAAGGAGCGTAGGAAATCTACCAGCCCAAAGAGACTTATTGAATGTGTGTGCCAATGGAGTGAGTAGGGCATCAGAACAGGATTTCACGAACGCAGGAAGAGCACCATCAGGACCAGAGGAAAAGTCGGGTTTAAGGTCCGCGATAGTATCCATGATAGCATAGTGAGATATAATGGGCACAAAAATGAAGGCAGCTGGACGAACCTGAATATGACCAAGCTCATCCGGGGAAGGCACAAAATTGTAAGGAGAAAAGGAGTTCTCATTGCAGACGAATAATTATCAGCTTTTTTCTTCATATTTACGAATTTGAAAAAGTTACAACGATCATTATGCAAGTTCTCGTGAGCGCTATCAAGGTATTCCATGTATAACGATGAAGATAGCGCTAGAACCACCTTACGATGGCATGTCTCTACTGCGTAAATAAGTTTTCCACAGTATATTTTTCCTATTATTAAAGTTTTGGAGTTCTCTAGTATACCACAGGGGAGAAAAATAGGATGATCTCGACCAATGAGTGGTACACATGGATTAAACATATCATAAATCCTAGAAATACACTAATCGAGACAGTGAGACAGTGAGACAGTTTAAGGGAAAGTAGTCATCGTCATAAGCGTTGAGCACACCCTGAACATCGGTTGCCACGAAAAATGATTTTGCCATCTGGGTTCGTCATATTATTAATAAAGTGTAAGCTATGAATTTGAATGTCGAAAATACTTCACCCATCTGCATCAACATAATTTATTAGATTTCATTCCTCCAAATTTGAGCAGCGCCGGAAAACCTTCAGCTTCATATAACAGAGCTTAAGAGCTAAGAGCTCAATTGGAATCGATTTGAATGCAATTAATACACGGTTACCACGAGCCATTGGATAAATTCCTGAATACGTCTTCGTATTATTTTATTTTTTGAAAAATAAATTTCCTTTTATCTACAAGGTAAAACTTTCAGGTCTGGCAAAGCTAGACTAATAATAATAATAATGTTTATTGCAAAAAAAAAACCTAAATTAAATTACATACTCCATTAAGAAAATTAAATTAAATCCAATTCAGTAATTTACATACATACAAGGTTAGTAAACATACAAAAAATAACAAATTTATTCAATCTGCACATGAGTTAGATATAACTATAAAGCAAGTAAGTAAGTAAGTAAGAACAATTAAGTAATGAAAAAAAATTAACAAGCAATGCTTAGTGAGAATAGGGAGGAAAGCTTGACTTGTACCGAAGTTACACATGAGATTAGTTGTTATATTGATCTACAAGGTATTTTCTATACGACTAGGCCCTCTTAGCATAAATAAATAAATCGCCATAGTTATTTTTACCATTTAAAAGGTCTTTTACCTCGAATTCGTTCAAGTTACGTTTACAAAAAATTTTCACACGAAACTCTGTGAGGATAGGACATCTGCCAAAAAAGTGCAACAAGGTCTCAGGTTCATTTACATTACATAACGAGCATAGACTGCTTCCATCTCTCTTCCACGGACTGCTATTTAAATTTAGTAAGCCTCCTCTACACCTCTAAACTATATCGATATTTTCAACTGAGAAGCAATCCCTAATATAACTTTGTCCTGAAGAGTAATGCAATTTGTCATTCAGCTCGTGCCGAACTGTGCCTCTAGCTTGATTAATGGCCCTGCTTCTAACCCACCTCTCCTCTTTTTTAATCGACTCCGAAACCTTAGACCTGAAGGAATTAAAATTCTCCTGATCAATAACAAGAGTACTGTTATGCTTTTCAGCTAATTCCTTCCACGTAGATATAACGCTCTGTGCTAAACGATATGGCAGTCTTTCACTACTGTACACTATTGTATTGTCATTTCTGAAAAAATTATTCCATATAGCATTTATGCTTACTTTTGGAGAGTCCAGGCGGTTCTTGAAGTTTGTTGTCATGGAAAGCTTGGGTGTTAGTACAATACCCAAGTAGGTATATTCTTTTACAATTTCAATTTCCTTGTCACCTAATTTCCAGTTCCCATTCGATTTCTCTAAATTTACAACGAGATTCCACATACGGCAATATACCTAGACTTGATTAAGCATTCTCTGCAATTTAACGGGGTCGTCAGAGAGATCAACTATGAGAGCTTTTATTTCATTATCTTCAACAATAATTCCAGTTTCCAGACTTTCTTCCAGATCCTGTCTGACGCCTGCCTTAGTAAGGAATATTTAAGAGAGTCTGTCACCTTTCCAAATTTGAGATTGCGTAGTTTCATATATGCTTTGTAACACTTTCATAAATTTAGTTGACATTCCCACTTTATAAAGTTTATAGAAAAGAGAATTTCTATCTATAGTATCAAATTCAGACTAAAAAAGGCGTATACCTTTTTAATATTTGAAAAATAGCAAAGCTTAATAACATTTAATAAATTGAAGATATTATCCACCGTAGAGTAACCAGAACGAAAGCCCGCTTGCTCTCGGATAAGATTCTGTGTCTCCTCTCCCATAGTGTCACACTATTATGGAGCATACCAATAAAAAGCTTTGTTGCAGTATCTATAAAAGACAACCCTCGATAATTCTGCTAACAAGTTACATTTCCTTTCTCATGTATTGGGAAAATTACAGATTTAGTAAAACTGTGTGGGATATCAGCCTTCTCATAAATCCTATTAAAGCATTTCAAAAGACAGTTCAAAAAATTATCGGACGCGTTCTTATAGAACTCATAAGGTACCCTATCAATACCTGGAGCCTAACTGTTTTTAACCTTGTCTAGTACCTCGCAAAGCTCATTAATTTCTAAATCACTATCCAATAAATCGTCTTGTGATAATGGGGCTGCGTAGAGAACTGTGTGAGAAGTGAGTACAGGATTTAATACCGATTTAAAATGTTTTCTAGAATCCTCTACGTTTACAGATGTACCGGTAATGCATTTCTTACCATTAATTTCCTTGGCTAGACTCCACCTTGATTTCGAATCTTTTACCTCTTTTAGTTTCGCAATGGTTTTTACATGGTAGTGTTCCTTTTAAGCTCTACAGAGTTCCTTATAGCGCTTAATATAAAGTGAATAATTTTGTCTCGCTAGACTTGAAGCAGTCCTTCGGAATAAGTTTAACCATTTAAACGAAAGCTTTCTTGCCAGCAGGCAATCATAGTCAAACCATTTTTGGTTACAGATCAATTTGCTCTGAGGGGCCTGTGCGGAAGAACGTTTAATAATTTCAACCAGACCTTCAATAGTACCAGTATCACTAGCAGTATCGCAGAACTGATTTAGCTTGGACTGATATACGTCAGAGTTTTGAAGGCTCCACTTAAGCTTAGGGAGCAAATTCAACGGCTTAGCATTTGTGCTTTCTGGAGAACTGTCCATAATCCACGACAAGCGCAAAGGAAGATGGTCTGAAAATAGTTGTTCCTCTATAGTTAACGTGCGTACGAATGAGCAGAGATTATAAGATACTGCAATAATATCATTTACCGAAGCACCAGCTCCAGTCATAAATGTATACATTCCCTCGACGTCTCCCTCTGTGCTGTCCCTAGCTAGACTATTTGATTAAAATTTTCGATAACGAGAAAGACCTTCATCTGAAATTCTTCCCTGGCAAGCTACTTCAGCGGGTATGAAATTAAAATTCACATCAGCCAATGTGCAAAGCACAACACTAAAAAATTCTGTGTAATTACAGTAATCGCTTCCATTGTGAACAGCTGTTTTTCATCCCTAGTCAATGCCTTAGACTTAGAGTATAGAACTATAAGGAGAGGCCATCAAGCCAAAAAAACCTCGGCACTTTTCTTGATGTAGTTGAATCGTTGAGTTGTGCTTGTTTTCTTCATGGTAGTAGTAAAACAGCGACATTTCTTGAGGAGGGCCAAAATAAATTGGAAATTAGAGAGTAATCGCATTTAACAATTACTTCAAAGTATTACGAATGATTTTCTTTACTTTTAGCGAATCTATGTCACAAAATTAAATTAAAACTTTTAAACATTTTAATCACGAATTTAAGTTCTTAGTGTCCCTTTATAAAAGTTAAATCACGAGCCACTGGGTTAGCTAAAGAGAAGCAAAAAATGCGATCTTAGAAAATGTAAACAAACTAAGAACGCCAAGAAAACTTCACTTTTCTTTACTTTCCGTTCCTGTTCTTAGCATGTCAATGCAATCATATCAAGCTTAAGAACTAACAAGTCATTATCTTAATCAAAAACTTCCCTGAAAAACGATATCTCACGTTTACAACGCCGACTATTTGCAGAACACAAAACCGCGCACTTAATTTCAAAAATGACACTATTAAAATACACTGTCTACACTTTAAAAAGGTGAAAGCTATTAGCTTTAGAGTTTGCTAATATATTACACTAAACAGGATAGTAGAAAACCCTCGAAACTTTGTATGTAATTACAAAACAAAATTGTTAAACCATCGGAAAATTCACGGTAATCACTTTGACAGTTCGCAAATTAAGGAGAAGAGCTCTCCGTCCTCACCTCACCTAAAAGAAAAGTGCCGATCAGATGTACACGGTTTCACAGATGAGGGCCTTTCCTGTTGTTATGGGTGTTTTCGATTTTACTTCAGGGTTAACACTTGTTCCTTGGAGAAGCAAATGCGTGTTCAAGATTGCGGTGCCATGACTCGAGTTTTGCTTCGGATTGTTCGTTTTTGCCACATTTTACCCTTGGTGCTAGCACCGGTTGCCCCTGGTTTAGAACAGGAACAGCTTTGACACTATTAACATAAATGAAGTAGATGAGTAAAAGTAACTGGCATTGTGCTTGCGGGCTGCGAGTTTTTATATTTAATTAATTATTTTTACTGTCCTGTTATAATAAGAATGAGAAAAAACGAAAAATCTTTACTCTTTCCATTCTTTTTATTTAAAAGAGGAAAGTTGTGCTTTCGGATTCTTCACGTAGCTTTTCTTCTTCTTCAAAATACTCATTTTCATTATTGTACGCTGCAGTAAACCAATAATTGCTGAAATTGCTGCTTATTTTAGGTCTGTTTGTTTCGCTGCACAGCAAGTGTAAATTAAGTGTAACATGCAATTGTGGTGTAAGTCAAGTGACGTAAAAAGTGTAAAATTTACCCTACAATCACGTTAGTGAAACAAACGGCGAAGTGCAATTCCATCTTGACTTTTGTATTTGATGGCTAATTTGATAACTGAAAAAAAGCCGGGAAGAAATAAATAATCTATATAATAAGTAAACAGTGATTCTCCCACAAAGTATGTTTGGTGCGTCGAGTTTAGGTGGTGCAAATGCATTTGGTGCGACAGCAGCGGCCACAGCACCAAATAAAATGAAAGATTTCGAAGTTGTTTCTCCCCCAGAATATTCAGTCTTAGAATTTAGTCCAGCTACAGTACAGCAGAATTTCTTAATAGCTGGAAGTTGGGACAGCAGCGTAAGTTGCCGGGAAGTTGAACAATCTGGAAAGACAGTTCCCAAATCAATGAAGACAATGGGAGGACCAGTTTTGGATGTTTGTTGGTCGGATGATGGTACAAAAGTGTTTATAGCCTCCTGCGATAAACAAGTCAAATGCTGGGATTTAGCATCTGATCAAATTGTTCAAGTAGCCGCACATTAGGCGCCAGTTAAAACCTGTCATTGGGTTAAAGGTTCCAATTACACATGCTTAATGACTGGTTCTTGGGATAAGACTTAAAAGTTTTGGGACACGTGGTTTCCCAACCCCATGATGGCAATTACACTTCCAGAAAGATGTTATTGTGCAGATGTAGACTATCCTATGGCTGTTGTTGGCACAGCCGGAAGAGGACTAATTGTTTACTCGCTTGAAAATAAACCTACCGAATTCAAGCGACAGGACAGTCCTCTTAACTGTCAACATAGAACTATAGCTATTTTTAAGGATAAGAAAAAGCAACCAACAGGTTATGCCCTAGGAAGTATCGAAGGCAGAGTTGCTATTCAATACGTTAATCCACTAAATCCAAAAGATAATTTTACATTCAAATGTCATCGGTCTACAAACAGAAATGCTGGATATCACGATATTTACGCTGTCAATGATATTGCATTCCATCCAGAGCATGGAACATTAGCGACTGTAGGATCAGATGGATTATTCGGTTTTTGGGACAAGGACGCCAGAACAAAACTGAAATCTTCAGACGTATTAGATCAACCGATTACAAAGTGCCGTTTTAACTCGCGCGGGCACATATTTGCATATGCATTAGGTTACGATTGGTCAAAGGCACACGAGCATTTCAATCCAGCAAAAAAGCCAGTTATATTCCTGCGATCTTGCTATGAAGAGCTAAAACCGCGGATTCCCTAAACATTTTTTACCAAAAATAAAATACCATTTCGACTTTGTCACTAATTGTTTATTTGATTAAATTTAAGATTGACAAGTTAAAAAAAAAAAAAGTTGAATTTCTTGATTGCAAAAATTGCTTTTTTTTTTTTTTATATATGATGATGCCAAAGCTCAGGGGATGCCCTATGATGCTTAAGCACAGCCTTGGCAGGAAAGGAATTAAGGATGAGGGAAATGGGTTAGGAGTTTGGGTGAAGGAGGTGTCGATGTACGCCCCGTTTGAAAGTTTCAGGCTGATAAGACGAGGGAAAAACAGAAGATGGTAAACTGTTCCACATTCGTGTTGTTCTGCTTAGAAAAGATTCCCGAAATTTGACGGTACGTCCAAATTTGACCTGGAGAGTATAGGGGTGGGAGCGGCTTGTTGATCTTGTATCGCGTGTTGTCATGAGTCTACAAGGAATCAGGCTAGCAATTTCGTTAGAACAATGGCCATGGAAATAACGATAGAAGAGTGAGAGACAACCGACATTCCGTCGATGCTCCAGAGAGTCAAGACCCTCAGAGATTGAGGGATCGCCAATAAGCTTAACAGCTTTACGCTGGACTTTGTCTAACGCGGACAGTGCGGTGTGTCCGGCCCCTGCCCAAATATGGGAATTATATTCAAGTCTAGGCCTAATGTGGGACTTGTAGATCAGCGCTAAGTCAGGTGGGGTGAAATATTTCTTACATCTCTGTAGAAAACCCAAACATTTCATCGCATTTTTAGCGATTGCAAATATATGATCAGTCCAGCTAAGATTGCTGGATATCTCGATACCCAAGATGTTTAGGGAGGGTGAATTGGGTATATTCACTCCGTCGACTGAAATGGGTTGGGGGTGAACTGGGCGTTTTTTAAGGGACATTAAACAGCATTGTGTTTTGGATGCATTAAACGTAACACGATTTGCTCTGCCCCAAGCAAGGACCTTGGAAATGTCGTTGTTTAATGATCTAAACATGCGTTCCCGATTGACTTCTGTAGCATTTCCACGTGAATTCATAACAGAATCAAATGAGTACGCGAAATCAAGGGTGCTGTCGTCGGCGAAACTATGAATAGGATTGAGAGTAAGGGATAAGAGATCATTAATAAAAAGAAGAAATAAGGTTGGTGAAAGAACTGAACCCTGAGGTACACCGGCATTTATTTCGTAGGAATCAGAAGTAACTCCGTCAATTACTACACGAATTGAACGGCCTGACAAAAAACTCTCTATCCATTTAACGAGGGTAGGGTGCAGACCAAATGTTTGAAGTTTGGCTAAAAGGGCAACATGCCAGACTCTATCAAAAGCCTTTGAAATATGAAGAGCGACGATTTCAGACTCACCAAAATTATGAAGACAATGATTCCAACGTTCCGTTAGAGCCGTTAGTAAGTCTCCGGTTGAGCGGCCAGTGCGGAAACCGTACTGGCAATCGTTGATAAGATGGTTGTTTTCTAGATATTTCAACAACTGAGAGTTGATGAGTGATTCAAAAACTTTAGATATGATCGAGGTTAGTGCAATTGGTCTGTAGTTAGAGGAGTCGCATGCCTCTCCTTTTTTAAGTATCGGCTGGACATGAGCAAGTTTCCATACACTTGGAAACATTCCTGTTGAATATGACAGGTGAAAAAGTTTGCGCAGAGGTTTAGCCAAAGCAGAGGCGCAGCATTTTAAAACAAGGGGCGAGAAACCATCAGGGCCAGTAGCTTTGGACACGTCGAGTTTTGAAAGTACTCTAAAAACTTCGCGAGTGCGAAAGTGTAGCGTCTTTTGCCTACTAGTACATTGTGATGGAGATGGAAGTGGCTGCGATGAAGGTGGTAAGTATGAATTAGCAGCAAAATTAGCAGCAAACAGGTTGGCCTTGTCCAATGAGTCAGTAAAAACATTCCCATTATAAATGAGTGGTGGTGTTGACGAACAGGTGAAATTGTTCTTTACGGTTTTTACTAGAGACCAGAAACCCTTACTACCCTTTTGGGTAAAAAAAACCTTCCGTCTGATGTTCTGGTCGAAATTGAACTTTGCCCGACTAATTG
The DNA here is from genome assembly GCA_964036015.1 of Leptarthrus brevirostris. NCBI lineage: Eukaryota > Metazoa > Arthropoda > Insecta > Diptera > Asilidae > Leptarthrus > Leptarthrus brevirostris. Next base: position 101,672,090 of record OZ038372.1, on the reverse strand, counting down.
CTGAATTGCAAATATTACGCGCATCTCTATAGATACGTCTCAATTCCTCTGAAGGGCACAATTTATATGCCTGGAAGGCTGCTTCCTTATTTTTAATGGCTGCGAAACAGTCATTATTGAACCAATTGGTGTTAGTTGGTTTGATGTTCTTGAAGCTATGAGGAATAAAGCGATGCATTCCAAACCAAAGAATGTTTAAGATATAATCGGTGCATTTGTTAACGTCTCTCACAGAAAAGCAATCGGATCAATCCAGCTCTCCGAGATACTTATTAAGTCCCGCCCAATCAGCATTTTTATAATGCCACACTAATCTTTTGGTGGAATTTAGGTTAGTGGTTGTCAGAGAGGAGATGGAGAATTGGGCGGAGATTAGACAATGGTCCGAATTACCCAAGGGAGACGTCACCGAAACCGAGTATTTTTCTGGATGCGATGTTAGAAATAGATCTAAAAGATGCGCGTTGTGCCCTAAAGTATCAGGAACACGAGTCGGACACTCAACCAGTTGCTGTAAATTAAAAGACTCACTAAATAACTCGACGTGTCTTCCAGACGGGCTTGTGGTAGAAGAATGCCTGAGCCACTGTGTGTTGTGGACGTTGAAATCGCCAGCAAGAACGATTTCAGAAGAGGAGGATATTTCCAAAATCTTATCGATATCGGAGGACAACTTATCAAAGGAACACACAGTGTCAGTGTCAGACATATTCGGGCTGCGGTATAAAAAACAAAAATGAATGATGTGCCGATAGAGTTTAAATCTAATCCAGACATAATTAAATTCTGGATTAGTAGAAGAAAATTGAGGGAGAAGGGAGAATGGCACATCTTTTCTAACATAAACCGCGATTCCCCTCTGAGGAGAGAAGAGTGGCACTAAGTGATAACCAGGGATGTGATACTGATTAATATCAGAATCGGAAACAACCTTGGTTTCGCTTAGTGCAAAAACAGCCGGATTTTCCGCGATCAAGTGGCAGTAAACCGAAAAATGGTTACTTTTCAAGCCACGAATGTTGCAAAAATTAAATAAAAATTTTTGCATACTCCCGGTCTTAATTTGCCCAAAACAAAACAAAACAAAAACGTACACAAACACAAGGACTGACAAACGGGATCCACAAATGCGAAGCAAAGCCGCCTCTGTGAGAACAATGCCAGCAGCAGTGTTATGCCTGCTGTGCTGAACTTTGATCTCGACAAAGGCAGCCAAATGCTCAGCAGTGGAGACCCGTTAAACGCATTCAATGCAGCACGATTGTACTACATTGAATGTTGGATGGAAAAAACGATATGAAATGAAACGAACTCACCAGACTGTGCTTTCAAATAGAGCATAAAAGCCCCTCACCCCGGCGAAGATGGCAACAGCACTTATATATTTTTAACTTAAAATCGCGCTTTCGCAACCGTATTTAAAGTTTATTTTTTTATTGGGGGCAAGACACGGCGGCACGTCTGTCCCCGTCAGTAGTTCGACTCAAACTCAATGGATTAAATTAAATTATGAGTGAAGAAGACAATTTTGCATTTCTTTATAAATCATTAAAATAATACAAATTTTCAATAAATTTGGTACATAATTCATGACTAATTATTTATTTATATAATATATTATAATATAAATATACTTCGGCTTTCTCATTTTGGACAGTATAAGCCTTTTTAAAGGTCCTGACATAATTGACAAATGATTGACAACTAATTACACTTGAATTGAAAATTACACTTGATCAAAAGCAGGTGTAAAAATTTACACTTGAATTGCTACCATTTCAGCGAAACAAACGATTTTGAGTGTAAAATTTTAAGTGTAAAATGTACACCTAGTCGAAACAAACGACTTTTGACAGTTTTTCTGCCCTAAGTGTAAGAAGTGTAATACAAGTGTAGCGAAACAAACATACCATTTATCGCCATAATGTTCAATTGTATTTTGACAGTGGGTGCCACTAATAAACTCGAACACAGGGTTTAGCACTTGGAAGCAGATGACACTGCGGTACAGGGTCACAGTAACTCTAGTTGTCCCCGGTGTTATGTCTCGGTAGCAAAATCGAAAACACTCTATATATTCTAAGGTCAATGCAATTTGGAAAATCCCAAAGAATGTCAAACTGTTGGACGATTTGAAGTAATTTATTTGTCGACGAAGACATCTGGAATAAATACAATTTAACATTTTTCTACAAAAATATAACATATATTTCTAAAGCCCCTATGAAAATTAATTTTTTTCACATTTTTAACGCACTAAAATAAATGAAAGTGTCCACTGCGCGTAAAAGACATATAACTGTTTTTATAAAAGATATCAATAGTTTTACCGCTACAATTTAATTTGTTTTAATTTAATTAAATTAAAAAAACTGCTATATTGAACAAGGTTATATTTGCTATACACAACAATAATTGCAATATATTTATAATTAAATTTTAAATTTCTCCCAAATGTATTAACAATCTCTCAAGTTTTAATGTGGAATTGTCAAAATAAAGAACCCAGACACCTGAAAAATGCGAATAGAAATACATTTTTAATGCATTTTTTTTGCAGTTTTTAATTTTTATGACATCCTTGAATTCTTTATCCCTATATGCATACTCATTCACACCAATTGCTAATTGAACTTGCATATTATTCGTATCACTCTAATTATATTAAGGATGTATTAAAAATGTGGAAGAAATGAAGTATCATACGGGTTTAAAGGTTTTTATTTTTTATTCGGGGAGAAATATTTACGAATGTGCGGGGTGAAAACAAAGAATTTAAGTAACACATCCACTGACCAATCCCAATGTGCGAAATTGGTGTACAACTAGATGCAATCGGATGAAGATGTATTAAAAAAAAAAAACAGAACGAAGTTTAACGAAACCCTTTACACCAAAACCATAAAAAGTTCGGAAACAAACCAAGCTTATCAATTTTTACAACAACCCATTACAGAAGATTTGTGGTATAAGATGATACCAACCTCGATGCGTTAGTGAAGATTACAGTGTGATGAAAGTTCTGTTCTTGAAAATAACTCCGCAGTTGTAAATGTACCACTGCGAGATGTCAAGTCCTTATCATGATGATGGTTCCGCAGTTGGAAATGCTACCAGCGTAATGAAAGGCCTTCTTTCTTGGTGAACTCCTCCTTTGAGTATAATTCCGCAGGTGGAATGTTACCACTGCGGGATGTGCAGAATGTTGTCACTGCAGGATGTGGATCTTTTTCTTGAATATTCCACAGGTGCAAATGTCACCACACTACGATACGTGCAGCCTTCTTCTTCATAAATCCGCAGGTGGAAATATTATCACCCTGCGAGATTTGAAGTCTTCTCCTCGATAATTCCGCAGGTGGAAACGTTAGACATCCACCAGCTCAGAAATCTACCATAAGATATCAACAGGATCTTGCGATGCTGACCGCTAGGGATTCAAAAGTTGACCTCTGTTCCAATGGGCTTCCTACGTCGACAAAAGAGGACAACAAATATATCCAAATTAAAGATGCTGTAGATGAACGCCAGTATAGATAATTACGCCTCTTAGTAAATAAAATGTTATAATATTTATTTTTAAAGTTTTAACAATAGTATTTTTAAATTTTATTAACATTTAGATTGAACGCTAAATGCGCACTGACTATCCCTAGCTTTCCCTGCTCCTTTTATACAAAAAATACAACTAAAAAGCTTACTGTGTTTGTAAAAAAATGAAACATAAAACAAACAAACAAGTGAACATTATAGTAACAAAATGTTGCTATTTTCATTTCCTTCTGTTTTTTCTGCATCGTCTTCGTCCGCAGATGCAGGTATCCGCTTCAGGAATGCTTCACATCATACAACAATTACCTCTTAAACTGTGGCGGCAATATCTTTTGCCAACAAAACTGCGCCTGATGAGGCTATTTCTAACGAAACATTCACTCGTGATTCCTTAAATACATCCAAAACACAATCAACGGAAAAAGGCCAATCCATATCAAATTAATCAAAAATGGTTTCTGACAAAGTTTTTTTTATTTTTTATTTCTTTTTACCTAAGTTTTTATTATACTCAGGAAGTTGAAAACAGATATTAATTAATTTTTTAGATGTTTCGTTTTTTTCTGCATCAGCCCATTTTGAATTTTACAAAGGCTTGTGTTAAACAATATAACTTCTTGGTTTTAAAGATAATCAGTTAAAACAAAAACAATGTGAAAGAGTATTGAATGTACAATATTAATTTAGGCCTTGTTAGATGCTGCATCTAAGGATCCCAATTATCAATTAGACTTAATAAATTATAACCCCACATAGTCATGTAAGCATTTATTGTTTTATTTTATACATTTAATGTAGGTCAATAGCCAAGATATGTAATAGTAAGCTTTATTCATGTCATTTACCTCAATTCATTCACGAAATTTAACACCTTGCACATCGAAGAACGTTTGCCTGAGTCATTAACCTCATGCAATGTTTTGGTATGAATTTAACTTCAGTTAATATTGCATTGTAAACATTTTTGAAAATTGACTGAACTTGTTATGTTGGATTTTAGCTTTTGTTGCACTAGGCAATTATTAATTTTTGTTAATGTTAGCGTAAATTTTGTATTTAAGATCGATTTTACAGTAATAAAATGTTCAGTATCTTATTGAATCTCGAGAGTGTTTTAATTGATGGTTATCTTCGGTCGAGTGCTCTGTTTTAAACGTAATTAATAATTCATTCCTTTACAGTTCTGGTATTCGGTTTAAGTGCCGTTTATACCAGTGAAAATAAAACAAGTTCATAAAAATGTTTGAATTTTTCAAAGTTCGTCATTTTAAATTTTTTTTTTACAAAAAAAACCTTGATTCATTCTGCTTTGGTACCACAAGTTTCGAAATGGGAAACTTATCTTTTACATTTTTTTTCCTCTTAAAAAATGTTTCTCTCTTTTTTTCTGCAATTGAACCATGTGTTAATCGATTAGTTCATTGACTAATCTTCAGTTTATTTCTCCGTTTCTTGTGTCTAATATAAAATAGTTTTTAATAAATATATCAATGATATTTAATGATAAATAACTCAATAAAAAGGTTTCTGAATAATCCTGAATTAATGTTACAGATTTATTTCATGGATAATAAAATAAGTAATGATATATGTTTGTACATAAACGTTATATAGTTTATATTGAACATTTTGTCGGCGTTTAAACAATTTGCTTATCAACAGGTAGTTGTAGACTCACTCTCGCAGCTGCTATTTTTATTGTACCACCAATGCCATCACACGGTAATTTTCCGTGCACAGTTGTAAAAAATGCTGCTCACCAGGCATTCCGAAATCAATGTTGTGATAGTATAAATTTACAAAATTTTTGAAATTTTTAAATTGCTGAAGAGCTCCGTCCGAAAAATAGTAAATTTTGCTAACTTTTTTAGATATATCCTTTACAAAATCAGTTTTTATTTTGTTGAACATATGTACTGCAACATCGTCATGGTTATTGCAATCTGAAATAATCACTAAACTTCTTTGTTTCATTTCATTATTTATTTTAAAATAAATAACTACTGGAAAAACAGTGGCTGAATTATTATTCCACTGAAAACCAGATGCAGAATTTTGGACGACGAAAGCATAATTTTCTGCAAAACCACAAATAATAAATAATGCATCTATTTTCAACGAAATTTTTAAAATCATTAAGAGAATGATTTTAAAAATTTCGCTTGTTTTTTAGCGATGTATAAGTGAGGTAACAGTGTTTTCAATTTTCTGCAAAAATCTTCGACGAAATCATATGAACCCTTGATGAACGTTCCGAGACTAGTTCTTGGTTTTGAAGTACAGTATTTGTAAGTGACATTTTCGATTTCATTTTCATCCAAAAATGTACTGAAAACATCAGATAACTTATCTGTCCAGGGCAATTTTTGCAAGTACTCAAGTAGCATTGGAATAATGAATGCTCACATACAATAATATTTAAGCAATCAGTATAATGCTGCATTGGCTTTTCAGCGTCCTTTGTCAATGATTGTAAATTAGCTCCAAGAATTAAGAAATATAAATTTTATTATGATTATTAATTTGATTTATAATTACCGAGCATCATATGTGAGTAAAGAAGCAAATTTAGAAAATCCGACTTTTTTGCAAACGGTATTCTTCCCAAAAACTTTGATATAATTCTTTTAGGTTCGAAATATCGAAAGAATAAGTCGTTTTTGCACATGTATACGCTTGCCATAATCATCCCGCATCGAAACAAAATCGTTAATGCCTGGCATCAGAGCGCCATACTCATCATCGGTATAAAAATTGAAAATTTTTACTTTCAATTGATCAGAAATTGTTCGCTCTAAAAATAAAAAAGACTGTTAAAAAGAAAATTGCTTAACAGCACCTGAAACCTGAAAAAGATACGCTAATCATACTTAATAACTCTGATAAATCCATGCAGGGTAGATTTAAGGTCCTGAAATTCATGTAAAGTAAAATGTGTGGATTTATCGGAATTATCAGTGTGAATAGCCACCGCTATATTAAATATGCCATGTGCCATGTGTTTTGAAGTATTCATCGTTCTACTAATTTTTCTTTTAGTCCATCTAGTTGACAATAGAGTTAAAATTTGAATTTTTTTGTTTTTTCTGTATTTTCATCATTAAATTTGGCCTTTAAAACTTCTATTAATTCACGAAAATTGTCACCATCATCTTCAAAATTTGACTGCTCATCGGTAGTAAGAAGTAATAAATTTTTCAAATGAAAAGAAATTTTATTAATTTTACGGTTTAAATATTTATAATCGTTTAATTTTCCTGAAGGAATTGGTGATTCATTCAACAAATACAACGCATTATTTATCATAGACAAAGATTGTTGAACATTGTCACTGTCCCTGTTACTGTTAGCGTTATTATCACGATCATCACTTACATCATTTTCACTGTCATTTAAATTATCGTCACCATCATTAATATAATTTGTTTGTTGTTTAATAATCACTGATGCTTTTCTAGAGGCAGTGCACAATGTATGTGAAGCACTTAATTTTATAATCTGTTCCAAAAAGATTGGCAGTACACGCTCTTATGGACTATTACTGTCTGCCTTATTTTCCCATAATTTTCCTATGCATGCATCCCTCTTCCTCAGCACGCTGTTGCCACGATTTCAACTCAAAACATTTGCCTAATTTTATTTTCTTTATTAAATTTTTTTTTTATGAATGACCGGGCATAATTTTGTAACGCGTGGACCGATTTTGATGACTCTTTCTTTGTTGGAAGATTATCCTATGGGTGGAACCTAACTTCGTAATGCGTGGACAAATTTGGATATGATACGCCATTGCTAATAATAGAAAAATGGAGCGAAGAAGGTTAGTCTAACTTCGTTACGCGTGGATCGCTTTGGTTGATTCTTTTTCTCATCTATAGGGTAGGTTCCCCCAATAATACTGCGATAAAAATTTAAAGAGTCAAGTACGGTTTTGTAGAGGGGACGGATGTTAACTTCCTAATCCGTAGATCCGATTTGGATAATTATTATTTTTTTTTTATGTAGAGTATAATCCCCCATTGCTAAGATGAAAATAAATTTTGATCTAGGTTGGGGATGGGGGAGCTCTAGGCTAACTTTGTAACGTGCGGACCGATTTCGATAATACTTCTTTTGATGTGTACAATATATTCCCCCATTGGTATCACGACAAAAATAATTAATAAATTTTGATCCAGGTTGGGGATGGGGGAGCTCTAGGCTAACTTTGAAACGTGCGGACCGATTTCGATAATACTTCTTTTGATGTGTACAATATATTCCCCCATTGGTATCACGACAAAAATAATTGGGCAGGTGGTGCAGATTGGGTCGGGATGTCGTGTTGCCAAACTTTTTAAGGTATAGACCTTTTTTCTTTTAACACCTGCGTACCTCGAAAACTTTTTTTTGTTGCTGGACACCTTCACAGAAAACCGAAATATTTTATCGGAAGGTTAGTGTGACGAGTCACTAATTGTCAAATTATACTACTGTTCAATTTTTTTGGATTATTATTTAGTTTTCGGCAGCTAGAAGAAGCTTTATTAATTTTTTTTTATCTCACAATTCATTGAAATTGAATGGTTTTTACTATAATCAAATGACAAATAATAACAGCTGCAGTTTTGATACATGAAAAAAACACATGGAATAAAACAGCCATCACTACAAAGTTTTCGAGGTGCGCAGGCGTTAAATAGGTAGAACGTGTTGACCTAGCCAGAGCTTTACATACACAAATATAGGGTTTTGAGAAAATAATATGAACGCTGATTTTATTAAAGGTATATTGTTTTTATATATTTTGTTCTAATGAATGCACACACACATAATGATCTACTCTTGTTTTTATTTAATGGGTGGATTGTATAGCACTAGCTATTGAAGCATATACGCGAAGACTCTAAATGTCTATATATGTATGTGACCAGATTCTTTATGATAGAAATTGTCTTTCCTGAAAGTGATGAGATTTCCAGCTAGCTCCTATTCATACAATGGGGAAAATTCAATCTTGGTTACAAGAGCAGGAAAGGCTAATTGGTCTTAATATTGCCTTGGTTTGTCTTGAAAAAAAAATTTAGGATTGACATCCTCCATCACAGTTTATTAAGAAACTGGAACAATTTCTGCGGGAAAAATATGTGTACAACGTTCTAGATTTGTACTGATCCATTTCTATTATTCATTATGATTATATAAATTCTGATTATTACAATCTAATATTACACAAGCAGACTAAAGTATCTACGTTAAGGAAAAAAGTAACCTATATTAAGCTTATTCTTCCGTTGAGACCTCGACGACCTCGAAGTGAAAATGGATAACATTAAAACATATGACTTTTGAGGCTTTCGCTTTTCCTACTCCGATTATGTGGAAGTAAAACAAGTGTTTATACTTTTTTCAAAAATTTTTGCTACTCCGATTATGTGGAAATAAAACAAGTGTTTTTACTTTTTTCAAAATTTAATAACTTCCACCAAGAGTCTTTTGAAAGGAAACTTTCTGATAAAGCAATATTTAACCAGTATTGGTATTTTATGAAATTGATGGACTAAAAATCCTCTTCATAAAATTCGTACTTTGTTTTCAAACTGAGTACTTATAGGAGTTGAGGTTTTGAACTTCCGTCATGGATCTCCGTGGTGGAAAGTGTAAGTACCACGCTGATGATGACCAGCTTACACTTTCGGGTCGAAACATCTATCAAAAAATTTTGAGCGTTCATATTTTTGAGCAATCACCATCCCAAAATTGTTGCTACTCCGATTATGTGGAAGTAAAACAAGTGTTTTTACTTTTTTCAAAATTCAATTATTTTACCAATACAACAAACATTGGCAATAGGACGATAATTTAATATATCACATTTTCCCCCCTCTTGTGTAGGGTAATAATCACATATAGTTTCAAGGGTTTTGGAAAAATACAACAGCAAATAGACAAGTTTAATAAATGACAAAGTGCAGAGACTATATATAAAAATGTTCTTTAAGACGGTTTCTTCGTCAGGTCTATGGATTCAAGGATAGTCGGATAAAGCCTCGTCAAATGTGTAAAATTCTTATCACTAATGCCACAGCCTGTTACCAAAAACGCAGTACTATAGAAGTCACAAAGTAGATTGGCAGTCGTAGTCCCGATGTCTCTAAAGCTCAACATAGAGGAGTAACAATCACAATTGAGGTTAGAGTGACTCTAATTCTCTCTAAATCGTCATTATAAGGGACACCAAGAACAGAGCATGGAACATGGAATACGCAGCGTGTCAGAATCGCTCCTTGCGGAATAGGTTCCAAGCTTTATTTTTAAATTGCTTAAATGCTTGACGGAACTATTAAACGAAAGCTGATATGTCGTTGCTATTTTTAAACAGGAACACAATTAGCAAATCAGATAGAAGCAGCTTTATCATTGCCACGCTCATTAAAAATATTCTTCCAATTACAGGAAAAAGGCCATTCATTAAGCTTAGAAAAAAAATTATTTTTTAATTACAACCATATTTCCTTGAATGAAAAGATTTCAACATTACAGGATCAAAACCAAGAAAAAAATAAACTGCCGGGTGATGGCGAGATTCAGGAATCTAGGGAAACAGAAAACTACTCACGAGAGTACATATTGAAGGAGGACCTCGTTGATAGGCTTTTGGATAACTTTGTGTAGGTCGTAGACGAGCTTGAGCGCTTCCGTGTAATGGAGTCACGGTCAATAAAGTTGTAGGGCCAGATATCGGCGCAAAGCACCGACTGGCAAAGGAAGCTTGAAATCAGCAGAGAACAAACGACCTTTCTGTCCACCTCGTACATCAAACCTACTACATTCAACTAAGTTGCAGTTAGTTGATAAGAAAATACAGCGCGCCCAGTCTTAAGGCCACTGCAGTACACTAAGGTCTCACAGCGTCAACAACTTCTCAAACAGGTGAATCTGGTAGTGCGACATCGCCAACATCATCACAAGTGACTGATTCAGGTGTTGCGGCATTGAAAACCAAAGAAGGGACAGCAGCCGAAGAAGAAACAGCAGCAGAGAAAGAACACCAAAACTTTACGGAAATACCTCTCCACACGATTACCAGGAACACAGAACTGTGTACCTTTTCTTTTACTTCCTCACTTTGAGTGTGACTTTGTCCGATCAGTAGGAGATCCATTAAAGCAGGTATAGCCGTAGGTTGTACAGTATCCGGTTTGCTCCTATCACGACCAGAAAAACGATCAGCCGCCAAATAAACTCCAGTACAACCTAGCTTCGCATCGAAACGTACACCCTCCTAGCCCAAATCGGCGCTACGAAGCAGAAACCGCACATAAGACGAGATAGCTCGAATCAAATCCGAATTAAAATTGTAATTTCACAGTCGATGACCACGATTACACGTGCCTTTTAAATGGCGATAACTTTTTAATAATATCCTCGCAAGCAGAGAGAACAGGATTAACACTAGTTTTATTACATTGCTTAGGATCCATAATTGCTCTATGGATGTCCTGAATTGAGCTATGTATGTTTGTCAATCATTGAAAGCTCATGCCACTTACCCAGCAAGAGGTCATGACTGGCATTAGATTGGCTTACCAAGGCAAAGAGGATAAGAGGTCATAAATTTTTCGGTTCAGCGCATTAAATCGTCAAAAAGTGCTAAACAGTGCCGAACAGCCTAGTAGGGATGTTATTAAATCTTTTAGCAATATATACCCCTACTTAGTGGAGATCTTGTCGACTATGATCTTCATTAGCCTAAGGACGTGACATGGATTGATGTTTAAATAGTCAAAATATCTACGAATTTTTTTATAAGAACTTATTTCAAATATCAGGTATTCCTAGCATTTTCTTGAAACCTAATGTAAGGAAAACTTTTATTATTTATTTTCGCAGGCAGAAAAAACATTGTGTAAAACTAGGAAAATAAAAATTTATTGCACATACAATCAAACTAAGTGACTTCGTGAGTTTATTTCACCCATCACCATATTTGTACAAATATGTATGTAACCCTTGAGTTGTAAATTTTGAATACTAACGGGAAGTAAATTTTAAAATGTATCTATAAAATAGCTGAATGCATAAAACATGAGGTGAAGTGAACATGCATCAGGCTTAAACGCCAAAAGATATTATTCAATCACACGATAGCGAATATATACTTAGAAAACTTAAATCATGTGTAACAAGTTCCTGGTATAAAATCAATACTGCAGAGTTACTTATCCAGGTCACGAAAATCTTGACTTTTCTAGTCTGTGGAAACAAGCGCTTACCATAAAATATACTAGAGTCATGGTATCTCGGAAACTGCATTACCCTCTATAAATAAGTAAGAGGGTCAGTTCTTCATGTTACAAGCTCTAGGTCTTTGAAGCATAAGGTCCAATATTGATCCACAAATTACTGTCTTTTCTTGAATTGCTTGGCTCGTTTACTATTCAGCTGACAAGACAGAAACAGAATACCTATGTTTAGTGACATGTAAGTACTTAGAAAAGTTCCGATATTTTTTTATCAGACAAGTGAATTTTGACACCCTGCGGAAGCATTTATTGCTTGTTTCATCTTGTCAAAATAAGTTATGAATCTCCATCCCATAGTATAATTGAATTTTTGGAAATTAAATTTTTCAAGTTGTTGGAGATAAGTTTCCGCGTAAAATTTTTAAAGATGGGGAGATGATTATGAAAATTTCGGGTTTTATTAAAATAGTTTTACGGGTATTCGATTATGATGTTGTTGTTGTTGCTGTTTATTAGTAAAAGAAAACTAACTTGAAATTATTAATTTCTTTATTTAATTAAATTGCTTTTGTTTAAAGCCCTTACCACTGGTGGGGAACCTTTACCTTTTGGCAACAAACTGGAAGTGACATTTTACTATTAAAATGAATTTATTTTTATAGAAAAAGTTATGCAGCCACAGCAGAATTAAACAATTCAATGAACCGCGATAAGATTCAATAACAAATTTTATAACAATAAAATTATTGATTGATTGATTACAACGTGACTATTATTATTATTATATAAGGGGTTACCCATATGGTGGGCACTACGACCATGGAGGTCTTTTGTGCCGGAGCCCCATTACTGCAAAAGACCCTCAGCCACCCTGACGTAAGCGAGGAGGTCTTTAACAGGGGAGGATCTAACGTCAGCCGGATTCAGAAATTCACGACTGAAGGTCCTCCTTCTAAGCCATGCTAATGCAGGACAGAAGGACAAAATGTGCAATGTGGTTTCGTCGTCTTCCAAACAAAGCCGACAGTCCGTCACACTAGACAGACCTATTCGGTGTAGATAATACCTAAGCCCATGGTGGCCAGATAGGTAGCCTGAAAGCAGTTTGAGATCCGCATTGCTTAGGGCGGTGATATCATTATAAGCGTAGGGTCTGACAAGTGCCTTGGCCTGGCGAAGCCCAGAGACGTTTCTCCAGTATAGCAGCTGTTGACTCCTACCCCAATTTTCTACAACAGCTCTCGTGGAAGCCCAACTGAGGCTGCAGTAGGGTTCGGGACCTAGGCAGCGTGAGAATGAGCCTTTCCTGGCCAGTTCATCAGCGATCTCGTTGCCCTCGATACCAGAGTGGCTTGGTATCCAACAGAGCGTAACTCTGTTGTAGGTGGCCAGTAGCTGGAGGGTGTCGAAGCACTCCGTAGTAATCCTCGAGGAGAAACTCCATGAGGATAGGGCCTTAAGGGCCGCTTGGCTATCAGAGAAGATAGTAATGTCCGCACCTTTCAGTCCTTTATTGAGGTTGAGAATGGCGCAGGTTTCAATGGCATGGATTTCAGCTTGAAAGACGCTGGGCCGACTACCCAATGCGAGCGAAATCCTAGTGTTGGGGCCAAAGATACCAGAACCAGCACTGTGTGCCATTTTAGAGCCGTCAGTATACCATTTGAGGCATCTGGGATCCAGACTTGGACCACCGCCGTCCCAGTCTGCTCGTTCAGGGAAAATGGTCCTGAACCTTTTGCCAAGGAGCTGCGCTTTGGCAAAAGGTTCAGGACCATTTTCCCTGAACGAGCAGACTGGGACGGCGGTGGTCCAAGTCTGGATCCCAGATGCCTCAAATGGTATACTGACGGCTCTAAAATGGCACACGGTGCTGGTTCATGTGATCCGTTACGGAGCACACATCTAAGCAAGGGATGCGCTTGATGATGCTCATGTGACCCTTGTCGTCAACCGGCATATTATTCAAGAGCTGCAATCTCAGGGCGCTGATAGCAGCAGATTTCATTATAGAGATGTGCAGTGGAGTAAGTCCAATCACTGCCTCCATGGCAGGGGTAGGACAAGTCCTCATTGCTCCTGTCATGGAGAGGCAGGCAAGCCGCTGCAGCTTGTTGCATTTGTCGATTGCCAACCGCTGCTGGACTTTAGGCCACCAAACCAGGGCGGCGTAAGAAACGATCGGCTTGACAATCGTATTGTACATTGAGCTTTCTCACTCTTACTGACTAGATTATGTAAGGCAGTCTCTGTAGATTTGCCTTTTGAGTAGGCAAACTGGGTGGGATGAAGAGGAGATACCTGGTCCAGTTTGTACCTGATATGAAGGTCTAGCAGTCTCTCCATTGTCTTTAATAGAAAGGAGGTTAGACTGATTGGTCTATACGATTTAGGCAGCTCTAGGGGCCTATTGCCCTGTTTGGGGATAAACACCACCACTACCTTCCTCCATAAGAGTGCTAGGTAGCCCCAATTATAGCTGGCTCTAAACAGGTTGACCAACGTGACTAACTCTACTGTGCATTTTAATAAAATCAACTAACTTAAGCATTTATTTAAACTAATTACATTGTCTCTGTGCAGAATGTACAGTTGTATTAATGTGATAACGATATCCTGCTACATTCCTTGATTTGAACTTTTAGTATAGATTAGAAAGAAACCTGTTCAGTTTTTAATTTATCTTTTAGTAAATTGTTTTCTATTTATTGATGCAACCACCGTCTCTTAAATAACCCTGTTTATGACACGTTTTTAGGGTTCCGTAGGGTTGCGATGAAATTTGGAATAATGAGGTAGATTGGAAACCTTAAAACAGACATGATGAGATGTTTGGAACAACAATTTTTTTAAACTCCTCCGCTAGAGTTAAAAGTGTACTCAAAACTTTTCTTTCACTTACTAAACTGATTGGGATGGCTTTAGATAGCTCTCCCTGAAATGTTACACAAACGTTCTGTCAAGGCGCCGCTACCCTTCTCCTTCTCCCCTACCCTTCATTTCTAATACCGATGCAAATGATTTGGACAAAATTCCTGAATATAGCATTTTGTTGGCACTAATTTCATTTTCGACCCATGGTACCACATTTGCGCTCCAACTAATATTTTTCAAGCCACAAAAGCAAAAATTGTGTTAGTTATTAGTAAATTGTTGCGTATCGGCAAAGGAGGCAGGAACACGAAAAAGACCTTTTCAAGGCTTAATATAGTAATTCATTTGACATAGTCAATTGGATTCCGGCAGAGTACTGACTGATAATATACATAACTGAATTTCAGAATGTATTCAAGAAGCTTTGTAGCGATTCGGGACCTTCTGAGAGACCACTATTTATCGTAAAATTGGTCTTCTCCACGATGGTCATGATGGTCGAGAGTTGCAAGCAGGCACGTAACCCGTGAACATAAACAATGGGTATACCCGTTCAAGACAACCGCCCTAATTTGCAGGTGCTCTGCTTAACGTTTATTTATTTAAGCTTAATGCAAGCTATTTCATAAAAAATACAAAATAACAAAATAAATACTACAAACTAAAATAAACAATAATTCATAACAGATAATGTAAGCTACAATATAAGCTATGATTATGATAACTATAAACTGGGGGAGGAAGGAGAATTAGGAAAGGCGATCAAGATGGGCGGGATAAAGATATAAGGCTTTCTGAAGGGATGATTTACTCAGATGGAAGTCAAAGGAGTGGACCTAAGGTTGCGAGGGTTGGTATGGATGGGTAAAGACTGCAGGATTGAAGGGCAGTCTATGGCACCAGCTAGTAGCTGATGAATGAAGAGAACGTCGGAAACATCACGACGTTTACTTAGGGGTTGTAAGTCGATCAGTTTCAGACGGTTTTCATAAGGTGGAAGGTTGAATCTGTCTACCCACGGAAGATCGCGTAGTGCGAAGCGAATGAACCTACGCTGGATGGATTCAATCCTGTTAATGTGGGTTGTTTGTGTAGGTGACCAGATCTGGTTGGCATATTCAAGGAGAGGTCTAACGAAGGAGATATAGAGAGATTTGGAAACATAAGGATTGGAGAACTCTCTAGACCAGCGCTTCACAAACCCTAGCGCGGAGTTAGCTGTGTTAATTATGCTATCAATATGGGAACGGAAATTTAGTTCACTGGTACGTTGGTTAACATGTATGTTCTCGGGGTGGAGGTAAGACGCTTGCGGGAATAAGAGACTGGCATTTGGAGACATTGAGTTCAAGAAAATTTCTCATGCACCAAGTGGTGAAAGAATCGAGGTCATTTTGGAGAAAAAGAGAGTAGGTTGTGGAGGAGATATGTTGAATTATTTTCATGTCATCAGCATAAATGGACAGCTCTGCGTATTTTATGACACAATCAACATCATTAATTGTAAGGATGAAAATTAATGGACCGAGGTGGCTGCCCTGAGGAACGCCGGAACGAGCGACAATGGGGTTAGAAATGGATGAGCTGAAAAGAACATTGTATTGACGGTTGTTGAGGTAGGATTGAATCCAGGAGATGAATCTTGAGGGAAAGCCTAGGCGATCAAGTTTAAACAGGATAACGCCATGGGAGATCTTGTCAAAGGCTGTACTAAAATCGGTGGCGATAACATCAACATCTTTACCGTTTTCCTGGGGACATAGTGTTTTGGAGACGAATTCGGTAAGGTTGGTGGTTGTAGATCTACCTTTGATGAAGCCATGCTGGGAGAGGGAGAAAATAGACTTACAGTGGAAGAACATGGAATCATAGACCAATTTTTCGAATAGTTTAGGTATTGATGATAATTATGCAATGGGTCTGTAGTTGGATACATCGTTCTTGCAGCCTTTTTTGAATATGGGAATAATATAAGAGTTTTTCCATAATTGAGGGAAAACCATTTGAGTGACCGAGAGGCGGAAAAGCAAAGTAAGGGGTTGAACTAGGTGCATGGCACACTTTTTCAGAACTATGGCCGGAATGCCGTCAGGACCGGGGTGAAAGTCATCCGCAAGCCCGTTAATACTGGCGGCGATTTGTTCGGGGTCAGGGTCAAAAGATGTTAACGACGTTTGAGTGCATTTGTCCAAGAATGAAAAGTGGCTAGGGTCAGGTTGGAGCGAATTGTCGCTGAAAGATTTACTGAAGAAGTGTGCAAAGAGGTTGGCGATAACCTGAGGATCTGATGAAGAGGTATTCTCGAGCTTTAGGGTGGAAGGGTAACCATTGGATTTTTTCTTAGAATTAATAAAGCTATAAGAGCACTTGGGGTCGGATATGAGGCTTCTTTCCATCCGTTGGAGGTGCTCATGGAAGAGGATATTACAACGTTCAGAAAAAGAGGTGTAAGCAGACAAGTAGGAAGAATAGTCAGACTCAGTCTGGGTCAGAAGAAAAGTTTGCCAACGTTTATTTCTCCTGTTGGGGAGAGAGCGTAATTCGTTGTCGTACCAAACGGGGGATGAGGAGCAGTTTTTACGAGGAAGAAGAGGGATAGATTGTGTAAGGCAAGCGTGTATTTCCGAATAAAACGTCTCTACAGCAACGTCTATTGAAAGATGTTGAGGGATATTGCCAATGTTGGAGTTGAGGAGCAAGTGATTTAATTTTTCAAAGTCGCTTTTACGAAAATGGAATTAAAGAGAAGACTCGGAGCTTGAAAGCGCGTGAGGGTGTTCGTAGGAGAAAACGAACAAAAACGAGGAACATGGGAGGATGGTGACGATCGAGGGAGGAGAGGAGATGTTCGCTTTCCGCGACAGCCGAGTTAACTGGGTCTGAGGAGAAGATTAAGTCTAATTGTCTGTCCAGAAAGTTTCTGACTCCACTAACTTGAAAGAGACCAGAAACAGAGAGCTGATCGGTAAAAAAGGCTTCTTTGGCGGAAGAGGCGTTTAGGGGGACAAAGTGTGAACAGTCCTCAGACAATGACCATTGAATACGGGGGAGGTTAAAGTCACCCAGTACAATGAATTCATCGGAGGCGTTAGCGTTCTCAAGCATGGTGTCTAACGTTTCGATTACGGACTCGTAGGCTTCTATAGGTTGAGAGGGACGAATATAACAACAAAGAATATACAGAATACACTTATTCAGTGTTAATTTGATACATACAAATTCAGATATTGAAGAGTCGGAGGTCTTAAACAGGGTGGCATCATAACGGTTGTGAGCAGCTATGAGAACCCCACGGCCAGGTAGGTCATTGTTGCCTACACAACCGTCAACACGGAAAATGGTATAGTTAGGAGGGAATAGTTCGTTGTCGAGAATTTCTGGTATTAGATTGGTTTCAGTTAAGGCAAAGATATCATGCGGGAATTTGTGGGAGTTTAGGAAAATATTGGATGTTTTTGTGCGAAGTCCTCTGACGTTCTGGTAATAGACCGACAAGCTGCTGGGGAGAGGTACTTGATCGGAGACCGCAGGTGCATTAGGGGGGAGGTCAGAAATAGAGAAAGCGGGGGGGGGGGGGGGGGGTTAGGAACGAAAGTAGTTTAAGGAGTCGTTGCGACTTTTTTGGAGATGGGAAATGCGGCGAGAACTGACGTACGCATCATAGGTGGATAGATCTTCTGAAACATTATGGGAAGGGATATTGAATGATTCGTGGTACTTAGTGAAAAGTTGATGTAAGACTGTTGTATCTGTGGGCAGGTATTCTTGATGTATACTTAACATGACGTTGGTGCTGGTTTTACCATCAATACAGAAGGAATTCGGTTTGTCGTGCAGAAAGGCAAGAAATAGACGTACGTTTTCGTAAATGCGACGGTCCCGAAAACGGGAACAGAGGTATTGTCCATCATGGGAATCCGCAGAGCGCAAAGTCAATTTAACTGTAGGTGGGATTAGGGGATCGATAAAGGAGTTATGTTCGGATGTAGGAGTTTTGGTTAGCTGAAGGGGCGGTTTAGCGGAGGTAGAAGAAGTTTGAGAAGGGGCCTGCGTTGGCAGGCTTCACTTTCTAAGTGTGTTGTGTAAGGCTATGCATATAAAGTGACTTAAGTGTGCTTGGTGTTCAGTAGAACCGTCAATGTTCCATGTAAAAGCCGCCGCGATAGACTTGAAGTGCGGGTGTTATTTCGTGTCTCTCGTTACCATTTATTTTTCGTGCAACTATACGACAGTCACTCCACAACACAGTGCCGACAAAAGATTCGTCGCAGGTAGATTGTTGTGTTGTTTGTTACCTTGACAATTAATGGAGTGGCGCAAATAGTACGATTTGTCAACAATTAATGGCGAAATACATGATAGTCGCAAGGAGAACTGCATAAATATTTTGACCGCAAAGTGTTGGGAGAGAATTGCAACGTGACCAATTTGAATTTGCTTACTGTCAATGAATATTTTTGGAGGATAACTGATGTGCTTTTTTATTCGCTTGCTCTTGGGATATGTTAAATCTGTTGCGAGGAGGTAATGGGACGTAGCAAATTTTCACACCTAGTAACTTGTTGCAAACGAACAACGTCTACAATCTCAAGCGCTTGGGAGTGATTCATAAATTTCAGTTTTTCATGGTATGCACATTACTCTTTTATTTTTATTTTTTGATCTACGCAACATAGCAACACCAAACAACAGCTAAAAACTACTATCCCAATGGCCTTTTCTAAATTGTCAACAATGTCCTCCTACCATTACAGGTACAGTCACTTCCAAAAGTGAAAAAAATGGTTTGCGATTAGCTAAAGTTCAGCATTTTCCCAAATTTTCTCCGAAATGCATGCAATTAGCATACCCCTTTTTTATTTTTATTAGATTGCCCACTTCTTATTACCTTTCCAAAAAGGTGCAACATGTCCACGTAGAGAAAATATGCAGAAATTTATACGCAGAAATCCTATCGGAGAATATTATAAAAATCAACAAACTCGAATTAATTTTAAAATGCCTTTTATTGAATTTGAAAATAATTACAATTAATCTTGATAAGTAACAAAAGGCGTTCAGAATGTCCACCGCCACTTTGAATGCATGCCAACAATCTCCTTCTAAGTCCCCATTTGAGGAGTATTGCAGCCAGTCTCTCCCGTATTTTCGGCGCTAAATTACCAATTCGGCTTACTAAATCCTCCATATTGTTAACTGGGCTTGAATAAACTTCATCCTTCATTGTTCCCCATAAGAAAAAGTCCAATGGGGTTAAAGTCTGGAGATCTAGCAGGCCAAGGAATCGGTGCACCTCGTCCAATCCAGCGGTTAGGAAATTTTTCACTTAGTATTACCTTCATAATGTAAGCCATATGCGCTGGTACTCCATCGTGCTGATAAAACCTTTCCCTTAGATTATCCATTGAGTTCTGCTCTATAAGATCTGGCAGTATATTGTACAAAAAGTCGGCATAAATCTCACCATTAAGGACTTGCGGCAAAATGAATGGTTCTACCAAATGGTTGCCGATGATACTAGCCCACACATTTACACTGAATCTCTGCTGGAATGAGGTCACCTTTGCCCTGTGTGGGTTAGTGTTCCACCAGGTATGGAGGTTATGGAAGTTCGTGATATCATTCCTGGTGAATTGACATTCATCTGTCCACGGAATTCGGTCCAAAAACGCTCGTCCTCTGAACAATTCACCCAATAGTAGCGATGTTTTAGCTTATTTAGTGTTTTGTCTGTTCCCAGGTGGCCTCCCAATGCACCACTATAAAGATGTTGTAGAATTTCCTCCCGTTTTCCTTCTGGCACCGGAATCTGATAGCGAACAGCAGCATGTGTCGAAAAATACCGATAGATAACATTATCCTTCAGACATAATGTGGTCCACATAGACCAGTAAGCTTTGAGGACAGGATGGAGTTGTGCTATGTTTTCTCGAGGCGGACGGTCATCGATCTCTAGCCAGTGTTTAAGGACCTTAAGTTTGTCGTCTTGTTCTTGATGAGACCCAAGAGACTGCTGGAGTACACTGATTCGCACAGTCACTAGTTGTTTCTCTTCTAATAGTGTATAGTAGCGGCAATCGGTAGCCAAGCATGGACAGTGGGAAAGTGCATCGGAGTTATTGTGCTTCGCTCCTGGCCTATGCTCAATTTCAAAATCAAACGTCTGCAGTCTCTTCAGACAACGCGCGATCTGACCTTCAGGTTCCTGAAAATGCATTAGCGACCGAAGCGATGCGTGATCTGTTCTCAGGAGAGCCTAGCAGGTAGGATTGGAAAGCGTACCTGAACAAGTTTTTCGTTTTCTCAACACTGTCCCTGGCTCGCTGAATTCAACGAAGAAGAAAATAAATCATAATCTTGGATGTGATAAATTATTATCAGGAAAAAAGGAGTCAAATATTAAGAGACATTATAGTAGTGTACACAAAATTTATATTACAAATCGATGAATTAAGTGATTATTCTAAATCTGATAACAATAACATAAATGCAAAAGCAGTTGCTGAAAGAGCTCGAAAAATTGCTACTTGCATGTGAACATGGACAAAAATAAATTTATCAAGTGTTGCATTGGACTTTAACTGTGATTTCGAATTTAAGACGATAAAGACTATTTAAAGATGTTAATATCTATTTACGAAAAAAATTTAAAACTAATTAAATTCAAAAAATATTGGATTAATAATAAAAAAGTAACGACCAAATAAAATAAATAATTTCTAAGAGGATAAGAACCATAATGATTTCTTTGAAAGTCGTTATCGCTACGATATTGGACCGAAGCATCCTATGTGTCAACATACAATATGTAGGAAACTTCAAAATTTATATTAACACAATTGGTGAGTTTAGACATTATTCATAGGTATTTTTGAAGTTATGTAAAACATGTAAATTTATTGTTTAAGGCATGATTCAAGTACTTCTCAGTACTACATAACCTCAAATATGTCAAAAAACAAAGTTTTTTGAACTTTCAGGTTTAGAATATCTCAAAAACCTGACGTTATAGAGCAATTCTGAGCCCGGATTCGGTCTCAGCGGGAAAAATTACTTCGGAAACAAGTATTCATCGTCCAGGGGCACACAATTTTGTAAACTAGTGTAATCTAATGAATATCGCTTCTCAGGATAATACTAGCGATAGCAACGTTCCTACGACGTCTTCGAATCCTGATCCATACGCAAGATTAAATGCGAGAATGGTTATGATAAATCTTTGAAACAAAAGTTACTCGTACTCAGCGAAGTAACCACTTCCACTAGATGCAAATATTTTAAATTATTAGAAAATGTCTAACCAAGGAAATGATATAACCAAACTTGTTCAAGTTGCACTTGCGGTTCCAGCCGCACAAGTTTCTGTGGAAAGAGCATTTAATGCCTTATCACTCATTTTAACAAAACTTAGAAGTAAGTTATCGAACTTTATCTTAAATAGTTAGTATATTGATGACAAAAATAAAATTTTCCGTATTATAAAATGTTGATCTAAATTTCTTAGATGAAGATTCATTTTGAAATTAACAATTACTACATTACATATTCTGTTTTTTGTTTACCTAATCCCTTTTAAAACTTAATTATGATAATAAGTAAAAGGAGAAAATTTTAAATAAAATAAATAATTTTCAAAGAATTAAAGAGCATATTTTCATTTATCCTACTAACGCATACCTAATTAATACACGACAGAAATATGACTGAGCCAAAACTGTACTTTTAAAAAATACCTGTAATGTTAACTTATCATACAGGAGAGATTCAGTCTGTCAGAATATTAATTTCTGAAACAACTTACCTAGGATTTTTTTTTCGTTCGCCAAATTCTTATTTCCACCAGAAATCGACGGTTTATCGTTTTAATGACGGTTGTTGAGGTAGGATTGAATCCAGGAGATGAATCTTGAGGGAAAGCCTAGGCGATCAAGTTTAAACAGGATAACGCCATGGGAGATCTTGTCAAAGGCTGTACTAAAATCGGTGGCGATAACATCAACATCTTTACCGTTTTCCTGGGGACATAGTGTTTTGGAGACGAATTCGGTAAGGTTGGTGGTTGTAGATCTACCTTTGATGAAGCCATGCTGGGAGAGGGAGAAAATAGACTTACAGTGGAAGAACATGGAATCATAGACCAATTTTTCGAATAGTTTAGGTATTGATGATAATTATGCAATGGGTCTGTAGTTGGATACATCGTTCTTGCAGCCTTTTTTGAATATGGGAATAATATAAGAGTTTTTCCATAATTGAGGGAAAACCATTTGAGTGACCGAGAGGCGGAAAAGCAAAGTAAGGGGTTGAACTAGGTGCATGGCACACTTTTTCAGAACTATGGCCGGAATGCCGTCAGGACCGGGGTGAAAGTCATCCGCAAGCCCGTTAATACTGGCGGCGATTTGTTCGGGGTCAGGGTCAAAAGATGTTAACGACGTTTGAGTGCATTTGTCCAAGAATGAAAAGTGGCTAGGGTCAGGTTGGAGCGAATTGTCGCTGAAAGATTTACTGAAGAAGTGTGCAAAGAGGTTGGCGATAACCTGAGGATCTGATGAAGAGGTATTCTCGAGCTTTAGGGTGGAAGGGTAACCATTGGATTTTTTCTTAGAATTAATAAAGCTATAAGAGCACTTGGGGTCGGATATGAGGCTTCTTTCCATCCGTTGGAGGTGCTCATGGAAGAGGATATTACAACGTTCAGAAAAAGAGGTGTAAGCAGACAAGTAGGAAGAATAGTCAGACTCAGTCTGGGTCAGAAGAAAAGTTTGCCAACGTTTATTTCTCCTGTTGGGGAGAGAGCGTAATTCGTTGTCGTACCAAACGGGGGATGAGGAGCAGTTTTTACGAGGAAGAAGAGGGATAGATTGTGTAAGGCAAGCGTGTATTTCCGAATAAAACGTCTCTACAGCAACGTCTATTGAAAGATGTTGAGGGATATTGCCAATGTTGGAGTTGAGGAGCAAGTGATTTAATTTTTCAAAGTCGCTTTTACGAAAATGGAATTAAAGAGAAGACTCGGAGCTTGAAAGCGCGTGAGGGTGTTCGTAGGAGAAAACGAACAAAAACGAGGAACATGGGAGGATGGTGACGATCGAGGGAGGAGAGGAGATGTTCGCTTTCCGCGACAGCCGAGTTAACTGGGTCTGAGGAGAAGATTAAGTCTAATTGTCTGTCCAGAAAGTTTCTGACTCCACTAACTTGAAAGAGACCAGAAACAGAGAGCTGATCGGTAAAAAAGGCTTCTTTGGCGGAAGAGGCGTTTAGGGGGACAAAGTGTGAACAGTCCTCAGACAATGACCATTGAATACGGGGGAGGTTAAAGTCACCCAGTACAATGAATTCATCGGAGGCGTTAGCGTTCTCAAGCATGGTGTCTAACGTTTCGATTACGGACTCGTAGGCTTCTATAGGTTGAGAGGGACGAATATAACAACAAAGAATATACAGAATACACTTATTCAGTGTTAATTTGATACATACAAATTCAGATATTGAAGAGTCGGAGGTCTTAAACAGGGTGGCATCATAACGGTTGTGAGCAGCTATGAGAACCCCACGGCCTGGTAGGTCATTGTTGCCTACACAACCGTCAACACGGAAAATGGTATAGTTAGGAGGGAATAGTTCGTTGTCGAGAATTTCTGGTATTAGATTGGTTTCAGTTAAGGCAAAGATATCATGCGGGAATTTGTGGGAGTTTAGGAAAATATTGGATGTTTTTGTGCGAAGTCCTCTGACGTTCTGGTAATAGACCGACAAGCTGCTGGGGAGAGGTACTTGATCGGAGACCGCAGGTGCATTAGGGGGGAGGTCAGAAATAGAGAAAGCGGGGGGGGGGGGTTAGGAACGAAAGTAGTTTAAGGAGTCGTTGCGACTTTTTTGGAGATGGGAAATGCGGCGAGAACTGACGTACGCATCATAGGTGGATAGATCTTCTGAAACATTATGGGAAGGGATATTGAATGATTCGTGGTACTTAGTGAAAAGTTGATGTAAGACTGTTGTATCTGTGGGCAGGTATTCTTGATGTATACTTAACATGACGTTGGTGCTGGTTTTACCATCAATACAGAAGGAATTCGGTTTGTCGTGCAGAAAGGCAAGAAATAGACGTACGTTTTCGTAAATGCGACGGTCCCGAAAACGGGAACAGAGGTATTGTCCATCATGGGAATCCGCAGAGCGCAAAGTCAATTTAACTGTAGGTGGGATTAGGGGATCGATAAAGGAGTTATGTTCGGATGTAGGAGTTTTGGTTAGCTGAAGGGGCGGTTTAGCGGAGGTAGAAGAAGTTTGAGAAGGGGCCTGCGTTGGCAGGCTTCACTTTCTAAGTGTGTTGTGTAAGGCTATGCATATAAAGTGACTTAAGTGTGCTTGGTGTTCAGTAGAACCGTCAATGTTCCATGTAAAAGCCGCCGCGATAGACTTGAAGTGCGGGTGTTATTTCGTGTCTCTCGTTACCATTTATTTTTCGTGCAACTATACGACAGTCACTCCACAACACAGTGCCGACAAAAGATTCGTCGCAGGTAGATTGTTGTGTTGTTTGTTACCTTGACAATTAATGGAGTGGCGCAAATAGTACGATTTGTCAACAATTAATGGCGAAATACATGATAGTCGCAAGGAGAACTGCATAAATATTTTGACCGCAAAGTGTTGGGAGAGAATTGCAACGTGACCAATTTGAATTTGCTTACTGTCAATGAATATTTTTGGAGGATAACTGATGTGCTTTTTTATTCGCTTGCTCTTGGGATATGTTAAATCTGTTGCGAGGAGGTAATGGGACGTAGCAAATTTTCACACCTAGTAACTTGTTGCAAACGAACAACGTCTACAATCTCAAGCGCTTGGGAGTGATTCATAAATTTCAGTTTTTCATGGTATGCACATTACTCTTTTATTTTTATTTTTTGATCTACGCAACATAGCAACACCAAACAACAGCTAAAAACTACTATCCCAATGGCCTTTTCTAAATTGTCAACAATGTCCTCCTACCATTACAGGTACAGTCACTTCCAAAAGTGAAAAAAATGGTTTGCGATTAGCTAAAGTTCAGCATTTTCCCAAATTTTCTCCGAAATGCATGCAATTAGCATACCCCTTTTTTATTTTTATTAGATTGCCCACTTCTTATTACCTTTCCAAAAAGGTGCAACATGTCCACGTAGAGAAAATATGCAGAAATTTATACGCAGAAATCCTATCGGAGAATATTATAAAAATCAACAAACTCGAATTAATTTTAAAATGCCTTTTATTGAATTTGAAAATAATTACAATTAATCTTGATAAGTAACAAAAGGCGTTCAGAATGTCCACCGCCACTTTGAATGCATGCCAACAATCTCCTTCTAAGTCCCCATTTGAGGAGTATTGCAGCCAGTCTCTCCCGTATTTTCGGCGCTAAATTACCAATTCGGCTTACTAAATCCTCCATATTGTTAACTGGGCTTGAATAAACTTCATCCTTCATTGTTCCCCATAAGAAAAAGTCCAATGGGGTTAAAGTCTGGAGATCTAGCAGGCCAAGGAATCGGTGCACCTCGTCCAATCCAGCGGTTAGGAAATTTTTCACTTAGTATTACCTTCATAATGTAAGCCATATGCGCTGGTACTCCATCGTGCTGATAAAACCTTTCCCTTAGATTATCCATTGAGTTCTGCTCTATAAGATCTGGCAGTATATTGTACAAAAAGTCGGCATAAATCTCACCATTAAGGACTTGCGGCAAAATGAATGGTTCTACCAAATGGTTGCCGATGATACTAGCCCAAACATTTACACTGAATCTCTGCTGGAATGAGGTCACCTTTGCCCTGTGTGGGTTAGTGTTCCACCAGGTATGGAGGTTATGGAAGTTCGTGATATCATTCCTGGTGAATTGACATTCATCTGTCCACGGAATTCGGTCCAAAAACGCTCGTCCTCTGAACAATTCACCCAATAGTAGCGATGTTTTAGCTTATTTAGTGTTTTGTCTGTTCCCAGGTGGCCTCCCAATGCACCACTATAAAGATGTTGTAGAATTTCCTCCCGTTTTCCTTCTGGCACCGGAATCTGATAGCGAACAGCAGCATGTGTCGAAAAATACCGATAGATAACATTATCCTTCAGACATAATGTGGTCCACATAGACCAGTAAGCTTTGAGGACAGGATGGAGTTGTGCTATGTTTTCTCGAGGCGGACGGTCATCGATCTCTAGCCAGTGTTTAAGGACCTTAAGTTTGTCGTCTTGTTCTTGATGAGACCCAAGAGACTGCTGGAGTACACTGATTCGCACAGTCACTAGTTGTTTCTCTTCTAATAGTGTATAGTAGCGGCAATCGGTAGCCAAGCATGGACAGTGGGAAAGTGCATCGGAGTTATTGTGCTTCGCTCCTGGCCTATGCTCAATTTAAAAATCAAACGTCTGCAGTCTCTTCAGACAACGCGCGATCTGACCTTCTGGTTCCTGAAAATGCATTAGCGACCGAAGCGATGCGTGATCTGTTCTCAGGAGAGCCTAGCAGGTAGGATTGGAAAGCGTACCTGAACAAGTTTTTCGTTTTCTCAACACTGTCCCTGGCTCGCTGAATTCAACGAAGAAGAAAATAAATCATAATCTTGGATGTGATAAATTATTATCAGGAAAAAAGGAGTCAAATATTAAGAGACATTATAGTAGTGTACACAAAATTTATATTACAAATCGATGAATTAAGTGATTATTCTAAATCTGATAACAATAACATAAATGCAAAAGCAGTTGCTGAAAGAGCTCGAAAAATTGCTACTTGCATGTGAACATGGACAAAAATAAATTTATCAAGTGTTGCATTGGACTTTAACTGTGATTTCGAATTTAAGACGATAAAGACTATTTAAAGATGTTAATATCTATTTACGAAAAAAATTTAAAACTAATTAAATTCAAAAAATATTGGATTAATAATAAAAAAGTAACGACCAAATAAAATAAATAATTTCTAAGAGGATAAGAACCATAATGATTTCTTTGAAAGTCGTTATCGCTACGATATTGGACCGAAGCATCCTATGTGTCAACATACAATATGTAGGAAACTTCAAAATTTATATTAACACAATTGGTGAGTTTAGACATTATTCATAGGTATTTTTGAAGTTATGTAAAACATGTAAATTTATTGTTTAAGGCATGATTCAAGTACTTCTCAGTACTACATAACCTCAAATATGTCAAAAAACAAAGTTTTTTGAACTTTCAGGTTTAGAATATCTCAAAAACCTGACGTTATAGAGCAATTCTGAGCCCGGATTCGGTCTCAGCGGGAAAAATTACTTCGGAAACAAGTATTCATCGTCCAGGGGCACACAATTTTGTAAACTAGTGTAATCTAATGAATATCGCTTCTCAGGATAATACTAGCGATAGCAACGTTCCTACGACGTCTTCGAATCCTGATCCATACGCAAGATTAAATGCGAGAATGGTTATGATAAATCTTTGAAACAAAAGTTACTCGTACTCAGCGAAGTAACCACTTCCACTAGATGCAAATATTTTAAATTATTAGAAAATGTCTAACCAAGGAAATGATATAACCAAACTTGTTCAAGTTGCACTTGCGGTTCCAGCCGCACAAGTTTCTGTGGAAAGAGCATTTAATGCCTTATCACTCATTTTAACAAAACTTAGAAGTAAGTTATCGAACTTTATCTTAAATAGTTAGTATATTGATGACAAAAATAAAATTTTCCGTATTATAAAATGTTGATCTAAATTTCTTAGATGAAGATTCATTTTGAAATTAACAATTACTACATTACATATTCTGTTTTTTGTTTACCTAATCCCTTTTAAAACTTAATTATGATAATAAGTAAAAGGAGAAAATTTTAAATAAAATAAATAATTTTCAAAGAATTAAAGAGCATATTTTCATTTATCCTACTAACGCATACCTAATTAATACACGACAGAAATATGACTGAGCCAAAACTGTACTTTTAAAAAATACCTGTAATGTTAACTTATCATACAGGAGAGATTCAGTCTGTCAGAATATTAATTTCTGAAACAACTTACCTAGGATTTTTTTTTCGTTCGCCAAATTCTTATTTCCACCAGAAATCGACGGTTTATCGTTTTAATGTTAATTAAAAGGGAAATTCCATTTATTAATCGACGGGTTATCGATTTGACAAAGTGACGATTTCTAACCTACAGCGATCGAAACATAAGAACCAAGAAACAAATCTAGAAAGAACATAAATTTTATCTTAGATGAAAAACGGCTAAAAAATCTGAAAGTCAATCACAGAAAAAACTATCGAGAGATTATCGCTAGAAAAAAATTCTCCAACCAATTTTCATCCACGAAAGAACATCGAAGATGTGGTAGATTCTCTTTATGTAAGTCAAGGTTTGAATATTTATCATTTCCTCTAACCTTCTCATACCTAACCCAAAAAACAAAAGCATCCAACCATCTCTAGGCCTAACCCTTCCTCTAACATCTTTAATAGATTAAGCTTATCTACATTTAGTTCTGCCGGCAATAGAAGTGAAAATTTATCCCAGAATTTAAGTGATCCTTCTGGTTTAGACGCTCGAAAAAAAGCTATTGTTAACCGACTTCCCAAAAACAAAAAGGTTCTAAGTTCGACGCGTATTTTTTTTTTTTTTTTTTTTTTTTTTTATGTCTGACCGGGCATAACTTCGTAACGCGTCGACCGATTTTGATGATTCATTTTTTGTTGGGTAGAGTATGTTCACCGATTGGTACCATGTCAAAAAAATTTTTGGTAGGGTGAGGGTGGGGGGTGGGGGGTGGGGTGAAACCTAACTTTGTAACGCGTGGTCCGATTTGAATGGTTCTTTTTTTTGTTGTACAGAGTATGATCCCCCATTACTAATAGGTGAAAAAAATTTGGCCTAGGGTGGTGGGAGGGGGGAGGGGTAGTCTAACTTTGTAACGCGTGAACCGATTTGGATAATTCTTTTTCTGTTGGGTAGAGTATGTTCCGTGGTTGATACCAGGTGAAAAAAATTTTGTGGGGATGGGGTGGGGGGTGGGGGTGGAACCTAACTTTGTAACGCGTGGTCCGATTTCCATGGTTCTTCTTCTGTTGTATAGAGTGTGATCCGCCATTCCAAATAGGAGAATAATTTGGTCCTATGGTGAAAGGTGTGGGGGGGGGGGGGTAGGGGAGATAATTCTTCTTCTATTGGATAGAATATGATCCTTGGTTGATACTATGAGAAAACAAATGTTGCTGGGGTGGAGGTGGGAGAAGGGGGTGGAACCTAACTTTGTAACGCGTGGATTGATTTGTACGGTTCTTTTGCTCTTGTATAGAGTGTGATCCCCCATTGCTAATAGGAGAATAATTTAGTCCTATGCTGGAGGTGGGGGAGGGGGAGGGGTAGTAACTTCGTAACGCGTGGACCGATTTCGATGATTCCTTTTATGTTCGGTAGAGTATGTTCCTTGATTGATACCATGAGAAAAAAATTTTAGTGGAATGGAGGTGAGGTAGGGGGTTAAAACTAACTTTTAACGCGTGGACCGATTTGGATGGGTCTTTCTTCGTTGTATAGAGAAGAAGACACTAAAAATTGAAAAATAAAATAGTTTTTAAAAAAAAAGTTGAACCGACTTCACAAAAAGCGTTAAAAAGCATAAAATAATTTTTAATTTTATATCTATTACGACATTTTGAAGTCGGTGCAAATTAAACAAATAAAACAACTACAGTACCACAATTGAAAATAATACCTAATACTACCTGAACGTTTCAGTTAACGGGATCATAAGAAATGACGATTAAATACTTTTGTTGTAGTTGTTTGGTTTGTTTGATTTGCACCGACTTCAAAATGTCGTAATAGATATAAAATTAAAAATTATTTTATGCTTTTTAGCGCTTTTTGTGAAGTCGGTTCAACTTTTTTTTTAAAAACTATTTTATTATGAATTTGTTATACAAAAACTATTAAAGATATTGACATAAGCAACGGGTGAACAGAACTCCTTCAATGGTTGGTATGTCACTGACGACCTTGATAACTTGATAACGGCTCATATAAAACTCACAAACAATATTTAGGTTCAGTATATCAGTGGCTCTAGCGCATTCTATGGAAATTAATATTTATTGATACATAACAAAATGCCGGACATTCAAAGAAAAAAAACAACAAATTGAGATTTTTTCACGGTTTTTGACCAAAAAAAAATTGTAAAAATCAAAATTTTGATTTAGTTGAAGAACTTTTTGAAGCTGTTACTATG
The DNA here is from genome assembly GCA_964036015.1 of Leptarthrus brevirostris. Taxonomy (NCBI): domain Eukaryota; kingdom Metazoa; phylum Arthropoda; class Insecta; order Diptera; family Asilidae; genus Leptarthrus; species Leptarthrus brevirostris. The sequence continues at coordinate 101,641,171 of OZ038372.1, read as the reverse complement.
TAGATTATTTGGTTAAAATTTCATCTATATCGGTTTAGCGGTTCTAGAGAAATCACGGTCGCCGACCGCAAAAAACATAGTTTTGAGAAAAACGCGTTTAAAGTCTTTTAAGCGCGCTCAGGTAATAGAAGTAGCAACGTAAAGATAACAAAATAATGTAGTAGACTGCTCAGATCACTCTAAAATTTAAACACAATACTTTAAGATATATATACTTTCAAAAAATGTAAAAAAACAAAACTCGATTTTTTTAAAGTTATAAACCAGGATGATCCCTTAACTCTGCAGTAGTCCGGCTACATAAGTATCGCAGCCATACAAATTGAAAATTTTCTAAAAAACTGTTAGCCTTAGCATCTTACTTTCAAACGAACGAATAAGAGACGCACTCAATTTCGCGCGAGCGCCGGATGCCTGCGATTGCTTCACAAGAGCTCCTCAAAGTGGGCTGGACTACGTATGCAGCCCATTCGACCGAATACGTTAGTATTTTTGAAGTATAGATTTTTTTGTTTTGGTTTATTTTATGATAAAGTGCACTTAAATACCTTATTTTAACTTTGTTTATTTATGTTGGGCATGTTGTAACATAATGTAATTTATGTCTTTCAGAATAAAAATGGATAATCGACGTGCTGCACAGATTGAGTCATGGTTGGCTGAAGTTGATGACGAAAACGAAAATTATAAAGCTGAGTCAAGCTCTGACGAGGATGTTTTATGTCGTTTAGAAGAGCAGGATCAGTCAGAATCCGAGCAGGAGCAGTACATTTCAGGTGAGGCGAATCCTCTGAAAATTATGAGGCGCATCAGCGAAGCCGATGCACGCACTTTTACACCGGAGTTCATAATAAAGTGTGGTCAAAAACAATCCGTCTGAACAGAAGAAGAACGCGAAGACACAATATAGTATTTGTGCCTCACGGGCCTAAAGGAATAGGTAGACAAAAAACTGCAATTGAAGACTGACTGTCGCTTTTTGTCGATGATCAGATAATCGAGCTTATAACTAAATATGCTAATAAGAAAATTAACCATATCAAGGAGAAATATGCAAGAGAACGAGATGCTAAAGAGACAAACGAAACTTAAATCTGAGGTTACTTTGGCATCTTATTATTGGCTGGAGTAAAAAAGTTATTATCTATCGTATGGGCTACCAAGTACTTTCGACCGTACTTGTTTGGGAGAAATTCATAATAATGACCGACCACAATCCCTTGATGTGGATCGTAAGTTTAAAGGACCCTATTTATAACTTAGTCCGTTGAAGACTAAAACTAGAATAATATGATTATGATATAGTCTATAAAAAGGGTACAAAAAATTCCAATGCAGACGCCGTAAGTAGAATGAGACACACAGAACCAAATCCTGGCCGTAAAACCGAAATATGTATATGAAACGAAAAAAGAAAACCAGAGTACTAACACTTCCCTTCAAAGCGTTAATAATACTACCATTCATTCTGCAGAAGAAAATTTGAAATATGGTATTCCAATATCTGAAGGGCTCCTGAACTATTACGTGCCACAATTTATCATCGAAATTACAAAAAGAAATCCTGAGGTGAAATTAGAAATACATTTTAAAAACAAACAAGAAAGAATCATCCGTGTATCTTATTATTCAGAATCAATATTAACTGACGTTTTTAAACAATATCTTGCACCTAACCAGCAGCAGTCCATACCAGTAACAATATTTTCGAAAGACTACGAAATACTTATTCCAAATTTATCTCCTAATCAAAAATATTCCAACTAACAAAAAAATAAAAAATACTTAAGGATATAGATAAAGATACATAAGATATACATCAATATAAAATCATTATCGACTATTACCATAGACGTATTGATGAAACACTTTCCCACCTCAAAAGGTAATTCTACTTCCCATTCATGAAAAACACTTTTTTTTACGATGTGGCCAAAGCTTAGGGGACAATCCTTTGATGTGTTAGCATGGCTTTTGTCGGCAGGGAATTAGGGTAAGGGGAGTAAAGAAACTAGAATGTCTTAACTTTGCAGCGATACGAGCTAGACGATAGCCCAGAGACGAAGTGGATTTTTAATAAATTTCTTTTAAACCCACGGGAAGACCTAGTCTCGTACCAGGTAATCATGGCAGGGTGGTCGTGTCGCTGAACCAGTTGATCCAACTCCGTCTTCATTTGTCAGACATTCAATTATGACAGATATCCTCCCAAGGTGCAGTTCATGATACTAGAAACCCCAACTAAATCGCTAGATATTTTGCACATTTCCATCTACGCTATAAGCAACCAAGAAATTCTAACCGCTTTTGACAAGTTTTCTAAATTTGCAGACGCCCATACAATAACTTGTAGAAATAGTCTTGAAATAATCAAATACCTTACTTAAGCAAATAGTTTTGGATTCAGGTGCGGAAAATCACCGCATACATATTCAAAGACTTTTGTAAGCAATACAGCATTCAGCTCCAAACTACCTATTTCCATCACAGCAATTGTAATTCACCTGTTGAGAGGTTGCACAAAACACTAATCAAAATCTATAGAATAATCCAGAATAGAGTCAAAGGCAAGGATCACGACGAAATTTTTAGTGAAGCTCTTATAACATACAATAATACCATTAACTCTTCCACAAAACTCTCAACCTATGAAGCATTCAACGGTCGAACTTATAAATTCGAAAAGCTGCAACACGGAAACGTCCACGACTACTTAAATAAGTTGCGCGAATTTCAAAACAGATTTTACCCCGCCATCAAAGCAAGGCTAGAACAAAGCACAACAAAAATTAAAGTCAAAATAACTGAAAGTAGGAATCCCCCACTACAAGAAAGTTTCAAGAAAGTTCAGAAATCTTAAAAATAGAATGTGGAAGAAAGAAATTAACCCGTATATTCAGTAAACATAGAGTAAAGAAGAACAAAAACATTACCTTACTAACAACCGAAAATAAAAAATAACAAATCTAAAATAAAGAAAAACGAAAATTTCAGGATCATAAAGGATTATCACAGAAAATATAAATCCAAGATCTAACCAACAGCAAGGGAATTCTACCCATGTAACTAGGGACAGCCAGGACAATACAAGGACATACAAATTTAATCCACGTAGTAAGACTGAAACAGTACGAACAAAACATAGGCAAAATAACTGACTCAATAGACAACTTTGAACGCTTAAAATTAGACAATGACAGACTCTTTTAACATAATCAAAATAAAATAGACATAGATTTCACACATTAATATCTAGATACAGGACTAAATGAGGAGTTATTGACGGGCTAGGGACATTAATTAAAAGAATAACGGGAAATATGGTTGCGAACGATGTATTGAATAAACAAATTGAAAAAATTATTAGCAATGAAAACAATATCAATACCAAGATAAACCAACAACATAAAATTAACAAAGAAATGATTGAACGATTTGATAATATCACCAAACATATAAACAGTCACAACAAATCATTACAGATTATCTGAAACGCTTCCACGATCAATTAAAAAAAATTAGGAAAGAAGATTGCATAATTAGTTATTTAAAATGTCTAAATCAAATAGGTTACAATATACATAGATCTACTCAACGAATATATAAATATTATCTCAGAAGTCACGGTACTCGCAAAATTAAACATTCCGAAACAAATACTAAGTAGTACAGAACTTTTACATGTGTGTTACCCTTTAGTTCCCTCACCTTAGGAAAATCTTAAAATGCCCTAATGCGGCCACTTTTCTCTATATAGCAAGCAAGAGAGAATTATCACAGTCAGAGGATCATCATAGTCACTCTAGGTACAAAATGTTTATAACTTATCAATCAGGAAACGTATCGTATCGACAACCGAATCAAAATCGTTTTGTCTTATGAAGCTAGGTGCCGCTCATCTTCCAACTTTCACCATAAGCCAAAATTTTTGCCAGAATACAAATATGCATTTAGAATCACCTAAACCAGTCCACGCGCTACAAAGTTAGGTTTCCCCTCCCCCCACCTCAACCCTAGGTAAAAATTTTTCCAAAGAGTAGCAATGGGGGATCATATAATACACAACAAAAAGCAATATTCCGAATATGTAGGTGTGTGAATTAAGAAATTATGTAACGCCCCCTCTGCACAGCTCCCAACTTAGGACCAAATTATTCTCCTATTAGCAATGGGGGCTCACACTCTATATAACAAAAGGAGAACCATCCAAATCGGTCCATGCGTTACAAAGTCAGGTTCTACCTCCCCCCCCCCCCCCCAATATGTTGTTTTTTGATATTATACCCCAACCTACTGACAATAACAAAATAAACCTTACAAAACCCTAACTAATATTAAACCCTGAAAATATTCAATACCTATATCAGTGATAGCCAAACTCAACCGGCTTAATGTGAGGAATGCTTAAAAGCTTTAAAAGCGTTTGGTACTGTTTATTTAAGTTAGAACCTTAAAATCTTTGCAAAAGGTTATATATCTAAAGATATTGTATAATTGCTTACAAAACTACTTAAATATTACAATTTTTTTAACTTTTGTTTGCTTTAACAATTAAAAAACGCAAAAACAGGAAACTGAATACAGCCAAACATGTGCATATACGAATTTAGAAGCTCAAAAGCTCACTTGCCCGCGGGCATAGGTTTGGACATCACTGACCTAGATAATAGATGCCCGAATATAGGAGTTTATTACTGCCAGCAATCCATCTTCAAAAGCACACTAACACTGTATGGGAAATTTTTTTAAATAACCAACCAGAACACTGTAAATTGAAAGAAAGAGACAAATTCATGGAAATCTTTAAGTCGAAACCCAGCTATGTACTTCTGATCAACGTTCCAAAAACAGCAGTCATTACAACTTGTGGTCCTGGTAAACAAAAAGTTTAAGGAACTGCACTCATTCATTTCAATAAATGAGATATCCAGACAAACAACATCACCTACAGTACAGCAGAAAATACATACTGGAATGAGAGAAACATCTACCCTACAATATTCACCGACGTCAACACGACAATAAGCAATTAAAAATTAAACCTATGAAAGCTGGAAAATTACCAATTTTCGGAAAAAGGATTCGGAGAACTCCTGGAAATATATGTACACATCGAAGACCTCTGGAAATCAACCGGATTGACCATCATATCCTTTGTCGTCATAATCATACTTACCCTTCTCGGAGTACATTGGAAATTTAAAAGGAAATTTGGAACATTTCAGAGTAGCTCACCAGGTATCTCCAGTAATGCTCCTGCTAACGAACCTTCAAGGATCCAGTTCATTCGAGCGCCGCTGATCTCTAAGGTGGGACGAGTTAGATAAGCAGTATAAATCAACGGGTAATATAATATTATCTACTTCAAATTCGCTTTCATTTTTTCTGATAAGCTTAATTATCTTTAGTAATGGAAAACTAAACAATACGTTCCCGTAGAATTATGATGACATAATGTCTACAAATAAAAAGTCGAACACCTTTGTTTTTGTAAATCACGCAAATTAAAGAAGCGACACCTATAATATTAAATTGTCATACAGGTGAGGGTCAGTCTGATTCAATCATTAATTTGTGAAACATCTGGGAATAATATATTAAAGTTCGAGTTATTGGTTTTGGGAAAAAACATAAAAATGTTTAGTTGGTATCAAATTAATCGTCATCAAAAATCAGAAAAGGCATTGCTTTTTGTTTTTTTAAATGTACCCCTATTTAGGGGTTAACAAGACCCCAAAAACTGAAAAAATAAAAAAATCATTAAATATAAAAGCAATTATTATTCTATTTTTTCTATCAAATAAATGTTAAAAATGCAACAGATAGATAGATAAGAGTTACTGAGGGTTGAAAATCCACCCTTTTGCACTCTGAGAGGGTGTAATCATCCCCAAAACATGAAAAAAATCAAAATTATTTTTAAAAGTTCTGAAAAATTTAGTTCGAAGTTATGAGTTTTTCTTGTCAGGGAGGAACAAAAAGAGCACAAATGATGAGAAACAAGAAACTTAAACAAAACACAGAAAGAAACACACCATCCACCAACTCATGCTTGGAGTGCCCCTTCCCGAAAAGTCTTCTTTCTCCCAATGCAACATCCAACCCGGAGTCCAGAACATTTTTCTACCCTCTGACTTAAAATTAAAAGAAAGGAAATCCATTAATGTGCACTATTCGTCCTAATGAGCTTACCAACAGAGAACTTCCAGATGTCAAAACAGGTCATCCAGATAAATCGATATCTCAGCGAACTTCATATCCCGGGGAAACCAGCGTCCGGAAAATCTATCCTCAGAACCTGGCGAACGTGAAATAAGAAAAGCACTGCCATTACAGCCCTGGAAGACGGACCAGAACACTCAAAACACTCACCTAACCTCACAACACAACATCGTCGATTACTGACAAAAATGAAATTTTAAAATCAGAGGGCTATTTTTACACTAAGCAAACATTTTATTACTTTAGAAATTGCAATAATTTAATTGAAATCTAATAAAAATTATACTTACCTGATGTATGTCAATCAATTTATGGCCCTTTAACACACTTTTAAAATTTCGACACCAAACCTATACAAAGACCTTCTGCCATTTTGTATTTCTCTTCTGTTCACTAAAAATTTTTACAAAATACACAAATTCGGGCGCATGTTTCAGATCCTCGCACAATTGCACACTCGAAACTGAGTGAAAAGATTGTCCGGCACTGTTCCGCGTCTTGCATAGATAAAACCACTTGCGCTCGACTAAGTATTCCAATAATACCAATTTCAAAGAATTCCCCCAAGTTTCGTCCAATTTCGCTTCTTTCTTTTCTTTTCTAAATTAGTTATCGATTGTGTTGACTAACATCAGGTTTTTTTGACAGTATATTTTCCCCTTTAAACCAGTTACTTCTTTTGTTCCACAAGGCTCTATTCTGGGACCGTTACTCTTTATTATATTCGTCAATGATATATTTAATTATGGTAATCACAATAAATTATTAACTTAATTTTGGGTCTGTCTGAAGATGGAATGTTCTGCTTGAACAGTGATTTGCTTACCGTTAAGAGGTCAATGGCTGAAAATAAGCTTTCTTTAAATCCGGGGAAGTCTAACTGTCTAGTAATATATAAATTGCATCTTGATATTGAAAATTTATTGTGCATCAAACTTAACATTCCTTTCGTTATCGTGGCCCGAAACCTAGGTGTAATCTTCAATAATACATTCACATGGACATATTTACACAAAAATACTTTCATCATATCATTAGTTTAAGTTGAAATTATCTTTATTCTAACTTATTTCCTGGGTTCAGGTTGACAGTTATCTGCTAAAACTTTTGCGACACTTTATATTATTATTACTTAATTGTAATTAATGTTTTTTCTTTACTTTTTAACCGCATAGACCTATTTGGATAATTCCTTTTTGTTTTATACATTGTTATTACAAAGAAAAATTTTGACCAAGGGTTGTGGTGGGGGTATTCTAACTTTGTACCACGCGGCCTGATTTAGATGATTCTGAATGCATAGAGTATCTATTTGTGTCACGACAAAAAAGGTGATGAGAGTTGAAGGACATGCGATTTCCATGATTTTTTTTGTGTTGTACAGAATATGCTTCCTAATTTTTGAAATGTTTGTTCGTATGAGCAGCATTTTTCGAGTCCTATATAGAGAGACACTAAAAAGTGAAAAATAAAATAGTTTTTAAAAGAAATGTCAATGTTAAAAGATCTTTAAAAATTTCTCACCGATAAAAAAAAAAGTTTAACCGACTTTACAAAAAGCTATAAAACGCATAAAAAAATTTTTCATTTTATATCTATTACGACATTTTGAGGTCAGTGCAAATTAAACAAACAAAGCAACTACGCAACAATCGATGATACTATAAGTTAACAGAGTTAACAGATAAGAGTTACAATTAGAAAATAGGAGACGCAGGATAACCACTCCTGAAATTAAGAAAAAACATGACAACCACGACTGAGAAAAACAGGATAACCAAAGCTGGAAATTAGGACAACCACGCCTAGACAAATTCTTCTTCAAAGACACCAGCTTCAGCACCGGATCTTTTCAGAAAAAATGCGAACCCCGCACTTAATTATCTTAATGTAAGTCATATTATCTTATGAAATTTTTGTTATTTAAAATAAGCGATAATTATTACTAGAAAGTGAAATTTAAATGTGAAAGCAAATTTTTGATTGATCTCTTGATTTTAATTTGAAATAAAGTGAATAAAGTTACGCAAAATAAGTTGATAGAAAAACGTACAAATTATCGAGAATACAAAGTGAAATAATTTATGGGAATAAAGTTATTGTCCTTCTAAAATTATTAGTGAGCAAAAGCAACAAGAATTTAGTTATTTAATTACCTATTGAAAATAAATTTTGCCAACTCTTAATTGTGTGAGTAAGAATTATTAAGTTACACAGTGAGAAAAAAGAAAACAAAATTTCTTTAAAGGAATATCAATTTAAAGATTCGAAACAAATTAAAAGGTGAAATTATTAATATTAAGTGGTCCAAATAATTCCTTAATTTGTCTTGAAATACATGAAAAGAAATAATAAAATGTTATCAAATATAAATTAAAGATATGTAGAAGCAATAGTAAAGAGATATAAAACTGAGTTTGGTTTTAAGTTCAAAGATTTTTAAGTTATTGAATATTTTTAAAATAAGAAATAAAAGGTGATTAAAAGTGCTAAAGTTTGACAAATTGCAAGGTAAATTATTTACTGCGAATTCTGAATCAATAAAAAGTGATAAAAGTAAAAACCCAATTCTTAGATAATGAGCTGAATTAACGAAAGCTCCATTAATCGCGAATTTAGTGGAAAGTTTGAAGAAAAAGATATATAAATTTTCAAAGACATTTTAGCAGAAGCTAATTATTTTAAAGATGTAAGTGATTTTTAATTATAAAATGGCAACCAATAATATTTTGAGACCCGCAACCTTAAATGTGGCACCCACAACCCCCATTTCTAACGAAACTATAAACTCCTCTACCAGAACTATTACTGATGAGACTCAGCTAGCAGTAATTTTAAGTGGGTTAGTAATTGATACTCTTAAAAAAGAAAGTAGAACTATCTTTCAGTCCCTCCTTAATCCAAATGTGGACATTAATAACGATCTCGACCAGCGAATCGATGCTGGAAACGAGCAGAATATATCAGAAATGGATAAAATTCCCGATGTTGTAAAAAGTCTTCGAGAATTCTCAGGTCAACCTGGAGAATTCTCCTCTTGGCAAAAAAGCGTAGAGAGAATTCTCACAATTTACGAACATTTAAAAGGAACCGCGAAATATTACGGAATCTTAAATGTGATCCGAAATAAAATTACAGGTCAAGCAGACGTAGCTCTGGAATCCTACAACACTCCACTAAATTGGGAGAAGATCTCGAAGTGCCTCACTCTGCACTACGCAGATAAAAGGGATCTTGGCACTCTAGAGTATGAAATGACCACTTTGATACAAGGAAGTTAGATGATTCCTTAATTTTATCAAACGGTTTATCGACATCTGTCATTAATATTAAAGTAAAAAAAGTAAAGTTAGTAGTATGGAGATGAGCCACGAGTCCTAAACGAACATGACTCAGGCTTATCGAGACAAAGCTTTGGATACCTTTATAAGAGGTCTTTAAGGTGACTATTGAGACTTGCCCCAGGCTTAACAGTTATGCCTTAAACTTGAAAATGTAAATTTTCGGGTACAGCATGCCCATCACACCACAAACAGACCAACGTATAGACCTGTACCTCCTGTGACTCCAAGAGGAGGTAACTACCGGCCAGAAAATCATCGAAAATTTTTTCCCGAACTTGTGCACAATCCGCAGAGGATTCAAAGACATAATTTTCATTGGCAACAGCAACCACAGTATTATTCCCGGCAAGCACCATTGCCGTCAATGCCATTGCCTAGGCCCGAGCCTATGGATGTAGATCATTCAATGCGCTCCCGTGCAGTGAATTATCAAAATTCTCCAAATAGGAATCACCAGTTTACTAACAAGCGACCACCTTCTCAACAGGTTCACCCTTCGTATAAACATCAAAGAATAAATCACATAGAACAGGAGGAAACCAACGAAGTTTCAGTTACCAATCAGCAAGCTCCCGAAGAAACTGAATATGAAGAAGATATAAAAACTTAAGACTTAAACTATGACCAATCTCTCAGTAATTACATTAGCCCCAATGACAGTTCAATCTTTGATCCAACCGAACGGTTAGATGACATTTATTTTTTAGATTAAAGCGCTCTTCGCTTCCCTATTTTGAATACACTGCGAAGAGCGGAAAGGTTCTAAAATTCTTAATTGATACAGGATCAAATAAAAATTATATTCAACCCCAATAAGTGCGAAATCCAATTCCGAATGAAAAACGATTTATCGCTACATCAATCGGAGGCAATATCGAAATTACACACCATGCAATGATTAATCTTTTTGGACCAGAAATGGAAAAATTAAAATGCTTTATTCTTCCCAGCCTTATTTCATTCGATGGAATAATCGGCAATGACAATCTTAAGGAACTTAACGCTGTTATCCATACAAATCAAAATTACATGATTATTAACCCAAATACTGAGATAAGTCTTAAACAACATATATCCGATTCAGTTAATTCTATTAATATTCGAAATTCTCATATGAATCAGGAACAGATCGTCAAACTCAACCGCATAATTATGCGATGCCCCAGTCTATTCTCTGAGCCTGATGAAAGCTTACGTACACCACCACAGTTAAAGGAGAAATTCGAACGACCACAACTGACAAACGAAACCGAGCACTTTGAAAACCTAGAAAAGGTTTAACACACTTGAAGCTACTAATATAAAAATTCAATTAGACAAATGTGAATTTCTGCAGCAACAAGTAGAGTTTCTTGGATTTGTAGTATCGAGAGAGGGTATTAAAACCAACCCAAAGAAAGTGGAGACGATAGTTATCCTTCCACCGCCCAAAACGTTAAAGGATTTAAGATCAAGACTATGTGAAACTAGCGAAACCCCTGACGTCCCTTTTAAGAGGGGAAGATGGACATGTGTCCAAAAACCTTTCCAAAAATAAAGCCATTTCCCTCGACGATGAAGCTATAAAAACATTTAATAAAATAAAGTCATCATCAGAAGAAGTTATCCTTCATCACCCTGACTTCGTAAAAAAATTTGAACTTGCAACCGATGCATCGGACTACGCAATTGGAGCAGTCCTATCTCAAAATAATCGGCCTACAACATTCCTATCGAGAACGTTAAGCAAAACTCTTTAAGAAACTTCCTTTACGGAGCAAGGAAGGTAACAATTCAGAAGGATCACCAGCCTCTTACGTACGCCCTCAGCAATAAAAATACCAATTGCAAGATGAAACGGTGGAAAGCCATCTTCGAAGAATACAATTATAAACTTGAGCACAAACCTGGTAAAACAAATGTGTTAGCTGATGCGCTATGAAAACCACCCTTAAAAACATGAAAATCCATTGACCATGACACAGCACAGTCATGAGAGTTCATCACACGACCTTATCCCAACAGTAGAGTTATGGGACACTCGACTCTCTGTGTTTGGTAATCAAATTATATTACAAAGAGGTCAAGAAACAAGCTACCAACGTAAAACGCCTTTCCCAAATTATCTCCCTTACATCATCACTCAACCTCAATTTACTCCAACAGAAATTATTTACATATTTAAAAGATATCTTAACGCACGTACTATAAATGGTTTAAAAGCCGAAGAGACCATAATGGGTGAAATAAAAAAAATTTCTCCAAATCATTTTCGAAATTACAAAATCAGATTTATCCAAACTATCGTGGAGGAGTTAGTAAATAAACTGAACCGGAAGAAGCGATTTTGAGAATTCATCGGCGAGCTCACCGTAACGCCGAAGAAAATAGAATTCAATTATTGGGAAAATATTACTTCCCACGAATGAGTTCCAAAATAAAATACCTGGTTAAACGATGCATCACATGCAAAGAAAACAAGTATGACAGGCATCCAAACAATCAGCAAATAATTTCTACACCTATTCCAAACTACCCCGGCCACACGGTTCACATTAACATTTATTCTACAAAACAAAAACTCGTTCTTACTGCCCTTGATAAATTCACGAAATTTGCTCGATCAAGAATTATTAAATCTAGATCTGTAGAGGACATAAAGCGCCCTCTGCGAGACATCTTATTCTTTTTCGGTATAGCTGAAAACGTTATAATTGATAACGCAATAAGCTCTGAATTCTGCGACGATGACCTCTTTGACGGAGGATGGACTAAATATAAAAATATTCAGAACTCCATCTTACAAGAGTGAAGTCAACGGACAAGTTGAGCGCTTTCACGCAACCCTTACCGATGTGTGATGCGATGTCTGAAAAGTGATGGCGTTGAACGAACATTTGAAGAACTTCTGGAACGAGCGGTTAAAGAATATAATTTTACTGTCCATTCCACAACAGGAAAAAACCAGTCGAACTTTTCTACGGACGAGATCCTAAAGTTTGTCCAGAAGACTTTGAGCAAACTAGCTTAAAGAATATTAACAAACTTATACAAAAACAAGAGCAAGACATTCAATACCATAACAAAAAAAGAAAACATATAAAAAACTATGAGATTGGAGAAACAATCTTCGTTAAGCATAATAAGAGAGTAGGGTCTAAATTAACTGTTAGGTACATTAAAGAAATTGTGAAAGAAAATCGCAATACAACTGTTCTCACAGAATCAGGGAAAATTATCCACAAAACTCACATAAGAAACTGAAATTTTTCATTTCAGACACCTCATCTACTCCATCAGAGGAGAAGTTAAAATCTTGGACTATTCCAATTCGCAAATAAAAGCCCTAAACGCGGGAACTGCAAGGATCCGGTAAGGCAATTTCAAGCTCATCCACGTGATCGAATTAAGTTCTTACGAAACATTTATGTCGGAAGTATCTTCACTTCTAGAAAACCAAATTCCTAAAAATTACACTCTTTTTCCTTATCTTTCCCATGAAACAAAACTTATTCAACAATTTAAGACCACATAGAGCAAAGAGATCATTGAATTTTATTGGCTCCGCGTGGAAATGGATTGTTGGAAATCCAGACCACGCAGACTTTATTATGATAGAAAATAAGATAAATAGTGTTTTGTCAAATAACAATAAACAAGTTATTATCAACGAATTATATAACTAAAGAATAAATAATATTACAAACATTACAAACCAAGTAATAAAACTATTAAAAAATGACCACCAAATAAATGATCATTTAATATTAAATATTCAATATAAAGTTAAATTGATAAAGGAAGAATTAATAAATATTGGCTATGCTGTTCATTGGGCCAATGTAGGAATCGTTAACTCAATAATATTATCCAAAGAGAAAATTAAGTTAGCTATAGATATTTAAGACAAAGAAAACCTACCGTATTCCACGCCAGAAGAAGCGCTAGATTTTGCCAATGTTAAAGTAATTACAAATTCAGTGTCATTATTTTATGTAATAAATATTCCTCTAAAAAATAACATAACATTTGAAAAATTATTGATTAAACCAATTAAAAAGAATAACGCAATTAATGATGTAACTAAAAAATAAAAATGCACGCCGTTTAGCTATTTAATAACTTGCATTTAATTTTTTGAATTTTAAGTCTTCTTCTTGTTACATACTTTTAATGGACTCGAATGAAAATGATTTCCAAATTTTAATTGGCTCGAATTAACATTATGTACATAATTTTAATTAAAGTTATGAAATAACGTGTATAATGTTAATTCCAGAATTTAAATTAAAGGATTAAAATTATGTACATAATATTAATTGGGAACTTTAAATTACGTACATAATTTTAAATGGGAATATTTTTTAAACATTGTCATAATTAGAATGCCATGAATTTTAATTGTACCTTGAAATTATTATGATATAGTAAAATAATATTTCGCTGCATTAAAATTTAATCTCAGCGTAATTAAAATTGAACATTTGAATTTTTTTTATTTATAATTTTAATTCATTGAGTTAAAATTATGCGTGACATGATTGTAATTTATTTTTATAAACTTTAAATGTCCTATGAACAATTATTATTTGAAACTTTTTCTTTCGAAAAATTTTTTTTTATGTTAATAAATAGCAAAACGGCGTGCCGTAGAAAACCATGCTAACGCATCAAAGGGTTGTCAATGTGAAAAATCCTTTTGTATTCCACTGCACAATTTTATAATAAATAAATAAAATTCCATAATTGCGTGGGTTGTATTGATAAAAAACACGTAAATCTTAAATGTCCTCCGCATTTAAAAGGTGCATTCTACACTGATAACTTTTACTGCTCCATGATGCTTCAGAGTGGTTGATCGAAGTTGGCGAATTTTGTAGACTAAGTAATGGCGTCCAAGTTACCTAGCCTAATGCAGTCAGATGAATTTCCATTTCCGCCTATCCTACGCTGCTGTTACCAAACCTGACGCTGCCTTATGTATCAAGAACATTTAACGGTGGTGGTCATATAAATGTGCTTTGGCATAATGGCTACTAAATGGAGAATTCTATAGAAATTCACAGAAACTTCTGTAGAAAAGGGGAAAGATGTATTAAATCTTAGGGCATATTAAATGAATTATTAGAAACATGTACTTCATATAGTTTGAGCAAAATGAAGCATAAACGGTCAAATAAAAGTGGTAGTATACAATAAATATATCATTCAGATGTGTACCCAACTGCAAATATCAGATTTTCTGAGCGAAATAGTATAATAAATTAAGGGGAAGCTAAATTACTGCGAAAAAAATTCTCTAAAGCCGAAACATTACCAGTTTGATAAGTTATTTGATGATCAAAAAAGCATGTAATCCGATTAAAACTGGCTTATATCATCACCTCTCGTTTAACTGATATTCACTGGCAATCATTATGCGCTAAATTTACTATCTAAAATTGACTTTTAACACCTCTGTCCTAAGGAATTTAGTCAACGGAGTGCTCTTCACACAAAACAATCAATTTAGAACAAGATTTCTCCGCCATCGTCTTTAAATCCCATAAAATGTTCAGGGTCGATAATGTACCTGCAGCGAAGTCTGTTTACGGCGTCACGATGTCATTTTGATTGCCCATAATGACACACCAGTAAATTCCAGGGAGGACGTGGTACAATTTCATCTCAGATAATGGCATCATATTTAGAGGGGACACCTCCCATGCGATGCAGCACAATTATCAGTAACGACCAATAATGTTGGTGACAATTATGGTCCATCTTATTTAATAGCTTTTAGAGGAGAATCGAGCAAGTCTGAATAAAACGCAAGTTGCACTTGGCCGCTAGAAAGGTGGCATTTTAGTGGGCAGAAAAGTGTAATTCAGTTTATGACACTGTTTATTGCTTTAAGTGTATTAAGGGGGGGCAAGCGTTAGGCTAATTGTTGTAATTTTTATGTTTATAATTTTTATACAGTAAAATAACCCAATATTTTAATGAAACCCGTTACTTTGCTATCTCAAAGCATTTTGATTTTATTGAAATTTTAAAATATGCGAAAAAGAGAATTTTCTAGTAAAAAAGATTTAATAAACATACGAAATCAAAAGTAAGCCAAAAAATCGAAATAAGAAAAGTGGATTTACTTAATTCGACATTTATTATACAAAGCCGAATTTGGAAGATTTTCTTTCTTTTTAATACTATTCTAACAGTACCTAACTATAGAACTAGTTTTTACCTTGAAAAATAGATTGACTGTTTGACATTGACATGTGAAACGCGAAAAACTCCCCGTTAACCGATTGCTTAGTTACAAATAAAATTGAATCACAAATTAATATTACATTTGAGGCATACAAGGCAAGCGCATACGACTTTATAACCAAAATAAATTATAATTCACCATACTGTTAAGTTGGTCTTGTGGGCTGCAAGGATCGCACTTCGGTCGTCATATACTGTTTTTTTATTTTCGTCACTGCAGTCACTCATGATTGGCATAAGTCACTATAAAGCTGTACTTAAATACTTCGTAGAATTCTCTTAGTTATACACCAGTTCTGAAATTATTTCTAATCTTAACGTAAACATATCTCCACGTAAAGCGGATAGGTAATGGTATGAACATAGAGGTAAGGTATGAACATTGAACATAGAGGACGCCTTTAACAACATCAAAACTGAGGCTATCAGATCCCGTGGAGTAGAATTATACGTCTGTCAATGGATCGAGGCAATGCTGAGTAGCCGACAGATACATGGGAAACAACGAGACTGTAAGAGCAGTCTGTAGTAGTGATGGGCAAAATCGGTCACTTTGCTGACTCAGGCCATACGAGTCATTTGGCATAAGTGACTCAGAAAAAAGATTCGGTCATTTGGGTCATTTGAGTCATTTGACCACTCATGTCTGTTGAGCCATACCAGTGCACAATATTTCCTATATTTCAGGCAACTTTGAGCTTTAATTGAAAAAAATGTATCTAATGCAAGAATATTTCTCGTATTTCGAAGATGTAACAGTCATATTTTGATGTATTAAATTAAATTAAATAATTAAAGAAATAATGAATGCTCCTCATAGACCTTATGTTTATAATTTAAATCTCCGACATGGTGGAAAAACACCCAACGGCCAGTGCAATTCTTCAATGTTTTGTTTTGAACCTAACCAAGTGGCAACAGTGCATTTTACACTAACCTTCTGATTCGTTTAGTAAATCTATAGAAAACGGAATTGATAATTAACGCGACAAAAGGAAGCTTCCGCTTTCGGATATATGTATGAAACATTAAAGCTATAGATGCTTCTGAGATGCAACATTTTGATTATGTATACGAAAGCGAAATCTTTCTTTCATTGTTTTCTTTATCAACTTTCTTTTGGCTCTATTTCACTGTAGGTTGCTTTGTTGCTATCATATTACGTCAAGCCATTCTAAATGGTTCTTTTAAAAGGCTTGGTTTTGGTTGTTTTGCGTAAATTTAAATTTTTTCCGTAACGTATTAGTATTATTTTATTTGTGAAAATTAATGGACTAAGAGTTCATGACAGTGCCTCTGTTTAAATTATTTTTTAATTTATAAAAGTACGTATGTGAATTTTGTTACCTGGGTATCATTACTAATAAATATTTAAATATGTAGATATGGAATCCTTAAGAAAAAGAAGTGCTGTTTGGAACTTTTTTACAGTAAGTGATAAAGATGCATCAAGAGCTGTATGTAATTTCTGCAAACATAAATTATCTTTTAAGGGAGGATCAACAAGAAATCTTCTGCGGCATTTAAAAGCAAAACACCCAGGTGTACAGGATTCCAGATTACAGGGATCATTTCAAAAGTCCAAATCGAACCTTTCGACGGCAGAAGAGATACATAGTTTAAACGAAGTAGAAGAAACAGGGGGCAACGTATCACAAAATGAAAGTGCAAGAGCAAGCGAGTCTGTATGCACAAGATCAAAGATTACACAAGGTAGTCTTAAGGAATATTTTAAAAAACCGTTGCCAGTTCAAAAATCGAAACAGCTAGATGCTCAGTTAATAAAAATGATTGCGAAAGAGTATCATCCATTTTCTTTGGTTGAGGATCCGGAATTTAAGGAATTTATTTTTATGCTAAATCCTGGTTATAGTTTGCCAAGCCGTAAAACAATTTCAACAGTTCTAATTCCTCAGACTTTTGATCAAGTAAAAGTTACTGTTGAGCAATCACTTAAGGCAGCTAAAATAGTATCATTAACCACGGACGGACGGACGTCTTTTAGCAATCAAGCGTACATTGCAGTAACGGTGCATTTTATATCAGATGATTGCCTGTTAGTATCACATTTATTAGAATGCTTTGAATGCAGTGGCGAAAGGCATACTTCAGAATATATTCGCCATGAGCTAAAACGTATTATTGATGAATGGGGAATTACAGATAAGGTTTGTGCCATCGTAACCGATAATGCTGCAAATGTTGTAGCAGCCGTTAGTAAGGGCAACTGGCAACATATCCCATGCTTTGCACACACGCTTAATTTAATTGCCCCAAATTAAGTCAATTGACGGAGCGCGACAAAAACTAAAGTCAATTGTAGAATTTTTCAAAAGAAGCCCGTTTGCTACTAAAAAGCTACTGTCCGTCCAAAAGCAAATGGCAGGGACTGAGACAAAATTAATTCAGGATGTTGCAACGCGATGGAATTCCACATATGACATGTTCCTGAGAATACTTGATGTCAAGGAACCTCTGTTATATACTTTACCACAATTGCAATCAAACCTAACTTCACCAAGTGCAGAAGATTTTGTAGTTCTCGAAAAGGCATGCGAAGTATTAAAAGTGTTTGCAGAAGTTACGGAAGAAGTATCCGCTTAGAAAAATGTTTCTCTATCTAAAGTCTTGCTTTTTAGTAAAGCAATAAGAAAATATGTCGCACGAATTAAATCAAAGCCAAATCTACCCCCAGAAATAATAAATATGATTTGTGACACACAAGATGACTTGATAAGTAGACTTTCTGGTTTAAAGAGTAAGCATTTATATGCAGAAGGAACACTTTTAGATCCAAGGTTCAAGAAACACGGTTTTAGCCAGGAAGGACTTAAAAAAACGATTGATTCAGTATCCGGAAGGCCAGTAGAATTATTTTAAAAGGCAGTAGAATTCAAGTTGAACCCCAACCATCTACATCAAGAGAAATACCATAAACTTCTTCTTTAGTTTGGGATGAATTTGACTCCGACATTGATGCATTTGTTTCGAGGCAAAATTCAACTGTGGCTGGAATACAAGAAATGGATAAATATTTACTGGAACCTTATATTGACCGTACATCAGATCCATTGAAATGGTGGCAGGAAAGAAAATTATTGTATCCACGTTTATATGAAATAATGCAGAGTAGTTTGTGTATACCAGCTTCTTCTGTACCCTGCGAAAGAATATTTTCAAAGGCCGGACAAATAATAACCGAAAGAAGAAATCGTCTTTCACCGCAAAAAGTATCATTATTGCTATTTTTAAATAGCAATTTATAGACTCCGAATACTAATCGATATTTCAACTGCTACATGATTTTTTTCATTTAATCGAAAGCGAAGTGTTCTGTTTGTTGTACTTACGTTCTATTTATTGTTTGTGTAAAGAAGATTATTTAATTTAACAATTTAATGAAATTTTGTTTATTTAGTTTTGATATTGAATTTTATATACTTTTGTATACTTTTATATACTTTTTGTTATTAAGACTGATAGAAAGAATTCAAGTTATATAATTTTTAAAAGTTTTTATATTTTCCGCTTTTATGGAAACAGATTATTTCGTGCTACCCAAATTCACAATTTGAATTTTTGTATTTTTATTGCATAGAAATAATATTTTCTCTACTTTATTTTGTTAAAAGAAGTGAATTTGAAAATTTAAATGTATTACTTTGAATATAATTCACTAATGAATAAAAAGTCGTTGTTTTAACTTGAAAACCAACCTATGTTTGGGCATGTATTCCAAACTGACAAATGAATGCTTAGTTCCTATAACATATTAGAAGTTACATTCAATTTATTTATAAAACCATCACTAGGATACAGTGGCACGTTATTCTTTGCTATGCATGGAGTCCAATCTTGGATATATTGTAGCAATGATACGTTACAATAAAATAGTAATTCACAGTTGGCGAAAAAATATCGCAGGATTTTATATCGCCGAGATTTTATATATGTATACTACTAAGAGACTTTCCGGGACCGTATATTATTTGAACTTTACAAGTCTTTACCATGAATTTTTTCTAGTAGAACAACCAATTTTCATCAGCTTTGTTTAAACTTTTAACATATGTTCTCTACAGCAGATAACGTTTTGAGGATGCCTTTGTCAGAAATAATTTATTATAAAACGCATACTGTAAAATAAAGATAAAATAAATTATTATTTTATCATAGGTTTATAAATTAGATTTCGGAGTCACAAGCATGATCTTTTACAGTCCGGTCATTTTGACAGAGTTAAGGCAGTAAAATGACTCAACAGCCCTGAGTCACTACGTCAGTCATAACAAAAAATCGATCACTTCACTTGTGCCGCGCTGCGAAATACTGACTTAACTCACAGAAATGGCTCAGCACAATCGCAAAATCGTGTCTAGGTTCTACCAGAGGCAACATATAATATTTCACTCACGTAAAACGTTATATATGTTGACTACTTCTACGTTGTGTAGTTGTATCGGATAGAACGAACGATTTGCCTTCTGCTTTGTTCTCTTCGCAGCTTCCATTTACAATATTCACAAGATACATGGTCGCTGAGAGGTAGGGATCACATCCCAACGTCACACTCGATGTACACCAACATTAAATTGAAGAAATGCGTGTCGCGTTTAGTTGAGTTCTCAGTTCTTGGCTAAAGCGAATAGCTCACAATGCATTGTGCACCGTACACGGACTCCCACTTTTCTTGCCTTAAGATGGGAGCAACCGCGAGATTGAGAGAATCGGTGTGCCTTCTGTCATGTTCTGTGATATGATATGGCGAAAGGCAAGTGAACGAATGACCGATATGGTAGGAAAACATTGACTCAGGTCTTTTGAGTCACTTTACTGACTCGGTCAAAATGACCGAATCGTTCGCGACCGACACATCACTAGTCTGTAGGCGTACGCTACAGAGCGTTGTTGTATCCCCTTTGCTCTGGCTGTAAGTTATTGATAAATTGCTAAGGGTGTTTCTAAGTATCATCAGCGAATTAACGGAGAGATTTTTGAACTTTATACATGAATGGGCACATCAGTGCTGCTTAGTAGCCAATGCACGATAATCGAATCGGACCCTTTTTACCACTCAAACTTGGGGGCAACACCTTAACGGTAAATACTCAACTGAAATATTTGAGTATCTTTCTTGATTTAAAATTAAACTGGCATAAAGTGCTATCGAATCCTTTTCACACGCTCCTCAATGTTGTTGAGGAGTGTGTGAAAAAGGCTTTGAAAGCATTTTAAGCCTGGACTGCAAGAAAACCTTGGAAAGTAATGGGAGGTTAGTACCCATACACTTACATCGATAGTGACCCCAATTCAGACTTACAAAATCTTGGTTTGGTGAGGTGCTCTTGAAAGAAACTGTAACCTTAAAAAACTTTAAAAGCTGCCTGTTTGGGCATCTCAGGGACAGTAAATAAAACACCAACTGCTGCGTTGGAGACAGTGTTCCATCTCCCCACTGGACATCCACGGTAAAAGTATAAGTATACTAATAACCTATACGGGAGATCATCTGCAGGAGAATATACTGTTCTGCACTGAATCTACTGTTCTTACAATAATTTCTGATATAACTGGACTGGACTGGAGAGTGGAGACTGTCATGCCGTGCAGACGTGTTTTTATTTTCTTTGAGTTTTTATGGATTTTCGTAGTGTACTTGATATTGAATTACTATGTGTTGTTTTTCGTTTAATTTAATTGTTCTTTATTTTGACATTTTTGTGGTTTTTTTTTCGATATCTGTGGTGATTCGGTAGTGCTTTCGAGCACTTACTGTTTTAGTTGCTGTGAATTCAGCTTACAGTATTGAATCCGTGGACTTCTTTTTCTGTAAAAATTGTTCTAAATTTTTCGATTTCTTTGTGGAGTTATGTGCATTTGTGTTTAGTCTGTTTTCGTTTGGTTTTCAACTTCTAGTTTATTACTGATTAGCGGTTTTTTTGAATGTACCGTGTTCGTTGTTGGTCGCTCTTATTTATTTTTATTTTCTGCGGACGTGTTTTTGTTCTGAAATTTGCGATTTTTCGTGGTGTGTTTGGCGTTGATTTACCTCGTGCTGTTGTTTCCGTATTTCTCGTTGTGGATCAACTGTGTGTACATTTTGACTTGTTTCTGTGCGTATACTTTTAATTGAATTTTATCATTTATTTATTATTTTTTATTTTTTTCTGCTGACGATCCTTACATTTTTATCTTTATTTATATCTTACTAGGTTATCTTATTTTTGTCCTACTAAGTTTTATGTTTTTGTCTATATTTTTTAATTTCCGTCAAGCATAATTCTGATCGTTCATTTTTTGTTTACCATATCTTAGTGGATCCGATTTGTATGTTGATACAATAATTTTGTAATCTCTGTGCTACAATTTTTAATATCTGGCAGCCTTCGCGCTTTGCCTTTGTTTGGACATACATATATGTATATTCATCTAATTTATTTCCGTTTATGTTTTTCGCCGCTTTTTTTGTTCACCATCTCAGGTTCAGGTACTGTTTTCGGTTTATTGATCTCTTGTATTTTGTCACTAATTCTCGTGTTCGGCTTCCCTGTGTTTATCACTGTTCTTTCTCCTTTCTGCGAGATTTTTGCCGTTTCTAGGACTCACTGTGTTTACTTTTTGTTTTCTACTTAAGGCTGATCTTCTGTGTGTAGTTAACATTCTGATTTATTTATTTATTTGTTTTTTTTTTTAATTCTGCGTATGTGATCGAATTTTAGAGTAATTTTTATTGCGCCTATTGTTGATGGTTTACTTTTTGTTTTCATTTTTGGCTCCGATTGTTTGTTTACTTGTTGATTTTTGTGCTTCATCGTTAGTTGTTGGTTCTACCTTGGCTAAGGTTTGGTCATTCATCATATCGTTCCTTTTCTGTATTCTTGTTTTTATGCTAATGTACTCTTAGTCTCATCTGTTCGTTTCCTTTTTTGCTCATTGTCCACTGTTGCTTCGTCTGAGTGTTCCCTATTCCATTCTATATCGTCGCGCAGTGTTTTCCTTCATTGGTTTCCGTTTGTTTTTCAGATCCTGTCTTGTTACGTCTTGTTTTGTATCGCACTCTGCTGATCGCCTTCCTGGCTGGTTTATTTCATTCTTCATCTGGGTTATTTTGTTTTCTCTCGTCTCATTCTATTTCATTAATTTATTCCATGGTTTTCTTGCCTTTTTATTTATTTATTTTATTCGTCTTGCTTCGGGTTTTTCGCTTGTCGGTTTCTGCCTGTTTTTCTTTTCTATATAGTCCATTGTTCTGTCTTGTATCACTTTCTGCTGACTTCTCTTCATTTGTGCTCTTTTGTTTGCTCTCGGCTCAATCGGTTCCTTCAATTTATTTATTTTTTAAGTTCGATCTGTTTCTGGTTTTCTGTTTTTTTATTTGTTTTTTCCTCTTGCGGGCCCTTCTTCCGTTACCTCCATATTTGACGATATCCGTCGCGGAGTCAACCAGGTGAAATGTGGTCTCGGTGCTTGGTCCTCAGCTGTTTCTGCCAACTCTGAGCTGTTAGGTTCCACTGCATCTGATCTTAAATCTTTATCCACGCGGTTTCTGACCCCTCCCCTGTAACGCGTCATGTTTTGGTTCTCAGCACACATCTTCATTGACTGTTTCCTATTTTTGCCCTCCTCTCACAGCCGTGGGGGCCTCTTCTCCACCTGCTATTTCTGCGCTCCACGGAGCTGTTTCCGACGGCCAGATGCCCGACCCTGCTCATTTTGTCGACAGCACCTCACCCTTACAAAGGCGTACCGGATGCCAGCCTGCACATAGTTCTCGGGCATCTCGCAGGCGTAAGCGTCGCGGTGGTACCGCCGCTGTTCCGTCTGCTGTCGCTGTAGCCGCTGAGCCCCAGGATTTAGTTCCTTTTCATCCCCTTGCGGGTATTTCCGCTGATGCTGTGTCGGGTGGATCGATTGCCCCCTTAAATCGAACTGCCCCATGACCCCGTATCGGTGACCGTATGGTGCTGCGACAGATATTGCCTCGCACCCTGGGGATGTTGCCCTAAGGCCTGCCAGACGTCCGAAATGCCTGTTCGTTTCCAAAGTTCACCCTGACACCTCTGAGCATAACATAGTTTTCACTATTGCCACTATCGCTTCCATCCGCATCGGCATGATTTCTTATCGGCACTTTAATTCAGCTAACATTACAGCAGAATGCGCCTTCACGGCCTCCTTTAATGTCTTCGTTCCCCATGAATTTTTCTTGGTAGCCATCTGTACAAACTTGTGGCCCCCGGCTCGATCGTTCGCGAGTTTGTCCCGAGAGCACGCCTAGCCGGGATCTAGCACTCAACAGACTTGTCGGTGAGGTTTTTCTACGCCAACGTAACCGGTCTGCGCTCCGAAACTTCGCATCTGTTGTCCACTACTAGTGCCTCCAATTTTGACAACATCTGCCTCTCTGAAACCTGGCTTTGTGGCGGTATTTCCGATGCCGAGATTTTCGGGACTGAGTTTTAGGTCTTAAGGTGGGATCGCCACGCGGATATGTACGAACCCGTTGGCTGCGGGGTTCTGTGGACTGTCAAAACTGGCACCCCTTGTTACACCGTACAGGTTGCTCATTCTGACACCTTGGAGCTCATTTACGTCGCCGTGAAATTCGATCGCAGAACTCTTTACGTTTTCACCGCCTACATTGCCCCTGCTTTACCCTCCGGAGTGTATGACCAGCTGTCCTTTTCCATCGACGGCTTAAGTAGCGTCCTCTCATCCTCTGACGAGGTAGTCATTCTTGGCGAAATTCCAGAGGTCGGTTGGATCCGGTCTCCCGAAACTGAAGGGTCTGTCGTCTGTCGTTTTTTTAACCTGTCCCTGCGCTGTGGTCGTTTTCCCAAGCTTTGGAAAGATTCTGAGATAATCCCTATTCACAAGAAAGGAGACAAGGCAGAAATATCCAACCTTTGAAACCCTTATTAGTGATGTGCTCCGCTTTCATTGTAAACCTTTCCTGGGTTCTTTTCAGCACGGCTTCATTAAGGGTATGACAACCACCACCAATCTACTCGAATTCGTGCATTATTGTTAACCCCTGATCGAATCTGGTATGCAGGTCGACTGCACAATCACCGACTTCAGCAAGGCTTTTGATAGGATTAACCATGGCCTTCTCGTTTATAAGATCAACCTGCTCGATTATCCGCCATTTTTTGTGGAGTGGTTGTCAGCTTACCTGTCCGACCGTTGCCAGTGCGTCTTGTTCCGTGGCGCCCTATGCACCGAAATCTCGGCCTCCTCTGGTGTGCCCAGGGTAGCATCCTTGGCCCGCCCCTCTTCAAAATTTACATCAATGACGTCTCGTTACTTCTGCCCAGGCGCAGAAACCGTCCGTGCGGTCTCCTGCGACGATGAATGTGCTCTGTTGAGCTCCGATATACGCATTTTTAGGTTTGGTGGTCTGCCACTGAATGCCAGCAAATGCACCATGGGCGGATGCACCTTGAGCAGGATTAACTTGATCAAGGACCTGCGGCTGTTTCTTAACTCCCGTCTCTCCTTCGAAGCCCACGTGGATTTCTTGGTCGGCAGAGCCAATTCCACGCTAAGCTTTGTAAAAAGTTGGTCTAGTGACCCTGACGATCCCTATTTTACGAGGCTTCAATACTGCATTTTCGTCAGACCTATCCTAGAGTATACCATTCCGGTCCTTATTTCGCAGTGCACATTAACCGAATCGAGTCTGTCCAGCGTAGATTCCTTAGGTTCGCCCTTCGCGGCCTCTCATGGCGCGACCCTACGTACCTCCCTCCTTATCATGCCAGACTTAGTCTGATTTTCCTTGATACGCTTGAAAAGAGACGTAATTTCTCCAAAATAGTTTTTTTTCTGTTGCAGGGTTCGATCAACTATGCCGAATTACTCAACGACGTGAGCATCTCCGTCCCGGCCTGGACCTTGAGAAATCATGACTTCCTCTGTGTGCCTCACCACCGAACCTTGTATGGAATATCCGGGCTATTCAATGAGTTAGCGGCCCACATCGAGTTCGGACTTCAGCAAATCGTCGAACTTTGATTATTTTTATCTTTGTTTTATGTTATATATGTATCACATTTGTAGTAGCCAGCTTTGGCAAATCCTTTTTTTTATAAACAAATAAATAAACTCAACCCAGTACCACCGATGCAAGCGGTTCTTTTCACTTTACTTAATTTGGCCTTGTTATAACCCTTCCCCATAGCTGGCCACCAATCTAGAGAGCCATGTGTGATAGAACGTACAAATGCTGTGTACAACCACAGTATAATTTTAGCCCAAAATTCCCACCTTTTTCTAAAAGTTCGATTAAAAGCATAGAGCTTCACCTTTCTAACTCTTTCTTCTATGTTTTGCTTCCATTCAACTTCGGCTCTAAAACCACTCCCAAGTACTTGACTCTTCATTATAATGAGAGTATATGCCCATTTTGGGTATTTTTGGTTGTTGTGTACAATGTTTCAAATAAATTCAATAAAATGAAAAAATTTGTTAATAATTTACTTCATTTATTGTATTAATTTACTTTTACAAATTTTATGATCTTTAGCAAATTCTTGAATTCTAATAAGTGCAAAATCCTGAAACACCAAATCACGGAACACAAAGACCCGAAATGTAAAATCCCGGAGAAAGAAATCCCGTAGAGTAAACTTCGCAGAAAGGTAGCAATATTGCGGAGTAATTAAATTCTCAAACAAATTAAATATTATTTTTTATACTTACTTATCATTATTAGACCGGAAATTTAATGATTTTAAATGTAATATGGAAATTTATTACATAGTATTTTCCAGAAGAGTAGTCCAAATTTGTAAAAAAATTTATAAACAATTATGTACATATGATGACTCCACTTCAATTAATTTTTACTGAACATATATTTTATATATGTATATTTATAGGTAAAATGATGCGCCGATTAAGAATCTGAATAAAATTCTTGGCGATTACTATGTAACGGCTCGCTAAATATTCGTATTTGAAGTTCGCGAAAAAATAAATCGTTTTAGTATTTATTGGAGACACTCGTGATGGCTCGGAAATGTCTGTTTATATCCGATCTAGCGTTGTTAAACTTCTAACTTCTTGTACAAGAAAAAATTATATATTATATATATTATATTATATATATTAATTATAATTTTCCTTTTACAAAATATTTGAAAAAGGAAAATTATAGTTTTGTTGTAAAAATATTTCCTTGTACATATCTCCTTAAAGCAGAAAAAAAATTTACTTTTAAAGGCATCACGAGTGTCTATAATGAATTCCAGAGTTAGTAATTTTTTTGACCACTTCAAATGCGAATATCTTTTTGTGAAGTCGGTTCAACTTTTTTTTTAAAAACTATATCATTTATTTAAGATTAGTTTGCTTAAAAAAAATATTTTAAGAATTTTAAAACAACCCGCAACAATACTTTAATAAATTATTTTTAAAAAATCGATTGTTTTTGATAAAATAATACATTGACATATTGTTGCAAGGCCACCTCTATTCGGGGTATTTTAACTTAACTGGCTGAGCGAAACCAATTTGCTTTAAGTTGCAATTTAGTCAATCTCGTCGGTACACAAACTACGTCTCGAAGATCAAGTTGGGGCGAATACCGCAGACAAGCATTAGTCGCGATTGAATAATCGTAGTACGGATTAAGGGACACGTATATTTACGCACCTGGGAAATAACTGGGCAGGTCGGCTGCTTATTTATATTCAGCTGATGCTCGCTGTTTTTTCTCAGGTGTTCTTAAACGCAAATCGTGAATAAGTGCTAGTGGAACTTGCGGATGTTAAGTTTATAATTTGGAATGAAGTTTTAGCTTAGAAAAATTATGCTCTCGGTATATCAAATAATTCGTTGACCGTTGCTCCGTCCGTTTGCGCTTTTTTACGTGAGTTAGTTTTGCATGTATAATAAGTGAGAAATGTGGTGTTAAAGTGCATTCCTTACCTGATTGTGATATTCGTGTTTGACTAGCTGTGTCAGGGGTCCGCAATTAAGGTGTGTGTATTAACTGGTATATACTGGTATGGTGTGGGTACAGGTTACGATAGGTGTTCTATGTTCGATGATAGTGATAGGTATTGCATAGTCGAGGCGGTGTGTTGATCGTTATGGTGATTACAGGTGTAAATTTTGTTGAGTGTGTGAGGACTTTTACCTCAAACTAAGAATGGCGTTTCCAGGAAGCACGTGCGTCAAATCTTTCAGGCGTCCCTCTGAAATACCTTTTCAGTTAAGCTAATGTCTTGGTACAACTTTTGAAAGCTCACAGTGATTTAAAAGAAACTACTTTGATCTTCACGACTTTAATTTTTCTGTTCGCTTTCACAAAACTAACTTACAAAACGAGCGGGAAAACTTGGTTTGACAGTCCTTATATAGAAAATTCACAATCTGGAAATTGACTTTCCAATCCTCCGAATGTATCCTCCTCCTTTTTATAATTATTTGTACTTAACTAACTGCGTATAATGTTTTGTTCCTAATAATTAATAATTTTGACTTATTTAAAAAGTTTACAATTCAATATTTCTCATAAAATTTTGGTTTTAAGTGCTGAGTGGGGCTTTGTGTAGCAAAAAAAACTAATAATATTGTGGGGTTATGTGCTTACTTTATTTTAATTTATCCCTAATTTGACGGCGATTACTAATACTAGATATTTGAATTCTTGGAGTCTTATTGCAGTTGACTTCATCGCGAAAACATGCAGTTTCGAGATGCGGACAACCAGATTAACATCGAACGTAGAGGAATGAAAGAAAACGCAATCAGATGCGGCTATAATAAAGTGAAATTTCACTTATACAAAAACATCAAAATAAATTATAATGATGACAGAAGATAAGTTAAATACTTCACAACAGAGTGCTACAAGTTTTATTTAGAGTAATAATGTAGCCACCACATCAATAAAATTACCAAGTTTTTGAACACTACACCATTCAGGCAGCCAGGGGTGAAAGCCGATAAAAACCAAAATGAAAAATGTCGTTCTGAACAAAAAATCGGAATGAAAAGGATTTTGTTCATCGGATAAAGTTATTTAGAGAACTTTATTCTTCGTGAACCAATTTTTTTGTTCTTCAAAGATTAAAATTCCACAACGAAAAAAAAACAAAAAATTTTGATTTATCAATGTTAAAATTTGTTAAAGTAATTTTTACTTCCTCTAATAGAAGATTGTTTACTGATGGTTTTAATGAAGCTATTTTTGATTAGAGGTAGTGGTAGTTAGTCCACAGAGACTTTAGATGAATTGATTGGGATTCAAAATTTGATTAGAATGGAAGAATTATTTATGTATTGTAACGTAAATGGGGCTCTTCGGGCTCGGCGCAATATTTACAGTCACAAATTCGCAAAATTTTTATTCACTTTACTTCATTAATTCGTTGTACAATTTTCCTGACAATATTTCTTCACAATATTACGTTTCACTTTAATAATTAACACTTATCACTTCACTGGTTAGAAAACAACTGACTCACTAGGTCAAGTCAAGTCTTGACTTGACTTGACTTGACTCACTAGGCTGCTACTTAGCCCTATTTATACTACTTAGCTTAATTCTAGAAAGTTCAGTAACTTAGTTCTAGCAATTTCCGTTATTCATTTTCACCACACCAAGTCACCACAGGTTCGAGTCGGCCTTGACTTCATACGGCATCTGACATTTTCCTGGTTTCCGAATTTCGGGACTTTTGCACTGCATAACTTGATTTCGTTTCCATCACGTAGCCTATGCCAGACTTCAGTGCATGTTACATTTCACTGCCGTCCTCTTAGAACTGTTCGTCCCGAACAGTTGCATCTCCTTCGTATGGCTTTAATCGGTTAATGTCCATGATCGTCTTTTTGTGTTTTGGTCAACGCTGTATTCTGAAGACCACATCGTTGCTGCGCGTAAGGATCTTGTAGAGTACTTCCCACTGATGTTGAAGCTTTGGTGATTTTCCTTTCCGTCGCCGCGGGTTGAATAGTCAGACGAGGTCTCTGATGTCGTATCGTGTTTTCATTCTATCGCTGGATGTCTTGAGGTTCTTTCATGAAAGTTTATGGATTTCTGCGAGACGCTTCCGAGGTTTGGTTATATACTCGTCGGTGTTTTCAAGTGTTCCGAACTTTAAATCACTGGGCACTCGAATCTGTCTTCCAAACACAATTTAAGAGGGCGCGTGTCCTGTTGAGTTATGGACGGCTGTTCGATAATCTAGTAGAAATATCGGGATGTAGCTATCCCAATCCCGTTGATGCACATCTACTACTTTCCTGTAATGTTCAACCACTGTCCTATTAAATCGCTCAACCATCCCGTCAGATTATGAATGAAGTGGTGTTGTCCGCCTCTTCTTTACGCCAAGAATCTCGCAAACCTTTTGGAATACTTGATATTCAAAGTTTGGTCTTTGGTCGGAATGAAGATCATTGGGGTCGCCAAGTCTGCATATCCAGTTTGTTACTAACTCCTGTGCCACTATCTTTCCTTCTTGGTTCGGGATCACATATACTTCTGGCCATTTACTGAAATAATCCATTACCACTAAAATGTACCGGTTGCCCGATCTAATTCTGGGAATGGTCTTGCAACGTAAATCGCAATTCTCTCAAAAAGCGCTCCAAAGTTGTACTGCTGCATCGCTCCAATATCTGCATCCGGCATGATGACTCGTCGGATGTTTTCCATTTGCGTTTCAATATTCCATCTTCAACACATAGCGAATTCCATTGCTCCCAGATCTTCAATGTTGCACTTCTGTCGGGAATTTTTTCCCATTGGGGCCTGTCGTCGTTCTCCTTCCACATCAAAATTGGGGATATATTCTCGTCTTCTCGTTGAGCTGCTTGAAATTCTTCCTTGTCGTATCCTGTCAAGGGTACGACAGTTGTTCTTTTCACAATCACATGGTCACATTTCCCTTCCAAACGGGAACAGTATTTACAATCCGGCTTACATGGTCGTCGTAAAAGTGCATCTGCATTTCAGTCTTTGTAACCATCTTGCCACCTGTCCTTCAGGGTTTTTAAATTGCTGCACGATCAGTTCGGAGAGTGATTTTTTTTGTCCATAGAGGAATTTATGGAAATGCTTCGTTGAATCAACAATAGCCAGCAGTTCTTTCCTCGTAACACGGTAATTTCTTTCTTGTTTTGATAGAGCTCTGCTATAATTTGCCATCACCTATTCGTAACCGTTTACTTATTGTGGCGGCACAGCGCCAATCCTAACGTTACTTGCATCGGTATCCAATATAAATGTCTCACCCGTCTTTGGATAAGTAAGTACAGGTGTATTGCAAAGCGCCCACTTCAGTGCTTTAAAGCTGTTTTCTGCTTTTCCTGTCCAAATGAATACCTTATCCTTCTCCGTTATCTTATGCAACTTTTTTGCCATATCAGCAAAATTCTTCACAAAGTGTCTGTAATATGTGGCTAGTCCAAGAAAGCTTCGCAGCTCGTGTATATCTTTCGAGGAGGCCAGTTCTCCACTGAAGCTATTTTCTCAGGATCGGTGCTGACTACTTCTGTTGATACCACATTTCCAAGGTATTTGACCTGGTCTTGAAAGAGCGTACACTTCTTAGGGCTTAGTTTTAGTTTGGCTGACTTCAGTTTCTGGAACACTTCTCGTAGATTTCCTAGATGTTCATAAAAACTTCGTCCAATTACAATGATGTCATCCAAATATACCAGGCAGGTTTTCCAAGTTAAACCTCGTAGGACACATTCCATTAAGCGCTCCAATGTTGCTGGCATATTGCGAAGTCCCAAGGGAATAACTTTAAATTGACACAATCCACTTCCCACCGAGAATGCTGTCTTTTCCCTGTCACCTGGATCGATCTCGACTTGCCAGTAACAGTTTAAGTCTAACGTTGAAAAACACTTGGATCCTGATAAGGTATCTAGGGTATCGTCTATGCGGGGTAGTGGATAATTATCTTTCTTCGTGACATCATTTACACGACAGCAGTCGACACAGAATATTGTGCCACCATCCTTATTCTTTACTAGAACCCATGGCGGCATCCATAGACCTTTCGACTCTTCTATTAGACTTTGCTTACGCATTGTTTTAACCATTTCGTCTACTTCTTCCCGCTTTGCAAGTGGTAATCTTCTTGGTGGCTGCTTGATACTGCGGGTGGGAATGTGAAAATCGTTACGGTGAATGATTATTTTGATATTACGGGAACTAAAATTCGTTCAAAGCTTACTGACAACTTAGAGTATCGATAGTGCGTTCGGGTATAGCTAATATTTATTTATTTAAGGATAAGTCCAGAAATTGATTTACCACAGGAACAGTCTTCTCTTCCTCTACAAGTTCTCTGATTTAGGCTAATGGTCACCCTGAGTTAAAACGGCCAAATGCAAGGGAACAACCATACGGGATACTGTCAGCGGTGCCACAGAAAGCTTTTGAAGAAGTGTAAGGATGGAACCATAAAACACCCCGAGAACTGTTGTACAGAGACCTGCCTTAATACCGACGGAATATGATGGCAAAATCCCGTGGACACGATATGAGTCTCACTTCAGTGCAGTCGCGAAAGCAAATAACTGGGATGAAGAGCTAAAAGTTATTTATTTAGCAGCTCATCAACGAGGTCCAACATTAACTTTTTACGAAACACTGAACCAAGATGTCAGGCTTAGTTTCGAGCAGATGACCCGCGCCTTAAGAATACGTTTTAGTACGGATTATCAGAAGTCCGTCAGCCAAATTCAGCTTCAAGCCAGGCTTCAGAAGAATGGTGAAAACTTCGCGGAATATGCCACTGACTTGCAACGCTTAACGCATCTAACCTTTTCGGATTGTCCAGAGATTCCGAACGATCGAATAGCGCTGGAACAGTTCTTAGATGGGATATACGACCTAGATGTCCAGGAGAGAGTTCGCGACTCAGCACCCTCGACTTTCCAGGAAGCATTGCAAACCGCAATAAAAATTGAAGGGAACCATAGGGCTACCAGGGCGACCCGGAGAAATATCCGTGTTGCTGTTACTTCCATTATCCGTAGGCGTTATCCAAGAGGACCAGAGAGCGAGGAGCTTAGACGGGAACACGCACGGGATAGTTTAGTATGCTCGCCGTCGGAAAACGAGAAATAGATAGCGTGAGAAGGCCGCAGCTAGCTCATTTAAACTCAAGAGCCCTTACAACAATACAACCGGTCATAGCACGAGGTTAAAAAGGGACCATTCGCTGGTATAACGTTCGAAGAGGATTTGGATTCATTGTTTGTGAGGATCACCAAGGGGGTGTGTTCTTTCACCTAGCTCATGTACGAACCCCAGTAATACATGCAGAGACCGATATAGTTCCAGGTCAGCTAGTAAAATTTGACCTGATCGAAGGAAACCCTACTAATAAAGCTACTCATATTTTTTAGTACCCAGGAGCAGAGACCAGAACACTTAAGAGATGCTCCACTTGCAACGCACTGTAGTTTACGAAGCCACACATCCATCGCCGATCACACACCAAACCACATCCTTCACCGATCACACACCAAACCAAAATAGCACACTAAACACCATCGACATAAACAACACACAAACAACGCCTACGATAAACACACACACATAAGGCCTACCACTAACACACACACAACGCCTACCATTAACAACGCTATCCCTGCAGTAATCACCAACATAACTTCAGATGACGACATCACAGAAGAAACCAATTCAGTATTAAGAAGCAACTCGAAGAAATCCACAGAGTCGATACTGCCGCTTTCGGCAATCATAACTGTTAGCCAAGGAACAATTTGCATCACTATTCGAATAAAAAGAGAAATAGATTCCGTACATTGCCATATGATCGTAGATACCGGGGCCACGCACTCCATCTATCATAGACGAATACTGAAACGTATATCTGGTCGGTCATATATACAACCATGGAGAAATAAGTAAGGAATATGGGGTGATAGACTTGCCATTAAAAATTTACGACTTTAGAACAATACATCCCTTCTATGTAGCATGCGATGTGTCGAAATTCCCCTAAATCTGGGCCATGTTGGGTATATTAAAAGGAAGTTTCACAATATATCTGCCATCACCCTGCCTTTCGGTTGTTTTCTAATATATTGATTCGCATTTTGCTTCATATTCGGCTAGCCCTTTAGGTAACCATGGTTCTTCTATCTCCCAGAATCGACTTAATAGATAGTCTATATCAGTCTTGCAATGAAGGCTTGTAATAAATTTAACTTTCGAGAAGGCGCATTTTGATGAATTCACATCACCTGACAGAATCCAGCCAAGAGAAATTAGCTGTACTATGGGACTTCCTCGCGGACCTTTGCGAACGCCATCTTTTTGTATTATAGAGTACACCCCAGCGCCTAAAATGGCATCTATTTTTCCAGGCTTATAATAATGTGGATCTGTCAGAGGAAG
Source organism: Leptarthrus brevirostris (assembly GCA_964036015.1). Lineage (NCBI taxonomy): Eukaryota > Metazoa > Arthropoda > Insecta > Diptera > Asilidae > Leptarthrus > Leptarthrus brevirostris. The sequence continues at coordinate 101,606,971 of OZ038372.1, read as the reverse complement.
TCCTTTAATTTTATCCCAGGATTGATGTAGAATGCGGTCGTTAAGTAGCAGACTGGTTAGCTTGGGAAGTATGTAGGCCTCAATGGAAAATTGCATTTCAAGTTGTTCGATGGATGGAAAATTCAATAGATTTAGTGAAAGTCGATATTTTACTTGCGCCAATTCATTTAACGTGGACAGTAATATCATTAGTTGGAACATTTAGCAGCTTTGCCGTATTTTGAGAAATACAGTTGCTTCCAGAGCCTTGATCAATCAGTGCTCTCAATGTGATTTGGTGTCCCCTTCCGGTCCTTGCAATTATCATGGATGTTGCCAACAGAACCCTATATTCACCGTCAAGACCATTTATTGTATTAACCGTTTTTTCTGAAACGATAACATCAAGCTGCTCACTGTAATTCGCAAGATTTAGTTTTGTCACCACAGGTGAGCCCGAACGTTGATGAAGCAAGGTGTGATGCTTTACGCCACACGCTCTGTAGGTGAATCCATGACCTTTTCTGCAAACAATTGTAACAATGCGAAAATTTTTGAACTGTAGTTCGACGATCATTGAGATTCACTTATATAAACTTCAATACAATCTTTTAGGAGATGACTTTGATTGCATATTGGACAGAACACTGGATCTCACAATCCTTTGGGAGTTACAGGCTGATTCATAAATTTCAGTTCAGTGGTATGCACATTACTCTGTTATTTTTATCTTTTGATCTACCCAGCACAACGATATCAAACATACGCTAAAAAACTACTATCCTAATAACCTTTCCAAACTTGTCAACAATGTTGATCTAACTCCTACCATTGCAGGTACAGTCACTTCCGAAATTGAAAAAAATGGTTTGGGACTACCTAAAATTCATCATTTACCTACATTTTCTCCGAAATTCGAATAATTATCAAACCTCTTGTTTATTTTAGTTGGGTTACCCATCTTATTACCTTTCCAAAAAGGTACAACATGTCCACGTAGAGAAAGTATGTAGAATCACCCTGTATTGTAACGCAGTTGGTTGTTTTCTGTTGACAACAGATCACGTTAAGTTAAGGAGGCGGAGTTGGATCAATGCGTTGAGCAGCACGACCATCATACCGTTGGCCCCGGGTTCGAGACCAGATCACCCCGTGAGCTTTTATTAAGAAATTAAAATAATCCACTCTGTCTCTGGGCTGTTGTCTAGCAAAACCAAGACTCAAGCTTCCTCACTCCCCTTACCATAATTCCCTTCCGGGCAAAACCATGCTAACGTATCAAAGGGTTGTCCCCCTAGGATTTGGCCAAATCGTCTAAAAAAAAAACCATGGGGTTGCAGAGAAAGGGGGAGTGGTTCGCAATACACTTTTAATTGTAAGTTCATTGCAATCGTTGCATTGAATCGGATGAACTTCTTCACCTGACGCACACTCCATAAGGGGTTACGGGAACTATAAAGAGAGCTTAATTCGAGAAACTTCAGCCATTTAGTTCCAGATATTTCCGTTACTTACATCAATTTATCAAAGGTTAGAGTCGGTTTTGATTTTATACGGCATCTGATGTATTTATGATTTTCGAATTCAGAGACATGCGCACTGCACATCTGGATTTCGTTATCATCACGTAGTCTGTGCCCCGTGCACTGCATGTCACAATATTATTATTATCACTCACACGTATTAATATTAGGATTGTTTTACTCTTTATTAAATATAGTAGTCCTGAAAAAGACTGATTTTAATTTTTGCTTTACATAGTCTCTCTCTTTTACCCTTCGTTTTTATTTATACAGGCGGCAGGAAGATTTGCCCTATGGTATTGTGACAATATTATCTACCTGGCTGTTTTTTGTATGCGGTTTAAGCCCCCTCCGGAGTGTTACGAATGTCATGTCCACTTTTACATATTTTTGAAGTCTTGTGGAGGGGGGGGGGCAGAAAGGTGCAAACATTGTTCTTTGAATTATCTCGACTTCTGTGGAAGCTACGATAAAATTGAAGAGGGCCTTGTATGACTTTCGTTGTAACTGCAACGGTTAACTATTGAGCGTGGGATAAACTTATTCGGAGCAATCGTTTTTCTTTTAATAAAATCGCTAATTCGCAACGTGTTTTTCTTATTCTATAAGAAATTACAAATATCACACAAGAATTATAAGTTAACATAACAGTGCAAATAATTAATCACAGTCTTTTATAACTTTAGAAATTGATAAACAGATCACAGAATGGTTAAAATAGTAAAAACACGTTACAAATAAATGTCAAATAAAAAAGTTTTTCCGGCCCCCAATCGATAACCGTTGCAGTTAAGACGATTTTTTTAATTAAAAAAAAAATATATATTTTCAAATTTAAATTGTCGGAAAAAAGTCAATTTTTCATTTTAGTTTTGATAGTTTGAGAAGTTGTTTTGATAGTTAATAATGGTGCAATTTACTAGTGAAGAATATAATCGGACATAATCTTCTGTAACGAATTTAGCAATGGAAATTACCTCGAAGGAGAGCGTGAATATCACCGGCGATTTCCAGAAAGAGGGTTTTTCAAAGGCTTCCCGAAAATGGAAGCCCTCATACACTTCCAACACAAGCGGCGGTCAATGTTGAGCTAATTTTAATGGAGGAGATAATTCTCAAGGCAAGCAGATCTGATCCTACTACAAGTGCAAGGCGCATAGCTTATAGCGTAGGAATTAGTGCAGCGACGGTATGGAGAGTACTACGAACAGGATCTCATTCTTTCCATGTAACACCCGTATAGGGACTTCACCAGCAGGACAAAGTAAGCCGTAGAGAATTCTGTAATTGGATACTTGAAAAAGACTTTGATGACTTTGGATCTTTTGCGTACACGGATGAATCACAATTCACTAAATGTGGCATAGTAAATTTACATAATACTCACTTTTGGAGTCCAGAAAATCCAAGAATTACTCGACAGACCTCGTCCCAAAACAAATTCTCCGTAAACTTGTGGGCAGGAATTGTAGGTAATCGACTTATTCGTCACATATTTTACCGGAAACTGCAACAACTATTTAAACTTCCTGCAGAACGATCTAATCGACTTAATGAAGGATTTACTCTTGGAAGTACGAAGAAGTATGTATATCAGTTATATCAAGATCAAGGCGCGCCAGTCCGCAAATTCTAACACAAATAGTAAGAAGATCGACAATTTAGGAGGCAGGAAGAATTTGTTTGTAGTTGGGCAGGTATGAGCTGTACGTTTGGTGATGTAAGTTAAGAATGCTAAAAGATTTCTGTGCGCTTCAAGTTTACATCGAAAGAAAGATTAGATTAATTCAAATAAAGAAAAAAATTTTTTTCAAATTTTCAAAATATTTCCCTTTGAAATTAAAAACCTGAATTTATTTCCGAAAATTTAAGTTTGAAAATCAATATTTTTAAAACTATTAGTATTTAAAAAAATTACACAGTCTTTTGCACCATTATGATACGTTTCAAATGAGAAGTTAATAATGTCGATGACACTAAAACTTTAGAAGATATAAGGTAAAATCTAAGACTCGTTTTTTTCACCGCGAAAATATGTCAAACCCCTATAGTTGGGAAAGGGAGGGGGGAAGGAGGAGGAGAGATAGACCCCCTCCCATAAAATGTTTTTCGTTTCTCACCTAGAACTACCAGATCCTTCATTTTTGCACACGCGCTGTGAAATACTAGTTGAGAACTGAGTAGCTAATAATGTTGATGCCCCTACGCTTTACTAATGAAAACAATTATGTGAAAATTTTCCTTTGTTATTTAATGTTAGCAATTTATACCTTTCGATGACAAATTAAGAAATTAGTAGAAATTTTCGATTGCATAATATAATTATTATAGCACAAGGAGACGGTCTAGCGATGGGTACATCATTAACGCTATTTTTAGCAAATTTTATTTGAATTTAAAAGAACAAACACATTTCAGGCAAGATATTGTGTTGGTATAAACATGTAGAATATATATTATGTTTTTTATTTGGAAGGGCACTGAGCGACAGTTATTATTACTTTTAAGCAATATTTAAAAAATATTATAATTGCCTTTCACTCGATGCTTAATAGATTCCTCCTATAGGTTTTTCACAGATTAGTTGTATCTTATACTAAATAATACCCTCCGGATAACAACAACATCCATCGTTTGGAAATTTGGGATGTATAATTTAAAGCGCTTCTAAAGCGCGCCCATCATTTTTCGGATCTCTGACCTAAGTTCTATCTACTCTCTATTTTACTTTTTAAACGGCTGCCTAAAAACAAGAAAGTTCTAAGTTCGATGCGTATTTCTTCTTCTTTCTTTTCAACTCTAAATTTGTTGAAGAAACATTTTAGTAACTTACTTTAAGTATTATAGAAAAATAAAACCTTTACTATATGTTATCAGTTTATTTAATGATCCGACATAATATATAAGAGTCCTTTATAATTAAAAATCTATTGTTAAATGTGTACTTTAATGACAGTATATGTGCTTATAGTTGTAATGTTCGCTATCATTTCCTTATTCAAACATATATTTGCTGAAAAAAAATTTGGTCTCAAGATAATAGAAGAAATTGAAATTGAAACTTTCTTGCAATTAAAAATCGATGTGTTCCACAAAACACCAACAACGAATTTTTAGATATACTGAATTGGTTGTGTTCAAGATGTTTCGATATGATTTTATAAGAATAACATTTAATCGACATACCTTCCTATATTCCCGTGTATTAATTCACGGACTTGTTTTTCTGCGCGGTCAATTCTTTCAGTAAACCGGCTAATCTGAAGTTTCTTAAATTGCATTGCTGCAGGTTAAATATATCATCACACGTCCCCATAATTTCGCGTCCAGGAAACTGTGCGTAATTTGACCCTTTCGCACGTTACTCAGGGTTTGAAAGGATGTCTGAAACCTGCAATCACGTAAATTGCGTTATATTCTCAAGTCATTACTACCGAAGGCTATGTCTGCCTAAATTACAGAAATTTAAGACAATTCATACCTCGTTGGGGAAAATTTAAAATTAGCACAGGTATTCTTGATGCAAGTAACAGATAAGTGGTTAATTTTGTGGATGAATAATTGGCTGATGAATAATATGATACATTTAAAAAATATGCTTCAATAAAACTGATTTGCGTTACCATTAAATTTATTTTGGAATTAAACTTATGCCAATCTTAAGATAAACACTTTATCGCATTTAATTAAATAGCAATCACTAAGTACATTTATATATATATACACCCCGCGCAACAAAAAAAGCCGCACGTGATTTTCTTTTTCATATTTTCCCAGCTTAATTCATACTAAATAGTCTCCAAGGTGTCCAAATTGCTTTTAACGGTTGTTTTTGTACAATAGCACTTTCTTGCACGGGTTCGAGACGTTATTAAGGCAAAGGGCGGTGCTACAAAGTACTAATTGCAATTTTAAATTCAATTTTAAAAGTTTTAATTTTTGGAAATACATTTTTAAGTTTAATAAAAATAAAGAGATATTGTACATTATATATTTATGTAGGAACCCAGTTGTTAAAAATAAAAGGCGCGTTTCGCTTTCCCTAGTTAACTAAATAGATAAGATTAAGAATTAACCGATTTCCCAAAAACGACTTGACGGACCTTTTTAAATACATACCTTCGTAAGAGTCGTTGGTGGAGTAAGTAATAAGGTGCCGGCCCACCAATCCGAAAGTCCCAAGCTCAAAATCACACCGACCATGGTCGTTTTCTGCTGACAACAGATTACGGTAACAGGGACATCGGGGTTGCAGAGAAAGTTTCAGTGGCTCGGAATCCACTTCAAATGTATGTTGGTCCACTTGCAATCGTTGTCTCTAATCGGGTGAAGTTCTTCTCCTGCCCCAAGTCCCACAAGGATGTTTTTTTATACGATGTGGCCAAAGCGTAGGGGACAACCCTTTGATGTGTTAACATGGCTTTTTACCGGAAGGGAATTAGGGTACGGGGAGTAAGAAACGTGAATGCCTTGTATTGCTGCGAGCTATGTAGACAATAGCCCAGAGACGGAGTGGATTATTTTAATTTCTTAATAAAAACTCACGGGGAGACCTCGTCTCGAACCCGGGACCCATGGCATGGTGGTCGTGCCGTTCAACGAATTGATCTAACTGCGTCTCCGGTTACGGGAACTAAACGGGCATAACTTCGTACCACGTGGACCGATCTGCATGATTTTGTTCCGCTGTATAGAGTATGTTTCCGAATTGATAGCATGATAAAAATGTCCTGGTTGCATGGGAGCAGGAGGAGGAACTAACTACGTCATCGACTTGGATGATTATTTTCGTGTTTTAGATATTAGGTTCACTCATTGCTACTATAACACAAATTGTGGTTTTGGGGTAGCTTAACTTCGTAATACGTGGACCAATTCGGATTTTTTTTGTATACGATATGATTCCCGATAAGATGGTGTTGTTACACCTAATTTTGTAATGCGTCGACGAATTTTGATAATTATTTTCTTGTTATACAGAGTATGTTGCTTCATTTTCCATTGGAAACATATTCAAATGTTTGACCTACGTTGGATGAGGGGCGACACCTAATTTTGTACTGGGTAAACCGATTTGGATTGTTTTCTTTCTGTTGAATAGATTATGTTGTAATTTTATTGGTAGCAGGATAACAATAAGAATGTGCAAATAAATTTGGAAGATTTTTCTTTTCTTGTGTACATGTTCTCCATTGTTACCTAGAGAGAAATTTTGCACCTAGTGAGTGAGCGTGAGGCGATGGGTCTATCTATTTGAATGATTCTTCTTTTGTTGCGTAAAGTATGTTTTTCCACTGGAACTTTGTCAAGAATTTCCAGGGTGGTGGGAAGAGGTGGAATTCAACTTCGTAACGATATCCCAATTGTTACTATTAGAAAAACTTTGATGATTCGTTAATTGCGGCATTGTTGTTTACTTCTGGTGTCCTGATAAAAAGTTAGGTAAAATTGGAGTGGGGTTGGGAGGAGTTGGCGGCACTTAGCCATGTAAGTCGAACAATTTTCATGAGTTTGATTTTGTTAAACCGAATCCGTTCCCACACTGATGACGAGGAGTGGTGGGAGCACTCGCCTTACATGGTAATGCGTGTTTCGATTTGGATAATTAATTGCTGTATGGAGTACTTTGACGGATTAACACTATTATAAAAATATATGTGAGGGTATGGAAAGGAGTGCCGACTTAGTTAATAATGTATGGCCTGATGTGGATGATGCAGTTTATTTTCTCAAGAAAATAGTACCTCTGGAACTGTTGTAATCGTTTTGTTCAGAAGAGCAGCATTTTTCGAATGGAAAAAGACACGTATAAATGAAAACTAAAATAGTTTAAAAAAAGAAGTTGAACCGAGTTTACAAAAGCGCTACAAACTATAAAATAATATTTAATTTTATGTATAGTACGACATTAAAAAACACACATTTAAAACGAGCTAACCCTTTCAGCTCGCAAGATCATATGGAAGGAGAATTAACATGTATAGATGGATTGAGGAAATCTAATGGAATGCCGGTAGTTGTTGCGTTGCAACCAACATAATTGAAAATCAGAAGAAACCTTGAATTAATTAATATTGGCAGGAAAAAATCTTGATGAAAATGACTCGAATTAAAATGTAATTAATGAATATTTCAATTCGAATTTGCAAATAAATTTACAAAAATTTATTTAATCAAAATTTTCCCGCAAAATATAAAATTTAAATATGAATTTTTGTCATTCAACATGGCGACAAAAATATCGAATTCAAACCAACATGGCGACAAAATATCGAACCCAAGCCACCAAGCGGCTATCTTTACATATTAATTAAATTCGATATTTATGTATACACCGTTTAAATTCAAACTATAAAAAAGCCGCATGCTTATGGGTCCGTCCTTTTTGAAGCCAAATATTAAGCGAGTTTGGTGAGTAAAACTTTATTAATATATTTAAAAATATTAAGAACCTGGCTGTTCGAATGTTTTATTTGTTTGTGAAAGTTACAAAGTGTTATCAGAGCCTGGCTGCTCGAATAAATTAATCTGTCTTGCCTACTAATATTTATTAAAAAAGTAATTCAGAGCCTGGCTGCTCCAATAAAATTCAGAAATTGTTGTGTTTGTACCAACATTTCCCCAGTACTTATTCAGAGCGTTGGCTGTTCGAATAAATATTATTTCCAATTAATTGTCAATATAATTGCAAAACCTGGCTGTTCGCAATTCCATCGAATTAATTCTCTCAATACTTGTATGCAATGGATGGCGGTTCAAGTGAAGACCACGAATATATCAAGAACAATCTGTACGAGTGACGGAGGAAACTTACTTCAATTATTTAAGCGAACTTGAAAGCCTCATTAAGTTCCAGATTCTACAGAGCTGAAATCTGAAGTGAAATCAGAAATACAATTAAAAAGGATAAATCTACCAAAGTATGATGGAAGCTACTTAAAGTGGAGAGCGTTTTACGATTTGATCATATCGCTTAACCATTGAGATGTTTTAATTCCAGCTGTACAGAAGCTCCCTTATTTAAAGACGAGTCTTTGCTGCGAAGCAGAACGTCTGATCAACAAATTCGCCACCTTAATCCACATTACGAACGTTTACCATCAGAAACACACAACGCTTAGGAACACACAATAATTGCCAACTTTTTAAAAATGCATGAACTTTTTAGACGCTCGATATCGAACACTGGAAGCAGTCATGAGGACTCGATCAACAAATCATATCATCAAGGTTCATCAAAGAACACTCAAAATAAGGGGATTGACAGCAGCGACGCTTTCACATCATATAATATACAAAGTTGAAATTAATGGTCTTGGGAAAAAAAACGGCTACATCCATAAGGGCTGAAAAATTTGTTTTAAAATCATTAAGTAACTCATTTCAGCTTAATACAAACACGGTTATTTTGAAACACATAACGGAGTTCAACCAGGAAAGGTAAATTTACTCTTGGAATCAGAATTAAAAATTTTTCAAAAGACACCGGACGGCCCGTGCCCGTCGTAAGTGTGAGATTTTACTTACTAAAAACACCTCTCTGGGGATTTGCCGAAACAGACCACAAAGAAGCGGGTCCCTTTTCGCTCCCTCCAAGTCTCTTAGCGGGAGTAATTGAGTATCCAGTTATCCCACTGTCGCGGCTAACCATGGTTTCCTGGGTCACTACTAAAATCCTAGGATATCTAATCATAACCTTCATCACATGAAGCTTTAGTCTAGGGCCAGGAGAAGGTACCTCCTCCGGCTTTAGTTGTGTTGTGGGAACCAGGGTCTACCATACCCACTGCTTCCGCTCTTACAGAAAAGAAGATTTGCTACCCCTTGGAGGTGTAACTAACACTTGAGAATGTCCACATGCGGATCGCCATATCAATCACATTTCATTTAAACTTTACTCAAATGAAGTAGCTACAAATATTACTTATCAGCAGACATCGAGAAGAATGATAAATATTCATGAAGACGATTACCCGTATCAACGCATTTTTTTGAGAGTTGGAATAATGCACTATAATAATTTGCAATGACTAAAGTTACTCTTGGAACAGCTTCTGCAGCATTCCTTGCCATCAGGTCATAACAACAGCTTGCAAAAGATGATCAACACAGTTGTCCAGGAACATCAAAAATAATAATGAAAAATTCGTATGCAAGCGATGTCCTCACTGGAGGAGACACTATTCAAGAGACTACACAAGTCGAAAAGGATTTAAACTACACAAATGGACTAGTTATTATCCTAAAATACTAGAAGATAGACCTCCGAAGATAGCGAAATTAAATTTGAGGACGAAGAAAGGATTAAGGCATTAGGAATTCATTGGCATCCTTTAACAGATGAATTCAGCTTTAAAACGAACAAAAGGTATTATCACTATTATATATTGGGCTACCCCCAACTGTCATAGCAGAAAAAAGACAGCTGATATTAAACTCTTAACGCAACAAATATTGGATCATCGATGGACGAAATGAAGTAAGGTGTTATCAGAAGGCGTCTTCTGTATTAGATATTGGGGGAGAACACAAATACAATTCCTTACCGATCTTCCAGAACTAAAAGATAATCAAGCTCATCTATTCAACAAATGTGGAGCCGACTTAGCTGATCCCATCGACTTGAAAATGTCCAAAGAAGGCGGAGCAAAGATACACAAGGAATATTTTTGCATCTTCATTTGCCTATTAACCAAGGCAATACACATAGAGGCAGTTTCTGATTTAACATCCTTAGCCTTTGCTGCAGCACTTAAAAGATTCATCGGACGACGAGGTCTTTGCAGTCATGTCTGTTCAGACTGCGGAACTAACATTGGAGCCAACAAACTTCTTAAAAAAGATCTTCAAAAATCCATACGAAACGCCAATAAGGACACAGCTGAGCACTTCGGTAATGAAAGTATTACGTGGCACTTCAATCCACTAGCTTTACCCCACTTTGGAGGTCTGTGGGAGGCTGATCAATCATCATCTTAGCACAACATTAATTCAGATTGAAACCTCCCTAAATTTGCGGCTTTTGCCCACTTACTTCAGACAGTTCAGTTTTTAATGCTTTAACTCCAGGACACTTTCTAATCGGACAACCTAGAATCCCGCATTCGAAAGGAAATTTAACCTCTTTCTTATCTCGATGACAATACATCCAAAAGCTGACTCAATTATTCTGGAAGAAATGGTCTTCAGACTACCTAGAACAAAAACCAAACCAAACGACGGATGTAAACATTGGTGATTTGGTCAGCATAAAAGATGTACGACTCCCTCCAACTCGCTGTGCACTCGGACGAATCATCGAAATTCACCCTAGAAAGGACAACCATATACAGGTTAGAACCGTAAGGATAACAAATGGTATCATTAAATGTTCTTTTAAAATTATGTATTCGTACAACCTACTAATTTTGTTGGAGTGTGTCTTCTTCTTGCAATCGTTCACAACATACATATAATCTGTATTTCTTTCTTTAATTCCCTGCGGGAGAATGTTGCGTTGCAACCAACGTAAATTAAAATTAGAAGAAACCTTGACTTAATTAGTACTGGCAAGAAAAAATAAAAATAACTATAAATAAAATTTTATTAAATAATAGTTCAATTCAAATTTTGTAAATAAATTTATTATAATTTTAATTGTTTTCATTCAACATATTGAAAAAAATATCGAATTCAACCAACATGGCATATATATGAAACATATTCGATATTTTTGTATAAACCGTTTGAATACAAATATTAGGCTCTTCCGGTTTGAATTCAAACATTCAGCGAGCTTGGTGAGCGAAACTTTATTAATATATTTAAAAATTATTCAGAACTTGACTATCTCGAATATTTAATCTGTTTGTGAAAGGTACAAAGATATTATCAGAGGCCGGCTGCATGATTGTACTCTCCGTGTACTTTGCGTTTACTTTCCGTGTACTTCCCATGTACTTCCGTATATTTTCTGTGTACTTCCGTGTACTTTCCGTGCAATTTCCGTGTACTTCCGTGTACTTTCCGTGTACTTACGTTTTAATTCCGTGTGTTTTCCGTGTACTTTCCGTGTATTTCTGTGTACTTTCCGGATATTTGCATGTACTTTCCATGTATTTCCGTGTCTTTCCGTGTTTTTCCGACACTTTACTTTAATTTACGCAACACTTTTATTTATGTCTAGAATTAATTCAGAACTTAACTAATCGAATCTTTTTTTCGTGTTTTTTCGATAATTACTGAAATAATAGGCATACAATTAAAAAATATTCTATATTTTATAACGTTTTTTATGAAGTCGGTTGTTTTTAATGCTTTAATGTACAATTATATTTTCTTGCGGTGTTAAGTTTAAAAATTGATTAACTTGTTAAAAAATTCGATAAAGAAAAGAGAAAATAGTAGGCAATTTGGTAAACATGATCTAAAATAATTTGAAGCAAGAAATAAATAATATAATACTTTATTTATTTATTTGATTTTGACAGTCTTACTCTAAAATTTGCATAGCTTAAATAATAAAGTATTAAAAAAAAATTGTTCAAGAGTGTGTTCGGCACGGAAATAATAGGGTTTCGTAAAATGATTTCTAAATTTTTTATTTTATAATTTTTTTATATTTTTTAATTATTATTGCTGCACTGTTTTTTATAATTTTCTTTGAAATTTTAGAAATTAGAGGAGAAACGTTTTGATAAGAGCTTTCACCAATTTAGTATAATGTTTTGTTTTATGTTAAAAATTCTGTGTTAACACGGTGAGACTTGTGTACACCTTTTTTTTTTTGCATAAATTGCTGCCAGTTTTTGTGTTACTCTTTTAGAGTACGTATACGGGTCGTACCCCTTATCAAATTTAAGTGGAAAAATTATTTTCGTCCAAATCTTTTCATTTTACTAACATTAGTGTACATTACACATTTTGACAATACAATCCCATCCATACCTTTTCTCATACAATCTCTCTGCACAAGAGAAAGAACAAGTACATAAAATATATCTAAGTTGTGCAAACTCGGACATAATTTTCTAAAAATTTATTATTTACTACAGCACTGTTACAGCACTATTTACTAATGCACTGGTGCAAAGAATTTATTGCCTGTTGATTGAGGCCATATTTTTATACTTTTTATGAAAAGATTTCTTATTTGTTAATTGTTTTATGTTTGAATGGATTTGAAAATAAAGCTAAGGTTTTGTGAAAAATCTGATAGACTCTAGTTAGTCTTTATAATAGGTGCGAGTAATACCATAAACGAAGGAATAACTAAGTTAGTTATTCCTTCGTTTATGGTAATACATAAGTAGTTTTAATGCGAAGTAAGGTCGGATCGGTGGGGAAGGATATTATTGGGATACTCGGAACGCCCATTCCGATCCACGCTTGTATGGATGGTTTCAATAGCTATTGGAAATGCATAAAAAATAAGCCTCTGGATTTTTCCAAAGGAAATTTTTGTAGCTGAAATTTTTGCAACGACTGCAGCGCATTATATTTGTATACCAAGAGGATAATACAGTTAATCATATGTGCAAGTTGAGGCAGTCGAAAATGATTTAAGCGGTACAGAATAGAAGCGATGAGTACATCGTATACAGCACACAGTAGTGTAAAAGCCATAATGTGTAGTAAGCGATATTTATTCCAACCAAAGTCATTTAGCTACGGAGTTATGCTTGACAACGAAATGTTTTTGAACAGCCGGTAGTTAACTACGCCGTGTTTTGCCCTTATCAACTGTATATTTGCCTTTACTAGTCCACAATCTTAAACGAGATTTAAAATCACTAACCAATTTTCAAATCCAAATTGGCCGACAGTTTTTGAACGGAAAACAGAGCACGGAATAGACTATAGCTAACTATGGTTAACTATATTCAAGTTTTTGGTAACAATATTCAGTAACAAAAGTTTTGGATTGACTGGGTTTAGTATGGTATGGTAAGAAGGGCTATTCGCTATACATAGAGACTTCATCTGAAAGCCTACCAAACATGAGCAGATCTAAGTCCATATATTTGGATAAATCTATTAAAGTCTATAAGAACAATTTCGGTCATATATATCATCAGTGTACATAACATGCTAATTAGCGCTGCTTTCGATAAGACTCCAGTTCCAACGCCTTCGTACATTTCTCAGTCATTTTAGAAAACGGAGATGCCCTTTATAATAGTTTTGGAAATCCAATCCTCTCTTTATGGTATGAGCAAGTCCGTTTTCGTAGTTTTTTATTAATAATTCGGAGGAAGATAGCCGAGCGAGAAAAGTCTATGTGAGGGAATACATTTGGCAGACTCGTCGATGAACGGCAATAATCTATCGTATGGTTTGTGTTGCAGTTAAGATTTGAATATCCATCTGATAAGCTTCACTTCAGTAAACATCTTCTACATATCACGTTACATTGTCAAAGTGACATTTTCAGAGAAACCTTATATTACTAACCCACACAGACAGAAAACGACTGCTAAATTGCTGTTTTAGCCTCAGCCTTACAGACACAGCCCCGTTACAATTTTATTATTAAAGTGAAACTTTTTAGCCTTGTTTATAGTGCGGCTACGCTTGTCGTTTGCGTCACGTCTAGTTTTTTATGTGTACTTTACCATGTAAAAAATTTTGCAGGTGGGGTAGGGGTAGGAAGAGGGAAGGCGGCGAAACCAAACTTTATAATACATAGACTGATTTGGATGATTTATTTTGTGCTGTATAAGGTATGTTTCTCCATGTCGGGTGAGGATAGCGAAGGAGGCAGAATGTAGCTTCCTAATGCGTGGACCTATTTGGATGATCCTTTTTTGTTCCCCCTTTTCCCCTGAGACAAAAACTGCAAACGTTGGTTTTAGATAGGGGAAGGAGCGTCTAACATTTTAACGCGTGGACTGATTTGGATCATACTTTTCATGCTGTATAGAGTATCTTCCCCAATTGATATCAAAGCATACATTTTTTTTGTGAAGTGGTGGGGAATGGGTCGGAGCATAACTGCGTAACGTATGAGTCGATTTGGATGATTTTAATTTTGATGTATAAAGTCCGACACTTGTTCCTGACATATTCATGCACAACGCGCATCTTTTTGATATCTTTTAGACAAAAACTTGGTTTCAGTCATCCCTCCACCAAGCAATTCAGACCATTGTTTAACCTGCTCTCTAATAACTAATTATCAATTTTCCACCAAAAGATTAGTGTGGCATTATAAAAATGCTGATTGGGCATAACATAATAAATATGTCAGAAAGCTGAACTGGTCTGATTGGTTTCTTTATGATGTAGTCAAAGCCAAGGGTATAACCCTAGAGCCATGGCGTGGTGATCGTGCCACTTAAGCAATTGATCAGACTCCGCCTGGTTTTCCATTTTATTCCCCATAAGCTCAAAGACGTCGAACCAACTAACGCGAATTGGTTCAACATATATTAAAACAAGGAAGCAGCCTTCCAGGCATTAAAAGTGTGCCCATCAGAGGTCATTAGTCGAGCAAAGTTCTACTTTGACCAGAATATTAGATGGAAGGTATTTGCTACCGAAAAGGGTATGAAGTGCTTCTAGTTTCAAGTGAACCGTAAAGAATAATTTCACCTGTTCTTCAATACCACAACTTATTTATAATGGGAATGTTTATACTGGCTCATTAGACTAAGTCAATCTATTTGCTGCTAATTCTCACCTACCATCTTCAACGCAGCCACTTCCTTCTCCATCGCAGTGAACTAAGAAGCAGGCATAAGACCCAACACTGTCGCAGTCGGATTAATTAAACACTCTTATTTTCAATCAAAAATTTTTACATTTTATTCAATTAATTAGTTCGTTTCACAATTTTCTTCACGATATAACGTTTCATTTTTCTAATAAGCACTTATCACTTCACGGGTTAAAATACAACTCACTCCTCACAGTATCACATATAAACTCTTCGCAGTCTACATCACGACTAAACTAGCCAGGTTTATAAGTTTATAAGTTATTTATTTGGCGACTTTGTACAATTTTTTAACAATTTTTCTATTTCTAATTACATCTAAATTATCTCTACCTACGAGCTAGTTACAATTTGGCCCTGAGTTCTAACATTAACTTAACTGTAGTTAATTATTCTAACATTCATTGTCTACTTAATATTATATTTGCATAAAACATTAACATTTTTATTATTTACGTCGTGCGCCTAGACTAACACTGAATTTTAAAGTAATACTTAATTAGTTTATTTTAAATACTATGACTTAATATGTTGAATCTAAATTTTGATGATTCCTTATTTAACTTAACCTCTATAACAATTTGCTGTTGTTGTGTGGAAAAATCTAACGTTGCCTTCCTCGTTGAATAGGTCTGCTTCGCTGTTTATTTTAAAAAGGTCCCAGTATTCATTGGCTGCATCCAGTCCTCTGCTGTCTCGTACCATTTCTGCCGTCAGTTGGTTTTGATGTCCCTCCTGTCTCCTTAAAAACCCTCTTGCCAGTCTGATGAGGTGTTTGTCCAATGGCTCTAGTTTTCCTAGCGATGATGCCGTCCTGTAGACTTCCTTATTGCTGTAGTACCTGAGGGGAGATTTAAAATATCTAGCAGTACAAGCCCTTAATATTTTTCGTTCAAATTTCAATAATTCCTGGTAGGTTGTTTTACTGATGGTAAACCAGATCGGATACGCATATGTTAGTATTGGTCGGATTAACTGTTTATAAAGCAGGAGTTTTACTTTTGGCGATAGACTCGAGTTCTTTCGCAGTAGGGGACTTAGTATTCCATACACCATATTAGCATTCCTGATAGTCTGTGTTGCATGCTTATTAAATCGCATAAGGTTATTAAAGTGGGCTCCTAGGTATTTAACCGAATCCTTAGGGGTAACTTCAACCCCGTTTAGGGAAAGTTTCACGTTTTTAGCTTGGCGCGATACTCTGGCGCCCCTAGAATTTTTCGCCGGATTTCTAAAAATGACTAATTCTGTTTTATTGGGATTTATTTGAAAGCCCCAGCATTTGTAGTATTCAAGAAGGGAGTCAACTTTTTCCTGCAACTTCTTGAGTGCATATTTGGGGTTGAATGCTGATGTATATGTGACAGCATCATCAGCATATAGTAAGGTGGTTGAGTTTTCACCCTCGCCCGGGAGGTCAGCGGTAAATATATTGAATAGTAGGGGACCGAGGACGGAGCCTTGGGGGACGCCAGCCAGAATGGAATTGGTGGCCGACTTTGTTCCATTTACCTCTACATAGAATCTCCGATTGGAGAGAAAACTGCTGACAATTCTGATTATTTCATTGGGAAATTTGAATTTAATCAGTTTAAAGATTAAGCCTTGTATCCACACCTTATCAAAAGCTTTTGATATATCAAGGAAACAGGCAGAAGTGACCATATTGGCATTAAGCCCTTTAGTTATGTCAAAATGAAACTTGGCAAGAGCATCTACCGTTGAATGCCCAGGTCTGAAACCAAACTGAAATTTAGGAATAACTCCATTTCTCTCACAATTTCGTAGGACGGAGTCTCTTATTAGTATTTCAAGTTTCTTCCCAATGGCCGATATAAGGGCTATTGGTCGAAAATCCTCAATATTTTTGGCACCAGTCTTCTTGGGTACTGGAAAAATTCTGGCCGCTTTCCATTTATAGGGAAAGTACCCATTATTTAGACAGTTATTAAAAATTACCGCCAAGAAAAGATAACCCATAGAAGGCAGTTTCTTGAGGATAAAGGGTGAAATTTTATCGGGGTCTTGTGACTTTATGCTATTGCCAGTTTTAATCAGGAACTCTGTGTAA
Organism: Leptarthrus brevirostris; assembly: GCA_964036015.1. Taxonomy (NCBI): domain Eukaryota; kingdom Metazoa; phylum Arthropoda; class Insecta; order Diptera; family Asilidae; genus Leptarthrus; species Leptarthrus brevirostris. The sequence goes on along the minus strand of OZ038372.1, from coordinate 101,589,702 downwards.
CCGGGGGTGGTAAAAAAGTCAGGCGATATCACTGAGGGTTGGTGAGCTGGATGAGAGTCTGAAAATGTTACGGCGGGGGAGTATTCACTCTGACCAGGAGTTTTTTGTGAGTCAAGAAAATGACTTACTTCATTTTCAATTCTCATTTTGAAATTTGCTTTAATGGGATTTTCTGTAAAATATTCAGAATATTTATTAGCAAACGAATTGACGATGTCGTCAGGGGTGGAAATAGTGGAAATTCCAGATTCTATTTGGGAAGGAAAACTCCGGTTCCGGCACACGAGTTTGTTTACTTCCCTGAAGGTGTTTGAATCTAATTTAATGGCTTTTAATTTATTCTGGAATTGGGAGTTCATGAAACGGGTAGTTTGTTCTCTAATTATTGTGCTAAGACAATTTATTTGAGAGAGCAGTGACTTGTACTCGTTGTTCGTTGTGTTAAGGTGACGTCTACGAATGCGGTTAAGCGCTTTCCGCATCCTCTGTCTTGCCTTAAAAAGTTTTAAGAGAGATGAGGGAAGATTACCATATTTAAGATGTTTGTGGGACAATTTGGAGCTGAATCTTTCAATTGCTTCAGAAATTATGGACGAAGTTTGTCCAGTGAGATTTTCGATTTCAGCATTGCTCAGGTTCCTATTTAGGGTAAGTTGAATACTACCACTGGTCCACTGGTTCCACTGGTGGTGGCGAGCGTTGAAGTCGCCGCAGATAATTGCATGATCAGCATTGTCAGTCACCGAGAGGATTTGGTCGAAATCATGGTTTATATTCATGGAGTTAGAGGAATTTCTGACGTAAATGCTGACGACAACTAAGCACTCACCACCATCTAAGTGTACTTTAACAATTGTTGCTTCTGAGCATTTCAAATTATTTAAGGAGATTTGCTCGATTTATGCCGGCTTTGTCGTTCCTGGTAAAATTATAGCCATTTATCACAAATTTATTCTTTGCCGTTAGCTTCGTTTCGCTGAGACAGAAAACATGGGGCTGACATTCTTTAATTAATTTTAAGAAGGAAATACGCTTACAATGCGAATATAGAGAGTTCGCATTGAGAGCCATAACCTTGAATTCATTAATACGTTTTATTTGCATAATGTAAAGACAAAACCCAAATAGGCAGCCTGCTTCTCATTTCTATCTTTCAAAGAATTGTATTTTGGCATAAATTCCTTGATTTTTCCAATAAGGCTAAACATGTTCATGCCGAATAGATCGTGGCATTCTTTAGTTATAAATTCATTCGTTGAATAATTAGGCACCTGTTTGGGTTTTGTCTCTTTTGCTGGTTTTTGATTTTTGAAAAGGCTTGAAAACGACTTACCCTCTTGTATTAAGTTGTTGACGCTTCTCGATGTTTGTGTTCTCCTAAAATCGGCTTCAGTTCGTTTCTGCTGCCGCATCTGGACTATCCTTTTGTAGACGGCACATCCTCTATAGTTGCTTGTGTGGCCATCCTTCTTGCATAGTACACAGTATGGCGGGGCTGGAGCCTTTTCCACGACGGCTGAGCTGCCGGGTTCGTTTGTTGTTGCATTCCGCGTGCACTCACCGGGGTTATGTCCACCTTTGCACTTGACACAGCGATACTGTGCCGAACAATTCACTGCGACGTGACCGTAATTTTGGCAGTTCCGACACTGCGTAATTCCGCGTGATTTTAGACTTTCCCACGACACTTTTTGATCTAAAATATACTGAATACGTAATAGTTCCGCTGTATCCGCACTAGCACTTGTTTGAACTAGGAAGGTGTTTAGTTTTATATTTTGTTCGCGACTGTATGGCGTTGAAAAATTTGACACTTTAAGAATATCAATATCTGGAAGGGCCATTTTTACTGCGCATTTGACTTCTTCCTCATCGTAGCTGTTGTGCACACCTTTTAGTAGGAAGTTTTTGGGCTTTTCTTCCGCAGGAGTGAACGTAAATGAATTATATTTCCGCGATTTTAAAAGTTCAAAAAGCACTTTTTGATCCCGAACACTTACTGGTTTTAAAATAGTCTTCGATTTATTAACGTTTACGACGCTGTATTTAGGTATATGATCTAAATTTTTAACCATACGCGATAAGTTTTTTACGTCCAGGCCAAAGCAGATGATTGGTGGTACCCTTGACGATTTCCTTTGAACAACACTTTTTCTGTTATTACTTTCACTTTGTTTTTCGGTTAAGTCACTTAATGTTTCCTCGTTATTTGCTAGCAACGCGAAATAGTTTTCTTTTTCCGGTTCTCGCCTAACCCGTTTTTCCTTTTCGGTACCGCTGTCATATTTCTTTTCCGGTTCTCGCCTAACCCGTTTTTCCTTTTCTGTACCGCTGTCACATTTATTTTTGCGTTTAGTACTCGCGCACGATGTAACAGACATTTATCATTATTTTCAATTTCCACATCGTTTTCAAAGTCCGAGAACACTTCTCCGGATATATGGCCATATTTCACTTCCAAATCCGCGTAAATATCACACTTAAGTTCATTGTCCTTAACATTAAAATCTTCTCTCAATTTACTCACCATTACTTCAAAATGTTGAAACAGACGCGCCTTAGCGGCGTCATAATCCTCAGTCGACATTATCACGGCAGAGTCCTATCTCAGCGAGCACACTCACACACTACACACAAAGCACTGAGTCAATTTCTCGGAATAACTACGCAGGTACATGTCCTGGAGAGCATTTAAAATAAATTTCACAAACACACTTTTTTCCACAATTTAACAATTTCAATTCACTTGTCATCACCCGTTCACGGTTTAAGACAAACTGTCAGAGTTTAGAAAATCTGCTAAACTAGCCAGGCTGCTACTCAGCCCTATTTATACTACTCAGCTTAGTTCTAGAAACGTCAGTCACTTAGTTCTAGATGTTTCCGATATATGTACATCTTGTTCACCAGAGGTTCGAGTCGTCCTTGAATTTCTACGTTTGACATTTCCTTGCTTTGAGTTCTGACAACCTGGGGCATGCGCGTTACACAGTTCACAATTTCCCTTTTCATCTGGTTTAAAAATGATGCGCCACTGCTTTGGCTAACCCGCTGAACTCAACACTTATGTTTCCGGCTGCATGAAATCTTGCTCATGTTCAGCCAATACCAGAAAAAGAGGGGCATGCGACTACTCTAACTACAGACCAATTGCACTCACTTCAGTTTTATCATCAACTCTCAGATGATGAATATATCAAGAAAGGATCCATCTTATAAACGATTGCCAGTACAGTGCCCGCATTGGCCGCTCAACCGGAGACTTACTAACTGCTCTGACGGAGGGTTGGGTTGGGTTGTCTGTATAATTTTGGAGAGTTGCAAATCGGCTTCCTGTATAGTTCAAGGTCCTTTGATAGAGTCTGGCATACTGACCTTCTAGCAAAATTCCAAGAAATTGGTCTGCATCCTCAACTTTCTAAATAGATAGAAATATTTTGTCAAACCGTTCAATTCGTTCAATGCCGTGTCTCTAAGGAATCAGTTCGTTCACAAACTTTATTTCAACTTTTTACCAATGAATTGTTATCTCCCAATCGCCATCCCCTTTATAGTTTTCTTGATTCTCCTTGATTCCGCGTACTCCTTGGATTCTATAATGAGTTTTCGTTGAAACTCCACAGAAATCAATCGAGAACGCATGTTTGGATCACTAAACAACGATATTTCTACAATTCTCAATTGGAGCAGAGAAAATCCAAAACTCAATGCTGTTTAATATTCCATAAAGAACACCCACGGCACTCGCACCCTATTTCAGTCGACAAACTGAATATACCCAATTTGACCCTTTTAAACATATTGGCTACTAATCATATATATGTATATATATTTGCAATCGCTAAAAATGCTTTAATGTTCTACGGATATGTAAGAAATATTCTACTCCATCTGACTTGGCGCTGATATAAAAGGGCTATTGTATTCAAAAACAAGTGTGTTGAACTAATTAATTCCTTAAGTATAGTGTTTGGCTCTACGAGGAAGAAACTAATAGAGATGCCATAAACTCGACAAATCGTGGTAACCTTAATAGTGTGTGATCATCTTTCTCGATTAATCTCAAAACTTAACACATTTCTATTCATATAACTGGCGAATGGTAGATTGTCTCAGATGTGATAGTCTACTTCATATTATCACAAAACGGTGTTATTTTAACAAAATTCCACTGTGAATTTTATTATAAGTTTTCACTAAAACCTAGTTTATATATATTAAACTTATTTCACTTCACTGATATTAAATTTTTAATGATTTATATTACACCAAAATTATTAAATCAAAGCAAAGTTTATCACGTCAAGTAAACAGAAAACTGACATCCACCCGATTTATTGGACAGCTACTGTACTAAAATCTAGCCAAACAAAATTAGCGTACATACTCGTAAAGGCATCTCCATTAGTTTCTTCCTCGTAGGTTTGGTCTTACGGAAATGATTGATAACACTATGACGATCACGATTCGCGGTACAGCAATTGATTAAATTTTTACATTTCATATATTAAATCCATAGAATGTAAATCCATATTTACTTATTTCGGTTATCTTGAATTAATGATTTCATTTACAATCTGCACACGTCAAAATGAAAATTTGATTTGTACCTGCATTACATTCTTTTCTTTTCTAATATTAATAATAAAACGTTTAAACTAAAGCTACGTAAAAAAAATTATATACTTTCGGCGATTTCGGGTGAAAATCTATTAGGGTTACGGCAAAAAAAGTTTTACTTGCACCGTGGTTTTATAAAACTCAGCACCACAATATTTTATGTGTATAAATAGTTATAAAACATATTCACATCAATAAATTCATTTGCATATACTTTCAAAATGTTAAAGAAAACAAAACATTTCCAATGTGTGTCCAGAAGATGCAATCTCCGCTTACCACTTTATAGAAAGCACTATAGCAATGTGAGTTTATCTGATAAGCTGTAGGAAAGAAAAACGACAGAAGCAGTAAGTACTTCAAAAGGTTTGATGCATTTTGGCTTGTGTGCTCTCCGGTCACCAGGAACGTGACATGGAGCTGAAGTATCTGAAATATTGATGTAGAAATCAAAGTCCTCGAGCAAGGTAATGCCACAAATACATAAATCTTTAAGGATATTGCAATCTGTATTGACGTGGTTTGCATTTTCGATACCCAACCAGGAATTCTGGTATTTTGTGAAAGACCTCGATTACTCGAAGCATGAAATTATGTTGTCCTTACATGTGAGAGGTAATTTAGGAGTTATTGCCAGTCGTGTTAACGGGATATAAACAGTTGCATGTTTGAATATTGATTTATGTGAGTACTGTGTTACGTGTTTCTGGTGCACCTCATTCAGCTGTAATTTCTTTCAATCTACGTTTGTATCTATATTAACCGCACGACTTTCATTCCCATAAGGATTTACATGTTTCACCATTATATCGTGCGCCAACAACGACTAAGCTATAAATTCACTTGCATAGAAATTTGCATTCTGATACGTTTTCATTAGAATCCGAATGTAAATTATCTATAAGAAGTTAGATGTGATTTAGTGGTCCTGCATACTGCTACAGGGATAATTTATCCGGTCTCTTTAACGCATCTTTAACTTTAAGATGGAATTTTATTACGTTTTACCATGATTACATCCACAAGCTTAACAGTTATCGAATGTATTTGTAAAGTGAAAAATAATTTAACACTATTTATATAAAAAATTTAGAGCTTGCATTAATTAACATATTTTTGACTGACAATTCCAAAGCCCGCACAGCCGTAGCGGGAAAGAAAAAAGGGATCTGGAAAGATGAGATTAAAATGTGATGTCAAGAAGATAAATATGCACTTTTCATTAAAAAAGCCGAGACAGAAATGACGGGAAAAACAAAGGCAGGGTAAACTGTTCCAACTTCGTATTGTTCGGCTTACAAAGCAAAAACTACAGAAAGCTTAAAAAGTTTGAGAATGAGAACGCCTTATAACTCATTTTTTCTGCAAAGTCAAAACTCTGTAAGTGATTAGACTAGAGATTTGGTTCGAACAGCACTCATGTTATAGACTTCCGTCTTTACGCCAATGCTTAGAGAATCAGAATTGAAAGTGATTGTTGAATCTCCAATAAGTCTACGTTCATTTTTACTCTGTATCTAAATTGGACGATATAGTACGTTCTGACGAAGTCCATATATCATGCCTATTGTGAAGACATAGTTGAGCTTTATAAATTTTACTGTACAACCATTAAAAGCTGATGCTTTATTTGAATCCCATATCCAATGAGAAAGATGTTTTACAGCATATATTAGTCTAATAATTAAGGTACGACACTTTGTGTGTACATAAATAATACTTCACAGGCAAGGAATAACCAAAACAAAACAAAAAAACAGTCCATCGCAGCAACCCATACAAAGCAATGAACATTTCACTGTGAAACATTTATTTCAAATAATAAACGACGACTTCGCTATACGAGCCGATGGGACATTAACACTAAATTTTCTTACAAAGTTCAAGGCTACTATCCACTACGATACCAACCCCAGCTTCAATATCCATACCTCCTTGATGTATTTAACAAATTTAAATAAAAACGATACCCCTAGCGGACTCTCATGTAGATTTTCGAAACTTTAAAAATAGTGTCTGACAAATTCCCACCCTCAGGGTTAGAAGATATGCTAGACCAGACGGGTAGAGCGAAATATTTCTCTACATTAGACCTTATGGCAGGTTCTCATTAAATACGGCTAAATGATAACTCTAGAAACCCAGCAAACCATTAACGCATTTAAAATGTTTTATAACGTAACGTATGAAAAGCGTGACAGTAACCATTGTATATACGTTATATAATGCGTTTCTTTACACATTTTTTTGGTATGCATTTTAAACTAGTTTTTGTAACTTATACATTTCACAACGTATGTATTTATTTATACAGTGGTATAAATGGATTTTGCGTTACTTGGTTCCGTACCTGAAATGCACTAATTCTAGAGCTATTAAAATCTACCACGCACATCGCTGTACTCATCCATATAATCAATTACCAGGCTTCATTGATAAATACATGTGGTTTGTTGAACTTAATACATTTTAGAGAAACTGCAATAGAAAATAATTGAGGATGCAATCAAGTAAAATCTTTCCCACGTTGTTATACTAGATGGCATATTGTCCAATTACAATTTTGATGGCATCAAAGGGAAAAATTCCTTAAATACCTTCCAAATATTTATATGTATGTGTATATTTGATATATTTATATATATTCAAATTCAAAATGTAACGAATTTAATTTCAAAAATGAAAAGGAAAAAACACTTGTTTTTTCTTCCACAAATTAGGAATGAGATGGATGTTTCGACCGGAGTGCAAGTGGTCATCATCAGCGTGGCGCTTGCACTCCTTACCACGGACATCCATGACGAAAAGTCAAAAACTCAGCTCCTATAAATACTCAGTTTTAAATCTGAGTATGAATTATATGAAGAGGATTTTTAGTCCATCAATTTCATATAAAACCAAAAATGGTTAAAAAGTGTGTGAACACAAAGTTACCTTTCAGCAGCACTTGGTGGAAGTCATTTGTTCAAAAATGAAAAGGAAAAAACACTTGTTTTTTCTTCCACAAATTAGGAATGAGATGTATATAATTTATAGATGTATAAAATTTCTAAAGAACTTTGAAATGTTCTTTTTGAATAAACCACTTCTCTATTCGGCTTTTTAAAAACGGAGCCGGTACTTTATAAAAAGCTATTAATAAACGTAATAACTTACAAATAACGTATAAAAAGCTTGTCCTCCATTTTGATTTCGATCCTTTCTAGCACTTCTTCTTCAGAAATGGGAAACGTTATGTCTATGCTTTCTTCTAGAGGGTGTTGAAATACTTTCTCCGACAGTATTAAACGTACTGTTTAACACAATATCTCTTCTGTCTAGCACTGAAAATATTATTTCTTAAATTAAATTAAGGAAATTTAGACCGAATACCTTCCTTGTTTATATTTTCATTCTTCCTTTTAATTTCCTTAATGTTTTGTTCTATGCAAGTGACTGAAAAAGTAGCTTTATTACATTATTTCCAGAGATCTCTGTCATAAATTATTTAAGGAAACGTCATTAGAGGTTTCCTCAATAACATCCTGTCGTGATGTCCCAGGCAATAATTTCTCACTGCATATTTCTATAAAATAGACTGTGTCATAAAAAATTCAAATTTTAAAAAACCTGAACCAATACCTTCATCGGAATCGCTAAGTGGTAAAATAATTCTTCGTCTTTTAGAACTATTTAGACTCATAACTTGAAAGGATGAGCCTTCTTTTTCGTCAATATGTCGTGATGTCCCAGGCAGTGATTTTTCCATGGATATTTCTGTCAATAAACTATTTAATAAAAAATCAAAATTCCTAGGAAACCTTCATCGGAATCATTAAATGGTGGAATGATTTGTCGTCGCATAGCTTGAGAAGATGAGCCCTCTTTTTCGTCAATATTATGAAATTCTTCCTCTAAAAATTAAAAGTTTCAAACAGTTTTAATTTTATATTTATAATTCAAACCATTAAAAATTCTGCTGAAATTTTCCCTCACTTGAGAGGTCTTACGATTAAAAGTCATATTCAATCAAAAGATGGATCCACTGGGTCCTTTTTCTATTTCTTCGTTATTGATCCTGTAATTTCAATGTGCTTAGTTTTCGACATTATGAAGTAGTGGAATTAAGACAACTTTATCAGAAGACCTCAAAGGTAATCTTACGTATTTATATTTAACCTCTGACAATTTAAAAGTTTCTTCGTTTGTAGAAATATTCGACACTTGAATAATTCCTAAATCTTTGTTTGAATTAAGTGGTTCTTTAAAAATTCTCGTGTGATGGTGTATCTTCTAAATCTTAGGATTTCATCTTGTTGGATTTACTCTAAAGAAGCAATAAGTACTACAAGATATTCCCCATTATACTTTTCGCAGCAGCAATTATTAGCAAGTAATTGTTAAGTTGTCAATACAAAATCTTTAAATATGTACTCCTTATATTTTTATTTAGTATTTTTGATAGCCTTTCCAAAGCCAGTGTATTTGGATTGAACAATGTTTAAAGCGAGGCTTTCGCAGTGCCTATTATATAGCTGTTGGAGAATCTTATTAGTCTTTTTGAAAATTTTCCAGATTCCTTGCAAAAAATTTTCAAATTTATATGCTTCAAATGATGGTATGGGTCCAAAGTTTCTAACATCATCAGTTATGTGTAATAAGTTGTAAACATTGTAACTCAGTTTATCTGGTCCATACAGATTAGGAAATGCTGAGACAAAATATGATAGCATTTTCTTTGCGCAATCTGCATTACTTATGTAAGAAACTTTGTAAGAAAGCACTCTTTATTGTACAGTGAAGAAGTAGAAAGTTAAAATAATAGTCATCAATCAAAAAATCTTCCACATGTACACAATGTACAAACAAAACACATTACCCGAGCAAATTTTTCAAAAATTTTTGATAACTTGGAATTGCAAAAAATTTCCGAACTAAACCGTTCAACTCGAGCGCAGTAAGAAATATTGAAAGATTTCTTAACGCGATCGCCGTTTCTAATAAAGAAAAGCTAAATTGCTTTGGCTCTTCATCAACAGCTGCACCAAAGGGTTAGCTTTTCTTTAGCTGCTGGACGCCTTCGAATAAACCAAACACTAGATGAAAATCCAACAATTTCAATAAAACTTTATTTCAATAAAACTTTATTGAAATTGTTCGATTTTCATCTAGTGTTCGGTTTATTCGAAGGCGTCCAGCAGCTAAAGAAAAGCTAACCCTTTGGTGCTGCCGTTGATAAAGAGCCAAAGGAATTTAGCTTTTGTTTATTAGAAACGCCGATCGCGTTAAGAAATATTTCAATATTTCTTACTTCGCTCGAGTTGAACGGTTTAGTCCGGAAATTTTTTGCAATTCCAAGTTATCAAAAATTTTTCAAAAAATCTTGCAAAACAATACATCCGGTATATAATAAAAACTTGCGTAGTTCAGTTGCTTTCCATAATCTGATATCTTCAATAGTCCTAGGTTTTCGAGCAAACTCTGAAGGTATAAAAGGTGCTAGAGACTGTAGATGTTCAGAGAGTTCCCTTTTCTTTACCTTTGAGAGATGTAACGAACTGGTCTTATTGTTATATAACAATAGGAGCATCTTTTTTGTTACTCCTAAATTGATTAAATGCATTGGTTCTACAACAAATTTAGATATAATGTTATTGAATCCCTTCTGCTCCAGATATGTCAGTTTCTCACTGTACGAAGCTAAATGAAATAAAATATTCTCTCGCTTTTCAAAACCGTAAGCAGCGTGTGGTACACCAACATTAGCAGAGTAAACTATTCTACAATTAATTCTTTTTCCAAGTTGAACACATTTGGTGCATCCGTGAAAACTTTGATGTCCAACTGTACCACGTACAAACGCTTTCGCTGGAGCGTGGCAGCAAAATACCTTTATATTTACATTTATTACTTTTCCTTGTGAGATAAGTGGGTTTCCCCCAATCCGTCATCTCATCCACAAAATCCATTAAAAATTCATCAACACTGGTTGGTTTCCCATAGCCGCAATATGCACTTATTGTGAAAGGTCTTATATTTTTATGGCAATAGATTGATCCCAAAATTGGCCATAAGTAAGAAAGAGCTCGGAACGGAAAGTAATTCTATCTCAATAATTAGTGCAATAAAATGAGGAATCAACTTCGGAATCCTTTGTAACAGGGGGGACTTTTTTTTATTATCTTCTAAACGGTATCAGTAATATATGATAAAAAGTCCGCTACCTAAAAAGTGACGCTACAAAAGTTATTAAACAAATTAGGTGTAAAGTTACGATTTTTTGCGAATAACTCGAAATATTGAATTTTTCGCAAAAACTGCCTGCGCCAATCGAAAGGGGAGGAAATTTTAAATAATTTAATCAAACAATTTTCCAGGAAATTATTGGAAATTAAATTCCTAATGTTTTTTAAAACATATAAGTGACAAAGCATATGAATTTAAAAGGAATGAGAATTAGTAATTTCTTATCTCCTAGTATAACATAAATTCGTTAAGTTTTTACTTATACGTATATACATATAATATCTACATACCTTAATAAGTTCACTGCTAAATTTCTGGTTTAAATTTTGTCGATTTGTTTTGTTTTTACAAAATGTTTTCTAGTCACTATAGTATATCTCACTTTAATTAACAATAATCTCTGATAAACTATAATAAAATAGTAGGAAAAATGTTTACTTTTCACTTATATCTCACTTTAGTTTTTATAACTCACTTACAATAGGTATTGCGTGAATGTTCGGTATTGTGTGAACTAGGAGGATCTTTTTGATTTTAGTCTTACCCAGCCCAGCATTTTTGTGCAAAAATAACTGTGCTTTTCAAGTAAATTCAACGCCCGAACATTTTCCACAATAGAGCTTTTTATGCTTTAAGGTGGTTGTTACGTGTAAGAATAATAATTTTTCCATGTTTTTTTCTTTTCATAAATAGGTTCATTAGCGTCTTAAGAATATGCATTATGCACCTAAATCGATATACGATATTCCAATTCCATTCCACTCAAAATCAATATACATATAGAATCAGGTAGACTCGTGCGACTGCGTCGGGCTCTAGAAGCGCCCAGACCGAGCCGATCCTCCTCTGTCTCTTGATCTATCCCTTTTTGATCTTTTATACGACTCTAAATTCTTTTCATCATTTAATTGTGTACAGGGAACAAAAAAGCGAGATGTATGGACCCGACATAACAAGATAGTGTGTGAGCAGAAAACTCGTCGATTTTTTATCAGTTTGCCTGCTCTTTAAAGTTTAAAAGCAAATAAGTCAAAACAGCGTTTTTACCACTTGAAGTAAGATTGCTCCAGAAATATTAGTTGAATCGAGCTTAAATTTCAAGTCATACCTTTTCTATCTGAATCTCCAAGAATGTACAAATTTGCGGAAAAAGTTATTTTTCATCGCGAATAAAATCGAAAATATTTCCACTTTTTTGTTTATTAACTGCCATTTTTTTACTTCTGAAGACTTTTTCCAAAATTCCGGTTTAACACGTTAAGCGCCATAATAGGAAAAGAATATTTTTCCTTTAGGCCACCACCAAATTTTTATGCTAATAATTAATATACACTGTACAATGTGCCTCGTGAAAATTTTTGGGGAAGAGTAGTTGTCCGGAAGGAAGCCACGCAAACCCATTACAAATGTCCAGTTTGCAATTCATACATATACATTAAATGTTTTTTCAAAGTGCTTTTAGTACCCACAGATAAAAATGTGTTTTTATAATTGGAATGTATGCTTGTATTGCCTTTGTTAGAATAATATGTCTATTTTTTTAGTAGTACTTTGCATTTATAAAAGCTTTATATAATAAAAATTTATATATAACAGGAATTTTTATGTTTATGTTAAGATGCAATGTTACAATGATTTAATAACGGATTTAATCCTTTTAAATCAGAAGGCGCACTTCTCAGGCAGAAGCCTAGAAACAATTGACCTATTCGCCAAAATATAATAAAATATTGAGGCGAATGAGGCTCCCACACCGACATGCAAAAACATTAGTGACAAAAAAAACCACAACACGGCCAACAATCAGGGATGCACAGACAACAGAGATCGTCAAGATATAAAAATCGCGGGCTATTTCAATGTTTGTCGCACCAGACCACACACTTGGATGGTCCATGCTTTTATTGCGGCCCTGTTCATCTATACGGAAGTTCTGAATACATAAGTATTACCTTGTGTATGTTTCCGATAAAATGCACGCGGCCCCGCTGAAAACCTCATGGTGCATTAATACGGATGGTCAAGGCGATTAACGTGTTAAATACATAGAAGCTGCTTTAATTTTTTTTTGCAGACCAATAGCACCTTTCTGGAACCATCCCAGCACACACAAAAAAGGGTGTAATTTTGATCCCTCAATAAAAAATTGTAGCATATACTGTAGGCTGGCGTGAGGAAGACGAAATCAAGAAATCATAAAAACGTCAGATGCCGTATGAAGTGAAGGCCGATTCGGTGAAAATAAATAATGGAAATTTCTAGAACTAGGTTGCTGAACTTTCTAGAATTAAGATAAGTAGTATAAATAGTGCTGAGTAGCAGTCCATTCAGTCAGTTATATTTTAACCAGTGAAGTGATATCTACTAATTAGAAAAACGAAACTTTATATTGTGAAGAAAACGTTTAAAGAAATTTGTGTAACGCACTAATTAAGTGAAGTGAATAAAACGGTGAACAGTCGTGATTGAAATTAAGTATCTTAATTAATCCGTCGACCCCGAAGAGCCCCATTTACGAAAACAGATCATCAACGACAGAGTTAAAGGCATCGCTGAAAGAAGAAGAAGGTTTGGAATCAAATGTAGAGAAGAAATAGGAGACCATAGAAAACTCTGGCAAAATCAACCCCGAAAGCCATATGGATTATGAAATAGGAGAGATGAAGTCAGATATTGAAAAGAGATTGGAAGATGTTTTTCTGAACAGCTCAAAATAAAGGTAGCTAAATATTAAATGGAACTCTCAATGAAGAAAAATTTCGAAGAAATTAGGACTGAACTGGAGAGTGTCTAGAAAGGCCATTCAGCGAGTTTATCTAGTGATGTGACTGTGAACAAAAGACGTCATCCTCCAATATTTGACGACCAAACGCCCTGGCGAACATACTGAATTTAGTTCGAGACAGCGGCGCCAATGAACTTTTCGACTGACGACGAAAAAGACACAGCATTAATTTTGGAACCCAGATGCGCAGCAACAGAACTGTTACTGACTATCCCGGCGGAGCTAAGGTATGGATAGAGGTCTACCATCTAAAGCTGCGAAGTCGAACACAGAAGCGTAGAGAGACGTTGTAGCAGTTATGTGCGGACATAGAAAGACTGAAACATTTGATTATCCCACGTTTAGAAAGGTAATGTCAGTGGGGTAACCAGGAAAGCATTTATTATTCACTTTCAGATAGTGATATGCAGCAAGCAGTACGACTGGCTGGACAGAACACGAACGCTGAGGTTTTGGTTTACGCTCTGTCATATGAGGTAGCAAAACAAGTCTCAAGAAGTACCGTCTGCCTCAGAGAAGTAACCAAAATAAAGCGGAGTCGAATTAAATGTTGGACCTGCAACAAAGAGGACTAATTCGAAAGTGATTGCAGAAAGAGAATAAGATCAAACTCCTCACAAGATGGCAAGATGAAATCAGTATCTGGCTCTAAAAAATGCAGAGAAAGAGAGCGAACAGAACAAAGAAGCGCTGTAAGCCCTATATCAACTGTACGCTCGCAATAGGGAAACGAAAAAGGACCAACTCTGTTGGCCAGTGGAATCCACGCTGTCGGTATCATCATAAACATTAAGAAATTTCAGAGAAGCGATATCAGTTTAGTAATAAACGGGAAAGTTCAAGAACAAAAATGTACGATTACAGTAGATACAGGTGCTTCGAGATCTATCCTCCGGTGCGATTATGCTAAAAAAAATGGCTTAGCAACAAAAATCGATTTATTTTGAGGACTACTACAATCCGTGGAATCCGTGGTAATATCCCTCAGCGACAGTCGATTTCCTCAAAGATTTTGTGTCGCAGATATTACGGATGAGTACATACTTGACCTTGATTTGATGGGAGCACACAATACTCAACTGGATATAGGAAGAGGAGTCATCAAATACGACATATGAAGACGCCGAGCTTTCTCCTTGTGTAGAAACCTTTGTACGAGCAAAAGTTTTTGGTGATCCCGGTAGCTGTCGATTACATTTAGAAGAACCAAATCTAACAAAACAAATAAGAAATATCGCTGTTGGAAAATGTTTAGTGACTTTCAATGAAAAGAAATAAGTTTTGGTACGAATCCTAAATTCCCGTGAAAAAGGCATCAAATTAGAGAAAGGTAAAGTCTTGGGTCATGACGAACTAGCCCAAGCGATATTCAGACTTAGGTGAAACCAAGCAGCCAAAGAAGAACTTAACGAAGCTAACCAAAATGATACTTCCGTCTAAAAAACTCAACCAAGGTGTTCCAGCGGGGAAACTTCGATGTAAATTTCCTAAAAAATAAAAACAAAACAACACAAAGAATTATTCGTATAATAAAACCTCATACCTAATTCGATTCCCACGCTGAATCCCCTTGTGGTAGGCCTTAGTTGTCCATTCAATTTGTTTTCCGCAAATCTGAAATGAATAATACATAAATTAAAATATTGAGAAAATATTTAATAACAAAACTTACCTTCAGAAAACGCCGGTCAAAACAATCCAAACAAAACAATCCAAAACATCAATATAAAGGTAGAAACGAAACTACCTAGAATAGATCCACCCAAATTTGATGGGGAATACACATCATGGAGAGCTTTTGTATGACATTTCTGTCTCGCTCATTCATAATGATGAAAGAATTTCATGTGTTCAAGAGCTTACCTAAACCCCACTTGAAAACAGAATCAGAAAGGGGAGTTAAAGGGCTGTTAGACAAAACAAATGAATATATGCGCGAATTAAAAGCCTTAAGTGTGTCGACTTAAAATTGGCATGCCATGATCATGTTTATAAACTACCTGAAGAAACTCGAAACCTTTGGGAACAAAAAATTTCCGACACCAGAGATTTACCGAAACTAATTTTTAGAATCAAGGTTTGGCCGATACTAAACTCGCTGAAGCCGTAAACACATACCTTCGCAAGTTGCAAGAAACAAATCAAATTGCAAGTTATCACAGCAACGAGCATAAAAGTTGCATGATGTGTAAGAGGAATCATCAATTACAACAATGTAACCGATTTCAACAGCAGACTGTTAATGCGAAAATAAAACTACTATTGACACATAAATTGTGTTTTAACACTGTCTGCAATAACATAGCAATGGAATTTGTCCACTTCTAAACAATGTGCAAAGGAGCGCATTACATTTATAAATGTAATGAATTTCAGAGGCTTAACCCAAAGGCTAAACGAGAATTTGTATTGACACATAACCTTTGTTTCAATTGCTTAAAACAACACAGAAGGCAAGCTTGTCCTAGCAATAATGGTTGTTTTAAATGTTATAAACGGCATTACACAAAGTTGCATGAAGATAATTAAAACCGAGAAAATACAGAAGTATTAAATCCTGAAAAAATAGGAAAAATTCATTGGCGACAAATGCCACAACCAATACCGAAGTAACTAACTGTAACTACATCAGAAACGCAACGCAATCTTTGCTTGCCACATCAATGGTTAGAGTAGAAAGTGAGAAGGGAATAGTTTTGACTCTGAGAGCACTGTTAGCTTTAGGCTCTCAAAGCTCATTTATTAGTGAATCTGCATATCAACTGTTACAAACTACAGAGTCCAAACACTTCCTAGTGAAAGAGAAATAAATTTATCTTTAAAACTTGAGGAAGAAAATCAAATCGAGCCTTTAGGAATCCAATGGCATCCAGCTTCAGATTGTTTCGCCTTTTCGTTCAAGGAAGATGAATTTAACAAACCATCAACTTCAATACGAGCAATCTTATCAGAAGTAGCTAAATTGTTTGATCCATTAGGATGGTTAGCACCATGCGTGGTATTAACAAAAATCCTAATTCAAAAATTATGGATGTCTGGATGTACCTGGGATGAAACCGTACCTCAGGAATTGAGCCTAGAATGGATAAAATTCAAAAATGAAATGAAATTTTTTATAAACATATGTGCTAATATCTATTCTGACAACGGCACAACATTTATAGGAGCTAATAGAATTTTAACTGAAGACCTGAGAAAGGCAATCAAAGAAGGTTTTCAAGATGCCGCTAATAAAACAACAATAGAAGGAATTTCTTGGCATTTTAACCCACATTTGGCACCTCATTTCGGTGGACTATGGGAAGCCGGCGTTAAAAGCATAAAGCATCATTTAAAAAGAACTATAGGTGAAAGCATACTCACATTCGAATAATTGAATGCTCTATTAGCACAAATTGAAGCAAGCCTAAATTCTCGGCCTTTATGTGCATTGTCAGCTGATCCAACTAATGTTAATGTTCTAACATCAGGGGATTTTTTGATTGGGAAATCTCTATTGACACCACCAGAACCTAACCTCACTTTTGCAAAAACTTACACATTTAACCGCTGGAAACATATTCAACAGCTTTTTCAAACTTTTTGGAAACGAGGGTCGAGCGAATATTTAATACAATTACAACAACGCCAAAAATGGAATCAAAACCAAAACAATATTAAAGTTGGTAAAATTGTCATTGTTAGAGATGAAAAACTAACACCAACTAAATGGATGCTGCGAATAGTTGAAAATATTTATCCTGGTAATGATGAAAAAATAAGATTCGTTTCTATACGTACTCAAACCTCAACGGTGCGGAGACCGATAAACAAAATTTGTCCTCTGCCAACTTAATGTATTATTATTACCTTACTTGCGGCCAAAATATTGAAACGTAAGCATGATATGTCCTTGGTGTCGTCTGTAATATCTCTTCACCTGTTTGTCCTCTATGGGTGTTTTCGAGTTTGCTTCCGAAGCATGAATTTGGGGACATAAGGGACATGTCAGAACCGCATGAATTGCTTCCAACACGGCTCCTGATTCTGAGGGTCACGGTTCGTGTTTTTGTTTAAAGGAGGCAAGGAACGTCAAACTCGAATATGACTGATATACGCAAAAATATTCAGGACATTTCTATGCTTATTTGTTGCTTTTAATAAAAAATTATTACTTCGCCTGCATTTATTTCACTATTCAAACAGAAAGAAGCAAAATTATCAAAATAAATTTGTCAAACGAATTATGCCGAACGTTTTCTTCAATTAATCGCATGTGCTTCTTCTTGTTTATATGTCATTTCTTTCGGGGTCATGAGTGCCCCTGCTCCACCGATATTAGGAAGCAAACTAAAACACGAGTTTGATGGCTCCGGAGTCATGACAGTCATGACTCTGTAAACTCGAACACGACTTTGACATTAATTGTCTCCGGAGCAAACTCTAAAGCACCCTATGTTTCGGTGGCTGGAATTGCGAAAAAGTGAATTAATAGTAATTTACCTATTTATTGCCCACAGGAACAAAACAAAAACAATAAAATAGTTTTTAAAAAAAAAGTTGAACCGACTTCACAAAAAGCGCTAAAAAGCATAAAATAATTTTTAATTTTATATCTATTACGACATTTTGAAGTCGGTACAAATTAAACAAACCAAACAACTACAACAAAAGTATTTAATCGTCCTTCCTTTTGATCCCGTGAGCTGAAACGTTTAGGTAGTTTTACGTAAATTTTCAATTGTGGTTCTGTAGTTGTTTTATTTGTTTAATTTGCAGCGACTTCAAAATGTCGTAATAGATATAAAATTAAAAATTATTTTATGCTTTTTAGCGCTTTTTGTGAAGTCGGTTCAACTTTTTTTTTAAAAACTATTTTATTTTTCACTTTTTAGTGTCTTCGACTCTATACAACGAAGAAAGAACCATCCAAATCGGTCCACGCCTTAAAAGTTAGTTATAACCCCTACCCCACCGCCATTCCACTAAACTTTTTTTCTCATGGTATCAATCAAGGAACATACTCTACCGAACAGAAAAGGAATCATCGAAATCGGTCCACGCATTACGAAGTTACTACCCCTCCCCCTCCCCCACCACCACCATTGC
This sequence comes from Leptarthrus brevirostris, assembly GCA_964036015.1. Taxonomy (NCBI): domain Eukaryota; kingdom Metazoa; phylum Arthropoda; class Insecta; order Diptera; family Asilidae; genus Leptarthrus; species Leptarthrus brevirostris. The sequence goes on along the minus strand of OZ038372.1, from coordinate 101,570,984 downwards.
ACCAAATTATTCTCCTATTAGCAATGGGGGATCACACTCTATAAAACAGCAAAAGAACCATCCAAATCGGTCCACGCGTTACAAAGTTAGGTTCCATCCCCCTTCTCCCACCCCAACCACACCAGCACTTTTTTTCGTGGTATCAACCAGGGAGCATACTCTACTCAAAAGAAAAAGAATTATCCAAATCGGTCTACGTGTTACAAAGTTAGACTACTCCTCCCCCACCCAACCCCCCACCATGGGCCAAATTATTCTTCTATTAGCAATGGGTATCACACTCTATACAACAGCAAAAGAACCATCCAAATCGGTCCACGTGTTACAAAGTTAGGTTCCACCCCCCCCCCCCCCCCCCCCCACCCCAGCAATATTTGTTTCCTCGTAGTATCAACCGAGCATCATAGTCTATCCAATAGAAAAAGAATTATCCAAATCGGTCAACCCGTTCCGAAGTTAGACTACCCCTAACCCACACCCACACCTTTCGCCATAGGACCAAATTATTCTCCTATTAGCAATTGGGGATCATACTCTATACAACAGAAAAAACCATCAAAATCGGACCACACGTTACAAAGTTAAGTTCCACCCCCCCCCCCCCCCCCCTCCAACATTTTTTTCTCCTGGTATTAACCACGGAACATACACTACCCAACAGAAAAAGAATTATCCAAATCGTTCCACGCGTTACAAAGTTAGCCTACCCCTTCCCCCCTCCCCCCACCCTAGGCCAATTTTTTTTCTCCTATTAGCAATGCAGGATCATACTCTGTAGAACAAAAAAAGAACCATCCAAATCGGACCACGCGTTACAAAGTTAGGTTTCACCCCCACCCTACCAAACATTTTTTTGACATGGTACCAATCGGTGAATATACTCTACCCAACAAAAAAAGAATCATCAAAATCGGTCGACGCGTTACGAAGTTATGCTCGGTCAGACATAAAAAAAAATAAAAATAAAAATAAAAAAAATACTCGTCGAACTTAGAACCTCTGTGTTTTTGGGAAGTCGGTTAAAAATGGAACGAGACAAAATTTATAACGATTTTGATGTGGGATTATCACCACTCTCGTTTATATCAGGCATCGACGATCTGCTAAATGAGTCACTGATTAACGATGACATCCTACAAATCGACGATAATATCATGGATATCCTGAATCGGACGAATTGTTATTACCTACAACCCCACCAATAATTCCCAATTCAGCAATTACGCCTCCAACAGTGTCTAGTAGCGTGGGACTATTAAAACCTGACGAAAGCTTGACTAACATTGTAAATTATGCGGAAATCTTCGAAAATGGCATCGATGTCTTTGAACCGGGATTATTACCGCCAGTTCTCGAAGAACAAAATACATCGCAGACACCTGAACTAGTTGCAAAACGAACAAAAACAGCATAGAACCTCCAATAGTATTTCCAAATGCATCGTCAAGGATGTAACCGAAAGCGTCAACTTTACAATTTCCAAACGTCCAAGGAGCAAGCGTCATAGAAAAAACTAGCGGAGGGTTAGGTGACAAAAAATATAGCTTTATGACCACAGAATGTCAAGAATTTGAAATTCTTTCTCCCAAATGCAAAGCATTCCCTGGAGTCATATTCGCGCAGGAAAGCGATACACGATATTTCTGGGATCATCAATTATATGATATGTACATTTAATTTTACTGAAGTTAGTGATATTTTACATTTTTATTTTCCGAATTTTACAACACAAATGATACATGAATTAATACATTTTAAATGAATTTTACAATATAAAATATATTAAAGCATACAAAGCAATACAAGTAGTTAAACGAGTTAATTTTTGTCTTCTTCTTACTGCAGTGGCATATGTATAATACAACTTAACATGTGCAGCGCGAAGAGTACCAAACTTGAAAGGTTAGTTCAAATCGCTGGGTAATTACCAAATTTTACTTTAATTCCAAATTTTGCAACAATCAAAGAGAAATATTGATAATTCATCAAAAAATATTCTCTTTATTCTTTCCCTTAAATGAAAAATATTTTAATTTGAGATGCGTTCTGGGGATTACCAGAATTTAACATCTCTAATTAAGGTATTCCTAAATATTTCATATTGATTGCGGGAATTTATTAAGAATAAATATTTGGAAAATTGCCAAATATTTCTTTCTTTAAATATACGATTTATTGCCGTATTTCACTCAATTCGCGAATAATTTTAAATTTGACTGAATTATTGAATTTATTGTAAAGATTAAAATATTATAAATTTGAATTTCTTTATTTCATATATTTTGACATTTTATATGAAATAATTCTCCTTTTTTTTCTTTTTTTTCGTTTCAGAACTTTCATATTTTAACACATTGATGACCAGCAATTTTACACAGAAATTATTTCATGTCACCGGCTATTATTTCGTAATTGAATGTGGAAGCAAAACATTCTAAATAAACCTCAATAAATAAAAATTTTGGACATATTTTTTATATAACGTTGAACTTTTTTTTGTATGATAAACTGTATGCGCTGTCCTTTTGAATAGCATACTCAACACCTTCTAGTTGAATTTGTTTTTAGGCCAGTGAATATTTGTTCTAAAACGTGGTCGTTTAGTTTTCTTGAAAGAGGTATATCTTTGTAAGGAACCGTTTTGGAAGTACGAGAAAAACTGCCAGGTAGCAATGCATTCATTTGAATCTACAATAATGCTACTTTTTCAGACAACGTTATACTTTTTCCAAAGGAACTGAAGTCCGCCAAATACTGATCTACACGATCGACTCCTTTCATGTGTTTGTTGTATTGTATTATGCACGTAGGTTTAACTAAATCATCCATAGAATTTCTCTTTCGCTTTGTATTTCATAACAAAGATGCATCATAAATAGTGGATATCATGCGCACTAACTTATTCTCTTTCCATGTGATAAGAAGGGTACAAAAATCATTTCAATGACGAGTTCACTCGTCATGGGTCAACAAAGTTTGGGCATGAAAAGACGAGTTAACTCGTCACCGGTTAACAATGTGTTAAGTTAATTTAGTTTTCTTTTTTTGTATACATTTAATTTTATTAAAGTTTATTTATTTATATTAGACTTATAATAAAAGATTGAATTTATTTTGAATTGATTTGAATTTGAATTTTGTTTTTATATATTTATTTGAATTTGATAAATAAAAAAAACCTATTTAAAACTAACCTAGACTTTTAGTTAAGAATCAGCCTATCCTGAATTTATTTTCAGATTTAATAAAATCATATATCAATCATTATAGTCTCAGCTATAAGAGGCTGAGACACAAGGGAAAAGCGGAGAAGTTGCTTGAAGAATTTTCCGAAATGTTTTCACAACGAGACGTAGGCTATGGAAAAACTGATATATTGCAAAATAAAATTGACACCGAATAAGCATATCCTATCAAGCAGCTACCAAGAAGATAAGCGCTATCAAAGAGAGAAGTAGCAGACAACATGTTACGTGTTCGTTACGCTGTGACCTAAAATGAGAAGGATTAGTAAACGAAAGGAAAACTTACCTGCAAAATGTATTGTCCGTATTAGAATCTTCTATAAGATTGATGCTGTAAAGAATGTTTATTTTTATTTTAGAAATCGAAATCACCAAATACTCGGTTAGTCGAGCACGATTTGGATTTCAAGAATACAAATTAATTTTCACCTGCCAGGCGTATCTATGCATGTTGGAGTACATGAGGGGAAGTTACAAATTTCAGTCATGCTTGGGAAGGACACACAAAACCTGAGGAGCCGACGGGGACAAGATGAACCGTTCTGGAGACCTGCAAGAATCAAAAATTAGAAATAGTGATAGAAATGTACTTACTTGAAATGTAATGAAATGTAATAATGATCACCCATCACTTTTCTTACATCGTGTATTTTCCTGCTTTTAAATTTCTTTTTACGGGTAGTCACATTATATAAAACATATTTGATCTTATCACACAATACTCATCACACTTGCCTCGAATTTTATTTTTGATTTTATATATTCTCACTTCAAAATCTTGCTCAGTAAATTACTTACAACTTAATTCACATGCTTTAAAATTTATTTAAGTACACGCTTCGAAATTATTACCGCACAATTACTTGTGTAGGACTTGCACTAACCGGCTTGGGAAATTTGGCGATTGATTTATAATAACAAGTTCACTTTACCAGAGAATTCGAGCCCAAGTGTTTTGTATTCTCTCAAGTGAATTGAGCTGGGACGTCACTGACATTCAGCGTATTGTGAGTTACCTTGATTATACCTGACCTTGGCAAAAATTTGACCCAGTTTTACAAATAAATAGCATCGAGTTGAGAGAACTATAACAGCTGATTTGTTTTTAATACTCTCTTAACAATTTTGGGAAGAAAGCTTTAAGCAAATATTCTGTATACATGTTAAGTATCGAGCCTATTCCTCTAGCTGATGGTATGTAAATATTGCTAGCCGGTGAATATTTTATTGCTAGCAACACTACCAAATACCGACGGGTTTCATGTCGGAATTTAATTCATTTTAAATTACGTTATTTCTTTGATAGATTTTCCTTGTTTGATTTGATAGTAGATATTATCATTATTGTTTGATTATATAGTAGATAGAATTTTCATTGGGTAAGGTACAAGTTTTATTTTTGAATTCTATCAATTTCATCGTGGAATATTGGATAAATAATTTTTTTTAGTGGTTAATCCTTCATAGTTATAAAGGATTAATTTCTTAGCAATCGAGTAGGTTAGCACTTTATCATAAACTACTGTAGGTTTACTTTTGGATAGTTTTATTGAGTCTTTACTTTAAAGTTTCTCAAAATTTTCATAGTTTGATTGGATATTTTGCATTTTTCCTGACTTCATCTAAAATGGAAATTAATAGGTTGAACCAGGAGGAGCTAATATATGAACTCACGGTAAGAGGGTTGCCAACGGGGATAGTCGCAGAAATGAGGGCTAGTCTGCGTGTAGCTTTGAGGGCAGAAAAGGAAGGAAGTTCCTTTATTGAGCTTCAGTACCCTTACACATTGGTCGAGGATAAAGAGGCGTTAAGAAAGAAGATCGCAAAAATTAAACTGTTATTAGATGCTTTCGAGGGTGAAGAGGGTTCTGCAGACCACAACAAAATTAGCACAAAATTTAATTGGGAGTTGACCAGGCTCAGCAGGGTAGTAGTCGAACACGAAGAGCAAAAGAAGGAAAAGATAAGGATTCGCGGTGAATTTGTGCATTTGTTAGGAACCTTACAAGTTAAATTGGATGGCGGAGATGAGACTAGCGATGCCTCCGAATCTGTAGAAGAACCCTCAAGGCCCACTCCTGTTTCTCGAGTACTATTGTATAAATGGGATGTGAAATTTTCCGGTGAGCAGAGTCAAGCCCTTAACTCTTTTCTGAATAGAGTTGAGGAGTTAGCTGATGCACGGGGAATTAATCAACAGCAGTTATTCCAATCCTCACTAAATCTTTTCTCAGGACGAGCCTTGATATGGTATCGGGCCAATAAGGTGATGTGTCATTCTTGGGCTGATCTTGTCAGAGAATTAAAGAAAGAATTTACGATGACAGGCTATTAGAAGGGATCAAGAGAAGAACCCAGGGCAAGGATGAGACTATAGGAATGTACGCCATAATGACGATTAACGGAGCCTTAACTGAAGCGCAGAAATTAAGAATTCTAAAAAGGAATATCAGCCCTTTCTACCAAGCTCAACTAGGTCTCACGGAAGTAGCAACTATCCTAGAGTTAATTGAACTTGGAAGACGTCTAGAGACAGTCCGTGCTTTTGTGGAATCCTTTGTTCCACCTCCATCTAGAAGAGCTAACCAGCTAGTTGAACCCGATTTGGCGTATGTTGCCGTTAAGAACCCTTCTGTATCAATAATATCCAAGAAGCCGGAGGTGCGTTAAGTGGTGGAAATTTGGTCACTTCGCAAGTTTTTGTAGGTCAGTGCGGAGGAGCTTTGGTTGTGGCACGCCGGACCCAATTGTAATAATTGTAACCAGAACAATGATAACAGGCAAGTTCCGCTCACTCAAAATAGGAGATCACAGAATTCGGGAAACGCGGGTGGAGCTCGAGTTTAAGCGGCGAATCGAGTTTTCCACAAGAAGCCGCAGAGGGAAAGGACTTAGGGATTGTTGGAAGTTATGATGTTGCGGACATATATGGCACTTTGGTGGATCACGCTTTCACACGTGTTGAAAACGATATGCGTCCTCATCTCACGATTGATATTTTCGGTACAAAGTTCATTGGAGGTCCAATAGTGGTACGATAGATGTTCTCGGAGAAATTCTCCAAAATTCTCCAATAAGATTACAACAACGAGGGCAAATTTTCGATGTGTTAATAATACCAGAACTTCCTTATTTCATCATATTAGGCATAGATTTTTGGCGAGTGATGGGTATTCAAAAAAATTTTAATGATAATTCTTGGCAATTCGGTGAAACATAAATGAGTTAACATGTTAGTGCACTCCAATCGCTAAGCAAATTATCTGTAGAGCAGAAAAATGAGCTCGAGCGCATTAATAACATCAAGAGTATGATAGGTACGGGGCTAGGATGTACAAACCAGATAGAGCATGTCATTCGAACTGATGCTGCTCCGATTAAACAGAGATATTATCTTGTTTCACCGGCGATACAAAAGATAATTTATGAAGAACTCGATAAAATTCTAGAGGCGGGTGTAGTAGAGCCAAGCGACAGTGCCTGGGCGTCACCGATTGTTATAATCGGTAAAAAGGATGGCAAATACCGATTTTGTATAGATAACAGAAAATTGAATAAGGTGACCAAGAAGGGCGCCTATCCCCTCCCATATGTCACAGCTACTCTGGAAAAGCTGCATGATGCAAAATTCATGTCTTCCCTGGACATGAAGTCCACATTCTGGCAGGTGCCTCTCGAAGAAAACTTAAAGCAGTTACTGTTCCAGGGAAAGAGCTTTTTCAATTCCGTCGTATGCCCTTCGGTTTAACCAATTCACTAGCTACTTGGCAGAGGCTAATCGATAAGGTACTATCCGGCGACTTGGAGTCTAAGGTTTTCGTATACCTCGACGATGTAATCATTGTTCCGCAGACCTTTGAAGAACACAAGAAGGTGTTAGGAGATGTTCTCCAACGTTTACATCGTGCAGGTCTCGTAATTAATTATGAGAAGTGCGAATTTTTTAGTGCCGAGCTTCGATACTTGGGCTATGTAGTAGAACATGGGTTACAAGTAGATTCTGACAAAGTCAGATGTATATTAGAGGTGCCAAACCCGCAGAATGTGTCAGAGGTTCGAAGATTTGTAGGCATGGTCGCCTGGTATCGAAGGTTCGTTCCATACTTTTCTACGATGATTGCTCCAATTACAGCACTTCTGAAAAAGAAGGTGAAGTTTACATGGTCAAAGGCCTGCGAAATTTCCTTTCGTAGGTGGAAGTCACTTTACAGTGGTAACGGACCATGCTTTCCTGGTTTGGCTGCAAAACCTGAAACATCCCACTGGCAGATTAGCCAGATGGGTTATGCGTCTCCAGCAGTATGACTTCGTTATAATCCACCGAAAAGGAAAAGAACATCTCTTGCCGGACTGGTTGTCCCGCTTGGTCCTATATATCCTAAAACAATGTGTTATTGAGGCACTGCGCTCAGAAATATCCGGACTTAGAGAATGAGAATTGGTTGCAAGTAGTCCCCAAAAAGGAAAGGAAGAACATCATTTCCAAGGCTCACGATTTACCCACTTGCGGACATGGTGGAGTTGTGAAAACGTACCATCGAGTTGCTCAACATTACTATTGGCCAAAAATGAAGGCCGACCTGAAATCATACGTAAAGAGATGCATCATATGTCAGACGATAAAGCACGAACGTAAAAAACCAGCAGGTCTGATGGCTACGCGTACTATCCCTAGCAAGCCATGGGAATGTATAAACATTGACCTGATTGGTCCTTTACCCCGCTCGACTCGTGGCTTATTCCGTAGTTGACCAATTTACCAAATTTCCCATGCTCTTTCCCTTACGTTTAGCCAGCGATACTTCTATTTGTAGGCTTTTAGAAATTGCACGATATATTGAAATTGACACCAGCTTAAAAAGTTCCAATCCCCTAGTCAATATATACATATGCTATACACAATTATGTAAATATATACATAGGTTTGTGTAAAACTTTCCTTTTAATGTGCTAGCAGTAACATAGCTACAAAATTAAATGCATATAGTTACGTACGTAAACAAAGAAAGAATCCGATAAATGAAATATCCTATTTACATTTCCTGAACGTTAAACGTAATATCCGAGTTTCTAAAGTATGGCGAATAAGAAAGGATGTATGCACTTATACTATGGGGTTAAACCAGTGAGTATCTTCGACGAAGCACTAAAATCACTTGGCTTAGCCGACTTTTTAAGAACCGGAGAGTCATTGATGCATAGAGTAGCTTGTAAGGACTCTACGCTAGGTTCCCTTCCTTTTCTAGTCAACACGAACTCACACACGCGTCTTAGCCGGAATTCCGAGTTTCGCAGAGTCGGTGATGTGTAATGAGAACAGTTGATAGTTGGAATAATTATTATAATGCCGAATACATCCAAACTATTAACGTAGTTCATGCAAAACTCACTTTCAATCAAGCATTCAGGATGGCGGGCTCAGAAATCTTAGGTTGATTTGCCAGTTGGTCTGGCCAGTGGGCATTATATTTCTGGCTAACTGGCTGGAAGGCAATGCGTCATTTTCAAAATAACTATTCTGAACTAATCCTTTGTAGAAAATATGTATATATGTGTATATATGTGTAGGTATATGCGAGAACAAGGGATTTATTCGACCGGAAATAAGCTAATGCTCAGTGTATAACATAGCCAAGAACTGATGATGTCCAAGGGTTTTCTTTTTCTTCAAGCATTCACTCCAAATTTTTATATTACTGGATTCATATAAACCTTAGTATAAGTTAATGAGATTTTGAGGAAAATCGTTACGTGTTCGTTACGCTGTCACCTAAAATAAGAAGGATTAGTAAACGAAAGGAAAACAATGTTGATAATTTATACTTACCTGCAAAATGTATTGTCCGTATTAGAATCTTCAATAACATTGATGCTGTAAAGAATTTTTATTTTTATTTTAGAAATCGAAATCACCAAATACTCGGCTAGTCGAGCACGATTTGGATTTCAAGGATACAAATTAATTTTCACCTGCCAGGCGTATCCATGCATGTTGGAGTACATGAGGGGAAGTTACAAATTTCAGTCATGCTTGGGAAGGACACACAAAACCTGAGGAGCCGACGGGGACAAGATGAACCATTCTGGAGACCTGCAAGAAACAAAAATTAGAAATTGTAATAAAAATGTACTTACTTGAAATGTAATCGGGTAAGGCACTGCACTGAAGTCACCTTAATAATTTTACCTAGAAAGATTGAGTGGTGTTTATTTCATATGAAGGGACATTAGGTTGAGTAAATACTTACGTGGTCTGGATTTCCTTTCCTCGGTGATTTTTGGAGCACTTAAGACACTTGCACTTAACAGAAATTGGATTGTTCGTGACCTAAGGCATATCATTTAAGAATAATTAGGCCCCAAAATCGGATTATTTACAACAAATATTAATGTAAAAAAATTTTCTGTAAAATTTTTGTTATCCGACGGAATTTTTAGGCAACTACGCATCTTTAGATACTAAAAATATGGGGAAGATTTTTACACAAAAATTGAAAGTTATTTAGGAAGAAAGTCAGTGAAAGTAGTTGTTTAAAAAGGAGGATCCGATAGTGAGGAAGCACTCAGAAGAATCTGGAGATTAGAAAAGATAAGTACCACTTCGATACCAGTTCAATTTCCTTGCTCTTTTGTAACTTTTTTTGGTGATTTTCTGTGCACTGCCTTGCCCGCGTTTAAGCGTAATTAGTGTTGTTTAAATAAAAAAAACCGAATTCATGTCACGAAGTTGCGTAATTTTTTTTGGAGGAATAAAATCGACATAGTTACTTTTGTCAGAAGTGTTTGTATATCTTCCCCTGGCAAATTAGAGTTCGTGGACTCAGCAGAAAAACCACGTGGTGCCCACGACTGTTCTACGTCGACACCTGACCCACACCTTAGCTAGCCGGCGAAATACGCGCATTAAAAGGTGCGTGTAGCAAACATGGTTGAAACAATGAGTAAGAAAGGTTCATTAGAAGAGTCGAAAGGTCCATGGGTGTCACCCGTGCTGCTATTAAAGAAAAGAGATGGTAGATTCTGTGTCGACTACCATCTTCTAAATGATGTCACGAAGAAAGATAGTTGCCCATGACAGGGAATTTTCGGTGGGAAGTGTATTGTGGCAATTTAAAGTTATGCCATTTGGACTTTGCAATGATCCATCAACATTAGAGCACTTAATGCAATGTGTCGTATGAGGTTTAACTATGAAAACCTTCCTGGTATATGTGGATGACATCATTGTAATTGGAAGAAGTTTTGAAAAACACCTAGGAAATTTACGAGAAGTATTCCAAAAGCTGAAGTCAGCCAAAGTAAAATAAGTCCTGAAAAGTGTACGCCCTTTGTAAACTAAGTCAAATACCTTGGACATGTGGTATCAACAGATTGAGTTAGCACCTATTCTGAGAAAACAGGTTTAGTGGAGAACTGGCCTACTCCGAAATATATAGACGAGCAGCGAAGTTTTCTTGGACTAGCTATTAATTACAGACGCTTTGTGAAGAATTTTGCTGATATAGCAAAGGAGCTGCATTAGCTTACGGAGAAAGATATGGTATTCATTTGGACAGCAAAAGCAGAAAACAGCTTTATAGCACCAAAGCAGGCGCTTCGCAAAACACCTGTGCTAACGTATTCAAAGGCAGGCGATACATTTATATTTGATACCGATGCAAGTAATGTTGGGATTAGTGCTGTGCTGTCACAAAAAGTAAATGAACAAGAAAAAGTTATGACATATTATAGCAGAGCTCCCTCAAAACAATAAAGAAATTATTGTGTTACGAAGAAAGAGCTGTTGGATATTGTTGATTCAACGACGCGTTTCCATAAATTCCTCTATGGACAAAGATTCACCCTCCGCTGAAGTGGTTAATGCAATTTAAAAATCCTTAAGGCCAAGTATCAAGATGACGGAAAGACTGCAATCCTATAATTTTTAAATTATTCATAGGAAGGGTGGATGCCATTGAAATGCAGATGCACTTTCATGATGACCGGAATGTAAATACTGTTCCCGTCAGGAAGGAAAACGCGACCATGTTACTGTGCAAAGAACAACTGTCTTCACCTTGACAGGATAGAACAATGACGAATTTTGAACAGAACAACGAGAATACGAGAGTATATCTAACATTTTGACGTGGAAAGATAACGACGAAAGGCAGGGAAAATGCAGACAGCACCACTGCAACCAAAATCTGATGAAATGTTTGAAAGATTTAATAGAATAGTGAGCGAACATCTAAGGAGAGTAGGAACATGGAACAACCATCCGTAACTCATCAGGACAGGCACCCTCTAAAGTTGTATTTGGAAGACGGATTCGCCTGCCCAATGATTTGAAGTTCGAAACACCTGAAACGGATACTGAATCCACTGAAGAGTACATAACCACACTTCGGAAGTGTCTTGCAGAAATCCATTAACTGGCAAGAAAAATCTGAAGACATCCAGCGATAGAATGAAAACACCATACATCAGAGCTAATTTTAGCGGTTTAAAGGAAGGAGACCTCGTTTGGCTATTCAACTCAATGCGAGGAAAGGGAAAATCACCGAAGCTTCTACAGCAGTGGGAGGACCCTTACGTGCACCATATAAAAAAATCAACGATGTGGTCTAAAGTATCCAGCGGAAACTGAAAGACAAAGAGAAGATTATCCATATTGACAGATTGAAGCCATATCAATGATATATAAAAGTTCGGGAAAAACAGTGTGTGTGTGTGTGTGGGGGGGTAAATAAAACTATTAAGTCTTGTTTGAAAATAAGTATTTTAATTAATACGTCGAGCCCGAAGAGCCTCATTCTCTCTCTTCAGGATCGATGGATTAATTAATACACCTATTTTCATTCACAAATGTTCACAGTTTTATTTACTTCACTTAATTAGTTCGTTCTGTTTATACTACTTAGCTTAATTCGATAAATTTTAGGCAACTTACCAAGGATGCTAAGTTAGAAAAATCTATGGCCATGGCAGCTACCTCAACTTAGCACCGAGGGTGCTATCAGGGCAGTATGATTATACGATACCTGATCTTAATTTTACAAGAGATTTCATTGTCAAAATTCCAACCAGAACGGAATGAAACATTACTGAGCTCTTTAATTGCTACGACACCGTCCTGTTTACCGACGGCTTGGCGATGTACTTTGGTGTCGGGCCGGGAGATTTCTCCTAAACATTGCACATATAGAAGTAATATAATCTGCCACACAACTCAAGCGCATTCCAAGGGGAAGTGCTTGCGATTGTGACGGCATGTTCTCTGCTGGGCTTCAGTGAATTACTAATGACGAAAGTTGGTATTTTTGTGGATAATCAGGCTGCCATAAAGGCGCTTGAATCCGGCACCACCTCCTCAAAGAGAGACTTACCCAAAACTAGCTTGGAACAGTATTCACCGAGTACTGCGTGGCTAGGGGGGTGCTTCGTCGGAAGAATGTGAGCTCTGGATAGCAGGCTGCCTCCAGTCTCAATTAGCCTCCACTCCAATCTGCGCGTGCGGATTAAATTCAAAATCTTTCTTTTCTAAAATTACATATTACCGTCTAAAATGTGTTGTATATTTTTGAATCAACTCCATGTTCCGTGTACTTTCCGTGTATTTCTGTGTACTTTCCGTGTACTTTCCATGTATTTTAATGTGGGCGTGGCGCAACCTACGTTTTCAAAGCTATTTAGCGAAGTATTAAATATTCTTGAAGACAATATTTGTAGTTATTTAATATGATTTCCGGCTGAAGCGGTGAGGTTCTTTACTTAAGCTTTCAATAAAAGAAACTTTTATATTTTGTATTTTTCACTAAGTTGAGAATAACTTTTGTAGATGCGAATAATCCAGGATTATCTCATGATTCATTCATTTATTTGAAATTACAGTAAATTACATGATATGTTGGCAAGAATATGTTGAAATTCATATGGCGAATGAAACAATGGATTCTATTTAATAAGCCTTTACATACCATTGTATATAATTTATAAGGGATGCAGGTTATCAATTAAAACCGGGGGAGACAGTATTCGTGAGGAAAGAGCTCGTAGCATAACCGAGCAAACTATTGGAGTTTTCAAAAATATATTTCGTTGTATTTTGGGATCTTGAGAATTATATTATAAACCTAAAAAGGTGACCAAAATGATAAATGTGTGTTGTGCCGTTCACAATTTGAGAATTTAATATAATATTGCTATGAAAAATGTGCAAATGTAATTGGAGGAAAGAAATGAAATATTATCAGAAAATATTGATAGATGCCCTGCAATATAAGAAATATACAAATAATACAATACAAAACTTCAATTTATTACGGGGAAATTTGCAACTCTTCAAGATTTATGCTGTAAATGAGACATAGTGGATAAATTTTTTGTTTTATTTAAAAATAGAAGTTGAACTTTTTAACATTTTCTTACGAACAAATAAAAAAAAAGGATTAAATGGAGGAACTATTTGAAACAGCTCTTTCCTTTAAGCCACTAAACAAACTATAAAAGTAAACTATTGCGTTTGCACCATATCATTTTACAAGAACTTTACAAGAAACTTTAGCGACAAGTTGTTGGAGATTGCCGATCACATGAGCTGTCGTCTGGGATCGGGGCGATTTCTGATTCGCTTGCTGTGATCGCTAGCCTTGATCCCACCATTACCTCTTCGGTGGGTTCTTCACCGATTTTTCCGGTAGTTGACGACATACGTCGTACTGTAAGAAATGTGAAGGCCGATGTCGCTGCTTGATTGGCGCCGGTCTCGGCCAATGGTGACTTAATTGGGGCTATTGCGGCGGATGTTGCGGCTTTTTCTGCTTGCAGCAGAGCCTCCCCCGTGAACCTGGCTGCCACTGGTATGTCTGGCTGTGATCCGAAGGGTCGGGTCTGTCCATCTCGCGGCTCTACCCGGTTGCTATGGCTTTGGGGCGTTCCCTCGTCTGCGTTGGTTGCTAAAGATGAGGGCGGGCTCGCCTGGCCCTCGTGGTGGTTATACACGACGTTCCCGCGTTGCCCGTAGGCGTACCCGCTGCCTGCGTGGCATGAATCACTCTGCGTGACATTAATCACCCTGCTTTACCGAATGTTGCTTCAGTTCTTGCTTCAACCGTAAACATATCTCCCAGCTTAATCCTCACCCATCGCAAGACTCATTCCCGTGGAGATCCATTAATGTGTCTTGAAATGAGGGCTTCAGTCTGAGTTCCTTCTTTGTTTCCCAACGTCTTTTAAGTTGACAACGTCCCCGGATCTTTTCGAAATAATGTCTGCCTCCGATTTATGGCCTGATAATATCATTAAACACGAGTTTGTGCCCCGTCGTAGGGTCACTTGTAGCTCTCAGAATGGAACTACTGTTAGCAACCAAAAAAACTAAGTACGCTGTATCTTTACTGGGCATTTCACGCGAAGCGGACAACCAACAATTTTGAAAAAGTTATGTATGACCTGTTTCAAAGGTAATTAATCATATTAAGAAACTTATATAAAAATAATTAAAATAGTGATTCTTATAGGAAATTGCATGCTCTTCACAGTCGTGGTATCGAATTCGAAATTGGATATTTTTTTCATGTAGAAAATCCAAAATTAATATTTAAAATTAAATTTTGACAAACTTCGACATGTTTAATTTTTTTTTTTAAATAGCTCAAAAAATAACTTAAAATGTATAGTAAATTCAGTTTCATAATGTGATCTGCATTCAAATACGGTGCAGCGCGTATTCGGCGTTTGGCGAATGCAGATCACATTCTAAAATTTTACACGTATTATTTATGAACTATACGCTTTATTTTGAGATAAAAACAAAAATTTTTAAAAATGTCGAAGTTAAGTAAAATCCGATTTGATATGTTTACTTCCGGTTTTATATACGAAAAAACTCTTTTTCAACTCTGTAATAACAGATAAGAAAAACATTTATTTCTCTTTAAAATAACACTATTTAATTTTTTTTCAAAAAACCCGCTCCTCAAATTTTGTCAATTCTTTAAAGGCTCAGAAAAGGGCAACTAGGCTTCATAGAAAAAAAAATTAAAATGCACATTCATTCAGGACTTATAGAAGTACAATTAAACCAAATATAAACAAAATCCAGAACCTGAAATTTTGTTCGCTGTAAGCTTCGCGTAAAATGCCCCTACTACTAAAATGTAAGGGGATTAAGAACAAGAACAAGCCAGTTATATCAGGCTACATCGCTCTGACCCAAAGCTGGCTTCATAACGGTTTTAATGATGCTGAAATTAAATTTGAAAAGTTGGGTTTTCCGCCTTTATTGCTCGACTGGATCTGCTATTACTTAAAAGATAGGACATACCGAGTATCTTTCCGTAATACTTTATTCAGGTTCGGTAGGGCTTCATCTGGCATACCGCATGGTAGCCATCTGAGCCGCTGTTGTTTATCCTTGCCACTGACGACATTGTTCCTCTGATTAAGCACTTTAAAGTATTAATCTGCGCAGACGATATAAAGACTTTCTCATGAGTAATGATTCTTCCTACATTAAGGATGATTTAAATACCTTCAAGAACTGGTGTGGATCTAAGGGCTTGCAGCTTAACTTCCTCTAGGATTCAAAATCAGCTCGTCTTTGATTATACCTTGGAGGAAAGTAATATCTGTCGTGTGCAGTCCGTCACTGACCTCCGCTGAAGCTTCACCGTAAACTCACTTCACTTTACACATTAACTACATTGTTTCTAAGAGTAATTCAGTTCTGGGTTATGTAAAGCGGTGGTCAAAGGAGTTTTCTGATCGGAAGACCCGAATTATCTTATTCTTTTCTTTGGTTTTTTGTAGATTTTGCAATTTCTTCAGTTGCGTTTAAAATTTTCTTTTAATATATTGCCTGCTTCTCCAATAATATTTTTCTGAAGTCTTCTTGGTTATTTGAGGTTTTTCTTGGCTGTGAAGAAGAGAATGTCTCAATTTAAGGGGGTCGCGGCTCACGTAGCTGTTCTTCCTGCTAGTCACTTTGTTAAGGAGGCCTCTCTCTATGAGAGAGTACGGGTACAAACTGCAACTGTGGGAGTAAAGGCTTTGTGTTACTTTTTGACGAAGATTCAGTCCCTAGTTTAAAAATTAGGCATCTCAGACTTTTCAGAAGAAACCGAACTTTTGATGGAGAGGCGGACGTAGTGGAGGAAAATGTACATGAAGGTTGTGCAGACAAACCACTACCACCGTGAAGCTGCCACTGCAAACTTTCTGCTGCTGCTCAACAAGGAAACGGAGTTGGGTCAATTCGTTGGGCAGCACGACCACCATGCCATGGGTCCTGGGTTAGAGACCCGGCCTCCGCGTAAGCTTTATAATTAAAATAGTCCACTCCGTCTCTGGGCTGTTGTCTAGCTCACAGAAATGCAAAAACAAGACTCAAGTTTCCTCACTATCCTTACCCTAATTCCCTTCCGGTCAAAACCACGCTAACCCATCAAAGGGTTGTCCCTTACGCTTTGGCCACATAGTATAAAAATAAAGGTCATTGACGTGGCACTCATCCAAGAACCATGGTTCAATTAGGCTTAGGTACACGAGTTGGAGCCATAGCAATTTAGATTATTTTATAGCTAAGCAACAGGCCAGGTAAAACATTGCATACTTGTTAGAAAAAGCAAACAAGCACTAATGCTTTCTTATTCCAGTTATGAGGACTTTGTGGTCATGGGAATAGAAGCGGGGTAGCAAAACTGATGAAGGGCTTCATCATAGAGGAATTGTGGACCATCATCATTCTCTTGCTTCCGGGTTACAGGAAGATTCCAGGGAACGAGAAGACAAATGAACTGGCAATATATGGCTCTGCTTTTCACTAATTAAGAGCAGAGGACGTGCACATACCGCTTACATGCCTTTAGATGAAATAATTTTTAGCTAACCTCAGATGGAGTGTTTTCCCAACCTGTGACAACTCTAGAAGGACCTGGCGAAGCTTAAATAAAATAGAACTTCGAAGTTGGTCAACAGGTCTCGTGTTGTCATTGCTAAATTACTTGTGGTCTGCACAGGCCTCTGCTCACTAGGTAAGCTTGTGGTCAGGCTTGGGGCTCCTTATAATACACACTGTCGCAGCTGTGGCAATCAACATAGAGAAAATATTTGGGTGCGTTTTAATATAAAGACAGCACTGAGTTTTGCCAGAATTAAACAAGATGCAATTCGCTTTACCCCGGCGGAGTATTTTTGATATACCGGGTGATGTCGCTACACCTTCGACTCTATGATGTTGTACGCAAAATTAAGTATACTGACGTCAGCGAATATGATTAAAAGTGAGAGACAAAATGTAATAAAGTAAAGTAGGTGTAACTCCTCCAATCTCAACTGAGTTGAATGGCGAGATAAAAACTCCAGTATTTCTGCTCGTATCATTTTCGATGCAAATACTAAAAGAAGACAATATTTTTTAAATATTTATTATTTAATACAAATAACTTACATAGGTGTTTGTCAATTCAATTGCATTCTCAATGGATATGTACAAATCTTAACCGTTCAGTATTCAAACTGGAAAGGACTAATTCATTATATTAAATAAATATCTGCACAGACATATATAGATATTTTCTGAGAAAATATCAGCTTCAAGGAAAATATTTACCCCATATTTTTTAGCAGTCCAGTATTCATAATTTTCTGTTCATCAAGAAGCACATCAGCTAATTAAATGTTTTTATACAACACGCTTCAGGCATCAAGTGGCTAGGGAATTAATTTCCCACATTTATCCGAAATATTTCATGATACGCCTTCATCCTAACGTCTCTTGGTTATAATTAAAACTGATTATCAGGGGTCTATTCATCCTGTAGGAAGCTGTCTTGATCATCACTACATAATTAATGGGACGGTTAGTGTAGAATTAATTTTCTCATCAACACAATTCTATCTTTCTTCGTATCACCATCTTTCAACTGAAATATCGTGAAGTGTTTCATGTCAAATACTGCAGGGTTTCTCGAAGCAGCGGCAGCATAAGAGGATGATAAGTGTAAATAACGAATGTCAGAAAAAGCAATTAGGATACAGCACTTGTCTGCAGTTGTTGAGCTTCATTAAATAATTTGTTCATGTAACCCTTAAAGAAGGTGGTTGAGAGATTTATTACCTTTTTTTTCCAAAAATCTAATGTCTAATATTATGTATAATATATTAAATTATACCTGATGTTGATTTTTCGAATCATACATTTAACAAGTATAAATGATTTATTTTAGAAAAGCGGGTAATAGGACAAATTCAGCGTTAATCTATTCAATTAATTACAAAAATTAATAAGCAACAAAAATTAATAAATGATTCTGCGGAAATGGTGAGAAAGTGGAATAAATTATTTTAATCATCTCTCTGATTCGCCCGAGCAGATTTCAGAACAAAATGGTTGAAAAAAAAGGTTTTTCCTAATTTTTTGTTTAATTATTATTAATGACGGTAGGTAAAGAAAGCAACGTACAGCTACAAGTTGTATAAATTTGAAGTTTGTTTACTTATGCAGTTAGTAGTAAAGAAACTGCGAGGCTTGTAACGGATGCGAAATAAAATGTTAGCTATTTATTTTTCGAGTTTTCTATTTGTTATGGTTTTATGATGTGGTATCAATCTGAAAGAAATGAGATAATTATTAAAGAAAAAAAGGAATTAAGTGTTACATGTTGTGGCGTAAAATGCTGTTGATTCCTAGTTGAACTCTTGATGCTGCTCAAACTTTTTGTTGCAGGTAGTATCCATAGTATCCAGTCAAATAGGATAGACCTGTGATTTTTCGGAAAAGGGTGTAGTTCGTCAGAGTTATATCTCCATAAATTCTAAAAATAAAATGGGATCAAAACCACACACGAAAATAATTTTAAAAAAAAAGTTGAACCGACTTCACAAAAGGCGCTAAAAAGCACAAAATAATTTTTAATTTTATATCTATTACGACATTTTGAAGTCGGTGCAAACAACAACTACAACAAAAATATTTAATCGTCATTTCTTATGATCCCGTAAGCTGAAACGTTCAGTATTATGTATTATTTTCAATTGTGGTTCTGTAGTTGTTTTGTTGTTTTTGTTGTTTAATTTGCACCGACTTCAAAATGCCGTAATAGATGTAAAATTAAAAATTATTTTATGCTTTTTAGCGCCATTTGTGAAGTCGGTTCAACTTTTTTTTAAAAAACTATTTTATTTTTCACTTTTTAGTATCTCCGACTCTATACAACGAAGAAAGAACTATCCAAATCGGTCCACGAGTTAAAAGTTAGTTTTAACCCCTACCCCACCCCCATTCCACGAAACTTTTTTTCTCATGGTATCAATCAACGAACATACTCTACCGAACAGAAAAGAATCCTTGAATAGGTCCCCCTCCCCCACCATCACCATAGGACAAAATAATTCTTCTATTAGCAATGGGTGATCACATTCTATACAACAGCAAAACAACCATCCAAATCAGTCCACGTGTTACAAAGTTAGGTTCCACCCCCCCCCCCCCTCCGCCCCGCACCACAACAACATTTGTTTTCTCGTAGTATCAACCATGGATCATATTCTAGTCAATAGAAAAAGAATTATCCAAATCGGTCCACGCGTTAAGAAGTTAGCCTAACCCTCCCCCCACCCACACCTTTCACCATAGGACCAAAGTATTCTCCTATTAGCAATGGGAGATCATACTCTATACAACAGAAAAAGAACCATCAAAATCGGACCATACGTTACAAAGTTAGGTTCCACCACCACCCCCCACCGCCATCCTCCAAAAATGTTTTTCTTCTGGTACCAACCACGAAACATACTCTACCCAACAGAAAAAGAATTATCCAAATCGGTTCACACGTTACAAAGTAAGACTACCCCTCCCTCCTCTCCCCCCACCATAGACCAAATTTTTTTCTCCTATTAGCAATGGGGGATCATACTCTGTACAACAATAAAAGAACCATCCAAATCGGACTACGCGTTACAAAGTTAGGTTTCACCCCACCCTACCAAAATTTTTTTTGACATGGTACCAATCGGTGAACATACTCTACCCAACAAAAAAAGAATCATCATAAAGCCTGGATCGATTTGGATGCTTCTTTTGCTGTTGTATAGAGTGTGCTCCCCCATAATAATAATAGGAGAATAATTTGGTCCTATGGTGGTGGTGGGGGAGGGAGAGGGGTAGTAAAAAAAGAAAAAAAGTTTAGTGGAATGGTGGTGGGGTAATGGGTTAAAACAAACGTGTAACGTGTGGACCGATTTGGATGGTTCTTTCTTCGTTGTATAGAGTAGAAGATACTAAAAAGTGTAAAATAAAATAGTTTTTAAAAAAAAAGTTGAACCGACTTCACATTTCTCTACGTGGACATGTTTAAAATCTTTAGAAATTTTTAAATTTCTACATATTTTCTCTTTCTTCTTTACATGTTGCAACTTTTTGGAAAGGTTATAAGATGGGCAATCTAATAAAAATAAAAAATGGGTGTACTAATCATATGAATTTCGGAGAAAAGTTGGGAAAATGCTGAATTTTAGGTAATCGCAAATTATTTTTTTCACTTTTGGAAGTGACTGTACCTGCAATGGTAGGAGTTAGAATGTTGAAAATTTTGAAAAGGTCATTGAGATAGTAGTTTTTAAGCATATGTTTGATGTCGCTGTGTTTGATAGATAAAAAGATAAAAATAAAAGAGTAATCTGCATACAATGAAAACTGACATTTATGAATCACCTTGTAACTCCTAAATGGTTGAGATTGCCCCCCCCCCCCCACCAAATACAATTTTTTCTTTGCCTAGGTGAGATCTATCATCCCGCTCATTTTGGCACGTCAGATCTGAAACACCGTGCATAGTGGTATTTGAGACGTTTGCAGTCTAGTAACTTCTTGTAACTTGCCATCCGCGAATGCCGTATTTTTAATTTCTAAAAATGTATTTAATTATACATATTACATTTTCACACCCAGTTCCATCAAACCATGAAGTCTCTTGCATCTGTTGAAATGTTTCTCTTCAAAAAAACATTAAAAGAAGCAGCTGCTAGCAAATTACTTTCCACCATAATAATAATAAAGACTGTAAATAATTGTGATTGAAAATAAATGATTAATCCGTCGAGTCTAAAACGCCCCAACTACTTTACAATATTAGTGTCACTAACGAAAATTACCTCATTTTGCTCACTTCTTACGTTAGACTTTTTACCGTATCTGGGGATGTTAAAACCTTTGGATCGGTCTGTCTGCTTAGAAAGTAATATAAAAAATTCGCCCGAATAATATATAAAAAAACTCAACCTTAGCACTGTAACGTAGATGATCCAATTATATATCGAGCTGCAAAGCGTCTGTCGGAAGGTAGGACCCGCGGAAAGTATCTTGCAATGAATGTAGGTTTTTAATAATATCCCGTAAAATATATTAAAATACCAGCTTTGATACTTTAACGTAGAAGAGCAACATTTTTATGTACCTTTAGTACTTGCTACCTTGGCTTATGAAACCAGCTTCAAATTTATTTGCTGGCACTTAAAACTCGAAGAGTTTGACTACGAGATAGTCTATAGAAAAGGAGTTAAAAATTCAAACGTCGCTGCCTTAAGCCGCATTAAACCAGAAAACCCCGAAAATATAGAACTTAATGCTAATGAAAATTAAAACGTTACAGTACAAGGCACAAACTGCTCTACAGTGAATTCAGCAGAGGAAAATCTTGACGAAGGAATACCAATATCTGAACATCAGTTTAATCAATTCAACATTTAAATAATACTAGAGAAATTCAATAAACGACCTCCAATTTCCCATTCCCATTCGAAAATCAACTTCGTCGAACTTCGTCGAACTTTTCGATTACCGAAATTTACAGAAAAGAATAAAACTAGCCTCTTTAAACACTATTTATCCCCAAACCGAATTAATGCTATATATACAGATAATGATACTTTCAGAATTGTACAAAACGTCAATTATAAATACTTTTATAATTACTACTTTTCACAGTTCAGTATTATGTTTAGAGCATAATAACGTACACGAATACTTTGAAAAATTAAACAAATTTCAAGCAGAGCTTTATCCATTAATGAAAACTAGAGTACAAGAGATAGAAAATAAAAATATTAGTTAGTTAAATGAACAAAAGAGGTGCTCCTAAGAAATTAAGAGCAGGCCTTTTATTTTATAGGAAAGAGAACAGAAAAAATAAGCTCACGCCCAGGTTTACTAAAACTAGAATTAAATTAAATTAGGTAAAATTATAAATGATAAAAATAATCCGTAAATCAAAAAGCACGATAAAAAAATTTTCTGGTTGATACCGACAAAATTCATTAAAGTACAACGGCTGAAATTACGAGAAAATCTTTAATAAACAATTTAAAAACAAAAATGAACATGTCAATGACCAACAAAACCACCATAATGATTAAACCAGAAATAAAGTCAGAGCCAAAGAAGATTCCTTAAAACAAATACAAGTTTTAATGTAATAAATTATAACATTTACCTATTAAATTCTCACTTGACTGGTCTAGCAGAAACATTGGTTCTTCCCCGCCTAAGCAAATCCGGATGAAATATCAAAAATATTTTCAAATTATTGAAAAACAATTAAGTAAAATAAAATTATACCATCATATATATATATATATATATATATATATATATATATATTATATATATATATATATATATATATATATATATATATATATATATATATATATGTAAGCAAACAGTATTTTCAGCATCCGAATCCCCAGGCTTTCCGAAGAAAACTATTTCATGTTACACATAATTACATTACCAATCCACAACAGAAGAAAAATAACCACGAAGACCTGTATGTCCACACTCCTAAAAATATTCGATACTTCAATGAAAAGTGCCAAGACATACCTTTGCCAGGAAGCAACCCAACAAGAAAACCCAACGATTCAGAATGCATCGGAAGACTTCTTCAGAATGAGCCAGCAAATAAAATGTTTCCGTCTTCTGAATAGGATATTTTCGTGGTTTGACTTTGAATTTTATTTGTTTAATCTCGATTACCCTTTGGTTGATGTTGCCTGTTTGATTTTTTCGATGTATTTGGATTCTTCAGTGCTGGATGGAAAGACACCTCTTTTTTTTACCTGTTTTCTTTCTGATCGTTGTGCTCTGGCTCTAAAGACCCCTGAGTTGTATGTAGTATATCGCTTATTAACGGTGAATTTTGTGTTGAATTTGAATTTAACATGGATTGTGTGTCGAATTTTGAAAGTTTTCTAGCACTGGCTAGATTGTGCGGTGAAAGGTCTTTGACGCTGGCAACGTGAACTCAGCTTTTAGTCTATTTAAGGAATTGTTAACCCCTGTACAATTTATTATAATTTCGAAAAACTTTTCGTTTCTTTATAAAACTTGTTATGGTCGCTTGTATGGAGGTTCCAATAATATTACCGAACTCGAGTAGAAAAGTGTAAGTCGATTAAGCTCTTATTTGGTATTATTGAGTTCGCTCGAGTAGGAAGAATAGTGCTGCTCTCGTACATTTGCAGCAAAACAACCTAATTCGTAACTGGTACAAACTTCACTCATTTGCAATTGGCTTAGATATAAAAAAACTCCTCCTTTTCTGTTTATAAACCAAAACCACTTTTTTGTAAAAACATAATTGAGAGAAAACTTGAGTTCGAAGCTGTCAAATGCACTCGAATTCGACTTCAGTAATGAAGCCCCCAGGTCGAGTTACAGTACTACTGTCTACTCGAATGAAAATGACTAAACGTAAGTTTAACCAGGTAAGTTGCTATAACTTTTAATAACGCAACCGTTTCCGCATTGATATTTTCGATTAGAATAGCCTCCGGCTAACGGGTGTATCAGTCAATAATTGTTAAGCAATATTTGAAACCTTCAGAACTTGGTAAAGGACCAATTGCGGATTGTGTTGAAATGTTCTGTTTCATGGTAGAAGTCGAAGGCCAAATTACTCTATTGGTTAAGTTTTACTTATGCTTTAGTTTCAATATGCTTTAAATTGTATGATGTGGCGAAGATTTTTTTACGTACGTTTTTCGGAACATATGAACACATTTTCTTACTAGAAACATCACAGAAAATTTCCTTCTCTTAATTTATTGGTTTAAGTTTAATTACTGTCAGTGAAGAATTTTTCTATCTGGGCGAAGCTTTTTCGGGACTCTGGTTAAAAGCTAAAACTAGTGATTTATGGTCTGCGAGGATTGAAAAAATTTTTCTTTCTGATACTACTGACACACATATGGTATCGATATGATAGTATCAATATCATGGTATCACTCTTACTATAGTATGAGACTACCCCTGACACACATGATTCGTGGTATGTAGTTATTATTCACTAGCAGTTGTCAATATTGTGAAGTTTTTTGTTTTCCATTTCTAAAAAAACAAACACTTTTACAATCGTACAACTGTTCCTTTTTGTATTGTGTTTAAGGACTTGATTTGTTAGACTTTTAAAATATTTTTCAGAGTTTTTGTGTCAAAAATTAAAATCTTCTTCTTTAAAATGTTAGCGACATGGCAGTAAGTAGAAAATATATACAAAACAAAAGTGGCAAGATTGCGCTTATGTTATTAGATTTGTGGTATACCAGGTCAAATTTGCGAATTTCAATACCATGAATATGCGAGAATACCATGTCAGAAGGTATTGACATAGTACGGAGTGACACATATATGGTATACCACGTTGTATTGCATAGTATCGATACTACATGTCTGTCAAAAGCATAAGATAGATCTAAATTGTTTGATCCTGTAATGTATTGCCAGAAGCTCGCGGTCGTATGTTCTATATTTTGCTTGGGCGATAGATAATTTTTTGAAAAAAACCTAATGATTGACAAACGCTGTTACGATTTTGTTGTACTACTGCACCAATACCTACTTATAAAGCGGCCTTCACTAAAGCTAATGGAGCGATATCCGATTGTAATTTAGTTGCCTCGAATGCTTTCTATGTTTCTACAGTACACGTATTTTTTTCGTCATTCTTAACACCTGTTAAAAATTTGTTTAATGGTATTTGGGTTGTTGCGGCTTTTTTTGAAAATTTTCGTTAATAATTTGTCATACTGAGAAAACGTCTTAATTCCTTTACAGTTTTTGGAAGTTTCATCGGTATTGATTGTCTTAGCATGCTCTGGTAATGGGACACCATTATTTAAAACTGAGTTAAATAATAATTTAACTTTCTTTTCTATGAAATTGCATATTTCCAAATTGATAGATACGCTGTATTTCTGGAATTAAGTAAAGATTTGTTTTGGGATGTTCTAATTGTTATATTTCCGATTTAGCGGCTACTAGAATTTAATGACAAAATATCTAAAAAAATAAAACCATAATAATATCTCTAGAGTAAAAATACATAATTCAAAAATAACTGGGAGTTTTATAAAGGAATTTGTAAATTTTATAAAAGAAAGAACATCTTTCTTTTATAAAATTCATAATGCGATAACGATTATTAGTTATTACATATTACCGTCGAAAATATGTTGTACGTTTTTAAATCATGACCATCTACATACAACTCGTATTTCGTCTTATTTACTAATTTCATCAAGATATTTAGATTCTGAAATTTGGCTCATTTTTAACCGACTTCCCAAAAACAAAGAGGTTCTAAGTTCGCGGTGCATTTTTTATTAAGTCCGGGCATAACTTCGCAACGTGTTCACCACTTTTGATGATTCTTTTTTTGCTGGGTAAAGCATGTTCACCGATTGGTACCATGTCAAAAAAATTCTTGGTAGGGTGGGGGTTGGGGGTGGGAATGAAACCTAACTTTGTAATGCGTGCACCGATTTGGATGGTTCTTTTTTTGTTATACAGAGTATGAACCCCCATTGCTAATAGGAGAAAAAAATTTGACTTAGGGTGGGGGAAGGGTAGTTTAACTTCGTAACGCGTGACCGATTTGGATAATTATTTTTGTGTTGGTAGAGTATGTTCCTTGATTGATACCACGAGAAAAAAATTGTTAGTAGAATGGAGGTGGGGTAGGCGGTTGAACCTTGTTATGAGATAATTCCGCAGTGTAAGGGATGTAGTGACCTTCTACAAAAATAAATTATTGATAAATTTTTATATAGTAAAAAAATTACCTGTGTACTGGTCTTCTTCATCTGTGTCCTCCATTTCGAAATTTGAATGATTCTGCAAAGAATTCTGTTATATTTCCAGAATCTGAATCCAATAGCGGAGATACAGGAGAAATATACTTACCGCAATGGTCCAGGCACGTTCAATCAGACATGGTGGCGATCTTACTCCTTGTCACGTACGGAGTGTTAAAAACCTTCTTCCCTCCTTCATGAGTACTCTGATGCTATAGTCAAGATATACTGAAGGTCCTTCCAAGATGACATTTAGATGACATTTTTTTAAAACGCTGGAGATTTGTTGTATCTTGTTGTTTGTGGTGATGAAATCCTTCCTAGAATGCACAAGACGCTGACACGTTTCTTCACTTATATATTCACTATACATACATAAATCGTCGCGGGATTTCAGTATTTCTGGAATAAGAATTAAGTTAGATTAAGTTTCATTTAAATTATTTACTTTAATTTCAAAATAACTTACCTCTGTTACGATGATGTAAGGTAGGTAAAAGTAAGGCACGAAGCCGAATGTTTAAATAGCGTAAAATACAAAATCGTAATACTTGTCTCTTCCTGAAGACAAAGAAAACATTACTTTAGAGCAAACTTACTACTTACCTGGTCCAATATTCTCAAGAATTCCAAAATATAACGCAAAACACAACCTAACCTTGACACCGACATCGACATTACCGATTTTCACGAAAAACTTTAATTTCCCGAGAAGAATACAAATGGTACCGAGACTGCCGTAACCCAAAGCAAATATTGGAAATAAGCCCACCTGCAAATTAATAGCAACATAATAATAAACAAACATGTGAACGTACCTGTCAAATTGGGAAATGCTGCCCGGATATACACGAAAGAAAGAAAGGAGAATTTTTCTGTTAATGAAAACATTAAACACAAATTGTAAGGGACATATTAAAATAATAAAATGTAAATCGAAAAAAAAATTATGAATCCGAATCCTAACCGATTGAGGAAAAAGTGCCAAAATAGAGGGCGGAAACGTCAATAGGGGCGCTTTTTCAATAAAAGCTTTGGTAGGTGAAGCGGCTCACTCACTTTTCGTTCTAAGTTCCAGTAGTAATGTTGCCGTATAAAACCTTGTGAAAAGCTAAGTGGTGTGAAAAAAAAGGTCAAAGACATAAAACAAAAGTAAGAAATTAACAAAAGTAGACTAAAGACAAGATATAGTATGAAAAAGGAAAAGTAGGAATCGGGAAAATATGACAGCGGAATAGTTAAGACGACGATGACGTTTGACGTTAATGACGGACGAACGAAGACTTCGGAGGAGATTGGATTAAAGGAATAACTTGGCTAGGACACCGATAAAACAACAAAAACAAAGATAAGTACTGCGAATAATTTTTTTTGAAAAAATTTTTATTTTAGATTAAACAATTTGAGCTTTAATTTAACTTATTCAGTTTTGAGTTCGTGCGCTACCTTGCTCTGCCCCTTTTTGCCTTAGTTAAATAATATTGCATAATTTGGAAAAATAAATTGATTTGAATTGGATTAAATGAATTTGAATAAACAGAAATGTTTTGGATTTGGTGAATAATTTTAGTTTAGGTGTTTAGGTCAAGTACTAACTCACCCCTTTCTCCAACGCTCGCCGCTGTTATTGCGAAACAACCTAACTTTTTAAAACGGGAGGACCGATTTTGATGGTTCTTTTTTCGTTGTATAGAGCAGAAGCCATTAAAACGTGAAAAATAAAATAGTTTATAAAAAAAAGTTGAACTGACTTCACAGTAAGCGCTAAAACGCATAAAGTAATTTTTCATTTTATATCTATTATGACATTTTGAAGTCGGTGCAAATTAAACAAATAAAACAACTACAGAACCACAATTGAAGATAATACATAATACTACCTGAACGTTTCAGCTCACGGGATTATAAGAAAGTACGGTAAGGTAATTTTGTTGTAGTTGTTATAGATATAATATGAAAAATTATTTTATGCTTTTTAGCGCTTTTTGTGAAGTCGGTTCAACGTTTGAGCTACAACTCTTGGCATATAAATTCTAATATTTTTCTTGCAAAGTGATTCTGATTTTACAACATAGATTGTAATCTAGGCGAAGAGTAAATTTCCGTAAAAACTGGTTAAATCACTTATTTCGGGAGAGGAAGTTAAAGCTTGTCTTTAATAAAAAAGGAAAAAGAAATAAAAGATATGTGACGAGAGACATGAGAAACCCAAATTGGCATTTTAAAAATATATTGCATTAAGTATGAATTTATATTGAAATTTGTGTTTTATCTCGATCCCTTATAATTTATGGATTTTTAGGATTTTTTTGGGGATTTATTTTTTTTAGAGATTTTGTCGTTATAGATTTTTATTCTCAGGGATTTTGTTTTCGGTTTTTTGGCTTAGGGACTATTTTTTCGGGATTGTGTACTGATCCCGTCAGCAGGAGCTACCGGAATTTGGTGATCTATGTTACCTTGGTTAAATCAATTGCTGAAACGATTTTACTGCCCAACAATTGGTTTGGAAAGTGTTGTATATGATGAATAGGATGTTTGAGCCGATAATTTTAAAAGTGGGGCAAGTCCATTTTGGAAGTACTTTTAATTTTATTTTCCAATTTATTAAAAAAATTTAACAAGCTTGAAATATTTTTGTCGTTGTAACTTTTAAACACAATAACCTTTAGAATGAAAACAACTCTATTCAAGATCTTACGCTTATTAATAAGTTTTTTTTTAACTGAAGTCTCAAATTTGGCAGATTTCACAAGTGGACTTACCCCACTTTCAAAATAAATGGCTCATTTATTTGGAGTTATTTTGGAGTTAAGTACTCTGCAGTCCCCACAGTAAAAAAAGGAATGATTAACGCCAAAACACCGAAAACAAATCCCTAAAAATAAAAATCTATAACGGCAAGAACTCTAAAACAAAAAAATCCCTAATGACGAAATCTCTAAAAAAAGAAGAAATCCCTAAAAAAATCCTGAAAATCCATAAATCAAAAGGGTTCGAGATAAAACACAAATTTCAAAATAAATTCGTACTTAATGCAATTCTTTTTAAAAATTTCAAATCGGATTTCTCATGTCTCTCATCGCATATCTTTTAATTTAATATATATTTATTTTTTATATTCATTCCATAAATAACGCGATTTTACCGGTTTTTTACAGATTTTTGCTCTTGCCTAGATTGCAACTATTGCTGCTGTAACATATAAGAAGGAAATTACGAAAGCGTTGCGTTGTTTCCTTTTTATAAGTTGCGTTGCAAAATCAGAATCATTTTGCAAGGAAAATGTTAGAGTTATATTCCAAAAAGCTGAAAATAAAAGGAGTTAGAAAATGAGCCAAATTTCAGAACTAAAATATCTCGATTAAATTACAACAAGACGAAATACGAGTTTTAGCTGAAGATGATTCAAAACCGTACAATACATTTTCGATGGTAATATGTAATAACTAGTAACCGTTCTCTCATTACACAATTTATGAATTTTCTAAAATAAATATGAATTTAATCCGCGCGAAATAACTAATTCGTCTGGAATACATTAAAAAAAAAATTAATTTCAAAGATATTTATTACGTGAATATTAACAACAATTTCGAGTCACTTCTGATACTAGACTGATTACAACTCTACTCAAGGTGGAAAATACTTTATTACACTTTAATGTTGTGTCAACTAAATTTTACCTTTCACAAAATTGGAGCGGATTCCAAGAAATTTGTCTGGGAGGAACCGAATTAATTTACAGAAATGTCGCAAGTTAAACTTAAGCTTATTGAAGTGATAATGATGACTTAAGATATAGGTAAATTTGTAGGGTAAGTATAAGATGTGGATGCAAATGTAACTCGCGCGACAGATTCCTTGTTTCTTCTTTGCTGCTATAACGTTTTGACCCATTAACCGACGAACACTCTTTGAATTAACTTTAAAATGTTTGAGTATTTGAGATTGACTGATCATTGTAAATGGCTAGAGATTCGGAAGCACCTTTTACCGTTTTGGAGATTGTAAGTAGTCAAGTAATAGGATCAATGAGTACCCTATTTTCAAACCTATTAAAAGTCCATATTTATGCAGAGAATCTGCACGGATTTATGGTTTAAAAACGGTGACTGTAATGAATCTGATGTTAGCAACCTTTTGCCGCAGTGTTAATAATTTGTAAAACCTTGTATCGATTAAAAAGTGTTTGTTTGTTGGTAGTTTTGTTAAAAATGTGTGAGCGACTTTTGAGTATGCCGAGTTCGTCGCTAATGGAGGCTGAATAATTAGTCTATCGGATGCCTAACCGTGAATTTGCACGGTTGGGTATATTTGTTGGTTTTGGCACCAAATTTAAAGTGATAGCGACATAAAACTTTGTCTTTTTAACTGTAACGATTTCTGTTGCGTAGTTTTGACCTTAAATAAGAATTTCGAATTGATTGAAAGATGACCGAAAAAATTTCCTAAATTATTATGATTTGCTAATGCCGAATAAATCTCAGTTCTACTAGTTACATCTAAAATTTTGTGCGCCATCACCGACAACTCGTCTTATGTACTCCGACTGCAGGCTAAAATAGCTTTCCTGGTAATTGCTGAATGCATAAAATTTTTAAAATTTCGTTCTTCAATTAGCCAGAGGTTATCGTCTTCATTTCACATAGGGAAGAGAAGTCAAATCATTTAGGAGTAGCTTTAACTTTACATGGGCTGACGTAGAAATGAGTAAAATTAAAGTTTCCTTAAAACAGGAGTATTTATCAGCTGAATGAGGATCCGAAATGATTTCGCTAATATCTCTGAACACACTTTCATACAATTCACTTAACAAGTGATTGATCTAGTTTGTTCTCGTGTAATTCCTGTCACGTTAAATTGTGACTCTAGCTGGAGAAATCCTGCTTGCGGATTTGGTCGCCAAGATTGTATGTTTTTATACGGAAGCCGAATTTACCGACAAATGTTTGATGGGAGATTGCCCGACCGCCGATGCGGGACACCTCTTTAAAAAAAAAACTACGGCTTCGTCTTCGGAGATCACGTCGGAGTAATCAACGTGTCTTTGACATCTGATGTGCCAGTGATGTCATCGCCTTATATCATAACCTGTCCTCCGAGAAGGGACTTAAATGTCGACCTCGTAGAAGATCAGCCTATATTTTAATATTAACTGGTTTCTTGATTGGGGTTGAAGCGTCTGAGGAATGATCTGGAATTCACTCCATTGATATGCGTTGTTAGCCTCCAGTTCTCCAAAATCTGTAATCGTCTCGAAAGCTCCAAGCTCTAAATTAAATTATTATTAAATTGTTTGCTCCTTTTAAAGAACTTTGTTTTAAATGTACTAGATATCGCTTTGTTTAATTGAATTAAAATGCATTCGGTTAAAGACCCTAAACTCAACTGAACTATGGAATAATTTTCCTGGACTTTTATAATAACTTATTTAAAACAAAATTATTCCGCCTCCTTGATTTAATTCTTAGTTCAGCTAGCGTCCTGCTCTACTAAGGTAATTTTTTGAGGCAGTATTACGAATAGGTAATGTACGAATAAATTTAGAACGTTGGTCAAGCCAATATCAAGTTCTACATAGTATTCTAACGTACACAATGTGTTCACTTTCTTATTTTTTTCTTTATTTACAGTTTAAGAACCTACAGGATTGAGAGCCGTAAAAATGTTATGTTTCACTTTAAATTTTTGTTTCCTTTTCTATTTCCATCACAGTACCCAATACATAAAATGTTTTTATTTCTTGTCATGGATAGGAAAAGTGAGTTCTTTATTTCTTAGCTTTGCTCCTAATTTTTTCATGAGTACTAATTAAAAGAAAATTTAAAAAGAACAAAATAATAATAATAATGTTTTTATTTAGATAAGAGTTGTGTAGAATTTTAAGCCCGATAAAAGTGAAAAACAGACCTATCTCTGACAGTAAGAAAATATATATATATAGTCTAAACTGAATTTAGTTTCTTTTAGTTTCACTGAATTTTTTTTACAACATTAAGGAATGCGACCCTTCTCAAAATACCAATCGTACTGGTTTTGTAGTTATAGTTTTTGTGGATAATCAAGCAGGATGAAATGAATGTTTAATCCTGCTAGAAAATTATTACCTTAAGTTGCAGGTATTCGATATCTGGCAACGGACCCAATAAAGCAGATAAATAATCTTCTGGCACAATAATTTGCTCTTTGTCTTTCCTTGTACACCCGACACATGTTTATTACGGGTTACCTTCATAAAGGGAAGGGAGAGGTCATGATGGAAGTCTTTAAGGATTTACTGTATTGGAGAGGTACAGCGTCGTCTCTTTCGTAGTTCGGCGTCGACGGTGCAATTTTGTAACCCTGAAAGAGATTTCGCAACGTGAGTGTACAGAGATGTATGAACTCAGAAAGAGCACTAGTAAGTCTACCTTAAGTGGGTGCGGTTATTAAAGTGGCAAGATTTTTTAGATAAGATTGTGAATTATTGTGGCTAAGGCCAACTGTTACGTGCATAATCAGCATGATGAAATCTAAAAGATTTAGACAATAATAAGTGTTGCAAGCAATAAAAGAGATCTTACATGTTGTCCATGATGTGTTGTCCACAGAATTCCGCCCAAAGATTATCACTCAAATCTTTGCTGCAAAGAATTTTATTTATTTTCAGGTGGTGATTGGTTGGATAATACGTACCTTGTAAATGTGCGAAGGGCTGGTACCATGAGAATTGTACGGGGGGACCCAATCTAGGCTGGTCCGTGGCTCAAGATACACGACGAGCTGTCCATTTCTGTAATTCCCAATGAATGGAGGCTGCCTAATCCTCTATGGCGTCCATTTAGCTGTATTGGAGGGATCCACAATGCACTTTGGTTCGGATTTGGTCGAGTTTTCAAACCGAAAATCTGCAAATAAGAAAGTATTAGATGATTGGAAAAGATATTTGAATTTACACACTGGATGTACCTGTTAATGATCGATTGCTGGAGTATACTGGATTTGAAGTCATCAATAGATAGGAGTATTAGTATAGTTTTGGTCGAGTTTGCAAAACGGAAATCTGCAAATAAGAAACCTGAAAGTATGAGTGATTTGAAAAGATACTTGAATTTATATACTGGATGTACCTGTTAATAATCGATTGCTGGAGTACACTGGATTTTACGTCATCAATAGATACGAGGATTAGTATAGTTTAAATAGTTAATTAAGATTTAATTTTGAAAGTAGATAGCCGCAGATTTAATGGATTTTGAAAATTGCTTATAATAGTTAACTTAAATAGTCTCATTTTGTTACATGAAGTTAGTTAGCAGTATTTTGTATAAAATTTTTGGTCAAAATAGATATTGTAAAATAGAAAATAAGTAAATAAGTATGGACATTAAGATTCAGGAAACAAATCTTATCGTTGATTTAATACTAGGGAAATAAAAAAAAATACATACCTGGTCCAGATTTCTCTATATTTGCACTACTAAAGACACTTGACGCACTTGGACATAACCTTAACCGAACGTGAAGAAAACCCGGAAATAACACCTGTTCTTCATATGGCTGGAGTGAAAGAAATATATTTACGGACTGTTTACAACCCAAGGAAATGCGTTTCAAGAAATTTAGGCCCCGAAATCGACAAAGAAGAAATTTTCCGACACGTGGAAATGGCTGTCAGCATCGATGATTTTTCATAAAATTTATCACGAAAATGAATTTTAATCACTGCACGGACTAATTCAAATTACTCCAAAGAACATGAAGATAAATTTTATTGCAAAAAGGATAAATTTATATTTAAGTTGATTTTTCCAGTATAAGACGGAATAGGGGGTGGACTTTTATAAAAGGAACGTCCTTGGTAGGTGAAGTTTTCAGTCCAGTTCTAAATTTCATATGAAAAGTGACAGCAACAGTGAACAGTAAAAATAAATAGAGAAAAGTGGAAATAGGAAGCGAAGTGCGAATACGTAAAAAGAAAAGGTGGATCAAGAAAATTTTAAGGAGATTCCAGAGAAGACGAACGCGACAGGACAGCAAGAACCAAGAGACAATACAGACGTGACAGAAAAGCGGATAGAGGAATTTGGACAGGGTCTTGAGGAATAAGGGAAGCGTTACCAAAGCTAGTAACGAAAAGATAAGTTTGTTCCTTTTTTTTTGTTATAATTTTTTTTTATTGGCAATTATTTTCTGTTCTGTTTGATTTATAGTATATATTTATATTGCGATATATCGTTCTTTCACATAGGGTACCTTGATTTGATTTTGATTGGGTTTTCATTGCTTAAGTTTAATTATACTTTTGGATTAGTTTTAATTTTGATTTGGTTTCATTGCTTAAGTTTAATTACGCTTTTGGATTATTTTTGATTTCGATTGGGTTTTCATTACTTAAGTTTAATTATGCTTTTGGGTTTGGTTTTCATTGCTTTAGATTGAATTATGCTTTCGAATCGGTAGTGTGAATTTTACTTTATTTAGCTCTACATTTTAAATTTTCCTTTCTTGTTGAATAAATAATAAGTGTTTGGAATTTCTTTATTTTTGCTGTGGTGGAAAAAGAGTTCGTAGACTCAAATTAAAAACCACGTGGCGCCCGCCGAGTCCTTTTTGTCAAAGCCCATCCCTTCTCCAGCCTAGCCGGCATATTATATGCTCGCAACATAAGAGCATAACAAATTTTGGCGCCCAACGTGGGGCCAGACGGGGTAAAAAGCACTCGGATTAAACATTACAATCATAAATCCCAAGAAATTCCATCATAAGCAATCGTATTATGTCAAAACAAGAAGTTGAAATGTGTCAGAACTTTGTTGCAAATTTTACAGGAGAGAGAATTGTTTCGCAAGAATATGTGTGTGTATGAAATGTTTTGATACATTGTGGTGAATATAAATTAAGGCAACATTTCTGATTAATTTGGCAAAAGGGGAAAGTTTGAAAAGTTTATAGCGACTTACCATAATGGGAAATTACAGTTGTTGTATCCACATGAATTAATTTTCTTTCAGCTTAGTAAAAATAAAAATTTCTTTTTGTTTCAAATAAATGCCACATTAAAGCAATATTTAATCTTATTTTATTTTATTTTTCACAATTTCTTGTTTTGTTACCACCATAGCACATCTTAACACGTGGACACCCAACTTGTTTAACACTTTTATTTTATATAGGTTTATTATAAATATTCGAGCGTAACATTGTTACAAATCACGGATTTAAAATTAGTACACTTAATAAATTCACTTAATTGAAACTATTTTTAAATTATTTCGAAGTCATCCGGCAATTGACCATACGATATCACACGCGTCCACTGAATTAGCAACTTACTATTGCTTTCACGATTAACAGTTGACTGGGGAAGTTTATTTTACTACGTTCGGTTCATTGATGAGCGGATTCATCCTGAGAGAGACCTCATGATCTCTAAATCAAATACTCAAAAGCACCTGTTAACCATTGCTAAAGTGGCTTACAGCTGATTTTGAATATCAAGTTCACAATAACTGATCTTTCCCAGTTATGACCGAGTTTCTCTAAAAGAGTCTACTTCGTTATCACCGAGAAATGTTTACCAACTTTATGGCTAGAAATTTATTGCAGATTCTTATTGTTGTTGTATATACATAAAACTGTTCCTCTGAATATTCCTCAGCCGATTAAAGATAATAATCAACTTCGATTAATATTTGAATAAAACTTGTGGGGACATTTCTGCTCCATTTGTTTTCGCGCGTTAGACAGTAATAGTTTGGGTAATAGTCTAGGTAAAATTATTGGGAAGTAAATCGATCGCGATAAATAAATAATTTTTTTGTAGGCATAATAAGGCTACTCTTTAGTAATCGAAAGAATTTTTTTTTTAATTAGAGTAATAAGAACACTTTCTTGGTATCGGGTCCCATGACAGGTTAACCTACAATATTTAGGGTTGTTTATAAAAATTATCGCACAGAAGTTATCGTCGTAATACATTTGATTGTAGTAAGTTTATTTCTTGATTTTTATATGAATAGTTTTGTAAGCTTTGAAGAAGTTAAAGGTTTCTCGATAAAAGCATACATAGGGTTGTTTATAAAAATTATCGCACAGAAGTTATCGTCGTAATACATTTGATTGTAGTAAGTTTATTTCTTGATTTTTATATGAATAGTTTTGTAAGCTTTGAAGAAGTTAAAGGTTTCTCGATAAAAGCATACATAGGGTTGTTTATAAAAATTATCGCACAGAAGTTATCGTCGTAATACATTTGATTGTAGTAAGTTTATTTCTTGATTTTTATATGAATAGTTTTGTAAGCTTTGAAGAAGTTAAAGGTTTCTCGATAAAAGCATACTGTAAGTAGTACAGGATTCATATTTTTTTTTTATCTCAGTAAATACAATCAGCGAATGATTGTATTTCTTTGCCTTGCGTTCGGTTAGGTCGTTTCGGTTGAAATATTTTAGGAAATTTCAGAATTATGCATCCCTTTAAGATAGATAGTTAGGTTATTTTGTAGATTTATAGTAATTTGAAGTTGGCATATTTATCGAGTGAGGTTCTAGTACTTGAATAATTTTGGATTATTAAAACTTAAATATATTTTACCAAAGTAATAGAGAATTCGCTTGTTGGTTCTTACTGTAAGTTCTACTAGGTCGCACTCATCAACTTTCCCGCTATAAACGAAAATTTTTGCATCGACGGACATTGAAAAAAAAAAACAATGGAAATAAACAGGCTAAATCAGGAGGAGTTGGGTTATGAGCATGCGATTAGGCGTATGCCCGTTGGAAGAGTGGATGAAATGAGGGTGAATTTGCGCGCCGCTTTGAAGATGGAAAAGGAAGGCAAAACGTTATTAGTAATCCCATACCCTTTCAAATTCGAAGAAGACCTTGAGGCACTGACGAAGAAGGTCGATGAAGTGAAAGAACTGCTGGAGGCTTTTAATGGTGAATCAGGAAGCCCGGAATACCGGAAAATTGTTACAAAAGTTGAATGGGCTTTAGCAAGACTTGAAAGATGTATTCCAGTGGATGAGCCGCAGAAAAAGGACAAAGCGAGGATCCGCGGAGAGTTAATATTATCTCTAGGTTTTCTCAAACTAAAGGCGGATGGGGAAGAAGATGGAAGTGATTCCACGGATGCTGCGGAGGAACCATCTATGACCACTACGATTTTAACTAGCACACGACAACGTGTACCCTTGTATAAGTGGGATGTTAAATTTACTGGAGAACCGGGACAGTCACTTAATTCGTTCTTGATTTATTTACCGGTAGAGCTCTCATCTGGTACCGAGCAAATAAAGCCAAGTTTCATTCAAGGCTGGATTTAGTTAAGGAATTAAAAAAGGAATTCCTCCCTATCGATTATGATGACCGGTTACTCGAGGAAATCAAGAAAAGAACCCAAGGAAGGGACGAAACAATGGGTATGTATGTCGCAATCATGACTAACATGTTCTCGCGGCTGACGGATTCAATAACTGAAGCCCAGAAGTTACGTATTCTGAAAAGGAACATTAGTCCTTTTTATCAAACTCAATTGGGGTTAACAGAAATTGAAAATATTGAGGACCT
This sequence comes from Leptarthrus brevirostris, assembly GCA_964036015.1. Classification (NCBI taxonomy): domain Eukaryota; kingdom Metazoa; phylum Arthropoda; class Insecta; order Diptera; family Asilidae; genus Leptarthrus; species Leptarthrus brevirostris. Next base: position 101,533,066 of record OZ038372.1, on the reverse strand, counting down.
CGTAGACTTCGGAAGACGCCTAGAATCAGTGCGAGCTTCAGTCGAGGCATTTGTGCCACCACCGTCTAGAAGAAATAATCAATTATTAGAGCCTGATCTTGCATATGTTACTGTAAGTCCTCCTTCTGTAGCAGCTATTAACAGTGGTCATAACTATCGTTCTAATGATGGGAGAGGCCAAAGGTGCTTTAAGTGCGGCAATCGCGGGCATATAGCTAGATTCTGTAGATCGACATTAAGATGTTATGGGTGTGGAGCATCAGGGACCATACGGCCTAATTGTAACAACTGTAAAAATACCAACAATTTAACTCAAACCACGAATCGTGATCATCCGAATCCTCAGGAGGCGGGAAACGTGGGTGGAGCTCGGGTTTAAGCGGCGAACCGAGTTATCCAGAAAGCGCCGCCATTGGAAACAACATAGACGCTGTTGAAGATAAGTTAGAAAGTGAGGCAAAGGTCATATATAGCACACTAGTGGATACAGTTTTCGAGCAGATGGGAAACGATACGCGTCCTCACTTAGAAGTTAAAATTTTTGGTGTACGATTCCATGGTTTACTCGATTCAGGCGCATCGCGGACAGTAATTGGAGGAAAAGGATGGGATTTGTTGAAAGGTATGAGGCTTAAGCTTGGGGTTGGCGAAGCAAGGAATGTGAGCCTGGCCAATGGGGGAACGGTAGGGTGCTAGGAGAAATTAGCGTCCCAATTGAATTAGAAGGGTGTGTAAAAGTTTTCAACGTACTCGTGATACCAGAGTTACCCTTATCTATAATCCTTGGTATAGATTTCTGGCGGGAAATGGGCATACAAGCCAATTTTCAGGAAAATTCATGGCAATTTCCATATTCCCCATTGCACTACCATGTTAATGCTCTGCAATGCCAGTCCAGATTATCATTAGAAGAGAAAAGAGAACTCGACGAAATAGTTATGAAGGCAAAATCTAAAATGGGTACTGGACTGGGCTGTACGAATCAGGTTGAGCATGTGATCCAAACTGATTCCCCACCGTTGAAACAAAGGTATTATCCAGTCTCGCCTGTGATACAAAAGATAATAAACGAGGAACTGGATCAAATGCTAGAAATGGGTGTAGTGGAGCCTAGCAATAGCGCATGGGCATCACCGGTTGTAATGGTGAAGAAGAAAGATGGCAAGTACAGATTTTGCGTAGATTTTAGGAAGTTAAACAAAGTCACGAAAAAAGATGCTTATCCTCTGCCCTACGTATCTGCCACTCTCGATAAATTACGGGATGCGAAGTTTATGTCTTCGTTAGACATTAAATCCGCATTTTGGCAAGTGCCCCTCGAAGAGCATTCTAAGCAATATACCGCTTTCACAGTGCCGGGAAGAGGACTCTTCCAATTCCGGCGCATGCCCTTCGGTCTCAGCAATTCGCCAGCGACCTGGCAGAGGCTAATGGACGCAGTATTGTCAGGTAATCTAGAAGATAATGTCTTTGTGTATCTGGATGACGTAATAATTGTTACACAAACTTTCCCGGAGCATAAAAGAATATTAGGAGATGTCCTTGATCGATTATTTAATGCAGGCCTTGTCATCAACTACGACAAATGTGAATTTTGTCGCGCCGAGCTACGATACTTGGGATATGTGGTCGGTGAACAAGGATTGCGAGTAGACCCCGAGAAAGTAAAATGTATTTTGGACATAAGGAATCCAAAGAATGTTTCTGAGGTTCGTAGGTTTGTGGGAATGGTAGCATGGTACCGCAGATTAGTGCCGAACTTCTCCACCATGATTGCTCCGATCACGTCACTGTTGAAAAGGAAAAATAGGTTCATTTGGTCTGAGGAATGTGAGAACGCTTTCAAGTTAGTTAAAAATAGTTTAGTAAGCGCACCAATACTTACTTGCCCTGAGTTTAGTCATCCCTTCATAATTCACACCGACGCATCTGGTTATGGAGTAGGAGCAGTACTTACTCAGCAGATCGCTGGTGAGGACAAAGTAATTGCATATTTGAGCCGGTCGTTAAACAAGAGCGAGCGCAATTACTCGACTAGGGAACGAGAATGCCTGGCCGTATTGTGGGCTATCGAGAAGCTACGGCCCTATATAGAAGGCAGCCATTTCACGGTTATAACGGATCACGCTTCCTTAGTATGGTTACATAACCTGAAGGATCCCACCGGCAGACTAGCAAGATGGGCCATGAGATTGCAGCAATATAGTTTTGAGATAATACACCGGAAAGGTAAAGAGCACCTACTGCCAGACTGGCTATCTCGTTCAGTACCAGTGATAGATAGTATTGAGGAAACCACAAGAAAAGAAGACCGATGGCTGATGGAAATGGTCAAAAAAGTTACTGCCAATCCATCTATGTACCCAGATTGGAAATTCGAAAACAACTCCTTATGGAAACATTGCCGCAAATAATACCCTGATTTGGGATACGACAACGATAACTGGAAGCAAGTAGTCCCCAAATATCAGAGAAAAGACATAATCTTCAAGGGACATGACTTACCGACGTCTGGGCACTGTGGAGTCCAAAAAACGTATCAACGAGTAGCACAGCACTTCTACTGGCCTAAAATGAAGAGCGATATTTCATCGTATGTAAAGCGATGCTCTACTTGTCAGTCTGTTAAGCCAGAGTTGGAGAAAACTGCAGGTCTTATGGCTTCTTCTACTTGTCAGTCTGTTAAGCCAGAGTTGAAGAAAACTGCAGGTCTCGTCTATTTTTGGTGTACGATTCCATGGTTTACTCGATTCAGGCGCATCGCGGACAGTAATTGGAGGAAAAGGATGGGATTTGTTGAAAGGTATGAGGCTTAAGCTTGGGGTTGGCGAAGCAAGGAATGTGAGCCTGGCCAATGGGGGAACGGTCAGGGTGCTAGGAGAAATTAGCGTCCCAATTGAATTAGAAGGGTGTGTAAAAGTTTTCAACGTACTCGTGATACCAGAGTTACCCTTATCTATAATCCTTGGTATAGATTTCTGGCGGGAAATGGGCATACAAGCCAATTTTCAGGAAAATTCATGGCAATTTCCATATTCCCCATTGCACTACCATGTAAATGCTCTGCAATGCCAGTCCAGATTATCATTAGAAGAGAAAAGAGAACTCGACGAAATAGTTATGAAGGCAAAATCTAAAATGGGTACTGGACTGGGCTGTACGAATCAGGTTGAGCATGTGATCCAAACTGATTCCCCACCGTTGAAACAAAGGTATTATCCAGTCTCGCCTGTGATACAAAAGATAATAAACGAGGAACTGGATCAAATGCTAGAAATGGGTGTAGTGGAGCCTAGCAATAGCGCATGGGCATCACCGGTTGTAATGGTGAAGAAGAAAGATGGCAAGTACAGATTTTGCGTAGATTTCAGGAAGTTAAACAAAGTCACGAAAAAAGATGCTTATCCTCTGCCCTACGTATCTGCCACTCTCGATAAATTATGGGATGCGAAGTTTATGTCTTCGTTAGACATTAAATCCGCATTTTGGCAAGTGCCCCTCGAAGAGCATTCTAAGCAATATACCGCTTTCACAGTGCCGGGAAGAGGACTCTTCCAATTCCGGCGCATGCCCTTCGGTCTCAGCAATTCGCCAGCGACCTGGCAGAGGCTAATCGACGCAGTCTTGTCAGGTAATCTAGAAGATAATGTCTTTGTGCATCTGGATGACGTAATAATTGTTACACAAACTTTCCCGGAGCATAAAAGAATATTAGGAGATGTCCTTGATCGATTATTTAATGCAGGCCTTGTCATCAACTACGACAAATGTGAATTTTGTCGCGCAGAGCTACGATACTTGGGATATGTGGTCGGTGAACAAGGATTGCGAGTAGACCCCGAGAAAGTAAAATGTATTTTGGACATAAGGAATCCAAAGAATGTTTCTGAGGTTCGTAGGTTTGTGGGAATGGTAGCATGGTACCGCAGATTTGTGCCGAACTTCTCCACCATGATTGCTCCGATCACGTCACTGTTAAAAAGGAAAAATAGGTTCATTTGGTCTGAGGAATGTGAGAACGCTTTCAAGTTAGTTAAAAATAGTTTAGTAAGCGCACCAATACTTACTTGCCCTGAGTTTAGTCATCCCTTCATAATTCACACCGACGCATCTGGTTATGGAGTAGGAGCAGTACTTACTCAGCAGATCGCTGGTGAGGACAAAGTAATTGCATATTTGAGCCGGTCGTTAAACAAGAGCGAGCGCAATTACTCGACTACGGAACGAGAATGCCTGGCCGTATTGTGGGCTATCGAGAAGCTACGGCCCTATATAGAAGGCAGCCATTTCACGGTTATAACGGATCACGCTTCCTTAGTATGGTTACATAACCTGAAGGATCCCACCGGCAGACTAGCAAGATGGGCCATGAGATTGCAGCAATATAGTTTTGAGATAATACACCGGAAAGGTAAAGAGCACCTACTGCCAGACTGGCTATCTCGTTCAGTACCAGTGATAGATAGTATTGAGGAGACCACAAGAAAGGAAGACCGATGGCTGATGGAAATGGTCAAAAAAGTTACTGCCAATCCATCTATGTACCCAGATTGGAAATTCGAAAACAACTCCTTATGGAAACATTGCCGCAAACAATACCCTGATTTGGGATACGACAACGATAACTGGAAGCAAGTAGTCCCCAAATATCAGAGAAAAGACATAATCTTCAAGGGACATGACTTACCGACGTCTGGGCACTGTGGAGTCCAAAAAACGTATCAACGAGTAGCACAGCACTTCTACTGGCCTAAAATGAAGAGCGATATTTCATCGTATGTAAAGCGATGCTCTACTTGTCAGTCTGTTAAGCCAGAGTTGAAGAAAACTGCAGGTCTTATGGCTTCTCGGATCATCCCTAATACACCATGGGAGACCATAAGCATAGACTTGATTGGCCCCCTTCCTCGATCCAATCGTGGTTTCAAGTATATTTTCACAATAGTAGATTTATTGAGCAAGTTCCCAATACTTTCCCCCTTGCGTTCAGCCAGTGCTAAGACTGTTTGTCAAGTTCTTGAGGAATCCGTGTTTTTAACCTTCGGTGTGCCGAAGACCGTCATCTGTGATAATGGAGTCCAATTTCGAAGCAACGAGTTTAAGAAACTTTGTAGGGATTATGGGTCTAGAATCAACTATACGGCGTTTTACCATCCTCAGGCCAATCCGGCTGAAAGGACGAATCAGGTCATCAAGACCATGCTTCGAGCTTACGTGGCGGAAAACCACCGAGTTTGGGATATGTATCTGGCCAAGGTAGCTTGCGCAATCCACACGTCTGCTCATGAAGTTCTAAAACTAACCCCATTTTTCGTCAATTTCGGTAGGGAGATGGTAACGCATGGTGAAGAATATAACCGCCAAGAGAATGTCAAAGAATTTTATCCTCATACTAGATCCAAAGCATTAGAAGCAGTAAGAAAAGATGTCAGGGAGAGGCTTTTGAAAGCATCGCAATCCGCAAAACAATCCTACAATCTCCGCAGGAGAGACCAACAGTTTTTCGTAAACGACAGTGTTTTGCGTAGAAATTACGTCCTATCAGATGCCTCTAAATATTTTACTACCAGGTTGGCACCAAAATTTATTGGTCCGTTTCGGGTGGCAAAAATTGTTTCGCCGTGGACTAATGAATTACAGGATAGTTCGGGTAAAAGCGTCGGCGTTTGGCACTCCAAAGATTTAAAAATATATCATCCAAATGTAGTAGATGAGTAATATAGTTGATGATCGTTTCACGTTTTATTTTAGGATTTCTTTCTATCTATTACTTAACTATATGGGGATAGCAAGTGGGTTTGAAAAGCTAAGGGATTTGAACTGAGATTTCAGGGAAATCTCCGGAGGAAGAGGAGAAAATGTTACGTGCATAATCAGCATGATGAAATCTAAAAGATTTAGACAATAATAAGTGTTGCAAGCAATAAAAGAGATCTTACATGTTGTCCATGATGTGTTGTCCACAGAATTCCGCCCAAAGATTTGAGTGATGGTGCAAAGAATTTTATTTATTTTCAGGTGGTGATTGGTTGGATAATACGTACCTTGTAAATGTGCGAAGGGCTGGTACCATGAGAATTGTACGGGGGGACCCAATCTAGGCTGGTCCGTGGCTCAAGATACACGACGAGCTGTCCATTTCTGTAATTCCCAATGAATGGAGGCTGCCTAATCCTCTATGGCGTCCATTTGGCTGTATTGGAGGGATCCACACTGCACTTTGGTTCGGATTTTTTCAAGTTTTCAAACCGAAAATCTTCAAATAAGAAAGTATTAGATGATTGGAAAAGATATTTGAATTTACACACTGGATGTACCTGTTAATGATCGATTGCTGGAGTATACTGGATTTGAAGTCATCAATAGATACGAGGATTAGTATAGGTTAAATAGTTAATTAAGATTTAATTTTGAAAGTAGATAGCCGCAGATTTAATGGATTTTGAAAATTGCTTATAATAGTTAACTTAAATAGTCTCATTTTGTTACATGAAGTTAGTTAGCAGTATTTTGTATAAAATTTTTGGTCAAAATAGATATTGTAAAATAGAAAATAAGTAAATAAGTATGGACATTAAGATTCAGGAAACAAATCTTATCGTTGATTTAATACTAGGGAAATAAAAAAAAATACATACCTGGTCCAGATTTCTCTATATTTGCACTACTAAAGACACTTGACGCACTTGGACATAACCTTAACCGAACGTGAAGAAAACCCGGAAATAACACCTGTTCTTCATATGGCTGGAGTGAAAGAAATATATTTACGGACTGTTTACAACCCAAGGAAATGCGTTTCAAGAAATTTAGCCCCCGAAATCGACAAAGAAGAAATTTTCCGACACGTGGAAATGGCTGTCAGCATCGATGATTTTTCATAAAATTTATCACGAAAATGAATTTTAATCACTGCACGGACTAATTCAAATTACTCCAAAGAACATGAAGATAAATTTTATTGCAAAAAGTATAAATTTATATTTAAAAATCATAACCGATTCAACCCGATCTGGAAAGGAAGTTGATTTTTCCAGTATAAGACGGAATAGGTGGTGGACTTTTATAAAAGGAACGTCCTTGGTAGGTGACGTTTTCAGTCCAGTTCTAAATTTCATATGAAAAGTGACAGCAACAGTGAACAGTAAAAATAAATAGAGAAAAGTGGAAATAGGAAGCGAAGTGCGAATACGTAAAAAGGAAAGGTGGATCAAGAAAATTTTAAGGAGATTCCAGAGAAGACGAACGCGACAGGACAGCAAGAACCAAGAGACAATACAGACGTGACAGAAAAGCGGATAGAGGAATTTGGACAGGGTCTTGAGGAATAAGGGAAGCGTTACCAAAACTAGTAACGAAAAGATAAGTTTGTTCCTTTTTTTTTGTTATAATTTTTTTTTATTGGCAATTATTTTCTGTCCTGTTTGATTTATAGTATATATTCCTTGGTACCTTGATTTGATTTTGATTGGGTTTTCATTGCTTAAGTTTAATTATACTTTTGGATTAGTTTTAATTTTGATTTGGTTTCATTGCTTAAGTTTAATTATGCTTTTGGGTTTGGTTTTCATTGCTTTAGATTGAATTATGCTTTCGAATCGGTAGTGTGAATTTTACTTTATTTAGCTCTAGATTTTAAATTTTCCTTTCTTGTTGAATAAATAATAAGTGTTTGGAATTTCTTTATTTTTACTGTGGTGGAAAAAGAGTTCGTGGACTCAAATTAAAAACCACGTGGCGCCCGCCGAGTCCTTTTTGCCAAAGCCCATCCCTTCTCCAGCCTAGCCGGCATATTATATGCTCGCAACATAAGAGCATAACACAACTTATTAACAAAGTAGCAAGGAGTAAGTGGTGTTTAGTTGCTTATATTTCTTTTAAAGCATTAGACGTTGTTTCTTTAAGCAAGATAGTGCAACTTGTTATGTGTAGTTCGCCACCGAAAGGTTTTATCTGCCGAGGAACGTAAAGTTCAGTAGAGAGGGACATAAGATGCCTATGGCAGAAGTAGCCCCGTGGCACGTTTGATTTTATTTGTAATGTGGGGGTATTTTGGCAGGAAAGCATATGTCGCTTTAAGCATAAGTCGTTTTAGGAAAACACCCAGTAATATTTTTATAATTTAAGCTACTGTTGATTACTTTTTATTGTTTATGGATCTAACTCTACAACGTAGTCATGTGTTTTTATTTTGTTGTTAAAATCTTTCTTGGAAAACAGTTCTGTGAATTATGTTTTATGCAGAAAAGCGAATAAAGTATTCATCTTCATATATATAAAAAAACAGAAATCAAAAAACTACTTTGACAATTCTCGTAGTCGTCTATCTCGATTTCTCTTAAGGTACTATTATACTTTAGAAGGCTACAAAAAATGCAAATTTTCAAGAATTTTTTCTCAGCTCCTTTATTAGATAAGAACATGAAACTTTTTTAAAACATTATCCAATCTTTTAAAATACAAAAACAATTTTTTTGTCATCTTTGATTGTCTATTTTTTATAGAGCGTCAAAGTTGAGTCCTTGAAAAATCTTTGTCCCATGGCGGACAGTTAATCTCAGGATTGGCAAGTTGAAAAAAAAAATTCAAAAAGGATTTAAAAGATGAAGGTTTCTCACAAAATAATTGACCACCGTTATTGAAAAATCGATCAAAAAATGGCGGTCTTTTGAAGAAAGTGTGAAAAATCGTCCTTTTGTTGATCTATTTCTTTTCATGCCAAAATAAAAAATTTTTTGTGGCCAAATTGTGGTGAAATATTGTGCAGTGCATTCTTATAAATAAAACGCACCAAGGTTTATTCAAATCGGTTCAGTAGATCCGGAGATTAACTGTCCGTTTTAACTTTTAAACTTTTGTTTATTGAATATTTTATAAAAAATCGGTTTTAACCACTCACGATTGCTTAATCCACTATTCCTCGACCATATAAAAGTAAGCCGTCATCAATACACGAGAAAATCGGAAATATAACATATATATAAGTATCCGGTATTTTGGAGAAAGAGAAACACAGAGACGCTGCGCGACCGACAGCTGCCCGAACAGCTGAGGAGAGCCAAGAAAGGGCTCGCGCTTATAGTCGTTATATCTCGATTTAACGTTCGAATTTTCCAAAGTATTTTAGGAGGTTATTTTTCAAGGTAAAAGGAGTTGAAAAATGTAAAAACGAAAAAAAACACTTTTTTAAAGTGTACCTTAAGAGTTAATAAAATATATGTAAATATTATACTTTAATTAGACTGAGAACAAAACAAGACTTCAAAAGACAAGCCTAATTTAACATCATATGTTGCCATTGCGTTCCCACTAGAAACGAAACATGAGGATCCTGCTAAGATAACGAATTGTATTCCTCGAGAAGAGTAGTATAATGCATGTTGATCAGTGCCATTCAGCAAATCAATAATCTCATCCAGAGAGAGAGAGAGAGAGAGAGAATCCTGCTTCCTAGTGATTGAAGCCTGTAATGTCGGAGTATAAAACAGTCAGAAATGAAAGGAATTATGTCCCTCGCATTCCCCAAAATTACAGAAAATTGGGATTTGCCCTTGGTTCTGAACGAGTTCGCGCTTAACCACAACAACCCACCTCTACCTAAAATAATTTTATAAAATCTATGTTATGATTATCATTTATGTAGTTCGACTCATATGCACTACTATAGTTCAGTTCACGATATAAGCCGTGCCTAACGCTCTGCCTAGCCCGCTATTAGTTATTAGTTTGGCTCCATTCCGGTCCCTTCAATAGGATATCGTTAAGGTAGTTGGAAAGATATGTCATGCCCACCTAGACAAAACATTTACACGAAGAATTAGCCACACTTTGCTTACATTAAGCACATCTAGTGCTTTTATAGATAAAAAAAAATAGCAGGCCGTATATACAGGGTGTTTTAGATCTAACGTGCCAAAATGAGTAGGGTGTTAGATCTCAACTAGAGAAACAAAATCTGTTTGGCAGGGGGATGGGGGCAATCTCAAGCGTTTGGGAGTTACAGGGTGATTCACAAATTTCCGTTTTTCATAGTAAGCACATTACTCTTTTATCTTTTGATCTACCAAGCATAGCGAGAACATTGACCATTACCTGTCACTTCCAAAAGTGAAAAAAAGGGATGTGATTACCTAAAGTTCAATATTTTCCCAAATTTTCTCCGAAATTCATGTAACAAGTACACACCTTTTTTATTTGTATCAGATTTCCCATCTTATTACCTTTCCAAAAAGGTGCAACATGTCCACGTAGAGAAAATATGTAGAAATTTATTCGTAGAAATCCTATCGGAGAATATTATAAAAATCAACAAATTCAAGAAATTAACCTCAAATTAATTCTGAAATGCTTTTTATTGAATTTAAAAATAATTACAATAATTGATAAGCAACAAAAGCCGTTCAAAATGGCCACCTAACTAATTAACTAAATCCTGCCTATTGTTAACTGGGCTTGAATAAACTTTATTCTTCATTGTCTCCTATAAGAAAAAGTCCAATGGGGTAAGGTCTGGAGATCTAGCATGCCAAGGAATCGGAGCACCTCGTCGAATCAACAACAACAATATTAGCCGTATACGTTGGTACTACATTGTGTTGGTTAAACATTCCCATAAGATTATCCATAGGGTTCTCCTAAAAAAGTCCGCATAAATTTCACTATTAAGCACTTGCGGCAAAATGAATAGTCCTAGCAAATGGCTGCCGATGATACCAGCACAAACATTGACACTGAATCTCTGCTGGAATGGGGTCACCTTTGCCCTGTGTGGGTTAGTTTTCGACCAGATATGGAAGATAGGCAAGTTCGTGATATCATTCCTGGTGAATTGACATTCATCTGTCCATGGAATTCGGTCCAAAAACCCTCTGTCGTCAATATCGCATTCCAGAAGATAAATGCTAAATTTCAGTTTTCTCTCAGAATCTGCTTCCGGTAGTCCTTGGGCTGGGTGATGATGATATGGACGCAATCCCCTTCAATGAATTACCCTCCATACCTTGTATGACGTCACTCCTAATCGGCTTGCGATTCGATCCGTGCTCGTCTCAGGGTCCTGCCTCACGATGGTGATTATTTGCTTCTCGACGTCGGCAGAAGTTCCCGAAGTTTCGAGTCGTGTCTCCATGTCGTGTGAAGTTACACTTCCTGTTTCTCTTAACCTTCGCAAAGTCCGTGTAAATACCCCTCTTTGGGGTGCTCACCGGTTAGAGAATCTCCTTTGGTATTCCAATACAGCCGCTCTCTCTTTTGTGTCTACTACACCATCAATGTAAATAATATCTGCGTATTCCTCAAATGTAAATTCTACCATTTTTTTAATAATTTTAGCTTAAAAATACCCGTACTTATTAATTCGTTTTTAACTATGATAGGTATTTTTGCTGACTGACCCTTTTTCATAGCAACATTTCCATTAGGTACGAGTAACAGAACGCCAGGATACAAGGCTGTGAATTCTGGCTAACACAAGCTAATATCGGCAATAAAACAAAATTACACAAACATTTTGATAACTTGTTTGCAGCAAGAATTAAAATGAATTACCTGTTAACCCAAAACAAACATTTTTGACCTTTTTTTCTTAAACATTTTGTAATAATCAGGGAGTTCTAATTTTGCGGTTTTTGTAATCCTATGTCTACCTTGCCATGTTGCACCTTTTTAGAAAGGGAGTTGTACTAATTACATGAATTTTCGAGAAAATTTGGAAAAATGCCGAATTTTAGGTAATCGCAAACCAATTTTTTCTCTTGTGGAAGTGACTGTACGTGCAATGGTAAGAGTTAGGTCAGTAGTGGTGACATTTGTGGAAAGGTCATAAGGATAGTTGTTTTTTAGCGTTAGTTTATGTGGCTATGTTGAGTAGATCAATAGATAAAAATGAAAGAGTAATGTGCATACCATGAAACACTGAAATTTATGAATCACCCTGTAACTTCCAAACGGTTGAGAATGCCCCCCCCCCTGACATACAATGTTTTGTTTGCCTAGTTGAAGTCTAAAAATTAATGAGTGTGGCAAGATTTTGGCACGTTAGATCTGAAACACCCTGTATTTGGGCTTCCGTCCAGATGAATTGAGATCATCAGTGGTCTGTATATAGATTCAGTGATTCTCATAAAGCATAATGGGCATATATTAGGTCTGTTCACGTACTTTTTGATCAGAAATATTCCGAGTAAAAATGTTAAATAGGAGAAGTTACCAAATACCAAGAGTACGTGAACAAGTTTGAGTAGTCTTGGACAAAAACTAAAGCAATAACTGTCAAAGTGATAATTTGTGGCTTTATAACAAAGCTTAACAAAAGTAATCAACTTATTTCTTCGGGTAAATTTGGACTAACATTTTTAAGTAGGGGAAATGTTACGTCAGCAAATTTTCCCCTACTTCATGAGTACGTGAAAGCGTTTGGGTAAAAATATCATAATGCATTTACCCAAAACTGAGTACGTGAACAGACCTATTGTCTTTTATTCCGTTTCGTCGGGGTATCATTCAGGGATGCTCGTTGTCAGGAATGCTTTATGACTTGCACTGGAGCCGCTGTTGGTAAAACTTCGTCAATCGTTGAGAAAATATTTAGTACACTTACCATACACTACTATAAGGCCACTTATTCTAGCGTATGCTGACGACCTGTCTATATTCGTCACGAAGGAGGAGGCATTTGCAGTCCCGCGTCGAGTTTTTGAACAAGCGATTGGTGCGCGCTAGGATTAACTTAAGCAAAATGCAAGGCCTATGGTGTGGGAGGTAGCAGAATCGAACAGATTCCTCCCCTCGTCATACAATGGATCAATACTTGCCTGAAATATATAGGTGTGTATATCGGTCTCGACGGTAAAACACGTAATAGCTGCATGACTCTGGAGAAACTCTCTGGAGCAGTGAATTCGCGGCGGACTAGATTGTACCCCCTTTTGCTGAAAGGACGTACAATCATTGTCAACTACCTGATTACCTTGTCCATCGTTCATCGGCTTAAGTCGGAGTGTTTTGAGGAAGGCTTCTTTTAACTTTTGCAGGCAAAAGTTGTTGACGCCTTTTGAACATGGTCGTTAAATCTCGTTGCCTTCAGGTCAGAGCATTCCAAAGAGTGTTCCCGTGTGAAAAAGCTGTGGGTTAGTTCCTTGGGGGGTGCATTATACTATGTGCTTTCTGTCCGCCCACCCTACCCGCATGACTGGTCTCAGGAACGATCACGACCGGCATTCCATTTGCAATGGGATGAAATTGGGTACGGGGATCTTTCGGCTATACCGATCAGGTTGAATCCTGAATTAGTGGATTTGGTGTTAAGTAATACAGCCGACACAAGACAGCTTACAGTTCTTAGGTATATCATTGATGCTTCTGGGAACATACAAGTACACACACAGGTGTTGGACGATTTCGTGATGAATCAACCGCTGCACAAGCCATTCAGTACACTGACATCACGTCGGCTGCGCGATCTCTTCGCAGCTGTGATACCTGCGGAACACTTAGGTGCCAATAGATGGAGCGCACATCTCGAGATAGAATTGGGAGTAATCGGAGGAGTGACTAGCAGAGTGGTCCACATTTATCTGTGCAATCACATTCAAACTGCTACATCAAAGCCAGCTGTCGCACAAAGACCAGAGCGGTCAAAGAGTCTGCACGGTTTTTGGTGATGGAACTCTATTCCACAGATATTTCACTTGTTCGGCCTTGTGCGATTTGATGTTACTGGTCCATCACTTGCGCCAGATAATCTGCCCGCGTCTCGGCATAACTAGAACATCGTTTTTACTGGGGCCAAGAACATGTAAGCAGGTGACTTGTTAATTTAGCTTTATTGTTACACTTGCTAAAGCAACAGTTCATTTGTATTGTATGCGGATCGAGGCTGGAAAACATGCCGCTGACACACAGATACATACACGTGGATTTAAGAGGCACTTCGTTGCTAGTAGAAAAGTGGCGAGCGTCCCTGCGGAGAGCGTCTTTGCTTGCACGCAAGCAGGGGTTTTCGATACAGTGACTTCGCCCGGTGCTTCGTCTACCCGGGAACACTCAGTGTTCAGTGTTTTAGTTATCCAAAATTTGCGAAATTGGTTAAATTTATGAAATAATATAAACTCGAATTTTTTTTATTTCTGATATTTTTATTTTGAACTAATTCTCCTTTCTTTCTTTCTTTTCGTTTCAGAATTTTCATATTTTAAGTTAATTTAGTTTCCTTTTTTTTCTGTATAAATTGAATTTGGATTAGAGTTAAAGTTAATTTATTTCTATTAGACTTATAAGAAAATATTGAATTTATTTCGATTTGACTTTGCTTTGTTTTTATATATTTATTTGAATTCGATAAATAAAAAACGTATTTAAAACTAACCTAGACTTTTAGTGAAGAATCAGCCTATCCTGAATTTATTTTCAGATTGAATGAATTTTTTTAACAAACATTATAGTCTCAGCTATAAGAGGCTGAGACAGGGATATCAAATACCACTCAACAGCGAACTCTTTGATATCGCAATTTTTTGTTTTAGATTTTATGTTTTTACAGAGAGAAGTTTTTATCTAGTGCATACCATTCATATAAATAACTTAAAATTTCTATTTTTCGAGCTATGACGTTATTGTATTTAATGAGCGATATGTTAAATAATTAATTTTTGTCGCTGTTCCTAATTACTGCCAAGTTGTTAAAAAGTAAAAATTGGGGTCTGTATTTTATGAAGCCTATCCGATAGTTTTATATATTTTTACGAATTTAATTCGGTGTTCTACAATAGTATGAATGTTTTAAATAACTGTTAAAACAGACATACAAATAAGTAATTTTTAAAATATAATTGATCTCTTCTTTCGACAGTAGTCCGAAAATCCCATTGACTTGTTCAAAGAAGCAGTATACATTTTAATGGAATCGCAGCAAACACGTGAGGAAAATTTGTTAGGAAAGTGGCGTCGTTCGCCAATTAGGAATTTTTAGCGAAGTTAGTGGTTAGTCATTAATTAGAGACAGGACTCAGGTAGTTAATGGCTAACCGAATTAGGTACGAATGCACACGTTTAGTAAATGTTTAGAAGCAAAATTTGCAAAATTGTGAAAAGTGCGTAGGACGCATAACTGTTAGACAAAGGAAAGTGGCGTCGGATGCCGGCTTGGCGTCCATTTAGTGAAAGTGTAATTACACAAGTTAGGTAAGTTGAACAAGTGATAATTCAATAAATTAAACAGAATTGCACACTTTATCAGTATTCACCTGATATTTAAATTAATTTTTGTGGAAAATTCTGAAAACTGTTAATGCCCAAAGGTGAAAGCACCTGTTGCAATCACCTGAGGGCTCATTGATCTTCAAAGAGCCCTCGTACTTAGTGCCCTAGCACTAACACCGTACTTTTTTATAGTAAAAAGTGAATCCCAGCAATGCTGGAGGCGATGCGAAATCGCTAGAGCCAATATACATAACGCCGCCGAAAAAGCACGCTAAGCACAAAAGCACAGGATCTCCACAGCAGGAAAATTATTAGAAACCAACAACAGTTAACAGGTACGAGTGTTTCAGTAAAAAGGTAGACGAAGACTATATTATACTAAATAAATATCTTGATAATAATTTAAATAGATCTAAAAATATAAATGTAGAATGCTCTAGTAAGGTCAATGAGCCCTTAGAGGGCAATGTTCAAAAAAATGGCAAAAGCCAAAAAAGCCAAAGTGATAGTAGAAATAATAAAACTTCTAACGTTAAAACATTATTAAATAACAAAACAAATTTAGTGCAAAAAGATAGCCTAGTCAAGGCACAAGAAAAAAATAAATAAATATCTTCCACCTATTATAGTATCCGAAAACGATAGCGAAACCTTAAGACGATATCTTAAATTTGAGACCAAAGCAGTTTTTTATTGCCAAAAAATTGGCAAGTACAAAGTAAAAATTTTTATAAGAGAAGACTACAGGGAGGACAAGGAGCGCCTCCTTGCTATAATTAACCACGGGCATGAGATGGGAAAACCACAAATCAACGCCTCTACATATACACCCAAAGGGGAGAGGCCAATAGTGGTCTTACTGAAGGGACTAAACCATCGGATCGCAACCGATGAAATTGAAGAAGACCTGCGAGAGCAGAGACCAAATATAAAAGTTCTAAATGTTAGCTTATTTGAGACAAGAAGATCTAAGGAACAAAATACTAAATTAAATATTTTCAGAGTCGTCTTCGATGCTGAAACAAGCAAAACAGACATAATGAACATCAAGTTCTTATGCAATTGTGGTATAAAATGGGAGGGAATCAAAGCAGATGGATCTGTAAGGCGTAAAAGGTGCCAGATGTATGGTCACCTAGCAATCAACTGCCTAAGAACAGCTAAATGTGTGAGGTGTGCGGGAACACACAAACAGGGAGAATGCCTGCTAAAGGAAGAGGAAAAAAGCAAGTGCGCTAACTGTGGAGAGGAAGGGAATCCGGCCAGTTACAGGGGATGTCCTTTCTATTGAAGATATCTTGAAAAGATCAAGAGCAATCGAAACCACAACCTAAATGCTATAGTATTGAGGCATAGCAGTTCGCGGGTGACCCCGCACCCACAACCCAATGCAAATTTTAACTCGAACAAAAATAACAGTTTTACTCAATATGCTCAAAATGAGCAGCAGTTCAATGGTCTGGCAACATTTGCCGAAAACACAAAAAGACTCCTCGGAGACAATATTGAAGAGCTTATGGAAGACATCCATAAATTCAATAGGGATTGTAACAACATGGCAGTATGTCAACAAATAAGTTAAAATTATTCAATCTAAATGTCCGTAGTTTCGTAGCACAAACCAAAAGAGCGCTCCTGACTGAACTAGTTAACAATTTAAAAATAGATATCTTTTTTTTTAACAGAAACTTATTTAAACCAAAAACACAAAGTATTCATAGACAATTATAATTTAATCAGAAATGATAGTGACAATGGAACGTTGATAGGAATAAATAACAAATACAAATACGAAAGAGTTTTTATAGATTCCCAAATACAATTAACAGCGGCAAAAATTAAAATCTTCAAAAATCACGAGAACAAAATTGTACTGCTGGTTTGTATTTACGTCTCAGCCTCAATAAAACAACTGAATGGATTACTTGAAACGATTGATAACTTAGCAGAATCATATAATGAAATAATAATAGCAGGTGACTTTAACGCTAGGCATACTTCGTTCGGGGATACCAAAAATAATACCTTTTGGTCCCGATGCATTCAGGGAAATTAATCGAATTACGGGGAGAAAAAAGGGAATGGCGAAAAATGGGATTGTAGTGAATGGTAGCAACAACGATCAGATTACGATTAACGACTCAAGTAGTATCGTAGAAACCTTCGTAAATTATTATACTACAATCTACGAGAAAAAAGATCCTACGCATAGTGAAGTAACGAATCACGAAGTTAAGGAACGAGTAGAAAAATTTAGGGAACACTACAGAAATGTAGATAACAATAGCATAAAGAAAATAACTTAGTTCAATAATAACAACCCCTCTGATGATCCTACAGAATGCATTTTAGATTTTGTACAACAGCTCGAAGTGGAATAGATAGTTGTCTGCAGAACAAACAGAAAACTATCAACGGGTATGGAAGAGATCCCAAATTTGTTTTTAAAACACTTGCCACAGTTGGCAATAACTTTCTTAACAATTATATTCAATAATTGTATAAACAACTCATACTTGCCGGATTGTTGGAAGATAGCCAAAGTAATACCTATACCCAAAAAATCAAACGCGAAAGATGTCAAAGATTTCAGGCCGAGATCTCTGCTATCAAATATAGGAAAGATATTAGAAAGAGTCCTCGCAGACAAAATTGATGATTTCATCAATAAGGAAGAATTAATTCCGGTGTACCAAATTGGATTCAAGCCAGGCCACTCGACAGTTGACGCTCTAGGGAAATTCCATACGGATACAACTAATAACTTAACCAACTATCGATCCACTGTGGCCTGTGCGCTGGACATTGAAAAAGCATTTGATTCAGTCTGGACTGAAGTACTCATATTTAAACTGATAGTTTACGGCTTTCCACATAGGTTAATACTATGGATAGACAATTTTCTTGTTAACAGAACCCTTACAGAGTCAATTAACAAACACTTGTCAAGGATTATACAAGTCTTTTCGGGCGTACCCCAAGGTTCCTTGACGGGACCGAAATTGTATAATCTATTCTTAATAGAATTCCCGCATATTAAGCAAGACAATGATGGAAAATTATCTCAAGAGCACTGCTATATGCAGATGACACACTGGTATATGCAAACAACTTATGTCCACTAATGACAGCAAAAACAGCAAACGAACATCTTGATGAGATGAACGACTATTATAAAACATGGGGCATTTAAATCAATGTTAATAAATCCGAATCAGTTTCCGAAATGCATACGGGAGAACAGTATCTACAGACGTAATTACGAAAAGTAGGGTGGTTAAGACTCAGATAGGCGAGAATGTGATACCGCTAAAAGAGGAGATTAAATACTTGGGGGTACTATTTCATAATAGACTTAAGTTCAACAAACAAGGAAGGGCAGCACTACCTAAGGCAAGAAAAGCCTTTTACTCGTTAAAAATTCTTTTCTTTAATAAGACGTTAAGCATAAAAACAAAACTATTAATGTATAAACAACTTATTAGGACCATAATTTGTTACGTGTTCCCTATCTGGCATGTAATATTGCCAACTTGCTGTATTTGAAGGAAAAAGTATAAGAGTATGCATTAATAAAAATTATAAGACTAGACATAAACGACACAGCAATAATTATATAATTGAGTGAAAACACTCAAATATCCTAATTAGGGAAGCCGTAGAAAGTCAAAGATACTATGATAGTGGGAGGGTTTACTATTTAACACCATTCAACCATGAGAAATCTAAAGAGGAATTATTCACCTTTGACAGAGAATTTACTATGCCTAACTTTTGCAAATGTACTAGCAAAAATCACTATAGAGGCTAAAAATGTTAATTAAATTAAGACTGAAAATTGTAATGAAATCCAATTTGGATAAGCATGAGTGGGAAATAGGCAACGCTTGTATAATGCCAAATCAAAACAAACAAAATTAATATGTGATGTCACAAATGAAGGGAGAGAAAAATTAAAAAGAAATCTACAAAGAAAGAGCGTTGTTGATGTGTTAGTGAGACACAACTGGACTGTTCCCACACTAACGTGACTCACTAACACTGTAATGCAGCTGCAATAAGAACCTGTTATTCAGTTCTCACCTAGTTGTAAGATTGTAAATATATTACTTTTAAGATACACACTTCGCCAGAAACAAAGCAATTGCAAAAAGGTCGTGGATTGTGGCTACCTATACTAGTATAAAATTATTACACTCCAAGTGAAATACTGAGAAAAGTGTGCAATAGTGTTGTATAACGATATTAAAAAAATAGACAGAGCACTCAATCCGAAGTAGTCATGATAGGATTAGGATTAGTTTAAGAAAAACTTCATGTTAGCAAGTAAGAATTTGTATTGCTGTGAACAATAAAGATTAGGTCTGTTCGCGGATGCCACTCCGAGTGGCGCAGATCTCGGCGCGACTCTACTCCGATTCAAAAATAGCAGAGTATAAAATAGCAGCGCACAGCTCTACTCTAATCCGAGTAGCAAAACCAGATTGGATGCAATACTCCACTCTTAACAGCTGACTGTCACTTTGTTTTGAATATAATTATCATTCAAAAATTTTTAGACAACTAATCCTTTTGCAGTATTTGGCGAGCATGTCACATAAATATCTTCCCACAAGAATTTACCATTGTTACTTTCTGCATTTTGCAGCACAATACTTTCATTTTTTAACTTGATTAACAAAAAGTCACTTTCAAATCACTCGATCTTAAACGTCAAAAAGCTGCACTTTATTTAAAGCAGGAGCAGAAAAGTTCGCTCTAAAGTAATCTAGATTGCTACTCTTTTCTCAAAGAACAAAAAAGGAGTGGAAAAGAGTATGACTCTTTTCTCAAAGAACACAAAAAGCGCAAGAATATTGCCACTCTTTTCTCAAATAACACAACTAGAGTAAGAAATTGCTCTAAATGACTCTTTTTGACTCGGAGTGGCGTCAACGAACAGACCTATTATCTATCTACATATCTATACATTTTAATTCTCGATTGCACGTCAATCCAGTAATCGCTGGAGAAAAATATTTTAATTCAATTGATGCTCTCTAGACACCTTTTTAGTTTAGTTTATTTGAATTTGTTGTTCTTACACCTTCAATTCTTGCAACTGAAATGAATTTTGACGATAAAAACAATTTTTATAAACTTTTTAAGCTTTATTATGATGATAAAATCTGTTGTAGGACCTATATGTAGTTCGCACTAAAAAGAGAGACATTTTGAAGATATTTTCCCTAAAATTTGGAGAGTCTGGTCATCAATGGAGGCGGTCTCTTTTAGTTTAAAATAATCATCAATAAAACTTGCCTTTGGAATAATTTATAATAATGTAATATTATATTTAAAATTTGTAATTTCTTAATAATATAATTGAGCAATTACCTGCAATAAATGTAACTTATATTCCATAGATAAGATATTCCCTTAGCAATATTTGTTCTTTTGTAAATCTTTTAAAGTAATCACCTACTTTACACGGTGTATACATAGTAGTTATTTTAGCTCGATCTTTAGAGGATAGGCAGGAGTACGGCACCTACTTACTCACTTATCGCGCACCTATCTCTCTAATAATTTTAGTACTCGAATAGCCGTAATTGTACCGTATAAAGCATATTAAACGAAAAGTGTGCTCGTTTATTACAGGCAGACCTCACTTTTCTCACAAAGAATATTTTAGATCAATGAAATCTGGAAGATAAAAAAGAATTTCTCAGCATTCGAAATAGCCTTGAAATACAAAATCGAATATTAAAACAAACGCGGAGATGATAAAAATAAAGCTATACAAATGAATTTGAACGAGGAGCGGAAATTAAAGAATCATGTTGAGCTCATTCTTAAGGGGTTTTTCGTGCTTTGCATGTAGTAAAGGGAAAAATTCCTTGTCTCAGACGGTGTGTACAGCCATAAAAAACGCCAATATTATATTAAAGCGAAATATTCAGGGCGTTGCATGACAGGGAAGCGCTTGAATCAATAAATTTCAAACTTGTAAAAATGTCAGCCAAATGGAAATGGGAGTAAATTAGGCCGTTTGTATGCAGAAAGTTCACTTCTTCATCCAGGCCCAAGGTGGCAACTAATGATTTTTATGTCGTAGAAATTTATGGGGCTTAAGAACAATTATTTTGTTAGAAATAAAATACGACTTATGGAAAAATATCTGATTGCTGAATAAGGCGTGATTAATTATATGACATCATACTATCGGCTTCATTAATAACTTAATTGAAAATAACAATGTTTAGTATGAGCCCACAATATATCAAGTCTATCTTATTAACTTATATTCCAGATGATAACTGAATGAGTTATTTTGCAAATATTTAGAGCATAATATTAAAAATATATTGTAATGAAATGACCAAATTGGCTAAAAGAAGAAACTTAATCCTTCCGAAGCTAGATTTTTAAGTGCCCTTTTATGTACGATCCCCTGGACCAGTCAATTTTACAGGATCGTCAACAGGGAATAACGAAATGCTTATCATACTTTTTTCAATAATCTGACTAGTGATTTCTTAAAAGATTAAAGTCAATAATTTCAACGTGGTAATTAATCAACCGAGACATTAAAAAAGGCTCATGAAGACCATAGTTAGCAAGGTGCAGTGATACCTGGGAGAAATCATGATACATTAAGGTGCGTGACAAAATATATATGTTGAAGACCCTTAAAAGCTCTGTAGAACTGACAACCGAGCAGTTAAAAGTGAAAAAATTCTAGATTTGTCACGTCTCACTTCAAAAACCTTCCGTGTTAGTAGTTTTAAGTCTATGTAAGAAAGGAGGAGAAAACATCAGTCAAAGAAAAATCACGCAGAGAAAATTTAATGAATCTACGTTCACTTGCCTCAATACGGTTAATATAGACAAGGTAGAAAGGTGACCAGATTGCTCAAGCGTATTCAGAAATTGGAAAAAGTACAATAAAGCAGTTTTTTGAAGTATCGGTTGAGTGATTCCATAAAAAATCGATAGAAAAGAGGAGATTTTTGACCCGATCCTCACTGATTTCAATTAAAGTTTGTAAGAATCTTGGTATTATCAAGACAAGACAGCAGCCACATTTTTTTGTCCGGTACCTTACGTGAACCTTACAGAAGTTCGAAAATTCACAAAATTTCCGGGTAAAAGTGTTTTAAAAAAATCATAAATTTTCTCGTAAACATCATATAGACCTCCTTTTGTGCTCATTTTGCAGGTAGAGGATCAAGCTTGAGAAATAGAATACAAATAATTTTCGACAGGAAGAAAAATTTTTAAGGATAACGGATGTGTCCTTTATACTTAAATATCCTGAGCAGTAAAATTTTGAAATTTTTTTTCCCTAGGTAAATCTTTGTTTGATGTTGCAGATACGTATGAAATTTCAACTTGGCAGGAGAGTGGGATCTGGATTTATGAAATTTTATGTTATTTCTTAGGTACATTTACATGCAAAACTCAATAATTAGAAAATATATTTTATATTTTTTTTACCTATTCTTACAGTCTCAGATATAATTTAGTTAATATCTCATGCTTATCTATTTATATATATTGTAATTGTGTGCTTTTAATTATATTGTCACTTAAATTGATAGAGTAATAATTTAACAGACTTAAATTTTTGTATAGTTTCTTTTGTTTCTGTCAGATAATTTTTATATATTTCTGGTTACTTGTCTTGGATCTATCTTAAGAAGAACCATAGATTGATAAATTTTATATATATATATTGTGTTTATCAGGATAAGAAAATTCGTTTGATGGCCCACTTGGTAGATCATTGTTACCTCTTGCGGTTCCCTGTCATAAGAGGTTGTGCAGCCTAACCACCAAACTTTGTTTTCAGTGAAAGTTATGAATCCTGAAATGTCCTGAGGTTGATCCAATATTACGTTGTCAATCAGTAGCATAGTGGATGTGGTGGCCTAAAAACAGAAAAGAATTTGAAAAATGATTTTATTTATTGTCTTGGGAATTACCTGAATAAATGTTCTTCGTGTTTGTCTCCATCCCCGTGCGAATTAAATGATTCTGCAAAGAACTCTGCTTTATTTTCAGATACAACAATATGAGGACAAGAAGTATTACACTCACACTTTATGATCCGAGAAGACCTGCTCTTAAGGGTTTTCCTTTTGGAACCATCCCTCTATGATGATCCCGATAGCCCTTCCCATCCAATCCTACAGTATGAAGCCGATTGAATATTCAAATAAACAAATTATATTGAAAATTTACCTGCTGTACTAAATTGATCCTGTGAACTGGTGACCAACGATCAGCTGTACCTGAGCCTAGTTAAGGAGTCGGAGCTCTTATTAATCAACACGTCGCGTGTAAATAAACCACTTGTATGGCAGTCGCCTTAGTCAAAGTCTGGATAGCGGGTTTATCACTTACCTGGATTTCGTTGCCGGATTTAATTACCTGGATTAATATTCAGTAGTATTAAGTTTATCTGTTTTATTTTTATAATTAAAACACAAATTACTCACCTTTGTGAAGATCATGTACAGCAGAAAGGGTACCGGACGAAATGAAGTTTGAAGTCTAGAAAAAGTACATAAACCAAATTAATTCATGGTATTTATCTTTAAGCGTAAAGTAGAGAACAAAAGAAATCAAGGTGTTCAGTCCCTCCAAAGTTATTGTCTGAAAAGAGAAATAGTTAATGGAAGTTTAATTTCATTAAAATTATACTCATGAAACAATCCCCCGTTGTCCTCCTGCTACTTCCTAAGCGCTCCTTTCCTCGTCTTATAAATTTTTCAACCTGCAAGTATAAACAACCCACAAAGTAAACAAAACTTTGGGTTAAAATTTGAAATACTTATCTAAATGCACGGGAAGTGCATATTAAGTCCCTAATCTGCTCCAAACATCCCTCCAACAAAATTTGTCAGCTGAAACAAACAAGAAATTAATAAATTTAATAATTATTTCACAAAATAAAAACCTACCAGAATTTCTGCCACCAAATCAGCTGTCATCTTTCACTTGTACAAATGTCACTTTACATTTCCATTGTGAATGACATTAACATTAAAGTGAAATAGTACTACCAGGCGAACTCATGAATGAAAAGAGTTTAAATCCGCTAACCTGGAGCTATATAAACCGGCGAGATTTTCAGTATGGCACCTCATTCCTTGTTCAGTATTCAAACTGAAACAATCCCACCCGTGATTTTCAGAACTTAATTTGAAAATTTCCTGTCGCAGAAACTTAATTCTGCAAATCCTACCACAGAAACTTACTTCTGTAAAAATCCTGTCGCAGAAACTTACTTCTGCAAATCCTACCACAGAAACTTACTTCTGTAAATATTATTGCAGAAACTTACTTCTGTAATTTTTCCCGCAGAAACTTAATTCTGCATTTCTGTATTTTTTCCTGCAGAAACTTAATTCTGCATTTTATTAAAAATAGAAAATTAATTCTATTTTTCAATTCAAAAACTTAATTTTGAATTGCATTTTTATAAATCTCTCTCTTCTTCTTTTTTCAGGAAGGCACCAAACCAGCATCGATTTAACTGTGGATTTTTCGATTTTATTTATTTACTCTTGTTGAATTTATTATTTATATTGAATTTTTTGAATTATTTATTGAATTTTTGTTTTTAAATTGAATTTTGACTGTGATATTAGGATTAAGCTTTTATATTGAATTTATTATTGAATTTTTAATAAACATTTTGAATTGAAAATTTTATTGGGCATTTTTTAATTCCGGCACCTCCCCTTATTGCGCACAGCCCGCACATTGGTCCTTCGAGCCGGATATGCCCTAAGTTCAAAATGTCCTCACTCGAAAAAATCCTTATTAAGCAATATGCTTTAAAGGAACAAATAAATAAAGCCGCCATCAACCATAAAAAGGCCGGTAAAAGCAGACGAAACCAGGGCTATTTTGAAGCTCGTCTCGCCTTTACTAAAGAGTTGTGGGAACAGTTCTCTGCAAACCATATCGATATATGGGCATACACGGATGCAAAGGAGAACAAATACAACTCCGAAAATATATACGAAATCACTGAAGAGGCATATTTCGATCTCTTAACTGACCTTAATGATGGGCTTAAAGAGTACATTAAGAGCAATAGTTCTCCCGAAACTAATCCATCAAATAATCCATCACAGTCAAATTCAATCAGGCTACCACCTATTGCCATACCCAAGTTCGATGGCAACTACAAAACATGGAGATCTTTCCATGATTTATTCTCCGCCCTAATACATTTAGATAAAAATCTGAGCAAGGTACAAAAATTACATTATTTAAAAGCAAATGTCTCTGGGGAAGCAGAAAGACTTCTGCGACAATTTGACATAATTGAGAGCAATTATGACAAGGCATGGGAACTTCTCACGAAGAGATATAATAATAAACGATCTCTCGTAAATCAGCAATTGAAGGATCTCCTGAGCCAGTCTCAAATTAAAACTGAGACATCCACCAGTATTAAATCATTTTTGGATAAAACCGAGGAATGTATTCATGAGTTACAAGCTCTCGAATTACCAGTGGACAAATGGGACGCCATCTTGATCCATATATTAATCCAGAAATTACCACAAGAGACACATTATCATTGGGAACAAGAGTTACGAAACAATACTGAACTCCCAACTTATACAGAATTCACTACATTTCTCGAAACGAGATTTAGAATGCTTGAGGCTCTAACCGAAGGAAAGAAAAACATTCCCCCTAAACCAACATATGGACTCTTAAACAAAAGCAAGAGTTCAGCTCCGATTCAAAAACCATATTCGCCTAAGAATATAAAAACCTCGTGCTGCCATTGCAGAGGAAACCATATAATTTTCCATTGTCCTACATTTAGAAATTTAAGCATTCGACAACGACATGAAATTGTTACTAACAAACACTTGTGCAAAAATTGTCTCTCGTCCAACCATACAACTTCACAATGTCCTAGTAACAAAAAATGTTACCACTGTGGCAAAAATCACAATTCTTTGCTTCACTATGAACAAAACTTTTCAAATACAAATTCAACCACCGAATCCACTCAAAAATCAAAAATGGAGACAACACATAGGTCTCCATCCACTATCGAAGCTAATGAACAACAAGTTCAAAATTTTTTCACTTCTAACACTAAAAGAGCTTTACTCTCTACAGCTCTAATAAATATTACTGCCCCATCTGGCACTACAATGACCTTTCGAGCATTAATAGACTCTGGATCACAAGTATCCATTATAACAGAAAGAGCCTGTAAACGATTACAGCTCAAAGGATTACCAACAAATCATCAACTAATTGGGCTTGGCACAACTCCCACTAATACAAGCTCAAAACAAACGACAGTCAGCATCAATTCACTACACTCGAATTTTAAAATGAAGGTTAACATGTTGATAATCGAAAAAATCACCGACTTACTACCAGCTCAAACAATTAAAGTCTCAAATTGGAGACACATACACAACCTTCCTCTGGCTGACCCCACTTTTTCAACTCCAGCAGAGATCGACATTCTTCTCGGAGCTGACATTTATGCCAACATTATAATAAATGGAATCAAAAGGGGAACTTTCAACACACCTACAGCTCAAAATACAAAGCTAGGATGGATTTTAATGGGAGCAATCCCAGAAACAAAGAATATCCTCACGACAATATTAACCACTCATACTTCAATAACAACTGAGTTGGATAATCAGTTAAAACGATTTTGGGAAATCGAAGAGTGTCACATTAGCTCTAAAAATTCACCAGAAGATCAGCTATGTGAAAAACTCTATGAAAAAACAACAACTCGTTTGCCCTGCGGAAAATACGAAGTACAATTACCATTCAAGGAGCAAACTGCACCGCAGCTCGGTCAATCAAGAAATATGGCAGTCAGGCAATTTCTACAAATAGAGAAAAAACTCTCATCTAATCCAGAGCTATATAATCTATATAGAACTTGTATTAATGAATACGCGGAGCTTGGACACATGAAATTAATTCCCCCTACACAATTACAAACAGAAAACAACTACCATTCCAATTTCCCTTTTTACTACTTACCACACCACGCAGTACTCAAAGAGAGTACAACAACAAAACTACGAATTGTGTTCAACGCTTCAGCACGCACGTCAAATGGAAGGTCTCTAAATGAGCAATTGCTAATTGGACCAACTATACAACCAACTCTTTGGACTACCCTATTACGATGGCGATTATATAAATACGCATTCACAGCTGACATTGAAAAAATGTATAGGATGATCCAAATGGCACCTAAACACCAGAATTTCCAAAGAATAATCTGGAGAAATACTCCAAATGAAGAATTAAAGGACTACGCTCTGACAACAGTCACATTCGGAACCGCACCAGCTCCATACCTCGCCATTAAAACTTTACAGCAGTTAGCAAAGGATGAAGCTAACAACTACCCACTCGCAGCAGAGAGTATAATGAAAGATTTTTACGTAGACGATTTGGTTACCGGTGCCCATAACCTCAATGAAGCTCAACGACTTCAACAGGAGCTTATCGAGGCTTTACACAAAGGAAATTTTAATTTGAGAAAATGGACTGCCAACCATCCCGATCTGCTAGACAGAATACCCCTTGAACACCGAGAGCTAAAAACGAACTTAGAATTCTCAGAACACGAATCCATTAAAACTCTCGGCATTCGGTGGTATCCAACGACCGATCATTTCTCCTTTAAAGTTAAAATTCCTGAATCAACTAATGCGTACACAAAACGAATAATACTCTCTGAAGTCTCATCTCTCTTCGATCCATTAGGATGGCTGGCACCATGTATAATAACAGCCAAAATTTTAATACAAAAACTCTGGCTTACAAAATGTGATTGGGATGACATAGTACCTAATGAAATTACAAGAGAATGGAGTAATTTCAAAGCTCAACTGAATACATTGCAAGATATTCAAATTCCAAGATGGCTCGGATATGAGCCTAGTATAAAAGAGATAGAGCTACACGGTTTTTGCGATGCTTCCAATAACGCTTACTCAGCTGTACTATATTTAAAAATACATGAAAACAACAATTCCAAAGTTCAACTAATTACAGCAAAAACCAAAGTCGCTCCTATCAAACCAGTTTCGTTGCCTCGTCTAGAGTTATGTGGCGCTGTTTTACTCTCTCGACTGATAAAACAAGTCACAATCGATTTAGAGCTCAAAGAAATCAAAGTGTCAGCCTGGACAGACTCTAACATAGCTCTGGCATGGTTGCGGAAACATCCATCAACTTGGAAAACATTCGTAGCCAATCGTGTCTCCGAAATACACGAGAACATACCAAATGCAATTTGGAAACACGTTCCATCGAAACAAAATCCTGCAGACATAGCCTCACGAGGAATTCTACCAAAAGCACTATTAACGACTTCATATGGTGGAACGGACCAGACTGGTTACATAAAGATGAGGAATTTTGGTCTCAACAAAACACAAATATCCAAACTGCATTAGAATCTAAAAAAACGAAAACACTCACTAATATAATCAATGAACACATAGTTTTACTTACCAAATACTCATCATTCCAGAAAACTATTCGTATAACCGCATACTGCCTTAGATTTATAAACAGCATGCGCAAACAACACCCAACGACTCAGTATTTATCAGTCTCCGAACTCAAAAAGGCAGAACGATGCCTAATAAAAACTCTCCAACACATAATTTTTTCTACCGAAATTACATGTTTGCAAAAAAATCTGCCCCTTCCTAAAAAAAGTCGAATTCTGTCACTCAATCCAATACTAGACTCTGAGAATATCCTACGTGTAGGAGGTCGGCTGACAGAAGCACATTTAAATTATAACCTAAAACATCCTATAATCCTCCCAAATAACCACCATGTTACTCATATCCTTATCGATCATATTCACAATTACACTCTGCACGGAGGCACTCAAATTGTATTAAACACACTACGTAATTCTTATTGGCTACTTAATGCCCGCAATACAATTAGATATCGCATACATAAATGTATTACGTGTTTTCGATTCAATGCCAAACCCTCCTCTCAATTAATGAGTTCTCTCCCAGCTGCTAGAGTCAACACTTCCTTACCCTTCCAACACACTGGCGTCGATTATGCAGGCCCAATCGACATGAAAACTTCATCACTAAGAGGGCAAAAATTACAAAAGCATATATTTGTTTATTCATTTGTTCAATTACTAAAACAAACAAAAAACCCATGGGAATGCATCAGGAAATCACGAAAATTTTTCCGCTGGGATCTTCCTGGAAAGGTTTCCATGAAAATGGTAAGGAGGAAAGGAAAGTACCACATCTTCCATCAAAAGAAACGTAAGTTTATTTACTCCAGTATACACACATATCATACATAAACATATTTTTCAATATTTAATTTTGTTGGAGGCGGGAGGATGTTCAGTCCCTCCAAAGTTATTGTCTGAAAAGAGAAATAGTTAATGGAAGTTTAATTTCATTAAAATTATACTCATGAAACAATCCCCCGTTGTCCTCCTGCTACTTCCTAAGCGCTCCTTTCCTCGTCTTATAAATTTTTCAACCTGCAAGTATAAACAACCCACAAAGTAAACAAAACTTTGGGTTAAAATTTGAAATACTTATCTAAATGCACGGGAAGTGCATATTAAGTCCCTAATCTGCTCCAAACATCCCTCCAACAAAATTTGTCAGCTGAAACAAACAAGAAATTAATAAATTTAATAATTATTTCACAAAATAAAAACCTACCAGAATTTCTGCCACCAAATCAGCTGTCATCTTTCACTTGTACAAATGTCACTTTACATTTCCATTGTGAATGACATTAACATTAAAGTGAAATAGTACTACCAGGCGAACTCATGAATGAAAAGAGTTTAAATCCGCTAACCTGGAGCTATATAAACCGGCGAGATTTTCAGTATGGCACCTCATTCCTTGTTCAGTATTCAAACTGAAACAATCCCACCCGTGATTTTCAGAACTTAATTTGAAAATTTCCTGTCGCAGAAACTTAATTCTGCAAATCCTACCACAGAAACTTACTTCTGTAAAAATCCTGTCGCAGAAACTTACTTCTGCAAATCCTACCACAGAAACTTACTTCTGTAAATATTATTGCAGAAACTTACTTCTGTAATTTTTCCCGCAGAAACTTAATTCTGCATTTCTGTATTTTTTCCTGCAGAAACTTAATTCTGCATTTTATTAAAAATAGAAAATTAATTCTATTTTTCAATTCAAAAACTTAATTTTGAATTGCATTTTTATAAATCTCTCTCTTCTTCTTTTTTCAGGAAGGCACCAAACCAGCATCGATTTAACTGTGGATTTTTCGATTTTATTTATTTACTCTTGTTGAATTTATTATTTATATTGAATTTTTTGAATTATTTATTGAATTTTTGTTTTTAAATTGAATTTTGACTGTGATATTAGGATTAAGCTTTTATATTGAATTTATTATTGAATTTTTAATAAACATTTTGAATTGAAAATTTTATTGGGCATTTTTTAATTCCGGCACCTCCCCTTATTGCGCACAGCCCGCACACAAGGAATATTACCTGTTCCAGTTTTCTCCTCCTTAACATCTCCAAAGAACTCTCATTTAAAACACAACATAACCTGTACACCGACATAAAGAAACACTAATTTCCCGAGGAACTTCAACTTCCTGAAAACGCCAAGGAGCTCAGCAGGTTATCCGTAACCCAAAGCAAGGGATAGAAAATTGACCAGGAGGTAAATCGCCCCAAAACAAAAACACGAAAAATCAAAATATCGTGTTGACGGAACTGTCAAGTCAAGACATTTTTATCAAAATTTATAAGTTCCAGAGAAGATATAATTTTTCTGAAAATACCGGAATTATCTACGAATAATGCCGAAAATTTTAAGACAAGAAAAAATATTTAGAAAATCAAACCGTTTTTAACCGATACAAAAAAGCTGTTAGAAATAGGGGGCGGAAGTCACAATAGTGGAGGATTTTCTATATAAGCTTTGGTATGTGAAGCGGATGGCCTCTTTTTCTCTCTGTATTCATTCTTCTTGGTGAAAGCAATGGTGGATGTCAAAAAGAAAGTTTTGGAGCGGAATTAACTTTAGAAAGTGAAAGTGTGAAAAAAAAATCGAAAATAAAATAAAGGAATTTGCTCAGATAGCGCGCCCAAGAAAAAAAAAGGAAAAGAAAAATTTGGTATGCAGTATGCAGTAAAGGACGTTGGATTTTAATGGGAAACAGAACACAGAAAAAGAAGGTGGATTAAGGAGTGAGATTCCCACAATTAGGAATATAAAGATAAGTACCATTCTGTTCAGGTAAAATTTTATTTTATTTCGTTTTAAAAATTTGTATGCACTACTTGCCCTGCTTTTCTTTTGTTTTGATTTTGAAATATTTTTCTTGAGGTTTAGTGATATATATAGGTAGTGAGTTAATTGGTAATATTGTCAATTGTAGAGTGATTTTGCGATGTTAGTTGGTTAGTCAAAAATAAATTTATCTGAATTTGTTTTTTTTAAAGAAAGTGTTTCGATTGATTAATGAGTTCGTGGACTCAAGGAAAACCACGTGGCGCCCAATAGGTGTGAAATTCGTCCACAACCCACCCTTTTTACCAAGCCTAGCCGGGGTGATTTATGCACCGAAGAAAGTGCATAACAATTACTGTGTGTTTATTTAAAATTTCACGAAAGTTAATTTCAGGTGATTCTGAAAACTGTTTGACTGCAATTGTACTTTTACCTATCGGTGTTGATTTTTTGTGTCCCGGGAATAGTTCTAATAAGTAAGGATGTCGTTCTTAAGCGTTTTTGTTCCATGTAATACTCATTTAGTGATACGTAACTAAAACTCATATTTTTTATATTACTATAGGGTCTTTGAAAGCTTGCTTTTGTGGCCAATCTCTTCAGAGTACCAACTAATCCATCAGAAATACTTATACCGTGGGAAGTTGCGAAGAAGTTCCATTCTGCCTCTAGTCTATATTTTTCCATATGACATGTTAAATTTAAAATATTGTAATTATTATTATATTGTGCTGCTGACCCATCAGAAAAGTAATGAATTTTTTTACTAAATCGCTTTTTCAGAAAATCAATTAAATATATATGTTGGAAAACAATTACTAAAGTAGAATTATGCTTTGAGCAATCAGATATCAGTATTAAATTAGTTGTTTCTAATTTGATTGATTCTTCACTTCTATAATAAATTCCAATAGGCTGCACTGTCACTTGAGAATTATTCCAATGAAACTCCTGCGATTCATCTTGTAAGAAAAAGGGGTAATTCTCGGAAAAAGCCATTATAGCGATTACTTTTTCTTTTTGTAATGAGGATTTTAAAATATTAAAATATTTTCCCTTACCCTAATTTCCTTCTGGCCAAAACCATGCTTACGCATCAAAGATTTGTCCCCTAGGCTTTTAACACATCGTATAAAAAAAGAGGCAAGCCGAAACAAAGTCCTTTCTCTCAGGGATTACACGGCTAATATTGTCATTGTTGTAGAATTCTTTACAAAAAGGAACAGTAAATATAAGTAATAATATGTTATAATTAATTGAATCATGCGAACTCTCTAGGAAAGGAAGATATGGCGATCCTGTACCCGATTCTCTAGATGACGAGCAGGTAGTTTTCCATTTATTGAGTTTTACATGAAAGTTCACAATGAAATGTCATAAATCCAGATCCCACTCTCGAACCAAGTTGAAATTTCACACGTATCTGCAACTTAAAAAAGGATTGGGCTAGCGAAGAAAAATTCTTTCAAAATGTTACCTTAAATGTTATCCTTAAAAAATATTCTTCCTGACGAAAATTATTTTGTATTTTCTTTCTCAAGCTTGATCCTTTACTTGCAAAATGAGCACAAAAGGAAGTCTATATGATGTGTACGAGAAAATAATGATTTTTTTAACGCACTTCTACCCAGCAATTTTGTGAATTTTCGAAGTCCTGTAATTAAAGACACGTGAGTTACCAGAAAAAAAAAATTGGCTGCCATCTTTTCTCAATAATTCTGATATTCTTACAAACTTTTATTGAAATCGGCGATGGTCGGGTTAAGAAATTATTGATTATTATGGAACGACTCGATTGTTGATTTCCTTGGACCATCTCTTCTCGAAACCTCTACTAAGTATAGTATCATTTATTGTATTTTTATGATCTAGCCAAAGCACAGGGGACAACTATATTATGCTTTAGCATGGCTATGGCTGGCAGGAAATCAGGATAAAGAGATTGACAAAACTTGAATGTCTCGCTTATACATTCTTACGAGCTAAAGAACAGTCCAGAAACAGAGTGGTTTTGTTAAATATAGATAAAAAGCATCCATCAATAGTGGAATTGAAACTGAACAGCGATTTCTTGCGTGAAAACGATACAGTACTACAGGGCAGCTATCAAACTTCAAGCAGAAACAATTGTTACAAAACTACTTGTGGAAGGCGTCTAAGTCAGAATCTAAAAGACCGCGATCGTCAGCACAAGAAATAATACAAAATATTTTACCGTCGCCACATAATAAAGAATTTTCGAAATTGCCACAACTATGTATCTTAAGTACATAATTGATGTTAATAATTTGTTTTAATGTTGTCCAATTTGCCGCCTTCCTTGGATTCCGTGGGGATTCCAATCAGAGCCTGCTGTGCGATGTTGTTTGGCTCTTTTCTTAATCTATGGCCTATCCATTGTTACTTTCGCCTGCGAATACTGATGTCTATTGATGCGAGCTGATATACAGCTTCAGCTCCACCTCCAACGTCTACTGTAATTATGTTTCCGAGATAGCAACATTTATCCACTTGTGCTATTTCCTCATAAGTTTTCTTTTAGCAGCATTGATTTTAAGCCCTGCTCTGCGACCTTCTTTGTTAAGGGCTTCGGACATTTTGTCACATGGCTTTGTTTGTTGGATAGGAAACATACATCTTCAGCATAGGGCTGGTGCATAAGGTGGTTAAAGATTTTCTATCTAATCCCTTTTCACTCCAGTCAGCGCTTTGAAGGGCTCCGACAGTTTTTCCTTGTGTAGAACTTAATACTGGGCTTCTGAGTAGGGCTCTTTATGATGGTGATAATATTTTCTGCGATGCCTCTCTTACGTAAAGCTGCCCATATATATTCGCGATTAATGTTGCCTTCTAAAAATCGGCGAACATATGAAGGAAAGGGAAGTTCACTTCGGCGGATTGCTCGATGATGGTTCGGAGTGTGTTGATGTGATCACTGCAGAAGAAACCTTCACAAACCTGAGACCTTACCGAGGTCCATCGACTTAATTGCTTCAGTCCACTCCAAACTTGTTGGAGTTCTGGTGTTAATATGGGCCGCAGCCGACGGGTGTTCAGGCTCGTGTGAAGAGGTATTCGACGGTCCGTAGGTATTGTTTGGGACGTCAACTAAATATTATATCCATTTCCGCAGTTGATGCTCCTCTGTGACATGATGGGATCCATAGGTATCTCTTATAGGATGTTGTGTTGTGAAAATCTTCCCTGCCAGTTTTTGGCAATTTTGTGAAGATCTCCACTGTCTCGACGGTAGGCTGCTTTTTTTGACCTTTCTGCCAGCGCGTTGATAAAGTTGCGTTTGTAACGTCTTACACTACTTTGGATGCCTTTTTTTAGAGATCAGTATGCAGTTCTGATGCGGTCTTTAACCTGCTTATGTTCCAAGTGTGATGGTATATGCGCTGCGAATTTTCGATTTTTTAAGCCTATGAACATTGAGCCGCGGTATTTAAATATTGTGTTACCTAACATCGAGAAGACACTTTCTCCAACTTTTCGAAATAGCAATATATTCGATCTGATTCTCAGTTCTGTCATCTGGGTAAACCCAGTATTTTAAGTGGTATATTTTGTGTTTAGATAAGGATCCACCGATAACAAATTGCCGCGAGTTACAAAATTTGAGAGACAACTCCCATTTTGCGTTCCTGTTTCCGAGTCTAGCGTTGAAATCCTCCATAACTACTTTTATATCACCTTTAGGAGCCTTTTCAAAGATGTCGCCAAGGAGATGGTATAAGACCTAGTTGGTTGTTATATCCGCCTGTTCAATCGGTGCATAGCATTGAATTATTGAGATGTTACGTACCCTGGTCCGGAATCTGGCGATGTTATCTAATTCGGTTGGATATTGATGACCAATTCAGTAGTCATTGGCGGGCAAGCTTGGTTAGCAATAAGCCTTCACCTGCCATGCGTGCTGTATCAAATTCTTCCTGGCCGAAGTATAGCCACGGTTTCAGATGTGGGTGATGTAACCTCTTCACTTTCACTCCATCTAGTTTCACTTAATCCCAAGGTATTTATTTTGTGCTGCGCCACTTCTCGCTTCACCGCCATGATCTTTGCGTATCCACTTTCATCCCACAGAGTTCTCACGTTCCAAGGTCCGATCATAGTCCGTTGTTTATAGTCAAAGGTTATCATCAGAAAATCAGTCCGAGGTATCCGAGGCGTACTAGACGTTGCGTGTATATTTTTTTTTTCAGATAAGCTGTAGTAGTAGCTAGGTTTGTAAACCTATACTATCCCAGAAGGAGGGCTCCATAAGGCGACTTGGGAGTCACTGAGATTGTATTTGTATGACGCGTAGGTACTCTCTAGCCGAGATGTTCTGGCTGGCGCGTGGGTTTCACTCCTCCTTTCTCAACTCGGCTTGGGACTGGCTACGGCGGAGTTACTATTGTTAGCGCAATATAATTCTTCACATACAATTGCCAAATATGTACTTAGCGTTAATATAAATCTATACTTAATTTAAATTTAAAAAGATATACTTAATTTATTGTTAATAAAGGGCAATCTTTATCGGGTTAAAAATTATCTAATGTAAATTTACAAAGAATGACTTAACATCCCAAACAAGATTTGGATTAATTTAAAAAAAAAAACTTAAAGGAATGGATTTATGTAGGTAATTGCAAACATAATTTCTTAGACAATGTGAACAATGTACATTTTGTAACAGATCGCTTACTAAAAGTTGAACGTGCTTCATTTGAAAAACGGCTGGTAAGCAAACACATGAAGTTTACGGACGAAAAAAGTTCTGTGTCGGAGACGAACTAGCTCTCCCTTGGTTGTCAGATTTCACCGAGTTCAGTAGGTTTTTGTTCATTTTTAAAGTGCGATATAAAATTATAAAAAGAACTGCAGGAGAACATTGAGTAATAAAAAGAAGTAATTTGATATGAATAAGAAATAGTAAATTTGGAAATAAGGAACCTGTGGAAAATAGAAGAAAGGCAAAGTACAAATTTTCATTTTGAAATGAGCATACAAGCCAATAACGAGGAAAGGTTTATCAATTAACATACTTGTAAGAGCCTTACTTCTTCTATTCAGAATCGATGATTCGAAACTAATATCTATGGGTCTGTCCGAATCAATTGCTTGAGCTCTTGTTTAAACGCATTATGACAATTTTCCTACGTCACATTAAGAAAAGAATAACCGAATCCGCCCTATTCACCTAACTTTCGTACAACAGTAATCCAGTAAGTCTGCTCTTAAGTTACTTAATTGCCATAACCTCAAAATTTCCGCACACAAATTCTCAACCTCAAAAATTTATTTTCAAGATACTTTTGACAGAACAAAACGATATTTTTTCTAAAATTCTACATTCAGAGCTCTGTAATGACGTTAATTCTTGTGGACATTGTACATTTTAAATGTTGGCGAAATTAAGACTTTTAATGTAACATGGCTGAGAATACCTTAGTTCTGCCCTGTTGTATTAGAATATATCAATATTTTAATGTCAGTAGGTTGGTTATTTTACAGGATATTTCTCATCACGTTGTCATTTAAAGTAGAAAAATTGGAATTTAAGAAATTTAATGCATAGCGTTAAGTAATTAAATAAATTGGTTGGTTTGCATATTTTAATTTTTATTCTCGCTATCGAACCACACGCGTTGAAGATTAATGTCTAAGCAAAGCAAACGAATCCGGATGGGCTTGCTCGATGCTTTGCTTAATCAAACTTTGCTACATGCAAGGCTTAATATGTGACGTAATTCTGACGTAGCAAACTGCCATAATGAGAAGCAAGAGTACAAGCAATGGATTCGGACAGGCCCTAAGTTCTGGTTTCAAAGTTCGATTTGAAGCTCAGTATAAGTTAAATTTAGTCCCTGGCTTAAACGGAGCTTAAGCCAAGCTGAGATTATGGTGCACCAGTTTAAAATGTACTTTTTAACATGGTAGCCTTGTGGAATTATAAACTGAAATACTGTTGTGAATTACTTTACAAAATTTTGTTTAAGAAAATTTTCTATGCATAAATATAAGTCAAGTTCTGTGAGAGTTTGTGAATTTTAACAGTTTTGTCGGTTTCCGTGTGTTGATTTTTCGTTTACTGCTGCTCGTTCCTCATGCGCACCTGAGTTATGTTTGCTGTTGCAGTTTTCATCCATATGTGCCTGCCTTTATCGGAGTTAGCTGTAAGCGGTGGTTGGATTCTGGTTAGATCGCCGATGTTGTGCAAATATGTTATACTAAAACCTTGTGGATAATCTGCTTATGTTCGTAAATTTTTCTTTTACCTTGTTACAGTCATAAGTCGCCACGTCCTACTATTAATTAAGCATTTCATTACTATATCATCATTATGGCTGTTTGCAAGATTTTTCCTGCTGAGATCATCAGTAATGAGGTTTATGCAAGGGAATCTGCGTAAATGTTTTACACGTTACATGTTTGATGCGAAGGACAAGGTCTTTGTCTCCGGGGACCACGACTAACTTTGAATGTTCTAAGGTTAAGCCGTGTCACGTCCTAAGGTTTATGAAGAGCATCTCAGATAGTGTCTCCACCGACCAACCCACCTACGACTTAAGTGGCGAAACCTTCTGCGAGCTCTACTCGCCCTTTTGAGAGCTATTCTTGTACCATCCCTTCTGAGGCCAGCAACGCACCCGACCTTCACACCCCCTTCTTCGAGTAAGAGTCATGCTGACTCCAAGGTTTCTATATCCGGATGCAACCCCGTCAGTGCTTCAAACATACGCAAAACCTGCGCGTGGTTTTGTGTCCGTGGTTTCCATACTCAGAGATTTCCTACCAGCGTGCCTCTCAGGACTCCTCTCTCCAATGCAGTGACAAGGATATTGCGTATTGTCGGCACCGTCTTCCTGGATAATCTTGCGAATAAGGCAATGGACAACTAAAATCCTGGCCTATAAAAAGATCGAGACGAATTTCAGTCATCAACCAAGGTAGTAAAGGTGACTTGCGAACGACAGCTTTGTTATGGCGGTCATTGACCGTAGTAACGCAGATGGTTCCAACATGCTGAATAGGTGGAAGATGGGAGAATGAAGAACCTGGGCTCGGCCTACTGTTGCCTTGATGCTGACTGGCATAAAGTTCATATTAAGCTCCTCACCTGCTCCTGTTGGGACCTTCCTTGCGATTTCAGTTCTCGGCGAAGTCTGGGCCCTTATTCATGAACTCGAATCGATGACTTTTTCACTCGAGTGTACAAATTTCGTATTCCTGAAAACGATATCGAGCATACATGGCAGCATTTTATCTAGTATTTTGCTCGTTGACATTTCTCTTACCGAGTGTCACTCGAATCTGATGAAGTGTTTCAAAGACAAACGGATATTAAGTAAGGAATATGTAAGTATAATATCTTATATTTTATTTAAAATAGTTAATAAGATGTGGCAAATAAAATTATGAAATAAAAATTTGAGAAACATTTCACAAAACTTTTGCAAGACAAAAATATTTTGTAACCGAGAATTTAACATGAATTGTTTAATTTTAGGGCCAAAATTACGAAATAACCTCAGTACGAGTTGCTGATTACTTTTATGGAGGAGCACAGAGACTTTGCTCATGGTTTAGTTAAATCGAAAGATGGAAGAAAAAGAACGCACGACTTATGGGAAGAAATTGTAGAGAACGTTCTTGTAAACAAAAATTTCTTCATTTACAACTGAAACCAATATGAAGTAAGGTACGCTTCCTTCAAAGTCCAAATTTTTTCCTATTTTTATATGGCAGCATTTATTACTCGAGTCGAGTGACTTCAAGAATACCAAAGTCACATCGACTCGAGTAGAACAAACGACTCGAGCTGGTCATCGACTCGAGTTCATGAATAAGGGCCCTGGCCAGGTGCCAAGGTCGAAGCTATTCCCAAAAACTAGATCCCGATTGAAACGAGATCAAGAACCTGGATCCCGATGGAGCCTTCGTATACTGAAAAAACCCTAAAGCTTATCCAAATAGGTAACCCGGACAGAAAGTAGCACATGTCAGTGAGGTCAGGGGTAGAGATGGGAACCGAATCAAAAAGTATCGATACTTGGCATTGCAATATATCCGCATCTTTCGGTACTTAGATACAAATATACCGTTGAAGAAGTATCGATACTCAAAAGTATTGGAACCATATGGATTACAAATTTAAAAAAATATATATGGTGTATAAATTGCATAGAAATTACAATTATTATCTTATTGGTTTTTTGTTGTTGTTGCAAAACAATTTGCAACAACTTTATCGTTGAGAAATATCAAAATATCGATTCGCTTAAAATATATATGTATTTGATTGATAATTTTTTTCAAATGAAAACGCATCTTAGCGAGTGATTTCATATATCTTTTTAGTAAATGAATAATTTGAAATTTCACAAGAACAACTAAAAAAGCAGATGAAATAAAGAACAATAAATTTGTATTTCAATAGAAATCTATTTTTATCTTTTGCATACTAGACACGACTAGAGATTGGACCCATACACCAAATAATGAGACGGTGTGTGCTGGGCTGTCAAAACTTCGAGTATTGAAAGAAAAGTATCGAGGATTGGTAGTTATGGGGGGCTGGTAGTACCGATTACAAAACCTCGAAGTATTGAAAGCAAAGTATCGATACTCCGGTATATCGATACAGTATCGCCCATCTCTGAATGGAATGTCGTTATCTGATATGGCGTCAGTTTCATCAGCCTAAAGGTCTATCAAACAAGAACGCGTTTGTTGAAAATACCTCGTTGAAAAGGACCAGGGTGCAGCGGTTGTGTTCAGTCTACCCGCTGAAAAGGGATGCTGCTTACGCAAAAATAAAAGATTTATTGCTGTTAAGATAAAGTTTATTCACTTGTAGTCTTTAACACTTGCACTTTTTATATTTCACTTCAAATTCTTAATTTAGCACTTAAATAACTTATTTCTACCAGGGTGCAGCGGTTGTGTTCAGTCTACCCGCTGAAAAGGGATGCTGCTTACGCAAAAATAAAAGATTTATTGCTGTTAAGATAAAGTTTATTCACTTGTAGTCTTTAACACTTGCACTTTTTATATTTCACTTCAAATTCTTAATTTAGCACTTAAATAACTTATTTCTACACTTATAATTAAATGCTGCAAGAATTTGAAATTTTTATTACCTTATTTATTTCAATAATTATCTTAAAATAATTCGAATAGCCGGGTTTTGAATTATTTTTTGATATTACAGAAGTGTTTAATTAATTGGATATAGGTGCCAACAGCCAGTTATTCGAGCAGCCAGGCTCTGAATAAGTATTGGGAAACTGTTAGTGGGCTGCTAGAAGCCAGGCTCTGATTAAATATGTTAATAAATGTTAAAAGGCAACACAATAACTTATTCGAGCAGCCAGGCTCTGAATAAATTATTACAAATAGGTTAATTTACACAAAGTAAAATATAATCGAGCAGGCTCTGATAATATTTTTATAATTTTTACAAACAAATAAAATATTCGAACAGCCAGGTTTTGAATATTTTTTAAATATGTTTTAAAATTTCACTCACCAAACTAGCAGAATATTCGATTTCAAAGAGGAAGAGCACATGTGTTTAAATTCCAACGGTGCATACAAAAATATCGAATTTGGTTGAAATCGAGAGTAAGTCGCCATGTTAATTTGCATTCAATATTTTGTCGCCATGTTGAATCAAGGAATTCAAATTTAAATATCATGTTGGCGGGAAAGCTTTTGTTTTAGAAATTTGTAAATTGATGTTAAAGAATAAATGTTCCTATCAATATATTAAATGAGATCATTTAATAAAGAATTATTGGTTGGTAAGACGGAGTATACACAGAAATATTTGTTCTGATATTTGTTTACGTTCGTTGTTTTTAATGCCGAGCACCCTGTCACCAAATTGCTCTGACTAAACATCAGCTGTTTGGTTGACAGAACTGTCAGAGATGTTTGTTAATTTTTATTTTAGCAGTGCAGCATTTGTGTGGAGATGGAACAGGACGGGAGCGGGCATGACGGTTTTGTAAGTATACCATTGCTTTAGTTTAGACTTGTTAATTATTTTTTATTTCTAGGTTGCGTCGCAACAGGTAGTTTCCGCTAAAAATACCACGTCGGAAAATGAGGACCATACTTTATTGCCGGGTTTATCTAAAACCAGCGGCAGCTGTTAATAAACCAAAGGAGCTGCTTCAGCCCGATATATCACCCAAACCACCTAAGAAATACACGCCCATTGCATTGTAAATTCTTTTTGCTAGGCCCGGATCTATGCTTTCTGCAGCATAATAGGCCAGTTCCCGTCTGTTCCTGGTGACTTATATGGCGCAAAGTTTTAATTACCCATTCAACTCTATCTTCTGATACTATGTAGCTGGCGGAATCCAGGCTTGGTAGCTCCGATCTAGCCAGTCTACCAGCACAACTTGCCGCCCTATTTGCATCCGACTTACCAAGAAAATGCGTACTCACAAGCAGTTCCAGTGTCTCCTCTGCCGATTCTGTAAAGGCACCATCGCTCCGCATCAAGAAAGAGGTAACACTGCGACTGCTTGCGAGGGCCTTCCTGAGCCTAGCAGACTCGCTTGAACTCTCAATGGACTCACAGAAAACCCTCCTTGAAGTACGTTTGGCCTTTTTAATGGAGTTTTTATACTCTTTAAGACCCCTTCCGTAGGCGGTCCAATCCTCCTTGTTGACTTTGCCCTATTAAAAAGCCTCCGCGCCTCCCGCCTTAGCGGGCTCAGGCTCGTGCTTCACCAAGCAGGGTAAGACTTCTTTGGTGGTCTGCTTAGCGGACAGCTTACCTTTAAGGCGTCAGTACAGGCTTTGGATAGTTTCTCCACTGAAGCATCAATGGATGGGGAGAATCTCGCAAGTTGGCGCTGGTTCGCTTTGCACTACTCGTCTTTTAAATTCATCCCAATCTGCTCTGACCGGGTTTCTAAAGGGGATGCGAGGCTCTGGCAGGAGGTTGATTTTGAAACGTATCCAGCAGTAATAAATGTTTTCCTGTTGCCCCTATTACAGAATAGAGACTCACCACGTTCGTTGATGTCCGTGCTTCCCCAAATCGAATGGTGTGCGTTGGCGTCGCAACCCAACAACAGGTCTAGTACCCCTTCATCCGCTGCTTTCGCCAGTGTCTGAACCTCAGTAGATGGGATGCAGCGATATATGTAAGCGCCATGCTGCTGCCCTCACATTAAACTAATGCTAGGTCGTTAGTGCTATAATTAGACAAAAATAAATTAATTCCCTTCTTGGCCAGAATACAAGTCCTACAGAAAAAGGTGAATGATTTGTGCTTTAATTACAATATGGCGTCTTCCTTGATCCACGGCTCTTGGATTAAAGCAACATCTATGTTGTCCTCCGCTAGGAGGATAAGTAAGCTCTCAGATGCTAGCTTACTGTGCTGAAGGTTGATTTGGACCACCTACATCCTCAGTGTTCGTCTTCTCCCGGTCAGCATCCCCTAGTTCCTGCATCGGGGGTTCAACCTCCATTTCTTCCTCGCCCACAGTGCCTACGTTTTGACCAGCTACCTCCTGGACAGCTGGTTTCCCAGCCTCCGCTCCGGTTGCTGCCATCTCCATAGGCTAAGGTTTCCAGGACCCTGCTGTTGCATCCCCCGATAGACGTTTACCGTCACCGAGCTGAAGCCACAGTGCAGCTTAAATTCTGCACGCTTCAGCAGGGGCAGGGACTCATCTGTCAGCTGCAGGATGACGTTCCTCCCCGTCGGCTTCGGCACGTCCATTCGAAGGACTATTCAGTCTCCGCAGGGAATAGTGGGGTTCTGTGATCCCAGAATCGTCAAAAGCTGTTTTGCGGGTAAAACAGGTTCTGGCAACCAGATCCTACCCCACGGATATTCTGGAATATCCGTGCTTGGGATGTTTGAATGGTATTAGATAAATCTCAACTAACCCTAGATAACTAAACATTTATCTAATAGACTCCAGGCGCATGCCAGTTTTGTGAATTGAGATGTTCCCACAACGTTTATACCACCACCCCATACCCGCATTACCTTCCTAACTATTAAAGTGAGTTATGAGGTAATAAAGTGATAAGCGAGTTTGTACGCCAAATTTGTTTCAAGTCAATAAAGGAAATAAAAAATATAAGTTGTAAATTCGTAGTCTGTGAGTCGAATGATTAGCTATAAGGTAACATTAAAATAAGTTAGTCATCTAGGGTTAATTAGCAGAAAGCAGCTCGATTCGAACGACTCGTTCGAGTTTTGAATGCAGAATGAAGTTTTTGGTCGAACACACTCTATTTATCATTAGTGAAATTGGAAAAATACCGTGGCTGATTTTCCGGGGGATTTCATATGTGTATAAATAAAACATCTAACAGCTGTCAAGAACTTTAATAAGAATGTCACCGGGTAAGTTTGTTTTGGTTAGAGTTTTGCAGTATTTAAGTTGGAACAGTTCAAAATATAGAAATGTAGCATCTAGTTAAGTTAGTCCAAATCGTCCAAATTATTATAAATAAATTAAGTATTTGTGCACGTATAAGTTCTTTTATTTCCACTATATATTACA
This sequence comes from Leptarthrus brevirostris, assembly GCA_964036015.1. Lineage (NCBI taxonomy): Eukaryota > Metazoa > Arthropoda > Insecta > Diptera > Asilidae > Leptarthrus > Leptarthrus brevirostris. Next base: position 101,489,028 of record OZ038372.1, on the reverse strand, counting down.
GTCATGTTTTTCGGCATAGACCAGAAGTGGGAATATGAGGAAAAGAAAAAGTGACAGGTAAGACAAATGCTTTAAATAACAAATTTGATTGTTCTCCTTTTCTTAGGTTACTGACACAGCTGTCAGCATAAAAGTATCAAATAACAAATCTAAATCGCCTCAAAGATATTTTCCCTCAATTTTTCAGCTATTCAACCTTACAAAACTTTCTTTAATAATACTACGTGGAAAAATTTCTAATAAAAGCAGTAAAGAATTTTATTTGCTGTGAGAACGTTGGGTATAAACACGAACATACTTCCATATATTCGAAATTGGTGCTGGAGGGTGAAGGGGTGGCTTCCTACGCAAAATGTTTATTTAAACTACTTTTTGACTGACCTCTTATGAAAACAAAACGAGAAATTTACACGAGAAAATTCACTTTGTTTACATTACATGACACTTGTTTGGGCACGAGTATTATTTCTTGGGTGCAAAGATTTGACCAATGATTCTTGTAAAAGTCGGTGATATTTGTGAGAAAAAAGTAAAGTTTAAATATTTGCAACTCATCTTCAAATACCCACCTGTCCGCTTCTACCTACCAATTATCCAACCAGCCAACATCAGTATTCCCGGCCCTTCAGTCAACCCACCTTGAAACCAAACAAAGTACCTCGCACTTAACCACCACTCAGCCATAAAATCTGCCGCAATGTTCTCCTGCCATTTCAGCTACCCAACTACCCATCGCACCACTCATCTACCCACTCTTCAATACTTACACTCTGCATTTCAGCGGCTATTCCCAGGCAAAAATAAGTAGTCGGTGCAAATTAAACAAACAAAACAACTACCCAACCACAACTGAAAATAATACATAAAACTACCAGAATGTTTCAGCTCACGGGATCATAAGGAACCCATACGACGTCGTGGCAACTGCTTTTGTACGTCTTTAAGGTAATTATTTCACGAAAATTTGTATAACTGTCGAATATCGGTAATCATATGCCAGTTGTTATATTGTCATTATTAAAGTCAGTACATTGTTATAAGGACTTAATATTAAACTTCCTACAGACTAGTTGTAATTCTAGTCATACTGGCTACTTCAAGATTTATATACGACTAGTTAAAATTTAACTCATAAGTCAGTTAAGTTAACTACATTATAAAAATATAATACAACTTGAGAATATAAGTCATTACTTGCGTTGTAACAACGGTTTCGAAATAACTTATATACGAGGCCACTAATAGTAGGTCCACACGACACAGACTTCTATAAACTTCTATAGAATTTTGTCTGTGCCACAAAGCAGTACAGACAAATGTCGGTGCGTTAGAAAAGTCGGAGGTATGCATGAAAGTCGGAAGTAAGTGCGCCGACAGTCAATAAATCACTAATTTTGAGAACCACTGAAACGAAGTTAGCAACATTTCATTACTATAATTTTAACTTGTTAGTTTATTTTATGTTTACAATCACAGTAAGCCTTTCAGGTGAATTTTTTGTATAAAAGGAGCAGGGAAAGCTAGGTACAGTTCAGTTCGTCTTTAGCGTCCAACATAAGGACTTGTTAATTTTAAATATAACTTATGTTCAATATTAAAAATAAATTTGAAGAAACTTAATTTTTTTGGATTTGATGTCGGAAACATCAATTTTATTTTTATATTCTTTTGTCGATTTTTTTGACTATTAGAAGTCTATCGGAATAGCTAACAAGTTTTAGGAGCCACAAGAAGAGGTCTTTACATCACGCATTTGGACATTTCCACTTGCGGAATAAGTTTCAAGAAGAGGTCTTCACATCACGCATTTTGGACATTTCCACTTACGGAATAATTTCAAGAAGAAATCTCCACGCAGTTGTGACGTTTTCGCCTGCGGAATAATCAAGAAGAAAGTAGACCATCGACTTCTACATAAGCATGTATGTCTGCGTATTTTTGGGAGTAATGGTGGGTCCACATGATACATACAGATATCTGTACGAACAAAATTATGTATCGTGTGGAGCCACCTTAAGGCCTCGCGCAGTCTAAAAGCGTAGTGCATCGTAGCGCAGCGTAGCGTATATTATTCAATGAAAGCTTTAGCCCAGTTGAGCGTAAAATTTGCAAAATGAGAGCCGAGCGTAATGATAATATGCATTTATATACATACAGCCGGGAAAAAGTAAAGTATTTAAAGTGAAATGTTTGGTTGCTTAAAAGTTAAATTATGGTGTCTGTAAAAATGTGTCGTTTATTATTGTAAGAAAATATTTTCCTTAAAAAGAAAGTGTTTTTCAAGAAGAAGAGAATCGGCATACATGAAATTAATAAACTACAGTAAAAATGTGGGGAATTTCATCATTTGTATCCACAACCTAGAGAAATTCTATGAGTATGCCAGAATGTCCACTGAAACTTTTGATTATATACTAGGAAACATTAAAGGTGATATTAGAAATCAAAAAACAAATTTTCGTGAACCAATTTAACCAAAACAGTTTTTTAAAAAAAAATTAACCGACTTCACAGAAAGTACTAAAAAGCTTAAAATAATTTTTAATTTTATATCTATTACGACATTTTGAAGTCGGTGCAAATTAAAGAAACAAACCAAACTACAACGAAAGTACTTAATCGTCCCTTTTTATGATCCCTTGAGCTGAAACGTTTAGGTAAATTTATATAGTATCTTCGATTATGGTTGGGTAGTTGTTTTGTTTCTTTAATCTGCACCGACTTCAAAATGTCGTAATAGATATAAAATTAAAAATTATTTTATGCTTTTTAATACTTTTTGTGCAGTCGGTTAAATTTTTTTTTAAAAACTATTTTATTTTTCACTTTTTAGTGTCCTTTACTCTGTACAACAAAAAAAGAACCATCCAAATCGGTCCACTCGTTAAAAAGTTAGGTTCAACCCCACCTCCCACCCCTACCCCACCAAAATTTTTTTGGACATGTGACCACCTCTGAAGTATGACCTACCAAACAAAAAAAGAATCATCAAAATCAATTCATAATTGGCGGAATGATCGCGTAAAAAACATACAAAAAAACATACAGTCGAATTGAGAACCTCCTCTTGAAATCGGTTAAAAAGAAAGACTGATTGTTACTTTAAGGTAGGTACATTTAATTTTAATTATATGTATATAGAAATGCTCCGATTGTAACGTAATAAAATAACAAATGTTCATCATACTCATAAAATAACAAATAAGAAATAGTCATGTAAATTAATTTTGAAGTGATAATATTAATAGTTAAAACTCTATCTGCAGAAGAAGTTGAATCATCATGTGTATTTCAAAATAACAATTTGGATTTCATTTCGTATTTGTAATTTTTGTGCTTGAGTAAATTGCTTCATAAATGGAAGTAAACTTTTGAAAAATAAAAAATCCTCTCCTTTCTCCTCATTTTACTCTTGTAGAATATCCATTTCCAATAATCTTAGTTTTTTATACTCTAAACGAATCATCTCCCCAGTATCACTATCCCTGGTGTTGTTTTATTCGTTTTCGAACTTTTGATGTTTTTTTCCATTATCATTGACACTAAATTAAATTTTAGTTTGAATTTCAGAATCAGCAGCTTGATCGCTAGGTGTTAAAATATTACTTCCTAATTCCAAAATAGCTACATCTCCATCTTACGTAGAGTTGTCAGTCAAAAGAAGTCTTTCGGAGATATTTCCTGCTGTTTCTGAAGGCATTAATTGACTTTTAATAAATAACATCAAGTCACCAAACTTGAATTTTACAGCAATCGATTCTGATGCAGCAGACCAGATGGTGCTTTCGGTTCATTTTTAAAAGCACGCCGATACCAATATCGGTAAAGGACCAATCCTTTAAATATTTTCATTTCTTCTTACACTCTTCTTCTGCAACAAGAAAATATTAACATATTATACATTTGATACAAGCATTAGAAATTTACAATATTTCTTCTTCATTCAAGTTATTTGTCTACTGGAATGTCATTTCGTGGACAAAGTTTTCGAATGGGGGAAAGTACGATAAGAAATATGATTAAAGAAACATGCAAAGCAATATGGTCAAAACTGTTTCCTATACATTTGCAAATGCCCCCAGAAAAGTCATTTAAAAAAATACATATTATAAAAAAAATATCCTCTTACAAAAATTTTGATTTCCCTAACTGCATACTAGAAATCGATGGACAACATTGCAAAATACGATGTCCTCCAAAATCCTGTTCACTATACTAGAATTACAAAAAATATTTTTCAAACATATTTGGTTTTTTGAAAAAACACTGAAAAACATTTGCTTTTTGTTCTACAAAATTTATTAATAAATATTTATCTAGCGACGCGTTTCGTCCTCTTAAGACATTATCAAGCGTCTTATTTTTTAATAAATTTTGTAGAACAAAAATCACATGTTTTTCAGTGTTTTTTTCAAAAAACCAAATATGTTTACAAAATCATTCTACCAAGTGCCGACCAAAACGTCAATTTTTTCAATAAAAAATATTTTTCTATTGTATTACAAGGTGTTTTAGACTCACGGTGTAGATTTATTTTTGTAGAAGTTGGAGCTAAGGGAAGTCAAGCCGACGGAGGCACTTTTGCATCCTCAGATTTATATAAGGCAATTGTAACTTAAAAACTGCAAATACCAAATCAAACGTATTTGCAAAATTCGAACATAGAAGCTCCATATGTGTTCGTTGCCGATGAGGCATATCCGTTAACTCTATTTATGATGAGACCATTTCCAAGGAAAAATTTAAATTTAAATATCCAACTCTTTAATAAACATTTACGCCGCTGCCTTCAGATTGACATTATCATTAATATGTTGGCGTGCCGGAACTGTGGATACTGCAGGAAGTCCGCATCACCCTCCACGTGGGGCGGCTGGAAACAGTCATGTAGTTTACTATAGACTGGATTATAATGACGGGCCGAGAGACAGTCACTCTCTTGATCAAACCAATCCAGGGTGTAAAGCGACTACCGTGCCCATCGGATAGTTTACAGCTGGGGTCAACTAGCTGTATTCCAACGGATCCTCCTTGATACCTATGCACCTCAAGGACCACCATGATAAGGGGCTCTACCATGGGTGATCCCCCCAACGCCACAATATCTCGAGACCATGAGTAACGCCTTGTCGTGAAAATGGTCGATCATGAATATTGTAACATGTACTGTAGTATGGCAAAGGTTACGTGACGAAAACGAAATCAAGTTGTGCAAAGCGCTTGTCCAGAATTTCGGAAACCAGGAAAACGTCGGATGCCGTATGAAGTCAAGGCCGACTTAAACTTGTGGTGACTTAGTGTGGTGAAAATTAATAACGGAAATTGCTAGAACTAAGTTGCTGAACTTTCTAGAATTAAGCTAAGTAGTATAAAAAGTGCTGAGAGCAGCCTAGTCAGCTGGTTGTATTTTAACCAGTGAAGATATAAGTTCTAATTGTTAAAGTGATACGTAATATTGTGAAGAAAACGTGTAAAGGAAGTTGTTATACGAACTAGTTAAGTTAAGTGAATAAAATTTTAAACATTTGTAATTGAAAATAAGTGTCTTAATTAATCCGTCGAGCCCGAAGAGCCCCCTTTACGTTACAATATAAATATGCAGAAAAAACACCCAGTCTCGGATAAAACCGAGACTACTACTTCGTTCAACCGAAAAGGGCAGACCCAGCCCACGGGTTAAGTGGGCAACATTCTCGCGCCTCCTCCAACACATCTGAGGCCAACACGGTGGCTCCCTCCAAGGAGTCCTGTGAACCCCCTTCCTCGAGGAAAGTACACGCTACTGCCAAGGACTCCAAACCCGGTAGTAGTAGCACAGTTACTCCTCCCTCTGCGAAACCTGCGCGTGGTAGCACGTCCCTGTCCAAGCCTAAAACACCCGGTCATACATCCACCAGCGCACCTCTCAGGACATCCCAGTCCAAATTAGCGATCACGAAGCAGAAGGGAAACGCCTTAACGGTGGCCTTCAAAGAAAGATGGACTGCGCTTATAATCCTGCGCAAAGTGAGCTCCGTCTCTAAGGAGAAACTGACGGAGAAGGACAAATCCTCTCTTCACTGGGCAAATAAGATTATTGCCCAAGGTAACGCTTCGGCCTCTAAAGGCCCAATACAGTACAAGCTATCCCGAAGAGGTTGCGCTCGCCTAACGAGCCGCAGCCATCTTCCAAAAGGATTAAGGCGACTTGCCCCTTTCCTATACAGCTAAGTCCTTCAGCGAGATAACGAAGGATAGCTTAGTAAGGGCGATTATAGATCGCAGCACCGCGGACGGCTCCATCACGCCAGATAAATGGAAGATGGTGGAGGTCGCGTTGCTGGAGGTCTATATGGAGGTTCTCTCATTGAACCCTGGCCCTCCTCCATGCATCAAGGCCACATTAAGCTACTTGCCTGCTCTGACCAAAGTTCGGCGGAGCTTCTTGACCAGGCAATTTCCCGTCTCGGTGAAATGTGGACTGGCGCAAGAATTAAAGCTGTTCCCAGGGATAATATCCCTTGTAGACCTAGGTAACGGGCCTGGATACTGATCGAACCTTCGGATCCTTTATAGATCCTAAAGTTCATCCAAGTAGCCAACCCTGGGTTACCTACCCATGACTGGAAAGTAGCCCAGGTAGGTGAAGTCAAGGAAAACTCAAGGCAGGTCATTGTGATCCTAAATGAGCAGTCCTTTGCCCCACTTGCTGAACGCAATGGCATTATTTGCTATAGCTTCAGCTCAATTAGCCTAAAGGTCTATGAAAAGGACCTAAGGCGCTCAACACTGCTAGTAAACAAATGGAGGATTCAGCAGCATCCGCAAGCAATACCACTGCAATAAGACTGCTGACATCACTGTGATATCGTCAGCTAGACAAAGTGATGATAAGAGTGGTCCAAGTTAACCTTCATTACTCGAAGGCAGTGTCCGCATCCCTTCTCCTTTGTCTTGCACAAAAGGAGAAGAACTTATCCTTGTCCAAGAACCTTGGGTCATCAGAGACAAGCGGACCCAACATGAAGGGGTATAAGCTCTTCTACTTACAAGGTACAGGTAAACCAAGGTCATTTATCCTCACTAAGAATAATATCAATGCCCTTATTCTTCCTCAGTTCAGTGATAAGGACACTACAACAGCCATACTGGAGCTCAGAAACAACAATATCTGGATAACCCCCAGTTATATGGCGCACGATGTGGCGGACATTCCTGGTTCTACACTTAGGAATGCGGTCAAGTAAGCCACAAAACGAATGAAGACGCTGGTGATCGGAGCACACGCCAACGCATATCATATAGTCTGGGGCAGCTCGGACGTCAACGAAAGAGGTTACTTTACGTTTTTATTCTCGGAACTAACCTCCAGATGTTAAATGTGAGTGCAGAACACACTTTTACTAACTCAATTAGGCAGGAAGTTTTAGACATTACGTTAGTCTCGGAACAATCCGCCCACTTAATAACTGAGTGGAAGATATCCAAGGAACTATACTTCTCCGACCACGCCTATATCGAATTTGGGATAACACTTCATAAGCAGTTGTGTTCTCCTTATAAAAACAGGCTCAGCACAAACTGGGACCTCTACAGGATGGTCCTCAGCAAAAGCCTGCCTATCACAGGTCCACCTGTAATTGAAAACAAACAAACCCTTAACAAGGTGGTGGACACTTAGACGCTTGCGTGTAATGCGGCGACACAAATTTCTTGCACCGACAGGGTGGTCGAGTGAGATCATGACCCTAAGAAAGGAGTGTCGTAAACTTTTCAACCAAGCGAAAAGAACCAATGTCTGGACTTCTTATAAAGAATGCCTCAAAAAAGTTAAGAAATTTATTAGGAAAGCAAAGCGATCCTCGTGGGAGGGCTTCTGTAATAAAATCGAAAGCTCCTCTGAAGCGAGTCGTTTGCGGAAAATCCTCTCATCCGCCCATCACCACAAGCCTCTTGACCAAATTGATGGCAGTTGGACTTCATCCAGTTTGCTGGAGTTATTTGTCAACACGCACTTTCCGGGGTGCTTTAAGTTGAGAAAACTGAAATGGGCGATAAGCTTCAAGCTCTATAAATCACCGGGTTTAGATGGCATCATCCCAGCTGAACTACAATTAGCTTCCGATATACTGATTCCGTGGCTAATGGTCATTTATGAGGCTTGCCTCAACCTCACTTATATTCCATCCTCATGGACGAAGGTGAAGGTGGTCTTTATCCCTAAAGGAGGAAATCCCTCACACTATAAGCCCAATGATTTTAGGCCCATTAGTCTCTCCTCCTTCCTGCTCAAAACCTTGGAGAGACCCTTAGATATATATATTAAAGAGACAATAAATCCTTCCAGGTTGGCTCTTTCGCAACATGCATACACCAAAGGTAAGTCCGTAGAAACAGCCCTGTACGAACTTACCATAATCATAGAGCTTTCACTACTACAAAAAGCATACTCACTTGCAGCCTTCCTTGATATTGATGGTGCCTTCAAAAATATCAGGTGAGAGGCGATAATGGCATCATTGAGGAGGCTTGACATTGACGATCCACTCATCGAACTTATTGATCTTATGCTAAAAAAGCAAGGTCATTCTCAAGTTTGGGAGGATCCATTATCCAAAGAGTGGTAACTAGAGGTACCCCTCAGGGAGGAATCCTTTTACCAATCTTATGGAACTTAACTTTGAATGAGTTACTCACAGACCTGGAGCTGTCCGGTCACAAGGTTATCACTTACGCCGATGATATTGCCCTGATATGCTCAGGTTAGCACCCCAACAAACTGGCTGAAGTGTTACAATACGTCCTCTCCAAGATTTTATCATGGAGTGATGAGTGTGGTCTGGGTATAAACCCGAACAAAACAGAGTTAATACTCTTCTTTCGGAGAGATAAAACTCCTATTAACTACCCTACACTAAACGGGGTTAGGCTGAGACTGTGTAATCAGGTTAAGTATCTAGGTCTAGTCCTAGACAGAAAATTTACCTGGAAGCCTAACATCCAGGAAAGAGTACGGAAGGCCACAGTAGCGCTGTACTCGTGTAAGAAAGCCGTTAGGAAAACATGGGGTATGGAGCCACGCATTGTGCATTGGCTCTATACAAGTGTCATACTGGTGGCCGGCACTAAATATATCAACCCATCTCAAAGCAATGGATAAAGTTCTGACGATGGCAACACTGCTGATAACAGATGCCCTTAGAACCACACCTTCTAAAGCCCTGAACACTGTTCTCCACCTTCTACCGTTCGATCTCTTTGGTAAGCAAACCGCATCCTCAGCCGCCATTAGGCTTAAGTCAATCCAGACCTGGAAGCGAACTGACTTTGGTCACTCCAAATTATTGGACAGATGAACTGCCAGCAATATCGACTATACCTCGCCCAAGCCTTTCTTTGGAACAAAATTTGACTCCTTTCTTCCCACCAGATCGGAATGGGAAGGAGGTTCTCCCCGTTGGGGGCAGTCGATGCATCTCTACACTGACGACTCCAAATTGGAAGGCAAAGTGGGTATAGGTATCTTTTCGGAACATTTGGACCTCGATGTCTCATTCCGCTTGCCTGACTGCTGCAGCTTGTTTCAGGCGGAAATCATGGCTATAAAAGTTGCGGACACGCCTGAGTCATCGAACGCTACCTACAGACAATATATGTATTTTCACAGATAGTGAGGTCGCTATTAAATCGCTCACGGGAGTATACACTACCTCCAAAACGGTTATAACATGTCGCTCGGCACTAAATGACATAGCTGACATCTGAAAGTACGGCTCATATGGGTGCCTGGACATAGTGATATTCCGGGATATTGCAGAGCCGACGAACTAGTGACAATCGGTACCACTCGTCCTGATTCGGACATTAACCACCAGCTGGGTAAACCGCTGGCCACATGCAAACTGGAAATCTCACAGGAGTCTCTCAGGATTGCAAATACTAATTGGCAGGAGGAACACACCTGCCTGATTACCCGACAGATATGGCCAAAGCTTGACTCTAAACGGTCAAGGAAGCTCATCTTACTCGGACGCAAAACAATTAGCAGTACCGTGGCCGTTATCACGGGTCACTATCTCATAAGTAGACATGCCGATAGACTGGGCGCTCCTTCAAACGACTTCTGTAGGAGTTTCCATGACGAAGAGGAAGAGGAAACCATAATTCACCTCCTTGGTAACTGCCCGGCCCTAGCCAACCGTAGGAACCGATTTCTGGGCTCCCCCTTCTTTGAAAAGTTAACCGAGCTAGGCTTTACACCCTTCCCAACCTAGTCAAATGTATTTTGACTTCCCGAGAGCTGGTCCCACTGGATACAGGGAGCTGGCTCGGTGCACACGGGACAACATTTCCACCCTCTTATATCTTAGGTTATTTTTATGGGGGTTGCTAAAATTTTTGTAGGCTCAACGGTATCATAATGGGCCTCTGTGGCCTAAGTGTGCCTTTCTAAGGCATCCACTTAAACCTAACCTAATGAACATTTATCAAAATCACGACGTTGCATTGAATGTGCCTTCGGAATCTTGGCAATGCAATGGCGGCTTTTAACAAAGGAAATTGAAACGAATGTTCAGACGGAAAATTTGATTACTAAAACTATGTGCTTATTGAACAATATTATCATTGATCAGGAAAAAATTGACTATTATTACGATTTACACGACATAAATAATTGCAATAAAAACAAACTGAACATGGCAAGGGATAGGAGGTACAATAACAACAAATATTGTGCAAATGAAATTCGTAACAACTTCACTTTTCTTCAAATAAAACTAATTAATGAAGTCAATAAAACTGTCATAATTAAAATAACAAAATCTGTACATAACGCTGGTCCAATGCACACTTCACTTATTAAAGTTTCGCGATCCATCTTAACTTCTCAGCGAATCAATCAAGACTGTCGCTTTCTATGTTTTGGTATGTTTGCGGTATACGCAATCTCAAAGAAACAATGAATTTGAAAAAAACGCACACTGCGCTATGCTTTTAGTTTGCGCGAGGCCTAAAGCAGTATGTCGGTATTAATATAGTAATAATTACCACATGAAATGTGTAATTCACAAAATGGAGGAGCTAAATGAGACAACAAATAAAAATATTTCAAATATAATAATTTTATTGACATTTCCTAACCACTTTAATACAATATATCCAATGGCAAAACTTTTAATAATACTTAATAGCAGAAAATTTTCGAAATTTTTGTATTTCAATAAATTAATGTAATTTTAAGGCGAATGAGTTTTATGGGGCTACAATAGTAATTATTACAGAAAGTATTGTTTGGCACTTGAACTTAATGTTTCGTCTGACTATACGTTTTTACGAAAAATTATGGAGTAGTTTTAAGATTTCTATTGAATTCATTTACATTCTCAAAAACGTAGAAGTGTGACAATGTACAATGATAATGCATATAGACAACTGTGTTAATTCATTTGTATACATAAATTTATGGATATGTGCAATGATGTTTCAAGGATCGTAATTCGAGTAATAATAACTTACAAACATGGTCGTCACTTGTTTGGTTCGACTACTTATAACCACAGTACTACTTGTTCTTGCAACTTAAGGTAAAGAAGTTACTAGTTGTGACCTTAAGTCCCTTTTACCCTTATAAGATGTAGTAATAACCCAGTTGTACTGCTTGGAAGGGACGATTAAATACTTTAGTTGTCGTTTTTTGGTTTGTTTGATTTGCACCGATTTCAAAATGTCGTAATAGATATAAAAATTCAAAATTATTTTATGATTTTTAGCACATTTTGTGAAGTGGGTTCAACTTTTTTTAAAAAACTATTTTATTCTTCACTTTTAAGTGCCTTCTACTCTGTACATCGAAAAAAGGACCATCCAAATCGGTCTGCGCGTTGCAAAGTTAGGTTCTACCTCCACCCTACCCCCACCCCACCAACATTTTTTTCTCGTAGTATCAACCAGAAAACATACTCTACCCAACAGAAAAAGAATTATCTAAATCCCCCCCCACAAGAGGCCAAATTTTTTTTGTCCTATTAGCAAGGGGGATCATACTCTGTACAAGAAAAAATTACTATCCAAATGTGTCCACGCGTTACAAAGTTAGGTTTCACCACCGCCCCTCAGAAAATTTTTTTTGTTATGGTACCAATCTACCCAAAAAAAAATCATCAACACCGGTCAACGCGTTACGAAGTTATGCCCGGTCAGCCTTAAAAAAAATACACGTCGAACTTAGAACCTCTTTGTTTTTGGGAAGTCGGTTAGTAAAATCTACATAATTTTCGGAATGTTTCTATATACGTCTCTATTTTTGTTTAAAATATCAGTTTGTTTTCGTATGAGTTGATTTATAAAAATCATTTGCCATAAGAAAAGATAAATATTTTTGATAAGGTAATATTTTAAAAGACATCAAAGCCCATTGTAGTCAGCGTGAAATATAAAACGTGCCTTTTTAATTGAAAAACCACTTAAAGTTTTAAATACAATTTATTCTCTTTTTCGCTTTTCAGTGGTTACTGTTCAGTTCAATTTCCTGTTTGCGTTACTTTGCGGTACTGCTGGATTACAACTGTTTCAAAGTAATTAAAAAATTGAATTATTGGCAAAGGCTTTGATAATACTCATGAAAACGATTTTCATTATACGCCATTTCCGTGGTTTCCCTGTTTGCACAATTGGAAAAGAGGAAATCCCGAAAAATGGAGGAAACGTAAAAATATCTGTACAAATTTATGCGATTGCACTCTAGAGATGGTGTTGATTTCGAGAGGTAAATTTCAGGAGATAAACTTTTTATTTCTTACAGTGCGATTGCAATTTAATTGAAATGAAACAGCTTTTAAAGCTTGAAGTCAAAACCAAAGGTGCCTTAAATTTATATAAAATGTTTCAATGATTTTCCTTAAATTAAAAACAATTCATTTCTCCTATACCTTTACGTTTTTAGTGAACGCTGCTTTTACTAACCTAATATAGGGTGAATCGAAACAAATCACAAATTAAAGAAATTATTTAAAATTGTTTCTTATTAAATTCAATTTTATGAATTATTACGTAACGGACATCTCTCTAAGGTAGCAACATTTCTTATGATATTTAAATTGCGTCTTTTCCATACATATTCACTTCTCTTGGATGAACACGAAACAAGATATTGTAGATAACATTTTAATTTACATCCTTCCCTATATATTTTCTGGTTAAATTTCCTTTATGTTCTTTTAATAGTTCCACCTCTTTTTCCTCCCTATCAAAGCGGCTATCTACCCACCACCAGAAGAAACTGTATACAATCCAGAAAAGGGATGGTTTAAAAAAAAGTTAATCCGGTTTAAAAAAAGCATTAAAAGGCAGAAAATAATATTAAATTTTATGTCTGTTACGACACTCAAATATTTCGTAAATTAAGCAGACAATCGTGACATTGGTGTTGCTAATGGTTCCTTAAGGCTTCATATTTCGACATGTTCTTTTGAGAGCATCTATTCTGTGACTTTGAGACTAGCTGCGCTTCTTCGCTTCTTTGTCTCCAGAATTCATCCGTACACCACATTTGATTACGTTATGCTTTATGTTTCCGCGCACCTTGGAGTTTCGTAGGATAGTGTAGATAGTGAATTGACAAATCACGCAGCGTGGCCTACCGCCTCCCTTGTGCATAAATTTATTCCGAAAAATCGTCCAAACTCTGGGGCTTCTCCAAAAGCTAATTGGCGAAATTACGTTTTGCTACGCTAATGTTATTGGAGTTCCAAGACGACCTGCCTCTATATCAGATCGACCTATTCATGATTTGACGTGGTCTGTCCGACTGAGACCTAGCATTGTGGAATGATCGCCTATGCTGAGTTCTTCGGCCCGGAATACATCATCTTTCTTCGTGATTTTCATCTGATTACATTGGACGCCCTTGACGGGGGAAGAGTACTGTGCACTGTCCATCGTGACATCCCATGCTCTGTTATTGAGCTTCCGGATTCACATGAATTGGAATTGATGTGCGGTGTGCTGTAGTTGTTGAATAACAGTGCGTTTATTGCTGTTGCTTACATTCCTCTGGGAGCGATTGCTTAGTTCTATTTTCTCCTTGGAGATTTTAACTTGCCTGTATTCGGTTATTGAAGCTCTGACTTCCTCCAACTTGTCGGCATCGCGAGCTCTTAACGTTTCATCGACAGCCTTTCTTCTTCTTGAGTTACACATTGTTCCAGCATTGTGAACGATTCTACTTGTTCTCTAGATCTGCTTAGTTCCAGTGTTTCCGTTCTGCAGGATCTCCGATTCACAATAAGCACACCTTTAATTTTAAAAATGCTGATTTTGCCATATTAAATAATTGTTTATTGAACTATAACTGGTCTACTCTTTTTGATGAATGGTATATCGATGTGGCGGTAAGTACATTTTATGATAATCTATCTAACTGTTTCTGGCAATGTGTCCCGATTTCTAAAATAAATAATTATTTTTCCAGTCTACCTGGCTGAATAGTTTAATAAAACAACTTAAGAACATAAAAAATAAAACATGAAAGCGGTTCTGTTCGTCAAGGAACGATGCGGATTTTTAAATTTATTCTGATTTGCGAGATCGATTTATTTCAGAGATTCAATCCGGAGGTATCAGGTTCAAATCCCGCCGACGGCGACTAATTATGAACTTCAATATCGTGCTGGAAGTCAAATGAAGCATGTTAATGCGTTAAGCCGCCAACCGCCAATTTTGACGATTGAAGAGAAAGTTACTGCCACGAGTTCGAGTAGATACGGAAAGATAAATCTATCAAAGTCATTATCGAATGCTTAAGCACGATGAATTTGAAGACTATAGCGTGGAGAAAGATATGCTATTTAAATACGTGGATGGTATCAAATTATTAGTAATTACTGAGATAAAGATTGAGCATTTGATCAGCCAAAATAATTCCTTACTCAAGCTAAAGAAGAAACTGGAAGATTACATTACCTGTTGTATACCATGTATTCTCGCTGTGAAACAGAATCTTAAAGAAGAGTATCTACACCACATATCTAAAGAAGATTTACCTTTAGAGACATAACACGTAGACGCAAACTAAAAAGGGCTACAAGTACATTCTGGCAGTCGTCGATGGATGCACCAAATTTGTTTGGTTATACCCAACCTAGACAACAACTACGGCGGAAGCACTTCATGATTTAAAACTACAAGCCAACGTTCGGAAATCCTAGTCGAATTGTGACAGATAGAAGAACTGCGTTTACGTCCTCCGGTTTCAAACAATAATGCGATGATGAACGGATAAAACAAGTCCAGATTACTACAGGCATACCACGAGGAAACGGGCAGATAGAACAAATCCACAGGATTGTCATTGCGATATTAGCTAAGCTATCAGTTAACTCAGAAGAAGATTGGTATCGTCATATTGGAAAAGTGCAGAGTTGGTTAAATAATTCTTACCAGAGGAGCATAGATACCACACCTTTTCAATTACTTTTCGGCACTAAAATGAAGACAACTGACGATCAAAATTTTGCCGAAATTATTAATCAAGAGAGTATGAAGTAGTGAACTCATGAAGGACCCAACATTACATCTACAGCTGCAGATTCAATGAAACGATTTGTGAACTACGAGTCTGAAGAAGAAGACTACACTGAAGAAGATGATGAAATGGAAGATAATACTAGAATATCATTGCATTCGACAACCCCAGATCAATAATATCAAGCACCCATAAAGTACCTACTTAACCTACCATAAAGCCTTTAAAGAATACGAACCGCCTTAAACCTATCAAACGACGGAAAGTATACAAAACCTTGCAAGTGATAAAAAGCTCGATCATTAAAATAAATCGAATACTTTGGCAACGATGACGATGAATATTATGAAAAATGACGATAGAACAAACAGCGTAGTTAATAATGATGAAGCCGAAGACGAAGTCATCCATGAACACAACCCGATGATGTTAATGACGATAAATACAATGAAGCCAATACCGCTAATGATGACGTAATTATTAAAGACATTCCTCATTTATTTTCATCATTTGACACTGGGATATATTTATGTTCAAATTTATCAGATCCATTAAATATTTGAAAGAAAGATCTTAGATTTGAAAGATTTAAGTGCAAAATGTTATAAAATGCCTGTTTGGATGAAGGATAGAGAAAACGTTGAACCAGATAGATATATTTTAGCAATTTTAATATCGACAGAAAATAAACAAACTTAATTAATTTAGTTAACTCTAATTGGAGTCAATGTTCTTCACAGAAAAAAAATAGTAAACTTCAATAAATTTACAGATAAAACAGAACAACATCAACAATAAGAGTTCACAAAGAAAATGGAAAAGTAAGTTTTTTTTACATTATCTATATTTTTGATAAACAATCTTTTCATCAAATTCTTTTCTAGCTCTCAGCAAGCTAATGAAAATTCTACGGAATGTACCGATTCGTCAAGTTATTCGCAAGAACTAAAGAATAAGCAGCTTGAACCTCATCAACACCAACTCTATCAGGCCCAATCCCATCAACCTCAAGCGCATTATCATCAGCTTCAATCAGTTTCACATACTCAAGCGCAACCACAACAATACCCAGTTTCTCATACTCAAACTCAACCACAACAGCATTAGTCGGTTTCTCATGTACAAGCTCAACCACAACAGCATCAGCCAATGTTTCATTTTCAAGCTCAATTACAAGAGCCATATAAGAACCAACCATTACTAAATAACATCATTTCTCATTTCCAAAATCTGTTACAACATATGGCACAACAAATGTTATAAGAAATATCATTATTACGGTGAGTTAGTTATTTTAATATTATTCAACAAGCTTTTTAGTTATGTATAGTAATTATTTTATTCTATTCACAGAGAAGACAATGCTGTATTAATTGCAAAAGCGGATAAAATTTAAAAAATACATAAAAAGCCGAAAAGAACCCAATTACCCGATGGCTGTCCATTAAACACAATGTAAGACTATAAGGCATTTGAAGAAGGCGGTCACAACCTGAAGAAATGCGTAGCAGCATACCTAAAATGTATTATGACAAAAGAACTAGATAAGAAGTTCAATTGGACTGGGAAAGCATGTAGAGAAAGTGAAGCCTTATACTTTATAACTCGAAATTGATGAGAGTATGTTTCGGTAAGTTATGAGGATAAATCAATAATAGTTAATTAATTAACACTGTAATGCCGTATGTTCAGTATTAATCAAGCAATTTACTGCCAGTATCTCTGCTAGAAAATTTCTAAATTTTGAGATAACATTGATCAAAAAATGAATTTATACTATACACGCGAGTACTTGTAATAAAGTTCTGGTTGATTACGTGTAAAATATAAATGATAATTGTTATTTTACAAAAAATAGAAAATTGATTGTAATTCGAATGTTTATTGGAATGTTTCAGATATAATGAACAATCTTCATAGTTTTAAAAGTAACAGAATCGGTTTGAATTTAAGGAGTCAGTAACAAATGCTTTGAAATCTTATAAGCAAACAGGAAAAAAAATTCAGACTGCAAAAGGAGTTCGTAATGCAATGCGACAGTTAGTTCCGTGAGACATAAAGAAATTATTGGCAATAGTATTAAGTTCATAATAATTTAATTTAAATTTTCCCTTTAAGTGTTGTGATGTTTTATAATTTGAAAATTTAAGTAAATGTTTCTAAACAGGCTAGATTTAGCAAGTGATTGAATTTCTTTCCATCATAAAAAAGTTATTAAGTATAAAATTTTTGTATAAAACGGTTACAATAGGTGTTGTAAGAAAGATTTATTCAGTTGTATAATAATATGATAATATTTATTTTTCATGTTATACCAAATAGAATAAAAAACTTTTGGTGATATTAAAAAGTAAAGTATGACAAATAGCATTAGGTTAATATAATGATTATCTATATTTTCTTTATAAAATGTTCGCGTTAAATAATTTTAAATATTTTAGACAAAAAAATTCCAATATTTAGATTAATGTTTCTTTTTACAAAGTAAAATATATTATTAGTTAAATATTGAAGCTTTTTTTATTTTTTAAATACTTTAATTTTACTGTATATGATGTACGATGATATACGAAGAAGTATGAATGATTGTTCAGAAAACATCATTCAAACGCGGAGTTTGAGTTGAACTACTGACGGGGATAGACGTGCCGCCGTGTCTTGCCCCCCAAAAAAAAAAAAAAACTTTAAATTCGGTTGCGAAAGCGGGATTTTAAGTTAAAAATATTTAAAGTGCTGGTGCCATCTTCGCCGGGGTGAGGGGCTTTTATGCTCTATTTTAAAGCACGGTTTGGTGAGTCCGTTCCTTTTAAATATCTTTTATTTACTGCTGAGCATTTGGCTGCTGCTGGTATTGTTCTCACAGAGGCGGCTTTGCTTCGCATTTGTGGATCCCGTTCGTCAGTCCTTGTGTTTGTGTACGTTTTTGTTTTGTTTTGGGCAAATTAAGACCGGGAGTATGCAAAATTTTTTATTTAATTTTTGCAACATTCGTGGCTTGAAAAGTAACCATTTTTCGGTTTACTGCCACTTGATCGCGGAAAATCCGGCTGTTTTTGCACTAAGCGAAACCAAGGTTGTTTCCGATTCTGATATTAATCAGTATCACATCCCTGGTTATCACTTAGTGCCACTCTTCTCTCCTCAGAGGGGAATCGCGGTTTATGTTAGAAAAGATGTGCCATTCTCCCTTCTCCCTCAATTTTCTTCTACTAATCCAGAATTTAATTATGTCTGGATTAGATTTAAACTCAATCGGCACATCATTCATTTTTGTTTTTTATACCGCAGCCCGAATATGTCTGACACTGACACTGTCTGTTCCTTTGATAAGTTGTCCTCCGATATCGATAAGATTTTGGAAATATCCCCCTCTTCTGAAATCGTTCTTGCTGGCGATTTCAACGTCCACAACACACAGTGGCTCAGGCATTCTTCTACCACAAGCCCGTCTGGAAGACACGTCGAGTTATTTAGTGAGTCTTTTAATTTACAGCAACTGGTTGAGTGTCCGACTCGTGTTCCTGATACTTTAGGGCACAACGCGCATCTTTTAGATCTATTTCTAACATCGCATCCAGAAAAATACTCGGTTTCGGTGACGTCTCCCTTGGGTAATTCGGACCATTGTCTAATCTCCGCTCAATTCTCCATCTCCTCTTTGACAACCACCAACCTAACCTAAATTCCACCAAAAGATTAGTGTGGCATTATAAAAATGCTGATTGGGCGGGACTTAATAAGTATCTCAGAGAGCTGGATTGGTCCGATTGCTTTTCTGTGAGAGACGTTAACAAATGCACCGATTATATCTTAAACATTCTATGGTTTGGAATGCATCGCTTTATTCCTCATAGCTTCAAGAACATCAATCCAACTAACACCAATTGGTTCAATAATGACTGTTTCGCAGCCATTAAAAATAAGGAAGCAGCCTTCCAGGCATATAAATTGTGCCCTTCAGAGGAATTGAGACGTATCTATAGAGATGCGGAATATTTGCAATTCAGCAATTAGTCGGGCTAAGTTCAATTTCGACCAGAACATCAGACGGAAGGTTTTTTCTATCCAAAAGGGTAGTAAGGGTTTCTGGTCTCTAGTAAAAACCGTAAAGAACAATTTCACCTGTTCGTCAACACCACCACTCCTTTATAATGGGAATGTTTTTACTGACTCATTGGACAAGGCCAACCTGTTTGCTGCTAATTCATACTTACCACCTTCATCGCAGCCACTTCCATCTCCACCACAATGTACTAGTAGGCAAAAGACGCTACACTTTCGCACTCGCGAAGTTTTTAGAGTACTTTCAAAACTCGACGTGTCCAAAGCTACTGGCCCTGATGGTTTCTCGCCCCTTTTTTTAAAATGCTGCGCGTCTGCTTTGGCTAAACCTCTGCGCAAACTTTTTCACCTGTCATATTCAACAGGAATGTTTCCAAGTGTATGGAAACTTGCTCATGTCCAGCCGATACTTAAAAAAGGAGAGGCATGCGACACCTCTAACTACAGACCAATTGCATTAACCTCGATCATATCTAAAGTTTTTGAATCACTCATCAACTCTCAGTTGTTGAAATATCTAGAAAACAACCATCTTATCAACGATTGCCAGTACGGTTTCCGCACTGGCCGCTCAACCGGAAACTTACTAACGGCTCTAACGGAACGTTGGAATCATTGTCTTCATAATTTTGGTGAGTCTGAAATCGTCGCTCTTAATATTTCAAAGGCTTTTGATATAGTCTGGCATGCTGCCCTTTTAGCCAAACTTCAAACATTTGGTCTGCAGCCTACCCTCGTTAAATGGATAGAGAGTTTTTTGTCAGGCCGTTCAATCCGTGTAGTAATTGACGGTGTTACATCTGATTCCTACGAAATAAATGCCGGTGTACCTCAGGGTTCAGTTCTTTCACCAACCTTATTTCTTCTTTTTATTAATGATCTCTTATCCCTTACTCTCAATCCTATTTATAGTTTCGCCGACGACAGCACCCTTGCTTTCGCGTACTCATTTGATTCTGTAATGAATTCACGTGGAAATGCTACAGAAGCCAATCGGGAACGCATGTTTGGATCATTAAACAACGACATTTCCATGGTCCTTGCTTGGGGCAGAGCAAATCGTGTTACGTTTAATGCATTCAAAACCCAATGCTGTTTAATGTCCCTTAAAAAACGCCCAGTTCACCCCCAACCCATTTCAGTCGACGGAGTGAATATACCCAATTCACCCTCCCTAAACATCTTGGGTATCGAGATATCCAGCAATCTTAGCTGGACTGATCATATATTTGCAATCGCTAAAAATGCAATGAAATGTTTGGGTTTTCTACAGAGATGTAAGAAATATTTCACCCCACCTGACTTAGCGCTGATCTACAAGTCCCACATTAGGCCTAGACTTGAATATAATTCCCATATTTGGGCAGGGGCCGGACATACCGCATTGTCCGCGTTAGACAAAGTCCAGCGTAAAGCTATTAAGGCACTTTTCAAGTTTATAAACTTCAAAAATTCGATTTTTTTTTTCGCTTAATCAAATGTTTATAGTCTTAAGAATATATGGTTCAAGCCGTTTTTTGATAGCTGCATTATTTCTCCCTCAAAAGAGAGGTACGCGTATCTGACGCTCAAAGTTCTGCGGCAAGTAAATTGGCACGAATGGAGGCAGCGGCGGAAAAAAGGAAGGAGCAGAAAATGTACGAGGCAGACGAGGGCTTACTGTATGGTCCGGGAATCGCGGATTAGGAGTGAGTTCAAAAAAAAGTTAAAAAAAGCGTAACGAAATGACCAAACGCGGCGCGTCACAATCTCCGGCGAGCCGAACGGCACCGTCAACTTTGAGATCAATTTGCCAGAGTTCCAGAATTTGAAACTGGTGTGCGCGATTGAGAGAAAACCGTTGAAGATTTTTTACCGGGATTTTTTTAAGCTTCCAGAAAACTGTTTTCTTGATACCCTCACGGGCCGAAATTATTTTTTTTATTATTTTTTACAGCCCCTCAAACACGAAAAAAATGGCCGAAAAAATTAGACTTTTTTGACAGCGCGCTATAACTAAGAAAAAAAAACTTTCTTAAAACTTTCTCACCGTGAGGGTATCAAGAATTTTATCTATTTTCATAATCTAAAAGGCTTTTTTATTCCAGGTAAACCCTTCGACCTGTATCGTGCACGCCAGATGGACGTGCGCGCCGTGAACGCGCGAGGGGCGGTTCACCCCACACGGCTCCCTTCATTAATTTTCATTCGAAGAAATTCATATGTGTAGTTAAATATATGAAATTTATTGTAGAAAAAAATAGTTTTTTAAAAAAAAGTTGAACCGACTTCACAAAAAGCGCTAAAAAGCATAAAATAATTTTTAATTTTATATCTATTACGACATTTTGAAGTCGGTGCAAATCAAACAAACCAAACAACTACAACAAAAGTATTTAATCGTCATTGAAATTGATCCCCCGTTAACTGAAACGTTCAGGTAGCATTAGGTATTATTTTCAATTGGGGTACTGTAGTTGTTTTATTTGTTTAATTTGCACCGACTTCAAAATGTCGTAATAGATATAAAATTAAAAATTATTTTATGCTTTTTAGCGCTTTTTGTAAAGTCGGTTCAACTTTTTTTTTAAAAACTATTTTATTTTTCACTTTTTAGTGTCTTCTTCTCTATACAACGAAGAAAGAACCATCCAAATCGGTCCACGCGTTAAAAGTTAGTTTTAGCCTCCTCCTAGTTAGTTTAGCCTCCCCCTCCCCCACCACCACCATAGGACCAAATTATTCTCCTATTAGCAATGGGGGATTACACTCTATAAAACTGCAAAAGAACCGTACAAATCAATCCACGTGTTACAAAGTTAGGTTCCACCTCCCTTCTCCCACCTCCACCCCAGCAACATTTGTTTTCTCGTAGCATCAACCAAGGATCATATTTTATCCAATAGAAGAAGAATTATCCAAATAGGTCCACGCGTTACGAAGTTAGACTACCCCTCCCCCTCACCCACACCTTTCACCATAGGACCAAATTATTCTCCTATTAGGAATGGGGGATCATACTCTATACAACAGAAAAAGAACCATCGCAATCGGAACACGCGTTACAAAGTTAGGTTCCACCCCCACCCCCCACCCCAATCCCCCCAAAATTTTTTTCACCTGGTATCAACCACGGAACATACTCTACCCAACAGAAAAAGAATTATCCAAGTCGGTCCACGCGTTACAAAGTTAGACTATGCCTCCCCCCTCCCCCCACCCTGGGCCAAATTTTTTTCTCCTATTAGTAATGGGGGATCATACTCTGTACAACAAAAAAAGAACCAAATTTTTTTGACATGGTACCAATCGGTGAACATACTCTACCCAACAAAAAAAGAATCATCAAAATCGGTCGACGCGTTACGAAGTTATGCCCGGTCAGACATAAAAAAAAAAAAAAAAAATTACGCGTCGAACTTAGAACCTCTTTGTGTTTGGGAAGTCGGTTAAAAAAATCAAGGTCTTAATATTTATTCCCTGAACAAACAAAAATCAAGAAAATAGGCTACTTTTTCTTCTCGTAAACTTGAAAAGTGCCTTAAGCTTATTGGCGATCTCTGAGGGTCTTGACTCTCTGGAGCATCGACGGAATATCGGTTGTCTCTCAGTCTTCTATCGTTATTTCCATGGCCGTTGTTCTAACGAAATTGCTAGCCTGATTCCTTGTAGACACATGACAACGCGCGATACAAGATCAACAAGTCGCTCCCACCCCTATACTCTCCAGGTCAAATTTGGACGTACCGTCAAATTTCGGGAATCTTTTCTAAGCAGAACAACACGAATGTGGAACAGTTAACCATCTGCTGTTTTTCCCTCGTCTTATCAGCCTTAAAACTTTCAAACGGGGCGTACATCGACACCTCCTTAACCCAACCTCCTAACCCATTTCCCGCATCCTTAATTCCTTTCCTGCCAAGGCTGTGCTTAAGCATCATAGGGCATCCCCTGAGCTTTGGCATCATCATATAAAAAAAAAACGCCATTTGAAAACAAGCGTCGTTTCAAGCATCACTCAACTGTAATAAGTGAAGTTGAATGTAATACCATGAATGAATTGAATGTAATGGCATTCTTGGTGGAGACCTGACAAATTGTCTTACAATGTTCAAAAGAGAAGTTATGACCAAAGATCTTTCTCTTCATTTCGATTGGAGGTGGAAACGAAATTCACAAAAAATACCCCTATGTAACTCGATGTTGATGAGAGTATTTTTCGTTGAGCTACATCCTAGTTACTTTGCCAATAAAAAATCATTATTTTACTAAAAAATTTACATTTAATAGTAATTACATTATTATTAATTGTAATGTTTCAGATTCGATAAACAATCTTCCAACATTCAGACATCAGCAAGTTACTCTGCAATAATAGAGAAAGCCGTTAATAAGGTCAAAGAACTCGATGCATGGGAAAGTCTGTATATCGCACAGAACAGAAATGTTATAATAAACAATGACTATGGACCAATAAATTCTGCACTTTTCAAAATCAGCTCAAAATAAACGGTAACAGATTATGACAATAACCTTTCCTCAGCCGGAGTTCAGATGATGTTTTTAGTATGCGACTGCTACTGAGGATGACGTGAACGCGCGCGTCGAAATGCATTTAGCTTTTTTAAAATCGTTAGCAAACCTTTTATTAAGGTTTAAGTAAAAAAATTTTAAATTGTGACGGTACCGTTAAAGGTGATTATTTATTTATTTATTGTGTAGTTAATAGTGCCGTCGGTGTTCAATTTGTTATGACATACGAGTTTGTTTTTTATGATATAAAATAATATTTTTAATGGTGCACATTGGTTCACACAGAATATATTATTAATTAATAATATAAATTCAATTATAATTAGATATTAATATTTCATTAATTATTCTATTTAATAAACCCGCCAATCTGTCCACATATATTTAATTTTTATATACTCAGATTATTGTCATGCATCAACAATTTGCTGGCAATTTGTGGGAACCGTATGCTGTTAAGATTACATTATACTGTCCGGTTGTCGACAATTTGCCCGAATACTTATCGTCACTATATGCCGGTATATTGACCTAATATTGCTAGAAATAAATTCGGGCATAACTTACTTTAATATTTTTGAACATTTGTCAGAATATTATACCAGCTTTGAGTTCTATAATTTTAACGTCAAAATGCACCGTCATTGCCGACTATTTTTCCGATTTATTCTGGTATTTTTACGTTTAATTTTCAGACATATTCTATCTGGGTTGCAAACCTTAACAAACAAAAACGGGACAATAAAAATTTCAACCAGCCCAACGAATGCAACCTTGCTTTCGAGAATGGAAAGCAATCATTGGTTCAGTTCATCAGCAATTCGACATCACAAAGAAATGCTCGGTACCTCTCACGTTCTTCTTACGAAAACTACAGCTCTTAGTAACACGTTACTCAGTTTTCGACCGAGAACTACTCGCGATATACCTTTCAATAAAACACTTTCGTCATTTCTTCGAAGGTCAAGAAGTTTCGATATACACTGACCACAAGCCCCTCACAGCAGCTATAACATCAAAAACCGAACATTACAGGAAAGAAAAACGTTGTGGTAATACGAAAACAGCAACTATAAATATTTCCGGATTTCTTGTAAAAGAATGAACGAAATTACAAAAAAAAAAGACGATGAACTTAAGTGTCTAGCGTACTACGGGAAAATGGAAACTAGACTTAGTCAATCTTCCTGATATCTACCTGAGTTGGTGTGAAATATTTTGAATAAAAATCGCCCCTACATTCCAGCTGGCTTAAGACAAACAGTCTTTAAATCGATCCACGGTATATGCCATCCGGGAATACGAGCAAACAGAAAACTTTGCGCATATATGTATATAATTATTGGTCACACACGAACGTCCACGTAGCTTCTCGGGCAAAGTTTTGCACAGCTTGCCAGAAATCTGAAATTGTCCGGCATACTAAGAGTCAAATAGAGAACATTGACCGCTACCAAAACGATGCGAACATTTCACAGGAATTTAATAGGACCTTTACCAATATCACGCGGATTTAGTTACATATAGCCCATCTTGGGCCGTTTTCCTACCCGCCGAAAGACTGTACGAGCTATATAATAACAAAAACGTTTGTCAACAATTACGTGCAAGATTTGGATGTCCTTTAGAAATCACGACAGACCAAGGTGTTCGCACGTGTACATCGTCGGTTAAAGGCCGACGTAACTCACTTCACTTAAGTGATGAACTTCCATTTGTCTTATTAGGAATGCAAACTTCCGTGAAGGAAGATCTCGGTTGTTCTCCAGCAGAATTAGTTCACGCGAACCTTGAAATACCGGGCGAAGTTTTCGTCAAGAATACAGTCGAACCCCCAACTAATCTTATTGACCATAAAAGCCACAGAAGATTTTCGTCCCAAAAAAAATATACTAAGCGTTTTATTGATCGTCGAAAACTCATAGAATAAAACAAAATTAAATTTTTTTACCCAAAGGGGGGTTATGTGGGGACTTTAAAATTAATTTCAATTTTAAAAATCAATTTTGTTACCAAAGTCACCAAATCCACCACGACAGCTGAGTGGTTATGAAACGGAACCCAAAACAAACGCTACCATTGTTTTCCCATTTTTAACCTTTCTCCTGCACTTCATTTAGCACGGTGAAATGGGACAAGCGAAAGAACGGTTCAATTTATATTTACCATCTCGTGTATTTATAGTTTGTTTAAGCTTTTAATAAGAGTTAAATAAAGTAGTAGTTAGGTTTAAAAAACAAGTGGGACGAACTACCACTCATTATATTTGTACTAGTTGCAATATTGGATTACATCTAACATGCTGTTATTATATGTAAATAGAGACTTATTAGTAGGTACACCTACTACTCGTATTGTCTTTTCATATGTAAAACTATGGAAACTCGATTATACGGGATTCGATTAACCGGGACACTCAGATAACCAGGAGATTTTCAACTGTTGACTATTTACTCTATAACCCGAATTCACTTTATTATCCGTGATGATACAGATTTTATACCATTCACATCATGATTTCACTTGATTATCTGGACTTGTATTCGCGATACCTTCTTTTTAAAGCAATACCTTAAATATTTGTCGCATTCATGGAGTAGTTTTATTTGCAGGTGAATTAATGTCTAAAGTGTTATTGCAAGATCTGTGCAACTTAGATAAACTTTTAGTTAAAAATGGCTTCAACTATGTCAACAAATAAATTAATAAGAAGAAAAAGGAATGTGCTTTCAATTAAAGAAAAAATTGATATTATAAATGACTTAAAAAGGGCGTCTCTGTGCATAATGTAGCGGAAAAATTGGCCAAAACACGGTATACGATTTAAAAAAATCAAGATAGGATTCTGAAATTTTCTGCGGAATGTGATTCTGTAAAATGTCTAAGCAAAAGAAAAGTTTTAAAACGCGCTGAAAACCCACTTGTTAATAGTGCGACTTACGAGTGGTTTCACCAAGGAAGGTATAAAGGTGTCCTTATTTCAGGACCACTGATTATTGAGAAGGAATTACATGAAAAACTAAAAATTGAATCGAGATCCGAATATTCCCAAGGATGGCTGGGAAAGTTTAAAAATCGTCATGGAATACATAGTCTGAGAGCAACAGGTGAAAAGCAATCTGGTGACTACATAAGCGCAACTTGTTTTGTGGAAGAATTACAGCAACTTATAAAAGATAAAAACTTGACCAGTGAACACATTTACAACGCCGATGAGACGGGTATTTTTTGGAAAGGCTTACCACGAAATACATTAGCTTGTAGTACTGAAAGTCCTGTGAAAGGTTTGAAAGATTCCAAGCTTTGCAAAACAGCTCTGGGTTGCTCTAACGCTGCCGAATCCCACAAATGCGCCCACCAACCTTCAAGAAAATTAACGATTTACCAGGCATATATAAATCAAATAAGAGAGCATGGATAACTCAGGAAACATTTTTGAAATGGTTTAACAAATACTTTGTGCCAGATACAAGAGAACATTAGGTCTGTTCACGTACTTTTTGATCAGAAATATTCTGAGTAAAAATGTTAAATAGCAGAAGGTACCAAATACCAAGAGTACGTGAACAAGTTTGAGTAGTCTTGGACAAAAACTAGAGCAACAACTGTCAACTTTTGATCGAAACATTACATCCAGCTGGATTAACTGTGATTTTAATGCTCCAGTATTTGCAGTGATGTCAGAAGACGAAATTGTAGAGGCATTTACTGAACTGGAACAGATCATCAGTGACGATAGCTCAGATGAGGAATTCGCATTACAGCCGAGAATTTCAATAACGGAAGCAATAGGTGCATGTAACACGTTATCTAATTTTCTAAAAATTACAAATGTGATGATATTTCTTGACAAGATAAAATGAAAGTTAATAGAAATTTTATGTAAAAGTAAATTTAAAAATCAGAAACAAGCTCAAATGTAAAACTATTTTTAAAATAATTAATCCCTTGCACATAGGGTCCAATATACATCCATATGTGCATAAATATTGTAACGAAGTTACAAAACTTGTCAGCAGCAGCGGAGGAGGTAAGGGTTCTTAATCACAGCCAGACCACCTCCGGCACTAATATAGCTAAATTACTTCAATTCCCGCTCCCCGCAACCGCCCTGAAGTCATAAAAGGACACAAAACCTGTTAACAGTAGGGGGCTAAACCTGTCAACAGCAACGGAGGATATAAGGGTTTTTAAGCACCGCCACACCCCCGGGGCACTAATATAGTTAAACTACACCAATTCCCTTCAGCGGTAAAGCACCATTTTTCCCCAATAGCACCGTGGGAAAGTAAGAATTCCGAATGCGGGCAGAGCCCCCTGGCACTATATTAGAAGCGCTCATACCGTGGATCAATCAGTCGTCGCTGACCAGTTCTAGCAGCAAGAGCTCTCCGAGGAGAAACCAACCGAGGTAAGAAAATTATATAACGATAAAATAGTTTTTAGAAAAAAAGTCGAACCGACTTCACAAAAAGCATAAAATAATTTTTAATTTTATATCTATTACGACATTTTGAAGTCGGGGCAAATCAAAGAAACCAAACAACTGCAACAAAAATATTTAATCGTCATTTCTTATGATCCCGTAAGCTGAAACGTTCAGGTAGTATTATGTATTATTTTCAATTGTGGTACTGTAGTTGTTTTATTTGTTTAATTTGCACCGACTTCAAAATTTCGTAATAGATATAAAATTAAAAATTATTTTCTGCTTTTTTGAAGTCGGTTCAACTTTTTTTTAATAACTATTTTATTTTTCACTTTTTAGTGTCTTCCACTCTATACAACGAAGAAAGAACCATCCAAATCGGTTCACGCTTTAAAAGTTAGTTTTAACCCCCAACCCCACCTCAATTCCACTAAACTTTTTTTCTCATGGTATCAATCAAGGAACATACTCTACCGAAAAGACAAGGAATCATCGAAATCGGTCCACGCGTTACGAAGTTACTACCCCTCCCCCACCACCACCACCATAGGATCAAATTATTCTCCTATAAGCAATTGGGGATCACACTGTATACAACAGCAAAAGAACCATCCAAATCGGTCCACGCGTTACAAAATCAGATTGAACCCCCACACCCCAACTCAAAAGAAAAGAATTATCCAAATTAGTCTACGCGTTACAAAGTTAGACTACTCCTCCCCCACCATGGACTAAATTATTCTTCTATTAGCAATGGGGGATCACACTATACAACAGCAAGAGAAACATCGAAATCGAACTACGCGTTACAAAGTTAGGTTACACCCCTGCCCCACCACCACCCCACCAAAATTTTTTTCTCGTGGTATCAACCACGGAACATACTCCCCCACCCTAGGCCAGTGTTTTTTTCCTATTAGGGGATCATACTCTGTACAACAAAAAAAGAACCATCCAAATCGGACCACGCGTTGAACTGAGAACTCAACTAACTTACGTGAGACATACTCCTTAAATTGTATGTCGTTCCTGCTGTTCATACTTCAGCGAGTATGTTTTTATGATGTATATGTGATCGCTACAGCTATCATATACTCACAGCGATCATACAAACTATGTCCGATACGGAAAAAAGGGAAAATCTCCGGCATACCTAATACCGGCATAGTAATATTCTAAGTAGCGGCGTGACTATCTGTGAAAATACATATGTTATCTTTGGGTAGCGTTAAATGATTCAGGTGGTCCGCGGGTACTTTTAGAGGCATTATTTCCGCCTGAAGTACGCTGCATTAGTCAGGTAAGCGGAATGAGATATTGAGTTCTAAATGTACCGAAAAGATACCTCCACCTACTCTGCCTACTAGTTTGGAGCCGTCAGTGTAGAGCTGCACTGACTCCTCTCATTGGGGTGGATATTCCTCCCATTCCGACCTGGTGGGAAAGGAGGAGTCGAAAATTTAGTTGCAAAGAAAGGCTTGGACGTATACGTAAGTATAGGTAGTATGACACTTGTATAGAGCCAATGCACAATGCGTCGCTCCATACCCCATCTTTTCCCTATTGTCTTCTTACACGAGTACAGCGCCACTCTAGCCCTCCGTACTCTTTCCATGATGTTAGGCTTTCAGATTAGTTAGGACTATACCTATATATTTAACGTGATTACACAGTTTCAGTCTAACCCCGTTTAGTATAGGGCAACTCATAGGAGATGTATTATGTCTCAGAGAGAAGAGTATTAACTCTGTTTTGTTCGGGTTTATGCCCAGACCACGCCCATCACTCCAGGATAATATCATGGTGAGGGCATGTTGTAACACTTCGGCCAGTATGGTGTGGGTGCTTTCCTGAACATATCAGTAACTCATCCAGAGTTATGTTCCACACGAGTTGTGAAAGGATTTCTCTCTGTAACGACTCTTTGAATATAAGAACCTCCCAAACTGGAGACTATGACCCTGCGTTTCAGCATGAGGTCAATAAGTTTGCTGAGAGGATCGTAAAAATCAAACCTCCTTAAGGAAGCTATTGTCGCCTCTGGCCGCGATATTGTTAAAAGCACCCTCAATATCGAGGAAGGTTGCAGGTGAGTATTCTTTCCGGGTGCGAATGCTCTATGATTGTGGTGAGTTCCTGCAAGGCTGTCTCTATGGTTTCGTGAGAGACAGCTTCGATGGACAGCTTTTTAATATAGATGAGTCTATCCAGTTTTGAGCAGGATGGAGGAGAGACCAATGGGTCTTAACTCGTTGGGCTCTTCCTACTTTAGGAATAAAGACCACCTTTACCTTCGTCGATGAGGATTGAATATGGGTGAGATTAAGCCACGCCTCATAAATAACCAATAGCCACGGAATCAGTATCTCGGAAGCTAATTGCAGTTCAACTGGGACAATGCCATCTAATCCCGGTGATTTATAGGGCTTGAAACTTCATGTCGCTAATTTCAGTTTTCATTTATCGACAATTTTGTGTACCAGGTCATGGCCGCTCGGAGTATCCGGCAACTCAGCAACACCCGTTGTTGAGCACCACGAAAAGTGGGTGTTGACTAGTAACTCCAGCGACTCAAGTCTGGATAAAGTCCAACTTCCATCACATTTGGTTAAGAGGCTTGGGGTAATGGGCATTGTTGAGAGGATTTTCCGCAAGCGACTCGCTTCAGAGATGCTTTCGATTTTATTACAGAAGCCTTCCTACGAGTACCGTTTTGCTTTCCTTATCAGCTTCTTAAATTTGTTGAGGCATTTTTCACTTGGTTTAAGAGCTTGCGACGCTCCTTCCTTAAAGTCCTAATTTCACTCCTTCTTTAGAGTCATGATATCACATACATGCAAGCGTCTGGGTGTCCACCACCTTGTCCGTTTCCAATTACAGGTGGACCTGTGACAGGCAGACTATTGCTAAGGATCGTCCTGTAGAGGTCCCAGTTTGTTCTAAACCTATTTTTATAAGGAGAACATATCTGCTTATGGAGTGCTATCCCAAAATCAATGTAGGTCTGGTCGGAAAAGGATGGTTCCTTACATACTTTCCACTCTGTTATAAAGTGAGCTGATTGCTCCGAGACTATCGTTATGTCCAGAACTTCACGCCAAATTAAGTTAGTAAAGGTGGGTTATGCACCAACGTTACAAATCTGGAGGTTAGTTGCTAGAATAAAATTAAAAAGCAACTCACCTCTTTCGTTGATGTCCTAGCTGCCCAGACTGTGTCAGCGGAGGACAGATTCCTCTTGTGTTTAGTGGCTTTCTTAACCGCATTTATAATTGTTGAACCAGGAATGTGCGCCACATCATGCGTCATGTAACTGGAGGTTATCCAAATATTGTGGGCCTTAAGCTCCAGTGTGGCTGGTATGGTGTCCTTATCACTGTATTGGGGAAGGATAAGGGCATTAATATCATTCTTAATTACAATACATGACCTTGGCTTACCTGTACCTTGTATATGGAGGAGCTTATACCCCTTCATGTTGAGTCTGCAAACCAAGGTTCTTGGACAAGTATAAGATCTTCTCCTTTCTGTGCTAGGCGAAGAAGAAGAGCCGCAGACGCTGCCCTTGGGTGGTGAAGGTTAACTTGCACTACTCTTATCATCACTGTGTTTGGATGAGGATACCTCTATCACAGTGATGTGAGAAATCTCCCCTTAGTTCTGGCATCCTGGTGAGTGGTGCAACTCAAAAATAGGTCCTCCAGCTCTGGTCCGGGATCAGGAAGAGTGTCAGCTTCCTTCATGGAGTTAAGTTGCGCATCACCACCTTCTGATGAGGGTGTAATAACGGCAGACACAGTCGTTGCACTCTGTTCTTCTTCCTTCTCCGTGGTAGTGATTGCGGAGGCTCTTGTTCCTGATTCCTCCTTTTATAATTGTATTGTTAAGCGCCTACAGATCATTGCGTTCGGCTAGTGGGGCAAGGGATTGCTCATTTAAGATCACAATGACTTGCCTTGAGTTTCCCTTGACTTTGCCTACCTGGGCTACTTTCCAGTCATCGGTAGGTAGCCCAGGGTTTGATTCTTGGACAAACTTTAGAATTTCTAAAACATCCAAAGGTTTAATTGGCCTAGGTCTACATGGGATTTTATCCCTAGGAACGGCCTTTATTCTTGCACCAGACCAGATTTCATCGAGACGGGAAATGGCCTTGTTGAGAAGCTCTACCGTCCTCTGGTCGGAGCAAGCGAATAATTTAATGTGGCCTTGATGCTAGCCGACATCGATACAACATGGGGAGGACCTCCATATAAACCTTCAGAAACGCAACCTCCACCACCTTCCATCTATCTGGCATGGAGTCGCAAATAGCAAATTTCATTTTTATCAACAGCAAAGCGTATATCACTTGTTACCTTCAACAGCTCCATGTCACAACTGTGGTGCTTGCGATATTGTGATTGCCATTGCGTGAGAAGTCTGTTTGATTCTAACTAAGCAATCAGTTGACTGCATATCAACTTTTCCAGAGCTTTAGCCAAATAGCATAGTATACTTATGGGTCGGAAGACGGACGAGCTATAAGGAGAAGGGATTTTAGCTATGGGAAATACAACAGCATCCTTTTAGGCACTGATCAGTCTGAAAAACTTAACGCTGCCCACGGATGACGTTGTATCTTCTCAGATAGCCAGGCTGCTACTAAATCCCTTGTGGGAGTGTGTACAATCTCCACCCAACTCTCATATGTTTACCGGGGTTGTAATATGCGAAATTTAAGTAATTTAACTTTTCCATAATTAATAAATAAAAATGTAATATTCGCAAAATTGCCTTCACGGCACATTAAATTAATTGTCAAATTCAAGAATTTTATTTTGCGATATAACGAATTAAAATATTAATTCATAAAATAAGTTTGCCGTACTTAAACAACCAAATATCGCCTACACGGCAATTATTATCTTTGCGACAAACAAATCGCTCAGATTTCCACGCTTTCCTTTCCCACAAAATTGTGGCACGCCGGAAACCTTGAAATGCTAAAAAAGCATTTCAGCCATCAGGCAACTGAACAAAGTTAAGTTCCCAGCCAAAAGGTGCCTGATCATCAAATTCCGAGAAGTACATCGTATTGTCCAAGTTACATGGGTGCTTGGATTTGATCAAGAAAGGAAGTGAGAGAAAAAAGCTCTCACGCACACGACCAAAAACTTGCCTAATGTTTAACGAATGAACGGAAATTAAATGATCTACAGCGAAAGCTTAAAGCTTTCTACATTGATCAAAAAGTTCAGTCCGAAAAACAGGTAAGCGGTCGTAAGAAAAGTAATGGAGGTAAAGGAGAGTCTGCTTTTAACTTCGGAATAAATTGGTCGCGATAAAAAAAGATTTGAGTATAATAGTAATAAAGTGTAGTAAATTTTTGACGAACTAGTTAAGTTAAGTGTAATAAAATTATGAGTTGATTTGGTGTAATAAATTAATAAAGTGTAACAAATCAATTAAGTGTAATAAGTTAATTAAGTCCAAGAAACGGAACAGTGTATAATTCGTGTAGTAAGACGGTAAATGAGGATATTTATGTAAGAACCTAAAGACCTGTTAATAAAAGCATCTCATAAAAAAGTTAAGAATTTAACAAAATTCTCGCAGCTAGTAGGATCGAGGTAGCTTGGTTGGTACAAACCGTAAACGCTTTAAAACCCGTCCGCAACTTTAAAAAAAGGGTGACCAAAAGGACAACTCGCCTCTACCAGTTATCGCATAGCAGTAGGTGTGAGAGGAAAAACGAAAACCATGTCAAAGGGAAACCAAAAGACGGCTGAAGTACCTTCCCTATCAACAGCTAACTACGGCAAGGGAGTACCTAAGTAGGCCACAAGCCCCCCTTGCAACCACCTTCATCAAATAGTGTATGTCGGAGTCAGAAGGTGACTCCCCACCGAAGGCAGCGCCGAGGACTTAATTCCCCGCAGAACACGAGCCCGCATCTGAAGGTAGAAGACTCCGAAGCGTATACACAGTATATTCAATACCAACAGCCGCTACAGTATATTTAAATAAGTACTTAGATAGGGTTGTCGGGAAAGCGCGGGACTCCGATAAACTCTCTGGACCTCAATGTGACGTTTTAAATAAAAAAAATCACACGAAACCGCGAGGATAGACTCGCATTAGTGAAAATATATCAGGAGGATATAGAGAGATTTGCTTAGTCTTCCAGAGCATAAATTAACGGCCCTCAGTTTAGCGAAGAGCTCCAAATCTTCATAGGTTGCTGTAAATAGGCACACCAATGCCTAACCACAAAGGAACAAAAAGCTTCCCTACAAATGTTGCCCACCAGACTCCGGGATGAAGCGTATCAACTCTTCGCCCCAGACGTCCCATTCACCATCAAAGAAGTGGAGAAACGTCTAAACAGAGCATATTTACCTAGGGAAACGTAACAAGAGTTAGTGAACAAACTCATCACTACTCGAAAGTTACCCCTAGAAACGTTAAGTGCATACACGACCAGACTCAAACAATTGTTGGTCCTTTGCAAAGAAGCTGCACACACAAACTTATGACACACACACACGGACCAGCCCGTTAACCCATGGTGCAATAAACTTTTTACAGTTACCGCCTAGGACAGCACTACTAAATTACCGAAACCAACAATACACTCCCAACCGATCACAACGCCCGCCATTTCAGTCAAGGGAACACAGGTTTAGAAACAGACGACATAACCCCAGTACACCAACACAGAGTATTACGTGTAGCTTCTGTCAAAAACGGGGTCATACGTACTCCGACTATTTAAAACGCAAAAACACACCTTTCTGTGTGAATTGTAAAAATTATGGGTACAATGTTCGCGACTCCCGAACAAATCGTTCGATACAGGCCATGCAAGAGGGCCCCCGATAAAATACAGACCAGCCCCAGAACAACGTCCCTCCAGCGGCCTTCGAGTGTTTAACATAAGCCTCAATTGTAATTTCTGTGGCCGACGCGGACACACTTGACATTTGTCAACAAAAACAGAAATGGGAGTTTCAGAGTCAGGAAAATGAAATACAGTTGACGCAAAAGTCCACGGCTCGACTATAAACCCTCCGCAAAACAAACAAGGGTCACCTCAGACGCCCTACCGTTAAACTTCCATTGAACATTGGCCTACACGGCCAAACCAAATTAGTAGTGGATACTGAGGTTAGTATTATTGGGAAAAAAGCATTACAGTCCCTCGACGACATCAATACCGAGGAGAGGTATACACTTCAAACTCCGCTTGGCAATGAAAAAACTGTGGGAGGCTGCCAGGGAAACTTCACACTGAAGAAAAAAATACCCTGCAATTTCCAAGTCATCTAAAACCTTCCATGTCTCACGGACGACAATAGTTTTAAGAAAACTAAAGACAAGAAAAACAAAGTAAACAAAAACAGAGTTACCAGAGCCGATAAGATGGCCACTCTGCAACACATTAAATACCTATAACCGGACAGAGACGATCTGGACGAACACCAAAATAACCCGCGCCTCGCCAGGGTAGTACAGCAACTTAACCTGGACGACACCCTAAGCGCGGAAGAATCATCTGCAATAACCAAACTTTGTTCTGAGTACGATGATATTTTCTTCTTAAAGGGTGATAATCTCACTCATACCAACGCCATCACCCACGACATTCCCCCAGTGCAAGACCAAGCACTCTTTAATCAAACGATGTACCGATTGCCCGAAGCCCAACGCAACATGATTAACGAACAGCTCCGAGAAATGTTGGATAATGACATAGTCCAACCAAGTAAGAGCCCATGGAACTCACCTCTTCTAGTCGTCCATAAGAAGGCGGGACTTGACTGTGAAAAAAGGTGGCGCGTCGTCGTCGATTTTCACAAACTTAACGAAAAAACGATTGGTGACTCTTATCCACTACCTCGTATCGTGGACATACTCGACCAACTAGGTCATTCCCGATACTTCATTACCCTAGACTTGGCCACATAGAATCGGGTCCCTTTTCGTCCCCTCACAGTCTCCCTTAGCGGGGGCAACTGAATATCTAGTTAGCCTCGGTTTCCTGGGTCACTGCTAGAATCCTAGCCTATCTGCAGGAATCCATGTTGTCCCACCGTCTCCAGTGTTCCTTCTTGGTCCATGCGTTTATTACAACCTTCACTCCCTCTCTACCTACGGCATTGAAGGGTTCTAGGCCATAAAGCTTTAGTCCAGAGTTAGGACAAGTAACCTCCTCCGGACAAACCGTAGCTAACCCTTCGGAAGGCAGGTCTGCATCTTCTACTATTGCATGTACCGCGGAGATAGCCAATTCGTTAGAGTCTACCATCTCTGCCACCGCCACACCTGAGGAAGTGCTAGATATTATTTTACCAATGACACCTTCTCCCAGGACTGCTACAGCACTGTCAGCCGGCGCAAGCCAGCCTCCATAGCCGCCGCAGTACCTTCGAAAGGTAATTTTCCCAAAGCCGCTTCTGTTGTGTTGTGGGAGCCGTGGGTAAAGCTAAGGGTCTACCATACCCTCCACCTCCACTCCTATAGAAGTGCCTGAGGAAACGCCATTCGCGACCCAATTACCCCTGGGTCCTGCAGTGGGGACGACAACACTGAAGACTCCCTTGGCATGGCCTACCGCAAACTTGGAGTTAGGGGGATTTTTCAAGAGGTTATCTCCTCCCGCATTAGTTACTTGGCTACGTTCTGGGATGCATTTCCCGGTTGCTCGCTTGGAGGTGTAAATAACACTTAAGAATGTCCAGATGAGGATCGCCGTATCCTAGAAGGCTTCAACTCGTCTGTCCATTCTTCAGCAAAAGCTACGGAAAGTCTTTAACAGACTGAGAGAGAACAACCTGAAACTGCAACCTGAGAAGTGACAATTTTGAAGACGAGAGGCCATAAGTGTTCCAACAAAGAGCACTTCCAGACCACAGCAAAACGGCATGCGTCCAAAAATTCCCCGTTCCACAAGCAGTCAGACAAGTCCAATCATTTCTAGGACTTGTCAACTATTTCAGGAAATTTATCCCCAATTTCTAAAAGACAATACGTCCAATCACGAATTTGCAAGGACGTGAAATTTACTTGGACGGACAAATGCCAAGAGGCATTTGAAGTTATTAAAAAATCCCTAGTTTCCCCTCCATTTTTAATCCATCCCGATTTTACCCAACCCTTTACGGACGCCAGTAGCGAGGCTTTAGGAGCTGTCCTCTCCCAAAGAGAAGTCGGACATGACCAACCTATTGCCTACGTCTGCCGTACACTAAACAAAGCCGATAGCAACTATTCTACTATCGAGAAAGAGTTGCTAGCCATAGTCTAGGCTACACGTAACTTTAGATGTTACCTACAAGGCCGAAAATTCATGGTCTTCGACTACGATCTCTGTTGTCTTTGCACCCCTGATTGTAGTGTTTGGGATTGTTCTAGATTTTGTATTTTGTTGTTTTTTTTGTTTACTAATATTTTATTGCATGGGTTGTGGGAGCCTCATTCATCTGAATATTTGTTATATTCTGGTGAATAGGTCAATTGATTCCAGGCCTCTGCCTGTGTAGTGCGCCTTCTGAGTTAGAAGGGTTAATTCTATACATTGATCAAAAAGTTCAGTCCGAAAAACAGGTAAGCGCTCGTAAGAAAGGTAATGAGAGGAGAGTCTGGTTTTAACTTCGGAATAGATTGGTCGCGATAAAAAAAGATTTAAATATAATAATAATAAAGTGTAGTAAATTTTTTAAGTGTAACAAATCAATTAAGTGTAATAAGTTAATTAAGTCCAAGAAACTGGATAGTTTATAATTACTTTTGATTTAGTGTAATAAATTAATTAAGTGTAACAAATCAATTAAGTGTATTAAGTTAATTAAGTCCAAGAAACTGGACAGTGTATAATTCGTGTAATAAGACAATAAATAAATAGAGTTATGTAAGAAACTAAAGACCTGTTAATAAAAGCATCTCCTAAAAAAGGAAAGAGTTTAACAGGAGCATAGTGGTATCCGGATAACTATAGATCTGATGAGCTGGCGAGAACAGTTACCGCCTTTCTTGACTTAGATATAAACCAGCAGCTTGGTAAGCCGCTAACCAAATGCAAGCTGCAGATTACACAAGCATCCCTCAAGAGTGTTAAATTGTAGAGGGAGCACATATACCTTATTACCTGAACCGAATCCTGATCCAAAGGGGACAAGATAGCTCATCTTGCCCGGACGAAATATTATAAGCGTTGTCGAGGCCGTCATTTCCGGCCATTGTCCTCCTTTTTCAAAGAGTTAACTGAGTTAGGTTCTACTGATAAAGGGACCTAGTTCGGTTTATCAGGAGCTCTAAATGGTTTTCGGCTAAGTTATAGGGCTGCTACGTTGTGCTCTATCCAACAATACTTGCTGGCTCCCCGAGAACTAGTTTCTACTGGTGATAGAGATCTAACTCTAAGAGTTCTAGGTCGGCTCTCCTCTCTCTTTAAGGGTTATATAGGGTTGAGTGCTTAAGGTTAAGGTGGTGTCACAATGACCCGCTTTGGCCTAAGTGTGTCTTTTTTAGGTAGCCACTTCAACCTTACCTAACCAACAGTGTAAAAACTAAGTTAATTTTTAAATTTCTATGATGATCTAATTTTTAAAGAAGATTACATTACAAAATTTACCACTTTGCTGATTTTGACCTTATACTTATTGTTATAGTTGTTTCGCTATTTGTGCTCGTAATTTTCATTTCACATAAACTTATGCTATTCGAAACTTTCAGTAAATTGAATTAAAATCAGTAAAGTACTTGACCAAATAGGGAGGAATTAAATTGAATCTTAATTTGAAATGTATACTGGAGAATTAATGCAAATTAAGGTAGATATGTATTTGTGTTTTAACATCATTTGACTTCTAGTTTCGTAGAAACCTTAATGGAGTAGTACTAATTTTATTTATAGCTTAATTCATTTCCCTTATCGACCGCAGTGTCGGTTCATTAAATTTACAGTGGGTCTGACTTTATCCCAGCAATTTACAGTTGAATTTATCCTTTTCATTCCGCGTGTTTGATTTCGGGGGACTTGCAATTGATTCAGTGGGCTTCGTGTGCGCTGCACTTCATAAATTCATTATTTTTGTAGAATTTTATTTTATTTTTGAATCTGTAATTATTTGGACATTATCATATGCTTTATGTTCGTATAATATTGAGAACATGAGCTTAAGAAAATAAGATTTGCTTAGTTATGTCTCGAAAAGATAATCAAACACCGAACATATATTAATTCTTGCATTGTAGTATTTGTAGAAAATGTTCATCATTCCGAATGTAGTTCTCTTCTAAAGTCATTTCTTTGTCATCGCCCTACTTTCTGGTGGAGTATAGCGCCCTTTCGTTATCGCTGGTAATTTAATTTGATGGGATGTAAGTATGCATTGTGCGACGGAAATTTTCCTAGAAATTGCAGTCTTAGGGAGAAAAGGGACGTGACCTCTTACTATTTAAAATGCATCCATTACTGTAATGCAACATTTCAGCGGGGAATATTTCCGCTTTGCTAGATTTTAAATTGCAGATATTTGCAAATAAAAATTACCTGACGCAACTGCAGTTGTTTTCATTATAGAATAGCCCCACCCAAAACCATTATTCAATGCCATTTTTATCGATATACATATTACCTTAATGTCGCTCCTGGTTTGTGGATAAAAGAATTAACTAAGGATTGTCATGACGAGCTTATACATGCAAATGAATTTCTATTGTGTATGTACAGCTGAACTGAACTGAAATTATATGTGAGGTTTTTGTTGAAGGTTTACCCCACCTTCACCCACCTTCCTTTAGAATAACCTTGATCATAATATGAGCTTAATGGTTATTAATAATTTCCTCAAAATTAAAAATCGTAATTTTAGCTAATTAAGAAGCTGGCTTATATGACAAGGCCTATTTTCTGGTGAATGGCTTTTTTTAACCGACTTCCCAAAAACAAAGCGGTTCTAAGTTCTACACGTATTTTTTTTATTTTTATAATAATTTTTTTTTTGTGTCTGACCGGGCATAACTTCGTAACGCGTCGACCGATTTTGATGATTCTTTTTTTGTTGGGTAGAGTATGTTCACCGATTGGTACCATGTCAAAAAATTTTTGGTAGGGTGGGGGTGAAATCTAACTTTGTAACCCGTGGTCCGATTTGGATGGTTCTTTTTTTATTGTACAGAGTATGATCCCCCATTTCTAATAGGAAAAAACCACTGGCCTAGGGTAGGTGGAGTATGTTCCGTGGTTGATACCACGAGAAAAAAATTTTGGTGGGGTGGTGGTGGGTGGGAGGGGCGGGGGTGGAACCTAACTTTGTAACGCGTGGTCCGATTACGATGGTTCTTTTTCTGTTGTATAGAGTATGATCCCAGGAGACTAATTTGGTCCTATGGTGAAAGGTGTGGGTGGGGAGGAGGGGTAGTCTTACTTCGTAACGCGTGGACCGATTTTGATAATTCTTTTTCTATTGGTTAGAATATGATCCTTGGTTGATACTACGAGAAAACAAATGTTTCTGGGGTGGAGGTGGGAGAAGGGGGGTGGAACCTAGCTTTGTAACGCGTGGATCGATTTGGATGGTTCTTTTGCTGTTGTAGAGAGTGTGATCCCCCATTGCTAATAGAAGAATAATTTGGTCCTATGGTGGTGGTGGGGAAGGGGAGGGGTAGTAACTCCGTAACGCATGAACCGATTTCGATGATTCCTTTTCTGTTAGGTAGAGTATGGTCCTTGATTGATACCATGAGAAAAAAGGTTTAGTGGAATGGAGGTGAGGTAGGGAGTTAAAACTAACTTTTAACGCGTGGACCGATTTGGATGGTTCTTTCTACGTTGTATAGAGTAGAAGACACTAAAAATTGAAAAATAAAATAGTTTTTAAAAAAAAAGTTGAACCGACTTCACAAAAAGCGCTAAAAAGCATAAAATAATTTTTAATTTTATATCTATTA
Organism: Leptarthrus brevirostris; assembly: GCA_964036015.1. NCBI lineage: Eukaryota > Metazoa > Arthropoda > Insecta > Diptera > Asilidae > Leptarthrus > Leptarthrus brevirostris. Next base: position 101,447,587 of record OZ038372.1, on the reverse strand, counting down.
CGACATTTTAAAGTCGGTGCAAATTAAACAAGTAAAACAACTACATAACCATAATTGAAAATTATACTACTGCTACTACCTGAATGTTTCAGCTTACGGGATCATAAGAAATGACGATTAAATATTTTTGTTGTACTTGTTTGGTTTGTTTGATTTGCACCGACTTCAAAATGTCGTAATAGATATTAAATTAAAAATTACTGCCATAGTAATTGTGATGATAAGCAGTCTGTAGAGGATCTGGCTTCTCAATAGGTGGGCAAAACGCTCGATATTTAAGTTCTTCTTCCGGATATTTTTAAAGCATTTAATAAACATTGAAGTAAGTTTTTACCCTAGATCCTCTCAATACCAAAACCAAACCAAACGTAAGTGCTCTGGAATTCGCTTGATAAAAGTGCAATAAAATTGTAATATAGAGGTCGTTAAATTGGGTCATTCTTTTACAAAGCCAAAAGGTAAGGTGACCTTGTAGCTGTCGCAGTAATGTGATCCCCACATAAGAAACGAACATTTAACCACACGCTGAGGTCTTTAGTCTTTACCGGCTTGACAAGAGGGTATTCTAATAAAGTTAAATTAATAATAAATTAATAATTTTTTTAAACGTACCATTGTCTTATAAAACCAAATTGCACTAACAGAAAATAATTTTTTTTTCAGTGATTATAAGCTGTAAAAAGAGAGCCATTGAGCGCTAGTAAAATATTACTTTCTGTAATCATTTTGATTTACGTTTACATTTTAACCTCAATTAATCCTGACTGTACACCTATGCAGGTGATCACTTTTATATAATAATAATTTTTTTTTATAAGTAACATATTTATTATGAAAAATTCACCATGAACACAAAACCTCATTAATATATTAGAAGTCCTGATGTGGATCCGTTACAGGTAAATATTTATCATTTACAACAAACAGATCCCCACGTTCATTTTAATATCAAAACAACACATTGAAGTGAGAACAGTTATTTTCTCCATTTAATATGTTCTAGCACTTTGCGAGCGAGATCCAATAGACATGGCCTTGCAGTTGAAATAATTCTCCGAAGGGACGACTTGATGTGTGGTCCTTGATCATCGTAGCCAGCAACAAGTAATCCCACACCATATGGGCGCCGATCATAACGTTGTGTAGTCACTTGCATTTTGTTACCCAAATTCATGATGAGCCGAGATACGGGATAGGTGGTATCGTATGAGTACTTATAATTTAGACATTCTGTCCGAAGATACCTGCTCATAATCCGAACATCAGCTGTTATTCCCGCAACAGATATGCTTAAATGATCATCAATAGGTATAATTTTCTTTTGATACGATGCTAATTCTGACGAAGCCCTTTTCAGAGCAACAAGAACAGCGAAATCACGCTTTTTAAGTCCAACAGTTGCAGATCCTAATTGCACGGCTTCCATTGTGTATTCAACTTGGTGGAGCCGTACTTGCAGGCCCCATACAGTAACATCACTATCATATTGATTCCGAAACATTTTCCAGCGGCTGTTGGATGACAAAAAATATATTTGGATAGCATTTTTCACTTCATTCTGGGTTTTCGACTAGAATAAAGATTTCCTTTCAATTTATTCTGGGTTTTCGACTCGAATAAAGATTTCCTTTCACTTCTTTGTTCTGGCTTTTTAACTTGAACAATCAATTGGTTATATATAATTATTTATATCTATTTTACTACATAGTATCTTGATTTCATATTTGAAATTCTTCATTTACTTGAATACATTCTTAATTTCTGAATACATTCTCCATTCTTGCACTGCGTTATTCTCGAATATTTTAATGAGTCTGTTTCTTAGCGAATAGTAGTGAATTTAAGTGATTAGATTTGTAAGTTTACTGATATATATATATATATATATATATATATATATATATATATATATATATATATATATATAACTGTTATCTTGAAACTTTCTATTTACAATTCTTGTTTTCGGATATACAGATCTTTAATATATTTTCACTTAATCAAGATGTCATTAAGTGAAAATCTTGTCAAACAAGCCATTGCGGCTGAAATCATCTCCAAATTCATCACAAGCTTCAAGAAAACTTCAGCAAACAAGCTTACAAAAGGTGTTATAACTAAACGGCAGACAGATATAAAGAGACTTTGGAAAATCACTATAAGATTATTGGATCATAATGCTAAACCTGAATAAGTCGCATATTTCGTAAATGAACATTCGGAGATCGAGGAAAATAATATGAATTTATCGGTTGTTTAAAGGATGCAATCTCGAGCCTCCTCCAACACCTTCTTATAATCAATCTCAAATAAACAATGAGTCAGTGCCTGAATCAACTTCTTTGTTTCTCAAGTTGCCTCGAATTACACTTTCTAAATTCTCAGGATCTTATGAATCGTGGCGATCATTCCACGATTTATTCCATTCATTGGTGCACATAAATCCCTCACTGACTCCGGTACAGAAACTGTATTACTTGAAAACAAGTGTTTCTGGAGAAGCAAATGCAAGTTATCATAATGCATGGAAACTTCTTGTTGACAGATATGACAATAACATGGTTTTAGTTAACGCGCAAATAAAAATTCTTTGTCATACCCAATAACAAACAACTGAGTCAGCAAAGGGAATAAAGTCATTGCTATACAAGTCCTTAGAGTTCATATATGAGCTCGAAGCATTAGGGATTTCGACCAAGGAATGGGATCCAATTCAAGGGAACAAAAATTAAGTAGCTCTGAAGGCCTACCGAGATTCGAACAATTCAAGAGCTTCTTCTTTGGAGATCCCGTACTTTGGAGGCAATCATGGAGTCTAAAACTGGATCCACAATTAAAGGCCTTGATCAGTATAAGATTAAAGCCACAGCACATTTCACATATACAAGTCAAAATTGTTCCGTATGTAAGGAGCCACACTAGCTATTCAAATGTCCAAAGTTTGATAAATTAAGTATTGACGAAAGATATAAAATTGTGTCGAAAAACAGTTTATGCGTGAATTGCCTGTCCAGAAATCATAAAATTCAATTCTGTACCAGTAAATTCTCATGTCAACAATGTGGAAGAAAGCATCATTCATTACTTCACAGAAATAATCTTCATCTTCCACATCTATAGATAATGTAGTAACACCAGTACAATCATTATATACAAACCATGGTCAACGCACCGCTCAAACATTGTTTTCTACAGCCTTGGTAAATGTCACGTCTAAGTTAGGGACGGTTTACAAATTGCGCGCATAAATCGATTCTGGAGCGCAAGTATCATTCATTACGCAAGCTGCAGCTTGCAAGGTTCAATTACCAACATCCAATGTTTCTGTTCAAATCACTGAATTGGGAAAGTCTGAAGCTACAAATGTACAACCACAAACCTCAATTCAGATACTTGCTCAAACTCGAGGCATAAGCCTACCCTTGCTACTGCAGTAATTGTGCAAAATGTTACAGATTTGCTACCTCCTGCAATTATTCAGGATAGAAAGTGGGATCACATAAATAATTTCGAGCTTGCTTTTCTTTAACAAGCCTGGAAAAATCGATCTTTTATTAGGAGCAGATGTTTATCGTGAAATTATCCTTGAAGGATTACGTAAGGGTTTCCCAGACACACCTACTGCTCAGAATAGCACATAAGGCTGGATCCTTCTTTTAAATATATTAAGAGGGCAGTTAGAATTTTGAATTTTTTTTTTGCATTTTCTCAAAGTAGAATACTTCAAAAATTTTCTTTGAAAATTTCAGACAAATCGGACCGTTATTTATGGAGATATATAATATCGTATATTTATTATATATCGTACTCAAAACTTTAAACGCGTTTTTCTCGAAACCATGTTTTCACTTATTCTATACATAATTGTCCTCCGGATGGATGAAATATTTTTTTGAACGATTTTTTTTCTATAGTAGAAAATGCGAGTGAAATTTTGGTCGAATAAGGAACTTTGATTTTCAACATCCGCCATTTCGTGAAAATTTTTTTTTGTCAAAATTTTTCGAATCCCTTCATCCATCCGGAACATTATGTCATTAACTAATGATCCCTTTTGTTTTTTTATTTGCGATGATTCAGTCACGAGCAGCAGTGATCACGGCAAAACACTTTTTTTTAGACCCCTCCCAAACTTGCGGTATCCCACTCATTTTTCAATATTTTCCCATAAAAAAATTATAATATTTTCTGTAAATACATATCCTTCATGTGGAAAAACATTTATTATTAATTATTTTAATGCGTGGCCAAAAAAAATCCTAAAAAACAGCTTTTTTTGGACGTCCAATCTGGGTCTACCCCCTTAAGGCATCTTCCCTAATAATAAGTGCAAGATTCGAAGAAGATAGTTCACTTGACACACTTTTACAATAATTTTGGGAAACTGAGGAAGTAGTGTATCATCCTAAACAGTCTTTATCAGAAGAGGAGTGTGAAGTATATTTTGCAAAAACACACACTCGAAATATAAATGGTCGGTATGAAGTTCGCGTACCATTGAAAAATTTAGAGCCACAATTGGGAGATTCGCGAAATATGGCATTACGCAAATTCCATTCATTAGAAAGAAAGTGAAATCAAGACTCTATCCTTCACAATGAATACAATAAATGTCTCCAAGAATATGAAACTCTTGGATACATGAGACGTCCTACAAAAGATGATGTTCACAGATTTTATTATCTTTCACATCATGCTGAGCTTAAGGCGAGCACAACAACAAGGGTCAGGGTCAGTGTCTCCATATACACAGTAACTACCGTAGATGCACCGTAATCTGGTCTTTATCTACCGTCAAAGTAATAATGTATTACCGTGTCATATATCACCGTATTGCCATTATAAATTACGTTGTTGTAAATATTTCATCATGTACGGCGTAAAACGAATCTCAGTCAGTCAACTTAACAAATGTAATGGCAACACTGCTTCTGGTTGCCGGGAATCCCCCAATATCTAAATATCTCTCCACTCACACATTAACAAAACTACCAACAATCTATTCTCGCCTTATTTAAATATCGGAAGGAGTGTTTGTAGGTGTGATAGATGAATGACGTAAAATTACATTGTGATTTTTTTTAGTTACGCGTTACAAATACGTAGTGAACATTTAAATCTAAGAACTGTTTCAAGTTTAAGCTTTTATCTAAGAATAATCGTAATTTTAAATAAGAGTGGTTTTACGGTTTTAAGTTTAATATTTGTTTAGGTTTTAGTATAGTTAGTGAGTGAGTTGAGAGTGATACTATTAGAAGGTTCACAATGGAGAGTGATACTGAAAGTAATGATAGCGACGCAAGACCAACTTGCTCTACCAAAACAGCTAGAGCTGGAGTAAAAAGGAAGCATTATAAACAAAAGTTTAAAGCTGAATGGTGTAAACTGAAAGAATTTTCTACGTGGTTAAAAAAACATCCCAAAGATGAATATAAAGCAATTTGTTCAATTTGTGATTCAAGTATCAGCGCAGAAATGAGCGTTCTTAAAAAACATGGTAGAAGTACAAAACATGAACAAAAAGAGAAGTTTTTATTGAGTTCCACTTCAAAGTCCTCTGTTCAATCTACCATAGAAAGTGCATTTAAAAAGGCGCCGACGACGCTTGATGAAAAATGTAAAGTAGCTGAAATAAAACTTGCAGCTTTCATAGCTGAACACAAGATATCTCACCAAGTGGCAGACCATTTATGTGATCTTATATCGGTTACTTTTATTGATCCAGAAATTGCAAAAAAAATTAAGCTGAAACATACGAAAGCCCAAGCGGTCATTAACAATGTAGTTGGCAGAAGCGAAAAAGATACATTGGCTCGTGATCTACAAGATAGTAAGTTACCAGTGTTCCTAGATGAAAGCACACAACAGCCCAGAGACAGAGTGTATTTTTTTTTTATTTTCTTAATAAAAGCTCAAGGGGAGATCTGGTCTCGAACCCGGGGCCCGTGGCATGGCGGTCGTGCGGCTCAACGCATTGATCCAACTCCGTCTCCATATCTCGTCCTTTTTAACATACGGGCATTGATTATGCAGGGCCATTAAATTTAAGAATGTTAAAACATAGGGGTAATCGGTCGTATAAGGGCTAAATTTCCATATTTATTTATATGGCCACCCAATCCATTCATATAGAGCCTGTTTCGGATTTGTCAACTGCAGCCTTTCTTACATCTTTCAGACCTGATCTTGTTCCCAAAGACAACGTGTTTCGTTTGGGAGTTTTTGTACCAGCGTATACACTAGAATTGCGTCCCAGTTTTGTGTTTGGATCTCGAAGGCTCTGAGTTCATGTAAACTCTCTTCTGTTTGATTCATGAGGCGTTTAATAGCCTCGGAAGACTCAACCTTTATGGTTGGTTGCGTCAATAGTTTAAGCTGAGTGTTGACTAATACTTGCTTATTGTTATACTTCCTATCTAGGAAATCCCATGCCTGCTAATAATTACTCTCAGTTATATCGAACTGATGTAAAAGGCGTTCAGCCTCTCCGACAAGGCAAGTTTTAAGGTAGTCAAATTGTTGTACCTTAGAGAGATTGGGATCTCTATGAACAATTGACTTGAAGAGATCGTGAAATGATCTCCAGGATTTGTAAGATCCGTCGAACTTTGGTATATTAATTTTAGGGAGATTTATTTCTCTTACGGGTATGTATTGCTCTTGTACTGAGCTACATTCTAGCTTACTGTCCGTTGGAGTGAGTTCTTCTCTGAATTCGGAAATATACTCAATGTATATTTCTTCAGTGTTTTAATATAAGCTGCCTTTTATGTAACTCTCAGTTGATGGGGATTCTGCTTGAAATATAAGCAAGTGATTTTTCTGGAATTGTTTCCAAATGGAGTGGAAAGTTTCTATTCTTGCTCTAAAATAGCTTTCGGTACGATTAGGCTTGCCAGTCTTTTTGTAATTAATGACTGCTCTTGAGAGTTGCTCGTGAAGAGCTGATTGCGCCTTAATTAACTTAACGGCATCCATATTTACTCTCTCCAATTGTTATCCGGCTAGAAGGACCAATGTTTGAGCCCTAACTTGGCTCAAGCGAAAAAGCGAGGGTTGCCGGGTAACAATAATAACAATTGGAGTTTCGTGTATATTTTTATTAAAAAATGCAGTATCTTAAGAGCTATAATCACAAAAAGCAATTCAAAGCAAAAAACAAAGGAAACAATTCAAATAATAAAGAGACTAAATAATACCAAATAATAAAAAATAATAATGCAAAAATAAATAATAATATAATAATAATAAAATAATAAGAAAATCAAAATTTAAACCAAACAAATAAATAATGATTCAACTGAAGAAGTGGAAAAGGGGAAAATGTCCGCTGGGAATAGATCCTGTGAAAAGAAAAGAACAAATTAATTTTCTTGTAGAATAAAAGAAATATTTATAAATCCAGCTCAAGAGAAAATCTTCGTTAGTAATGACTTGCTTCAATGCAGCAAGTGCCGATGTGCTCAGAACGCAATGTTAAAGGTAGGCTCGTGTACGTTAATTTATACGTTCCAAGCGGAATACTTGTGGTAAGGACGGAGGTTTTCGGTTTCAAACAATCCACCGAAAGAAAGGTGAGACAACTAGCTATAGTTACTAGACTAGTTGTGAAATATATAAGCTTGACACGCTATAATTATCAACCTCAAAACAGCTAATGAGAGAATTGTTCAAAACACAATTCTATATAGTTTTTGGTTTCAATAAATCCACCAAAGGTTCTATACTTGCTTCAAGACCGCAAGATATGAATGCGTTGATTGTTGAAATCACAATGATTTTGTGAGCTGAGGACGCTCTATTTATATCATTTCGCTTACACGAAATTATATAAATGTATAATTGTGTTAGTATAACACAATTCAAAAATATAAACTTTTAAAATCAGTAATATAAATTTTAAAATTTACATAATAGTTTTCCAGTAAAATTATATATCCGCCGTCTGGTTTTCAGTTTCATTACCACTGAAATCAGAGCGAAGAGATCAGCTTCATGCCAGCCGACCTGCTCTTGTTGATTGCAAGCAGCGCAATGTTGCGAGATGTAGTACTGCTGCTGCTTATGAAGTTTTAAATGCTAAATGCGGCAATACTAAGCTGCTTGGATAACAAATGTGACTACTACGATTTCACATTTGTTCTGTTCCTTTTCTATCAAGTTTGAAATTTTTATCCGGCTTTCCAAAAACACAGAGGTTCTAAGATCGACGCGTATTTTTTATTTTTTTTTATTTAATTTTTTTTTATGTCTGACCGGGCATAACTTCGTAACGCGTCGACCGATTTTGATGATTCTTTTTTTGTTGGGTAGAGTATGTTCACCGATTGGTACCATGTCAAAAAATTTTTTGGAAGGGTGGGGGTGGGGGGTGGGGGTGAAACGTAACTTTGTAACGCGTGGTCCGATTTGGATGGTTCTTTTTTTGTTGTACAGAGTATGACCCCCCATTGCTAATAGGAGAAAAAAATTTGGCCTAGGGTGGGGGGAGGGGGGAGGGGTAGGCTAACTTTGTAACGAGTGGACCGATTTGAATAATTCTTTTCCTGTTGGGTAGAGTATGTTCCGTGATACCAGGAGAAAAAAATTTTGGAGGGATGGAGGTGGGGGTGGAACCTAACTTTGTAACGCGTGGTCCGATTTCGATGGTTCTTTTTCTGTTGTATAGTATGATCCCCCATTGCTAATAGGAGAATAATTTGGTCCTATGGTGAAAGATGTGGGTGAGGGGGAGGGGTTGTCTAACTTCGTAACGCGTGGACCGATTTGGATAATTTTTTTTGTATTGGGTAGAATATGATGCTTGGTTGATACTACGAGAAAAGAAATGTTGCTGGGGTGGGGGGGGGGAGGGTGGAACCTAACTTTTTAACACGTGGATTTGTATGGTTCTTTTGCTGTTGTATAGAGTGTGATCACCCATTGCTAATAGAAGAATAATTTGGTATATGGTGGGGGGTTGGGCGAGGAGGAGTAGTCTAACTTCGTAACGCGTGGACCGATTTGGATATTTCTGTTTCTTTTGGGTAGAGTATGCTCGCTGGTTGATACCACGAGAAAAAAAACAATTGTTGGTGTGGTTGGGGTGGGAGAAGGGGGATGGAACCTAACTTTCTAACGCGTGGATCGGTTTGGATGGTACTTTTGCTATTGTATAGTGTGATCCCCCATTGCTATTAGGAGAATAATTTGGTCCTATGAGGGTGGTGGGGGAGGGGTAGTAACTTCATAATGCGTGGACCGATTTCGATGAATCCTTTTCTGTTCAGTAGAGTATGTTCCTTGATTGATACCATGAGAAAAAAAGTTTATTGGAATTGGGGTGGGGTAGGGGGTTATAACTAAATGTTAACGCGTGGACCGATTTGGATGGTTCTTTTCATTGTATAGAGTCGAAGACACTAAAAAGTGAAAAATAAAATAGTTTTTTAAAAAAAAGTTGAACCGAATTCACAAAAAGCGCTAAAAAGCATAAAATAATTTTTAATTTTATATCTATTACGATATTTTGAAGTCGGTGCAAATTTAACAAATAAAACAACTACAGAACCACAATTGAAAATTTACGTAATTCTACCTGAACGTTTCAGCTCACGGGATCAAAAGGAAGGACGATTAAATACTTTTGTTGTAGTTGTTTGGTTTGTTTGATTTGCACCGACTTCAAAATGTCGTAATAGATATAAAATTAAAAATTATTTTATGCTTTTTAGCGCCTTTTGTGAAGTCGGTTCACCTTTTTTGTAAAAACTATTTTATTAGGTTTTTGTTTTGTGTTGAAAAAATATTGTGTTGTAATTTTTGTCATTTTAATATTAATAAAGTTTTTAATAGGTTTTGTGTTTAACAATATTTAAAGTGCGTGAACAAACATCAATTGCTTTTAATTTGCAAGCGAATTTAAATTTTGCTTGTGTAAAAGTGAACTAGTGCAATTAAAGTAATTGCCTTTGCTTAGTGCAATTAAAATTGAGGTAAGTAAAATATAATTTCAACTTTCAAAGACCAACCCTTAGCCTCCCAGTAGCATAAGTTGGACAACAGTCTGATGACTGGCAAGTAAAGGCTGTGGCACTGTATATTGTAAATTTTTATCCTTTCAGAATTGCGATGACAGTTGAAAATAGTCGGCCAGTATAAATAAATATTACTTTAAAGGAGTTTATCTAACATACTTTCTTTTATGGGAATGTTTTAATGAAAGTTGGGGACATCTTTTAGTTGGCGGATAGACAACCTCTGTGTCCAACATCAGACGATTCTGATGACCTGAAAACCTTTTCACCTGGTCATATCTTGATCAGTAATTTAATAATTACACCTCCAGAACCATCTACTTTAAATCATACATCCCTATTATCTCGCTGGAATCGCCTACAATTGTTGCAACAACGATTCTAGTGTAAATGTTTCAAAATGGTAAATTTGTTACAAAATCGTCCTAAATGGAAAACACCATTGGAGATTAAGTTATTATCAAGGAAGATAATTTACCTTCATCTCATTGGCCAACTGGCAGAGTTTTACAAATTCATCCAGGTGCAGACAGTCAAAACAAAAAACTCTGAATTAAAAAGACCCATTTCCAAAATATGTTTATTTCCACAATCATATTAATCAAAATCAAATTTTACAAAATTTTAAAACTCAAAATTCTTAAATCAAAAATTTAATTTTTCAAAAAGTCCAATTTCCTAAATTAATCAAGATCAAATTTTACAATTCAAAATTCTTAAATCAAATTTTACAAAAAGCCCAATTTCCTAAATTAATCAAAAACAAATTACACAAAAATTTCTAAAAATCAACAGTACTTGCCATTTGAAATTAAATTTATAAACGAACCCGTTAAAAAAAATCTTAAATCAGAGACAAATCGGCTGTTACATCTGTATATATTCTGCTCGCACGAAAGTTAAAGTTTAGTTCGATTATTTCAAACCAAAAAGGAATTGAATTTACAAGAAAAGTGCAGTAAAACATGGATTCGCGCAAATTTGATTTAAATTCTCCTACATGACCGGGTCATGAAATTGATCAGATCGTCGAAAGTTTAAAAGAACCTGCAACGCCTGGAAAAATGAGGGAGGAATATCTCAGGAACTCCGATGATAACACTCTATTAAGGGAGATAGCGAAACTTTTGGATGACTTCGTTGGAATAACAATTACTCAATCCAACATTGATCATCTTGGAAGAAGACTCAACAACATCAAGTTGGAGCTGCGTAGTTTCAGAGGTCATCATAATTGAGGACGACGAAATCCCGCCTACAAGAGTACAGAGGTCATAATAATTGATGAACAAAATTCACCTCCACTGCTTTGCGCACCACCTAGAATTCAAATCTTGCAGGATATGCTAATCGTACCATCGTCAAGTTCGAGTGACGACCTCTTCGTGCATTTAGTCGGCGAAAATAACCCGGAGAATTCTGAAACATTTCGTGTTTTATGGAATAACAGATTTACCACCCGAGCAGGCATTCAAATAAATATTAAGCTACTTGCAAGTGGAGACATCTAAGTATTACAGAAATAAAATACTTTAATTGTTCAAATTTGGTTCCATTTAAAAATTTAATTTCAGCTTTTTAAAAAACTTTATTTAAATTTCAGCTCGTTTTCTTTTCATTTTTCAAAAACTCTTCTGATGATAACACCACAAAAATATTATTCTAGCATAAATATATCGCCTTTATTATAAATATGATATCAAAGCAACAACCATACACACACAGTGCAAGAGAAAAAGGTGAACACAGCATAATACCAACATAACCTAGTCATTCAAGGTATGTTACAAGAACAAGAAATAAAAACTCACAGTATTTAAACAATTAAATTTACATAAAACCATCATAACTCCAATTAATTACATTTTCACTAAAATTAAAGTAACCTATCATAAAATTTACACAACACCCGAACATAAATCTTTCTTGAAAGACGCAACCTTTCAAGGGGGGCAGCATGTTCGGACTCCCGACAACCAATCCTTAAGTCTTTCCCAAGATTTATTTAAAGTGTCCTAAAATTGAAATAATGAAATAGCATCCCTAAAAAGTGTAACATATTTCTTACTTTATTGCATTCTCGACGGCATCCACCAGAAGTACAAAATTCCATTCATCCAGAAGTCCACAGTCCAGTATACATTATACACCGTCCATTTTATTTAACTCCGGCCCTGAAAAGATTAAGAAAAACAAAGAATAAAATTTTTTGTTGAATATATATATATATATTGAATATATATATATATATATATATATATATATATATATATATATATATATGGCATAATCCATGTCAAGTGGATCATAGCTGTGGCCAAAATTGTAAGTGCCCAAAAAAATCAATAAATGGCTAATTTTAAAGCTTAGTAGAAAAAAAATTGTGCAAGCGATTGGACCGTACTTTGACTCAAATTTTATCTCATGAAAGGCTCTTCAAAGCTGGTGCAGTTAGATTAAAAAATTCAAAATGGCGGTCCAAATTACCATTTTTTAGACAAATTCATCAAATCCAACCGTTTTGTACCAAATCTTGTACACAGGTGTTTTGGGGTCGCTGAACCTGAATACGAGATTATATTCAAGAAATTCAAAATGGCGGATCCAAAATGGCGACGGGAAGTGATAGGAAAATTTAAAATTTTGCAAAAAAAGCTTGTAGAAAAAAAATATTTGCAAGCGATTGGACCGTATGTTGACTCAAATTGTATCTAATGAACGGCTCTTTAAAGCTGGTGCAGTTGTATAAAATTATTCAAAATGGTCCTCCAAAATGGCGGTTCATATTCCCATTTTTTGGGCGGACGTTTTGTTTTTAAATCAACCGATTTTTACCAAATTTGGTATATGGGGGTTTTCGGGGTCGCTGACAACGAATATAAACCCAGCTTTGCGAAATTCCAAATGGCGGATCCAATATGGAGGACAGATTTTTCAAATCGATTGATTCCCAGAAAAACTGTTCGTAATATAGTATCCGCTATTTCGAATTAACGTCCAAAATATTTAGAAATCAACTGGTCTGAAATCATTAATATTGTAATGTTAAATTATCATTATTTTTTGCAGTTGAATAAATTTTAATTGTTAGTGTATTGTTCGTAGTGGGTATAAATGCATGACTTCTTTGGATTTTCGGGACAGCAAGTGGTTTGGGAAAACGTCTGTTGAGTTTGGTCATTATTTTTCTATGTTCTTCTTTGGAATAATGAAAGAACTTGATATTTTTGAACTTAGATCTCGCCCAATCAAAAAGTGAGCGTGAATTTAGGTTAGGTTAGGTTAATGTGCCTGCCTAAGAAGGCACACTTAGGCCTAAGACGCCCTTTATGCTACCACATTGAGGCTTGAAATTAACAAACCCATAAAATTACCTAAGGAATAGGAGGGTTAACATTCTGTTCCCTGTGCACCGAACCAGTTTCTTGCATCCAGTGGAACTAGTTCACGGGAAGTCAAAATTATTTTGACTGGGTTTTGAAGGATGTTCATCCTTAATTCGTCGTCGGGAACCATTTTGAACTCCCGATAAATCGAGTCAGGTTTTTGACATCTGTGGAGCCCAGCTCGGTTAGCTCTTTGTAATAGGGGGAGCCCAAAAACCGGTTCCTACGGTTGGCTAGGGCCGGACAGCTACCGAGGAGGTGAGGTATAGTTTCCTCTTCCTCCTCGTCGTGGCAACTCCTACAGAAGTCGTTTGAGGGCACGCCCAGCCTATCAGCGTGTCTACCTATGAGGCAGTGACCCGTGATTACGGCTACTGTAGTGCTAATTATTTTGCGTCCGAGTAGGATGAGCCCTCTTGACCGCTTAGGGTGAAGCTTTGGCCATATCTGTCGGGTACTCAGGCAGGTGTGTTCTTCTTGCCAGTTATTATTAGCAATCTTGAGAGCCTCCTGTGAGAGCTCCACTTTGCATGTAGCTAGCGGTTTACCCGGCTGGTGGTTAATGTCCGAATCAGGACGTCTGGTACCGATTCTCGCTAGTTCGTCGGCTCTGCAATTGCCCGGAATATCACTATGTCCAGGCACCCAGATGAGCCGTACTTTCAGATGCTCAGCTATGTCATTTAGTGTTGAGCGACATATTATAACCGTTTTGGAGGTTGTATATACTCCCGAAAGGGATTTAATAGCTGCCTGACTATCTGTGAAAATACATACATTGTCTGTAGCATGTAACACGCTGCAGTAGTCAGGTAAGCGAAATGAGACATCGAGGTCCAAGTGTTCCGAGAATATTCCTCCACCCGCTTTGCCATCCAATTTGGAGCCGTCAGTGTAGAGTTGCACTGAGTTCTCCCATTGGGGAGGACCTTTCTCCCTAACCCCGTCTAGTGTAGGGCAATTAATAGGAGGTGTTTTATGCCTCCGAGAGAAGACTATTAACTCTGTTTTGTTAGGGTTTATACCTAGATCACATCCATCACTCCATGATGAAGTCTTGGAGAGCGCGTGTTGTAACACCTCAGCCAGTGTATTGGGGTGCTTACCAGAACATATCAGGACAATATCATCGGCATAGGCAATAACCTTGTGACCGGACAACTCCAGGTCTATGAGTAACTCATTCAGAGTTAAGTTCCATAAGAGTGGTGAAAGGATTCCTCCCTGCGAGGTACCTCTAGTTACCACTCTTTGGATATTGGATCCTCCTAAGCTGGAGATAATGACCCTGCTTTTTAGCATGAGGTCAATAAGTTTGATGAGAGGGTCGTCGATTTCAAGACTCCTCAAGGATGCCATTATCGCCTCTGATATAATATTGTTAAAAGCACCCTCAATATCAAGGAAGGCTACAAGTGAATATTCCTTCTGTAGTAGCGAATGCTCTATGATTGTGGTAAGTTCGTGTAGGGCTGTCTCTACGGACTTACCTTTAGTATAAGCATGTTGCGAGAGAGACAACTTGGAATGATTGATTGATTAATTGATTAATGAGAGGCTTTTCCTACTTTAGGGATAAAGACCACCTTCACCTTCGTCCATGAGGATGGAATATAGGTGAGGTTAAGCCAAGCCTCATAGATGACCATTAGCCACGGAATAAGTATCTCGGAAGCTAGTTGTAGTTCAGCTGGGATGATATTATCCAATCCCGGTGATTTATAGGGCTTGAAACTTCGTATCGCCCATTTCAGTGAATTCAGCGTGATTTAAAATAGCGTCGTTTGGCTTGACCTGCAAACTGTAACGCGTCGCTTCACTTTTTAAACATTCCCCAATACCATCACAAGCGCATTTTCTATGCGACGTTGCACTACAGTGCCATTCTGCCTCTATACCAAAATCAAGTTTATGATTCATTAAATCATTTGCGTTTTGTTCTTAAAATGTTGTTTCACCAAATTTGATAAACGGGGGTTTTCGGAGAGGCTAAACATGAATAAGAAATTAGATTTGCAAAATTCAATATGGCGGATCCAATATGTCGTTTTATTAGAAAATCAACCGATTTGCACCAAATTTTATATACGGGGGTTTCCGGGGAGGCTAGAAATGAAGACGAAATTAGATTTGCAAAATTCAAAATGGCGGATCCAATATGGCTGGCGGTTGTTTTCGAAAATCAATCGATTTGCACCAAATTTGGTATACGGGGGTTTTTGGGGAGGATGAGCACGAATACATAGTTAGATTTGGAAATTCGAAATAGCGGATACTATATGACGAACAGTTTTTCTGGGAATCAATCGATTTGAAAAAGCTGTGTGCCATATTGGGTTCGCCATTTTGAATTTTTTGATCTAACTGCACCAGCTTTAAAGAGCCGATCATTAGATACAATTTGAGTCAAAGTACGGTCCAATCTCTAGGAAATTTTATTTCTACAAGCTTTTTTTGCAAAAGTTTAAATTTCCCTATCACTTCCCGTCGCCATTTTGGATCCGCCATTTTGAATTTCTTAAATATAATCTCGTATTCAGGTTCAGCGACCCCAAAAACACCTGTGTACAAGAGTTGGTACAAAACGGCCATTTTGAATTTTTTTATGTAACTGCATCAGCTTTAAAGAGCCGTTTATTAGATACAATTTGAGTCAAAGTACGGTCCAATCGCTTGCAAAATCTTTTTTCTACAAGCTTTTTTTGCAAAATTTTCAATTTTCCTATCACTTCCGGTCTCCATTTTGGAACCGCCATATTGGATTTTTCGAAGGCGCACACGGCATTCGAAAGTAAATGTCCTAAGCTTTAAAATGAGCCCTTCATTGATTATTTTGGGCACTTACAATTTTGGCCGCAGCTCTGATCCACTTGACATGGATTATCCCATACCTAATGAAAATTTTCTTATTCTTGCAGCCATCCCAGTTTACATAAAAAGAAATAAACTTTTTGACACATCATGACAGATGGTCAGTATCAACTCATATATCACGGCTAGACGGATAGATGGCTAGATAGATTGGACCAATTCAGTTTTCTACACACAACAATACATTGGAAAACAGCATGAATAAAATGTTATTCAACTACGTGAAAGCGAAACATAAAATATCAAATTCATTTTTTCATTGAAGTAAATTTAAATGTAATGTGAATCCAGAATTCATCCTTTAATTTCGAAATAATTTTCAGAAATTAATTTGAAATAATTATAAATAAATGCATAAAGTAGAAATACATGTAAAATTTCAAGATTGAGGAAGTTGTAACACTAAAGAAATTACGTAATCGATTTGCTCATATCAGTGCCGGTATCCCTTTATTTATAAAAGGACTGCGAGTACCATTTATCTCTCTCTTTTATCATCTGGCTTTCGGTGAGTGATCATTTAAAAATATATTTGGAAAGCATTTCTTACTTTATTCTGGGTTAACGACTAGAATAAAGATTTTCATTCCACTTTATTTTTAGTATTGACTAGAATACAGATTTCCTTTCATTTTATTCTTGTTATTGACTAGAATAAAGATTTCCTAACACTTTATTCTGGGTTTTTGACTAGAGTAAATATTTCCTTACACTTTATTCTAGGTTTTCGACCAGAATAACGATTTCCTTACACTTTATTCTTGGTCCTTACACTTTATTCTGGGTTTACGACTAGAATAAAGATTTTTCTTCCACTTTTTTTGGGTTTTTGACTAGAGTAAATATTTCCTTACACTTTATTCTGGGTTTTTGACTAGAGTAAATATTTCCTTACATTTTATTCTAGGTTTTCGACCAGAATAACGATTTCCTTACACTTTATTCTTGGTCTTTACACTTTATTCTGGGTTTACGACTAGAATAAAGATTTTTCTTCCACTTTTTTTGGGGTTTTGACTAGAGTAAATATTTCCTTACACTTTATTCTGGGTTTTTGACTAGAGTAAATATTTCCTTACATTTTATTCTAGGTTTTCGACCAGAATAACGATTTCCTTATACTTTATTCTTAGTATTTAGACTTTATTCTGGGCTAACAACTAGAATAAAGATTTTCATTCCACTTTATCCTTGGTATTGACTAGAATACAGCTTTCCTTTCATTTTATTCTTGTTATTGACTAGAATAAAGATTTCCTTACACTTTATTTTGGGTTTTCGACTAGAATAAAAATTTTCGCACACTGTATTCTTGGTATTGACTTGAATAAACATTTCCTTCCACTTTATTCTGGGTTTTCGACTACAATAAAGATTTTCTTACACTTTATTCTTGGTATTTACTTGAATAAAGATTTAATTTCAATTTATTCTGGGTTTTCGACTAGAATTAATATTTCCTTTCACATTGTTCTTGGTTTTCGACTTGAAGAATAAATTTGTTATGTATGTATATAATTAGTAATAGCTATTTTACTACATAGTATCTTTATTCTGTATTTGAAATGTTTATATGTTTCTTAATACAGCATAGCATTCTGTATTTGAAATGTTTATATGTTTCTTAATACAGCATAGCATATCACCTAAATTAGATAAGTTTTAATTAAATTCAAGAATTCACTGGATTCAGTTCTTTACATCAAAAAATATTTGTTGTTTTTTAGAGTTCAGTGTTAAGATGCATGTGCCTACGTCACTAAATTTATGCGCTTAGAGATCAACCACAACCAGATAAGTACAAAGTGAAATTGCAAATTTTCCCGTAAAAAATGTCTGATCAATTTAATTGCTTTCTTAATTATCTCTAATTATGAGTTGCATACTAATTCTTTTGATTTTGATGTGTAATTAGAAATCAAATAATATGCATATTGTATAGTATGAAACGAACTCACCGGGTTGATATTTTAAGAGTACACGAGCTGAGTTGCAGGTGCATATGAAAATTATGATTCAAGTGAATATCTTGCGATTCATGATACGCTGCAGGAGCATGGATCATAACCATATGATTTTGCACTGTAGCGTAAGATTTATATCTCTAATAAACTTTTATGATTGTTGCACTAAAAACAATGTCTTCCTCTTCACTTTAAGAAATAACACTGCACTAATGTTTTATCATCACTATTATAAGTGTTTAAACGCTCTTCTTTGCATTGCTTAAGCCATGTGTAGGTACAAATATTTAGAAAAAAATATTATTTTGCCGGTATTTGTGTAATATCCGGATCGAAGGACCAATAGATATGTTATCCGTGTAGTAGGATGTACATTTAGGACTAATATTACTGAAAATATCTTCTTTCGTTTTATTAACTTTCTTTAATTGCTAGTCACAAATATAATTTTTGACCTAGTCGGCTGACTGACAAGAAGAAAGTGCTCAGAAAAAAAAAATGAACAGCAATAGCAGTAATTCCATTTGTATATTAAAACGGTTTTCACAAAAAAGAGTACATTTTCTTTATCTAATAAAAAAGTTATACAATACAAATTGGCAATATGTACATAGTAGATATATGATCGAGTCTGTTCACGCTTGTTCACCTCAAAAAATATATATTTTTAAACATTTTCAAAGACAAAAATGTTCAATCGTACTGTAACCTAACTGGGGCTCTCCGGGCTAGACGGATTAATTAAGAAAATTATTTTCAATCACAAATATTCCCAGTTTTATTCACTTCATTGATTAGTTAATTTAACAGTTTCCTTGACAATATTTCTTCAGAATATTACGTTTTACTTTAGTAATAAACTCTTATCACTTCACTGTTTAAAATAAAACTAACTCACTAGGCTAGGTTGCTGGAGAATAGACGGACGAGTTGAAGCCTTCTAGGATACGGTGATCCTCATCTGGATATTCTCAAGTGTTAGTTACACCTCCAAGTGAATGTAGCTAAGTAACTAATGCGGGAGGAGATAACCTCTTGAAAAATCCCCCTAACTCCAAGGGGGTCTGCAGTGTTGCGTCCCCTCTGCAGGGCCCAGGGGTAATTGGGTCGCGAATGGCGTTTTCCTCGGGCGCTTCTGTGGTAGTGGAGGTGGATTGTATGGGAGACCCCAACATGTTGGCTATACCCACGGTACCCACAACACCACAGTAGCAGTTTTGGGAGAATTATCTTTCGAAGGAACTGTGGCGGCTATGGAGGCTGGCTCGCTTCCACCGGCTGAAACTGCTGAGGGTGCCATTGGCATAATAACAACTAGCACTTCTTTAGGTGCGGCGGTGCAGAGACGGGAGACTCTAACGAGTTGGCTATCTCCGCGATACGCACACCAGGAGAAGATGCAGATCTGCCTTCCAAAGGGTTAACTGCGGTTAATCCGGAGGGGGTTTCTTGTCCTGGCTCAGGACTAAAGCGTTACGGCCTAGAACCCTTCAATGCCGTAGGCAGAGAATGGATGAAGGTCGTAACTAACGCATGGACCAAAAAGGAACACTGGAAACGGTGGGAAAATATGGATTTATGCAGATCTGCCCTCCGTAGGGTTAGCTGCGGTTAATCCGGAGGGTGTTCCTTGTCCTGGCTCAGGACTAAAGCGTTACGTCCTGGAACCCTTCAATGTTGTAGACAGTGAAGGGGTAAATGATGTAACTAACGCATGGACCAAGAAGGAATACTGGAGACGGTAGGAAATCATGGATTTATGCAGATAGGCTAGGATTCTAGCAGTGACCCAAGAAACCGAGGTTAGTGGCGACAGTGGGATAACTGGATACTCAGTTGCCCCCACTAAGGGAGACTGGGAGGGGGCGAAAAGGGACCCGGTTATGTGGTCTGTTTCGGCTAATCCCCAGAGAGGTGTTTTTAGTGAGTAAGAATCTCACACTACCGGAGGGCACGGGCTGTCTGGTGTCTTTTGGAAGATTTTCACCTCTCCCGCAAAAAAAAAAAAAACACACTAGGCTGGTTCTCAGCGCTTTTTGTACTACTTAGCCTAATTCTAGAAAGTTCAGCAACTTAGTTCTAAAAATTTCCGTTATTCATTTTCACCACACCAATTCACCACATGTTCGAGTCGGCCTTGACTTCATACGGCATCTGACGTTGTTCTGGTTTCCGAAATTCGGGACAATCGCATTGCATAACTTGATTTCGTTTTCATCACGTAGCCTATGCCAGACTACAGTGCATGTATCAATACGTACGTCACCTGGGACTACGATAGGTGTTCACACATACAAAATTAAATATATAAAATGAGAAAAATAGTGGGATTAAGTAAATGAGTTATTAAATAAAACATTAATCACATAAAACACAAAGAATTTACATAAGTTTACTTCGAAATTAGCCAAGGAACAAATTTCTTGGAGGTACAACAACAACAGGCAAAACGTAAGGCCCGTACAATTCCGACTGATCAGCCGACTGCGACTTTGCTCAAACGAAGTCACAAAACTCGACTGTGGCCAACTTCATTTGAAATATTCATGCAAGTATCTCTGAAAATGACAGAAGCTGAAGCTGCAATTTAATTTCAAATTTGCATTTGGCGTTGACTTCGACTGAAATCTCAGTTGCAGTCAACTGATCAGTCGGAATTGTAATTCACGCCTAAAGAAATACAAATCGCTTCAAATTTCATAAAATTCGCATAATGAACTCTTGTAAGTATTAAAACAAGTTATATGAAATAAATAATATGAAACTTGACAGTTATAACATATATTTGAGGAAAAATTTAGTAAATTCATGCAGACTTGACAGGTAAGCAAAACTTTTCTTTTCCTACACATAAATTTCACGTAATTTACCAGATGTCTAATGTTAGCAGAACAAAATGGGCAGAACCAAAATTTTAAAACAAAAAATTAAAAGGCTCATTAAAGGCTAATTAAGTGCCCAACTGTCGATTTAAGTGCTCTTATATATTTTTTTAAAATCCAAGTTCTTCTAACTTTTTAAAACTAAACTCTCTGTCTCTTGTTGCCGTAAACGAATCAGTAGAGCGATTTTGCAGCAATGTTCCCTTCCAATTCATCCGAAATTCTTCCCAGATTGTGTTGGGCTTTGAGACAATTTTATCCGATGGCAACACAATGTGTTTTTTGTAATTTAACAGGGAATTCACCAACATACATACTTGGCCTTATTCGTGGAATCCTTACTTGAGGAGGTATTTCAAGAAAAACATTCGCACACACAGGAAACAGCGACGCACGACAATCCCAGTTACTGGCAGTTAGGTATAATATATAGGTATCATTGTTATTGCGGCCTGAAGGTAATCCGTACGGAATGTTGGTAAGACCTTAGAATAAAGAACTAGTAGTGGTATCAACAATATAGGCGTAATCTATCTCAGATTCTAGGTGAGGGCGAAAGGAAATTTAAAACCTTTATAATTCCTAAAAGAATAATTTGATTTTAACTTCTCTGAATATAATATTTAACCTGTATATATTTTTGAGGGTAATATTATAGGGTCAAGCGAATCATCAATTTTGCTTTTAATTGATTAAATCTTAGTTAAGATTTTCTATGGATGCCCCCTAAACATTTTTTTAGCGCCACTAAAACGACCAACCACGGAACATTAAATCAGTTTTCATGTAAACCACACAAACATTCATACGAAACTTTCACTTTTTTCCGCAAATTTAGGTTTTAATGGAACATGACATCTTTATAGAATGAATTTAGAAGTAATTTATATAATGTATTTACCGGAAAAGCGTTTTCCCGTCATGCTATTTCTAATTATTTGGGAACCAAAAAATCTAACACTTCGTGCTTGTTTATTTTAACAAATTCTGTTCTTTGTCAGTCAGTTCACAACAAAACAAAATAGTCTAATAATTTTATTACAATGATAATATACAGTTTTAATAGAAGCTATCTTAATAAGGTACAGTGTTTCCTCTAGTTCTTTAGTCTAAGGGTAAGAACGGGCGCAATTCGAAGAATTACACAAATTCAAAAGATCAAGCACTGGATGATTTTTTTAGAAAGAATAAACTAAATTTTTAATATTTTTATTAAAATTACAATTATTACACGGAAAAGAAAAAAGAACAAAAATTACCATCTCTCTAGCAAACGAGGTAAATTTGTTAATGCATTTTTAACATATTCAGTAAGATTTTCGGTATTTTTTATATGAGAAAACTGGTTGAAAGGTCCCAAAATTTGGAATTTTCCCTTTGTTGGTAGAAAGTATGATAATTTTAGCTTCTCTTTTCTGATTGCATAATTAAAAAAATTTATTTGAACGCTCCAGTTGTATAAACGAAATGTTTATTATCAATAAAATTCATTTGCGCAAAAAGAAATTTTTCTGCAACATTTTATCATTGTTATTTTTTGAAGGACATGAACTGTATGTTCTGCTAACTTTTTTTAAAAATTTATTTAATTGGGCACTTAATTAGCCTGTAATGAGCCTTTTAATTTTTTGTATTATAATTTTGGTTCTGCCCATTTTGTTCTGATTTGAACTCTATGCTCTGCTAACTTTTTCAAAAGTTAGCAGAACATGGTTTTTTTAAAAAAATATAAGAGCACTTAAATCGACAGTTGGGCACTTAATTAGCCTTTAATGAGCCTTTTAATTTTTTTGTATTAAAATTTTGGTTCTGCCCATTTTGCTCTGCTAACTTTAGACATCTTAATTTACCACTTTTTCACGTTTTGCACATACATAAAACTTATCGCAAAGCACTGAACATATTAAAAAACACCACTTGCCTGGTGAAACTTGCGTAATAACGCGATAAATCGCTAGAAACCGCGACACTTACATCAAATCATACCCTGATTAGCGACTGTCAAATTGACATGACGAAACGTCAATTTAATAAAGTGGCGGCTGGAGAAATGATGGAATTTCCAAAAAGTTATTATATTGTAACCTGGAGCGAATTATTTAATAAAATAAAACTAACAGTTAAGCGGAACAATGGTGCGGAAGAGAAAAATCGAGAGCGAGAAAATAATCATTTTAAGTTCCATAAACCAATATGGCAAAGGAAGCCATATTGAGTCAAATGTAGAATTTTTGGCATTTAAATGGCAATCAATAAATTTCTGCCATTTAAAAAATTCATGTAAATGAAAAATTAAACTGCTAATGAACTTGAGCGTTTATTAAAATAATTAAAGAAATGGTTCAAACGAGCGTCTTTTTATAATTAAGTAAAATTCATTGTGGATCATATAAAAAATTGCGGCCAAAAGGATATAAAAGGACGTGCCCGCTACTGAAGCTCTCTAAATCTTTTGCTAGGAGTTCAAATGCTAACAACGAGCATCAACTCAATCTAGTTTTTAAAAGTGAAATTCTAAGTGCATTGATTTACATGCCAATAAGGTAAAAAATTTATATGCACAAGTGCAAGTGTTTATATTTTACTGTTCTAACATTTTTTTAATTAGTTTAAGTAAAAATTGTATCAATTTCAGTACATGTGCCGCAATTTCACATCTGAAAAGTTATGCAATTCGACAACGTAAAGAAAATCACATATAATTCTAATAAAACAAGCTGTATAGCAAATGAGTGCATAGTTAATGCATCTTGCAAAATACTACGACCAACGAAGGATAAAATATTTAATTAAAAGAACCATAAGGGACTTGTAACTGTTGTAATAGCTTAACCGCAGTAAAACGTATATAATAAAAGAAAAATCATCAAAATCAATTCACGGGTTAGGAGTTCCGCTCCGCCCCTCCTTCACCCTATCGTAAATACAAAATTTTTTAATTACATTGGAGGAGCACACCATATAAATGAAAGAAAAATATTTTATGTTGCTATGCGTTGAGAAGTTAGGCTCCCCTAAGTGAGGCCCCCATCCTTAATCTCATTTTTCGAAAGTCAGTTAAATATATTTTTCAATATAAATATTTTTAGATGTCTCACCACCACTCCCTTGCATTTATTGACATGATGGCAATGAGGGAACATATTGTACAGAGCAAAAAAGGAATCATCAGAATCATCGGTCCACGCATTACGAAATTTGCCAACTCCTCCAAAACAAAACCGAACTATCCATATCAGTATTGGCGTTGTAAAGCCAACTAACCCCCACCCTCACTTTAGTAAAATTCCAATGGAGCACAATACTCTACACAACAAATAAAGAAACACAAAAAACAGTGTCCGTAATACGAAGTTAAGGTTCGCTAACTGCTCTACAACCACATGACGTCTGAAATTGACATTATATCAATGGGAGGACAAATTGTATACCTTAAAAAATGAATCATCTTAATCAGTCTACTCGTTATGAAGTAAGGTTTTGAACCCCAATCCAAACAACAAAATTGTAATTCGGCTACCCTAACCCTAAGTCCACACTTTTTCTCGTAGTAGCAAAGGGGAGCATATAGTAGCATGGTGCAACCCCAGAAACTTGCTTTAAAGCTAAACTTATGCTAAAGTAAATTATATGTTGGCTGAGCGTTCAAAAACTAATAGCATTATTATATATCGTGCTTATATTAGTGCTTCGTATTAATTTAACTAGGACTGTAACATCAAGCTCGTGACTTCCCCATTGTAAGCAAAAGTTTTTACACCTTATGGCTTTTAAAATGGGCTTTCAACGTCATTTTCAATTTATCTAATAAGGGATAATCTCGGGAAGTGAGAAAGCTTGCAGGAAACGTCCAAACGTCACGTTTTCCAAGGAAAAGGAAGAAAATAGTTTATAGGGAGGATCACGTTCAATTAGTTTTGCGATTAAACTTTTCAACCCAACAGGCTTAACGTATCCTGTAATTTAATTTTCTTCCGACAGTATAGCTTTGAAGCTTCAATCATATTCCCACGTATACGTTTAAAGTTTTGTTGCGTGTAATATAATAGAAAATAAAAGGCAACTTCTTATTGCGTGAGAAAAACGTAAACTATAGAGTAATGTAGGCAAATGAAAATACTCTTTTTCCTTCTCGAGTAATTTTAAATTTATAATCTAATGTTAATAAAAAGAAGTATTGATTGTTTAAATCCTGATGTCTTAAATAAAACATATGGTAACGTCCAGCAGTCTGAATGAAATACGGCTTACGTGCAAAGAGAATTTATTGAGGTTTCCGAAATACCTAATCAGACATTTACTTAATATTATCGAACAGGCTTTATTTCTTGACATCCTCTCATATTCTTCAAATTTAAATACTATAAGCAGGGAAAAAGCGAATGAAATGAGAAATTCTGCAACATTTGAACAGAAAGTTGATTGACCGTATATTAAGGATGTACGTAAGCGTTAATGCAATTTATTATAAAGCTGATTTTATATAAAAGTAAAAGGATGAAAAATGAAATTCATATGAACAATTGGTTTACATTTCTTTTAAAGCTAAGTTATTCTTACTTTATTGTATCTTATGGATTCTACTAAATATCTTAACATTTATGTACTGGGATGTTCGTCCATGAAACGTCCACCCTATTTCGTAGTTCATGCAACATTTGGCATACCACCAACGATTCTTATGCAACTCCCAACTCCCCGGAAGCTCCTCACACATCACAAAGCATTAGATTTCCGCCATCGAACTTATGTCCATTGTCGACCGTCCGACCCCTATTTGTTAATCTTTGTTTCATCTGACGAAATCACTTGCGTCCAGTCATCAATGGTCAAATATCTGTAGCGTTGGGCGAAAAGCAAAACAAAGTGCCGGTCTTTTGACGTTCGTTACTTTTCTTTTTCATTTCTTGAATAAATATTTTTCTTTTGTCGAATAATCACTTTATTTCAATTACCTTTTCCACACTGACTGGTTTAATTTTTAAAAACTTATATTAATTGAATTCGATATTTTATACTCACTCTTTAATTATAAGTTTTACTTTATGAAAAAGTAGTAAGATTTTCCCAAAATTCAAAAGATTGTTGAAAACATTTATCTTTCTAAACTAATTTTGCGAGTGATTCCAAAACAATCAACAAAGTCAATAATATTTGCCATTCTAATATTATAAACACGAAGCCAACGATATTATCTTTGCGTTGAGATACATGTGTGGTCACAATATTAAAACAGACTTTCGATCTTATGTGAACAATTAGTTGAGTCACTGTACGTATGGAAATTTCGATGGAGATGACGTTGATCGAACTTTCTTCGCTGATAGTTGAATTAACATCAATTTATTTCCTTTTGATTCTCTTCGAACCTACTTCCGTTATTTTTGTAACAACATGTTTTGTTTTATTTGTGTTATTGTTTTATGCCACCTACTTTCCATTTTTTTTTCTATTTCTCAAATTTGTTTGGTTTTTTTTTCATTTTTTTCTTAATTATAGGTCTTTAAATTTTGCACTTTTAAGTTCAAACGTATGAACGGAAGACATAACGTCGAGGATCGAGGATTTTGTTTCTTTCTTGTTTAAGGCGAGTAGTTATAGCTTGATCGAAGTGACACATTCTCCGGGTTCGGCTATAGCAGATTTGAAACTAAGTTTATGCGGATTTTAGTCGGAGGAGCTATAAAATCAGAATAAATAGAAATATTCCTATACAGTGGCCAAATGCCAGTGCACCTGAAGATGCCTGCAGCTAAGTGCATAGTTTGAGTTTTGAAATATCGCGAATAAAGTCAATGCCATCAAAAACATAACCTGTAAAAAAAACAAAGTCTCGCAACTCAGTTCTTCTATAGTAAAAAGTTGTGAGATCCATGTAATATCAAGTCTTATAGTGACCATAACAATATTAAAAATTTTTTATGTTTTAAATAAATAGTGACTTGGCAATCGTACTAAACACAATTTATCTTTTTTTTATTTATTTTTATTAAAAACACAATGTATCTCACAAGTAATATTATATTAAATTAGATTGTTTAGTTAGTTATATAATCAGGTACACTGATTCATTCACTGCAAATGTATTAATTAATCTGGGGTTCTATATTTATATGAGATTACAAAGTCATTTATGCAGTTGGTGTATCTAGAAAACTGGACCGAAATTGCAAAATATTTTAGTTTTTCCTTGATTTATACACTAAACACTAAGTGTATTCTAAATTTGAAGCTTCTATGTCTGCTAGAAGTGCCTTAGAGTTTTGATGATCGGTCAGTCAGTGAGTGACAAAATTAAGAAACTTTGATTATAGTTATAATTCTTAAAGTACTGGTTCAAACTGAATGAAATTTGAAATATACCGTGTTTATATAATTCCTGCTTGGTTACTGAAAATTCAGGCTTCTAGTTTTATCCACAACGAAGTTATAGGGGTGTCGAAAATGGCCTGAACTGCTCCGGGAAAAGGATGGTACGGCGGTGTCGCTTGTTTTTGCTCGACTATGCGGGGGCACTGCCGTGCCCCCCAGATTCTGTCCTCACAAATTTTGCAGGCCTTCATGACTTATCGGACGGCGTGATTCCACTCAGTACTAAACTGAATGGGCTCCTAAATGCTGTCCCTGCACTCAACTCCACTTCGTCTTGTAAGCTTTCTAGGATGCATGATCCTTCTGTTGTCTCCGCCTCTATTGATGATCTGCGGAATATGATTAATGATTGGTCAGCTTCTGTTGTCAGCACTGTGCTTGTTATGCCCGTTATAATGGATATTCGTCGATGGCATGAAGAAAATCAGAAGTGATGTTAGTTCCTGTCTGCGTGTGCTTAAGGGAACTCCAATGCGTCTTCCGTCATCTTCGACATATGTGACCTTATTTTAATGCACATTGCTGCCGCTCCTGCGCCTTTTCATTCACGCGGCCTCAAACGATTATCTCGATGGGGACGTACAGCTCGTTTGGTTGCAACTTCCGGTTTTCCCGTTGCAGTGATGGTGCTAACTAAACATCTTTAGGGATCTGTGTTCGCAGCTGTCGCACGTTGTGGATGTTGCTTTTGGCAATTCCACTAATTGTTTTGATTCAAATAGTCCTTCGATTCAACTGAGATCTGTGGTAGATTCCTCTCAGACTACTGCCATTGCTCTGGGGAGGCCCATAATGCTTCCTTTCCCTTTATTATCAAAATGTAAGGGGACTAAGAACAAGGACAAGCCAATTATTTCAGGCTTATATTGCCTGTTGTGAAGATGTCATCACTCTGACTGAAACCTGTCTTCATCACGGTTTTAATGACGCAGAAATTCTTGACGAGTCCTATGAAATATTTCGTAGGGATAGATACTCTAACTCCATAGCTCGTGGTGGCGGTGTGTTGGTTGCTTGCAAATCGCATTTGGATTGCAATTTGTTTGATATACCTACTTTTTCCGACACACTCGCAATTGAACTCCTAGCTATTAAGATCCCTCAGGTAAAGATAAACATTTTGCTGCTCTGTTGCTATATCCCTCCAAACTTTGCAAACTGTTCGACATTTTAATTGTTAGCTTAGTTTTTATTAATAACATGACGAACCTGGACGACGAAATCATCCTTCTTGGTGACTTTAATTTACCCAACGTTCATTGGGTATTTATCGCAGATTACGATGACTACCTTTCCTTAAATTGTCTTACTGCTAAGGACTTCCATTTTCTTATCGCCATCTCCTCCCCTGGTTTATATAAAATGAGTCATATAAAGGACTGTAGGAGAAGGCAGTTAGATCTAATCTTTTCTTCTATTTCGAATATCACTATAATCAAATCGGCTTCTACGAAACTCATCCACTATCCACAGCTTACACTCGACCATTTTCATTTCTCTCTGCTGCGATGGTTCTTATATTGCTGATCTCAACTTAGATCAGTAGGTTCCGGATTTTAAAAGGGTGGACTACTCTGATTTTACAGACAGAATCCCCGCCATCGATTTCTCACCTCTATTTTATAATAAATCGACGGGTGTATTTCCATGTTTTATGACAGGATTTACGATCTATTTAACTTATGTGTACCACTCAAACTGTCCGGATAATCCTATCATTTTTCAGTGTATTATACTAGGGAACTTATTTACGCTATAGAGTCACGTCAACTTGCTGTGATCTCATCACTTGTTGGGACAGCTTTTTAGCATTGTCTTCAGCGTTATACATGGAATACCTTGATAGTAATCGCGATAACTTTCGTAATGATCCTCGTAACTTTTCCGAATTAGTAAATATGATAATTATCCGTCTGCAATGTGGTGGAGTAGGTCCTTAAGTTGTAGCGCTCCTGATATGGCCGACAACTTTGCATTGTTTTTTCAATGCGCCTTTTCTTTTTGTAATTTTGTGACACTTTGTGAGTTTGGTCATATCAAGAATCGTCCCGCTGCCTCCATTTTTATGCCAATTATATCTCACGACGTTAACATGGATAGTATGTACTATTCTATTGGTCCTTATGGTGTGATGTCCTGGTGTGATGTCCTTTGATGCCCTACTCATTTCGTTGACATCAACAGGTGGAAGCCGTACGTGGCACACCGGATAAATGAAAGAGGAGAAAAATCGGATTTATCAAATTGGAGGCATTGTCCTGGAAATGAAAATCCAGCCTAGGGATCGACGGTATTAACTAACGAAAATAACTGGCCCAACGACAAAACTAGAACTAGTACTCCGGCGTTTCTTACTTGTTTGTCATGTACTAACGAAAATCCTGTCCTTGAGGTAAGGGAACCAATTTAACGCATATAACGTTAAAGTAGATATAGACATTTATTACGTGTCATGCGAATTTCGGGATTATCACAGAAGAAGCACTACCTAAAGGCTCCCGAATTATGGCGTTTTGAAAAATATTGGATAAAGAATATCCAAGAGCATGAGTATAGTAAAGAAATTTCCGACTTATTAAGGTCATCACAAATTAAACGGTCTTCAAGCTTGCTCACTTTAAACCCGGTGATCGAAGATTGGCAGTCGTATTCAAAATATGAAGGACGATTTTACATCAGCGTTTCCCATAATCCTACCAAAAAATTCGCATCTAACGAAACTTATCGTGGCGGAAGTGCACGAAAAAATGACCCACGGAGGTGTACATTTTGTATTATCGCGCTTGAGGGAAAGATTCTGGGTACATAAGTGTCGCCAATTGATTAAGATAATTGTGAAGACGAGAGGGAGAGATTACATGCATCCAGACCCTTTTAAACTGTAGGCATTCACTTCGCAGGACCGCTTTATTTTAAGGAGTCATCTGCAGATGGGGAACCTGTAAAGTTTATATAATGTTGCTGACCTGTGCAGTGGTACGTGTTATTCATTTAGAGCTTGTTTCTAGTCTAAGTATTGAAAAATTTTTATAAGCTCTTCGTCGCTTCATCTCACGGAGGGGTACACCTTATATTATTATTGCTAAGCGATCTTGAAAATATGTTGAAATCAGAAGATCTACAAGGTTTCATGAGCAACCAAGGCATCACCCAGAAATTCATTGTAGAGCGTGCTCCATGGTGGGGTGGTTTTCCTGAGAGATTAGTCCGTAGAGTTAAGAAAGTTTTAAGAACAACGATTATAAATTCTACATTAACTATTGAGCAGCTTCAAACATTACTGACAAAAGTTGAAGCAGTTATAAATTGGAGGCCGCTTACACATATAAGCAGTGACCCGCTCGATTTATCCCCTTTAACACCGCAACATATTTTAACTGGACTATCCTCCATAGCTATAATAACAGAAGCCAAGAGTTCATAAATTCACAATCTTCGAATCTGTTGTTATTGTAAATGAGCAATCGACACCACGAGCCTTATGGAAACTTTCAATAATTAAATCAGTATTTCCTGGTCGAGATGGACAAATTCGTGCATGTGAGGTGAGATTCCACAACGCTGTGAAATTAAGGAGACCAGTACAACTTCTTTATCCATTAGAACCCAATAATTATGCAACCTGCAACCTGGGGCCGGAGGATGTAGAGAATTCGAGTGACACGCCCACAAATTGAGCCCCTAACAAAACGATTATTTTGTACAGCTAGCTTTTTGAAGTGAACAACCAGTCTCGGTATGAACTTCGACGCGTTGACACTGTAAACCAATTGAGGAATAAATTTAATGTAGATTACGGTTGTCTTATTACTTTCTAATTACTTCCCCAAAACATACGGTGTAGTTCACTTTTGCTCCCTCAGATGTCTCATCATCCTATTCTTTAGACTGCACTGGTAATTAATCTGGTCTCTCTGGTTAATCTGATCTGCCATCCACAGCAACTATTGTTTTAATTGTAGGAAGGCTGATTTTTCAATTTTTAATGACTTATTATTAAATTGTAACCAGTCTAATGTTTTTAACGTCAAAGATGTTGATGTGACAATGAATGCTTTTAGTGATCATTTATTTGCTTGTATTTGGTAATGTGTTTCTCTTTCTAGATCAACTAATTCTGCTCTCCCTTGGGTTCATCAAGCATTAAATCATCTAAAAAATTTAAACAGTAAAACTTGGAGGCGATTCTGTTTGTTTGTTCTAGTTTACGTGATCAGTACACCTCAAGTCTTTAATCCTCCTACAATAACTATTGTAGTGATCATATGCAATCAATGCAAATGCAATGATCACGGCACCAAGGCCACTGCCTGTAAAAATAAATGTGATTCAACAAGGCCGATGTCAGTCAGAACCAAAACAAATGATGTCACATAAAATTCCCATCAATGGCACACTTCGAATAATTTCACAGAGTACTACTCGGAGCAGGCAGTAATCCGATTCCTGCTTCGGTCTCCTGATTCCACTGTGCAATAATTCAGCATGTGACGCTTGCCCAGAATGTTTTCCTTTACTTACTTTTATGAGTCACATCTGGGAAAAGCATTGAATACATAACTAAATGTAAACATAACTGACTGCAACCCTTTTGATGAATAGACAAAAAGAAGCAATCGTTCATTGACTTATATTATTAATTGTTAAAAGAAAGAAAATGAGTCATATTTTTAAGAAAGCATGTACAAAATTGACCGTTTAAATGAAGTCAAATGCAACAGGTGATTCTAAACTCAAAACTCTGTCTTTCGGCGATTAGTAATCCTTGTTTTTAGGCCTATTCCTACTTGGTGACGACAAACTTTAGTGCGTATCCCGTAAGGTGACGCGCAGCCATAGGCTTCCTCGCTTCATATTCAATAAATAACATTATAACATTACATGGCGACCCTGCCCGATTTGACACCTGCGATCCTGCCCAGTTCGACACCTGCTATCCTGCTTTTATCGTAATCAGTGCCAACATCAAGGAATTAATTCGTAAAAGAAGACATCAAAACCAAGTCCAACCGAAGGAAGGTGTGACGTCTTCACCATTTTTTCCTTATCAGCACACGCGGTTACAAGTGGTGTCTCATTCATCTTGGAGAAAATATTTGGGATCCTGAGGACCTACTAGGAAGAAAATACTATCAGGTTGTACGACAATACCTATTTTTCGCAATGACAGATATTATATCGATAGAGGAATTCGATACGCTAATCACGAAACTGGTTGATTTCGTGAAAAAGAAACGAAATATACACCGACAGCTCCTGATGCTCTAGAAGAGAAGAGCAAATACCCCACCCCAATCAGTGAATCGCAACAAAGAGGACCAACATCAATTAATATTGACGAGTATCGACGAAGAGTGAGCCAGAATCCAAGCAACTAAAAGGCAAAAGAATCGAGGAGGAAGGAAAGCGGTAATCAGAAAACAACGCGCAGAACTACACCGGCTCATCCCGACAACAAAAAAAGTACTGCTACAGCAAGTAAAGTCATAAAAGAGACATGGAAAACTGCAGCTCGAAAAATACGAGTAGACAATAACCACATCGTGAACATATATTTGTAATCGCTTAGATAGCATACTTCATTTATAGTAGATACAATAAATTTCTCTTAGATAATGGTAAACAATATTCAATAAATAACAACGATATTTTATATCTTCAAATATAAATATATAACTAATAGAACAACATTTTTTTTCCTTTATGATTAATGGAACTTTTAAAAGAAGTAACAAACGATATAGAAAGAGACTTAGGTAACTTTAAAAAGGGCAAAAATCGAGACTTCAAGTTAAAGACATTAATAAGCAAACTAGATAAATTACAAGAAAATAACGAGATATTTGGAGTTATACACTTAGTGAATCAGAAACTCTCCAATTAAAGATTAGATTCTCAAAAGCTTCAAAAGAACAGAACTACAGGCCATAGAACAAGATTCCGAAATGGCAAACTTTGCTCTTACTACGGCTATGAAAGCCATCCCGATATTCGGAGGGAAATATAGCGAATTGAACGCGTTCATAAAAATAGTTGAATATATGCATAAAACACTAAATGATACCGCAAACTTGGATTTATTGGATTTTGTTTTCAACGTTAAATTATCGATAAACGTGCAAACAGCCTTACCTTCGATAAGCTAAAAAAACAACTTAATGCAAGGTACAAAAGTAATAATACTATACCGCAGATCCACATAACTCTCAATACCTTGTCTCACAAGAGATCCACTGAAACTAATTATAAAAATAAAATACTAAACATGGAGAGTGAACTGAATCAATTGCAGATAGATGCACTCGGCACATCAGCGGAGAAAGCGGCAGTAAGAGCAATTAACGATACGTATGCCTAAATGATATTCAAGAAATGTCTGAACGATCAATACAGGAGCACTCTATCTGCATCATGACCAAAATCTTTCCAAGAGGCGATTGAAGTTACGCTCGCATTCGAAAAAACCGAACTGTAACCAGTTAATAATAGCAACATAATGCATTTATCGAGAAACAGCAACAACTATAAATCTCGACAATAATAATAGGTATAATGAGAACAATCGTAGGAATAATTTTTTTTTTTTTATGTATATAATGACACTTTATTCGGCACAATCGTTATGAACAAAAAAATCCTACAAAACTCTAGCTACCCTAAAAAATGTACAATATTCAAAACAAAAAGACACAATAGTTAACGATCAAAAAGAACATAAGAAATGACACGCTACGTTACTCTAAAAATGTTTCGTAAAAATGACTCGAAAACTTGAAGGCAAAAAAAAATTGTAAAAAACCTGTAAAAAAGAAAATACAAGAAATTTTAAAATGCCTCCAAGCGAGTGCCAGCTCTAAGAAAAGTTCCTAAAATTTTTTTTAAAAAATTCCAAAACTAATACTAGCACTAAACAGAAATCACCGAAACCGTGAAGAAACTTAAACTGGAACATGATTGTTTGAGTGTTCCCAGAGAGTAGATGCAGCACCGGGCGAAGTTCCTACTTCGGGAACCACTGCTCCCAAGCAAATGCCCTCTCCGTAGAGCCGTTCGCCACTTTTCTAGTCCTCCGGGAGCACTCATCCAAACATGTTCTAAACGAACGCACAAAAATTTCGAACCGATTAGAGTCCCGCGGGACCAGTCTGCAGAGTCATTGACGTCTGCAAACTGTTCCCATCATCCTCCCAGTTCTACGATTCAAACGTGAGACTTGTCCTTCCCGCAGCACTTGCAGCAATACCAAAGCGAAGAGGAGCTTCGTGGACAAGCTGCTGCAAGTCTGCGGCCTGTTATTCCCAGTGAAAGACGAGGCTTCCGTTCCGCACCGACGATAAAGGTTGCCAGGTGCAGTTGAATGTGTCGGCCTTCATTGCCATGAACTCTAGGCGTAATCGCCTCTTCAATCTGGCAACGAAGTGGTTCTTAAGCGCGTGTGTGTGAAACTGTGGGTTAGTGGGCTGTTGCCCAGGCTCGATCCGCATGCAGTACAGATGAATCGTCGATTTAGCAAGTGTTAAGATAAAGCTTATCAAGCAATTTACCTGGTTACATGTCCTTGGCCCCAGTAAAAACGACGTTCTTGTAATGCTGAATGTCGGGCAGATATGCTGGCACATATCGCGAACAAGATTATTAATGTCGCACAAGGTCGGGCATGTGAAGTATCTGTGGAACAGGGTTCCTTCACCACCACAAACCGTGCAGACTCTTTGAATTCTTCGATCGATATGTGACAGCTGGTTTGGATGCACGAGGCTGTGATGGAGCAGTTTGAATGCCACATCAGAGTCTCTGTAATTGGACGGATAACTATAGATGACTCTGCTAGTTATGGTCCCCATTACTCCCAAGTCCACCCCAAGATGTGCGCGCCATCTATTAACCCCTAAGGTATCCGTAGGATTTACTCCTACGAAGAATAATCAAGATAATAATAATAGGTCATATAACAACAATTACACTAGACACAATTATTATAACAATAATTATAGAGCAAATACTAATAATATTAATAACCATAATAGCTATAGGAATTCAACGATAATTCTAGACAAACATCTAGAAACGTTAACTTCATTGAGGACCAGGGAAACGTAGAGTCCTCCAGAGAGGAGTAGACCAGCATCCCCGAGCAAACAAAATCTACAAGATATCGGATAATTGTACGAATTATATTGCGAATTGTATTGCGAAAATGCTAAGCAACATTCAGATTTTTAATTGACACAGGAGCGGATATTTCTTTGATAAAAAACGAAATGTTGAATATAAATAATTATAATTTCAATACCAAATGATAAATGAAAACTAACCTGTATCACAAGTGAAGCTATAATTTTCGGAGTAATAAAATTAAAACTACAAATTGCAGATTTAAAAGCAACAAATTTATTCTGCATAGAAGGTCATGATTTTACAATCAAAATGGACGGAATAATTGGATGGGATATATTACAGAAATTTTTATGCGAAATAGATTATGAAACTTTCACCATATCATTCAATAAAAAATAAATGTTTTTCGAATTAATTAGGTGAGTATATTTACTTAATTCCTATTAATCCTTTGTGGCTGTTTTATATCATTTTCAGGTGAATCTGTCATGGTTATTTGTGCTGGATATTGGAGAAAATATCTGCAAATGGTGAGTATTGACCACAATGCCAGTTAATTAAATTTTCTCTCTTTCAGGTCCACAGCTCCAGAATGAATATGCGGTGGAAAGAGAGAGGAGTAGTCTTTCTTCATAAAGCGTAGACAGAGTTGGGTGGTTCTTTTTCTGATGTATACAGTATATTCCTCCATTGGTACCGTGATACAATTTTAAACGTTTAGGTTGTCGTACGGGAGGGGTTAGATGTCAACTTGTTAACGCGTCGACCGATTTGGATGATTCTTTTATGTTATATAGAGTATAATCCCCCATTGCTAATGTGAGGATAAATTTTGTACTAAGGAGGTGGTGGGGCGAGGCTGACTTCAAAACGTGATGAAACTTGATTTGAATGATTCTTCTTTTGATGTGTAGAATATATTGTCCCATTAACATCACGACAAACATTTATGGGGTTTTGCGGAGGGAGCGTTACCCAATTTCATATTGTATACAACAAAAAAGAATCATCCAAATAGTTGTGTGAATTAAGACACAACTATTTGAATGACTCTTTTTTTGTTGTATACAGTATGAAACCCGAATGGAAAAATGTTGACCATTGGTTGCGGTGGGGTAGCCTATCTTTATCGCACGTGGACTGATTTAGAGTATCTATTTGTATTCTGACAAAAATTGTAGCTTGTGGTGAGAGTTAAAGGAGGGGCGGCGCCTAGCTTCATAAGGCCCAGCCCGATTTTGATTCTGTTGTACAGAGTATGTTTCTCGATTGATAAATGATAATAGTTGCGTACCTAGAGTGATTACGCGCTAGGGCCATTGTAAAAGAATTCTCTAAGATGATGGCATGAAAGGTCGACCGTGACTCATTTTTAATATGCTACCGGATTTGGATAATTCTGTTTCCATATTTTCGAATGCACTACTTCTGCAACTTTTGCTTTGTTCGCACGTGCAGCATTCTTGTTTACATGAAGACACTAAAAAGTGAAAAATAAAATCGTTTTAAAAAAAATGTTGAACCGATTTCACAAAAAGCACTAAAGAGCATTAAATAATTTTTAATTTTGTATCTATTACGACATTTTAAAGTCGGTGCGAATTAAACAAACAAAACATCTACCCAACTACAATTGAAGATACTATGTATAAAATAGTTTTTAAAAAAAAGTTGAACCGACTTCACAAAAAGCGCTAAAAAGCATAAAATAATTTTTAATTTTATATCTATTACGACATTTTGAAGTCGGTGCAAATCAAACAACTACAACAAAAATATTTAATCGTCATTTCTTATGATCCCGTAAGCTGAAACGTTCAGGTAGTATTATGTATTATTTGCAATTGTGGTTCTGTAGTTGTTTTATTTGTTTAATTTGCACCGACTTCAAAATGTCGTAATAGATATAAAATTAAAAATTATTTTATGCTTTTTAGCGCTTTTTGTGAAGTCGGTTCAACTTTTTTTTTAAAACTATTTTATTTTTCACTTTTTAGTGTCTTCGACTCTATACAACGAAGAAAGAACCATCCAAATCGGACCAAGCGTTAAAAGTTAGTTTAACCCCCTTACCCCACCCCCATTCCACTAAACTTTTTTTCTCATGGTATCAATCAAGGAACATACTCTACCGAACAGAAAAGGAATCATCGAAATCGGTCCACGCGTTACGAAGTTACTACCCCTCCCCCACCCCCACCTTCACCATAGGACCAAATTACTCTCCTATTAGCAATGGGGGATCACACTCTATACAACAGCAAAAGAATCATCCAAATTGGTCCACGTGTAACAAAGTTAGGTTCCCCCCTCCCCCTCCCCCACCCCAGCAACATTTGTTTTCTCGTAGAACCTAGGATCATATTCTACTCAATAGAAAAAGAATTATCCAAATCGGTCCACGCGTTACGAAGTTAGACTACCCCTCCCCCCCACCCACACCTTTCACCATAGGACCAAATTATTTTCCTATTAGCAATGGGGGATCATACTCTATACAACAGAAAAAGAACCATCGAAATCAGACCACGCGTTACAAAGTTAGGTTCCACCCCCACCCCCACCCCACTCCGCCACAAAATTTTTTTCTCCTGGTATCAACTACGGAACATACTCTATCGAACAGAAAAAGAATTATCCAAATCGGTCCACGCGTTACAAAGTTAGACTACCCCCTCCCCCCACCCTAGGCCAAAATTTTTTCTCTTATTAGCAATGGGGGATCATACTCTGTACAGCAAAAAAAGAACCATCCAAATCGGACCACGCGTTACAAAGTTGGGTTTCACCCCCACCCCCCACCCCCACCCTACCAAAAATTTTTTTTGACATGGTACCAATCGGGGAAAATACTCTATTCAACAAAAAAAGAATCATCAAAATCGGTCGACGCGTTACGAAGTTATGCCCGGTCAGACATAAAAAAAAAAAAAAAAAAAAAAAAATACGCGTCGAACTTAGAACCTCTTTGTTTTTGGGAAGTCGGTTAAAAACGAACGTTTCAGCTCACGGGATGATAATAAAGAACGATTACATAGTTTTTCTGTAGTTGTTTTGTTTCTTTAATTTGCACTTACTTCAAAATTTCGTAATAGATATAAAATTAAAAATTATTTTATGCTATTTAGCGCTTTTTGTGATGTCGGTTCAACTTGTTTTTTAAAAACAATTTTTAATATTTTCAGTTCCGTCTTCCTCCTTGAGAAAAACCGATTCTGTTAGAATATCTAAACACAGCACTAATCACGGTTTTCACGAGCCTATCAGATCAATGTCTCTTTTTTTCAATGTAAATTTCGATAAAATTTATTTTTATTTATCAAATAATCTATAAGGGTAACATTCTTTGACATCCCTATTTTTTATTATTACTTTGTCTTCTTGTTTTATTGATTAATTTTTCTTTTTTTTTACTTAGTTTTTGAGCTTCTTTATTAAGCGCTTTTTTAAGCCATTGATGAATCTTTGTAAATCAATACATAAATAAGTAAAATAAATTCTATAATAAATAAAAAAAAACTCGAACATGCTTTATCAACCTAACGAATACTTTGTAGAATTACTATGCAAAACAAAGTATTTAGAATTTATTAAGTTATTTTCCACAAATTTGTCACGTTTAAATTTCATCTCAAAGGTCTTTAATGTGCAATGCTCTACATTAAAAAATTGTAAAACTACTTATGCGGAGTTCAGTTGTCAGTTGACAACATTTTCACATGTCGACAACCAACAGATATTTATTGTCCGTTCTGAGTAGACTCGAATATGTCGACATGCTCATTAAACCAGGGAACCACTACTTCACTTGAATGTTTGTGGTTCCCTTCCTGCAAATTAGATAATATGAAAGCGGATGCAACTTCGAAACAATAACGTCAATTACAACAGCATCATATTACCTGTTTCCTTGTTAATTTCTACCAAAGGACTTTGTGGAATGCATGAAAATTATGGGTGTGTATTACGTAACTACCTTTAAATCGAATTGAGTAAAAGTGGAACTGAGTTACGTTTTCATTACGGGGAAGGCCACTGTACCGGAACAAAAAGTTACCAATTCTTGTGAACTTTTTGCAAAGTTATATTTAATTAATTACGGATCGTGCAAAAGACACTTTATTAAGTATATTCTCAACTATTTAAAAAAATCATTTTAAAAATTTACAACGTGATGATATGAAAAGTTACTGCTTCCTCATTTTCGCATTGAAATTTTGGTGTAGAACTATCTCAAAGTAAAAAATTGAATATTTTTAATAGAAATATGAATGCAGCTATCGCTGGGCGTCGCCGTTTTCTCTATTTAAGTGGTTTAAAAAATGTTCGTTTTGTTTTCAAGGTTTTCTTTTTAAGTGATCTTAAAATATATTCATTATCAACAATTTTGAAATCGGCTACGCAACTACTTAGCAGCTACCATTATAAAGATCTGTTGAGAGGGCTGAGCGTGAGTCGTAACCGGCCTGCAACTTGGGCAATGTTAAATATTTTTATTTAAACATTTTTTCAAATATTTTTGAGTATACATTCATTGAGATAATGCAAAAAAAATATTTGCCCTTTACAGTGGCTTTCCCCTTTTGTATGTGGAAAAATATGAAAAAGTTGAGATTGTGTCATTGGAAGTTTTTTTTTAAATTATAAGAAGTGTGTTTAAGCCCTAACTGGCTTAAGCGAAAAATGGGGGTTTTCGGGTGAATAAATGACAACTCGGTTGAATAAATGACAAAAATTTGTTTGTGTAAAATATATTTTTTATTTAAAACTAAAAGCTATTCAAAGCAAAATAATACAACCGAAAAAGAAACAATTCAAATAATAAAGAGTAAATAAAGAAACTAAATAATACAAAATAATAAGAAAATAATAATGTAAAAATAAAATAATAAAATAAAAAGAAAATCAAAATTCAAACCAAAAAAATTAATAATAATTCAATTGAAGAAAAGGGTCCACTGGTGAAATGGTTCCTGTGAAAAGAAAAGAACAAATTAGTTTTCTGGAAAAATAGAATGAAACATTTATAATTCCAGCTAATTTCGCTGGTGCAAATAAGCTGAGGTTCAAGACTCCTCAACTGTAAGCTGTAAAAGAATTATGTTTTATATATTACAATTTGTGGTCAGGAATGACTTGCTTCAATGCAGCAAGTTTCGTGCCGATGTGTTCGGTTTAATTGCTCAGAACGCAATGCTAATGGTAGGCTCGTGTACGTTTCAAAAATTTTTAATAACTTGAATTGCAAATTCCGAACTAAACCGTTCAAACTCGAGCGAAGTAAGAAATATTAAAATATTTCTTAACGCGATCGGCGTTTCTAATAAAGAAAAGCTAAACTCATTTGGCTCGTCTTCGTGCTGGTGTTGAATGGTTTAGCTTTCCTTTAGCTGGTGGACACCTTCGAAAGAAACCGAAAACTAGATGGTGATCCACACAAATTAAAAACAGTAACCGACCTAGACAGCTGAATCAGATTATGATCACTGCACTGTAACACCGATATTTCGGAAAATTCTTTATCGCATGTACACAATGTACGAAAAAAGCTTATTTCCTAGTCTTTTTAGTTCTTATTTAGATATTGTAAAATGTTTTTAAAAGTGTGTCAGGGTTTGTCGGACCCTTTTTAACTTCTTATCGTAATGGTTATAGTGTTGAGGAATATATAAACACAAAATCGAGTGAGGGTACATATTTGTGTTTCTTCGTTCTTTATAAATCTAGACCGTTTGTCTAATTACACAGGTCTACAAGATTCTCTTGTTGGGCAGCTAGGGGTCGTCACATCAGGATTTTGAGATATTTGAGGTTATGTACTCGAAATACGGGTTTTTTTGCTAGTTTGGAGGCTATGTACAGGATGGAAAATATTTTTTTTGTATTTTTTGTAGCGGTTACCTACGCTTTTAGCTTGTAAAGTTACGGTCATTTTAAGTTATAAAGTTCATATTTCATATAAATAGATATATTGCGTTTATATGAAAAATTAACTTCATAACTTAAAATGGTCTTAAGTTTGCAAGGAAAAGTCTTGGGTGACCGCGCAATAGCGTATTTTGAAGGCTAAGAGTAGTATTAAACTATACAACTGGAAAAATACCAACAACAATTTGGTGCATCCTGTACATAACCTCAAAAGTTGCAAAAAAAACCCAATTTTCTGAGTACATTACCTCAAATATCTCAAAATCCTAACGTGATGGCCCAATTCTGACCCGTATTCGGATTCTACGCAGCAAATTACTTCCGATATGACCCCCAGCTGCCCAACAACAATGATGATCCCATTTTTTGTAGACCGAAATAGGGAATTTGGAATTTCATGTATATTTTTATTGATAATTTCTGCTGAAAATACTCCAAAAAAAGGTCGGTTCTTTTAGATCCATTTTTTTCAATAAATTGCTAAATTTTGAAAAAAGCGACTTTGGGCATTTTTAATTCTTTTGTTGTCATCACCAATCTTTTTATTGACCCCAAAACTATGTGGTACCAAGAAATGCGAGCGCGTTTTGCATTATTAACAAGTAACGAGAGAAGAATTAAGTATTTTCAGGAAATTTATGAAAAAAAATCGAATATATATACACCCCACGAAATAATGATAAGTTCATGTTATAATAATATAAATATGCATCATATTGTGAAATTTTCGCCAGCACGTTGTCAGAAGCGGATTATATATTTTTCGTATTATTAAATATTTCATTTCAAACAATAATATTATACATTAAGATTAATATCAAAAAATATTTTCAGAGGAAAATATAAGATTACTTCAAAGAGAGGTGCGAAATAAAGATAAGTTCAACATTATTAACTTAAAAATTAAATGTAATTAAATAACTTAATTAAGAAGCTTATACGTGGTGTGTGATCTCTTCTTTGTGATTAACAGAAAAATGAGGTCGGTCATAGAGTCAATTAATTTTCTAATTAAATTAGGGTTAGTCTTTCTCCAATACCGTTCAATTTGACTCTTAAGCTAGTTTACTGTGGTAAATTGCTTCCCATTGCGGTAGACATCGGATGCCAGATAGCTCCAAAGATTGACAATTCAATTCCTGGCCAGACCAAAGTCCTGATATTTTGTGAATCTAACCACTCAGGCACACTCTTTGCCCTATGAGCAGCGGCGTTATCATGCTGGAATATGAAATTTTTTCCAGTAATTCTTTCTCCATGCTGACTTAGTGCCGCCTGCAGTACTTCCTTGTAGCTATTAGCGTTCATTCTACATGTTATGTAAACAAGAGGCATTGTTCCATTATACGCAAACGCTCCCCAGACCATGACACTACCCCCTCCAAAATTTCATCTCATTCGGACTTCTTTTTCTTTCCGGATATCATGCCAGTAATACTGGCAGGCATTTGGTCCATCTAGATTACATTTTTTTCATCACTGAAGATGACAGAGCGAGACTTTTTCTTCCAGTACATGTAGTCACGTGCAAAAACTAACCTGGTTTTCTTATGAGCCGAAGTCAAGGCGGGTTTTTTCATGCGTTTGGTGTAAACGAGATTTGGGGAGGCGCCGCTTTGTTTAGCCGTGGTAGTTATAAGGCATTTGTGACGTTCGGTCAGGATACTTGCACGACCTGGAAACTTTTTAACCCCGTACTTTTCTCCTAATTTAATAAAATTATTCACTATACAAAGGGATTTGTTAACGATCGTCGCTATTTTCCTATGTGACAGTCCTCTCTCTTTATAAAATTTAATTTTTTCTTTCTGGAGTTCGGACAAAGCTGTACTGTGTCCCATTTCAGTTACGAAAGGTATTTTTTGACAAATAAATACAATGAATTTTATTACCACGTTTTCTCAAAAGATAAAATCTGTTAATCTGATAATAAATTTTTTTTCAAAAACTACTGAAATCGTTCTTGCTGGAGATTTCAACGTCCACAACACACAGTGGCTCAGGCATTCTTCCACCACAAGCCCGTCTGGAAGACACGTCGAGTTATTTAGTGAGTCTTTTAATTTACAGCAACTGGTTGAGTGTCCGACTCGTGTTCCTGATACTTTGGGGCACAACGCGCATCTTTTAGATCTATTTCTAACATCGCATCCAGAAAAATACTCGGTGACGTCTCCCTTGGGTAATTCGGACCATTGTCTAATCTCCGCCCAATTCTCCATCTCCTCTCTGACAACCACTAACCTAAACTCCACCAAAAGATTAGTGTGGCATTATAAAAATGCTGATTGGGCGGGACTTAATAAATATCTCAGAGAGCTGGATTGGTCTGATTGCTTTTCTATGAAGGACGTTAACAGAAGCACCGATTATATCTTGAACATCCTATGGTTTGGAATGCACCGCTTTATTCCTCATAGCTTCAAGAACATCAAACCAACTAACACCAATTGGTTCAATAATGACTGTTTCGCAGCCATTAAA
This sequence comes from Leptarthrus brevirostris, assembly GCA_964036015.1. Taxonomy (NCBI): domain Eukaryota; kingdom Metazoa; phylum Arthropoda; class Insecta; order Diptera; family Asilidae; genus Leptarthrus; species Leptarthrus brevirostris. The sequence continues at coordinate 101,403,566 of OZ038372.1, read as the reverse complement.
AAGAAGGAAGCAGCCTTCCAGGCATATAAATTGTGCCCTTCAGAGGAATTGAGACGTATCTATAGAGATGCGCGGAATATTTGCAATTCAGCAATTAGCCGGGCTAAGTTCAATTTCGACCAGAGCATCAGACGGAAGGTATTTTCTACTCAAAAGGGTTGTAAGGGCTTCTGGTCTCTAGTAAAAACCGTAAAGAACAATTTCACCTGTTCGTCAACACCACCACTCATTTATAATGGGAATGTCTTTACTGACTCATTGGACAAGGCCAACCTGTTTGCTGCTAATTTTGCTGCTAACTCGTACTTGCCACCTTCATCGCAGCCACTTCCATCTCCATCACAGTGCACTATGTTTTTAGAGTACTTTCGAAACTCGACGTGTCCAAAGCTACTGGGCCTGATGGTTTCTCGCCCCTTGTTTTAAAATGCTGCGCCTCTGCTTTGGCTAAACCTCTGCGCAAACTTTTTCACCTGTCATATTCAACAGGAATATTTCCAAGTGTATGGAAACTTGCTCATGTCCAGCCGATACTTAAAAAAGGAGAGGCATGCGATCCCTCTAACTACAGACCAATTGCACTAACCTCGATCATATCCAAAGTTTTTGAATCACTCATCAACTCTCAGTTGCTGAAATATCTAGAAAATAACCATCTTATTAACGATTGCCAGTACGGTTTCCGCGCTGGCCGCTCAACCGGAGACTTACTAACTGCTCTAACGGAGCGTTGGAATCATTGTCTCCATAATTTCGGTGAGTCCGAAATCATCGCTGTTACGAACAGAAGAATGAATGGAAAGAGTATTCTAACGAAACGGGGATATATAATGCCAAGACCCATACAATTGGATTTAACCTTAGAAAAAGCAATCGTGACTTTATCCTGAGTAAAGGGGATGAATAAAAAGCCGTCAGCGGCAAACAGAGAAAGATCAGGCTTTGTATCTGTAGGTTGATGGCGTGTTGACAAACCAGCAAACATATTGTTAAGTTCGTCTGCATCCATAGACACATTCTCAACTTTGGGGTGGCCAACTCCCAGTTCCCTTAGATTCGACCATAACTTATTAGGTGGTAATGCGGTACTTACCTTAGAATTAAAGTACTGGTGTTTGCTGTGACGTATTAAATTTGTAACATGATTATGAAGTTTTCTATAACAACTCATTGTTTCTGAAGTTCTAAATCGTTTCCAACGCTTATAGGCTGAATTTCTAAAAGAAATTAGACCTTTTATTCGTTGTGTTAGCCAGGGGCACGCCTCGTCAGGAATAATACGTGTCCTTAGACGAACGTGCGAATGAAACAGGGAGTTGATGCTTTCATTCATATATATTTTATGTAGAATGGGATTTTGGTCAACCGTTGTACTACTAAAAACAACAATTCACATTACATGACTGCGTTATTTTCATATTGCCAACGTTTCGTTGGTCCTCACCAACATCTTCAGGGCTGACTCTACAAATGAGTTTACAACAATGAACTTGCATCGTACAAAAATTAAAATAACCTACCACTCTTGTCAAAATTATATAATTTAAGTAAAATACGACTATAAAAATGTAGTGTCCAATAGGTATTATATCATACGCCAATTCAAAAAAATATATATATTGTTACTGCAACATTTTAAAAATTTTTTTAAAAAACCCTGCGATTATCACTTCACCATGTTCTGTCTGTTACTACGGTTTTTGTTGCGTGTGCCCTGAATGCATATACATATATGGAGTGATTCCAACAGTTGTCTCTTGTGGTAATTCTTTTCGCGTGCCAATATGTCAACGTTATCCAATGTAGGTTTGTTGTTGTGTGCTATGCAATGTTCTGCTAATGCAGTTTTCGATCTATTCTCATTTTTTAAATCCGATTTATGGTTAGATAATCGATTTTTAAGGAATTGTCCCGTGGTTCCGACATAATTGAGTTTACGCGTCGTCGATGCATCTCCACCACATTTAATCTTATATATGACATCAGAAACCTCATCTTTTTTGTCCCTACTTTTAAGATTAGAAAATAGCCTTTGTATAGTTTTTTTCCTCGATGAAAAGGCTAGTGTTAAAACAGTTTCCCAAAACATATTATAAAATCTGTTGTATGGTTTTGCAAAAGAAAAGTGGACGTTGGGATCGATAATACAGATAATAGAGATGAAAGACCAGAAAGGTCCTACAAAGGAGTTACATATATAAAGGGCTTGTCAGAACACCTCAGAAAAACCTGTAGCAGATATGACCAACGAATAACACTAGCCTCGGCAATAAAACAAAATGCCACTAACATTTTTATAATTTTTTTAAAGCAATAATTAAAATTAATTACCTGTTAACCCAAAACAAACATTTTCGACCTTTTATCTTAAAAATTTTGTTTCTTAAAAGAATTTCCTACCTAAAGTGCAACAAAATAATTAGGTACTCAGGGAGTTCTAAGGATGCGTTTTTTCTAATCCTGTGTCTACCTTGCCATGTTGCACCTTTTTATAAAAGATAATAAAATGGGCAATCCAATAAAAATAAAAGAGAGGTATACTAATTACATGAATTTTGGAGACAATTTGGGAAAATGCTGAATTTTAGGTAATCGGAAACCATTTTTTTCATTTTTGGAAGTGACTATTCGTGCAATGGTAGGAGTTAAATCAGTAGTGTTGACATTTTTTTAAAGGTCATTGGGATAGTAGTTTTTTAGCGTTTGCTTGATGCCGCTATGCTGGGTAGATCAAAAGATACAAATTAAAGAGTGATCTGCATACCATGAAAAACTGAAATTTATGAATCCCAAACGCTTCAGATTGCCCCCCCCCCATGTCATAAAATTTTTTGTTTGTCAAGTTGAGATCTATCTTTCTACTCATTTTGGCACGTCAGAGCTGAAACACCCTGTACTATAGACCACCGATTTTGAGGGCATTTCTTCTTCGAACTCTGCCTTTTTTATTTTTGCCCTTGAATACACATGCTGGAGGAAGAAAATTCCCTTCTGCATTGCAGCACGCAATAACTGTAACGGTCTCTCCTTTTTCGGCAGAAGTAAATGCAATAACATATTTGGAGCCTAATTATGCAAAAATTAATATGAATGTGTACATATAATTAAATTTAGAACCAAACCTCTTTCGGCCATGACGTGCTCAGGACAATTATTGAGTTGGCAGTCTGTCTCGTACATATTATAAATATGCCCAGGTTTACCCATGAGCCCATTTTCGGCGAGAATTATTTCTAATAGATTAAAATATGTTGAAACCTTTTGTATGTCCATCCCTTCAACTCGTGCATGAGAAACAACTTCAGATTTCCTTATCGACAATTCAGGATGACGCTTCATGAAAAGGAATAGCCAGCCCTAACCAGCTTGCATTTGTTCATGATTAAATTTGATTTGATTTCTGATTCTGTTTTGCCTTGTTGGAGCAAATCCATAAGCCTGCAGCTTTTTAATATTTGATCCCCAAGATAAGAAGCGGGAACCTAGTGTTGATTTTTTCTCATTCTTTTCTTTTAGATGCCTTCATAAAGTTGTTACCGGAATATTGTACGTCTTGGAAGTCTTTCTTATGCTTAATTTGTTAGCACCGATATCCTGTAGTGCTGCTTTTAATTGGTCTTCTGTCCATCTGGCACGGGTCGAGTTTACCGTTTTCTTATATACTTAAGTCATTTCTGAAACTGAATTGAAGAACCTAGTCATAAAATCATAGAAACAATGGAAATAAGTATTAATCTGAAGGTGTTTAGTAAACAAACGGCTGTATGCGTGATATGATACCCATACCATATCACCTAAATTTCAATGCACCGTTTCTACTATTATGACCCTGCCCATACTTTTCACTGTTAAAACTAAATACCCCGTCTTTTGTGTATTTTTCGCAATAGTAAACGTAATCATTTTCCTTCTTGTTTATTTAGCACTTTTCCCCTGGTTTCCACTAAACTAAATATCTCCGAAAATGTTTTACTTTTTTTTCTTTCCTAGGCCACAATCACAATGGGCCTTTTGAGGTCTAAGTGCGCCCTTTAATGCAGCCACACGAACCTAACCTAGGCCATAATCACAATCCACTTATGACTGAACTTCACTCCACAAGTTATGACGAGAGACTGAAGAAATGATGAGCATAAAAGGCTTGTAGCAGCTGCATTGATCTGAGAGATATTGAATGTACGCCATATCACCCAACGCGCCGAATCTCTAGAACTTACCCTATCACTTTTCGCTAGTTGTCCCTTTCTGTGAAAGAATCCTTTTTTTAACATTGATTTCTTAGTTTCCAACGTCATGTCGGCTATTAAATACAGGCGATCGAAATAGATGGCAATATTCACAACTATTTTATATCTCTTTCTGGGTAAGCATTTTGCAGATTGGAACACCCTTTTTTTTGTTATTTTTATATCAGTGATTCCAATGATTTTTACATTTACCTTACAACAATATAAAAGATTAAAATTAAATATGGTTATTTTATTCTGCTTAGAAAGCTGCAAATTCACAGTAAACATTGGAAATTAAAAATGGTTTTCCTCCACTGAAAGTAAAATTATACCCATATAAGATAGTTTATAAGTCACTCCATTTTAATACATCACAGTGGGCTACCCTCATCAGGAACGATGCGACATAAAGTGTCTATAAACATGAGACCTATCTTTTTCTCATCGACATTTTCTATAAAACTTGAAACACTCGTTTTAGAAAAACGGACGGAATTTTCTGATAACCATGCCTTTTTTGACAACATGGTGTTAGCGGATGCTACCTACGACACACCAGGTCCCACTGACGTTATAATTGAGGCTAATACGTACCATCAGATTATACTAAATTGTATCACATATCGATGGTCTTGCTGCACAACGCACCGGATTCGGATGGATTATATCAGTACAGGCACTAATTATAAGTACGAACAATTCAATTACGTGCATATTCTCGTCTGCTGAACTCGACTACACGATAAAACAATGTTGGTAGATAGAAAACGTTAGTGATGCAACAATAGAACCGTATCCTTAAAACGGATGATGGTTCATATACGGTGAGAATTAATTTCAAAGATAATGTAGGCAAATTAGGTGAATCCAAACGACGAGCAATCGCACGTTTACTTCAGAAGAAAAAACGGTTCACCTCAGCCAACAAAAACTACAAACAATTCATGCTAGAGTATATTTCTGTGAAAGATATGATTCCTAACACCGAAACAGATAGATACTAAAGAATGGGTGCAAAAGAAATGAAAAGATTTTGATTCCGTTTAGTTCTTGAACTAATTGATCAATGTTAGTTTTGTGTGGAAGGCATGTAATTTTACAGTAGAATACTCCAAAATAACCGATTTCAATTTCCTCCGACTCAAAGAGGAACTCTATTAAAGTTGTTGAGACTTAGTGTCAATAGAAATACTATTCGCTATTGGGCAAGAAAATTAAATCTGAAATGCGTAAAAAAACCAAAAAAAAAACACGCCGATACCGCTTGTGTAAGCTAACTACGTCATCATCCAAACTGGATTCTGTATCTGCAACTGGCTTATGGTAGATGGGAAAAATTCATCACATCGGACGAAGCTTTATTTACTCTTGAAAACACCGCTGGTCAAAAAGAGGTTCAATGCAGAAGTAGGGAAAGAGCAGAGTGAAGTCAAATGTCCTGCCACATATGCCGTCTTTATCTAGGAAAAAAAACTTTATTTTTCAACAAGACTTCCTCCTACTCACAAAGCCAATACGAGGGTTGCTACTTAAGTTTTGAGATAGACAAGTAAAAATAAATATTTATAATAGCTTTATTGTTTTTCAAAATATTCCCCATGAAGATCAATGCACTTTTGCATGCGTTTGAACCAATTTTCGAAGCAATTTTTTTTACTCCGATTGAGGTACTTGCAAAATTTGAATGCATCAACCGCTTCTTCAGGCATCGAAAAATGTTCACCTCGATGTTATTATTATAATTGGGTGTTGGATACCAGATCAGGACTCTACAGCGGATGGCCCATCAATTCGATGTTTTGAATGCTCAAAACTTCACTTGTTTGAGTCGATGTATGACAGCTTGCATTCCCGTGGTGGAGAATGATTCATCTTCTGCGATTCGTTTCCTTATTTTTCCGAACACTTCTGGCAAACGAATTGTAGTGTACCATTCACAATTAACCGTTCTACGTTGCTGTAATGGCACGGTGGCGACATGTCGAAGTATTCCGAAAAAACAGGCCACCGAAGTGCTTTGTGTACTTTTGTTGGATTTGGCTTATCTTGAAAGAGCCATACATCCGATTGTTGATTAGTTTCAGGTTCATATGCATAGATCCATGATTCGTTGCTTGTCACGATCTTATAGACGTTTTTTGAAGCACCGCGATTAAATTTTTTCAACATTTCTTTGCACCAGCCCGTTTTGAGCGATTGTCAAATTATGAGGTATCCAACGCGAACAAATCTTTTTGACGGCTAAATGTTCATGCAATATTAAACGTATGCGAGTAGAACTAATGCCGAAGCATGCCTCAATCTCATGGTATGTCACATGACGATCTTGACGATCACGCACAGCATCAATTTTTTCTGGCACAACAACGGATTTAGGACGGAACTCGTCCTGCAGCAAAGTGCGAGTACGAATTAGAATTGAATTAAGAAAATCAGCGAAACAGGGTGGTTCGAGATGGTGCTTCATTACCAAAAGTCGAGGCGAGTTGAGCGGTACACTGTTATTGATTTAATCCATGTCGAAAGTCATAGAAAATCATCGCACGAAAATGTTCACCATTTAATTTCATTTTTTAACCAAAATAAATGTTTCAAGTATCTGTAAACAACACATAATAGCATTCGCATGACAAATCTTTCCGAGTACGATTACCGTTAAAAATGTAAAACTTTACGAGGACAATGTCATATTCGACGTATTCACACTGGTGTTCATTAAAGCACCTAAGTGGCTAAGACCATCTCCCGACCTAGCTCCTTGTGGTTATTTTCTTTGGGGTTACTTAAAAAACAAATTTCAGGGGCGAAAAGTCACATCAATTCCTGCTCTGTAAAACGCCATTCGCAGAGAATTAAAGAAGGTTCCTGTCGAAAGTCGACATAAAATTTACCTAAAAAGAAATTAAATTAACACAATTTCAAAGATAAACAAACTTACAACACTTATCCAGTCCAAGTCCAGAATCCAAATTCCCACGGTGATAATTTTAAGGCATTCAAAGTTCTCCTCCTAAACCTGAAAAAAGCAACAAAGAATCAATAATTATTAAAAATAAATAATTATACTTATCTGAACGAAATCCTGCAAATTCCTTCCTGCTAACTAAACACACAAATTAAATCAGCTGTTTCTTGACAGCACAGACACTTCTGTCACTAAACTTAAAGTGACTAACAATACGACAAAAGTGCCGCCTATACGTCAATAATTAAAACTTTAACTTATTGCTCAGTGCAATCTTGCTTTGTTGCACTTGTTGACAGCAATGCTGCGCTAGTCACTCCTATAGGAGAAAAATTGTATAAAAGCCGCTGCAGTTGCTGGAAAATTTAATTCTGGTATCGACCGAGTTCAAGGCAGGTATTCACCGCAAAAATTCCTCTTCCTATTTTATTCTGGTTTTCACCGAATAAACTTTTTTCCTATTTTATTCTGGTTTTTACCGAATAAACTTTTTTCCTATTTTATTCTGGTGTACACCGAATAAACTCATTCCATTTTATTCTGGTTTACACCGAATAAACTTTTTTCCTATTTTATTCTGGTTTTACGCCGAATAAATTCCTTCATATTTTATTCTGGTTCACACCGAATAAACTCCATTCCATTTTTATTCCGGTTTTACATTATTCTCGTTCATTTTGGTATACACCAAATGAATCCTTATAATCAAAAAATATAAATTATACTAACATATGTTCTGGTGTCGGCCGAATAATTGTTAAACGTAAACGTCAAAAGACTAAGAAATTGACTTCAAGTTGCTAATTTGAGATTTTTTACCCAATAAACGTGACTTGACATAATTTTAAAGCTAACAATATACATTTCGGGATAAAAAATAGTTAAACGCTATTTACTACTGGTTTAATCCGTAGTTAAATGGTCTTTTAATTGTGTTGCCACTAGTAAAATTAAACAAATTTTGAATTCTTTAAAAAAGGAGATATTAAATCACACTTTTTCTCTTTTGCAGATATTGCTTTTTACGTATCATTTTGGATTACTCTTTATTTTTTGAATTATTATTATTATTTTTAAATTTTGTTGAATTAGTATTTCTTATATTATTTTATTTTTATTATTATTATATGATTTCATTTATATACTCAAAATAAAAATAAAATATTGAATTTACTTTACAAAAAGACTTGTCTTCAATCAAAGTGTGTTTCAAGCCTAGTCACCTCCTTATAGTTCCGGCACCTGCTTATAATTTTCTGCTACAGCTATAAGAAGCTGTAACAGTTCCCCTAAATTTTGTTAAAAAGCGCTATTCCCTTGGTCTAAGTTTACTATGCTAAGGGTGATAATATTTAATTTCGTTGTTAGCAGATAATTAATAAATAATATATATTAAATTTAATACGTTTCATTTATTTTACACCCGTGCTGTATTTATCTTATCACACGGTTATAAAAGAAGAAAGTGCGACTACCTATTATTCCTAATGATCCAAAAGTTTCTTTTTTACCTGATTCTTGACTAATAATATGAGAAATAATACCAAATCCTGGTAGAATTAAAATGTTTACTTCTGGATGCCCAAAAAATCAAAATAATTGTTGATAAAGAATAGGGTTAGCTTAGTGAAAATAAATTGTTACTTTTGTGTGAATAGTGTTTGTTGGTGAACTGGACGTTTTACCAAGGTAATGTGTCTGGACCTGCTGATGTTGTTCGCGGTGTTGACGTGTTGTATGTTGATGGGGTATGTTTTGTAAAAAAATCAAGCTTAAATGTGTGAATAGTCTTTCGTACCTTTATTTTCAGCAGAATATAGACCAGAATGAAGAGTTGGGAAATTATTTTTATTAACAATTTTACAATTAAATTAATTTAAAATAGAGAAAATTAGCGGTATTTATGTAGAAAGTATTGGATTGTTAGTTTCGAGTCTTTTCTGACCTTAAAATTATTTTTTAGTTTTAGTTTGTGAGGTTATGTGTAGTTTCTTGTGCTGATATTTTTTTTCCTTTCTTGAGCTTACTCCTTTTCTTTCCATCCAAGTTCTTTGGGCGTTATTATAGGATTACGCTGTAGCGGGATCTTCCGAAATATAAGTTACGGGTGGAAATCTCACTTTTGTGGCGGTCAGTTTTGACAGCTGCAATAATCAAAGAAGTGCCCTTCTTCCCGAGTTATTACTCTTGTTAAGGGAGTTGTTTTCAGGTGTTAAGTGCAGCCCTATTTTATGCTGTAAAGAGCATAATACAAATTTTAAACTAGTGGGGTGGGTCCAGATTCTGGGTGTCGCATCATTGGTGCGACCCTTGAGGTCCACACGAAGAACTTCCCAGTTAATAAAAATCTTCAATTGTTATTAACAATATTCAATTATATTACGAGTAAGTGAAAACTCAATAAAATTCATACTATTCGATTTATCGTTTTATTTATCATTAATATCAACTATTTCTTTTTTTTTAACATTTTTTTAATGTTACAAAAAACTATAAAAGTTCTGGATTTTTTTTAAGTATCGAGTTGTATCAGAACCAATTAGATCAGATGAATCTTTTTCAAAAAAACACTTTCGCCCACTTGTATCTCACTTAAAAAAAATTTCAAAATTTATATTTTAAATTTATAAATAAATAAATTAATGAATTTAATTTATCATGATAATTTCGATGTAATTAGATGCAAAAAAATTTTTAAAAAATTATTCCGTTATAGCACTATTTTTTAATGAAAACCAAATAAATGCACTCTGTTTGGAATTCATTTGTTATTAATAATTTTGAATTCATAATTGATATAAACAAAGTTTATTCATAAAAGAAATTTTTTGTGGTAACAAAAATTTCAATTGTTTATAAGAATTTTCAATTGCTATGAACAATCTCCAATTTTGTATTCAATTTCCAATTTTCATAATCAATTTTCAACCAGGTAAAACCATTTTTTATAATTATAAATTTATTATTGTTATAAACAATTTTTCATCATTATAAACAACTTCTGTTCATAATAAATTGTTATTATCCGATATTTTGACGTCCCGATCGTCATCAGAACAAATTATATCGAAAAATCCTTTTCAACAAAGTCTGAAATCAACTTTTTTTTAAGTTTTTTTGTTTAAACAAAAAAACGGCTGAACCGAAATTGATTAAATTTCTTTCAGCTCTTATTGACAATAATACGCTTCGAATGGCACCATAGCGAAGTCGTAATCTTTTTTGTTCGCGAGATTTCGTTGTCGAAAAAAGTGGGTCTGAACGTACGTACGTACACACACACACACGCACACACACACACACACACACATACATGTGTTCAAAAACATGCGTAAAACACTATGGTGACTTTGAAATGTAAAAAAAAATTAAAACTAAAAATTTTGAAAATCGGGCCCATTGCAATAACTTCCTATATGTGGGAAGTTAATAAATGTAATTTTAGGATGCGGACAAAGGCGAGGGTTATATTGCATGATCTGTGCGGACAAGGCGTTAAGGAGGAGGTACACTAAGCTAAAGGAGATTCTAGGTTTGCGGTTTTGCTAGGGTAGTGTGTGATGTGGTGCCGTGTCAGTTGTTGGTCTGTAGCAATATTCTAGTTTCCGCAGAGATTTAGGCACCAATATCTACTTGATGACTTTGGTTCCTTCGTCGATGATACGGACAGCGTTGTTATTTTCAATTCTTAGCGCATCCCACATTGCCCAATATGCTTTTATTTCTGGGCTTTTCTGATGTTTGGCTAGATCTTCTTGGGCAGTAATCATACGTGAAATTATGGTATTCTTCTCATCCAGTCTTTGGCAGTAGTGGCAGTTTGATGATGAACATAAGCGACGGGATAGCGCAACCGTGTTATGATGTACATTTCCCGGTGGGTGCGCAATTTCAAACTCGTAAGTCTGTAAGCGCTCTATCAACCGTGCCACCTGTCTTTCAGGTAAATGAAAGTTGATTAGCGAACTTAACGAGATCAGTGAACTTTTTTCCTAGGATGTAGGGGTGAAAGTGAAAACAAGCTTTTATAATGACAACTAATTCTTTTCGGCTGACGCAGTAATTTATTTCTGGTGGCTGAACTTCCGTCTCAGACCTGTGACAGTACTGCCCTCCAGGCGTGTAAGTTTTATCAATGGCTTAGCAATTGCCGAAAAGTTTTTCACAAACCGCCTACAATAAACCCATAGACCTAAAAAGTCTGTAAATCTTTCTACGTCTTCGGTTATGGCCAATTTTGAGGGGCGATGGTCTTGTCAATCCAGCGTCGTTAATCACATCCCCGAGAAATTTAACCTCTCGTTGATACGGCTGACATTTTTTGGGCGCCTTTGAAAAGTGGCAGAACCATTCGTTAGATCAAAAAGCATGCCAAAAGATTCGCAAAGGTCGCTACCTGTAGTGAAGGCCGTTTTCTCTTCATCGCATAATCGGACCGCAAATCAATAGCTGAAAACCATTTAGTACCGCATAAACCGTCAAGGGTCAGGTCGATGCGAGGTAGCGGGTATGAATGCCGCCTGGTAACTTCATACCTATATAGGTTACATAAAATCGGGTAGAACAGATTTTCTTCCGTACTAATACAACAAGTGAGGCCAACGGATTACTCGAGGAACAAATAACACCATGATCCTGCATTTCTCTTACTAGGCTTTTTGCTTTCTCCCTCTTGGCAAGTGAAAATGTCTGCGGAAGTTGTTTGATCGCTTTGCTGTCTCCTACATCGATTGTGTGACAGATTAGCAAAGTTTTACCCAAGTCGATTTTTGATTTTGCAAATACATCATGGTGCTCATATAGTAATTCCTTAATAATCGTTTGTGCCGAACTATACAAGTAGGACGTTGCTACGAGTAACTCTTCGATTAGTTCCGGAGTTAAGATGTTTTTAGCTAAGTTGTTTCCTCATTGGAAGGCAGAACTTTAGCCTTCAAGTTGGCATGGGCCAAAAAACTACGGCCCTTATTTCCAAGGCTTATGACGTTCTTGCAATTTGAGCGGCATACATACTGGGCGCCGATTACAGGGTCAGATAAGGTCACTATGCATGTGGGTAGCGTATAAATTTACACGGCTTTGCAGGGCTTTGCAGTTATTTCGCTCCCGTTGCAGAAAGTGTATCGCTTTAGATCTATTGAAGCTAGGAAGCTTATCCCTACGATGCATATCGTTAAAAATGTTGGCCATACAGAAGGCATGAGTGATTGTAAAGCGTTGCAGTGCGACAGGCAAATCTATGTATTTGCTTATTTTCCCAGTGACGTCACGGAGGTATGTCATGCAGGATCAGACTTGATAGCGTCAAGGTATGCGTCCGAAAATTCCCTCATATATAATAGAGTGCGTAGCTCCGGTGTCGATGATAAGGCTACAAGGCCTTGAACCTATTTCTTCTTCCATTTTAATGATATTGCAGGCGGTTCCTAGACTAATAGTTATGTTTGGAGGATTTGGTATTTTTGAGTCTGAGCTACTTGCATGGCTGTCAGTCGATGTTGCGGGTTGGCTTTCAATGGTGGTGTTATCGACCGAGATAGTTCGATGAGCTCGAAGATTGGTGAAGGTGTGTAAAGTCTCTTATGATAAAAACATTCAGTGCCGGATGTGTTGGTGCTCCTTCAATTAGGTCAAACTTAACTCGGACTTATGATCATCAAGTGCAATGAATCCAAATCCTCGCTGCGGATCAAACCATCTGATGCATCCCTTTAATCTAAGTGTGCTGACCAACTAAGTTGGTATTTTTCTGGCGAGCGCCCTAGTAGAGTTAATCTGGTTGAACTAGATCTGTCCCCCTCAAGCTAGCTCGTTGTCGTTTCCCCTCTCAGGTAGATTTGGGGTCACTTCAGCGTGCTTCGCTTCTGTGGCTTTGGAAGTCGTGCTTGATCTTCTTATTTGGTAGTTCCTAGCGGGGATGGATGCTTTCCCATTCTAAATTACTCCTTTGGTAATCGTCAATAGTAATCGCGGATGGTGCGCTTAATCTCTTTATCTTAGTTTAATGCGCTGTTTCTGCGTATTAATTATTTTCTTGGTTCGTTAGTGGATTGTTTTCATTCAAGGTATGCACTGTCTAACATGTGCTCTGACAGTTTTGCCTACTTGTTGCAGTATTACATTTTTTGTTAGTCAATAAGTGATAGTTAGTCTGCATTCTCCCTGGACATTTGTGTTGTTGATTTGCATTATTTTGTTTCACCGTTTACATTTTTCCGTTTGCAGAGTGATCATTCGCTTGTTTTCACGGTTAATCTACATTTAACGTCTCTTTATCTGATATATTTATTTGTTACTGAGGATCAGTTGTGTGCATTTTTCGCACTTGTCCCCCATATCGGGATCAGGAGCTGTCACCGGTTTATTGATTTGTTGTGTTGCATCATCCGTTCTATTGTCCGGTTTTCGTATTTATCACTGCTCTCATGCGTTTGTGCGTGACATTGCAGTTCCTTGGTTATTCACTGTTTTTTATTTCTGATCGAGTTTTAACTTTTAATTAAGTTTGATCGTCGATCTTCTATGTTTGGTTGCAACTCTTTGTTTGTTTATTTTTATTTTTGTTTGTCTGTTTTTTTTTGTGTTTCAGTCTTTGGATCAGGCCTGATTTCATCTGTTTTGCACCGTATTCGAGCCGAGATGTTCATTTTTCTGTTTCTGTTTCTGTCGTTAATTCTTATTTGTATTTTTTTTCGTTTTGATTCTAATTTTCTTATTTGTCTTTTCTCCCCGTCCGTTTGACTTCTTCTTATTACTGTTGGCTTTTCCGTTCTTATTTTTTCTCACTTCCGTTGTTCTGACTTTCTGTCTTATTTTCCTACCTGATTATTATTTTTCCTCATTTATTTTTTTATTCTGTTTTATTGTTACCACATGACCATTAATCCATGTTACCTTTGGTTTTTCATAGTTTCTTTTTTGCTGATTCGACTTTCTTTCTTTCCACCATCATTTTTACCATCTTTTTCTGCTTCTGTTTCTGGTTTCTCGTCTCTATTCGCGGTTATTATTTGCCGTCTTCGTTTGGTTGCTCTTTTGCTCTTGCTCTTGTTTATTTCATGTTATGCTTCTTTCTGTTGATTTGACTTTCTTTCTCTGTTTTTATTTATTTTTTTCCCTTTCACTTCTGTTGATCCGGCTTTCTGTGTTGTTTAACCACCTGGCTATTAATCCATGTTACCTCTTGTTATTTATTATTTTGCTCATTTATTTTTTAATTCTGTTTTGTTTTTAGCACATAGCCGCTAATCCTTGTTACCTCTTTGTTATTCATTATTTCTTTATGCAGATTCAACTTCTTTTTCCTGCCTTGATCATCTATTTCTGCTTTTGTTTTCGACTTTTTCGTCGCTGTTCGCAGTTTTTATTTGCCGTCTTCGCTCTCCGTCTTCGTCGGGTTGCTGTTCTTATCTATTTTGTTTTGTGCTTCTTTTCTGTTGATTTAACTTGTTTACCAACTTGACCATTAATGCGCGGTATTTTCAATCACTGTTACCTTTTTGTTATTTATTATTTTTTTTCTAGAATTATGACTGTTTGTCGGGTTTGTACGACTGAGATTACCCGGGATGGGGTGGCTTGTGGTGGATTCCATGGCCATTGTTTCCACTATTCAGGTTTTGGCTTTAGTTTTTGGTCTACTGGTTCTACCACTTGCCCTGAATGCTGGTACATCAACCCATGCCATGTCCTTAGGTTGGTGAGGGACATGATGGAGGCTTTGTCTGGTGACCTGGCCCATGTTGCGGATAAGGTCGGCTCGTTCTCCGCCCGTTGGAACGATCTTAAGCTCCTATCCGAGGACACGAATATTATTTCAACTAAGTTAGACAGGTTGTTGGAGATTGCCGGGATCCTGGAGACTAATTCCTGCTCCCTCTTAAAGCGATCGCATGAGTTGTGGCGATTTCTGACTCGCTTACCGACATTCAGGCTGTGATCGCTGGCCTTGATCGCACCATTGCCTCTCCGGTGGGCTCTTCACCGATACTTTCTTCCAGTTTGGTTGATGACATACGCCGTACTGTTAGGCAGGTGAAGGCCGATGCCGCTGCTTGATCGGCGGCAGTTTAGGCCAATGAAAAATTGATTGGGCTATTGAGGCGGATGTTAGGGAGCTTTCTGCTTGCAGCGGGGTCTTCCTTGTGCCCCTGGCAGCCGCTGGTATGTCTCACCGTGGCTCTCACCCAGAGCGTCCGGACTTTCCGTCTCGCAACTCTACCTCCGAGCCCCCGGTTGCTCCGGCTCTGGAGGAAGGCAGTCCCTTGTCTGTTTTGATTGTGAGTTGTGATAGCGACTCGACTTGACCTCGTGATAACGTAACATGCCCGCCGCTTACGCGCCATTAATCGCCCTACTTTATCGAGTGTTGCTGCAATTGGTGACTCTGCTGGTTCCAAAGGACGCCCCTCGCATGGTATAGTGAACAACATTCAGCCTTCTCCTTCTGGTGCTTGTATGCTTAGACCGGCCTAGCGATCCAAATACATCTTTGTGTCTAGGTTTCACCCGGATACCTCTGAGGGCTTGATTGTCAATCATATTTCTTCTCGGGTTGGCGTTCCTAGCAACATGACCACATGTAGATTAATTATCCCCGGTCAGGGCCGTGGTGGCCGCACGTATTCTGCCTCGTTTAAGGTGTTCATCCCGGAAAGCTTCTTAACTGCAGCTGTCTCTCAGTATATATGGCACATGGCTCTATAGTTCGCGAATTCGTTCGGAAGGATCCAACGTTTCCGTAGCCAAAAAACTTGCCTGTTAGGTCTCATTCCACTACGAAAATGTGACTGGGTTGCGTTCTAAAACCTACTAAAACCGCTGCTTTTCTCCTCTACCTATGAGTCTGACACTTATGTAGTTTTCCTGACTTGGCTGTGTGCTAGAATTTCTGACACTGAATTATATGGCCCGTGATCTAAAGCTCTTGTGCGTGGTCTTGAGACTTCCTGCCAGGAGACTGTTTGTTTTGGTTGCTTATATTCCTCTTTGCTCTCTATCTTCTGTTTATTATTTGCTCACGGCGTCCTTGGAAAATTTGTGTGACTCTTTGCTTCCCACGGATGACATCCTGATCTTTGGTGACTTCAATCTTCCCACCATACTTCGATTTCATTGTAAGCCTTTTTTGGGATCTTTCGAGCATGGCTTCCTTAAAGGAAAATCGACGAAAACTAACCTTCTTGAATTCATTATTTAGCTGGTGGACTGTGTATTTACTGATTTGAGTAAGGGATTTTATATGATCGATCATGGTCTATAAGCTGTCCCTTCTCTATTTTCCTTCTCGTTTCGCTGACGTGACGGGTCGTACACAGCGTGTGCTGTTCCGCGGAGTCTTTTCCGACAAAATCCTTGTCACCTCTCGGGTGCCGCAAGCTAGTACGGTTGGACCGCTCCTATTTGTCGTATATATTAACGATGTTTAACTTCTTTTCTCCAGTAGTAGAATTCTCTGTTATGCTGATGATGCTAATATTTTCCGCAGTTTCTCATAAGTTTGACATTAGCCTCCTGAATTCAGATTTAGCGGTGTTCAATGACTGATGCCTACGTAGCCTTCCTTCAAATGCGTAGAAGACATCCTGTCCTCCCCGACTACTCCATCAACAGCGTTGTCTTGGGTAGGGTTGACAGGGTGAGAGTCTTGGGAGTGATCCTCAATTCTCGTCTTTCTTTCGTGGACCATATTGACTCTGTTGTTTGTAGGAATATTTTTTTTGGAATATTTTAGCCCTGTATGGCCCCTTACTTCGCCGTTCATATCGACCGCATCGAGGTGGTGCAGCGCAGATTCTTAAGGTTTACCCTACGCGGGCTTCCTTGGAATGATCATTGGGTGCTCCCCTGTTATGTCGATCATTTGGGACTGATTTCTCTGGACTCCCTCAGGCACAATATTTCGAAAATAGTATTTATGTGTGATCTTTTGCAGGGAACTATTAATTCACTGGAATTACTGATGCCTGTTAATTTGTGTATCCCTCAACTTGAGGAATCACGACTTCCTCTTCGTCCCAGGCTACCGTACTCTTTACGGCATGCACAAGCCCATCACGTTGATGTCCCGCCTCTTCAATCAACACTTCGGCAGCTTCTCTAGGTGGTGTTTGAAGGGTCTGCTAAGACAGTGCCTTGGCTGATGTGGTGATCGCTGTCTGCATGACTCCTTTATTTTTGAATTGATAAATATTGCAGAAATTTATGTATTTGATGAATCTGTAATGAATTAATAAATGAATAGCCGCCCCAGTAGATCGATGATTCACTTTGATTATAATGGCGGTCCGTACAGCTTCTTGAAGAGTAGACAGTGTAAAATCCTGCACCGTTTCTTAGACATTTAAATTAAGAATTCTATCCAGGAAATGTTCTAAAGCGATCTTATCCTTCGCACTTTCGGAACAGTCTGCAAACTTGTCCTTCTGTACCCTTGTGCGAAGTTGTATATGGCTTACAGATTGCTGATGCTCAGCGCCGAAATGAACTGAGAGTGCGCTACTCGCTTTAGAAAAACACTATCGACTTTCTTGACTTAAAGTCTCATAAAAGGGCAATGCTATGCCTCGCAGAGATGCCGCCTTAGACTTGTCATCCCAATTCATAATGGGTCCAAGAAACTCTTTCGTCGTACTCGGTCGGCCTCAGCATAGATCTTCTCTACAGCTTATCGCTCAGTACATATCCTGGGTTAGATAACCGCGAATTAAAATCTTCGTTAGATTGTTTTGATCCAAAGTTATCAGGGCTTATACCCTTGAGAACATTACTATTCTTTCGATTCCATTCGACGTCGAGCAAATCCTCGTGGAAGGTATTAGTTGCAAAATGCAAATGTCGGAATGCAAATGTTTCTCCAATGCTTTTGAATCTCCCCGGAAGTACGATAAATGACAAGACCAAATATCAAATCCAATATGCTTTTTTTCAAAACGAAAAAAACCAAATAAAAATTCAATAATAATTACAAATACTAATTTCAAACAATTAATAGTTCAATAATAAAATATAAAATCAATAATATTAATAAAAAATAAGAAATTAAAAGACACAGGTGACCAATCCAAATTATTTCTCTGTAAAAGAAACACAACACGAAATCTGAAACAGCACAAAACGACGGCCGAAAACAGCACGAAACGTGTTTATTACCCCTAGTGAAAGAAGTTGGAGGTTGGATGAGTTAAACAATTATAAATTATTATTAATTTATTATTCAACAGGAAAATTAATAAAATGCTGAAATTAAAAGGAAATAACGCTGCATGCCTTTTGCCAAAGGTCCGGTTTTACTATAAAGTGGCGGATGTTGGGTATTTTTTCGCATGTCTTTGAAACTTGTCTAGTAGATGGAGAAGGACCGGTTGTTGGAAGTTTCGGACCCTTTGTGTGTGGAATTGGACCTGGATGTGTCAAATTCTGGATCATGGACCAGTGTTCTGGTTCTTCGAAGCTCGGGAAATTATTTGAAATGCGACTGAGACTGTCAAATTCGACAAGTACTGGACCCCTTTCAGCTTGTGTTCTTCACAACCTGCAAGCTCTTATCACATCTTGTTTACTGAACTCAAGTAATTTGCTTAGCGATTCAATTTTGTCTTTACTTGCAGTTGCCGTTGTGTCGGCGATGCCATGAAAAACTAATTTGTTGCTGTTGAGTTTTGCTCTGTTGTCTCCAATTTGTGCTGCAATTGTTTATTCTGGTCTGACAACAATGCATTGGCTTCTTTTAGGTCTACGATTTGATATCTTAGTGTATTTATTTCCTTGGAAATTGAAGCTATATCCTTCTTGGTGGCAATTTTCCAAGTTTCGGCTACGACTATTTCTCTTATTTTGAAACCTACGGCACTGATAAATATTTTGAAATTATCTGCTTTCGCTTCTGGTGATACTTCAGAATAACGCCGTTTATTATTACCACACAGCTTATCAGTTAAATTCAGGGGCTCGAGACATGTGCCCACCTCCTCAATATAGGTTAGATTAGAAATATCCGCTTTACTGTTTTTATAAAGCGACCTTCACTGAAACTTTACTTGATTGTTTAGGCTTTCTAATCAGATATACCAATTACATAATTTGTAAGACTGTAATTAGCGTTTAATCCGTATTTAATTACCAACATTTTAAGCGAGCTCAGAAAATCGACTGACAGCTTAAACAGTGTTACCAACTGTTCTGTATTCTTACTTCGTTAAATGAATGGAGAGTTTTTTGTCTTTTAATCGTTTTTTTTTAATCGTAATGGGACGTTGAAGCAGCTAGAGAGCTTTAACTCCTCAGCAGCTTAACAGCATTAACTTCCTAGTCAAACAATTGATAGAAAATATCTTGATTAATTTTACTGGGCTAGTGTATTTATACAAAATGTATATTTATTACTAAAGTTTAAAGCTCATATTACTTACGTTCGTTAATTGCTCGCGACCCTTTTTCACGAGCAGAGCACTTTCCGGGTGGTCAGTGACTTGTTTCATTGTTTGTTTACAATATTCAGGAATGCCACGTGAGCTCTCTGATAACTGGGTTAGCACCCAATTTTGCTGCCTGGCTTTACGTATGTTTTCCACAAATTGCCAAGTGTAATTTGTGGTAATTCGGGAACTGACGTGATTCATATTTATGTGCACTTGGATGTTTACAGATCAGAGTATTTAATTAGATTACTACACCGAGTAGTCTTGCAAACTCTTTGTGAGTAAAATTGTTGCGGCAAAATGTTATTCACCACTTTTATCTATTGTGTAATGTACAATTTTATGTATTTTTGTTTATATACAGTAAACTATTTCAGACTTATTTTTTTCTGGTCGGCATCAGCTGATTCAGGAAGTTTACTTCGAGGGATGAAAATCCCCGTTAGAATGAAAAAAAACAATAACATTTATATATAGCCAAATTGGGTTTAGTGGTGAGGGGGGAAGGGTGGATGGGGGGAAGGGCGGTTGAAGAAAATGGTAGTCCGCCTTTTTGGATTTAGAACAATAAATTGTCAGCTGAATCGACTATCGGACGGACGATCAAAGCTGTCACAAAAATAGGATTCCAGTTGCGATCCTTCGGGCATGAAACCCTAAAATTAAAAGGATAGCTTGGGATATTTGGTTTGCTTTGTGATATAATTTTCTAATTATCTCATAAATCAAATAGCAATATCGATAGTATCATGACAATGCGTAGTCCGATTTTCTTAATAACATAAATATATATAAATTTAATTTTATGCAATATTATATATCAAACTCGACAAACTACGATTTCAGGTCTAAACTTAAAACAATTTAAGAAATTTCCAGTCAGTCTAAATTTTCTCCAAGAATTTTGCTTACCTCTGCGACAATCTAAAAATCGATTAATTCACATTACATGAGCAGTCGTAAGACTGCTTTCACAGTTAAGATAGCAACCACTTACTAGTTCCATTTCCTGACACACCACTTCTGAACACTAAACGAGCAAACTTTGCTTTTGCTTGCTACCTTGATTCTGATACAATAATGCTTCCCATTGCGGTTATAAAATTTCCTCATGTGGGTTTTCCTGAAATATAGTTTCTTTTTATTTTTCTCTTCGATTGTTGATAGTCGAAATCGTATTTTTCAAATTGAATGTGAAATTGCTTTTCTTGTCAACAGTATCCTTTTTTGTAATGTTAAAACTTTTAGTGCCTTACTTCGCCTCTGTTCGAGGTAGGGAAGGAAATACAAAGATGTTCCTTAAATGATCGAAATTGTATCACTTTCTCAAATTGACTTGGGAATTCATGTAGAAAGAAGTATCGCGGAAATTGAATAAATCCGATTTAATCGATGCACGAAGTCAATTGAGGCTATAAACTGAAAGTATTTGTTAAAGATAATACATGGGTAATAAAACGACTGCACTATAAATTTGTGGCATTCCTTAATCTTTGATTTATTGTTTTTGAAACCGTTTTATACGAATTTGCATATTGTATATTAGTTGGCATCATTTGCAATTTTGAAAAGTCTTGAACCATGCTAGAGTTTGCTTGATTTCATATTGATTAATAAGTTCAGTTCTATTTTCAAGTCTACAGAAATGCTAATTTTCAATGCTTTCTAAAATCTAAACTTTGTACATTCTCTATTCCCCGTATTCCCTTGTGGGGCATGGAGCTAGAGAAGAATTTCACCCGATTCTATGACAATGGTTACAAGCGCACCTATTATATAAATCGTATTCCAAACCAACAACATCACTAATCAACCCACGATGGGCTTTTAGCGTCAGCCTGGGATCCATGTTGACAGCCCAACACGTTATCACTTACTCCACCAACGACTCACCGAGGGGAACCTTTTAATATATTAATTAATTCATTTTTTATAAAACAACTATAAGTAAGGTAAACTAAAATATGTTTTTTTATTAAGGGGACTTTCTACTTTGTTGGGTTGAAAAAATTAAAAATTCGGCTCAAGTCGAGATAAATTCTTGATATTGACTGAGATATAGAACACGGCATGATACACTAGTTTAATGGTTTAGTTTTCTCTACTCTGGATTGAGCGCGTGTGGCAAAGTCAACGGTAGAAGACGGTTCTTAAAATTCTTATTATTAAAATTATTAGTCGTATTTATTATTAAAAGTGCAGCAGTATCCAATTATAGACTTTGTGTTCGTTTTTAGTATGTTGTAAGCCTTGTTAAAGTTAAAAGCAAGGTGTGATACTTTAAATTATTGCTGACTGTCAAAGTGAGCTAACTGATATAAACGACAGTTCTAAAATAAACAGTAAATCCACAGTGCGGAAGAGTGCATTGCCCGAAACAAATTCGGCAATCTCGACGTCGAAGAAATGCGCCAGGACGTAGCGCTTCTGGTTAAACGTACTGAAACACCATCGTCTAGCAATGTCAACAGATATGAAATGGATACTTTAAATGCACGGCAAAAAGACAGACAGCCCTAACCAGTTCACCAAAAAACCCAAACTTTGCTTCAGGTATATGGATGAACCTTTCTGTATTATTAAAAAATGCGATATTGAGAGTTTTCTAAAACGCAAGGACACATACAGTCGTGGAAATAGCTATAATTCCAACAACCTTTTTGTACATGTTAATGTACATTTAATGTTAATTTTTAATACAAAATGCGTTATATGTATGTGAGATAAACAACATTTTATTTATAAATATAAATCAAGAAAACAAAAACAGAAGTAATTCATAGAAAAATAAGTAGTAGTTGTAAAAAAAAAAAGAATTTTATGCATGGAAATAGCTATAAATCCACTATCGATATTTTACTATATTTGATTTTTTAGTAGCGCGTACTTCCTCCTTTAGCCTGAATAACGTTAAATATTCTTGTTGGCGTACTATTTACTAATCGTTGAAGTTGTTTTTAGAAATTTGAGCCCAACAAAGATTTATGGTCTCCTTCAACTCTTCTTTGTGTAGACGTGCCGAAACAGTACACCCCAAAGATTTTCTATCGGGTTTTTGAGGACTACGCGCCGGCCAATCCAAAACAGCGATTTTGTCTCGCGAGCTGTATGTATAGCAGCATTGTTTTGTTGAAATACCCACTCCTCGCCAAGGATATCGTCGGTGAAGTTAATGAGTGCACTATCCAAAAGCTATATAATCCTTCGATTTCGTTCTCGTAGATATCTAACAGATGGTCGTCTTCGCTTGGTTGCAAAACGCAGTTCAAACCATTATGCTGCCACCACCAAAGTTATGGCTCATAGCGATCTCTGCATCCTTTCTCACGTCATGCCAATAAAACTTACAGCCATCTGGGCCATCTAAGTTAAACTTCTTTTTGTAGCTAAAAACCACTTCTTTCTATCCAGGACATGTGTTTTTTAGCGAACTTAAGTCTAGCTTCTTTATGCAACTTGTTAAGTGGCGGTTTCCACAGCCTCTTCTTCCACTGAAGCGTCCTGCTGTTGTGCAAAATCTGCCGAACACGTCTAGAAGTTACGGGAAACTTGAGTTCGTTCACAATTTGAACAGAATTTAAGTGTTTTTTCACTGCTAGCCCAATTATGGGACGACGCTGTCTATTAGAGAGCTTTGGTGGACGTTAATCTTATTATTTTCCCGTAATTTTCGCCCAAGCGCAGGAAATTTATTACAGCTGTGTGTGGTCTTCCGTTGTCCAGCACTTCTGCGAATGGACGAGTTGAAAAATTTGCATTTTTCAATGCAATGATTTTTGCTTGCTCCTCCCTCGTTAATAATTTTCCTCGTGGCATGTCTGAATAAACTTTAACCTAAATTTATTATATTTTCTTTATAAAATATTTAAATTACCTCTAAATTAATTGTGTGTCTATCAATAAAGTTCCTTTCCACTACTCACACGAAAATACTTAATGGAATTATAGCTGCTTCCGCGCGCAATCACAGCAAGAATGACTAAAACTGACTTAGAAAGCTTAAATACCAAAAAAATTCAAACAGTTGCTGACGAACATGATAAAGCATGCACATAGATCCTGGGAGAGAAATTTTCATTCCTCTTTTTCAAAACACAAAGTTCTGACATCATTTTTCTTTAGTGGAATTATAGCTATTTCCACGACTGTATACACGAACCGAACATCTAAAAAATTAATTAATACCTTTTTTTAACTCTCTAAGTATAGTACAAATTTAGGTAAAAAAATAAAAAATACAATAAATTTTGTCAGCGACCATCATTGGTCGATTTGAAATGGATTGACCCTAGTTCGTTTCAATAATTTTCTTTACAATGCAAAGTTTAACTTTACTTATTTTAACTTATCATTTCACTGGTTCAAATACCAGTAACTTTTCACAGTATGTGTGATACTGTGAAAAATTACTGGTATTTGAACCAGTGAAACTAACCAGATTGCTACTCAGCTAAATTTATACTTCTCAGCTCAGTTCTAAAAACTTCAGTCACTTAGTTCTAAGTATTTCCCTTATACATTTTCACCACACTTATTCACCACAGCTTTTAACATTTCCTTGCCTTGATTTCTGGCCACCTGTGGTATGCGCATTACACGGTTCACTATTTCCCTTTTCGTGTTCTACCTCGTGTACGTTACAATATTAAGAAATGTCTTTAAGGAAATCTGTTTCCAGGACGGGCTGATCTGCAGAGTTAGCCGAAATAGAAAAAACGCTGTTCCAATGGTTTATGGTTCTCTACAGAAATCATGTGTGAAAAGCTTAAACTTTATCATGAAAAATTCAAGGAGCGCCCTGGGAAATTTAACGTAAGTCGTAGCTGGGATCAAAAATTTAGAAGGCGCCATGGAATCCGAATCTTAAGAATTCTAGGAGAAAAACTTTCTAATATACAAGAATCCGTAGACTTACTTGTACAAAAATTTGAAGAAAAAATTCAAGAGCTTAGTTTGACGTCTGCAAAAATTTATAACGCCGATGAGTCCGGATTTTTTTGGAAGTTTTTGCCAAGCAAGGAAAAGAGTGTGACTGACTGTTTGGATTCACAAAATATGAGGATTTTAATTTGGCCATCACGTCAAGATCTGAACATAATAGAATATCTTTGGAGAAATTTGGCATTTGATGTTTACCGCAGTTGGAAGCAGTTTTCTACAGTAGCCGAACTTAATACCTTACTTTAATTAGAAAATAATTGACTCCAAACCCGATCTTATTTTTCAATTGACCAGAAAGAAGTTATTTGATAGTTTCTTTTTAATTTTATAATTTTTTTTCCTGTGAAACTATTTCCTATTATTGTTCTTAATACATAATATTGTTGCATTACAAAAAGTATTTTATAATATAAAATCAGTTATGCAATTTGTGAAGATTTTTTCTTAAATTTTCAGGTGAACCTATTATAATTTCCTGGCGTGTACCTACATACATATACAAAAAAACCAAATAAGACACTTAAGTTCATAAGACAAGCTCTATTTTATCAAATTATGATAAAGACATTGCTAAACATTTACTGAATTTAAACCCCCAGTAAAGTAGAAAACTATGTAAAATCACCTTCAATAAGAGAATTCAATAGAATTGTAAAATATAATCTAATCGATTTGATAAAAGTAAATAATGCCTAATTCAAAGAAAAATTATATTTGAACTATTTTTGAATTATACACAATATACATATATTTGGAAATTAAGTGAAATAATTTACCATGAATTCTGTTACCCATGTACTGTATCAAATTAAAAGTCCTTGGTACTTCGAAGAAATGCTCGCAACCTAATAGGTTTCTTTGATTTGCACACTGATCCGTGAA
Source organism: Leptarthrus brevirostris (assembly GCA_964036015.1). Lineage (NCBI taxonomy): Eukaryota > Metazoa > Arthropoda > Insecta > Diptera > Asilidae > Leptarthrus > Leptarthrus brevirostris. The sequence goes on along the minus strand of OZ038372.1, from coordinate 101,378,130 downwards.
ATTTTCAACTTAACTCCCGTAGCCATTCCTAGTAAGTTTTAGGTAATAACGTTTTGTGTTCTTTGTGTGAACTTGCACAGCGTAAGGCTGAAGATTAGTAAGTTCATTCAGTCTACATATATCCAATTTGCTTTGTTGAATAATTTACATAACTAGGAAGGGCCACTATGTAGAAGGGCGAACAAAGATAATTATAATAAGGATATGCGGCTAAACAACTCGACTGCGAAACTTTTGCCCAAGTTGTTAGCATGGAACGTAGGGTTCTGAAATGAAATTCTCCTCGGCAAACTATTAATGCATGGAAACATATTTCAAAATTCAAAATTCGAAAGGAGTAAGAAGGTAATTATTATTTTAGCAGTTAGAGACTAATTACCGTAATTACAAGTTCGATACCCGATTTGGAAATAATTTTGAGAACTATATTTGAGTAATAGAGATAAATTATGATGTTGTTATTAATAATTGTACCCCGTCACAAAGACTTCGCCTAGTCAAAACTTTTCCAAAATTAGTGTAACTGAATTGAATTATTGATTTAAATCAATGCTGTTGTTACTGCGGTTTTCATCACATGCAGATTCAACCGCAGCAAAGGTCCTAACAGTACTTCCAACACAGATGTGGGCGTAGGGCTTAGAGTATATAACTATAAGGAGAGCCCCTAAAGTCAAAAAACCTCGGCACTTTTCTTGATGTAGTTGAATCATTGAGTTGTGTTTGTTTTCGTCATGGCAGTAGTAAAACAGCGACATTTCTAGAGGTGGGCCAAAATAAATTGGAAATTAGAGCGTAATCGCATTTTACAATTTCCTTAAGGAATTGCGAATGATTTTCTTTTTTTAATGAATATATATCACAACATTAAATAAAAACTTTTAAACATTTAAATAACGAATTTAAGTTTTTAGTGTCCCTTTATAAAAGTTAAATCACGAGCCACTGGGTTAGCTAAGGAGAAGCAAAAAATTCGATCTCAGAAAATGTAAACAAACTAAGAACGCCAAGAAAACTTCACTTTTCTTTACGTTCCGTTGCTGTTTTTAACGTTTCAATGCAATTATATCAAGCTTAAGAACTAACAAAACATTATTTTAATCCAAAACTTCCCTGAACAACTATATTCCACGTGTACAACGCCGATTGTTTGCAGAACACAAAACGCGCACTTCATTTCAACAAATTCACTATTAAAGTACACTGTCTACAGTTCAAAAAGTTTAAAGCTATTAGCTTTACAGTTTTCTAATATATTGCACTAAAATAAAGAGTAAAAAACACTCGGAACTTTATATAGAATTATAAAACAAAATTGTTAAACCATCAAACAATTCACGATAATCACTTTGACAGTTCGCAAACTAAGGAGAAGAGTTCTCCGTCCTCACCTCGCCTAAAAGCCAAATGCCGATCACACGTACACGGTTTCACAGATCAGGGCCTTTCCTGTTGTTATATATTCTCAGGCGTAGGGCGAAAACCACCTGTGACATTCGCACATGAAAGTTTTTGGACCATGCTCAAATGTCTTTTGGCAATTGTTTGAGTGACTTTAAATAAAGAAATTTCGTTCAAAATCACTCAAACTTTAAGTGAATTCCAGTTCTGAAATAGCTTTGAAATCGATGTGTCCATAAGATCGATTGTTGGAATACTTTAAAAATGGGTTTTCATATTTGCGAAACTTTAAATCCATTGCTACGTTTAAATCTTGGTCGTTTTAAGTTTAACGATAATAATGAGGCTTCGAAGTCAACACACTTTTTTTTTACTGTAATCATATATCGAATCAACAATAACGGATTAGTTTTGCGATCAAAGGAAGTGTGTTTAATTACAATTTTTTGGGGGTTATTAAGTCAGTGCATACTTAAATTACCGGTAAAACGTTTGGAGTACCTACATATTTGCCAAATTTAAAAATTTTTCATTCAGATGTAATTGCATTTTATCAATTATATTTAGTTTTCGCAGGTGTTTAGTATTTAGCTACTAGCTACTATTTCAAGGGAAAATATTTTGAATAAATAATTTTCTTTAAACGAATTTAAAGTGGAAACAAAACAAAAACAAATTTGCAAATCAATTATATATAATATGCAATATAATTGCAGTCTGGGAACTGAAAGTTCTGAATTTGTAATTATTGTATTCGATAGCACTAAAGTTTTAAGGGTATCTTCACATTTTCAAATACTTCCATTTATTGTCTTCATTTACCAAAATGGAGTTCGAAGATGAATAACTTCTTTCTGGAAATTTTTATCATTTATTAAAATTGCTTTCACAAGTTGAAAACTACAATTAAATTTTTATTTGTTATGTAGGTATCTTTCATAGATTTTACTAAAAAGAAAATCAATAATTTGTTCGAATGTTTTAATCCGGCATGCAGCGCTCATATTGTATCGCAGAACATTATCGAAAATTAATGTCTTTTAGAATCTTATACTTCCTAGCAAAGCCATGTCACGCCAGTACTTTCTTCCAGAATTATAGTATATTTTTTAATTACATTTATGCAGTAGCTAAAGTTAATAAATAAAGAAAATAAATAAACTTTGGGCGCTGACCGATTAACATGAACTTATGCTGCTAACGTACTAGAGGCGAAATTCAGAATTTCAACTCAATTTCTATACCTATTACAAAAGTTAATTGTAAATCAAAAGGACCGTTCTTTACCATCACTCCGAGTCAAAAAGATCCAAAAAAGGCCATTTGGCACTCTAGTCGGTGTTCTTTGAGAAAATAGTAGCAATCTTCTTGCGCTTTTTATGTTCTTTAAAAAAAGAGCAGCAATCTATACTCTGTTCCAAAAAGATTGGCAGTACACGGTAAATGGCAAGTTATGATGCCAAATTTCTCAAACTCACCAAAAACCATGTACAACCATCGTTTCCAGATGCCAGAAGCCAGATGCTTTTGGACGACCGACAATGATCAGCACTCAGTGGTGGGTGGTGGATGTTTTTACATGCGAAGATCTCCGATGCAATACGAATTTGAGTGACCGGAATGGTGGAAAAATAGTTTTTAAAAAAAAAGTTGAACCGACTTCACAAAAAGCGCTAAAAAGCATAAAATAATTTTTAATTTTATATCCATTACGACATTTTGAAGTCGGTGCAAATCAAACAACTTCAACAAAAATATTTAATCGTCATTTCTTATGATCCCGTAAGCTGAAACGTTCAGGTAGTATTATGTATTATTTTCAATTGTGGTTCTGTAGTTGTTTTATTTGTTTAATTTGCACCGACTTCAAAATGTCGTAATAGATATAAAATTAAAAATTATTTTATGCTTTTTAGCGCTTTTTGTGAAGTCGGTTCAACTTTTTTTTTAAAAACTATTTTATTTTTCACTTTTTAGTGTCTCCGACTCTATACAACGAAGAAAGGACCATCCAAATCGGTCCACGCGTTAAAAGTTAGTTTTAACCCCCTACCCCACCCCCATTCCACTAAACTTTTTTTCTCATGGCATCAATCAAGAAACATACTCTACCGAACAGAAAAGGAATCATCGAAATCGGTCCACGCGTTACGAAGTTACTACCCCTCCCCCTCCCCCACCTTCACCATAGGACCAAATTATTCTCCTATTAGCAATGGGGGATCACACTCTATACAACAGCAAAAGAACCATCCAAATCGGTCCACGTGTTACAAAGTTAGGTTCCATTCTCCCCCTCCCCCTCCCCCACCCCAGCAACATTTGTTTTCTCGTAGAATCTAGGATCATATTCTACTCAATAGAAAAAGAATTATCCAAATCGGTCCACGCGTTACGAAGTTAGACTACCCCTCCCCCCCACCCACACCTTTCACCATAGGACCAACATATTTTCCTATTAGCAATGGGGGATCATACTCTATACAAGAGAAAAAGAACCATCGAAATCGGACCACGCGTTACAAAGTTAGGTTCCACCCCCACCCCCACCCCACTTCGCCCCAAAATTTTTTTCTCCTGGTATCAACTACGGAACATACTCTATCGAACAGAAAAAGAATTATCCAAATCGGTCCACGCGTTACAAAGTTAGACTACCCCTCCCCCCTCCCCCACCCTAGGCCAAATTGTTTTTCTCCTATTAGCAATGGGGGATCATACTCTGTACAACAAAAAAATAATCATCCAAATCGGACCACGCGTTACAAAGTTGGGTTTCACCCCACCCCCCACCCCCTCCCTACCAAAAATTTTTTTGACATGGTACCAATCGGGGAACATACTCTATCCAACAAAAAAAGAATCATCAAAATCGGTCGACGCGTTACGAAGTTATGCCCGGTCAGAAAAAAAAAATACGCGTCGAACTTAGAACCTCTTTGTTTTTGGGAAGTCGGTTAAAAAGAACATTTAGTGTAGCCAGATTATATGTTTTAGCAATAGCTTTACAGAAATGCTTGAATTTACTTATTATTAATTGTTTCGAATTATTTATTTTGAAATATGTATATATTTTTAGTTCAATGTTGTACAGCTGTTATTAAAAAAAAGCCCTAATGAATGGTTATGGGTTCATCAAGAAACTTGTTATGTTTACATGCAACCCAGGTCCACGAAGAAAAATCAGAAAATGTTCTGAGTTGAAATCGTGGCAACATCGTGCTGAGGAAGAGGGATGTGTGCATAGGAAAATGATCGGAAAATAAAGCAGACAGGAATAGTCCATAAGAGCATGTACTGCCAATTTTTTTGTAACAGATTATAATCTGGATTGCTTAAGAGCGAACTTTTCTGCTCCTGCTTTAAACAAGATCGAGTTATTTCAATTGAAACTGTCTGACGTTTAAGACCGATCTATTTGGAAGTATTTGACATTTTATTAATTAACACGCCTATTCTTAATAATAGGTGTTAACAGAAATCTTAGAAGTTATGGAAAGAAAGTTCGCAATGTCGGGTTTTTCTTGTAGCAGTTCGATTAACCTCTCGTACTACTCTTTTCTTGTAGTTCTCGCCCTAAAAATGAACTACAAATATTTTTAATCAGCATTTGTAAAGAAGTTTCTTTATATTTACATTTTATGTTCCCGAAGTTCAAATTCCGCAACCTCAACTTGTCGGAGAATTTTTCTTTTGTTTTCACAGCTCGAACGGAATCGAGAATGTCAGTGATTCGAACGAATTATAATTTCGAATTCGAACGGAATCAGGGATGTGAAACTTGATCCGTTCGGAAACAATGCATTATTAAAAGCATTGTTTTACAAAATGCATAAAGTCACAATGGTTAATTCGTGGAAAGATACTTCGTCTGACATGATCACCAAACAAAGCCAAAAAATTGGAAACAACGTACTTCTTTATCGCTTTTCTTTTATTACTATCAGTGTCAAAAGCTAATAAAATCACGTTGCTATCATTGGAATAAAACGAACTATCTGAATCTATCATTTCTTGAATCATGAGTTCATTGCTGTCAGAGTCTGAATCTCCCATAAATTCCCGAACACAAAATTCACTCTTAGTATCCATACTAAATATTAATTTTATTAAAATTCACGAAACCGTAGTAATTTTTTTATAAACTCTTTAATCCGTACAGCACAATCAGGAAAAACACGAACGTCAGCTGTCAAGTTCTTAAAACAAAAATGTCAGTCAGTTGTCAACAGTGGATTCTGGTTTTGCTACTCGGAGGGGAGTAGACCTCTGCGCTGCTATTTTATATCCTGGCATTTTTGGCCCCGAGCCGAGGTATACGCTACTGTACGAGTGACAGTAAAGCACAGACCTTAATTTTAAAAAGAATACAGTAAAATTTATTAGCACTCTATCTTGTGCTTTGGGACCTTGCATTCATTTCCTCAATTTCGTAGTTCTAAAAACTACACTAACAAATTGAGGTGTAGAAAATATAGATTTCTGCATTTTGGTAATAGCATGTCAGGCGTATTAGGGTCACTGTAAATCTAAAAATATCCTACGGTTTGGAATGCTTATTAACGAATAAATGCAAACAATTTTTAAACTACTGAAATAATTTATAATACTAACTTGTCAAGTTCAGTTATCGACAAAAACGGAGACTGGTTGCAGGAAAGACAATTAAATAAGAAATTAAACTTATTAAAATGGATAATATCGAGACAATTCACGAATGCCTTAACAACGTATGAAGAAGAAACTTGATTTAATGACTACTGACTGGATGAGATGTGTTACCTTGATATGTCGTAATTGACATCTTTAAAACCAGCTCCGATACACGACGTTTGAACATAAGGACTTTTTGCCGCACATGCTGAGAAAAATTATTCTGATCACTGAGTTGATGAATTCAATGAATTTTAATTAAACGAACTTCAACGACTATATGTTTGCAGCTTTAGTAACTGTACTAGATTTAATATAAGTTAACTGCTTTGCGGCATTTTCTTTATAATTTTTTGCATATCTAAATAACTGCTGCTCTACAAAAACCGGGTAAACGCTTAATTAGAGCATATGTATGTAAGGAAGGTATAATGGCAATTTCGGATTTCAAAGAGTTATTAGAATTTTTTCTTAGGTATATATAGCCAATTAAAACTTCATGACTCAACATTAAATTAAGCATTAAATGATTTTGTCCTATTTGAGATTATTAAAATAAAAAATGTTTTATCAAACATTTATGAATAAGCCCTGTAGTGTATGTACCTATCATCCTTAGCCATATCTATGCATGTGAAAGTCGTTTCAAAATTATAAACTGGTTCTAAAAATTTATAATAACTTTCATAATATCAAATTAAAGTTAAGAATGTGATAAAGGACTGCTTGTGCCATTTTACTATAAAGAAAAGTCCACTACGTTCGTAGTAAAGCAACACCTAAGGTTATATTATATTTCACGTTATAAAAACTTATGCACAATATCGCAGAGAAGAAAGGTCAAGATACAGTTTAAGGAAAAAAAATTAAAATTTTCAATAATTCGGCAAATAAAACAGAAGTTGCATCGTACTTAAAAGGTAATTTAATAAATGTACATAATATCCTTTCTAATAAATGAACCTGCAAATAGATGGGTCATTAAATAGACTCAAAGGAAACCAAAAGTTATGTGAACTTACCTGTGTGATGTTCTGTTCTGTCACTTACTGTTGATGTGATGTTGCAAATAATTTTCTTTAGTTTCAGATTAAATCAAAAAAGAAAAAGAAAATGCTAGTACTTACCTTTTGAAGAGGTCCATGAGCCATAACTTTATTGGACGCCATGCTCGTGTGGACAGAACAACTCCCAGGAAGCAAGTATTATGAAGGCGAGGCGCTTCCTACTCCAAAGAAAACTCTAAACTCCTGAAAGACTTACCTTCTTCCGATATGATGATGGGAATCGACGCATAATGATGAAAACCGACCTAAAACAACAGGAATTTGTAAGATCGAAATTAATGAAATATCAATTTAATGTACCTATAATTCACTGGATTAATCGGATGCGATGGACTGGATGCTGAAATAGATGAGTAGGATTATCTTTATATTATTGTAATTAGAATAAAGTTAATTAATTAGATTTAAATTTTAAAGAAAGTATAGGTTCTAGGAAATGAATTATTTTGAAAAGTGAAGATGTCATTAGAATAGAGTAGTGATTAGTATAGTTAGACTTAAGGGAATACAATTTAAAATCAACAGTTGATGTTAGTAGGATTCACGAACATTAGGATTAAATGAAGTTTATTAAGATACATATATAAAGTTAGACGAATTCAATAATATAATTAATAGTAGGGAACAGAGATACGCAAAAATAATTTAAGTAAATGGATTGAAATTACCATTACCTGTAAAAATGCTGTGAAACAGAAGAGATCCGCGCAGACACGTTTGAAGTTTCTGAAATATTGAAAATTACAGCGATTTTCACAATTTATATAGTAAGAGATAAGAAGTAGTATATTTAAAATTACTTACCTGTCCTGAGCTTTTCTCCATACACGCAAAAACACCTGGAAGTCAACACAGTTAACCTTACTACAAAAGTTTCTACATAAACTTTATTTTCCGACGAAAATAATAGTAATATTTGGGCTGTCCGTAACCCAAAGGATGGGGTGGTTAAAGTTTTAAAAGGAAAAAAGTAAACATAAATAATTTTGTTTACACGTGATACCGGATGTCAACTTGGAAATCAAAACCGGCGTTTAATAATTTTTTCGAAGAGATCAAAATATTCTACGGAAACTAGAGATTATTTTAATCTAAAAATTTGAAAAATAATTTTGGAAAATATTGACAATTACCCAGTATATCGGAAATGTCCCAGGAAATTGACATAATAGGGGCAGATTCTTTATAAAACCACCCACTTTGGTAGGTGAAGCGGGCAGTTCAGTGTCAGCTAAATCTGGGTATAAGTCGGTGAAAAGCGAAGAAGTTTATTTGAGTGAAAGTTAAAGTTAAATTAATCAGAGCAAGTGACAGCAGATACCTAATTGGTACATTTGGAAAACTCAGAAAATTTAAAGCAGACGTCGAAGGACCTAAAAAGAAGAATTTAAAGGAAAGAAAGTTGAAGGAAGATGGATTGAAGAGAACGGAAGCAGAGGAAGGGAGAAGCCAAGTTTCAGAAAGATAAGTGATTTGTTAAATTTTGATGTACACCCCGCGCAACAAAAAGAGCCGCACGTGGTTTGCTTTTTCATATCTTCCCGGCTCAATTCGTGCTAAATAGTCTCCAAGATGTCCAAATTGCTTTTAACGGTTGTTAATGTGCAACAGCACTCTTCTGCTACGAATATTCACTGTGCACAGTTGCATACATACATAGGGTTCGAGACGTTATTAAGGCAAAAGGCGGTACTACAAAGTACAAATTTACATTTACAAAGTTTTGAAAATACATTTTTTGGTTTAATACAAATAAAGAGATATTGTTGGCTTACTGTATTTTTAATTTTTTATGAAATAACATTGCATTAAAAATTTGAACAAAATTACTTTTTTTTTGATTTCGAACGAAAAACTAAATTTTTTTTTTGAAAACAAATTACATATTGCATAAAACATACTTTTTTAATTGGGTTATATGTGAATAATGTAAAATACAGAAAAATTACATAATAAATCGTTGTTATTTAACTTTAAACTTGCGGCTCTTTTTGTTGCACGGGGTTTAATTTGTTTTCGTAATTTTGGTTTCCTTTTGGGATAAAAGTGAAAATCGCTAAGTTTTTTTTGCTCTATATTTTGAATTAAGCTTCTAGTTGTCTTGCGCTGATCGCTTTTGTGCCATTTAGTGAAATCTACAAATTAAATTTATCATTGAAGTTTTAATTATTTGCAATAAATAATAAGTGTTTTGAAAAGTGAGTTTGAGTCAGCAACATCAGAGTTCGTGGACTCTCAAACCACGTGGCGCCCAATAATTTTGATTAAACCCACGTGGGACCATAAAGGGGTAGAAACAACTGTTTAATTTACAAAAAAAAGAAAGAAACAAAACCTCATAAATTTCCAAAACGAAAATTATCAAAGTTTTTGTTGCTGACCAAACGTCAAGTATTGTCGCTTCAATATTCTGCAACTTGAATTGAAACAAGCTGTTCGGGATGCCATAAGACCAGCTGGCTTTTTAAGTTCGGGCTTGAGAGTTTGACAAATAGTGCAACGTTTGACGTAACTCTTGACATCAGCCTTCATCTTAGGCCAATAAAATTTTTGCGTCAAACGGTCATAAGTCTTCTGCACACCTCGGTGGCCTGATGTGGGTGGATCGTGCGCCTCTGAGATTAACGACTTCCGTTCATGTTTCGGGATTGCTTGTTTCCACGAATCACTGGACATAGCTAACTCCGGGTACTTAGGATGGCAATGTTTCCACAGTTCATCATTTTCAAACTTCCAGCTCGGGTATTTAGAGGGTTTCTCTTTCACTTCGTTAACCTTTTTCTTGTACCATTTGTCCTCCTTAAGACTGGCTTTTAAGCAATCGACCACAGGAACTGATCTCGATAGCATATCGGGTAAAAGATTTTCCTTGCCCTTCCGATGAATTATATTGTAATCGAACTGCTGGAGACGCATTGACCACCTTGCTAGTCGTCCTCTGTGGTTTTTTAAATTGTGTAACCAAACAAGGGAGGCATGATCGGTTATTACCGTGAAATGTGTGCCTTCTGCGTACGGTCGCAGCTTTTCAACTGCCCACAATACTGCGAGGCACTCTCGCTCGGTCGTCGAATAGTTACGCTCACACCGACTGAGCGATCGACTTAAGTAGGCGCTGATTCTGTCTTCCCCGTTGACTTGCTGTGTTAATACAGCACCCACGCCATATCCAAGCATCCGTATGAATTATAAACGGGTACTCAAAATCAGGGCAATTAAGAATCGGTGCGCTAACCAAACATTCCTTTACCTTCTTGAACCCTCCTTCGCAGTCTTCAGACCATACAAATTTCCTCCTCTTTTTAAGTAAATCCGTGATTGGTGCAATATTAATTGTTTGCTATAAAATATGTTGACAAATTCATTTCCCCTTTTACTCAAAGTGTATAAACAAATGTGTATTTCGACCATTTCTCCAACAGCTTTGCATACATTTGCCTTTTAAGCGCTTGCGGCAAAATGAATGGTACTACTAAATGGGTTCCAATTATACCAGCCAAATCATTGGCTCAGAATTTGGGATAGAAGTAGATTCGCTTTCCCATGTGCGCCAGCGTCCCAGGTCGTAGAAGTTTGTGATACCATCTCCGGTGAACTGAGATTCATCCGCCTACAGAAACATCACATTCTCAAAGTCGCATTCCAGAAGCCAAATGAAGAATTTTAATTTTCTCTGGGAAACTCCTCCTAGTAGTCCTTGGACTGGCATATGATGATATTAACGTCACCCTGCTTTATGAAGAATTAAGCCTTAACTTAGGACACTAATCGCCTTGCGGCTCGCCTCGTACTCGTTTCAGTGTCTTCCCCAAGGAGGGTGAAAATTCGCTGCTCGAAGTCAGCAGATTCCTCTGATGTTTGAACTCGCAATTCCGTGCTGTTTGAAGTTACACTTCCGGCTTCTCTTAACGTTCGGAAAATAGCAATCTTTGGGGTGCACACCGATTAGGGAATAATAATAATAACCTTAATGTTGGTTAGTGCAAACCAGATTAGCAATATTTTCCACTTAATAACTCAAAACTGGACAGAGATGGTATAAAATAAATTGACAAGAGTATGAAAAAAATTAAATTAAATCAATCCTAATCGTGATTCCAGGCAAAGATTAGATGATAAGAACTATAAAAAATTATATGATCTTTAACGTGTGCTTTGAAATTACTGATGGTACCCGCTGATGAGAAGGAAGACTGTTCTAGAGGCAGATAAACTGGACAGGATAAGAATCTATAATCACTGATTTATAGAAGCGAGGCAATAAAAGATTTCTTTGCGCAGAGATGTTGAAAATCAAAGAAAACGCTGAGGTATTTAATTATATTAGAATGAAGTATATTGTACAAGGAAGCAAGAGCCCTTTTCTTCAGATGAGAAGACAATGTACCGAGCAACTGCAATCAGAATGCTAAAAAATTGCCATAACTCCGAATTCCGAAAACAAAACGAACGTAGTCGTTGAAAGAAACTTCCATTTAACGTGCACATGTGCTATCTAGTTTCTGGAAAATCATACTATCAAAGGTAAAATAGAGTATAAATAACACCTTAATTAACCTTAAGCGTGTACAAATAGGTAAAATGTTCGCTGAAAGCCACAGTCTACGCAGTCCACCATAAATCATGCCAAGCATCCTATTTGTTTTGTCGCAGCATTTCGTTTTTTGATTCATAGTAGTCCCACGATTTGTAACCTTTTTTAGAGCTGCTAGCGAAACCCCGTTTAACACCACCGACAGAACATTTGATTACTCGATTAGAGAATATCATAAACTATGATTTTCTATTAAACCTAAAATATACAGAGAGTTTGCGGATGAGAATACAATGATCAACACAATCAAAAGCCTTAGAAAAGCCAAGAAGAATTAAGGTAGTTAATTCGTCCCTATCGAGAGCGCTTCTTAAGAATAGCAGCTTCACAGGACTGGTGTCTGACCCTGTTGCGCCTGATTTGATTAAGCCGATAGATGTTATGAGGTCATCAAAATTGATCGCACGAAAATAAAAGAAGTTGGTAGAATTACCAATCATAGGAGTACTGGATGGGTGATCAAAAAGGCCGGCTGACTGAGAGATACTGAAGGTACATAATTTGCAAAAGTGAAAAAAGCATTAAGATGGTCGGGTTTAAAGGTGCATGGAATTCGGTCCTTGCGATATACTCCGCCTGCCGTAAATTGTGCCATAACATACTAGAGTCAAGATCGGTGATCAACTTGGTCCTAAAGTATTGTTGTTTGGCACGTCTAATCGAAGTATTAGTCGCCTCATCAGTTCTAAGCTTTATATAGCGTTGGTGTAAAGATTCCCGCTCGGCGATAATAGGCTGAACTCTAGTAAAAAATTATGGCCATTGAGCTACAGCAATAGGTTCCTTTCCAACAGGGACATACTTGCCAAATAAATACAACGCCAATGACGACTTGGTCGTCAACCTAGGTAAAACAGAGTATGGTTCCCTAGAGCAGCAGCAGACATTCGACAAACACGGAAGTCAGGTGAGTGTTAGAGGGTGAACTAGAGTTCACATCAAGGGCATAAGCTAAAAAGATAAGATCGTGATTAAGTGTGCTAGGTGACGTAATTTGGTTGTGAGATAAAACCTGAACTAATCTTTAAAAGAAATAAAAATAATAACAAGAAAATAGAATATATTAACACAAAAAAGAAACTTTAAAATCTTCAGATCGGGAGTGAGACAAAACCGCGGTCACCTAGTAAGGTAAATTAGTGGAATGGACAGTTTCAAAGTTTATGTTTTCTGTTAATATATTAAATAAATTGATCACCAAGAAATATCGGTTACGTCAATTAAAAGCAAAAATAGAGGTTAATATTACTGTTTACAAAATAGAGTACTATCAAAAGAAAGTTATTAATTTGAAAAATATTAGTTTAAACCGGAAATAATCATTAGAATGTCTCACTTTTCTCCATCTTTAAGTGCTAGTGGAATGGTATAAGATTACGAGCTTCTGCTATTCTTCATGGCTAATAATTGTGATCTCGGAGTCATCCTCTTTCTCCTTAACATAAAGAAGTCCATTCTTTGTTCTGGTGGAAAGCAACTAAGATATTTCCAAGAATTATCAATCGAAGTCAAGCTTTCTGAAATATGGACTGGGCTTGCGAACTAAAATCGTCCAGATCAGATAGTTTAACACCTTTGAGAAAAAAGCAGTCAAGAACGCCTTCTACTTCGAAATGCTTGAAAAGCGTACGACGATCGGCGTGTTTACTCCGGGTGATTTAGGCTTAATTCGAACTTTGGTGCTGAATCACTAAAGCGATGGACTTTACCAGTACAAGAGCATTCTCATCCTCCTGCTTAGGAATTCCTCTTATTATTTCGTCCCTCGAGCGTTGAATGTCATGCAGTTGTGACTGCAGTAAGTTGTTGTTCTGCTGGAGTTTGTATAAAGAACTCTCACAGGTTGCAATTTTGTTGTTGAGGCAACTAATATCAGCATCGATTTTGGCAGCGATGCGGATCTCAAGCTGATTAACGGGAGAAAGATAAGGAATTAAATATTTCCCTGCAGTTTTATAAGCAGCGGTAGCTCGAGGAGACTTTGATATCGTGTATTACTCTTAAATACTGGAACTGAAGCGGATTACGTTTACTCGTTAGCGAGCATGAACTGTAACTCCTTTCATATTCCAGTAAAGCATCCTTTTCGTTTTAGTCTCCAACAGAATAAACGGAAACTTAAGGTTTCACGGCAGCGAGACTTTGGCATATCTTGGTAAAGAGAATCTTCTTCTCGTCCAGATAATGGTCAAAAAGAAGAAAAGGTAATTTCGTTGGGAAAACGGGAAACGAGGACAAGTGATATTTCTGTGTATACATTCATTTTCTTCTTATTCCCCTCACCATGAACCAAGGTAACAAAGGCTCTTATTTGCTATAGGGGATAAAACGCAAATATCTGAAGAAATAATGTAGGAAGAAACGAATGAGGAAAGCAGTGTACACTTATATGTATGCCCCATAAATCATACAATTGACAATTTTTGGAACGACATAAAAGCTGAAACAACTAAAAAAAATGTCCACAAAAAATTATAAAAACTTAAATCTCGTCCACTTTCATCAACTCAATCCCACTCTCGTAATGGAACTGTTACCAATGATATTAGCTGCTTTCCAACTGCACAATTTAAGTACTTGTAAGTACTTGGGGTAGTTTTCTATGCTAAACCAACTGCTCTGAACTGCTCAAGCAATTTTTTTCAAGTACTTGCGAGTAGTTTCGCAAACTTTTTAATCCAGAGGGCGAATATGATGTTTAACTCATTTCAACAGAGGGCTTTTGGAAAATTGTCAATCGTTAATAAATTTGTGGTTGAGATCTGTTTGCATTTTTTAAAAAAATTGAAATTAAAATACTAATGTAACTAAAATATATCAAGTAAATAATAAATAAATAAATATTAGTTTTATCCCATGCATTGCTGCCTTGTGTAAGAAAAGGTTTGCATTCCTCAGTAGTTTTCTTAGAAAATAGAAAAAAATGTAAGATAAGGTTTGCATCCCTCATTAGTTTTCTTAGAAAATAGACAAAAATGAAGGGATCCTGAAAAAAATATAAAATGCGTTTTGGGTAATAAACAGCACAGACTGTGAATTACCAAAACAAAATTATGCGCACGTAATTTTATGATGGTTCAAAACCGGCGCCGAGGTAGCGTAAAATCTTGTCTGAGTTGATATTGTCTAATTGGTTGGCGCCTGACAAGAAATTGTTACCTAAGTGCGAAGTGCCTTTTTCAGGATTCAAGCAAAAAAAAAGGTCTTGTATTGGTTTTTTTAAATTCATGTTTCTAAATAAAAACAAAGATAAAAAAGAAAACTTTAAATTATTATTTTTTCTTTTCTTCTCTCTCTCTCTCTTATAAATTATCAGAAGTGGGATAAATAAATTGGAGTTATGCACAAACAAAATTTGTTTGTTTGAATAAAAGTTTTGTTCTAAAAACAAAAGTGGTTGGACAGCCGAACAAAAAAAAATTTTACTTTTTATATTATGTATTGGTATTTATTGGTGAAGATAGAATTTGTTTTTTTTTATATATATTTTTTTTAATACCTATAAATATATAAGTTTTCCTATATATCTGTCTTAAAATAGTTTAATTTACAATTTGTGTTACTGGTTGTATAGTTTTCTGTCCATTCACTGAGGTGAACTATTATGGGTCGTACCAAGAAAAAGTCTCGACATCGTACAACGACAACGACAACGTAGTCCCATATCGTCAAGTGACACGGAAAGTGATCGCGAGTATAAAAGGAAATCTAAAAATAGTTCCCGGAATACCGACTTATCTCTAGATAGATTCACTGAGGCAGAACAAAGCAATTCAAGGCAGCATGGTATTGGATTTAAAGGTGATGCGGTGCCAATTTTTAACCCGGAAGATCGCAATCAATCTTCTGAGTTATGGTGCAAAAAAATAGATGAGTTGAAAGAAGTTTTTATGTGGACTGAAGAAGCCACAATTTATTTCGCTTTGTCTAAATTAAAAGGGTTGTCTGAAATCTGGTATAAGGGTATGGTATCTTTAAATTATTCGTGGGCTGAATGGAAAGAAAAATTGCAAGAGGCTTTTCCCCCTAATAAAAATTTCCATGAAATATTGATGGAGATGATCAAACGACGAAAAAGAAGGGATGAAACCTATGCAAAATATTATTATGAAAAACTTGCTTTATTAAATGCTTGTCAATTAGATGGAGAACGGGCAGTTTCCTGTATAATTGGTGGTTTAGATGATCGTATTGTTAAAACTGGAGCAAAAGCGGGACGATATAAAACACCGACAGAATTATTTCAATACTTAAGTCAAATCAACGATGATACCTTCACGTCTTATCAGCCCCGTCGATCAAAGTTCTACCCAAAAAGGCACGATACTTATAAAAACTTCAAGAAAACACAATCAAATATAGTTTCAAATATAATTTGTTTTAAATGTGGTAAACAAGGACATTTTGCAAATAAATGTTTTTCGAAAAAAATCTCCGACAACCGATGTAAAACATGCTGAAGTCGTCATCATAATGATTCTAATTGTCCAAGAAAAAGAAAAGCGGAGCAAAATAAAACTGTAGCCTTACTTGAAACAGCAGCCACAGACAGAACGAATAGTAACTATTATAAGGATGTCAAGATCAACGATAGTGATTCAAAAACATATATTGATTTTGGTAGTTCCTGCACAATAATAACATGGAGTGAAGCAACGCGATTGAAATTAAATATTGTTACCAAGGATAAAGTAACTTTGCACGGTTACGGAAAAGGTTCAACAGTGAGCAAAGGATCTGCAGAAATTAAAATTGAAATTGACAATATTGTGGCATCTATCAAGGCAATTGTGGTATCTGATGACGAGCAAAATATAGCTGTCATTGTTGGAAGAACTTTTACAGAATTGCCACAAATTGTCGTAATCAAGAACGAGGATACATTGCGATTCCTGAAAAGAGATGTAGATGATATTTTCCTATTACCCCACCTTGACTATACAATAAACAAAATTGTTTTACGCTCAACCGACAGCTTTGTAATACCACCACAACATGTAGGTACAATTAAATTACGGTCCGATGAATTCCGGAAATTTATATATTGAAGGAAGCTTACGTCCCCATGAAGGTAGAGAATGTTGTATACCCCGAATGATTTTATTAATTAGCAAAAATAACAGAGCATCAATGCCTTTTATAAACTTATCAGATCAGGATATCATACTCAAGAAAAATGAAGTTATTGCGCGAGCATGGCCTTGTGAAGAAGAACCACAAAAATCCGAAAACATAGATAGGATTGAAAGTGATAAAGAGACGGAGTTACGTTTTGACAAAATAAATGTTGGAACAGTTAGCGAAGAGGAAATAAATAAACTGTTTGACCTTCTTACAGAATTCCGAGATTGTATCGCACTTAATGCTAGTGAAATAGGTTGCGCTAAATCAGCACAGATGAAGATCCAACTACAGGAAGATAAACCGTTTTCTTTTCGCCCTTATCGAATGGCGAAGATAGAACAAGAGGTAGGCAATGACGTGGTTAATGATCTTCTAGACAATAACATCATCAAAGAATCAGACTCAAAGTACGCATCTCCTATAGTTTTGGTCAGAAAGAAGAATGGAGGAGCGAGATTATGTATTGACTACAGAAAACTAAACTCTTTAACACTTAAAAACAATCATTCTCTACCAAGAATAGATGATCAAATTGATAGATTACGTGGGGGCGTCTATTTTACCAGCTTAGATTTACGATCCGGCTACCATCAAATCCCCATGGAAGAAGGGTCTAAGCGGTTTACAGCATTTGTGACATCATCAGGTCAATTCGAATTTGAACGTATGCCGTTTGGGCTTACGAATGCACCTAGAACTTTTCAACGCTACATGAATAAGATTTTGGGACCAATTCAAGACATAGCTGCTGTATACTTGATAGGTCTACAAACAACACTACAGATTTTCCGAGACGAAAGAATTACACTCAGTTTAAGTAAATGCTCGTTTTTAATGACAACGATTTCGTTTTTGGGTTTTAAAGTTTCGAACGGGGGTGTTAAACCAGGGCATGAAAAAATTAAAGCTGTTGAAGAATTCCCAGCACCAACTACAGTTCATCAATTTTTAGGACTTACAGATTATTTTCGCCATTTTGTTAGAAATTAAGTAATTATAGCGCGACCACTAACTAATCTAATTCGTAAAACAACTGAATGGGCGTGGACAAAGACTGAAAATGAAGCATTCGAACAAATGAAAAGCATTCTAGTTAAGAGACCTGTACTGGCCCTATTTGACCACGACAGAGTTACTGAAGTCCATACAGATGCAAGTGCAGTTGGACTGGCTGGAATATTACTACAGTATCAGACAAATGGACGACTACAGCCTCTTGCTTATTACAGCAGACAAAAAAGAGGTGCTGAATCTAAATATCATTCGTATGAGTTAGAAACTTTGGCGGTAGTAGAGTCCTTGAAAAAGTTTCGTTCTTACTTGCTTGGAATCAAATTTACCGTCATCACTGATTGTAACTCATTGAAGACAACTAGTGAAAAGAAGCAACTTATCGCCAGAATTGCGCGATGGTGGTTACAGCTGCAAGAATTTACATTTGATGTGAAATACCGACTAGGAAACCATATGAAACACGTCGATGCTTTAAGCCGAAATCCTTTAAAAGGAAATACAATTGAAAATGTTCTACAAATAACTCAGGCAGACTGGGTACGTGCAGGACAACTAACGGACGAAAAAGTTAAGGAAATACATAAGGTATTATCACGATCGACCCAAACAGAATATGAGAAAAATGTTTATAAAAATTATACACTACGTGATGGACACATATATAGAATTACGGCGTGGGGAATTCAATGGGTGGTACCACAAGGAATGAGAAGTCAAGTTGTAAGAGCATCTCATGATGACCTGGGCCATTTCTCTGTAGAGAAAACTCTTTATAAATTGTGTGAACACTATTGGTTTCCGAGAATGAGGAAATATGTGGAAAAATATATATCCACTTTTATAAGGTGCCTATATAATAAACGGAAGTCGGGAAAACGGAAGAGTTACTTACACCCTATACCAAAAGAACCTGAACCAATGAAAACTATACATATCGACCATTTGGGACCGTTTCCAAAAAGTAAACGAGGAAATGTTTATATTATTGCCGTAAAAGATGCATTCACCAAATTCCTTTTTATACGAGCCGTTAAAACAACTAACTGCAAGAGCGTTCTGGAGTTTTGTAAAGATTTGTTCTCTGTCTATCGAGCCCCTGAAGTAATCATATCAGATCAAGGGAGTGCATTCACATCTAAAGCATTTTTGAGTTTTTGTGAGCAAACTGGAATAAAGCATGTAAAAAACGCAGTCGCCACGCCTCGGGCGAACGGGAAGGTGGAGAGATTAAATAGATCTATTTTATCCGTATTAATGACAAGTACGCTCGAAGAAGAACTCTGGGATGAAAACGTGAAGCAGACTAAATTTGCTATAAATAGCACCTTAAATAAAAGTACCGGAAAAACTCCAAGTGAACTTTTATTTGGGTTTAAACCAAGAGGTGGAACCGACTTATTGCTAATTGATGAAATATCTACAACGTCAAAAATGATTGAAGATCTGATAAAAGAAAGAAATTTTGCAGGAGAAAAGATTAAAGAGGCACAAGAAAAACAAACACAGAATTTTGATAAGCGACGGAAGAAGCCTAGAAAATACAAAGAAGGCGACTTAGTATTAATTGAGAAGACCGAACTAGCACCCAATACCAGCCGAAAGTTGCTCTCGCCTTATAGTGGACCATTTGTAGTGAAAAAGATACTACCAAATGATAGGTACGTCGTTCGTGATATGCAAGTTACTCAGCGTACATGCAAGAAGGGAAACTATGAACGGGTAGTAGCAGTTGATCGAATGACGCCGAGGTAGGTACTCTAGTAAAATCTTGTCTTAGTTGATATTGTCTAGTTGGTTGGCGCCTGACAAGAAATTGTGACCTAAGTGCGAAGTGTGTTTTTCAGGATTCAGGCAAAAAAAAAGGTCTTGTATTGGTTTTATGAAATTTTAATTACCAAGCAGATGGCTTAGTAGCTTAGAGAGGATACTTGGCCAAAATATTTTGAGTTCAGTCAGAATTTGGCAGTCGAGGAAGTTCGCCTAAGACGGTTGATAGTGTGGAAAATCAAAAGTTAGTGTTTTAAAGTAAAGAGAGTGTCTTAAAAATAATAATAAGAACTGGAAGAAGAGTGAGTAAATTCACTGAGTGCTTATTATTGTATTATCATTTAATTTGCAGTGTAGTGTAGTGTAGTGTCGAATTAAATTTTTGGAGTAGTTGCCAGGTTCCAAAGTAATTTAATTTAATTAATGTGCTATGAATAGGTACTCTGTGAGTCGTGATGGAGAAGACGGTTTTGGGGATGGCTCTCCTCCCCATTGCCTTTGAGGATGGCTCTCCTCTTAAAATTGCGGGGTAGACACTATGGATGGCTCTCCTCCTAGTGTCTTATGGAGATGGTGCTCCTCTCCGCCCCTTTTTGAAAAGAAAACTCTTTGGCGTCGCCTTGTGGCTCTCCTTTTGTGGCGCAATGACTCACAAAGTATAATTAATGTTGTGAAAGAAATATAGTTAGAGATCGAACTGGCAACTACAAAAATTTTTATAGTAAGCGTAGTTTCTTGTTGACCTGCACTTAAGTGTATTTTGTTTTATTATTTGCATGTACGACAGTCCACCACACCAGCATAACTCAATACCACGGCCCTTAATTAGATTATTGATTAATGAGTTAAAAATTTAAATCTTAATTAATTAATATGACTTGTGTTATATTGGTTGTTTCATTGTACTTGTTTTTTTTATTACGGTTTTAAATTCATGTTTCTAAATAAAAAAAAAGGATAAAAAAGAAAACTTTAAATTATTTTTTTTCTTTTCTTCTCTCTCTCTCTCTCTCTCTTATACTTGTTACGTCACAATCGATCAGCCGTATTGTGTCTAAAACTAATTTGGCATACTTCGTATTCTGAGTACCGTGGGGTCTGCTAGCTGTCAATTCTTTTTGCTTTCCAATTAACAACTTAGCCGAGACACATTTAAGTACTTGCAAGTACTTGAAATTTGCGCTTGGAAAACAGCTATTGTTCTCGCTGCCGGTGCCCGTATCGAGTCGAGACCGGCAGCGAGAATTATCTCTAATATCGTGAATCCTTATGCAAACTATATCCGCGTAAATTCACCCAAGCTTTAATAACTTTAGCTTAAGAACACATGTATTTATCGATTTGTCTTTCATCTGTGATTAATATTCTTCCATACTGGTTCTATTTTATAGCGAAATTTTCATCAGATATTAGAAACAGAACACCAGGATACTAGGGCTTGAACTCTGCTTACTAAAATTTTTATATATTTTTTTGCAACAATAAGTAAAATTAATTACCTATGTACTCCAAATAAACATTTTTGACCCTTTGTCTTAAAAATTTTGTTTATTTAAAGAATTTGCTTCCTAAAGTGGAATAAAATAATTAGGTAGTCAGGGATATCAAAGGATGCGGATCAATTCAATTTCGAGTGCTTTTGTGTTGAAGAGGGTCTACTGGACAACGAGATGGAACGTGTCTCCGGTTTTCTGCTGAGTGTTTGTTCGACGTTGCAATCCTTTCGGTAATCAACCTGAAATTCCTAACTTCATTTGATCCACTTAACCTAAAATGTTTGCAAATCTTATGTAATTATATAACTACACAAATATATTTTTCAGACTATATATTTAATATATCATATTTTACCTTTTCATTACCTAAGGTTTGTGAAATTAGAATAGAGTGAATTTTGAGTGTTTTATTTTGTGTCTTCTCAGTGCTTATTTACTTAAGTAAGATTTCAATTAAAGACTAACCAACTTATGGATTTGTGTACTACGTTCGGTGATTGCGTTTACCTGGAAATATCAAATTATAAATAAACAAGTGTCTACCCTTTCTATTTTTGTAAATTTTCTTGAATCTTAAGTGGTCTCATTTCAAATCTGTCCAACTAAGTTGTGATCTGACGGTATCTTCATTGTCTCAGCTTTTGCATAAACTAGTGACTCCCGAAAATGTCTGAGCACGGAAGTGATGAAGATGTTTTCCAAGGTGTTGAGAATGAGCAATAAGTCGGAGCTGACGGAAACCGGATCAGTGATCTTGAAATCGATGGTGGTGACGAAAATGATGTCGGTCACAGACATTTTTCGCTTCCTATCGATGGTTCTCGCGAGAAACTGTGTTCATTCATATCTGATTGCAACAAAGCTTTCTCTTTAGCCAGTGTAAGATAAAAATATGTCCTTTTGGACTACATTCAGAAATTTTCAAACATGGGATAAACTGAAGTCGTTTCTCAAAACCATGTATCAGGACACAAAACATTATTCCGATTTCTTGTGTGAATTAACTAACCTTTCACGATATCAAAGTGAGACTATTTCACAGTTTGTGCTTCGTGTTGAGACTTGTCTCAAACGCACAATTAACGCGACACAACAACAAACTTCGAACGCAAATATACTAAGTGGCAAATTAGAGATGTTAAGTGAGATTACTCTGAATCGTTTTGTCTATTTTACACTTGCGAATATATCTAACACCCTTCGCATAAGAGATCTGAAACCCCTTAATGAGGCTGTCTCTATTGCAATTAACGGAGAAAGCATTCAAAATATGTATGACAGGCCTACATACGTATATATTGTAAAGTTACCCTCCTTGAAAGCCAACATTAGCCCTATTTCTAAGGAAGTAATAAATTTGAATGGTCAAAGTCAAAATAAACCTATACAAACTTTAGGCTATCTTGACCTCAATCTGATTGTTAATAAAGGAACTATAACGATTCCAGCGATGGACGATACCTCTCGTCCCGTTTACGGGACCGTCGCATTTATGACAACGTACGTCTGTTTCTAGCCTATCTGCACGACAATCCGAACTCCGTCTGTGTTGACGGTAAAACCAGCACCAAAGTAATGTTAAGTATACAACAAGAAGGCCTGCCCACATACCTAACAGTTTTACTCAAACTTTTCATTAAGTACCTGGAATCGTTCAATATACCTTCCCAAAAGTTTTCAGAAGATCTATCCACCCATGCTGCGTACGTCAGTTCTCGCCGCATTTCCCATCTTCAAAAAAGTCGCAACGACTCCTTAAACTACTTTCGCTCCTAACCCCCTTGCTTTCCCTATTTCTGACTTCCCCTCTATTGCACCCGCGGTTTCCGATCAAGTACCTCTCCCCAACAACTTGTCAGTCAATTACCAGAACGTAAGAGGACTTCGCACAAAAACATCCACTATTTTCCTTAACTCCCACAAATCCCCGCACGATATCTTTGCCTTTACTGAATCCAATCTAGCACCAGAAATTCTCGACAACGAACTATTCCCTCCAAACTACACCCTTTTCCGTGTTTACGGTTGTACAGGCACTAATGATCCACCAGGTCGCGGGGTTCTCATAGCTGCTCACAACCGTTATAATGCCACCCTACTATAGGCCTCTGACTCTACAATATCAGAATTTGTATGTATCAAAATAGCTCTAAATAAGTGGCTTTTGTACATCCTCTGTTGTTACATTCGCCCCACTTAACCTCTGGACGCCTACGAGCCCATAATTGAAGCGATCGATACCCTGCTTGAGAACGCTAACGCCTCCGATGAATTTATTTTATTTGGTGACTTTAACCTTCCCCATATTCAATGGTCATTGTCCAAGGACTGTTCTCATTTTGTCCCCCTTAACGCATCCTCGGCCAAAGAAGCCTTTTTAACCGATCAGTTCTCCGTTTCAGGTCGCTTTCAAGTAAGCGGAGTCAGGGACTTCCTGGACAGACAATTGGACTTAATCTTTTCTTCAGACCCAGTTAACTCGCCTGTTGCAGAAAGCAACCATCTTCTCTCCTCCCTCGATCGTCACCATCCTCCCCTGCTCCTAGTTTTCTCCTACGAGCACCCTCATGCCGTTTTAAGCTCCGAGTCTTCTTTTTCCTTCAATTTCCGTAAAGGCGACTTTGACAAATTAAATCACTTGCTCCTCAACTCTAATATTGGCACTATCCCTCAACATCTCCCAATTGACGTTGCTTTAGAGGCGTTCTATTCAGAAATACACGCTTCTCTTACAGAATCTGTCCCTCTTCTTCCTCTTAAAAACTACTCCTCATCCCCCGTATCGTACGACAAAGAATTACGCTCTCTCCACAACAGGAGAAATAAACTTTGGCAAACTTTTCTTCTTACCCAGACAGAGTCTGACCATTCTGCTTATACCTCTTTTTCCGAACGTTGTGATACCCTCTACTATGAGTACCTCCAACGGATGGAAACCAGCCTCATATCCAACCCCAAACGTTTTTATAACTTTATTAATTCCAAGAAGAAATGCAATGGTTACCCCTCTACCCTAAAACTTGAAAATACCTCTTCGTCTGATGATCCCGAATTGATCGCCGCCAGTATCAACAGGCTTGAGGACGACTTCAACCCAGGCCCTGACGGCATTCCGGCCATCGTTCTGAAAAAGTGTGACATGCATCTAGTTGAACCCCTTACTTTGCTTTTTCGTCTCTTGGTCACTCAAGGGGTTTCCCCTCAATTATGGAAAAACTCGTATATTACTCCAATCTTCAAAAAAGGCTGCAAGAACGATGTGTCTAACTACAGACCCATTGCTAAATTATCATCCATACCTAAACTATTCGAAAAATTCGTCTATGATCCCATATTCTTCCACTGTCTATCTTCTCGTTCTACCAGCATGACTTCCTAAAAGGTAGATCTACAACCACCAACCTTACTCAATACGTCTCTAAAACACTATGTGCCCTGGAAAACGGCAACGATGTTGATGTTATCGCCACCGATTTTAGTAAAGCCTTGGACAAGATCTCCCATAACGTTATCTTGTTCAAACTTGATTTCCTAGCCCCCCCCCCCCCCCCCCCCCCCCCGATTAATCTCCTGGATTCGATCCTACCTCAACAAACCTCAGTACAATGTTCTTTTCAGCTCATCCATTTCTAACCCAATTGTTGCTCGTTCCGGCGTCCCTCAGGGCAGCCACCTCAGACCATTGATTTTCATCCTTACAATAAACGATTTTGAATGTATCATCAAACATTCAGAGCTGTCCATTTATGCTGACGACATGAAAATAATCAAACATATCTCCTCCACAACCGACTCTCTTCTCCTGCAAAAGGATCTCGATTCCTTCACCACATGGTGCATGAACAACTTACTTGAGCTCAATGTCTCCAAATGCCAGTTTATCTCTTCTTCCGCAAGCGTCTTACCACCACCCCGAGAGTCTATATGTTAACCAACGTACCAGTCCTAATCGTTACCTCTCTGTGTGACCTAGGAATAATATGTGTTAGTGAACTCAATTTCCGTTCCCACATTGACAGCATAATTAACAAAGCTAACTCCGCGCTAGATCTCCTTCGTTAGACCTCTCCTTGAATATTCCAGCCAGGTATGGTCACCTACACAGACAACTCACATTAATAGTATTGAATCTGTCCAGCGTAGGTTTATTCGCTTCGCTCTACGTGATCTTCCGTGGGTAGCCAGATTCAACTTTCCACCTTATGAAAATCGTCTGAAACTGATCGACTTACAACCTCTAAGTAAACGTCGTGATGTTTCCGACATTCTCTTCATTTATCAGTTATTAACTGGTGCCATAGACTGCCCTTCAATCCTGAAATCTTAACCCATCTATACCAATCCCCGCAACCTTAGGTCCACTCCACTTTTCCGACTCGACCGCCATCGCACGAACTACGGTCAAAGCGTGCCAATTACCAGGATGCTACGAAAAGTCAACGACCTTTCCTCCTTTCCTTTGACTTCCATTTGAGTAAATCATCGCTTCACAAAGCCTTATATCTTGATGCTGCCCATCCTGATCTTGATCGGCTGCCTTAATTCTTCTTCCTTCCCACTTCTGCCTGTATCTACTATATTTATAGCTTATATTGTAGCTTATACTATTTGTATATTTACAATTACTTATCATTTATTATAGTTTGTAGTATTAGTTGTTTAACTTGTATTTTTGTATTTTTATGTTATAGCTTGTATTAAGCTTAAATAAATAAATACACATAAATTGCATGTCATATCGGAGGATTCCAATATTCCATGCGATGGAATATTGGGAAGCGATTTCTTGCAAGGTTACAATGCCCTGATTTATTATGGGGACCAGTCCATTCAATAATTCGTTCACTATTCCTTTCTATTTCGGTAATTCATGGGTGAATTATTAAATACTTAATTAAGGGTATTTTTTGTTTTTCACGACGGCTCCACTAAAATTTTCAACTTGTGTTACTTTTATCTATTGCTGTGATTACTCTAATAAATATTACATTAAAATTGTAAAACAACAATTTGAAGAGGGACTTGATTGATTATAAAATCAAAAGGCGAGTTTTGGGTGATTTCAATTAATGGCGCAGCGACTTCTGGGCCACGGCTCGGCGACTCTTGCTCCATACCGTCTGGCATCTCTGGTTCTACCATAAACGCATTAAGGAATAGAGAACCAGTTCTGGGCGAATATAATAATGATGTCCTTAATCCCAGAACAGAAACCATAATTGAACTAAATATCAGTAACCCAGAGATAAAGGAAGGAATAACACCTGAAAATTTTATAGACAACGGAATTTACCTGTCTCGTTCTGTGACAAGAGTGATCGACGGTAGGGCCATTGCTTCTGTACTAAATACTGCAGAGGAAGAAGTTGTTCTGGAGACTATTAATTTGGTTCTTGATCCAATCCCTGACTCTGCTACAATTGGTTTTAATACAAACTCGTACCTCGATATAAA
Source organism: Leptarthrus brevirostris (assembly GCA_964036015.1). Taxonomy (NCBI): domain Eukaryota; kingdom Metazoa; phylum Arthropoda; class Insecta; order Diptera; family Asilidae; genus Leptarthrus; species Leptarthrus brevirostris. The sequence continues at coordinate 101,351,560 of OZ038372.1, read as the reverse complement.
CAAGAAAAAACGCGAAGATCTTTTGATCGGGAATCTTCGACTGGAACATTTCAATTCTGAAGAAAAGAACTCAGTCTTGCGGACTTGTCTCGAATATTGTGATATTTTTTATGTCGAAGGAGACATGCTAACAAGCACTAGTGCAGTCGAACATGAAATAAATACGGGTATTGCTCCGTCCATTGCCGCAAAAACCTATCGCTACCCAGAGGTTCAAAAACATGAAGTTAATCGCCAAAAAGAGAAAATGCTAAAACAAAGCATTATAAAACCTTCTGTTTCTCCCTAGTCTGCTCCTCTGTGGGTTGTTCCGAAGAAAATGGAGGGAACCGATCAGCAAAAATGGCTTGTAGTTGTGGACTATCGCAAGCTAAATCAGATAACAGTTGGCGATGAGTTTCCCCTTCCAAATATTTCCGAAATATTAGACCTACTTAGTATTTCACGACGTTGGATCTGGCGTCGGGCTTCCATCAGATAAAGATGAAACCCGGCAATGCCCCCAAAACTGCGTTTTCTTCTCCGTTCGGACATTTTGAGTTCACCAAAATGCCGTTTGGACTAAAGAATGCTCCCTCAAGGTTTCAGAGGCTTACGAATGCAGTACTCACGAGTCTACAAAGACTTCAATGCTATACTTATTTAGATGATATAGTTATCTATGCCTCTTTGTCCTTGAACATGAAGTCCGTTTAAGAACTATTTTCTTAAGACTTAAAATTAACAATCTGAAACTCAAATCCGATAATTGCGTATTTATGCGGAAAGAGGTGGCTTATCTGAGACACTTTATTACTAGTAAGGGAGTGAAACCGAATCCTAAAAAGGTGGAAGCGATTGTAAACTTTCCAATTTCCCGTAATGCAAAGGAGATAAAGTCAATTCTGCGACTCATTGACGGGTTTACTGTAATTCCCCGTCCTTTTACGAAATTATTAGCACGTGATGTAAAGTTTGAGTGGTCTGAGTCTCAACAAGGTTCGTTTGATGCTTTGAAGTACAGGTTGACTTCAGAATCTATCCTTCAGTATACCGACTTCTCGAAGCAATTTATATTAACCACCAACGCATCTAACTTCGCAATCGGTGGTAGGATACTTAATCCAGCTGAATCAAACAGGAATACCACCGAGAGAGAGATCTTTTGGCTATTGTATAGTTACTGAATCATTTAGGCCATATTTGTATGGTATTTAAGGTGATCACCGATCACAGACCATTAGTATGGTTACACAATGTAAAGGATCTTGGTTTTAAACTCATTTCATGGCGTCTAGAGCTAGAAGAGTATGACTACGAAGTAATACACTAAGAGGGTTGCCTCAATTCTAATGCCGACTTTCTCTAGCGTATTCCCCAATGTGATTCCGCCGCTATCTCCTACCTCGAAGTGACGGAAAAATTTTGCGATTATGTGAAGTTCCATTATAGTCCTTAACTCCCAAATTATACGACTTTAATGAAAGAAATGAAAACGTTCTTATTTCTAAGGATAGTATTGCCTATTTGACTGCTCACGATCTCGACAATCAAAACCCTTCCATAGAAGAGATTTTAGAAGTTTCAACTAACTCTGAGGTTATAAGTAACACTCCTCACGAAATTTTCTAAACCTACAAAACAAGTACTGGAAGTAACCAAGTATTTTATCATTGTTTTGTTAAAAATAACTTTTATGAAAAACCCCTTTACTCGGATTTCTTTTATACGGTACAGAACCTTTGTTACGTACTCTCCTCACGTTAAACAAATTACACTACTCAATTATCACTTTTTTTATTACTTTTCTTTATTAACCAAAATTTACTTATTACTAACAATTGTTACTTAATCCACTTCCTTACTGAAGGTAAGGTACACTAGTTGTTTTAATACTCTTACAAACAAAATTTCTTATCACTGACAATTGTCTCTCCGAAAACTAATCAGCCCGATAGCGCTTTTTATCATTCGCGGCTTTCCTTATTTATTATTCTTTTTTCTATTACAACTAGACTTCGTTACAAACAACCGCGACTTGACCGTTTTCCGTTTAAACAAAACTCTTCGTCTTCGCGACTTACTGTTTTCTGTTCTTTTTCAAGACTCTTTTACAACCATCGCGACTTGACTATCTCGCGTTTTAAAACCAGACTTCTGTTGTTCGCGACAGGACGCTTCCGTGTTCAAAACCAAACTCACTTATTTTTTGGCTTAATTCATTAGATTAAGCGCACCTACATGAAAGAAAGCTTTGAGCTTTTCTTTCGTTAAATCTTCTGCCTCTCTTGTACAGGCAGAGGACGATGTAGTGAGAGATCGCGATCAAAACGACATACATGAGAAAAGCTTTTTGAGCTTTTTCTTCTTTTTGTATCTTGGCCGTGTATGCCTGAGCAAGATACGATGTATGTAAGAAATCGCTGAGAGAAGCACCTTTAGCTGGGAACGAACTTAATTTCGTTCGGTACCTTATCGGTTTTAATGCTTAATTAGTATTTTTAAGTTACCAATGCGCTACAAATTTCCTGGGAAAGGAATGCGCGGTAACTTGAGCGATTTGTTTGTCGCGAATAGAAATAATTTATGCCGTTTAGGCGAATTTAGTTACATCCGTTTGAAGTACTTGAAGTAATTTTACAATGATTGAATATTTTATTTCGATAATTATATTCAATTTTAATGAATGCAGATATTTTACCTAATGACCATTTTTGGTACATAACACGCCATCCCCCTTGGAAAAAGTGAGCTGTTCTTGGGAGAGGAACAGATCACAGAGGGTAGTAAAGGGAGGGTGAATGTTTTTGTTTTATTCGGTGGCCTTGCCCTTGGCCGGTTTTGTGTCCATTTTGAGAGTATAAAGACCGAATGTTTTACCCCGTTTTGAGTTTAATTTAATATTTATTTGTGTACATAGATACATATATACATTTATATGTGTTTTTTTTTTCATATGCAACTGCTTTGCGCGACTGCTTTATATGGTTGTCGAATTGTGGCAGTGCTACATGGCGCGTTTGATGTAATAATAATGTATTTATTCATTTTTTATTTTTTTTTTATTTTTATATTAAGTTTAGTTTGTATGGGGCTTTTCTTTTCTTCTGGACCTAATGGTCAACCAATTGTATTGATTTGGTTCGGGGAAGAGTGGTTGGTCGCTTTTGCGACGCCTGTGGAACCGTATAAATTGGTTCCAGAGGAGTATCGGTAGCTGGGGTTTGTTGGTGGTTACGTTGGTTGGATCTCTTTAGAATCGCGGGAACCACGTACCGGATTGCAGCATATATTGCTACGACCTACAGAATCAATCCCATTAACGAGATCGAAGTTACCGAGAGTACATGGGAGGTTTTATTTCCAGGGCTTATGCGAATATTTTGCATTTTCTTCAAGAGATTTTGTACTTTGGTGGATCAGTCGATTAGTTTTGTCACCGATCAATAATGTCGGGTGTGACTGATCATCTCTATTTTGAGCTACGTCCTTTGTTTTTTCTACTTCCCTTATCATGAATTCTTTTAGTAGCGCGTGGCTTTCATTTGTATTTGGGAAGTATTCGGGTTGCGTTATACTTAAGTTATGCTTGTTTTCAGCCTCGTAGTAGATTGTATGGGGACCGATTTGGAATTGACAGGGTTCATTTATTAATAGAATTCCCTGACCTGACAGGCGGTAAGTGAGCAGGCGGTGTGTACATGTTATATGTACCACTGTGGGTTTCATTAATGAAAATAACCACGAATTAGGTTTGCTCAGCTTAATTAGGGTACCTTTAGGTGGAATTTGGGCCTTTAATGTGCATCTCGGATTTTCATCTAATGGGTTGAAGAGAATTTTGATGACACATTCCTCTGATATTGTTGCTTTGGTTATTGGAGTATTTAACCTGCCGGTATAGGTATCTTCTTTTACCTCTTTTGTTACTTTACGGAACGTTTTCATGTTCTCCGGTGTGAGCAACAGAAATTCTTGGGTTTGAATTTGGCTGGCAACATGTGAGTATTCGATGTCCGGGACCAAACTATGGTTTGAGTCTACATGTATTGGGAAACATCGAATTCTTTGTAGCTTCATTTTTGGTATGTTAAAAATTGGCAATGTGATACGAATTACAAGTTTTTCCTGTAATAAGTGGGTTCGAAGATCTGCCGTTTGGTAGAGGACTGATAAGCATTTCTGGGGATTGGGACAAGTCGAGTGTGACTTGTGGTATATCTCTAATAAAGTATTAGCGGAGTTCAAGAGCGGGTGGATTTGGTTATTACGGCTGGATACTATTATGTCCAGCAGGGCTTGTTGCCGAAATTCGATTTCCACCATCTGTAGCAATAAGCTTGAGATTATCTCTTGTCTTAATTGACGTTTGTTTAGCTCGTCGGTAGTGTTTAGCAAATTATTTATTTGACCACTAAGAAGACGTTGCCGTTCAGATAGGGATGTCAGGGGTTTTTGGATTTGAGAGAAGGTGGTTTTTACCACGCTGATTTGTTGCTTCTCTAAATCCAACAGAGCTTGAGTGTTGGTCTCTAATTCTTCCAGTCGACTATACACTTCATGCTCGTTTTCACTGTCCATAGTACCAAAAAGGTAGTGCATCGCATTTCCTATTCCGTCAAAGATGGATCTAGGTTTGCGTGATTTTGGCACTGCTTCCCTTATGACGCTAGTTCTTCTCTTAATATTTTCCATTAAGGCGTGGACGTGTTTGGTTTGGAGTTCACATAAATTACCTAGCGTGGCTTGGCCACAGAGCTGATGAACATAATGTTCAGCTCGTTCTGCTAACCTAGTTTGGTTTTCTAATTCTGATAGGTCCAACTCCGTGATGATGCTCCAAATGTGATGACAGGCCATGAGACTTCCAATGTCCTCGAATATAATACCACTGTTGTTGAGCGGTTTTACCGTGTAGGGTTCTGCGACACATTTTCGATGTGGAAGCAGTAGGGTTCCAATAATAATTATTCTGACGGACAGCATCCTGTCGGGGGAAATGAAAAAGGTTTTATTTAGTAAATTGCCTTTTAATTCTTAGGATAATACTAAGTGTTGTGTTTCCCCGTGTTAGTCTTGTGTACTTAAACTAATTTATCTATGTGGGTAAAATTCCAATACCATTTCGTTTATTCATAAAATGGTTTCAAACGGTTATTATGAACCGTAACTGTTCTTTTACCAATTTGGATAGTGGTGTTGACAGTGCTTGAAATTTTGATCACCATGTAAGGTCCTACCCAAATTTGAGAGAGTTTATTTTTTCTAGTTTCACTCTTGAGTAATACCTTATCCCCTATATGGAAAATGAGGGGGCGAACAGTTTTATCATAATACTGTTTTGAGCGCTTTTTACTTATTAAGATGTTTCGCCTTGCCGTGGCATACATTTTCTGGAGTTTATACCTTAGAAGGTGATAGTAACTGTCGTGGTTATACACCGGTTCTGGATCTCGTTTTAGATTAGACGGAACATCCGCGGTGAAGCCATATAAGCAGTCCATTGGGGTTAATTTTGTACCTTCGTGTATGCTATTATTGTACACGAATGCAGCGGTTCGCAAGAACTGATCCCAGGATTTGGGGTTGTCGTCCACTATTCTACGCAAGTACTCTATTAGTGGTCTATGGGCACGTTCTAGTGCTCCGTTAGACTGAGGGTGGTAAGCAGAAGTTTGTAACTTCTTTACCCTTAGAAGTTTACATACTCTTTTGAACAAATCACTTAGGAAATTACTTCCCTGGTCGGTGACTATTCGTTTGGGGATGCGGTAGCGCGTAACTATCTCGTTGAAGAAGATTTGCGCTACGGTTTCTGCCTCCCCATTAGGTATGGTGTACCAATCGACAAATTTGGTGAGATTATCCTGGAAAGTCAAGATGTACTTGTTTCCAGACTCCGTTTCCTCGAGTGGACCGACTATATCTAAAAAGACCTTATCAAAAGGTTGTTCTGCGATATCCGTGATAACCATCGGCATTTTACATTGAGGCGAGGCTTTCATTGTTTGGCACTTAGGGCACCGCTGGATATATTTCTTTATATCTTTGAGCATATGTCTCCACCAGTACTTTCGTTGGATTCTTTTATAAGTTTTTATGACACCCTGGTGACCGCCGAATGGAGAATCGTGATAATCTTTTAGGATTGTTTTGATTTCTTCGGGGCTTGTGATGACTTCGGGTTTCAGTTTATTTACTTCGTTTGGATCAGTACTTGGAGAGATGATTGGTGTACTTGTTTTCTTATTCCTATCGATTAATTTCGTTTCGTCTTGGTCGTTTAACGAGTGATCTTGGTTCTCGTGGCTATTTGTATGGGCGTTTTTAGCCTGAGCCCTAGTCACTGCGTTACATTTTAGGCGACTTTTAGTGCTTAGAGGGGTGTTTCTCTCTTCGATGTCGGAGTCCATGTGGTGGTGGACTTGGGCCTTTACCGTGAAGGTCTGGTCGTTGACGTCTTCTGTATTTTCCCATGGTATGCGACTTAATGCGTCTGCATTAGTGTTGTACTTTCCGGGTTTGTATTCGATTTCATAATCGAATTCGGAAAGTTTATGGTGAAATCTTACCAGACGGGAAGTGGGGTCTTTTACATTAAAGACTCCTTTGAGAGGTTTATGGTCTGTATAGACCGTGAATTTACGGCCTTGACACCTAAAATTTCTTGTAGCCCAGACAATGGCTAGCAATTCTTTCTCTATTGTAGAATAATTGCGTTCGGCCTTGTTGAGTGTACGGCTGGCGTAAGCAATAGGCTGGTCACTTCCCACTTCGCCTTGGGATAGGACCGCTCCAAGAGCCTCATTGCTGGCGTCCGTGGTTAAATTGAATGGCTTTGAGAAATCGGGATATATTAATAGTGGGGGTGAAACCAATGAAGTTTTGATTTCCTCAAAAGCTTCCTGACACTTCTCGGTCCAATTGAATTTAACATCCTTGCGGAGTAAATTGGTAATTGGACGCACTTTTTTGAACTTTCTGTAGTAATTTGCAAGACCTAGAAAGGATTGTACTTACCGCACAGTTCGTGGAACTGGGAAAGTTTGGACGCAGGCCGTTTTACTTGGGTCTGGAAGTGCACCTTGGCTAGAACATTTATGTCCTAAATAAACAACTTCCTTCCTGAGAAACTGACATTTTTCTGGCTGCAGTTTCAAGTTATTCTCTCTCAATCTGTTGAAGACTTTGCGGAGCTTCTTGTTATGGTCCGCTAAATTTTTCCCGTAGATGACTATATCATCTAGGTAGACGAAACATTCGAGGCCTTGTAGACCTGTGAGGACGTAATTCATCAAGTGTTGGAACGTAGCCGGGGCCCCTTTTAACCTAAATGGCATACGTTAAAACTCATAGTTCCCGTAGTTGGTGCTAGAAGCTGTTTTCGGTCGATCATTTTGATCGACTAGGACTTGATGGTAGCCGTTGGCGAGATCGAGGGTCGTAAAATATCGTGAATGACCTAATTGGTCAAGAATGTCTTCGATCCGGGGTAGCGGAAAGGCGTCTCCGATTGTCTTTTCATTTATTTTCCGAAAATCGACGACGACGCCACCTTTTTTCACCGTCTGGTCCCGCCTTCTTTGGGACGACTAGGAGAGGTGAATTCCAAGGGCTTTTGCTCAGTTGGACTATGTCATTGTCCAACATCTCGTTGAGCTGTTCATTAATTACATTTCGCTGTGTTTCGGGTAATCTATACATCTTTTGATTTATGGGTGCTTGATCTTGCACCAATGGAATGTTATGGATGATGGCTGTTGTATATGAGAGCCGATCACCTTTAAGAAAGAATATGTCGTCAAATTCATGACAAAGTTTTTTAATTTGGCATTTCTCGTCCGCGTTCAGGGATTCATCTAGGTTGAGTTCCTGCTCTAACCTGACGTGACGCGGGTTTGGACGAGTATCATCCGGTTCTTCGTAGTCCGGGAATATATATTTAATATGTTGCAGAGCGGCTATATTTTCGGTGCTTTGGCTTAGGCCTTTTCGATTTTTAGTTTTATTTGACTTACTCACCGTTTGTTTTCGGCTCTTTTGATGTGTTGAGGTTTCTTCCTTTACGATGGGGCTCTTATGCCCGTTATCAAGGGGCGCTGAAAATTGTCGAGTAACGTAACCTTTTGGTGCCCGACTTTTGTTGTCTTCACTCACGCCGGACGTTGGTTTGACCTTACAAAAGTCGCTGTATTGATCCGTTTTGTCTTTATTATGGTGTGTTATTACTTTCAGCCGGTGAGTTGAGGAGCCTATTTTATTTTGGTCATCCTTTTGTTGTGGGGTTTTCTTAACCTTTGGTATTAGCTTGCCATTGTAAGACGATTGAGCTAATTGAATAACGGAGTAGTTTTTGGTTGGGACAAGATTTAGTTTAAGACTTGTCAGGACCACTGGGAAACTGGTTGAGTTGAGGATTCCAATTGACACTGTGTTTCCGGAGGGGAGTAAACTGTTGGCGAAGAAGACTCCATCGCTTATCTCTTGGGATAAACAGAGCATTTCCTCTGGCATTATTAACGACGTGTTGACAATAGTTTGAGAACGTGCAGGTATGCAAGCAGATTCCGTTAGGATTACCTGTTGCTGCCTCATTTCGCAGGTTCGATCATGATCAGTCAACTTTTCCAAATTTTGTCCTTTTCTCTGGCAACCAGCGCTCTTTTGTTTAGGTGCCTTGAGGACACCACAGGTAGAAAGTGTCACTAATTTGTCCTTTAACTTCCCTGTTGGCGTTCCTACGTTAACTGTAGGTTCTGGACTTGGATCGTACGTTATAGGTACAGCAAACTCTTCCGAATTGGTGTCTGTGCGAGGAAATCTAAGTGTCTTCGCGGGTTCCTCAACGTTACAGTTTCTTTTTAGGAAGTCATTTCCTAAAAGACCGTCATTGGTAAGGCCTGGGATGTTTTTTACGACCTGAAATTTACAGGGTATTTTGTTTTGTAATTCAAAATTTCCTTTACAGGATCCCAATGTCTTACCAGTACCAAATGGCGTTTGTAACGTTGTTTTGTCCTCGGAATTTATTACGTCGAGGGCTTTTAATATTTTCTTTTTTATTATACTAACCTCTGTGCCGGTATCCACTACGAGACGTGTTTTGCCGTTTAGGCTTATGTCTAGTGGTAAATTTACTGTAGGAATACCGGATTCGGGCGCTAGAGAGGGTTTCTTTTCTTTTTTATTTAATTTTGCTTCTTGTCGGGTGGCAATTGCGACAGCTTCTTGTCGTTTCCCGACTGTTTACTTTCCCATTTGATTTTTTGTCTACACTCCTCCAGGGAGTGGCCTCTGCGACTACAGAATTTACATTTTAATTTTATGTCAAACTTCTGATGCAGATTGTACATTTGTTGGCCACCCGTTTTCTAGTTTGACTGGGGAGGTCTATTTTTGGGGATATTTGAGGGTCCTGGTCGGTTATCCCTGCATGTGCCTATATCGTGCCCGTAGTTTCTGCATGACATGCAGAAGGGGGTGTTCTTGCGTTTGTAACACTCCGTATGAGTGACCTGCTTCTGGCAGAAACTACATGTTATTGGGGGCCGTGCCGTCTGGTATGTGTTGTTGTGCGGGGGTGACACCTTTTGGGGTTGGGGAGGAAAACTGTGAGGGTTTAATGGCCTTACAGCGACTCCCGGCTGGCGCGACTGATTGTATGTCACTGGAGACCTTTTGGCCGCTCTTACCAGCAAGTTGGGGTCGATTAGTGGCAAGGTGGCTGCAGAATACGACAAGGGGACTTGTAAAAAATTGGCCCCTTGTTGCAGCCTTTCCATATCCAAGGCCTTTTGGATCAAATCGTCGAGCGTTCCTTCATTAATAGTCAGCAGGTACTGGTAGTGGTTGCTTCCTTGCAAAGCGTCAGCAACTGCTTCACCCTAGTTGTGAAGGCAGTGAGAGCCTCGCAAGGGTTTTGTCTTGCCGTTATCAGTCTATTCACTAGTTCTTGGTAGGTTTCCCGTGGAAGGAACGCGCGATTTAGTTTTTCCTCTAATTCTGTTAGGGAAGTGGGTGTGGAGGTCGCATAAATTTGGTATGCCTCACCTCGGAGTCTGGTTGGCAAGATCTGGAGGAAAGCCGTTTTTTCGTCCTCTTCGAGGCATTGCTGTGTTTGTCTACAGCAGCCAAAAAATGTTTGGAGCTCTTGGCTCAAATTGGGGCTGAGTTCGCCCGAAAAGAGAGGAACTAGTTGTGCAGTGAGTTTCACTACTTTGGAATAGTCTGCCATTGTAGGGGTTGGTTTTTCTAACACTTTGGACTCGGGCAGACTATTAAAACTTTCCTCTAGACTGGTGTCCGTTAAGGATGCTTCTATCCAGTCTAGTAATAAATCTTGCACGGAAGTTGGGTCGTCGCAAGTTGGGTCGGTCTGATCGATTTCTTTTTCTACACTAGAGGCTCTTACAATAGCACTGGCCTCGTCACTATTATTAACACTTGATTCACTATAATTTTTTGAATCTAAATCCCTAATTACACTCTTATCTAAATCGAGCGAGGGCGAGAATCCTGCAAATCTAGCGATGTCCGCTTTAAACTCCTCTGTGTTTGATTTGAAGTCTTTTATTAAGGTGAGTCTTTCCTCTCGACTTCGGACTAGTTTTAAGTCTAGTGCTTCACAGTGAGGAGCAGAAAACTTGCCAGATTCTCGCGCTTTCTCTAAAATCTTATCTAAATAGTTATTTAAGCTTACTTTGATGGTAGCTGACGGAACAGGCAAAACAGTGCCGCTGCGAAGTCGACGTCCTTCAGGTTCTGGAACCGCTGACGTTGAAGGTCCTTGTTGACCTTGTGCTGATGAGGTCCTCTCAGCTCGGAACTTCGTTCGTGGGGCTGCTGTTGGTGGGGAGTCCTCCGACTCTGACATGCACTTTGTCTGCTCCGAATGGGGCAAGGGGGGCTTATAACCTTCTTTTGTGTTCCCTTGCCGATATTTCTTAAGGCAGGGGGGTTGTCTCAACCGTCTTTTAGGTTTCCCTGTCGATGTAGTTTGGAAGGGGGCTTTATGCCGTCTTCGGAATCCTCAAAAACTCTGGAGTAGATCTGCTGTTCTGGGCTGGCTGTCCTTTGAGTAGTCCTTGCTGATGTCTGCTGCTAATTTGTTGTGGACGCGTTGACCTTTGGGTCGTCCGTTTGAGAAGGGTCGTTTCTAACTTCCGCTCGTTATGGATTCTAGCCTTACTTCAGGCGAATTCTGGGCAGGGATGAAGCATGCTAAGGTCCCGCGTTGGCACTCGGTGCTGTTGAGGGGGATAGCTGCGTGTTCGCCTCGAACAGATGCAGTTAGAGCTGACTAATCCCCGAGCGTTGGGGGTGACTTGCTGAGCAATTGACGACTCAGCAGGGGTCAATGGTTCCCCGTCATAGACTCGTATGCAGGATTGAGGGTTTTAAAGCCTTTACAGTTCTGGGAACAGAGCTTCCTCAATCCTACCGGCTGCGCCAATTTTGTTACGTACTCTCCTCACGTTAAACAAATTACACTACTCAATTATCACTTTTTTTATTACTTTTCTTTATTAACCAAAATTTACTTATTACTAACAATTGTTACTTAATCCACTTCCTTACTGAAGGTAAGGTACACTAGTTGTTTTAATACTCTTACAAACAAAATTTCTTATCACTGACAATTGTCTCTCCGAAAACTAATCAGTCCGATAGCGCTTTTTATCATTCGCGGCTTTCCTTATTTATTATTCTTTTTTCTATTACAACTAGACTTCGTTACAAACAACCGCGACTTGACCGTTTTCCGTTTAAACAAAACTCTTCGTCTTCGCGACTTACTGTTTTCTGTTCTTTTTCAAGACTCTTTTACAACCATCGCGACTTGACTATCTCGCGTTTTAAAACCAGACTTCTTTTGTTCGCGACCGGACGCTTCCGTGTTCAAAACCAAACTCACTTATTTTTTGGCTTAATTCATTAGATTAAGCGCACCTACATGAAAGAAAGCTTTGAGCTTTTCTTTCGTTAAATCTTCTGCCTCTCTTGTACAGGCAGAGGACGATGTAGTGAGAGATCGCGATCAAAACGACATACATGAGAAAAGCTTTTTGAGCTTTTTCTTCTTTTTGTATCTTGGCCGTGTATGCCTGAGCAAGATACGATGTATGTAAGAAATCGCTGAGAGAAGCACCTTTAGCTGGGAACGAACTTAATTTCGTTCGGTACCTTATCGGTTTTAATGCTTAATTAGTATTTTTAAGTTACCAATGCGCTACAAATTTCCTGGGAAAGGAATGCGCGGTAACTTGAGCGATTTGTTTGTCGCGAATAGAAATAATTTATGCCGTTTAGGCGAATTTAGTTACATCCGTTTGAAGTACTTGAAGTAATTTTACAATGATTGAATATTTTATTTCGATAATTATATTCAATTTTAATGAATGCAGATATTTTACCTAATGACCATTTTTGGTACATAACACCTTTGCATCCAGCTTGAAACTCCGTTTCTATAGCTAACCCAGCTGATGAATTCAATTACTTCAAATATGAAAAATGCAAAAATATAATGTTGTTTCTCATCAGGAACTCAAGAATAGAATTCACTGTATACAAGAATGTGATAATCAACCCCTCTCCGGAACAGATCCCTCTCATATTAAAAGATAATCACGATTCTGTTGTATCTGGTAATTGCGGTTAATACAGAATGTTTAGACGTTTATCGCAAAGGTATAAATTGCATAAAATGAGGAGAGACATTAAATTCTATATAAGAAAAGCAACACTTGGTGAAAGTCATTTATTTAAAAAATGAAAAGTAAAAACGCTTGTTTTTCTTCCACAAATTGGAGTTAAAATTTTCTTTGGGAAAAGTACAAACTGGTCATCATCAGCGTGATACTTGTACTTTTTACCACGGACATCCATGACGAAAGGTCAAAACACAACTCCTATAAGTACTCAGTTTTAAATCTGAGTACGAATTATATGAAGAGGATTTTTAGTCCATCAATTTCATATAACCAATACTGGTTAAAAATTGTTTAATCAGAAAGAGCAACACTTGGTGGAAGTCATTTATTTAAAAAAATGAAAAGTAAAAACGCTTGTTTTTCTTCCACAAATTGGAGTTAAAATTTTCTTTGGGATGGGATTGGGATGGGATTGGAATTTTCTTTCGTCATGGATGTCCATGGTAAAAAGTACAAGTATCACGCTGATGATGACCAGCTTGTACTTTTGGTCGAAACATCCATCATTTCTTTGAGCGCTGATATTTTTCAGCGATCACCATAGAGCGGCACGACATAGAGCGTTACGACAAACCGATACGGAGTTCGTTCGGAAACACAACTACTAATAATTTTTTTTTTATGTATATAATGACACTTTATTCTGCACAATCGTTATAAACAAAAAAAATCCTACAAAACTCTAGCTACCCTAAAAAATGTACAATATTCAAAACAAAAAGACACAATAGTTAACGATCAAAAAGAACATAAGAAATGACACGCTACGTTACTCTAAAAATGTTTTGTAAAAATGACTCGAAAACTTGAAGGCAAAAAAAAATAGTAAAAAACCTGTAAAAAAGAAAATACAAGAAATTTTAAAATGCCTCCAAGCGAGTGCCAGCTCTAAGAAAAGTTCCTAAAATTTTTTAAAAAATTCCAAAACTAATCCTAGCACTAAACAGAAATCACCGAAACCGTGAAGAAACTTAAACTGGAACATGATTGTTTGAGTGTTCCCAGAGGGTAGATGCAGCACCGGGCGAAGTTCCTACTTCGGAAACCACTGCTCCCAAGCAAATGCTCTCTCCGTAGAGCCGTTCGCCACTTTTCTAGTCCTCCGGGAGCACTCATCCAAACATGTTCTAAACGAACGCACAAAAATTTCGAACCGATTAGAGTTCCGCGGAACATTGACGTCTGCAAACTGCTCCCATCATCCTCCCAGTTCTACGATTCCAACGTGAGACTTGTCCTTCCCGCAGCACTTGCAGCAATACCAAAGCGAAGAGGAGCTTCGTGGACAAGCTGCTGCAAGTCTGCGGCCTGTTATTCCCAGTGAAAGACGAGGCTTCCGTTCCGCACCGACGATAAATGTTGCCAGGTGCAGTTGAATGTGTCGGCCTTCATTGCCATGAACTCTAGGCGTAATCGCCTCTTCAATCTGGCAACGAAGTGGTTCTTAAGTGCGTGTGTGTGAAACTGTGGGTTAGTGGGCTGTTGCCCAGGCTCGATCCGCATGCAGTACAGATGAATTGTCGATTTAGCAAGTGTTAAGATAAAGCTTATCAAGCAATTTACCTGGTTACATGTCCTTGGCCCCAGTAAAAATGACGTTCTTGTAATGCTGAATGTCGGGCAGATATGCTGGCACATATCGCGAACAAGATTATTAATGTCGCACAAGGTCGGGCATGTGAAGTATCTGTGGAACAGGGTTCCTTCACCACCACAAACCGTGCAGACTCTTTGAATTCTTCGATCGATATGTGACAGCTGGTTTGGATCCATGAGGCTGTGATGGAGCAGTTTGAATGCCACATCAGAGTCTCTGTAATTGGACGGATAACTATAGACGACTCTGCTAGTTATGGTCCCCATTACTCCCAAGTCCACCCCAAGATGTGCGCGCCATCTATTAACCCCTAAGGTATCCGTAGGATTCACTCCTACGAAGAGCTCGCGCAGCCTACGTGAAGTGAGTGTACTGAATGTCGTGTGCGGTGGTCGATTCGTTACGAATGCGTTTATCACCTCAGTGCTAGGTTCCCTAGTAGAGAGACGACTAAACCGCTCTCGGGCTGTATCCACCAATTCGTGTAATTGCGTTGTGTGGGGGTGTATAAGTGTGTTCCCAGAAGCATCAATGATGTCTCCAAGAACTGTGAGTTGTCCTGTATCGGCCGTTACATCTCGAGCATTACTAAACACCGAATCTACTAACTCACGGTTCAACCTGATCGGAATTGCTGAGAAATCCCCGTACCCAAGTTCATTCCATCGTAAATGAAATGTTGGTCTTATTCTGCCCCAGGTTGTAATCCTGGAGATCATGTCCTGAGACCAGTCATGCGGATATGGTGGGCGAACCGAGAGCAGATAGTAGTGCTCCCCTGCACCGCTACCCCCTATAGAACTTACCCACAGCTGCGAAATTAAGTTATCTCTTTGACAGAACACTCGTTGGAATGCCCGTACCTGAAGACAACGAAATTTCACGACCATGTCTGTAAGACCCAAACCACCCTCCGCTACTGGTCGGCAGAGCGGGCTTTCAGCGACCCATCGTCTTCCTCCCCAGAAGGCGTCAACGACCTTCGACTGTAAAAGTTTTACGAAGCCTTCTTCGAAGCACTCTGATTTTAACAGATGCACGATGGACGAGGTAATCAAATAATTGACAACGACCGCACGTCCTTTCAGCGAAAGTGGATGCAGTCTAGTCCGCCACGAATTCACAGCTCCGGAGAGTTTCTTCAGAGCCATGCGGCTATTATATGTTTTACCATCGAGCCCCACATATACACCTAAATATTTCAGGCAAGTCCATTGTATGCCGAGGGGAGAATCTGTTCGATTCCGCCACCTCCCACACCATAGGCCTTGGCTTTTGCTTAGGTTAACCCTAGCGCCCGCTAATCGCTCATATTGTTCGAAAACCCTACGAGCGACTGGAAATGCTTCATCTTTCGTTACAAATGTAGACAGGTCGTCCGCATACGCTAGAATAAGTGGCCTTATAGTAGTGTATGGTAAGTGAATTGAATATTGTCTCAACGATTGACGAAGATTTACTAGCAGCGGCTCCAGTGAAAAGTCATAAAGCATTCCTGACAACGGGCATCCCTGCCTGATACCCCGACGAAACGGAATAGGAGACAATATATGCCCATTATGCTTTATGAGAATCACTGAATACAGACCCCTGATGATCTCAATCCATTTGGACGAAAGCCCAAATTTATCGAGCACTCTCAGTAGATACTCATGCGAGACGCTATCAAACGCCTTTTCTTGATCCAAAGAGATCATGGCCATTTGCGAACCAGTTTTTTCGTGGTAGGCGAAAATATGCTTTGCTACGGCGATGTTGTCGTAGATACTACGACCTGGAATGCAGTAGGACTATGACGGGTGTATTACTGAGGCAATCATTGAGCGAAGTTGAGTTCCCAGTGTTTTGCAAACTATTTTGTAGTCGACATTACACAGAGTATCTGGCCTCCAGTTTCCCATCCTCTGAAGATCCCCCTTCTTTGGTATTAGACGCATAACGGATCTCCGCCAACTTGAGGGAAATTCGGTATGTCCAACCACTGCAGAATTAGAGACATCCAAAAGGTCCGGAATCAAAAGATTCCTAAAACGAACAAAGAATTCTGGAGTTAGACGATCATAACCAGGAGAAGTATAATAATAATGTTTATTTCAAATAACAGATAATTTTACAGTGTAATACTATCATAATTTTCTCTAGGTTTTCCAACAATTCAATCCCTTAAGAAAATACGTTAAATTAGCTAAATTACCTAATTTAAGCTAACAAAAAAACAAAAAAAGGAAATTAAGTAATGTTAAAAAAACAACAAAAATCCATAGTATATATTAAAGCTATTCTTATATTTACGTTAATAACTACACTTATCATATATATAAGCAAATAAACAACGACAATGGCTACCGAGGCCGTCTGCCGAGATTAGCAACACAATCAAAATAAAAAACAGTCTTCAAAAGTATCTATATTATGAATCATATGCTTATTCAAAATACAACAGTCCTTGGGTCTTTCTGTTGGTTTTGCATTAAATCAAGAGCGAAATTATTCAATACACATTAATAATTAAATTCCTTTACTAGAAAATCTCGATATTTCCAGGCCTTTCCAGCATAAATAATCAAATCTTTAAAATTTGTTTTTTCCGTTTAACACATCTATTACTTCCTCCTCAGTCAAAGTGTTTTTCCCAAATGCCCCTAAACGGATCTCTGACAGAATGGGACACACCCCTACAAAGTGCACTGTATTTTCATCCTCGTCCAGGTTACACAACGAGCATACAGATCGACCTACATGTCTAAATAGATTGGCATTTAAACTTAAAAGTCCTCCTCTATACTTACAGTTAAGGCTAATTTTGTCTAGGGAGTATTCATCTCGAAGATAAGTATTTTACCCTAGATACTCAAGCCTAGAATATAAGTCATGTCTAAGTGATCCTCTGGCCCTCTCCACAGCTATCTGCCTGAGTCTCACACTCTCCTTTTCAACTAGGTCTTGCAGAATCTCTCTTACATCAGCACACGCCTGTTGTGTCAAACTTAATTGAAGACTGTATGACTCAGCCATTTCTTGCCAGTCCCCGTACCAATTCACAACCTTACGTATAGCTTTCCAGGCTAACTGATGAGGGAGTCTGTGTGGGGATACCCATACAGCACCTCTAACATGAATTTAAAGTGGCATTTCAGCGTAAAAATATAAATGTGAGTTAAATTGAACTCTAAGTCCAACATATAATTAGGTGCATTCTGTGGTAGGTGAAATAACCTTTTGATGATAAAACGCAACAACTTTTCAACTGACTCATGCTGCTCAAATCCCCATATCTGCGCACCGTAACAGAGAACTGACCTTGAAACAGAGTTAAATAGAGTAAATTTACTTAATTGTTTAATTTCCTTCTTCTGAATAAAGTCTTTCCACGTTAAATTAATAGCCGTTTTTGCCGCTTGTAACCGCTTTGTAAGCTGCTGGGTGAATGAAAGTTTTGGGGTTAAGCATATTCCCAGGTAAGTGTACTCTTTAACGATCTCAATTTGTTCACCGTTATATAACCAGCTTTCATTGCCTCTTCTTGGACCACTCCCTCGCTGGAAAATCATTATTTTAGACTTCTCCAGATTAACCACAAAACCCCATAAGCGGCAGTATTCCTGAAGGTTATCAATCATTCTCTGCATTTTTTCAGATTCATAAGCGAGAATAACGATATCGTCAGCGTATTTCAGGACTTTCAGCTCTACGTCTTCGATTGTAATACCTACATCCATGGAGTCCTCTAAGTCATTGATATATAACGAGAACAGCAACGGACTTAAATTACAGCCCTGCCTGACCCCCGATTCCGTCCGAAAACTACCAGATAACTGCTCTCCATTCCATACCTGAACAGAAGTCCTTTCATAAAGTTTCTGCAGAACTCGTACCAGTTTACTGGATATTCCCAAGTTATACAACTTGTAAAAACGTGCACCCCTTTGAATAGTATCAAACGCAGCTTTGAAATCAACGAAAAAGGCATATACTTTTTTAATTTTATTTGATTTACTAAGTTTTATTGCATTCAACAAGCTGAAAACGTTATCCATCGTAGAGTAACCGCCGCGGAAACCTGCTTGGCTTTCTTTTAAGATATGGTGACCCTTTTCCAAAAACGCCAATCTATTATATAGCATTCCGGTAAAAAGCTTGGCTATGGCGTCAATAAAGGAAAGTCCACGATAATTCTCCGCTCTGTGTATGTCTCCCTTTTTATGAAGTGGATCAATTATTGACCTCGTGAACGTATCCGGTACCGCCGAATTATCATAGATATAATTGAAATATTCGACTATCTTCACTAAGAAACATTCCGGAGCGTTCTTATAAAATTCATAAGGAATCCTATCTACTCCTGGTGCTTAATTGTCCTTAGCCTTACCTAGCACAACATAAAGTTCACTTAGTTCGAACTGCATATCTAGAAGACTATCACATGTCAAGGGAGAAGCATATAGAATAGTATTATATTCCGATCCTGGATTCAGTAAAAGTTCAAAATATTCCCTCAACTTACCGATATCCATACAAGAGCTAATCATATGTGTTTTCCCTGATAGTTCTCTTGCCAGATTCCACCAGGTCTTAGAATCCGTTACTAGTTTAAATTTTGTAGATAAGGCTCTGTAATATTCTTTTTTCTTCTCTTTACACAATGTCTTAAAGCTCCTATTAGCATATAAGTAATATTGCCTTGCCAGTGGTCTAGTGTCTGTTTCATGCAAATCCGTTAAGACCATCTCCAATACAACAGGAAGGTGATCTGAGAACACCTGAGGCAAAATTTGAAGCTTACGAACACACACAGGTCATAAGTCAATATAATTTACAGAAGCACCAACTCCTACCACAAATGTGAATTCGCCATCGTAATCCCCTTCAGTGCGCCCATTCAGTATTATAAGTCCAAAATCGTCACAGAAATCAATAAACTTCCCACCTCTAGTATTTACTGTCAGATCCTTGGATTTTCTCTGGTGATTTACACGTTGCCTAACAAGTATTTCTTCAGACACTTCCTGCATCTCTCCAATTCTCACATTGATATCACCAAGAAATACCGTACTCGAAGCACTACAAGACCCAACAATATCCACAAACTTATCAAAATCCAGGTCCCATGAACTACAGTTTATATACGCGGGAATTACGCTCCAAGTCTTAAGTTGCTGCTTTATTTTCAGTATAGGCCAGCCCTCCTCCCATGCAATTTCAACAACCTTACCAAATATTCTGGTACGGATCCCTACCTACGGAAACACAACTATAGCTGACTATACTCACATATAGCTAACTACTGCCGGTCGAGAAATCACAATAGTTGACTATTTTTAACAGCTATAGCCGTTCGGAAACTCACAATAGTTGACTTAATGGTCAATTATTCTGACTCTGCTTAAATGACGAGCTAATAGTAGCTATCACACATACATATGAAACACGTAATATTCCTTGCAAGTGACAGATAAAATAAGTTTTTTTAATTGAATTTTTATTTTAAATTAAGTATATATTGTGAAAATATAAAAATGGAGGAAATTGATGGTAGTGTATTGGAAGTAACAGTGAATGAAAATGGTGATGGTGAAGTTTCAATTCGCGGCAACGATGGTAAGAAAATTAAGTAAATTTAAAATAATATTTTAATGTTCGCTTATTTATTAAAGGAAAAATTTACAAAGTACCCCTAACTGGAGATATTGCACAGCAACTTGAATTGCAATATCCTGCTCAACAGGTGGTACCTACGCGTGGTATTGCGTTTATACCAGGAAAAGCTACTACTTGTTCTGCAGCAAAAGTAGAAACAGTTTTTATCGCGCCAAAGCGGAAGTTGGCTGATGTTACTCCACCGAGAGCATCGGTATTGCGCCCTGCAATAACATCAGATTACTCGTTACCCGGACCAGCGCATTTAAGATTAAAGAGATTATTAAGAAATATGTGATACGATATGGGGAATAATTTCCGAAAAAATGTGCGAAAGCGGATTCTCAAACAAACATTTAAATTTAATGCCCTCAAGAGAAGATATTCTTTTATAAAAGATAATAATACTAAAAGTGGTGCAGCAAGAATGGATTTCGCTTATATGGAAGAATTCGATAATATATTCGAGAGGGACCACTCAATAGTTCCCCCATCAAAAGCGGGGAGTAGGAGGAGAGAGCCAGTATTGTTCGAAAATTGTTCCTGTTGATAACATCAACGAAATTGATAGTGGAGAAGAATTGTCTTTTACTGTCCAGGACGAAATTGTACAGGCTATTTCAGAAGCTACACAAGCTTATAAGGATGCGATGGAGCGGCTTATAAGCAAATTTTAATGCATTTGTTGAATTTCAGTGAACGCTGTGTTAAGGACTGTGATGTTTATGTGTTTGATTTTCGTATGTTGTACGTTTATTGTGTGTTTGTATGTTTGATTGCTAAAAAGAGGAATATTTCCCAATTTTTTATTATAATTAAAAACATAATGGTGCTTTTAATATATATAATAATTTCAGCGTAGTTAAAGTTTTACAGCATTTAAACATTATCGAGAAAGGTCAGCACTCACAGCTAATATCACAAACAGATCGTGTTCTGCTCCAGCTTTGAATTTCAACTTAATGGTAATTGTTATTAAATTTTAAATGTTGGCCTTTTTTTTCAAATAGTAGTTTGGACATTTGTACAGTTATTCGTCATTATTCGTTATTATAGTCATAATTGTTTTTATAATTCATAATTAAAATAAAATATAATTCAATTTAATACAGTTAACATTGCTTGTATTAATTATAATTGTTGAGCCATAAAATTTCTCAAGGCTGCACCACTGATAGTTCTCTCCCGCTTTGCTGTATTATTAACAGGTGAACTAATCTCTGCTTGCACACAGCCGTCCTGTAAGAGTGCGTCAATAGTTTGTTCAGGAAAACGAAGACAAACGTTATGAAGAACGCAACAGGCCATTACCACAGATGGGATTGCTTCAACATTATTCATGTCGAGGTATCGCAATCTTCGCCATCTACCAAAAAGTAATGCGAAACTTCTTTCAACAACTTGCCGTGTCATCGCATGGGTCTTGTTAAATTTTTTTTGCCGTTCACTAAATCTTCCATTATCTACAAGCGTGCGATGCACCATTTCATTACTGGATACGCCTTATCTCCTAAAATTAGTGTGTTGTCTGGACAAGTCGTTTCAGTATTTTGCTCAGCATGTTCGTATATCTCAGAATTTCTGAAAACGCGAGCATCATGAACTGAACTCGGATACCCAACAGACCTCATAGCGTGGTCACAAATGGCTTGCAGTGTTATGGAATCGAACTTTTTGCGATTTGTATAACAGTGTGCTTGATCTTTGATAGCTTTAATTGGTATATATGTACCATCTATTGCTCCAATCACATTTTTGAGCTTGCCACTTTTTTCAAATTCTATTCGAATTATTTGAATTTCCTCTCCGTTAGGCCAATTTATAATATCCGGAGCAATTTTATTTAAGCTCGATATTAGATAAAATCGATTTACCCATGTTGAAACGTTCGCTTACCGATCTATAAAATTTAAAGGTTTATTTTTAATTATTATGTTTAATAAATATCATGCCTGTATCTTTCAGGTGTGGCCAGTAACCAGTTGAAAGTAATTGATCTTCAACATTTCTTTGTAGCCGACCTGTATCACACTTTGTAATGTTTTGATCAATAAGTGGCAGTAAAAATTGGATGGCTTCTCTCGTCAATCTAAAGTTCTGCTGAAATTGAACTTCGTTATAGTTGCTCACTACAGATCCAAAGTAATTTTCTATTCGGACGGCGACTCTTTAAATATTTTGGCTGAAGTGGCAACTTCAAACAAATCATCGTCTTCAGATTCTGAGGCAGACAATTCAAATTCCGGCTAATATAATTTCAGAACTTTATAAATTAAAAATTACTTTAACAGAATACAGTCTTACAATTCTCAAGAGTAATCCTCTTATAGTGGATAAATACTGTTCGCTTATGGCTAAAGCGGATGATAGGAAATATTTTTTATTCCTAGCACTATTGGACATTTTATCGCAACTGTAATTTATTAACTTTTTTTATTAATTGAAACTTTACTCGCAAATTAATTTCCGAGATTTAAAAAATTGACAGCTTTGATTAATTGTGTAGATTTTTTTTAAATTGGCTACTCAGTCTTTTTTATACCACACTCTTCTCCCCCCCCCCCCCCCCCATCACTCCTTATATACAGTTCTCTACTTAATTGATTGAAATATATACGTATATATAAAAATGAAAAAGTTGGCCAATCAAATACTTTTATTTCTAAAATCTGAAATTGACAAACTTTCTCTAAACAAAGTTTTATTTAAAATGTAAGTAGTTTCCTTTCTTCAGCAAGGTTCAAGAAGATAAGTTTTACTGCTACTGATGTTTAAATTATTGTCTTCTTTTTCGTATTTGTACAAGGAAAATGCAACATCCAACAGGCGCCTGTAGGAATACAGTCTTAAAAATCTGGTATGCTAAAAAATATTGAATACATATCTCAGAATTACACTTATTATGAAGATAGTAGCACAATTCCTTGAAGAATCAAGTTTTAGGCTGATTTCACATATTTCTTAATATAATCTCTTTAATCAGAAGTTTTATTTAAAATGTAAATAGTTTCCTTAAAAAATTTAATTATGATTTTCCTTTCTTTCTCATTTATCTACAAATACACAAATACACTTGCAATTGACAGCTCTAACTATTTCATAGCTATGCATCGTTCGAAAACAATAACGTATATAGCTGACTTTGACACAACTCATAGCTGACTACGGCTACGACTATAGTTTGTGTTACCGAACGTGCTCACGGACTATCGAAAAAGACGAAGTCCTTTGCAAATTTTAATGAAGGAGCAAGTCCAAGTGATTAGAATCACGATCTCTAACTTTAATGATTCGATTCATACTTTTAAACTCTAGGAGGATATTCTTAATAACAATATAGACAAGTTCAATAATTTCATGTGGAACACCATTCTTAAGGAAGATAACATTGAAGATTCTGTACTCATGTTGACGCGTCTGAATTCCCTCACTTACCTTGTAAACCAATTAACCGAACAGTTAGATGTAATAATTAATTATTTATTATTTGCCAAACAAAATATTATATACCATTTGTTGTAACACCTAAGGCTTTTATTGATGAAATAAATAAAAACATACAACTTTTAACTAATGGGAAAACTTTCCCACTATCTCTTAAATATGAATATGCACATAAAATATTAGATATATGTAACCTCAAAGCTTATTACTTTAATCATAGAATAGTTTTTATAATTCAAGTCCCCCTTACTACAACGCAAGTTTATAATTTATATAAGGTAATCCCTCTCCCAATGTGTCTGTTCCCAATGTGTTCTGTTCTTTTCGGTCTGCCAATTAGTCTGCTTTTCTTTTATAGATAGCCTTCTTCTTCAGGTTTAACACAGACTTGCAGTATATCTAATGATCATGGAAGATTCCTCGACCTCATTTTTTCTGCTGATCCTGCTAGTACACTGGTAAGACGATGCTTGGTGCCCATTGTTCCTGAGTCGGGTCATAACCCTGCGCTTCCTCTTGCTCTTTTCATTGATCCAGTTATGATGATTTCTTGTGTACCAGATGACGTTTGTTATAACTTCAGTAAGGCTGACTTCCCCGTGACTAACAACTGGCTCTCAGCTTGTGATTGGAGTAGCGTCCTCAATGAACGAGATATTAATGTGGCGGTAAGATCTTTTTATGATTTACTCTCTATCTGTTTTACTTATTGTGTCCCTATTTCTAAATCGAATAACTTACGCTCTGACCAGCCTTGGTTTGATAGTTCCTTAAAACATTTAAGGAATGTTAAATGTAAGGCCTGGAAGAGGTTTTGTGCCTCTAGGAGCGACGCTGACTATTTATTTTATTCCAATTTACGCAGACTTCTTATAATTATTATACTAACAGAATGAAAGCATCCGTACGAGTCGATCCTAAGCGATTTTGGAAGTTCGTGAACTTGAAGCGAAATTCTGATCGCTATCCATCTTCTTTGTCTTTCGCAGACAGTGAAAGCAATGAGGTCCTGACGATAGCAAACCTTTTTGCTGACTTTTTTAAAACTGCGTTTTTGGACGATACCTGTGATGTTAGCTTTAAGGATTTTATCCATTTGACAAGGTTTCCACAGACTTCTCTCGAAACCAAAAACCTTTTACATGACGAAGTTACGATTTTGAAGAAAATGTCTACCTTGACTGATAGTTTTTCAATTGGTCCTGACGGTATCCCCGCCTCACTCATGAAAAGATGTGGTTCCGTTCTTGCTCCCATTCTTGCTCCTTTTCTGTGTTATTTATTTAATCTCTCAACTCGTTGCGGTGTTTTTCCGAAGGCTTGGAAAACCTCATTAATTATTCCCCTTCGCAAATATGGTGATAAATGTAAAATCTCGAACTATAGACCAATTGCTAATCTTTGTTGTATATCCAAGATTTTTGAGGCACTTATTTGCGATGTTCTATACTTTCACTGCAAGTCGTTTTTGCAGCCGTTTCAACATGGCTTCATTAGGGGTAAGTCAACTACCACCAATTTATTGGCATTTTCAAACTTCTGTATTTCTGCAATTGAAGGTGGTAAGCAAGTTGATTGACTTCAGCAAAGCTTTCGATGGAATAAATCATAGAATTCTTGTTCCCAAAATCTCTCTTCTTGGGTTTCCGCGAGTTTTTGTAAATTGTATTCATTCGTACTTGCCTGAACGCACTCAGCGGGTTTCTTTTCGTGGAGATCTGTCTGATGCTATTTTCAAAACTTCCGGTGTACCGCAAGGCTCTCACCTTGGGCCATTGTTATTTATAATTTATATCAACGATGTATCTACGATTCTGCCTCGGAGTTGGTGTTCCATTAACGACCTTCCCCTAAATATTAGCAAGTGTACATCCATGTCTTTCTCATGAAAAAGGTCTCCAATTCAATATAACTTTACCATAGAGGGTTGTCCTTTAACAAGAGTTATTAAGACAAAGGACCTGGGTGTTTCGCTCAATTCTTCTTTCCAGGATCATTTTGATGCCATAGTCAACAAGGCTAATATGACTCTTGGTTTCGTGAAGAGGTGGTCAAGGGAATTTGATGACCCTTACATTACAAAGCTCTTATATTGCACTTTTGTCCGACCTATTCTGGAATAAGCTTCTACAGTCTGGTCATCGCTCTATGTGACACATATCAATCGCAAGCTGTTTAAAGAAGGTTCGTTAGGTTCGCTCTTCGAGGCCTTCCTTGGAATAACTCCCTTATATTGCCTCCTTATGTTGATAGACTTGAACTCTTGCACTTGGACACACTTGCAAAGAGACGCTGTAACGCCAGGATCCTTTTTGCTTTCGATTGCGTTCGGGGGTCCATAGACTCTTCAGTTCTCTCGGAACCGACTCGCTCCCTGAGGAATCACGACTTTCTTCAGTTACCTTTTTATCGCACTAATTATGGATTAAATGAGCCTATGACATCGATGTCGCGATTTTTTAATTCCTCTTTTGATTGTATTGATTTTCATCTATCACGTAATCATATGAGCAGTCAGCTCTGTTGAGGTTACTTTTCGCTTTTTGTGCTTTTTACTTTTTGTTTGCTTTTTATTCATTTTGGCGCTTTTATTTTCCGTATTTATATTTTGCGAATTCTCTCCTTGTTTTTTTGTTTTTTTATAGTTTGCTATACTGTTTTTATTTAGTAGTGTATTTTTCAATTTTTCTCCTTATGCTTTGATTGTATATAGCTTATTATACTAGTTTTATCTAGTTAACTTCCCACATATAAGTTATTGTAAGGGGCCCGATTTTCAAAATTTTTAGTTTTAAAATTTTTTTTAGATTTCAAAGTCACCATAGTGTTTTACGCATGTTTTTGAACACATGTATGTGTGTGTGTGTACGTACTTAAGTAGGTTTGGACCCACTTTTTTCGACAAGGAATTTCGCGAACAAAAAATGATAACGACTTCGCTATGGTGCCATTCGAAGCGTATTATTGTCAATAAGAGCTGAAAGAAATTTAATCAATTTCGGTTCAGCCGTTTTTTTGTTTAAACAAAAATCTGAAAAAAAGTTGATTTTAGACTTTCTTGAAAAGGATTTCTTCGATGTAATTTCTTCTGATGACGATCGGGTCATCAAAAAATCGGATAATAACAATTTATTATGAACAGAAATTGTTTATAATGATGAAAAATTGTTTATAACAATAAATAATTGTTTATAACAATAATAAATTTATAATCATAAAAATGGTTTAACCTGGTTGAAAATTGATTATGAAAATTGGAAATTGAATACAAAATTGAAGATTGTTCATAGCAATTGAAAATTATTATAAACAAATGAAAGTTTTTTTACCACAAAAAATTTATTTTATGAATAAACTTTGTTTGTATCAATTAAAATGGTCCATAACAATTAAGAATTGTTTATATCAATTATAAATTGTTTATAAATATTCAAAGTTATAAATAACAAATGAATTTCAAACAGAGTGCATTTATTTGGTTTTCATTAAAAAATAGTGCTATAACGGAACAATTTTTTTAAATTTTTTTTGCGTCTATTTACAACGAAATTATCATGATAAATTAAATTCATTAATTTATTTATTTATGAATATAAAATATCAATTTTTTAAGTATTTTTAAATGACATAGAAGTGGGCGAAAGTTTTTTTTTTGGTTCTGATACAACTTGATACTTAAAAAAAACATGTTTTTTGTAACATTAAAAAAATGGTAAAGAAACCATAAATAGTTTATGATAATGATAAATAAAACGATAAATCAAATAATAATATGAATTTTATTGAGTTTTCACTTACTCGTTTTTACTATGATCATGAAATTTATCGCTATTAACAATTAAATATTGTTAATAATTATTGAATATTATTAATAACAATTGAAAATTGTTATTATCTGGGAAGTTGTTCGTGTGGACCTCAAGGGTCGCACCAATCATGCGACACCCAGAATCTGGACCCACCCCACTAGTTTTTTTTGTAGTAGTCAAAACATTGATGAAATATTGTAAATAAATAAATAAATAAAAAAAACTTTTTTAATAATTTTGCATTTATTCCAAATACTATTGGTATGCAACAAAATAAGTAAAATATTTTCAATACTAATTTAAAGTATTATAAATGAGAGATTCTAAAGTTATGCAACTACAATATTTCTAAGGCATAAACTATTCCTAAAGCATACAAAAATATGTATACGTAAAAGCAAGAACGAGCTATAATAAATTCATTAAAATTAACATGCTTCGCAAAGTTTAGGCAGATGCAATTAAAGCGCACAAGGCTCGTTTATAATCTCCGGGGTAGGAATTCTCGCAAATTGGTTGCTTTCAGACAACCTAGTTGCCCAGGGTAGGAATTCTCACGAAATTTGTTGTTTCAGACAACCTGGTTGCCTTGTAATTAGGCAAAATTGTAAAAATGTGTAGAGCTTGAATTTAACAAGGGTGTGTTCAATCGGCTGAAGGAAATGCCAACCGTTTTACAAAATTTTAACTCATGGCAGTCCAAACGCTATGAAGTGTCCAAATCACACGCCAGCTCCTAGCCAGGCGACTGAGTATTTAGATGCAAGCTCCGGGGAACGGCATGGGAGAATTACAGATCATGCGCACAAACTTGACATATTTATTCGTTGCTATGAATTTTTTTTCTGTTGCCACAACATTTTTTGGGCATGCGCTTAATTTATTGAAACGGTTAGGCAACCAAATTGTGTGAGAATCGCTACCCTGTACTTACAAATAAGTTAAAAATGTGTAGAGGTTGAATTTAAGGGATCGTCTCAGTGTGAAATTTTCGAAAAATCGATTTTTTTTGTTGCATTATCGGATAGTATACACTGTAATAAACATTCTCTCAAATTTTCAAATCGAAATTCAAATTATTACGGTCGCTACAGCGTTTCTTGTAGAAAGGGAACGGAGCGAGACATCTTCCTCGTTCGGCGCTCCGCTCGACCGTTATTCCTTTTGTTTATTTTTCTACCTGCGTTTGTATCTTTCTAAGGTGCTTACGTTCTATAACTTTCCAAAATAAACTGGCCAAGCATTTCAGTTCGTTTTCGACAACAACCACGGATAGACATACGAGTGAAACCAACTTCCAACTTCAATCTTTAAACGCGTTTTTCTCAGAATGGTGTTTTTCAAAACGGTATCCACTCTCAAAGGAAGAGTTTTGAAGATATCTAGTTCCAATTTGGAGAGAACATTTTTAACGTCATTCTTTATCGCGCTATGGAAGCTTTTTTTTTGAAACTTCCTATTTTTTTTACGAAAAACTGTCAAAAAAAAGGGCCAAATTCGATACTTTTTGTTCAAACCGCCGCCATTTTGTCAAATTAAAAAAAAATTAAAAAACCCTCCATAGCGCGATAGCGACTTCCCTACAGATTAATAGTCTTTTTGAAATTTTGTATCAGATCAAAATTGCGGCCGCAATCGTGGAACCCGTACAGGACCTTTTTTTTACGGGTCATTTCAACAATTTATTCAACTATTATACACCCAATGAATAAACATAAAAAAAATCATTTTGTATTCGTCATGAATGTATTTATTTATAAAAAAAACCGGACCGATTAGTTTATTGCAACATTAAAAAAAAAAATCGCGAAAATCAGTTATTTTTCGGAGGGTCACACTGAGACGATCCCTTAACAAGTGTGTGTTCAATCGTTTGAAGGGGGCTGCCAACCGTTTTACATAATTTTTACTCATGGTAGTCCTAGCGCTATGAAGTGTCAAAATCACACCCCAGCGACTGAAGATTTAGATGCAAGTTCCGGGGAACCGCATGGAAGAATTACAGATCATGCGCAAAAACTAGACCATTTATTCGTTTGCTATGAAAATTCTTTCTGTTGCCACAAAATTTTTTAAGGCATGCGCTTAATTTATTGAAACAGTTTGGTTGTCTGGAGGCACCCAAATTGGCTGAGAATTCCTACCCTGAACAAATGTGAAATCGTAATAGTCACACTGCTCGTTCAAGGAAATTTGATATTACCGAACTTAGCATTGAAAACTTCATAAACAGCAGCAGTACTACACCTCACCTCACATCATCTCTTCGCTCTAATTTCAGTGGTTGGTTACACTGAAGATTAGATGGCGTATGCATAAATTCATTTGAGAAATATTTCGTCAATTTAAAATTTCTTACTGACTATTTCAAAGTTAGTATTTTTTCAATTGTGTTACGAACGAAATAATATAAACCGCGTTGATTGTTCACATTTCGGGGTCTTGAAGCAAGTTTATAACATTTAATAAACGTAAACGAGCCCACCTTTAGCATTGCGATCTGAGCAATCAAACCGAACACATCAGCACGAAACTTGCTGCATTGGAGCAAATTAATTATTACCCGGTAGAACTTTATACCGGAAACCAAATATCTTCATATATAATCAAAACTTATTCATTTCAGCTTACCAGTTGAGGAGTGTTGAAACTCAACTTATTATTACCAGTTTATTATTAGTTTTAGAAAGTAATCAGTACTTTGCTTTCCACAGGGACCATTATTGAAGTGATTGTGGACCCTTTTTTCTTCGGTTGAATTGTTACTTATTTTTGCTTTAGTTTGAATTTTTATTTTTTTTACATTATTATTTTCTGACTATTTTTATTTTATTATTTGGATTCATTATATTTTATTTGTTTCATTTTCTTTTATTTTTGCTTTGAATATTTTTTAGTTGTGTTGTGTTGTTTGAATTATAAAATACAAACATATTTAAAAAAAAATTCCAATTGTTATCATTTACTGACCCGGCAACCCCTTCTTCTTGCTTGAGCCAAGTTAGGGCTCAAACACAATGTCTCAGGACAATGAAATCTATTCTTTAATTGATCCTACCTCCTCTTACTTAGCAATGTCAAATAATAAACTTTCTTATGTACAAATAAAATCACTGGATCCCTGCAAAAGCTGGCTCAGGTTAACTAGTTGATTGTTGGAGCCAAATGGTGTATTCTTCAATCAACAAACCCGTCTGCGAGGTTTCCATCCTAACCACAATTACCAATAAGATATGAGATGTGGAAGTCGTTGAAATTCAATCAACGTTCTTAGCCAACCACAGAAGCTGGCAATCGATTGTGAAGGCGACAATATCATAGAGGAGACTATTCAGGCTACCGGGACGCTAACTCTGGGCGAAGGTTATCGTGCAAATAATAACCAACTTTCTGCCTCTTCAAATATTACGACGGAATACACAAACATAATACCATCCATAAATATAATGGAAGACGATTGCTGCGTAAAATTCAATAGATCAACAAATGACGATAACCTATTTCTAACGCCAATAACTTTATCAAATATAAAACTGGATGACTTGAAGTAAGCGTCACACAAATTAAACAATTTCGAAACTCTTGATGGAATGCTGAAGCGAGAACAATAAAGGCTGTCGAAGGTATTGTAGTACTGGTTTTGATACATTAACTACTTTCATATGTTGGATTGTACTCCTTGTTAAGGTGTGTTTGGCAACCCAATCCTAATCAATTGAGAGATAACTCCACCGGGTGTTTAGGGGCTGTCTACAATCAATGCTTTAAGCACCGCAGACAGATCCTGAACCAGAAAAGGAAAATTTTGCTATTCAAATGACTCACCGGACTCCACAGGTTCGACATACAAATACTAGACCGACAAGGATCACCAGCAGACGTTCCCTATTATCATTACCTATGTAACTACGTAACCTCGCGATTCGCTACTTCAGATTGACTCAACCCCAATCTTCAATTTAAGGAGGGAGGAATGTTATGTTCATACCCTATAACGCTAACTTAGCAGCATCTCGCGTCTTATCTTCTGTTCCTGTAAACAAAATCGTAAGATGTTTTCACCGACTTGAATTCTTGTCTTTGGTTTTTACTCTTAATATTCTAAAACCTGCTTAATGAGTGCTAGTGCAAGCATAAAGAAAAGATAAGAGTCGAGGAATCTAGTAAGCCGTAAGTAACTTTTCTAGATTAAGAATAAAATTCATTACCGAAGTGGAAGTCAGATAGGGTGTTTCATTTATTTCGCCCTGTAATCATTTTATAACACTGATTTTCGGTCTTGGCAGATCACCCATTAGTTGAGTTTGTGAAGAAGCGTTTTGACGATAACATCGGATACACTTATCAATGTGTGATTGTAAGCCGAACCAGATCTAGGGGTGGTTAGGCTTGCACAGAATGATTTAATTTATTTATTTATAATTATTAATCAGTCAAATGAAAGAGTAAATTTACATGAATTTCATTTATATTTGCAGAGTTCAAATATTCTAGCTAAGGGTTAGTAGATTAGGATTCTAGCTAAGGGTTAGTAGATTAGGATTATATAATTTTGATATTATATGTATATATGTTTATTAAAATTTTTTATTTATTATATTAGTTACTTGATTGCTTGGTTACTTGATTACTTGGTACTTTCCTGTTTACGTGGCCACGTGAGAATTCGCTGCTGAGTGAAATGCTTTGTCCCTTGAATTAAAGGCGTGAAATTCCAAGATGTTGTGTATTTTGATGTTTCCGATGTATATACGGTTGCAGTTTCTTTTAAATATATCGATGCTCTTTTAAATACGCAGTCTGATTCGAAAATATAATAATAGTTCGAATTTTAAATTAAAACTTTTCTTCTTTGGAAATTTTTTTTCCACTCGAATCTGCTTCTGTCGACCACTCGAGATAGAGAGAAAGATTCGATCCCTCCATCCGGTTCAGGAACCCTTCGTCGCCTCGAGTCTCGAAAGTAGATTCTCGATCTGCTTAAGGCCGACGTTTTGTTTGCGTTTTGGTTCACATAAGGTTGTTGGCAAGTATAAAGTTCAGTTCGTAATCGTTTCGATTACTTTAATTACTTTTGTATTAAAACATTAGTTTAATTAATTCTCATATGATTTTTTCAGCATCTGTAATTTTGAAGATCGTTGATCTCTTTTCTTGTTTTTTTTTTTTATATTAATTACATAACATTTATGTTATTAATTATTTAAAAGAATTTTATTATTTTTTGTTTTATTCATAAATTAATTAAATGAAATGTAAGTTATTAGTTAACTAAAAAGAAATTTATTATTTTTTGAACTTAATTCATGTATTAATTAAATGCAATATATGTTATTAATTATTAACCTTTATTTAATTATTCTCATTATCCCTTGAACTCTTGGGTATACTAGTTTGTTTATTTAAATTATATATGGATTCTTGCCTACATTTATTAAAATTCTTAAACTCCCCTAATTGGTTATTTTCGGACTAAACAAAATATATATATTTATTCTTAAATTTAAGCCCAGGAGTTGCTTAATGGTAGGACACCTTACATGATGCCTAATAGTATTTCGTGGATTTCGCGAACAATAGTTTTTCGCGATTACATTCATGATTAATTTTGGACCTACGTGAAGTTGGTTTTTTCTTATATATTTTTTGTCAAATTGGTCAATTGGTCAAATTGATTTTGGTTTAAACATTTTATTACTTCCAGGAAAAGTTGTTGTACTCTTCTCATCCAAATATACAACGCTTCTTGTAATTCTTTAGACTTGATGTATGCAGTTTCGCTATTATCAATATTTTCTTAATGTTATTAAAAAAGCGTCCACTATAGGCAATGATTCGGAGAAGTTTAGTCAGTGATGAGTGCCTCAATTTCAATTCGTCGAAATCTATGTTTTTAAGGTTTACATGATTCGTATGAAGTTTTCTCTCTTCCAGATCAGTAGTCCTGTTTGATTTTCCTTTAGGACAATGTAATTTATCGTTTAGGCCATAATCAGTCTGGACCATGCCATTATAACTCGTGCCATCGGAGTTCTGCTGCATACGTGTCTCTAGAAGCACAGTTTGCTGGATTAGAGATGAAAGTGGACCACTTTGATAGCTGAGCTCTCTACCATGCAAGGAAAATTTCTTAGTCTGTCCAGACGTGAATTGCAATTGTATTCTTCATATTTAATGTTTGGGTTATGTAATGAAGGAATTTTGGTAATAGTGTCAGTCGTGTAAGAGATAAATAATTTTCCGAAAATTTAAAGCCATATAACCGTAACTTTTGTATTACTATTTTTGCCAAAATGATCAAAGATGCCAGCCAATCTAGGGGATCAACAAGTTTCGAAATTCTATCAAATTCTAATTAAATTCTATTAAATTTCCAATATTCGAACACTTCCCTTACAGTTGATGTCAAATTTAAAATTGAACTTATGATGCTCTGTAGGTATATTTCTTAATAAATCTAAACAATTCGAAGTTCATATTTGCAGCCTTCAAGATTCAGAACCTGAATTAGCTTCCACTGCATTGCAATGCCATTTCGATACTTTTTGTGCCAAAAAATATGTAGTACACATGAAAATCTATTAAAGTCACTTGGAACGTGCGCTTGTAGTTCCAAATGTTACCGTAAGTAGTGTGTGTTTTTCTATAGGTAAATAAATTCTGCTGAAAAAATGAAAAAAAAAAATGAAAAAATCAATATATTTTTAGAAATTATACTGTTTTTTGCGTCTCCTGGAAAATTGGGGTTCTTCAGATACGTTCCAACACACTTAAGCCGACGATATGCTGATTGAATTTTTAGTTACATCGCTATTTTCTCTAGATAAAGTCTATCCTAACATAGTTGTTTGTGCTACTGGAGTACCAATTGGACCCTAGACTAGATCGCTCGTAATGATAATCAGCGAAATTTAATCCCTGGATTACGATGGGTCACTGAGATTATTGGCAGTAAACCCGTAAGTTTTCCGTAAACCAAACTAGAGGCTTCGAACCTTCTGTTACCTTGCAAAAGCTTTATAAAAATATTGACGTGATATTTTACATGGCTAACAAGATTTCTTCTTACACCGTGGATGTCCACACTAATAGGTTCTCTTTTTAATTTTGTTGTTCGAACTACATACTGTGCAATAAACCAAGCTTGTGAACCCTGATCAATTAAATATCTCTATTAATTCATTGTCCAGTAGGAGAAACAAGCTTGACTAAAGCCGATATCAGCAAAACTTGATATATAGAATTTGTTTTTATTACAACTAAATTTAAATTTGCAGAAATAGACGGCGAAGTATTTATATTTGCATTACTGTCACTCATGCTTGCATTGATATGGTTAACAATTGTTGTAGCAGCGACATTGTATTTCTTTTGTCATTATACGCGCTAAAATTATCACTCATTAACATTTTATTGGTGATTACGTTCACAAAAAAAGCATATGTAGTGGCTGTGACGTTTTAATACTAATGTCCGGAGCAAAAACAATAGAGACATAATTAGTTTGATTCAACCATTTAAATATTTTGAGTGTGATTTAGAGATGGGCGATACTGTATCGATATACCGGATAATCGATACTTTGCTTTCAATACTTCGAGGTTTTGTAATCGGTACTACCAGCCAACGATACTACCGGTGCTCGATACTTTTCTTTCAATACTCGCAGTATTGACAGCCCAGCACACACCGTCTAATTATTTGGTGTATGGGTCCAATCTCTAGTCGTATCTAGTATGCAAAAGCTAAAAATAGACTTCTATTGAAATAAAAATTTATTGTTCTTTATTTCATCTGCTTTTTTAGTTGTTCTTGTGAAATTTCAAATTATTCATTTGCTAAAAAGATATATGAAATCACCCGCTGAGATGCGTTTTCATTTGAAAAAAATTATTAATCAAATGCATATATCTTTTGAGCAAATCGATATTTTGATATTTCTCAACGATAAAGTTGTTGGTAATTGTTTTGCAACAACAACAATAAACGAATAAGATAATAATTGTAATTTCTATGCAATTTCTACACCATATATAATTTTTTTAATTTTTTATCCATATGGTTCCAATACTTTTGAGTATCGATACTTCTTCAACGGTATATTTGTCTCTAAGTACCGAAGTATGCTGCTATATTGCAATGCCAAGTATCGATACTTTTCGATTCGGTTCCAATCTCTAGTGTGATTCATTGATGAAAATTTATTATAAGACCTAATAATATGATTACCAGGACAAACCTGATAAGCCTGACTTGCAACCACATGAAAAGTTTGAAGATACTTCGACCTTTTATGCCCAGTTTTAGAGACTCGGTAAGTTGATTGATGTTTTGAAGAAATGGCCGCTAAAATTTGGAATCTAGACTCCAAGAATTGCTTTAATTTATTCCATGCGGTAGGTCCTTGGTTTTTCTCAATTCTTGTTCTGACAATTGCCTTATCTATGGCGATAATTCGAGTACTAAGAGATAACTATCGAATACCGGACACTAATATTAAGTTCTAAATTGGTTAACGCCTGCAAACATTCTGTAGTTGTATCCAATAATCTCTAACTCCTTGCGTGAAGTTTTAAGTAAGTATTAACTATAACTCTTTTGTTATTTATAAGTTCCTAAGCAGCCTGATAATTACCGTCAAACTGATAAAGTAAATGTTCTGGTTTTCCGCTGTAAATATTTTCATTGCATTAGAGATTTTAAAAGATCATGAAATGGGGGCCATTTTAGATAAGTTCCAAAAAACTTGTCGAGAGATATTTTTGATAAGTTAATTAATGCACTAGTGTTTTCAATACTAATATTTGGTATTTGTAATGGAGTTATTTCTTCTTTATTAGATTGTGGGAAAATTCTCCCATAAATCTCTGCTCTGTAAATGCGAAATTACAAAAAGTGTTCTTACATACTTAAAAATAAACGAGCTTTCAAAAACTATCAAATAAATTTCGCCTCAAGCGCCTTTTATCACTGAAAATTTTTTCAGAGCTATTGAATTATCAATTGCATTGAATTGTCAGTTGACATTTCTCATATTTGTCATATTTAACAACTCTCTGCAGTGTTACCCCTATCAACTAGCGCTTTTTATCACTGCACTTTTTGTCACTGAAAGCCAAGGAACATACCTGCTAATCTATGTAGCACCTAGAAGTCTTCCATCCTTTTTATAACTGATCATACATTTTGCCAATATTTATTTCTGTGCGAATTGTGCATTAATCAATTCCTTCATGTTTGATGAGATGAAGAAATTGCTGAACTATCCATTTTTATACTTTCAGGAATTCCGAGAATCTTTTAGCCGATCACAGTTTATACGCGCACCGAAATTGACTTTTTCACTTTCCATTATTCGCCATTTTCTTCACAGTTCACAAATCACACCTTATGAAATATTCGGCTCGAAGTACCAGTAAATAAGTTGATTCCAGGGTAATATTTTTGAAAGATTCCAAGTTAAAGTGAAAGAAATTGTTCTTATAAAAGTGCAAAGACAAAAAACCAACTAAAAAAACTCGAAAACTCTCGAACTCGCGACCTCTTCATTTCTAGACCAATTTGCTTTTTTTTCCTTTTTGTTGAGTTCACCACAAATTAATAAGAAACGCTCAATGTTCACAGAAATAATTCATGCACTTTTATTAACTTCCCACATATAGGAAGTTATTGTAATGGGCCCGATTTTCAAAATTTTTAGTTTTAATTTTTTTTTACATTTCAAAGTCACCATAGTGTTTTACGCATGTTTTTGAACACATGTATGTGTGTGTGTGTGTGTGTGTGTGGGTACGTACGTACGTACGTACGTACGTTCGGACCCACTTTTTTCGACAACGAAATCTCGCGAACAAAAAATGATAACGACTTCGCTATGGTGCCATTCGAAGCGTATTATTGTAAATAAGAGCTGAAAGAAATTTAATCAATTTCGGTTCAGCCGTTTTTTTGTTTTAACAAAAAAACTGAAAAAAAGTTGATTTTAGACTTTCTTGAAAAGGATTTCTTCGATGTAATTTGTTCTGATTACGATCGGGACATCAAAAAGTCGGATAATAACAATTTATTATGAACAGAAATTGTTTATAATGATGAAAAATTGTTTATAACAATAAATGATTGTTTATAACAATAATAAATTTATAATTATAAAAAATGGTTTTACCTGGTTGAAAATTGATTATGAAAATTGGAAATTGAATACAAAATTGCAGATTGTTCATAGCAATTGAAAATTCTTATAAACAATTGAAATTTTTGTTACCACAAAAAATTTCTTTTATGAATTAACTTTGTTTATATCAATTAAAAATGGTCTATAACAATTAAGAATTGTTTATATCAATTATTAATTGTTTAAAACCATTCAAAATTATTAATAACAAATGAGTTCCAAACAGAGTGCATTTATTTGCTTTTCATTAAAAAATAGTGCTATAACGGAATAATTTTTTAAAAGTTTTTTTGCATCTAATTACAACGAAATTATCATGATAAATTAAATTCATTAATTTATTTATTTATAAATTTAAAATATAAATTCTTTAAGTATTTTTAAATGAGATACAAGTGGGCGAAAGTTTTTTTTTGAAAAAGATTCTTCTGATCTAATTGGTTCTGATGCAACTCGATACTTAAAAAAAAATCCAGAACTTTTATAGTTTTTTGTAACATTAAAAAAATGATAAATGGTTTAAATAGTTGATATTAATGATAAATAAAACGATAAATCGAATAGTATGAATTTTATTGAGTTTTCACTTACTCGTTTGTACTATAATCATGAAATTTATCGGTATTAACAATTAAATATTGTTAATTATAATTGAATATTGTTAATAATAATTGAAAATTGTTATTAACTGGGAAGTTGTTCGTGTGGACCTCAAGGGTCGCACCAATGATGCGACACCCAGAATCTGGACCTACCCCACTAGTTTTATTCTAATTTCGAAAATCAGTAAATTGTATTGTTCAGTAATAAGTTTAATTTCAGACGAAATCACTGCACAACAGTAGAGAAAATTAACTTGATTGCAATTAAAGGATATGAATTTCAATTTTATACGATCTCAAATTTATTCGAAAATTTTTGTTTGAGCTTTCAATCCGCGACGATTCTATTTCAAAATACAAATGCCATCCTTTTTTTCAGCTCAAAGCTCAATCAATATTCCTCCCGCAAATATTTCCAAAAAAGCAATTTCTAAAAATTTTATCGCATCTAAGTATTTCGATTTTCTGACCAAATATGGTCGAATTCAAATCAGTTTTATTACATATCCTTACATACCCAAACCATCTGGCGAGCTAGTCTTGAACCGAGGGCTATACGCATGCTCCTCCATTACCCTAACCACTGGGCGACCAGTACTGCTACCGATTCTCCGTTCTAAATTTCTTTTCATGGAGAAACCTAAATTTCGGAAGCTTTTATCAGTCAAAATGTAAAAAAAAGGTAAATAAGAAATTTAAATAAGTTACTAATCGCGGTGTTGTCTGAATGATTTATGGTCTTTGTTGAGTTGTGCAATATCATGTGTTGAATGTTACAAGTGTGGTGACAGGTTTGTTATTGTTTTGAAATTTCAAAATATTTACAATATTGGTTTTCATAACTTATACAAAATTTAATTACCTATCTTTTTATGTTTTCAGCGATAATTAAAAAATAAATACGTGTAAGTCATTAGTGTAATCCAAAGTGAGATAAGTGTTTTTTTCTTTGCTTACATTTTGCAGATCCACCTTCGGAGTCCCCACGGAATAATTAGACTGAAATAAATAAAATATAACAATTTTGGTTTGAGTTACGGTATTTCTTTAAAAAAAGGAAACTATATTAATATTTTTTTAGTTATATCTGTGACTTAAAAAAAGTTTCTTAACATGTTAAGCCAATAATTACTTAATTACATAATTAAGCCGAGTCGGCTATTTCGGGACAATATAATTTTTTATCTTCTTCTTCGAACAAATCGATTTTTGGGTTGCGTACCTCAAAGTGAAAGGGCCTCTATTAATCTTGACCACTCTTGCGTCCGTCCATCTGTTTGTCTCGGGTGCATTTGAATTGGCAACTTTAATGGGTTCCAAAAATATGAGTTTAAATATTTATAGCTTCCTTTATTTGAAGCACAGAATTGAGTCATGTTACCAAGACTAACTTGGTGAGCGTATTTACTTAATTCCTATAGAATTAATTATCTGTGGTTGTTTTATACCATTTTTAGGTGAATCTGCCATGGTTATTTGTGCTGAAAATTGGAGAAAATATCTGGTAATGGTAAGTATTGACCATAATGCCAGTTAATTAAATTTTCTCTCATCCAGGTCTACAGCTGAAGACTGAACAATAAGGAAATGTCAAATGTTGGAACTCAAGGTCGACCCGATCAGTTAACCTGAGTACTATAAATAAGGTTGAGTAGCAACCTGGTTAGTTGACTCGTGATTTGCATGTGATACTGTGAAGTAGAGATGGGCGATACTGTATCGATATACCGGAGTATCGATACCTTGCTTTCAATACTTCGAGGTTTTGTAATCAGTACTACCAGCCCCCGATACTACCGATTCTCGATACTTTTCTTTCAATACTCGAAGTACACACCGTCTCATTATTTGGTGTATGGTTCCAATCTCTAGTCGTGTGGCAGTATGCAAAAGCTAAAAATAGATTTCTATTGAAATAAAAATTTATTGTTCTTTATTTCATCTGCTTTTTTAGTTGTTCTTGCGAAATTTAAAATTATTCATTGCTTAAAAGATATATGAAATCACCCGCTGAGATGCGTTTTCATTTGAAAAAATTTATTAATCAAATGCAAATCGATATTTTGATATTTCAATAAAGTTGTTGCAAATTGTTTTGAAACAACGACAAAAACCAATTAGATAATAATTGTAATTTCTATGCAATTTCTACACCATATATAATTTTTTTAATTTTTTATCCATATGGTTCCAATACTTTTGAGTATCGATACTTCTTCAACAATATATTTGTATCTAAGTACCGAAAGATGCGGATATATTGCAATGCCAAGTATCGATACTTTTCGATTCGGTTCCCATCTCTTCTGTGAAGAGAAGCTGTTTTTTAACCCGTGAAGTGATAATTGAAGTGTAACGATATATTGTTAAAGAAAAGCTGTCAAGAAAATTGTGAAACGAAATTATCAATGAACTGAATAAACTGTGAACATTTGTAATTGAAAATTAATCGGTCGAGCTCGAAGAGCTCTATTTACGTTACAATAGCTTTAAAGGTTATTGCGTTGCCATCACCGAATTAAATTTTCATATTTGACATCATAATACCAGTATATAGCTCACAAAAATATCAATTACACCGTCAATTTGTTACATCCTCAAATTGATGCTGCAACCTGAAATAAAAGAAAATTAGTTGATTTCATACAAATATAAAAGGAACTTACTTGACCGTGTTGTGTTGTCCACTATCTGTTAACTAGATATTTGATTGATGCTGCAAAAGAACTAATTATTTACAGATAATCAAAAATGAAGGGGATACCTGATCATCGCTTGGTATTAAGGGACCAAGGCCTCGAAGTTGTCCAAGTAGTTTTCGATACATCCTTGCACTACTAGGATGATGGTGTATGAATCTAAAATGACAAAAGTTATAAATGGGAACTAGGAGAAAGTAGAAAAAAAAACCAAATTGGTACCTAGAGATGTGTACAGCGTTCTTTGGATGAAATCCACAAGTCATATTAAACCTAATATTGTCCGGAAAATGCCTGATAGTATTTAACTTACCTGCGAAGGACTTGTAGCCGAAACTTGCGTTTGGTGTGAGCAAAACAAAAGAAACAAAATAACAAAATCAAAAAGAAAGGAACTTACCTGGTATGACGACGATTTTGATCTCATCGATGCTGATTGGCCTGCAATAAATTTAAGCTTCCATATTGTGGATTAGTTAAGATAGTGTAGGATAATTAAGGTAGTTAAGCTAAACTAGTTTATTATAATGATTTTAGTAGATTTGTAGGATTCACTTGTAGGAATAGGTTTTTGGATTTTGATTTTGATTTGGATTAGTTAAGATAGTGTAGGATAATTAAGGTAGTTAAGGTAAACTAGTTTATTATAATGATCTTAGTAGATTTGTAGAATTCTTTAAGTATTTTTAAATGAGATACAAGTGGGCGAAAGTTTTTTTTTGAAAAAGATTCTTCTGATCTAATTGGTTCTGATGCAACTCGATACTTAAAAAAAAATCCAGAACTTTTATAGTTTTTTGTAACATTAAAAAAATGATAAATGGTTTAAATAGTTGATATTAATGATAAATAAAACGATAAATCGAATAGTATGAATTTTATTGAGTTTTCACTTACTCGTTTGTACTATAATCATGAAATTTATCGGTATTAACAATTAAATATTGTTAATTATAATTGAATATTGTTAATAATAATTGAAAATTGTTATTAACTGGGAAGTTGTTCGTGTGGACCTCAAGGGTCGCACCAATGATGCGACACCCAGAATCTGGACCTACCCCACTAGTTTTATTCTAATTTCGAAAATCAGTAAATTGTATTGTTCAGTAATAAGTTTAATTTCAGACGAAATCACTGCACAACAGTAGAGAAAATTAACTTGATTGCAATTAAAGGATATGAATTTCAATTTTATACGATCTCAAATTTATTCGAAAATTTTTGTTTGAGCTTTCAATCCGCGACGATTCTATTTCAAAATACAAATGCCATCCTTTTTTTCAGCTCAAAGCTCAATCAATATTCCTCCCGCAAATATTTCCAAAAAAGCAATTTCTAAAAATTTTATCGCATCTAAGTATTTCGATTTTCTGACCAAATATGGTCGAATTCAAATCAGTTTTATTACATATCCTTACATACCCAAACCATCTGGCGAGCTAGTCTTGAACCGAGGGCTATACGCATGCTCCTCCATTACCCTAACCACTGGGCGACCAGTACTGCTACCGATTCTCCGTTCTAAATTTCTTTTCATGGAGAAACCTAAATTTCGGAAGCTTTTATCAGTCAAAATGTAAAAAAAAGGTAAATAAGAAATTTAAATAAGTTACTAATCGCGGTGTTGTCTGAATGATTTATGGTCTTTGTTGAGTTGTGCAATATCATGTGTTGAATGTTACAAGTGTGGTGACAGGTTTGTTATTGTTTTGAAATTTCAAAATATTTACAATATTGGTTTTCATAACTTATACAAAATTTAATTACCTATCTTTTTATGTTTTCAGCGATAATTAAAAAATAAATACGTGTAAGTCATTAGTGTAATCCAAAGTGAGATAAGTGTTTTTTTCTTTGCTTACATTTTGCAGATCCACCTTCGGAGTCCCCACGGAATAATTAGACTGAAATAAATAAAATATAACAATTTTGGTTTGAGTTACGGTATTTCTTTAAAAAAAGGAAACTATATTAATATTTTTTTAGTTATATCTGTGACTTAAAAAAAGTTTCTTAACATGTTAAGCCAATAATTACTTAATTACATAATTAAGCCGAGTCGGCTATTTCGGGACAATATAATTTTTTATCTTCTTCTTCGAACAAATCGATTTTTGGGTTGCGTACCTCAAAGTGAAAGGGCCTCTATTAATCTTGACCACTCTTGCGTCCGTCCATCTGTTTGTCTCGGGTGCATTTGAATTGGCAACTTTAATGGGTTCCAAAAATATGAGTTTAAATATTTATAGCTTCCTTTATTTGAAGCACAGAATTGAGTCATGTTACCAAGACTAACTTGGTGAGCGTATTTACTTAATTCCTATAGAATTAATTATCTGTGGTTGTTTTATACCATTTTTAGGTGAATCTGCCATGGTTATTTGTGCTGAAAATTGGAGAAAATATCTGGTAATGGTAAGTATTGACCATAATGCCAGTTAATTAAATTTTCTCTCATCCAGGTCTACAGCTGAAGACTGAACAATAAGGAAATGTCAAATGTTGGAACTCAAGGTCGACCCGATCAGTTAACCTGAGTACTATAAATAAGGTTGAGTAGCAACCTGGTTAGTTGACTCGTGATTTGCATGTGATACTGTGAAGTAGAGATGGGCGATACTGTATCGATATACCGGAGTATCGATACCTTGCTTTCAATACTTCGAGGTTTTGTAATCAGTACTACCAGCCCCC
The DNA here is from genome assembly GCA_964036015.1 of Leptarthrus brevirostris. NCBI lineage: Eukaryota > Metazoa > Arthropoda > Insecta > Diptera > Asilidae > Leptarthrus > Leptarthrus brevirostris. The sequence continues at coordinate 101,308,209 of OZ038372.1, read as the reverse complement.
GATACTACCGATTCTCGATACTTTTCTTTCAATACTCGAAGTACACACCGTCTCATTATTTGGTGTATGGTTCCAATCTCTAGTCGTGTGGCAGTATGCAAAAGCTAAAAATAGATTTCTATTGAAATAAAAATTTATTGTTCTTTATTTCATCTGCTTTTTTAGTTGTTCTTGCGAAATTTAAAATTATTCATTGCTTAAAAGATATATGAAATCACCCGCTGAGATGCGTTTTCATTTGAAAAAATTTATTAATCAAATGCAAATCGATATTTTGATATTTCAATAAAGTTGTTGCAAATTGTTTTGAAACAACGACAAAAACCAATTAGATAATAATTGTAATTTCTATGCAATTTCTACACCATATATAATTTTTTTAATTTTTTATCCATATGGTTCCAATACTTTTGAGTATCGATACTTCTTCAACAATATATTTGTATCTAAGTACCGAAAGATGCGGATATATTGCAATGCCAAGTATCGATACTTTTCGATTCGGTTCCCATCTCTTCTGTGAAGAGAAGCTGTTTTTTAACCCGTGAAGTGATAATTGAAGTGTAACGATATATTGTTAAAGAAAAGCTGTCAAGAAAATTGTGAAACGAAATTATCAATGAACTGAATAAACTGTGAACATTTGTAATTGAAAATTAATCGGTCGAGCTCGAAGAGCTCTATTTACGTTACAATAGCTTTAAAGGTTATTGCGTTGCCATCACCGAATTAAATTTTCATATTTGACATCATAATACCAGTATATAGCTCACAAAAATATCAATTACACCGTCAATTTGTTACATCCTCAAATTGATGCTGCAACCTGAAATAAAAGAAAATTAGTTGATTTCATACAAATATAAAAGGAACTTACTTGACCGTGTTGTGTTGTCCACTATCTGTTAACTAGATATTTGATTGATGCTGCAAAAGAACTAATTATTTACAGATAATCAAAAATGAAGGGGATACCTGATCATCGCTTGGTATTAAGGGACCAAGGCCTCGAAGTTGTCCAAGTAGTTTTCGATACATCCTTGCACTACTAGGATGATGGTGTATGAATCTAAAATGACAAAAGTTATAAATGGGAACTAGGAGAAAGTAGAAAAAAAAACCAAATTGGTACCTAGAGATGTGTACAGCGTTCTTTGGATGAAATCCACAAGTCATATTAAACCTAATATTGTCCGGAAAATGCCTGATAGTATTTAACTTACCTGCGAAGGACTTGTAGCCGAAACTTGCGTTTGGTGTGAGCAAAACAAAAGAAACAAAATAACAAAATCAAAAAGAAAGGAACTTACCTGGTATGACGACGATTTTGATCTCATCGATGCTGATTGGCCTGCAATAAATTTAAGCTTCCATATTGTGGATTAGTTAAGATAGTGTAGGATAATTAAGGTAGTTAAGCTAAACTAGTTTATTATAATGATTTTAGTAGATTTGTAGGATTCACTTGTAGGAATAGGTTTTTGGATTTTGATTTTGATTTGGATTAGTTAAGATAGTGTAGGATAATTAAGGTAGTTAAGGTAAACTAGTTTATTATAATGATCTTAGTAGATTTGTAGAATTCACTTGTTAGAAAAGGTTTTAGGATTTTGATTTGATTTATTGGATTGATTGATTTAATGTTGAATTTAATTAAATAATTTAAATAATTTCAATCTCTTAAACAGGATAAAGTAAATGGAATGACATTAGGATAAAGACTTACAGCGTAATTAGCTAAGGCGCACACGAAAGGGGAAATGCCTCAAACAATAAAATTAATAGATACAAAGATACATGGAGGGGTATTTATCCTTGAAATAGTAAATTAAATTTAAATGGTAACTTACCTGGTCCAGACTTCTCTTCCTTCTTATCAAAATCAACAATTTGCACTTCGAAACTTAACCTAACCCGACATCGAAGGAAATCGAAAAATTGAATATGTTCTTCATAATACCAGATTGAAAGGAGTAGTAAATTGGACTGTTTCCAACCCAAGGAATTAAGGAAAAGTAAGGAGGAGCCCCGAAAAGGATTAGGAAGAAAATATTTGCCACGTGAAATCCGCTGTCAACATTTGCAGATTTCTATAAAATTACACGACTTCTCGAATTTTAACAGCGTCGCGGAAGATATCAAAATAAAGCATAAATTATGCGGAACATTTCACAGAAGAAAATTAAAAATAATTATTATAAATTTGACCCGGTCTAAACCGATCTGGAAAAACGCCATCAAATTTCCAGTATAATTCCAATAGGGGGCAAAAGTCAATAAATGAAGATCCTTGGTATGTGAAGGGGACAGTGTTATATAATGAGAAACTTACTTACTATTGCTCTTATAATCATAAAATTAATTGTTGTCCAGCTTTCGGAAAAATTTGTAATACATGCGGTAGGAGTAATCATTTTTCATCTACTTGTAGATTTAAGGTTAGAAAAGGTAAACAAAAATTTGAAATTAAAAAGAAAAGCGTTAGTGGAGTTGTAAATTACACAAGTGATCAGGATAGTGATATAGAAAGTTTTGTAATTGAAAGCATTCACGTAGAATCTATTAATGGGACAGGTGGCGGCTGGTGTAAAATTTTGAAAGTAAATGATCGCGATATTAAATTTAAAATCGACACTGGTGCGGAAGTGAATATATTACCGAAAGTTCTTTATGATAAATACTTTAGTAATCTAAAATTGAATTCTGTCAAGGTTAATCTTGAAGCGTATGGTGGTTATAAGCTGAAGGTCGTTGGGATGATAAATTTAAATATTTTACATGAAAAGAAAGAGTACGTAGATCGTTTTATTATTGCCGAAGTAAAGTCATCTCCTATATTAGGATTGGGTTTGTGTTTGAAATTAAACCTTATTAAACGTATTGATGAAATTAAGTCTGAAATAAATACTCAAACAAAAGATGAATTTATACAGCAAAATAAGGGTACTTTTGAGGGATTAGGTAGCTTTCCCGAAAAGTGTAGAATTTATATGAAAAGTGATGTAAATCCAATTGTCAAACCGGCTCGTAGAATTCCTATCGCTATCAGGAATAAAGTTAAATTAAAGTTAGCAGACATGGAACGACTTAAAATAATACGTAAAACAGAACATCCAACTACCTGGGTTCACAATATGATTGTAGTAGAAAAACCAGACAAAAGCATTCGCATATGTCTAGATCCGCGAGAACTCAATAATAATATTGCAAAAGAGCCCTTTCAAATACCCCTTTTGGAAGATCTGTCTAACAAGCTAAAGGAAATGCAATACTTTACCGTCTTAGACCTTAAGGACGGATTTTGGCAAGTAGTCTTGGATGACGAAAGCAGCGACTTGTGCACATTCAGCACTCCTTTTGGGTGCTACAAATTCTTACGTCTACCCTTTGGCTTAAATTTTGCCCCTGAGCTATTTCAAAAATTAAACACAAAATATTTTGGGGACTTACCCGGTATATTCATTTATTTTGATGACCTTCTTGTATACGGGAGGACAAAAGAAGAGCACAATCTGAATTTAAAAAGAGTGATAGAGCGCGCGAATAAAATAAACGTTAAATTTAACCCAATGAAATTACAATTTTGTTTACAACAGGTCAAATATCTAGGATATTTGTTCTCTAAATCAGGCATTCAAATTGATCCAGACCGTAGTAAAGCTATTGAGGCAATTAAAGAACCAGTTGATAAAAAAGAACTGCAACGATTTTTAGGAATCGTTAATTACTTAAGAACCTTTATTCCCAATTTGTCGGAACTAACAGCACCCTTGCGAAGTTTATTAAAAAATAATACCCAATTTATGTGGTTACCAGTACACACAAATACATTTAATAAATTAAAAGAAACAATCTCAACTGCCCCCGTTCTTCAGAACTTTGATGAAAATAAGCCAATCTTTATACAAACTGATGCTTCTCAAAATGGACTGGGTAGTTGTTTAATACAGAATAAACAACCTATCTTTTACGCTTCTAAGTCTTTAACGGAAACAGAACGCAGGTATGCACAAGTGGAAAAAGAGCTACTCGCTATTTTGTTTGCATGCCGTAAATTTCATAATTTTATTTACGGAAAGCATGTAACGGTTATGACAGACCATAAGCCATAAGACCATAAGTTAGCGATGTTCATTCAAATAGGTTACAACGTATGAGACTTAAGTTACTAATATATGATTTAAAAATTACGTATGTCCCGGGCAAGCACATGTTCATTGCGGACGCTCTGTCAAGGGCATACTGTAGAGACAATTCAGGTGAAGTCGATCCTGAATTAAATGAGACCGTACATTCGGTTAACATAAGCGATAAACGTATTAAACAATTAAAAGATGCAATAATAAATGACCCGGAATGTCTCAAACTTAGTCAGATGTGCCGTAGTGGTTGGCCTATAGATATGAAAAAAGTCAACCGCTTTTTAAAAAAATATTGGCACTTAAGGGAGAACATATACTTCGAAAATGGCCTCCTGTTCTATAAAAATCGACTAATTATCCCATACGCGTTAAGAAAAGAAATTCTGCATAAGCTGCATGAGGGGCACATGGGGATTTCGAAAACCAGGGAAGCGGCAAAGCAACTCGTATATTGGCCGAATATCAATGAAGACATTGAAGTCTTCATTATGAGTTGTATAATATGCGAAAAATATCAGTACAAAAATTCCCACTTGCCTTTAATCCCACATCCAGTACCAAATTTGCCATTTAATAAGGTAGCCTGCGACATTTTTGAATTTGGGAAGACTCCTTATCTTGTACTTATAGACTATTATTCCAAATGGTTAGAACTTAAAACAATAAAAAATAAGACGGCCTCAGAGGTTATTAAGCAACTTAAGGACATTTTCTCAACTCATGGCGTTCCTGAGGTTCTTGTTGCTGATAATATGCCATTTGCTTCATTTGAATTAAAACAATTTGCAAAATGTTGGAATTTCTCTATCATCACATCAAGTCCTTTATATCCACGTTCAAATGGATTAGCTGAGCGCGCAGTATACATTGGCAAGACTATCATTAAAAAATGTTTTGATGACAATACAGATGTGAACAGTGCCTTACTAGTATATCGTAACATGCCAGTTACTGGGCTTCCGTATAGTCCAGCCCAGATGATAATGAGTAGGCGTCTTCGTTCAAAAATACCAATTAAAGCAAATCTATTAAGACCAGAACTTTGTAGCAATGTAGGAGAAAAAATTAAAGCAAACCAATCGCGTTACAAACGATATCACGATAGAAAAATTAGATGCAAGAAAGAAATTACTCTGACTAAAGGTGAAAACATTACGTACAGAAAAGGAAAAGAATGGGAGTCTGCTAAGGTTGAAGCAAAGCACGATACTCCACGTTCTTATATCGTGAGAACTGAAGACAATAACGTTTTGCGCAGAAACTTATCCCATCTTCGCCCTTCAGTTTTCGAACCACAGTTTAAAATAAACCTACCTGATGACGAATATTCACTTCCAACATCAAAAACAAGTACCACTACTTTATCAAACAATGCTAATACTTGCGCTGCTAAACCCCAACACTACGTGACTAGGTCAGGTCGTATTAGTAGGCCGCCAAACAAATTGCAAATATCAACTTGAAAATAATTTTTGAAAAAAAAATAAATAAAAAAATGTTGTAATTCGTTTATTAACTTTAAGATGTAGCTTTCTGAACTTTGAATTATTATTAAAGAATTATAGAATTATAATTATAAGTATAATTATTAAAGAAAACTTAGCACTACCTTAGAATTATGACTATTATCAATACTCTTCATCAATGTTTTTAGTAATGAATATTTAATTTGAATTTATCTAAACTTTATTGTAAAAGGGGAGATGTTATATAATGAGAAACTTACTTACTATTGCATAAATACGAATAGAATTAATTACTATATACATAAACAAATAAGTAAACGAATATCACAGTGTTAGTTATCACAGCAAGGTTTAGACTAGAACTAGAGAGAGAGACTTCAGTCTGTACTGAACTGTTGTATAGTTAAGAACTATAATAAAAGTTATTATTTTAAGCTCACACGTGTTTATATTTAAACCGTAATTAAAAGTACCAGCAATTATATTACAGACAGTCCAACATAAGTCGTTAGCCCAGAAGTTTATTGTCAAAAGTGCGTGGAATAAGTATCAAAAGAAGTCAAGTGAAGTCAAGGTGTGAAAGTTGTGAAGGGAAATGGCCGCACAATAAAAGGAAATTGAAGAGGAATTCAGCAAGAAGATACGAAAAAGGAAGAGTTGTTTGGACGGAGGATACATGTAGAGGAGTTAAGCGGAGAGTGTACGTAGTTTAAAGATAAGTACTCTTTTATATTTTCTTTAATAGACATTAAAGGTGAAGTAAGTTATGCCCTTAACAAAACTCAGTTCGTGTGTTGCCGACGTAGTAAAGTAACTCGGTTACAACTTTTTAATTTTTATATAATTTTAATGTGTTATTGGTAAAAATTCTAATATTTTGGTGAATACTAGATGATTTTTGAATTTAGTGATTAATAAATAAATATTTATATGGGCCAACTCTTGTGTTGTGATTCCCGTCGGAGTTCGTGGTGTTATATCTCTGTCTTATGATGGTTCCAAGGAGGACATGTGGCGTTAAATTAAGAAATAAACACCAGACTTAACTATCTGCACTTTAATTACTTTAATACAATAAACTTTTCTAACACTTAAGGTCTTTAGGAAATACACACTGTACTTAACTAGGTATACTTCACTTAATTTGGTACAATAAACTTTTCTAAACGACCAACCTAATCCACACACGAACGATTTCACTATAGCGACCAGCCAGTGCCGGGGATAGAAACAGACTTCTCCTCTTTTTCTTAATTTTTCCGCCACGACCAGTTACCTGTTTATTCGACTGAGCTTTTTGATGAAGGTAGAAAGCTTTGAGCTTTCGCTCTTGATCGTATAACTTCCGCTTAGTCGTTAAACATTAGGCAAGCTTTTGGTCGTGTGTGTGAAAGCTTTCTTTCTCTCACTTTTTGGCTTGGAAAGTTCAAGCACCGATTGACCTTGGCTAAGGCGATGTACTTATCGGAATTTGATGATCACGCACCTTTTGGCTGGGAACTTAACTTTGTTCAGGTGAATGATGGTTAAAATGCTTTTTTAACATTTTAAGGTTTCCGGCGCGCCACAATTTTGTGGGAAAGGAATGCGCGGAAATCTGAGCGATTTGTTTGTCGCAAAGTTAATAATTGCCGTGTAGGCGATATTTGGTTGCTTGCGTGCAACAAACTAATTTTATAAATTAATATTTTAATTTGTTATATCGCAAAATAAAATTCTGGAATTTGACGTGAAGGCAATTTTGCGAATATATCATTTTAATTTATTAATTATGCCAAAATTTAATTTACTTAAATTTGGCATATAACAGTGGACTCATTTCATAAAACCACGTGGCGCCCAATAAGTGCTTTTATTTTGTGACCTACCCCTTTCTCCATGCTAGTCGGCACGGATTTATGCTCGCCAGCATTAGAGCATAACAAATTTTGAAAATTTGACAATTAAAACTAGCAAATTAACTATCTTTTTCTTCAGCGCTCAGTAATACATTGTCATATACGGTTTCAGTAGCAACTCAGGCTTTTTACATAATTTCATCCAATGCTTAAAATATACAAAAATCGAATTCATTAAAAAATCATAGTTTTTTTTTATCAATTTTAAAAAATTACTCATTTGCGATGGTGGCGCGTCTTCTATGTTTACTGAACACACATAAAAATTACAAAGATTCTAATTTATGAAGAAATTCCGAACTAAACCGTTCAAAACATGAAGGGAGCAAACAAATTTAAAAAAAATTTCGTGACATGAGCGGAAAAAATAGATTTTCGTCATGTCATAGATTTTAAAAAAGTTTATGCCATTGGATAGTCAACTAAATGCATTACCATATGGGCAATTTTTTTTATACCCCCCCCCCCTCCTCCCTATTTGTGTTCGGAATGGTTAAAATATGAGAACAATTTGAATAGCTCATTTGGTTTAACAAATGTTCGAGTTTGTAAGTAGAAGTTGAATTTTTATTAATGAAATCACTTACTATATAGGAGGAGGAGTTATTAGGCCAATAATGCAGATGTCATGTGTCAGAAGTGCGGTTGTCAACTTTTTGTTGCAGTGTATTTATCTGTTTTTTATAATTCATTTCATTGTTTTCTTGTTTGCTTCTTGCTTTATTTTATGCTTGTGATCCTTTGTGACATTTGAGGCTGGTGTTTTATCTCCGGGACACTTGAACTTTTTGAATAGTGCAAACTTTAATTGACTTGTACTCCCACCAAACTTAATTATTGCCTGGTTCGATTTTGCTGTTGGAGTTGCTGATTAACTTGACTGTGCAGTCTGTCCGGCATTCTACTAATTCGGTGAGCTGTTAGTGTAATTAATTTTAAGTTCTTGCATATCATTAAATAACAAAATGTCAATTTCAAATTTGCTCCCGCGTAAACTAATTTGATTAATTCGCCTCCCGCCAAAACAGACCTCAATACGCCTAAAGGTATGCTATTCTACCCAGATTAAATTATTTCTCTCTATTATAGATTTAACACTGCATAGCTGGGGCCTGTGACTTTATCTGCACTAATAACGCATATTTTATATTTCTATTTAATTTTTTTTTATTTATTCTTGTAGTTTTATTATTGTGTTTCATCTTTTGAGCCTGTCTTTTTATTCTACTTCTTCATTTGTGGCAACGTGTATGGCCTGCTCTTTGGGGATTTCCAAGGCTGAAATCATTTGCGATGGTGTCTGTGGTGGTTCGTTTCTTGCTGCATGTTTGAAATGCTCTCAAGATCGTCTACGATGGCACTTACTATGTGCAATGAGTGCCTACATATTAAACCCTGTCATGTCCTTCGACTTATGAAGGGCATTGCAGAATCGCTTTCTGCTGAGCAGTCTTACGTCGTCAATAAAATTAATAGTATGTGTTCCAACTGGGCATCTCTGCAGACTGTTGCTGATGACTTTGGCTGCTTGAGCTGCAAGTTGGATAGACTCGTTCTTGTTGTGGAGGACCTTAAATCTACCTCTGAATCTCTCTGATCTCATGATCTCTCATCTAGGTTATCCTTTTTCTATCCATAGTTTCGATGACATTCGGTCGACGCTTGCTAGTGTGGATGGATCTCCACCTACACTGGCAACCAAATGCGAGGCGGTGATGCCGCTTTTTGATGATCTCCGCCGTAATGTTAAGCATATCAGAGCGGATCTTGGTTCCTAGTTGACTGCTGTTAATAGCAAGTGACTCCGATCTGCTTGGTACCATTTCCTCAGATGGCTAATGCATCTGGTGCCTTCGTCTTGCCTACTGACGTTGTCCCCCGGGATGACGGCTCTAGGTGACAGTCTGGGTCACACTGTAGACGCCGGCGTCCTAGGGTATGCAATGACTCCGTTGGTCCATCACCTGTCGGTGATCCTTCATCGAAACCATCGAAACCTCCTCTTATGGCTGATGTTAATGCTACTGGTTCCCCCACGAATATGTCTGCCGAAAGACGCACAGCCACTTCGTTCACAGGTACCTTCTACTCCCCCATCCCCCCTGCATCGGCCACAGCAGTGAACATATCTTCTGGCGCATCTCAGTATTATCCTCACTCGCCACAAGACACATACCCTTTGAGATATATTAATGTATCTCGAAGTGAAGGTTTCACTCTGAATCACCGGAGTCCTTCTTTATTTCCCGAGAGTTTCGACTTCTGTAGATGACGTTATTGGCAACGTGAGAGAGAGGAGTGTCAACTTCTAGGATCTCGTCATAATCGGGGATTTAAGTTTCGTCCGTCGTTTAAATATTTCGTAGGGATAGATACTCTAACTCCGTGGCTCGTGGTGGCGGTGTGTTCGTTGCTTGCAAATCGCATTTGGATTGCAGTTTGGTTGATATACTTACTTTTTCCGACACACTCGCAATCGAACTCCTAGCTCTTAAGATCCCTCAAGTAAAGATGAACATTTTCCTACTTTGTTGCTATATCCCTCCAAACTTTGAAAACTGCGTTGATTCAGACAACATTCGACATTTTAATTGTTATCTTAAATTTTATTAACAACATGACGAACCCGGAGGACGCAATCATCCTTCTTGGTGACTTTAATTTACCCAATGTTCAGTGGGGCCGTGTAGAGTGCTAATCTCGCCTAATCAACATGGCTTTCTGCCTGGTAGATCGACGCCGGCTAACCTACTTGAATTTACCTCCCACATAATCTCTGCCTTTCAACAGGGTCTCCAGACCGACTTCAGCAAGGCAGTTGGGCTTTGATGCTCGACTGAATCTCCTCGTACTTGGTAGGTAGGACATATCGAGTATCTTTTCGTAATACTTTATTTAGAGTCGTTAGGGCTTCTTCTGGTGTACCTCAGGGAAGCCATCTTAATTCGCTGCTGTTTATTCTTGCCATTGACAACATTGTCCCCTGATCAAACACTCCAAAGTCTTAATCTATAAAGACGATATGAAGATTTTCTCTTGCGTTCGAAACAGTTATGACTCTTCCTGCATTCAGGATAATTTAAATACCTTCAAGGTTTGGTGTGAATCAAATGGCCTGCAACTTAACCTGGATAAATTTGAAGATCTGTCATTCTCTAGGAACTTCAGTCAGCTCGTCTTTGATTATACCTTTGTGCATACTACTATCCGTCGCGTGCAGTCCGCTACTGATTGTGGATAAAAAGATCGATTTCACTCTGCGCATAAACTATATTGTGTCTAGGAGTTATTCAGTTCTGTGTTATATCAACCGGCGTGAAGGCAGTTTTCTGATCGGCAGACCTTAATTTACTTATATTTTTCTTTGTTTAGACCAATTCTCGAGTATGCATCTCAGGTTTGGTCACCTTGCTATGCTTTTAATTCTAGACGCATCCCCTCCGTACGGCGGAACTTTGTTAGATTGGCACTAAGAGACCTCCCGTGGAATTATCCACTAAGGCTTCCTCCTTATGAGGATCGCCTCCGATTGCTTAATATGCACTCTTTAGAGGTACGACGCAGAGTTGCTGACCTGGTCTTTATTCATCAGTTTTTCAACTCGAACATACAGTGGTGTCAAAAATAATTTGTGCATGGTACATTTTATATGCAACATTACAAAACTAACGTTTTTAATTTAAATGATGCAATACAATTTGTTCAAATGTTAATGTTATTATTAAGCTTAAATATTAATGTTTCTATTTTGGAATAAATCTAATAATATTTCGTTTGAGAAAAAAAAATAGAATAAAAGGAATTGTTCAAAAATATGAATGCTCAAAATTTTTGGATGGATGTTTCGACCCGAAAGTGTAAGCTGGTCATCATCAGCGTGGTACTTACACTTTCCACCACGGACATCCATGACGGAATGGATCCATCCATCCATCAACAAATTTTGAGCGTTCATATTTTTGAACGATCACCATCCCAAAAATGTTTGCTACTCCTATTATGTGGAAGTAAAACAAGTGTTTTTACTTTTTTCAAAATTAAATAACTTCCACAAAGAGTCTTTTGAAAGGAAACTTTCTAAAAGGAATTATTTGTGCATAACTTCTTGCGCAAAATATTATTTGTGCTTGCTTTGAAATTTTTCCAAGAAATAAAAGAAGAGTTTTAGTTTTAATTTCCCCGTTGTATAGAGTAACTTAAATAAAATCAAAATGTCTTAAAAGTGGGAGCTCTCAGTTGAGAAAAGAGCTGCAATTAAAGCTGAGTGCAAGTGTGGAATTCGTGTCAGTGATTTGGCCAAAAAGTACAATATTCATAGAAATAGTGTAAGATGTCAAATATTAAAGCTAAATACTAAAGACAGTGAAAATAATAAGGGGAGAGGAAAAAAAGGAAAACGTCCATAAGAGATGACAAAGCTGTTATAAGAGCTGTTAAAGAGAATCCAAAGACGACGATCAAAAATAATTTGAAAAGTTTTAACAAAAATGGGAAAAATCAAAAATGCTGTACCACAGTATCAAACAGACTCAAAGAGGTTAATATGAAATTATACGTTATGCAAAACAAGCCTTATATATCGGCGAAAAATAAACGTCTTCGATAAAAATTTGCTCACCAACACGTACATAAGCCTCCACAATTTTGGAGAAACATTTTATGGACTGACGAATATGCCTTTTCTTTCGATGGCACGTACGGCAAAAAGTTCTTCTATTCAACTCCTCAACAAAAAAACAAAAACGCCAGGCATTCAAATGGTGGTAAAGTGATGATCTGGGGTTGTGTATCTTATAATGATATAGGCCCAATAGTGAAGTTACCAGAAAAAGCTAAACAGGTTCATTATTTGGAAATAATAAATAAGTGCGCTCTAGTTGCTGGTTCAAAATTAATAAATAATAACTTTGTCCTACAACATGACAATGCTCCTATACACACGAGCAAGATTGTAAAATTGTATTTGTCTGATGTTAAATAGGACGTTTTCTAATGGCCACCCCAAAGTCCTGATCTAAATATAATAGAAAACATCTGACACTACATGAAGTCAAATATACCCCAGCAAATTGCAAGATCGGAGAAGGATACATGGGAAGACATTAAAAATAAATGGAAAAATATTCCTACAGATCTACTAAAAAATTAAATTGATTCAGTTCCTCAAAGACTTCAAGAGGTTATTGAGGCAAATGGTGGAACATCATACTAAGCAAAAGCTAAACTATGCTAATTTAATTAAAGTCTAAAGAATAATTTATATTTGCAGACTGTGTTGGAAATATCTCGCTTTTTCATCATGCACAAATAATTTTGTGTTATTCAATTGTTGTTTTAGTTTTTGTTCCTCAAACGAAATCATTTTAGATGTAAGTCCAAATGTGAACATTAATATGTAAGCTTAATAATAGCATAACATTTGAACGAATTGTATTGCTTAATTTAAACTAAACCCGTTAGTTTTCTAACATTACAAATAAAATGTACCATGCACAAATAAGTTTTGACACCACTGTAGATTCTCGTGCCCTCGCAGATGTAGAATATAGAATTAACCCTTCTAACTCAGAAGGCACACTTCACAGGCAGAGGCCTGGAATCAATTGACCTATTCACCAGAATATAACATATATTGAGATAAATGAGGCTCCCACAACCCATGCAATAAAATATTAGTAAAAAAAAATCAAAAACAATCCCAAACACTACAATCAGGGGTGCAAAGACAACAGAGATCGTTTAAGCAAATCCTTAGAAAGAGCCAGGTCAAAAATAGGACACATATTCACGGCTCTACACATGCGATTAATAGGTTCATGCATACCATAGTTAGAGCGAGAATGGATAACATGTAGTAAAGGCAATCTCCTTAAGCTATACGGGGTTTGCCTATAAGTAACCAAACTTGCGAGAGTGCGAGAATCTATATTCAATTTTAAAAGCTGATGAATAAATACCAGGTCAGCAATTCTACGTCGTTCCTCTAACGAGTGCATATTAAGCAATCGGAGGCGATCCTCATAAGGAAGAAGCCTTAAGGTTTCCTATACACATACCCCGTATAGCTTTAGCATACTGTCTTTACTACATGTCGTTCACTCTCGGTCTAACTATGGTATGCAGGAGCCCATAAATTGCATGTTTAGAGCCGTGAATATGTGCCCTTTTTTCCACCTAACCCTAACTTAGGTTTCGCTGAAACGATCTCTGTTTCCTGTGCACTCCTGAATGTTGCATGTTGGTGTGGGAGCCTCATTCACCCATATATTGTTAATTTCTGGTGAATAGGTGAACTGATCCTAGGCTTCTACCTAAGAAGTGCGCCTTCTAAGTTAGAAGGGTTAATTCTACAACTAAAAAAAAATAAGTTACGATAAAAGTTCAATAGTTTTTTTAATATATATGTTTAATATAAAAATGAAAACAAAATGAAAAGATTTATGTGCGCTTATACTTCAATTTTATTTCAATTATCCTACTTAATTCTAACACTAATCTTCACAATATAATTCACGAAAAGAAAATAATAATTCAAAACCAAAAAAAAAAGAAATAAAAAAAGCTGAAAGGAAATAAAGAATTAAAATTTTGTTTTACAAATTGCATGTAAAATCCCAATGTCCACTTGGCATTCAGGAATTTGCTGACAATTTGATTTAAATAAAAATGTACAACCTTGCTTGGAACTCGACCTTACTCCTTGAACTTTCAGAAAAACTAAGAATGAATGATGATCCCTAAAAGTAAAAACAAAATTAAATCTGGAATTATTTAGTGAATTGATACACATACTTACCTGAGTACCTGGGACATCATCAGGTACAATGAATTATGAAATGATCCATCTGAAATGAAAGAAAAGACTGAATTAAATTAATTTATAACTAGTGGGGTGGGTCCAGATTCTGGGTGTCGCATCATTGGTGCGACCCTTGAGGTCCACACGAACAACTTCCCAGTTAATAACAATTTTCAATTGTTATTAACAATATTCAATTATTATTAACAAAAACTCAATAAAATTCATACTATACATTAATATCAACTATTTATGGCTAAAAAAAATTATATAAAAGTTCTGGATTTTTCTTTAAAGTATCGAGTTGTATCAGAACCAATTAGCTCAGATGAATCTTTTTCAAAAAAAAACTTTCGCCCACTTTTATCTCATTCAAAAATACTTAAAAAATTGATATTTTAAATTTATAAATAAATAAATTAATGAATGTAATTTATCATGATAATTTCGTTGTAATTAGATGCGAAAATTTTTTTAAAAAATTATTCCGTTATAGCACTATTTTTTAATGAAACCCAAATAAATGCACTCTGTTTGGAATTCATTTGTTATTAATAATTTTAAATGGTTATAAACAATTTATAATTGATATAAACAATTCTTAATTGTTATAGACCATTTTAAATTGATATAAATAAAGTTTATTCATAAAAGAAATTTTTTGTGGTAACAAAAATTTCAATTGTTTATAAGAATTTTCAATTGCTATGAACAATCTTCAATTTTGTATTCAATTTCCAATTTTCAAAATCAATTTTCAACCAGGTAAAACCATTTTTTATGATTATAAATTTATTATTGTTATAAACAATTATTTATTTTTATAAACAATTTTTCATCATTATAAACAATTTCTGTTCATAATAAATTGTTTATCCGATTTTTTGATGTCCCGATCGTCATCAGAACAAATTATATCGAAGAAATCCTTTTCAAGAAAGTCTAAAATCAAATTTTTTTTCAGTTTTTTTGTTTAAACAAAAAAACGGCTGAACCGAAATTGATTAAATTTCTTTCAGCTCTTATTGACAATAATACGCTTCGAATGGCACCATAGCGAAGTCGTTATCATTTTTCGTTCGCGAGATTTCGTTGTCGAAAAAAGTGGGTCCGAACGTACGTACGTACGTACGTACGTACACACACACACACACACACACACATACATGTGTTCAAAAACATGCGTAAAACACTATGGTGACTTTGAAATGTAAAAAAATATTAAAACTAAAATTTTGAAAATCGGGCCAATTACAATAACTTCCTATATGTGGGAAGTTAATAATAAATATGAATAATACACACAAAAACATTGAATTTCATTTACACAAGAAATCGTTTGAACAATGTAAACAATTTCTTGGCGAACCAACAACAACAACACAGGCAATTTAAATTTTGAAAATTCTAACAAAATAACAAATAATACGTTGGTCCAAGGCAATTAACTAAACAAATACACAACACTAAACAGAATTTGGACAATTTCAAGCTCTTTGTACAGGCATGACAGGTGAAATTCAAGAAATTCAGACACTTGTGACACATCTTGCACTTTTAATAAAAAACTTGAAATTTGACCCAATTTCATAATTTAAACGCACACAAATGATTATCACGGCACTATTATTACGTTTAAACGATGACTTACCTGTTTGATTATTCACAATCAGCATAAATAGCAAATGCACAACACTCGCAACTTACAAACCGCGAACTGTCAACTTTATATTTACGAACCACCTGACATATCAAATTAAGGTGATTTTTCGCGTAGAATTCAGTGGCGTTGCCAGAATTAACGCGAATTGCGTAATTTTCCTTTTATTCGCGATTTTATAAAATCGCATTTACGCAATAAGAGTAAAAGAGACAAAAAGTACAAAGGAGATAGAATGAAAATCAGGTTCCACAACGACATTATTCAAATATGGCTATCAATTTTGATTGCCATGTTATAGCAAATTTGCTTTTCTTAACAATATTGTGAAAATTTTAATTGAAATTTATAAAATATTGTGTTCAATCACTGGCCAATTCATTTCTCCACCAATCAATCATAAATTTGTGAGAAATAAAATAAAATGCATGGAGAAATTGCAATTATGGTTGTGGATTCTGATGACAAAATGGCGGCTCAAAGGCTATAAAAGAGGTGAACAGAAGGTATCGGCCTCTTAGTTTTTCTGAAATTTCAAGGAGTAAGGTCGAGTTCCAAGCAAGGTTGTACATTTTTATTTAAATCAAATTGTCAGCAAATTCCTGAATGCCTAGTGGACATTGGGATTTTACATGCAATTTGTAAAACAAAATTTTAATTCTTTATTTCCTTTCAGCTTTTTTTTATTATCTTTTTTTTTGGTTTTGAATTATTATTTTCTTTTGGTGAATTATATTGTGAAGATTAGTGTTAGAATTAAGTAGGATAATTGAAATAAAATTGAAGTATAAGCGCACATAAATCTTTTCATTTTGTTTTGATTTTTATATTAAACAAGTAGCATTTTAATTACAAAGGGTTAAATTTCGTTCAAATTTGTAGTCCTTTTAAACTTTTAAAAGAATGTCCAGAAATATCCATGTTCTAATTGGTATCAAATTGAAGTAGAAACATTTCTGCATAGATTAAAAAAAATTGGCTGCGACCTTCGAACCTGTTCGTTGTTTATGGCTGCATAATGTTTGCTTGGAAAATAAATTACATTTATTTAATATTTAAAGAAGTAACTATATGACATCCCGGTAGATACACGTGATGATTATTCAGTTTGCTTTTTATGACACCTAATTACTATTCCGAAAACTGAAAATTAGATGTTAATCCAATTAATCAATCACCGCACTAAACGGCAGTATCACAAGATCACTAACATTGTCACATTAAGCTATCGGTAAAATATTTTTTTAAATTTACAAATAATGTAAAAAAAATCCCTTGACTCGAATGTAACTTATGAAAAAATTCCAAAACAAAGTAGTCACGTCCGGAAATTGTTGTATTTAGGGGATTTCCCTAATTTCCTCTTTTGGTAGAAAATGTTTAATGCCGTAATAAAAATAACTCGATGCAATAAGAGAGTACACACAAAGTTGCAACTTAAGAATACTGAATAGAAATATTTCATGGTTGGTACTATGGAATGTTGCAATTAACACATAGTGCAACTGTCAAGTCCAATGCCAATAAAAACCGTATTATGTACTGTACGACATCAGACAAATCATTTAAACTACTATATATGAAACTAGGTTTCGGGTTACCTAGGTCTAAAATTGCTCTTATATTAGAAAAGTAAGGATGGGGGGGGGGGGGGGGGGAACATACCCTACGCAAAATAATAATAGTCATCAACATTGATCTATGCTTTAACCACACCAAATTGTTGACATGATATCAATGAGAGGGCGCTTAGTATCTAAATTCCCAGTCAGAGCAAAACTCGTTGAATTTTAAAGCAATTGTGTAATTGAAAAATAACTGAAGCGCCATCTTATCGTAAAGCGCCTGCGCCCGAGGGCGCTAAAAGCTATGCCAAAATCCTAATACTTAACGAAACATCGTGACATCAACCCTAAAATATACATGTAGATAATTATGAAACAATGTATTCGATCGTATTTTATGTACATTGAAAGGCAACTCATTTCACCTTCGAATAGCACATGCGAAATAAAGAACGCCGATCAATAATAGCACCGTCTCGAGGCATTTTCGACAATATCTTAAGCGGTAATCCAATCAATAATTATGTGCGATCAATCAAATAAATATGGAGTTTTCTTGGTATTTAAAATTGTATGTATCTGTATTGAAAACTTATTGATAAGATAAGTATGTAAAGAACAACGAAAAAGACCAAACTCGTAAGCGTAGACATGGTCGTAACATGCTAGACCGAACGCAGATATTAAAAGATATATCCATTTTACTATGTCAAGCAGACTAAAACGTCGGAAATATGTTCCTGCCATAATAAAAGAATGGCAAAATTAACGATTTTACAAGCCTTACACGCGTTCTCTCTCTAGTTCCCGTAACCCCTGCCACGGGGAGAAAAAGTTCATCCGATTCAAAACAACGATTGCAAGTGGACCTACGATTTAAAGTGGATTTCGAAACACTGGCATTGTCTCTGTAACCCCCATGACCTTTTTATCGCAATCTGTTGAAAGCAGAACCAAAGCCGTCGTAGAGTACCATAAATTTTACTAATTTAACATTAGGACGTCTTACGATTCCGAGAGAGACTATTAATTAAAGCCAATTTAAGGGGGTATTTTGTAGTGTGACTGTTGAAAAAAATCAATTCTTTTATACTTACATTTTTGTATTTTGAAAACCTTTAGGAACATGTTCGAAAAAGGGTTTTGGAAAATTCGTTGAATTAGGAAAGTTATAGAACTTAAAATTTTGACGCGCATGGAAAGTTGCTTCGGTGTAATTATATTCCAAAACTTCAAAGCCGTGTTTCTCGAAACCACGTTTTTCAAATCAGTGTCCACTATATGTCGAGTTCTACTGAAGCGATTTACTATAAACTTTTACAGCACCTACAGCAATTATACTGCTGCTATGATTAGTAGCGCAATTGTGTTAATACATTGTTCTGTTTTTTGACAAGCATATAAATAAAAAAAACCGTAATCGCACTTTTTTCTTCATAACTGCATAACTTTTGTAACTTTCAATGTTTTAAACTCTCGGCGCTATGGACGATAGCTAATAAATTAACAATTTATAACAATCGTGATCACCGTTTATACCTGTGCTGTGGACCTGAAAACTTTCAAGCGCCTTCGGGGCCCTTGTTTTTGTTTTTCAATAAATTGAATTTATTCTTGTATAAAAAGGTTGAATAAAATATCTGAAAATAATTTCTTGTATTTATACCCAGAAAATCGGCTCTCGCTACGAAATACCCCCTTCACATCCATTCCATTACAAAGACACCCGCGATAAAGTTGTATGACATCAGCATATAAATGTATTTTAGCGTGCGTTACGTCATTTGTTAGGCCATTAGCATATCAAATAAATAATAATGGTTCGGTGATAGGCCCCTGCGGAACATGTCTTGTCAGTATTAGTTGACTAGATATTGTTGGTCCCATTTGCACATTTTGCGATATATTGATAATTAACTTTCCATTAACCCTGTGGTAGATGTTGAAAATCCAAGCTGAACTATAAATTTGGAAAACAAGATTTTATGCTCAACTCGTTCGAACGCGTTAGAGAAGTCAATTAGTACTTGTACTTGTATTGTTTTTATATCATTGTAAATTGACGTGTGAATATCCGATTTAGTAGAGAATTCTTATAAATATGACCATTTCGAAGATAGCTGTTTGCATATAAACAAGCAGTATTCCATAGAGTAGAACAATAGGAACAAGTTAAACAAGAATTAAATAAATAAGTTATAGGTTGATAATTTTAAGAAATCTGGAATCTATTGCAGGCATATCAAACTCATATGTTATTACGGGCTACATGATGCAGGTTTTCAATGTTCAAAATTACGATGTTCCTCTTACTTACTTACGATGTTCCTTCTTACTCATTGTTCTTGAAGTTTGATTATATTTTAAAAAGTCTCGGCGGTCCGCAACTGTATGTATTGGTGGGCCGCTTGTTTAACATATCTTTTCTATTGTATCTTTCTCCGACCCATATCTCGTTAATTTCTCTATAATTGCTTTGTCGGTAAGTTAGGACCGAAATTCAGTAAGTAATAAATTTTTTCTGCATCTTCTTGGTAACTCTGTTTCGGACTAGCTTATAGCGACGCAAACCGTCCAGGCGTACACTGACGGTACACATTCAGAAATCATGTTACGAACTAAGGACAGCCAGTCCAAGTACTACGAACTCGCAAAGCGACGTATTTATTTGGATAAATATTTTATGTATTCATTTAAAAGGTTTACTTGTATATTTATGTTTGAAGAACCATACAAACTATTCCATGAAGTTGCGTTACATTCATCCAAAAGTTCTGAACATTTTATGAATTTTGCAATCAATCATATTTGAAATTCGTTGGTCGCACGACACTAGGTAATCAATATATTTTTACTATTAGGATTCTTTTCTTTCTCTTTCTATTCGTTGATAGCCGAACATTTGTTGGATTAGGCAATATTTTCAAGTAATTTACACACTACATCTAATTTTTTAGAAAAAATTTCTTTAAAAAAGTCAACATGACATAACGATTTCTTCTCAAAATTATTGGAATACATCGTTCGAACTTCTACGTATTTGTTAAATATTTTAAGATCTGTCACAACAATAATTTTACATAAATCTATCGCGAACTGATAGATTATGTTAACGTACTGCTCCTTAAAATCCGATAAATTGTTTGTTAATTGACGTTAATGTTTACTTTCAACTTCAACACAAATCGACCGAATCAACGCCATGAGCTACATAACGCTTCGATTTCTCTAAATGAATCTATTAATATGCTGGCGAAGGGTTCAGAATGTACTTAAATCCCTCTAAATATGGTAAAGCATAAACGCTGACGAAGTCATAGTTTCATAAACTTTTCGTAAACGATGTGCCTTCGGCGTAACACAAACGAGTCATTAATGTGCCTTTGAATCAAAGAGAACTTAAACACAACTGCAAAAAGTTTCGTATGATGCTTCACAAGTTGTGCGGCATAGGTTCATTGGTTAAGTTCAAGCGTTATGTTAGTAACATGGGTTTAACTTAATGGTAATGAAACGCTAAGGGCATTTCTAGCGGCATGCAAAAGCATCGTGTGATGACGTTTACACAATTCTTTTTGAGGATTCTCGCTGTCAAAACTTTTACACGTGAAGTGAGGCCTCAACTTCATATCAGAGCTTAATATTTTGAATGTAAAGCTCTTAAAACGAACACTGTCTATTAATTGTAAAGACATTATTCAAAGGAATTTGATAATATCATTGGACACTTCCACGTTGGGTATAATAGTGGAATGTATAAGATCTCAAATTGGTATAACATCAAAAATATGATCAAGCTAAATTTTGAAATAATGCTTTTGTGATAGTGATGTCCTTTTTCCTTCGACGTATTAAAAAGAAAATCAATCATCTCTCAGGCCAGGGCTACACGAGCTTTAAAATGATCGCGCACCCATGATTAAAAAGTTGTGACACGAGCGGCATTTACACTGCTCAGTTGGAAAGTGTATTGGTAATTTTTGTTAGCTTATAAGTTAGAATTATATTTTTATTTAAAATAAATGTTTAAAATATTATGTTAATTTCTATATTGTATTACAAAACGTTAAATAAGAAAAAAAGCCAACATTTCACAAAATCCAAGCTTGTTTGTGAAGTGCTGAGACAGTTATGCATTTCTGATACATTTAACTTATAAAACAATATGTGCTTCTTCTTATTACTATTATTTAAACAATTTAACTTAATTTTCATAATATTGCTTATAAATTCCAATTCAAAGAATCAGTAAAAGTGAATGGAATGATCTAAAAATCTATGTATTACCTCTAGCCTATGCATATGTACCATATATGGTAATACTAAGGTACTTATGAAAAACATTCAATACGTCTTTTTGTGCATTTTCGGAAAACATTCATTAAAAATATTAGGATTTCTAAAGAAAAAATGTTATTGTTATTTTATTTTATAATTATTTATATACAATTTCGGACAGCTGACTATACGTTAAGGCGGTACTATACTTTGGGCGCTCCAAAAAAGGCCATATTTATGAATTTTTTATGAGATTATGAATGAAGATATTAATGTAGGGTTTGTTAGGCTTAATAAATATACTCTTCAAATACATTTAAAAAATTTTTATTATATATTTTATGTAATTTTAATGCACAAAAACACCATTTGAATACAATGCTTCGATTAGTAGGCGCTGGTGTAGAAATTTTAAAATGGGCCATCCAAAACAGAAAAATTTTAAATTTTTAAATTTAATATATCACAAGCAACCGACTGTATCATATTTATTTTAATCTTAATACAAGTTATTACATAATAATACTACAATTACGAGCTATAACATAATACTTACACTACAAGCTATCATAAATGATGACATAATAAATAAATAGTAAATTATTATTATTATTATAATTATAGGGATTATTTTTCTCAAGGACTGGGAGTGCTTTCTTTTGAATTTAAGAGAAGGTGCACCAGCCCTGAATTTACTTCACTTTACTGATTTTAGTTAAAACACTGATTTTAATAGAATGCAATACTTTTTGGCTTTAATAAACTTTAACAGATTTTTGATATAATGTCTAAAGGTGCGACTCAGGAGGCCTTACCTCTGGTGGGGGGATCACTCCTGGTTGGATAAAAGTTACACTCTCTGTCCTCTATACTTACCATCAGCTATATTTATATCGATTTTCCCTCGAAAATCGCTAACCTCGTCATTTTCCCGATC
Source organism: Leptarthrus brevirostris (assembly GCA_964036015.1). Taxonomy (NCBI): domain Eukaryota; kingdom Metazoa; phylum Arthropoda; class Insecta; order Diptera; family Asilidae; genus Leptarthrus; species Leptarthrus brevirostris. Next base: position 101,285,464 of record OZ038372.1, on the reverse strand, counting down.
AATCAAATTTTTCGTTCAAATCAAATCAATACATAACGTGTCGATATGTAAAAGAAATTCTTTCGTTGTCAAGTACCTTGAACTGTAACATTGTACGGAATTTGTTTATATTCGCATTTATGCCTGCTTGAATTTTAAGTGACAGAGTTGAGGAAAATTGGATGTAATTTGAGGAGGTAATTATTTGCTTTAATTTATGACATAGATTTGAGGAAAGTTGAATGTAATTTGAGGATTTGTTTTGATAATTATTTTAGATTTACTTTGGGTTTATTTAAGTGAAATGCTGGTTTCTGGATTTTAGAAATGTAAAGCGAACATATGTGAGATATAAATAGTGATCTCGAGATATTGTAAATGATTTGAGATAAATTCTGGAAAAAAGGGACAAACCTGAGATCTTGAGATTGCGAGAGTGGACAAAGGGCAAACATTTGTAAAGATAATGCTAGCGTTTTGAGTTCGCGTTTAATGTTAAATTATGTGGAGAAGGTTAACGAGTAAAACTTTCGTGAATGAAATAATGAATGTAGGAATCATGGTGGTTATTCTGAGGTAGTCATTCAAGATTAAATATAGCTAATAGTAGAGGAAATTTTTAAAAGTTAATACCATTAATTTTTGTAACATACATATATCTATTAAATTAACATAGAATATATAAATTTTTTTTGCTCTACTTGTCTGATATAATTTTTATGTGTACATAGAAATTTATATAAAAATATTGGTCACATAATATATATATAATAATGTAAAAAAAATTCGTATAATAATATAGCCTAAGAGAAATTCTAAAAGAAATTCGTGTAATAATACAGTCTAAAGGACATTAGTATATTGATTACATATCGGTTTATAAATTTTTCGTAAGATAATTAATCTACTTATCTTATTACATTTTAACGTATCGTAATTTTTAACGTTGACTCACTTCGCGCATAAAGAGTGCCTGATCATATTTTCGTTTTAAAATTTAGTGCCAGATGGGCTTCTACTTATCGTTCAGCGTTAATGTTCAATCGGATCTTGGCTCTGTTGTTTTTTGTAGGTTAATGGTATTTTTGGACCTGGCACAACATTTCTTGGGGTATTTTCTCAAGGCAAATATAATTATTAGAATGACTGCGGCTAGCAAGAGATAGCTTATTGTGTAATGATGGATACTGTTTATGAATGTTCGATAAACCATTTTCTTCTTGGGTTAGTTGTGTTTTAATGGATTCACTCAATTTCTGTAGATCATAATATTTAATTACTCTGGGTGGCATATGTGACAGTTTTTCTTCGGGAGTAGGAATTGATAATGTAATATTGGTTGAAGCCTGAACTGTGGGTAGGTAATGGTTATTAAGCTCTGATTGTCGGATGTTATGCGCATGTATAGTCAATTCTTTAGCTTTTAGGTAACATCCTTCTTTTAGTTTAAGGATACCTGATCGTTCTAGGGGGTATGTCGTGATAGAAGTACCGCAAATGACATCTGTGGTGATTACTTTATCCAATATGAATATCCAATAATCTGGTTGTGATAATTGGATCCAGTAATTTGCTTTTGGTAAGTTATGAGTTTCAAAATTTTGGGGAAGAACTTTTGCATGCTGCAGGAGTTCTATTTCGCTTATCGTGTTGGTTGCATGTGCATTAAAAATCAGATGTATGATACGGCAGAGGTTGCTTCTTAAGTTCAAGTTTACAAAATTTTCAAAATTTTGGGGAAGAACTTTTGCATGTTGCAGGAGTTCTATTTCGCTTATCGTGTTGGTTGCATGTGTATTAAAAATCGGATGTATGATACGGCAGAGGTAGCTTCTTAAGTTTTGCGTGAGGTAATGTCCTATATCGAAATTATTAAGTGTGTAGTAATGTTCACGTTGGAGATCAACAACTAGGTATTCTGAAGAGGGTTTGACGTAAATGAAATTGTTGTAACGAGGATTAGGCAGAGGTATAATTTTGAGGAGTTGATATGGTTCTTTAAAGGTAATTGGAATCTTTAGTTCGAAAATTATTTTATTATTCACGAAAGCTGTACTGAAATGGCTAATTTGGTAGAGTTTAAGAACTTTACTTTCCTTATTATCAATGGGCAACGTGAAAGTACTGGGTATGGATTTTTGAATGCTAGTCACCAGATCTTGCATTTGCTTGGGTGTTATTATGGATGGGTGAGGTTTTCCATGCTTGACGTCAGTTATTAGGTTGATGAGGGTGTTTTGTGCGTTTTGATGACGAAAAGTATAATTGAAGTCAGAGAGACCAAATTTTCGAGTTCTAGGTTTAATGTCTGTATAGTTATTTTGCGTGTTATGTAGTTTATAGTTGAATTTAGTTTGTCAAGTTTATTATCTATGTGCAGAAATTGGTTAATTAGGTCAGTTCTAGTTCGATTAAAAATGTTTGTAGTAGTTTCCAAGATGGTGGTATGATTTTTGATTAAATTTAATAGATAGTCCGGTTTGGATAAAGTTTGTATATTTCCTCATTATATGCCTTTGCGTCTTCTTCACTAACAGTACCAAACAATGTTTTACTTAGTGTTCCAATAGCATTAAAAGGTCCTCGTTTTGTTCGAGTAGGTTCGAACAAGAGGAGATTTTCTTTTTGTTCTATATCCTTCATTACTATATTTATTATTTGAGTGATACCTTTACAGGAGAATAATTCTGTGTGATATTTATATAATTGATCACATATTTTTTTCTATTTCATCACTGTATTGCAGTAACTTATTATATTCATTGTGTAGATTGTCCAAATTATAAAAAATGATTACCTTCCATTCGTTACTATATAAACCGACTTTACCAATTTCCTCGAAATATACAGTAGCAGTGTTCTCGAAGGTAGTTATATTTACTTGTCCATTTACGCTGTTTGTTATTCTGATCCATATTAGTGCGTAGAAGTGGTACCTGTAATTTAAATTTAACTTACTAATCTATAAATGCTTTAAGGTTATTATTATGTACAGTTTTATTTTTCTGATTTATTCTTATTACGGAGTTCTCCGTGGATTTTTGGATTGGTAATTTCATACGGCCCAATCCATAAAGGGGCGAATTTATTTTTTCTTGTTTGATTTTTTAACAAGACTTTTTGTCCTATATTGAAATGTTTTGGTTGGGTGTATTTATAGTTGTATGACAATTTTGGATCTGATTTCAAATGAGTGGGTATCTCGGGAGGAAACCCGTAGAGAAGCTCGTATGGTGAATAACCGGTGCTTGTATGCGGAGTAGTATTATATACGTACATCGCAAACGGGATCCAAGTGTCCCAAGTTAATATATCTCGATTAACATAATGCCGTAAATATTCGGCTAAAGTTCAATGACTTCGTTCTAGAGCCCCGTTAGTTTGTGGATGATATGCAGTCGTTCGAAGTTTACGTATTTTTAGCAATTTGAATACTTGTGAAAACATATCACTTAAAAAGTTTTGCCCCTGATCGGTCAGCACCGATCCAGGAACTCCATGGCGACATACTATATTTGTTACAAATGTCTCTGCGACAGTACGGGATTCGGCATTTACAAGCGGCACTGGTTCGGAATATTTAGTTAGATCGTCCAAAAAGGTTAGTATGTATTTGTTACCTGTATAACTTATGGGTAATGGTTCTACTATATCCAGGGCGATTTTTTCCAAGGGTCTCGAGCTTGTGGTCGTAACTTTCATGGGGACTCTAGGGTTCTTATTTAACTTATTAATTTTGCATGAGCGGCACCTTTTAATGTACTCCTTTACATCGGTGTTTAAACCGGGCCAATCAAATGCTATGCGAATCCTTTGTATAGTCCTGTCAATTCCCTGATGCCCTCCTATAGGTGAATTATGAAATATTTCTATAATTTCTTCTATTTGGGCACGATTCTCCGGTTCCTTTATCAGGGGCAGGTATAGGGTTGGTTGCACGTTTATACCTTTAAATGCAAAACTAATCAAATTTTTTAATTCAGTTCTATTATTCGGCTGCAACGTGGGGACTGACATACTAATGTTCAGTAAATTATTGCTTTGACAATAGTCAGTCAGCTTTTTTAGAACGAGCAATGTTACATTGTATTCGGCTTCTGTACTCATTGGAATAGGGATTCTTAGAATAATATAAGTTTGTTTGTAAACTTTTCTAATGATGAAATTATCTTTCTGAATTGATTATTTAAAGTTGGGAATAATCTCGGCTAAAACACTTTCAGTATTACTGGAGTCAAGACTCGATAAGATGAATATTTTAGGATTAATACTTTTAAGACTTAATAAGGAATTTTCATTTTCTAATATAGGGTTATCATTTGCTTGTACGTAATGAAGAAAATCTTTGAAACGATTGCAATCCTCGGGCTTGCTGGTATCTGATTGCTCTTTGAGTTTAGCTTGTCTCCTGGTAATTACATTAATGGTATTATCTGTATGATTATTTTCAGTTGATTATTTTCAGTTTTATCATGCTTTTATTATCAATTTTATCATTATCTCTGAGTACATAAGAGTCGTCTAAAAAGTTAAATTTTAGGTATTTCTCAGGGTAATTAATTTCACAATTGTATTTTTTTTAAAAAATCGTTCCCTAGCAATCCATCAAATTGAAAATTGATGCTTTCGGGTATTAATTGAAATTGATGTTTTAAGAATAATGTTTTATCAGTATTGTTCACAACTAGATCTCCATAAGATGTGCATACAGAGGTAATAAGATCACCGGTTAGGGTAGTGAGTGAACACCTTTGATCAGTATTTACCAGGCAATTATCTTTTGTGGATTCTAGTTTATGCAGACTGATTTCTGCTCCCGTGTCTATTAAAAATTTCGTATCTGCTTTTCCAGAAATAGAAAGCGGTAAGGATAATGTAAAAGAGTTATTTTTTGTACTTATTGGTACTTTAATCGAAAAATTGGAATTTAGTGGTAATATTGTCTGGGGTGGACGTCGGCTGCAGTTAATATCTCGCGGGAACTGGAGCCGGCTTCCTCTTCCCGCGATATTTCGTTTTCCGAAAATGCTGTCACTTGCTTAAGCTGCCGAACATTGCTGAAATGGGGTGTTTTATTAGCAGTGTTAGGCCTGTGGGGAGAAAAGCGAGGTGCTTCTTGATAAGGGGTAATGATCGAACCATTGGAATTCTGGTTAGGATAATTAAATCTATTGGCTGGTGTGAAATTGGTTCCGTAGCGATTTGTTTTAGGAATGGGGTCTCGGCCTTGCATTTGTTCATAATTAAGCCTCGTTCTACATTCCCGAATATGTTGATTTGGGTTTTTGCAATAGGCACAAATTATCCTACTGATTTCTCTTTTAATGGGTGGTTTGATACCAAAAGTCGGTAGAATTCTTCTTTGGAAACAATTATTTTTGTTGTGCCCTCTCTTATGGCAAATTTCACACGTATTATTGTTAGGAGGAGTATAAAATGAGGGTTTTTCTGATATTCTTTCTGCATGTTCTAAAATGAAAGTAACTAGAGAGTGAAGACTAGTTTCGTTCTTTGATTTAGCTAACACTCGTAGCTGTTCATTTCGAATACCATCTTCGAAAACGCGAATAGCATTTTTCTCGTTTTCGCTAAAGAGATAGGCACGAGCCACTTCGGCTTCCCTTTTGGAATACGTTACACCATTTAACTCTGCCAGAGCCTTTGTTACGTTCAAAGAAAACTCTTTAATAGGTCCCTGTCTCAATTTAAAGAGTTGGTTTTGCACTGAGATACGGGGTCGTGTTTGGATAAATTGAGCTTTAACCTGATCTTTAAAGTCTTCCCAAGAGTTTATCTCCTGATATTTAAAAAGATCATAAGCGGCTCCCGTTGTTCTTAATAGATTCAAGAACAATTTGGTGTCTGCGGGTGATTTTGCAACAGCAAAAAGTGAATCACAACATGAGATGAAGTTATGCACTTCATTAGGATTACCATCAAATTCAGGTATCAAATGTTTCGCGTCTAATATTGATATCCGTAATTCGGTGGTATTAGCAGATGTAGGCTCAGGATAAGCCATGGCTAAACGGGTTTGAAATCTAGTTAGCACCAGTGTGAAAGATGTATAGGGTACACGACAGAGCTTTTAATCGTTTTACACAGCAACTTATCGACAAAATAAAAAAAATGCACGTACGGCACAATTCAAGCGAAGGATCAATTTTCACTTTTTTTCACTTATTACTTAGAAACAATTGTATATGGACATGCATATATATAAATGATTGGTTGGATTTTATAAGAACATTTTAGGTATATATATATTTTTTTTCAACTTAATTAAAAACAATAATAGTATATATTTATGCATAAAAAAATTTAAATGACATTTTATATAAAAAAAATTAATTAAATTTGACGCTACCTTATAAAACTTTTTAGTTGACTTACTTTTGTAGTCGCAGCACAGCTAAACGTTTTTTCATAGCAATATATTCGCTGAAGTCGGCTGTCTCATCCTCTGGTCCGGCGGGTTCCAGATATTTGGCCAGTTTTTCCTCTATAGATGCAATTTCCGCTTGGGGATCCATTGAGTAGATTTTTCCTCGTAGTTTCTGTTAGAGGTTTGCAGTGTCTTGGGTTTCCTGCCTTGCAAAGTTTCTCTTTGTGTTGGAGATGCCTATTATTTCAGGACAATCTCATCGATGGGCAACCCCTGAGCACCTGGCTGAGGTTTACCTTTTTGGGGATCTTTGAAATTTTCGAGATCCCACCGCTGCCACCAATTGTTCTGGGATTATTTTTCCCAAGGACTGGGAGTGCTTTCTTTTGAATTTAAGAGAAGGTGCACCAGCCCTGAATTTACTTCACTTTACTTGATTTTAATAAAACACTGATTTTAGTTAAAACACTGATTTTAATAGAATGCAATACTTTTTGGCTTACATAAACTTTAACAGATTTTTGATATAATGTCTAAAGGTGCGACTCAGTAGGCCTTACCTCTGGTGGGGGGATCACTCCTGGTCGGATAAGAGTTACACTCTCTGTCCTCTATACTTACCAGCTATATTTTCCCTCGAAAATCGCTAACCTCGTCACTTTCCCGACCAATCAAATTTTTCGTTCAAATCAAATCAATACATAACGTGTCGTTATGTAAAAGAAATTCTTTCGTTGTCAAGATCAAAGAAAGTCACCCGAGTTCAAGTACCTTGAACTGTAACATTTTAAGTGACAGAGTTGAGGAAAATTGGATGTAATTTGAGGAGGTGAGTAATTATTTGCTATTAATGCTAGCGTTTTGAGATCGCGTTAATGTGGTTTGTTTGTGTAGGTGACCATATCTGGCTGGCATATTCAAGGAGAGGTCTAACGAAGGAGATATAGAGAGATTTGGAAACATAAGGATTGGAGAACTCTCTGGACCAGCGCTTCACAAACCCTAGCGCGGAGTTAGCTCTGTTAATTATGCTGTCAATGTGGGAACGGAAATTGGGTTCACTTTCACAGATCATTCCTTGGTCACACAAAGAGGTAACGATAGGGACTAGTACGTCGGTAAGCATGTAGACTCTCGGGGTGGAGGTAAGACGCTTGCGGAAATAAGAGATGGACTGGCATTTGGAGACATTGAGTTCAAGAAAGTTGTTCATGCACCATGTGGTGAAGGAATCGAGATCCTTTTGCAGGAGAAGAGAGTCGGTTGTGGAGGAGATATGTTTCATTATTTTCATGTCATCAACATAAATGGACAGCTCTGAATGATTGATGATACATTCAACATCATTTATTGTAAGGATGAAAATTAATGGACCGAGGTGGCTGCTCTGGGGGACGCCGGAACGAGCGACAATATGGTTAGAAATTGATGAGCTGAAAAGAACATTGTACCGATGGTTGTCGAGGTAGGATTGAATCCAGGAGATGAATCGGGAGGGGAAGCCTAGGCGATCAAGTTTGAACAAGATTACATTATGGGAGATCTTGTCGAAGGCTTTACTAAAATCGGTGGCGATAACCTCAACATCTTTACCGTTTTCCAGGGCACATAGTGTTTTGGAGACGAAGTCAGTAAGGTTGGTGGTTTTAGATCTTCCTTTGAGGAAGCCATGCTGGGAGAGGGAGAAGATAGACTTACAGTGGAAGAACATGAAATCATAGACCAATTTTTCGAATAGTTTAGGTATGGATGATAATTTAGCGATGGGTCTGTAGTTGAACACATCGTTCTTGCAACCTTTTTTGAAGATGGGAATAATGTATGGGTTTTTCCATAAATGAGGGAAAACCCCCTGAGTGACCGAGAGGCGGAAAAGCAGGGTTAGGGGTTGAATTAGATGCATGGCACACTTTTTCAGAACGATGGCCGGAATGCCGTCAGGGCCTGGGTTCAAGTCGTCCTCAAGCCCGTTGATACTGGCGTCGATTAGTTCGGGATCAGGGTCGAAAGAAGTAAACGACGTTTGAGTGCATTTGTCCAAGAATAAAAAGTAGTTAAGGTCAGGTTGTAGGGAATTGTCCCTGAAAGATTTACTGAAGAAGTGTGCAAAGAGGTTGGCGATAACGTTAGGATCAGACGAAGAGATATTTTCAAGTTTTAGGGTAGAGGGGTAACCATTGGATTTCTTCTTAGAATTAATAAAGTTATAAAAATGCTTGGGGTCGGATATGAGGCTAGTTTCCATCCGTTGGAGGTTCTCATAGTAGAGGATATCACAACGTTCAGAAAAAGAGATATAAGCAGATAGAATAGTCAGACTCAGTCTGGGATAGAAGAAAAGTTTGCCAATGTTTATTTCTCGTGTTGCGGAGAGAGCATAATTCTTTGTCGTACCATACGGGGGATGAGGAGTAGGTTTTACGAGGAAAAAGGGGGAAAGATTGTGTAAGACAAGCGTGTATTTCTGAATAGAACGCCTCTAAAGCAACGTTAACTGGAAGATGAGAAGCTTGAAAGTGCATGAAGGTGTTCGTAGGAGAAAACAAGGAGCAGGGGAAGATGGTGACGGTCGAGGGAGGAGAGGTGATGGTTGCTTTCCGCGACAGCCGAGTTAACTGGGTCTGAAGAAAAGATTAAGTCTAATTGTTTGTCCAGAAATTTCCTGACTCCACTTACTTGAAAGAGACCAGAAACGGAGAGCTGATCGGTAAAAAAGGCTTCTTTGGCCGAAGATGCGTTAAGGGGGACAAAGTGAGAAGAGTCCTCAGACAATGACCATTGAATTCGGGGGAGGTTAGAGTCACCCAATAAAATAAATTTATCGGAGACGTTAGCGTTCTCAAGAAGAAGATGGGAAATGCGGCGAGAACTGACGTACGCAGCATAGGTGGATTGATCTTCTGAAACCTTATGGGAAGAGATATTGAATGATTCATGGCACTTAGTGAAAAGTTGGTGTAAGACGTTTGGGTCTGTGGGCATGCCTTCTTGGTGTATACTTAACATGACGTTGGTGCTGGTTTTACCATCAATACAGACGGAATTCGGTTTGTCGTGCAGGTAGGCTAGAAATAAACGAACGACTTCATAAATTCGGCGGTCCCGTAAACGGGACAAGAGGTATCGTCCATCGTTGGAATCCGCAGAGCGCAAAGTCAATTTAACTGTAGGTGGGATTAGGGAATCGATAAATGAGTGATGTTGGGATGAAGTAGTTTTGGTTAGCGGAATGGGCGAATTAGTGGAGGTAGAAGTAGTTTGATATGGGGCGATATTGAAGGAGGATGATGGCTTGTAATTAAGTGGGCATGCGGAGGAAGTAGCGGGTGCCAGGTTTGCTGTATACAGTGGAGAGGTGGGGCAGACGGAAATCGAAGCAGAGGTGGTGGGGTGGTCGGCAAATGATGGCTTGTGGTAAGGTGGACACACGGAAGAAGGTGGGAGTGCATGGTTAGGTGGGTGCGCTGGATGTACAGAAATTAAATCAGTGGTGGTAGGGTTGACAGCTGGGATGGAAGTGTTCGAGGGTTTCGGTGTAAGTGCAACCGAGGGGTTAAGAGTGTGAGTATATATAAAGTTAGGATACTTGACTGGGGTACTTAGATTAAAGTTTGGAAATACTCCCATTTTTAGCTGCCAATTGGAGTAGGGATCAATAGGTTTAGGGCTAAAGGTGAGACGTGCGGAAGAGCGATGAGAGGTTATGTTATTACTAGTGCTAATGTTCTTACCATTAGGCTGAATACTAAATTTAGGTATGGGAGAAGGACGTTTGGAATTACCTTTGGGATAGTTAGTAGGATTTGGTTTATTAGTATTTAATTTAGGGTTAGATGCAGAGGGCTTAGGGTTAAACTTAACATACTTCCTAGTCCACTTGGAAATTTCGATAGTCCCGAGAGTGAAGATTTTGCTGGAGGAGTTACTGATGAGCCACACATACTTATTCGGGATGGAGATCTTGAAGTTGCTGAATTTCATTGCGTCCGAGAGTAACTTCAGGCAGCTAACGGGGATGGAATGGAGTATGGTCGCTTGATGAAGATGAGTATTTACTGCCTAGTATTTTAAGTCTTTGTTCCCATTCCGATAAAGTCCATGTGGTGCCAAATTTTTTAACCGTAGATGCGGTGGAAGTGGACTGGGATGACACTGGTTAAGAGACATTGATTATAACACCAGCACCCGTCGCCATGTCGGGCTCGACCGGACCAACAGTAGCATCAACATATGGAGCAGGCTGCGCTAAGGAGGAATGCGGGTTTGTAGGAACCAATTTCTCGGTTGATCGAGGTGGAGCTGCAGATGATGAATCCCGGAGAGTGGGATAGTTCCTATTCGGAGATGAAGAAGCAGCGTCTAAACCAGAAGTGGCTATGGCGTCAGACAGATGAGAAGAAGAAGAAGCTCCTGATATCAGAGGCAACTGAGCCAATGAGTTCAAAGTTTCTCCCAATGGCTGTAGAACACGAATCTAGGTCCTGCTTGATGTGCCGGACACCGCGCCGAATGTCATCTATGACAGGCATTATTTACTCAGCAGATTGGCCGATGGAGGGCGATGGTGAACCAGACGCAGTTTGCATTATCCGGAGGTCATTCAAGGAAGCGACCAGCCCGCTAAACTTTGAAGATACCTCGTAAATCTTGTTGGATAGCAGCGACAAATCCCTGCTTAAAACTTCAGCGATATGAAGCAGCTTGTCCAGTTTTGAATTTAAACCGGCGTAGTCATCGGACTGAACTAGGATTTTTGATATACTTCATACTTGTTTTTTCACGGCTTTTTGTCATAAAATTAGTAGAAGTCAAAATTTTTAAATAATTGTAGTTCAGCCGGTTGTTATAGGTTTGCAGAATATGTGGTTAAAATTTTACAATAAGCGGTTCAGTAGTTTCGGAAAGTTTTGCAACAATGTGCCGCCGTGTCTTGCTTCCCAAAAATCTTTAAAGCGGTTGCGAAAGCAAATAAAATTAAAAAATTTCAAAGTGCGAGTGCCATCTTGCCGAAGCGAAGCTTTTATGCTCTATTTGGAAGCACAGTCTGGTGAGTCCGTTCCTTTTAAATATCTTTTATTTACATCCAACATTCAATGTAGTACAATCGTGCTGCATTGAATGCGTTTAACGTTTCTCCACTGCTGAGCATTTGGCTGCCTTTGTCGAGATCAAAGTTCAGCACAGCCGGCATAACACTGCTGCTGGCATTGTTCTCACAGAGGCGGCTTAGCTTCGCATTTGTGGATCCCGTTCGTCAGTCCTTGTGTTTGTGTACTTTTTTGTTTTGGGCCAATTAAGACCGGGAGGATGCAAAAATTTTTATTTAATTTTTGCAACATTCGTGGCTTGAAAAGTAACCATTTTTCGGTTTACTGCCACTTGATCGCGGAAAATCCGGCAGTTTTTGCACTAAGCGAAACCAAGGTTGTTTCCGATTCTGATATTAATCAGTATCACATCCCTGGTTTTCACTTAGTGCCACTGTTCTCTCCTCAGAGGGGAATCGCGGTTTATGTTAGAAAAGATGTGCCATTCTCCCTTCTCCCTCAATTTTCTTCTACTAATCCAGAATTTAATTATGTCTGGATTAGATTTAAACTCTATCGGCACATCATTCATTTTTGTTTTTCATACCGCAGCCCGAATATGTCTGACACTGACACTGTGTGCTCCTTCGCAGGAACGAAATATTTTTCTGGGCCTATTGGGTCACAATTATCTCAATAGACTTGTTGTGTTATTTGGCAACCGTTGGGTTTTGTAGAATCTAAAGTAATACAAATTTTAGAATGACATTTTTAGGAAAGGTTCTTAAGAGGTCAGTTATTTGAAAAGTAGACATTTGGGAGACAACTCTTGACGGAAGGTGGCTGTCCGGTTGAGTATTATGACCGTGAAGTCGCAGATCATGGCAATTTGCATGGGATCATATAAAGTTTGGCCGTTGAACTCTAGGTTCGAAATTATGTATGATTTTTTGTTGCTGTTATGCACCAGAATGGCAGTTCCGCCATGTCAAGTTTCTCTCAAGGTGTTTGTACGTACTTATATATGTATATGTAAATATAGATTACTATTTGTAATGTAGGCTACGTGATGAAAACGGAATCAAGTTGTGCAATGCGCATGTACCGCATTTCGGAAACTGGAAAAACCTCACTGCCGTATGAAATCAAGGCCAACTCGAACCCTTGAAGTGATGAGTGTAAATAAGTGAAGTGAAACGGTATATTGTGAAAGAAAAGTTGTCAAGAAAATTAAGAAACGAATTAACCAGTGAAGTGAATAAAAACTGTAAATATTTGTGAAATATTTAGTGTCTTAATTATAATATAAGTGTCTTAATTAATCCGTCGAGCCCGAAGAGTCTATTTACGTCAGAAATGGGATTAATTAAGAAAGACTAAAAGGTGAACATAGAAAAAAAGTGTGATTGTCAAATTGAAGTGAAATAGTGCAGTCAATCTGAAAATGAACGATATGAATCAAATGTGTCCTGGTAGCGTTACTACAAGAAGCTATGGAACACAAAGGAAAGGATCCAGAGGCTTTTGCTTTCTAGCTAGAAGAAGAAAAATAATATACTCCAAGCATGACAGATCTTTTAATGCCCTCTAGAAAAAGAACTCATTAATGGCAGCACAGAGAGCATCGGTGGTATCGTCGACGGCCGAGTTAAAAGCATCAATAGAAAAACAGAAATTGTCGACGGCCAAGTTAAAAGCAGCAATGGAGGAACTGAAATCGTCGACGTTTGATTTAAAATCGTTAAAAGAACAAAAATCTTCGAGGGAAATCGTTGACGGAAGGATCCGTAACTGAGTTGAAGGCATCGCTGAAAGAACCGAAGTCATCAGTAGCGGAACTTAAAGTCTTCGTCGAAGAAGTGAAAGCTCAAATGGAAATTCTATGCAAAAACAGTTTGAAGATCTGGAGTTAACTGTAGAGAAGGAACTGGAGACCATAGTGAACTCTATCGAAGCCAACCTCGAAAGCCATATGGATAATAAAATAGGAAAGATAAAGTCAGATATTAAAAAGAGATTGGAAGAGGTGGACGTTTTTGGACAGCTCAATATAAAAGAAGCTACATAAATGTGAAATGGAACTGTTAATGAAAAAAAATTTCGAAGAAATCTGGACTGAACTACAGAGTGTCCAGAAACGTCATTCAGCAACCTTATCTACAGATGTCACTGTGAATAAAAGGCTTCATACTCGAACATTTAACGGCCACGCGGCTAGGCTGCTGTCAGAGTGCTCGCGAGAAGCTGAGCCTGTTCATGCGCCAAGCAATAAGAGAAGATGTCGGAGCATTTGGGACGCATCCACTAAATCGCAAAAGAAAGGAATATTGCGAATTTCATGACTTATACCGCGAATCAAGGAATTATGCCGATTAATTGTATGAGTACACACGAATGCCAATTGACACATTCGATAATATTTTGAGCGAAATTGAATTTAAACTCACCAAAAATTGGACAAATTTCATTAAAAGTCCTGTATTACCTTGTAAACACTCAGTAGCTCTCAGGTAACAAAACCATTTCTTAATTTAAAAAAAGTTTTTATACAATAACAGACAACAGCGTAAATCGTTGGAAATCGGTGTAGTAGTAAAAGTGCGGATGATAGGACGAAACTGTTGAACCGGAGTAGAGCGTTCCAATTGTTGGGGAGCGCTATATACATGTTTATATATAATACTTTGTATATCTATTCTGCACAGAAATTTCTGAGCTGATTCTAACTATCTAATGTGTGGCAGTAAAATATCAAAAAAAGATTCATCCCCGACCCTTTCATTTATTCGATTTTTTTCCTCCAACAATTTCAATTTTTGCTTTTCAATGCCTATTATTTCATCACTGTTGTTTAATGCGTGTAATGCATTATCAATTCAAAGTGGTGTAAACTATGGAAGCCAATTGGAACTCATCCTTCTCTGGTTGAAATAATAATTAAAAGTATTTGCGTGCTCCACAAAGCTATTGTCGATCGTGAGGGAAATAATAGATTATTAAGGGAAGCGGAAGAGTGAACAGATGAATAATAAAATAGTTTTAAAAAAAAATTGAACCGACTTCACAAAAAGCACTAAAAAGCTTAAAATAATTTTTAATTTTATATCTATTGCGACATTTGGAAGTCTGTGCAAGCAAACCAAACATTCCATAATCCACTTATTATTTCTAATAATCCATTAGGAATTTCAGCTAATATTGATAAAATTCCTTTCCATCCATATTTTACTTTTAAAGACATTGTAGGGTATCAACAGTATATTTATTAGGAGACTTAGATAATTTTATTCCTGCTAACCCCCTAGTAACACCAGAACATATTCAACCCGAATGAACATAACAGAAAAAGAACCATCCAAATCGGTCCACGCGTTAAAAAGTTAGGTTTAACCCCCCCCCCAACAAACCAACATTTTTTTTTCTCGCGGTATCAATCGGGGCACATACTCTACCCCACAGACAAAGGATTATCGAAATTGGTCCAAGCGTTACGAAATAAGACTACCTCTCCCCCTCCCAATTCCCCTTCCCGCACCATAGAACCAAATTAACCTCCTATAAGCAACAAGAACCATCCAAATTGGTTCACGCGTTACAAAGTTAGGTTTCACCCCCACCCCCCACCCAACATTTTTTTGACATGGTACCAATCGGTGAACATACTCTACCTAACAAAAAAAGAATCATCAAAATCAATTCATAATTGGCGGAATGATCGCGTAATAAACATACAAAAAAAAACATACAGTCGAATTGAGAACCTCCTCCTTTTTTGATGTCGGTTAAAAGAGCAAGAAATCAGAAGTTTCCAATAAGGCGACCTTAAAAACTGGCCGATTGATAAGAGATACATTTCGAGATTTTATATGTCGTAATCAATTACACTAACAATAAATTGTATTAAAACTTAGTTAGTAGTTTCATTCATTTTTCGACCAAAATTCTGTTGTGGTAACTTTTATTTTTCTGTTTCCACAGCACCGGACGAGAAAAAAAAATCACTTCGAATATAAAGAAAGGTCTACTTTGCATGTGCGAGAAAACACTACACAGCCAGTTTTCTCGCTGAAAATGTATGTGCATAGTTTTCTCGTGCAAGCTCTCGCACTGACCAGCTTCCAGCTCTGCTCTGCTTTTCGCGCGTACTCTGACAACAGCCTTAGAATTATGGTATGGCAACCAGCACTTCAGCGTTGCCAGACCGAGACTGTGGCGCTATGGTACAGAGCAGGCGAAATTATGGTAGTGTATGGTACGCCCACCTTGATCGATGAATGCGCGGAGAATTCGAATAAATGAATTGTTTTAATGTTTATTTAACCTAACCTGACCTAATTTGAAACCCCATAAATGACTAACAATATTTAAGGCTATAACAGTGCTCCATTTTAACTTGCAGAAAATTACTACCCCATTGAAAGTACTGATATCGTACGAAACAAATGTATTTGGATCTATCAACTCTCAGTACATTAATAAAAACGTGTGGTGTAGAAAATTAAAAATTGAAAAAAATTTATATATAGAAAAATATTTATTAAACATTAACATAACTTATCGCTGATACAGCAACAGCAAAATTTTGTATTCGTACCAGAATTTTCATGGTGTACCATGTCTGTAGAATTATGGTACGATGGTACGGATACGCCATGGAAATTCTGGTACGCATACCATAATTATGGTAAGTCTGGCAACGTTGCAGCACAGGAAGGGGTTTGCCATCTTCAGCTATGAACTTGAACACAGAAGCCTGGAGAGACATTGTTAGTTGATTTGTTACCGCATCAATACCCAGGTCAACCGTGGTCGTCCTAGATGCTGCACATGCAGCCAGAAGACTCTTGACCACTTTTCGTAAGTGCTGAACTGAAGATGCCCAAAGCGATGGAGGTGTTTCGTGAGAATGTCGATGGCGAAGGACTAATGAAGAGAGAAATGTGGTAAAATGAGAAGGAGTCAAGATTGTGCTCAAGAATTGCAAGATTTCAAGAAGGTAATGGAAACTTCACCAGAAGAAAGGATTTAGAAGTTCAAAATAGTGACATTGGGAAGTCAATTAATATCCCAACGGCTCATGCTGGAGAAGATTAGATTGTTCAAGTCCGACAGAAATTGAAGGATGCAAAAGAATGCAATCAAAGTGTACGTTTTCAACAAAAGTTGCTTTCATGGTGTAACGGGGATCTTCAGCTAAGCTACAGCTAACTGGAAGACAAATGTACAAATGTTAAAGCTAAGCTTAATTGTTTGATCGAAGAAGAGAAATCTGAGATCTGAGGGGCAGTTGCCAGAAGGTGCAGAGGCCAATGTAAGATTACTGAAACAGAAGAACTGCAGAAAGACCGTGCAGGATGAAAGCTGTTCGGGATGAACAGTTCAGTGTAACGTGCACGGGGTAGGCTACGAGAAAGGAAATATCGAACCGTGTAATACGCATGCCCCAGCTCGCTGGAACTCAAGGCAAGGAAATGTCAAAATAAGGAAGTCAAATAAATAACTGTATTAATTAATCCGTTGAGCCCAAACAGCCCCATGACGTTATGATATATTTGGCTCCTACCCAAGGTTTAAAAAGCTTTTTCTTGGGCAAGTCATACTGTTTATCTTAACCCTTAAGTACTGTCAATCGTCTCACAGACGAATGTGAATAATTCTTTTACTTTCGTACTGTTTCGCGCATGATTGTACTGCTTATAGTTTTTCTATTAAGAAGGTAACTTCGTCTGTGAGACGAATAAGAGTGTTTACTAGCGCAAATGCTGAGGACAGAGATATCGCTAATATTGTTAATCCTTGGTTGGAGGAAATTGAAACTGATTGAAGCTGTGCATGCGACGAATACTTCATGGGAATGTAACTGATGATGACGTAGTTTCTGCTGTGCAACCAGGAGCACCGAAGATTAAAAACGAAAAACATGTCATATGTGTTCAGCAAAAGAACGACATAGTACAGCTTACTTTTGAATGGCATGTAAGGAACCTGTTTGTCTGCAGCAGTCTAGGCCAACATGCAATGAATGTATAAAATAATAACTAATATTGAGCACTTGCCATTTTTTTTTCTATTGAATTTTATAATATGGCCTTTGTTATTTTTTTAAATAACTTACAATACCTTTATTTTAAGATTTAAAAGAAAATAATTTATTTACGTTTATAGTTTTGTTAAAAAAAATTTTTTTAAATACGCTTCTATGAATGGACTGACTTTTTGTTAAATAAAAAAAGAAATAAAAACAAACAAAAATCTTTAATTTTTTATTTCAAATTTGTAATATAATCTTAACGTTATATAAATATTTAATTCAAATTTTAAGAATATGTGGTGATACATCTATTTATTTCTACCTTATGCTCAATTCGTCTGTGAGACGAATGACAGAGACAACGTTACCTTTTTGCATGACAGTACTTAAGGGTTAAAGTCTTATTGAATAGCGCAATGTTTTAGAATTTTCTTTAAATTTGAATATCAAGCTACAATTTTTAATTTCACAAAACTATTATGAGTATTTCAATCCAGACCTTTTAATGGTAGAGGAAGCTTTAGAGTTAACTGAGAATAAAAGTACAACATTAAAACTTGGTAAAAATAATTTTTCTACTAAGACAATTTCAACCGAAAATCTTTTTTATGAAGCCCTTCAATTTTAAGCAAATTGATGAAATGCAATAATAAAACTTTCCGAATCTCTGAAATGTTTTCAAATTCCCATAAAAAGTTCTTATAAGGGAAAGTTCGTAAAGAACATAAAGAATTTTTATGTAAGGTTTTAGTTCAAGCTCATTAATTTTCTAATTTGGGGCAAAACAAAGGTCTGAACCAAGGTACAATTCATCTCAAGTTTGTTCATTAAAGCTAAGTTCATTTCCACATTTATTTTCCCCTCAGAGGACAATAGTTTTAAGGTAAACCTTAAGAGGATAATTTGGTGTAGAGGAGAGATTTAAAAATATACCATACGCGAACGTTCTGAGCTCAGGTGCGAAAAGTAAGAAAGTTTTTATTTTAAACAGGCAGAGGTTGGACTTAATTTTAACCAACAAAAGTTGGCTTACCCTCTATTCCAAGCAAAACTGAGTGCTTTAGTATTTCAACGGAAGATAATCACACGGTTAAAGGTATATGTATGTTAGGCTCTATTTCAAGATGATGCAAAATTAAATTGTTTCCACGAATTTTTTTTAAATATTACGTTAGTGTCACTTGAATTGCTTTAAAAAAGCGGACACCTTTTATAGTTCGCTGGAATTACAGTAGACTTACATTATCATAAATGGTAATGTTTCTAGAACTTATAGCTAATTTTTCGTTATGTAAATCTTGTTTAATTTGAGATCCTTGACGGATTCTAGTTTCGAAGTCTCAGCACATTTAAGCAAAAATGGCCGTCGCGTGAAGTATGAAACTATCCCTTTTTATAATCTTAATTTGTTTTTGAAATCAATTTTCTAATAGCTGCAAGTGTCAACAATGAGTGAATTTATATGGAGACAGTGTTTTTAGTCTCTTTTAAAGTTAATTGCGGTGAAAATAAGTTTAGTAGTGAAGACGTTGAGTCGTACTGCCATGGATTCGAATTCTGCAGGTTGAAAATTTTTTTAATTTGGCTTTTTTTTTCCTAAGGGTGAATTAATTTGAAATATTTTAATGGTTTTGAATTCTGTGCCCGGAATATCACTTGAAATCGAGCATTCGGCCGTTCGAGCCAGATAATTGCCGAGCGCCTTGAAAACTCAGTTTTGGAAAAGTGGGATAAAAAACTTAAAAATTTAGAAATTATTGTAACGTGTACTGTAGTCTGGCATAGGCTACGTGATGAAAATCAAATTAAGTTGTGCAATTCCGTCCCGAATTCCGGAAGACAGAAAACCGTCAGATGCCGTATGAAGTCAAGGCTGACTCAAACTTGTGGTGACTTAGTGTGGTGAAAATGAATAACGGAAATTGCTACAACTAAGTTGCTGAACTTTCTAGAATTAAGCTAAGTAGTATAAATAGGGCTGAGTAGCAGCCTAGTCAGTCAGTTGTATTTTAACCCGTGAAGTAATAAGTGTAAGTAAGTGAAGTGAAACGGTATATTGTGAAGAAATATTGTCAAGGAAATTGTTAAACGAACTAACTAAGTGAAGTGAATAAACTTGTGAACATTTGTGATTAAAAATAATTGTCTTAATTAATCCGTCGAGCCCGAAGAGCCCATTATGTTACATTTTTATATATTACTAAATACAGTGATCTTGAAATCACTTGGATTGAAAAGTTAATAGACTCAATTAGTGATTTCAAACGAAAAAGTACAAATTTATTTTAAATCTATTCCTTGTATTAGAACACTTCCCGGAAACGTGTCCACATGCAAGTTTACAGATGTACAGATGTCCGAAAGAATCCGTATGGCGAACATCAAACGGAGAGTACACGCTTGCAATGGATACGATATTACTTAGCCTCTGCGAGTAAGAAACTAAATGGAGTACCCCTAGCGAGTAAGATCCGTGTATATGAGTGTGCCGATTTCTACAACTTTTCTGCTCTCAATATGTCGCGTCCTACACCAGGGGAGGGGGGTCTGAGACCTTCCAGGTGCTGAATGGAGTGAGACAAGGGTGAATACTGTCACCTCTGCTTTTCTTGATAGTCTATAATGATGTACTGTGCAGCGCCCTAGACGACCACCCACCGCGAGGAGTTAGATGGAAACTCTTCAACCCCCTTACGTACCTGAACTATGCCAACGATGTATGTAACAGAAACTGATGTACAGACTTGCAATAATAAGGCTCGAGATGCATTGAATACCCTTGTTTAAATCTGGCGCAATAATAACATCTCCAGGCACACAAAACTCCTGATATTCTAGTCGAACGTAAAGTATGTTCTGTTGTAAGTGTTGGAAAGTGACCTGTCAAATGACATCTAAGCTACAAGCCTTTGTCAACCGGTGTTCCGGCGCATGCTTAACATCCGTTGGCCGGAGGTCATTCCCAATGAAGACCTACGCAGACTTACAGACCAAGACGAATAGACAGCAGTATTATAGGTTGCAATAGATAGGTCACACACTAAGAAAATAACCAAACGAAATTGCACAGATGGCTCTAGATTGGAATCCCCATGAAATCCATGGAAGACGTTGAATTGGACGACTGCGAAATACATCGAAAAGATCCGTTTAGTAGGAAGGTACCCATATCAACAAATCGTAGCAACAGTTGAAAGCATTAGCGCAGAACCGGAGCTGGTGGAGATTCGGTGTAATAGACGCCCTATGCGCCACAAGGTATTAAAGGAACCAGTGAGGGAAGACCAAGTAGGCATCCAAATTTACAAAACACCCGCTTACTATAGCAATAAAAATGATCAAATCGAAAGATTTCATTTCACATTATGAAAAATAATAAGATGTTTAAAAACCGAAAATATCCTCAGATAATTTGATAAATTATTCAATACGTTCAACGATTAACAAAAAACCTAACCAACTAGTTTTTTTGATAGAAGGGTTAGCAGAGATCCGGAAACATACGAAAAAGCTAGGCAGAATAACATACGAAGATTGACATTCAAACAGGAATTAGATATAAAAACACACAACAAAAACAGACAAGTTCCTAAACCACATACCTCTGGTTATGTAGTGTATGTTTAAGTTAACAGACGTCACGGCAAAATAATTACTGAGTCAGGCAGGACGGTTCATAAGAGTTATATAAAAGAAGGGACGACGTATACATATTACATTATTCCAACGCCCAACTAGTCGCCATTAACACAGGAACGCCAAGAATGCAAACGGGAACATTCCGTTTAATTCACATAATATACATAGCACTGTATCCAGAGTTAATTAATGAAATAGATGAGAACATAAATCGATACGACGATAAAATCATACCCTATATCCCTTACTTTTCAACGAAATAAATTAAGAAAGTTTCCTTTCAAAAGACTCTTGGTGGAAGTTTTTTAATTTTGAAAAAAGTAAAAACACTTGTTTCACTTCCACATAATTTTGGGCGTTCATATTTTTGAGCGATCACCATCCCAAAAATTTTTGCTACTCCTATTATGTGGAAGTAAAACAAGTGTTTTTACTTATTTCGAAATAAATTAAATTAGAAATAATCTTATAGATTGAGGCCTAAAATAGAATAAGACGCTCACTCAATTTTATATGTAGCACAAGTAAATGGACAGCAGGAAATCCAGACCATGACGACTTTAAGCTTATATAAAAGAAAATTAATAATGTATTAGAAAATAATAACAAATAAATGACAATTAACAAAATAATAGAAGAAATAAATAAAATTAGAGATGTTACAAATAAAATTTTAAAAGTAGAAAATTTAGATATAGAAATGCGTAATGATTTTATATTAAAATATAAATATATACTCGTATTGGAAAATTTAAGAGAAGAAACTAGTTATTTTGAATATCGGATTAACTGACAAAGGCAGATATTGTAAATGCGTTTATTTTAATTAATGAAGAAATAGATAGAAATGATATTCCATATCGGTGGTTATTGGTCAACTTATGATAACTCCAAAGTTGAAATTTTTCGTCATAGTCGTTTAAATATATAAATATACAATTCAGACCGTGGAGATATTATTATTACAGATTTTCTATTGAACGCGGACTTATAATAAATATACAGACAAAAATAATTAGCCAAAATAAATAGAATCACAAATATAACAAAAATTTTCAATTTTGGAGTTATCACTATTTAAACTGTCACTACAGATATATAAATATAGATGAGTCATTAGAATTTTCCAATGTCAAAATAATACAATAATGTATGTCATAAGCCCACCCATATCAGATGTTAAACCGTCTGCGACAATTTTATAAAAAGCTACAAAACAAAACAATGAATGTAATAAATAAAATACCGTACGAAAACATTATGAAGTGCAGAAATAAGACATATGGAATAACAATAGCTTGTAAGAAATACAATAATCTATACGTAATTCTAATGATATAGTAGACTAAGGATACTCAACGTGTATAACAAACCTGCTGAATAGTCGATCACTAACCTGCACAACAATCAACCTATCCCATTCAGCAGAATTCATATCACCCGACTTATTATTTCTTAATCAGTTCATGAGCACAATCAAAGTAAATAACGAAAAGAATACTCTAAAAGGAACTTTTCTCATTCGGTTCCATAATACTTTAATTGTAATAGAAGGAGAAACCTGTAGGGGTACAGTGAAACAACACATCTCCGTCCTTTACCTGTCATCCGACAAGCCTCTAACCAATAAAATAGTTAAAAAAAAAAAAAGTTGAACTGACTTCACAAAAAGCGCTAAAAAGCATAAAATAATTTTTAATTTTATATCTATTACGACATTTCGAAGTCGGTGCAAAGCAAATAAACCAAACAACTACAACAAAAATATTTAATCGTCAATTCTTATGATCCCGTAAGCTGAAACGTTCAGGTAGTATTATGTATTATTTTCAGTTGTGGTTCTGTAGTTGTTTTATTTGTTTAATTTGCACCGACTTCAAAGTTTCGTAAGAGATATAAAATTAAAAATTATTTAATGCCTTTAAGCGCTTTTTGTGAAGTCGGGTCAACTTTTTTTAAAACTATTTTATTGTTCACTTTTTAGTTTATTTTACTCTATACAACGACGAATGAACTATCCAAATCGTTCCACGCGTTAAAAAGTTAGGTTTAACCCGCTACCCTACCTTCATTCCACAAAAATTTTTTTGGTATCAATCATACGCTACCAAACAGAAAAAGAATCATCGAAATCGGTCCACGCGTTACAAAGTTACTACACCTCCCCCGCCGCCACCATAGATCCAAATTTTTCTCTTACTAGCAATGGGGGATCACACTCTATACAACAGCAAAAGAACCATCTAAATCGGTCAACGCGTTACAAAGTTAGGTCCCCCCCCCCCCCCCCCAGCCACACCACAATTTTTTTTCTCGTGGTATCAACCGGTGAGCATACTCTACCCAAAAGAAAAAGAATTATCCAAATCGCTCTACGCGTTACGAAGTTAGACTACTCCTCCTCCCTCCCCACCCCCTACCGTAGGACCAAATTATTCTATTAGCAATGGGGGATCACTATCTATAAAACAGCAAAAGAATCATTCAAATCGGTCCACGCTTTACAAAGTTAGGTTCCACCCGCCTCCTCCATCCACCCACCAAAATTTGTTCCTCATGGTATCAACTAGGGAGCATACTCTACCCAACAGAAAAAGAATTATGGAAATCGGTCAACGCGTTACGAAGTTAGACTACTCCTCCCTCCACCTCAACCTCTCATCCTACGACCAAATTATTCTCCTATTAGCAATGGGGGATCACACTCTATACAACAGAAAAAGAACCATCGAAATCGGACTACGCGTTATAAAGTTAGGTTCCACCCCCACCCGCCACCACCACCCCACCAAAATTTTTTTCTCGTGTTATTAATTAGGGAACATGATCTACCCAACAGAAAAAGAATTATCTAAATTGGTCCACACGTTACAAAGTCAGACTACCCTACCCCCACCCTAGGTCAAATTGTGTTCTCCTATTAGCAATGGGGGATCATACTCTGTACAACAAAAAAAGAACCATGCAAATCGGTCCACGTGGTAAAAAGTTAGGTTTCACCCCCACCCTACCAAAAATGCTTCTGACATGGTACCAATCGGTGGACTTACTCTACCCAACAAAAAAGAATCATCAAAATCGGTGGACGCTTACGAAATTATGTAAGGACATAAAAAATAAAAATTAAATACACGTCGAACTTAGAACCTCTTTGTTTTTGGGAAGTGGGTTAACAAATGGAAATGGCACAGATCCTCTCCTTAAAGATGACCAAAGAATTACGAATAAATAACACCAAATTTGACGGCAGGATAATAGTAAATTTAACCCTGTGACCATAGTTTGGGTTCCCTCGTGCCTTGCATTATCATCTACATATGTATTCATCAAAACATATCTGCAGAGAAGATTTATCAGAATAAATGTTACCACAACAATACAAGAGAAGAAGGCATTAGCAGCATGCATGAAAGCTATAACTGAAGACACAGAAAATAACACAACACCCAAGCCGTCTCGATCAAATACCCTATTTTTGATTAGTCAAACGAGGACGTTTGTGTTTAAGAGGTGAGGAGTTAAGACGACAATTAATTTTATTTCAAAGAACGGAAATTATACTAAGTTTTGCTAACGATATGTTTAGTTTTATCTTGGGAATATTTATGCTGACGATCATGGGAACTGCAATCACGTGATAAATAGATAACAACAGTTGTAGTTAGGCTAAGAATTGATAGAATTAATTCAATGTTTTCTTTGACTCGACGTAAAGCGGTATTAAAACTTAACATAATTAGCTGAAAGTTAGTTATTTTTTTCAATAATTAAATAAAAATTTAAATAAAACAAAACCCAAGAGCAGAAAATAAAAACACAAAACAACACAGATGATAAAGTATCACGAAGAATAAATAATTGACGATGGACAGAATGGTTCTAGTTGTTTTGAGAAGCTCAGGAAAAGTAAATAAAGTTCAGAAATGGAGACGAACAAAAACAAAATTATCTTTATCTTTAAACCAATGAACTCTATTTTCAGACAAACACACGTTTTCCTTTGGGTGTTTTTTCAGGTAAACGATCGCAGGGAATGGTAATTGTTTTGGTCTCGTTCACATTAACTAAAATTATAATCTCTTTATTAAAAATCCCTAATGCCAAAATATCTAAAAATAAAATCCCTAATAACAAAATATCTAAAAAAGAAAACCATAATGATAATATCTCTAAGAGTAAAAATTCATAATTCAAAAAATCCATAATCAAAAAAGCACCAACTGTGAATTTAATAAAAAAAATATTTTGAATTTAATCCGCGCGGGTGGATCTTTCTTTTATAAAATTCATAAATTGAGTAATGAGATAACTATTGTTAGTTATTACATATTACCATCGACAATGTGTTGAACGTTTTTGAATCATGTCCATCTACAATTCGTATTTCGTCTTATATACTAATTTTATGAAGATATTTTGGTTCAGAAATTGGCTCTCTTTTTATTTTCTGCTCTTGAGCTACACCTTTTGGCATATAAATTCTAACATTTTTCTTGCAAAGTGATTCTGATTTCCCAACAATGGTTGCAATCTAGGTGAAGAGTAAATATCTGTAAAAACCCGGTTAAATCACATTATTTCGGGAGAGGAAGTTAAAACTCGTCTTTAATATAAATATAATAAAAAATAAAAGATATGTGACGAGAGACATGAGAAATGCAAATTGGCATTGGCAAAGTATTGCATTAAGTATGAATTTATTTTTAAATTTGTGTTTTATCTTGATCCCGTTTAATTTATGGATTTTTGGGATTTTTTTAGGGATCTCTTCTGTTTTTTTAGAGATTTCGTCAGTAGCAATTTTTTTGTTTTAGGGATTTTGTAGTTGTAGATTTTTATTTTTAGGGATTTTGTTTTCGTGTTATTACGGAATTGTGTACTGATCATTAATTGTTTACCTGACATTTTTCATCAAAATAATTTCTATCCGGGTGCAAAATACCACTACAAGTATAGAGTGGATATTTTATCTGATACAGCACAGGAAGTTTTCTTAGACATAAAAGTGAGTCGGAGCAAAATATCACAAATGTAATATGGATTCACATCCACAACCCGTCTTTGGGTTTTGAGTCAAGGGTTCGTTGGCTCTTTAAAACCGTTACTAAAACACACCAAACAGATGTTTGTACTTTTACACGAAAATATGGCCTATAAACTCTCTCTTTCTAGTTCCCCTGACCCCTTGTGGGGCATGTGGGGGGGGGAGACAACGATTGCAAGTGGACTTACACTTTAAAGTGAATTCCGGACCACTAAGATTTTCGCTGCAACAACCGTGGGCTTTTTATCGCAATTTTTTGTCAGCATAAAACATCAATGTGTCGCCGCCGGTTGGATGCAAACCTGGGACTTTTGCTCCACCGACGCCGATCATGCATTAGCTAAAAAGTTTGGGTAAAATCGTGCAGCAGAGGAATATCTGACGTCCATTTCTTCCCCTCCATTTTGCCTGCCAAGAAAAGCTATGGAACTTAAAATGAGTAAGTTCGTGCATATGCGGGATAGCAATTTTTAATCAGAGAAGAAACCTACTGCCTTGACAAGAAAGCCCAGGATTTTGTTTCTTATTTAAAATAAAGGCGAAATCACTTGTTTATAAATAAGTTAACATGATTGTACACGCGACAGGTAAATTATTCTGACGAGATCATCTACCTCGCTGATTTTTTGTACGTTGACACTCGGTGTCAGGAACGCATACTTTTCGATATTTTTTAACAGGGGGGAGGCGAACAGGTGCAAACGTGGTTTTTCAAATACCTCGGCTTTTATTGAAGGTACGACAAATGCGATGGCACCTGCGTACAAGGCACTTCGAAACTTAACTACTCTGTGAGTATTTTATGACTTTATAAAGCTAATAAAGGCTATAAATAATTATTTGTATTACTATGACCAATGTTTGACAATGTCATTGTTGTATGGTATTTGAATTTCATATAAATTAGTAAAACCACTTTGGGAATGAGCGATTTTATTAAAAGAAACATTTCTGCTCCGAAAAAGTTTGTCACACCCCCAATCGATAACCGCTGCAGTTACGACGGAAGTCCTAAGGGACAAAGCTGTAGTGCTCGAGGATCCCTATAGGTTGTGCCCATCGCTTTTGTCGTAGCTTCAATATAAGCCAAGATAATTAGAAAACAAGTTTTGCACCTGTTCGCCATCCCCTCGCCCCAGAGGGACTTAAAAAATATAGAAAAGTATGTATTAGTGACACTGAGAGGTGGCTTAAACATTCAGAAATGAGTGAGGTAGGAAAAATCTCCCTGTCGCCTGTACAATTATTCAAAGAGGTAGGTGTCACAATACCATAGAGAAAATTTCCTTGTCGCCTCTACAATGTTTCAAATAAATCGAATTACTAGTTTTTTGAAAAAAAAAAACATTTCCTGAACTTTGTGATGTTTTCAGTCAAAAAGATAACTTCCCCAATTATTCTTTTAATTCATTCAGAGTATTGAAAAAGACTTTGAGTAGAGATTTGGAGATATGTAAAACTAATTAACACTCCGAAGAAAGTTTTGTAAGAGATACTACAGGTGAAATATATTTTTATGAATTTTGTATCAGTATTATATGAATACTGAATAGAACCTAATTATACATTTCAACTAAATTTATGGTGAAACTTTAATTGTATGACTTGTTCGTATATGAAAGTACATAGATGTGCTACCAATTTTAATTATAAGTTTGAGGAAACACCGTACCTTTTCTTCCTTTATGAATATATTTCGGATGACTCTGACTATTGCTTTCCAGCTGAGTCGGTTGGAATATTATTCTGGAAAAACATCTGGTTTAAAACAAACTCAGATGAAATTTGAATTGCTCTCTGTGTGTTCTTGCTTTAATGAGTGTTCTTGTAGCTCGCATTGAAATTCGAAGATTATTCCAGGAACGCTATTAACATATAATTTATTGATATGGTCTTTTTCATATGCAAAAATCATACCGGCTTATTTTTTCAAGCGACTTGTTATTATTAAAGATTTCAGGGACTGTAATTTCTTTAATATTTTAAAGCACTATTTCAAGCCTAAAGTAAATTATCCAGAATAGCGAATGCCTTGAACATTTCATCAAGATCTAGATTCCAAGAATACACTTAAAAGACAAGTATGGGTAACTATGATGTACCGACATACTGAAGGGAGCAAATCAGTAGGATGCACATAAAAAAGTTTGGAACTAATTTTGTACCACGTTGACCGATTTAGATGGATCTTATTTTGTTGTATAGAGTAAGATACCCCATTGATAATAGGAGGGAAAATATGGTCCTTTTTTGGGTAGACTATGTTCCCCGATTGGTACCACGAGAAAACCCTTTTTGTTGAGGTGGAGTGGGACGTCGGGGTTAAACCTCACTTTATAAAACATGGACCGACTTGGACGGTTCTTTTTATGCTGTATAGAGTATGATACCGCATTATTAATTTGAGAAAAAAATTGGAACCAAGGTGTGAGGGGAGGGGAGATGTAGTCCAACGTAACGCGTGGACCGATTTGTAGGACTCTGTTTTTGTTGGGTAGAGTATATGCCGGTTTTTACCATGTAAATATTTTTTTTTTTGGGTGAGAGTGGATTTTTTATAACTTGTTGTTTTAAGCCAATAAATAATTTAAATTTGAATTTAGATAAATCTACTTTGAGAAATGTCGCAAATTATTTATTTTTATAAACTAAAAAGCACATTTTTGCAATTTTAAGTTTGTCAGATGTCAATCAACCAACTTCTCCCCAAATTTTGTAAATTAAAAATTATAAAAGACGAAGTATTTGAACTGATCTTTAGAATCCATCAGCATCACGCCAGTGCGGATTGATAGTAATACACTTATTCTTCAAGTTGCACTCAATTCTAACAATATTATTTGTAAAACTTACTTTTCTCATATTTAGGACCTGTCCGAGTACATTGCTTCAACTAATTTTCAGAATTTAATTATGTTTGGATTAGATTTAGACTCTATTAGCACATGATTTACTTCTGGTTTTTATACCGCAACCCGGATATGTCTGACACTGACACTGTATGTTCCTTGGATAAGCTGTTTTCCAATTTTGGAAATATTCCCCTCTTCTGAAATCGTTCTTGCTGGCGATTTCAACGTCCACAAACACAGTGACTCCGGCACAAGCCCGTCTTTAAGACACGTCAAGTTATTTAGTGAGTCTTTTAATTTACAGCAACTTGTTTAGTGTCCGACTCATGTTCCTGATACTATGGAGCACAACGCGCATCTTTTGGATCTTTTCCTAACATCGCATTCAGATAAATACTGGGTTTCAGTAACTGCTCCCTTGGGCAATTCGGACATTGTCTTATCTCTGCCCAATTCTCCACCTTCTGTCTGACAACCACTAACCTAAATTCCACCAAAAGATTAGTGTAGCATTATTAAAATACTGATTGGGCGAGGAACTTAATAAATATCTCAGAGAGCTGAACTGGTCTGATTGCTTCTCTATGAGAGACGCTAACAAAAGCACCGATTATATCTTGAACATCATATGGTTTGGAATGCGTCCTCGTAGATTCATATTTATAATTCAGTAATTATTCGGACAAAGTTCAATTTCGATTGGAGCGTTAGATAAACTTAATTTTCTACTAAAAATAGTAGCAAGGGCTTCCAGACTCTAGTAAAAACCGTAAAGAACAATTTTACCTGTTCATTAACACCACCACTAATTTATAATGGGAATATTTTCATTGACTCATTGGACAAGGCCAACCTGTTTGCTGCTAATTCATATTTGCCACCTTCATCGCAGCTACTTCCGTCTCCATCACAGTGTAGGCAAAAGCTGCTACACTTTCGCACTCGGGCAGTTTTTGGGATACCTTCGAAACTCGACGTGTTCAAAGCTTCTGTGCCTGACGTTTTATCATTCCTTGTTTTAAAATGCTGCGGCTCTGCTTTGGATAAACCGCTGCGCATACTTTTTCACCTGTCATATTCCAAGTGGAAACTTTCTCATGCTCAGCCGATACTTAAAAAATGATAGGCATGCGTCTCCTCTTACTAAAGACCAATCGCACTAACTTCGGCCTTATCTAAAGTTTTTGATTTACTCATCAACTCTCAGTTGATGAAATATCTGGAAAATAACCATCTTACTAACCATTGCCAGTACGGTTTTCGCGCTGGCCGCTCAACCGGACACTTACTAACGGCTCCAACGAAGCATTGGAATCATTGTCTCTATAATTTTGGTAAGTCCGCTCTTGATATTTCAAAGGCTTTTGATAGAGTCTGGCATGCTGCCCACTTAGCCAAACTTCAAACATTTTGTCTGCACCCTCACGTCCGTAAATGGCTGGAGAGTTTTTTTGTCAGGCCATTCAATCCGTGTAGTAATTGACGGAGTTACATCAAATTCCTACGAAATAAATGCTGGTGTACCTCAGTGTTCAGTTCATTGCCCAACCTTATTTCTTGTTATTAATGATCTTTTATCCCTTACTCTCAATCCTATTCATAGCTTCGCCGACGACAGTACCCTTGATTTCGCGCACTCTTTTAAATTTGTAATGAAATCAAGTGGAAATGCTACAATCTCCCTTGAGGCCAAGGACTTGGTATTTGATGATGCACTTATTGCTGATCACCTTTCTAACTTTACTGACGGTTTCTCGAGTGGTCCCGTTGGTATCCCTGCTTCCTTTTTTTAGAGTTACCGATCATCTCTTGCTCGTGTTCTTTGTTATTTGTTCAATCGCTCCTTACATTCTGGCCGTTTTCCAGCGCTGTGGAAGTCTTATTTTCTATCTCCCCCATAAGAAGTCTCTAATTGTAGACAGATCGCCAACCTGTGCCATGTTGCGAAGGTTTTTAAGTCCCTCTTTAGTGACATACTTCGATTGTCATTCTAAGCCTTTTTTGAGATTTTTCCCACATGGCTTCCTTAAAGGGAAATCGACGACTACTAACCTTGTTGAATTCATTACTCATTCTTTACCAATCATTGAGGCCGGCAAGCTGGTGAACTGTGTATTTACTGATTTTAGTAAGGCCTTTGATAGGATCGAGCATAGAATCTTAGTCTATAAGCTGTCCCTTCTCTGTTTTCCTTCTTGTTTTGTTGATTAGTTGTCCTCTTACGGGACGGGTCGTGCACAGCGTCCCTTGTTTCGTGGAGTCCTTTAAGACCAAATCCTTGTCACCTCGGGGGTGCCTCAAGGTGATATCCCTGAACCGCTCCTGTTTGTCGTATATATTAACGATGTTTCGCTTCTTTTGTCCAGTCGTAAAATTCTCTGTTATGCTGATGATACTAAAATTTTCCGCACTGTTTCTCATAAATTAAACATTAACCTCTGGAGCTCAGATTTAGCGGTGTTGAACGACTGGTGTCTACGTTACCACTTTCCTTTAAATGCGGACAAGTGCACCATTATGATCTTTTCCCGTAGAAGAGATCATGTCTTCTCCGAGTACTACATCAACGGCGTTGCTGTGGGTTGGGTTGACAGGGTGAGAGACTTGGGAGAAGTGCTTAATTCTAATCTTTCTTTGGAGGTCCATATTGACTCTATTGTTTATAGGGATAACTCGATGTTGGGCTTCGTTAAAAATTCTCTAAAGAACTTGATGATACCTACCTGACCAAGCTTCAATACTGTACCTTCGTTAGACCTATTTAGGAATACGAAAACCATGAATAGTCCCCTTACTTTGCCGTTCACATAGACCGCATCGAGATGGTGCAGAGCAGATTCCTTGTGTTTTCCATACGCGGGCTTCCCTGAAATGGTCATTGGGCGTTCCCCTCTTATTCCGATCGTTTATAACTGATTTTGCTGGACTCCCTGGAAATAAGGCGCAATATTTCGAAAACAGTATTTATGTTGGATCTTTTGCAGGGAACTATTTATTCTCCGGAATTACTGAAGGCTGTTAATTTTTCTATTCCTCAACGCACCTTGAGGAATCACGAATTCCTGTTCATCCCAGGCCACCATACTCTTTACGGTATGCACGAACCCATCACGTCGATGTCCCGCCTCTTGAAACTAGGCATTCACAACACGAGGTCACGTCACATAAAGCAGCAAGGACAGCAGCACACATCCACCTTCACG
Source organism: Leptarthrus brevirostris (assembly GCA_964036015.1). Lineage (NCBI taxonomy): Eukaryota > Metazoa > Arthropoda > Insecta > Diptera > Asilidae > Leptarthrus > Leptarthrus brevirostris. The sequence continues at coordinate 101,253,304 of OZ038372.1, read as the reverse complement.
GCTTAGCAGACCCTTGGGACTTCTTTTACCTATACGGACAAGGACAGGTAGTTCTGAGGCACAAGTAGCACTAATCACATAGGCAGCACTAAGCACACAGGAAGCAGGATCACAAGGTACGCAAGTAGCACAATTCGCACAATCACCAGGTAAGACCACAGTAAAATTTATATCGCACGCACTATTAGCAACTTGTCATATAACTCTTTTCGTTATTTACATCTGCGACAAGTTTGTTTTGTTAGGCTTGAAAGAAAAGCGATAATATACTAGAATTTCATCTGTGCGGTAAAAGTGTCTGTAAATTCTCCGAATTTGTTCTACGTTTATGTTTTGACTACGCTCGGTCAACAACAGATTTGTACGGAAAGACCCGCCAAGCAAACAAAAACTGTAACAATTGGTGTCAGGTGTGTGGTTAGCGATCACTTGCTAATACGAGATTTCCACGATCCTTTTTCAGTAGTGTCAGAAATTTGTTCGAGAATTTATGTGACTTCCGCAGACATTATTTTTACTTTTCCGAGAGTGTTCGAAATAAAAATAGAATTTTACTGTTATTTCAAGCCTTAAACCAATTATTCCGTGTGTTTCCAAACAGTATGGCAATTATTTTGAGGTCCAAACCAGTTGTGATTGTGATTTATGGAGACTTTCAATTGATGGAGATGACAGAAAGACGCCACTGCTGAATCGCAGTAGAAACGTCGCATTTTCCTCGAAATTATTGCATTTGATTTATTTTAAAAAGGCCATTCAAGTTTATTTCGTTGTCGGAAAAGAGATACGAGTAGATGATGTTACCTAAAATCATTACATGAAAATAGAGTCTACGAAGTTAAGCTGCAGAATTCTGAGGTTTGTCTAATAAAACCAAAATCCAGATGTGATCCAAAATCTGTGTAATTTTTTTTCTTGTGTGATTGGGAATAAAGACTCAGTTTTAATGTAAAGATATGACGTTAACGTTTCAAAAACCAATTAAGATTTTCTTGCACACATTAACATACATGCAGTAACATTTCCTACGCCGATTTCTACATTTACAGTGGATGTATCTTATCATCTTGCACTGACTCGAGTTTGAGCTAAAACATGCCATCCGATACCGATTTTGGGGATGCAGTCCTTACCTTCAAACTTTATTGAAAGCAATTAAAGACATACAACACGAAATAAAACTGCGAAGAGAATGGGAGGCGGACGAAAGGAAAACCGAGTTGAGGGCTTTAAAAGCTGAGTTGGAAAGCGATATATTGCAATTAACGCAAAGTTTTCAGTTAAATAATGCACAAATATTCTTATTGGGCGCGACAACTTTCACTCACACTTTTGATCAAACTCCAGAAGTAAATTCTGTTGTCCCGGCACCTAATTTCAACATAAATCAAACACATTCAATACCAAGTAACATTATATCAGACCCAGTTGCACAGTCAACACCACCTGAACGGCCTAATGAGTGCGGCTACCCTGCAGAGGGAATACTGCAAGTACACCAATTATAATTTCTAGTTTGTCAGCGGCCTGTTCCAGCATTTTACCCACAGAATACGACGGAAAAACGCCCTGGGGGAGATATGCTCTACAGTTTGGAGCTGTAAGTAAAGCTAATGGTTGGGATGCAAGCCACATACTTAGCGACATGTTTGAGAGGTACAGTTTTGGATTACTACGAAAGACTAGACATAAATACGCGGAGTGACTACGATAAGCTATATAACGCATTCCGTAATAGATTTGGTGTTGATCATCATCCAACTGCGATCAAGAGCGTAAAGGGGGACAGTAGGTTTAGCGGCATTCGCTTTGGACGTACAGAGATTAACGCTCCTTACGTTTTCAAATTGCCCTGAGGATGCTAGAGAAAAGATTGCGCTGGAATAGTTTTTGGATGGTATTGCAGATTTAGAGGTCCAGGAACGAGTCCATGACTCTGCCCCACCAACGCTGCAGTTAGCTCTACAGACAGCAATGCGAATAGAAGCCAGTCACCGTGCTACTAGATCAATCCGTCGTCCCGGATTCGGGAAACGAGACAGAGCTGGCACAGAGATGCCGCCGCTAGTGCAACAATGGGAGGCTCCACAGGAAACATCATCTAGTTCTCAACTAACTAATACAGCACCCCGTTATGATGAACACCTCACTACGATGGTTTAGCTTAGAGAAGGGCTATGGTTTCATAACGCGAGACGACAATGACGAGGACGTGTTTTTACACAGGGCACAGCTATGCCCATCTGATTTAGGATTAACACTGGCGCACACAACACGAGCGTCTCTACGAATTTCGCTGGGGTTTCCTTTGGCAAAGACCGTCGATGTCAAACTTCTAGCAGGCCAAATCCTGCGCGAATCAAACCACCAACGCGATGCAACCCAACTTACTAGAGCTGAACATGAAAATACGCCAACTCATATAAACCGATACCAGCTGTCTTCAGACAATAATCAAGACGACCGACTCTGAATTCAAGCAAACTTAATCTCGGCACGTGCTACCGAACCATATACTCCATCGTTAAACGGGCTTGTGCTGACCTGTAGGAGCTAGGGCCAGTGCCTCATATCGATGCTCCAATACCAACCAACCAACCACTTCCGTAAATGCACTCCGATATAAGAAGACTACCTACCGTAATGGCAAAATTAACCAAACAACGTACAACCTCAAACACTACTTTAAACACTAATTCTCTGCTTAATAACCACGTACAAAACAATCTACCCCCTCCGCCGATTATGAGTGTTAGTCGAACTATCTCATATGATTCTATCGAAATCCCCGCCTGCCTAAACAACTTTAGCTGTCACATCATAATTAACACCGGTGCCACACAGCTTTTCGAAGATATGTCACCTAAGCCTGATATTGAGCCTTGTCTCACTCACCTTCCAAATGTTATTGGCGATCACAGCCCTGTTCAAGGAATTGTTCATTTAAATGTACAGATTGCTGAGCATCTTGCCCCCATGTTTAACAATTGCATTGTCGGTATGGACTTCCTCGCTGGAAATAAATGCTCCATTGATCTCCGCACTTTTAGAATTGTAAACGAAGTGATAGACATTGAACGGCCCAAGAGAATATATGCCATATCACTTTCTCATTGTGTCCTACCTAGTGCTACTTCTAATCTAATATACGTCTCAAATCCTTTAGTGGAGGGAGAAGTTCTGCTGGAAGCGCCGTCTCACCTTCCAGAACCTCTAGTAATCTTACCTACAGTTAACTATGCTCATATACGTACGAGTGGTTAACTTAAGAGACCTTCCAATAGAGCTAGAAGCGGGAACACCTAGAAGCCTATGGTCATGCAGTGCTCACGTGAGTCCCCTTCTGAGCTACCAAATCACGTCGTGGATCTTTTTGAAGGAATTTCAAAGGACTTAATGCGGTCATGCAGTGCTGACAAGAGTCCCCTTCTGAGCTACCAAATCACGTCGTGGATCATTTTGAAAGAATTTCAAAGGACTTAATAGCTAACCAAACAGAACAGCTCTGAAAGTTCCTCATTACAACTGTCAGTTGCTTTGCTACTTCTAAGACTGATTTAGGCAGCACTTCTCTTATCAAGCACGGCATAGATGTGAGAGAAAATGTTCCAATAAAGCAACCCCCAAGAAGACTACCGTTATCCAAGCGAGAAGAAGCGGAACGACTTCTAAAAGAGATGCAAAATCAAGGTGCCATTCATCCATCTCATAGTCCCTGGAGCTCACCCGTAGTTTTGGTCCAAATAAAAGACGGAACGCTACGTTTTTGTGTTGATTACCGGCGGCTCAACTCCGTACCAAAAAATGTTTTCTACCCGCTACCTCGTATCCATATGACTTTGGACGCACTAGCAGGTTGAAGCACGACCTGATGACCAAGAAAAGACTGCCTTTTCTATAGGAAATGGCTTGTGGGAGTTCGAGGTTATGCCGTTTGGATTGACAAACGCGCCAGCCACGTTCCAGAGACTGATGCAGGTGGCTCTTCAAGGAATTACGCCTCGCGCTAATGCTAAAAAACTTAGGAGAAGTCGGTAAACTTCTAGCACTGGCTGGGCTTAAAATATCTCCAACCAAATGTCAAATTTGTCGGCGAAGTAAAATTTTTGGGGCATATAGTCAGCTCTGATGGCGTCGCTACTGATCCCGATAAAACCACCGATGTAGAACACTGTCCAACACCACGAAACAAGACAGAAGTGCAGTCATTCTTAGGACTTTACGCATATTATAGGAGATTTGTGAAGGATTTTTCTGCCATCGCAAAACCGCTTATCCAACTTACGGAAAAGCGAGCAAGATTTATTTGGTCCGAGCTTTGCGAAAAGGATTTCCAGGCACTTAAAGAAAAATTAGTCTCAGCGCCAATTTTAGTTCAGCTGACGAAGAGCTACCACCGAAGAGCCTCGCTCGACTGGTTGTCAGACAGAGACACCTTCTCTGTAAGTAATGGAACGCACTATACTGTCATTCCAGTGGTGAGTCAAGTGAAGACGCCGGTCAGGTTTATGGTACTTCCACGTACTGAGAGGCGGAAGCTGGTATTCGGTGGGTTTGACACTGATTAGCAGGCCAAAACCTAGTCCAACCCAAGCCATGGTGGAACTGCATACGCCGAGGGCTGCGTGGCTAAGGGGGAGCTTAGTCGTTAGTGTGCGAATTCAGGATACCAGGTGACCTTCAGTTTTAATCTAGCCTTCTCGTGGTAATGCGGATCTCTGCCACTCTCTCTGACTGTCCTTTCTCCGCAAATCTTGGGACCAAAAATGGAAAAAGGCCAGACAACAACCTAACGGACATCGAAGGCAGCGGGGGGAGGTTGTGAGCCCGAGCGAAGGAGAGGAGGAAAGGCTCCTCAAATCGCCAGGGAAGGACCAGGATGATAAATCCGCTCTGAAGAAGCCACCGATGAAAACTTCAGAAGGACTGAGGACGAGAAGGCGGTTCGAAAAGGCGCGCAATGTCCTGACGAAGCTATAGAGGATGGACCCGGCGTCCATCAGCCAAAGCAACAGGAGGGAAATGATTCGGGCGAGAAATCTTCTGGCATCAGATCCATACCATGCCCCTTATACATATAAAAAACCTGGCGAAGGCGACAAACCTCAGGGAAGTGCCTCTATCACGGAAAAGGCGTGTAAAAGGGCGCGTTCCTCAGATGAGGTGGAAAACGCAGCCAAGAAAACCAAAGAAGTCCGACAGAACCCTGTTCATAGTAATATCAGTAGGACTTCCAGGACACCTGCGAAGGGCGCTGCAAGCTGTTCAGCAGCTACAAAGAGCTCTGTCGCTAACCGTCTGAAGAATGCCGTAGTACCTAAGGACGGGGGAATCCAGAAATCGGCGGCGGTGGGAATCAAAGAACCACCAAGGCCATCAACCTCAGGCATTAGAAGGGAAGGCACGGCTTTGACGATGGCGGAGGCTGCCCGTAGCTGCTTGAAAGTTGCAGTAGTAGACACTGGCAACAAAGAGTGGAAGCTCACGGCGGATCAGATGCTCCTGGTGGGGAGGACGCTTATGGCGGTCCCAATGGAACACCTAGCGTCGAAGCCGGGAGGTCCTGTCCCACAATACGACACGGCTGGCTGGCTGAAGGGAGTGAAGCTGTTCTGCTGCAAGGATCAGTTTTCACTGGACTTTCTGAGAAGCAGCGTGTCGAATCTGGGGGCGGTATGGGACAAGGCGAAGTAACAGGTCATCCCAAGCACGGATATTCCAGAATATCCGAGGGGTAGGATCTGGTTGCCAGAGCCTGTCTTACCCGCAAAACAACTTTTGGCGGTTCTGGGATCACAGAACCCCACTATTCCTTGCGGGGACTGGAAAGTCCTCCGGATGGACGAGCCGAAGCCGACGGGCAGGAACGTCATCCTGCAGCTGACAGATGAGTCCCTGCCCCTGCTGAAGCGTGCAGGATTTAAGCTTCACTGTGGCTTCAGCTCTGTGGCGGTAAACGTCTATCCGGGGACACAACAGAAAGGCCCGCAAGGTAAGCACGAGGAGGTGGCAGCAATCGGAGCGGAGGCTGGGAAACCAGCTGTCCAGGAGGTAGCCGGCCAAAAGGGAGGCACTGCGGGCGCGGAAGAGATGGAGGTTGAACCTCAGGTGCGGGAACTAGGGGGGCCTGACCGGGAGGAGACGAGCACTAAGGATGCACGTGGTCCAAATCAACTTCCATCACAGTAAGTGAGCATCCGAGAGCTTACTCATCCTCCTAGCGGGAGGTGAACATAGATGTTGCTTTAATCCAAGACCGTGGGTCAAGGAAGACGCCATACTGGGATTAAAGCACAAATTATTCGCCATTTTCTATAAAAAGGGTGCAGGTAAGCCGGAAACTTGTATTCTGGCCAAGAAGGGCATTAATATATTTTTATTGTCTAATTACAGCACTAATGACCTCACAGTAGTTCAATGGGAGGGCAGCGGCATGGCGCCTACATGGATCGCTTCGGCGTACATGGCGCACGACGTCTGCATCCCACCTACTGAGGTTCACGCACTGGCGAAAGCAGCGGATGAAAGGAGACGATACCTGTTGTTGTGTTGCGACGTCAACGCACACCATTCGGTTTGGGGAAGCACGGACATCAACGAACGGGGTGAGTCTCTATTTAACTTCATTTTAAATTCTAAACTTAGTATCTGTAACAGGGGCAACATGCCCACATTTATTACAGCAAATAGGGAAGAGTGTTTAGATATGACACTCGTAACGGAGTCAAATGATCTTAAGGTGCAGGACTGGAGAGTATCGGGAAAGAGGTCGTTTTCGGACCACTGCTGGATACGCTTTAGAATCAACCTCCTAGCAGAGTCTCGCATCCCCTTTAGAAACCCGGTCAGAGCAGACAGGGATGAATTTAAAAGACGAGAAGCGCAAAGCGTACCAGTGCTAACTTGCGAAATTCTCGAAAAGAACCTATCCCTTGATGCTTCAGTTAAGGAACTATCCAAAGCGTGTACTGACGCCTTCAAGAAAAGCTGTCAGCTAAGCAGACCACCCAAGAAGTCTTACCCTGCTTGGTGGAGCAGGATCCTGAGCGCGTTAAGACGGGAGGCGCGAAGGCTTATCAATAGGGCTAAGTCAACAAAAACAGCTGAGGATTGGACCGCCTAAAAAAGGGGTCTAAAAGAGTAAAAAAACTCCATTAAAAAGGCCAAATGCACTTCATGGAGGGCTTTCTGTGAGTCCACTGAAAGTGCAAGCGATTACGCTAGGCTCAGGAAGGCCCTCGGAAGCAGTCCCAGTGTTCCCTCTTTCTTGATGCGGGGCGATGGTTCCTTTATAGAATCGGTAGAGGAGACACAGGAACTGCTTATGAGCACGCATTTTCCCGGTAACTCGGACGCAAATAGGGCGGCAAGTTGTGCGGGTAGGCCGGCTAGATCGGAGCTACCAAGCCTGGATTCCGCCAGCTACATAGTAGTACAGGGCAGGGTTGAATGGTCTATTAAAACTTTTGCGCCATACAAATCACCAGGAAAAGACGGGATCTGGCCTATCATGCTGGAAAAAGTACAGGCTTCAGTTATTCCATGACTTAGGGTGATATTTAAAAGTTGCCTCTTCCACTCCTATGTCCCTCTAGCTTGGAGACAGGTCAAGGTAATCTTTATCCCCAAGGCAGGAAAAAGTGGACACATAATCACTAAGGACTTCAGACCAATAAGCCTTTCATCGTTTTTACTTAAAACACTAGAAAGACTTCTCGACGTATACTTGCGTGAGCGTATTCTACTAAGAGGGGTTAGCGGCTCCCAGCACGCATATACAAGGGGAAAGTCAGTTTAAACTGCGCTGCATGTAGTAGTAAGAACGGTTGGGCAGTCACTTAGTAACATGTATTCCCTGTTGGGGTATTTCTTGATATTGAAGGGGCTTTCAACAACGTCAAGGCTGAAGCAATTTACGATGCCCTTATGTCTCACGGTACGGACCACTCTATCTGCCAGTGAATTGACGCAATTTTATCAAGCCGCCAGATCCACACAAAACTGGGCAACTACGAGAGAGTCAGGTCCGTAGACAGAGGAACACCCCAAGTGGGCGTATTGTCACCATTATTGTGGCTCCTGGTGGTCAACGATATCCTGATCTCACCTGAAAAAGATGGGATAAAGGTGGTGGCTTACGCAGACGACCTGGCCTTACTGGTATCAGGAAAGCTCCTAAGCACCATGAGCGAGTTGATGGAAAGAGCACTAGGTAAAGTCCACTGATGGGCGAAGAACTGTGGTTTATAGGTCAATCCTCAGAAGACGGAGGCAATCCTATTCACAAAGAGGAGAGTGATCGAAGCCTTCAAACCACCTAAACTAGCGGGCAACACCCTCACAATAAAGACCCACACTAGGTGTCTAGGGGTCATACTCGATTCCAAACTAAGCTGGGGCATGAACATAGATAAACGCGTGAACAAGCGTCAATAGCGTTCTAGGCCTGCAAGAGGATGTTTGGCAAGAAATGGGGTATAAGCCCTCGTACTGTCCACTGGATGTATACCTCCATAGTAAGACCTATTCTTACATATGGCATAATAGTCTGGTGGACTGCTCTAGAGATGGAGAGCAATCTAAAGAAAACAAACAAGATTCAAAGAGCTGCCTGCTTGGGCATCTCCGGAGCTATAAGCACAACGCCAACGGCTGCAATTAAGACTATGCTCCATCTCTTACCGCTCGACGTCCACGGTAAAAGTATAGCTGCACGCAGTGCTGTAAGACTGAAAGAGTCCAAGTGCTGGAAGAGCTCTGATAACGGCCATAGCAGTATACTAAGGACTTATCCGGAAGGCTATCTGCAGGTGAGCACCGACTACACCACCCCACAACTTAGTTTTGGGAAGGTCTTCTCCACAAGAATCCCAACTAGAGAAGAGTGGGAAGAGTGGGGGGATGCCACAGCTGTAGAAATATCGGTGTTCACGGATGGGTCTAAGTCGGCGGACGGGGTGGGAGCAGGGGTCTACTCGGACTGCCTAAGAATATGCAGTAGGTGCCGATTACCGGACCATTGCAGTGTATTCCAAGCGGAGATCTTGGCCATAGAAAGGGCGGTAGCACTAATACACGGGCACCCAAACCTACCGATGGGTAGGGAGATATACTTGTACATCGACAGCTAAGCAGCTATCAAGGCGCTGGACTCAAACTTAGTCAGGTCACAGCTGGTCGGCAGGTGTCTGGCTGCTCTCCGGACGTTAGGGACGAGACACAAAGTAACTCTCTGCTGGGTCCCTGGTCACAGTGGTGTTCAAAGGAATGAGGCAGCTGATGAGCTGGCAAAGGAGGGATCACAACTGGATGATTCCTCTATTGACAGATCGATCGGCTGGCCGCTAGAATCAGTAAAGAGAGAAATTTACCTTAAGGCTAGTCGGCTCGCTAAGCAGAGATGGAGTAACTTAACCACATGCAGACTATCAAGGCAGCTGTGGCCTAAATATGATTTGAGAAAAACCGCGTTCCTGCTAAACGGAAGCCGGATTAACCTCCGAAACATTGTGGCAGTTATTACTGGCCACTGTCTTCTCGGTAGTCACGCAGAACGTCTGCGCGTTCCCACGAATGACTTCTGCCGGAGCTGTATGGACGAGGAAGAGGTGGAAAGCATTCAGCACTTACTCTGTGAATGCCCAGGTCTAGCAAAAAGAAGGTACAATGCAATGGGAGTTTACTTATTAGGTTCCATGGGCGCTATAGCCTGCATCGGGCTGAAGCAGCGCCTAAGGTTTATTAACAGCTGCGGCTGGTTTTAGTTAAACCCGGAAATCAGGCACGGTTCCACGGATATGGTAACATAACGGACCATTTATAGGTCTATGTGAGGCTGATCGGCCGTAGGGCTGATTGCCGCCACCCTAACCTAACCTACCGTTTACTCTGGATACTGACGCTAGCGAGCATGCCTGGGGAGCTGTCCTCTCTCAGTCGAAGGACGGCGTAGAGAGAGTTGTATTGTAGAATATTACAGCAAGACCTTTACGCGACCAGAAAGAATGGTAACGCGGACGCCCTCTCTCGACGCCCCTGCTGGAAAAGCGAATGTACTTACTGCCGTAGACCTGAAGGAAAAGACGCTTTGGACACACGCCTGCTTTCTGTCGAGAGCGATGTTGGGATTCTGCAATAAAGTGACCAAGACCTAAAAATAGTAAGAGGTTGGTTACATCAAGGAATACGACCCGAAAAGGAAGCAATAACACACCTTAACCCCGCAGTGAAGTCCTACTGGGCAACATGACCGACCCTTACGCTGGAACAGCACATAGTCTATCGCCGGTACGAGATAGGGAACAAAACGATTTGGCAAGTCTTAGTGCCTATGGCTCAGAGGGAAGAAATCCTGGCGCAGGTTCACAGCTCCCCTGCTGGAGGGCATTTTGGAGTAGATAAGACCCTGAGTAAACTTCGCCTACGATACTACTAGGTAGGTTGTTCCACCGACGTCCGCGACTGGTGCTCGAAGTGCTTGATTTGTCAAGCCAAAAAAGGGCTCAAACCCAAAACGAAGGCTCCTCTTCAATTATATACCGTAGGTGCACCATTCGAGCGCGTTGCAATCGATATTCTAGGACCATTACCAAAAACCACCCAGAATAACCTGCTCGTCTGTATGGACTACTTTACCAAGTGGGCAGAAGCAATTGATATCACAGATCAAACCACTGAAACAGTAGCTGACGCACTGGTGCAAAAAATTTTTTTTCGGTTTAGAGCACCATTGCAGCTTCACTCGCATCAAGGTTGCAACTTTGGAGTGCAGTTTTAAAGGAAGTACTTCGCCGTGATACCGGACGTGCGCGCATGACAGCACAAAGCAGACACCTGATCGGCTTCTATTCGGTCTCGAAATGCGGCTTCCATCAGAAATACTACTAGGAGGCCTAATGAACCAATTCCACCTATAAACTATATCGCAAAGCTCGTTGAAACTCTACGCGATATACACGAACATAATCAAGAGATGCTTTTGACCAACGCGCGTCGTATAAAAACCTATTACAACTTACGCACAAAAGATCGATCATACGCGGCGGGAGATCGGGTGCCGTTGTTCTATCCGCGCCGCCAAATTGGACGTTGCCCTAAATTACAGTGCGATTGGGACGGACCATATATCGTAACAGAAAAAATCACAGAGGTCGTTTACAAAATCAATGAGTGCCGTGGTAAAATGCGCAGTAAAACGCGGATCGTCCACACAAATAGACTGACCTCCTTCAAGAAGACGCAAGACATCTAAACCAGAAACAGAATGAATAATCATTACCAACTTGTCGGTGAACGTGATGTCTGTTTCTTACGCCTATACAGGTCCTATGCTCTCAGAACTTATATTTTGCAGATTCCTGTGGTCGGTCGGAGCTTCGAGCTTAAAAGACATCCGTATGGATTCGCTAAATTAGCTGCGCTAACCGTCGATCCAATAATTGAATTCATAACCGAAACTAAGTTTATTAAAATGAAATAGCCACATTTTTTCTATTTGCTACTTAAATTCTTAAAAGTTAAAATTTATTTATTTAAATGAAATCACTACAAAATTTAAATTAAGCGAAAGATGGCATTATAATAGCTAGGAAAAATTAGTAGAAAGAAAAATGTCATAAAAAAATTTGTAAGTTTTGGAAATGGAAAGGAAATTTCTAGATTTAAAAATGTTAGAAAAGGAATGTCAAAAGTAGCTTCACTCTCTTTTTTCTTTTTGCTCCTGTACGAAATCAGTTTATCAGCAGTAAAGTCAATGAAGTAAAAAAAAAGAAGGAGATTTTATTAAAAATAAAACTGAAAAGAGCCAGGCGTGAGATTTTCCCAAAAAAAAGGGCGTTGACTTCGGCATCACGTAATGAAATAAGTTTGCGAGTTTTTACAGGTAGCCCACCGCAACCGCCATAAAGAAAAGCCGATTGAAAAGGGGAAGCATCCGCCAACCACTTATTTCAAAAGCAGCGCACATCAGGAAACTAGGTTCTAGTTCTGAGGCACAAGTAGCACTAATCACATAGTGCCGTACCACACTTGTCCTGCTTCCGCGCGATGAAGTCCAAACGAGTGCCCACACTTGTCGTGTCGGATTTTGTGTAGAACACACGCAATTTATTGTATGTAGTGGTAACATTAAAGCAGTTTCCGAACCCAAATAAACCTTGTTTGAATGTATGCGTGTCGATGCGACGATAAATAGGTAAGTTCCGTGCGGATTTCCCTATACACCCCCGCACGCCCTCCCCCATCAAGCTGCGATGAAGCAGGACAAGTGTGGTCCGGCACATAGGCAGCACTAAGCACACAGGAAGCAGGATCACTAGGTGCGCAAGTAGCACAATTCGCACAATCACCAGGTAAGACCACTATAAAATTTATATCGCACGCACTATTAACAATTTGTCTTGAACGAAAAGCGATAATAGACTAGAATTTCATCTGTGCGGTAAAAGTGTCTGTAAATTCTCCAAATTTGTAATTACTTCAGCCCTTTTATGTTCTACGTTTATGTGAAGAAGGGATCTTTCTGTTGGTTTGACTACGCTCGGCCAACAACAGATTTGTACGGAAAGACCCCAGCGGGAAATGGATGTAATACCGCATCGAAGCCGTATTGCATCTTTGGTATGCAACTTCGCTCCATTTCTGCATGTAAACTTCGATGAATTTTACACACAATGTCCTAGGCATGGTGCGATGCCTTTCTACAGGAACAATTGTCGATGAAAACTTAGATGAATGAAAATATTGATGAACACTCGTCAATGAAAACCTCAATGAATAATAATCGAGGAAATCTTCAGTGAACAATAATCGAAGAAATCTTCGGTGAACAATAGATCGAATAATTCTTATGTGACTAAAATTACTTTAATTTCAGGAAGGAATAGATTTTGGGTAGATAGAAAAAACAATTGAATCAGTTATTGCAAGAACAGGATAAGTCCAAATAGGAAAAACATTTATCTTTTCTGATAGCATATTTAAAGTAGTTTTCTAAAAAATAAATACAATATTTTTCCAACTTCGTTGTTTTTGGAACGACCGATTATATTAAAGCTTTTTGTAAACAAATAAAATGTATTTAAATATCAAATATAAAAAAAGGAAAAAACGTAACAAATTCATATCGAATATAAAAAAAAATACTTAAGATATGGTGGAGACATCATTTACTGACCTTCCTTTTGGTGGCCTCTTTTTTTAAAGGTCTATTTTTTTGACTTCGGAAACTCAGCCGAATGTCCTCGATACAGTCAGCCTCTCGAAATCCATCTCTAATTAACGCCTCTAGAAAATAAGGAAAGTATGCACTTGTAACTTCCACTTTACCACTCAAGCCAAAGGCATAACGTGAATTAACTTGAAAAGTGACACTGCTGCGACGACGTATGCGCAGATGACTCATCTTAATATGCAATTTCATCAACTGTAACAATATGTATAAATATATATATAATATATATATATATATATATATATATATATATATATATATATATATATATATATATATATATATATATATATATAACGTATTTTTTGAACCACCTATATTTTTTTAGCAAATCTCGTAGAAAATGTATTTCTGAGCATGACATTTGAAAAAAATATTATATATGGTTAATTATCGATTGTTTAAACAACTTTAAGTATAGAATGATTATATTCAGGACACTTAGAAATAATGTATCTTTCAGCGCCAAGTCTCCGAACTATACTTTCTGTATTGATTTACTTCTGTCCTCTAAAAATACTTTGATCTCTTAATTTTTATGTGCTGTTTATTTCGGGTACACAACACTTACCACTAGAATCAAATATTTAAACAACTTCAGGTACAGAATGGTTACATCCAGGACTCTTAGAAATAATATATCTTTTAGCGTCAAGTCCCGGAAATATATTTTCTGTATTTTATTCACTCTCGTCCTCTGTAACAGTATTTCTATTTATATAATAACTCCAGAGTCTCCTGATAATTTTTTTTAAATATAATTGAATATAACTCACATGAAAAACAGAGAAAAAATTATCTAAATTATTTTAAGTGTCCTGGATATGATCAATATCCAGGACACTTACAAAAATTTAGATAATTTTTCTCTGTTTCTCATGTGAGTTATATTCAATTACATTTTTAACAAAAAAAATGTTGGTGGAGTGGTGGTGGGGGCGGGGGTGGAACCTAACTTTGTAATACGTGGTCCGATTTCGATGGTTCTTTTTCTGTTGTATAAAGTGTGATCCCCCATCACTAATAGGAGAATAATTTGATCCTATGGTGAGGGGTAGGGGTAGTGGGGGAGAAAAAAATGTTGGTGGAGTGATTGAGGGGGACGAGGGAGGGTGTAACCTAACTTCGTAATGCGTGGACCGATTTGGATGGTTCTTTTACTGTTGTATAGTGTGATCCCCCATTATTAATAGAAGAATAATTTGGTCCTATGGGAAAAATATTTTAGTGGAATGGTGGTGGGATAGGAGGTTAAACCTAACTATTTAAGCGTGGACCGATTTGGGTGGTTCTTTCTTCCTTGTATGGAGTAGAAGACAATAAAAAGTGAAAAATAAAATAGTTTTTAAAAAAAAGTTGAACCGGCTTCACAAAAAGCGCTAAAAAACATAAAATAATTTTTAATTTTATATCTATTACATTTTGAAGTCGGTGCAAATTAAACAAATAAAACAACTACGGAACCACAGTTGAAAATAATACATAATACTACCTGAATGATATAAAATTAAAAATTATTTTATGCTTTTTAGAGCTTTTTGTGAAGTCGGTTCAACTTTTTTTTAAAAAACTATTTTATTATATAAATAGAAATAGTGTTTTTCCCATTATTTGCTAAATGATTGAACACTTTTTATCTGATTTCTATTAGACACTAATTAGAAGCGACTTCTATCAATAGACCTTTTTTGAAATTAAATTCAATTCAATTTTTAATTATTTATTATGTTATCTATTAATCTATTATAATTAAGTTGTTTTCAGCACATTATATTTTACAATGACATATTTGCATTGTTGCAGAGTGGCAATTTAGGTAATTTGTGTAAATTACCAATAGATATATAGACCATTTTTCGTCACCAGTCCATTTATTCATCCTCTTTAATATTGGTGTAGTTAAAATTAAAATAGTATTATAAAAAAAAAGTTTCTTTAAGTAAAAAAGTTTCTTTAAGAAAAAAGTTTTTTCCTTACTAGAATTGTTTTTCAAAGTACTTGGAGTTGGGTTATCATAATCAGGTGAATCATAATCAGGTAAATCATACACAATATCATCAGGCACGTCATTACCGTATGAGTAGACAAATCACCATTTCCGTCCTCTACTAGATGAATAGATGTAAGATATAAACAAAATAGGTAGATAATATATATAAACTAGATAGGTAATACAAAATATAAACTAGGGAAATCAATAAACGATATAAAATGATATAAAATAGAAAAACTATTTTGGTTAATTGATATTATTTATTAGGCAACCCTTTTTTATTTTTAGATTCATATGCTTGGTGCCTCTGTGATTGTCTTCGCTGGTTGTCAATCCATGTTTTAAGTTTTTCTGGCGTCCTTGTTTTCAGCACATTATATTTTATAATGGCATCTTTGCATTGTTGCAGAGGCGGCAATTTACGTAATTTGTGTAAATTACCAAAATGTTTATAAATAGCTTCTTTTTCTCTCAGTCTATTTTTTTCATTTTTTTCAAAATTGGTGTAGCTAAAATTTAAATAATATTATCCCAAAAAAAATTTCTTTATGAAAAAAGTTGTATCCTTACTGGAATAGTTTTTCGCAGTACTTGGAGTTGGGTTATCATAATCAGGTGAATCATAATCAGGTAAAAAAGTGTCATCAGACACGTCAATGTTATGATTAAATAAATCATTAACGTTATCATTGAGATTAATAGTTTCTTCATCAGAAGACTCACTATTTTCGTCTTCACTAGGATTTTTCTCTTCCGGATCATAAACACCAATGGCCGCAGTTAACATTTTAGAAACTGATGTGATTTCTGTTAATGGCACAGGAACTCTATAAATGCTTTTATGTATTTCTTTGCTATGCCCAATGAAATGTGCCAGTCGGTCAACATCACTTTCTTTCACATTTAAAATTGCAGTAAGTGTTGCAATATGTTTGCGTATATGCGTTCCTCGCAACGAACTTGGTACAGTTGCTTTACAATCGATCATTTTCTCCAGCTTCTTTTCTGAATTGTAAAAGAATGTCGAAACAGGCTATATCAAAAGGACTAAGCAAAATTGAAACTTCCCGTCCTAATTTTCCTCGAAGAACCAATCCTTGAAACTGTTAAGTGAAATCAATTGAAGATTCTGATGAACTTTTAAACTGATTTTTATCGATGAGGTCTTCAAATGTTTACTTATTTGCAAAACTACTTAATTTTAGGCGTTCCAGCTCGCCTGCTCTTCGTCGATTGAAAATTTGAACCGATATCAATGTACAGTTATTCATATGCTTCCAAGCATTCAAATCAAACGCATCATGTAATTTATCTAGACAAATACCGCACTCTTTTCTCAAAAAATCGTTTAATAATTTGATATCAGTTTGTGTTGGGAGAACTTGTTTTTTTGTACGTTTTTTATCAAGTTGATCTTCACGTTCCTTTTTATTAATTTGAATCGGAATTTCTTCGTCCCACCCCTTCAAGAAATATTCGACGTCATCGTGTTTCTCAAACATTTTTTGTTTAATGTATTCAACAGAAAGTTTACGAGCAGATTTTTTTAATAAAGTTGTCAAAGTATGAGCATTTCCTGGTGTGTCAAATGTCATTGTATCGGAGTTCCAATCAGCTACTTTCCTTATAGCAATCATTAGGCTATCGAAACTTTCAGGCTTAAATACATTTTTAAAGTCTTCGAGTTCCGTACTTAATTTAAGCAGTACTAATTTTGTTCTACCTAGTATTCGTAGTTGAGCAAGAATATGTTCGTGTTGATGTTCTAAAGTATATTTACTGCAAAGTTTATTTCCCATTTTTATAATTAATTCGTCATAGAAGATGCATTTAACGACATCATCATCTCTTAATTTAGGGAATACTTGCTCTGCTAGTTTTGGACAAGCTAGTTTATGAATGTATTTCCACACTTTTCGACCTTCTTGCAATATCGTTTTGGAGCCTTTCTTGTAGGTCTTGCTACATTTGCGATAATGGAAGCGAATCGTACTTTTAGCAAAATGCCCATTGCATGATGCACAAGCTATATAATCGCTACCGACTTTTTTGGATTTTTTTGATAGCTGTCTAGTAGCTATAATAATTCCTGTATTATATTTACTATTAGTATTGTGTAATAAGTCTCCATCTTTTCTCAATTTGTCGATTGCAGCTTTCCTTTCTGGGTGATGAGCAGGTAAAAATTTAAAGTATTTAACGTCAGTTTCATTTTTATGCTTGATTAATAGATGCCTTACTATTTTAGACTGCAATGTTTTACAAAATTTGCAGAAGTGTTTTTTCGAAGATCCTTTTCCAGACGAAGATACAGGAATGGTTAATTTTCTTATGTCAACAGGATGAAAATCTGCTATTGACGAATGTTCATTAACAGATGTCCGTTCTACAGAAGTGTGAATAGTATTTTTCAAAAAGTGCAAATAATGTACAGAAAATCACTTGACCCGAGTGAAATTTACGAAAAAATTCAAAACAAACTGTTCAAAACTCGAGCGGAGCAAGAAATATAATTTTCGGTGTTTCTAGTTCGGTGTTTGATTTAGTTGGATTAACATCCGGTTTTCGGTTGATTTCGAAGACGTCCAGCAGCTTAAGAAAATCTAACCCTTTGGTGCTGCTGCTGATGAAGAGCCAAAGGGATTTAGATTTTCTTTATTAGAAACGCCGCTCTTGTCAAGAAAATTATATTTCTTGCTCCACTCGAGTTTTGAACAGTTTGTTTTGAATTTTTTTGTGAATTGTAGTTGAGTCAGGTTGATATGTTGAGTCCTTTGGGTGAGAATCATCAAATACGTGGAAATATAACGTATTTACGTTAGCATTTATAGACATGCTGCTAACTCGAGCGCAAAACAAAGACCGCACGCAACGTTGATACCAGTAAATTCTAGGAATATAGCAAGTAACAATAACATTTCAATGAATTCAAGGAAATTAGCTTCGATGAAAACAATAACCTTCTTTTCTTCGAACCGAAATTAGGAAAAATAACATACAGACCATAAATTTAATATTAAATTCTAATTTCTGAAAATTCTTCAATAGATGGAGTTCCCGATAAAATTAGCTGATAAATATGAAATTATTCATCTATAAATCATTTGCAAAATAATATAAAGATTACAAATAAATTCTTCAACCTTTGCTTAAAGAAATGGTATTAATCACAATCAATTATTTTTGTTCTTAATGATGTTGATCTAACTCCTAGCACTGCACGTATAAATTTTATACAAAATTCATGTAATTGATACACCTGTTTTTTAATAAACTGTCCATCTTGTTACGTTTTCATAATGGTACAACATTGTCGATTAGGAAAACTGCATCCTTAGAAGTCCCTGACTACCTAATTATTTTATTGCACTTTAGGAAGGAAATTCTTTAAACAAAAAAAAGTTTTAGACGAAGGGTCAATAATGACACACAGGTTATTAATTATAACTATTGCTGAAAAAAAGTTATGCAAATGTTAGTGTAATTTTGTTTACTTGCCGATATTAACTTCTGTTAGCCAGAGTTCACACCCTAGTATCCTGGCTTTCCGTTACTAATACCCGATAGAAATTTTGCCATAAAAGAAGGTTAGCCAGCAATAATACCGATCATAGTCGAAAAAAAATCGGTAAGTAGGGTGTTCTTAAGCTAAGATTATTTAAAAATGGAAATAATTCCTTCTAAAGGAATAGGCGGATATAATTTGCATTTATTATGTAGTAGACTGAAACGCAAAAGCGGTTGTCCTGGAATATGAAAGCAGCCTCACTAGTCAACTTGCACCCCAAAGAGGGGTATTTTCGTGTTCTATCCGCGGGATAAGAGAAAACGAAAGTGTAATATCAAACAGCACGGAATTGCGATCTGAAACATCGGAAGATCCTATTGACGTCCAGCAGTAAATAAATAACCTCGTCGGAAAAGACTCTGAAATAAGCTCGAGACGAGACGCAAGCCGATTATGAGCGTTTTCAGTTAAAGACTGGAGGGTTATCCATTCAGCAGGATGACGTTCATATGATCATATTACAGTACAAGGACTACTGGAAGGAGATTCCAAAAGTGCGATATTACTGTGTATGACAAGTTAACATTAAACACACTTTAAGTGTGTTATTTTAACACACTTCCGATTTCCAGTCAATTTGCAGTGTTATTCCATAACATTTTTACGCTTTAATTTAAAAATCCCTAGAATGCTAATTAAAAAAAGTTACTAGAAATTATTGTTTATTCAGGACGAAATATTTTTCTATAAATATATATTTAATTAGTTATAAAATTTATTTTTATTCACATCAATTAAATTACTAAATACTAAACTAACAACAGCATATGTAACTTACCGTTCAAGGAGATCCAGTCATAATAAATCGTCATTAATATATTTCTTTATTCACTCGACACTTAATAGCGCTAATTCACTCTAGTATAATAAAAATAGCGGAAACAATGATTTGCTAGCATTGACATGATCAAGCGATGATCAACAGACTCAGGATTTCGGAATTTTTACGAAACAGCCGGCAAAATTTGAATACTGTAAAGCATAAAGTGTTCTTAAATATTTGAAATTTTATAGGAAATTAAATTCAAATAACTTTATGCTTAAATTATTAAGAAAATTGAAAAAATTTGTCTCTTGGTTATTTTGTTGTGCGATTATCTTGGAAAATCATAAGAGACCCCAAACTAATCGTTGTATCAATGTCGTGGCAAAAAATAAAATAATAGAAGTCGGTGTTCGAATTAAACAAAGGTCTTCGAAAAATACTTTGATCCCAAACTTTGTACTCGAAAAGTACTTTGAATTAAGTGAATATTAAATAGTTGCAAATCCTCGAAAAATTCTACTATTTTAAACTTGTACTTGACAAATACTGGATATACGAGTATAACAGCCACCGGAAGAAACTGACTACTATAGAAGTTTTCTCTCAAAAATTCGGAATGTGAAGTTTATAAGACTTATTAAAATCTAAATGATAAACGAGACTAACATCAAAAAAATTTCCGCAAAATATACTTGACTTATTGCAGATTATGAAATATAATGCGTTTTGTTTGAAATATTCATTTAAAAAAATTATTATATTGTTAATCATAATGTTCACCATGTCACATGCATAATATCGAAAATATATCACAGTAATCTGCAAAAATATTGACTATTTCAGTCATCTCGTAAAATTCCGTGAAAAATCAAAAAGTCCCTAAACTAATCGTTGTGTAAATGTCCCCGAAAAAACATAAAATTATTTGAGGTCGGTCCTTAAATTATACAAAAGTCCCCGAAAAATACTTTGCCTTTGAAAAGTGTACCTGAAAAATACGGTGTACATATATATATATATATATATATATATATATATATATATATATATATATATATACAAAGTAAGCATTGCTTGTAGCAAAGTTTGATTAAGCATTATTGAGCACTAAGCCCGGTCGGGTTCATTTCATTTGCTTAATTTACATGTGACATTTATATTAACGTCTACTTCTACGCGTGCGGTTCGATAGCGAGAATACAAATGAAAGCATGTAAACAAACCAATTTATTTAATTACTGATGTGTTTCATTTTTATGGCAATTTAGCTGCATCATTTCCACCCATGGCTGAATAGCTCTGTTAAACACATCAAGAACTAAGGCTTGGCAAAGGTTTTGTTTTTCTCGGAGCTGCGCTGATTACTTATCTTACTCCTATTTACACAAACAATCAATCAATCATTATTTTGTCTAGAGTTCTCTTACACCGATTATTTGGCTAGAATTAAGTTTACTTTGCGTAGTGGGTGGAGGCAGTTCTGGAGATTCATAAACTCGAAATTGTGACGGATGTCACTCTACGTTGAACCTGAAAGATTCTGAGAGGCGATTCCCTGGTTGTTTCCAATCTCTTCGGCCTGTTTTTAAAAACTTCTTTTATTTATAATGACTATGATATTAGTGATAATATTTTACTCACTTGACGAATCTTTCGCCAACTTCCCTTCAACTGAAGGATCATGTATTTGACAAGGTTACCATTTTAAAGTACATTTCGAATTTGACTAGTACCTTCCCGAGCGGTCCAGATGGTTTCCCAGTTTCCTTTTTGAAAGCATGTAGCTCGTCCCTTGTTTCCCTACTTTGTTACTTATTCAATTTATCTAATCGTTGTAGCATCTTTCGGAGACCGCGTAGAAGCATTCTGTGATTATTCCCCTACATAAAAAGGACAATAAGCGCGATGAATTATATACCTTTTGCTAATTTATGTTGTATTTCCAAGCTTTAGTTCTCAGTTTTACTGTAAACAATTTCTTGGCTCGTTTCAGCATGGTTTTAGTAAGAGAAAATCCACCATAATCAACTTATTAGAATTCTCCATGTCCTGCGTTTCCTCCCTCGAATCGGGTAAGCAATGGCATTTTCACTGACTTTAGCAAAGCTTTCAAGAGAATAAATCATAGAATTCTTAGTCATAAGCTACACTTTCTAGGTTTTCCTTCTGTTTTCGTAAACTGGGTGTTTTCGTATCTATCCGATCGTATACAGCGTGTTTTGTTTCGTCGGGCACATTCAAATGAAATATTTAAAACCTCAGGGGTGACACAGGACAGCCATCTCGAGCCATTACTTTTTATCATTTACATTAATGATGTATCGATGTTGAATAAGGTTAAGTTTAATTAAACGATTGTCAAAAGAGTTTGATGATCCTTATAAATCAAAACTTCTATGTTGCATTTTATTTATATTGGCCTATTCTGAAATACCTAGTTTTGTTTGGTCACTTTATTATGCTGTCCATACTAATCGCATCGAGGCCGACCAGCGCAGATCTGCGTCCTTATTTGGATGGACTTAAATTCAAAATATTCTCATTTGATACTCTCGAGAACGGGCTTAACAACTCTAAAATTATTTTCGATTTGGGGCACAAAGAATTCTCCAGAGCTGCTAGAATTGCTGAACATCTCTGTTTCGTCTCGCTCCTTGTGGACTCACGGCTTTTTCGAAGTTCCTTATCATTGCTCTAAGTACAGTATGAATAAGCTA
This sequence comes from Leptarthrus brevirostris, assembly GCA_964036015.1. Lineage (NCBI taxonomy): Eukaryota > Metazoa > Arthropoda > Insecta > Diptera > Asilidae > Leptarthrus > Leptarthrus brevirostris. Next base: position 101,231,029 of record OZ038372.1, on the reverse strand, counting down.
TTGACGTCTCTTTAATAACAAGTTTAATTGAATTGATTTTCATCTTTCGATAAGGATCAGTTTAGTTAAAGTTACTTTATCTTGGTCTATAAACTGTTTCTTACGTTGTTCTTATTATTTGTAGTAATCAGACATTTGATTAATTTTTGTGTATAAATAAATAAATAATTAATATATTCTAATATATACAATGTAAGTACAGTAGAACGCCGATTATCCGAATTAATTGGGACCGGGGTCGATTCGGATAATCGAAAATTCGGATAATCGGACATAGAGTGGTAATAAAGAAAAACGAACTGTCACACATAGAATAAACTTTATTATGTTCAACAAACACAGCTCTACAATAACGCTTACTTGAACATCTCGATCAGAGTAAGTTGCCTCGACGTTGAAGCTCGTTTCCGTGCCGCAAGGTCACGCAGGCGCCGGACGGCAAGCAGTTGTACACCGTCGCATTCGGGTTGCCGCTCCATCCACTTGAGGGCGTTATCGAAGAAAATAAACGCTTCGCTGTGTGAGATGGTACACTTTGGTCTTGTGCCTCTTCCCCTTCGGTCTCATTGTCGTCCTCTTCATTATCCTGTTCGTTCATGGCACTCGCTGCGATTTCATCGTCTGTCTGTATCTGGAACCCTGAATCGTTCTTATCACATTGCAACCAGTCTTCCATATCAGCGACATCACACTCCGAACATCCCGTGATTTCATTAGCAATGTTTACAAACTCTTCCACTGACGGTAATTCCTGTTCGGCTTCATTAACTTCAGCGGTTGATTCTCGTTCCTTCGCTTGCTTTTCTAACTCGAGTTGCTCTTTTGTTGATGTGCCGTTTATTTTATTCCAAACTCGTTTCAGTGAAACACTTTTAACCATGTTCCAGGAATCTGCAATCATGTAGCAACAGTCTTTCAAGTTGATTTTTTTTGTACGAACCCAAAACCCGTTCTTCGTCGTTCTGTTCAGCTAGAAGCACGTTCACGAGAAGCTCAAGTGATGGATGCGTTCGTTGGTGAATTGTCAATAATGAGCAAAAGTTTTCCCTTTTTTCATGTTTCCTTTTTAAACTTTTTTATTTCAGGAATAAAGGCTTTATCATACCACTCCAAAAAAATACCGCTGTCCATCCATGCACTCTTCTGATTAGTGTAGGTCACTGGTAACTTGGCTACGTTCTTAAAAGCCCTCAGCTTCTTTGCTTTGCCAATCAATAATAGAGGAAGGCGATGTGTACCAGTAGAGTTAGCGCAGACCATTATGGTGACGCGATCTTTACTGACTTTGTGGCCGGGAGCACTCTGTTCTCTTTTATATTCTAGGGTTTTTCTCGGCAAAGCTTTCCAATTCAAACCAGTCTCATCAGCATTGTAAACAAGATCAGGGTCGTAGTTTTCAGTTTCTTTTTTAAGGGTGTCCACAAATTTATTAGCAGCTTCACTATCAGCAGAAAGTTTTTCACCAGCAATATCCAGTTCTCGAATGCCGTGCCTATTCTTGAAATTGCGGATCCATCCAGTGCTTGCCTTAAAACCAGCTACACCCATTTTTTCACTGAACATTCGCGCCTTTTCACATAAAATCGGTCCTGAAATCGGTTGTCCAATAGATCGTTGCTGCAGAAACCACGTAAAAACAGCATTCTCAAGCTGTTCATCCTTTGCCTTTTTCATTACTTTTCGCGACGAACATCCATCATCAGTTTCCAACGCAGTCACAAAACTTAAAATTTTTTCACTGTTATTTTTAATATCAGTTATTGTAGCCACCCCGACACCAAATCTATCTGCCAGTACCTTTCCCGCCACACCTTTTTTTTAACTAATTGATTATTTCCACTTTGTCCTTTAGTGATAGGACGACACGTTTCCGCTTTGCACTCATTTTGGTTATTCTCTTATCATATAACCGTAACGACAGACCACCAGACTTTCTTGAAGTGAAATGATTCAATGTCATTGAGTTGAAAAGCTCAATATTGGAAGCACGTTCACGTTCGAGCGCGCTGGTGTTATATATACTCTGACTACCAATATTGAACTGCGGTGCTTCAAGGCTTGCGTCCTTAAAGTTCAACATTTCATTGTTGCCTCTAGCTTCCAACTATAACAGTTGAAATATATCTGGACTCCAGCGAGTTCCAACTTCGACGTATGCTGATACCATTGTAGCGTCTATACGGCAATTGTCACTCGCATTTTTGTATTCTTGCGTCCCCACAAACCTTGTTTTTATTGAAAATTACTTGGTTTTAATTTTTTATATTACGCTTAGGGCCGATTCGGATAATTGGCGATTCGGTTAATCGGGGTTCGGATAATCGGCGTTCTACTGTATTATGAGAGATTTCTTAAATTCCAATATTTCCTCTTTAAATGTCAACTTGATGAGAAATATTATGTAAAAAAAACCCGCAGGCATTAAAATGCAATACCAATAGTACAGAACTGAAGTCAGCTATTCTCTGTTATGGTAGATTAAAATTCTTAATTTCGCTTACATTTAAAAATTGTGTCCATGAGATTTAACATCATTACTGAGCTCGGAATTATTGATCAAGGAATATAGAATACTAGAAAAGGTAGAATTTTTATTTTAGTACTAGCTATTTTCAAAGCGCTAATAACCTGATCGTAAAAATATGTAAGATTTTCGTCTTACTTTGTAAATAAATTTTTGAGGTTAAGAATTTGCGGCAATATTGAGGTTGTGGCAATTAAGTAACCTCAAGAGCAGACTAACTCGATTAGTCTGTAGAACTGTAATACAAAATAGCAGTAAGGTATTGTTGTCTTGATTAGTCTGACGTAAGGAAAAGGTCATAATAAGATTAAGTTTAAGTTTAAGCAAAAGATCCGGACAGGCCATTAGCACATATGAGAGATGTTAAAGAAAACGACAATTATTTATCAACTTAGTTGAGCGAAATTTAAATCACAGCATGACTCTATTTCGAACATCTTATTTGGTACATATCACTCGCCTCAGTAAGAAAAAGAGCTTTGGTGGAATCGCTAGTCACTCAACACCTGAACAAATTCTCTACACACAAGTTCTGAGCACATGTAAGAGCTCCTCTTGTTCAAAAAATCAAGATATCCGGAAAGCCTGTAGACTGCAAAGTAACATATGATTAAATTTTTTTGCTGAACAGTTTTAACACATTCGAGCTGTCTGTCACTTAAATAAAATACCCGCTCCCTTCGTACGAAATTCAAAAATCCTTCATGGGGCTTGTGCGGAATTTTTGCAAATCACTTTCATTTCAAGGAAAGGTGATGCGTCTACGTAGATTTTCACTGGAAATATTTTCCAATATAATACCCAAGAGAATTGTGCTTATTCTGCTTCAGCTCCTTGTGAAACAGCAAATTTTCGAAAATAAATGGATTTCCTAAACTGATTGCCGAAGAAAACTTTCCGTAACTTTAAAGATTTTTCAATGTTTGATCGTTTCTTTCGTAGTCTCTGTAAACTCAACCTGAAAGAGGAGTAGGTTTATTGCATCTTTTCAGCAATTTCTTGGAATTTTTATTAAGAAAAACGTTGACTTCATAAACTTTTCAACTCTTAATTTGCCGACTAAATGCACTAAGGAGGTACTTTTTTATGTTAACAAAACGGAGACATGAAGGATGAAATAAAAAATGTAAGATTTTTAATAATATTAAAGCCCATGCCATGGGTGGAAGGGTTAAGTGGAGAGTCGTAGCAGTGGACGCCCTATGCCCCAAAATGGATTAAAGGAACCAGAGAGACAGTTACGTTCCCCTTAAAACCAAGGACCGTATCATATATATTTTTCCACGTTATGCTCTATTACTTACCTGTCTTATGACCTTGCTCGATGATTCAGCCATAGAGCACTCCTGATGAAAGCGTTGGGATAAATTTTATCAAGGTCTGCCCTGAAGTTTCAAGGTGAAAACGTTTAATCACAGATAATTTGTTTTAATTAGATTTCTCCATATTTTGCTTCATTGCTCATCTTAATTGATTCATAGTGTGAGTATATCCACGCCATACCACTCCCTAAGCGCTAATGAACATCATGGATGCAGATTTCGATAAAATAGGTGCAGTAATTTTTGAATTTGGGGCTTCACGCATCCTTAGACACTTTATGCACGTTATTCATTTTCTAATTAGATTCTTCAAACTACCATGTTGGTGCCAGAAACTTATTCCATGAACTGTGTAAATTTGATTCGTGCTATCATGGGCAATATTGCGCACACTTGTTTTGGTAATTGCCGTGCAAAAAATTCGATAGAGTTGTTTTTTATTGTAATGTTCTTTCTCAAAATTCCTACCTTATCTTTCGATAGAGCAAGATATAACTATCGTTCGGTCAAAATTAACGATATTACTTTAGTAATTTAAGAAGTTGGCTTAAGCATATTGAGGTTATATCTGATCCAAGGGGAACCACCAGCCAGAAGGGGGCAGAAAACGCAAACTTCAGCATCCTTCGCTGAAGAAATTTCGTTGGCCTTGCTATTCGCGCAAAGAAGTGAAAGCTTGCTCCTAGACAAGCAATTCGTCATTCTTGTACATTCGCAGAACTAGTGCGCTATTAATTCAATTTCTTCTTCATCTTTGCATGGTCTACAGAATTCATTCGATGGCATGCAAAGTCCAGCGGCCATGACTCTAATTGGGCAATGGTCAATCTTTTACAGTTGATCTTCGGCCATAGACTAAGCGTTGTAAGAGAGTAAGTAATATTCCGAAGTCGTATTAGATAATACTTTTCAATTTGACTCTTTACCATATTAAGAAGCGGGTGAACCCTCTTCATGGCTCTATCTATATATGTGCTTGAACCCTTTTTGGCCAGGTCGTCAGCTTTTTCATTTCTCTCTAGGCCGACCTGGAACCCAATAACTGAACCGTAAGATGTGAAATGGTTCTTATGTAGTGCCCTGCTACAGTCTGTAACATATTTCAAAGTTAACAAATTGCAGTTTAACGCTTTAAGCGCTGCTTGACTGGCCTCGCAAATCCTGCTACGGTTACGTGTTCAATAATAAATAGATAAAAACGTCATTGTACATTTTAAAAATTTTTGAAGTAAAATGCACTACAACTAGAAGGTCCATAGAATGTGGTCAAGTCCAAACAAACAACTTCTCAAGTCATGATCTGCAGAACTGCTACACAGTTACCGAGTCATCAGTTGGCCTAGCTGCAGTAAATTTTAATCTATTATACCGAGAGCTGCAACAGTTAATTAACATTCACCGCTTTGTTCTTGCACTGGAGCTAATGATTATAACGTGATCGCGTTGTTATAATCTTTTGAAAACCCTCTAGTAACTTACTTATTAGAAAATTTGGTCCTTCGTGCCGGATAAGCGGATTGGACATCGTGCCCGCGTGAATACATACAAACTCATAATACAATATAATATCTACATTTGTCTTAACAGGTGAAACTTAACATCGTGCCCGCGTGAATACATACAAACTCATAATACAATATAATATCTACTTTTGTCTTAACAGGTGAAACTTGTGAACAGATTCAGTAATTGTCTTGTCGGTTACAATAATTACTTTCCAGACTCATTTAAACTCGATTAAGTGCAAAAATCTCTTCCAAGCATATTAGTTTCATTTGGATTACATAGCCAGCGCGTGGACTAAGTCGAATCGTGAAGTTAATAAATACAGTGCAATTAACAACATGAACAAACAATAATTGGGTTACACTGTAAGTTCGTTCCTTTTTTATAAACTGCATGCATCTGAATTTTTAATGATTCTTCGTACATTAACTTTGAAATTACATAGATGAAATTTAGATTAAAATTATCATTTTCTGAGATATCTAAAGTTCTTAAGTGAATCTGAGTAAATAAACGCTGTTACCAAGTGAAACCTTTTTTAGCGGTATTACATACATTCATACAAAAACTAGCGGTACTGCAATAGTAGAATTTTGCTGAATAAATTTAAGTTAGTTCCTTTAACGCGTAAACTTTTTGAACCGATACATGACAATGGAACCCATTAAATTGAATCTTAGCACGACGATGGAAAAAATTTCGAACTTTATTAGTTAATGCGAGGAAAACAGCCAAGGAAAAATGCACAGAAGGCTTTTAAACCGCCCGTGCACAACATTTAGAAAGTTATTGGAAAACCTGCCAAACGTTGCATGATGAGTTAACTCAGATCGCTTCCGCGCAAGAAAGAAGTGAAGATCCATACTTTGCAAAAAACATATTCTCGAATGTTAAATGTGCTTACATAGAAACACTGACCTGCCTCAATGATGAAACAAATGAGATAAGATCAGACACTACTCTTTAGAACAACTCGGGTAGGTTCAGTTTTGTCAAACCAAACCAAGACGAGCAGCTTTCGACAGAAGTAAGGTGACCTTAAATCAATTTTCCTACATACAGGATCATATATCAATTGGCAATCTTTTCGCGACACATATGTGAGCCTCATTCATGAAAATACAACGTTGTCCAACGCACAAAACATGCACTACTTTAAATCAGCAATAACAGGTGATGCTGCAAAACTCTTGAAGTATCTATGAGTAAGTAAGTATAAGTAAATATGAGAATTTTGGTGAGCGCGAATTTAAATATACTGTTGTCTCTACCTTTAATGTCAGCTGAGTCTTCATCTGAATACGCCGTGTAGCTTCACTCAAGCGGTTCGAGCTCTTAAAAATTTGAAAGGCGGTGTGTGTCACTGGAATGATTGTCTAACTTACCTCCTTGCAAAAAAGTTAGATCAGATTGGGAAATACAAATTAACACAACTACTGAAATACCGTCATTTGAAAGCTTAAAAACATTTTTGGAGAGTAGGTTGCAGACTTTAGATGCGATCAAGCGAATGCCTGGTACTGAGTCTAAGTCAACTCAACAACGTTTAAGTAAGCCAACTGTGCGTAGTCATCTAGCTTCATCAACTACTAAAAAGTGCATCAACTGTCCTGACAAACACCTCCGTTGGTTCTGTCCAAAATTTAGAGCACTATCGACTAGTGTACGTGTAGAATACGTTCAACGCAACAAATTATGCTTTAAATGCCTGAAACCGAACCAAACAATTTATGATTGTCCCTCACTAAATCTCTGCAAACATTGCAGTGGCAAGCATGCTTCAATGTTCCACCGAGATCAAGGTGTTTTTTCAGAAATATAAACAAAAGATCAGTTTGCATCCGCTCCTGATGACAAGCCCAGCTGTTCAGCACCTGAACATTCCACTGCCTTAGGCATGGCAAGTACAAACACATATTTGTCACACAATATAGTTCCTTCAAACACAATACTATTGGCGACTGCTAATGTCATCGTTCAATCACCCAATGGAAGAACAGTGCGTGTTCGTGCACTCTTTGACCTCAGACTCTTTGGGATCAGAGTATAGTTTTATAACTACAGCACTGGCCAACCATTTAAAGCTACCCGAAAGACACTCAGAATTCCTGTCCTAGGAGTAGGGGGTGGCAAAGTCAACATAGCAGAAACGCATGTAAAATACAATATCATTTCTACGACTGATTGTGAGAAAGTCTTTGAGATACACTCATTAGTTTTGCCCTCGCTTACTCACCTAATTCCGTCTCAGCCTATACAGAAGGAATCGTGGACCCATCCCGAAGACCGACAGTTGACCGATCCTTACTTTAACACGCCAGCTGTGGTAGATATAATACTAGGAGCTGATGTTATTTCGCGTATTGTAATGAACGATATTTGCCAAGGACCTGCTGGGTCGCCTGTAGCGCAGCGAACTGGGATGGGGTGGATCGTCTCAGGATGCGTTGCTCAAAACGCCGATAACCGACAGACACTTAGTTTTCATTGTACTGCTGGCAATGATCTACATACGCTCATGAAACGTTTTTGGAAAGTAAAGACCATCTCCGAAGTAAAACATCTTACTCCTGATGAAGAATACTGTGAGCAACTATTCCAGAGACTCAACGACGAGATACTGCTGGCTGATATTTGGTAAGGTTGCCAACTAAACCTTCAGTCTCAGAATTAGACGAATCCAGATAAGCAGCACGTTCTGCCTTAACAAGAATGGAACGAAGATTTTCTCAAGACTCACGGCTACTCGTTATGTATACATCGTTAATGGATAAATTTCTCAAACTCCATTACATGAAGCTTGTACCCAACGAGGAACATAAGGACACTGACAAGATTTATTACCTGGCACACCAAGCAGTACTTAAGCCCAGCAGTTTAACCACTAAGTTGCGGGTGGTTTTTAATGCTTCACAGAAAACAAGCACTGGCATTAAATCAGGCAATGAATGTGGGACCAAAATTACAGGACGACGTCTCTGAAGTCATAATGAAATGGCAATGTATCCATTTGTGTTTTCTTGGGATATACATAGACAAAATGTACCATCAGATACTTGTTGAGCCTCAAGATACAAATCTTCAACGTATTTTCTGGAGAAGGGATCTTAATTCTCCCATGAAATGTTTCCGTCTTCAAACCGTCACTTACGGCACAGCAAGCGCACCGTATCTTACCACCAAGATAATACATCAATTAGCAAACAACACGACTCGGCATTTCCTTTAGCGGCTTCTCTTCTTCGAGAGAACTTCTACGTCGATGAGGCACTCTTCGGATCCTTCGATCAAAAGTCTGTTATTCAAGCTAGAGACGAACTTCACCTTTTACTATCACGAGGTGGATTTAAGTTGCGTAAATGGCTGTCAAATTGTCCTAAAATGTTGGCGGATCTTCCGGATGAAAACAAAAAGATGCCCTACTGATGAACGACGATCAATTCAGGGCTTTAGGGATCATGTGGAGTCCGCTACATGATCATTTTAATTTCCGACCCCAGTTTGCTGAAGCTCTATCGACAACCAAACGTCAAGTACTGTCTGATATCAGTCGCCTGTAGGATCTGCTCGGATGTCTTTCTCCAGTCACCATCAACGCCAAAATCTTTATGCAAAAACTATGGATATCCGGATGCAACTGGGACGACGAACTTCGACCAGACATGATAACTGAGTGGCTAGATTACCGGAAAGATCTATAAAATTTAGCTGACATCTCCGTAGATCGTTGGAATGGTGTCACAGGCATCAATTGTGCAGTAAAGCTACATGGATTCTCCAACGCGTCGGGATTAGCATATAGCCTTCGCACACTCTACCACGTCGATAACGCTCAAATGTCATTGATTGTTGCGAAAACGCTTGTTAGCCTTCTGAAGACCATCTATCTTCCTCGATTGGAATTATGTCACGGTACTTTGAGTTGATGACATCTGTACAGAAGTCGTTGCACCTTGATAAGGTCCCCATCCATGCTTGGACCGACTTACAGTTAAAGATAATTATATGCTGTGTTATGGACGACTTACCACCAGACAGAATTTGACCAAATAAAGTCTTCTTAATCAGTGGCGTTGACTTTGCTGGAGCTTTTCTGCTAACGCCCATAAGGGGGCTAGGTAAAAAGGTTATAAAAGCCTATGTCTCGATCTTTATCTGTCTTTCGACCCATTCGATACACATAGAACTTGTGATGGTTCTGTCGCCTTTCAAGCGACTTTCTAACTTTTTATCGTTTCGAGGATCTACAGTGATAATGCGACTAACTTTGTTGCAACAGACTAGGAGTTAGGGTCTCATCTACGCCAACTCTCAAACCGATTGCGCATCTTCTACATATCAGTCGCTACTTAGCGATGGTGGAGGAATATGGGAGGCCGGGGTGAGGTCGCTGAAATACCACCTGAGGTCATAGATCATAGAAGCCTGCTTGAATTTAAGGCCGTTGCATGCTCTGACTGACGATCCTAACGATCTGTCGGCCTTGACACCAGGACATTTCTTGGTTATAGAAATCCTTATTTCTGTTCCTGCTCCTAGTCGTGGCAATTAGTACAACAGATGAAAGAAGCCTATGGAATCGCTGGCAAAAAGAGAACCTGCATTATTTACAACTAAGTAACAAATGGCGCCAGCAAGAAAGATCTATCATAGTCAAATAACTAAATGCTCAGTGTAACCTTGCTCTGTCGCTGCTGCAGTTGCCGAAAAATTTAATTCTGGTATCTACCGAGTTCAAGGCAGATATTCACCGCAAATTTTCCTCTTTTCTTATTTTGGTTTACGACGAATAAACTATTCCTATTTTGTTCTGATTTACGCCGAATAAACTTTTTCCTATTTTATTCTGGTTTACACCGAATAAATTCTTTCCTAAATTTATTCTGGTTTACACCGAATAAACTCATTCCTAAAGTTATTCTGGTTTGCACCGAATAAACCTTTTCATATTTTATTCTGGTGTCCATTTTTATTCCGGTTTACACTATTCTAGTTCATTTTGGTATACACCAAGTGAATCCTTATATCAAAAATAATAATTGTACTAACACTTATTCTGGTGTCGGCCGAATAATTATTAAACGTGTCGTCAAAGCTAAGAAATTTGCGTCAAGTTGCAATATTTGCCCGAAAACGTAATTTGAAATAATTTTAAAGCTAATATTAAACATCTCGGAATTAATCTTCACCGATTTTCCTGTTTCAAGGAGTAGTTTCTGTGAGCTTCTCTCTCTTCGAGTTTGTTTGGCTTCTGTTTTAACATTCTGATGATATTTTTCAATTTGGCATCCTGGAGCTGCATTGTTACCAGCCAGTCCTCGTCGTTGACTTCCATGGCAAGTATTTTAAGGTCAGCTCCGTCGCTCACTTTCGGGCTCTCGTAAAGTTGTCTACTTAGGGCGTCGACGTGCTGCATTCTTTTTCGTTGGCGATACACGATATCAAAGTCATATTCCATGAGTCGTAGAAACCATCGAGCAGTCCTTGGAACAATATTTCTCTTATCGAGTGTTGCCTTTAGTGACTCACAATCGTTAACGATCTTGAAGTGCTTCCCCAAAAGATGTGTCCTAAATCTGGCGACTGATTCAACGACTGCCAAAGTTTCAAGTTCGTAGCTGTGGTAGTTCCGTTCATGTGCGGATGTCTGTCTACTAAAATATCCAACCGGTTGCATTTCATTGTGTTGGAATTCGTCCGAGGATTCTCCAAAGAACGTTGACCAATTTGATGTAAACAAATGTTTATTTCGTGTTTACAAAATTAGGATTACAAAAAGACTAGTTTTGATTAACAAAAACCCAATTCAATTTCAGTGTCGATTGACAATATTTGCTAAACAATTAGCAGATAAAATTCAGAGCTAACTTTGCTCGTCGCCTTACAATCTTTTCTATTGTTTTTCTTTCAAGGTTAATTATTCCCAGAAAATAGTCAATTTCGCTGCCACTCTGTTTACATTTTTAATTTTAGTATTTTCACTTCTACCAACTGATTTTTAATTACTGACAGGTATTTTAGATTCAAATTTGAAATTCTTTGATTTATTTCAACACTCCTTCTCAATCAAATATTTGCAAAAATTGACAAACAGTTTCTTGTTCAAAGGTTTAGTTAGAATGTCGGCGATTTGTTTTGTATCTTCTACATGTTGGACAGACACGGTGACGTCAACATGTTGTTGAATGAACTTACGTGCGATCTCGATGTGCTTCTTTCCTTTGTTTACCTTACCCTCGTGAGTGTTCATCAGCATATGAACGGCTGACTTGTTGTCCACGTACATGGGGAAGGGCTGATCATCTTGCAGGATCTTGAGTTCCGTTGCCAGTCTTCTCATCCAGCATACATCATCGATCACTTCACATGCCGCTCGATACTCTGCTTCGGCTGTCGAGGTCGCGACAAGCTTCTGTCGTTGGGAATACCAAACTAGTGGGCCTCCTCTGAGGATCAGTCCTCCACTTGTCAACTTCATCGTTTCTTTTTCTCCTCCAAAGTCTGCATCAGTAAATACTTTGAAGTTTTTGTCTCCTCCAAAGCGAATTCCTGCGTTTGGAGTTCCTTGCAAGCATTGAAACAGTCGTTTGACCATTTTCCAATGGCTTTTCATCGGGTTGCAGTTTTGTCGACTCAAATAATTCACAACAAAACTGATGTCAGGCCTAGACACGGTGGCTTCACGGTAGGGCGTTCCAATTGGCACTTTCTCATCGTTCACAATTTCCTCCTTCTTTGTTGCCATTCCAGGCTCCATCGGTGTCCAAGCTGCGTTGCAGTTTTCAAGGTTCATCCTCCGCAGGATTTTCTCAACATACGTTGGTTGACTCACTGAGATGCCCTCCGACTCAATTTTCAGCTCCATGCCGAGATAACATAACTTTTTCGGGATTGTCTCACAGTGGGTAATTTCAAACTTTTTCTTGATCTGTTCCAGAAGTTTGAAAATCTCCTTTTTGTCCTTTCCAGCTACCAAACCGTCGTCGACAAACAAGGCCACGATAATGCTTCTTTTTTTGTTATAATAGACACTTGGGTCGTCATCGGTGCTGAACAATCCGATTTCTTCAAACGATCCGTCGATTTCACGATTCCACTGCTTGGGCGCTTGTTTCAGCCCATAAATGCTCTTAAACAATTGACAAACTTGTCCGGAACCATCATCGAATCCTTCTGGCTGGTTCATGTACAGAACTTTCTCCAACTTTCCGTACAAAAAGGCTGTCTTCACGTCGAAGGATATCAATTTCCACTTTTCGGATGCTACATGACTCAGGATGAGACGAATGGAGGCGTAGCGAGCAACGGGGCTAAATGTCTCTTCGTAATCAATGCCTTCTCTTTGTTCGAAGCCTCGAGCTGCAAGCCTCGCCTTCAACTTGCCATCCGCCTTCTCGCGAAGAACACACCTGCAGGTCAAGGGCTTGACTCCTTCCGGGCACTTTACGAGCTTCCAGGTTTGCCTTTCGACTAGTGACTCAAACTCATCTTGCATGGCTCGTTTCCAATTTTTGTCCTTCAGTGCCACCTCGACCGGAATGTCCTCGATGTCGCCTATGAGGGCTGAATCTTCGATGCTTCCTCCTTTCACATAACCAGCCACATCATAGCCATACCTCGAGGGCACCTTCAACTTGCTCCGGTCTCGTAGCTGCCTTTTCTCCGGTGTTTTGTTCGGTGTTGTCTCGACTCGTTCTTCTCTTCTCCTTTCTTCATTATCTCTGTCCTCATCTGAGAGTGGCCCTTCTTCTTCATTTTCACTTTCCTCTTCAGTCTTGAATTCAACTTGCTCCTCGACTGCCACCGTCTCAATCGCAGTTCGACTTCTCTCCTTTTCTTCGTCGAATTTCACATTTCCAGAGCTGACAATTTCCTTTGTGCGTGGGAGATACACGCGGTAACTTGGTGACTCCACGTCGTAGCCTACAAAGTGCCCCTTTTCCGACTTCGGATCCAGTTTGCCTCTCTTGCGATCTTGGACCATAACATAGCACTCACATCCAAAAGTCTTCAGCTTGTTTAAGTCGATCTGTCTTCCATACCACAATTCCGCCGGTGATTTTCCTTTCACTGTACTGGTGCCAGTCTGGTTTATCGTAAATACTGCGTATTAAATTGCCTCGGCCCAAAGTTTTGAGTCCAATTTCGCTGCAAGTAGAGCTGCCATTCTGCTTCCTTGATGGTCCTCATTTCACGTTCAATGCGCCCGTTTTGTTGCGGTGTGTTCACATTTGAATGTGTGTAGAACACTCCCAGGTCATCAAGAAATTTTCTCGTCCTTGCATTTTTAATTTCCTTTCCTTGGTCGGATCTCAGTACTTTCAATTTTCTTCTCAGTTGATTCTCAGCCATCTTCACGAACGTTTCCAGTTTATCAGGTGCCTCGTCTTTCGTTTTCATAAAGAAAACAGTTCGGAAGTGCGAGAAGTCATCCTTAAATTGAAGAAAATATTTAGCGCCACCTAGCGAGCGCTCGTCCATCTCACCCATGTCCACGTGGACTAACTCCAGTGGTTGGCTTGCTGTTTTCTCGTCGATGGGGTGAGAGCCACGGTGCTGCTTGTTCCAGTCGTCCACGTACTTAATTCCTTTCTTGTCCAATGCTTCTCGTACATACTTCACGTTTTGGTGAGCTAATCTTTCGTGCCAAGTTCTGATTGACACTGCCGCCAGACTCAGCTGCTCCTCTCTCTTTCTCAGCATCATCTTGTACAGATTTCCTTCTCGTCTCGCCAGTCCAACCGTGGTTCCATTTTCAGCCGATACAAATTCTGATTTTCCTTTGTCTGACTTCATCTTGAATCCTCGATCGAGCATGTGACTCACAGAGAATAGGTTGAACTTCAATTCAGGTACATGCAAGACATCCTTCAGTACAACAGAGTACCATTCTTTCCCGTCAAAGGCTTCCAACTCCACTGTCCCGACTGCTACGCCATCTATTACAGTTGAATCTCCCAGAAGAACGGACACAGGGTTTGTCAGTTCAGTGTATTCGTTGAACCATTCTCGACGCGAGGTCATGTCTTGCGTTGCGCCGCTGTCCTGATACCAAGCTGACATCTTTTCCTCCGGGTTGTTCAGGTCGGACGTCTTCAAGCTGGCTGTCACCCAGGCGACAGGAGGTTTGCGTGAACTTTGAGGTACTGAGGTGTCATCTCGTCGTTGAGTACATTCCTTTGCGAAATGGCCTTTCTGACCACACGAGTTGCATGTGTATCTTTTCTTGCAGTATGCCAATTATTTGGCACAGGGTTTGTTCGTGCAGTCCTTTTTAAAGTGTCCTTTCAGCCCACATTTGTAACAGGTAAGTTGTCCTTTCTCAGTCTTGTTTTGTGGTTTTCCAGGCGGCTTTCTGCTTTTCTTCACGAGAAGTGCATTGCTCGAACTCACTTCCAGTTCACCTGTCTCATCGTGCTGACGATCATCTTCCAGCCTCAGTCTTTCAATCATGGTGGTCAGGCTTCTGTCGGCTGCTGGCGCGTTGTCCCACGACGTACGAAAATGTGCGAGTCTCGCTGGCAACATTTTCAAAATTCTGGTCATCATTCACGATTCTGGCATAGGTTCACCTCCGTTGGTCAGTTCATCACCTATGGACATAATTTCCATGCAATTTTCTGCCACCGATTTGCTTTCATCGTATGTACATGTGAAAAGTTTCTGTCTCAAAATTTCCATGTTTACTTCTGTCTTTGTGCCGTACAAGCAAACTAGTCTGTCTAACATTGCTCTTGCCGTTTTGCAATTTGCAATTTTGCATGCGATTTGATCACTGACATTCAATACAATTAGTTGCAGAGCCTCCATGTCCTTTTCATTCCAGGCATCGACTACAGCGACATCTTCGGCTCCTTCCGGCTTGACTCTGACTCCGGTTGCAACATCATACAATTTCTTAGTTCTCAAAACTGCATCTAATTTTAACCTCCACGGCACATAGTTTACTACTCCTTGTGAGTTTTGACTCAACATTACAAGTTGTGATTTTACAGTGTTCATTTTGACGGTTTAACTCGATTTTTGAAATTGACTTTCTGACTTGTACAAATTCAAATTTACTTTGCTTGACAATTGTGTCGAAGTTTTCTCGCTGCGATGCTTTCGGGGTGTGTCACTCAACGTTGAGCTGCTTCGAGACTTGCGTGGCTGCGAGAATCTCACTTGACTTGCCTTTCCAATTCAAATTCTGACGTGCGACGTTCCTTACTTTGATCTGCCTTTAAATTTTAGCTCTTTCACAGACTTTTCCTTGGAGATGAGGTTACACCACTTCCTGGGCCCATAACCTGTTGGAATTCGTCCGAGGATTCTCCAAAGAACGTTGACCAATTTGATGTAAACAAATGTTTATTTCGTGTTTACAAAATTAGGATTACAAAAAGACTAGTTTTGATTAACAAAAACCCAATTCAAATTCAGTGTCGATTGACAATATTTGCTAAACAATTAGCAGATAAAATTCAGAGCTAACTTTGCTCGTCGCCTTACAATCTTTTCTATTGTTTTTCTTTCAAGGTTAAATATTCCCAGAAAATAGTCAATTTCGCTGATTTGCGCGGAACAGCTAGATTAAAAGATGCAGAAATCGCTTCATGATCAGTAATTCCAGGCAAAGCAAATTGATTTTGATCTGTTAGAATATCAACCCAATTAGTAATAATAACATTAGATTAGAACTGCCTAAAAAATGGTGCCTCGTAGGTTTAGTGTTAATGACCTTCAATCCTGTTCCACTTATAAAGCTCAAGAACGAGAGTTTCTGGTAATTTTCTGACAGCATATCGATACTTAGGTCACCCAGAATGAACGTGGAAGCATACTGACTTGAATACAACATAAGTGAATCATAGATGGTAGATAATGATACGACCTTAGGGGGTTTGTATACACAAGCTATTAGTATGTTTTCGCCAAACAACCTCAAATCAAGAAAAATATACTCTACTTCTGCAGTTTGACCATCAGATGCTGAAACGATTCGAACATGCACTCCGTGTCGGTAACCCCTTAATGCTACAAAATCGTCATCAACCACATTATGTAACCACGTTTCGCTTAACGCAATTATATCAAATCATATATTTAAACTCTTTAAAATGAAATCTCAGGCTCCTCACATTAACATGGTTACTACAATAATTCATTTAATTCAAATTTAAAACAACCATCAGATTTCCACACTGGTATAAATTTTAAAATTAAAACAAGAGCGTCTGCCATGAATTCCTTGCAAAATATTAAATCTTTCATTGCAGAAATATTAGAAATTCAATTCAAGAAATATACAAAAATTCAAAAAATCAAGTAAAGTTAGACCATTATTTCTAAAATTTTTAAAATTCAAACACAGCTTCAAAATATACAATAATTGAAAGTGTCAATTTCAATAACGATGAACATCATTATGTATGTGTAAATAGTTACTCCGCAAATTTTGTCAAAATATCACTCGTAACTCTTACAGGGGATTCCTCAGCTGATTGTCATATATAAACATTTCCATTATTAGTAAATACACAAAAGATCCTCTTGTTACGCTTCAAATGCATCGCTTTACGGAATAACTCCAATGATTTCGAAGTGAGACTTTCTTGCACAAAAATTCCCGTTGAGCCAGAAAATCCAATGTCCATGTCGATTTTGGCTTAGTTGACTTAACAGCTTTGATAAACTGTTTCTGCCAATGCTTGTTAGCAAATTTTAGCACAATAGCGGGTGTTCTGTTATGACTATTGCGAAAGCGAAATGCAATAGGATTTATTTCAGGTGTAAATTTTACTTTTTGGAAAATGCTAATTAAGATGATTTTAAAAGTTTCTTTCTGTGTTACAGGAATACCATGAACCAACACGTCTGTAGACTTGGAAACTCTTTAAAGTGATTCAATTCTCATTTCGAGCCCACTAATTTGCGAACTAAGTGCAAGCCTAAGTGCAAGTGGGCTGTGAACAAGGAAAAGCACTGAAATTATTAGCCCAGTTCTAACAGAATTACAACGATTAAGACTTAGCAGACAATTAAAATTATCATATCATAATTTAGAAAATGTAACTGAAATAACCAGTGTACCAGAACGTTGGTACATTAAAAAAAAAATTTATTTATATAAATGGTATCACCGAGTCTATTCCCTGGGAGCAGCCGAAAGGCTTTTACTCCGGTGGAGCAGCTAAAATAGCGTTAACTCCAAAGCTAAGATGAGGAGCAGCTTAATTAAGCATTAACTCCTAATCGAAAGACAAATTCTCGACTAATTGCTTTATTCAAATAGCGTACTGTATTTATACAGATTTTTAGCTTACTAACTAAGTTCAGAGGTACTTATTTGCTAACATAACTTAATTGGTTATTATTACATTATTGCAAAGTAGACAAATTATTGCTTAACATTCACATTATTGGTAATTACGCAATATGCTAAATACTCATATCAAATTCCATTCACCTGTAAATATCAGGTGACATACTTTCTTTAATTGCTCGCGTGCTTCTTTTTGCTGCGCGATGCACTTTCAAGTCGGTCAGAGCTTTGGTTCATTGTTTGTTTATGTTGTTGTGACATGAAACTTGAGTGCCGTAATTTGGCTCTACTGCCTGGCTTTGTTTACGTTTACCGCAAATTGCAAAGTGCAATTTGTGGTAGGTCACGACGGATAATTACATGCCTTATGGATTTGAGTATTTCCTACACCTACCCCCTTTGGGAAAAAAAAATTAAACGAATATTTGAATTTAATGTTCTTAAATTTTTTTTTGTTTATGCTATTACTATACTAGTCAATAGTTTGCCTATATCAATTGTTATGGATTATTTACATTTTTATGTAGATATTTTACTTATTTTGCTTAGTCTCTTATTTCATATTTTTCTTAGCATATCAGCTTAGCATATAGTCTGTTTAATAAAGAATGAAAGGCTGATTTTTTAATATTGTTTTAATGGCACGAGGAATTAGGAATCACAATATCAGCATATGTAGGTTTTCTGTGTATGCTAAATTCTAAAGCGTCATTTTGTTTACTTATTGTAATGTCTAAGAAATTTAATGTATCGCCCCAACGCTCTACCGTAAATTTAATATTATTATCTAAGTTATTTAAAAACTTAACAAAAACACTCAATTGTCGCGATGTGCCTGTCCATATACAAAAAATATCGTCTACATAACGGTACCAACACATAACCTTATTTACTATATCACAGTTTGAATGAAAAATATATTGTTCTAAACTATTCACGTAGAAGTCCGCCAGAAATGGTGATAAATGAAAATAATTTAGTTCTAAGCATGTGTTTATCAGCTGCGTCAACTGGGATGAACTGTTAACATCAACAATCTTATCTTTAATTTCTTTATATAGCAAGGCTTTTAATTTACCAAAGGGAACAGATGGAAAAAAATTAACTATATCGAAAGATGCTAATTGAGCGTGTGGCGGCAACTTTATACCTTTAATTCTATTCACAAATTCTGTTCTATTTTTAATAGTGTACTTACTTTGAAAGTTTAATAAGTTAGGTAATATAGAGCATAATTTTTTACCAAGCTCTTGGGCTGGCGAGTTCATAAGAGGAAAACACAGGTCTAACCGGTTCATCCGTTTTATGTATTTTTTGCTATTTTTTACTTGGTATTTATCTTTATCATTCAGTATTAAATCAGATTTATTTATTTTATCAATTAACAATTTATTAAATTTTGTCTTCGGATCACTATTTATCTCTACAAGCTTCATCTTTGCTAAACAATCTTCCATTTTGTCAATGTACTTTTCTTTTTCTATCAAAGCTAATGTGTTTCCTTTATCTGCTTTGGTTATAATTAAGTTGTTGTTTCTAACTTTATTTTAAATTGGTTCAATTATTTGTTTTTCCTTAGTTCTAAGTAGAAAATGATTTGGTTTTTTAAATTTTTTTTGACGCACTCTAATTTAAGCGCTGTATCAGTATATATTGCTAAATTAATTAAATCATTCTTATTAATACCTAAATTGGGCGCATAGCCTAAACCTTTCTCAAGCAAATAAACTTCATCTGAATCTAAATTTACATTTGTTTTATTTACTAATAGAGGATAAAACTCTGCGTTACTCGTCTCGGAGCAGATTCCAATGCTGTATGTCTGGTTATCCAACTATTAAACTTTCTCTTTTGGCGCTCATATTGTGTACTTGCCAATGAGTCAGCTTTGTCATTGCAGTCTAACAGAACCACTTCTAATTCCACTTGATGCAGAACCGATGCGAGTCGTGTTTGAAGAACCATTAAATGAGCACTAACGTTATCCCTGTTATAATAATGTTTTTTTATTTCAGCATTTAACCAAAGACTTATTGCTTAATATATAGCCCTTTTGCACTGCTTAGATTTATTATTGACTTTCAAATTTACAGGGCACCCAACGTCAGTTGATAAATTAAAACTTATCCACAATATAAAAAAGAAAAATATTTCAGATCGATTCGAAATTTACGAAATTTTAAAAGAAAAACTTAAGGTTCATCTTTGCTAAACGATCAAATAGATTTTAATTCAAATAGCCTTTTGTTAAAAATTAAACTGTAAAGTTAGCGTTCCTAACGTGCAGGCCGCAGCCTGCAGATTCACAGGGAGACCAACGCGTTAACAAATTTTCACTAATTTGTTGGCGTGCCGTAACTGTGGATACTGTAGGAAGTCCGCATCTCCCTCCACGTGGGGCGGCTGGTAACAATCAGGTAGTTTACTATAGACTGGCTAATGATGGCGGGCGGAGAGACAGTTACTTTCTTGATCAAACTCCCCCAATCCAGGGTGTTAAGCGTCTTCCGTGCCTATTGGATAGTTTGCAGCTGGGGGTAACTAGCTGTATTCTAACGGAGCCTCCTTGATACCTTTCCGCCTCAAGGAGTATGCAGGACCGTCATGGTAAGGGGCTCTACCTTGGTTGATTCCCCACAACCCTAATAATATATCGAGAGAAAGTGGTCGATTATGAAAATTTAAATTATGCACAAAAAACACCCAGTCTCGGATAAAACCGAGACCACTTCGTCCACAACGAGCCGTTAAGGCAGACCCGGCCCACGGGTTAAGTGGGCAACCTTCTGCGAGCACTGCTCGCTCCTCCAACAATTCTAAGGCCAACACGGTGACTCTCCCCAAGGAGTCTTGTGAGCTACCCCGAAGAGGTTGCGCTCGCCTAACGAGCAGCAGCCATCTTCCAAAAGGATTAAGGCGATATACCCCCTTTCCTCCACTGCCAAGTCCTTCAGCGAGATAACGAATGACAGCTAAGTAAGGGCGATTATAGATCGCAGCAACGCGGACGGCTCCATCACGCCTGACAAATGGAAGATGGTGCAGATGGCGTTGCTGAAGGTGTATATGGAAGTTCTCTCGTTGAACCCTGGCCCTCCTCCACGTTGTCTTGATGCTGGTTGGCATCAAGGCCACGTTAAGCTACTTGCCTGCTCGAACCAGAGGTCGGCGGAGCTTCTTGACCAGGCAGTTGCCCGTCTTGGCGAAATCTGGACTGGCGCAAGAATTGAAGCCGTTCCCAGGGATAAAATCCCCTGTAGACCTAGGTCACGGGCTTGGGTACCAGCTGAACCTTCGGATCCTGCAGAGATCCTAAAGTTCTTCCAAATGTCCAACCCTGAACTACCTACCCATGATTGGAAAATAGCCCAGGTGAGTGAAGTCAAGGGAAACTCAAGACAGGTCATTGTGATCCTAAATGAGCAGTCCCTTGCCCCACTTGCTGAATGCAATGGCATTATTTGCTATGGCTTCAGCTCTATCAGCCTGAAGGTTTATGAAAAGGACCTAAAGGCGCTAAATGCTAGTAAACTAGAGGAGAATTCAGCAGCCTCCTCAAGCAACACCGAGGAAAAGGAAGGAGTACAGAGTGAAACGACAGTTTCTCCCGTTGTCACTCCCTCACCCGAAGATGGTGAGGCGATGGTCGACGCTATGGCAGTTGACACCCTCCCGGATCCTGGACCAGAGCTGGAAGACCAACTCCTTGGATCCTCCACTGACGAAGATGCCAGTAATGATGGGGAGACTGCTGACATCACTGTGATAGAGGTATCCTGACCTGGACACAGTGATGTTAAGAGTGGTCCAAATTACCCTACATCATTCAAAAGCAGCGTCCGCAGCCCTTCTCCTTCGTCTTGCGCAAAAAGGAGAAGAGCTCATCCTTGTCCAAGAACCTTGGATCATCAGAGACAAGGTTTGCGGACTCAACATGAAGGGTTATAAGCTCCTCTATTTACAAGGTACAAGTAAACCAAGGTCATGTATCCTCATTAAGAATAATTTTAACGCATTTATTCTCACACAGTTCAGTGATAAGGACACAACAACAGCCATACTGGAGTTACAAAACAACAATATCTGGGTAACCTCCAGTTACATGGCGCACGATGTGGCGGACATTCCTAGTACACTACTCAGGAATGCGATCAAAGAAACCACTAAACAAAGGAAGACGCTGGTGATCGGAGCAGACGCCAACGCTCATCATATAGTCTGGGGCAGCTCGGACGTCAACGATTTTATTCTCGGAACTAACCTCCAGATTTGTAATATGGGTGCAGAACCCACTTTTACTAACTCAATTAGGCGGGAAGTTCTAGACATTATCTTAGTCTCAGAACAATCCGCCCACTTAATCACGGAGTGGAAGGTATCTAAGGAACCATCCTTCTCCGACCATGCCTATATTGAATTTGGAATAACACTTCACAAGATGATGTGCCCTCCCTATAAAAACAGGCTAAGAACAAACTGGGACCTCTACAGGATGGTCCTCAGTAATAGTCTGCCTACCACAGGTCCATCCGTAATTGACAGTAAACAAACCCTTGACAAGGAGGTGGACACTTTGACGCCTGCGTGTAATGAGGCGACACAAATTTCCTGCCCCGACAGGGTCCCTAGAGGCAAGCCCAAACCTCCGTGGTGGTCGAGTGAGAACATGACCCTAAGAAAGAAGTGTCGCAAGCTTTTTAACCAAGCGAAAAAAACTAATGTCTGGACTTCTTATAAAGAATGCCTCAAACAATTTAAGAAACTGATTAGGAAAGCACAACGATCCTCATGGGAGGGATTCATTAATAAAATTGAAAGCTCCTCTGAAGCGAGTCGTTTGCGGAAAATCCTCTCAACAAAGCCCATCACAACAAGCCTCCTAACCAAGAGGGATGGTAGTTGGACTTCATCCAGTCTTGAGTCGCTGGAGCTACTTGTAAACACACACTTTCAAGGGTTGCTCGACGAACAGAAGAGTAGAACTGCCGGATACTCCAAGCGACCATGAACTGGTCCACAAGATACTTGATGCAAGAAAACTGAAATGGGCGATACGAAGTTTCAAGCCCTATAAATCACCGGGATTGGATAACATCATCCCAGCTGAATTACAACTAGCCTCCGAGATACTTATTCCGTGGCTAATGGTCATCTACGAGGCTTGCCTTAACCTCACCTATATTCCATCCCCGTGGACGAAGGTGAAGGTGGTCTTTATCCCTAAGGTAGGAAAAGCCTCACATTATAAGCCCAATGATTTTAGGCCCATTAGTCTCTCCTCCTTCCTGCTCAAAACCTTGGAGAGACTCCTAGATATCTACATTAAAGAGACAATCAATCATTCCAAGTTGTCTCTCTCGCAACATGCTTATACTAAAGGTAAGTCCGTAGAGACAGCCCTACCCGAACTTACCACAATCATAGAGCATTCGCTACTACAGAAGGAATATTTACTTGTAGCCTTCTTTGATATTGAGGGTGCTTTTAACAATATTAGATCAGGCGGAGGCTTGAAATCGACGACCCTCTCATCAAACTTATTGACCTCATGCTAAAAAGCAGGGTCATTATCTCCAGCTTAGGAGGATACAATATCCAAAGAGCGGTAACTAGAGGCACCCCTCAGGGAGGAATCCTTTCACCACTCTTATGGAACTTAACTCTGAATAAGTTGCTCATAGACCTGGAGTTATCCGGTCAAAAGGTTATTGCCTACGCCGATGACATTGCCCTGGTATGTTCAGGAAAGCACCCCAATACACTGACTGAGGTTTTACAACACGCCCTCTCCAAGACTTCATCATGGAGTAATGGGTGTGGTCTAGGTATAAACCCTAACAAAGCAGAGTTAATACTCTTCTCCCGGAGGCATAAAACACCTCCTATTAATTGCCCTACACTAGACGGGGTTAGGCTGGAACTGTGTAACCAGGTTAAGTATCTAGGTTTAGTCCTAGATAGAAAACTTACCTGGAAGCCTTCCATCCAAGAAAGAGTACGGAAAGCTACAGTAGCACTGTACTCGTGTAAGAAGGCTATAGGGAAAAGATGGGGTATGGAACCACGCATTGTGAATTGGCTCTGTACAAGTGTCATACGGCCTATACTCATGTATGGGGTGATTGTCTGGTGGCCGGCACAAAATATAGCAACCCATCTCAAAGCAATGGACAAAGTTCAGAGGATAGCAGCACTGCTGATAACAGGTGCCGTGAGAACCACACCTTCCAAAGCCCTGAACACTATTCTCCACCTTCTACCGTTGGATTTTTTGGTAAGCAAACCGCATCGTCAGCCGCCATTAGGCTTAACTCAATCCAGACCTGGAAGCGAACTGATTTCGGTCACTCCAAAATATTGCAAAATAGAACTGCCAGCAATATCGACTACACCTCGCCCAAGCCTTTCTTTGGAGCAAAATTCGATTCCTTCTTTCCCACCAGATCGGAGTGGGAGAAAGGTCCTCCCCAATGAGAGAACTCAGTGCATCTCTACACTGACGGCTCCAAGTTGGATGGCAAAGTGGGTGGAGGAATATTCTCGGAATACTTGGACCTCGATGTCTCATTTCGCTTACCTGACTACTGCAGCGTGTTTCAAGCAGAAATCATGGCTATAAAAATAGCTGCGGACCGCCTGAATCAACTAGCGCTACCAACTGGCAATGTATGTATTTTCACAAGCAGCTATTAAATCCCTTTCGGGAGTATACACAACCTCCAAAACGGTCATAATGTGTCGCTCAACGCTAAATGACATAGCTGAGCATCTCAAAGTACGGCTCCTCTGGGTGCCTGGACATAGTGATATTCCGGGCAATTGCAGAGCCGACGAACTAGCGAGAATCGGTACCACACATCCTGATTCGGACATTAACCATCAGCCGGGTAAACCGCTAGCTACATGCAAAATGGAGCTCTCACAGGAGGCTCTCAAGATTGCTAATAATAACTGGCAAGAAGAACACACCTGCCTGATTACCCGACAGATATGGCCAAAGCTTGACCTTAAGCGGTCAAGAGGGCTCATCCTACTTGGACGCAAAAAAATTAGCACTACAGTAGCCGTAATCACGGGTCACTGCCTCATTAGTAGACACGCCGATAGGCTGGGAGTGCCCTCAAACGACTTCTGTAGGAGTTGCCACGACGAGGAGGAAGAGGAAACCATACTTCACCTACTCGGTAGCTGTCCGGCCCTAGCCAACCGTAGGAACCGGCTTTTGGGCTCCCCCTACTTCAAAGAGCTAACCGAGCTGGGCTCCACAGGTGTCAAAAACCTGACTCGATTTATCGGGAGTTCAAAATGGTTCCCGACGACGAACTAAGGATGAACATCCTTCACAACCCAGTCAAAATAATTTTGACTTCCACTAGATGCAAGAAACTGGTTCGGTGCACAGGGGACAGAATGTTAACCCTCCTATTCCTTGGGTAATTTTATGGGGTTGTTAATTTCAAACCTCAACGTGGTAGCACAAAGGGCCTCTTAGGCCTAAGCGTGCCTTCTTAGGCAGCAACTTTAACCTAACCTAGCGTTCCTAAAAACAATATCAGAGTGCAGCTTTACAGAATAGAAGTTAGATGTTTTAGCTGCTTGATAATGCCCTAGAAAGGCGAAACATATGTCGCAGCTCATATTAAAAAATAAGTTATCTGTAGAACATAAAACAAGTGTGGTTTAATTTCAAAAAAGGTAAAATATTATATAATTTATAGGTTCCTTCTTTTAATGCTTTAGAACTCAACTGCACCCTAAGAACGCTCGTATGCGACTGAAATAAAAACCAGAATAACATGTCTGTGAATGTCGCTACCATCAAACCATTGCAAAATTTCTGAAACGAGCGCCAGACGATTAGGAGTGTCTTTATCTAAGGTTTGGAGGGTTATTCATCGCGAGGGATTACGTCCATATCAGCATAACCCAGTCCAAGGACTACTAGAAGGAGATTCGGAGAGAAGACTGGAAGGGTTTGCATTTTTCGATAGCTGGGGGATCTGTGACAGGCAGACTATTACTTACAAGAGTTTTATAGAGGTCGCAGTTTGTTCTAAGCCTGCTTTGCTAGGGATAATGCAACTGTTTGTGGAGCGCTATGCTGAATTCAATATAGGCGTGGTCGTAAAAGGATGGCTCCTTAGATACCTTCCACTCTGTTATAAAAGGGGCGGATTGTTCCGAGACTATTCCAAAACTTGCCGCATAATCGAGTTAGTAAAAGTGGGTTGCATATCTGGAGGTTAGTTCCAACGATAAAATCTAAAAGGAACTCACCCCTTTTATTGATGTGCAAGCTGCCCCGGGTTGTGTGGTGTTCATTAGCATCAGCTACGATCACCAGCCTTTTCTTCCCTGACCGCATTCCTAAGTGTTGAACCACGGATGTCCGTCTCATCGTACGCCAGGTAGCCAGCCAAATATTGTAAGCTTGAAGCTGCAGCGTGGCTGTAACAATGTTCTTATCACTTATTTTAACGAAGATACATATCCTTGGTCTACCTGCATCTTGTTTGTAGAAGAGCTTATACCTCTTCAGATTGAGTCCACAAACTTTGTCTCTGACGTCCCAATGTTCTTGGATGAGGACGGGCTCCTCTGCTTTCTGTCCTAGCGAAAGAGAAGAGCCGCTGATGCTGCCTTCGAGTGATGAAGGTTAATTTGGGCTTCTCTTAGCATCACTGCATTTGGGGGAGGATACCTCAGTTACAGTGATGTCAGCAACTTCTCCTTCGTTGCTGGCATCTTCATCAGTGGATGAACGCAGAATCAAGTCCTCCAACTCTTGTACGAGATAGATAAGAGTTTCCACTCTCACAGCAGCGCATCACCATCCTCTGATGAGGGGGTGACAACGACAGGGGAATGTTCCATTTTGCGCCTCCTTCTTCGTTTCTCCTTATCCATCGAGGTGTCTTCTGGTCTTTTGGTTCCCATACTAACATATACATATATACACACACATATATATATATATATATATATATATATATATATATATATATATATATATATATATATATATATATATATATATATATAACGATTGGAATATCTTCTATTACTAAAATTTAGATCAATATTGGAAAGAATTCTATGGAATGAAACAGAGGGTTTTCGAAAGCTTGCAATAGAACAAAGGAGATTGGAAATAAGTGCAAACCACTTGTTTAACAATTTGAACAAAAAATTGGGTGATTGTACCAGGGCAGCTGGTGCTCATTTCCAAAGTAAATTGCAAACTTACGGCCATTTTAAGTTATGATGTTAAATATAAATAGATAAGTTATAAATAAATAAATAAAATTAATTCTTCTAACTCAGAAGGCGCATTTCTCAGGCAGAAGCCTAGAATCAATTTACCTATTCGCCAGAATATAATAATATATTGAGGCGTTTGTGGCTCCCACACCAGCATGCAAAAAAAAACTTTAGTTATCAAGAAATAAAAACTAAGACAAGGCCACACACAATAATCAGGGGTGCACAGACAACAGAGATCGTTTCAGCAAATCCTTAGTAAGAGTCAGGTCAAAAACATGACACATATTCACGGCTCTAAAAATGCGATTTATAGGTTCATGCATACCATAGTTAGACCGAGAGTGATGCAGTAAAGGCAATATCCTTAAGCTATACGGGGTATGCCTGTAAGAAACCATACCTGCAAGAGTGCTGGGTTCGAGTTCAAAACTGGTGCATAAAGACTAGATCTATGTCGTTCTTTCAACGAGTGCATATTAAGCAACCGGGGGCATCTAGAATGAACAGCATAGCAGGGAGACCAAACCTGAGATACATGCTCGAGAATTGGCCTAACCAAGGTCAATAACAGACTGAACGAAACAAATATTAGTTTCCGCCGAGATATAATCAAAGACGAGCTGATTTTGGTTCCTAGAGAATGATGGAACTTTACAATGCAGGAAGAATCATAACTGTTTCAACACATGAGAAAATCTTCATATCGTCTGCATAGATTAAGACTTTGGAGCGCCTAATTAGAGGAACAATGTCGTCAATGGCAAGAATAAACAAAAGCGGCCCCAGATGGCTACCCTGCGGTACACCAGCTGAACCCTGACGACTCTAAATAAAGTATTATGGAAAGACACTCGGTATGTCCTATCTTTTAAGTAATAACAGATCCAGTCGCGCAATAAAGGCGGAAAACCCAACTTTTCAAGTAAGCATAATCACAGGGTGAGGGAGTTTATGAAATGCCTTGCTAAAGTCTGTGTAGATGAAGACCCTGTTGAAAGCAAGAGATTATGTGGGAGATAAGTCCAAGCAAGTTAGTTGCCTTCGATCTACCAGGCAGAAAGCCATGTTGATTAGATGTGATTAACCCCTTATACTGCCCTAAAAGCTGTGAATATATAACAGATTCGAACAACTTGGGTATGCAGAAAAGCTTCGCGATTGGCCTATAATTTGTTATTAAGTTTTTATGCCCGTTTTTATAAACAGGAATTATAAAAGAGCTCTTCCATAACGTAGGAAATCTATCGGCCTGAAGAGATTTGTTGAAGATGAGTTCCAGCGGAGTGAGTCAGGCGTCCAAACAGGATCTCAAAAATGCAGGCGGAACACTATCAGGAACAAAAGAAAAGTCCAGTTTAAGTTCCTTGATACCATCCATGATAATATCACGGGATATAATGTGCAAAGCAATAGAGGAAGCGGGACGAACCTAGATATGACCAAAGTCTTTCAGGGGAGACATAAAATTGGCAGATGGAAACGCGCCCTCGAAAAACAATTCAAAGTTGTGCACGATTTTGGCCGCGCTGCAACTAGAGTATACATATATGCCTACAGTTAAGCTTAGTATTTCCTCGCCTTGGTATATATTTTAAGAAGTTATCACCCAATTTCAAAAAGTTACAGGTGAAGCAATCCGATCGACCTTTCCCTCTCTATTGCCTTCTAAGCTGTTGTATCAAATGTATGGTTTTAAATTTTTCTTAGTTGCGGACAATTTTCCCTCTTGGTATTTTGAAAAATGATCACTAAATTCATAAGTAGTACACCTCATTAATTAGGGAACATACTAAAGTAAAATAAAAAAGTATTTCTCTCTTTCTCTCCCTCTCTCTTTAGATCCCTTAACCCCTTGTGGGCCGTGGTACCAAAATACTTTTTGATGCCTAAAATTCGGTTTCTTCGGATGCATTTCACTTTTCATGAGAAAACAGTACATTCATAAATATAATACAATTTAAGGCCAAAATTTTCCTTAAGAATCGAATTTTTATTTCTTCGCTTAATTTCTAGATAATTTCATAAATTATCGACTTTTTTTGAGTTATTGTAACTCTTGAAACAATGGTCGCTGCTGGGCAGGGAATAAGATAGGCGTATCAGTCGCTTCACAGGTATCGGGAGAGGTGCGTGTGTTTATTGCGTGGCTACTGAGTTACCGCCGTTGAAAGGTAACTACTGACGATATTTGCATTATTATTCTCATACACACTTATTTAGGTATCAGTTTTGACAGTGAAAAAATGTTTGCTTTTTGTTTTTCCGTTTAGCGCGCATTTACGAAACAAATAAATATTTACTACTGCATTACTGCTACACTGCGTTACTATAAATTCGTGTATAAATTGCCATAAATATAGTGATATCATTAAAAACATCGCTGCAAAGGTAATAATATTATAGATATAATTATTAACATTCTATATCAACAATAAATAATAAGAAAATATTCATTTAAAATTTTAAATATTTTTTTACAAATCACTGCTTAAATTAGACATCAAAAAGTATTTTGGCACATTATAAAATTAGGAAACTTTGAAAAACTTGTCAGGGAGGCCAAACGATCTTCATTGGAATCCTTTTGTAATAAATCTTTTGTTAATAACCTCGTCAACAACACCAACCAGTCCTGGACTCTTAGTAAAGTAACACGAAAGCCGGGCTTCATCGAGCTTAGAATCTTTGAGGATACTGGTTGATACTCACTTTCTGATCATTTCAACAGAGCTATTGAGTCTACAACAGCTTTTGGTAGTTGGAGTCTGTAAGGATAATCTGCATGAAAGAATACAAAGATTAACCTGCAGCATACCTTCTTAAAACTAAGCTCCTGGAGCGCTGGGTATAAACCTCCACCAAACAGACCTGATACTGTTCTCATGAAAGTTCCTACCTTGAATACTCCTATAATAAATGGTATTAGCTTAAATATAAGTGAACAATTCAAATATCTGAACCTCGCTCTGCATAGATAACTTATCTGGAAGCTCAATACTCACAGGTGAGTAAGCAAAGATACCGCGGCCTTTTGCTCATATGAAATGTCAATAGACAAAAGATATGAAATTATACCGTGAATTTCGCCCTGGCTCAATGTCAGCGTTATTAGGCACATACTCATATGCAGGAGGGAAGGTAGAAGCTCTTATAAAAAGGTAAGAGGACGAAAGCACTACAATTGACAGGTGCACTCAGAACAACACGTTACAAAGTCTTTAATACTATCCTCCACCTAACGCTATTAAGCTCAATTCCGTCAAAACAATGGACATCTAAAATTTTTGGACGTAACGATTAAAAAAAAACTTTGGCTACACTACACCATACTCAAGCTACTTTCTTTATTTTTACTAGGCAGAAATGGAAGAAATCCTCTCCACCCCTCCCCAACAGGTAGAATTAATGCAATTTTACACTGAAGGCTGAAGTTAGAAGCGGTGTTTGGACGGGTAGTCAGTCTGCTTTTAGGACTCCCATGGGAGAGTATATGACCTGCAAAATATCGTTCCACGTTGAACGACTCAACTAAACGCATTAAAGGATAGCTAGTACAAGGATATAGAGATATTCCGGGAAACTATGCCTAAACCCTAGGATCTAAGTCGGTCAGAACAGCTTATCTCGCTTAAGCGAAACATCATTATCGATGTCGTGGCCAACATAATGGGTTAATAGTTTGCTAACATATTCAATCGACCTTTGTAGGAGTTACCAGGATGAGGAGGAAGAAACCATTCCTCATCTCATCTGTTGCTGTTTTCTATTTAGTCGCAGGGGCCGATATTTATGCTACTCCATTTTTTATAGAATTATGCGAACTGGCATCTGCTGATATCAAAGTCTTAGTTTGGTTTATTTAGAGCTGGAAGTAATATGAATAATTAGTATAAAGCACGTATCTTCGAGTTTTTCTCAATTCAGGTATATTAAATCTAGATATATTTTTAGTAAGAAAATCAACCTTTTTTAATTTTATTCACTTAAGTCATATTTTCAGTTAAATAAATCTTAAAGCACTCTTAAATTTCAAGATATGCATATCTGTTATACATATTAATCAGTTTTTTAATTATCCTGTAAAATTTTCTTTTTGTGAGTTCTGATGTTAAAATCAGGCCAATTGAAAGACTGTTCATAAAAGAAATATTGAACAAATTCAAGCCAGATCCTTTATCAAATTTAGAGTGTTTTCAAAAATACAACTTTTGTGAAGGCAAAATTCCTCTGACAGACAAAGAGACAATTTCAGTCCTTCGTGGCAAACAGCAACTTAACTTTTTTAAAGTTTTCTAAAAGACCAAAACGTTTTCTGGGGATATTGTAAATCAATAATTTCTTGAATTTTCTTTCTAAGGAAAAACCTGACTTAGCATTAAAGTTTTAAGTGGTGACAAATGAACCATGCAACTGAATTTTTCTTTGTTGAAGAAAATTTTTCGATATAAAAATGACTACTCCCTCTTATATGCAGACACACAACACATAAGATGTACAGTGATGATCAAAATTATTTGTGCAGTTCAAATTTTGTATGAAAGAGTTTGAAAAGAATGATTTAACTCCTGATGATATGATATTTTGAAAAAAAATTTATTTTTTATTTTTAGCTTACATATTCATATTGATAATAATAATATTAAACAAAAACAGTATTTATTATTTGAAAATAAAAAAATGAAAATTCATAGTGCAAAATTATTTGTGCACGAATTCCTTTGTTCTTGTTCTTGTTATTTCACGTGATCACGGATACACGTGAACACGTGAATTTAGCAAAGTCGTGTTTTAAGCACGTGAAATTAAGTACACGTGTATTTATTTCACGTGTACACGTATAACACATTACTGAATTTATAAATCCCAAATTCCAATGTGTACGTACATATGTATGTTTGCAAGCATTCGTATTTACATATTGAGAGAGATGACTGCAAATATTGGAATGGGTCTCTTAAATTTTCCATGCAAAGAGTCACTTTTTTTGAAGAAAGAAGTCGGGAGGTACCATCTCAAAATTTAGGACAGTATCATATAGCGTTGTGTCGGCAAAAATAAACATATTATTCCAAACAAAGGGTCGAAATTTATTTCAGGTAATAACATAACAAATATTATTTTCACAATTAATAAGGAATGAAAGAGAATTTAATTAAGTAGTGACCGGTTTTGGTACAAGAAAACTAACATGTCGACATTTTCTGGCAATAGACAGTTTCCTTTTGAAGTTACAATATTTCCACCTGTAGAGAAGCAACGCCCTGAGCTAGTAGATGTTGCCGGAATGGCCAAATATTCGATTGCCAGCATTGATATATCTGGATATTTCTTTTCGTGTGTTTTCCACCACTCATACGGGTCTAAATCGAATCGAATTGAATAGAAGGATCATTCTTCCTACGTGCATTTTCTTGAAAAATAAATTCAAGGGCACTGCATTAAATCACAATAGGCTCTATCACCCTTTCGCTGAGCGTACTTCCAAACCCAACTCTTTCTTTGCCTGCTCATTATAAATTTTTTCACCTGAATATACTGAAACTTTTGATATTCCTATTATCTAATGGAAAACCCTCTTTTACCCATTTTTACGTGATACTTATGCCGTGATCACGTATATAATTAATTACACGAGATCACGGAGATATCCGGACATCTTCAAGTGAAATTCACGCGCACCCGTGATCCGTGTCCACGTGTATTTCATAACACGTCTTAAGGTTGGAGCTCTAGTTTTTATTTTGCAACTCTACTGATTAGAAGTAACTATGAACGATTGCAATCATTCAAGTTTAGTTTCTGTGCAAGTAAGTCCTATAGAGTGAAGTGAAAATGCCTCGAAAACCTGAACTGTCGGTTGAAAGGAGAGCTGCAATTGTTGCGGAGTACAACAACGGAATTTCTGCTAGTGATCTTGCTAAAAAATACAATTGTCACAGAAATACAATTCTGTACCAAGTTTTGAAAGAAAAAAGCCGTGGAAGTGTGAAAACCGTTAAAGGTAGAGGAAGAAAAAGAAAGACATTAAAGAATGAAGATAAACAAATTATCAGAAGTGTGAAAAAAAAACCCTGCTATTACTATCAGGACAATATTAAAAGATTTTAATTCAAGTACAGACAATAAAATAAGTCGTACAACTATTGCCAGAAGGCTTAAATAAAATAAAATAAAAGCATATGTCGTTCAAAAGAAGCAAATCATATCATCCAAGAATAAAAATCTTAGACTGCAATTTGCTCTGGCTCAGAAAGATGAACCATTAGAATTCTGGCCAAATATTTTGTGGACTGATGAGTGCGCTTTTTCTTTAGATGGAACGTACGGCCGTGAATTTTATTATTCTACGCCCGAAGAAAAGCGAAAACGAGCAATACATAAACCTACAAGACATTCAAGTGGTGTTAAAATAATGATCTGGGGTTGTATGTCGTATAATGGTATAGGTCCAATAGTAAAGCTACCGGACAAGGTAAATCAGTTTCATTATTTGTTAATATTGAACGACTGTGCAACAGTTGCTGGCGACAGAATAATAGGCAGCAATTTTGTGCTACAGCATAATAATGCACCTATACATACAGATAAAAAAATAAAAGACTTTTTATCTCTCATTGGACAAAATGTTTTTTCATGGCCCCCACAAAGCCCTGACTTGAATGTTATTGAAAATTAGTGGCATCATGTAAAGTCAAATATCCCTAATCAAATCGGTAAATCGGCGGAGCAAGCTTGGAAGGATATTATAAACGTGTGGAGCCAGATTCATGTAAGTCTTTTAAAGAATCTAATAGATTCAATTCCTCGACGTCTTCAGGAAGTCATTGAAGCAAAGGGGGGCAATACATCGTATTAGGTAATGGCTTTGTGGAATAAATAAAAATAAAATTAAAAATAAATTTTGTATTTTCAGTGTTCTTCAGTTAAATGCCAGTTTTTCAATATGCACAAATATTTTTGTGCGAAGGAATTTGTGCACAAATAATTTTGCACTATGAATTTTCATTTTTTATTTTCAAATAATAATTACTGTTTTTGTTTAATGTTATTATTATCAATATGAATATGTAAGCTAAAAATAAAAAATAATTTTTTTTCAAAATATCATATCTTCAGTAGTTAAATCATTCTTTTCAAACTCTTTCATACAAAATTTGAACTGCACAAATAATTTTGAACATCACTGTATATAGCTAGTTTACATAGTACACTTTCATAAATGGGGAAATATATTGGGTTTAAAAATATTACTTGCACTGTATGTACGTAAGTACATATTTTGTACATTTCTTAATATAGTCATACCTTACTAACTAGAAAATAGTATGACAAGAAAATATAGGTGTAGAAAAAATTAGCCACCAGCAAAAAGAAGGCATCTAAAAGGGTGCCAAATCTAGAACATAAGTTCTAAAATAAATTTAATATATAGTTACCTCTTTAAGCTTTTATTCAACAAGTTTATAATTCCATAAAGCTTTTACCCGAAGTATTCACTACAAATTAAAAATTCTTTTAAATTCATTTTAGAAATTGTTTTTTAGATTTGAATTTTAAGTTGTTATGATGAAGTTCGTCCAGTGCGTCTGTGATCGTCATAAGCAGTTCAAACGGTTGAACAATTTTGCGCACTCGCTAGTTTAATTATTCAGGGTTTTTTTCAAAATGTTTCAGTCGTAAGTGAGCAATACGTTGCTAATTCAAAGATTTAATATTTTTTTTTTATTTTTATCCGAACTTTTCAACCGATTGCTCTGAGATATTGCGCACACACTTTAGGTATGAATAGGGCGGTTTCAGTGGTTTTGTCATAATTGGGCAATAAGTGATGATGTAACTTCATCATAACTTCAAAAATGTAATATTTAAAATATTTTAAGGTTTTCTAGTTTTTTAAAACAGTTTGAGAGTAAAAAAGTTGAGACAGACTGGAATATAACTTGGTACCGTTTAGGGGTCGAGAATAAAACGTGGCTCATTATTTCATTTAATTCGTTTGCTAGTCGGTCAGTCCTTTTCTTGAGATGCCCAGCATTGTAGGCTGTGCCACCAAAGTTGATTATGTAACAATCCTTTAACTGAAAGTCCTCTTGAAGCTAAATCAGCCGGATTTTATTGCGTTGGAACTTGTCGCCAATGGTCGTATTTTAATATGTCTTGGATCTCGACCACTCTGTTGGACACATATGTTTTCCAAAGTGATGGATGTTCCTTTATCCATTGCAGTGATATTGTCGAATCGATCCTCCTGAATTCATAATGGCTATGAGCTCCGCTTGTAACTCCTTGGCATCTGATACGTTGTCCGCTCCTGTTACCAAATCGTCTACATAGAAGTTATTCATAGTTGCCTTCGATGGTAAAGGCCATCTCTTCTTTTCATCTTGTGCTAACAGCAACAACGTTCGTATAGCCAGATTAGGTGCAGATGAAGTTCCAAACGTGACTGCCTTCAGTTTGTAATCTTTAATTTGCTTGGTTATAGGATGAGTCCACATTATTCGCTGATACGTTTGATGTTCCGGATGTATCATAATCATCCTGTACATCTTTTCAATGTCGGCGATCATAGCTACCTTGTATTTCCTCCAATTTAATAATGTAGCAAATAGTTTGGGTTATAATGTTGGTCCTGTTAACATGCATTCGTTAAGGAATTTTCGATTACTCGTCTTACAAGGTCCGTCAAAGACCATGCGAAGCTTTGAAGTGCTGCTTTCCTTAAAGACAGCATGATGAGGGATATAGTAGTGTAGCTCGTTCTCTGTTGGAAGACTTATTTCTTCCTTCTTTCCTTCTTCTTCCTTCTTGCTCTAGTATTTCGTGTGTTTGGCCATAATAGACTTGACAGTCTTCTTTCTCCTTAGTGCGCCCTGACTCTTAGAGGATCTCTTCTGTTTCCCGAAATTGCTTGATTGCTTTAATGCGCCGTCAACCGTTATGACTGAAAATGAAGCGATATTCTCTTTTTCTGATTGTGTCGCTGATCCTACTAGGATTCTAGCCTAAACTTGTATTGATTGCTAATGTTGCTGCGCATCTACAAATACCTTCTCGTATTTCCTGTGCATAGACAGAAGCACCTAGTAAAGTATCTATTTTACCAGGCTTCCAGAATGTTGACAAATATTGAAGCTGTTCTGCTTTCAGCCCCCGTTGAAGTAAAGAATCTGTGATTTTCTTCAGAACTAGGAAATGTTTTTCCACTACAATTGTGTCCATTTGACAGGCTTTTAGTTTAAGCAATTTTTGCTTGCGTGCCCTCACTGTAGAGGTTTTACTTAATCCTGTAATGGTTTCAGACGTTGAAGTGCATGTCGCACCTAATCTTTGGCAGGCTCCCTCGGTTATAAAGGATGATTGCCATCCTGGATCAATGACACAGCAAAGTAAATCTGGTTTACCTTGCTTATGTTGTGCCATTACTACCGCCGTTGACAGTAATGCATATTGGTTTTGTCTTGTGCCAAAGGTTTGTAGTGTGTACTCATTATTGGTCAATGCATCCGAATGAACGTTGGAATCACGCTTTACTTGGTTGTTAGCATAACTCGCTTGTGGCTTGGATTGGTGTGTAGTATTCCTTGAAGCTTGTAGTGAAGTGTGGTGTTTTTATTGACATTTAAGACATCTACATTTACTCGTGCATTTGGTGACGGTATGATTGCTGGAAAAACGGTTTAAACATCTTCCAGAAGACGTGATTGTATTGCGCTTGTTGGCTGTATTCATCTTCTGGTATGTCGGACATTTTGCAACAAAGTGTTTGCCTTGGCATGCTGAACATTTGTTGTTGTTAGCAGTGTGATAGGAAAATGTTTTCTCTTTCGTGAAGTGCGTTGTTTGCTTAGGTTTGAATGCAATGGTGTCTAATATTGACTCTAAAAATTTCAAACGAGTATTTAAAAATGATTTAAATTGTTGAAACTCTGGTAATTTTTGAGTGAAGCCTTGTTCTTCCTCCCACAGTTTCAATGTTACGAATGGCAATTTGTGTACCAACAGATATATAAACAATACATCCCATCAGCACTTCCGTTGTTGTAGCACTTCTTCTGTAACGTCTTTTAATGATTTCAACCCTTTTCTAGTATCCGTATTTAACTTGGGTTGGTTTACGAGTGTTTTCAACTGATGGTTGACTAGAAAGCATTTGTTTTCATATTGTTACTTTAACTTACTCCATGCTGGCTCGTAATCTTGGTCCGTTATCGGAAAACAAACAAAATGTTCAAAAACAATGATCAGATACTTCAATGAAAAGATAAAGAGAAATCTCACGATAACAATATTCTGAACTCAAACAATGTTCAAAAGGAAATAAAGGAATTAAATGAATCAATGTCAAAATTGAAATATATAATTGAATTCAAGGAATACAAAATTCTGAAATTAATATTGAAGTCAAATTGAACCTTAGGTAAATTAAAAAAGGAAACACGCATACAGATTTGGCTAATATTCACTTTTAATTCACACACTTTGACAAGTTTATACACGTTACGGTTTGTTACAGCCTCTAATAGCTGTAGCAGAAAATTATAAGCAGGTGCCGGAACTATAAGGAGGTGACTTGGCTTGAAACACACCTTGATTTAAAACAAGTCTTTTGTAAATGTAAATTCAATAATTTTATTTCAAATTCAAATATATAAATTAAATCATACAATAATAATAAAAATAAAACAATATAAGAAATACTAATTCAACAAAATATAAAAAAAATAATAATAATAATTCTAAAAATAAAGAGTACTCCAAAATGATACGTTAAAGCAATATCTAAGAGAGAAAAAGAACGATTTAATATCTCTTTGTGGCAACAAAATTAAATGACCATTTAACTACGGATCAAATCAGTAGTAAATAGCGTTTGATTATTTTTTATTCCGAAATTAATATTGTTAGCTTTAAAATTACGTCAAGTCACGTTTTTTTTGGGTGAAAACCTCAAAATAGCAACTTGAAGTCAATTTCTTAGCTTTTGACGTTATGTTTAACAATTATTCGGCCGACACCAGAACAAATGTTAGCATAATTTATATTTTTGATTACAAGGATTCACTTGGTGTATACCAAAATGAACGAGAAGAATATAAAGCCGGAATAACAATGGAACGGAGTTTATTCGGTGTAAACCAGAATAAAATATGAAGGAATGTATTCGGCGTAAAACCAGAATATTATAGGATAAGTTTATTCGGAAAGAACCAGAATAAAATAGGAAACGTTTATTCGGTGTAAACGAGAATAAAATAGGATGAGTTTTATTCGGTGTACACCAGAATTAAACTTTTCAGCAACTGCAGCTGCTTTTATACAATTTTTCTCCTATAGGAGTGAATAGCGCAGCATTGCTGTCAACAAGTGCAACAGAGCAAGATTGCACTGAGCAATAAGTTAAAGTTTTAACTATTGACGTATAGGCGGCAGTTTTGTCGTATTGTTAGTCACTTTAAGTTTAGTGAAAGAAGTGTCTGTGCTGTCAAGAAACAGCTGATTTAATTTGTGTATTTAGTTAGCAGGGTTTCGTTCAGATAAGTATAATTATTTATTTTTAATAATTATTGATTCTTTGTTGCTTTTTTTAGGTTTAGGAGGACAACGTTGTATGCAGAAAAATTCTGGAGGTGGACTGGATGAGTGTTGTAAGTTTGTTTATCCTTGGAATTGTATTAATTTCATTTCTTTTTAGGTTAATTTTATGTCGACTTGCGACAGGTTAAATAAATTCACTGTTTAAATTGGCTGTTATATGAAAGAAAATTCAGTTACTAAATGGGCGAGGAAATAATCTAATCTAATTAATCTCATACATGAATAGAATTACCGTAAAGGCATGAATTATTCAAATAAAATTTCACTAATTTGATTATTTCTACAATTATTGGGCCTCACCTTTTTCACAAAAACTATATTTTTAGATATAAATTCACAATATAATTCAAAATTTTGCTTGATGATTATATATAAAAATAAAACACACTGCTGAAATAAAATGGTTAATAAAAAATTGAAAAAAATTGAAAATAAGAGTATAACAATTCAATTCCCAATATTAATTTTGGTCAAATGCGAGTATCACCTTATATTGACCGTATTAATTAAATCCGCGAAAGATTTCAAAAATAAATCAAGTTTTTTAACACGCTCTTAAAAAATGAACAAATGGCCGCAACCAATTCAAAATTGAAATTGAGTTAATAAAAAATCTCACTGTTAAAAAAAATGGAATCCAAAAAAATGTTTTAATTCTGTTCACAAGAATTATCCACAACAATACTTAATGTAAAACACCCAAAATTGAACAACCAAAATATGAAAAAAAAATAAAAACCTTTCCTTGCGCGTTTTTTCTTCTCGTCTTTGCTTTGTGCGTCTCTTTCTTTTGTAATTCACTGCCATTAAATTCCCCACGAAAAGTTACCTCAATTTCATATGACGTTTACTGTCATAAATTGAAGTAATGATAGTTCGCGGTTTGTAAAGTTCGTCTCGCGTTCGCGAAGTTTTTTAGGTAATTACCGTGCTTTGATGTGAATAAACAGGTAGGTATGTGTAGTTCAAAATGCGTTGCATGTGATGTGTTAACATATAACATTACAAATATACATATTTGGGTGAAAAGTGGGCTTAAATTGTCGAGTTTTATGTACTTGAAGTCAAGTACATCTGGAGTTCGTTCGGAAATATAACTATCGCTGATTATTCTCACATAAAGCTAACAATTGCCGTTCGGAAATCCCAATAGCTGACTATTTTTGATAGCTATGACCGTTCAGGAACTCACAATAGTTGACTCTGTTTAAACGACGAGCTAATAGAAGCTATCACACATACATATAAAACACATGTAAATTCCCTAGAAAGTGACAGATAAAACAATTCTGACGGGTTTTTTACAAATTGAGAAAATATATTATTTTAAATAAAATATTTATGGTATTAATGAAATATGGATGATGAATAAACAATTAATTTAATATTTAACAGTACGGAAATGAACCACGGTATAGAGAAGACAAAAAACTCAAGAGTAATCCTCTTAACTGGATAAATGGTTCCCTACAAATTGTTGTAGCTGCAATTCAATACACTTGCAAGTGACAGCTCTGACTATTTGATAACTATATATCGTTCAGAAACGGGAACGTATATAGCTGACTTTGACGCAACTATTGCAATAGTTAGAGCTGACTACGGCTACGACTATAGTTGTGTTTGCGAACGTGCTCCAGCTGTCGCGGGTATGAAAAAATGCAAAATAATCACCTGCAACTGATGCACCCGACTTCAAATCATTTACCATTCCTATTGCTGACACCCATATTGTGTTTTTCTGCTGTTAGGTGTAGGCAATATGCAACATATTTCATGTTTTTTTGCATGTCATGAAATGCATGTTGTTGTTATTGTCAAGTTCCAAGAAATTCGTTTACGTTTTGTAAATTTTCAAATTTCTTGGAGCTTTTTCTGTTTGTTGTGTCTATAATGATTTTATTAATTCCCTTTTTCGTTTCAGAAGGTACAGGACAACTAGGGAGATTAAAGGCCTGTTGATTTCCCAGGCACATCAGGTAAGTATAATTTAAGACAAGTTATGTACATTAAATTAATGTTCTTTTTATTTTTTATGTATCATCGAACAGTACAGATAGATTAAATTTGAGCAATTTCTTGCCACTCTTCTGAGAAGCTGAAAATCAACAGTACCATGAGGTACAAAGAATAATTAGGATTTTATGAGGAATTTTACAAAGATCTTTTAGGATGGTCTGGGATTGGCACTCATTCATACTTTCCTAATACCTAATTGCCTATAAATATCACATTCGCACTCACTCGATACTTTCATAAACTGTAAGTACTTTTTATGCGGATATGTCCACTCCGGTCACGGGAAAACGACAAGTTTAAACGAGTTTATTCTTTTTACCCAGGACGGGCTTTAACCTGACTTGCTTATAACAGTTCGGCCAACCTACTTTGTCACTACCCTCAGTGAAATTGCAATGCCATTCGAACCACTTTTCCTTGGGAGCCACTCCTTACGGGGAGTCATACGCACAATGTTCTGATCAGAGCCTCGCTCTTAATCAGAGCCCTTATCTCATTCATACTCTCTAAAATAGAGCCGTTCGGTTGAACACACACCCCAACTGAGAAGTGGGAACCACACTCCATGAAGGTTCCCGTTCTCCTACTATAAGAACTTTTCTGTTAACTTACTCCACAAAGGATCCATCTTACATCACCAGAGTTCGGCCGAATACAACTTGGAGCCACACCCCACAAAGGGTAACGTTCTTTAAGCATAAGAACTACTAGCTATACCATCGTGGGTACCTTACCCTCATCAGGCTCTTCTTCCATCTAGTGTCTTCATTGAGACACCATTGTCTGAAAGTTTAAATTCCTCTATAGTTTTAAAACAGGGCACCTTCTTTATAGACCTTGTCATAGTTTTTCCCAGCAATTCTCTACAACATTTTCTCTTTGAGCTCAGATATTAGCAAATCTCAATCGTGTCGTGTAGAATCAAAAGCAACTTATTTTTCAAAATATCGCGCGGTTCATACGTGAATACAAGTTGATGGGGAGTCACATTCGTTGTAGCGTTCTTTGAGGTATTTAGAGTCCAATGTAAAGCCTTTAAATTACAATCCCAATCGCGGCTCTCTGAATCTTTTGTCATGGCTGCGATGGCGGCCTTAAGCGTCCTGAAATACCTTTCAATCTGGTCGTTTGATATAGGGGTTTTAACATATGTGGCAATATGTTTGATTGAATTCTCGTTACAAAATTTCTCGCACTGTATTCGTGTCCTTAGGGGCTTCTAATAATACGAGTTTTGAGAAAGAGTCAAATATTCCAACGATGTAGCAATTGAGACTTTTACTGTTTGGATATGGTCCTAAATGGTCTATATGTATGGTGTGAAAGTAAATTGGATGAGTTCTGTACTAGTACAGATTTATTTACATCTCCGCTTCTTGTAAAGGCAGTCTATGCAGGTCACGATATACTTTTTGACAACTGCTTTTATATTACTAAACCAAAAGAACTTTTATAATGTCTCCATCGTACGATCAAGCCCTGGATATCCTATATCGTTATGAACGAACTCTTTTCGCTACTATTTCCATTTTGCGTTACTTTGAAGATTCGCCCTTTCTCTGATATGAAGTTCTACTTCATTCCGTCATTTTTATCTGATTGTAGAATTACCCCAGTGAATTTTTTACTAATATCCGCAATTGCGGTACTGCTAGCTAGTCCTCATTCCTTGCTTCCCCAATTACCAGCAGTATTCTGGTAATGTCCATTTTTTCACTTGGCATGTAACAACTTACTTCTTGAGCCAACATCTGTTCTGCTATTTTTGGCACTACATTTTTTTTTTTTGCGTTAGCCGAAGTGATGCTTAAATTTTTCTAGTGTTTCTACTACAGCTAGAGCCGAAAAACTGCTACGACGAAAAAGTTAAGCACGAACTCCATACGTACGCAAGCAGCCACGGAATTGTAAGCAAAAAATGGGGGAAATCTCAGGCTAGTATCTTATTTCAGCCGATCAACAACGGAAACGGAATTGAAATATCTCAGTTACTTCTAGCTCGTAACTGTGATATTTCGATTCCGTTTCCGTTGTTGATCGGCTGAAATAAGATATCAGCCTGAGATTTCCCCCATTTTTTGCATTAATATGCTTGCAATTCCGTGGCTGCTTGCGTCTGTATGGACTTCGTGTTCCGCTTTTTCGTCGTATATTGCGAATATTGGCTTTTGGGCTAATAAGTCCTTTAGCTTTTTAAATGAAGTTTCTGCTTCTTTCGACCAAACGAATGGTACATCTTCCCTCAGCAGCCTATGAAGAGGTTGTGCGATAAAAAAACCCTTGTATGAATCGGCGAAAGTAACTCGCAAGACCCAAAAACTGTTTAATTTCTCGAACATTCTCTGGTCGCTTGTACGCCTCTATTGCCGCCCTATTGTAAACACTTGGCTTAATGCCGTGCTCCGAAATTCCATGCAAACTTTAGTTGCCACTTAAATAAAACACATTTTTTTAAATTTAAAGGGAGGCCTGCTTTCCGGATTTCTTTTATAAATTCTCGTATGGTGGCGATATTCTTCTCAAAGTTAACTGAAGGTATTAAAGTGTCATCCAATTAAAAAATGAACAAACTTAAGATCACTTTTATTCAATTAAATTTTGTTTCACGAATTTAATGCTAATCGATCGACAGTACATACACTTATGACTAATTTTTACAAATATTTGGTGGTGTGGGTACACCGTTTTACATAGCAGTTGTCTGAAGAAAGGGACAGTGGTTACATAGTTGTTAATATTTTTAA
The DNA here is from genome assembly GCA_964036015.1 of Leptarthrus brevirostris. NCBI lineage: Eukaryota > Metazoa > Arthropoda > Insecta > Diptera > Asilidae > Leptarthrus > Leptarthrus brevirostris. The sequence continues at coordinate 101,187,748 of OZ038372.1, read as the reverse complement.
TCTGCGACTTACATATGTACGCGCTTCCCACTATACGTGGTTATGGTTACGTTATTATTTTGCTGCATTGTTTCTATTTTATAGAGTTATGCTTTAATTTGCTTATCTGGGACGTAAACTGTTTGACCCTGGATATACCCCTTGGGGTCACTCCTTTTTCGGTTTAGCCTTGCTATGTTCGTTTTTTTATTTCTTTTAATTCTCTCTACAAGGTTCTCGATGACCTTATTTTTCATTGAATTTTGAAAGGCTTTGAGGTGGCTCTAGCAGAGTCACAGAGTTGTGGCTTAATGAAGTTTTTATTAGCACCGCTGTCGATACGGAAATTCAAAACCTTGTTGTCTTTTGTTCAAAGCTGTAGGTATGGTAGTCCCTCAGTATAGATTTGACGCTATGTACCCAGGATGTGTACTGGGAGGGGTTACCCTCGAATACCTGTACTTCCTTAACGTATTCGGGAAGCTTGCTTATCTCCTTAAGCCCTTGCTCGTTTTTAGGAGCCCTTAGACCAACTTCAGTGTCTTTACCTACTTAATTACTCACAGCAGTGGCCTCTACCATCATCATTCTGTGTTCAAGACGTTTTAACATTTCCAGCTGGGCATTAACAGACCCCGTCAGCTGTCTGACTGTTTCTTGGAGTTGTTCCATGCCCAGAATTTAATTCTAATTTATTCTACCTTCCTAACAACAAATGAACTTGTTACAAATAAATCAGCATTTGATACTCTGAACTTTCCACTATTTTATACACCTGTCTCTTTCATTATCAGAGCTAATTTTTAAATAAAAGAACAATGCTGTAGCAGTTTTCTAGAAGAGAAAATGAGACAAAATTTTAAATTACTTCTTAAAATCCCACACTACGTTAAACTGCAATTTTATAGACTTCGTTCTTATAAAAATCATGAAAAAGTAGACCGATTTTCACTATACCCAAAAGGGGCAAAGGACACTTCAATGAATTTTCCTTGATCACTTTACTCAAATTCATTCTTCTTCAATTACACTCCTGTTTGACTATTGGAATTTTCTAATATTTCTCAGTTAATTACACTTTAATCTCGAATTATTCAAGTTTGCAAAATTTTAATAATCCACACGATTACTTTATTCATTGGTATAAACTCTCATTTTCGATTACATTCCTATCTCAATATTTGAATTTCCTTATATTTCTCACTTAATTACACTTAAATTTTGAATTATGCAAGTTTGATAGATTTCATTAATTCACAGAAAAAAAAATTTCAAGTAATTTGTTCAAAATACACTTCTTTTGCTCTTTTGAAGCTTATCAACTTTAATTTTTATACCTTCAATTCAAATTAGCTTAGACCTCTTCGATGCATAATTCTACCTTTTGATTGACTTAAGTAAAATTTCATTAATTAAGAAATATCAATTAATTTTCACTTTCTTTCTTTTTTCTTGGTTTCCCTTGTACTAAGGAGTTCGACGGCTTAGGAGTAGGGTAGGATCAGAGATGCCAGAGAGTATGGAGCAAAACTCGCCGAGCCGTGATGTTGAAATCGCCCAAAGTCGCCGCGCCATTATTTGAAATCGCCCAAAAATCGCAGAATTAGGAATATTAATTCTTTTCACACAGTTAACAAAATTAATAAACTAAAAATAAGGAAATAGAAAATGGACAAATTTAAGATCTCTTTTATTCAATTAAATTTTGTTTCGCGAATTTAATGCTAATCGATCGACAGTACACTTATGACCACTTTTTTTACAATTCATAAATTTTACCAAGACGAAGAAACGATGAATTTAAAGATAAGGAAAGATAAAGGTTTGAGGCACAAAGTGCTGTGTTAGGTGCATGTGTTGACAGGTATTTTTGCTTTTTGCTAACTTCCATAAATGTTATAACTTTGCTTGCTTCCATTGGTTGTACTACTCTTGTCATTAATTTTATAAAAAATGCCGGTGCGTTTGTTAGGCCAACGGGTACCCTTCTTGAAGACATTGTGTACTCTCACAGGCTGAATATGGTTTCGACTTAAGAATTAAACGAGCGCTCCCATAAACAACTAGCACCAAAGTGAAAACATTCCACATCACCGATGCCAACGACCAACATCAGTAGATTAAGTTAGTTCAGTATTTCCCCTTTAACTTATCTTAAATTATTAAAGTACAATACAGTCGATAAGGTAGCTATTAAGTTATTGCAAGATCGCGTAATCAAACATCTATAGACTAAGTTATCTAAATGCAGTTACTTAAATAAGGAATAGATGCACGGTAATTCCATATTTATGATCGCAATAGCAGGTAATTGGAATACATGAATAAACCTTTTTGTAAAAAGTTTTCTGGAATGTTATCTTAGACTGCAAACTACTGTTCAGAGGGTACTGTTAGAAACTAGTTAGTTGGCCAATATCCCCAAAATTTCTAAAAAAGCGAATTAACGTCAAATCATGGAATAGAGTCAATCGGTAAATAAGGTAGTTATGGACGAGGTGTCAAGCAAGTTCCTTCCCCAGTAGTTATCTTTAGTAACTTCACACGCATCCATCACATACCGCTTATTGGGCTCCCAGAAATCTAGAATGACCACTACTTATTGATCTCTAAGTTAGCAATCTTAATTACGTAACCCCTGCCCATCTCGATGATTCTCACGGAACAACATAGCTATACCTCATAGAGTCCTACTTAGTGGACATCGGTAAGGGCTCAACCGCAACGCGTTGCGCGCAAACATATGTATACAAATAGCATATACAGTCTAATCATGAAAGAATATAAGCCCGGCTAACTCAGTCGAGAGACATGAGACGGTTTATCTCAGGGCATGGGTCGAGCTTAGAATATATAACAACAGGAAAGGCCCTCATCTGTGAAACCGTGTACGTGTGATCGGCATTTGGCTTTTAGGCGAGGTTAGGACGGAGAGCTCTTCTCCTTAGTTTTCGAACTGTCAAAGTGATTATCGTGAATTGTTTGATGGTTTAACAATTTTGTTTTGTAATTCCATATAAAGTTCCGAGTGTTTTTTACTCTTTATTTTAGTGCAATATATTAGAAAACTGTAAAGCTAATAGCTTTTAACTTTTTGAACTGTAGACAGTGTACTTTAATAGTGAAATTGTTGAAATGAAGTGCGCGGTTTTGTGTTGTGCAAACAATCGATGTTGTACACGTGGAATATCGTTTTTCAGGCAAGTTTTGGATTAAAATAATGTTTTGTTAGTTCTTAAGCTTGATATAATTGCATTGACACGTTAAAAACAGCAACGGAACGTAAAGAAAAGTGAAGTTTTCCTGGCGTTCTTAGTTTGTTTACGTTTTCTGAGATCGAATTTTTTGCTTCTCCTTAGCTAACCCAGTGGCTCGTGATTTAACTTTTATAAAGGGACACTAAAGCCTTAAATTCGTGATTGAAATGTTTAAAAGTTCTTATTTACTTTTGTGATAAAGATTCGATAAAAAGAAAGAAAATCATTCGCCATTCCTTGAGGCAATTGTAAAATGCGATTACGCTCTAATTTCCAATTTATTTTGGCCCACCTCTAGAAATGTCGCTGTTTTACTACTACCATGACGAAAACAAATACAACTCAACGATTCAACTACATCAAGAAAAGTGCCGAGGTTTTTTGGCTTTAGGGCCTCTCCTTATAGTTATATACTTTAAGGGGTCGAGCCACTTGACATGAAGCTTTTCTTTCGTCGTAGGTATAAACGTTCGGCAACCCTAGTCCCCCCCCCCCAACCCCTTTCATTATCCAGCTCACCTTTTTAGCTTCCCTTCACAGAAATTTGGGAAGAGAACCTGCCCTGTTATGTGAGCACAAAGTTGTGTCGCATTAACGCCTGCAAGCATGCAATAAACCTATCAGTGAACGCAAACATACCGACGAGCGCACCACCGTTCAACCGTTTAGTGAAACCAGCTTCTTGTGGGCTGTAAGCATGTGACAACACGGGACAAGAGTCAATGAAACTGCTGAGCAATGGGGCAAAATGGTAAACAAACCAAAACACGGCCATAGACGGGTTGACGTGGTCGCTCATCCTCGGAAAGTAGATTATTTTTTAATTTTATCGGTGTCCGCGGAGTAAAATATTTAATTGGTGGGTATTATTTTGGTAATTCATTCGGTTAGAAAAGTGGGGTGTTGTGTTCAATGTGAAAAGTTTATAATTGCTCTTATTCTGAAGAAAAGACGTGATGGAGTAAACCACGCAAAGCAAATCGCGAAATGGAAGAAAATAACGAATAAAAGAAAACTTCCTGTAGAGAATGAGTGCATTCACAAATTAGGGGGAAGCACGTGTGGATGATTATGAAGAGGCTGCTAAGATTTTTTGTGAAATTGACAATGAGAAATCACAGGACTGGATTAAATCTTTGGGGATTCCTAATAAGACTGTCGTTGATCCTAATGCTGCTGCCACGGAGAATGGAAATTCTTATAGCATCAATTTTTCCTTTGCTTAAAAATTATATATGATTGTCGGTTTTCTTTAGAAGAAGAAATCCAATTTTTTTAAATGTAACGCCCCAATTCGAAATTTTTCTTTTTCGAACATGCCTATATATGGCAGGCCCACTATCACCCTAGGGCATTTCAAAAATCAGGAGTGGAAGAGAAAAAAGAAATCTTAACGACGGGGTGAACAACGGGGAGCCAACAGGCAACTCGAGCGTTCTTTTGAAGTGAAAAGTGAAAGAGTGTGGATCGCCGAAGAGCGTATTAGAAAAAGTAAAGGAAGAAATCGTGTTAAATCTTTGCACTCCAGCGCATAGGCGCAGATAATAAATTCCAGAAGAAAGGAAAAGGTAAAAATTTAAAATTAAAAAGGGAAGAAAACCAAAAGGGGACAACGAAGGCACCAGAATCAGCCCGAAGAAAAAACCGAAGGAACACGTGGAACTCCTAACCATATCGTGGAAAGCCGCTAAAACCAAAAGGGACGCACACAAGCCCCTGGAACAGTAAGTATCAAAGAATCGTGATATTATTTATGCACGATTGTTAAATTTTCATGCTTCAAGGTAAAGTTTGAAACCATATTGCTTTCTTGTTAATACATACATATTTGCCTTAGACGGCTGTGGTGCCGACTAGAGCTCTCAGTTGGAATCGGATAACCCGAAAAGCCGGGTACCCACCCGACCGGGTAGGAATCGATTCCTAACAAAAATTAGGTTTCAATCGGGTACCCGGTTCCAGAAGAGTACCCGGTTCCAAATAGGAATCGATTCCATCAATGGAACTGGTTCCACTGTGAGAATCGAATCCGCCACCGGGAATCGATTCCGTCGTATGAACTGGTTAATAAGAATGAGTGAAATTTCCATAAAAAATTGTCACTACCAGTAGGGAGTAGAAGGAATTTTAAATTTTTATTAATAAATCTTTAGTCGTATTTTGTAATTTCACTACAAAAAAATCAGAAAAAAAGAAAAATAGAAACTAGACATTTCCTTAGTGAAAAGCAAAATTTCCTCTGTTGGCCTTGTAACTGAATCTGTACTGCATGATTTCAAGAGGAACCGATTCGTGTGACTGAGTCGATTCTGGCGTTGGAACCGACTCTTATAATTGAACCGATTCTCCCTTGGAACAGGGTACCCGAGTAGGAACCGGGTAACCGACTTAAATCGGGACCCTGGGTGAGAACCGGATACCCGTAGGTCGGGTACCCGCGGGTCGGGTTTCTGAGAACTCTAGTGCCGACACAGATCATAGTTCTCTTACATAATAATGATAAAATTTTGTTCTTATATTTACTTACCCTTTTTGTAACTATATGACCACATTTATTAATTATATAAAATAATTATATATTTACATCCCGAATTGATAGTAATTTTAAAATCAGTATACAGAAATCGCCTATTTCGGTGATCTATTTATACAATATACACATATACCTGGCCTAAGATATCGGCTGCACCGACAAATATTATTTCTCAATTATGATATCATTAAACCTGGAAACGGATATATAAGGTTTCCAGGTAGACGAATAAACCAAAACGAAAAGTCTGTTCGTATAAGTGACTGTGACATGATAATCTTAGGAATAGACGATTGCCTGCAGAAGTGCGAATTCACTGAGACATTTTTCATTGGGCTGTTTGCTGGCTCATTTGTGCTCTCGGTATCATCTCACGTAATTAAAAATTTTGCGTACATAAAAAGTGAAAATAGCAACGGGTTGTTTTGGATGATGCCGATAAATGTTTGGATATGAAAATCTCTCACATTACATGTGTAAGTTACATTCCCTGGGTACTATTGTAGATTCGGTTGATACATTTAAAACGAGGACTTGTCGAGGATCTCGGTGATTTTTGCGTTTTCACCCAAGAGATCGTACGTATAAAGAATTCAGACCGTTGATATTAAATTCTATATGAAATTATATGCGTAAACCTGCACAAGTTATATTCTTCCATAAAAGATTTTGCTTCGTAAATACACACATTTTGGCTAATGAACTGACATAAAAATTATATTTCGCATTAAATTCCAATGAGATAGAAGAAATACAGTGATAAATAACAAATCTACTGAAGTGAAGTAGTGGACCTATGTACATTTCATGGCTTCATATATACATATGTGTGACTCCCGTAAGCAGTATAATTTTTATTATCCCTACAATATTGTTCTTATTATATTACGTGCGACTTACACCTTTTTTCTTTGGAGGTAATTGGACTTCTGGTTATTTGTAACATCTTGGCCATAATAAGGTAGACGTGCTGAAATCATAGCTTTAAAATCTATACCTAATTCGAAGAAAGTGTGAATAAGGGGGCCTCCTTAGAACATAAAGCTAAACAGGAATGGCAGTATCGCGTATATGTGCTGTAGGTGTGATCGGTATCTGAACGATAGAAGAAGTGTGGAAGTGGGGAAAGTTTTGAGGTACTGTCCCCATATCGAAGTGTTTTGCTTTTATTTTCGGAAATGTCAAAGTTTAAGTTGTGCTGTGAAAGTTTTGTGAAAATAGAACTTTATCGAGTTGATTTGTATTAACGATTGCTAATTATAGCCTAGTTAAGTGTAAAAATACCTTGTGATATGTTATTGTGTCCTTTTATTGTGTAAAACTCCACAAAAAATCACAAATTTAGTGATGAAGTGTGCTGTGTACTGCTGCAAACATTATCGCCGGAGAGCGCGAGGAAAATCTGTTTTCAGGAAAGTATATGTTATAATACAATCTCTAAGGTCTCTTTGCTTAAATTACTGCGATTATATTAAGCGACAGTGACTTATAATAGTAAATATTCACTATTTTCCTGGCTATAGAACTTTGTTTACATTTGTAATCTAGCCAAATATAGCTTTGCCCTTATTGTCACTGTCGGCTCGCGAACAATTTTTCGGAAGGGTTCAGAACACATTTTTCGATTTAAAACTAAAAATATTTTAAGTATAATTATATAGATTTCCCAAAAATAGAAAATAATATACATAAGTACTTACAATAAATAATTTTAAATACAATAGACAAAAGACAAACCGCTGGGGATCAAAAAAGATACATAAGTTATAATATCATATTTTAACTTATTTATCTAAATCACCTATATCAACCTCCACGTGGTGGTCCCTGGAAACAAGTGAGCACTGTCTGTATTCAATAACAATGCTCACTTGGCTAAAAGAGAAGGTGGAACAGTTTAAATGCATAAATTATTGAAAATTTCAAAGCATTTCGCAACTGTTTTTCTAAATTGTGTTAGATCTTAGTATAATTAGAAAATCAATTTCATCTTTGCGCACATTTCTAAATGTAATTTAATAATACAATTTTGAAAATAAATATTTATTAATTTTGATTTAATACAATTTGTAATTATTCAAAAGATATATCAACCCCGCTTCAAATAATCTCAAATTTGACTACTGTCATGGGCTTTAAACACATAGAAAACCCTCACCTCTACAGAAAGGAAAATGCCGACGTTTTTCTGGCTTACTGCCATTCCTGTTTAGCTTTATGTTCTAAGGGGGCCTCAGTTAGTAGAGATGGGAACAGAATCGAAAAGTATCGATACTTGGCATCGCAATATATCCACATCTTTAGATACTTAGATACAAATATATCGTTGAAAAAGTATCGATACTCTAAAGTATTAGAACCATATGGTTAAAAAGTTTAAAAGATATATATGGTGTGGAAATTGCATATAAATTACAATTATTATCTTATTGGTTTTTTTTTTTCCAAAACAATTTGCAACAACATCGTTGAGAGATATCAAAATATCGATTTGCTCAGAAGATAAATTGATAAATTTTTACAAATGAAGACGCATCTCAGCCGCTGATTTCATATACCTTCTTAGCAAATGAATAATTTCAAATTTCGCAAGAACTTTTTAGCAGATGAATAAAGCTTTCGAATTTTAACATTTGTGATATAATAATATCTCACCTTCCTTGCCTCCAAACGACAAAATGAACCACTAACATGTCCAGCCGATACTTAAAAAAGGAGAGGCATGCGACCCCTCTAACTACAGACCAATTGCACTAACCTCGATCTTATCCAAAGTTTTTGAATCACTCATCAACTCTCAGTTGTTGAAATATCTAGAAAATAACCATCTTATCAACGATTGCCAGTACGGTTTCCGCGCTGGCCGCTCAACCGGAGACTTACTAACGGCTCTAATGGAGCGTTGGAATCATTGTCTCCATAATTTCGGTGAGTCCGAAATCGTCGCCCTTGATATTTCAAAGGCTTTTGATAGAGTCTGGCATGCTGCCCTGTTAGCCAAACTTCAAACATTTGGTCTGCACCCTACCCTCGTTAAATGGCTAGAGAGCGATTTGTCAGGCCGTTCAATCCGTGTAGTAATTGACGGAGTTACATCTGACTCCTACGAAATAAATGCCGGTGTACCTCAGGGTTCAGTTCTTTCACCAACCTTATTTCTTCTTTTTATTAATGATCTCTTATCACTTACTCTCAATCCTATTCATAGTTTTGCCGACGACAGCACCCTTGATTTCGCGTACTCATTTGATTCTGTAATGAATTCACGTGGAAATGCTACAGAAGTCAATCGGGAACGCATGTTTAGATCATTAAACAAAGACATTTCTATGGTCCTCGCTTGGGGCAGAGCAAATCGTGTTACGTTTAACGCATCCAAAACTCAATGCTGTTTAATGTCCCTTAAAAAACGCCCAGTTCACCCCCAACCCATTTCAGTCGACGGAGTGAATATACCCAATTCACCCTCCCTAAAGATCTTGGGTATTGAGATATCCAGCAATCTTAGCTGGACGGATCATATATTTGCAATCGCTAAAAGTGTGATGAAATTTTCGGGTTTTCTACAGAGATGTAAGAAATATTTCTCCCCACCCGACTTATCGTTGATCTACAAGTCCCACATTAGGCCTAGACTTGAATATAATTCCCATATTTGGGCAGGGGCAGGACACACCGCATTGTCCGCGTTAGACAAAGTTCAGCGTAAGGCTGTTAAACTTATTGGCGATTCCTCAATCTCTGAGGGTCTTGACTCTCTGGAGCATCGACGGAATGTCGGTTGTCTCTCACTTTTTTATCGCTATTTCCATGGCCATTGTTCTAACGAAATTGCTAGCCTGATTCCTTGTAGATTTATTACAACGCGCGATACAACATCTACAAGTCGCTCCCACCCCTATACTCTCCGGGTCAAATTTGGACGTACCGTCAAATTTCGGGAATATTTTCTTAGCAGAACAACACGAATGTGGAACAGTTTACCATCTTCTGTTTTTCCCTCGTCTTATGAGCCTGAAACTTTCAAACGGAGCGTACATCGACACCTCCTTCACTCAACCTCCTAACCCATTTCCCCCAACCTTAATTCCTTTCCTGCCAAGGCTGTGCTTTAGCATCATAGGGCATCCCCTGAGCTTTGGCAACATCATATATAAAAAAAAAAAACTAAGCCGGCGTTGTACTGTTTATACTTTTGGCTGTTGCATACTTATACTATATTACTGTCCCTGACAACAATTATTCAACTCATGTACAAAGTAATGAGGCGGTCAATACTTCAAGTATTGAAAGAAAAGTATCGAGGATCGGAAGTATCGGGGACTGAAAGTACCGATTACAAAACCTCGAGGTATTGAAAGCAAAGTATCGATACCCCGGTATATCGAGACAGTATCGCCCATCTCTATCAGTTAGAGATCTTATATTCTTGGATATATTGCCACGATAATTGGTAAATCAACTCTTGCGAAGACCAGGAAAGAAGACCAAATTACCTAGTTCATTCCAGTCATACACTTTTAAATGTATTGAGGTTTTGAGTTAACGATTTATTTTTGCAGTTCACATTTCCTTTAGGTATTAAATATTTTCCACTTTATTTAAAATATACACATACATAAAATCGTAAACAACAATATCCAAAGGTATAATGGAGGTTAATTTTTTTGCCTTAAAATCTACATAACAGTTAAGAGGACTTATAAAAAATTTACATAGTATTAAGCGAATTTATGAAGAATAACAAGAACGTCAGTAGACAGAGCGCGAATTAAATTCGTGATGAGAGGAAAATTTAAGATGGACAACTCTCTGAAATAAGAAACCTTCATAAGAAGTGAATCTGGAAACAGAAGGAGCAAAAATTGCTCTACTTGTGGGTTATAAGTTCCGCAACAGTTCTTTTGTTTGAATTTCCTCTATGTTTTCTTTTTTTAGTATTTTGATGACTCTTTATTGGAATCCCATTAATTCAAATTTTTTTTTAATTTGTTTTTTTTTAATTCATTTAAAGTGATATTGGAAGAAAAATAGATATTTCATGAAAATACAAGATTTCAATTCCTTTATATTTACCTATTATATACATATTAAGTACTATTTTTTTTAAATTCTAAGTGTTGTTTTGAATAAGAAAATCAGTGCCATGGTCCACTTTCTAATAGCAATAATTCGTTTATTTTCTAGTAATTTAACACTAAAACACTAATAGCTCAAGAAAAGTTAATGTGCAGTACTAACTGATAAAAGAAGAAAAAAAATCATCCTCTTCCTATTTTGCGATGCATGTACTTTGTTAAATCTTTGGGTTGTTAGGTACATGAGATACATATAAATAATAATGATTATATACTTTGAACTGCAGATAAGATCTGACCAGTTATTCTTATAACTTATTCTTATAAGCAATATTTTTGTAGACAGATTTTTTTTGTTCTCGCCAAGTGAACTTTTGGTTCCGAACACAAAGAGCCTCCGGAAGGTTCAAAAAGGGAACTGAACTAATCGTTACACTTTTTCTATCAACATTTCCCTAATAAACGTGCTGTCTGAATGATATATTTCAATAATATTAGTTTGTACGTTAAATTAATTGAACTGTTTAAGGTTTACACCGAATACCTAGTGCACGTAAGCGCTACTATTAACGACCATAATAGCATTCCTATTAATTCTGGTATACAAATTGTTGGAGGAATTCTGACTTTAATTATGTAACTATTAACTTAATTTTAATTGTTGATGAATTGTGAATGTATAATACTTGCCCAACTTTAAAACTCATACCTGTTGGGCCAGGGTTTAATGTATGAAAAAACGAGATTTCACTTATCAAAAATCTTTTTTTAAGCTACTACATACATATATGTATAAACTCATTACTTTTTTATATAATCGCCCATGAAACATGTGCTCAACTGAATTAACAGTTTTCTCGGCGTTGGTTATTTGCTAAGTTTTTTTTTATAATTTGGTTAATCAGTCTAAAGATTTACAACACACAATTAGAGGTGGTAAATTTGGTTTTGATGGAATCAATGTAAGCATAATTACGGAAGTTTAAAGGGATTTTTTTCTATGAACTAGTGAAATAATTAAATATACGGTTTTAGATGTCGCATGAATCCATAGCGGCATTGAACACAAAAGGAATTTTGCGTCATATCAGTATCTTCCACTTGAATTTTGAAGTACTTTAATAGTGATATCGGAAATAAGTACTTTAGGCTCTTCATGATATGATGAAGTAATAATAACAGATAATTCCCTACAAGACAATTATACTATCTCGTATGTATTTCAGAATTAGTTTTCATTATTTTACCTTAGGTTGTAGATAGATGAATCGGTCATCAGGTTAAATTTTTTCTTAACTCAAAGAAAACCTTTTTATGAATTCCTCCAGAACAATGATAAGGGGTTAGAAGCCAGCGTTTTCCTCTCACCCCACTCTTCTCTCTACTCCTGGTATGGGGGACTGTCAGACATAATAGGGACTATGCCATATAGTATGGGCTCGGCATAGTCACAGGATGGGGTGGAATAGCCCAAGAAGCCCTTTGACACCTGTGGGCTGAGGTTGCTTCATCGTCAGGTGGCATAACTCCTGTTAAGTCTTTCCAAGTTTTTACCCATTATCCCTAATTTCCCTTTGCGTTCCCATAGTATAGAGTTTTTGTTTCAAAGAGAGCTCGCAAATTAATTGTCGGGTTAGTGAGCGGAATGAGGAGGCGAGAACCCCTCCAATCCGACGAGCTTAGTATGGCTACTAGGCGGGCCCCTACCTCCTTCGGTAATGCAAATCAGCCTGCACGGCAATCATTACGCTCACCCTGGTAATCCCTTGAACCTTTCCCTATCCCTTTCGGTTGTGAGCCCAGACTAAGTCAGGGTCCTCACAGCCCTCCATCCAATTCATGTCCTCATGCTGCCGCTGCATAGCAGCATGGGTACATGAGTTCTCCCACTAATACCATAACACCTTGGCAAGCACTTTCTTAATGGACTAGAAGAGTTCTTCATCGTGGAGATAAAGGGCCTAACCAGGTTCCTCAATAGCTGCGACCAGATCAACTAATAATAACATAGCAGTCCCAAGGAAATTCAGGTGAGGTTCCTGCGAAGTAGTACTACAGCGGACCATATTTATGTATATGTGAGGCCGACGGATTTACTACCGGTTGCCGCCAATTAAACTAACCTAACCTTAAACAAAAAACAGTAGAGTTTGCATTCCTAAGCAATGATCTGTTGTGTGTTATTTATTTAACTTATCCATATCTTGTGGCATCTTCCCTAATTATCTTATATTTTCGCTATTCATATACGGGTTAAAAATTTGATGTAACCAATTATCGGCTGATTGCTAACTATGTTGTATTGCTAAGATTTTTGAAGTTCCAGTATTTCCAGAACTATATTTTGATTGCAAAGTACACTACTCATAACAATTAAGGTAACAAAAAAAATATCTAAATTTTTTAGTGATTTTTGACGCACCAGAACTCTAGTTTTTGAAACTTTCAGCCAAAACATTTAAAAGGCCACGGAGTTCACGCAATCCAAAGGAATAGCGCAAAAATATATTTTAAAAATTTTTAGTAAATTTTTTTTTTGGTCCACGGACTCGGAAATTTTTTTTTATTTGACCACCCTATAAACCAGATAGCCTTTGAAACTTTCAGCCAAAAAATTTAAAATGCCACGGTGTTCACGCAATCCAAAGGAATAGCGCAAAAATATATTTTAAAAATTTTTAGTAAATTTTTTTTGGTCCACGGACTCGAAAATAAACCCTATGAACCAGATAGCCTGTTAATTCAGCTTTAATTATCTTTTTTGAAATCCTTGATAAGTCGACTTTTCGCGGAGATATCCAATATTAAACGAAAAAGGACACTTTTGTATTCAACCGTCGATATATCAGCAACCAATGATCGTACAGAAAATTTAAGGGCAGTTTCGGAAACTGAAATAAATTTCCTAAAAGAATCCGTCAAGACATAAAAAATAATAAATTTTTTTTATATCCGTAATTTAAATTTTTAAAAAGTCAAGAAAAGTGACTTTTTTCCTTGTTTTGGTAAATCGACCGCAGCTTTGCAAATACTGATGGAAAGGCTTTGTAGGTTTGTAGGAATTTTTACACCTCAATGTACGCCCAATAGCCCTGTAAATCCGCAGATCGATCTATTGGACGGTTCCTTCGGCCCGATCGGTCAAAGTTTTGGAAAAAATTAAAGGAACAAGAATTGTGATCTCAAACATCGTAAAATAAAAATAAAATGGAATAAAAATGGAAAAATCATTTTTTTCGACTTTTCTCACAATTATGCATCAGTCACTTGGTAAATTAAAAAAAAAAATTAAAAAAAACATTTTTGACATTTTTTAGAAATACTGAGATGTTGCCGCCTCGCCTCGGCTTTTAGTCATTGCCTCCAACCTGTCACGCATATTCGAAATGCAGTTTCGAATCATCGACTGCGCAAACCTCCAACAACTGTTTTGTAAGAACATCTCAGTATTTAATTTTCTAAAAAATTTCAAAAAAAAATTTTTAAATTTTCGATTTCTCAAAAAAAAATTTTTTTTTTATTTACCAAGTAGCTGATGCATATTTGTGAGAAAAGTCGAAAAAAAATGATTTTTCCATTTTTATGAAGATTACACGATGTTTTAGATCACAATTCTTGTTCCTTTAATTTTTTCCAAAACTTTGACCAATGGATCGATCTGCGGATTTACAGGGCTATTGTGCGTACATTGAGGTGTGAAAATTCCTACAAACCTTAGCCTTTCCATCAGTATTTGCAAAGATGTGGTCAATTTACCAAAACGAGGAAAAAAGTCACTTTTTTTGACTTTTTCAAAATTGAAATTACGGATAAAAAAAAATTTATTATTTTTTATGTTTTGACGGATTCTTTTAGGAAATTTATTCCAGTTTCTGAAACTGCCCTTTTCTGTACGATCATTGGTTGCTGAGATATCGATGGTTCAATACAAAAATGTCCTTTTTCGTTTAATATCGGATATCTCCGCGACAAATCGACGTATCAAGGATTTCAAAAAAGATAATTAAAGCTGAATTAGCAGGCTATCTGGTTCATAGGGTGGTCAAATAAAAAAAAAATTCCGAGTCCGTGGACCAAAAAAAAATTTACTAAAAATTTTTAAAATATTATAATAGATCCTCGATACGATTATTTCTCGCTTAGATACAGCCCGTCAAAAATCACTAAAAAAAAATTTAAATTTAGATATTTTTTTTGTTCCCTTAATTGTTTCGAGTAGTTTATTTAAAAATACTTTTCAACATGGTTTTATGAAAGAGAGGTCAACGTCAGTCAGCTGGTTGACTGCATATTTACCGAATTTAATTAAGAATTTGACAGAATAAATCATACAATTTTGATTTATAAGTTCGCCATCCACAGGTTTCTCTCTCACAATCCATACACAATAAAGCTTCGATTTTCTAACTATGTTACATAAAAAACAAACCCTATATAGAATAGTAAAAAATATTCAACTTGAAAACTGGCTTAAAATAATAATTCAATTAAGCCACACTTTAAGATATTTTCGACTTTCGAACTATTTTGAAAAGGTGAAGTACATATTTGTGACACACATCCGCCCCGTTGCTGGTTCAAAGAAATGTGCAAAATTGAGGATAAAATCCTGACATTCTATTGATAAAACTGCAAGTATTCGAGCCTTATGGGTTGAACATTTACTCATCAATGTATGAGCAGAACTGTTAATATATGTATATTTTAAATTTCAATTACATATTTTAATTATAATATTTTCATCGATCGGAATAAATATGTAGTTCGTTGAAAACAACATGGTTGCATATAAAACAATTTTTCTGTGGGTCCGGTTCATATGAACTAAAAATAAAATCCCTAATGATAAAATATCTAAAAAAAGAAAAACATAATAATATTATCACTATGAGTAAAAATTCATAATCCAACAAATCCCGAATTAAAATAAATTAATAAATTTTATAATATATTACTACTAGTTATTTTTTTGTATGTTTCTGAATCATCTCCTTCTACAACTCATCTTCTCACCTTGTATACTAATTTCATAGAAATATTTTGAATCTGAAACTGTAAAAATAACTGTAAAAACCGGTTAAATTGCATTATTTCTGGAGAGGAAATTAAAACTAGTTGTGAATATAAGAATAAAGAATAAAAAGATTTTGGACAAGACTGAGAAATCAGGATTGGTATTTTGAAAGGAAATTCCATTAAATACGAATTTATTTTGAAATTTGTGTTTTATCTCGCTCCCTTTCAATTTATGGAATTTTAGGATTCTTTTATGGATTTCTTATTTAAGAGATTCCATAATTAGGGATTTATTTGTTTTAGAGATTTGTTAATTATATAATTATATTTTTAGGGATTTTGTTTTCGGTATTTTGGCTTAGGGATTACTTGTTACGGGGTTATGTACTGATCCCCATTTCTTTCGTTCTTGAAAATTAATACAATTCCAATTAGGCGGTATGTTCACTTAAAAGGATAAACTTACCTAGTCAATGAGCAGCAAAAGAGCGTTTTTTCAGGATTTTTTTCGCGTAACTATTCATTATATTTTTTAATTTTATTTAAAAATACATCTTATTAAAAACAAAAAATAACAATGTAAAATTTTATTAACAAAACAAATAAAGTGGCGGTGCTATACCCGTTTTCTGGCGACCCGATTTTTTTAAGGGCTTCACGTTGTTCCTGATTACTGGGAGCTGGATCATCTGAAATCAAAATTTCCGAAAAAATTAGTTTACTGAAAGATCAGTTTTGTTGAATGAACGATTAAAAAACAAATTAACAAATGGCACTAGTTTAACCAAAAAATTGAAAAAAATACGTTACATTTCTCTACATTTTTGCTCATTAAGAAAACCTTATCTACGGAATGAAAATCCGTTTCGTTCGTGGACAAGCGATATGTAGACATAAATAAAATATGAACCAAATTTTATCAAAATCGGTTTAGTTTTTCTGGAGATATTTGGAACACCGCAAAGCCCCTTTAAGAAGGGGAAACGAGTGAAGTTGTTAGGTGATATAGAGCTCCTGATTGATATGGGGCATAGTCTCAGAGCCCTAAATCCTTTGTATCTGAAATCCTTAAGATACATTATATTTGAAATTAAAAAATAATTTTTTATTATTTTAAAACTTTTATTTTTATTCTAGTTGTTTCCAGTTTGGTTGTTCTGGCTAGACTAAAAATCTATTTACAATTTTTTGTATCCTACTTTACAATTAATACATAGATAGTTTGTTCAATATTTTCTCTGTATAGAGTACAGTATTTTATTGTCAATGAATAAATGATTATTATATATTTTAAAGTGTTTGTGTTTCACACTATTCAAAATTTATCGAAGTGTACAGGTTGACTAAAATATATTTGACAGTTAATTCTCTGTACAGTCTGATTGGATATTATTAAAGTGGATTTTTAAAAAATATTTTATTGAAATAATATAATCAAACTTATGAAATTTTAATTAAAAACTAAAAATTAAATTTTTAGCTACTGGTAGAACGAGTGCAGTGCTGCCATTTGTGTTCTTTTATCAAAATTTCACAAATTGTGGTTAAAAAGATGTATTATTAAATATAAAAAAAGGAAATGATTTCAAAACTAGGTATATTCCCTTAGCGACAATATCTATTTTGAACCTGATTTCACAGAAGACAATAAGATCTGCTGAAATATGTTTTCTCACATAATTTTGATATGAGGTTTTGTTTTATGAAAATAACCTTCATAGCAAATTTTTTTTTTTTTTTAAGGTGTACACAGAAGATGTAAAACTTTGCCTGCTTAAATTAGACTTTTCTCCAATCGCGTCCAAACCGCGAAGCAGAACTAGCTCAGCAAGAAATCCCTTGATCATAGTACAAAATTAGTGAGTTTTAACTAAAACCAGCACAAGAATCATTGCTGTGAAGCAATCTATTCTTTAAATGTCATTTAGCAAGTTTTGAAGCTGAAAGCATCAAATATAATTATAACGGTATTAAATAAATGGTTTTCTAATTTCCACCTAAAACCTCACTCAATACCCAAAAACCACTTCAATAACGATTCATAGTTACCATTGCCTTAGCACACTATCAGACAAGCAAAAGTTCTCACGAACTTTAATACTTTCCCAATGAACTCCTTCAGATTGCACGGCTAAGAAAATAATTTAAGAAGTGCACTGGGATACAATGCACTGGTATTCAAGGCTATAAATCGTGCTAAGAGCAGCCGTGTGGGGTAAGTGCACATATGTAATCAGAACCTTCTTGCAACTACCTGCAGCAACATATTACTAATGTTAAAGTTGTATGAGTTCGTTTGCTAAGAATCAAGTTCAAAATTCAGGCTGCACTACATTAAAAAGAACTGTGAAAGATATTCACGGTCCGTAAATCTGGGAATCTACAATTATAATCTATTTTCTTTCGTAGCTGCACTACAGCTAATGAATGGAAGTAACCTTATTTTGGAATCCATTCACACTTACACTTTCAAGAAGATTTTCTGATATTTTGCCAAAGTATACAATAAAAGATTTGATACGATGGTATTAACGAGAAAAGGCGAGGGAAAATAATTATAATCGAAAATTAATTATAAACAAATTTTTGAATTTTCCTTGGACTTGAACAACCAATAAAGCGATTAAACTACACGGTGTAAATACTAACTCTCGCATGTAAGTTCCTAAAATAAATTTACATGCTTCGTGGAAACAATGAACAAATTTTATTTAAGATTTTAACGGACTAATATTGAAAATTATTATCTTCTTCCTCCTTCTTCCTTAGTAATAGCTGGAAGATAACAATAGAAACCGATACAGGCCCTGGTGACATCTTTAAGTATTTTTACCAGTAATTTAACTAAACATTCTAATAATTTAATGTTGTAATATATTAATGTTGATATTCCTGATACTGTGTCCGTTGTTGACCAGTTGAACCCTGAGCCTCCTAATGGTGTATCTAGCACATCGGGTGCTGTTTCGAGCCCTGCTATTGTTGCTTCTAGTACTACCTTGCAGGCCGATCTTTCTTCCCTACGCACCTCCGGTTGGGTCATTTGACCTAGCGCAGAGCACGGTCTTCACTCTGAGGACTGCCCCAATGCCTAAGTTTTTTTTTGTCTCTCGGCTAGATCCTTCTATCTCTATTGATGACATTCTTAATCATGTGAGAATCAGGTCCAAGATTGATGACTCTGTACTACTTCGTTGTCAGCGTCTCATCTCCCTGTCTCAGGGATATGTATCGTCTTTCAAGTTGACAACTTCCCCGGATATTTTTGAGATTATTTCTTCTTCGGACTTCTGGCCCAAGAATACTATCGCACACGAATTTATGCCTCAAGGCAGGTTTACTAACGGAACACATGACAGAGTATTAACGAATGCTCCAAAAAACTAAGTACGCTGCCCCTTTACTATCAGAATGTAAGGGGACTAAGAACTAAACTAATCATATATTTCAGGCATCTCTTGCCTGCTGCTACGATGTAATCATGTTGACTGAGACTTGGCTTCATCATGGTTTTAGTGATGCAGAGATTCTTCATGATTCTTTTCAGATTTTTCGTAGGGGCAGGCACTCTGAATCTCTGTGTGTCGTGGTGGAGGAGTGCTGGTTGCGTGCAGATCAAACTTTAATTGCAGCTTTTTTGGTATTCCTGCCTTCTCTTGTTCACTTACTATTGAACCCTTGGTTCTTAAGCTATCGCTACCTAAGCTTAACATCTTTTTGCTCTGTTGCTATATTGGGACTAAACTGACAAACTTCGTTGATACTGAAGGGTGCAGTCTCAATGATATTCTAAGCCTTAGTTTAGACTTAATCCTTAGTATGACGAACCCTGAAGATGAAATTCTTCTTCTTGGTGACTTTAACTTACCCAATGTTCAATGGGTACCTAACCGTGATGACGATGACTTCCTTCTCTCATTTTATCCCACAGCTATGGTATCTAAATTTCTTGACACCATTACTTCGTCTGGTTTGCACCAAATGAGTAATGTCAAAAACTCTATGGGAAGGCAGTTAGATCCTGTGTTTTCTTCTGATTCGACTAACACTATAGTCGACTTAGCTTCTGATCAGGTATCCGCTGTTGATAGTTTTCATCCGCCTGTCTTTGTCTCTTTCTGTTACGATGGTACTAGTATTGGGGATCCCAATTTCGAACACCTTGCGTTTGACTTTAATAAATTGAATTTCTCTGAGATATCGTCCAATCTCCTTTCAGTTAATTTTTCGGCATTGCTAGACAATAATAACATTGATGTCTGCGCCTCCCTGTTTTATAATAAGATATATGACTTGTTTTACTCCTTTGTTCCATTAAAACGGATTAGGTCTATAAACTCATCTCCCCCGTGGTACAATGCTGAACTCCGCAGTCTTAGGAACAGGAAGAACAGACTCTGGAAGAATTACTTGCGTTGTAATAGCGCAATTGCGTATTCTGACTTTGTGATCTGTTATGAAGGCTTTAAGGCACTATCCTCTTCGCTCTATAAGGAAGACCTTGTTAGTGTTCGTGATGATTTGCATAATAACCCTCGCAATTTCTTTAAATTCGTCAATATGAAAAAGAAATCGAGTAACTATCAATCTACGATGTGATATAAGGGGTCTTCTAGTAATAACGTATCTGACATAGCTAACAATTTAGCTTCATTTTTTGAGAGTGCCTTTTTTTCGGATAACTTTGAGCCTTGTGAAAATAATTTTGATCATATCCTTGATCGCCCCGCTTCATCCGATTTTTTACCGTTCATATCTCTGGATCTTATTATGGAGAAAATTAATGAACTCAAATCAGACTTTTCCTCTGGTCCGCACGGTATCCCTCCAGTCTTCATTAAGTCCTGTTCCGATGTCCTTCTTACTCCATTAGCAATTCTCTTCAACAAGTCCCTTATAGCGGGTAAATTTCCTGCATTGTGGAAAAGCTCTTTAAAAGTCCCTGTTCATAAGAAGAGCCATAAGAATGTTAAAACTATTTATAAACCAATCGCGAAGTTATCTTGCATACCTAAACTATTTGAATCAATTGTGTATAGATCAACAACTACTAACTTACTGGAATTTACCTCCCACGTTATTTCTGGCCTCCAGCGAGGCAAACAAACTGACTGCATATACACGAATTTCAGTAAAGCCTTTGATAAAATCCCTCACTCCGTAATTATGTTTAAACTCGGGAGGTTGGGTTTCCCCCCTGTTCTTCTTGACTAGATTTCTTCCTATCTAAGAGACAGGACATATCGTGTGTCGCTCCGTGGCTCTACCCCTAAAATCTTCATCTGGTGTACCACAAGACAGTCATCTCGGCCCTCTACTATTCGTTCTTGCCATTGACGACATTGTCCATCTGATCTCGAATTCTAATGTGCTAATCTACGCTGATGACATGAAGATCTTCTCTTAAGTCCAAAAGGACTTAGATACGTCTCTTGAGTGGTGCGAGCATAATGGCTTACACCCCAATTTTGAGAAATGTTAGGTTATGACCTTTTCTCGGAGCCCTAATCCCACAAGCTTGGGTTTACAACTTCGCGGGGAATGGTCTCCGTCGCGTATTATGTATCGTGTCTAGAGATAGTTTAGTCCTGGGCTTTGTTAAGCGTTGGTCTAGAGAGTTCTCGGATATAACAACATTGATTTATTTGTACTGCTCCTTAGTTAGACCTATTCTTGAGTATGCATCTCAGGTCTGGTCCCCCTATTACGTTAGCGTAATTTCCTTAGATTTGCGGTTGCTCGGTTTTCCCTGGCTTGAGAAAAGGCGCAAAGTCGCTGTCTTTATTCACCAGTTCTTGAACTCTAATATAGACTCAGGCTCGCTTGTTAGCAGGGTTTCCTTCAGACAGTCTCAACATAACCTTCGAAGACTTTCTTTATTGCATGTTTAATAATCTAGATCAAATTATGGCATGCATGAGCCAATTAATCGTTTATGTAGGGCTGTTAATGCATGTCCTAATTTTGATTTAACTGTCAGGAAGGTGTCGTTTAAGAATTAGCTATTGTCTGTGCTCACGTGACTTTCTGTTTTTCATGTTGTGTGCTGGATTCCCTTACTTGTTTTCTTCCTGCTCCTTTCTTTAACTTGTTATTTTTTCCTTTGTTGGTGTGGGAGCCTGATTTCATCGTTTTGATGGAATAGGTGAATTAATTCTAGGCTCCTGCCTAAGAAGTGTGCCTTCTGTGTTAGAAGGGTTAATTCTTTATATATTCAGTAAACCGCATTGTTTTTATTAAGAAATTGAAAAATCCACCCCATTACACCCTTTATTAAATTGGTGTAATGAAAACTGAATAATCAATTTATAACTGTAGAAACACTTAATTAACTTAATACATTTAATACAATTAATTTCAACTTATTTGTCCTTTTACTTTCACTGTTTAGAACATAGTACTTTGATAGGTATAATGTTCGGTCCACCCAAAAATTCCTGCAAACAAAAGCAAAAATTTAATTGCATTCGATACAAATACTTATCCTTATCCTCCTGTTCCACATTTCTTCCAGTAATTAAATTAATCTCATCATAAATAAAAACAAACAGAAAGTATCAGCACTTTAAAGAAATACAGAAAATATTTATCTAATAACGCACTGGAAGTGCATTTTATCTTATCCATCCTATCCTGGCATTCGCTGCAACAAATTTCTCCTCCTGAAAATATTGAAAAATTATTTAAACAATATAAAATATCAATTAAAATAAACTTACCAAAATATTCCAGCAAGTCGATCTCCTGTCACTTTTCTTTCACTCAAATCAATTGCGACATTTGGCACTTCTCTTGCCACAAGGTGAATTGGCAAAACAATGATGCCACATACTCTCGCCAAAAGACGAAAAAAGATGGTCGTAGTGAAAATTTGTATAAAAGGCCGGCGATTAGATTAGATTTTAATCTAAACTCATCCAACCACCCAGGCAGAGTTTAATCTGCAATCCATTATTCAGAGTTTAATCTGAATATTTCCTATCCACCTAATCAGAGTTTAATCTGATGTTCCGTTAACTAATTATTCAGAGTTTAATATGAATATTTCCACCCGACCTAATCAGAATTTAATCTTATATCACTACTTCAGAGTTTAATCTGAGTTTCTCACTTGACAATTATTGCACGAAAGTTTAATTATAGTGTAATCTTTTAATTTTTTGCTATTATTTGTTACAGGTGCCAGCCAGCGGAAGGTAGGGAAACCTTTAATCGGGAACTTATTAACAGATTCCACCCAATGGAAAGCAGGAGGACTTTTCCTCGTGGATTTTATATTTAGTTTTGAATTTTATTTATATTTATTTTATTTTTTGTTGAATTACTTATTTTTATTGAACTTCTGTGACTGAATTGTGTGATATTAGCTTTAAGATTTTTGTTGTTGAAATAAAACATTTTTGTTACACAAATTAAGGCTCTTCTTATTCCGGCACCCTTCTCTATTTGTGAGTAAATCACACATTGGTCCTTCGAGCCTAAGTAGACAAAAATGTCAACAATTGAAAATCTTTTTAAAAAACAAAATGCTCTCAGCGAGCAAATATCCAAACCCGCCATAAATCATAAAAAGGCTAGAAGAACAGAAGTCTATTTCAACGCCCGAATTGCTCCTCTTTATTACATTTGGGAACAGTTCTCCAAAAACCATATGGAAATATGAGAAGAGATGGCGCCATACCGGAAGGAGAAACTGCCGAGTACAGGGACGCAAGGCGGGAGCTCAAGCGGGCAATCGCCAATAGCAAGCACAGAAAATGGGAAGAACTGAGGGCAGAAATATACAACGATCCCTGGGGGCCATGCGCAAACTTGGAGCCCAAAAAACGAGCCCGTGTCTGGATGCAGCATGCACGGAGAAAATAGTAGACGCCTTGTTTCCGATCAAACCAGAAATAACATAAGCACAGCACCCCACTACGATGGAAGAAGTCCCGCTTTCAGCGTGTAAGAGCTCAAGGAGGCCGCGGGATCCTTGCAGAATAACAAATCCCCAGACCCAGATGGAGTCCCAACAGAAGCCCTGAAAGTCATAGCCCACTCACACCCACAGGTACTGTTGGAAATAAACAACGGCTATCTGAAAGAGGGAACCTTTCCCAAGTGGTGGAAAGCACAGAGGCTTATACTTATGAGCAAGGGAAAGGGAGATCGAGGAACTCCAGCGGCCTACAGACCGCTGCACATGCTTGATACTGCCGGAAAACTATTGGAAAAATTGCTGAAATCGCGCCTAGCATCAGCTATACAGAACGCAGGAGGCCTTTCAGACAAACGGTGTGGTTTCCGGAAAGGGCGATCAACCATTGGATCAACCACGCGGCGCAAGAAGGAAACCGCCACTCAAGAAAAGTAGTCCTGCTCGTGGCACTGGATGTTAAAAACGCCTTTAACTTTGTCAGATAGTGTGACATGCTGAACGCTCTAGAGTACACCTTTAGAACGCCGGAGTATCTCCTCCGGATGGTAGAGAGCTACCTACATGACAGGGTTCTCCTCTATGACACCAGGCAGGAAGAAAATTACAGCAGAAGCCAAGCAAGGGTCGATTCTAGGCCCACAACTGTGGAATAAAGCGTACTGTGCATTGGCATGGAAGACACATTTTTGGCGGGTTACGCGGATGACATCGCCGGAGTAATCGCGGCACAAAACGTCGACGCCGCTCAGCTTAAACTGAATGAGGTAATCCGACGGGTGACCACTTAGATGGAGGAACATGGCCTAAGTCTAGCCAACCAGAAGTCCGAGACTGTCCTTCTCACTAGAAAGCGGATCCCTACGATTGGGGGATGAGGACATCCTGACGAGCCAGGCAGTTAAATACCTGGGAATAAGGTTGGACTCCAAACTCACCTTTTGGGAACACATTAGGCATGCGGCAGACAGGGCAGCACAGACCAAAACCCAGTTGAGCAGGCTCATGGCCAACGTGGGAGGCCCATTATCGAGTAAGAGGCTACTGCTTATGTCGATCATGCACTCGATTGTACTGTCGCAGTACAGAGAAGAGGAGCCCTTAGAGTTGCCTCCGGCTACAGAACGGTGTCAGAGGAGGACATATTAAACGGCATGCTCAGAGTTAAAGCGCAATGGGACCGAGTTGCAGTATTTATCAAGAAGATCCTGCAACAAAAGAAAAAGAAAACCCCAGAAGCACTGGACGAACTGTAGTAGAATAAGACCTAGAACATAAGAAGCCAATAATGGCGTAATAGGCAGCACCCTGAAGTAATACGAAAATTAGTCCCGGGTTGGAGACATGCCTGAAAGGAGTAGGTTTTTTAGTGGGTGCGAGTCCCACATACCAGGGCAAGGCACCGCCTTGACGGTGCATAAAGCATTTTTCCCCCTCAAAAAGAATCAGTGGGCTGTTGCCCAGACTCAATCAGCATGGAGTAAAGATGAATAGTTGACTTAGCCGGTGTTAGGATAAAGCTTATGAAACTATTCAACTGGTTACGTGTCCTTGATCCCAGGAAAAACGACGTTCTTTTTATGTCAAATTACGGGCATATTAGCTGGCACGTATCGCGAACAAGATTAATAATTGCGCACAAGGTCGGGCATGTGAAGTACCTATGGAGCAGGATTTCTGCACCACCTCAAACCCTGCAGGTTCTTTGAATTCGTCGATCGATATGTTGTTTTGGATGCACGAGGCTATGATGGAGTAGTTTGAATGTCACATCAGAGTCTCTTTAATTGGACGGATAGCTATACGTCACTCTACTAGTTATGATCACATTACTCCCAAATCTACCCCAAGATGTTAGCCATATATTAGCACCGTAGGGTTTACTCCTACGAAGATCTCACGCAGCCGACCTGAAGTGAATGTACTGAATGTCGTATGCGGCGGTCGATTCAGTACAAAAGCGTTTATCACCTCAGTGCTAAGTTCTCTGGTATAGATACCACTGAAACGCTCTAGTGCTGTATCCACTTATTCGTTTAATTCTGTGGTATGGGGTGTATCAGTGTATTGCATCAAGCTTATCCCCAAGAACTGCAAGTTGTCATGTACCATCCGTTACACCCCGAGCATTCTTAAACACCGAATCTACTAACTCAACAACAGTTTAGTCAACTCCCACACACATAGGCAACCCCATCCTCCAACAATCTACTAAATAAAACAATAAACCAACGCACAATCCAAGCAGATTTATTTGAGCTTATATCCGCAAATATTTTTTGTCTTTATTCGCTCTCAGTTAGCTTTGTGCTATGTTTGCAGTCAATAGGTGTGTTACTTTTGTGACTATTGATTGTTGCTATTGGTGTCGCATTGCAGGTTTTCTTCGGATCAAATCGATGTTAATTGTAAAAGAGACCAAATAACGTCTATTTTTTCCACGAAAAAAATTATTGCTACACATTCTTACATACCCTTCAGTTATTTGAGCAATTAGGATACATTAACCAATGCTTGCTGTTACAATTCTTAGAATTTGATGATCTACAATACAATATCTGTACATTTCGTAGCCTATGCCGCATACCGTGCACGTTACAATATGTAACGTGCACGGTATGTGGCATAGGCTACGAAAACGAAATCAAATTGTGCAATGTGCATGCCTCAGTTTCGGAAATCCGAAAGACGTCAAGACCTACACGAACCTGCGGTGCTTTGGTGTGGTAATAATAAATAACGAAATTTTTTAGAACTAAGATGCTGAACTTTCTAGAATTAAGCTAATTTGTACAAATATGTAATATAGCAACAGCTTGGGGAATAAGTTGTACTTTAATCCGTGAAGTGATAAGTTTAAATTAGTGACGGTAAGTACCTTAATTAATCCGCCCAGCCCGAAGGACCCTACGTTGCCATTGGTGTCAGAAGTGGGATTAATTAAGAAGAGGTTACAAGAGAAGCGTTTATTAATTCACTTCCAGATCGAGACAACAAACAGTTCGACTGGCTGGGAAGAACACGTACGCTAAGATTTTGACTTATTCTCTGGCTTATGAAGCAGCAAAATAGGCCTCGAGGAGAGCCGTCCGCCTGAGAAAGATAACCGGTAACAGGTATCTTCCTGCGGCCGAGTCAATGTTTTGGAAAAGCGCAATTATTTTAATTATATTAAATGCTCGACATGCAACAGAGAAGGTCACCTGCGGGGTAAGATTTTAAACGATAACAGCTTAGTTATCAACAGGAGAGTTCAGGAACAAAAATACACAATTACAGTAGAGACAGGTGCTTCCTGGTCTATTCTTCGGCTCTATCACGCAAAACAACAACTGGCTTGGATAAGTGCATACTTGGCCTCGATTTCATGAAAGCACATAAAATTAAGTTGGATATTGGTAGAGGTATTATGAAGGAAAAAAGCAGAGAGATACTTATTACTCCGGGATTAAATAACTACTCGAAGCTGAACATCGTGACATATGAAGACGCCGAGCCTCCTCCTTGTGCAGAAACCTTAGTATGAGCAACAGCTCTTGGTGATCTCGGAAGTTATCAATGCTATCTAATAGAAGCAGGTAGAACACATCAAATAAGAAACGTTGCCGTTGGAAAATGTTTAGTGACTATTGTTGAAAAGAAAGGAGTTTTGGTACGAATTCTGAATTCCCTTGAAGAAGCATCATGAACCAGCCGAAGAGATCATATCAGTGCATTATTCAAACTCAGGCGAAATCAAGTATCCAAAGAAGAACGTTGCGAACTTAAAAAAACTGTTACTACTGTCTAATAAACAAAACCAGAAGGTAATTGAAGAATAGTGCTGATACTTTTGTAATATGTAATAGTACTATTTAAAAACTGATATACTGAAACATGGAATCGACACAGGACACGCCCGGTCCACTAGCGAAACCAAAAGAAGCAAACATCAGCAATGCGCAAATAAGTACTGATAGAAGAATAAAAGAGTCTATTGTGATGGTAAAGCTCAAGTATAGGAGTACAAGATTCTGCGTGGACCATCATCGACTAAATGATGTTACAAAGAAAAACAGTTATCCAATACCTCGCATAGATGAAGAACTAGATACCCTGTCAGGAGCTACCTTGTTTTGGACATTGAACTTAAAATTTGAATACTGGCAAGTCTAAATTCATCCAAATGACAAAGAGAAAATAGCATTTTGAGTTGGAAGTGGATTGTGACAATTTAAATTTAGGCCCTTTAGACTTTGAAATGCTGCAGCAACATTCGATGCTGAGGAAACAGCTTCAGTGAAAAACTGGCCCCGTCCACATGATAAACATAAGCTGCGAAGTTTAAAGAAAGCATAAAGCATTTGTGTGGGCAGAAAATTCAGAAGACAGCTTCAAAGCACTGAAACGGGCGCTTGGCAATGCACACCTGTCCCAATTTATTCCAAGGCAGGTGATACATTTATATTAGATACCGATGGAAGTAATTCAAATTATTTTACATTTGACAATATGAGGCTTGTTGAGATTAAACTCACTTCGCCCAATTACAGGTTGAGGTCAACTCTTTTACCGCGAAGCCACAGACCACCCAATGTTGGTATTGGCATCGTACTGTCACAAAAAGTAAAAGGGAAGAAAAAGTGATGACATACTATAGCAGAGGTCTATCAAAACCAGAAAGGAGTTGCTGTTGTAAATGGAAATAAATGATCGTTATAGTTGATTCAACGAAGCATTTTCATAAATTCTTCTATAGATAACGCTTCACACTCCGAAAAAATTATCCATCGCTGAAATTGTTAATACTATTTGAAAATCACTGAAATGACTTCAATCCTATTTTGCAATTATTCATAGGGAAGGGTAGATCCCATGAAAATGCAGATGCACCATTCCGATGGCAATGTAAGCCGTAGTATAAATACTGTTCCCATCTGGAAGGAAAGTGCGACCATGCGCTTGCGCAAAGAACAACTGGCACAGTTGCCAGGATGGAATAAAGAATTGCGAGCAGTACAACGAGATAACGAGAATACATCTCAAATTTTGATGTGGAAAGAGAACGACGAAATGCCGCATTGGAAAGATGTTTCAGAGAGAAGTGCAACGTTTAAGGGCTGCTGGGCGCAATGGAATTCATTGCGTGTTGAAGAATATTGAGGCGCAAATGGGGGAACATCCGGCGAGTCAGCATGCATGGAAGGGTTCCATAATGGCTCATCGGGAAGACATCTTAGCATAACACATAATTTTGGAGAAATTAATAAAGAAAATTTTATTTGTTGCCTTTGAGTGATGATGTTGAGGACGAGGTGTCTTAAATGTAGTGTTTGTTCATGTAGAAAAGGACCGCACATCAAGGGGAGCGATGCGAGCATACAACGTTGTAGCATATTTCCGATTGTTACGGGACCATTCCCTGAGTCTGATCGGGGTAACCACTATTTTCTAGTGATATTGGATTATTTTAGTAAATGCCAGAAGTATATCCGATCCCAAGTCAAAAAACGCAGGCAGTTACAGAGAAGCTAGTGACGAACTGAATCTGCAGATTTTGCGTTCCTCATGAACTTCATTCCAATCAATAAGGATGAAACTTTGAATCTCGAATATTCCAAAAGGTTTGCGACATTGAAGACGCGGGCTACATCACTTCACCCACAATTTGACGGAATGATTGAACGATTCAATAGATATGTGATTGAAATAGATATGTGATTGATTGTCTCAGGAAAGTAGCGGATGACTATCAAAAGTTATTCATAACTCAATAAAACAAACACCCTATAAAGTTGTGTTTGGAAGACAAATTCGACTGCCAAGTGATTTAAAGTTCAGAACACCTGAAAAAGAAAGGGAATCCACTGAAGGGTACTTAGCATTGCCGGATTTAAGGAAGGCGACAACGTCTGGCTGTTCAATCCACATCGGCGAAAAGGAAAATCACCAAAGCTTCAACGGCAGTGGGAAGGACTCTTGAAAATCCTTAGGCACATCAGCGATGTACCATAGAAGGACGAACTGTTCTAAGAGATACAGTGTAACATGCACTGTAGATGACATTGGCCACGTGATGAAAACGAAATCAAGTTGTGCAATGCACGCACATGCCCGAGATTACGGAAACCAGAAAGACGTCGGATGCCGTATGCAGTCAAGTCGACTAGAACATGTAATGATTTGGTGTGATGAAAATTAATAACGGAAACTTCTAAAACTATGTTGCTGAACCTTCTAGAAGTAAGCTAAATAATATAAATAACGCTGTGTAGGAGCTTGGTGAGTTAGTTGTATTTTAACCAGTAAAATGATAAGTGCTAATTAGTAAAGTTAGGTAAATGATGTATTGCGAGGACAAGTTATGAAGGAATTTTTGAAACGGGCCAATCAAGTGAAGTGAATAAAACCTGTGAAGATTTATGATTGAAAATAACTGTCTTAATTAATCCGCCGAGCCCAAAGAATCCCAACTACGTTACAATATATTTTCTTAGAAATTTCTTCATCGAAATAATGAAAACCGCTTTGTTAAAAAAATTTAAAGGCAATTTAATTAAAGTACTTTACGTTTAGTTTCCTTCATTACCAAAAATTAGTATGAGGATTATTTCGCTTACCAATACAAAGTCTCGTTTGCCTTCGAACAATAGTAAATTGTAGAAACATTATTGCTTGGAGCTTTCTGCGGTTAAGAAACAAACAAACTTTACTAAATTTGTTTTCCATGAGGAATGAGGTATATGAAATATTAGCAACTGTCTGAGGAACAATTTTCACCTCAGGAGCTTTTATGAGAACTTGCTCTCCCACAGAATTTAAATCATTGTTATGCGTTCTGACATTGATATATCTTTTCATAAACCCTTCCTGTAGCAAGATGCATTAGATCATGGCTTATTGCGTTAATTGGTAGAAAGTTTCAGGAATTAAGAGAATATTTTCCTTAATTTAGCAATGAAATATGAACTTAATTTAGAAACAACTTCTTAGAATTGCTAACAATGCTAAAGTATACAGCAGATGTCTAATTAAAAAGTTACGTCATTTTTTTTTAAACAAAATTCATATAAAGTATAAAAATGTTGTTAATAATTAAATTCATTTAAATTTCTCTAGTAAAGATTAATTACTCCCTACTTAAGTGGTTCAAATCAAAATTCATCATTGATTTCCTAGTTGTATGAACGAACATAATTTCGTAACGCGGTGATCGATTTGAATGATTCTTAAAGGGGGAAAGTTAAGTAAATCGAAATTTTTTGTAATGTTTTCTTTTTTTTGCTTAAAAAATTAGTTAAACATCTGTAGAATATGCTCCTAATTTTTTTTAAATTCCAATTCGAAGTATAGATGTCTCTATAGTACAAGCGCTCAAAGTGTCACCGAAAGCAGATAAATGACATACGCAGCAGCGCTGAACGTTAAATACGTTTTTCTCGAAATGCCAAATTTTGTGCGCCGTGTAACGTAGCTCATCCAATTCTTAACCGACCATCCGTTGACACGAACTAGAGCGATATAGCGCGCGATGAAAGTTCGAGCTCGCTCCAGGAAAGGAGGCAGAAACTAGAGTTGTCACGTTGTCAGTTTGACAGATGGCAATTTGTGTGTGTGTGTGTGTGTGTATAAGACGCATGGCATCTTGCTGTACAAAATCTTTGTGGAAATAAAGGAAGCAATTGAAAAAAATAGTTGCCCTTTACCCTTAAAAACACATTTTAAGGATATTGAAAACGTACAATCACATTAAAAATAATAAGATATAGACACAAATAATAAGATACAAATAACCAGACCACGTGCTAAAAAATGAAGATAACGTT
Organism: Leptarthrus brevirostris; assembly: GCA_964036015.1. Lineage (NCBI taxonomy): Eukaryota > Metazoa > Arthropoda > Insecta > Diptera > Asilidae > Leptarthrus > Leptarthrus brevirostris. The sequence continues at coordinate 101,156,162 of OZ038372.1, read as the reverse complement.
CCCTCGTAGCAGCCAATCTAGTAAGAGACAAAAGCTTTTTAAAACTTTCAGATGTATCAGCTGACAATAGTCTGAAGATTTCAGCTTGGTAGCTGTTAAAGCTACTTTTCCGACTTGCCAAAAACAAAGAGGTTCTAAGTTCGACGTGTATTTTTTTATGTCTGACCAGGCATAACTTCGTAACGCGACCGATTCTTTTTTTGTTGAGAAGAGTATGTTCAATGATTGGTACCATTAAAAAAAATTTTGATGAAGTGGTGGTGGGGGTTGGGCAAAAACCTAACTTTGTAACGCGTGAACCGTTTTAGATGGTTCTTTTTTTCTTGTACAGAGTAGGATCCCCGTCTCTTAAAAGTAGAAAAAAAAATTTGCGTAGGTTGGGATGAAGGGGAGGGTACTATAACTTCGTAACGAATGGACCGATTTCGATAATTATTTTTCTGTTGGGTAGAGAAACTTCCCTGGTTGATAAGACGAGAAAAAAAAATTGTAGGGGAATGGGGGTGGGGTGGAACCTAGCTTTGTAACCGACCGGATTGGACCGATTTGAATGGTTGTTTTTTGTTGTATGATATATATGTATGTATAGGAGAAAAATATTTGGCTTAGGGTTGAAGGAGGGGGGAGGGATAGTCTAGCTTTGTAACGCGTGGACCAATTTGGATTATTCTCTTTGTCTTGGGTAGAGTATATTCCCTGGTTGGTCCACGTGAAAAAAAGTGTTGTTGGGGTGGGGGTGGAACCTAAATTAGTAATGCGAGCGATTTGGATTGTTCCGTTGCTGTTGTATAAAATGTGATCCCCCATTGCTAATAGGAGAATAATTTGGTCCTAAGTGGGGGTGGGGTAGTCTAACTAACGCGTGAACCGATTTCGATGATTCTTTTTCTGTTGGGTAGAGTAAGTTCCCTGATGGATACGACGAGAAAAAAAATTTTCGTGGAATGATGGTAGGGGTAGAGGGTTGAACCTTACTTTTCGACGCGTGAACCGATTTGGATGGTTCTTGTTTTGTTGTACAGAATAGAAGACACTACAAAGTGAAAAATAAGATAATTTTTAAAAGCAAATGGAGCCGACTTCACAAAAAGCGCTGAAGAGCATAAACTATTTTTCAGTTTCATATCTATAACGACATTTTGAAGTCGGTGCAAATCAAATAAACCCAACAACTACAATAAAAGTATTTAATCGTCCTTCCTTATGATCCCATGAGCTAAAACGTTTGTTTAATTTGCACCCGACTTGAAAATGTCGTAATAGATATAAAATTAAAAATTATTTTATGCTTTTTTGCGTTTTTTGTGAAGTCAAGTTGAGCCGACTATGCTATGTTTTTAAAACTATTTTTTTAATTATACCGTTTTATTTGTGTTGATATATTCGTCGCAGCCAAATAAATGTGGATACATTCTAAGCAGATCGCAAGGAGTAGTTTTGTGAAGAGTCTTCACGAGGTAAGGAAGATATTTCAATGCAAACCATTAAAAAATTTGTCGATGCATAGAGAATTAATTAATTTTGTAGGCACTTAGTCTGCGCGTGGAATTGAACGATCCCAGATAAATGTGTTATTTGGAAGGAATACGTGGGTGCTTTCATAACTGCATATTGGCATGCAAAGGTATGCAAATACAACAAATTTGGTGTAATGACATTTGTAACAAAATATTTTGATACAGCCCCCCCCCCCTGTGGGGTGGTGGTGGTGGTAAGGTATTAAAATTGTATTTCATTTTTATTATTTGATAGTACAAGAGTATCTAGTTAAAATTTGAGGTCGATTGGAGATACACAACATATACAAAAGAGCAGTGTTAAAACTGTAAACGCGTTTTTCTCAGATTTAGTTTTTCAAAGTCGGTGATCACTGTAACTCTAAAACTACTAATCGGACCCTTCTCAAATTTTGCACACTTCTTTTATACATAAATCACGATGTAACAACGTCAAGATTTTGTATTTTTTATTATTTTAAGTAACTTTACAACAAATTCGCCAATTTTTATCAATAAATTTTCATAAATTCAAAAAATTCGTCGTTTTTTACTTTTAAAAATTGAAAAATCAATAAAATGAACAAAATCTCGACGTTGCTACCTCGAGAAACTAATAAACTAAAGAAATCTTTTTGGTTTTTTGTCAACATATGATCCAGTAATGAGTTATGATGATCACCGCAAAGTATCTTTTCTTTTTTTGTGCATACGAAGATTTCCTGTCAATCGCTCAATTCACAATATTTTTACCCAAAAATTTAACAGAAGATTCTTGAAATGTTTTGCTATTATGTTCTTAACTTAAAAGTAAATTTATATTTACCATACGTGTTATTTATTTATTTAAAAATTTGCTTAAAATATTGAAAATTAACCGAGGTCAGAATTGGGCCGTCACGTCAGGATATTAAGATATTTGAGGTTATGTACTCAGCAAATGGGCTTTTGGCTATTTTTGAGGTTACGTATAGGATGAAAAAAAGTTGTTTTGTGGTATTATTTTTTCTCGCAAAGTTACGACCAATTTAAGTTATGAAGTTCATAGCTCATATGAACATAATATATCTATTTATATGAAATATGCACTTCATAATTTAAAACGGTCGTAACTTTGCAAGAAAAAATCGTAGGTGACCGCTCAATAGCTTATTTTGAAGGGTAAGAGTAGTATGCAACTAAAAAAACCCGACAAAAATATTTTGTGCATCCTGTACGTAACCTCAAAAATAAAAATAAAACACTTTTTGAGTACATATCCTCAAATTTGTCAAAATCCTGACGCGATGGCCCAATTTTGACCTTGGATTCGGATTCAACGCGGCAAATTACTTCGGAAATAACCCCCAACAGCCATCAGAAGTTTTTAGATGTGATCAAGACCCAACAAACAGAAAATTTTCAGAACATACGAACTTTCCTATGAAAATCCATGTTTCATACAGGGAATGTGGAAATTTAACATGATGAATTCAAATTTAATGACACCAAATGGAAGAGCTAGCTGTTCAAGTATTAAGTTGTAGCGTTGCTGTCGATATACATACATACAAGTACTTTTATTTAGGTTATAGAAAATATGCTAATGAATTAGAAGAAGTAGCAATATACACGTAAAAACTCATTGGAAAAATTAATAAACTATATAATATTTTGAATGAAAAGCGAAATATATCACGTGATTTTAATAAGTCGAATTTCGTCGAAAAAATTAAGATTTATGTTTAAGTATTTAAATATTAAGTTCGTAATCTGTTTTGATAGTAAATATATTTGTGAAAACAAGTCTAACTACTTTGTAAACTGATAACATTTCATGATATTGTTGCACCTTCCAAAATAAAGGATCTGTGATCGCCGAACATAGTCCATCGCATCCACAAAACACTTCGATGACGTATAGATGACACCACTAAATAAAATAGTTTTTAAAAAAAAGTTGAACCGACTTCACAAAAAGCGCTAAAAAGCATAAAATAATTTTTAATTTTATATCTATTACGACATTTTGAAGTCGGTGCAAATCAAACAAACCAAACAACTACAACAAAAATATTTAATCGTCATTTCTTATGATCCCGTAAGCTGAAACGTTCAGGTAGTATTATGTATTATTTTCAATTGTGGTTCTGTAGTTGATTTATTTGTTTAATTTGCGTTACGCGTTACGAAGTTACTACCCCTCCCCCGCCCCCTCCCCCACCCTCAACATATGACCAAATTATTCTCCTATTAGCAATGGAGGATCACACTCTATACAACAGCAAAAGAACCATCCAAATCGATCCACGCGTTACAAACTTAGGTTCCACCCCCCTTCTCCCACCACAACCACACCAAGAATGTTTTTTTCTCCTGGTAACAATCAGAGAGCATACTCTATCCAAAAGAAAAAGAAATATCCAAATCGGTCCACGCGTTACGAAGTTAGACTACTCCTCCCCTCGCCCAACACCCTACCATGGGCCAAATTATTCTTCTATTAGCAATGGGTGATCACACTCTATTCAACAGCAAAAGAACCATCCAAATCGGACCACGCGTTACAAAAATAGGTATTTGTAGGTTTATGAGTTTAAGGATTAACGATTTTATGATTTTATTTTTCTATTTCAGCTTTTAATTTGCGCAACTTATTTTTCAGAACACTTTTTAACCGCGTGTTTTTAGATAAGGGTAAATCACTTGATTTTTAAATTTCGTTTATAATGATATTGAAGAAAAGTAGCAAAATACTTTTTAATTTGATTAATTAATTGATTCCAATAATTTCTTTGATTTCCAATGACAATAATAAAAAAAAGAAATAATAAAAAAAACCTTGTGGGATCCGCGACTCGAACCCCGGTCTCCAATTCAGACTCCACTGCAGATAATTTCCTTATGACTTCGGCTACCAACTTATATGCAAATACCATCGATATTTCACAATTTGAAATGATTAAAAACGCAGTTCTTTGGAAAAGTTAAATTTTAATGTTTATTTCACTAACACAATTTCAATTTCTAAGTTAATTCTAAGTTCGATAAAACTTCACAATTTCATATATCAAAGTTAAGTTCAAATTCAAAAGAAAACTTTCTATTCCTAAATTGCACCACTGCACGAAAGACTTTAAAATACGTTGGATTCGATTTCAACTTTTATTATAAATTTGTAAGATTTTGATTTCTAATTATGATCAGGTTTCTAAATTTTGTACCGAAAAAATACGTCCGTCGCGAACAGGATTTCAACTTCGACTCATCTTATTCTCTCTAGCTGAACTAGGGTTCAGTTAATTTTCAAAAATTCTAGAAAATTTTCCACTTCTATGTAACGTTCTTTTCAAATTAATTCCTTTTATGGTCAAGATTTGCTATTGTCTCTTCCCCTTCGTAATGTGTCTGTCTCATTAGAATATTCTCTATTTCGCTTCATTGAAAATTGGCCCCTTTTTCTATGTTTTGAAATGAACGAATTTAACGAGAAAGAGACATAGAAAAATAGTGTTGACAGATGAAATGTCGTGTTGTGGTGCAATAATTAGGTAAGTATTTATTTATTTACGTTTAAAATTCAATTGTTATTAACACTAAAAATTCTAGTGTTTGTATTATGTTTGCTAATTATTGTGTCTTAATTGTTTGTGATGTTTGTGTTTATATACATACTTGTCTAATAGTAAATTGCAAATTCGAGTTTTATTAACATTTCAAAATCTATATAATTTAAACAAATTTCTATTTACAGATATACAAGAATTCAAAAATACAACAAGTTGACAGATAAAGTGATTCTAAAGTGACAATTTCATTAGATAAGTATTCTATCAAAGTTTTATATAAGATTTGTTTCTTTGTGATGATTTTTGTCGTTTTAGGTTGATGGGCCTTGTCGTCACGGAACATACTCCCCGCCTTGGAACGATACGTTGCAACGTATTACAGTAATCTCTGGAGTTCATTTGAATTCCCAAAAGTTTGATGCAGAAACGGTATTCGATGTTATTCAATTTTGATATGCAGCCAGATTGATCCCCTCAATGCTACCAGTTGTCTAATTCTGCAAGATGAAACAGAAAATAACTAGAGGGGAGGATGAAAGGAGTATGGGATGTGGTGTGATTCGGATACAGTAGTTTTGTGGGAATTTGTTTGTTTTTGTTTTTAGTTTTAATTAGTCGAAGTCCTGTTTATACGCATTCGAATTTTCGATCGGTAATAAGCAAATTTTCGCGATTGGTCGTTTCAATATCGTGTCCTTTGTCTTCACAGTAACCACTCGAACTAGGTTGTCTGTGCCTGGATGAGTGTCGATTACACGTCCCAAAATCCACCTTGACGGTGGTAAATTATCCTCTTTAATTACTACCAGCTTTCCAACTTCTACATTATCGTACCTTTTCATCCACTTTGGCCTTTGCTGCAAACGTGACAGATATTCTGTGTTCCATCTCTTCCAAAAGGATTGGTATAATCTTTGTAAATACTGCCATCTATCTAATCGATGTATGTTCACATCTATTACTGAAGGTTCTGGTGGAGTTATTAAGACATCACCGATTAAAAAATGAGCTGGAGTGAGTGGTGTCATATCAGTCGGATCAGCACTCATTTCACATAGCGGTCTGGAGTTTAAGCACGCTTCGATTTGTGCTACAATCGTGCTGAGTTCTTCATACGTCACACTTGAACTTCCCAATATTCTTTTCAAATGATATTTTGTTGATCGGACTCCTGATTCCCACAATCCACCCATGTGTGGAGAACTTGGAGGTATGAAATGGAATTTTACTCCTTCATTTTCCAGTATTGTAGCTATTTCATTATTCATTTCGTCCACCATTTGTTGCTTTAATCGGGTGATTATAGCTTTGGCTCCTACAAAATTCGATCCACAATCACTATAGATATTGCTGCATAGTCCTCTTCTGGATACAAATCTACGAAATGCAGCGATAAAGCCTTGTGAAGTCAGCTCCGTCACTATTTCAATATGTAACGCTTTTGTGGCCATGCATATAAAGATGGAAAGATAACCTTTGTATTTTTTGGCCTGTCTACCTTTATGAGTTTTGATTTCAAACGGTCCACAGTAATCTACTCCAGTGTGATCGAAAGGTCTCGACATTCTCACCCTAGGAATTGGAAGGTCGCCCATCAATTGTTGCTGTGTCTCCAACTTCTGCTTGTAGCATGTTATGCATTTATGAATGATTTGCCGAATAGTATTTCTAACATTTAGGATCCAAAATCTTTTCCTTAATATGTTCATCATTAATTGAGTTCCCCCATGCAGTGTATCTCGGTGAGCCTTTTCTATTACTAATTTTGTAAAGTAAGATTTATCTGGTAGAATGAGCGGATATTTTTCGTCATAGCTAAGATCTGCATTTTTTAACCTTCCACCAACTCGTAGAAATCCATCTTGGTCTATAAATGGAGTCAATTTTAATAGACGACTTTGGGTTTTGAGTTGCAAGTTTCGAGATATGGTTTTGATTTCTTCGTCAAAATATTGAGCTTGTGTTCGTTTTATTAATAGATTTAACGATTCTTTTAATTCATTTTGTTTTAGATAAGTTTTGTCTCGACCCTTTTCCGACTTTCTAGCATTTTTAACAAATCGCAAGCAATAAGCAATAGTCCGCACTAATTTGCTAAAAGATGAAAATCTTTCCAGTAAATCATCATTAATACTGATGTTTACATGATGTGATAAGATTTTTCTGGTTTCTAAGTCTGTTAAAGGAATGTTCACCATAGCAGGCCACGAAGATCTTGGTCGCTTTAACCAATCAGGTCCAGTCCACCAAATTGTGTGTTTCTCCAATTCTCTGGGAAGAAGTCCTCTGGTAGCGCAATCCGCAGGGTTTTCTTTTGAAGAGACGTGTCCCCATTTGGTGTTTTTTAACAGATCGTGAATGATTGTTACACGATTGGCTACAAATGATTTCCATTTCACCGGCTGTCCCCGTAACCAAGCAAGTACAATCTCTGAATCCGTCCATGCAAATGTTGATATGTTGGTCAAGTTTCTCATAGCCTTCAAAGCGTAGTCCATTAGATTAGCTAAGAGAACAGCTCCACAAAGTTCAAGTCTGGGTAGGGAAATTGTCTTGATGGGTGCTACCTTTGTTTTCGCAGTGAGTATTGCCACATTTCTACTTCCTTTGGAGCCCATACTACATATATAAAGGACTGCAGCGTACGCATGAATAGATGCATCCGAAAATCCATGAATTTCAACGTGAGAACTAGAATCCGGCGTGTGTATCCATCTAGGAATTGCGATATGTTTAATATCTACGATTTGATTCCGATAATTTATCCAGTCAGTTTTAATATTTTCCGGCACGCTTTCATCCCAATCGACTTGTGCCAACCATAACTTTTGGATTAGAATTTTCGCAACAATGATGACTGGTGATAACCAACCCAATGGATCAAAAAGTCGCGCCACATCTGATAGGATTGTCCTCTTAGTAAAGTCCTTTAGCTGGCTGCCCATCTTTAGTGTATACGAAAGCGTATCTTCTTGTGGATTCCAGCATAGTCCTAGTGCTTTAATGTTTTCAATAATGTTTATATTAAATGGTAATTCAATTTCCTTTAAATTTTTCGGAATGATTTCTACAAATTTCGACGAGTTTGATGCCCATTTTCTAAGTCGAAAACCACCTGCTTCCATCACTACTTAATTGCTTTTGTTTCTCGATGACCATTTCAACCGAGTCTGCTCCTGACATGAGATCGTCGACATAAAAGTCTGTCAACGCCATAGTCGAACCCAAAGGATATCTAGCGTGCTCATCCAAAGCTAATTGTTTGATGACACGTATGGCTAAATACGGCGCACTTTTGGTACCAAATGTCACTGTTTTTAGTTTATAATCATTTACTGGCAAATCTTGTGACTCTCGCCACACAATTCTTTGAAGTTCGGCATGTTTATCGATTACGCGTATCTGCAGATACATTTTTTCGATGTCTGCTGTGAATGCTATTTTGAAGGTTCGCCATCGAAGTAATAGGACAGATAAATCATCTTGAATGGTGGGTCCTTTTAGCAAAACGTCGTTCAATGATACTCCACTGCTTGTTTTACTCGAAGCGTCAAACACGACTCGAAGCTTAGTGGTAGTACTATCTTCTTTAATAACAGAGTGATGAGGTAAGTAACAATAACTTTGAAATTCCGATTGATTTGAAATTAAATTATCCCTTTTAGGTGTTACCAGCTCCATGTGGTCTAATGACAAATATTCTTGAAGACATTCCGAATATTCCTTTTTTAATTGAGGATTTCCTTGTAGTAGTCTCTCCATATGATACAAGCGAGCTAAAGCAGTTCCCTTTGATTTTCCCAGTTGTTTAATACCATTAGCGTCCTTAAGTGGCAGTTCAACTTTGTACCTTCCATTTGTTTCCCGCTTAACAGTTTTTTGGAAAATCTCTTCACATCTTTGTTCCTCCTCAGTCCAAGGTTTTTCCACTTTTATTTCCTCCAGTTCCCAGAACTGTCGAAGTTGTTGGTTTAAATCAGCAAGTACATGAAAGCTAGTAACATTTAAAGATGAATCGTTCGTTTCCAGTTTTCCAGAAAGGATCCAACCCAGAACTGTTTCCTGTGCAATGGGTGTACCAGGTTTCCCTTTGATAAGACCACGTAGAATAATTTGTCCAAAAACGTCAGCTCCCAGCAATATGTCGATCTTTGCAGGCACATGATAAAATGGATCGGCTAATTCAATTCCATTGATATGATTCCATTCTTTAAGAACTACTTGTGCCGTGGGAAGAACATGAGTAAGCTTTTTCAGTACTAGAGCGGAAGTGTCTATTGATATGTCTTTATTATGCAGAGATTTAAGTTTAAAACGTACTCGAGTGTTTGATTGACCAGCGTTAATTTGTCCGATGCCAGATATATTAGCTCTAACATGTTCTCCTTTTAAATGTAGGCATTGTACTACCGATTCTGTTACGAGTGAAATTTGAGAGCCTGGGTCAATTAAAGCTCTAAATATTCCTTCATTTCCAAAAGGCGAAACTATCTTTACCAATGCAGTAGCTAATAAAACTTGATGATCTTGAATATGTTGATTAATTACTAATGAGTTCAAATTACATGAAGAGCTTGTACTAGGTTGCTGTTCCTTTAGAGATAATGATGAAGATCTTGAGTATGACTCAGGCTGAGATATTTTTTGAGTCAAATGCAAATTTTTATTTTCGTTAGGTTTGAAGCTCACCTTACGATGCAATAAGGAATGATGTTTCTGATTACAATATGAACATCGCTGTTGACTTGGGCAATTTACTAGCATATGTCCATAACCTAAGCAATTAATACACAATCCCTTAGCCTTGACTACATCCAATTTCTTACACGACTCCATAGACGCGAATTTCGAACATTGCCGAATGCTATGTTGTCCGGCACAAATACAACAAATAGCACCGGAAGATATATGAAATGTTTGATTTACTAAACGTGACTTAGATACGTGATTTCTATTTTTGTGCGAATAATTTTGATGATTATTGGGGAGAGCTTCTAATGTTCTAAATCTTTGCTTCAGAAATTCCTGGAGATCTGCCCAACTCGGTAAATCCTTTTGTTTGGCTAAACTTTGTTCCCATAATAAACGAGTCCCTGACGGCAATTTTTGCACGGTTATATAAACTATTAAAACATCCCAATTTTTAACAACAATTTTCAGATTTTCTATTGCTTGTAAACATTCAGTGGTTACGTCTAACAAATTTTTGATTCCCTGAGCTGTTTCATATTTTATGGTATCTTGACCGAAAAGTGTTTTGAGATGAGTATTTATTAAAACCCTTTTGTCATCGTAGCGATCTTTCAAGAGTTCCCAAGCAGTCTCGTAATTATCGTCTGTTATGTGGAAATGTCTTAACAAATTTTCTGCTTCTCCTCCCAAATGTAACTTTAAATATTGCAACTTTTGGACTGGAGCGAGACAATTATTATCGTGTACGAGAGCTTTAAATAAATCATGAAAAGTGGGCCACTTTTTATAATCACCAAAAAACTTTTCTAATGAGATTTTAGGCAATTTAATTGAGAATGAATTTTCATGTACCTCACGAATTGAGACATTAGCTTTCTCTTCTGCTGCGTGTGTGGAAGAATTATTTGTTTTTGGTGGATATTCTCTGTTGAACCTAGCTTCAATTTCAACGTAATTATTAACGAAATGACATTCCATTTTAGAAAAAATATTATCTTTAAAATATGAGAAGCCTTCCGCTTCTGTCGGATTTTGTAATTTTAGCATAATTAACTCGCGATGTCTATTTTTGGTATCATCCCACAAATCTTGGAAATCTTTTAAGCGTTTTAAATAATATTTTTCATGTCTTCTGTCTTTCCCGTCTTTTTTATAATTCGTGATAAAGCTTTCTAAAAGCTCTTTTTGAGCCAATTGCATTAAAATTAAGTTTTCCATTGTTGTTTGAGTAATTACCGACGAACGATTTATGGAAAGTTGATTGAACGATTAATCACTAATAAATTTACGCAAATTTTGAATTTTTTGAATGTTCACGATTTCATATATTCAAAGTTTATACTTCACTTCAATTTATTTTGTAGATTTCAATTTTAATAGAGTTCAAAACTTATAATAAAGAGTTCAAAGTGTTACACCTTTTTTATTCAAGTAATCTTAATTGTTCATGCAGTGATTTTGATTTCACGATTTAATTGTTCATGCAACTCTTAATAATTACATGTAATTCTATAATTTGATGCCTAATTTATCCGGCTCGAAGGACCATGAAGAAAAGTAGCAAAATACTTTTTAATTTGATTAATTAATTGATTCCAATAATTTCTTTGATTTCCAATGACAATAATAAAAAAAAGAAATAATAAAAAAAACCTTGTGGGATCCGCGACTCGAACCCCGGTCTCCAATTCAGACTCCACTGCAGATAATTTCCTTATGACTTCGGCTATAAACTTATATGCAAATACCATCGATATTTCACAATTTGAAATGATTAAAAACGCAGTTCTTTGGAAAAGTTAAATTTTAATGTTTATTTCACTAACACAATTTCAATTTCTAAGTTAATTCTAAGTTCGATAAAACTTCACAATTTCATATATCAAAGTTAAGTTCAAATTCAAAAGAAAACTTTCTATTCCTAAATTGCACCACTGCACGAAAGACTTTAAAATACGTTGGATTCGATTTCAACTTTTATTATAAATTTGTAAGATTTTGATTTCTAATTATGATCAGGTTTCTAAATTTTGTACCGAAAAAATACGTCCGTCGCGAACAGGATTTCAACTTCGACTCATCTTATTCTCTCTAGCTGAACTAGGGTTCAGTTAATTTTCAAAAATTCTAGAAAATTTTCCACTTCTATGTAACGTTCTTTTCAAATTAATTCCTTTTATGGTCAAGATTTGCTATTGTCTCTTCCCCTTCGTAATGTGTCTGTCTCATTAGAATATTCTCTATTTCGCTTCATTGAAAATTGGCCCCTTTTTCTATGTTTTGAAATGAACGAATTTAACGAGAAAGAGACATAGAAAAATAGTGTTGACAGATGAAATGTCGTGTTGTGGTGCAATAATTAGGTAAGTATTTATTTATTTACGTTTAAAATTCAATTGTTATTAACACTAAAAATTCTAGTGTTTGTATTATGTTTGCTAATTATTGTGTCTTAATTGTTTGTGATGTTTGTGTTTATATACATACTTGTCTAATAGTAAATTGCAAATTCGAGTTTTATTAACATTTCAAAATCTATATAATTTAAACAAATTTCTATTTACAGATATACAAGAATTCAAAAATACAACAAGTTGACAGATAAAGTGATTCTAAAGTGACAATTTCATTAGATAAGTATTCTATCAAAGTTTTATATAAGATTTGTTTCTTTGTGATGATTTTTGTCGTTTTAGGTTGATGGGCCTTGTCGTCACGGAACAGATATTAATTAATTTAATTGATGAATTACTGAGTTCCGATGTCACTCCATAAAGATCACGCAATCAGTACTAACGCCGCTCTAGCAAATTAAACATTATTTAACGGCGGGTCAACTAAAATGCGTGTGACCAGTATGGCGTCCATGATGGAACTCAACAACTTACCTGTTGATATTTCCTACAAAATAGTTGACAGCTATCAGCTGTCTCATCTAACCTCACATGAAATATCATTCAAAAAGCAGCTACGGGACTATTCTCATTAAGTCAATGCTTTTCGAATGATATAAATAGAGTGCGCTCAGTAAGCAAAAATCATTCTGCTTTCAGAGTTCAGACCGACTGGTCATTTCAAGCTGATTTCGGCTATTAGAGATTTCTCTAAAATGGTATTGCTGGTTTCAGCATTTCTAGTAATTCCATTTTATTTTATTTCAGGATTTTCTTATATTTTATACTTTGTAGTTGATTTCCTTTTTTCAGCTAATTTTCCTCTCCATTTGCCTTTTATTCCTTCCTTCGTGTTGTTTCAGATTTCGTGGTACTGGTTTCGGCCGTCGTTTTGTGCTGTTTTCAGCAATGTTTCTATTTCACAGAAAAATAATTGGATTCATTGGCTTTCTGTTCTTTTTCATTTTATAATTTTTTTTTTGTTATTTTGTATTTTTCTTTAATTATTATTTTGGATTGTTTTTATATTGGATTGTTTTATTATTATTATTTTTATATTTGAATTGTTATTTAGTTTTAAGTCATTTTTTCGGTTTGAATAAAAATATTAAAATTAAAAGTTTTTTGGTCTTGTCAATTATTGACCCGGCACCCCTTCTTCATTTAAGTCTTAGCATAGGCTTAACACAAGTGTTAACGAAATATAGTTTGTTTTTTTATATTAATGTGGGATGGTTCTACTGGGGGATGCAGGGTACGGTATACGGTAACTGATAAGGCACGGCGTTGAAATAATTACAAATGTTTATTAAATTTAACTAAAGAAACTTAAACTAAATCAAATGGATAATCCGTGTAAATAATCGGTTAGCGCGTTAAAGATTCCGTCTGACTGCAATGGCGGCCGGTTGAAGACTCTCTCTAATGCCCCTTCTCTCGCCAACGTCAACTGGAGCCGTCCGTTGAGTAGATATCATCGGTTGCGTAGTTTGCATTTGAGTAGGCGTCGTGGGCTGCGTATGTGTCGTCGGTGATGTAGCTTCCCACACTCGGTCATCCTGCTTCTCATACGGCCCGGATGAGTATGGAATCCAGAGTTTCATGAAGTCTGATGCTGTTGTAGTGTGGATCGGTCCTTCGCCATGCGAAATTTTTTCGACCTCATAACGATTATGACCTTTCAGGCCTGTGACCCGGTATGGACCCAAAAAGTGACCCTTGAGCTTCAAACCTGTCCCGAATTGGGTTCGCTTAATAACGAGCAAGTCTCCAATTTGATACTGGTGTGCCAACTTAGCCTTCTTATTATGGTAAGAGCTGTTCTCTAACTGCATCTTTAGGATCTGAGCTTCTGAACGGATGTTTTCGCGCTGTTCCTTGAATTGTTGTAGAAGTTCTTCATTCAGCATTTCCAAGATCTGTTTATTTTCTTTGCGCTTCATCTGCATTCCGAACATTATTTCGTCTGCAGAGGTCCTTATTGCTCGCTGGTAAGTGCTGTTTAGGACTATCTGAACGGAAAGTAAATGTTTATACCACGTACTTGGCTCGGCGTTAGACAGTTTTGTCAATATGGAGATAATGCATTGGTTGAGACGCTCCACCTGGCCATTTCCCCTTGGCACGCCTGTTGTAATAGTTATGTGGTCTATACTGTTTTCGTTGCAATATTTGGAAAATTCAGTCGATGTGTATGCTGCTTCCTTGTCAATAATAAAGCGTCTGGGATGTCCAAAAATCTGATTCATAGTTATTAAACTTTTTATTACCTCGCTACTGCCTGTTGTTTTTGTTGCATACAACCAGCAAAATTTCGAAAATCCGTCAATTATTGCGAACACGTATCGATATTGTTTGTTGGTGGTAGTCATCGGACCCAGGTGATCTAAATGCAGAGTTTGAATAGGTTGATCCTCTTTGGGAATAGGTTGCAGCATACCTTCCTTTTTCCCTCGTTGCCGGTCTGTGAGTAAGCAAGTAATGCAGCTTTCTGCGCAGGCTTTGATTTTACTCCCTAAGTTCTGGATATCATAATTTTGCTTGATATTATGTTCCAACTTGTCTGCTCTGAAATGCCCATTTTCTTCGTGTAATTCTCTAATGAGATTTCTGCTTATGTCAACTGGTATAACTAACAAATGCTGGCCGTCCTTGACACGATATAAGATATCAGCAGTGGTTTGCTTCTCCGAGACTAACTTTTTGAGCTCCTGAGTACGTTTGTCTCTATCTTGTGCTTGTTTGATCCGAGGAGTTACGATGATCATCATTACAGGATGTCTGCTCAAAGCATCAACATGCTTCATCCTCTGCCCACTTCGATGTTCTGTTGTGAATGTAAACTCTTGTAACAGGAGAACCCATCGAGCGATCCGAGGTGATAGCTCTTTCTTTTCAACTGTTTGAGTAAATGCCTTGCAGTCTGTCACTAATTTAAAGTTGATTCCAAGCAAGTAAATCCGAAATTTTTTAACAGCGCTGATCACTGCGAGTATTTCCAGTTCATAGCTGGTGTATCTTCTTTCATGTTGAGAAGTTCTTCTGCTCATGAATTGTACAGGATGTAGTTGGTGGTCCAAAAAGGATTCTTGGAGCAGAATGGCCCCGTATCCTTCACAGCTTGCGTCGGTGTGGAGTTCGGTGCGAAGAGTTGGGTTAAAAAGTGATAATACTGGCCGATTAGCTAACATCTGCTTTAATGTGTTGAATGCGTTAAGTTCTTTCCCTCCAAAGTGAAAAGTAGAATATATCTTCATTAAATTTGTTAAAGGTGCGGCTATGCTGGCATAATTCCTAATGAATTTTCGAAAAAAACCGGTTAGTCCAAGAAAGCTCTGTATGTTTCATATATTCTGCGGCACTGGAAATTTTGAAACAGCTTTTGTTTTCTCTTCTGAAGGTTTGCACGTACCATTTTCTATAGTGAATCCCAAAAATTCGATACAGGTCTGGAAAAACTGACATTTCCGCCATTTTATCTGAAGTTCATTATCTGCTGCTACCTCCAGTACGGTCTTAAGTCTCACTATCGCTTCTTTTTCATCCACTGCTGGAATGACGATGTCGTCCATATACACTATTACTGTACCGTTTATTATAAGATGCGAAAATATTTTATTTATATAGGTCCTGGGAGCATTGCAAAGGCCGAAAGGGGTACAATTAAATTCAAACTGGCCCATGTGGCAGCAAAAGGCGGTGTACTTGCGACTATCAGGATGAATTTTTGCAGGTGGAAAAAACTATTTTCGAGGTCCAAGGTTGTGAATATTTTTGCGTTCTGAAGTTTGTCTAATTGCTCCTCCATATTCGGTATTGGGTAACGTTCTTTAAAGGTTTTCCCGTTTAGTCTGCGGTAATCAACGCACAGCCTGGTCGAGCCGTCTTTTTTCTTTACAAGTACTATTGGATTTGCGTAATGTGAGCCACTTGAAGAAATAATGCGTTTTTCTAACCATTCTGTTGTTCAACGAACTTTTTTTCAGCGGGTGGCAATCTCCTCGGATTTTGATAAATCGGCTCTTCATCTTTAAGAATAATTTTTGTATATATATCGGGAACTATATCATTTCGGGGCATGCATCTGGAATGTCACGAGTACAGTCGTCTATTTGTATGGCCATGATATCAAACTCATTCTCCACACTGAGACTTCTGACCTCTATTCCTGCTGGGGTTACGATGAGTTTGGCCTGGTTGCAAAATTCTTTGCCCAAAATAGCTTCCATTGGAATGCAGTCTTTCGCGACTACGTGCAAATTTACGTTAAATGATACTTCGTCTATTATTATTTGGAAAGTTGCAGAACCTTTAGTGGTAAGTCTGGTGTATCCCAATCCAACCAGAGGTACTTTTGCAGGATCTAAATCTGGTTCAAGTCGCTACCGGTGTCAATTAAAGCAGCTATTTTGGCTTCTGAAATTTCCACTTTTTTATACATTGAGTCATAGGATTTTACTTTAGAACACACACTTACTTGTTGGCTTTTTCTGCTTGAAATTTCTTTACCAACTAGACAGTCAGATTGTTTGTGTCCTGCTTGGTTACACTTAAAACATGTCAAATGTTTCTGCCTGCAAACCGTCTGTCTCTTCATGTTCTAATTTTTTGCAATGATTACACCTTGGTAAATCTTGCCGTTGCTTTTCTTTCTTCTTGGAATCCTGTGATTTTTCTTGTGTTCCGGTGTTCGATGAGGAAGCAGTATTTTGTTTAAAAGCTTCGTATGTTCGCAGTTTTGTTTTAAGTTCATCAATTGAGTTTGAATCATATAACATTGTCTTGTGCTCCGGTTTATCTTTAATGCCGTTTATTATGTACTGGATTAAAGCAGATGTATCAACGGAGCTTGCTGCACCTATCTCTGACATTCGTAGGACATAGCAGCTTTCGGTTTCCTTTTTCTTGGCAGCTCCCAATTTCTCATGCCTTCCTTACTGTTGAGTTTTCTCTGAAATTCTTCCACTAAAATTGCACAAAAATCATCCCATGACTTAGGACACCCTGTTTTTATAAAAGAAGATGCAGTACCACCTGAAAAACGCTTGGCATAAATCATTTTCTGTAAATTGGACCAACCTGTTAATTGTGCTATCTCTTCAAAATCATGTAGCCATTTCTCAATGGATTGAAAATCATCACCCGTGAATCTTGAAATGCTTACTTCGATATCCTGAAAGCTGAAGATTGCCGGTATTTCTGATATATTTTCGTGTTCATCCGGTGAATCGCTCTCTGGATGATTTCTTTCCCAGTTAAAATTTTTTAATCTTTCCATCAGTTGAGTCCGATTTCCATTTGTAGGTAGACCTACTTTTTGTAACTTCGTTTTAATTCTTTTGGTGCTCATCTTTTTTATTTGTAGTTTGCTTTCTGACATTGTGTAAACAAAAAAGTTTGGTTAGAAATGTGACTGATTTCTAAAATGCCGCTGTAACGAAATTTTTCTGAGCGTTCGTGAAATGCCACACTTCGGTAAATGTGTGATTTCTTAAACGATGAAATTGCTGTGTCCGATAAGTACGTCACTGTGTTGTTGCCTTGCTGTATCCAAGACCGCTGCCCTCTGTAGGCTTGATACGTATGGAATTCTAAATTGTTCTATGCTGTGCTGTTTTCACCAAGAGTAAGCTTGTCCGCTCTAGCTTCTATACCAGTTCGATGTACACCTGATACTGTGCCTGCATGCAAAGCTGCTGTGAACTCGCTGTGTGTGTAAAAGAGGTCCGATGCGCTGCTTCTCTCAGTTCGCCATTATTTAGAACTATCGTTGTGTTCATCTACAGTTATCGCTCACAATTTCTTTATTCGGAGTTCCCTGGAACGAATATCCCCCGTTGCCTTCCGCTATGTGTAAATATAATGAAATGTAGGTCAAACGTATATCTGCGGATTTCGTTTTAGTTTTCGATTTTTACAATTTGACCCGCACAACAAAAATAGCAGGAAAATTCACTGCGCGAATAATTATATTTCTTTAATTTCGCTTTGGTTGAGCCCCCAAGATATGTGGGATGGTTATACTGGGGGATGCAGGGTACGGTATACGGTAACTAATAAGGCACGGCGTTGAAATAATTACAAAAGTTTATTAAATTTAACCAAAGAAACTTAAACTTAATCAAATGGATAATCCGTGTAAATAATCGGTTAGCGCGTTAAAGATTCCGTCTGACTGCAATGTCGGCCGCTTGAAGACTCTCTTCTCCCTTCTCTCGCCAACGTCATCTGGAGCCGTCCGTTGAGTAGATGTCATCGGTTGCGTAGTTTGCACTTGAGTAGGCGTCGTGGGCTGCGTATGTGTCGTCGGTGATGTAGCTTCCCACATTAATATATGTATATAAATGTTTGGGGTGGGATATATTTCCCCCACCCCGCTCAGCTATAGAGGTTTGAAATTTTTCTACCATGGAAAAAATTCAGTATTACATTTCAACGTATATCCTCTAAAGTTATTAATATCTCACTTGATAGGTAACACAATGGTGTCAAAGGCTGTGACATTTTTTGCTGCTAATTGTTAAATTTTTTTTTTTTTTTTCAAACTTAAATATTCAGAAAAAAATCAATTTTTTCATTTGAAAGGGAAATATCTTGACAAATTGCCCTATTTTTTATTTTTCGGCTAAAACTAGTGGATAACGTGTCCTCTTTCAAAAGAAGCTTAAACCGAACATAAATCTCTTATCGTTCTCATGTTACATGACCAAATGTTCAATTATTTATGTGAAGTTTTTTAATTATAAGAGATATATGAAGTTTTTGGGTCATTGTTTCAGCCTCAATTACTGAATTTGATATTATTCATGATTTTTTCCTTTTAACATTCCAATTTTTTTTTGAACCAGACTGTTTTCTATTATTCTGGAAACTGGTAACTCTGTTGCACTAGACATATACACATATTGAAAATTTGAATACTTTCTTCTTTATTAGTCATGTACACTAAGTTGCTCTAAAATTGTTCTTTTTTGCGATAGTATGTATAGGGAACAGTTATGTAAGTAATCTAGACTCAGAAAAAGGTTGCTGTAAATGGTCAGGCTCTTTCTTCTTGCTAAGTAGTTTGTACAGTCAACATCGGCTTTTAGTTAAAATCAAAGTGCAAAATAAAGTTGTTGGAAATATAATAAAATTTCTTGTGTTTCATTTTCTTCACGTGCGGAAGCAACAAAAGTAAAGAAATTTTAGAGAGCAGGAAGCATTTAGGCCAATATCACGAGCGGATATTAAACAGAGCCCAGATTACATGTGGCGCAATCAAACTTGGTCAACGTGCGGACCTGGTCCTTCAACCCTATAAGTACCG
This sequence comes from Leptarthrus brevirostris, assembly GCA_964036015.1. Taxonomy (NCBI): domain Eukaryota; kingdom Metazoa; phylum Arthropoda; class Insecta; order Diptera; family Asilidae; genus Leptarthrus; species Leptarthrus brevirostris. The sequence continues at coordinate 101,136,724 of OZ038372.1, read as the reverse complement.
GAACATTCTGGTCCTTCGAGCCGGATAAATCATACTAACGCAAGGAAAACCAAAGATAAGTAGAGCATTTTGTCCTATTTCTCCAAAAACTTTAATAATTGGATGGAAAATATGGAATTGAAAGCGTAATGAAACACGTGTTTACTTGGACTTAAGAAAATTTATTTCATAATAATCAAAGAGTGCATTATTATATTTATTTGAACATTCATTATTAAAGCTTCAGAGCTAGCAAGAAAGCAAAACATAAATCGGACGCTTTACCAAAAAGTAAAAAATTTCAGTGAAAATTGCATTTAATCTTTATTATATTAACGGTGAAATTTTTTATTACAAGTGTGAACTCTTTATTTGTTTTGGTTATTCTTAATGACATTGAATTTCAAGTTCGAAAAACGGTTGCAAATTGTTTACAAAATTTAGCTTTCTGGATTTATTGTTGTGCAAATAAGTGTTCCTCGCCGAGATTGTCGGATTCTGAATTTATTCATTGCAAACTCTTTTGGTCTTATTATCAATAAATGAATGTGTGACGATGAAGGTTTGATAATAGACTTTCGTGAATATTTAAGCTTCTTTAATTATTATTGTTATAGCTATATATTTTTTAATCTATTATTATAAAATCATATGTGCCACAAATCGAAGACAAAACTTTCTTTCTGCCTTGTTTACATTTTCTAATGGACAGTTCAAGAACAATAAACGGTTGCGTGAATTCTTTGAAAACCGATAATCATATCAAGGTGCAATATAATTTAAAGAACTACATACATTGTTGATTTGATTTTGAAAATAAAAATAAATAAATTAGCAAGAACATTTGATTTTCTTCAGTAACAATTTTCATAAGCTTTTGCAATATCCCAATATGGCAGATAAAAATAGTTTAATTCAAAAGAGAGGTCGCGTTAAAGGTACACTGACGCGATTAAAAGCCTTCGCTGATAGTATAACGCTAACTACAACATTTGAAGACATTTTTATTAGATTTAAAAGGGTTGATGAAGCATGGGCTGAATTTCAGTCTATTGAAGATAGTCTCCTTCTTATTGATGACCAAGCTTCAGAGATGTTAGAATTCGAAGAAAAATATTATGAGATCAAAGCATCACTAACTAGAGCTCTTAATGCACGTTCTGCTCGCGCGCCTTTAGCCGAACCTTCTGCTGCAGATCAACTGAATTCTACAATGAATCATTTCTTGACACAACAACAGTCTCTTCTTCAATCGTTCGATCGAAACGAGCCTCAAGGAGGTACAACTCGGTTGCCAAAGTTAAATATCCCAACCTTTTCCGGGGATTACAGAGAATGGATATCCTTTCAAGATTTGTTTGAAGCAGCAATTCACTCTAACGATTCATTAACGGGATCTCAGAAATTACAATACCTGAAGGGTTTGTTAAAGGGCAATGCTGCTAATGTTATACGGCATTTAGCAATAAGTGATAGAAATTATAATGAGGCATGGGAGAGATTAAAGACACGTTTTAACAAGAAATTTCACATCACAACATCATTCATTAAGGCATTTCTTGATGTTAATGTAATAAATCAACCAGCGATTAAATCATTACGAAACCTATACGACACCTTTGATGAGGCTCTACGTGGTTTAAAGGCTTTAGGTCAAGAAGCAGAGAAGAGAGATCCATGGTTGATTTATATTGGTCTCACGAAACTAGATTCGGAGTCAAGAGAACTTTGGTCGCAGGAAATGTCAGATAAAGAGTTTCCCGCATTTGATGATTTTTTAAAATTTCTGTCGAAAAGATGTGATGCCTTAGAAGCTTGTGGTGTTATTAGTAAACGCGCACCTCAGATTATTAAATCGTTACATACTTTATCTACTAAAAACCAATTAGTGTGTCCAAGGTGTAGTCATAACCACTACCTGTATAAATATGAGCAATTTAAATCAGAATCGCCTGGAATTCGAAGGGCTTTTGCATTCCAAAAGTCATTATGCTTCAAGTGTTTAGGGACAGGGCATTCTGTGCGAGTATGTCGCTCTAAAATGCGGTGTAATCAGTGCAGGGGAAACCATCACTATCTTCTGCATTCGTCCTCAGGCACAACCAGGACAGCGGCTTCTACTCAACAAACCGAGGAAACAATTCCTATTTCTGTGACACATACATCTTCGACCAACACAAACACTAATTTAGAATCAGTTCAAGAGAACTCCGCACTAGGATCCTTCAATACATCGGTCAATATTGAAGATCGCTACAGTGAAACAAGAGAGCGTAAGTGGAATCACCCCGAATTCTCTCTGTTACCGACTATCTTGGCAAACATTGTTGATTATCAAGGAAGACTACAACCCTGTAGAATTTTGTTAGATTCAGGATCACAAATATCGCTGATTTCTGAAGCCTGCGTCCAGAGACTGAACTTGAGAAGAGACAATGCGCGTTTGGCGATAACAGGGTTGCCAGCAGCGAAGGTAGGCACGACCAGAGGAAAAACATTAGTAAATATACTTTCTCGACATGATGATTCCAGCATAAAAATTACAGCCTACATAATGAATCAGTTAACTGGGTTAATTCCTTCTAGAGATGTCGTTATACCAGATCTTGAAAGTTTCAATGGGATCAATCTAGCCGACCCTACTTACAACAAGCCCTCGGCAATCGACGTTATACTTGGAGCAGATCATTTCTTCGGAGTTTTGCAAAGTGGACGGAGACATAACAAGAACGGTAGGGCAGTTGCTCAGGAAACTATATTTGGATGGGTTGTCTTAGGTAGCTTTCCTAATCTGATGACACCCTTCTCAAGTGTGCATACTAGTTTGGTCGACCTAGACAAATCCTTGAGGCGTTTTTGGGAATCCGAAGAACTCTTTATATCGCGTAAAGGTACTCTAAATTCAGAAGAGGAACAATGTGAACTTCACTTCAACCAAAATGTATCCACTGACGAAGAGGGCCGCTGCATTGTATCTCTGCCATTCAAGGGAACAAGAATTCCTCTAGGTGATTCAAAACAAAGTGCACTTCAGCGACTATATGCCATGGAACGAAAATTCATGAGGGATCCCACGTTCAAGGAACAATATTTTAAATTTATGCGAGAATACTACCAACTTGGCCACATGGAACTTATTTCAACCAAAGAAAAGGAACCAGACCCTCAAAGATGCCTCTATCTTCCACACCATGCGGTGTTTAAGAACGCCCCAGAGCCCAAAATTCGCGTTGTTTTCGACGGCTCATGTAAGAGCTCCTCAGTAATTGCACTCAACGACAATTTGTTAGTCGGACCAGTAGTTCAAAGAGACCTCGCAAGTATTCTCTTGAGCTTCCGTAAACATCCTATTGCATTTTCTGCGGACATCGAGAAAATGTATCGGCAGATCTTGGTTAAACCTGCTGATAGAAATTTTCAAAGAATTATCTGGCGAGACCATCCTTCACAGTCTCCACGAAATTACAGGCTTACAACAGTAACCTATGGAACGTCCTGTGCGCCATTTTTAGCCACAAGAGTACTCAAAAAGATTGCAGATGACAGCAGAACTGAATTTCCTGAATCCTCTTCGATAATAGAGAACGATTTTTATGTGGACGACTTGCTAAGCGGATGCGATCATCTTTGTCAGGCTGTAAGACTAAAATCCGAGATCTCTCAACTACTAAGCGCCCGTGGTTTTGACCTGACGAAATGGTGTTCTAATTCTGTCAGTCTACTAAAAGGAGATGAAGATACTGGCAAGCTTATACCAATTAATGATAGGGATGACGTAGTCAAGGTTCTTGGAGTTCAATGGAATCCGACGGACGATATATTCTCCTTCAGTTTTGCAGAAACTATATCGGGGGGTGTCACGAAAAGAATAATCTTATCAGAGGCATCAAGGATCTTTGACCCACTCGGATGGCTTGCACCTCTGATAATTACTGTTAAAGTCTTAATACAACAATTGTGGTTACTAAAATGTGATTGGGATGACGTACTTCCCGACGATGTGGTGAAAAAATGGGAAACATTTAAGGAGCACCTGCCTTCAATTGTGAAGCTGAAAATACCAAGACGAATCTACTTAACAACTAATGAAATCCAATTGCACGGCTTTTCAGACGCCTCTGAAGCTGCGTATGGTGCAGTTGTATACTGCAGATCTTTCGATCAAAATGGTCATATTATTACACGTATTGTATCTTCTAAAACGCGCGTAGCGCCACTCAAACAAGTGTCATTGCCTAGGTTGGAGTTATGTGGCGCCCTACTACTGGTTCGGTTAATGGATAGAATAAAGCAATCTTTAGCATTAGATCAAGTCGAAATATTTGCGTGGTCAGACTCCACGGTAGTGCTAACGTGGTTATCTGATATTCCTCGCAGATGGAAAACTTACGTGGCCAACAGGACAGCAGAGATTCTTGAGTCAATTCCTCGTATTAAATGGGGACATGTAAGGTCTAAAGATAATCCAGCGGATTTGGTAACCAGAGGAGTATCAGCTGAAAGTTTATCAACAAAAGGTATATGGTGGGAAGGCCCCTATTGGTTGTCGCAGCCTTCAAATGCTTGGCCGAGGGATGTTTCTTCAGTCAAAGATGATACAGCACGCAAGGAAGAGAGAAAGTCCAAGCTCTTCACATATACTAATGAAGTATGCGAGGAAAACACTTTTCTGGATTTAGCTTCAAGGTTTTCTTCATTTTCTAAACTAACTCGAATTATCGCATATTTCCTACGTTTTACATTGCATTCCAAAACCTCAGTGCATAGTAAAACCAAATTCCTGTCAGCACAAGAAGAAAATAATGCAGCCAAGGTTTGTCTGCGATGCGTTCAACAGTTTGCTTTTACGTCTGAGATTCAAGACTTGAGGAACAAAGGTTCAGTTTCCCCGAAGAGCTCCATTATAAAGCTCACTCCGTTTCTCGACGATTTTGGAATTCTAAGAGTAGGAGGTCGACTTGAGAAAGCATCATGTAATTTCAATGCGAAACATCCAGTAATTCTACCCAAAAAACACCCTGTATCCCACAAGCTAGTGCAAGAACTACACAAAACCTACTTACACCCGGGAACCTCATTACTAATAGGCATCGTTCGACAGCGATATTGGATTTTGGGTATACGAGACATAGCTAGGAAAATAACTAGAACCTGCACAATATGCTTCAAACAGCGGACCGATAAGACGTCGCAACTCATGGGCAATCTCCCGAAGGCGCGGGTTACCATATCACGTCCTTTTTATAACGTCGGAACTGATTTTGCAGGGCCAGTATCAATAACCATGAGAACAGGTCGTGGGGCTAAGTCCTTTAAGGCGTACATCGCACTGTTTGTCTGCCTCTCCACCAAGGCGCTCCATCTGGAACTAGTTACCAACCTTAGCGCCGATGCCTTCGTAGCAGCCTTGCGACGTTTCAGTTCTCGCCGCGGGATTCCTGTAAAAATCTTTTCGGACAACGGAACCAATTTTGTGGGTGGAAAACGTCTTATAAATGAATTGCACAAACTTGCTTTGTCTAATTTAACTAATGAAAACTTCTCTTATTTCTTAGCACAACACAATATAGAATGGACTTTCATTCCACCAGGAGCGCCCCACTTCGGTGGCTTATGGGAGGCAGGCGTCAAATCCGTTAAATGGCACCTTCGTCGAGTAATAGGCGAAACCGTACTTAGCTTTGAAGAAATGTCTACGCTGCTCACCCAGGTGGAAGCCGTGTTGAATTCTCGATCCTACACCAATCTATCTTCAAGTCCAGATGATCAAGATGCTCTTACACCGAGTCATTTCTTGATCGGAGAGCCGCTCACCACTCTTCCTGAACCTAACTATTTAGAAGCCAAGGTAACTCGACTAGGTAGATGGCAACATCTTCAATCAATGCTCCAAGGTTTTTGGAAACGTTGGCGTCTGGAATATCTTTCGTCCCTTCATAAGCGTCACAAATGGCAAGAGAAGGAAAATTCGTTACAAGAGGGCGACCTTGTTATCATAAATGAAGGCAACCTTCCGCCCAGCAAGTGGCTTCTGGGTCGCATAATAGCAACACATCCCGGAGATGACGGCCTAGTCCGCGTGGTTTCTCTCCGGACAAAACGAGGAACTATAAAACGAGCGATAAATAAGGTGCACAAATTACCTGTAAGCTAAGAAGTGGTCTTCTTAACCGGGGGGAGGATGTTTCAGCCTCAATTACTGAATTTGATATTATTCATGATTTTTTTCTTTTAACATTCCAATTTTTTTTGAACCAGACTGTTTTCTATTATTCTGGAAACTGGTAACTCTGTTGTACTAGACATATACATATATTGAAAATTTGAATACTTTCTTCTTTATTAGTCATGTACACTAAGTTGCTCTAAAATTGTTCTTTTTTGCGATAGTATGTATAGGGAACAGTTATGTAAGTAATCTAGACTCAGAAAAAGGTTGCTGTAAATGGTCAGGCTCTTTCTTCTTGCTCAGTAGTTTGTACAGTCAACATCGGCTTTTAGTTAAAATCAAAGTGCAAAATAAAGTTGTTGGAAATATAATAAAATTTCTTGTGTTTCATTTTCTTCACGTGCGGAAGCAACAAAAGTAAAGAAATTTTAGAGAGCAGGAAGCATTTAGGCCAATATCACGAGCGGATATTAAACAGAGCCCAGATTGCATGTGGCGCAATCAAACTTGGTCAACGTGCGGACCTGGTCCTTCAACCCTATAAGTACCGGAACAGTCATTTTTTCATCATTTTCTTAAATAATTTTTGGGATTTATTTAATTTACGAATTTTGGATTTTATGTTATTGTTAAATAACACCTTTCCTTCCTGTAAGAAATAAAACCAAAAACTATGAACTAACAGCCTAAAGTAATGGACATTATTTCACATTTGACACGTTCGTATTTACATGAAACCTTTGGGAGTTATTTCCCTTTTCTTTTTCGGGCATTATTTCGTTCGGGGTTTTTTCCTGGAGCCATTTCTCTTATCAATATGCTGTTTGAAATTGCAATATAATCACTCGCTCCTTGTATCCTTGAATACATACGTGAAATGGTGATCTTTACCACAACGACAGTCCGTTTTATTTTGTCAAGAGTTGTTTTTGATATTTGTTCAATTATTACTTCAATTGTCCAATGAAAAAGAAATGGATATTAATATCAACTTAATTAAAAATAACATTTTTAAGCACAATATTGAGTATTGAGAAGCGAAATTGATTTAGGTAAATTATTTGATACATTAATCTAGAAACATAAATTTTATGATTTATAGGTCTTTTGCACGAGACTAAACGACAAAATTGTCGAAAAAATGAAGCTATAAGAAAAAACTATTCCCCAGTCAGGCGAACTCAGCGCAACATTGCGCTTTAGCAGAAATGTTTTAATGCAATATCTGAAAATATATCTTAGGGGAACAATCTTTTTGAGGAACAACTCTTTTTGTCTTTTTAGTCAAGAACACTAGAATTTTTAGAACTCCCTCAGTAAGAAGTTATCGTAAATTTGATTGATGTGTTCATTAAGGCGCGTTAACTGTTACAGTGATGCGAAGGAACTACTCCTAACTAGTCCGGAAACCGGACAAACTGTTACCATAAATTGCTCGTCGGAAACTGCAGCACAAGGTAAATTTAAAATTTAAATTTTGTTGTTAAAAATGTATTAAAATGCCGATCTGAATTTATTCTTTCGTCATGATTCCGTTGATTACGTAGTAGAAAAGGAAACTCATCCTGTGTTAAATATTCTGGAAGAAGAAGAATAAATAATAATAATAATCTTAATAATAACATATTGTCACAGTGACAGAATTTGCCGAGCGGTCTTTGCAAATTTAGTCAATGCCGCTAATTTTTTTACTCCGGCACAGATCGACTAGTAAACATAAACAAATTTAGCCTTGAACTTCGAAAATAGTTAATATGTAAATATTTCCGGATTAGCCGCGTAAATATTTACGCGGCTAATCCGGAAATATTTACATATTAATATGAGCAACCGCGAAAGCCTAAAAAGTCATATTCGAAAATAGTTGTTCGACTTGCTATTGAAATAGCGGCCTGGGTTATTTGTTACTTCACGTTTGTAGTTCCTATCGCTTTTGATACGTGGTATTCGCGTTTCGATATGTGTTACTCGTGTTTTGATATGCGGTTCGTTTTGATACGTGGTATTCGTAAGTAATAAAGTAAGTGTAAAATTGTTACCTGTGGAATATGTGCTGTGAATGGAGAGAAACTTGGTAGGTTTTGGTGGTGGCGGATCCTACGTAATGTGTACAATGTGTAGTTAAACTGCTGCGGTGCTTGGTGTTGTACTACGTGATGACTGATGGATTCTCGATGTCAGGAACTTTATGTTGGTTTTATGTTGTTGCGGCGACAGCGTAACGTGTTGTGGTTTATCGCACTGTTAGGACTATGGTGATCGTTGTGTTTGATTGGTTGGTGTCGATGGTGGTAGGTAATCGTTCCGTGAAGGCTTCGCCGAATGGGGCTTCTGAGGTGGGGCCCAGTGCAATTGAACTTGGGCCTCTCTTGAAATCTCCACTTGGGACGCCAAACTCCTCGTTCTACTGAACTACGTGTGATATGTAGGTGTATTCAAATAAAAACAACCTGTGTTCTGTAGAGGAAGTTTAATTTTTTGTAAGAAATTTTACAATTCTACTTAGCTCGTAAAAATGTGCCAAAGAAGAGAGAGTTACAAAATGTCCGACGGCTTTTTATACATTATCTAATATTCCAGTTCCGAAAATTACAAAAAGTACTAGATTTCTAAATTATAGGCTAGTGACATCTAGTGTGTGAAAAATATTTGTAACTAATATTACAATTCAAATAGTTATTAATGAAGCTGCGGTAATTTTATTAATAAAAAAAAATATTCGTTTGTTCGTTCTGTCTGATGTCTAAGTGAAAATAAAAATTTTAGTTTGTGAGGTTATGTTGAGCTTATCTACTTTAATATTTCTTTGTTTAACTTAATTAATTGCTTTTATTCTCGTTTTAGGTTTCTTAGGATCTCTGCATGACTGCCCCAATAACAGGTTCCCCGGAAATGTGAAGTTTGCCGCAACATCGGTGGTTTTGCAGGCCAGGCTTGACAACTTGGCCACGGAAAAATCTCTATTTCCATTCCAGTACTCTACGTCACTTCCTCCCTGGTAATGGGGCTTTAATAGTAGGTGACTCCTTGTTTGTTTTGAGCTTCTTAGTTCTAGTTCTTTATTGAGTGCTGCAAAGAGTTATAATTAATTGGTTTCTTTGTAGGTCGAGGACAGGCGCTGGAGCTGGTTTGAGTGATTGGATTAGGAGCTAGGACAGTGGGAGGTTTGTGGATAAGCAGGTAGGTTTATAAAGTGTTTTTGTTTCTTGTGTCTGTGTATAATCTTTTATGTGATTTCTACGGTATAGCTAGTATTTCCGGCTTTGATGTCGCTTTTCGCTTTCAGCGGAGGAAAGTGGAGCCGTTGTTGGACCTCTCGGTTGTCTCACTGGAGTCTTTTTTTTAAAAAACAGGTAAGTCGTTTTGTTACAATATATGTAGGAATCGGAGAATCTGCGTTAAAAAAACCATTTGGCTAGCTGGGTTTGAACCGAGACCATGCGCATGATACTCCATTTCCCTAACCACTGGGCCACCAGCGCCGTTGCCGATTCTCCGTTCCAAAGTTCTTTTCATGGAGAAGCCTCGATCCCACATATATACTACTTTAAAAAAAAAAAAAAATTATATTTTTTTATATATTTTCTTTCATATCGCCAAACCACACCTCTTTTAATTCTTCCTTTTCATCACAAATAACAGAGTTCTTAATGACTCTTCACATTTCTTTCTGCGTTTGCGCATTATCGATTTTTTTCAATATAATTCCTTTTGGCTTTTTTAACCTTTAGCTTTATAAATATTTCTAACAGTCTTATAATTCTCCCAGATACTTATTATTATTATATTATTTAAGCCTTCATATACAACTTAATCTTATTATGTTTCATTTTCCTTAATTCTTTTGAAAACCAGCCACATTTATTACAGATTTGGATTTATTCTTTTTGTTACTTGTACATTTTTGGATGGTGCTTTAAATATTTTGATTCAGCTTTGCCATCGTAACTTTAATATTCCAATCTCTTCTAATATTAGCAAATCTTTATTTACTATACTTAAAATATTCCGACCATTGATTTTCTCTTGAATGTCAATTTCAATTTCTAATGTTTCATGGTGTTTTCACATCTCAATCTTACTTCTTCAAAGTTTTAGACAATTTATAACCAGCTTCCTGTGCTATATTTTTAATTTCATTTTTGTAAGAACACTATTCCTTCTAATTTATATTAACACTTTGACGATCGGGTATGCCAATTTGCATCCTAACCAAAACCGGCGTTATCGACCGGGAACACCAATTGGCGTCATATATGAAATAATCAACTTATTTTTGAAGAAAGTAAATGCTTAAAATAGTTTTTAAAAGCAAGTTGAACCGACTTCACAAAAGTTACTTTGAATTTTATATCTATTACGACACTTTGAAGTTGGTGCAAATCAAACAAACCAAACCAAACAACTACAACAAAAGTATTTAATCGTCCTTCCGTATGATCCGGTGAGCTGAAACGTTTAGGTAGTTGTTTGATTTGTTTAATGCGCACTGACATTTTCGTAATAGATATAAAATTAAAATTATTTTATGCTTTTTAGCGCTTTTTGTGAAGTCGGTTCAACTTTTTTATTAAAAACTATTTTATTTTTTGCCTTTTTGGTGTCTCCATATATACGACTCGAAGAATGATGGTCGTACAAACAAAGCAATTTCAAAAGTTACAAAGGTACAGCAGTCGAAGGAATTGAAACAGAATTGAAAGGAAATCCAAATCCGGCAACATATTATAAAATAAGTCATGGTCACTCTTTCATACCCTCACCTTAGAAAATTCTTAACATGGCGCTAGTGCGACACCGTACTCTATACATCAAGAGAGAATTATCGTAGTCAGAGAATCATCGTAGTCACTCTAGGTACAAAATTGTCATCATTTATCAATCAGGAAATGTATTCCGTACAAGAGAATTAAAATCATCAAAAGCGGTATATGCCTTATTAAGCTAGGTGCCGCGCATCATCCAACTCTCACCACCAGCCACAATTTTTGTCAGAATACAAATAGATACTCTATGCATTCATAATTATCTAAATTAGTCCACGCGCTACAAAGTTAGGTTATTCCTCCCCCCACCACAACGCTAGGTCAACAGTTTTCCATATAGTAGGAATGGGGGATCATACTGTGTACAACAAAAACGAATCTTTCAAGTAGATATGTGCATTAAGAAATTTGGTAACGCCTCCTCCGCATACCACCCGACCCCATTTATTTTTGGCGTGGTACTAGTTGGGTAATATATTCTACACATCAAAAGAAGAATCATCCAGATTGATCCACACGTTACGAAGTTAGTCTACCTCTTCCCCCACCACAACTAATGAAAAATGTATCCTCATATTAGCAATAATGGATTGTACTCTATATAACATTAAAATAATTATCCAAATCGGTCTACGCGTTAACAATCTGACATTCAACCCCCTCCCCCCCTACAACAACAACACCGTTTAAAGTTTTGTCGCGGTACCAATATGGTAACATACTCTATACTTCAGAAAAAGAGTCATACAACTCTGTTTACGCATTACGAAGTTAGAATACCCCTACCTCTTGCTACGCATGTCGAACTTAGAACCTTGTTGCTTTTGGGAAGTCGTTTAGAAAGAAAAAGGGTTAACATTTATAAAATAAAGTAAAAGCGTAAAGAACATATTTTAGTACAACTTTGAAAAAAATTTAAACATGTGAAAAATTGGTAGGTATCATCTCTACAATTCATAACACAAATAATCGTAGACACAAACAAAACCTGCAGAAAATAGTTTTTAAAAAAGCAGGTTAACCAACTTCACAAAAAGCGCTAAAAAGCATAAAATAATTTTTAATTTTATATTTATTACGACATTTTGAAGTCAGTGCAAATCAAACAAACCAAACAACTACAACAAAAGTATTTAATCGTCCTTTCTTATGATCCCGTGACCTGAAACGTTCAGGTAGTGTTATGTATTATCTTCAATTGTGGTTCTTTAGTTGTTTGATTTGTTTAATTTGCAAAGACTTCAAATGTCGTAATAGATATAAAATTTAAAATTATTTTATGCTTTTTAGCGCTTTCTGTGAAGTCGGTTAAACTTTTTTTTAAAAACTATTTTATTTTTAACTTTTCAGTGTCTCCTACTCTATACAACGACAAAAGAACCATACAAATCGGTCCAGGTTCAACCCCATACTCCACTAAACTGTTTTTTCTCATGGTATCAATCAAGGAACATACTCTACGCAACAAAAAAAGAATCATCGAAATCGGTCCACGCATTACGAAGTTAGAATACCACTCCCCCTCCCCCACCCCCACTCACACCATAGGACCAAATTATTCTCCTATTAGCAATGGAGGACCACACTCTATACAACAGCAAAAAAACCATCCAAATCGGTTCACGCGTTACAAAGTTAGTTTCCACCCCCATTCGCACCCCACCAACATTTTTTTTCTCATGGTATCAACCAGGGAACATAATCTACCAACACAAAAAGAATTATCCAAATCGGTCCACACGTTACGAAGTTAGACTATCCCTCCCCCTCCTCCTCCCCACTCGACCTCCACCATAGGACCAAATTGTTCTCATATTAGCAATAGGGGATCACACTCTATACAACAGCAAAAGAACCATCCAAATTCGTCTACGCGTTACAAAGTTAGGTTCCACCCCCCCCCCCCCCCACCGCCATTTCACAACATCTTTTTCTCGTCGTATCAACCAGGCAACATACTTTACCCAACAGAAAAAAATTATCCAAAGCGGTCCACGCGTTACAAAGTAAGACTACCCCTCCCCCACCCTAGGCCAAATTTTTTCTCCTAATTAGCAATGGGGGATCATGCTCTGTACAACAAAAAAGAACCCTCCAAATCGACCCACGCGTTACAATGTTAGGTTTCACCCCCACCCCACCAAAACTTTTTTTGACATGGTACCAATCGGTGAACATACTCTACCCAAGAAAAAAAGAATCATCAAAATCGGTGGACGCATTACAAAGTAAAGACATCACAAAAAAATACACGTCGAATTTAGAACCTTTTTGTTTTTGGGAAGTTGGTTAAAAAACTGTATAATCCATTAAAAACCACAGTGAATCGAACATTATAATATTTATAATAAAATAATGAAAGGCTTCGATCATATAGATCGATACCTATCCTACTATCACATCTTTCGCAAAGAAAAATAAATAATGATTAAATTATATTCATAACCTCCTCATTTAAATACATATATAAGTCACTTCAAAATGCAAAAGAATTTGAAGAAAAGATCAATGTTTTTTTCCATTTAAAAAAATGCCCCGGTATCAGGTTACAGAACACAAGTTTATAGCAAGATCGCCGATCGATAAAGTGTTAAAACACTCCACTATTTTCCAGCAGTTCTATCCACTTCTTAACGATTAGTTCGTCTTTAAAGTTTAAGCTTTATTGTCACATTTTCATTATGAAGCATGTGCATGAAAATGAAAACTTTAATTTCAAAACTACCAATATATGGATAAGACTACATGTACTACATGTACATTCAGAATACACGGCAGCACAATCTTACAGCGGATTTTAGTTCTTTTGTCGCTTACAATATGACTATACCTGTTCGCTGTTTGAGAAATCCAGACTCTTTACATGTTCCTCGGCATTGAATTTGATTTCCATTTATCGAAGAATCCTGCGCAAAATCAGCTAAGTTAAGTTTACCTTGCCTGGCGTTCCTCAGGGTAGTCATCCGGGTTCTGTGTTATTTCTCTTATCTATTGATGACATTACTTATTTGCGTCAAAGAAGTAAGATTCTTATCTATGTGGGCAATATTAATAAGATATCGATACGATTTTTCTCCTAATCAAATCTAATGATAAATGTGCGATCTTGCAATGAGAGCTGCACATGTTTTATAACTGATGCTGCAAAAACAATACTAAATTGAACATCGCTAAGTGGCAGGTTATGACCTTTTCCAGGACTCGCAACTCCCGTATTGTTTAGTATATGTTTGAGGGTACTTGTAAAAATCAGGTAGGGGTGAGGAATTCAACTAAACTTCAACCCAGATTTGTTAGATCAGCTCTACGTTCTCTGGATTGGAGTGACCCTCTTATAAGGAGCACTTAGTGCTGATGTAACTAATATCCTTTTACCAACTTCTGCAGAGAACGCTGGACAGCGCGGAAATAGCTTCCAAAATATTGCCTAGAGAACTGCGCTGTTCGCTACGTAATCGATTCCGCTTTCGGACTGATTTTTCGCGTACTATTTACGGTATGTTTGAACCTATTAACCGCAGATATAGGTTTCCTAATGATATTAGCGATTTTTTTAATATTAATGTGAACACAGTGACACTTAAAAGGAGGCTCTACCAGTCGTAACTCCTGTTAGCACTGATTTGTAATATTGCATGCTGGTTTGATGAGCCTTATTCCAGCACTTCGGTGATGGAATAGGCAAATAATTTAGTAATTTACTTATTTTCCGTTATTTTAGTGATAAAATATTGTATATATCATTGTACTTTTACTGCAGTAGTTAGTTAAGTCGTCGAACTTTCATAGACCCCCCGTCCCCCCACCAACACCTACGTGAAACCGTGCATGTTTTTTGTTGATCACTGACGAATCGGGTGAAGTTCTTCCAACGGCGCTTCCAACGAGGGGTTAGGGGAACCGTAGAAGAATTATTAGTGATGGGCGAAATTGATGAATACGGGCACGTCCAAAAAGTAAGAGTACTGAGAATCTGACGATCAAATGGAATTTTTTTACTACTTTGCAACACCGCTTTCAAAGGCAAGCTCTTTGGACTAAAATGAAGGGTTATTTACTTCAGTCCGTTCAAAAATTTCGTTGTAGTGACTTTTTGTAATGAGGGTCTCGATGCAAAATCCCGAATCCCTGCAGGCGTGTTTTAGTACCGAAACGGAATTGTCTTCATTGAATTCGAGTATATGCCAAAGTGAGAAACAATTAATTCTGAAGGTTATGATAAAACCCTAAAAAAACTATACAGAACCTTACAGAATAAAGAAGAATGCTAAGGAGGGTAATGAGTTTGTTGCATGACGGTGCACGTTACCACACAGCCCATGTCACAACGCAACTCTTGGACACTTTCGGTTTTGACATTACCAACCACCTTTCTTACAGTCCCTAACTGGCGCCCTTAAGATTTTCATCTTTTCACTTCTCTGAAGTATTTTATATGTTGAAAAGAGTTTTCGACCAACGACCATATCAAGAATCCCGTTAAACAATGGGCACGAGAGTGTGCGGGATCATTGACGCTCGTCCCTCGGCTCACAAAATGCGTCGATCGGGAAGAGGATTACGTAGAAAATTGTGTAAACTGAAACCTCTAAAATTGTTTTGTTCTTGAAAATATATTGTTTTTTCAATTTTTAAGAAATTCGGTACATATTATGGACGTGCCTTGTAAATGGAAACATTTTATTTGAGGATATATCGTTTAAATTTATTAAAAAAATTAATGTTAAATTTATTAAATAAACTTAAACTATAAAATTTCATGAAATTTCCGTTACATGATAATTTTAAATGAGATGCCCTTTATTTCATCATCTTCTTTCTCTCTCTCAGATTCCTTTAAGCTCTTATAGGCCACAGGGCATCTACTACAGCAACTCTCCTCCTGGTCTGGTTCTGAGAACTGTCGCCTCTATTGTTGATGATTCTTCTATTTGGATCTTTTCCATGTGTGGCGTCGTTATCTAACGCGACGTTTTCCATGAGCCCCGTGCTTGTTCCAATCTAGAGCCTGCTACGCAATGGTTGTTTGTCTCTTTTCTTAGTGTGTCATAGCCGCTGGTATCCATACACTCGTGGCCCGAAAGACTTTGTAGGTCTTCGTTAGTAACGACCGACAACCAGTGGATATTGACGATGCGACTTAGATGTTATCTGACTTTGTCGCTTTCCATGTGGAACAGCAGGTTAACAGAAGAGATTTTATATTCGATCCGGAGATCCGAAGTTTTACGCGTCTGGAGATGTTGTTATTGCACCTTATCTGAGCAATAGTATGAAATGCAACTCGAGCCTGTACATAAGCTTCAGATCCGCAGTCTCCTGTTACATTGTCTGCTGCACTTCAAGATAAATTTCATTTGCCTCCTGGAGGCCAAGCTCATATGTTTCTTTACTCGGAGCCTCGGACATTTAGGCTGGAAAACCAGGTAAGTAAAGGCTAAAGGAATTTCATTCAGTGTATTTATTATTTTTGTGATTTCAAGTTAAAGCTTTCTAGCAAGACCAATTCCTCAATTCCTCGTTTGTTACTATGTACCTCTGAAGTTCTAATTTTATCAATAAAATTAGAACTTCATATAAAGGTAAAGAAATTGTAGACACAATTTCGGAATTAACAATGCCAGCAGATAATCATAATTGATATCAAAAATTAATCATTCGCGGAGCTAATTATACACCTCACGAAACTAATTACATTATAATGAAAATGAAATCACACATCGGAAATTCCCTCATTATCTCCTGAAAAACTGTTTTAAAAGTTATACCAGCTACCAGTAGTGGTGCATGTGATAACGTTGAGATATGAAATTAACATAATACGACATGATAATATAATTGAGGTTAAATTGGATTATTACCTGATTTTAAAATTGTTTAAATTCTGAAGGCCTTGTCTAAATAAAATTGAAATTAAAAATATGTATAAAAGTTTATTCAAAACAAATTTGTATGACTTCATTGGAGCTTTTATTTGACTTAATCAGTTTTGGTTAAACAGCCTCCAGTGTTTACTTTGTTATTCAGTATGTAAAATTTACATCGGATTTAATCGTGATTTTTCTCATTTAAATGTTGGGTAATACCTTAGTGCATACATATTCTACTATGTACATGTAAAGATTTACGACAGGTAACAGAAATTTAGAAAACTGTTCTTACAAAAAATTTGATTGAGCCCAAATCATCAGTTAGTAAAGCCAATAGTTTTCGCAGAACTTGTACTACAATTTGCTGTTGATATCACCAATGATTCAGAAACTTGCAACCTTTTAGTAAGATACTAGCTGAGTGTAACCGGCGTTGAACGTACTTTATGTAAGTGATCGTTGTTTTAATGATGCCTCCCCCACTCAGTATCCAACAGAATATTTATTGTTATTATTCACCTCAGCGACTACGCTTATTTCCCACTTACTCCTTAGTGTGTTAGGGGTGTCTTAATAAACAGTATTTAATGACATCGAGAGTATTATTATAAATCTTAGCCCCTCCGAAAACTATGAATTCCACTCTATTATTTTTACTTTTCAAGGTACTGCCTGCTTTGCTCGATACACTCACGTGTTATTTAAATCGAATGACAGCTCTTTCTACGGCGACATTCTTTATGGTGCCCACTTAAAGATACAAGGTGACGAAATAAAATAGAGCCAGAACCCAATAAATTGTTATAGGCTTCCTTTAAGCATATAAATTAGATTAGCTCAGGTAGAAGGGGTGGGTTTAATCAAAATTATTGGGCGCCACGTGGTTTGAGAGTCCACGAACTCTGATGTTGCAGACTCAAACTCACTTTTCAAAACACTTCAATGATAAATTTAATTTGTAGATTTCCCTAAATGGCACAATAGCGATCAGCGCAAGACAACTAGAAGCGTAATTCAAAATATAGAGCAAAAAAAAAACCTAGCGATTTTCACTTTTATCCCAAAAGAAAACCAAAATAACGAAAACAAATTAAATCAAAATTTAACAAATCACTTATCTTTCTGAAACTTGGCTTCTCCCTATTATCAATTTCCTATCACCTATTATGTCAATTTCCTGGGACATTTCCGATATACTGGGTAATTGTCAATATTTTCCAAAATTATTTTTCAAATTTTTATATTAAAATAATCTCTAGTTTCCGTAGAATATTTTGATCTCTTCGAAAAAATTATTAAACGCCTGGAAGTTATAAAAATCTTGTTTTGATTTCCAAGTTGACATCCGGTATCACGTGTAAACAAAATTATTTATTTTGAAAAAAAAAAAGTAAAAACACTTGTTTATTTAATTATGTTTACTTTTTTCCTTTTAAAACTTTAACCACCCCATCCTTTGGGTTACGGACAGCCCAAATATTACTATTATTTTCGTCGGAAAATAAAGTTTATGTAGAAATTTCGGTTGTTTTGTAGTGAGGTTAACTGTGGTGACTTCCAGGTGTTTTCGCGTGTATGGAGAAAAGCTCAGGACAGGTAAGTAATTTTAAATATACTTATTCTTATCTCTTACTATATAAATTGTGAAAATCGCTGTATTTTTCAATATTTCAGAAACTTCAAACGTGTCTGCGCGGATCTCTTCTGTTTCACAGCATTTTTACAGGTAATGGTAATTTCAATCCATTTACTTAAATTATTTTTGCGCATCTCTGTTCCCTACTATTAATTATATTATTGAATTCATATAACTTTATATATGTATATTCCTAAACTTCATGTAATCCTAATGTTCGTGAATCCTACTAACATCAACTGTTGATTTTAAATTGTATTCCCCTAAGTCTAAATCAATCACTACTCTATTCTAATGACATCTTCACTTTTCAAAATAATTCATTTCCTAGAACCTATACTTTCTTTAAAATTTAAATCTAATTAATTAACTTTATTCTAATTACAATAATATAAAGATAATCCTACTCATCTATTTCAGCATCCAGTCCATCGCATCCGATTAATCCAGTGAATTATAGGTACATTAAATTGATATTTCCTTAATTTCGATCTTACAAATTCCTGTCATTTTAGGTCGGTTTTCATCATTATGCGTCGATTCCCATCATCATATCGGAAGAAGGTAAGTCTTTCAGGAGTTCAGACGTTTCTTTGGAGTAGGAAGCGCCTCGCCTTCATAATGCTTGCTTCCTGGGAGTTGTTCTGTCCACACGAGCATGGCGTCCAATAAAATGATGGCTCATGACCCTCTTCAAAAGGTATGTACTAGCATTTACTTTTATTTGATTTAATCTGAAACTAAAGAAAATTATTTGCAGCATCACATCAACAGTAAGTGACGGAACAGAACATCACACAGGTAAGTTCACATAACTTTTGGTTTCCTTTGAGCCTATTTAATAACCCATCTATTTGCAGGTCGCAGCACAAAAAAAAGAACACATAACAAAATGTTAGAATAAAAGGGAAACAACTATAGAGAAAGAGGCCCCGATGGTCCAGAGGTAGCGTACTAGGACTGTCATCCCGGGGGTGATGGCTTCAAATCCCATCAGAAGCAAGGTCCCACGCTTTTCCAAATGCACATAGAATTCCCACTTTTCAAATAACCCTTATCCCCTCAATTCCGAAAAACCAACCGTAGGTCTACATGCGGCTAGATGGCAGCCCCCTCAGTACAATAGTCTACTTCTAGCTAATCACCAGCAAGCACAGAAAGAAAAACGGACTGACTCAATGGCAAAACAAACCGGCTTACGAAGAAGGATAAGATTTGGAATATGGAATGTAAGAACGCTCAGAGAACCATCAAGACTGGCGCAACTAGAGATCGAAATGAACAACTATAAGCTCGATCTCATAGGACTTAGTGAAGTTAGATGGAGAAACCACGGAGAATTCACCACCCAGAATGGGAATAAGCTAATATACTCAGGCCTTAATACTCACGAGAAAAGAGTTGGAATTCTCATGTCAAGCAACATAGCTCCAAGCCCGCTAGAATGGAAGCCAATCAATGAGAGAATTATAACGGCAAGATTTGCGGCTAAAACCTGAAATATAACCATCATTCAATGTTACGCACCCACGGAAGATGCAGACGAGGAAATCAACAATATATTCTACGACCAAGTAACAGGCCCCATAGCTTCATCACACAGAAGAGATATAATAATTCTACCTGGTGACCTGAACACGAAAATCGGACAAGACAATACATTGCACGAAAACATAATGCGGAAAAATGGCCTGGGCGTCATGTACAACAATAGAGAACGACTAGCAGAACTATGTCATACAAACGAACTAATAATCGGAGGCACAATATTCCCGCAAAAGGACATACACAAATACACCTGGACCTCCCCAGACTCCAGAACAAAGAATCAGATCGATCATATATGCATCAGCAAAAAAGGAGAGAATCTGTCCAAGATGTAAGAGCATTCAGGGGGCAGACATGCACACTCATCACAATCTGGTCATTAGCAAGATATGTGTCAAACCAATCAGGTCCAGAAATAACCAGCGCCAAAGTCATAGAATGAAATTTAATCCGGCAACACCAGAAAAATGCATCCAATTTACAGAGGCAATTAGCCAAAAAACAGGAAATATGAATAGCTGGAATGACATGTACTCAGCCGACAAACAAACAGCCAAGCAAATATTGGGCCCTGTTACAAATAACAGGAAACCGTGGATCTCCTCCTCCACGTGGAACCTAATACAGCAACGGAAAACCCTCCTTATCAGAACACTACAATACGGCAACGCACTCAACAGACAGAACTATGCGGAAGTTGCCAAGAAAGTCAAGAAAGCAGCAAGGAAAGACAAACGAAACTACTACGCCAACATCGCAAGAGACACCGAAAAAGCCGCCTCAAAACATGAAACGAGGGTCGTATTCAATAACATCAAGAAACTAACCAATAACTCCAGTAACACAGAGAAACTTATCAAGGACAAAGAAGGAAACTTGATAACAACAGACGATGAATAACTAAAAAGATGGCACGAGCACTTCAGTGAGGTCAACATTAACACCAACACTAGCATAACAGGGTCAAGGGAGCATGTGTTACGCAATGAAGACAGTATACCAGAGCCAAGCATCATCGAAGTAATAGAGGCAATAAGGAAACTCAAGAATAACAAAGCACCTGGGGAAGATGGACTACAAGCTGAGCTCCTAAAAATCAACCCAGCACAAAGTGCAGAAATCATCACACCTCTACACAGAGAGGCCTGGTCAAGTAACAACATACCAAAGGAATGGAAAAATAACATAATAATAAAATTACCCAAGAAAGGAAATCTACAAGAATGAAGCAACTGGCGAGGCATCACTCTGCTCAGCACAATAAACAAGCTACTAGCGAGCATAATAATGAATAGAATATCAGACAAAATTGAACATAACCTACGTGACAACCAAGCTGGCTTCAGACCAAGCGAATACCCTGTGAATAATCACGGAACAATCTGTAGAATGGCATATGCCGCTTTGTGTGATTTGTGGACTTCCGCAGAACACCATCAATAGGGAAGCTATATGGTCTGCCCTTCGGAAAAGAAATATACAAGAAAAATATATAGATCTCATAAAAGCTCTACACGAAAGCGCGGAGAACGTAGTGCTTCACAATGCCAAATACAGCGAACCCCTAATAATCAACTCAGGAGTCAAACAAGGCTGCCCAATGTCACCCACACTATTCAACATAGTACTTGACGATGTATTAACACTGGCTACCAGAAACTCAGCGATATGAGAGGAGCATTGATAACCTCCATAACACAGCACTGACAGTGGGCCTAGAAATAAACACCAGCAAAACAAAAATCATGAGGATCAATGACACGGACCAGCACCCAATAACAATAGGTAGTACCACAATTGAAGACGTGGACGAATTCACTTACCTAGGTACCACAATCACAACGAACGGAGGCACAGACAAAGATATTCATGGCAGACTGAATAAGGCAAGACAGGCATTCGGCAGGCTGTTCAAAATATGGAAATCCTCACAGATAATACGCAACACCAAAATAAAAATCTTCAACGCCAGCGTCATATCAAGACAAGACAAGCTCTGGAGTACAACCCTCCAAACGGAAGAAGGAAAAGAGGCAGACCCCGACAAACGTGGAAAAGAACGGCCGATGCAGAACTAAGTAGCGCCGGTCTAACATGGGAAGAAGTAACAGCGAGAGCTCAGAACAGACAAGACTGGAGAACATGTACTATATATATACATATACTACTTCCGTTTCCATGGCCAACCTCGTGCCAGTTACACTGCCTTCTCTTAGAACTGTTCGTCACGAACAGTTTTACCACCGCGATATAGAAATATCTTGTACGGTCTTCCTGTCGAACCTCTGTTCCAGTAAACTGTTGCTTGCACCGGCTTTTGTACGTTCTGGCAACTGCTTCTCGGATTTCAACTGTTCTTCCAATCGTCTTTCGGATTTATTTTCTTGTAATAGACAATTAAGGTTTTCTATCTCGAACTCCTTGTTGTTAACCCTCTCTTCACACTTAGCTTTCACATTTTCACATTCTTCTTCTATGTAGTTGACTGTAGCTTAGCTAAAGAACGTAGACGTCTTTAAATTTCTAAAATAATTGAGCAGTCAAAGTTACAGTTTCTATTGTTGGAGCGTAAGAGTTCGTCAATTCCCTTTCGCCGCGAGTCTTGGTACTCACTTGAATACTTGTAAAATGTCCAAGTGTTGTTGAAGAGGCTGATGCTTCTGTGTAGATGATATTAGTTGCCTTTGTCGTGATTATGTAAAAAAAGCCAAGAAGTTGGCGGTCTTGCGAGTGCTGCCTTTGTAAATTACTTAATGAACAACTTCTCGCATTTTGATACGGAAAGGTAATTTTTGATCATCAGGCGCTTACTTCAAGGACCTGCGAAAACTAATGAGATAATGAGTGGTAATCATGGTCCTTTTCCTTGCCAATATCTTCTGCTATTAGAGCAAGTGCTTTTTTTTTCAAAAATTAATAAATTCCCAATGTTCCTTTGTTTTACGTTTTCCTTTCGAATCGCTGTAAGATCATAAATCAATAATTTTTCTCTTAAACTTGTTTCTTTAATGCTTTGTGAAACTTTGACCAATCGGTAAACGGTTTTAAAAAGTTGAACTGACTTTACAAAAAGCGCTAAAAAAACGTAAAATAATTTTTGATTTTATTTCTAATACTACAATTTGAAGTCGATGCAAATTAAACAAACCAAACAACTACAACAAAAGTATTAAATCGTCCTTCCTTAAGATTCCGTGAGCTGAAAAATTCAGGTTGTTTTTATATTATCTTCAATTGTGGTTGGGTAATTGTTTTGTTTGTTTAATTTGCACCGACTTCAAAATGTCGTAATAGAAATAAAACTAAAAATTATTTTATGCTTTTAAGCGCTTTTTGTGAAGTCGGTTCAAAAATTTTACATGTACATATGACTCGAAGGACGCTGCTCACAAAAATAAAAGAGATAGTTCATTTTCAAGCACGGAGGCAGAATTATCCAAGTTTACAACATATTGTAACATAAATGTGGCTCTTGGAGCTCAACGGAT
The DNA here is from genome assembly GCA_964036015.1 of Leptarthrus brevirostris. Classification (NCBI taxonomy): domain Eukaryota; kingdom Metazoa; phylum Arthropoda; class Insecta; order Diptera; family Asilidae; genus Leptarthrus; species Leptarthrus brevirostris. The sequence goes on along the minus strand of OZ038372.1, from coordinate 101,113,268 downwards.
TAATTAAAACGCTTATATACAGTCAGAAATGTTCACAATTTTATTCATTTTACTTAATTAGTCCACTTCACAATTTCCTTTACACGTTTTTTCACAACATAACATTTCACGACTTAACTAACCAGGCTGCTACTAAGCCCTATTTATACTACTATGCTTAATTCTAGAAACTTCTGCCACTTAGTGCTAGATGTATCCGTTACATATTTTCACCTCACATATTCACCATAGGTTCGATTCGTCCTTGACTTTCCTCGTTTGACATTTCCTTCCCCTGATTTCTAGCCCTGGGGCATGCACATTACACGGTTCACTATTTCCCTTTTCGTGACCTACCTCGTACACGTTAAAATATATCGAAATTAGTCACGGTCACCCTTTCATACCCTCACCTTAGAAAATAACATATTCAACACATTAAAAAAAGAATCATCCAAATCGGTTCACACGTTACGAAGTTAGCCTACCCCTCCCCTCACCACCCCATCATAGGGGTTTTATACTCTATACAACCACGCATTACGAAGTTAGGTTTGACCCCTTACCTCCATCCCCAGCCCGCCAAAATTTTTTTTGCGTGGTACCAATCAAGGAGTACACTCTATCTAACAAAGGAAAAATCATCCAAATCGGTCCCCGCGTTACGAGGTTATCCGCGCGCGGATTACATTCAAAATCTTTTCTTTTGTAAAATTCATAAATTGTATAATGAGATAACGATTATTAGTAATTACATATTACAGTGGAAAATGTGTGGTACGTTTTTGAATAATTTCCATCTACAACTCGTATCTCGTCTTGTATACTAATTTTATCAAGATATTTTTGTTCTGAAATTTGGTTCATTGTTCTAACTCCTTTTATTTTCTGCTTTTGAGCTACAATTTTGGCTCATAAACTCTAACAATGATTCTGATTTTGCAATAACAGTGTCAATCTAGGGCAAGAGCAAATATCTGTAAAAAACCGGTTAAATCGCATTATTACATTTTAATTGTCAGTCAAAAAGCCCAACATTGCTTTATAAAACTTATTTTAAAAGATCAAGATACCTGTACTATAAGAATTTTTAGAGAGATTTGGCATCCATTATCTCTATGTCCATCCAAAGGAATTAAGTATTCCAATTGTTTGTGAGGATACCGCTTATTCAATCAAACCGTATCAAAGTGGAATCTTAGAATTAAAGTCAGGTTGTACAGGCGCTACGGGCCAAATAAATTTAGAAACTATAAAAACTTTAAAGGATGTACGACAAACCGTTTACCAATTAAATAAATCATTACTGGATGAAGCCTTTAACGTAACAGCTCTTTAGAGAAGTTTCTAGAAAAAATAGATATTGGTAATGTGAACTTAGATATGTTAAGCGTAAGTTTGAAAAAATTAAAACAAGAACAAGAAAAGAAACAAGAGTACTTCAGTGTAAATTTATTGTAAACTGTAATTCTGAATGTCCTGATGAAAATCTGTAAATACGTTCGTAATTAAAAGCAGAATTAACTATAACTTATCAAGATTTTGTATTCAATTTCTCCTATATATAGTACGTAGGTTGCTAGGGTAGATGCTCCTGTAAATGACCGATTAAGAGTAAACTCGGCCTTTGTGTTTATGTAATCAAAAAGGAAAATATGTTGCAAACTTAAGAAGCACATGTATGTGACGCGGAAAAGGTTTATATTAAATACATATGAAGTGAAAAAGCGATTACTCATAAATGAAGTATTGATTTTTGAAAAATATGAGAAAATGACACTGCACGAGCAAATTACCGGGCTGGTGCAATAACTGACCGGGCTGCTCCATTAAATGACCAATATTATTATATGGGATGTTTTTTTATTTCATAGAATTTAAACGCTTGTGATATAAGATATTTAACCAGTTTTAATAATTTGTAATATCACATTTCTAGTCATGTGCAATATCACATTTTTAATCATATTGCATCGCGTAACTTAGGGCTAGGCGAACTGCTCAACTTTCCACGGCCGTATTCTCGGCAATGACGCATGACGTTGCAAAGATTTCTCTTTTTTAATTCTGATTTTTTCGAGTCTCTCTTGTTCTTTTTGTTCTTTTTCTATCGCTCGCTCTTCTTTTTCCTTTTCTTTTTCGATTTGCTCTTTTTCCTTTCGCTCCTTCAATTTTGATAATCGTTTTTCTTTCTGCTTTTCTTCCTCGGCTTGTTCCTTTTCTTTAATCTCCTCCTATCTTCTGTCTTCTTTTTGGGTTCCTTGATTGATTCGATAAATGGAATATGGAGATGCTCTTTCCATATATTATTTCCAGCACTTGAACTTGTTAGTGTTTTTAAATAATGCCCAGGAATCTGTATAGAAACATTTGGATTTATTTATTAACTAAATACATAGTTCCGCCGACATGTTTTCGCAAACTAGTTACATACATAAGAGGAAACGTTCCATGTTCAATCTCCCTTTGGAACTATTTTGCGCAAGCCTAGTAGGCGGTCATTCATTGGAAAAGTTACCTCACAAGTGCACCAGTATATGACTGACTAGAGCCCACCTACTTAAAAAAACATGCTTACCGTTGTTATTAGAACTTGAAATTAAGACGCCGTGCACTGCTTACTATGACATAGTGGTCCAAGTCTGAATCATTTATACACCTCGCAACATAACGTATCACAATATCATACACATGGACGCAAATCCTCAGACAAAGGAAAGTGGCGTCAGACGCCGGTTTGGCGTCCAAATTATTGAAAGTACGAAATATTTACCCAAGACAGGGGCTTTAAGTTTTGATAATAGACACACACAAACACATGTGCACACATTTCTCAGTGCGTCATTGAGAATTAACTTAATTTTGTGAAAAATTTTGAACAAGTTTTAATGCCAAAAGGGGAAAGCACCTGTTGGGACTACCTGAGGGCTCGTTAATCTAGTAGAGCTTCATACTTAGTGCTGTAGCGCTAATTTTGTAAATTTTTTTTAGTATAAAAGTTTAACCCAGCTATGCTGGAGTCGGCGCGAAGTCGCTAGAGCGGATGCAACATAATAATTTAGAGGCCGAAAATGGCAAAAGTCTAGTGGGGCAGTGTAATATGAGCAATTTACAACAAGATTCAGTAATAAACTTGCACAAGTACAAGCAGCACGAGATGGATTCCGCAAAATCTATACTCAGTTTATCCCAAGCAAGGGAAAGTGCAAAAAAGGGACCACCCCGCTAGCCCTACAGCAGGAGTTGAAGAACTATACACAACAAAAAGACCAGGTTAATGTATCGTCGACACCCAAAATCAATGTAATGCTTCTCTTTTTAGTAAAAATAAAATCAAAATGAGCCAGTGTAATAAGGAGAATATAAGCCCAATGCAACGGGCTGAATTTAACAAAGTGAGTGTTTTGATGAACAACTAGCACAAGAAATCAACATTAGTTAACTGCAAGAAATCCTGGATGATAACGCTGATATGGAGTACGAAACAACATCACTGGAAGGATTTATAACACCGCCAAAAAAACATACGAAGCGAAAGAGCACAGGATCAACACAACAGGAAAACTCCAAGAAGCAGATAATTGTAAATAGGTACGAAGTTTTCAGTAAGCAAGTGGGCGATGACTATAATTTATTAGATAAATATATTGAAAAAGCAAATTTAAATGCAAATTAAAATAATATTATTGAATGCTCTATTAAGATTAATGAGCCCTCAGAGAGCAACTTACCAAATAATGGCAAAAGCCAGAGTAATAATACAAATACTAAAGTAAATAATTCAAAATCAATAGTACAAAATAAAACAAAAACAATCATTGTAAATAAAATGGTTTTTAAAAAAAGTTGAACCGACATCACAAAAAGCGCTTAAAGGCATAAAATAATTTTTGATTTTATATCTATTACGACATTTTGAAGTCGGTGCAAATCAAACAAACCAAACAACTACAACAAAAATATTCAGGTAGTATTATTTATTATTTTCAATTGTGGTTCTGTAGTTGTTTTATTTGTTTAATTTGCACCGACTTCAAAATGTCGTAATAGATATAAAATCAAAAATTATTTTATGCCTTTTAGCGCTTTTTGTGAAGTCGGTTCAACTTTTTTTTAAAAAACTATTTTATTTTTCACTTTTAAGTGTCTTGTACTCTATACAACGAAGAAAGAACCATCCAAATCGGTCCACGCGTTAAAAGTTAGTTTTGACCCCCTACCCCACCCCCATTCCCACTTAACTTTTTTTCTCATGGTATCAATCAACGAACATACTCTACCGAACAGAAAAGGAATCATTGAAATCGGTCCACGCGTTAGGAAGTAACTAACTCTCCCCCACCACTACCATAGGACCAAATTTTTCTCCTACTAGCATTGGGGGATCACACTCTATACAACAGCAAAAGAACCATCCAAATCGGTCCACACGTTACAAAGTTAGGTCCCACCCCCCTTCTCCTAACCCAACCACACCAACAATTTTTTTCTCGTGGTATCAACCAGGAAGCATACTCTACCCAAAGGAAAATGAAATATCCAAATCGGTCCACGCGTTAAGAATTTAGACTACCCCTCCCCCCACCCTAGGCCAAATTTTTTTCCCCTATTAGCAATGGGGGATCATACTCTCTACAACAAAAAAAGAACCATCCAAATCGGACCACGCGTTACAAAGTTAGGTTTCACACCCACCCCCCACCCCCACCCTAACAAAAATTTTTTTGACATGGTACCCAACAAAAAAAGAATCATCAAAATCGGTCAACGCGTTACGAAGTTATGCCCGGTCAGACATAAAAAAAAACATACGCGTCGAACTTAGAACCTCTTTGTTTTTGGGAAGTCGGTTAAAATTAAAGAAAACTTAGTCAGGGTGCAACCCAAAAAATTGAAATATTTACCACCAATCATAGTGTCTGAAAATGATAGTGAATCTCTGAGAAAATATCTAAAGTACGAAATAAAGGCTGATTTCTACTGCCAATAAAATAGTTTTTTAAAAAAAAGTTGAACCGACTTCACAAAAAGCGCTAAAAAGCATAAAATAATTTTTAATTTTATATCTATTACGACATTTTGAAGTCGGTGCAAATTAAACAAACCAACCAACTACAACAAAAATATTAAATCGTCATTTCTTATGATCCCGTAAGCTGAAACGTTCAGGTAGTATTATGTATTATTCCCCCCCCGCCCTACACGGTACCAATCGGTGAACATACTCTACCCAACAAAAAAAGAAATCATCAAAATCGGTCGAAGCGTTACGAAGTTATGCCCGGTCAGATATAAAAAAATAAAAATAAAATAAAAAAAATAAAAAATAAAAATAATCGTCGAAATTAGAACCTCTTCGTTTTTGGGAAGTCGGTTAAAAAGTAGGCAAATATAAAGTTAAAGTTTTTATAAGGGAAGATTATAGGGAGGACAAATACCGACTTCTTGCAATGATAAATTATGGGCATGAAATGGGAAAAAGTCCAATTAATGCATACACGTATACACCCAAGGGGGAGAGAGCAGTAGTTGTTTCGTTAAAAGGTTTAAACCATCCGATACCAACTCATGAGATAGTACAAGACTTACAAGAGCAGAGACCTAATATGGAGGTAATTAACGTAAGCCGATTTGAAACGAAAAGAGCAGAATACAAGACTTAACATTTTTTAGAGTTGTTTTTGAAGCAGATATTATGAACGTTAAATATCTCTGCAACTGTGGTATAAAATGGGAGGGAGTGAAAACCGATGGGCCAGTTAGATGCAAAAGATGTCAAGTTTATGGACATCTTGCAATATAAGAGTGGCTAAATGTGTTAGGTGTGCAGGGGAATGTCTATTAAAAGACGAAGAAAAGTGCAAATGTGCTAATTGTGGAGAAGAAGGGTATCCAACCAGTTATAGGGGATGTCCTTTTTACAAAAGATATATCGAAAAGAAAAAAAGCAACAGATCCCACAACCTAAATGATATTATCCTCAGAAATAGCAGTTCGCGGGTGACCCCGGGGAAGTCCTTCGTGGATAATTTTAGAGAACATTTTCCTCCACTCAATACAGGAACATATCGAAATGTTCCACAAGCTAATTCTAATCCTAACAAAAACAATATATTCCCTCAATATGCTCAAAATGAGCAACAATTTAATGGTCTGGCAGCATTTGCGGAAAATGCTAAAAGACTTCTTATCGACAATATTGATGAGCTTATGGAAGATATTTATAAATTTAATAGAGATTGTAATAATATGCCAGTATGGCAAGCCAAACAACAATGCATTAACTTAATGATGAAATTAACAAATAGTAATGGCAACAAATAAATTAAAGTTCCTCAACTTAAATGTTTGCAGTTTTATTGCACAAAATAGAAGAGCGCTTCTAACTGAATTAGTTAATAATTTAAAAATTTATATTTTCTTTTTGACTGAAACGTACCTAAACCAAATACATAGAGTAATCGTAGATAATAACAATATAATTAGAAACGATAGTGATACTGGAACATTAATAGCGATAAATAGTAAATATAAATATGAAAGAGTTTTTATAGAATCGCAAGTATAAGTAACAGCGACAAAAACTAGAATTTGGAAAAATCATGAAGCAAAATATATATTGCTTGTATGTGTATATATCTCATCTAGATCCTTAACATCAAATTTGATAGCCTAACTATAGATTTTAATGAACCAGAATTCCGATACAATTATAAGAACGTCGAATGGGACAAAGTAAAATCAGACATTGTAGACAAACTTGAATCAATTAACATTGAAAATAATAAAACTTTAGAAAACAATGAAATAGATGAAAAAATATAAATATTCACAGAATGTATTCAGGATGTACATAACAAACATGTCAGAGTTCGGAAAAAATCCCAAAATATATATCTAGCCCTACCAAATGACATTACAGATGATATAAAGGAAAAGCGCAAAGCCAGATAGAAGAGCAAAAGGATACTGAACAGAACCTACAAGTCATCCTGAATACATTGCGTTAATAAATAAAATCAATCAACTAAAAATTATAATCCGAATAAAAATTGATATGCATAATGATAAAACTTTCAGTAAGCAATTAGAGAAAATTAAACTAACGCGTTCGGGGAAATAAATAGAATCACGGGGAGAACAAGGGGTATTACAACAAATAGAATTGTTGTGTGGTAGTTGCGGTGGACATTTTGAACGGCTTTTGTTACTTATCAAGATTAATTGTAATTATTTTTAAATTCAATAAAAAGAACTTTTGAGTTGATTTTTATAATATTCTCCGATAGGATTTCTACGTATAAATTGCTAAATACTTTCCCTACGTGTATATGTTACACCTTTTTGGAAAGGTAATAAGACGGGCAATCCAATTAAAATAAAAAAGAGGTATACGAACTACATAAATTCCGGAGAAAATTTGGGTAGATGAAGAGATAAAAATAAAAGAGTAATGTGCATACCATGAAAAACTGAAACTTATGAATCACCCTGTAACTCCCAAACGGTTGAGAGTTTACCCCCCCCCCCCTGCCATACAATTTTTTATATCTGAAACACCCTGTAGAACAAATGTTTGGTATTTGTGTATATATTTCCATATACATATGTATGTGAGGAAGAGCAGATTTTACCTTTTTCTGGTTGAGATTTTTAAGTGAGACCAACGCTACTTTTTGTCGTTCTTGCAATATTAGGATAAGTTGATTACAATAAAAGTAATGATACAATATCGCGCTTTATTTCAATCATCACAAACTATTCATTAAAAAGCACTGTTTAATTCCTCGAAATAAGTTTACATTGGACTCCCTCCTCGCTCCCGTTTCAGTATATTTGTAATTTTCACAGTAATTTTCGGCGTAATTCCTATACGGGCCCAATCGGTTTTTCTTCTAAACAGTAAAAAGTTCGGTCACCTGGACTCATTCAAGGTATTTGAAATTAACTTTACTAGTACAGCTTGTACAAAAGTATCAAATTTAATTTAATTTGAATTTTTAAATATTTTTAAAATTGTGATGAAACGTAATTTGTAGCAACTGCTATCAAAGTTATAACAAACGTCATCAGGTGCACAAAAATACATAATAGCATGATGACTCGATTCAGGATCAAGGACACTAAACTTCTTACCAACGTACCAGTAGGAGCAGTAGAAAAGAAAGGGTGATGAACATTCAATGATCATTTGTTTCGCTGAATGCTGTGTCAGTCCATTTATTATAATTTATTGGTAGACGAAAAAGAAGGAATCAAGCCCTTCTCCAAGTGAAAGAGCTCCCAACCAACTCTAGGTATGTTGAAGTCACCAAAACGCAATTACTTTTCGAAAGGCATCCGAGAGATCATCAAGGATCATCAAATCGCTTATAATTTTACTAGGGAGTTTAATAGCAATACACGAAACGTCTAATTTTTCGGCGGAGGTGCGTCTACAAGTCTGCATGGAATACCGCGGCGTACAGCGCAGAGATAGATGATATATGTATATAGGGAAGCGTCCTGTATGTTGGGGCACGTTTTGTTTTTCGGTCACAACTTTTCACTGGATAAGTATATCGATGAGTTTGGTATACCGTTGGAAAGCTTAACTTGATAGCTATGTACATAGAGGACACGTTTTAAGACCTTAGAAGAAAATTAAAAAAAAAATCAATTATATGAAAACATTTTTTGGCACGAAAAAATGTGTGGGGACACACCAGCAAAATGAAGCAAAAACACTAAAATTTCTTCATTAATTAAGAATTTTATTAATTTTTTAGTCTTTGTACAAAAAATTGGGGAAATACATCAATTGGAATCAAATTCGGCCTCATTCATGTATTTTCAATGAAACGTTCCATGAACTTTACGAATTCAACTTGCTGCATCCATCCGGATTTATTGACAAATCCACTGGTATCTGAAGCAATTCCCCTCACCATTTTTATCAATTCATTATCAGCAATTTTTTTAATGTCCGGAATTTTTTATCGAGCTTTTCGATGTAGAGAGACAAGCTGGATTTGGAAATGTTTAATGCACGCGCAGTTGATCTTGCGGACCACTTCTAAATTTTCACCGCTTTGATTGCGAGTAACAAGGCATCAAAAACTCTGACCCCATGGTTCGATTTTCGTTTGCGACTCGACATTGTGAAATTTTTAAATTAGTTAGAGTTATGTTTCACTATTTAGGTGAAAAATTCGCTACTGTAAATAAATAATGACAATTTTGATTATTCACAATAATTTAAAATAATACACTGCTTCAGTTTTCTTGCCAATTTTGTTTTTTAAGTTCTCAAAAGCTGACTGAAGCGTGTCGTGGTACCCTTATATATAAAACAAATTGCAGCTGGGGTCATTTAAGAAGTAATTTGCTGTGGCAAATCCGAATCCGAGTTTAGAATTGGACAATAAGGTCAAAATTTTGAGATATTTGAGGTTATGCACTCGAAAAATGTTTTTTTGCTACATTTGAGGTTATGTACAGTATGTGCAACATTTGTTTGGTCTTTTTTTCGGGTTGGGTGCGAAATGTCGCGAATTTTTTGACCGATTTTTAAGATCGATTTGCAAAATGCCGACAAAGTTTTGACCGAATAAAGAAAAAGCAGATTTATTCAAACACCGATTGGTAAATACGAGTAGTCGATTTTTAAAATAGCGTTCAAGAAAAACCCGAGAATGGATAAGTGAATGAAGCTATGAGGCGAGCGGCTCGCCTGATAACTTAATTCACTTATCCATTATTCCATTGTCGGCTTTAGTGATAATTTGATCTTCAAAGTGACCACTTCAAATTTACGGGAGTTCTCTTATCGCTATTATAAAATGGAAATTTTTGTGGTGAAGTTCAACAAAGCTTGGCACAGAAGGCTTAAAGTGTTGGTTGGAGCATCGCACATTGGGTTATATAAATTAATTGAGAAACTAAGTAAAGCATATATTGTAGTAAGAAATCTGGAAATATATTGCCAAAAAAACAAATAATAAATAAAGAAAAAAAATTATTACATATTTAAAATGAAAAAGAAAGCCAATCGAAACTTGAATTCTTATCTAATTTACCTACTCAATTTATATTATCTAAAAAAAATACTAAACTATATCTACATATATGAAAATCTAAAACTGTATGAATTTTTGTTAAACGGAAATTAATAATTATGTTATTATAATGTTTGGAAATTTAATGGATATCTGAAATCAATAAAGAAAATTTGATTTTGAATATGTTAACAAAATTTTACCGAATTCTCGACACATTAATTTGAGCGCGGTCTTTTAGAAAGTCGGTGTTTTTTCATTCGGTCAACAGCGTTTTCGATATTTTCTGAATCGGCGAGTCAAAAAACATCGAAATTTTTCAAATCGAAATTTTTTTTTCGACATTTCGCCCCCATCCCCTTTTTTCTAGTTGCATCATTTAATGCTAATCTTACCATTCAAAATAAGCTATTGAACGATCGCCTACGAGTTTTTCTTGAAAGTTACGAACTTTTTAATATTCATATTTCATATAAATATAATAGATACATATATCTATTTGTATGAAATGTGAACTTCATAACTTAAAATGGTCGTAACTTTGCAAGAAAAAATCGTAGATAACCTCTCAATAGCTTATTTTGAAGAATAAGAGTAGCATTAAACGAGGCAGAAAAAAAGAGCAAACAAATGTTATGCATCCTATAATAACCTTAAAAGTAGAAAAAAAAACATTTTTTCGAGTACATAACCTCAAATATCTCAAAATCGTTACCTGATTGTCCAATTCGAATTCTACTCAGCAAAATAAATATAAAATATTAACTTAATCGGAACTTAAAAAAAACCAAAAACCTGTTTGAATTTTTTTTAAAATTAAATTCATAATTTTGGCTGAGAAAATACAACGATTGAATGTTCTTTCTTTGTAACCACACAAATGATTAGAGCAATTTAATCGATGGTGCTTGGGAAACGCGTTTACGCTTATATTGAAAGTGTCCCCACATGCAGGCTATTCCAACATGCAGGACTCTACCCTATAATTATCGGTTAGGTTGTGCTCGGCGCATAGTGGAAAATGCTTTTGGAATATTGTCTCCTCGTTTTAGAATCCTATTAGGAACTGTAAATCCTTTTCCTGAAAAATAAAATTATATTATTATTCAGTATAATTTCACTAGTACTATTTTATAATTTCAATATCTAATGAGCACCCAAGCTTTTATTTATAGTCATACCAATACAGAAATTTCGTGAAAAAATACGTTAAAGGTATATTATGGTTAAAATAAATTTGTGGCCAAAATGTATGTGCTTATATCCTTTGTAAACCCAAAATTATCAAAGCTATTTCAAACAAAATATTAATGTAAGTGAACATTTATTTTACCCAAAATATTAAAAATGAGGTACTATTTTATTTATTATTTTATGAATATATTATTTTCAGCCTAAATTTATTATAGCAGAAACTTATTTTTTTGTTTTTAGTACATTTTTATATTTTATTGTTAAATAAAAGCTTTTTTAAAAATATTTTTTATTGTGTAATTTAATTTTTACTTGCCAATGAATGTTTCAGATTAATCGGTTCCACCACGTGAAGGTGAAGATTTGCTCCATGTAATAATAATCTTGCATTGTCATATTAACCCTCGTTCACGAGTGCGATTCGTCGCATGTAATTTGATTTTCTGAAGTCAGCAATGCTCCTGATTTGGTGCGATTGTTGTGCGATTGTTAAACATAACCAAACATAATTGGTTTGTTTACCTTTTTGAAAAGTGCTTGTTGAATGAAAAACGGCTTGTATAAATATAATATGTATGTAATATGTTATTATTTTCGTTCGTCAACCTTGTGAACGAGCATACGATGAAAAATAATCGCAGACTGAAACAAAAGTATTCAAAAAGTGAGATGAACGAAAAAATCGCACGGAGTCGCGTCGCGCTTATGAACAAGCCCTTAGACGTCTGCCATATTAGATTTAGAATGCCGTCACTTTACTTATTGTGTTTCGCTCATCAAGCCCTTTCATTTGATACCCATATCATAGGGGTTACTATGGAAATTATAAATCGCCATTTTGTGACGTCCGACATATTGGATTTAAAATAACGTCACTTTAATTATTTTGAGTGTTTTCGATTTTGCCACCGAACCGTAACACCGGGGACAACTGGAGTTACTGTGACCCTGCACCAAAGTGTCATCTGCTTCCAAGTGCGAAACCCTGTGTTCGAGTTTATTAGTGACACCCGCTGTCAAATTGCAATTGAAAATTATGGAGATTAATAAAAAATCAGCAATTTCAGCAATTATATTTAATATAAGTATTGGTTGGTTGGGAAAGAGTAAAGATTTTTCGTTTTTTCTCGTTCTTATTATAACAGGACAGTAAAAATAATTAATTTTTTCCGGTTTTCAACAGATAGAAAAATATACATTTTACTTTTGCCAGAACAGTTTTAATCAAACTGAAAAAATAAAATAATTTCCAAAAATAACTGTTTTGTAATGTGGAAATGGAAAATTTTAAGTTTTAAAAAGTCCGTCGAAAATCGATAGAGAGCTTAATGAGAATCATCTAGATATTCTAGATGTACTTCATTTAATTTTTCGGCTCCAATTTCCTTGGAACATATTTTATTCAAAAATACAAGCTGTTTCCGTTCACGGGCCAAAAAAATTAATTAATGCATTTTAACCCCCATTTATTATGTCGAATTATTTATATTTGTCTCACCGGAACCTGACATGCTTTAGCAAATACAAGGTATTGTTTTATATGTTCGCTATAAGTGTAACGTTCTATTACTAAATTAAAAACAATTTTCCATTTACATGGAATATTATAAAAAATAAACGTTTTCGCGTGCTTGTGAAGGATACGTATATTTTAAGAAAAGAGTAAATTTGCGTACTACGATACTATAATTTAAGGTCATATCATAGAAATAATTTTTGAATGGTTAATTAAACTTAAGAAATTTACTTTAAAATCTCGTTCATAAAACCAGAACTTCAACTAAATATAAAGTTAAGTTTCAAGCAAATAAGCTGAACAAGTACTCAGAGAAATCAACATTATACCCTCTTCAGAAACATTTCACCAAGGTTAAAATCTTTACTAAAAGTGTAGGAATTCACAGCCATGAGAAGAATTTTTTTAACTAAGCATTTGAGGAAAGTGCAGGTTTGTAAAAAATTTTGTCAGTGTATGAATTATTCTTACGGACTGGTTGATTTTACAACGTGCATCACAGTTCACACTGGTACTCAACCTTCTCATTCGAGTGGAGAGATAACACTATTTGTTATGGATGGATGATGCATGGAACCATAAAAGAAATGTGTTTGGCCTCCTTATTCTTCTGCTGCCTGTTGTGTGTTACATGTTACATCCTAAAGTACCCGCAGAAGAGCTCCTGCGATTGCGTTCTCTCCACAAAAGGGGAAATTTAAAGTTACATGTTGTGCATATTAGAGTTCATATTTGCAGGAACATAAACATGTTGTGGATATTTGCAAGACAAGCAACAGCTTGTGGCTTTAGCAATATTATGATTTCTTTAGTAACCTAAAAGGAAAGTTTAGGACTTTCTGCTATTTTACGCAGGTTATTGGCAGATCTATTCATACAAAAGCGAAACGTTTCAAAATAAATATGAATTACTACTGAAAACAGAAAATCTACAAGGTGACAACACATGCTTTTTGTATTTAAACTATTCTTTGTGCCATAGCCAATGTTCCAGCAAACAGCGATGCAATGTGAGCATACGATAGCATTATTTGGAAACCCAAAAGAAAACCACGCCATTAATTTATTATTTTAACGTCTTATGACTAAGCATATTATGTTGGCACTAGAAAGCCTTAGGATTTCCACCCCTCAATTAGTCAGAAATTTATATTATTTTGCTTCTGAGGTTTTAAGTAAAAATGTTTATATACATTTATTTATGCATTATGTTCTTTTTCGTAATGTTTCTAGAAAATTCCTCTCTTATTTGGAAGAGAATCTATGAAATATGTTGACGATGTTCACTCTTGAATATTATAAAGTTCAGCAAGCTCAGCAGCAGATATGTTTAAAGCTTTCTTATGCAACACTCAAAGATAAAGGGTTTCTTATCTTTTCTAAAAAAAATTGAGAATTACAAAAAAAGGCAAGGAGCAATCCAGATTCTTAAAATTGTCAATAAAATCCATATAAACTAATACATTACTAAGATGTAATGGATTAAAGTTGAGATGAAGGCTGAATTTAAGGACATTAAAAATGACCTTGGTTAAAATATTAAACAATATTAAACGACAATTATTCAAACTTCACTGTTAATGTAAAAGCAGTATAAAATAACTGCCAAAAATGTGAATTATTTTATTTCAAAATAAAGAATTATAATAGAAATAAGCAATATTTAAATGTTTAACGCCTCGAAAATTAGTAACTAAATTTTATTACTTAAAACCAAATACATTTTCCAACAAAAAATGTGACTTAGAAGCTTCGCATTTCTTTTGAGTTGATAAGAAAGCAGAAGTTAAAAGGTTCTATCTGCAAAATTTTATCAGCATATTTATGTGTTAAAAAATACTTTTTTAAACATTTCCAAAATAGGTAAATGTAAACAGTAACTATAGTAAAATTGTGATGTTTCATTTTAAATGGAAGTAAAATCCATATTTGTCCGATAAAGAATTCTTTTACGGGGTCGCAAAATTGCGGACATTTCATGGTAAACAGCTAGATTAGAGAGCCTAAGTAAAGCTGCGGGTTTTCTCAATAGACAGACAAGAAATATTCTGCACCATAGACGTTACTTCTTTTCAATTAGTTGACCTTAGGTTACGTTAGATTAGGTTAAAGAGATACCGCTGAACCACCATCAGACAGAGACGGAGTTGGATCAATGCGTTGAGCGGCAAGACCAACATGCCGTGGGTCCCGGGTTCGAGCCCAGATGACCGTGAGCTTTTATTAAGAAATTAAAATAATCCACTCCGTCTCTGGGCTGTTGTCTAGCTCGCAGCAATGCAAACAAGACTGAAGTTTCCTCACTTCCCTTACCCTAATTCCCTTCCGGCCAAAATCAAAAGTGATCAAAGTGACATAGAATTAGCAATTCAATCACTTGATAACAATTATAAACAGGACTCTGAAGGTTTTTCTGCAATACTTTTAAAAAGTTGTATTTCGTCACTTCTTGAACCGCTTCATATTATATTTAACCGTTCTCTTACATCGGGGGGTTTCTTAGATGAATGGAAACCTACCGTTATTAAGCTCATTTTTTTTTAAGAGCGGGGATAAACATTTAGTTAAAAATTATAGAGGTGTTGCAATCATGAATGTAATACCAACAATTTTAGATTACATTATTGCAAATAAACTTTCTTTTATCTGTAAAGAATGTATATGTGCGGAGCAACATGGATTTCAGAAGGGCAAGTCAACAGTAACAAATCTTGCGCTGTTTACAAACTATTGTGTGAATGTTATTGAACAGGGTGACCAAATTGATAATAAATATACGGACTTTTCCAAAGCTTTTGATAGAGTCAATACCGAGATACTGCTAATAAAATTATTAAACTTAGGTTTTCATGGAAAATTTTTAAAGTGGATATCATCCTATTTAAGGGGAAGGAAGCAATTTGTTCGTATATCGAATACAACTTCTAAAATTATCAAAGTATCATCAGGTGTTCCTCAAGGTAGCCACTGCGGACCGATCTTGTTCCTTCTCTTTATAAATGATGTTGTAAAATGTTTTTCAGTTGCTCGCTGCTTAATATTTGCGGATGACCTAAAACTTTTTCATGAAATACGTTCAAATGAATGTTGCCTTTTACTACAAAATGATCTTGATAGTTTAGCTGACTGGTGCGAGTCAAATAATCTTTCCTTGAATAGCTTCAAGTGTTCGGTTTTATCTTTTCATCGTTCTTTAATACCCATCAGTTACGAATACACTGTTAAAGATTGTCCTCTAAACCAGGTAAACAAAGTAGTTGACTTCAGTGTAGTGTTTGATAACAAGTTATCATTTACAGAACATATTGAGTATGCCACATCAAGAGCATTTAAACTCTTAGGCTTTATAAGGAGAAGTAGTGGAGATTTTAAGGATCCATTTACCATGAAGTCGCTCTATGTGTCTATAGTCAGACCAATTTTATAATATGCTTGTGTGGTTTGGAGTCCAGGCTATCAAAATCATATTAACAGGCTTGAATCTGTGCAAAAATCAGTTACACGTTCTTTGTGTTGCAAACGTCAATATTGGAGAGATAATATTCCTTCATATGAATCCCGAAGATTGTTGTTTGGTTTACAAAAATTAAGCTTCAGACGTGATTGCTTTCGATCTATATTTGTTAAAGATATTTTGTGTTATAACATTAATTGTCCAGAGTTACTTAATTTGATCAATATCCATGCGAGTGAGAGAATAATGCGATCAAGAAGTTTGTTATATGCTCCTTTCCATACAACTAATTACGGTCGTCATGAAACCATATCAATGAGTATATTAAAATTTAATGAGTTTAACCGTTTTGTAGATTTTACTCTTCCTAGGAATTTGTACAAAAGTGAATTATTTGCTATTGAATATATTAAATATTGAAATTTATAAATCTGGACATTTAGGAGTTATAAGTTAGTTAATGCAATAGTCTGTAAGATATAGATTCTGTAGACTGAAATAAATAAATAAAAACCATTTTTTTTTTTTTTTTGCGTGAGGGGTGAAAATCTTCCAAAGACACCAGGAGACCCGATTGTCTCTGGTAGTGTGAGATTTTTACTCACTAAAAACACCCCTCTGAGGATTAGCCGAAACAGACCACTTTATCCGGGTCCCTTTTCGTCCCTACCCCCTGTGATCTCAGCGAGAGAGATCTGGGCTAATCCAGTTTTCTTCCCTCACCTCGATTCCTCGGGTCAGCGCAAGCATTTGCTTATAGGACACCTCTGCCATTCTTCCTTCTTCCATCCAGTGGTGTCCCATCAGCTTCCTTCTTCTACTTGCCAGTGCAGGGCACTGGCACACTATGTGTGCCGCCGTCTCCTGCTCCTCCAAGCACAGTCTGCAGATATCATCCTCGAGAATGTTCATCCTCTTTAGATGACACCTGAAGTTACCATGTCCTGTTAGTAGTGCCGTCAGCCATCTCAGGGTCCTACGGTCCATATCCAGGACCTCCCTCTGTTCAGCACTTCTGGTCGCCACAATTGCCATCTTAGCCTGTCTGAGCGAGTCCACGACATTCCACCGTTCCCAGTGCTCCCTCGTGGCCCACTTCCCTAACAGGCCCTCCGCCGTACCCCTGCCAAGCGCAGTGAACGGCTCCGGACCTTGGAAACTCGAGGCAGCCCCTAGCTTAGCCAGTACGTCTGCCTTTTCATTACCTTCGATCCCGACGTGTCCTCGGACCCACGCCAGTGTCAGCTCATTTGCTGAGGCACACGCGTTTAGTTTGCGGACACACTCCAGTGACAGAGCTGTGTTAAACTCTGTACCATCCATACACCCGATCACCGCCTGATTATCGAGTGCCACCACTATCTGCTTATCTCTCACTCGACTCTCTAGTATACGATCAAGTGCATAGATCAGAGCCAGCATCTCTGCCTGAAATACTGAGGTGTATATCCCCAGGCAAAGATGGGTGTTCAGGTTCAGGTCATCACTGAAGATACCTGCGCCCGCTCGCCCATCAATTCTGGATCCATCCGTGAATATTGTAATGTCGGTTATACGGCTTTCAGGGAGGTACCCATCCCGTATAAGCGTTTCGTGGTGTCTATCAATTAACCTTACTTTGCTTATACCATCAACAGGCATTTGTAATTCCGGTATCTCATCTTTGACAAGTTCCAGTATTTTCCTATGCCCTCGGTTATCACGAGATCTGCACCAGTTTGCTCCCCGCTCCATGCGAAGAGCCGCTGAAGCAGCAGTTCTCTTCACATATATATCTAAAGGTAGCAAACCCAGTATCATCTCTAATGCCATTGTCGGCGTTGTTCGAAAGGCCCCTGTTATCGTCACACACGCTAACCTCTGGACCTTGCTCAATTTCCTCTTTACTGTGGGCTTAGAAGCGCTTGGCCACCATACCACAGAGGCATAGGATATAATTGGTCTCACCATCATAGTGTAGATCCAGTATGCGGCCTTTGGCGAGATACCCCACCTCCGTCCACACACCCTCCCACATTGATGTGGAGCCCTGTTCGCTCTTTGGATTTTCTCCTCAACATGTCTTTGCCAGGTGAGTCTTGAATCTAGGAATACCCCCAGATACTTGATCGAGCCCGAGACCGTGAGTTCTTCCCCAAAGAGTTCAATTGGTCTAAAGTCTAGATTCTTCCTTTTCCTAGTGAAAACAATTAGATCAGACTTCTTTGCATTTATGAAGAGTCCCTGTTCCACACACCATTGCTCCACCACCCTCGTGTCTCTTCTTATTGTGTCTGCTACGGCGCGTATGAACTTGCCCCTTGCCATAATCGCTATGTCGTCAGCATACCCAACGTTATGTATGCCTTCCTCCTCAAGTCTGCGAAGTAATGAGTCAACGGTAATGTTCCACAGAATGGGGGATAGTACTCCCCCCTGTGGACAACCTCTGTCCACCCTTCCTCGCAGTCTCGATTCACCTCTCTGGATGTTTACTGCTCTTGTCTTTAACATGTTTCCAATCCATCTCCTAACAGTAGAATTGGTTCCACGTTCAGCGAGAGCATCCTCCAGTCTTCCGAAGTCTATATTGTCAAAGGCTCCTTCAATGTCCATTATTGCGGCCATTGCAATGCCTTTACTATTAATTTCTTCTTCTGCTACTAGCACCAGCTGGTGGAGTGCCGTTTCAGTAGATCTCCCAGGACAATAGGCGTGCTGGTTCCTACTTAGTGGATAACTAGTGAGTGACGTCCCCTCGATGTGGTAAGCCACGGCCACGGGTCTAAAGGACTTCGGCTCAGTATAGTCTTTTCTTCCCGGTTTTGGTAGAAATATGACCTTAGCCTCTCTCCACGAAACCGGGACATATCCTATTGCAAGGCATGTTGTGTATATGCCCTTAAGTATTGGTGCTACAATCTCACTGCCCCACTGAAGCAGGGCTGGGAATATACCATCTAAGCCTGCTGCCTTGAATGGTTCAAACGATCTAATAGATCGTCTTACCGCTTCAAGCGTCACGATCCTTTCCGCCACAGAGCGATCCGAGGCATTGGCTCCCTGCTTCCTCATATGCCACGGCCTATCCGATTTGTAGCTTCCCGGAAAGTGAGTTGTCAGCAGAATTTCGTTCGTTTCGTCCCCGGTCTCTGACATCTTACCCGTTCTGTCCCGAACCAGTCCGAGCCTGGAGACCAGTCCGAGCTGAGACCATATTCTGAAGTCGGCAGACTTCAGATATGTTTCTCGTGCTCGAGCAGAAGTCTCTCCACGATTCTCTCTTCTTCCTACGCAGAGCTTTCTTCAACTCTTTCTTCAAGGATTTGTATCTGCCCCAGGCTTCCCCATCCTGAGTCCTTATGGCTCGATTGAAAGCCTTCCTGCACTCCTTCTTCCGTGCTTCCAGTTCCCTGTCCCACCAAGGGGTTGGGTCCTGGTCCACTACTTCAGTTGGAGTACAGGATTTGCGATACGCCTCCATTACAGCCTTTTGTAGAGTGTACAATTGTCTCTCTACATGCAGTGTGTTTTTGGGTACTCTGGGCGTCCACGCTATCAGTTTTTCCCTTAACACCTCCATATATTTCTGGCTATTGGTGTTTTTAGGTAACCTGATCAGCCTCCTACTCTGCCTCTTGTGTACCCCGTATCGAATGTCAAAGGTTATGGCTCTATGATCTGACAGCGTCATCACATCTGCCACTCTCCAGTTGAGCACCCTATCCAACAACTTAGTATTGCTAAAGGTGACGTCAATAACCTCCTTACGCCTTCCATCCACGAAGGTTGGTTCTGTCCCCCTGTTTAGAATTGCCAAGTTGTTACTTACCACGAATTCTAGCAAATCTTCGCCTCTTTGGTTGTCGTCTGTACTGCCCCACACTGTATTGTGGGCGTTCGCATCGCAACCTAACAGTAGTCCCACATTTCTATCCTTGCAATGTTCCACCAGAGCCTCCACCTCCCTACCCGGAGGTGAAGTCGGCGAATCATATGGTAGATAGCCCGAGGCTACGACCCACGCACCTGCCCCGGACCCCATACGAACCACAGCAAGGTCCGGCGTACTGAGTTGCGGTAGTAAAACCGCCTGAACTCCCCGCCTGACTAGAATGCAGGATCTTGTTCTGCTATCTGAATTTACGCAAAACAGATTAGCAATTCTTTCTGGGAGCCCTTTTATACTTTTCCTAAATAACCAGGGCTCTTGCAGCAGCGCTATGTCCAGCTTCTCTTCCACAAAACACCGACACAGCATACTTGATGCCGCCTTACTGTGATGCAGGTTGAGTTGCCAAACTTTTAGGGTGTTCCCACCCTCCTCCCTCGGTACGGGCCCACCTCCCACCCTACTGGCGTCTCCCCTAATTATTTGGGTTGACTGCCAGTCGCCCTACCGACTGACGGTTTTTCCGTCTGACCTCTGTTGGCCGACTGAAATTTGACGAAGGCCGACTCCAGTCCGCAGTTGAGTTTCCCTCCTGCTTTCCTCATCAGCTCTACGTCTCCAGCCGGACACCATACCGTCAAGGCGGTTCCGCCTTTGGCCGCTTCCCCATACCTCTCTACTCGGGACACTTTCCATTTGGAGGTATCTCCGATGCAGGGGTTCTGTTTCCACAGCCTCTGTATGATGATGTCCTTGTCCTCAGGTTGCCCCGGAACAAAGATCATCACCCTCTTGATGTTTTTCAAAACATCCACCCGTTCCACCTTCAGGTTCATTCCCTCCCATAAGTTGGACATTTCCCTGACGGTTTCACATAGCCATGCCTTGGAGTTCTGGTTTGTACACCTTAGTGTGATTAACCCGTCCTCCAAGGCCACCTTGTACACACCGATATCACCCACCCTGCCAGGACGGGAGTCAATGGCCTTCAACAGGGCTGCCCTAAAGACTTGCAGATGCTTGTCCTCAAGAGCTCCCTCCCTGCCAACGTCGGCGACACCGAGACGAAGATCATTCGCTGCCGCTCCGGAATAGGTTTTTATACCCCCTCCCGGTTTGGCCCTGCCTCCGTCCTGATACACCTTCTTCCTCTCACCCTGGATCGGCGCTCTCTCCTTTGCTCGGGTCGGCTCACACCTTCCCTTGCTGGGATCCGAACTCGTACCAGGCTTGGAGGCAAGTTCCTGATGGGTACCTTCCATCATCTTCCGGGCCCGCCTTTTCGCCTTTGCTCGGATCCGCTTCTGCTTCTCCTTGCTGGGCTCTTGCGAGTTTCCCTCTTCTGACTGTCCCCTGGGGGTAGGATTAGCCGTTGCCGACCTCTCAACTACCTTTATTCCAGAGGCAGCCAAAGATTCACCACCATCCGTGGGGTTACCTGGCCACCCTTCACCTTGGCTTTCACCACGGCTTCGTTTAGCCGGACCCCCCTCATCCGGTGTCGAATCAGTAAGAGCAGATGTTTCCAGTTGGTCAGCCAACTGCCTGACCTCCTGGTCCACACCTGCCCTCTTAGCAGCCTTAGCTGACGCTATCTGCTGCTTCTTTCGCTCCCTCTTTCTCTTCCGCTTCAGATGCTTGCGCATCTCCGCTTCCGAGAATGACGTAGCGTTGCCTTCCTCCGGATTGCCATCCACGTTGTCAACCAATCTATGACCGGCCTCTCCCGTTTCTACCAATCCTTTGGAATGCTCCATCATCTCTGCTGGTTGCTCCAGCCTAGGTGCGCTTGTTTCAGCTGACCTGTAACGGTCTGCCTCCACCTGCACCACCTTACCTTCACAACCGCTCTCCTCTACAACATCATTTTTGTTAGTTTGAAATTCCATTTTTGGACCCACGAATTGGGGGAGAAATATACGGACCGGGAAGGCAGAGATCCCCCCATACCACCCTACTCAACTAAAGGTTACAACAGGGGATTGAGCTGCCCCTGAGGAGGTACCACTAGTGATCCTTTGACCCCGGATCCTGCGAGAGGAACCAATCCGATTTGGGAAATCCCGTCCTCAGATGACTCCTCCCTCAGACTCCCTCAGCATGGCTCCCACAACCTTAGAGTTAGGAGATTTTTTTCAAGAAGTTTACTCCTCCCGTGCTCTGTGTTAGCTTGCATAAATATGCAATTACCAGCGGCGCCACGGGGAGGCCACAGATACACTTCCAATCATAAAGCCAGTTACGCACTAAGGCCCCTGAAATATGATTGGCAGCCGCCAAATAAAAACCATGCTAACGCATCAAAGGGTTATCCCCTAGGATTTGGCCACATCGTATAAAAAAAAATTTGACCTACTTTCACTTAGTACTAGCGTCTCTAGGTTATACATCTTATCCAGAGCTATTCGCTTGATTTATGAGCTATAGCAAGGAATCGGTCTGACAATGGTAGTGTACATCCAATGTACTAATTTGGGTTTGAGTCCCCATCTGCAATATGCTCTTCTATATTTAACTTTCAATTAAGTTTGGACTCTCATATTACACCTTATTATACTAAGCTTCACCAGAAAGAGGTGAGGTCTCCCAGCATTGGGAGACTAAACTCTGATATTTTGCTCCTCCTGGTGAGAAGCACAAGTGCTGTCTTTGACGAGCTAACGCTCAGTCCACTATAAGGAGTCCAATTTTCCAGCTTTTCAAGCGCGTATTCGAGTTTTTCGACAATAATCTGCCGGATATCAATATCGCCAGGTAATCCGCATATACAGAACCCACGAAACCTTCGTTATCTGATTTAACAACCATTTCGGTCATAAGGACTAGCCATAGGAGTGGTAATAGCACCCTCCCCCCTATCCCAGTGGTTTGGTGCGGTCGGTTACACATGAACTACAGAAAACCTGTAATCTCCGACACAACTGCATGCAACGCTGTCTCTACCGACTTCCCTTTGGTATAGGCATTAGGTGTGATGGACCTGCCATACGTCTCATATATGCACGTCAAATAGCTTCTCTAGTAGGATGAGAGACTAATTGGTCTACAATCCCTTTCTTCCACATGGCTCATTTTACCAGCTTTCGGAATGAAGATTACCCTCACTTCCCTCCAAGCTGTGCGTATGTGTCCTAGCCAGAGACAGTTTCTGTATACTGACACCAACCATGTTATTTTATGACTTAGTACCTTTGATGCATGATTGGGCTTATCCCGTCGACCCCCACGTATTTTAGAAGATCTAATGAATTTACTGTCCATATGATGGCTTCTTCAATGACTGTACAGCTTATAAGGCCCCAATCCCTGCCAACTTCAGAGCCTACCGAAAGCATTATTCCATTCTGCGCAACGTCCCCTTTTCCCAGCATGTGAGTATTGAGGAGCGTAACGGCTCCCTTTTTGTGGTGGCCCAGACTCCGTTTTACCTTTTTGTTGAAGACGGATAATTTGATCAGACCCTCCGGAGGCTGGATACCTTAGCATTTATTGCAATAGATCCGAAAAACTTCCTGATGAAGACCATTTTGCTGACCTTATTGGCGTCTTAAAGGGTCTTAAGTTCTCTGGAGCAGCACATTTCTTCCCGACTACGCTTAGCCGCATTAAAAAGAGTCTTCGTATTTGCACCCTAAGCCTTACCAAATCCGTATTACACCATAGTGGCCTGTACTTATTTTGTGTTTCCAATAGGACAGGTTCAACGAATGCTTCATTTAGCACCTTGGTGAAGGATACTCAATATTCCTATTTCTGCAAGGAAAATGGACTTATATAATACAAATCCAAATTCAACATACGCGTGTTTAAAAAAGGATAGTTCGCATGTACACAAAGTACGAAATAAACACATGACTCGAGCAAATTGTCAAAATTTTTTAATAACTTGGAATTGCAAGGGATTCCGAATTAACCGTTCGAACTCGAGCGAAGTAAGAAATATTAAATTATTTCTATTATTTTTCTTTCACAATACTGGAAAGGACAGATTTAAATGAGAGGGGCAAGCTATCTTTCGCGCCTTAGAGAATGACTGCTGCTCGTCTGTGGATCGCAGTATTTTCGACTTTTTTTTGGGAGGAGTCCAGAGATGTTAACAGCCGTCCCACGTAGTGAAGTCGGACTCTCTATAATGCTCACTGTTACGGTACGAAAACTAAAGTAAGTAACTGTAAGTCTAAAGTCGAACAGCATAGGCGAATATAATAACGGACTAAAATTGCTACGGTCTAACTGGTCATTTCAAATATTTCTCTTTAATTTCAGAATTTTCCAACCACTTCACAGCAATTCCTCATCGTAATTAATTAAAATTTTCGCTTTTCTTAAACATGTATTGTGTCCTGTATTTATAACACGTTTTTCCATAGCTTGGTGTGGTTTATTATTCTTTATACATGAGCATAGTCTGAGCAATAACAGCTAATTTGGTAAATTACACGTTTTCCATTTTCCATTTACTAAACATCAAAATCTACCGGCATAATTGCTATATTATAAATATATAGTATATATATACAGGGTGTTTCAGATCTGACGTTCAAAAATGAGTGGAGTGATAGATCTCACCTAGGCAAACGAAACATTTTATGACAGCGAGAGGGGGGGGGGGCAATGTCAACCGTTTGCGAGTTACCGGGTGATTCATAAATTTCAGTTTTTCATGGTATGCACATTACTCTGTTATTTTTACATTTTAACCTACCCACCACAGCGACATAAAACAAACGCTAAACGACTACTATCCCAATGACCTTTCCAAAATTGTCAACTATGTTGATCTTACTTCTACCATTGCAGGTACAGTCACTTTCAAAAGTGAAAAAAATGGTTTGCAATCACCTAAAATTCAGCATTTCCCCTAACTCCTATTTTATTTTTATTGGATTGCCCATCTTATAACCTTACTAAAAAGGTGCAACTTAGCAAGGCACACTGAGCATTAAAAAAACCGCATCCTGCGTAATCCTTGACTGCCTAATTATTTTATTGCACTTTAGGTAGGAAATTCTTTAAATAAACAAAATTTTTAAGATTAAGGGTGGAAAATGTTTGTTTTGGGTTAACAGGTAATTAATTTCAATTATTACTGCAAAAAAGTTATAAAGATGTAATTGTATTTTTGTTTTATTGCCGATATAAGCTTGTGTTAGCCAGGATTTCCACTCTTGTATCCTGGCGTCCTTTTACTCGTACCTGATGGAAATTTTGCTATAAAAAAGGGTCAGTCAGCAAGAATACCTATCACAGTTGAAAAACAAATCAATAAGTATTGGTGTTTTTAAGCAAAAATTATTAAAAAATGGTAGAATTTACATTTGAGGAATACGCGGATATTATTTACATTTATGGTGTAGACGGAAACGAGAGAGTATCAAAGGAGATTACCTAATCGGCGAGCACCCCAAAGAGGGGTATTTACATGGACTTTCCGAAGGTTAAGAGAAACAGGGAGTGTAACTTCCAGAGAGACACGACCCGAATCTTCGGGAACTTCTGCCGACGTCGAGCAGCAAATAATCACCATTGTAAGGCAAAACCCTGAGACGAGCACGAGACGAGTCGCAAGACGATTCAGAGTGTCTTCATCTAAAGTTTAGAGGGTTATTCATCGAGAGGGATTACGTTCATAACAACATCACCCAGTCCAAGGACTATTGGAAGCAGATTAGCTTCTGGAGCGCGACATTGACGGCAGGGCGTTTCTGGGCCGAATTTTCTAAATGGATGAATCTCAATTCACCAGTTATGGTATCACAAACTTCTATAACCTCCATAACTGGTTGAAAATTAAGCCACACAGGGCAAAGATGATCTCATTCCAGCAGAGATTCACTGTCAATGTTTGGGCGGGTATCATCGGCAAACATTTTGTAGGACCATTCATTTTGACAAAAGTGCTCAACAGTCAAATTGATGCGGACCTTTTGGAGAATACACTGCCTGATCCAATAGAGGGCATCTCTGTGCATGATCGAACGGACATGTTTTACCAACACGATGGAGCACCAGCGCATACTGCTAATATTGTGAAGGCAATATTAAGTGAAAAATCTCCTAACCGCTGGATTGGACGAGGTCCACAGATTCCTTGTCCTGCTAGACCTCGAGATCTTACCCCATTTGAATTTTCCTTATGGGGAACAATGAAAGATGGAGTTTATTAAAGCCCTGTTAACAGTAGGGAGGATTTAGTTAGAAGAATTGGGAATGCAGCGACGAAAATATGGGAGAGGCTGGCTGAAATACGCCTTAGACAGGGACCTTAGACATAAGGAGATTGTTGGCATGCAGCCAAACTGGCGGTGGAAATTTTGAACAGCTTTTGTAAGTGTAATAAAAAGGATTTTAGAGTTAATATGTGTTTAGTATTGCCCTCCACCCTACCATACAACTTGTTTATGGCCTAGATGAGATCTATCACCTTACTCATCTTGGTACGTTAGATCTTCAACATCCTGTATATAGTACCAGACAAGCATGAAATATTTGAAATTCGAAAACCTAAAGATGACGGTTGTACTTTGTTAAACGTTCAAATAGATTTTAGTAATAGGAGCCTACCTGTATATAATGTCAATTGACAATATCAAAAGACACTAGTTTAACTGTACACGGTGGCTTTATGTTTTTAACTTTATAAATTAGTACAACAGAATTTTTACCAACACGAGCAGATTTAAAACTCAAAAAATAGGAATAATTACATTACTCATTTATTTCAAATTGGTCACTAATTGGTCAAACGTAAGCATATAAATTGATTTAATAACAAAATTGTTATAATGTGGTACATAGGGTATGATTCCTGTATGTTAATTAATAGAATTTAGATAGCCACGTTTGCTAATAAAATTTTTTAGTTATGTTTTTCATGTTGAGTTAAAAAAGGGGTTTAAATTTGTTCTCTCCTTAACCCATTCTAACAATTTTTTGAAATACGTTTAACAGTAGTATTTTCTTTGACTATGATAGGATATTAAAAAACAAAAGGATAGAGGAACATGCGTAAATATAGAGAAGCCGTTAAGCAAGACGAGTAGAAAAGTTCGCGATCTAGGAAAGCAGAAAGTTCGAAAAACTACTGAAAGCGAAACGTTGTAAAGAAAGAGAAAGAAAGAAAGATTATAGAGAAAAGCAAAAAGTTGAAAAGGTAAGGAAGATGACTTCTCGCCCCCACACTTATGCAAAAGCTGTGAGAAAAGTAGAACGAGTTTTACCGAGTTTCCCAGGGAGAAAAAGAATCGTTGTGTAAACATTTTGCGGATAAATTGCTGACAGACGAACGCAGAATTTGCAAAAAGAAGCCAAGGTATTTGTTTACTTTCATGGTCACCTGGTTTTTTGGCTGAAAAATCAACTTTTTTTCATAATTTTCTTTGCAATTTGTTCGTTATTACGGCGGATTTACGTTAAAATCGCAGAAATTAAAAAAAAAATTATATTTTGTAGGCAGCGTCTATTCGCATCGCCCGTGAAAGAACTTTTACACGGAGTAAACGGGTCCGTGTACACAATGTACACAACACGATTCGAAAATTTTTATTAGACTTTCTGTTAGGAAGGGGTGTATTAATCAGGCTTTTATTTGCTCAAATAACTCCCCCCAACAGGTTTTTATCTATAATAGGCTGTGAAAAACTACAAATAATCGTTCATAATATTTTTTTTTATTCCAGTCAATGGAGCAGCAGGTGGAGGCAGACCATTACAGGCCAGCGTTCCTTAAGAGATGCAAGATTCCAAAAAATTTCAGGAATCTGGAGAGGCCGATTCCAAAGCGGTTGGCAACGTGGTAACCAGTCCGGCGAAAGAAAACGTGAGCTCATACTCGGAGGCTGAGATGCGCGAGCATCTTAAGCGAAACAGAAAAAACGAATTGAAAAAGCAGCAGTTAGTGTCAGCTAAGGCTGCTAAGAAGGCAGGTGGAGACCAGGAGGACAGACAGTTGGCTGACAAACTAGAAACATCTGCCATAACAGACTGTAACACAGGCTAAACGAATTCGAGGTAAAGGCCAAGGTGCAGCGAAGCCAGGTAAATTAACGGATGATGGTCAATCATTGACTGCCTCTGAAACAAAGGAGATTGAGCAGGGCGACTGGCAGTTAACCAAAATAATAAGGGGAGATGCCAATAAGGAGGGAGATTATCCAGAAAGAGAATAAAAGGGCTCCTGCAGAGAATTGCTAATGTGTTTTGTGTACACCCAGGGGAGGAGTTCAGGCCGTATTGCTGCTACAACTCAGTGCGCCAGACCTTGCGGTGGTTAGTATGTGGTACGGAGCAGGGGCGTCGGTCTTAGCCTCCACCTACCTACCATATGATTCACCGGCCTTGCCTTGGTAGGGAGATGGAGGCTCTGGTGAAATACTGCAAGGATAGAAATGAGAGCCTACTATTATATTGTGACGCGAATCTCCACAATACAGTGTGGGTCAGCACAGACGACAATCGGAGAGGCGAAGATTTGCTTGAATTCGCGATGTAAAATAATTAAGTAATTCTAAACAGGGAGAGAGAACCAACCTTCGTGGATGGAAGGCTTAAGGAGGTTGTTGACGTCACCCTTAGCAATATCAAGTTGTTGGATAAAGTGCTCAACTATCAGACCATATAGCCATAACTTTTGAAATTCGATATGCGAAAAACAAGAGGCAGAGTAGGAGGCTGATCAGGTTCCTTAGAACACCAACAGTCAGAAGTAAAAGAAGGTGTTAAGGGAGAAACTGTTGGCATGGACTCCTGTAGTACTCAAAAATACATTGCATGTAGAAAGACAGTTGTACACTCTACAAAAAGCTGTAGAGGTGGAGTATGGAAAATCCTACACTCCAACTGAAGTAGTGGAACAGGAGCCAACCCCTTGGTGGGACAGAGAACTTCAAGCGCGGATAAGGTGCAGGAAGCCTTTCAACCGAGCCAGACGGAGTCAGGATGTAGAAGTCTGGGGCAGGGATGAGACAAATGTAATCCTGTTGGAAACTCACTTTCCGGGAAGCTACAGATCGGACATGCCCTGGCACCTGAGAAAACAAGGGGCGAATGTCAAGGATCGCTCTGACGCGGAAAGGATTTTGTCGATGGAGAGGATTTTGGGTTACCACATCGAAGGAACTGTGCTGGTAAGTTATCCACTAAATAGGAACCAGCACGCTTATTGTCCTGGGAGATCTACCGCAGTAGCAGATACCATAAGGGGAGGTAGGAGCTCTTCATAAATGCAAGGAAGTCCGATCTAGTCGTTTTCACTAGGAAAGGGAAGAATCTAGACTTTAGAATAGGGCCGCATACTGCATTTACATTATGCTGGTGAGTCCCTTTATATCATGCTCCGGTGATCTGGTGGCCAAGTGCTTCGATGCCCACCGTAGAAACACACGAGTAAGGTTCAGAAGCTAGCGTGTGTGGAGATAATCGCGGCCTTTCGAACCACGCCAATATTGGCGTTAGAGATGATACTGGGTTTGCTGCCATTAGATATATTTGTGAAAGGAACTGCTGCATCAGCAGTTCTTCGCATATATCGAGTCGCAAACTAGTACAGGTCTCGTGATAACAATGGACATAGGAAAATAGTGGAACTTCTTAAAAATAAGATAGTCGAATTGGAAATGCCTGTTTTCGGTATAAGCAAAGTAAGGGTAATTGATAGAATCCACGAAACACTTATAAGGGATGGCTCCCTCTCTGAAAACCGTCTAACCGATGTTACAATTTTTACGGATGGATCCAAAATTGGTGGAAGATCAGGCGCAGTGAGGACCTGAATTTGAACACCCATCTAAGTTTGGGGGCGTACAGCTCAGTCTTTCAGGCAGATATGCTGGCTCTGGTCTATGCACTGGATGACTTGTTGGAGAGTCGGGTGAGGGGCAAGAAGATATTGGTGGCACTCGACAATTAGGCGGTGATCAGGTGTATGGACAGTTAAGAGTTCGATACAGCACTGGCCTTGGAGTGTGTACGTAAACTCAACGCGTGTGCCGAGGACACACAGGAATCGAAGGAAATGAGAAAGCAGATTTACTGGCTAAACTGAAGGCTGCTCCGAGTTTCCAAAATCCGGAGCCGTTCACTGCCCTAGGCAGGGGCACGGCAGTGGGACGTCGCGGACTCGTGTAGACAGGCTAAGATGGCGATTGTAGCGACCAGAAGTACAAAGCAGAAAAAATCCCTGGATATGGATCACAGGGCTCTGAGATTGCTGATTGCACTAATGACTGGAAATGGTAACTTCAGGTGCCATCTAAAGAATCTGAACATTCTCGAGGATAATACAGGATGGGAAAAAGATGAGTGGCAGAGGTGTCTTAGAAGCAAATGCTTGCGCTGACCCGGAGATTTGAGGTGAAATCGCAAAGGGTAGGGACGAAAAGGGACCCAGATAAAGTGATCTGTTTCGGATAACCCCCAGAGGCGTGTTTTTAGTGAGTAAAAATCACGCAGTACCAGAGAGAATTAGGTTTCTACTGTTTCTGCTCTTTAAAGTAAATACGACTTTGTCGGCTATGAAAACAAAAAAGTAAAGTAATATAATTTAAGATTAACGAGTTTACAAACAACATTACCTCTATTAGATTACTCAATAGGTATATTAACTTGTTTTCATAATTGTCATCAAATTAACATATCTATATTTTTATCTTACCTATATAAAATCAAAAGAATGGCAGCTCATTTTCGTCTAACTTTACATCTCTGTCAAATAAAAAGACTAAAAGACTATTTTTCTGCAGAAAGACGTACCCTTGAACAGTACAAGGATAAATATTTAAATCTGTCTGTTACTTTCCGAGAGTACTTCAGTCAAACAAAAAGCTTTCCTCTTTATAATATTTATTTTGACTTACTTCTTGTAGTCTTGTTGCAAATAGTTAGTTTGGAACTGTTTTTGGACTATTTCAGTTAAAAATAAGAAGTTAGGTACGATAATTACAATTTAGCAACTGATTAAAGTGTTTAATAAAGGTGTAGGAAACTGAATATAATTTGATCAAATGTATGTATTGCAAACATTGGCATTGGTAAAGTACTCTACTTTGAAAGATCCTAAATAAGGACTAGTCCCTACATTTTATTTGCGGTTTGGAAGACAGTTTAGCTGTGAAAATATTAATGGCGCTCATTCAATTCATGAAAAATTGCTTTATTCTATTACGCCTGATTGCATATTTACGCCCTGCTAACCAAGTTCGACAAACATCTTGAAAAACGAAAAGCTTGCGAAGTTTGGATTATTTTCTAAACATCAAATATTCCTATGGAGAAGGGAAAGAAAAATGATGGTAGGAATGATGAGACAGCAGCAATGTTTTCCTGCGTAGGCGTGACAATTTACAGTATCCATCTTTCAAGAGATGTGGTACATTTAAGAAGTTATCTACTTGGCGGCGTAACTTAAACTCAATGCCACTCTAATTTAGAATCCATTTAGAAATAATTTGAAATTTTATATATTAACAACAACACAACTTCTTTAGATTTTGTCGTTTTCCGTTAGAATAATTACCTAAGGGAGGAACCTGGTTTACAAAGTTGAAAATGTATCTTTCTTTTATTGCATTACTAGCTAATAATGCTGTTGGAAATTGCACAGATAGTATTTTTTGTAAAAAAAAAAGTTGAACCGACTTCACAAAAAGCGCTAAAAAGCATAAAATAATTTTTAATTTTATATCCATTACGACATTTTGAAGTCTGTGCAAATCAAACAAACCAAACAACTACAACAAAAATATTTAATCGTCGTTTCTTATGGATCCCGTAAGCTGAAACGTTCAGGTAGTATTATTTATTATTTTCAATTGTGGTTTTGTAGTTGTTTTATTTGTTTAATTTGCACCGACTTCAAAATGTCGTAATAGATATAAAATTAAAAATTATTTTATGCTTTTTAGCGCTTTTTGTGAAGTCGGTTCAACTTTTTATTAAAAACTATTTTATTTTTCACTTTTTAGTGTCTTCTAGTCTATACAACGAAGAAAGAACCATCCAAATCGGTCCACGCGTTCAAAGTTAGTTTTAACCCCCTACCCCACCCCCATTCCACTAAAAATTTTTTCTTATGAAAAGGAATCATCGAAATCGGTCCACGCGTTACGAAAAAAACATACGCGTCGAACTTAGAACCTCTTTGTTTTTGGGAAATTGGTTAAAAATGGTATCACTTTTCGCTAGTTGTCCCTTTCTGGGTAAGCATCTTTTTTTTCAACATGGTTTTCTTAATTGCCAACGTCGTGTCGCCTATTAAATGCTGGAGTTAGAAATAGATGACAATATTCACAATCATTTTATATCTCTTTCTGGCTAAGCATTTTCCAGATTAGAACAACCTTTCTTTGTAATTTTTATATCAGTAATGCCAATGATTTTTTTCATTTTCCTTACAACAATATAAAAGATTAAAATTAAGTATGTCATTTCAGATATATATATATGGTTATTTTATTCTGCTCGCAGCAGCTGCAAATTCACATTGGAAATTAAAAATGGTTTTCCTCCACTGAAAGTCAAATTGTGCCCATATGAGATAGCTTATAAGTCACTCCATTTTAATACATCAGTGATTTCAGCCAGAATATGTCATCGAAATGTTTCACACACATTTATACGGAGCTGACAGAATAGATTAACTAACAATTTATGATAAGTATGCAATAATTAGCTTTTTTAGGGTGGGGGCGTAATTCAACCAAAAGTATTGAACTAATTAATATCACCGAATGATTTTCTTCAAGTTATGAGGAACTGTCTCATATGAACTAAAAGCATTAATAAAAAAAGTTAATTTTGATCAAATTTGCCTCAATTTTTCAATGAAAATCTGGCCTCTTTCTTTGAAGTCGCGTGACATATCCGTCATAAATTATAAAACTCTTTTAGTTCATCGAAGACAAAAGACAATTACAATTAATGTTGTTTTAATTTTTGTGGCACAGGAGACCTTCTTGATCCTAGTGCCCACCAAATGGGTAATCCCAAATAAGAAAATAATTTTGTTTTTGATTTTTTGGACTATTTTTGCAGAAGGCAGCTTTCCTAAACAAATAAAACAACTACACTACCACAATTGAAAATAATACATAATACTACCTGAACGTTTCAGCTTACGGGATCATAAGAAATGACCATTAAATATTTTTTTTGTGGTTGTTTGGTTTGTTTGATTTGCCCGCGACTTCAAAATGTCGTAAGTGCGGATACCTTTTACTGACCTTTTGCTTGCAATTTATGTACAAACATTTATTTGATGTTTACTGTGAAATTAATGCTGTTTCCAAACTTTTGCATTTCTGTTGACAGTCCTACAGCGCGGTTAGAGATTTATGATCTGGTCAGTGACCTTTGTGTTTGCCTCTAGTTTTTTCTTGTATTGCAGCAGCATGTCTTTCTACAAGGTCTGTTCTACCCAGATTGTAGACAACAAAATTGAATGTGACAGTATTGTGGACATGCTTTCCAATGCTATCTGCTTGAAACGCTCTTGGAATGTTTCTACTGATGGATTTACCACTTGTGGAATGTGTTGCGAGGTTAAGCATTGCCATATTGTGAACTAACCGATAAGTTAGCGAGCAGTCGCTCATCGCGTATAAGGTAAATACTATTTTCAATAATCTTGCTGGCCTCCGCGTTTTGTCGACCGAAGTGACTTCGGTCAGTTCTAAACCGGATGGGCTTCTGTTGCGGCTCTCAGCTCTAACTCGTCAGGTGAGCTTTCTAGGCTGCACGATATTTCTGGTGCTGTGGTCTCCGCCTCTTTTGATGATCTGCCAGATTTGATTACTGATTGTGCACCTTCCGATATCAGATACAGGCCTATAATACCGGTTATTGATTATCTTCGTCGAGGCGTGAAGCAAATCAGTAGCGAGGTTAGATCACTGTCTGTTGCTGCTTCACTGAATGTCTTCCATCATCTCCGGCATGTGTGAACCGGTTTCAATGGATACTGACACCGCTTCCACTCGTGTTAATCCTACCAGCCCTAAACGATTATCTCGACGAAGATACAAGTCTGCGCCATGATACTGATCTCTCGATATTGCATTACTCTACGGCTGATGATACTTCACCGTCCCTTCCGGCGAGCAACCTTAACGGTGCAGAATCTTCTGCTGATGTACTGGGTATCTCAACTGACCTGGTTTCTCAGTCGTCGCACATCGTGGCTATCGCTCTTGACGATCAGGCTAGTTCTTCTGTTCTAACTACTTCTGCTGTTGTACTGAAAGCTGTACTCGACGTTCCTATGACTGCGTATGCCGTTTTTCTAAGGCCGGCAGTGCTTCCTCGAAGTGTGTTTATTTCCAGAATTCACCCCGACACATCTGTGGATGACATCGTGTGTCATACCTTGTTTCACTTGAGGTTACACATGACAGTATTACCTGCAGGCGCATTGATAAATCGCGTAATGGCGCGGGATCCTACTTGGTATCTTTTAAAATTTTCGCTCCCAATGCTTTGCTTCATGCTGTCATTTCCGAGGATATTTGGCCTACTGGTGCCATTGTACGCGAGTTTGTTCCAAGGCATCGCTCTGGCTCTTAGACTGTTTCTAAAAATTCAAACAACTCATGAGCGAGATCCCTTTCTACTACGCAAGCGCAGGTGGGCTTCGCTCCAAGAAAACTAGTCTCTTCAACAATTCAACCAATTTTTGACGTGGTCTGTTTGGCCGAAACCTGACTCTGGGGATTGTTTGCTGATGCAGAACTTTTCGGTCCCGAATGTATGGTTTTTCGACGTGACCGTCATCTTCGAGCGGTGGATGCTCCAGTTGGTGGAGAAGTTTTAGGTGCTATTCGACGTAGTATTCCGTGTTCCATTGTTGAGCACCCGCATTCAGATGATTCGGAGTTTCTGAGCATCATGTTGAACTTGCCTTATAAACGCGTCCTTATTCGGATAGTGTTTTTCACGCTAGGGACATTAATGTGGCAGTGAATACTTTTTATGATAATTTATTTGTTTGTGTTTCGCGAAACGTTCCTAATTCAAAGTCAAATACTTCTGATCTCCCTTGGGATGAACACTCACTAAATCATCTAAAAAATTAAAAAAGTAAGGCTTGGCTTGGCTTGGGCTTCGTGGTTTTTTTCCAGTATTATATACAATTCCTTAGGCGTACCTCAAGTGCACATGCTGCTAACAAACGGTCATTGTCTCACTTGAGTAAATTTCACTTTCACGTCCGAAACCAGGCAAGCAATTATTGATTGTAAGCATTATTTTAGCATTTTTATAAGTAGAATTAAGTAGAGGGGTAAGAACTATAGATTGAGAATTATATATAAATCGAGGTAAACTATCAATAAACCACCTGCGAGTCAATCGACAAGTCTTTCATTACCCACTCCGGGTAGAAGTCGGCACTATTTGCCTTAAAAATAAACTTTGGCAATTTTGCCAGATCATTGTGCAAACATTAACAGTTGCTGCCACACATATACACTTCAGAATTTTTGCCAGTTATTTCGTGCAAATATAGGCAATCATTGCCGCATGATTGGTTACGTAATAAAAGAATAATAAAACATTACAGTTTGTTTCTAAGGTTAATTAGACGCCGGGTTTCGTTAAAGGGTGGGTTAAGGTGTTGGATGACCCTTATATTACACGGCTCTTTTATTGTTCGTTCGGTCGTCCAAATCTTGAGTACGCTTGCTGCGTTTGGTTATAATTTTTAACCGACTTCCCAAAAACAAATCGACGTGTATTTTATTTTAACTTTTTTTTATTTATATTTTTTTATGTCTGACCGGGCATAACTTCGTAACGCGTCGACCGATTTTGATCATTCTCAAAAAATTTTTTGGTAGGGTGGGAGTGGAACCTAACTTTGTAACGCGTGGTCCGCGTGACGATTAAATATTTTTGTTGTAGTTGTTTGTTTTGTTTGATTTGCACCGACTTCAAAATGTCGTAATAGATATAAAATGAAAAATTATTTTATCCTTTGTAGCACTTTTTGTGAAGTCGGTTCAACTTTTTTTTTAAAACCTATTTTATACAATGTTCACGTTGATCGCGTTGAGGTAGTCCAGCGTATTTTTGTTAGGTTTGCTCTTCGTAGGCTTCCTTGGATGAATCCATTGCTCAGTCTTTTAAAAGTATATTCTCTCGAAGCTCGACGGAGTAAATTTTAACCTGTTTTGGCTTTGAATTGCCTTCATGGTACTATTGATTCAGTTTTCCTGTTATCTCAGTTCCACCTCGCTTCTTGAGAAATCTATATTTTTTTTAAATACCTAAACACTTAATTATGGTTTATACGAGCCTATCACATCAATGGGTCATATGCAAAAAGATGAGCAATGACTCTGAGCTCAACTTTTGGAGCAATTGCTTAGGGTGGTATACACAAAACATAGTTTGCTCATGGGAAAAATTTCAATGCTTCAGATGAATCTCAATAGCTGAGCTAGATCTAAAATCAGAAGCTTCAATTGAGCAAAATCTCACAGTCGTATGCTTAATGTTAAGCTAGCCCTAGCACTAGTGAAGATGAGACTTATCTCACAAAAGTTGAGGCAGGTTTTTCATGTTCTCAGTTTTTAAAACGCGTTCGACATGGCAGAGATTTGATCAGTTTCAGTTACCCGGAATATACAACAGAGAAGACTGTGCATCGGAAGTAGTTGTAAATTGCTTTATCGGTTCGACGAAGATTATATAGGATGGTTAACAAACAATTTTCTCGGACAAGATGAAGAAACGCGATGTGGAATATGGAAAAAATTAGGATATATTTGCGATTTGTTGGAGATCCAGGTTTCCAGAGTGGATTGCGGAGAATATAGGTATACACTAATCCACAATTTCAAGGGTTATTTCAGAAGTCTCAGCAAAAATTATAAACCACTCTACTGAATGGATAAGATTTCCTAAATTGGCTGAAAAAATGCAATTAGCCAAATGAAAATGGCAAGCCAAGTATAAATATCCCTTTGCAACTGGAGCAATTGATTGCACGCATATTCGAATAAAGAAACCTTCAACGCAAAGTGACGAGTATATTAATCGAAAAGGATACCATTCCATAAATGTTCAAGCAACATGTGACGAAAAGGACGTGTTTACGGGTGTTGATATTTCTTGGCCGGGTTCCATTCACGATTCCCGAATATTTAAAAACAGTGAAGTATATAATATTGTTACGATTCCTGAAATCAAATGAACTAACAACAACAAATCTAATTACCTGAGTTGAGACGCAAACCAGGATCAATGTCCCAAGTCGAACGCTGTCTGTTAAAATATCTCCGGCGATGACGTACAGAGGGCTTCTCCTGCAAAAAGCAACAATTAGGAAAGAAAAGGTCAACAACCTAAAAATGTACCCACCCACGAACGGACATCCATTGACGTCATACAAGGTCAGCGGTCCTATAAATTCTGGTCCGTAACAGCTGTTCATCCTCTTTTGGTTTTCATCTGGTTCAGCAGCAGCAGCAATAATTTAGAAATCTAAAAAGATAAAAAGTTTTATTGTCAAGTGAATTAAAGTAAATTGAATTTAGCAGTGAGTTGTTAGTTTTATTTTAAACCGAAGTAAAAGTGTGAAATTCAGCAACGGACACAAAACCGGGCGCAGGAAAATTTTGCCGGTAAGTGCCACTTTCATTTCTTTACGTGAGTTATAAACTAATTTATAAGAAAATACCACTGTGTCTAAGCGAATTTCAAACCGATCACAACTCACGATAGCAGCAGGTTTATTAAAAGACGGTTGGTGTGAAAAGAAACAAGTAGTATAAATATGGGGTTTCTGGCGCAATGTGCAATGTGCAGGTCAAAGGTCAAGGTTGCTGATTGGGTTTTCGGTCTTGGAGGCTACAATTGAGAGATAAGGAAAAGAGATAAGGATTTTCGGTCTTATAGGCTACAATTGAGAGATAAGGAAGAGAGATAAGGATTGTCGGCCATCTTGGATTTTGGGTTTTCGGTCTTATTGGCTACAATTGAGAGATAAGGATTGTCGGCCATCTTGGATCTTGGGTTTTCGGTCTTATAGGCTACAATTGAGAGATAAGGAAGAGAGATAAGGATTGTCGGCCATCTTGGATTTTCGGTTTTTGGTCTTGGAGGCTACAATTGGTCTTCTTCTTCTTTGGTTTGCATCTGGACTTAGATCTAAACCTTGGATCTGAACCTAGATTGTTTAGTAAGATAAGGCACCTGTCGGCCATCTTGGATATTGGGTATTCAGTCTTGGAGGCTACAATTGATGTTGAAGATAAGAGTTTGTTGTTTTGAGTCTTTAATTACGAAGTACAGCTTTATCAGCTAAATGAAATAACATGATGCGAATTTAGTTGGAAAAACAGAATATTGCGTAATAAAAGATTTCACCACTTTGAGTAAATAGATGAAGATTATTTTTTAATTTCTTTTGCAAATTCTTATTTCTATGATATCATTTGTTTTCAAGCAAGTTTTAACATGTTTTTCTGGT
Organism: Leptarthrus brevirostris; assembly: GCA_964036015.1. Lineage (NCBI taxonomy): Eukaryota > Metazoa > Arthropoda > Insecta > Diptera > Asilidae > Leptarthrus > Leptarthrus brevirostris. The sequence continues at coordinate 101,074,754 of OZ038372.1, read as the reverse complement.
CGAGCTGTGATTGATAAGCGAGCTGGTGACTGCATAGAAATTAATAATTTGGCGACAATGTTAAGGTCGTTGGGTGATAAGGTTTTGTAGATGAATCTGACCTCGTGCTGAAAATAAGAGTTTGTTGTCTTGAGTTTTTAATTACGAAGTACCCCTTTATCAGCTATGATGCGACTTTAATTGGAAGCAGAACCTCAAACTTTAAAAGATTATCATGCAATTTCTTTTCCAGATCTAAATATAACCATTAATTCGAGGTTATATTATTAAATAATTTCGTGTTTTATGCAACTAGCAAGTAAGTCATTCCACCGATTACGTCATCTGGACCTTGACTACTAGTTAATATAACACCATTGAGGAATAGTTAAAGGAATTTCTGTAATTAGGGAAAAAAATCTGATGTTTAAAAATAACATGCATCGCTTTGCATAAATCCGTTAATAAGTAATAAACGTCTAGTCAAGATAGCTAGAATGGTTTCTTTCGGTACTTTGGAGAGGTTTATCATGTGAAGAACTTGCAAAGAAAATAAATATCTTTCCATAGCCTTAAACTTCGTTTCTTTATGATTCAGCCGTGATAATCTTAATAAGGGAAACCATTGATTCGTAACTATGCTTTAAATTTATATCAAACTAGCAGCTACCAAACCCATATAACAACCTTGAACTGCAGAAGAAATGAACAAGATCATTGGCGTTGTTGTAACACTTTCTAAAAATTGCCTCAAAACTGTGAATTTAGACTAGAACAAACAAAATCGAAGTAGCTGAAATGTCTTCTTTCAATACTTTAACGAGATTTATCATGTGAAGAACATAAGAAAATAAATTTTTTATATGCTTCATGTAACAATAGACTCAAATTGTGATTTCACAGAGTTCAGTTTACTTTGAGTTTGTCATCTAATTTTGGCAAATGTCAGCTTCCGGGTTTGTTGCCGTTGCAGCACTTTATAAAAATAGACTCAAAAACTTTGAATTGGGCCGATAGAACAAACAAAATCGAGGTAGCTCGAATGGCTTTCTTTTGGTAATTTAGAGAGATTTATCATGTCAAGAACTTAAGAAAATAAAACTCTTTTCATAGCTTTAAACTTGGTTTCTTCTTTTTTCAGTCGTAATAATCTTAATAAGGAAACCATATTTTTCCTGAATCGTAATTATGGTTTAAATTTATACCAAACGGACAGCTAACAACCCTATATGACATTTAAAATTTAATTTTTGTATGCGTCATGCAACAATAGACCCAAATTGTGATCTCACCAAGTCAAACAAACGAAAAACTACTATCCCAATGATCTTTCAAAATTTATAGAGAAATACAGCTGAACCAATGAAAGAAATTTAAAGCACATTAAACAGGGTTTTAATAATCGTATTGAAAGCTTTCTATTTAAAAATGATGATGAAGGAATATTGGATCCAAAACAATTTTTCTACAAAATAAAACCTCGAGTTATAAAAATTCTTGAAGCAAGTTTACAGAAAATCCTCTGAATTAGGCTCAAGGAAATTGATATGTTACTTAGAAGATACATTTCATTATATAATCCATTATAGAAATCTCCAAAAAGTAGTTTAAAGTATGAATTGAAGTTTTCATACATTCATAGAGCTCTTTGATTCAGACAATGGAATTGATTAAAACTCATACATTCATAGAGCTCTTTGAATCAGACAATGGAATTGATTAAAACAATATATTGATCTTAGTACTTTGCATAGATCAAAAGCTGTTAACACTTTCTGATCTTAAGCTCTTAGATGGAATTTGTATTTATCACGAGGAATGACACTAATTTTGTGATCTTAAGTATATTCAAATGTTCAACAGATGCTTACTATTGTCAAGACTTATTCTAATATCACCATTAAATCTTTTGGTTGAAGCACAGTTCGGTTTACTAAAATTATCACAGTTTAAAAAATTATTAAATTTATTTTTGGTTTGTCTTTTACTTTGTTTGCATTTTAGATTCATATAGATTAGATTTCTCAAGTATAGAAAAATTAGCGAATAATTCATCTGATGAAAACTTAATATTAAACAGATCCTTTTATAAAAATGACGATTTATTATATAGATTCAGGATAATTTTGGGGTGCTATGCTTAAGTATTGAAAGATTGAATTACAATAATTATTATCTGACGTTAATGTGTATAACTTTATATGTTCTCGCAGGCATTCTACTGCTAATAATAAGTGTTTGGAAAATGTTATCCCATCACAAAGCTCAACATATTTAATTTACTTCGACTGCAATAATTTATATGGGTGAGACATGTCTGAATTCTTATCATATGAGGAATTTCAATGGGATAGAAAATACGGATATCAATATAATGATCATTCTTCAAAGTTCAGAAATTGAATATATATATTTGTAGTAGATTTAACTTATCTAGAATCACTTCATGACTTACACAATGATCTACCATTTTGCGCAAATAATATAAAAATCCTCTGAATTAGGCTCAAGAAAATTGATATGTGACTTAGAAGATACATTTCATTACATAATCCATTATAGAAATCTCCAAAAAGTAGTTTAAAGTATGAATTGAAGTTTTCATGTATTCATAGAGCTCTTTGATTCAGACAATGGAATTGATTAAAACAATATATTGATCTTAGTACTTTGCATAGATCAAAAGCTGTTAACACTTTCTGATCTTAAGCTCTTATGATGGAATTTGTATTTATCACGATGAATGACACAAATTTTGGGTTCTTAAGTATATTCAAATGTTCAACAGATGCTTACTATTGGCAAGACTTATTCTAATATCATCATTAAATCTTTCGGTTGGAGCAAAGTTCGGTTTACTAAAATTATCACAGTTTAAAAAATTATTAACTTTATTTTTGGTTTGTCTTTTACTTTGTTTGCATTAGCAAGTATAAACATGTATTTGAAAAAGGGTATACCCCAAACAAAATGTGATTACAAAATATCAAATTTCTTCGAAATAAAAACACTCGTAATTCACTCAATCAATTTTTATTTAAAATCGGTAGAGTTCTATTAAATCTTCCTGACATATCATTATTTTATATAATTAATTTACATATTTCTAAATCCTGGTATTTCGTCCATTTTGTTTTCGATAAATTTTAAATTGCAATCTTCCTCCATCTCATACACAGTGTTGTTGATCTCCACTGTTTGAAACTCTGACTGCGGTTCCACTGATTGATGATTTTCGAAAATGAATTTTACAAAGCATATTGTCAATACAAGAACATCTTTTTGTCTCTGAAATTCCTCCATTTTCTGAATTATAGGCTGTGTTACTTTATTTAGATATTCCTGTTTAATATCACCATCCTTAAGATTTGTATTAAGTTCGATGTTTTCAAATTTGTATTCATTACATCGATTGATGTATTTGAATCGTGTTATAACCCGAACAGGTTCATATGCACCATTTTTTAGATATTTTTGAATGTGTTCTTGAAATTTGTTTAAGTAATGTTCTTCCAGTAAATACTTCAGCGCATTTATTCCGAAAGCCAGTTGATTATGCACCGCTAATATCATTTCATCCCATACTGGGGTGAATTGTATCTTAAAAGTATATTGTTCGCGAGGAGTCTTTACGATAGATTTTCCTTCCATTTTATTTCTGTAATAACATTTTTTTATTTACTACGCATATATTAATTACTCTGCAACATACCTGATCTTCCTTCCTTTCCTGAATCTGGTCTATCTAAATATTTGCCCCAGCTTTTATAGCAAGTATTTTACCCCCCACTGGAAATTTTTAAAACTTGAACTGCTTAAAATTAAATTAAATTGAAGATTTCATTAACGTTATTCCCTTAAATAAAGTGTTATATATCAATGTCAAAGGCAATTTTTTCATCTGAGAATAAAACGATTGAATTACAATGTTTAGATTTCATTCGCTGCGAGTTTAGATACTCTAAAAAACAAAACAAAAATCTGAATGATGAAGACTTTAGAATAATCCATAATGAATTTAATAAGGAGAAAGGGGGGTTTTCATATGATTACTTAAATTCTTTTGATAAATTTAAAATGAAGCATGTGTGCCCCTCAGGATTTTTTAATAAACTTAGCAATAAGAAGAAGAATATCAGCATGTCGTTAATGTATGGAACAAATTTAATTCTACATAAATATCTATGAGTTTAACCCGAATCATTATTACACAACACCAGGATTGTCATGGGATGCTATGTTAAAACACATCCAAATTAAATTAGAATTATAGAAATGTATTATATAATTTCATGAAAAGCGGTATTCGGGGAGGTTTAACACAATGTTCCTTACGATATTCTCTATCTAATGAAAGATTTTGATTTTTTTAAAAGGGTTAAAATATTTGGTTTAGATTGATGTTATTAATTCATATAGATGAGTTATTTCGGAGTCACTTCCATATGCAGATTTTGTTTGGATAGATAATTGTGATATTGAAGATTAGGATTGAGAAATTGTCCAAATATCTTTTAACGTGTTCTCAATAATATAAATTCAATATTTTTTTTATTTCCAAGCATGTTTTAACATGGAGAAGGGATATTAAGATAGCTACAGAATGGGAAAGTTGAGGTAACCATTTAGGTCTTCGTGTTTTAATTGCAAAACCCAATTTTCATAGTACTGCGCAATTTACAATAAATATGGCTGCAGTAGAATTAAACAAAATAAAAGTGACGTATAACAAACCAGTTTATTTAGGGTTTATAGTTTTTGAAATATCAAAATTAAATTAGAATTTATAGGTTTAAAGTCTAACATCGTCCGGGCTATCCCAATCCTCCTCTAAATGATTAGCAGCATCAAGCCGGGTCCTCATCTCGAGGGCCAGCGCTTCGACGCTGAAAACTGATATAACACACCTCCTTCCGCTAACTGAGTGATTAATCTATAAAGAAGAAAATAATAAAAATAACATGTAAAATAATTTTAAAAACTAACCGTTCGCAACCCCGTCAAATTCTCCGAATATGGAGTGGCCACTTCGCACCACTCAGACTCCCATCCTAACCTATAAACCAGGTTTATCGGGGTTAGCGGAGAATTTACCAGCTCCTGCAGCCGCTCATGAGGATCCTCGTAATCCTCTGGGATATTCAACACCTTAAGAACTTCTTCTATAATTCTCTCCATTTTGGTGAATGTTAAAACTCATAAGTGATTCATTGCTTAAATAGTATCCGCTTATCTCTATTCATTTTTCATATTTTTTTGCTCGCCTATAAAACTTATTTGTTGATTAACCATGAAACTCTCATTAAACTTATTTTTTAATCATTCCATAAAACTTCCTTCAAATTTAATTAAATGACCTCCGCTTATCTTTATAGAATTCTAAATTTAAATTTAAATTCTTTACATATGATTTGAAAGGAATTGTGGTGACCAAAAAATATGAAAAATGCTTATCGATAGTTAGCTGCTACTGAAATTATATAGAGATAAGCGGGGAATCGTTTAATTAAATTTGAAGGAAGTTTTATGGAATGATTAAAAAATAAGTTTTATGAGAGTTTCATGGGTAATCAACAAATAAGTTTTATAGATGAGAAAAAAAATGTGAAAAATGAATAGAGATAAGCGTTTCCACCAAAGTGTTGGTATTAGCTATTAAATCATTATTCATCCCATGCTTATCGATAGTTAGCTGCTACCGAAATTATATAGAGATAAGCAGGGGATCGTTTAATTAAATTTGAAGGAAGTTTTATGGAATGATCAAAAAATAAGTTTTATGAGAGGTTCATGGGTAATCAACAAATAAGTTTTATAGATGATAAAAAAAAAGTGAAAAATGAATAGAGATAAGCGGTTCCACCAAAGTGTTGGTATTAGCTATTAAATCATTGTTCATCCCTTTTCTTTTATAGTATTATGAAGACATCAAGTCCTTTTCCGTAGCACCCCTTACACATTGCGCTATCGCTACATCATTTTTGTTTGCTTTTTATATCTCAGAATAGTCGAATATAATTCACTTTTCAACGCCTAAAAAACCCGACAATTGACAGCAAAATTCAAAGATTGAAATTGAGAAAGATTATTTCCTTATTAACGAAAAATTTTATAATATAACGATAGGTCTATGTTAATTGCTTTTTATGAAACAACCTGTAAATCTTTGTACAGCAAATATGACTTAAAAGATAATACAGAACTGATGGTTAAATAAAAGGTACTAGAGCTTCAAAGTATGCATAAATTATAAGTTAACTGATTTATCATGACGGCAAGAGCGGATGGTCAAATACCTGATTCTCATTTATTAGGTCGAAGAACAACTTTTATCAGCTCTATGAATAGCTATATCAGGTCTATAAACAGCTATATCAGGTCTACTATCAGCTTTAGCAGGTATATGAACAACTATATCAGGTCTATGAACAGTTATATCAGGTCTACTATCAGCTTTAACAGGTTTATTACCAGCTTTAGCAGGTCTATGAACAGCTATATCAGGTCTACTACCAGCTTTAACAGATCTATTACCAGCTTTAGCAGGTCTATGAACAGCTATATCAGGTCTATTACCAGCTTTAACAGATCTATTACCAGCTTTAGCTGATTTGTTTTACTAGATCTTCTAAATTTATAGCGAAATGTATGTATCGATACCTTTTCGATAACGTCCTTTCTTCAACAAACTATCTTTATCGATTACTAAATAGCCATAATTGTCTTTCCAGCAAACACTGCAAATTATGTTGCTTATCAACTAAATGAAAACAGTTAGACAAAGCCGGCTCCCTGGAGACACGGGATATAAAAATTAATTAAATTGTTTTAATTAAAAGTCATGGGAATCATAATATGATTAGTCGCGATTTTGTTTTTCTTACATGCTATCTGTTATTGTCAGAAATCGACCTATTACTTTATCTCCTAGCGAAGTTAGGATCCACTAATTGCATACACCAAGTACATTCAGGGTATAAAATTGAAATCAAAAAATGAAATGTAGAAGAAATCGGCTCATCAGATATCAAATGTAATATTAGACTCCTGTTACCATCTACTAGAGTCATGCATGTCTCTAAAATATCATTTGGATCCATATAGAGAATTGGGAGAGGTGAAGTTAAAATAAACATATATTTAATAGAACTTTTTTCCATTTATTTACAAATTTAAGTAATATCCATTACTAGATGTTATTTTTGTAAATATTAAATTAAAATAGTTCCCATTTGCTAGTTTCCTAACAACATAGAAGCCTCCATCGTTAAGTTTCTCGATTGTGCGGTGAGTAATTTTAGCGCTGTATCTCGGCGGCAGAAAAACTTGGTAATTCTCTAGTTCTAAAAGGATCCTGGGCCCATACTTCGTTGTTACATTGCTGCATCCTATGATTTTATACTCTAACAACTCTTCCATGTCTTTAACTGCAATCGTAGGTTTAAAATTTGCAGAGTTCAGTTCTTCGAGCACTTCAAAGTCTTCGATGACTGCTTCATTGATTATTGGTAGCTGAGGCATGTTAGATTATTTTAATTTCACTAGGAACACGAATTTCATGTATTTTCAGTTTCACTGATTGACTTTACATTGAAAACTAAAAATTTAACTAAAAATACTTGGCTTTTATACTCGAACTGATATTTAATCAAAGATAAGACCCTAACAAACAAAATTCTTATAACCGCAATTTCCTTTTAAATGTAAGCTGTTTGACATGTTAAAACATGCTTGGAAATAAAAAAAATATTGAATTTATATTATTGAGAACACGTTAAAAGATATTTGGACAATTTCTCAATCCTAATCTTCAATATCACAATTATCTATCCAAACAAAATCTGCATATGGAAGTGACTCCGAAATAACTCATCTATATGAATTAATAACATCAATCTAAACCAAATATTTTAACCCTTTTAAAAAAATCAAAATCTTTCATTAGATAGAGAATATCGTAAGGAACATTGTGTTAAACCTCCCCGAATACCGCTTTTCATGAAATTATATAATACATTTCTATAATTCTAATTTAATTTGGATGTGTTTTAACATAGCATCCCATGACAATCCTGGTGTTGTGTAATAATGATTCGGGTTAAACTCATAGATATTTATGTAGAATTAAATTTGTTCCATACATTAACGACATGCTGATATTCTTCTTCTTATTGCTAAGTTTATTAAAAAATCCTGAGGGGCACACATGCTTCATTTTAAATTTATCAAAAGAATTTAAGTAATCATATGAAAACCCCCCTTTCTCCTTATTAAATTCATTATGGATTATTCTAAAGTCTTCATCATTCAGATTTTTGTTTTGTTTTTTAGAGTATCTAAACTCGCAGCGAATGAAATCTAAACATTGTAATTCAATCGTTTTATTCTCAGATGAAAAAATTGCCTTTGACATTGATATATAACACTTTATTTAAGGGAATAACGTTAATGAAATCTTCAATTTAATTTAATTTTAAGCAGTTCAAGTTTTAAAAATTTCCAGTGGGGGGTAAAATACTTGCTATAAAAGCTGGGGCAAATATTTAGATAGACCAGATTCAGGAAAGGAAGGAAGATCAGGTATGTCGCAGAGTAATTAATATATGCGTAGTAAATAAAAAAATGTTATTACAGAAATAAAATGGAAGGAAAATCTATCGTAAAGACTCCTCGCGAACAATATACTTTTAAGATACAATTCACCCCAGTATGGGATGAAATGATATTAGCGGTGCATAATCAACTGGCTTTCGGAATAAATGCGCTGAAGTATTTACTGGAAGAACATTACTTAAACAAATTTCAAGAACACATTCAAAAATATCTAAAAAATGGTGCATATGAACCTGTTCGGGTTATAACACGATTCAAATACATCAATCGATGTAATGAATACAAATTTGAAAACATCGAACTTAATACAAATCTTAAGGATGGTGATATTAAACAGGAATATCTAAATAAAGTAACACAGCCTATAATTCAGAAAATGGAGGAATTTCAGAGACAAAAAGATGTTCTTGTATTGACAATATGCTTTGTAAAATTCATTTTCGAAAATCATCAATCAGTGGAACCGCAGTCAGAGTTTCAAACAGTGGAGATCAACAACACTGTGTATGAGATGGAGGAAGATTGCAATTTAAAATTTATCGAAAACAAAATGGACGAAATACCAGGATTTAGAAATATGTAAATTAATTATATAAAATAATGATATGTCAGGAAGATTTAATAGAACTCTACCGATTTTAAATAAAAATTGATTGAGTGAATTACGAGTGTTTTTATTTCGAAGAAATTTGATATTTTGTAATCACATTTTGTTTGGGGTATACCCTTTTTCAAATACATGTTTATACTTGCTAATGCAAACAAAGTAAAAGACAAACCAAAAATAAAGTTAATAATTTTTTAAACTGTGATAATTTTAGTAAACCGAACTTTGCTCCAACCGAAAGATTTAATGATGATATTAGAATAAGTCTTGCCAATAGTAAGCATCTGTTGAACATTTGAATATACTTAAGAACCCAAAATTTGTGTCATTCATCGTGATAAATACAAATTCCATCATAAGAGCTTAAGATCAGAAAGTGTTAACAGCTTTTGATCTATGCAAAGTACTAAGATCAATATATTGTTTTAATCAATTCCATTGTCTGAATCAAAGAGCTCTATGAATACATGAAAACTTCAATTCATACTTTAAACTACTTTTTGGAGATTTCTATAATGGATTATGTAATGAAATGTATCTTCTAAGTCACATATCAATTTTCTTGAGCCTAATTCAGAGGATTTTTATATTATTTGCGCAAAATGGTAGATCATTGTGTAAGTCATGAAGTGATTCTAGATAAGTTAAATCTACTACAAATATATATATTCAATTTCTGAACTTTGAAGAATGATCATTATATTGATATCCGTATTTTCTATCCCATTGAAATTCCTCATATGATAAGAATTCAGACATGTCTCACCCATATAAATTATTGCAGTCGAAGTAAATTAAATATGTTGAGCTTTGTGATGGGATAACATTTTCCAAACACTTATTATTAGCAGTAGAATGCCTGCGAGAACATATAAAGTTATACACATTAACGTCAGTTAATAATTATTGTAATTCAATCTTTCAATACTTAAGCATAGCACCCCAAAATTATCCTGAATCTATATAATAAATCGTCATTTTTATAAAAGGATCTGTTTAATATTAAGTTTTCATCAGATGAATTATTCGCTAATTTTTCTATACTTGAGAAATCTAATCTATATGAATCTAAAATGCAAACAAAGTAAAAGACAAACCAAAAATAAATTTAATAATTTTTTAAACTGTGATAATTTTAGTAAACCGAACTGTGCTTCAACCAAAAGATTTAATGGTGATATTAGAATAAGTCTTGACAATAGTAAGCATCTGTTGAACATTTGAATATACTTAAGATCACAAAATTAGTGTCATTCCTCGTGATAAATACAAATTCCATCTAAGAGCTTAAGATCAGAAAGTGTTAACAGCTTTTGATCTATGCAAAGTACTAAGATCAATATATTGTTTTAATCAATTCCATTGTCTGATTCAAAGAGCTCTATGAATGTATGAGTTTTAATCAATTCCATTGTCTGAATCAAAGAGCTCTATGAATGTATGAAAACTTCAATTCATACTTTAAACTACTTTTTGGAGATTTCTATAAGGGATTATATAATGAAATTTTTAATCAATTCAATTGTCTGAATCAAAGAGCTCTATGAATGTATGAAAACTTCAATTCATACTTTAAACTACTTTTTGGAGATTTCTATAATGGATTATATAATGAAATGTATCTTCTAAGTAACATATCAATTTCCTTGAGCCTAATTCAGAGGATTTTCTGTAAACTTGCTTCAAGAAGATTTATAACTCGAGGTTTTATTTTGTAGAAAAATTGTTTTGGATCCAATATTCCTTCATCATCATTTTTCAATAGAAAGCTTTCAATACGATTATTAAAACCCTGTTTAATGTGCTTTAAATTTCTTTCATTGGTTCAGCTGTATTTCTCTATAAATTTTGAAAGATCATTGGGATAGTAGTTTTTCGTTTGTTTGACTTGGTGAGATCACAATTTGGGTCTATTGTTGCATGACGCATACAAAAATTAAATTTTAAATGTCATATAGGGTTGTTAGCTGTCCGTTTGGTATAAATTTAAACCATAATTACGATTCAGGAAAAATATGGTTTCCTTATTAAGATTATTACGACTGAAAAAAGAAGAAACCAAGTTTAAAGCTATGAAAAGAGTTTTATTTTCTTAAGTTCTTGGCATGATAAATCTCTCTAAATTACCAAAAGAAAGCCATTCCAGCTACCTCGATTTTGTTTGTTCTATCGGCCCAATTCAAAGTTTTTGAGTCTATTTTTATAAAGTGCTGCAACGGCAACAAACCCGGAAGCTGACATTTGCCAAAATTAGATGACAAACTCAAAGTAAACTGAACTCTGTGAAATCACAATTTGAGTCTATTGTTACATGAAGCATATAAAAAATTTATTTTCTTATGTTCTTCACATGATAAATCTCGTTAAAGTATTGAAAGAAGACATTTCAGCTACTTCGATTTTGTTTGTTCTAGTCTAAATTCACAGTTTTGAGGCAATTTTTAGAAAGTGTTACAACAACGCCAATGATCTTGTTCATTTCTTCTGCAGTTCAAGGTTGTTATATGGGTTTGGTAGCTGCTAGTTTGATATAAATTTAAAGCATAGTTACGAATCAATGGTTTCCCTTATTAAGATTATCACGGCTGAATCATAAAGAAACGAAGTTTAAGGCTATGGAAAGATATTTATTTTCTTTGCAAGTTCTTCACATGATAAACCTCTCCAAAGTACCGAAAGAAACCATTCTAGCTATCTTGACTAGACGTTTATTACTTATTAACGGATTTATGCAAAGCGATGCATGTTATTTTTAAACATCAGATTTTTTTCCCTAATTACAGAAATTCCTTTAACTATTCCTCAATGGTGTTATATTAACTAGTAGTCAAGGTCCAGATGACGTAATCGGTGGAATGACTTACTTGCTAGTTGCATAAAACACGAAATTATTTAATAATATAACCTCGAATTAATGGTTATATTTAGATCTGGAAAAGAAATTGCATGATAATCTTTTAAAGTTTGAGGTTACAATATTCTGCTTCCAATTAAAGTCGCATCATAGCTGATAAAGGGGTACTTCGTAATTAAAAACTCAAGACAACAAATTCTTATTTTCAGCACGAGGTCAGATTCATCTACAAAACCTTATCACCCAACGACCTTAACATTGTCGCCAAATTATTAATTTCTATGCAGTCACCAGCTCGCTTATCAATCACAGCTCGACCAGAAAAACATGTTAAAACTTGCTTGAAAACAAATGATATCATAGAAATAAGAATTTGCAAAAGAAATTAAAAAATAATCTTCATCTATTTACTCAAAGTGGTGAAATCTTTTATTACGCAATATTCTGTTTTTCCAACTAAATTCGCATCATGTTATTTCATTTAGCTGATAAAGCTGTACTTCGTAATTAAAGACTCAAAACAACAAACTCTTATCTTCAATCCAATTAAATTCGCCTCATGTTATTTCATTTAGCTGATAAAGCTGTGCTTCGTAATTAAAGACTCAAAACAACAAACTCTTATCTTCAACATCAATTGTAGCCTCCAAGACTGAATACCCAATATCCAAGATGGCCGACAGGTGCCTTATCTTACTAAACAATCTAGGTTCAGATCCAAGGTTTAGATCTAAGTCTAGATGCAAACCAAAGAAGAAGAAGACCAATTGTAGCCTCCAATTCAACATCAATTGTAGCCTACAAGACTGAATACCCAATATCCAAGATGGCCGACAGGTGCCTTATCTTACTAAACAATCTAGGTTCAGATCCAAGGTTTAGATCTAAGTCCAGATGCAAACCAAAGAAGAAGAAGACCAATTGTAGCCTCCAAGACCAAAAACCGAAAATCCAAGATGGCCGACAATCCTTATCTCTCTTCCTTATCTCTCAATTGTAGCCTATAAGACCGAAAACCCAAGATCCAAGATGGCCGACAATCCTTATCTCTCAATTGTAGCCAATAAGACCGAAAACCCAAAATCCAAGATGGCCGACAATCCTTATCTCTCTTCCTTATCTCTCAATTGTAGCCTATAAGACCGAAAATCCTTATCTCTTTTCCTTATCTCTCAATTGTAGCCTCCAAGACCGAAAACCCAATCAGCAACCTTGACCTTTGACCTGCACATTGCACATTGCGCCAGAAACCCCATATTTATACTACTGAAACAATCCAGTTAAAAAGCAATACAAACTTCGCCGCGATTATTTTCGCGACTTCGCGAAACTGCTTAAATTACGGGTCACTCACAATTTCGGTTCAATAAAACGACAAGGGGCTCACAAAGAGTTAATTAAGTTACAAGAACTTCCACCAATAAGTTCACGTTCATCTTGGTTCACTGAAGGAATCCGTCACATCCCAAGAAACCCAGCGAGGTGTTGAGGAAATATAAAACACCTCAACCAGGTATATCGGGATAATTTAGGACTTACTATTCACTAATTACTCACATAAAACTAAAATTTATCCCGCACTTTCGCACTATTTTAATCCGGAAGGAACCACTGTTGATTGTCGTTAAAAAACCTAACAAAACAACTCTCAAATTAGATGTTCCGCGGTATCTTATCACAAACACTGCACATCAAATCCACAACAACTTTTCGACACTAATTAACCGCACTAAAATTACACATTTGACAAAAAGTAGACCGCGCACTTGACAAATTGCAAAGAAATTAACTTCAATTGAACGTAAACAACGCGAAAACATTTGTTCAGCCACTAAAAACGTAAACACTTTGATAAACCCGTCACTACTACACCATTCCAGTGACGAACACAGTGTCGGCATACACAATTTGTCAGCGTTTCAGCTAAAGTAAGCTATCCAGCGGCCATACAAAAGTGCGCAACTTTCTTAAGTGTGCATGGTTAAGTTCTGCTAAGCGTCAATTCACAATTGCAAAGTTATTGCTAACGACGACTGTGAAGCTTTGCTTACCTTATCTGATAGAAATAAGAATCGTTGTCTCGGCTAAGGCGAATTATTTTCTTTGACCCGAACTTCACTAACAATTTTGTAATTTAAAACACAAAAGACGAAAATCCCTCTCGGACTGCTCGGCACTTATTCGTTTGCTAAGCGAAAAGTGTAACAATTGGTGCCAGGTGTGGGGTTGCGATCGAATTTCGAAAGAATTCTCCTCCATTCACCATTTAAAATGGATCCTACACCACCACATAATTTTGTTGCTGCTGCACCTCCATCAATGAACCTGGGTGAATTAGAAAAATGTTTACTCGCACAAGCAAGACAAATGGATAAACTTACCAATGTAGTGGAGACAATGGTAACTCGCATTCACCAATTGGAACTTGGTCAAAGTGAAGCTGTTCAGCGAGCTATCGACGATCTCGCAAATTGTCCGACCCCAACAACTAGGACACAAACCACATCATCCACTCAAGTTAATGTACCCGAAAACTGCAATATAATTTCCTTGCAAGATGATGAGTCAGGCGAAACCTTGCTAGATCCAGGAATGCGGATTTCAGCACCTATTTCTTCGACTATGCTACCTCGTCCACAATGCTACGGAGAATCTGGTGGAAGTCAGCAACCAGCGCTGTATTTGGTACCCTACCTTCGAGGTACAGCTTTGGTATTTTCAGATACTCTACCTGACCATGTTCGAGACAATTTTATTCTGCTTGACAAAGCTTTCTCTGAGCGATTTAGCGACGAATACCAACAATCAGTCGCTCATATCCAGCGTAGGGGACGCACACAGAAACCTGGGGAAGGACTGAATGAATTTGCTACAGACATACAACGGTTGACCTATATCAGCTTCACCGATTGTCCCGAATCAGCACGAAACAGGATCGCCTTAGGCCAGTTTCTTGATGGCATTGCCGATACTGACATCCAACAACGAGTACGTGACTCAAAGCCGAACACACTGGAATCTGCTCTCGCCCAGGCTATCCGAATTGAAGCGAGCAGAGATGCTACGAGAATTAGTCGCCGCTACATACGGAACTCGGATTTCTCAAATCCGCCAAGGAGAGCCAACCGCGCCAATACGAACTTTTCTTCCAGTTCGGGAAACTAGATTCGCCCAGACTTAAGGAGCGAAGACTGGGCCCTCTTTCACCAAAAGCTCCGGCTACTTCATCTATTAATTGCTACAAGGCCGTCCATACTAAGCCGGTAGATGAAAAAATTTCACAATTTCCATCTAAAAGAAAAATTAAAAATAAGAAAACAAAACCTCCACATCAAAAAGATCGCCAAACCTCTGTCTATCAGCCTACTAATTCTGAACAAATTTCTAAATTAGAAAGGTCAGTTAATGGAACGGTCAAATGGTTTAATTGTCGACAGCGTTATGGCTTCATTGTCTGCGAGAATACTGCGGAAGAAGTATTTGTTCACGCCTCCAGCGTCAAAGCCAAGAATCCCCAGCACAAGAAACCATCCCTTAAAGAAGGTGAAGCTGTTGTGTTCGACATTATTCCTGGTGAGAACAAAAGTCGTATGGCTGTCAATGTAACTGGACCAAATGGCAGACCAGTAGAGGGGAACCCATTAACTGCTAAGCAAAATAGCCACCCATCAACTTTTGCTGCAGACCTTCACACCGATGGCGGGGAATCGAACAGTTTTATTGTGGGCGACTCGGTAATTCTTCCACCACCTGAAGCTTTTGCAAATAGCCAGCCCTTAATTAGACCACCTTCGTTAAACTAATTACCACCGACTTAACGGGGCAGAAATCGGTGGAGGAGGCAGCCCCAAACAATCCATTCTTGAAGATTTTTATAGGAGCCAGTCAAGCGACGAATAACCTTTCCATCACAGGTACTATCAATGGTGTCCAATGCCAACTGATAATAGACAGGGGAGCAAGTCATACCATAGTGCATCCCAGAGTACTTCAGCAGAACCATCATCGCTACCAACTCAGTCCATCAAGCGCTATTATCCAGGCTGTAAATGGAGAAGTCTTTCCTGTAGATGGCGTAGTAGACGTGTCGATCACGATACAAACTTTCACCTCCACCCATCCAGTTTTCATCGCCAGAATTTCAGATGACTGCATACTAGGTGTCGATTTCCTGCTGAGACACGCCTGTAAACTTGACTTTGAGCTACGTTCCTTGGAAATCGGCGGGGACACATTTCAGCTTACGTCCTTGGAGAGAGAAAACCTAGAAGCAAAGACAATTAAAGCAATAACTTTATCAGCTTATGACGAGTGCATAACCCAGTTGTATTCAGAATTATCTACTGAGAACGATGTCCTTATCTACAGCAGTACAACAATCCCATCGGCTATCCAGATTATTCCAACGTTGTCTACAGTAAATAATGGACACGTAATCGCTAGAGTATGCAATATCTCCTCGGAAAGGGTCATCATACCAGCTGGTACTCCTATTGCATTACTGGATCCAAAACCTAAATTGATCAAAACGAACTCGGCTATAACACAAGACATTGAAACTTCACCTGAGCTCCACCAACTGCTCCAGCGAAGTTCCCAATCGCTAACGAACGAACAACGCATGCAATTGTGGAAATTGCTGACAACTTTCGCGGACGTCTTCTCTCTCTCCAAAGATGACTTAGGACGGACCAAGCTTCTTCGACACAAAATTGACGTAGGAGATACTAAGCCCATCAAACAACCTCCAAGAAGAATACCACTTTCTCGTCGTGCAGAAGCTGAAAAACTGTTGAAAGAAATGATCAGTCAAGGAATAGTTCGACCATCGAAAAGCGCATGGAGTAGCCCTGTAGTCCTTGTACGAAAGAAGGATGGTTCAATTCGATTCTGCGTAGATTATCGCAAATTAAATGAAGCTACGAGAAAAGACTCTTACCCTTTACCGAGGATAGATTTGACGCTCGACGCATTAGGCGAATCCAAATGGTTTAGCACATTGGATCTCCAATCCGGATATTGGCAGGTCGAGGTAGAGGAAGACGATAAAGACAAGACAGCGTTTAGCACTGGAATGGGCCTCTATGAGTTTAATGTCATGCCATTCGGGCTTACCAATGCGCCCGCGACATTTCAAATCCTCATGGAACTCGTGCTAGAAGGCATCCCTGACACCACATGCCTTGTTTACCTGGACGACATAATAATCCATGGAAAAACTTATGTAGAGATGCTCGACCACCTGCGTTTGGTACTACAACGACTACGACAAGCAGGCCTTAAACTTTCGCCTTCCAAATGCTACATGTGCCGTGACGAAGTTAAATTCCTTGGACATTTTGTCTCCAGCGAAGGAATAGCCACCGACCCTGACAAAATATCTGCCGTCCGAAATTGGCCTAGACCAAGCAATAAGACTGAAGTACAATCGTTCCTGGGTTTATGTGCTTACTATCGGCGCTTCATCAAGGACTTCTCGACGATTGCTAAACCAATGACGGCGTTAACAGAAAAGAAAACTCGCTTCCAGTGGACATCAGATTGTGAAACGGCCTTCAGTTCCTTAAAGGAGAAGTTAACCACCGCTCCGATTTTGGCTCAACCTAATGAGACAGACACCTTCATCCTGGACACTGATGCAAGTAATTTCGCCTGGGGTTCTGTACTTTCGCAGGTACAGGACGACACTGAGAAAGTCATAGAGTATTACAGCAAAACCTTGAGTAAGCCGGAAATCAATTACTGCGTGACGAGAAAGGAATTACTTGCGATAGTGAAGGCTGTAACCCACTTTCAACCCTATCTCTTAGGACGCCACTTTATCCTAAGAACTGACCACGCCTCATTACGATGGCTAGTAAATTTCAAAGAACCGGAAGGACAAATTGCTAGGTGGCTTGAAAGACTGCAAGGATACGATTTTACCATCCAACAACGCGCTGGAAAGAAGCACAATAACGCCGACTCACTTTCTAGACGACCTTGCATATCCACGAACTGCAAATACTGTGCGCGTCTTGACAACCAACAACAAGTAAAGGCCCGAGTTGTTACCATCCAAAACGATATTGCAGATTCCCAGGACAAGGACGACAAACTAACAATTCTGAAGAGATGGCTTTCCAAAGGCGAACGCCCAACGCGAGAAGAAATTAGTGATCTACACCCAGTTCTCAAGTCGTACTGGACGATGTTTCCTACATTAGTGCTCAAGGACAACGTGATATGTCGCTCATATATAAGTACCACGGGTACTCACTACCAAATAATCGTGCCAGACTCAAAGAAAGATGAAATACTACATTATTTCCACAACAGCTCTACCGGCGGCCATCTTGGGATTGAAAAGACGCTACAGAAAGTCAAGTCCAGATATTATTGGATAAACTGTGCAGAAGACGTAAAGACTTGGTGCCAGCAATGTGCCATTTCTCAGCAAAGGAAAGGACCACCACGAAAACAAAAGGCTCAACTACAAGTTTATAATGTAGGCGCACCATGGGAGCGCATTGCTATAGACATTCTTGGTCCTTTACCAACCACCACTTAAGGTAATCGATACATCCTCGTCGCTATGGATTATTTCACTAAGTGGCCTGAAGCTGTACCACTACGAGACCAGACGACCGACAGAGTAGCGGAAGCGTTAATTGAGAATGTCTTTAGTCGATTTGGTATGCCCCTGCAACTACATTCCGACCAAGGCAGAAACTTCGAGTCAGCCACCTTTGCTGAAGTGATGAAACGATTCGGAATTGAAAAGACCAGAACTACTCCCCTGCACCCACAATCGGACGGAATGGTTGAACGTTTCAACAGAACAATCTTAGACTATCTATCAAAATTCGTATCGGACAATCAACTTGACTGGGATGAATATCTGCCCTTGCTACTTCTAGCCTATCGCTCATCAGTACACGAAAGCGTACAGCAAACACCATCGATGCTTACGTTTGGCCGAGAGCTTCGTCTACCCCCGGAGCTACTCACTGGAATACCACCATACCAACTAATTTACACCAACGACTATGTTAATCAACTAAGGAATCGTTTAGAGACTGTATATGAGTTTAATCGCAGCAACCTAAAGAGAAGTAGCCAGACCATGAAACAACGTTATGACCTGACAGCAAGAGCCAATCCCTTTAAAGTTGACGACTTGGTATGGTTATACTACCCCAAGAGGACAAAAGGAAAAAGCCCCAAACTCCAAAGAAATTGGGAAGGTCCGTATAGGATATTACAAATTCTAACCGATGTGACGTATAAAATCAAAAAAGAAAGTGGCAAGCGAAAATCACAACCTACAATTGTACACAGAAATAGACTGGCACCTTACCACGAACCTCGAAAAGTGAGCCCCTAATTCCATTAAATCGCGCACGTAATACCCACAAAAAATTCTTAACATTGACACACGAAAACGGGAAAACGAGCTTCGGAAGATACGCATAATAACGCGCTATCGTCGCGGGCGAGTAAGAGGCGCCCTAAAACCTCTTCTGCTCCTGAGTTAGGATGAGCTGGTCGATTCGTGACTGTAAACGCGTCGGTGGGCGGAAATGCCAACAGCTCTACCCTTTTTTTTTTTTTTTTTTTTTTTTGCGTGAGGGGTGAAAATCTTCCAAAGACACCAGGAGACCCGATTGTCTCTGGTAGTGTGAGATTTTTACTCACTAAAAACACCCCTCTAGGGATTAGCCGAAACAGACCACTTTATCCGGGTCCCTTTTCGTCCCTACCCCCTGTGATCTCAGCGAGAGAGATCTGGGCTAATCCAGTTTTCTTCCCTCACCTCGATTCCTCGGGTCAGCGCAAGCATTTGCTTATAGGACACCTCTGCCATTCTTCCTTCTGCCATCCAGTGGTGTCCCATCAGCTTCCTTCTTCTACTTGCCAGTGCAGGGCACTGGCACACTATGTGTGCCGCCGTCTCCTGCTCCTCCAGGCACAGTCTGCAGATATCATCCTCGAGAATGTTCATCCTCTTTAGATGACACCTGAAGTTACCATGTCCTGTTAGTAGTGCCGTCAGCCATCTCAGGGTCCTACGGTCCATATCCAGGACCTCCCTCTGTTCAGCACTTCTGGTCGCCACAATTGCCATCTTAGCCTGTCTGAGCGAGTCCACGACATTCCACCGTTCCCAGTGCTCCCTCGTGGCCCACTTCCCTAACAGGCCCTCCGCCGTACCCCTGCCAAGCGCAGTGAACGGCTCCGGACCTTGGAAACTCGAGGCAGCCCCTAGCTTAGCCAGTACGTCTGCCTTTTCATTACCTTCGATCCCGACGTGTCCTCGGACCCACGCCAGTGTCAGCTTATTTGCTGAGGCACACGCGTTTAGTTTGCGGACACACTCCAGTGACAGAGCTGTGTTAAACTCTGTACCATCCATACACCCGATCACCGCCTGATTATCGAGTGCCACCACTATCTGCTTATCTCTCACTCGACTCTCTAGTATACGATCAAGTGCATAGATCAGAGCCAGCATCTCTGCCTGAAATACTGAGGTGTATATCCCCAGGCAAAGATGGGTGTTCAGGTTCAGGTCATCACTGAAGATACCTGCGCCCGCTCGCCCATCAATTCTGGATCCATCCGTGAATATTGTAATGTCGGTTATACGGCTTTCAGGGAGGGACCCATCCCGTATAAGCGTTTCGTGGTGTCTATCAATTAACCTTACTTTGCTTATACCATCAACAGGCATTTGTAATTCCGGTATCTCATCTTTGACAAGTTCCAGTATTTTCCTATGCCCTCGGTTATCACGAGATCTGCACCAGTTTGCTCCCCGCTCCATGCGAAGAGCCGCTGAAGCAGCAGTTCTCTTCACATATATATCTAAAGGTAGCAAACCCAGTATCATCTCTAATGCCATTGTCGGCGTTGTTCGAAAGGCCCCTGTTATCGTCACACACGCTAACCTCTGGACCTTGCTCAATTTCCTCTTTACTGTGGGCTTAGAAGCGCTTGGCCACCATACCACAGAGGCATAGGATATAATTGGTCTCACCATCATAGTGTAGATCCAGTATGCGGCCTTTGGCGAGATACCCCACCTCCGTCCACACACCCTCCCACATTGATGTAGAGCCCTGTTCGCTCTTTGGATTTTCTCCTCAACATGTCTTTGCCAGGTGAGTCTTGAATCTAGGAATACCCCCAGATACTTGATCGAGCCCGAGACCGTGAGTTCTTCCCCAAAGAGTTCAATTGGTCTAAAGTCTAGATTCTTCCTTTTCCTAGTGAAAACGATTAGATCAGACTTCTTTGCATTTATGAAGAGTCCCTGTTCCACACACCATTGCTCCACCACCCTCGTGCCTCTTCTTATTGTGTCTGCTACGGCGCGTATGAACTTGCCCCTTGCCATAATCGCTATGTCGTCAGCATACCCAACGTTATGTATGCCTTCCTCCTCAAGTCTGCGAAGTAATGAGTCAACGGTAATGTTCCACAGAATGGGGGATAGTACTCCCCCCTGTGGACAACCTCTGTCCACCCTTCCTCGCAGTCTCGATTCACCTCTCTGGATGTTTACTGCTCTTGTCTTTAACATGTTTCCAATCCATCTCCTAACAGTAGAATTGGTTCCACGTTCAGCGAGAGCATCCTCCAGTCTTCCGAAGTCTATATTGTCAAAGGCTCCTTCAATGTCCATTATTGCGGCCATTGCAATGCCTTTACTATTAATTTCTTCTTCTGCTACTCGCACCAGCTGGTGGAGTGCCGTTTCAGTAGATCTCCCAGGACAATAGGCGTGCTGGTTCCTACTTAGTGGATAACTAGTGAGTGACGTCCCCTCGATGTGGTAAGCCACGGTCCTCTCCATTGCTTTCAATAGAAAAGACGTCAGGCTCACGGGTCTGAAGGACTTCGGCTCAGTATAGTCTTTTCTTCCCGGTTTTGGTAGAAATATGACCTTAGCCTCTCTCCACGAAACCGGGACATATCCTATTGCAAGGCATGTTGTGTATATGCCCTTAAGTATTGGTGCTACAATCTCACTGCCCCACTGAAGCAGGGCTGGGAATATACCATCTAAGCCTGCTGCCTTGAATGGTTCAAACGATCTAATAGATCGTCTTACCGCTTCAAGCGTCACGATCCTTTCCGCCACAGAGCGATCCGAGGCATTGGCTCCCTGCTTCCTCATATGCCACGGCCTATCCGATTTGTAGCTGCCCGGAAAGTGAGTTGTCAGCAGAATTTCGTTCGTTTCGTCCCCGGTCTCTGACATCTTACCCGTTCTGTCCCGAACCAGTCCGAGCCTGGAGACCGGGTCAGCTGAGACCATATTCTGAAGTCGGCAGACTTCAGATATGTTTCTCGTGCTCGAGCAGAAGTCTCTCCACGATTCTCTCTTCTTCCTACGCAGAGCTTTCTTCAACTCTTTCTTCAAGGATTTGTATCTGCCCCAGGCTTCCCCATCCTGAGTCCTTATGGCTCGATTGAAAGCCTTCCTGCACTCCTTCTTCCGTGCTTCCAGTTCCCTGTCCCACCAAGGGGTTGGGTCCTGGTCCACTACTTCAGTTGGAGTACAGGATTTGCGATACGCCTCCATTACAGCCTTTTGTAGAGTGTACAATTGTCTCTCTACATGCAATGTGTTTTTGGGTACTCTGGGCGTCCACGCTATCAGTTTTTCCCTTAACACCTCCATATATTTCTGGCTATTGGTGTTTTTAGGTAACCTGATCAGCCTCCTACTCTGCCTCTTGTGTACCCCGTATCGAATGTCAAAGGTTATGGCTCTATGATCTGACAGCGTCATCACATCTGCCACTCTCCAGTTGAGCACCCTATCCAACAACTTAGTATTGCTAAAGGTGACGTCAATAACCTCCTTACGCCTTCCATCCACGAAGGTTGGTTCTGTCCCCCTGTTTAGAATTGCCAAGTTGTTACTTACCACGAATTCTAGCAAATCTTCGCCTCTTTGGTTGTCGTCTGTACTGCCCCACACTGTATTGTGGGCGTTCGCATCGCAACCTAACAGTAGTCCCACATTTCTATCCTTGCAATGTTCCACCAGAGCCTCCACCTCCCTACCCGGAGGTGAAGTCGGCGAATCATATGGTAGATAGCCCGAGGCTACGACCCACGCACCTGCCCCGGACCCCATACGAACCACAGCAAGGTCCGGCGTACTGAGTTGCGGTAGTAAAACCGCCTGAACTCCCCGCCTGACTAGAATGCAGGATCTTGTTCTGCTATCTGAATTTACGCAAAACAGATTAGCAATTCTTTCTGGGAGCCCTTTTATACTTTTCCTAAATAACCAGGGCTCTTGCAGCAGCGCTATGTCCAGCTTCTCTTCCACAAAACACCGACACAGCATACTTGATGCCGCCTTACTGTGATGCAGGTTGAGTTGCCAAACTTTTAGGGTGTTCCCACCCTCCTCCCTCGGTACGGGCCCACCTCCCACCCTACTGGCGTCTCCCCTAATTATTTGGGTTGACTGCCAGTCGCCCTACCGACTGACGGTTTTTCCGTCTGACCTCTGT
This sequence comes from Leptarthrus brevirostris, assembly GCA_964036015.1. Classification (NCBI taxonomy): domain Eukaryota; kingdom Metazoa; phylum Arthropoda; class Insecta; order Diptera; family Asilidae; genus Leptarthrus; species Leptarthrus brevirostris. The sequence continues at coordinate 101,051,185 of OZ038372.1, read as the reverse complement.
TGGCCGACTGAAATTTGACGAAGGCCGACTCCAGTCCGCAGTTGAGTTTCCCTCCTGCTTTCCTCATCAGCTCTACGTCTTCAGCCGGACACCATACCGTCAAGGCGGTTCCGCCTTTGGCCGCTTCCCCATACCTCTCTACTCGGGACACTTTCCATTTGGAGGTATCTCCGATGCAGGGGTTCTGTTTCCACAGCCTCTGTATGATTATGTCCTTGTCCTCAGGTTGCCCCGGAACAAAGATCATCACCCTCTTGATGTTTTTCAAAACATCCACCCGTTCCACCTTCAGGTTCATTCCCTCCCATAAGTTGGACATTTCCCTGACGGTTTCACATAGCCATGCCTTGGAGTTTTGGTTTGTACACCTTAGTGTGATTAACCCGTCCTCCAAGGTCACCTTGTACACACCGATGTCACCCACCCTGCCAGGACGGGAGTCAATGGCCTTCAACAGGGCTGCCCTAAAGACTTGCAGATGCTTGTCCTCAAGACCTCCCTCCCTGCCAACGTCGGCGACACCGAGACGAAGATCATTCGCTGCCACTCCGGAATAGGTTCTTATACCCCCTCCCGGTTTGGCCCTGCCTCCGTCCTGATACACCTTCTTCCTCTCACCCTGGATCGGCGCTCTCTCCTTTGCTCGGGTCGGCTCACACCTTCCCTTGCTGGGATCCGAACTCGTACCAGGCTTGGAGGCAAGTTCCTGATGGGTACCTTCCATCATCTTCCGGGCCCGCCTTTTCGCCTTTGCTCGGATCCGCTTCTGCTTCTCCTTGCTGGGCTCTTGCGAGTTTCCCTCTTCTGACTGTCCCCTGGGGGTAGGATTAGCCGTTGCCGACCTCTCAACTACCTTTATTCCAGAGGCAGCCAAAGATTCACCACCATCCGTGGGGTTACCTGGCCACCCTTCACCTTGGCTTTCACCACGGCTTCGTTTAGCCGGACCCCCCTCATCCGGTGTCGAATCAGTAAGAGCAGATGTTTCCAGTTGGTCAGCCAACTGCCTGACCTCCTGGTCCACACCTGCCCTCTTAGCAGCCTTAGCTGACGCTATCTGCTGCTTCTTTCGCTCCCTCTTTCTCTTCCGCTTCAGATGCTTGCGCATCTCCGCTTCCGAGAATGACGTAGCGTTGCCTTCCTCCGGATTGCCATCCACGTTGTCAACCAATCTATGACCGGCCTCTCCCGTTTCTACCAATCCTTTGGAATGCTCCATCATCTCTGCTGGTTGCTCCAGCCTAGGTGCGCTTGTTTCAGCTGACCTGTAACGGTCTGCCTCCACCTGCACCACCTTACCTTCACAACCGCTCTCCTCTACAACATCATTTTTGTAAGTTTGAAATTCCATTTTTGGACCCACGAATTGGGGGAGAAATATACGGACCGGGAAGGCAGAGATCCCCCCATACCACCCTACTCAACTAAAGGTTACAACAGGGGATTGAGCTGCCCCTGAGGAGGTACCACTAGTGATCCTTTGACCCCGGATCCTGCGAGAGGAACCAATCCGATTTGGGAAATCCCGTCCTCAGATGACTCCTCCCTCAGACTCCCTCAGCATGGCTCCCACAACCTTAGAGTTAGGAGATTTTTTTCAAGAGGTTTACTCCTCCCGTGCTCTGTGTTAGCTTGCATAAATATGCAATTACCAGCGGCGCCACGGGGAGGCCACAGATACACTTCCAATCATAAAGCCAGTTACGCACTAAGGCCCCTGAAATATGATTGGCAGCCCCCCAGCTCTACCCTTACACTACCACACAAAGCAATACATCATAATGTGAGGCTTATCAAGCTTATCAACTAAGCGGACGAGTATACTGATACCAAATGCGAATAGGCAAAGTTAAACATTTAAATTGAATTACCTAGTATAAGAGTCTCTTCTAATCAAATTTTTACTTATTTTTTCCGCTGTTCCTGTGATACTTGACGAAGAGAACAACAAGCATGCCAGGAAGCTTGGAGCACTCTATCCTTTCTTAACTTCATTTGGAGATGACAGCCAGCACTCTTCGGAGACAACTTTCTTCAGTTCTTCTTCCTTGGAATTTAGTCGCAGACTTCAAGGATATGGTCCAGCTTCTCCACTTAAAGCATCCACGGGTCATCATCATTCTTTGAACTTCGGAGCTGAGGACAGCTCCTTCCATTGGAAGAGGGCAGTGTTACGATTCCTGAAATCAAATGAACTAACAACAACAAATCTAATTACCTGAGTTGAGACGCAAACCAGGATCAATGTCCCAAGTCGAACGCTGTCTGTTAAAATATCTCCGGCGATGACGTACAGAGGGCTTCTCCTGCAAAAAGCAACAATTAGGAAAGAAAAGGTCAACAACCTAAAAATGTACCCACCCACGAACGGACATCCATTGACGTCATACAAGGTCAGCGGTCCTATAAATTCTGGTCCGTAACAGCTGTTCATCCTCTTTTGGTTTTCATCTGGTTCAGCAGCAGCAGCAATAATTTAGAAATCTAAAAAGATAAAAAGTTTTATTGTCAAGTGAATTAAAGTAAATTGAATTTAGCAGTGAGTTGTTAGTTTTATTTTAAACCGAAGTAAAAGTGTGAAATTCAGCAACGGACAAAAAACCGGGCGCAGGAAAATTTTGCCGGTAAGTGCCACTTTCATTTCTTTACGTGAGTTATAAACTAATTTATAAGAAAATACCACTGTGTCTAAGCGAATTTCATACCGATCACAACTCACGATAGCAGCAGGTTTATTAAAAGACGGTTAGTGTGAAAAGAAACCATCCAGTTAAAAAGCAATACAAACTTCGCCGCGATTATTTTCGCGACTTCGCGAAACTGCTTAAATTACGGGTCACTCACAATTTCGGTTCAATAAAACGACAAGGGGCTCACAAAGAGTTAATTAAGTTACAAGAACTTCCACCAATAAGTTCACGTTCATCTTGGTTCACTGAAGGAATCCGTCACATCCCAAGAAACCCAGCGAGGTGTTGAGGAAATATAAAACACCTCAACCAGGTATATCGGGATAATTTAGGACTTACTATTCACTAATTACTCACATAAAACTAAAATTTATCCCGCACTTTCGCACTATTTTAATCCGGAAGGAACCACTGTTGATTGTCGTTAAAAAACCTAACAAAACAACTCCCAAATTAGATGTTCCGCGGTATCTTATCACAAACACTGCACATCAAATCCACAACAACTTTTCGACACTAATTAACCGCACTAAAATTACACATTTGACAAAAAATAGACCGCGCACTTGACAAATTGCAAAGAAATTAACTTCAATTGAACGTAAACAACGCGAAAACATTTGTTCAGCCACTAAAAACGTAAACACTTTCATAAACCCGTCACTACTACACAATTCCAGTGACGAACACAGTGTCGGCATACACAATTTGTCAGCGTTTCAGCTAAAGTAAGCTATCCAGCGGCCATACACAAGTGCGCAACTTTCTTAAGTGTGCATGGTTAAGTTCTGCTAAGCGTCAATTCACAATTGCAAAGTTATTGCTAACGACGACTGTGAAGCTTTGCTTACCTTATCTGATAGAAATAAGAATCGTTGTCTCGGCTAAGGCGAATTATTTTCTTTGACCCGAACTTCACTAACAATTTTGTAATTTAAAACACAAAAGACGAAAATCCCTCTCGGACTGCTCGGCACTTATTCGTTTGCTAAGCGAAAAGTGTAACAATATATTGCGAGCTAGTATTTCCGGTTCGGTACTACTTGGAGACGATGTATATGGTATAGCACCATGGCTTATAACACCTTTTAGACAGCCTGCGACCGATTCTGAAAGGATCTACAATGAAATTCCTATTAAAGACCGAATTGTAATAGAGCCATGTTTTGGGTAATTGAAATAACGTTTTCCTCTTTTGCAATATAAAGTAAGAGGTTAAAAAGATTTTGGCATGTGTTATTGGAGCTACTTCGTTTTGCATAACGTTGCGAAATATTTGGGTGACAGAGAAACGACCCTGGATGAGGACAGCGTTTTCGGTATAGAAATGCAGTCAAATGATGACTTACATTCCAACCATTTACAGCCGTCAAGAATTCGTGAAGCTGGACAAAGTCGACGACTTGGAATTGCAAATTCATTGCTCAAAGAAAATAAAAAATATAATAATAATAAAATAAAAAAAATAATGCATGGATTCGTGCTTTATTGACTGAACTTAATGTAATCAAAGTTGTTGATAATGGAACTCCTGAGGAACTAAATATAAAGTGGATGAAAGCAGAACTTACCGCAAAAAGTGTAATTGCTGAATATTCGAGTGATTCTTTTCTTGATTTTACCGATTCACCAAATACCTGAAATTTTTCAAAAGTTTGATGCTACATGCGAACGAAAAAGCTTTACAAAAGAGATTATTGGAACTGAAAGTACAAGGCGGTGTATATTTGATGGAACGCTTTGGCATTGTTGATGATTTCGTGGCAGTTTTATAACTGCGAGGTGGAAAATTAGAAGCAGCTGATAAAGTGTCTCATTTGTTATTGACACTTCCATCATCATGTAACGGTATAATTACTGCAATAACGGCATTATCTAAGGATAATTTCACTTAAGCTTTTGAAATAACCAGACTTTTCGACCATGAATTAGTATTAAGTTATTGCTTGTATTTTTTTGTATTTTTATGTAATAGCTTGTATTAAGCTTAAATAAAAAAAAATATTAAGCAAAAAATAAAAGCTGACAATCGTGATACTAGTGCAAAAGTGCTTAATGTTGAAAATAAAAATAATGCAATGAAGTACAATATTTTTAATAGAATTAAAATAATCGTCAAAAACCATATAAAGGAAAATCATTCAAACCCAATAAAGTAAATTCATATAAAACAAAATGTATTCACTGTGGAACAAAAGATAATGCCTGCTAATATTACAAGAAGAGCATTCAATATCAAAAAGTTGAGAAAAACAAGAATGTCTAAACTGTAAGAATTACTCAATCATGAAGGGATAATATTTCAAGTTATGCTTTAATGACTACATTTCATAATAAAGATAATCCTGACAAGAATAGTATTCAATTTACTTTGGATTCGGGTGCAACAGATCATAAAATCAACAAAGGCGATCTAGATTAAGATTTTAATGGATTACAGACACAAATAAAAGAACGCAAGAAGCTGGTATGGTAATTACATACTTTCAACCAAAAAGGTGTTGAAATAAGTAGAGATAATAAAACTATCATGACAGTTGAGTCGTTAAATAGTTTGACTGATGTTAAATTTATGATTTATAAATAAGCTCAGGTAAATACTTCTAAATATGAAAATTATGAATTATGGCATCGGTGTCTATGCCATAAATAAAAAGATGATAGGAGATATAGGGGAGATTGAGAATATTTCACTCAACGTTATAAATTGTATATTGTATAAATACTAAAAATCTCTTTAGCTACTCTGTAAAATATAAAATATCAAAAAATTTATAAAAAAGCTTAAAATATTATAAAGGTTCTAAATATACTAAAAAGGTTCAAAAACATGTTAGCAAGACGCAACCAATTTAAATAAATCAACAACATTTAAAAAATGTCACTGGTACCACAAATATGAGAAGGCTCAAAACCAAATAGACAGGGTCAAAAATGTATCTATAAGCGCAAGTTTAATATTCAAAATTAATAAAAGAAACTAAAACGTTCTCAAAGAAAATTTGTCACACAATTAAGGTTAAATTTTAATAGCTACTCGGTGAGTGGAAGTTCAAAAATGTCGAATTAGAACGCCAAAATATATTTAAAAACTAAATATACCTATTAGAGACTATTAATTTATCATAGATTTTATTAAGAATTTTAAAAACAAGACTTTATTTAAATTTATATATTTTTTTGATTGGATACTTCCTACGATCACAATTTAGACACGACTGGGAAGAATCCAATAGTCACAACTGTTTATAATTACGCCTCGGCACGCCCTTGCACACTATTACGTTCTGAAATAAAAGAAAATAACATGTGAGACTACGTCTCAGTGAGCAACTCTACATATTTACACAAACACACATGCTGCCTCCTAGACCTATAACACAAGTCACCCGGAGGATCATCACACACGCACAATTACTAGGCCTAATATATATAATGACGGTCACCCGGTAATTCAACTATGCTACTTACGTAGACCTCTTAGAATTACCTAGACCACTTGCAAATTATCTAGAATTGTACTCACCATATCTCATTCTCTACTATCTAATTTTCACTACTATCTAATTTTCACTACAAACTTATCTTGAAGACTGAACTCTTATTTTAGCATGCGACACTATTTAAACTGCGAGATCTAACTTTTCTAAGAAGTCTAACTTCTCTATCAGTCTGCGTATCTTACCTCTTTGCATAATATCATTCTAGACTGGCGCCTTATGAGTTTATTTGGCGGAATGATAATAAGATCCCTTTTTTTAAGGAACTACGAATTTGGGTTTTTCCCTTCGTTTTGTGATGACAGCGTACTTTACCTCTTCGCGTAATCTCATTTTAGACTGGCGCCTCATTTGGTTATTTGGCGGAATGAGATGTTATTGCTTAGAGATCCCTTTTATTATTGAACTACGAAGGTGCAGTTTTAGATTTGTCTACATTGTATTTATTTTGCCCAACTGGCGCCTTACCTTAGTTGTGTGATGACAGCTCGGCCAGCCTGACCTTCGGACGTCCTCGTCCAGTCATATAGGTTTCAATATTTTCTTCATCGTCATTATCCTCTTCATCTATTTGCAGTTTGCCTGGGGTCCATCTTTTCAGTCGGTCAGTGGCTTCCACGTTCTCAAATTTTGCTCTCTTAGAGCGACAGGAGCCAGGAAGTTCACAAATAACGTACCGATCGTTTGGTAATATTCGTTTTACTTGGAAAGGTCCTTTGTAAGCTGGTAATAACTTTTTACTTTGCCCATCGCTATTTACAAATTTTCTAGCCAATACTAAGTCTCCAACGTGGTATTGTTCAGCTGACTTCCTTTTGTTGTCATATCTTGCCTTCTGTTGTTCCTGATTTTTGCGTACTTTAGTTATCGTTTCTTCTCTTATTTTTTCTGTGTTCGTTTCGGATGTTTGCACTTGCTCTATTTCCGCTGTAAGAACAGCATCAGCCGGTGCTCTTGGTCTATATCCAAGGAGCAGTTCACTCGGTGTTTTCTTAGTAACGCTATGCACGGTGTTGTTGATAGCAAATTGCACTTTTCTGATTTCTCTATCCCAATGGGTATCTTGTTTCGCAGTCGAAGAAAAGATGATAGAATAGTCGAGTTAAAGCGTTCGACCTGTCTATTTGCTCGTGGTGTAGCGACAGCAGTCTGAATGTGGTTAATCCCTTTCTGTTCATAAAATTTACTAAAGGCATGAGAGGTATAACATGTGCCTTTGTCCGTTATTAATCTGGTTGGGACCCCAAAAGATTCTATAATTGTTTCCATAAATCTTACTACCGGAAGAGTTTTCGTATCTTTTACGGCTTTTAGAGGAGTATATTTGGTAAATCCATCTTTTGCCTATTGTACTTTTTTACGAAGGGACCCAAATGATCCATATGCAGAGTGTGGAACGATGTTGTACCCTTTTCAATAGGATGGAGAAAACCTGGCTGTTTTCCTTTTGGTCTTTTATGATAAAGGCACGGTATACAGTTGTTAATATATCGTGTTACATAATCTCTCATCTTAGAGAACCAATAATTTTCACAGATTTTAGATAATGTCTTTTCCACTCCAAAATGTCCTAAGTCATCATGGCATGCTCTTAAAATTTGAGATCTCATAACTCTTGGTATAACCCATTTATCGCCATTTTTCGTTTTTCGGTACACTTTTCCTGCACGTAGGCAATAATCCGTATAAACACTCTTTTCGTAATCCGTCGTTGGTTTGCTCTGCAGAATCTCGTGTATTAATTTAATTTTTTTTTCGTCACTGAGTTGTCCCGCCAACACCCAGTCTGCTACTTCTATCCTGAGTATCTCTAATTCTCTTGCAATCTCTTCTTTCAGCGTATTACAACTAGCACCCAGATCAATATATACTCTAACCATTTTATTCCTAATCCATGCATCTTTAAAGAATTTGTTACCTGTGTTTTCAGCATCAGTGATGGTGAGCACTTGTTTGGGGTTATCCTTTTTGTCTTCTCCAGAATGTACCTTTTTGTGATGTTCAGCTCTTCTATAATTATTTCTTTTTGGACAACCTGGGAATAGATGTTTTCGGCTACCGCATCCATAACATTTTCGTTTTATTTCATTACCCGAATGTATTTTAATTCTTTTGTTTGTAGGATTGGAATCTTTATTATGATTATAGGTCATCCTGTTTCGTTGATGCCTTTCTTGATAGTTGTCGGTGATATGTTTGTTCAGGCTGTTAAGAAAGTTCAAGAGATCATCCGGTTCTGCGTAAGCGCCTACTTTCGCGGCGGCTTGAATATTCGCGTCCGGAATTCCAGAAATAATGCACGATACCGCATCTTCTCCAGTTATTTTGCAGAGGTTCAGCAGGGCTAATTTTTCGTAGTAATATTCCAACATTGTTTCGTGGTGCTCTTTCCTTCTTCGAAGCATTTCATGCAATTGTTCACAATAATCTAACTTTTCGGGGAGGCTTTTTCTAATTTTAATTTCCACTCTTCCCAAGAAAAATTAACTGCAGGGAGACTTTTATACATTGCTTCCGCTAATCCGCGCAATTTCGTTGTCGCGTTATAAATGATAGTTTCTTTGTCTTTGGTTTTAATATCTTCGATTTTCCTTAGCCAATGTCCAATATTGTTCATTTTATCAGTGGGATTGTATTCCGGAATCTAATTGTTGTTTACGTGAACACTTTGCTTATTTCTTGCCATTGTGCTTACATTGTTGGTAAGTGAGAACATTAACTCCACAAGTTCGTTATATCCCGGACTTTGAATCGACGAAGTAGGGGAATTCGGATTAATATTCATCGATGATGCACTTAAATTTGGATACGTAATACTTTCTGATTCTATTATTATTGACATTAGAAACACTTTCGGCATCTTCTTCCTGCCACTGAATTGCGGGCAGTTTATTTGGTCTTTTTCTAAACATTTTAAACAAGTCTATATATCTAAAATAAGTCACAATATTACACTACACTACTATCACAACACAATAGGTGTGCAAGGCGGCTCTTTATCCCACTTCTGAGTTTATTAGAGACTATTAATTTATCATAGATTTTATTAAGAATTTTAAAAACAAGACTTTATTTAAATTTATATATTTTTTTGATTGGATACTTCCTACGATCACAATTTAGACACGACTGGGAAGAATCCAATAGTCACAACTGTTTATAATTACGCCTCGGCACGCCCTTGCACAATATTACGTTCTGAAATAAAAGAAAATAACATGTGAGACTACGTCTCAGTGAGCAACTCTACATATTTACACAAACACACATGCTGCCTCCTAGACCTATAACACAAGTCACCCGGAGGATCATCACACACGCACAATTACTAGGCCTAATATATATAATGACGGTCACCCGGTAATTCAACTATGCTACTTACGTAGACCTCTTAGAATTACCTAGACCACTTGCAATCTAGAATTGTACTCACCATATCTCATTCTCTACTATCTAATTTTCACTACTATCTAATTTTCACTACAAACTTATCTTGAAGACTGAACTCTTATTTTAGCATGCGACACTATTTAAACTGCGAGATCTAACTTTTCTAAGAAGTCTAACTTCTCTATCAGTCTGCGTATCTTACCTCTTTGCATATTATCATTCTAGACTGGCGCCTTATGAGTTTATTTGGCGGAATGATAATAAGGAACTACGAATTTGGGTTTTTCCCTTCGTTTTGTGATGACAGCGTACTTTACCTCTTCGCGTAATCTCATTTTAGACTGGCGCCTCATTTGGTTATTTGGTGGAATGAGATGTTATTGCTTAGAGATCCCTTTTATTATTGAACTACGAAGGTGCAGTTTTAGATTTGTCTACATTGTATTTATTTTGCCCAACTGGCGCCTTACCTTAGTTGTGTGATGACATACCTAAACAAATGAATTTAAATCACCTGGTTAATATTCTTGAATGATTCACGGGGGCAAATGCAGCACGGGGCGACGACGCTGCATCGAGAAAACCTGCTTGCTTGCAAATAGCGAAGATCTCCGCAGACGCTATCGCCACTTTTCTAGTGCCCTTTGAGCACCCCGTTTCAAGAGTCTGCGGGCTCGTGGACTTCCGAAAACTGCTGTCGTCACCGCCTTAGTTCAATTCATCGACCCAACGCACACCTACCTGACTCTAAATTTCTTCCCTCAAGCCGGTTTTCGGACGTGAGCCCGACGCACACGTAAGATATTTTGCTCCGACTGCCATTCTGTATCGACGCTAAAGCATGCCAGGTACAGTTGAATGAGTCTGGCTCCATTACCATTCGACGAAGTGGCTCCAAAGTGCACGTGTGCGTATCTGTGGGTCAGTATCCTGTTGCTCAGGCTGCGGATCGAGCAATACAAATGAACTATTGACTTGACAAGTGTAAGAAGAAAGCTAATTAAACAATTCACCTGGTTACATTTTCTAGGCCCCAGTAAAAACGACGTTCGAGTAATGACGAATGACGGCCAGAGTAGTTGGCCAAAGTCACGAACCATTTTCATTAAATCGCACAAGGTCGATAAAATAGAAACCGCTATGACTCTTTGAGCCCTATGGTATATGTGCGAAAACTGATTTTGGTAAATTATGTATGATGTAGCAGTTTAAATGCTACATCAGAGTCTCTGTAATTGGATGAATAACTATAGATCACTATACTCGTCACTCCTCCGATTACTTCCAATTCTACCACGAGATGTGCGAGACATCTATTAACACCTAAGTGTGCAGGTATCACAACTGCGAGAGATCGCGCAGCCGACGTCATGCCAGAACGATGTTTGCACCGGTTGATTCACCACGAAAGCGTTCTCCAGCTCTGTCTCAGGAGGTTCCCTAGTACTAAGTTGGCTAAAAGGCTCTCGTACTGTATCGACCAATTCGTGTAATTGTGTTATTTGTGGGTGGGTTAATATGTTCCCAGAAGCATCTATGATGCCTCCGAGAATTGTAACTCGAGCACTACTGAACACCTAATCTACTAACTCAGGATTCAACCTGATCGGAATTGCTGAAAATTCTCCGTACCCAATTTCGTCGCGTTGCAAATGGAATGCCGGTCTTATTCTGCCCCAGTTCGTTATCGTAAAGATCAGTTCCTGAGAACAGTTATGTGGGTAGGGTGGGTTAACTTAAGACAGATAATGATTTCCTACGTTGGCACCCCCCAAGACACTTACCCAAACTGAGAAATAAAATCGCCTTCAGAAGTTTTACGAAGCCTTCCTTGAAGCACTCCGACTTAAGGAGACGAACGATTGACGAGGTAATCAGGTAATTGACAACCACTGCACGTCCATTTAGCGAAAGGGGGTGCAATCTAGTCCGACAAGAATCCACTGCTCCGGAGAGTTTCTCCTGAGCCATGCCGCTATTAAGTGTTTCACCGTCAATCCCGACATACACACCTAAGTTATTCAGGCAATTATGCAGAGGGGAGAATCTAAACGATTCCTCCACACCATAGGCCTTGATTTTTGCTTAGGTTAACCCTAGTGTCCGGCAATAGATCATATTGTTCGAAAACTCTACGAGCGAATGGAAATGCATTATCTTACGTGTTGAAAATAGACAGGTCGTCAATATACGCTAAAATAAGTGGCCTTATAGTAGTGTATGCTATTTTTTAGTGTTGTGCGTGTAGATTACATCGTGTACTCTACACGATAATTTACGTGTAATCTACACGCACTCTACATGGGATACTTTACATCTACATGTAAAGTAAATACATAATTTTGATTTTTTACAAGATTTCATGAAAAGGTATTAACGTTTATATAGCCCATAATTTTTACTTTATTAATTAGTATTTATTTGTAACATTTGAGTCTGCGAGTCTTAGGGTAAAGTATACAAGTAAAAATTTTTTTGAATGTTCAAAAGATAATCTATTCCTTGTTGGTGAGTGAACGTATGCCCAATTGGAAAATGATATCTCCAGTTCAGCCGATTAAGCTGAAATTTGCAGAAGTTTAATGGCTAATTTAGATAAAGCTGGATGGTTAAATTCAGCCATGCTCCAAAATGCAATAGATTTTTCAACATTTTTCTCTACTAATTTTAGAAAAACAGGCCCTGATTGTTTCCGAAAATGATGCCAGTCTTCAATACCGTTGGTTTCAAGATGGTAAAAAAGAAAATCGTTTATGATGACTTGTTGTTCAATAGTCAGAAACGCATTGTAATGTGAATAATGAAGGTAATATGCCACTAAAGAGTACACATTTAAAGCCATTTCCTTTCGTTTTTTTAAATTGTCCTTGCATTTTTTTGGTAATTCTAATTTTAGCTACAATAATGCTGAATTTGCGATAGAAACAGAAGAGTTCTGGGAGAAATTGACAAGTTCACATACTGGATCGAAAAGCTTAATTGAGTCCGTAACCTCCTTCATGAATTTATCATCAAATAAGAATAGTGAGACACTTTGTTCAATTTTTCTGAGACTAGGATCGGCTGCTATTTGCTTCATAATATCTTTGTTTTGAATGAGACAAGAAAAAGAATTACGGTAGAAACACCATCTCTCTGTAAAGACTCGCTGCTGAATGCATCATCATGTTTACGCAGTCGTAATTCGCAATTTCTATAATCTACACCAATACTCTACATAATACAAACTCTACTTAATTTACACATACATACTCTACACGTCGATGTAGATTATTAATTTAAACGCTTTTTGCTTTTTTTTACAATTTATTTGCTCTGAAAAGTAAAACTATTAATAACATAGGATTAATCGAAATTAAATTTGGCACTTGGTGGAATTTGTTACTTTTCGGGAACATTTTATATAAATATAAACAACACTTGCTAGATTCCACACTTTATTAAATACTACCTACTTAGGCATTATCAAGTTACTGGCTAAACTGCTACTTTGAGTTCCAGTTTAGCCACTCACTTGATAATGCTTAAGTATGGCGAAACGCGTCGTGTAAATTTATTTAATAAAATGTAGAATTTAGCAAGTGATGCTTATATTTATATAAAATATCAATAACAATTATAAAACAGAGCCCCATATGATCTCAATAACAGCTCGCACATTTATGGAGTCCAAAATACTAAAAGGAAGTAACTTTCCAGATGAAAATTCGGAGTGTACAACTTAATACAGAATTCCAGTCCCCTGCATTTGTTTCTCTCGGTATCCGTCCGTGTTTAGGCTTATAAAAATTTAAGTATGTAATAATTTAATTTAAAAAAAACAGAAAAAAATATCTTCAAACTATTAAACCTTAAACCCTTAATAATTAAAATAGTTAAAATAAAATGGTTTTTAAAAAGAAATTGTACCGATCGCACAAAAGGCGCTAAAACATAAGATAATATTTAATTTTATATCTATTACGACATTTTAAAGTCGGGGCAAATTAAACAAACAAAACAACAAAGGTATTCAACACAACATACGAGTATATCAATCCTGTTTCCTAATGACCGCGTGAGCTGAAATATTTAGGTACTCGACTCGTTGCGTTTTAGCGCTTTTTGTGAAGTATGTTAAACATTTTTCTTAATCTATTTAATTTTTTTTTATTCTGCCCATCTTAAAGGTTTGAATACCCGCATGTAACATTACTTATTAGCTTAAAAGCTGAACAGATGCCATTGGTTGACTTAAGGGGAATAACGGAACAGTTTTATAACTCGTGCGCAGTGGTATTAACACGTGTAAAAAGTTGGCAGCAAAATTAAGCACTTTTATATTAACAAAGTTTGCTTGAATTTTTAAATTATTGGTTAAAGGTAATCTTAATAGGTTGCTTCAAATGCTTGATTACAAAGTTTTGAAGAAAAGTCAATATTTCATATAAAAAACTGCAGACAAAATTTTAGTTGCCTGTAGGCAACTTTGGGCAATAAAGGTGTTTATAAATAATCTGTTTTTTAGTGACTGAATACAACAGAAAAGGTTTATCGGAACAAGAGCTCGAGAGGCTCCATTTGTGAAGGAATTGTTAATCCAAAATCGAAAACCAAATCCGTTACCGTAAATCTCAAAAACCAGAAAATTCAAAATCCAAAACCAATAAAAACCCAAAAACAAAAAGCGAAATCGAAATACAAATCTTTAACAAATTCAAGCACAAGTCATAACGAGTAAACAAAGCAATCTAAGGAACACATTACTAGCTCAGATATAAGTACCTTCAATGCCGTTCAACAAGATGATGACCACGAAATTTCTGTGGCGACGCTTCAAGGCACTCTTGATATACTCGAGCAGCATTAAAAAGGTTAATAACTTTTGAATAGCTGCATGTATCGAGTTAATCCTGTTTTGTTGTAAAGAGCTCCCTGAGAACCTCTTAAGGAAAAAAAATTATATCCTTCGTGTAAAAATTTTACAGGATCAAGGATAACATACCAAAATTTTTTGCAACATTTTCCCAATATGCAGGTTTGAGGTCCAATAACTCGAAAATTTATAAGTTGATTATGGGTACCATTAGACAAAAAAAGTTTTATTGTTGGTCTTGCGACGTCCTTGAAAGGACTTTCAAGCATTTAAGTGAGCACACTTTCTTTGAAGAAAGAAACCAAAATTTTCAAACGCGATTTTGATCAGGACACTTCAAAGACTCCATTGGTATAGCGTTTCCTACACATTGATGAAAAAAAGAATAAGTGTCGACACTGGCATATAAATGCGACAACCGTGACATGCTCCAAATGCAAAATATGGTTGTGTATTATTCAAAAACGAAACTGCTTTTTGAATTATCACACCAAATAACCTAAATACTTACCCGTTTCTTACTACCGATAAGACTTGTTATACATACATAAACATATTTATTTTATATATTGAAATATTTTATTTATGTTATTTTGTTAATTTTCATGAACATCTTACTGATAATACCTTATCTTCCCAAAGTTGCTTATAAGCAACTTTTTCCCACGGGATACCCTTTCATCCTGAAAGAATAACTTTTTATTTGTTATAAAAGAAAGGAAATAGTTAACAAAATATGCCCCGAAAACAATTTTCTGATCACAACACTAGGACCGGGCTTCAAAGGGTTAAATAGGGAAGGGAATCGAAAACAAAAATATTAATACTTGGTATTGCAATGTATCGGAATGTTGCGATACCGGTGTATCGGGGTATTGAAGAAGAATTATCGATATTTGAAAGTATCGGTATTTAAATGATTACATTTACAGAATTGAATATAAAATATTGAATTATTAAATAACCATAAATTCGAAGACGGAGTTACATCAATTGTTTAGTGGAACGATCACCACGCCATGGATGAATTCCAATCTCGGCCTGCCTATGAGCATTTTAAAAGAAATGCAATAAATAAGAAATCCATTCCGTCTCTGGGTTAAGAAATAAAAAAAAATGGTTTTCCAGTAAAAAAATTTGTTACAATAATGTAACATTAAAAAAATAAACTTTTAATTTCTTCGATCTTGCAGAACGAATGTTATGCACCTACGTGTAATATAAAAATATAAATTATATCTAATGTGATTTCACCAACAAAAGTATAAGATCATATTTCACTTGGTAAGACAATTCCAAATTTGGTCATTTATACTTTATAAAAGAATGAGCTAAATTGAGATA
This sequence comes from Leptarthrus brevirostris, assembly GCA_964036015.1. Taxonomy (NCBI): domain Eukaryota; kingdom Metazoa; phylum Arthropoda; class Insecta; order Diptera; family Asilidae; genus Leptarthrus; species Leptarthrus brevirostris. The sequence continues at coordinate 101,035,406 of OZ038372.1, read as the reverse complement.
GATGCTCCGATGTAAGACAAATACCCTTTTTCTAGTCCTAGAATCCTATACATGAAAAGAAAATCAACTTTGTAACCAGCTGAAAATAAATAAAGTAAATAACATTAAAATCTAAGATTTATTTACGCGATCATCATACATTTGATCAGGTTATGTTATCCTTAAAAAATTGTTAAATATATATGTATATACCTACAGCGATCTTTTAACGCTTTAGCATCAAACATAAGCTGATAACGAATTACTTGAATTGTTTTTAATTCCAAAAAGAATCTCAAAACTGACAAAAATTGTGCTATGGCGAGTTTTTTTCATATCATCAAATATTCAAGAAAAGCGTGAAAAGCACCAACAATCTTTCGATACTATGACCTCTTATATCTCCATTTTACTTAGCTGTCAAACGATATTTTTTGGAATGCTATGGCGAGTTTCAGCAACAAAATTATCGATACTCTTGATTATCAAGAAAATAGAATATCGAGTCCAACACCTCAATACCGAGGGAAAACTATTGATATATCGCATCGGTATGGCCCATCTCTAGCATAAATCAAGCAATAAAATCATTGCGATCACGGACGTGTTATCTGTGTGGCTCCCCAAGTATTGTGAATTTAAACTCGAAGTCGCGAATCAAAATTAAAATAAATCAAAAATCGCGCCAAATGCACAATTTGGTAAGTATATCCTTTTTATTTTTCATTCGGCATAAAACAGAGTCAGTAAATTGTTATGTTACGAATGAAGGTATGCAGTAATCGTGTTAAAACACGATCGAAATTTTGTACAGAGTAGCTAGATAAAATTACGAGGAAACGAGGGTTCGAAATGGACAAAAAGATAATTTTAAGATTTAGATAGTTGGCTAGGAAAGTTCTAAGAAGTAGCAAATTCGGAATGCTTAAAGAAAACGACCAAATCCAAAACTTACCCAATTAGGTAAGTGTGGCTGGGTCCAGGGTAGCCTCCGTAAAAATAAATAGTTGCAAGGGAATTTCATATTTCAAAGAAAATACACTAATGAGTTATTCATTATGCAACCTTTTGAAGTGAGATAGAAAATGTATATGCCTTTATTAGATGGCAATGCAATGTCTCAATTTACTCTCAGTTAGAATTTCAAAGAGAAACGTGTGTGCAATTTAAGAATTCGAAATAATCGGGGTGAGTGCGCTAATTTTGTCGTTTTCCCTAAATTTTAGTAATATTCCATAAGTAGTGAATACGTGTGAGTGATTCCAGGGTAGATTGATTGAGTATTAATTAAACAAAAATTACGTGAGTTGCGGTGTAAGTCACCCAGTGTATTTTGGTTTATTTGACTGTGTTTTTGTGTGGGGCGTAAGTCGCCAGAGAAATAGACGTTTGTACGATTGTGTGGGGAGTATGTCGCCCAGTACGCTTGTGTGGGGCGTAATTCGCCAATGGAATAGACGTTTGTCATCTAGTGTGGAGCGTATGTCGCCCAGTACGCTTGTTTGGGGCGTAAGTCGCTCAGTGTGCTTGTGCGGGGCGTTAGTCACCCAAATATAGACGTGTGTCGTGTGCTGTGGGGCGTAAGTCTCCAAGAGTGAATGTGATAGATATGCACTCACTGAGTATTTGTTTATACTTATATGTGCCTTCTTATTTTATTACAGACAATCCTGGAATGATATCAACGTAGAAGCGGGAAAATATTTCAAACCATTATTAACTTCAGAAGTGGGATAAAGTTCCCTACTCGCACTCAACCACGGTCAAATAGGTTATCATTCCAGCTTCGTCCATCAAATAAATTAATTACCTTCCTCCGCATCCTGTTAGTTACTTGTGTTTGAGAACGATTTTGTGTTATTTGAAATTGATTCCTTTATATGTACGTATAAAATGTTGCCTGGTTGTTTATTTTCTTTTTATCTGAAAATATTTTCTTGTACGGTTATTGTAATTAGCGAAATGAAAAGGAAAGAACGACTTGAGACTAATATTGCGACCGGTTCTTGGAGAGTAGAACAAGTGCAGGATAAGCAAATAGTTAAACGGCAGAAAAGGAGTTCAGCTTCGCTTGATGGAAGTGAAAGTGTTTCTGAAAGATCTATTGAAACAATAGGACAATCTATTGATTTAGTGCGGTTATCGGGAGTGTTGTCTAACCTATCGTCAAGTATCGCGGACATAAGGTCCCATAGTGTTTCTAAAGTTGGAAGTGAATGTATTCCTGTTTTCGATCCCCAAGACAAAAATCATAACATTAATAAGTGGATCAATAAAGTGCAAGAACTTAAATTAATTTATAAATGGAACGAAGTGACTTTAATATTCTATGTTACAACTCGTTTAAGAGGTTTAGCAATCGTATGGTACCAAAGTTTACCCAGTCTAAATAATACCTGGGAAGAACGTGTGAAAGAAAAAGGTGAAGACATGCTTGTCTATTATTACGAAAAGTTAGCATTGCTAAATTCTTGCGAGGTTTATGGTAAAAATGCTGTATCTTGTATAATAAATGGTTTGCCCGATCCGCATACGCAATCTGCAGCCAAGGTAGGAGATTATAATAGTCCAGAGGCACTCCTAAATTGTTTGCAAACTCTTCATGAAGACAAGGTTATCATGAAAATGCCATCAAGCATCAGCAAATATCAGAGGACCAATAGGAGATAGGGATGGGCGATCTTCGATTCGATCCGGGCAAATCGATCTTTTAGCCTTCGATCTGCCGATTTTTTAATCGATTTTTCGCGGAACCGATTCGGCTCGAATCGATTTATTTACTTCCGATTCCCATCCATTTAAGACAAGACGCGACACGCTAATAAAACTGAGCGAGCTCACGTGGAAATTTTTTCGCATCAACATTAATCTGTGTAATAATCCTGTAAATTGAAAATTTCGTACCTAAAATATTGTTATTGTTATTACATATACTGCCAAACAGTGTAGTTGGCAGCATTCAATTTTAGTGCATCCCTGATTAAATCTAAAGCCCTTGAAAATTCCTCGCTGCTAACTAGGATAGGTCTTACGTCCGCTCACTCCGTCCTTCCGCTATATGGTATCCAGTCTGGAGCAAGCTCTTCTTCTGAACAATCATCACTGATTTTTAGTTTTTTTAAATTGCAAAATTAATCACTTGGTGAAGATAATACTTGGTGTTAAAATAAATGGAATCGATCTACGAACATCGATCTTTTTATGGCGATTAATCGATCTTCGAAATCGGAAAAAAATTGCAGATCGATCCGTACTGAATCGATTTTCTCAGTTCGATCCCCCATCCCTAATAGGAGACTTTACAATGATCAGCAAAGCGGCGATAAGAGTAAATGTTACGGGTGCGGTAGTAGAGATCATATACTCAGACCATAAGAAAATGTCGACTTTGCGGATCATCCCATAAAGGAAACTGTTGTCAGGAAATGAAACTTCAACCTAAACATGTGTTTGTATTGGAGGAAGAGACAAATAAAGGTTACAAATATTTTGTAAACACTCTTATAAATGGAATGAATGTACGTGTGTTTGTTGACTTTGGGGCAGGATGTTATACTGTGAAGGAAGAAATACTCTCTGCATTAAATATGACCCATGATTCACGGGAACAAAAATTAAGAGGTTTCGGTGGTGGTGTAGTGCAGTCTTTGGGTACAGTAAAGAATTTTGAAGTAGTGATCGACCGGGTTAAGGCTTTTACAGACTTTCTCGTTGTTTCTGATACGCTTCAAAAAGAACCTGCAATTATAAGATAACCCTTCACCGAACAGTCTCATGTACTTATTATTAAGGAATTACCTGCGGTTATTGACATTCGTCAGTAAAAGACAAAATTTTTTCTTAAAGATACAATTGTTGTCCCCGCAAAGCACGTACAAAACGTGAAATGCAAAGCACAATCTAGTGGGGAATTTTACCTTGGGCCAAGTTTAAGAATGAAAGAGAATAATGAATACTGCTTACCGCGATGCATTATAAAAACAGATAACAATCATGAATGTGTTATACCTGTCACGAATTCCACAGACAAAGAAATAGTAGTGAAGTCTAAACGAGTCTTCGCAAACGGACGGAATACCGAAAGTCTAGAAGTTTTTGGAATAGAAAAAGACTTAATCCCTTTCAAAAAATTTGAAGAACTTCAAATAGGAAGTAATTTAAGCTCCGAAGAAAAGTCAGAATTAATGAAATTACTGCGGAAGTATGAACATTGTTTTGCAACCACAATAAACGAAATAGGTTGTACTACGGCAGCTGAACTACATATAGAATTAGAAGACGAGAAGCCTGTTATGTACAAACCCTATAGAATGAAACCATCGAGTCGCGAAAAAGTAAAAGAGATAGTAGATGAGCTCCTCCAATGCGATATTATCAGAGAGTCTAATTCACCATTTTCGTCGCCGGTTTTGTTAGTACAAAAAAAGGTTGGGGAACAACGCCTATGTATTGACTGTCGGAAAAGAAATAGTAAAATAAAACAAGACAGGTTCCCTCTCCCACGTATAGACGATCAACATTTATTTATTTTATTTATTTATTTGTTTAAGCTTAATACAAGCTATTACATAATAATACATACTACAATTACAAGCTACAACACAATACCAACACTACAAGCTATAATAAATTATGACATAATAAATAAATAGTAAAAGCTACAATATGAGCTCTAATTAAAGTAGATACGGGCTGGAAGGAAGAAGAATTAAGAAAGGCGATCAAGATGGGCGGAATCAAGATATAAGGCTTTGTGAAGGGATGATTTACTCAGATGGAAGTCAAAGGAGGAAAGGTCGTTGACTTTTCGTAGCATCCTGGTAATTGGCTCACTTTGACCGTAGTTTGTGCGAAGGCAGTCGAGTCGGAAAAGGGGAGTGGACCTAAGGTTGCGGGGATTGGTATAGATGGGTAAAGATTGCAGGATTGAAGGGCAGTCTATTGCACCACTTCATAGCTGATGAATGAAGGGAATGTCGGAAACATCACGACGTTTTCTTAAAGGTTGTAAGTATATCAGTTTCATACAGTTTTTATAAGGTGGAAGGTTGAATCTGTCTACCCACGGAAGATCACGTAGAGCGAAGCGAATGAACCTACGCTGGACAGTTTCAATCTTATTAATGTGAGTTGTTTGTGTACGTGACCATACCTGGGTGGCATATTCAAGGAGAGGTCTAACGAAGGAAATATAGAGAGATTTGGAAACATAAGGATTGGAGAACTCTCTGGACCAGCGCTTCACAAACCCTAGCGCGGAGTTAGCTCTATTAATTATGCTGTCAATGTGGGAACGGAAATTGAGTTCACTATCACAGATTATTCCGAGATCACACAAAGAGGTAACGATAGGGACTGGTACGTCGGTTAGCATGTAGACTCTCGGGGTGGGTGTAAGACGCTTGCGGGAATAAGAGATGGACTGGCATTTGTAGTCATGAGTTCAAGAAAGTTTTCATGCACCATGTGGTGAAGGAATCGAGATCTTTTTACAGGAGAAGAGAGTCAGTTGTGGAGGAGATATGTTTGATTATTTTCATGTCATCAGCATAAATGGACAGCTCTGAGTGATTGATGACACATTCAACATCATTTATTGTAAGGTTGAAAATTAATGGACCGAGGTGGCTGCCTTGGGGGACGCCGGAACGAGCGACAATGGGGTTAGAAATGGATGAGCTAAAAAGAACATTGTACCGACGGTTGTTGAGGTATGATTGAATCCAGGAGATGAATCGGGAGGGGAAGCCTAGGCGATCAAGTTTGAACAAGATAACATTATGGGAGATTTTGTCGAAGGCTTTACTAAAATCGGTGGCTATAACATCAACATCTTTACCGTTTTCCAGGGCACATAGTGTTTTGGAGACAAAGTCAGTAAGGTTGGTGGTTGTAGATCTTCCATTGAGGAAGCCATGCTGGGAGAGGGAGAAGATAGACTTACAGTGGAAGAACATGGAATCATAGACCAATTTTTCGAATAGTTTAGGTATGGATGATAATTTAGCGATGGGTCTGTAGTTGGACACATCATTCTTGCAACCTTTTTTGAAGATGGGAATAATATATGAGTTTTTCCATAAATGAGGGAAAATCCCCTGAGTGACCGAGAGGTGGAAAAGCAGGGTTAGGGGTTGAATTAGATGCATGGCACACTTTTTCAGGACGATGACCGGAATGCCGTCAGGACCTGGGTTGGATCAAGCCCGTTGATACTCGCGGCGATTAGTTCGGGATCAGGGTCGAAAGACGTAAACGACGTTTGAGTGCATTTGTCCAAGAATGAAAAGTAGTTAAGGTCAGGTTGTAGGGATTTACTGAAGAAGTGTGCAAAGAGGTTGGCGATAACCTTAGGATCAGACGAAGAGGTATTCTCAAGTTTTAGGGTAGAGGGGTAACCATTGGACTTCTTCTTGGAATTAACAAAGTTATAAAATCGCTTGGGTTCAGATATGAGGCTAGTTTCCATCCATTGGAGATACTCAAAGTAGAGGATATCACAACGCTCAGAAAAACAGGTATAAGCAGATAGGTAGGAAGAATAATCGGACTCGGTCTGGGATAGAAGAAAAGTTTGCCAACGTTTATTTATCCTGTTGCGGAGAGAGCGTAATTCCTTGTCGTACCATACGGGCGATGAGGAGTAGTTTTTACGAGGAAAAAGGGGGATAGATTGTGTAAGACAAGCGTGTATTTCTGAATAGAACGCCTCTAAAGCAACGTCAACTGGAAGATGTTGAGGGATAGTGGCAATGTTAGAGTTGAGGAGCAAGTGATTTAATTTTTCAAAGTCGCCTTTACGCAAATTGAAGGAAAGAGAAGACTCGGACCTTGAAAGTGCATGAGGGCGTTCGTAGGAGAAAACAAGGAGCAGGGGAGGATGGTGACGATCGAGAGAGGAAAGGAGATGGTTGCTTTTCGCGACAGCCGAATTAACTCGGTCTGAAGAAAAGATTAAGTCTAATTGTCTGTCCAGAAAGTTTCTGACTCCATTTACTTGAAAGAGACCAGAAACGGAGAGCTGATCGGTAAAAAAGGCTTCTTTGGCCGAAGATGCGTTAAGGGGGACAAAGTGAGAACACTCCTCAGACAATGACCATTGAATACGGGGGACGTTAAAGTCACCCAATAAAATAAATTCATCGGAGGCGTTAGCGTCCTCAAGCAGGGTGTCGATCGCTTCAATTATGGGCTCGTATGCATCTAGAGGTTGAGAGATTACGAATATAACAACAAATAATGTACAGGAAACACTTATTAAGTACTAATTTGATACATACAAATTCTGATATTGTAGAGTCGGAGGTCTTTAGCAGGGTGGCGTCATAACGGTTGTGAGCAGCTATGAGAACCCCGCGACCTGGTGGATCATTGGAGCCTACACAACCGTCGACACGAAAAATGGTATAGTTTGGAGGGAAAAGTTCGTTGTCGATAATTCTTGGTGTTAGATTGGTTTCAGTTAAGGCAAAGATATCGTGCGGGAATTTGTGGGAGTTAAGAAAAATATTGGATGTTTTTGTACGAAGTCCTCTTACGTTCTGGTAATAGACTGACAAGCTGCTGGGGAGAGGTACTTGATCAGAGACCGCTGGTGCATTAGGGGGAAGTCAGAAATAGAGAAAGCGGAGGGGTTAGGAACGAAAGTAGTTTAAGGAGTCGTTGCGATTTTTTTGGAGATGGGAAATGCGGCGAGAACTGACGTATGCAGCATAGGTGGATAGATCTTCTGAAACCGTATGGGAAGGGATATTGAATGATTCATGGTACTTAGTGAAAAGTTGGTGTAAGACGGTTGGGTCTGTGGGTAGGCCTTCTTGGTGTATACTTAACATGACGTTTGTGCTAGTTTTACCGTCAATACAGACGGAATTCGGTTTGTCGTGCAGATAAGCTAGAAATAGACGAAAGTTTTCATAAATTCGGCGGTCCCGTAAACGGGATAAAAGGTATCGTCCATCGTTGGAATCCGCAGAGCGCAAAGTCAATTTAATTGTAGGTGGGATTAGGGGATCGATAAATGAGTGATGTTGGGATGAAGTAGTTTTGGTTAGGGGAAGGGGCGAATTTGTGGACGTAGAAGTAGTTTGAGATGGGGCGATAGTGAAGGAGGATGATGGCTTGCAATTAAGTGGGCATGCGGAGGAAGTAGCGGGTGCCAGGTTTGGTGTATACAGTGGAGAGGTGGGACAAACGGAAATCCAAGCAGGGGTGGGGGGGTGGTCAAAAAATGATGGCTTGTGGTAAGGTGGACACACGGAAGAAGGTGGGAGTGCATGGTTAGGTGGGTGCGCTGGATGTACAGAAATTAAATCCGTGGTGGTAGGGTTGATGGCTGGGATGGAAGTGTTCGAGGGTTTCGGTGTAAGTGCAACCGAGGGGTTAAGAGTGTGAGAATATATAAAGTTAGGATACTTGACTGGGGTACATAGATTAAAGTTTGGAAATACTCCCATTTTGAGCTGCCAATTGGAGTAAGGATCACTAAGTTTAGGGCTAAAGGTGAGAGGTGCGGAAGAGTGATGAGAGATTATGTTATTACTAGTGCTAATGTTCTTACGATTAGGCTGAATACTGATCAACTACGTGGGTACAATTATTTTACTATACTTGACATGACATCAGGATATTATCAAATACCAATTTCGGAAAAGTCCAAACACTTAACATCCTTTATAACTCCTGATGGTCAGTATGAATTTAACAGGATGCCCTTTGGAATTTCAGTTGCACCCAGTGTTTTCCAAAGAATGATCAACAAAATACTTGGGCCATTAAGGGGTACTATCGCTATGGCGTATCTCGACGACATCCTCATCCCTTCAAAGCATTTTAAAGAAGTACTGGAACGCCTCAATCATATTTTGAATGTTATAGATAATTATAATTTAACACTTAATCCCAGGAAATGTACTTTCTTTGCTACATCACTGCATTATTTGGGCTATGAAATTAGCGGAGACAGGAATGGACAAAACTACATGCATCAAGAACTTCCCAACGCCAGAAAACGTTCATCAAGTAAGACAATTTTTAGGATTGACTGATTTCTTTAGACATTTCGTTAAAGATTATGCAATAGTCACTAGCCCATTGACAAATCTTACAAAAAACGAAAATAAATGGGTATGGGCGAATGAAGAAGCTTTTGAAACAATAAAAGATCAACTAACAGAAACACCTATATTAAGTATTTACAACATTGGTGTCCAAACCTATGCCCGCGGGCAAGTGAGCTTTTGAGCTGTTAAATTCGTATATGCACTTGTTTGGATGTATTCGGTTTCCTGTTCTTGCGTTTTTAATTGTTAAAGCATATAAAAGTTAAAAGAAATTGTCATATTCAGGTAGTTTTGTAAGCAATTTTGCAATATCTTAAGATATACAACCTTTTCAAACATTTTAACATTCTAAATTAAACAAACAGTACGAACTGCTTCTGAAGCTTTTAAGCATTCCTCAAATTAAGTAGTGTGAGTTTGGCCATCACTGATTTATAATCCCAAGGCAGACACAGAGGTGCATACAGATGCAAGCTTGCTCGGTTTAGCCGGGATTTTGCCACAAAAACGGAGTGATGGAAAGTTAAGCGCCGTTGCATACTATAGCAGGAAGACAACCAAAGCAGAAAGAAACTATCACTCATACGAGTTAGAAACACTCGCTGTGGTGGAAACAGTAAAGAAATTTCGTGTTTATCTCCTTGATATTAAAATTCAAAGTGGTCATTGATTGCAATGCCATTCAAATGGCAGCAAAGAAAAAGGATCTTATACGCAGGATAGCACGCTGGTGGCTGACTTTACTGGAATATACATTCACAATTGAATACAGACCTGGAAATAAAATGACTCATGTGGACGCATTAAGTAGAAACCCTGAACCACACACATCTCCCATAGAAGAAATGGAAATATTTACTATCGAGGTTGCTGATTGGGTGCTAGCAAGTCAGTTAAATGATGATAAAATAAAGTTCATACAAGAAGTATTACAGAAAAAAACCAAGTACTGAGTATGAAAAATAGGTTCACCAAGAATTTCAATTGGAAAATGGGCGAATCTATAAAATTACGGAAAAAGGTTTGAAGGGGCTAGTACCAAAAGGAATGCGGAACGAGGTTGTTAGAGCTGCGCACGATGAGTTGGGACATTTCGCCTCAGAGAAAACATTAATTAAGTTAACTGAGAACTACTGGTTTCCTGAAATGCGAAAGTATACAGAACGTTACATTAACAGTTGCATTAAATGCCTCTACTTTAAGCGAATTAAGGGAAAACAACCGGGTTATCTAAACCCCATCGAAAAAATAACAAAACCATTTGACAAATTACATCTAGATCATTTGGGTCCGTTTGTAAAAAGCACATTTGGAAAAAAATATTTGATAGTGAGCGTTGAATCATTTACGAAATATACAATGCTAAATCCTGTAAAAGACACAAAGACACAGACTCTCTTACGGTTCTTAGACCAAATAATCACCCAATTTGGTGTTCCCCGAAGGATACTTACTGATAAAGGGACGTGTTATACGTCCAAAGCGTTCGCAAAGTATTGTGACACCAAAGGAATGATACATATCCAAAATGCAGTTGCAACTCCTCGAGCAAATGGGCAGGTCGAAAGGTATAACTCTACTATATTAACAAGTTTAGTCTCTACAGCCGAAGATCACACAAAGTGTGACAGAGTTCCGGATAAAGTGCAATTCGCCATTAACAACACAGTCCATAGCATCACAAACAGGACACCTTGTGAAATGCTGTATGGACTTAAGCCGCGAGCAGATGCAGCAATTAACTTCTCAAATAGAATCAGTGACAAATAGAAAAACGAATGTACAGCTCGAACGCGAAGAATCTCCCAAACAAATAAAATAAGCCAGGAGAAACAAAAGAAAAGATACGACAGAAAACGAAAACCAAGTAGAATACACAAAATTGGTGAAATGGTATTAGTTAAAAAGGATACATTTGCTGATGGTCAAAGTAAAAAATTACTACCGAAATATATGGGACCTTTTATGATAAAAAAAAGTGTTAGGAAATGATCGAAAGAACTTCCAGAATCTACTCGTTCCCAAAGAGCAAAATATGAAAATGTTGAAGATGTAGACCATTTAAAACCATGGATGCCAAAAAAAGGAAAATCTGATACCGAGACCGAAGAAGATGAATTATGCGAAGTTGCAGAATGTGATCGAGGACAATCACCACCTCAAGATGGTCGAGCTGTTACGAAGGTAAACAGTAATCGTGTTAAAACACGATCGAAATTTTGTACAGAGTAGCTAAAATTACGAGGAAACGAGGGTTCGAAATGGACAAGAAGATCGGCAATAAATTCGGTATTTGGAATCCGTTCACCCTTTTAAAGTAGACTACAAATTGTTTATTTAGGATTTCATGATAATGAAATAGGCGACAAGACATGCAAGATCTTTTTAAGATTTAGATGGTTGGTTAGGAAAGTTCTAAGAATTAGCAAATTCGGAATGCTTAAAGAAAACAACCAAATCCAAAACTTAAACAATTAGGTAAGTGTGGCTGGGTCCAGGGTAGTCTCCTAAATAGTTGCAAGGGAATTTCGTATTTCAAAGAAAATACACTAATGAGTTATTCATTATGCAACCTTTTGAAGTGAGATAGAAAATGTATATGCCTTTATTAGATGGCAATGCAATGTCTCAATTTACTCTCAGTTAGAATTTCAAAGAGAAACGTGTTGTGCAATTTAAGAATTCGAAATAATCGGGGTGAGTGCGCTAATTTTGTCGTTTTCCCTAAATTTTAGTATTATTCCATAAGTAGTGAATATGTGTGTGAGTGATTCCATTGTAGATTGATTGAGTATTAATTTAACAAAAAGTACGTGAGGTGCGGTGTAAGTCACCCAGTGTATTTTGGTTGATTTGAGTGTGTTTTTGTGTGGGGCGTAAATCGCCAGAGAAATAGACGTTTGTCGTCTAGTGTGGTGCGTAAGTCGCCCAGTACGATTGTGTGGGGCGTACGTTGCCCAGTACGCTTGTGTGGGGTGTAAGTCGCCAGAGAAATAGACGTTTGTCGTCTAGTGTGGTGCGTAAGTCACCCAGTACGATTGTGCGGGACGTACGGCGCCCAGTACGCTTGTGTGGGGCGTAAGTCGCCAATGGAATAGACGTTTGTCGTCTAGTGTGGGGCGTATGTCGCCCCGTACGCTTGTTTAGGGCGTAAGTCGCTCAGTGTGCTTGTGCGGGGCGTTAGTCATCCAAATATAGACGTGTGTCGTGTGCTGTGGGGCGTAAGTCTCCAAGAGTGAATGTGATAGATAGGCACTCACTGAGTTTATGTTCCTTCTTATTTTATTACAGACGATCCTGGAGTGATATCAACGTAGAAGCGGGAAAATATTTCAAACCATTAAATATAATTAAATAATAAACAAAACAAAAAAAGCATAAACACGAATTTTTTTGCTATTTTTATATGGCTATATCCATATGTATATTAGTTAGATTATCAATATTCTATATACTGCTCGTATAGTTTGCTTTTGCGGAGCTAGTGGTTGCAGTGGGCTACTCGACTTCTTTTACCGATTTTATCAAGGCCTCATCCTGAGACCTTCTCTTCTTTGCAGTTAAGGGAACTTTGCCCTTAACTGACCGCGGTATATTTTTCCTTATTTTCCTGGTCTCACTCATCGAAATTACACTTATCTTTATTCCGAGAACAAATCTTTACTTCTGATACAATTTTTTGATTACTGACGTGTAATTAAAAACGAAATCTCTTGTTGAAACATTCTTTAAATAATTGAAAACTGAATCTCTTCTTGAAACACCCTTTATATCAAAATCGGAAAACAAGACACAAGGTTCTATGTATATTACCGCTTAAGAAACCAAAAGTGTAGACAAAGACAATTCTAAAATTGTTTGTCTCCGTTCGAGCTAATCGAACTTAATCCCATTTAAATACTTACCATGTGGGGTTTTAAGACAGCAAAGTGCAGCTATAAATAATCATAATGTAATACCTATATACATACCTGGAATATATTACCTTAAAGTAGAAAAAATACTTTTTTTATTATTATATATATATATTTTTTTTCTTAAAGAAAAGTTGTTTTCAGTTAAAGATTAATTTAAAGTCAAGTCAATTCCTTCTTAAATTATGTAGGAACCAAGCATTTAAAATATTATATTATTAAAAACGACCTTATGAAATAAATTAAATAGCAAATTTACAAAATTTACTTCAAGAGCATTTTAGTACAATTAGTTAAAATCCTTTGAACTAATTGCCAACAGGTAACATAAGTGAACGTTTAAGTTTCTGTACCCATAATCGTTAATTTTTGATATGAAAATGCCGTAGTTTACTATGACATCTACTTGATATATGTATGCTCAATTTAGAAATCTGGCTGTGACTACCGTTTTGTGTGTTCAAACATAATTGGTATGCCCCACAGATTTAAACTAGAATTTCATGGAGGAAGTGAAGCTTCCTTCATATTTGAATTCCTCGGAAATTCTGCAGATATTTTAATGGGCTAATTTCAGTGCTACATTTCATTTCATGATATGGTGAAACTAAACTGCTAAGGTACATATCAGGGCAACGTTTTCGGTAAAATTTTATGGTTGCTGTTATTTACTACTGCAGTATTGGTAGCATATTTGTGTTGAATTATAAATTGTATTGCTAACGCATCTCCCTTCATAAATCATACAAAATATTTAGAGATGAGCTTCTCAATTGAGCTAATTAATTGCTTTGATGAACTGAGATTAGCCAATATGTTATGTATCATAGAGGAAATAGTCCAGTATTTCATTCTGCGTTCCATGATTCCAAGTGGGATCGTACAAAGTATAATAAAAAATGGGGGTTTCCACTAAAATAAAAATTAAGTTCAGCCTTTTATCACGCAATCTACGACACGACGAAGCAGATTGTCGCATATTGCGGCGGTGTTGGAAGCAAGCAAGATTTATATGAGGCACTTCTGGAGATCCCCAAGTATCTTCAGAAGTCTCTCAAATAAAACTGGTGAATAGAAGAGAAATCAAGAAGAGGAAGCGTCAATAGTCGGACGAAGTCACGGACGGCAAGATCCTCTTGTAACTGAATCGAGTTAAGACGCGGTAGTTCAGTGCAAACAGTGTTGCCAAGTTGGTGGTTTTCCTACTAGATCTAGTGGTTTTTATATGTCTCTGGTGGGGAAAAAACGCGAAAATCTAGTGGGAAATGGCACTGTCAGTTGTTTTTAGTAGGTTTAGATAATTTTAAACAATTTTGTAATATTAAAAAAAATTACTTGTTAATAAATGTCTGTACTCCATATTTGAATATATTTTCCTCCCGCGAAAAAATTAACTCCATTTACACCCATACTTTACGATGAACTCGTATTGTTTTCATGTAAACGTATCAGATTGACTCAGCAGCAAAAATTTTCTGCTGACATGTCGGGTTACGCGATTCGGATTGGTCAATAAGAACATGAACTTTAATAAATTTTGTAAATGCCGTTTTCGTCAAATAGACCAGCCACGCTGAAATTTGCCGAGATATCAAACGATTTGGCAAAAGCTGAAGCAACCACAGCTCTATTTATTTCTACGCATTGTTCCGTATTAGTCACAGACTACTTGACACAAATGTAAAGTGCAATTTTTCCTGATAGTAAAGTGGCTAAAACCATAAAACTACCTAAGTGTAGTGCTATAATAAAAAATGTTATTTACAAACATTCTCAAGAAGATCTGCTTGAGGATTTAGGGGATGGCCCAGTCTCTCGTTTTAAAAAACGGGATAAGCTCTCTCTCTAATATCAAAATGTGAGAGGGCTGAGGACTAAAACTAATGAATTTTTTTTCTCATCAGTTAACTGTAATTTTGATTTGATAGCTTTATCTGAGACGTGGTTACACCAGGGTATTTTGGATGTCGAGCTGTTTAATGACTCTTTTCAGGTTTTTCGTAGGGATAGGCATGCTGTTTCATCTGCACGAGGAGGTGGAGTTCTTATTGCATGTAGGAATTTTCTAAATACTAATTTGTCTCAGTAAAAATTTCACTTGATGCGGGCAACCTCTTTTTAATTTGTTGTTATATACCTCCAGATATGGGTAATGTCGTTGATAATAATGGTTTGAGTCGGTATGATATTCTAATTCAGCATATCGACTATATCCATAACCAGTTGGGTTCTTATGACGAAATTATCCTCGTGGGTGGGTAGTGAATGATGATGACGATAACTATCTTCCTCATAACTTGACTGAGGGACAATCACTGTTCCTTGACACCTTGGCTATGGTTTGTGCCAAATGAGCAATGTGAGTAACAATATGGGAAGACAGCTTGATTTAGTGTTCTCTACGAGCTCTATGCTCACTTTTGTTGAACCCAGTCTCATTCTCTTGACGAACCTTGATATATTTCACCCTGCTCTGCTTGTCACTTTTCGTAGTATCTCGGACGTGCGTGTCGATAATCTCGAATGCGTATATATCTTTAATTTTAGAATGGCCGATTTTGAGGCTCTGAATGAATATCTTATGAATTTTGACTTCCTTACTTGTCTGTCTAGTGACGATATCGACAGGAACGTATCTGGTTTCAATGAAGTTTTGTACGAAGCGTTCGTGAGGTTTGTTCCCTATGTCCGGGATAGATGTATAGAATCCGCTCCCCCTGGTTTAATAGGGAATTAAAAACTCTTAGGAATAGGAAAAATAGACTCTGGAAAAGGTACCTGCGTGTGGGCAGTGCTGACTCTAGGCGTGAATTTATTCTCTGCCATGAACACTTCATTAGTCTTTCTCGTTCCCTATAGGAAGAATACCTTCAGAACCTGAGAGGTAACTTATTCTCTGACCCCGGTGTATTTTTTGATTATGTCAATATGAGGAGAAGGGTTGATAACTATCCATCGACTATGGAATTAGGGCTACGTTCCAGTAATGATTCTAAGATTATTTGTAATTTATTTGCTGAATATTTTAGGGGCGCATTTGAATCATCCGATTTTTGTCCAGATAATAGCAACTTTTCGCACATAAGGAATAGATATGCACCCTCCGTACCTCTTCCATCTGTCACGGAGGATATCTTGTACAAACATATTGTAAATCTTCCGGTGGACTTTTCGTATGGTCCTGACGGGGTTCCTGCTGTTGTCTTAAAGAAGTGTTCTTCAGCGTTATTTCATCCCTTACTTTTACTTTTCCGGCAATCTTTCTCGGTGGGCCGTTTCCCTGCACTCTGGAAGACATCATTTTTAGTCCCTGTTTTTAAGAGTGGAAATAGGAGAGATATGGATGCCAAACGGATTGCATTTGTACTGATTTCAGTAAGGCATTTGATAAGCTGTCTCACTTTGTTATCGTTTTCAAATTGGCCAGGATGGGTTTCGCGCCCCCACTCATTGCATGGATTAATTCGTATTTATTTAATAGGACTTATAGTGCGCGTTTTCGGGGCTTGCTCTCCGATGCTTTCGCTGCTCCTTCAGGCGTTCCCCAGGGTATTCATCTTGGTCCTTTGCTATTCATCTTATCTATTGATGATATTACTTATCTGCTTCAAAGACGTAAAATTCTTATTTATGCGGACGATATCAAGATTTTTCTCCCAATTAAATCTTTTGGCGATTGCGAGATCTTGCGGTCGGATCTACACATATTTTATAGCTGGTGTGGCAATAATAATCTTAAATTAAACATTGAGAAATGTTAGGTTATGACCTTCTCGAGGTCCCGCAACTACTGTACTTTTGAGTACAAGTTTTATGGTACTCGTATTCAACGGGTGGAAGGGTTGAAGGACTTGGGCGTGTACCTTGATAGACAACTTAACTTCATCCCCCACATTAATAATATCGCTTCCAGGGCCAATTCTATACTGGGATTTATCCTTCGTTGGTCCAGGGAGTTTCCTGGCCCTCACATAAGACTTCATCTGTATACATCCCTTGTTAGACCATTGCTGGAGTATGCTAGTCCGGTTTGGTCTCCATTTTACAGATCTCATATTAAACGTATTGAATCCGTTCAGCATAGATTTGTGAGAGCGGCTCTTCGTGCTTTGCCCTGGAATGACCCTCTTATTCTACCTCCATATGAAGAGCGATTAGGACTGCTACAACTTACTACTCTGGAGAAGCGCCGTTGGGTTGCTGATATAATTTTTCTACACCAGCTTCTTCAGGGGAAGATTGACAGTGAGGAACTTTCGTCCAAAATTATACCTAGAGAACTGTCCTATTTCCTTCGAAACCGTTCTAACTTGCGGATAGCTTATTCGCGCACTAGGTACGGTATGTTTGAGCCGATTAACCGCATGTGTAGGTTTGCTAATGATGTTGGTGATGTTTTCAGTACTAATGTGGACAAGGTTACATTAAAGAGTAGCCTCTACAACTTGTAGCCATCCTGTTGATTTCACTCGTTTTTGTACGGCTTTTTTAATTTTGTTTTTTTTTATATTAGTTTGTGTAAGTATTGCATTGGCTTGGCTCAAGGATCTCTATGCCTGTTACACTCCTAATTTTGTGCTTCTGGGTACTAATATTAGTTTTTGCATGCTGGTGTGGGAGCCTCATTCACCTCAATATTTTGTTATATTCGGGTGGATAGGTTAATTTTCCGGGCTTCTGCCCGTGAAGTGCGCCCTCTGGGTTAGAAGGATTAATTCTAGGAAAATATAGTATATTGCTAGATGAGTCGAATGACATTTCTAAATTGCTTGGAATCGCAATTATTTATTTCAGTGAAAAATTAGGTATAAAACATTTTATGTTTTATTAATTCTATTTATATTTATTTAATAAGGTAAACAAACCACTGATGTTTAGTTATGTTAAAAAATCGCACCAAATCAAGAGCATTGCTGCGATTCTTTTACCATCGCAGTGACGTTAGACAAAGCCATCATGTCAAGTAACAGGTATATGACTTCAGCCAATTAAATTACAGTAAACGAGGGTTTAAGAAATGCAATTTCATTTCAATTACATGAAATTCAATATATAAAAAATTTGGTGGGAATTTAGTGGGTTTAAACTTTGACGTGGTGGAATCTAGTGGGTTTTCGAGTGACTTCTAGTGGGAAAATCTCCAACAGACTTGGAAACACTGAGTACAAACAGTTTAGTTGTATTTAGAGCTAAGAGGAGTATAGAACTAGTCGGTGGAGTGAGTGATAAGGTGTCGGCCTACCAGTTCGGAGGTCCCACCGGCTGCGACCCATGGTTACAACATATTACGATTAAAAAGGCTATGAGGGTCGCATAGAAAATGCCAGTGGTTCGAAATCCACATTAAGTCTTAGGCAACTATGCTACTGAGTTAATGGGTTTAACACCGGTGATTCCTCTATCTTGAACGTCTCTATAAAAATTCGTGTTCGTGGTTGTTAACATTTCGTTAACCAAATATCTGATTTACACACGGAGGTATTTTGTTACGCGGTGCTTAATTAAAAGAGCTATCAAATAAGTATTCGAAATCTTTTTTGGTAAAAATACCATAGCCAAGAAATAAATCTTTATGAAATTACTTAATTTAAGAAGTTAATATTTCAATTAAAAGTTTGCAAACAAATTTGAAAACTTTAGTAAATTGTTATATTCCTAACATCAAGTAAACTCTAAAATGCATACATGGCTTTCAGTTAAACAAAATGAATAACAAATTGAGTAATATTAGTAACATATTAGTGATTCACACCAACCAAAAATATCCAAAGTGCAAAAGCAGCATTACACGAATAAATACTTTCTTCATCGAATAGAATAACACATGGATTTATGTTAAGGTAATGGTAAGTTAATTTTTGAATGGGTTAGAATGCGTGAAATTTTCTCCTAAAAACAATCGATTATTTTATTTTTTGTCGACTTTTGGAAGCACATTCCTTTTTGACCATGATAATGATACGTTCAAACAATTTTTTTTTAATTTTAACCAAAGTTATTGCAAAATGAAGTTTTTGGACACTTATAAATAAAACTTTGTTCTTCATAAAGTAATAATAAAATGTCAACGAAACTTAAGAATATTGAAGACAATAGAATAAACTTCAGCTAATTAAAAAAAATTGGTGAAAAAATTGTTTATTATAATTATTTAACCAATTGTTTATAAACAAATGATTTTTTTGTTTGTTCTGGGGCTATTTAAAATGTGAAAAAAATATCACTATACATCTAAACTCTAAGAAATCAAAAACTGTTGAGAAAAAACACAGATCTCAATAATTTCAAAACTTACAATGAAGAGAATACTGCTCGGTGTGGTGCACCAGGGCTCATTGCGCCTCGCCCGACGCCCGCGTTACCTATAAAGGCTTTTACAGCAGGACAGTTTATAACGATAAGTGGATTTAAAGATAAAATTGTGTAGTGCTGATGTGGATTTAAAGTGGTCTTTAAAGTAGTCTTCTTTAAAGTATAGTTTCGTCTATTATAATGTCACTACCGAATACATGTTGCAACCCCTTTAAGAAGGAAAATCAGAATGGCGTTTATAAAAGAATTCCAAAAGTTACGGAGAAGTGGAACGGTATTCATTTATTTCTGCGAAAAATGCAGAAGACATAAAAGAACCGAAATACTGTTAATTTGTTGCCAAATCTGACGGAAAAATAGTTTTTGTTTCGAAATCTGCAGATGATGAAATTTCCAGCAGCAGGAAATCAGATGATTAAGGGGGTCCTCTACTCTCGAGGCCTGCCTGAAATGGAGCGGTTTTTTTGGGAATAAATTGCGAAGGATCTACTGATTACATTAAAATTTTTTTTTTTATTTCGAAGATACATGTTTTGACTTTTCAATTTTTTTTAAGACGAAAAAAATAACTCTCGCGACCTTGAAACGTCATTGATGACATTGATGTTGAAACTGCATGGGTCCCGCTTAAGCAAAGTTGTGGCCAATTGGGTAATCTGTAAACTTAAAATTAATATTCTTTATAATCATAGTTACGTTGGCTATGTTTTCCCGTGACAGATTTTTTTATTTTGCAATTTGTAAAAGTTATGCAACAATTTGTAAAAATTTCCAATTTTTACGTCATTTTTGACCTATTAGAGGCTGTAAAAATGGAACAAAATAAAATTTTGAAAATCGTACACGGGAAAACATAGCGGTATATTTTCTGAACAATTGAAAAAAAAATTATTGAAATCGGACCAATACTTTTATGAGAAGTCTTACTCGGCAACTAAAAAAACACTACTTTCGGGAAAACGCGTTTAATGATAAATTACGGTGTATAACTTGATTGTAGTAACTTACGAGTTAATCTGCTATACCGGGGCCGTAGACCTCTCCTTCCTCATCACGTTGATGTTATTGGTTGTCCACATTCTTCTCAAGAACGGACCAGTAAATTCTTTAGACAATGATTTTTAACTGGACAAGCGCCGTCGTGGCGCGCCGCGCTTAGTTTTTCGGAAACAGCCGGAAGCGGGTACCTTTTTGTTCCCAGAAACATGCAAAGAAATGTGATTTTCACGAAATCCTTTCTGTGGCGTATTCTCAGATACATATAGATTGAAATTTAAAAAAAAATCGATTTTTTGAAACCTGTTGCATGTTCATTACGCTGTGACCTAAAATGAGAAGGATTAGTGAACGAAAGGAAAATAATATTAATAATTTATACTTACCTGCAAAATGTGTTGTCCGTATAAGAATCTGCTATAAGATTGATGCTGTAAAAAAAAAAATTTTTATTTTTATTTTAGAAATCGAAATTACCGAGTATTTGGTTAGTCGAGCACGATCCGTTCTTATGTCGATTGGAGTCTTACGCAAAAATTTGGAAATTAACATTCATCTGCCAGGCGTATCCACGCATGTTGGAGTACATGAGGAGAAGGAAACACAAAACCTGATAAACGATTGCGAGCAAGATGAACCATTCTGGAGACCTGCAAGAAATAAAAATTAGAATTTGTAATGAGAATAGGGATTAATAAAAAAATGTACTTACTTGAAATGTAATCGGGTAAAGGCAATGCACTGAAGTCACCGTATCGATTTTATCTAGAAAGATTGAGTGGTGCTTATTTCATATAAATGGACATTAGGTTGAGTAAATACTTACATGGTTTGGATTTCGTTCCCTCGGGGATTTTTGAAGCACTTAAGACACTTGCACACATCACGAAACTTGGATTTTCGACGTGTTCTTCATTTTACCGAAACAAACGCGGCACGGGATTGGATTATTCGTAACCCAGGGCATATCTTTTAAAAATAATTACGCCCCAAAATCGAATTATTGTAAATAAATATTAACATAAATTCGCCTGTCAAAATTTTGCTATCCGACGGAATTTCTAGGCAATTACGCATCTTTAGATACAAATAATTATATCAAAAAGAAGCTAAAGATGTGGGGAAGATTTTTAAAATAAAAACAAGAACTACTGACGGGGACGGACGTGCCGCCGTGTCTTGCTTCCCAAAATTTTTTAAAACGATTGCGCAAGCAAATAAAATTAAAAAAATTCAAAGTGCTAGTGCCATCTTGCCGAAGCGAAGGGCTTTTATGCTCTATTTGAAAGCACAGTCTGGTGAGTCCGTTCCTTTTTAATATATGTTATTTCCATCCAACATTCAATGTAGCACAATCGTGCTGCATTGAATGCGTTTAACGGGTCTCCACTGCTGAGCATTTGGCTGCCTTTGTCGAGATCAAAGTTCAGCACAGCAGGCATAACACTGCTGCTGGCTTTGTTTTCACAGAGGCGGCTTTGTTTTGCATCTGTGGATCCCGTTCGTCAGTCCTTGTGTTTGTGTACGTTTTTGTTTTGTTTTGTTTTGGGCAAATTAAGACCGGGAGTATGCAAAAATTTGTATTTAATTTTTGCGGCTGTTTTTGCACTAAGCGAAACCAAGGTTGTTTCCGATTCTGATATTAATCAGTATCACATCCCTGGTTATCACTTAGTGCCACTCTTCTCTCCTCAGAGGGGAATCGCGGTTTATGTTAGAAAAGATGTGCCATTTTCCCTTCTCCCTCAATTTTCTTCTACTAATCCAGAATTTAATTATGTCTGGATTAGATTTAAACTCTATCGGCACATCATTCATTTTTGTTTTTTATACCGCAGCCCGAATATGTCTGACACTGACACTGTGTGCTCCTTCGATAAACTGTCTTCCGATATCGATAAGATTTTGGAATTATCGCCCTCTTCTGAAATCGTTCTTGCTGGAGATTTCAACGTCCACAACACACAGTGGCTCAGGCATTCTTCCACCACAAGCCCGTCTGGAAGACACGTCGAGTTATTTAGTGAGTCTTTTAATTTACAGCAACTGGTTGAGTGTCCGACTCGTGTTCCTGATACTTTGGGGCACAACGCGCATCTTTTAGATCTATTTCTAACATCGAATCCAGAAAAATACTCGGTTTCGGTGACGTCTCCCTTGGGTAATTCGGACCATTGTCTAATCTCCGCCCAATTCTCCATCTCCTCTCTGACAACCACTAACCTAAACTCCACCAAAAGATTAGTGTGGCATTATAAAAATGCTGATTGGGCGGGACTTAATAAATATCTCAGAGAGCTGGATTGGTCTGATTGCTTTTCTATGAAGGACGTTAACAGAAGCACCGATTATATCTTGAACATCCTATGGTTTGGAATGCACCGCTTTATTCCTCATAGCTTCAAGAACATCAAACCAACTAACACCAATTGGTTCAATAATGATTGTTTCGCAGCCATTAAAAAGAAGGAAGCAGCCTTCCAGGCATATAAATTGTGCCCTTCAGAGGAATTGAGACGTATCTATAGAGATGCGCGGAATATTTGCAATTCACCAATTAGCCGGGCTAAGTTCAATTTCGACCAGTGCATCAGACGGAAGGTATTTTCTACTCAAAAGGGTAGTAAGGGCTTCTGGTCTCTACTAAAAACCGTAAAGAACAATTTCACCTGTTCGTCAACACCACCACTCATTTATAATGGGAATGTCTTTACTGACTCATTGGACAAGGCCAACCGTTTGCTGCTAATTTTGCTGCTAACTCGTACTTGCCACCTTCATCGCAGCCACTTCCATCTCCATCACAGTGCACTAGTAGGCAAAAGCCGCCACACTTTCGCACTCGGGATGTTTTTAGAGTACTTTCGAAACTCGACGTGTCCAAAGCTACTGGGCCTGATGGTTTCTCGCCCCTTGTTTTAAAATGCTGCGCCTCTGCTTTGGCTAAACCTCTGCGCAAACTTTTTCACCTGTCATATTCAACAGGAATATTTCCAAGTGTATGGAAACTTGCTCATGTCCAGCCGATACTTAAAAAAGGAGAGGCATGCGACCCCTCTAACTACAGACCAATTGCACTAACCTCGATCATATCCAAAGTTTTTGAATCACTCATCAACTCTCAGTTGTTGAAATATCTAGAAAATAACCATCTTATTAACGATTGCCAGTACGGTTTCCGCGCTGGCGCTGGCCGCTCAACCGGAGACTTACTAACTGCTCTAACGGAGCGTTGGAATCATTGTCTCCATAATTTCGGTGAGTCCGAAATCGTCGCTCTTGATATTTCAAAGGCTTTTGATAGAGTCTGGCATGCTGCCCTGTTAGCCAAACTTCAAACATTTGGTATGCACCCAACCCTCGTTAAATGGATAGAGAGCTTTTTGTCAGGCCGTTCAATCCGTGTAGTAATTGACGGAGTTACATCTGATTCCTACGAAATAAATGCCGGTTTACCTCAGGGTTCAGTTCTTTCACCAACCTTATTTCTTCTTTTTATTAATGATCCCTTATCCCTTTCTCTCAATCCTATTCATAGTTTTGCCGACGACAGCACCCTTGATTTCGCGTACTCATTTGATTCTGTAATGAATTCACGTGGAAATGCTACAGAAGTCAATCGGGAACGCATGTTTAGATCATTAAACAAAGACATTTCTATGGTCCTCGCTTGGGGCAGAGCAAATCGTGTTACGTTTAATGCATCCAAAACTCAATGCTGTTTAATGTCCCTTAAAAAACGCCCAGTTCACCCCCAACCCATTTCAGTCGACGGAGTGAATATACCCAATTCACCCTCCCTAAAGATCTTGGGTATTGAGATATCCAGCAATCTTAGCTGGACGGATCATATATTTGCAATCGCTAAAAGTGCGATAAAATGTTTGGGTTTTCTACAGAGATGTAAGAAATATTTCACCCCACCCGACTTAGCGTTGATCTACAAGTCCCACATTAGGCCTAGACTTGAATATAATTCCCATATTTGGGCAGGGGCCGGACACACCGCGTTGTCCGCGTTAGACAAAGTTCAGCGTAAGGCTGTTAAACTTATTGGCGATTCCTCAATCTCTGAGGGCCTTGACTCTCTGGAGCATCGACGGAATGTCGGTTGTCTCTCACTTTTTTATCGCTATTTCCATGGCCATTGTTCTAACGAAATTGCTAGCCTGATGCCTTGTAGACTCATTACAACGCACGATAGATCTACGAGTCGCTCCCACCCCTATACTCTCCGGGTCAAATTTGGACGTACCGTCAAATTTCGGGAATCTTTTCTTAGCAGAACAACACGAATGTGGAACAGTTTACCATCTTCTGTTTTTCCCTCGTCTTATGAGCCTGAAACTTTCAAACGAGGCGTACATCGACACCTCCTTCACTCAACCTCCTAACCCATTTTCCCCAACCTTAATTCCTTTCCTGCCAAGGCTGTGCTTTAGCATCATAGGGCATCCCCTGAGCTTTGGCAACATCATATATAAAAAAAAAAAAAAGAAAAAAGAAAAAAAAAATAATATTAAATAATTTAAAACCGATTTGAATTTTTGAGCCGATTGGAAAATTAGCCTGGAATTTCCACAGAAAATCCAAATACTGGGCAAAAAGACATAAATGTCATGTCATCTAGAGACAAGAAAGCCAGTCGAGTGAAAGTTTTCAGGAGGAAAGTTAGTGAAAGTAGTAAAAAAAACAAAAAAAGGGGAACAAAGGAAGAGTTGACAGTGAGGAAGCACTAAGAAGAATCTGGAGCACGGAAAAGATAAGTACCACTTTGATACAAGTCCAATTGCTTTGCTCTTTTGCATTTTAATAAAAATTCTTTTGGTGATTTTCTGTGCACTGCCTTGCCCGCGTTTAAACGTTATTGGTGTTGTGTAAATAAAGAAAACCGAATTCATGTCATTAAGTTGCGTAATTAATTTTGAAGAATAAAATCGACTTAGTTACTTTCGTCAGGAGTTTTGTTTACAAAAATTAGAGTTCGTGGACTCAGCAGAAAAACCACATGGCGCCCACGACTGTCTTGCGTCGACACCTGACCCACACCTTAGCTAGCCGGCGAAATACGCGCATTAAAAGGTGCGTGTAACAAACCGCGAGAGTAGAGGACCCCCTTAAGACTTCGAAGGTAAAATTTCTTATAGTTTGCGTCAAACTTTTTTGGGCTATGCCTGTTGATCCATAAGTAATAAATAATTAATATCAACGTCAATAAATCATCTCCTATAGAAGAATTCGATGCAATTGAGAATACAAATTATATTTGACTTGAAAAAAGATATCGCCACAGCAGCCGAGATCAAAATTGCTTTATCAAAGCAAGTGGACTCTTAAAAACGAATGCACTTATTGACAACGGTGTCAATGGAATGGAATGCATTACAAATTTATATACTGTTGGGCGTCAGTCGCTACTTCGCCAAAACTGCTCTGAAAATTCGTAGATCATCAGGATATGGCACAACTCCGAGCACAAAATTTGGAACTTCATTATGAGTAGACGTTCTTGAAGACGTTCAGAAATTTTATGATTCAGAAGAACATAGCCGGGTTATGCCATGAAAGACAGACTCTATTACAGTAAATAAGAAAATTGTTCAGAAAAGACTAATTATCGGTAATTTGAAAGATTTGAATGACATATTTGTGTTAAAACAGCCGGACATAAAAATAAGTCTTTCGAAATTCCCGAAACTGCGACCAGCTAATAGCGTTGTTCTAGGTTGCAGTGGGAGCCACAGTGTTTGCGTTTGCAAACCCCAAGAATATGGAACTGACGATAAGTGGATTGAATCGAGCGTTAACAAAATCTGGTCAAAAGTATGATATTGATGATCTAACGAAGAAAATTATGTGTCCGAATCCGAATCCATCTTGCAACTTGCTACTGTGTGTATCCTGATTTTTCATCGATATCGAAAAATCGTGAAGATCTTTTTCAGATTGGCAATGTTGCTGGAATATATTTTAAAAATTTGACTTGTACTGATAGGTAAAATTTAAATATCCTTTTCACTTTCACTTCGCTTTTGGATACAAAGGTCAAATGTAAGTAGAATTACTCCTTCTAACTCAGAAGACGCACTTCTCAGGCAGAAGCCTAGAATTAATTGACCTATTCGTCAGATTATAACAAAATATTGAGACGAATGAGGCTCCCACACCAACATGCAGAAAAACATTAGTGAACAAAAAACCAAAACACGCCCAACAATCAGGGGTACACAGACAACAGAGATAGTTTCAGCAAATCCTTAATAAGAGTCAGCAAAAATAGGACACATATTCATGGCTTTACACATGCGATTTATAGGCTCATGCATACCATAGATAGACCAAAAGTGAACAGCGGTAAAGGCAGTCTTCTTTTTTTCCTTTGCTTACTTGCATCTGCAGTCTACGTACAATTGGTTTGAAGCTAAGTAGTTCAGTAGGTCAAAACTAGATTTTGGGAAAATATCTTGGAGGAAAGGTAGGGAATGGTACGTCCACAACTAAGGCTGTTGCAGATATGATGAGAACCAAAATAAAAGATTGAAATAAACAAAAGAAAATAATTAGCAATTTTAATGTGCTCTCCTATGACGACGGAAAATAAACAGACATCAGACATTACTACTAACCTCACCACAAATCGAGAATATCATATTAAATTTTAATTTTGTGGACTGACTGTTTGAAAACACGTGAAATATACGGCGAAATTTAAGAGCTGAAATTCGTATCCTTCTTACATTTTAGAATTTTTCTGATTGTACGGAAATGAAATATGAATTAAACAGATATACTGAAAGAAAAATTCACACTTTAGCGCTAAAAATATAAAATAACATTTAATTTTATTATATATATATACAGAGTGTTTCAGATCTGACGTGCCAAAATGAGTGGGGTGATAGATCTTACCTAGGCAAACAAATAACTGTTTTGCAGGGGGGAGGAACTCTCAATCGTCTAACTCAAAAATACTTTTTATTGCATTTAAAAATAATTACAATTAATCTTGATAAGTAACAAAAGCCGTTAAAAATATCCACCGCAACTTTCGATGTATTTCAACAACCTCCTTCTCAGTCCCTGTCAGAGTTGCCAATTCGGGCGATTTCTCGCCGATTCGGCTACTTGAGCCATCCGTTGGGCGACAAAATTTTGGTCTCTGCGACTAGGCACTTTTTGGGCGATTTTTTAATTCTTGTTGGGCGCCTTTGGGCGATTTTTCAATTCTTGCTGGGCGTTTTTGGGCTATTTACTGTCATAGTTGAAAAATTTTTGCTATCGAGTCATCTCAAATTCTAGTTTTGCGCGAATAACTCTTAACTGAACTCCGAACAAGTCCAAACTGATATTTATCGCCGGCATTTTTTCGCTCAAACTCAAAGTATGCTCAATACCGTCGTATTTACATGTATCTGAAATATGTTCATTTTTAATCCCACCAATTGCAGAAAGATAGTTCCTGGTTATGTTTTTAAAAGGGGCATGCACGATTCAATAAATAATAATTTTCGTTTTCCTTTATATAAAAAATAATACGTGAATTATTTAAGACTGTAACTATTTGTAATTACATGTATTTCCGTGTATTAGCGGCAACACTTTATTAGATTTTCTGGGAGGAAGAGGTGTGACTTTTAGTTACTTCATTAACTGTCCTCCCGCCAGGGAATATATATTTTTTTTTAAACCAAATGTGGCCAAATCCTAGGGTACAACCCTTTGATGCGTTAGCATGGCTTTGGCCGGGAGGGAATCACTGTAAGGGAAGTCAGGAAACTTGAGTCTTGTTTTTGCATTGCTGCGAGCTAGACAACAGCCCAGAGACGGAGTGGATTATTTGAATTTCTTAATAAAAGCTCATGGGGTCATCTGGGCTCGAACCCGGGACCCATGGCATGTTGGTCTTGCCGCTCAACGTATTGATCCAACTCCGTCTCCAAAAAGTACATAAAAGCGGAACTTTCCCGAATACAAAAGTACACGTAAGTACACGTAAGTGCAAGTAGTCACTTCCATTACTAAATAATTAAGAGTATTTTTTGTTTTTCACGACGCCTCTACCAAAATTTTAAATTTGTGTTACTTGTTTCTGTTGATGTTATTTTGCAATTAATATTACATTCAAGTTGTAAAAACAACAATTTTAATGAATATAAAATCAAAAGGCGATTTTTGGGCGATTTCAAATATTGGCGCGGCGACTTTGGGTGACTTCAGCATCACGGCTCGGCGACTTTTGCTCCATACCGTCTGGCATCTCTGGTCCCTGTCTAAGGCGTATTGCAGCCAGCCTCTCGCGTATTTTCGTCGCAACATTCCCAATTCGGCCAACTACATAAATGCTCCCTATTGTTAACTGGGCTTGAATAAACTTAATACTCCATTGTTCCCAATAACAAAAAGTCTAATGGGGTAAGGTATGGAGATCCAGAAGGCCAAGGAATCGGTGCACCTCGTCGAATCCAGCGGTTAGGAAATTTTTCACTTGGTATTACCTTCACAATGTTAGCCACATGCGCTGATACTCCATCGTCTTGGTGAAACATTCACCTAAGATTATCCAAAGGGTTCTCCTCTATTAGATTTGGCAGTGTATGGTCCACAAAGTCGGCATAAAATTCACTATTAAGCACTTGCAGAAAAATAAATGGTCCTACCAAATCGTTGCCAATGATACCAGCCCTAACGTTTACACTAAATCTCTGCTGGAATAAGGTAACCTGTGCCCTCTGTGGGTTAGTGTTCGACCAGGTATGGAGGTTATGGAAGTTCCTGATATCACTCCTGGTGAATTTACATTCATCTGTCCACAGAATACGGTCCAGAAACGCCCTATCGTCAATGTCGCGTTCCAGAAGCCAAGTGCTAAATTTCAGTTTTTTCTCAGAATCTCCTTCCAGTACTCCTCTGATTGGGTTATGATGATGTGTCGGTTATCCCTCTCGATGAATAACCCTCCAAACCTTAGATGAAGACACTCCTAATCGCCTTCCGACTCGTTTCGTGCTCGTCTCAGGGTCCTGCCTCACGACGGTGATTACTTGCTGCTCAACGTGGGCAGAAGTTCCCGAAGGTTCGGGTAGTGTTAAGTTACCCTTCCTCTTTCTCTTAACCTTCGGAAAGTCCGTGTAAATACCCCACCTTTGGGGTGCTTGGTGGTTGGGGAATCTCCTTTGATGTTCCCATACAGCCGCCCTTTCTTTTCCGCCTACTACACCATAAATGTTAATAATATCCCCGTATTGCTCAAATGTAAATTTTACCATTTTTTAATAATTTTTGCTTAAAAACACCCGTACTTATTGATTTGCTTTTCAACTATGCTATGTATTCTTGCTGACTGACCCATTGTAATTGCAAAATTTATATCAGGTACGAGTAACAAAATGCCAGGATACAAGGATGTGAATTCTGGCTAAGACATGCTAATATCGGCAATAAAACAAAATTCCACTAATATTTTAAAACTTTTTTGCAGCAATAATTAAAACTAATTACCTGTTAACTCAAAAAAAACATTTTCGACCCTTTATCATATGAATTTTGTTTATTTAAAGAATTTGCTACCTAAAGTGCAATAAAATAATTAGGTAGTCAGAGATTTCTAAAAATGCGGTTTTTCTAATTCTTTGTCTACCTTGGCATATTACACCTTTTTGGAAAGGTTATAAGACGGGCAATCCAATAAAAAAAGAGGTATACTAATTACATAAATTTTGGAGATAATTCGAGAAAATGCTGAAATTTTGGTAATTTCAAAACCTTTTTTTTCAATTTTAGCCGTGACTGTACCTGCAGTGGCAGTAGTGAGATCAACACTGTTGACATTTTTCGAAAGGTAATTAGGATAGTTGTTTTTTAGCGTTTGTTTTATGTGGCTGGCTTGGGTAGATGAAGAGATAAAAATAAAAGGGTAGGTGCATACCATGAAAAACTGAAATTTATGAATCACCCTGTAACTCCCAAACGGTTGAGAGTTCCTCCCCCCTGCAAAACAGTTATTTGTTTGCCTAGGTGAGATCTATCACCCCACTTATTTTGGAACGTCAGATCTGAAACACCCTGTATATATATTAATATATATATATATATATATATATATATATATATATATATATATATATATATATATATATATATATCTATATATATATATTTATATATGTATATATAGGTATATATATATATATATATATATATATATATATATATATATATATATATATATATATATATATATATATATATATATATATATATATATATGTTATGTAACATTAATCACCCGTCGAACGCGTCCAATACCAACCTCCATGATTAGTCTGTTTTAGCTACGAACAGTGCCAGCCGCTGTTATTGCCAGATGTGATTGGCGTTTTTCCGCTGGGAATTTCCGGGGCGGACTTACTGGAGTGTAGCACGAGACGTCGGCTGGGATACGCACTACGCATCATCAAAAATTTGTAAGAATTGCTAATTGAAATAAAGCTTTTACATTTTAGATCAACTCTTGTTATTCGCCCAATCCATCCTACGAATAACAATTCAGAAGTGGGATAGACCAAGATTGATCTGGATAAGAACCTTGGACACTTTAGTTACGAGTATAAACTGTAAACACGTGCATTCACCAGGACGAGAAATTGCCATCGAAATGAGTGAGGATCAAAGAAAATCTAACATCGCGAATGAATCAAATGCGGCAAATGGAGCTAGTATAAACCCTTCAGAGACTACATTTTTCCCGGAGCCAAATCAAGGAAGCACCCCGCAAGAAAATCGTACTCCGCAATCACGTGAAATGGATCTTTTGCGCCGTGAAAATGCTTTATTGCTACGTGAGGTAGAATTGCTGAAACGTGAAAGAGCCGTGTACTCATCACATTTGCAAGGCGAGACCACAAACAATCCGTCAATGAATTCATTTAACCTTGTGGGATCTTCTTCCGATATAGTAGGCATGAAGCAGACGATACCAGAGTTTGACCCTTCTCAAAATTTGATATCGAGTAAGCAGTGGACAAACGCTGTGGAAACTTTAAAATCTGTATACAGTTGGAATGACAAAGCCGCGCTTTATTTGGCATCATCTCGTTTAGTTGGAGCAGCTGAAAGGTGGTTACACGCAACACAGCACGAAATAAGTTCATGGGAGCAGCTCAAAGAAAAATTGCTCATCGCATTTCCATCATTTCTCGACGAGGCTGATGTACATTATACGTTAGCACGGCGGCGTAAACAACCTTCAGAGAGCATCGAATTTTATTTCTACGATATAATGGCCATTGCAAAAAGAGCAGACGTCAGTGAACAAGCAACCATTAAATATATCATCAATGGGCTTGACAATCACGAATTAAGAAATATTCTTTCCTGTCAACGGTTTGAGTGCCCAGCTTCACTGCTTTCACAATTAAAGTGGTACGAAGAAACGTCAAAACTCAATTTTGATACCGCTAAAGCTAAAATGAATCAAGAAGGTATGCTAAGTGAATTGAGATTAAGAAATCGTTCGACTGTTAGGTGTTATAATTGTGAAGGTCAAGGACACCTGTCTAAAGAGTGCCCTCAACCGCAAAGAAGACCTCGCTGTGACAATTGCAACAAATCTGGGCATACAGCCGATAAGTGCAACGTGAGAGAAAGTGCGACAAAGCCGCGAGTCGCTGTAATTCAAAAGGATAAGTTTCATAAACTTGGTAAACTTAATAGAGAATTTACTTTTACAGCTTTCATCGATTTAGGGAGCGATGTGAGTCTTATAAAGTGGCAGTATGTGAAATTATGTCAGCTACCAGTTCTTCATTGTAATGTTGCATTGCGTGGGTTTGCAAAAGGAGTGTGCTCATCAGAAGGATATGTGGATGTAAATTTACAGGTAGACAAAGTGTGCGCTGACACTAAATTATACGTTGTTCCTGACGATGTAATCGACATGCCGATTTTAATTGGAAGGAATTTCATTGATTTACCTGCTGTACGCGTGATAATAGAAGGAGGCCGGTTAAATATTGAACAAGATGAGACATTTTCAACAAAACATAACAATGCGGTGAATTGTTCCTGGATACAGCCAACGAATTCAGGCCGGAAGATGAACAATCCCTTATTGAATGCTGCAACTGAAAATATTGAAGAGTACACACCGAACATCAGTTCAGGTTATGAAGTCGACAACTCTTCCACGGAACAATCGATGAATAAGGTAAGAGACTCTACGAGTGATCATACTAATTGCATGTTAGAAAATAAAATTCCTAAAAACATTTTAAGAATTGCAAATTGTGACGATGATAACAACATTGATATAAACGGTGATTCGGAAATTAACGAATGTGAAGTAAACATGGGTGACGATTTAAACCCTGACGAACAACGCAAGCTAATAAAAATGTTAAATACGTATCGATTGTTTTGCTAAAGACATGGGGGAACTAGGATGTTCCAAATCGTTTTATATGGACATTATATTAAAAGACAATAAGCCTATTCAATCGAAACCATATAGAGTACCTTATTCGCAGTACGGATTACTACGCAAAATTATTGATGAGCTTTTTGTTAATGGTATAGTCAAACCTTCAGTATCGCCTTATGCATCACCTGCAATTCTTATTCCTAAAAAGACAGGTGATTATCGGATGTGCATAGATTTTCGTCGTCTGAATAAAGTTACAATAAAAGATAATCACCCAATACCTGTCATTGAGGATCTACTTACAGCGTTAAGTGGAAGCAAGTTTTTCATTGGGTTAGACTTCGCAAGCGGCTACTACCAAATACCAATTTCTGAAAGTTCAAGGCATTTTACATCTTTTATTACACCTGAAGGACAATACGAATTTACGCATATGCCGTTTGGGCTCGTAAATGCTCCGTCTGTATTTCAGCGAATTATGAACACCTTGGCGAGGAGAATGAATCCTGGAGAAGTTGTAGTTTATTTCGATGATGTGCTAATCCCATGCAATTCATTTTCGGATGGCCTTCAGAAATTGGAAAGATTCTTAATTATCTTGCGCGACGAAGGATTAACTCTAAAGTTAAGTAAATCCTACTTCTTTAAAATAGAAATTGAATTTCTTGGCTACGACATAGGTAAAGGCGGAATTAGACCATCTCCTCGAAAGATCGAAGCAGTTCAAAATTTCGAAAAACCGACAAGTGTACATACGCTAAGACAATTTCTTGGCTTGACAAATTTTTTTCGAAAGTTTGTACAAGATTATGCGAAAATTGCAAATCCGCTAACTGAACTTCTGCGTAAGGAAACCGAATTTAAATGGACGATTGCGCAAGATGATGCATTTAATTCTCTGAAAAATGTATTAATTAAAAGACCTCTTTTGACGTTATACGATTTGAAGCTTGAACATGAACTGCATACAGATGCTAGTGCATTGGGTCTTGCCGCGATATTAATGCAACGAGACAATAATAATAATCTTAAACCAGTATCGTATTTCAGCCGCCAAACAACTGATACAGAACGTCACTACCACAGTTATGAACTAGAAACATTAGCTGTTGTTGAAGCCATAACACGATTTCGGACTTTTTTACTCGGGAAGCATTTTAAAGTTGTAACCGATTGCGAAGCAATACGTGCGACTGCGAATAAAAAAGATGTAATACCACGAATTGCCAGATGGTGGCTTAAACTTATGGACTATAGTTTTGATATTGAGTACAGGCAAGGACGGAAAATAAGCCACGTTGATGCATTGAGTAGGAATGCCACTGCAGCTGGAACGGACCCCGAATCAGCTACTTTAGATATTTGCTTGCTACAATACAAAAACAGGATGCAGAATTACAAGAGATTATCAAGGCTTTGCAACGGACTCCTTCAATCCCAAATGAGGCTCAAATTCATAAGGACTACAAATTAGAACGCGGTCGGCTTTTCAGAAGAGTTAACGGATCTTTGTGTTGGGTGGTACCAAAGGGAACTAGATGAAAGATATTAAAATCGTGCCATGATGACATCGGGCATTATGGATTAGAGCGAACATTAGAACTCTTACGTCAACAACGTCGAGGGCGCGCTACACAATATCCAACGATTACCGATTCCATTTCATACGGTCCATATGGATCATATGGGCCCTTTTCAAAAAACATCAGCGGGTAACACACACATCTTAGGACTAATTGATGGATTCACACGGTATATAGTTCTAAAAGCTGTACGAAATACAACCACTGCTCCAGTAATCAAAGCATTGAATGACATAACTCAACACTTTGGTGTTCCGACACGTGTTATAACCGATAGGGGAACCGCATTTTCTTCGAAGAGTTTTCAATCTTATTGCAAGGAGAATGATGTTATCCACACAATGACAGCTGCACGAACTCCAAGAGGCAATGGTTTAATCGCAAGGTATAATCGGACTATCCTATCTGCGCTTTCGACTATGACCCAAGACGGTAATAAGTGGGACAAACTATTGCGGGCAATTCAATGAGGACTGAACTCTCTAAAGAATACGACAACAAAGAAAACACCTCACGAGCTTCTATTTGGATTTAATCCTAGAAACGCCATTGGTAATAAAGTTTTATTAGCCCTTCATAGTAACGACTACTTTACAGGCGATAGTTCACTACAACTTACCCGAGAGACAGCAGTTAATAATATAATCCAAGTTCAGGAAAAGCAGAAAAGACGTTTTGATGCCATACATAAACATCCCCGAAGTTATGAGGTTAGCGAATTAGTGGTAATTGAGCGACCAGCCATATCAACTGGTGAATCGCGTAAACTTGACCCGAAGTACAAAGGGCCTTACATTGTGAGCGCTAAGTTGGGAAATGATCGATATGTAATTGAGGACATGCCGAATTTTCAAGTAACACAAAGAAGGTTTAATTCTGTATACTCCTCGGACAAGATGAAGCCATGGTGTACCAACTTTGATGGCGACCCCTTGGAAGATGATGAGGACATCGACGATAATTATGATAACATATCCGGAATCGAGGACGATTTGCTTAATCAGGATGGTCGAATGTTATGTAACATTAATCACCCGTCGAACGCGTCCAATACCAACCTCAATGATTAGTCTGTTTTAGCTACGAACAGTGCCAGCCGCTGTTATTGCCAGATGTGATTGACGTTTTTCCGCTGGGAATTTCCGGGGCGGACTTACTGGAGTGTAGCACGAGACGTCGGCTGGGATACGCACTACGCATCATCAAAAATTTGTAAGAATTGCTAATTGAAATAAAGCTTTTACATTTTAGATCAACTCTTGTTATTCGCCCAATCCATCCTACGAATAACATATATATATATATATATATATATATATATATATATATATATATATATATATATATATATATATATATATATATACACCCCTTGCGAAAAAAGAGCCGCACGTGGTTTCCTTTTTTTTCATATCTTCCCGGCTCAATTCGTGCTAAATAGTCTCCAAGATGTCCAAATTGCTTTTAACTGTTGTTGATGTGCAAAAGCACTCTTTTGCTAAAAATATTCACTATGTACAGTTGCATACATGCATTGGCTTCGAGACGTTATTAAGGCAAAGGGCGGTACTACAAAGTACATTTTTTTTTAAACTCAATTTTAAAACTTTTAATTTTTGAAAATACATTTTTAAGTTTAATAAAAATAAAGAGATATTGTTGGCTTACTGTATTTTTAATTTTTTATGAAATAACATTGCATTAAAAATTTGAACAAAATGAAGCATTTTTTGATTTCGAGCGTAAAACTAAATTTTTATAACTGAAAATAAATTACATAT
This sequence comes from Leptarthrus brevirostris, assembly GCA_964036015.1. NCBI lineage: Eukaryota > Metazoa > Arthropoda > Insecta > Diptera > Asilidae > Leptarthrus > Leptarthrus brevirostris. Next base: position 100,999,361 of record OZ038372.1, on the reverse strand, counting down.
TGCATAAAACATAATTTTTAATTGGGTTATATGTGAATAATGTAAAATACAGAAAAATTACATAATAAATTGTTGTTATTTAACTTTAAACGTGCGGATCTTTTTGTTGCACGGGGTATATATATATATATATATATATATATATATATATATATATATATATATATGTATATATACATATATATATATATTGATATATATATATAGGGTATTTCAGATCTGATGTGCCACAATGAGTGGGATGATAGATCTGACCTAGGCAAACAAAACATTGTTTGGCGGGGGGGGGGGGGAGGAACTCTCAACCGTTTGGGAGTTACAGGGTGATTCATAAATGTCAGTTTTTCATGGTATGCACATTACTCTTTTATTTTGATCTTTTGATCTACCGAACATAGCGACGTCAAATACATGCTAAAAAATAACTATCCCAATGACCTTTCCAAAAATTTCAACAATGTTGATCTCACTACTACCACTGCAGGTACAATCACGGCCAAAATTTAAAAAAATGTTTTGAAATTACCAAAATTTCAGAATTTTCCCAAATTTTCCCAAATTTTCTCCGAAATTCATGTAATTAGTATACCTCTTTTTTATCACCTTTTTAAAAAGGTCCAACATGTCCACGTTGGGAAAGTATTTAGCAATTTATATTTAGAAATCCTATCGGAGAATATTATAAAAACCAAAAAAAAAAATTTACTAATATTAACTCAAAAATTCTTTGCTTTGTCCAACGCAACTTTCGATGTATTTCAACAACCTCCTTCTAAGTCCCTGTCTAAGGCGTATTGTAGCGAGCCTCTCCCGTATTTTCGTCGCTGCATTCCTAATTCGGCCAACTACATCCTCCCTATTGTTAACTGGGCTTGAATAATCTTCATCCTTCATTGTTCCCCACAAGAAAAGTCCAATGGCTTAAGGTCTAGAGATCTAGCAGACCAAGGAATCGGTGCACCTCGGTTAGTAAATTGTGAAATCCAACTCTTATAATTTAATGGATTTTAATTTCTAATGACAGATTGGATTCGATGGAATTTTGGCTTCTCTTAGAATAAACGAATCCAATCTGTTACATTTCATTCCCCCCGCGAGTAAGATGATTATTCTTTGGAGAGGAATAATCATCGCACAATTGCTGGGTAAGGGATTTTGTTGTCATGTTTGAGGCGTGTTTAACTGTTTTTGTCACAGTCAAGTTGTAGTCATGGCTCTTGTAAGTTCGTGTGCCATTACCTTGGGAAGCCGGCGCTACGCCCCCCCCCCTCATCTTGCTTATTTACACTTATTCTTTGAATTTTGTTGGAAACTTTTGCAGGAGGACTATTGGTGTTGTGGGAATACATCTACCCCAGTGTTCACCGCGAGCCGGAGGTCCTCTCGCCCAACCGGTCCCCGTCCGATGCTGCGTCAGAAGAGCTGTTTGCTGCCGCACCGGAGGAGGAAATGTGGTGAATTCGCAACTCAACTCCAACAAAAACTTTTATGCTTATATTACTTTGTCCCTATATTTATGATTGATTTAAATTTTAAATTTTAACTTACCCCCCTTTTTTCTTTTGTTTTGTATAATTATCCGATATTTATTAAACAAGTTTTATTAAAAATGTGGTTCTAAATTGTAATTCCCTTTTTATGAATAATAAATGAAAAAACCCGGGGTGTTATTATTTGTAACGTGTATACCTTAATTTACCGCTTTTCAGGTTAATTGGGGTTTCGCTTGTTTTCGTTTTGGTTTTTTCTTCTGTGGTTTTGTTACGTTGGTTTATAGGTGTGCTGTACTATTTATTTTTGTTATTATTTCTCTCTTCTCTTTTTTTTTGTTTAGCTGTTTGTATTTGTCTTGCGCTACGGTCTGGTCTTGACCGTCGATTGTGGTAATACTCCACGGCGCGTTTGAACTTATTTTATTAAACTTTTACCACTGTAATATTTGTTAGTACTTGCCATGCGCTACGGTCTCTACTCGACCGTCGATTGTGGTAGTATTCTACGGCTCGTAAAGTTTTACTTTACTTCTTAATAATTTCTCCTTTTTATAGTATTTTTATCCCCGGTTGGTAAAGCGGTTAGTACTTGACTTGCGCTTCGGTATTTTTCGACCGACGGTTGTGGTAGTACTCCACGGCGCGTTAACTTTAACTTTACTTCTTTACATTATTTATGTTCCTTAGTAATCTAGGGGTGTCTAGTAAATTTTATATTGAACTCTTGCGTATGTATTTGTATCTATTGTTTAAACCAGTTGTATGGACCGTGCCCTGGGCAGTATTTGTGGCCGTTGAGGCCGCTCTTTTGGTTCTGAGACTACCTCTTCTAGAAGGATTTCGGGCATGGGCGTTTGATTACGCGTAGTCCATGCCCTTAGCGGCGGTTTGGCGTATTTGGCTGTCATGTAAATGACGATGAACAGCAGCATTAGACCCGTAAGTGACAACGAAGCTGTTGAGAGTATGTGGGGTGTTTTCACCCGGTAGTGTAAATGTAACTCCTGTATTTAGCCATGAAGGAATCTAATTCCTTTGCCGTTTCGTTTGTTTTGGGAAAGTATGCTGGTTGCGTGAACAGCAGTGGATGGGTATTTCCAGCCTGGTAGTATAGGGAGTGTAATCCTATTTGTAAATGGCAGAGTTGGTTAATGACCAAGATTCCCTGTCATGAGAGGCGATGCGTAATTGCTGGGTGCATGTAATATGCACAATGGTTGTTGTCTTCCATGTATACAGCCAGGAATTTGGCCTATTTAATTTAATTAAAATGTCCCTGGGGGGACAGGTTTGTGTTACCTTTGTTATCGGTGGATTTAGCAAACCAGCGTAAGTATCTTCCTCGACATCTCGAGTGACTTTCCGATATGCTTTCATGTTCTCCGGTTTAAGTAAGAGAAATTCCTGAGTCGAACGTTGACTCGCTATATGGGAATATTATATTTCCAGGACCAATGAATGATTTGCTTCCGTGTGAAGCACCTGATTCGTTGCAACTTCATTTTTGGAAGGTTTAAGATTGGTAATGTAATTCTGATTACCAATTTTTCTTGCAACAAGTGTGTTCGTAATTCTGCCGTTTGATAGAGAATTTGAACACGTGGCATGGGTACTGCCTTCACAATGTTAGCTGTATGCACTGGTACTCCATCGGGTTGGTGAAATATTCCCCTAAGATTATCCATAGGGTTCTCCTCTATTAGATCTGGCAGTGTATTGTCCAAAAAGTTTGCATAAATTTCAATATTAAGCACTTGCGGCAAAATTAATGGTCCTACCAAATGTTGCCAATGATACCAGCCCAAACATTGACACTGAATCTCTGCTGGAATGCGGCCACCTTTGCTCTGTGGGGGTTAGTATTCGACCAGGTATGGAGGTTATGGAAGTTCATGATATCATTCCTGGTAAATTGACATTCATCTGCCCACAGAATTCGGCCAAGAAACGCTCTGTCGTCAATGTCGAGTTCCAGAAGCCAAGTGCTAAATTTCAGTCTTCTCGCGGAATCTCCTTCCAGTAGTCCTTGGGCTGGGCGATGGTGATAAGGAGGTAATCCTTCTCAATGAATAACCCTCCAAACCTTAGATTACGATACTCCTAATTGCCTTTCGACTCGTGTCGTGCTCGTCTCAGGGTCCATGTCATGTGAAGTTACACTGCCTATTTCTCTTAGCCTTTGGAAAGTACGTATAAATACCCCTCTTTGCGGTGCTCGCCGATTAGGGAATCTCCTTTGATATTCCAGTACAGCCGCTCTCTCTTTTCCGCCTTCTACACCATAAATGTAAATAATATCCCCGTATTCCTCAAATGTAAATTTGTCCATTTTTTAATAATTTTTGCTTAAAAACACCCGTACTTATTGATTTGTTTTTCTACTATGCTATGTATTCTTGCTGACTGACCCATTTTAATAGCAAAATTTCTATCAGGTACGAGTAATAAAACGCCAGGATACAAGGATGTGAATTCTGGCTAACACATGCTAACACATAAAACAAAATTCCACCAACATTTTAAAACTTTTTTGCAGCAATAATTAAAACTAATTACCTCTTAACCCAAAAGAAACATTTTCGACCCTTTATCATAAAAATTTTGTTTACTTAAAGAATTTGCTACTTAAAATGCAATAAAATAATAAGGTTGTCAGAGATTTCTAAAAATGCGGTTTTTCTAATTCTTTGTCTATCTTGGCATATTGCACCTTTTTGGAAAGGTAATAAGACGGGCAATCCAATAAAAATAAAAAAAAGGTATACTAATTACGTAAATTTCGGAGAAAATTTGAGAAAATGCTGACATTTTGGTAATTTCAAAACATTTTTTTCAATTTTGGCCGTGACTGTACCTGCAGTGGTAGTAGTGAGAACAACATTGTTGACATTTTTGGAAAGGTCATTAGGATAGTTATTTATTAGCGTTTGTTTGATGTCGCTGTGTTGGGTAGATCAAAAGATAAAAATAAAAGAAATTTATGAAATTTATATACATATATATATATATATATATATATATATATATATATATATATATATATATATATATATATATATATATATTGTTGCGGTCCTCCTAAAATAAAAGAATTATTAATAAAAATTCACAGCACTTATCCAAAAAGGATATGTCCAACATCTGACAAGGCTGTATGGGGAAGGAAAACGAACGAACCCAGCCTAGCTAAAGTTCCCCTGAAGTAGCGAGCAGCAGAAAAAACGTTCACATATCAGGCGAAAACGGAAAAGGTTTCTCTCTTCTGAAAAGAAACCATCGGCCAGCAAATACCTGGAGTAAGAAAGTGTAAAATAAGTTGTAACAAAAAAAATTTAGTTTGAGTGGTACACTTTGTTTTCTTTTGACAGTGAATAAATCAGAGGAACTAGGAAAATATTTTTATAAAACTGACAGGTAATATTTGTACATTTAAAGAATTGAAAGAGAGTGAAAGTGGTAGTAGTAGCGTTTGCTCTTGATCTATTGTAAACAGTTCTATGACTGTAAACTTTAGTAGGGCTCAAACTTTCGTAAAGTAAATATCGCTGTAATACTCAATCTAGTTAATAACCTAATAAAAGCATAGCAAACGACTTGTGGTTTTCATAACTAAAACATGGCGCAGTCGAATTTGAAATTTAAATGGATAAATTAATTATAAGAGCTGAAAAGATTGAACAATCTAATACCAGTGTCGCGAGCTCATCAGAAACATCATCCTTTCTTGAGTGTGAAAGCCCTACTCATCCAACTAAGATTAATTGCGAGAGTCATCAAGGTAAATACAGTGAGAACAGAAAAATCAAGCATGACGGAAATATGAACTTTAATAAGCCTGATCCGTTATTTCTTGAGGGAAATTTATCAGTCAATTTCGAAAGGTTTCATCGAGATTTTGAAAATGTTATGTTAGTCTCAGAAAAAATTGAAAAAAGCGACAGTGTGAAGGTGGCGATTCTTTTAAATCTAATTGGTGCTGACGCCAGTCGGAAATACTATTCCTGGGAGATTGCAAAACAACAAAACCCCACACTTGATAACGTTCTTAAGGTGTCGCTAGCTGTGATGACAGCGATTCGGGTAGTTCAGATAACGAAAGTGATTTAAAGTCTCTTTACATTGATAGTTTGGAAAGTAATGTGTTTAAACATTTTGGAAACAAAAATGAATCGAAGTGGTTTGAAACATTGAATTTTGGAAATATTAACATAAAACTCAACTAGACACAGGTTCGGAAATAAACTGTTTTGCCCATAAATTACGTAAAACAAATACAGCAACCCAAAAAAATAAGTCCTGTTAATATTTCTATTGAGACATATGGTGGATATAAGTTGAAACTTCTGGGCGCTGTCAATCTTAACTGTAATTATCGGGATATTATACTTACACAAGAATTTATCATAGTTAACACCGCTTCGGTGCCCATACTCGGACTTACAGGTTGTCGTGATTTCGGGTTAATACAGAGAGTTCATTGTATAATGTAGAGCGAAAAACATGGCATTATAAAAAGAAATTATGATATTTTTAGTGGGATTGGACAATTTTCGCGTTAATGTACCAGTTTCTCACCCAAAAAGTTGGGTATGTGTAAGTAATATTGTAGGAGTAGAAAAGAAAAACGGTGACTTAAGACTTTGCTTGGACCCGCAAGATCTGAACCAGGTATTAATTCTTGAGAAGTTTATGATACCAAAATTAGAGGAGCTTTGTGCAAAATTATCCAATATGAAATATTTTAGTGTACTCGATATAAAACAGGGATTTTGGCATGTGACTTTGACAATTGCTTCTAGTGACATTTTTACATTTAGTACCCCTTTCGGATGCTATATAATTAAGAGGCTCCCTTTCGGTTTAAACGTCGCTCCTGAATTTTTCAAAGATACACATACAATGCTTTCAGTGACATTCCGGATTCTATGGTGTATATTTACGATGTATTAGTATGTGGTAGAACTGAAAAGGAGCACGATTATAATTTCAATAAATTACTGCAAGAAAGTTAAATGTTCGATTCAATCCAGAAAAACTCGAATATAAACTTAGTTCTGTCAAATACCTTGGTCATATATTCTCTGCTAAAGGTATGTAACCGGATCCATGCAGAGTAAAAGCCATTCAATATATAGAAAATCCAAAAGACAGAAAAAGCTTGTAGTCGATACTGGGAATGGTTAATTTCATGCGTATTTATTTACCAAATTTATCAGAGTGTTGTAAAAATATGAGTGCTCTTTTGAAAAAGGATCTAGAATTTCGTTGGACTGAACTACATTCGAAAGAATTCGAACATATCAAGGAGCTTATTGCAAGCGCACCTACACTTCAAAATCTTGATGAAAACAAAGATGTTTTTATTCAATATGATGCATCTAAATCTGGAATTGGTGCTTGTTTATTTCAAGATAAGGGTACTATTTGCTTCGTGTCACGAAGTCTTAATTCCGCTGAGTTAAAGTACATACAAATTGAGAGGGAAATGCTCGCAATTACCTTTGCAGTCAAAAAGTTCCATTTTCACATTTACGGGAGACCAGTTGTATTGTAAACTGACCACAAGCCTCTGATATCAATTTTTAAGAAGGACCTAAGCAAAATATACGCCACAAGATTGCAGCGAATGAGATTAACTCTCCTCAAATATAAACTTAATGTACGGTACATTCCGGATAAATATTTGCACATCTTGCCTCTTCTTTATTTATTTATTTTTTTCTCTTTATTTGTACGACTTGACTATCTTTTTATCGACTGATTTTGATTTGATTCTCTATTTTTACTTTATTACACATTTCTGTTTTAATTTTAGTCTCCATCTTTATTTTCTCTTTGTTATTTTTATTTATTTTTTGTTTATGTCAACGAGACTGGCTGTGAAAAATGCAGAGAAAGAGAGCGAGTGAAACAAAGAAGGAATGGAGCTGTAAGCCCTATATCAACTCTAGGCTCGCAACAGGGAAACGAGTAAAGACCAACTCTGCGGAGCAGGAGTTGGCCAATCGACGCCCCCGGAATCATCATCAACATTAAGAAATTGCAGCGAAACGGCAGCAGCTTAATAATCAATGGGAGAGTTCAAGAACAAAAATGTACGATTACAGTAGACACAGGTACTTTCAGGTCTATTCTTCGGTGCGACTATGCTAAAGACCAACAAAAATCGATACATTTTGAGGACAGCTACAGGAAAATCCATTAAAGTGTATGGGGAAATATTAATGACAATATCCCTCGGCTACAATCGATTTTCTCACAGATTTCTTGTCGCAGATATAACGGATGAGTGCATACTAAGCCTATATTTCATGAGAGCACACAACATTCAACTGGATATTGGAAGAGGAATCATGAAATACGACAACAGAGAGATTCCTATTGGTCTGGGATCAAATTATTATTCGAAGCTGAACATCGTGGCATATGAAGACGTTGAGCTCCCTCCTTGTGCAGAAACCTTAGTACGAGCAAAAGTTCTTGGTGATCCCGGGAGCTATCGATTCTATCTAGTAGAACCAGATCAAACAGAACAAATTGGAAATGTCGCCGTTGGAAAATGTTAAGTAACTATCGATGAAAAGAAGAAAGTTTTGGTACGTATCCTAAATTCCCGTGGAAAGCCCATCGAATTAAAGAAAGGTAAAGTCTTTTGCCATGGAGAACCAGCCGAAGAGATCGTATTGGCAGAATATTCAGACTTAGATGAAACCAAGCAGCCACAGAAGGACGCTAAACAGCTAACCAAAATGATACTTCCGTCTAATAAACTTAGCCAAGGGGAATATCGTCAAGCACAGAAGTTAATTGAAGAATTTGCAGATATCTTTGCAATAGATGACGAGGACTGTGAAAAAACTGATATAGTGCAACATAGAATCGACACAAGTGACGCCCGACCGATTAAGCAAGCGCCAAGAAGATTACCGCTAGCCAAGCGGGAAGAAGTAGACTTCGTAGTTGAACCAATGCGCAAAGAAGGACTAATAGAAGAATCGAAGAGCCCGTGGATGTCTCCAGTGGTGCTAGTGAAGAAGAAGGACGGGAGCACGCGGTTCTGCGTAGAAATTCCTCTATGGACAAAGATTCACTCTCCGAACAGATCATGCAGCGCTGAAGTGGTTAATGCAATTTAAAAATCCCGAAGGAGAAGTAGCAAGATGGCTGGAAAGACTTCAATCCTATGATTTTGAAATTATTCATAGGAAGGGTAAATCCCATGGAAATGCAGATGCACTTTCACGACGGCCATGTAAATCGGAGTGTAAATACTGTTCCCGTCTGGAAAGAAAATGCGACCATGTTACTGTGAAAAGAACAACTGTCGTACCCTTGACAAGATGGAACAATGAAGAATTTCGAGCAGCACAACGAGAAGACTAGAATATTTCTCCAATTTTGACGTGGAAAGATAACGAAGAAAGGCCCCAATGGAAAATACTTCCGACAGAAGTACAACGTTGAAGAGCTATTGGCCGCAATGGAATTCGCTTTGCGTTGAAGATGGAATATTGAAACGTAAGTGGGAAACACCCGACGAGTCATCATGCCGGATGCAGTTTTTGGTTCCCAGGAACAAAATAAGGGAGGTGCTGGAGCAATTCTATAACGGTGCTTCGGGAGGACATCTTGGTGTCAATAAGACTTTGGAGAAATTACTGGCTACATATGCGGGGGGATGTGGAAGACTGGTGTCGAAGATGTACCGTTTGTGCCTGAAGCAAAGGATCTCACATTAAAACAAGGGAAGCTATGCAACAACACAACGTAGGAGCACCTTTCGAGAGAATTACGAATGACGTTGCCGGACCATTTCCTGAGTCAGATCGAGGCAACCGATTCATTCTAGTGATAATGGATTACTAAAGTAAATGGCCAGAAGTATATGCAATACCAAATCAGGAAACAAAGATAGTGGCAGAGGAGTTAGTAACAAATTGGATATGCAGATTTGGCGTCCCCAATGAGCTTCATTCTGACCCAGAACGAAACTTTGAATATCAAGTATCCCAAAAGGTTTGCGACATTCTTGGAATAAGAAAGACGTGGACAACACCACTTCATCCACAGTCTGACGGGATGGTTGAGCGGTTTAATAGAACAGTTGTCGAACATCTTACAAAAGTAGTAGATGAGCATCAACGGGATTGGGATAGCGACATTCCGATATTTTTACTAGCTTATCGAACAGTCGTCCATAACTCAACAGGACAGACACCATCTAAAACTGTGTTTGGAAGTCAGATTCGCAGAAGCGTCTCGCAGAAATCCATCAACTGGCAAGAAAGAACCTCAAGACAACCAGCGATAGAATGAAAACACGATACGATATCAGAGCTTATTCTAGCGGATTCAGGGAAGGAGACCTCGTCTAGCTAATTAACCCACAGCGACGAAAAGGAAAATCATCGAAGCTTCAACAGTAGTGGGAAGGACCATACAAGATCCTTACGCGCATCAACGATGTAGTGTACAGGATACAGTGGGGACCGAAAGACAAAAAGAAGATCGTGCACATTGACTGCTTAAAGCCATACCAAGGAGATACAACTGTTCGGGACGAACAGTTCTAAGAGGGGGGCAGTGTAACATGCACTGTAGTCTGGCATAAGCTACGTGATGAAAACAAAATCAAGTTGTACAATTCGCATGTCCCGAATTTCGGAAACGAGAAAAACGTCAGATGCCGTATAAAGTCAAGGCCGACTCAAAATTGCTTGAACTAGGTTGCTGAACTTTCTATAATTAAGCTAAGTAGTATAAATAGGGCTGAGTAGCAGCCTAGTGAGTCAGTGACTATTTTAACCAGTGAATTGATAAGTTTTAATTGGTAAAGTGAAATATAATATTGTGAACAGATATTGTAAGAAAATTGTGCAACGAACTAATTAAGTGAATTGAATAAAATTGTGATCATTTGTGATTAAAAATAATTGTTTTAATAAATCCGTCGAGCCCGAAGAGCCCCATTTACGTTCCAAAAACTGTGACTGTGAAATTAAAGTGAAATAGTGCTGTGAATAATATAAATATGGGTCGCAAATTGAAGGACTTACGTGTTCAAGATTTGAAGGGGGAATTAAATAAACGTAGCTACAATTGGAAATAAATGTGCCCTGGTGGCATTACTGCAACGAAAGGGTGGTGGAATATTATAGTAGAGCTCAATGAAAACAGATCTTCTCAATGCTCTGATGTGTCTTCTAAGGAAGAACAGAAAACATCATTAGGCGAATTGAAAGCGGCAATGGAAGAACAGAAATTGTCGACGGCCGAGTAGAAGTCATCAATAGTAGCTAAACTTAAGGTCTCTGTTGAGGAAGTGAAAGCTGAAATGGAAACTTTTATGCAAAGACAGTTTGAAGGTCTAGATTCAACTGTAGAGAAAGTCACGTGTCAGTATGAAAGTCAATCTCGAAAGCCATATGGATAATAAAATGGGAGAGATTAAATCAAATATTGAAAAGAGATTGGAAGAGATAGAATTAAAATAAAAGAGTCGCCGTTGGAAAATTTTTAGTAACTCTACATGAAAGGAAAGAAGTTTTGGTACGAGTCCTAAATTCCCGTGATAAAGGCATCAAATTAAACAAAGGCAAAGTCTTGGGTTATGGTGAATCAGCCGAAGAGATTGTGTTAGCAGAATATTCAGACTTAGATGAAACCAAAGTAATACTGCCATCTAATAAACTCAGCCAAGGGGAATATCGTAAAGCAAAGAAGTTGCTTGAAGAATTTGCCGATATTTTTGCACTACGGGACGAAGACTATGGAAAAACTGATATAATGGAACATCAAATTGACACCGGAGACGCCCGCCCTATCAAACAACCACCAAGAACACTTCCATCTGCAAAGCGAGAAGAAGCAGACGAAATGGTTGAAACAATGCGTAAGCAAGTTCTAATAGAAGAGTAGAAAGGTCCATGGATGTCAGCAGTGGTGCTAGTAAAGAAGAAGGATGGCAGTACAAGATTCTTTGCGACTTCCGTCGTCTAAATGATGTCAAGATGAAAGATAGTTATCCAGTATCTTGCATAGACGACACCCTAGATACCTTGTCAGGATACAAGTGGTTTTCAACGTTGGACTTAAAAAGCGGTTACTGGCAAGTCGAGTTCGATCCAGATGATAGGGAAAAGACAGCATTCTCAGTGGGAAGTGGATTGTGGCAATTTAAAGTTATTCCTTTTGGACTTTGCAATGCGCCAGCAACATTCGAGCGCTTAATGGAATGTGCCCTCCGAGGATTAACTTGGAAAACATGCCTGGTATATTTGGATGACATCATTGTAATTGGACGAAGTTTTGAAGAACATCTACGAAATCTACGAGAAGTGTTCCAGAAACTGAAGTCAGCCAAACTAAAACTAAGCCCTAAAAAGTGTATGCTCTTTGCAGAAAACCTTGGGCATGTGGTATCCACAGAAGGAGTTAGCACAGATCCTGAGAAAATAACTTCAGTGGAGAACTGGCCCCCTCCGAAAGATAAACACGAGCTACGAAGCTTTCTTGGACTAGCCACTTATTACAGACGCTTGTGAAGAATTTTGCTGATATAGCAAAGGAGTTACATAAGCTAACGGAGAAGGATAAGGCATTCGTTTGTACAGGAAAAGCAGACAACAGCTTCAAAGCAAATAAGTAAGCGCTTTTCAATGCACCTGTACTTACTTATCCAATGGCGAGTGAGACATTTATATTGGATACTGATGCAAGTAATGTTGGGATTGGCGCTGTTCTGTCACAAGAAGTAAACGGGCACGAAAAGGTGGTGGCATATTATAGCAGAGTTCTATCAAAAGAAGAAAGAAATTACTGTGTTACGAGGAAAGAACTGCTGGCTATTGTTGATGCAACGAAGCATTTCCATAAATTCCTCTGTGGACAAAAATTCACTCTGCGAACTGATCATGCAGCTCTAAAGTGTTTAATGCAATTTAAAAACCCTGAAGGACAGGTGGCTAGATGGCTAGAGGGACTGCAATACTATGATTCACGACGACCATGTAAGCCCGATTGTAAATACTGTTCCCGTCTGGAAGGGAAATGCGACCATGTGATTGTGAAAAGAACAACTGTCGTATCCTTGACAGGATGGAACAAGGAAGAATTTCAAGCAGCACAACGACAAGATGAGAATATTTCTCCAATTTTGACGTGGAAGGATAACGACGAAAGGCCTCAATGGAAAGATATTTCCGACAGATGTACAACATTGAAGAGTTACTGGGCGCAATGGAATTCGCTGTGTGTTGAAATTGGAATATTTAAACGTAAATGGGAAACACAAGACGAGTCATCATGCCGGATGCAGGTTTTGGTTCCCAGGAATCAAAAAGGGATGTGCTGGAAGAATTCCATAACAGTGCTTCGGGAGGCCATCTTGGTGTTAATAAGACTTCGGAGAAATTAAGAGAACGATTCTACTGGTTACATATGCGGGAGGATGTGGAGGACTGGTGTCGAAAATGTACCGCTTGTGTTTGTAGCAAAGGATCTCACATAAAAACAAGAGGAGCGATGCAGCAATATAACGTTGGAGGGCCTTTTGAGAGAATTGCTATTGACGTTGAGGGACTATTTTCATAGTCAGATCGGGGCAACCGGTACATTTTAGTTGTAATGGATTACTTTAGTAAATGGCCAGAAGTATATGCGATCCCAAATCAAGAAGCCAAAATAGTGGCAGAAGAGTTAGTAACAAACTGGATATGTAGATTTGGCATCCTCAATGAGCTTCATTCCGACCAAGGGCAAAACTGTGAATCTGAAAAAATAATACAGACTTTCTGTGTTATATTTAGTGATGATCTCTACTTTTTTGTCGAATTTATTTAAGTGAAAATTTGTTATTTAGATATAATAATTACAAAAACTACAAAATTGTTTTAAAAACAGCTATATAGGATCAAACAAATTATATTTTAAAATTTGTCAGATTTTAATTGTATATTAGTTTCTATTAATATTAGACAAAAAATAAAATTCGTCTTGTGTAACAATTTTAAACGAGACAAAATTACTATTTAGCACAGGAAAATCTTTTTTATCATACCATGAGTGAAAAACTCGAATTTTAAAATACTTGCTTTCAATAGCTTCCACAAGGTAAAGCAAGGTAAATAGATTTTTAAACCCTAAATAAATTGTTTCCCATAGATGAAATTAAACAATAAGCTCCGAACACAGAGAGATACAGTGGTTTGACTACATTAAGGTTACTTATTTATTTATTTCAGCTTAATACAAGCTTAACATCAGCTTAACATCCTGGTAATTGGCTCGCTTTGACCGTAGCTTGTGCGATGGCGGTCAATTCGGAAAAGGGGAGTGGACCTAAGGTTACGGGGATTGGTATAGATGGGTAAAGATTGCAGGATTGAAGGGCAGTCTATGGCACCAGTTAATAATTGATAAATGAAAAGAATGTCGGAAACATCACGACGTTTGCTTAGAGGTTGTAAGTCGATCAGTTCCAGACGGTTTTCATAATGTGGAAGGTTGCATCTGTCAGCCCACGGAAGATCACGCAGAGCGAAGCGACTAAACCTACGCTGGACAGATTCAATCCTATTAATGTGAGTTGTTTGTTCACGTACACTGGCTGGCATATTCAAGGAGAGGTCTAACGAAGGAGACGTAGAGAGATTTGGAAACATAAGGATTGGAGAACTCTCTTGACCAGCGCTTCACAAACCCTAGCGCGGAGTTAGCTCTGCTAATTATGCTGTCAATGTGGGAACGGAAATTGAGTTCAATATCACAGATTATTCCTAAGTCACACAAAGAGGTAACGATAAAGACTGGTACGTCGATTAACATATAGACTCTCGGGGTGGTGGTAAGACGCTTGCGGGAATAAGATATGGACTGGCATTTGGAGACGTTGAGCTCTAGAAAGTTTTTCATGCACCATGTGGTCTTTTTGCAGGAGAAGAGAGTCGGTTGTGGAGGAGATCATATGCAGGGCCGGGCGGTTCCGATTTGTGTTTATTTGAAGTATTTTCACACTACTTGCCTATCCCGTTACCCTTTTTAGGAGCCCTATCCACGGATCCCTTTTGTTTGGGTATCTGACATGCCCAGACTGGTGCCCCTCCTCGCAGTGCACATAGTATGGCTATTTTGTGCAGCTGCCAGCTTTATATCCCACCTTGCCTCATTTAAGGCACAGATGCTCTCTGTCCGTACCTTCATATTGGGCCCGTAATTCCACCATTTAGAACATTTGGAATCCGTTTTTCTCTCATATACCCTGCAAAAAACCCAGCCGATTTTTAATTTACCTACTATTAGGAGCTTCAGTGCGTCAGTTTCCGCTAAAACCGCTGTTACTTTCTGCCTCCCTTCGTTGGTCGGCCTATGGGCTTTTAGCTCTACGGTCTCCAGGCTAAGTCCAGCAGCACTGCATAACGCCTCTCTTATTTCCTCTCTTACATTTATATATATACTATAACTATAGTAGAAACATTATTTCACCACACAAAGCTACGTCAAAGAATCAAAGATACCGTCTCAAGGAAAAAAGTTAGTTTTACTTGGAAATACAGGGGAGGACTGGTCAATTTAAATGCTAGCCCGTGAAGAAGGAAAAGAACTTTACGGAGGATGAAAAATGCCCTACCCCTGCGGAATTTCGTGCTCAAGTTTATGGATAGAAAATTCTGAGCGAAGGTGAGGTTTTGGATACTTTGAATAGTCGTAATGATTATAAAATTATTATTCTTATGTTTAAGGAGCTTCGATATATAGAAAGTTATTGGCAGAGCAAATTAATTGTTACTTTACACACGTACTTGATGAGTATTGCGTTTTTGCTTAGGTACATACATTTTTTATTCTGATTTAATTCTTCTTTGTTCTATGGCTATGTCTTCTCACCACTCTTTTGTTTCAAGCGAAATGATTATGTAGTTTTATGCATTATCTTCGATTCGGTAGGGTAGTGTTTGTTGTGTAATTTTCTCGAACTTTAAAAGTCGTAATATATTAAAACTTTAATATTATTTTATGCTTTTTAGCGCTTTTTGTGAAAGCAGTTCAGCGTTTTCTTTGAAAGCTTCTTAATTTGTCAATTTTTAGTGTCTTCAGATGCACTACTAACAAACCTATTTCAAGAGTTGCTGGGTTAGTACACTCTACAAAAAGGCAAAATTTTACGGAACTAGTTACGGCCCTTTCATACCCTCACCTTACATAAAAAATTCTTATAATTTATTTATTTTTTTAGTGGGAGAGGAGAAAATCTTCCAAAAGACACCGGACAGCCCGTGCCCTCCTCTCTGAAGATTAGCCGAAACAGATCTCATAGAATCGGGTCCCTTATTGTTCCCTCCCTGTCTCCCTTAGTGGAAGCCACTGAGTATTTAGTTATTCCACTGTCGCCAATATCCTTGGTTTCCTGTGTCACTGCTATAATCCTAGCCTATTTGCCGAAATCCGTGTCGTTCCACCGTCTCCAGTGTTCCTTCTTGGTCCATGCGTTATCTACAACCTTCACCCCTTCTCTACCTACGGCATTGAAGGGTTCTAGGTCATAAAGCTTTAGTCCAGAGCTAGGACAAGTAACCTTCCCGGATTAACCGTTCAGGTGGTAGGTCTGTATCTTCAACTGGTTCGAGATAGCAAATTCGTTAGAGTCTACCATCTCTGCCACCGCCGCACCTGAGGAAGTGCTAGTTATTATATTGCCAATGGCTACAGAACTGTCAGCCGGCACAAGCCAGCCTCCATAGCAGCCGCAAGCCAGCCTCCATAGCAGCCGCAAAACCTTCGAAAGGTAATTTTCCCAAAGCTGCTTCTGTCGTGTTGTGGGTACCATGGGTAAAGCCAACCTGTTAGGGTCTACCATACCCTCCACCTCCACTCGTACAGAAGTGCTCAAAGGAACGCCTTTCGCTACCCAATTACCCCTGGGTCCTGCAGTGGGGACGACAACACCGCAGACTCCCTTGGCATGGCCTACCTTGGAGTTAGGGGGATTTGTCAAAATCGGGACACTCATTATGAATAATTCTCTTCATAAGATTAATTCTAGGCGCAACATTTGTTATCGGCCCATGCGATACGCAGGTAGGTTCCACTCCTCCACCACCCCACATATACCATACAATTTTATACACGCTACCAATGAGGGAACATATTGTATACATCAAAAAAAGCATCATCCTATTCGGTCCAAATGCTATCAAATTGTCCTACTCCTCCCCACCTTTCCTAAAATTCACTGTTTTCCTAATAATAGCAATTAAGCTACTCTATAAAAGAAAAAAGGCGGTATGAAATTATCTCCGATCATATGTAAAATAATTATAAAGTAAGCGTGGAACTTGAAACCTCGGTTTTGGAAAGTCGGTTAAAAATTCGAACCGATTCACGAGTCAGTTTAAGTATTTCGAGGGTAAAGTCATAATAGGGAAACATTTTCCTTTGGACAAACGTCGAAGGATAGGAAAATTGAACTAGTTTCAAGAATAGTGCGAAAATCATTTGAGAAAAAATTTATATTTAAAACCAAAAGTAAAATCAGAAGTCAAAAGTCAGTGCAGAAAAGAACGCGAGGAAAACCTAAAGTGAGTAGAGGAGAAGAAAGGAGAAGTTTCATTTTCGAGATTGTTGTTGGAATTTTTAAGAAAATTCCTCATTAGTTAAATAACTATTTGCTGCTAATTCGTACATGCCACCTTCATCGCAGCCACTTCCATCTCCATCACAGTGCATTAGTAGGCAAAAGCCGCTACACTTTCGCACTCGGAAAGTTTTTAGAGCACTTTCGAAACTCGACGTGTCCAAAGCTACTGGGGCTTTGTTTTAAAATGCGTCTCTGCTTTGGCTAAACCTCTGTGCAAACTTTTTCACCTGTCATATTCAACATGAATGTTTCCAAGTGTAGGGAAACTTGCTCATGTCCAGCCCATACCTAAACAAGGAGAGGCATGCGACCTCTCTAACTACATACCAATTGCACTAACCTCGATCATATCTAAAGTTTTTGAATTATTAATCAACTCTCAGTTGTTGAAATATCTAGAAAGTAACCATCTTATCAACGATTGCCAGTACGGTTTCCGCGCTCGCTGATCAACCGGAGACTTACTAACTGCTCTAACGGAGCGTTGGAATCATTGTCTCCATAATTTCGGTGAGTCCGAAATCGTCGCTCTTGATATTTCAAAGGCTTTTGATAGAGTCTGGCATGCTGCCCTGTTAGCCAAACTTCAAACATTTGGTATGCACCCAACCCTCGTTAAATGGATAGAGAGCTTTTTGTCAGGCCGTTCAATCCGTGTAGTAATTGACGGAGTTACATCTGATTCCTACGAAATAAATGCCGGTTTACCTCAGGGTTCAGTTCTTTCACCAACCTTATTTCTTCTTTTTATTAATGATCCCTTATCCCTTTCTCTCAATCCTATTCATAGTTTTGCCGACGACAGCACCCTTGATTTCGCGTACTCATTTGATTCTGTAATGAATTCACGTGGAAATGCTACAGAAGTCAATCGGGAACGCATGTTTAGATCATTAAACAAAGACATTTCTATGGTCCTCGCTTGGGGCAGAGCAAATCGTGTTACGTTTAATGCATACAAAACTCAATACTGTTTAATGTCCCTTAAAAAACGCCCAGTTCACCCCCAACCCATTTAAGTCGACGGAGTGAATATACCCATTCACCCTCCTAAAACATCTTGGGTATTGAGATATCCAGCAATCTTAGCTGGACTGATCATATATTTGCAATCGCTAAAAGTGCGATGAAATGTTTGGGTTTTCCACAGAGATGTAAGAAATATTTCACCCCACCCGACTTAGCGTTGATCTACAAGTCCCACATTAGGCCTAGACTTGAATATAATTCTCATATTTGGGCAGGAGCTGGACACACCGCATTGTCCACGTTAGACAAAGTCCAGCGAAAGGCTATTTAACTTATTGGCGATTCCTCAATCTCTGAGGGCCTTGACTCTCTGAAGCATCGACGGAATGTCGGTGCCTCTCACTCTTCTATCGCTATTTCCATGGCCATTGCTCTAACAGAATCGCTGGCCTGATTCCATGTAGACACGTGACAACGCGCGATACAAGATCTACAAGTCGCTCCCACCCCTTTACTCTGCAGGTCAAATTTAGACGTACCGTACTCTTTTCTAAGCAGAACAACACGAATGTGGAACAGTTTACCATCTTTTGTTTTTCCCTCGTCTTATGAGCTTGAAACTTTCAAACGGGGCGTACATCGACACCTAGTTCACTCAACCTCCTAACGCATTTCCCTCATCCTTATTTCCTTTCGTGCCAAGCATCATAGGGCATCCCCTGAGCTTTGGCAACATCATATAAATATAAAAAAAAAACATTTGGAAATTTTAGTTACCAGTATAAATATAGTTCATGAGACGTTATTCGGATAAATCATTTCTGCGAGGCATTCTATTCTTAATTCTTTAATTAGTTAATGTTATTTCTATTTTTTTCTTGTCCGGCAACATTTGTTTAGTAGTTGTCAGAAAACATGTCAATCAATTTTGAAAACATCGTTATGAGAAAAACGTGTAAAGTTTTGAAAACGTCTCCAAACTCTCTTTTCTACTAACACAATGGCCGTCGAAACTAAGGTATCTAAGCTGACCCGAAGATATCTAAGCAATTAATCCAAATCATAAACCTTCCTTTAGCTAAGAAACAAAAATAAATATATTATATTAGTATTATTATATATTTCAATGGAGGTTTTTTTCGCTGTGCATATTGCTTATTGCGTAATGGAGAAAAATCCTAGTCAAGTCTAATTTTTTTCACACAAACTTTTTCATGGATGAGTTTCGACTTCTTGCAATTAAGTCATTTAAACTATTTCATTTCTCTAAATATTTTACGTTATAATTAATTTGTCATGCCTAATTAAGGCATATCTCCTTCTCAGACCTGTTCCCTTTAAATTTTCTTAATTAAATATGAATGTTCCACTTTGTCAAATTAGTGTCTTTTAAGCTTCGAAAAGTTTTAATCAATTAAGTTTTCCTGCCGTTGCTAGCATAAAGCTATGCTATCAAATTTGTAATGATATTCGTCTGCATGGCAGAGACTAGGCAACTTTAATCCGCCATAATTGGAAAAAGAAAGAAAAACCAGATCAGATACAAGCCAGCAATTTACAAGTAGTTTTACCTTCTTGTTGCACTAGGGAATTTAATGAATTAAAAATATTTTTAACAATATTGAAAAAAAAATAATAAATCAATGCGAATTTGCCTCCTTACTTCTTCAATCCAAAAACTTACGGAACAATATTAACAATAGGAATTCTTTTTTGTACAAAGACTATTCTGTTTTGCAAATGCATTAATTTACTGCCCTTCATATTTATAAATACTTATAGTCTAGGAAATAGGTGCAAAGTATTCAATGAAAAGTTACCGTCGACCAGTCGGTAATCGAAGCGACCATATAAATATTTCCAAGAGACTAAAAACTACTTTCTATCTGGGAAGCTTTGGTATAGTGAGTGGAAGGATAAGGGCGGGCATTTCTGTCTAACCAAATGGTTGCCGATACTTATCCAAATAGGTAGTTTGTATATTAAATCCGCATACTCCAATTAGTCTGACAGACGAAACATCCGGTTGGCACGCCTTAACCAGAAATTGAAAAATAAGACAAAAAACAATTTTTAGTTACCGGACCAACCCTGGCGAAAACCTCGAAAGTTGACATCAAAATGTCAAAAAATGAACCCAAATTATGCCAAAAAAGGATTAAAAACCGAAAAAAGTCAGTATTAAAATAAATAAAAATATAAAATATGTATCTGACAGATAAAGTTAAGTTTGAAGTTTTTGATGTCAACCCTTTTCGTCAAAATTTAAAATTTTGGTTAAGTTTTTGCTACTTTGATAGCAAATTGCCCAACACCGACAAACCAAAAGAAACATTGGACAACAACTAAGTTCGTTAATTTTTCAAATCATTATTCTAAATTACAATTTTTGTTAATGTGCATATATGAAGAATGCATGTTAGTGGTGTTCCAAAACTCGGCAAACTTACACTATGGACAAAATTAGAAATCATGATATTAGAAGAAAATCGTATATATTAATTATACCTAGCTTTGCAAAGAAAACTTCTTAGTTAGAAGCGGCAAATGAAGTTGTTTATTGGTTGTGTAACAGTCCCTTGCTGTGATGTTGTTGACGGAAAGGACGGTATCGCACGAAAATGTCACGGAAACATAATAAAGACTGTGACTTAAACCCATTTACCCGATACCACGAGTTAGTCAGTTAAATGTTAAGTTTAAGTTATGATTTAGGAAATACTGCCATCTGCACGTCAAAACTAAGCAGTCTTTTAGCCGCTGATCCGCACCGCGATTTGGCTAAATAATTAGCGACTAAATCTCACCGCTAAAATTTCCAAAGATAAGCAACTTTCAATATTTAAATGCACCCTTTGCAATACGCCCGAATTAAATTTAAGTTAAAATCGTTAATTGATCCGGGTAGTAGAAAGAGTCGGTGCGTAATTTTCAATAAACAGATTGTCTTTACTTAGCAACAACGGAGAAACTTTTAAGTTGCTAACTCTTACTAGATCACCGTAAACCATTTGACGTCAGTTGATAGTGGACCCTGCTACTAGTTGCACAAGTAAAGCTAGATAAGTGAAGTTCCCAAGCATTAAGCACATTTTTTTTAATTACTCCGAATTCAGGGAAAGAGTTATTAACGTGATAATTCGAAGTGGTTGGCAAAAGTGCCGGAATTCCCTTCACGAGGATTATCTACGGAAGGTTCTGGGAGGTAGGAACAAGTGGCGCAGGAGTTTTAATTCTAGTAAGTAAGTAAGTCGTACTTAACACATTTTCGTGATCTGACCATATGTTTCCTTATTCAAGGCGCCTGTAAATTAATTATTTAATTAACCGTGCAAAATGTCAGCACCTGGAGGAGAGTAGGAGACATTTAAAAAATGTTAAACCTAATTAAGGTGAGCGTTGGTTGCGTAATTGTGCTATCCCCGAAGTCGATGGAATTTCTTTTATTCTTTTGACAATTCCAGATTTTCTAGTTATATAAAAAAAAAAATTAAATTTACAAAATTCTTCGCATGAATACGCCAGAATTTAGTGCAAAAATTCGCCCTCGAATTCACATTAATATTGATGCGAAGGATGATACCAACGACCTCCACTAGAGAAGAAATTATATTGAAGCGGAAAAGTATCACGCCAAGTGAACTTACGGCTCCCGTTACAAGTTTCACTTTACTGGATGCTGGATTTATTATTATTTTATAAAAACTTTCCTTGTATATTGATGTATGAATTTAATTATACTTAGCTCAGCAGTAACCGGCCACCCCAAAAGCTTTTGGATACAGCCGGGTAAGTAACAATTTCATTATTTTACTTCATTACTTTGCTTTTACTTCATAACTTTTAAAAAATTTTGTGAACTTAAAATTGACATATATGTAGAGTTATTGATTTCCTGATTAATTTAATTTGGTATTACGGATTAAAAATAGTAGACTATAATATAATTACTAGGCAAATTTTATGAATAGTACTAGCAGTAAGCAATGCGTAGCCAAATTTCGTAAACACTCAGTGAATATTTAGCCGTATCCCTGCGCTACGAATTTCGCTCTCTCCGCAACAGGAGAAATAAACGTTGGCAAGCTTTTCTTCTAACCCAGACTAAGTCTGACGATTCTTTCTACTTGTATGCTAATACCTCTTTTTCTGAACGTTGTGATACCCTCTACTATGAGTACCTCCAACGGATGGAAACAAGCCTCACATCCGACCCCAAGCGTTTTTATAGCTTTAGAAGAAATCCAATGGTTACCTAAAGCTCGAGAATACCTCTTCGTCAGATCCGTAGGTTATCGCCAACCTCTTTGCACACTTCTTCAGTAAATCTTTCAGCGACAATTCCCAACATTCTAGGGCAAATGCACTCAAACGTCGTTTACATCTTTCGACCCTGCCCCGGGTCTTGAGGACGACTTTCACCCAGGTCCTGACGGCATTCCGGCCATTGTTCTGCAAAAGTGTGCCATGCATCTAGTTCAGCCCCTTACTTTGGTTTGCCGCCTCTCGGTCACTCAAGAGGTTTTCCTCAATTATGGAAAAACTCTTATATTATTTCCATCTTCAAAAAAGGCTGCAAGAACGATGTATCCAACTACAGACCCATTGCTAAATTGTCATCCGTACCTAAACTATTCGAAAAATTGGTTTATGATTCCATGTTCTTCCACTGTAAGTATATCTTCTCCCTCTCCCAGCATGGCTTCCTCAAAGGAAGATCTACAACCTTACCGACTTCGTCTCCAAAACAATAGGGGACATATTGTAAACGGTAAAGATGTTGATGTTATCGCCACCGATTTTAGTAAAGCCTTTGACAAGATCTCCCATAACGTTATCTTGTTCAAACTTGATCACCTAGGCTTCCCCCCTCCCCACCCGATTCATCTCCTGGATTCAATCCGACCTCAACAACCGTCAGTACAATGTTCTTTTCAGCTCATCAATTTCTAACCCTATTGTCGCTCATTCCGGCGTACCGCAGGGCAGCCACCTCGGTCCATTGATTTTCATCCTTACAATAAATGATGTTGAATTTGTCATCAAACACTCAGAGCTGTCCATTTATGCTGATGACATGAAAATAATATCTCCTCTACAACCGACTCTCTTCTTCTGCAAAAAGATCTCGATTCGTTCTCCACATGGTGCATGAAAAACTTGCTTGAACTCAATGTCTCCAAATGCCAGTCCATCTCTTATTCCCGCAAGCGTCTTACCACCACCCCGAGAGTCTACATGCTAACCACCGTATCAGTCCCTATCTTTACCTCTTTCTGTGACTTAGGAATAATCTGTGATAGCGAACTCAATTTCCGTTCCCATATTGACAGTATAATTAACAGAGCTAACTCCGCACTAGGGTTTGTGAAGGGCTGGTCTACAGAGTTCTCCAATCCTTATGTTTCCAAATCTCTCTATATCTCCTTCGTTAGACCGCTCCTTGAATATCGCATCCAGGTATGGTCACCTACACAAACAACCCACATTAACAGAATCGAATCTGTCCAGCGTAGCTTCATTCGCTTTGCTCTACGGGATCTTCCTTGGACAGAAAGATTCAACCTTCCACCTTATTGAAACCGTTCTTAATGGGCTCAAGGTTGAGTTAGTTGCACGAGTATTGACATTTAATTGAAATTTACTTCCATAATTTTTGTAAATTTTGAAATACATGTCGTGTTACGTAATGAGTGATTAATTAGTGCAGTATAGGCATGTGCGAAAAGTACCTACTCGTTACTTCGATACTCGTTACTGGGTGAAGTCCAAAGTAACGATACCCAGTTTTCAGAAGTACTCGTTACTTTACCCTTTAAGAATGGTACAGAATAAAACTCAACTGGCACTTCTTCGGCATTCAAATACAATTGAGTCCTAGCTACGTTTTATTAGTGAATCCTTGTAAAATCTAGAAATCTAGCTACATTTTGTTCTCTTTACTTGAGAATGAGAATTTAAAGCAAACTGATTAGTGGCTGTTCTCCACTTTTGAACAGTGGCCGATGGATGCATGAAACGCAGACACTGTGGGTGCTGATTTTTCTTTCTCTCCGAAATCAGATTCATATGAGAGGATGAATGCATATATTTTCGGGCAAGTAAATACAGACACAATTTAAAATAGATGATGATAAGTTAGTTTTCCATAGAATATGAAATATCTAAATGTGTAGAATCTGTACATGTTTAAAATTACCGTTAAAAAGTTTCGTTGCCTTTTTACGACTGGGATGTGCTAAAGTATTTTATATGAAGTTTAGTATTGTATCTCAATCTGTATCTAGCTAAATGGTTGCATAGATAGTGTTTTCAGTGGTAAGTGCTTAACGTGTAATTCTTGGGTTTTTACATATGTCACACAATTACAGGTGCTTGAAATTGGAAGAAATCTTTTCTGTTAAGGAATTCAAAGGAAATAACGAGGATTATAGATAATAAATTTTTAAAAATAACTTCTTTATGCTAAAATGGCAGAAAGAAAAAGAAGCGATTTATGGTTACATTTTAGTCTAACCGAACAAGAAAATAAAGCCAGATGTGATATCTGTAAATGTTTATTTTCTTACAAGGGCGGTGCAAGCTCGAATTTGAGAAAACATTTATTAAAAAGGCATCCAACAATAACATTGAGTGGCGAAAGTAATAGTTGCATACCTGTTACGGAAGTTCCCGTCGAAACCGCAGAAAATAATAGCGTTCCTGTTAATATCGCCACTTCGTCAGCTGTAGAGCTAACAAGAACAGAACCGAAAAAGAGAAAAACTCAAGCTACTCTAACTTCATTTGTTACACGGCCAATATCAATTTCAAGGCAAAAGAAAATGGACTTATTAGTTTTGAAAATGATCGTTAAGGATTTACAGCCATTTTCTATAGTAGACGATGAGGGTTTTAAAGAGCTTTGTGAAGGCTTTGACGGTTCTTACAAGTTACCAGCAAGTACAACTTTAAGTCGCGATTATTTGCCACGATTTTATGCAGACATTAAAAATAATGTAAAATGTAAGCTCAATGAAGCAGAATTTATAACCCTTACCACCGACACGTGAACATCACGTGCAACAGAAAGTTATATGTGTGTAACGGCTTACTTGATTGTTTTAAAATGGAGGAAAGGCATACTGCACAAAATCTACGGGATGAAATAATAGCTGTTGTTAATGAGTGCATACCATTGTAACAGATAATGCTGCCAATATTGTAGCAGCTGTCCGTTTGACGGGTTGGTACCACTGGCCTTGTGCAGCTCATTCATTAAACCTTGTAGTGCAAAATTTCATAGCTGTTATTTCGGTTATTCAAAAAAAAGTTAAAGCTATTGTAGAATATTTTCATAGAAGCACAGCTGCAAATTGATTTATTTTCAAACAGCTGACACGAGTAACACATCGGTTAAACTTATAAATGACGTCGTGACCCGTTGGAATTCCACATACGAAATGTTTCAAAGGTTTGAAAGACTTCAGGAACATGTAGAAGCAGCACTTGGCGCCCTTCACAATCCTTTTCCATTTCAGCAAATTTCAGTTGAACTATCATCTGAACAAACCGTATCAATTTCGAAAATTATTGTCTTGCTACAAGGATTGAGGCATTACCTTGAAGAGACTTCGTCTAATTTTAAAATTGAATTGACGAGAAAAATGTTTCATACACTTATAAAAGCCCTAAGTAATAGATTTCCAAGACCAGAATATAATAATGTTTTATCCAGGCCAACATTTTTGGATCCGAGGTTTTGAAAGTAAAGGTTTTGAAAATGCTGATGCCTTACTAGCTGTAAGAGAAAGTGTAACCAGAACAGTTTCATCAATTGCAAGGGATAACGAGAATCAAACAGAAATTGGAACGCCATCAGCATCTACACATCCAGAAGACAGTGATATATTATGGTCTCAATTCGAGAAGAAGATTTCAACTTCGAAAGGAACACCTCTTTCTACAGGTCTAATTGAGGTAAGGCAATTCACTGAAGAGATAGTACTACACAGAAAGGAGGATCCTTTGAAGTGGTAGAAGACCAGGGAATTAGTATACCCGGGTTTGGCGAGGCAGGCGAAACGTCACCTTGGTGTTGTTGCCACTTCCGTTCCCAGCGAGAGAGTATTTTCACTGGCTGGGGATATTGTTTCTGAAAAACGTTCACGTTTAACGAGAACAAATGTTAAAATGCTTACATTTTTAAATTCTAATAAGAAATATTTTAAATAGCTTCAAAGTTTATTCAAGTTAAATCTAACAATGTGAAAAAAAAGTTGTGTTTTGTTTGTTTTCTTTATGAATAATTTTGTTTTATTGTTTAATTAATTCTTTATTTCTTCTCAAATAAAAGTTAATGTTACTAAATCTTTCTTTTCTTACCGTATCTACTATTTGCCTTAATCAAATTTAAACTTTAGGGGTGATTTAAAAAAAGACAACATAAAGTATGAGCACATATGAAGTAGATTTATTAACGTATTTGCGGTTACCTTTATTTTTATGAAAAGTAATCAGTAACGAGTATTTAGTAACGAGTACCTGTTTTAAAGGTAACGAGTATTTCTAGTTACTCTAAAGTAACGAATATGCACATCCCTAGTGCAGTAATTCCCTGATGTTTGTATGAACCAATTGATAGTACGTGTAATATTTTAACTTCGAATTTAGGGCTCAAGCAAACGTAAGTGAACTGGTCTCAAGGGTTCGAGCTCTATTAGCCGG
The DNA here is from genome assembly GCA_964036015.1 of Leptarthrus brevirostris. Classification (NCBI taxonomy): domain Eukaryota; kingdom Metazoa; phylum Arthropoda; class Insecta; order Diptera; family Asilidae; genus Leptarthrus; species Leptarthrus brevirostris. The sequence continues at coordinate 100,972,559 of OZ038372.1, read as the reverse complement.
AAAGTTTCTTGGGTTTTTTTTAAGTTGTTTTGTTCCATTGCCATGGGATAATTTCGATTTCGTTCCAGGTAGACTTCAGCTAGTTTGTTAATTGTAAAATTTCTTCTAAGTGTTGATCTTCCCTAACTCTGGATAAACTCGATCTCTTCCCCACGCCCACAGGACGAGCTAGAGCCGGCAAATTTTAGGACGTCAAGAGATCGGGTCAAGTTGAGCGGTATGTACTGCGGTTTTTTATTATGGCACCCGCATTAATGACTTTAGGGGAATAGCCCTGGTGTAATTCCCGATTCGCTTTGAGATCTGAGGCAATAATTGTATGTTGTTAACAACCTTTTTTGCTGTCCTGGGTAAAATGAATTCAAACTGTTTTTAAGTCCTATAAAGATTTATTTTAGAATTTAGAAGCCCTTCATATCATAATTTGAACTAAAAATACTAAACTAAGCCTAAGCCTAACCTCAGAAACATGTTGGTTTTTTACCCACTAAAACTACTCTCTGAGATCATTGAGACAAACCTCTACTGTACTCTAACGATGATTGGCTGGATTTCTCCAAGTTTTTCATCCCCATTCTATTTCCCTTGTTATTGCAATCTTGTGTTTGTAGGTCACTGTAAAAAGACAGTATTTTCCTAGTAAAGCACGCCTCTTGTTAAGGCAGGTCCTTAGAGCAAAAATTCATTTTTCTCTTCTGCTTAAGCTGCTGACAACTAAGCCTAACCTCCGTGGAGTCACTGATATACATATATGTAGCTATGGACCGATCGTATGTTATTTTATTTTGAGACAACTTTTGTTAGCAGTAGTGGGAAACCTTTTTTGCTTGCATTTTTATTTCGAGTATTTTGCTAACACTGTCAAGAGAAAAAAACATTATTGTATACAGATTAAATAGCCTTCCCTGAAATTTTTTTTTTGTGACATACTATTTCTCTGTACTACTCCTATTTGTTAAAATAAAATTTAGAAATAAATGGTTATTTTCCTCTTGAATGTGCTTAACCAGAATTAGAGCGGAGATATTTTCCTGTATATTTGTCTATTTCTATTACATGTGCTTTCTTGTCTTGAATGTGCTACCAATATAAGAACGAAATTGTATTTGCTGGCGGCTATTTAAAATCGATGTCGAAAATTTAATCGAAAATATTTTAGATGAGAGCGCACTCCTACATCTGAAATAATCAATATAATAAATATTGTAGTGCCTTACACGAAGTATAACATAGCGATTATAATTAAATAAAGCAAAATTCTCACTTTGTAACAGAATATTCTCAGAGTCTTCCTGTTGCTTAGTCCGAAATAGCTCAATAAACTGAGTACGAATTTACCTTTTAGAGTTCAATGCAATGTGCTTATAGGGAAAAGATAAACATACAAAAGTGTTTCACTTTGCTGCATGTAATTTTAACAGTTCTATCGGTCCATAGTTATAAATCATTGCGTGGAGCCCATGTCTTACGGCTTGGCCGCTGCAGATTTGGTTAGCCCCTAGGACTACCACATCTAAAAGTTCTTTAATATCTTGTTTTCCGGAAGATATTAAGGCTATGTTTATATTTGCCGGCAATTTTCTCATCCATAATTTTTAAATTAAAGATTTGCTGAATGTGTATGAATTGCCATAGAGCGATAGAATTCGAAAGGTCGTCTATCTCCGATTTCGGCAGTAAATAGAAGTTGTTCTTACTTTTTTTCTTCCGATTCTGTAAATCGTTTGATTAGAGTTTTCTTAAAATTTTCGTATTTATTGAGATGTGGAGGATTTTGCAAAAAATTTAAAACATTTATTATGACATCCACTGGTAAAGATTGAACAATGTGACTATACTTTGTTTCGTCAACCGTTATTCGTTTAGAAGCAAATTGGGCTTCGGCTTGAATGAACCAAGCTTCTGGATATGGAGTCCAAAAGCTTGGTACATAGTTTGATTGAAGTTGTGGCTACATAATTGTTTTCAATTAAATTTGTATCATTTGTATGTGAAATTTGTTGTGAAAAGTTTGACTCATCTTCACTAGTCATCATGAATGTATTTATATACGTTTTTGAAAGTAAAATTTCACTGATTTTAACGAAACTTAACTTCGCGAATCACAAAATGGAAGAACAACCCCTTAATATGAGAAAAAATAATAATATTATTTTTAGTAGAAAAGACAAATAATACTTTATTAAGATAAATATGTTGAAAATGTGAGGAAATGTTGTTTATGATTTTTAATTATGTAGTTGTGGTACAATAAAAATAATTTTAAATATAAAAACACGTACCATTGTTATCTTCGTTTTTTTGTTTTGTTGTTGTCTTTTCTTCTTTCTTCCTATAGATGTAATCTTCTCTTTGATGTGTTGATACGTTGATGATTTTTAAACTAGAGGATGCCTTACCCTGGGTGGGGGCACCTCATAGTTCAAATATTGTTGATCTTGATTGTTGACCTTTTTTCAAAATTTTTTAAAGAGGATCCCTTACCCTGGGTGGGGGGCACCTCTTATTAATATTTTGTTGTTGTATCTTGATGAAGGTTTGTAGACATGAGGATGCCTTACCCTGGGTGGGGGGCACCTCTTATTAAAATTTTGATGCTTGAGTTGTTAAATCTTCGTTGTCTTCTTTTCTTTAATGAGAGAATACCTTACCTTTGGTAAGGGGTATCTCTATTTTAAAATTTTGTTGCTTTTTGAGGGTTGTTGATTCTTCGTTGTTTGTCTTTGTTTACTTTTTTTAAGAAAAGCAGAAAGTACCTTACCTTGGGTATGGGGTATTTCTGTTTTTTTTTTAATTTTCGGGGCCACCAAGTAAAAGTACTGACCATAACGCACGAACTCCGTACAAATGGTTCGAAAAAAACGTCCCCGTTACCCTGAGAGTCAAGCGAAGGATCGAATTAAAGAGGTTAACACGCGTCCTCTTATTAGAAATGGCGCTCAGAGGAAGTCCCCTGAAATCGCATAGATATCGCATCAACACAAGTCTGAGGCAGGACCCTCAAACCAACCTATGGCATAAATGCAGTACCAATCAACCACCTGCGGCACAAAATCAGGACCAACTAATCACCTGCGGTATAAAAGCAGGACCATCAAACCAAATTGCGGTAAAAATGCAGGACCAATCAACCACCTGCGGTACAAAACTTCGCACCAAATGTCAGACTCAGAAGTATTTAATTTAACTTTTACAAGCTTATATTTTGAATTATCTGGTCTGTTATGTTAAGTTATCAAAAGATGTGTATGTTCTTCGTCACTATTTTGGTACTCAGCAACAGTTTTTAAATCAAATTTGGTATTGTTATATTTTGAATGTTCGAAATTTTCGACAGAAATTCTAGATAAAGTATCTGCTACTGTATTTGATTTGCCTTTGAGATGTCTGATATCGGAGGTAAATTCGGTTATGTAGTCCAGATGTCTAGTTTGTCTTGGACTTCTTTCTGTTTTAGACCATATTGCTGAGTGGTCTGTAAAAGCTATAAATTCTCGACCTTCTAGAAAATATCTAAAATGCTTGATGGCTAGATACAATGCCAAAAGTTCTCGGTCGAATGCTGAATATTTGATTTCTGCTTCTTTCAATTTTTTAGAGAAAAATGCAATGGGTTCCCAATGGTTTGCATTGGACGCAGAAGCGTCTACGGTTAAATTGAATTTTGCATTTTCAATAGGATGAATTAATAAAGTTGCTTTTGAAAATAATTGTTTAATTTTATTAAGTTGGTGTCTTCACATTCTACTGGCCAAGAAAATTTTTTAGTGTTAATTGGTTTCTTTTTGAGAAGTAGAGCCAAATGAGTGTGAATTGGGTTTAGTAATTTGGCAAGATTTGGAATAAATCTATGGTAATAATTAACCATGCCTATTCATTTTTGAATTTGTTTTATAGAATTTGGAGAAGGAAAATTGTTAATAATTTGGACTCCGTCTTCTGAAGGTAAGATGCCTTCTTTTGTAATTTTGTGACTGAAGAAGTCCAAAGTTCCAACTCCGAAAATGCATTTGGATGGATTGATATTGATTCCGAAATCTGATAGTTGTTTAAAAATTTGGTTTAAATGATTTTGATGTTCGGATTCAGATTTGCTGGCAATTAAAATATCGTCAACATAGACAAAAGTGAAATCTCAATTTTTAATGATTTAGTCCATGAATCGTTGAAATATTTGTGCAGCATTTCTTAGACCAAATGGCATCCTAGTGAATTCAAATAATCCGAATGGAGTTGTAATGGCTGTTTTGATTTTACCAAATCAATTTTTGAGAAAATGGTGAAAATGGTTCATTGAGAAATTTTGTATGTGTGGTAATGGGTGTCTATCCGGAACTGTGACTGCGTTGAGTCTTCGATAAGCTCTGCATGGTCGCCAATCTGTAGAATTTTTCTTTGCTACTAGATGTAGTGGAGAAGATACTGAAGTAGATGATAATTGGCACAGACCTAATTTAACCATGTGATCAAATTCAAATTTTGCAATTTTGTATTTATGTCCAACGTCTTGGTCGAGAAAAATAGTTTTTAAAAAAAAGTTGAACCGACTACACAAAAAGCGCTAAAAAGCATAAAATAATTTTTAATTTTATATCTATTACGACATTTTGAAGTCGGTGCAAATCAAACAAACCAAACAACAACACAAATATTTAATCGGCACTTCTTATGATCCCGTAAGCTGAAACGTTCAGGTAGTATTAGGTATTATTTTCAATTGTGGTTTTGTAGTTGTTTTATTTGTTTAATTTGCACCGACTTCAAAATGTCGTAATAGATATAAAATTAAAAATTATTTTATGCTTTTTGTCGCTTTTTGTGAAGTCGGTTCAACTTTTTTTTTAAAAACTATTTTATTTTTCACTTTTTAGTGTCTTCTACTCTATACAACGAAGAAAGAACCATCCAAATCGGTCCACGCGTTAAGAGTTAATATTAACCCCCTACCTCACCACCATTCCACTCAACTTTTTTTCTCATGGTATCAATCAAGGTACATACTCTACCGAGCATAAAAGGAATCATCGAAATCGGTCCACGCGTTACGAAGTTACTACCTCTCCCCCTCCCCCACCACCACCATAGGACCAAATTATTCTCCTATTAGCAATGGGGGATCACACTCTATACAACAGCAAAAGAACCATCTAAATCGAACCACGCGTTACAAAGTTAGGTTCCACCCCCCTTCTCCCACCTCCACCCCAGCAACATTTGTTTTCTCGTAGTATCAACCAAGGATCATATTCTAGCCAATAGAAAAAGAATTATCCAAATCGGTCCACGCGTTACGAAGTTAGACTACCCCTCCCCCGGTCGGTTAAAAAGGAAGTAGTCCTTTAGTTTCTATGCGATGTACTACGTTATGTTTAACTGGAATATCATAATGAGGTGGTTGCGTTAATGTGGGAAATCTTTGCAAATTTTAAACGTACTCGTTACTTTATGACTTTCGGAGAGCACACTTTCGGAGGACTATATAGTACATGCCGACGATATATGTCTCCTATCCGACAAACAAAATCAGGCCTAATGTCAAAAGCCGTGAGTAGAGAAGGTAGCAGAGCAGAGCTTAACATCAGTGTTATTAAAATCAAAGGTATGAGCTTGAACTCCAGGAGACGACACCTTATTTATCTTGAAGAGCAGCAAATAGAACAAATGGATACATTTTGTTTTCTCGGAAGCATAGTTACAGCAGACGGCGGAGAAGAAGATGATGTACAGGCGCGCATTAATAATGATTGAGTATCATTGAATACTCTGGCTAAGATATGGCGCAATAACAACTTTTACAGACACACAAAACTCTGGATCTTCGAAACAAATGTAAAATATGTTTTATTGTACGGCTGTTCAACATGGCCCTGTCAGATACATCTAAGCTAGAAGCATGTGTCAACCGATGTCTCCTCTGTTTCTTAAAATCAATTGGGCGAAGGTCATTACCGACGAAGATCTATACAGACATACATGCCAAAATTAGTCTACTCACGAAGTAAGCGATGAAATTTAGCAACAATTGCGCTTGTCAATTAAAGATTTATGTGCAATTTGGATTTTGTTCATATTTTTATGCTGTTTTCACATCTTTTGCTGTCAGAATGAAAGACATGCAAGACATATTTTAATTTTTAAAGAAAAATTTCTTTTTAGTTTAACATGTACACAAGACACTAAAATTAAAAATTTAATTAAATTAAAATACAAAACTTATTTTCACGACGTTCGCTGCAAGAGCTTCTCACACTTTCACTTAGTTTTTTTAAGAAACTAGCTGACCCGACAGACGTCGTTCTGTCAAAAGCTGTGGACTGTTGGACTGTGTCAGTTTCACAAACTTATCTTTTCTGGTCAAGTTCTGGTGATGGCGTCGCTTATAAAGTGGTCATGTCCTGATGACATCTTTAGTTTTCAGTAATGGTCACCAGAACAGATAAGTTTGTGAAAGTCGCAAATGTCTAATTTAAACAAAAAATTCAATATAAACGTATTTCAGAGTGATCAATTTATTTACTGACTATCAAATAATTAACGTGACATCAACAATAAATTTACATAATGTTAATGTACTTTTCTATGTATGTCATAATCATAAGCAACAACTGCTTACAAAATTCAGTTTTCTATTTCGTACACTGCAGTACTTTAGTAATATTGTGTTAAATCATATTTTCATTGTAATGCTCTATGGTACACGCTATTTTTTGTTTGATTACCTGGCGCGTAAACAAAGAAAGCTTTTGGTTTTCCAACACGGGTATAGGCAACATACTATTGTCCAAGCGAGAAACATGGGTTTTTAAGGTTAATGCCGCAAACACTCTATGACTGCCCCTGGGATTTAGTTATGGTCATAGCGAACGCAAGCCGCACTGGAAACTGCAGTTGTTTAAATTAAAATGGTAAGTCAGTCGGAATCATTGGGATGTATGGTATCAAAACGTCTTCTCCTTTATACTTTCCATTTAGAATGATTGCCTTGATCACGTCGTTCAGCAATTTTTTCACCGCTAGCCGTGTGTCGTTACAAAGACTCGGTTGGTTGATATTTCACAACATTATGATCACAGATTAAACCTTTAATTGAAGATTGTGAGGCTACAATCCTGGCAAACCCAGCGAGTTCAAAAATTCGGGTGGATAGTTGACGACATCACTTGGTTAACAACTGATTGCATGTCCTCAATTCACAGGCAATTTCATTTTGAATTTTGAAATTGAATTCATTTACATTCATGTTTTTGGCAGCCAATCTATCTCTTGAGCTCAACCAAATATGATCTCTGTAATTTTGAGCAAAGTTTGGGAACAATGAGTGAGTTCAGTTTTTGATGCAGTAAACTGATATAAATTGTCAGGAATGTCAGTCAAAACCGGTCAATGAGTTGTTTTGAAAATATTTTGCAACTCGACATTCTTACATATTCTTGCTTAAATTTAGTATCTTGACGTGTTTCCACAAAACGGAGGACTTTAAACATGCATTAAGTTCATCAGCTGGTGTCAGTGATGCCAATTCAATGATTTTGTCACCAAATGTGGTGTTTTCGAACACCTTCTCAGACATGTCCAAAAGCTGATGATTTTTAACTTCTACCGTGGTGACTTCTGATGATTTTAAATGCAGTGATGTCAAATAAGGGACTTTGTCACCAAATCTGGTGTTTCCGAATATCTTCCTAGTGACAGATTTTCTTCTGCGACACTGTGATTTTGAACCTCTTCTGATGACACCAAATGTCTCCGACTTTTTAACGTTTTAACGTAAATATTCGCCATTTCTCATTGTTTTTGACTATTTTTGTACATATTTGCTGGGCTACCACTTAATTCAGTTACAACCGGTGCTGTACCATACATGCAAGCAGGCCCATATAATGCTTTTGTTGCTAAGCTTGTGTAACACAACTCAAACAATTTCCTGTGAAAGTTCATGATTTTCCAGTGGATCGCCCACAAAATTACAACTTTATCACATTCTAATAGTTCTCTGTTTCTCCTACCTTTCCTTTTAGAAATTGAAAGAAAGAAATTGCACGACGCACGCTTATGTAGATGAGATCAGCTGTGAATCAAATCAAAGTGCACTTGAGTTCTTAATAAGCACCAATTAAAGGTAACTGCGATTGTAATTCAAGTGAATACAGTCTTTTATTGAGTAGTAGTATTCACATTTCTGGTATTTAAAAATTTCTTATATTATATTGGAAGCAATCTAGAAAAAAATACATTATTATGAATCTGGTGATTTTTTTAAAAAAGGTGTCCTTTTCAGTCCCTATCTAGTGACATGCTTCATCGACGACTTGGCAACACTGGCTGGCGTTGACAATGAAATTACTAGCAATGATTGACGGAAATCTCCAAAAACGTGTTATGTGCCATCGTGCATTCATCCCACACTATCAATTTACATTGCTGCAAAACCTTTGCCATTGCAGAGTTCTTCGAAATGTTGTAGATCGGAGTTTCGTTGCTTTGTATATTCAACGCCATTTTTAGCGCTAAATGGGCTGTTCGAACGCCGTCCAACAATGTACCTGCAATGCCTTATTAAGCTAGGGCGAGTGCAATTTCATTGTGTGAGTGAATTGTTGCTGAAATCAAAATAGTTTTTCATGTACCACCGGGAGCTACCACGAAGTAATTCCCTCTAGTGCCGTCATTTACAACTGTTGAATCCTCAACCTAAAATGAAAAAGAAGTTAAAAATGTTCGTATTAACATAATTTACCTACAAATACCAATCCCTACTTATTAAGTTGTTCCGTCCATCCTTCAAATATTCCAGTTCCTATAAATTAATCAAATTTATGAAAATGCTAAAAATCTCCAACCAAAACAAACTAACCTTTTGACATTCCCTACAAAATAATTGACAGCTATCAGCTGTCTCATCTAAAACTCATATGAAATACCATTCGAAAAGCAGCTACGGAACTTTTCCTATTTAATCAATGCTTTTCGAATGATATAAATAGAGTGCGCTCAGCAAGCAAAAATCATTCTGCTTTCAGAGTTGAGACCGACTGTTCAACTTAAGCTGATTTCGGCTATTAGAGATTTCTCTACAAGGTATTGCTGATTTCAGCCTTTTTATTAATTCTTTATTTTATTTCAGAATTTTCTTATGTTGTATATTTTATATTTGATTTCCTTTTCAGCTAATTTTCCTTTTATTTTTCCTGCGTGTTGTTTCAAATACAGTGGTGCTGTTTTCGGCCATAATGTCGTGCTGTTTTCAGTATTATATTTTTTCATTTTCATCATATCTAATCTCGCTTTCTCTTTCTAATTTACAAAGAAATAATTGGGCTCATCGGCTTTTCTTTCGGCCTTTCATTTTTTGTTGAATTTATTATTTTGTATTTATTTTTTGAATTATTATTTTGTATTTTGGATTATTATTTTGGATTATTTATATTATTGAATATATTATTTGAATTTTTTATTTAGTTTTAAGTTAATTTCGATCGAATAAACCTATTGAATTGAAACGTTTTTTTGGTCTTGTCAATTACTGACCCGGCACCCCTTTTCGCTTAAGTCTCATCATAGGCTTAACAACAACTTTCATAAGAGTATCAAATACATACTTTTGTTGTTGATTCAACAGCGAAAGATTTATTGGAACTGATTCTCTTAAAGCATCGACATCGTACAGTTTGTCGCGTTGCAACTCTTGATTAGAAGCGTCGTGCATCGAGCGATTTGGCGCGGCCCTGCCTAATTCAGATAATACTTTGTTTGACATCATCAAGAAAATTCTTCTATTTATCGATCTCAGATCGCCATCCCTAGAATTGGCAGCTAGGAACAGTTTGAATGTGATATAGAAAAATGTGGTTTTTATGTTTTTCCTTGCAATTTTTCCAACTTTTCTCTTCATAAGAACCTTCTTCGGACTTCAAAGAATATTTGAAAAAAAATTTGCCGAATTGGTCCAACCGTTCTCGAGTTTTGCGCTTAGCAACACATTTAGCCGTTCATTTTTATTTATTTTTTATTTATATTAATAGATTGATTTTCTGTATAATTTTTTTCCGTGAATTTTTCAGATATTTTAATAGTTATTCGCTATTCGGGGCGGAGACGAATCCAACAAATCGGAGATCATTAAAATCGGACCAGCCGTTCTTGAGTTATAAATGGTGTAAGTAACCCGACTTTGTTTTATTTATTTAGATGTGACTTGAAATTACAAAAATCTGAACACTTAAGGGGACATTTACATCAGTTGGGAGCAAAAAAAATTTTATTGGCTTAATCGATGGATATATCGATCAAAAATAATGTGCCGAAATTCCAAATTTATATCTTGAGTAGTTTCCGAGTTACAGGTCATTAAAGAGGCGTGCCTCCCGTCGAGCGCCCAACTGCTTTCTAAGCGAAAGCGAAGTCGACTGAAATGTTTAAGGCCAAATATCTCAGCTTGCCACATTTTTTCCTCTCGGCAGCGTTTCTGAGCAAACGGCTACTGCGATTTTTCACAAAAGCGTTCTAATTATTCATTTCATATGTCATTGTGGTATAGACCTCAATTTTTTATTTCGATTGTTTTTTTCAAAAGTTAATAAAAAAATTGTACCAAAAAAATGACCAAAAAACGAGGTTTTTTTTCAAATGGCCGCCATTTTGTTTCTTATTGGAATTTTGGCTTGCCAAACGTCTATACCACGCATTATGGTATAAACTTTAAAAAAATGTTGACTTTTTTGTTTTTAGGTCACGTGTGTACCCAGGAAATCTGCCGAGAACACGACGTGTCCGCCGAGAACGGCAATCTTTGACGGCGCGGAGGGGGGGGTTGGACTTGGGGGGGATGAATCGGCGACGTAGCAAATGTTACTTAAAAAATACAAAAATAATAAAAAAAAAGTTCAATTGATTAGCATTGTTCATTCACGAGATATACGGTCTCAAAAAATCATGAAATCATGAAATTTTGGTCCAACTGATGTAAATGTCCCCTTAACTCAAGATTGGTGGACCCCATTAAGCACGGACATTTCTTCAAATCTGACGAACTCCGTCCAGAATTCCCATACGGTTGATGTAAACTTTTTTGTCAATAAAATTCTAATTCTTAAAAAAAAATTTTAACCTTCTTCATCACCTTCCAAACTCTCATCGGAAAACGAAAAATTCCATGTACTTCACACCAGGAAGCGGTCGCCAAAAGCAAAAGAAAGCTATCAACGGAAAGAAAGTGTGATGTCACATTTTTTAATTTTCGGTTTTTTATGTCATTGAGTGGGCCAACGTATGTGCTTTCTAAGCCAATTATAAGAATGGAAAAAATACCCCTGGGTCTAGTTATATAGCCAGTATAAAAATTTGTATACAATGAAAGAACCTGAAAAGTCAACACTTTAGAATTGCTCTCCTGAATTTTTTTAAAATGCGACTACAGTCAGAAGAAAGCAAAATACAAATCATATGAGTTCATAAAAAGAAAATTTAAATTACAGACTTCGGGTACCTTCAATATTATCACAGGTAATATCACAGATCGGCATTAAAAATATCACAAGTCGTTTTTCATAGTATCGCCATCATTCTCATAAAATATAAAACGGGTTCTGAAATTTTTAAGCTCAAAACAAATTTCCAATAAAATCGAGACCACCGAAACGGTAGTAGAAATATTTGAAAACATTGAATACCAAAAAAAAATCGTAAACAGTTTAAGTTCACTATCACGATAAAATGTTGAAACCAACTTTCTTAAACTAATCCTATCATGAATACTTCGGATTGAATGCTCTTTCTAATTTATACTATCGTTATACAACAATATTGCACACATTTATCAGTATTTCACTTGGAGTGTAATATTTTTATACTAATATAGGTAGTCAAAATCCACTACCTTTTCCGATTTCTTTGTTTTTCTGGCGATATGTGTATCTTAAAACTAATGTATTTACAACCTTACAACTAGATGAGAACTGAATAACGAGTTCTTATTGCAACTGTATTTCAGTGTTAGTCAGTTACGTCATTGCGGGAACGGTCCAGTTGTTTCCGCAATGGTGTGTCTCACTAACACACCAACAGTGCTCGTTCTTGGTACATTTATTTTCGTTTTCTCTCCCTTCATTGTGACATCACATATTAATTTTGTTTGTTTTGATTTGGCACTATACAAGCGTTGCCTATTTCCCACTCATGCTTATCCAAATTGGATTTCATTACAATTTTCAGTCTTAATTTAATTAACATTTTTAGCCTCTATAGTGATTTGTTTTAGTATATTTGTAAAAGTTAGGCATAGCAAAATCTCTGTCGAAGGTAAACATTTCCTCCTTAGATTTTTCATTCATGTGATTAAGGGGTGATAAGTAATAAACCCTATTGCTATCGTAGTGTCTTTGGCTGTCTACCGCTTCTCTAATTAGAATATTTGCATGTTTTTCAATCCTATTATTATTTTTGTCGATAGCATTGATTAGGTATATCATGAGATGAAAAATTTTTGCCTCTTTAATTATATAGCTATTACTGTGCCGTTTGTGTCTGGTCTTGTAGTTTTTGTTGATGCATAGTCTGATTATTTTTCTTTCGAAGATAGCAAATTCTTTGGCGACTGTTGGCGATATTACATGCCAAATAGGGAACGGGTAACCAATTATCGGTCTTATAAGTTGTTTATACATCAGTAGTTTTGTTTTTGTGCTTAATGTCTTATTAAAGAATAGACCTTTTAACGAATAAAAGGCCTTTCTTGCTTTAGTTAGCACTGTGAGGGTATGAAGGATGAATGGGGCTCCTTGATTAATAAATATAAGAGGGCGTAGTCCATATCATTGTACAGTCCCAAATCCTAGTACCTCTTTGTATCTATAAACTGTTTAGATACATTTATTCTAGAAGACTATTTTATTTTAGTTTTAAAATTTTTATTTTTTATTTATTTTAATGTTTTTAGATTGGCTGATCTGGTTAGACTAAAATTCTATTTACATTTTTTTGTATCCTACTTTACATTTAATACATAGATGGTTTGTTCAATCTTTTCTCTATTTAGAGTACAGTGTTTTATTGTCAATGAATAAATGATTATTATATATTTCAAAGTGTTTGTGTTTCACACTATTCAAATTTATCGAAGTGTACAGGTTGACTAAACTATATTTGACAGTTATTTATCTGTACAGTCTGATTGGATATTATTAAAGTGGATTTTAATAAAAATATTTTATTACTAATATAATCAAACTTATAAAATTTTAATTAAAAATTAAATTTGTAGCTACTGCTACACACTGCCACTCAGTCTGTTATGAAACAATAACCCCAAATATTTGATTTCCTCTTTTAGAAGGATCTCCTTATTGCCTATTTGAGTTTTAACTACCGTAATTTTCGTAATTATGTCTGTTGATATTGTTTTCCCGTATGCATTTCGGATACATATTGATTCTGATTTATTAACATTGATTTTAATGCCCCATGTTTTAAAGTAATTGTTAATTTCTTCAAGATGTTCGTTAGCTGTTTTTGCTGCCATTAGTGGACAGAAATTGTCTGGAGATTGTTCTGTTGATAAGAAAATTGTCTATCCATAATATTAATCTATGTGGAAAGCCGTAAATGATGAATTTGTATATAAGCGCTTTAGTCCAGACTGAATCAAATGCTTTTTCGATGTCCAGTGCGCAGGCCACAGTGGATCTATAGTTGGCTAAATTATTTATAATATCCGTATGGAACTTCGCTAGAGCATCAACTGTAGAGTGGCCTGGCTTAAAACCGAATTGGTATGCCGGGATTAATTCTTCCTCATTGATGAAGTCATCAAGTTTCTCTGCGAGGATTCTCTCCAATATTTTTCCTATGTTTGATAGCAGAGATATCGGCCTGAAATCTTTGACATCCTTAGCATTTGACTTTTTTGGTATAGGTATTACTTTGGTTATTTTCCAACAATCCAGGAAGTATGAGTTGTTTATACAATTATTGAATACAATTGTTAAGAAGGTTATTACCAACTTAGGCAGGTTTTTTAAAACAAATTTGGAATTGCATCCGTTCCCGTTGCGAGTTTTCTGTTTGTTCTACAGACAACTATATCTTCCACTTCAAGCTGTTGTACCAATTCTGAAATGCATGCTCTAGGAGCATCTGAAGGGTTGCAGTCATTAAACTTAGTTATTTTCTTTATGCTGTTATTATCTTCGTCTCTGTAGTCTTCCCTAAATTTTTCTACTCGTTCTTTAACTTCGTGATTTGTTACTTCACTATGTGTAGGATATTTTTTCTCGTAGATTGTGTTATAATAATTTACGAAAGTTTCTGCAATACTACTTGAGTCTTTAATTGTTATCTGTTCATTATTACTACCGTTCACGACAATCCCATATGTCGCAATTCCTTTTTTACTCCCCGTAATTCGGTTAATTTTCCTGAACGCATCGGGACCCGGTCTAATTTTTCCTAATTGCTTGCAAAAAGTTTTATCGTTGTGCATGTCTATTTTAATTCGGATAATTATTTTTAATTGGTTGATTCTGTTTATCATAATCATAATCATAATCATAGTAATGCTTTATTCAAGAGTACAAAGATACATTAATTATCTTAAAGTGTACAAAGTAAGATGGTTGAATTAATTAATATTGATGGCTACTACAAATTTAAAGATTAAACAAAAATAAAAATAAATGCAAACGCTATAACCTCATGGATTGAGAACAAAATTACGTTAACTACAATATAGCAAAAAAAGAAGTAAAAGAACTAGTGAGAAAGCGAAAAACAAAGAGCAAAGATCGAGAAAAAAGAAAAAGAAAAAGCGAAACAACCCCCGATGTGCGTCACCACTCAGAAAATATTGGCCTGCGTTATGGATCTAATAAAAATTCCGCTGGAAACCGTACGCTGCACGTCACTTGGTAACCAATTCCACAGTCTAGCACACTGAACGAAGTAAGAACGCTCACCAAACTGACTCCTGCACCGCGGGATCAAAAGGTTTAAATGTCTGGTCGATTGCAAGAACTGTAACTTCTCAAAGAGGTATACTGGCTGCCTAACGTAAATGAGCTTGTGGAGAAATAACAAGATACGAAAAGCGAAATATGTATCCAAATTGCATCCGAGAAGAGAGTTAGAATACATTGATATATGACTATTGCGGGGAAGTTTGTAGACAAATCTAACCACATCATTAAATGCAACATTAATTTTCCTCCGGCATACTGAGTGAAGAACCGGAAATATAATACTCGCATATGTAAAATGGGGAATAACTAATAATTTAACAAGACGGCTGCGTAAACTAAACGAAAGGATGCTAGAGCTTAGCCAGAGCTGCCGCAAGCAGCCATAAATTTTTCCCATTATGCCCTTTATGTAGTTGCAGCACGAGAACCTTGTATTGAGTTCAACACCCAGATTTCTGACAGTGTCCCTATAAGGGAGAACTACCCCGTCTAATAATATTGGAGATAGCAAATTATAGTCAATCCCATTTCTGTAAATAGCCAGACAGTTAGATTTGCTTGGGTTAAGTATCAAGTTATTTAGTATGGACCATTCATGTATTCGCTGAAGTTCGTCGTTGAGCCGACAGACACAGTCCTCGACTAATCCTATTGGCCTGCTGAGATATATCTGAACGTCATCTGCATATAAGTGTATAGAGGCATCAAGAACTACATCAGGTAGGTCATTAATATACAAGCTGAACAACAAAGGCCCTAAAATGGATCCCTGAGGTACGCCGCACCTGAGTAGTTCGACCTCCGATTGCTCATCCTTAACCCGAACAAATTGACTCCGTTCATGTAAAAAGCTTTGGATAAACTTGATAGCCGTCGAAGAGAATGAGAAACGCCGGCAAAGCTTTGTTAGCAAGTTACGGTGATTAATAGAATCAAAAGCCTTGCTAAAATCAAGTAAGACAAGGATTGTTAGGCAATCCTCATCGAGTGACTCATGTATATCAGATGTGACCCTCAATAAGGCTGTCTCACAACTGTGAGAGCGGCGGAATCCTGACTGCCAAGTCGATATCATAGAATTTCTGCTGACGTGGTCCAGAATTTGCATGAATATAAGTTTCTCAAAAATCTTGCATAAAAAACAAAGCAAACTGATAGGACGAAAATCACTCATATGCAAAGCGGTAGACTTCTTGGGAATAGGAACAACGACAGCCCGCTTCCACTGCTTAGGAAACTGTGAGGTAGTGAAACAGTGATTGAAGATGTGTGTTAAAACAGGTAATAATGCCGCAGCTATTAATTTGAGAAATCGGGGAGGTAACCCATCAGATCCAACAGCATTAGATTTAATTGATTGCAATGTTGAAAACACTTCCACGGCATCAACACACCGAAAGGCAAATCCATCGCTAGGGAAGTCTTCCATGAAAGAATTGAGGCCTGTCATAGGAGCTGTTGGTGTCGGTATTGCTGCAAAGAATTTATTAAGCTCATTAGGATCAATATTGATTTCAGACGATTCCCGACTATAAACGCCAAATTTGCGAATATTTCTCCATAAATTTTTAGGTGGAAGATTGGAATTACATTTATCACTGAAATAAGCTCTTTTCGCAGATCGACTTTTAGCGATCACCTTGGTACGAACTTTTTTGTTCCTTGTGAGCATCTCAGGATTGCGCGTTAGTCTATATTGGCCAAGAAGAAAATCTCTTTCAGCCATAATGCCACGCAGCTCACTTGTTAACCAAGGACATCTCGTAGCCTTAACACGAACACTACGAATCGGAACATGATCATTATAAAGGTCAGTAAGAGTTTGCACGAGAATATCTACTTTATGATCAGCAGAGTTGGCTGAATAAACGTTTTTCCAAGTCAGCTCACAGGATTGAGTCAAAAGACGCTCGACATCGATACCCTTAAAATCGCGATAAGTTATTACCGATTCATTAGGCATTGCCCTCGACCTAAGGTTAAAGTTGAGGAATAAAATGTCATGGTCAAATTCACTTGGAGGGCTAATTTGAGTATGGAAAAAATAGTCGAGAAGCGATGGGTGAAATGAATTAAAGTAAGTAGGCTGGTCATTAACCCTTTCCAAATTTAACGTTTGGAAAAGATATTGCAAGTTGTCCGATGAAGCATTAGTTATTAGTGAGTTCACGTTAAAATCGCCGCAGACAATAGCGTTGTGGTTTTGCATAACGGTTGATGAAATCGACTCTTTGAATTCGGATGCTGTGTCAATGTTAACGCAATTGGGAGGACAGTAAGCGCTAACTAGGACACATTTATCGAGACCCGTGTCAACTTCGATACAGAGATATTCTATTCTGGCACCGGGAGAGGAGCAGCTAATCACAGACGCTTTTAAAGAATTATGAACATAGATGGCCACACCACCTCCAATACGCCCGACACGGTCATTACGAAAAATATTGTAAAAAGGAAGAGATAAACTTTGCGAAGAAATATTTTCATTCAGCCAAGTTTCACAAATAAGAACAGCATGAACTTGCGATCCCGAAAGAATGTCCTGCAATAGACCGACCTTGTTACGCAAACTTCTAGCATTCAGATAAGCCAAATTAAGTCCATTACAACGGGAAGAAAATATATTGACAAGCGCCCTCACAACATCCAGCGATAAAACGCTACCGATCATCCAAGGTAATCAACGCACAGTACCCAACAGAACCAAAGGCAATTAACATTCCAAATAATATAACGCACATCTGAGGTGATAAAAAGGACAGAAATTCTTTGCTTGCAATGTTTCCGCTTATCAGCATATTCAAATAGGAAAATCTACTCATCATTTGATACACAAAAAATTGATGGAATTAAAATTATTAAAAGTAATATATCCAATACTCAAAATTCACAAAAAAAAATCGTAAGCATGAAAATTCAATAACTAATATAAAACATGTATGAAATTCAAAGAAAACGTTAGAATATTAAATAACAAAAATAAACAGATAAAGAGAAAAACTCAAGGTTAAGATGTGTACAAATAACAAAACTTCATTCCTCTGCATTCGTTGCTTCTCCGGTAAACTCAGACAAGACAACCAATGTAAGAACTTTGACAGGCGGATCTTCTGCTCTCTTACAAATATAAATGACTCCACGTCGAGTGAAAACAGAGTGGATACGATTTCCCCTTCTAAGCTTCAGAGCACAGCGCAAAATGTGGCTATCCCGCCGCGTTAAACTCTCAAAAACATTAATCCTGCCATCAGAGACAAAATTAGAGCCAAGCTCGTTCAATTAAACCGTGCCATGCCTTTTAAATTTTTGAATAAATTCTCTTTGTTCGCAGACATAAGAGAACTTGACGACTAGCGGCTTACCGATTACGTTACGATTCCCATGATGATGAGACTGAATACGAAATGCAGTTGCATACGGAGATAAAACATGATTAATTTTTGAAGAGATCCGAGAAAGTAACTGCTGCGGGCTTTCATCAGGGTATTGAGGAATGCCAGTGATGACATCATCAGAAAATCTGCTCACACGATGTACATCATCAAGCTCTTGTCGCATCAGCGAAATCTGACTTTTAAGTGTATCGACCTCGTTACCAAGCTTAGCAATTTCAGCCTGGGTGGATGATACAATATTATCGATTTTTAGGGTAATCCGCTCTTCAAAAGCCTCGAATCTCTCCAACACAACAGCAGTTAATTTATTAATTAGGGACTTTTCAAGAAGTTCGAAGCGATCAGTAGAACTTACAGAATTGGATCTGCCCGGCTGAAGAGAACCACTGCCGTCCTCTTCACTTCGCTGACTCTTTGCAGCACCTCTAGTTATAGCAGGAGAGTTATTTGTAGGAACTTTAGACACTGTTTTAGCGCTCGAATTCTGATTTTTTCCCATGGCGAACTATAAAAAAAATGTACAACTCCGACGATGCTGCACTAGACTAAACACAATATGCGGAATTAATCAATTCAAATTACGGATAAAGCTCGCGGAAAGAAGCGAAAATGCAAGAGTTCAGAAAACACGTCTACTCCAGTGATGACATGAACTACTACTCAATGTATCAACGCAATGTATTCAGGATTATTTGTGTTGTATGTGCTGTTGAATATTCTCTTACTTCTCCATCTTGCTCTACGTTTTTCTTTAATGTCGTTTATTATTTCTTTTGGCATTCCTAGATAATTTTTAAATGGATTTTTAAGAATTCTTTTGTATTTACATGTGGTAAATTGTTTTGACCACTCGGCAAAGCCAGATAAACAGAAAACAAAAACAGCCCTTTTGACTGCAACGAAATTCCGCG
Source organism: Leptarthrus brevirostris (assembly GCA_964036015.1). Lineage (NCBI taxonomy): Eukaryota > Metazoa > Arthropoda > Insecta > Diptera > Asilidae > Leptarthrus > Leptarthrus brevirostris. The sequence continues at coordinate 100,953,302 of OZ038372.1, read as the reverse complement.
ACATTGGTGTCAGGTGTGGGGTTTCTTAACTAATTAGTTACCAATAAAACAAGATTAAGATATGAAAACGATCACTTCGTAGTTGAAGACTTTTCACGCCCTCAATTTTTTTTCTTTTGCAATTTATAGTGCAAAGCTTATTTGACTTTATTATTTAAGTGGTTGAAATCATTTTCTCTGTTAATAACATTTTATATTGAACTTACAGTGACAGTGAATCACAATTTGAATGTTTGTAAATTGCACGGCCAAAATAGTTGTTATCAAAGGTGTTTGATTCAGATTAGCAACTGCAGCAAATTCAAGGATTTTTTTGGTGTCGATCAGGTAGCTTTCTAATTATGAAATTTTAATTTTGAATTTTACACGAATATTAAGTGAACGTAAAATAGGTTGAAAGAAGTTGAGTGAATATAAATCGAACTTTTATTAAACTTTGTACTTAACATAGTGCGAAAAACCAAAACAACGTATACGCTTAATTATATAACCGTCTTTCTTCGATTACTTTTTCGGCTTTGGTCAGTAATATCCGTATCTATAAATAGCGAAACTCCTTTTTAAGTCTGCGATTTAATTGTATCATGGAGAACGATAGCCTAGGGAAAATTTAAGAGCGCATCGATCACAAGCATCTTCATTAAAAGAGCTGACTACTGCAATTCGAAAGCAGTCGCCAGAAATGACCAACTTAAAGGCTTATATAAACCAAATCCGCGAAGATAACTCCAGTTGCCGAGAAGAGATGAAGTCGCTACAGGACAAAGTAAACGATCTATCTGCTATGGGCGCGTCGACTTTTGATAAGAGAGTATTTGAAGATACGACTGTCGACTCTCATGATGCTGAAAAACTAAAACAGCCTAGCGAGCATTCAACCCCACCAACGTTAGTAGGCGAGCATGAAACAGCCGATCGGCTATCACATAGTCCTAAAATCTCAAGACATGTCCCAACGAGAGAACTTTTCACGTTCCGGTCCACCTACCTATGAGCAGCCCCAGTATGTCATACAAAGGCACTTTTTTGCAGTCACTGAGTATGACGGCAAGGTTCCATGGAGCCGCTATGAAATCCATTTTAATGCGGTCGCTAAAGCAAACAGTTGGGCCAATCATCTCAAAGCTGTTTATTTGGCCGCGCACCTGAGAGGGACCGCTTTAGCATTTTACGAAACATTGACTCCAAGTGTACGAGAAAATTATGATAGGGTCTGTGAAGCTCTCCAACTTCGTTTCAGTGCAGACTATCAACAATCAGTGAGCCATATACAGCTACGGGCTAGGGTACAAAAAAGTGGTGAGAACTTTTCGGAGTATGCGACAGACTTACAGAGGCTCACATTTGTCACATTCTAAGACCGCCCAGAGGGTGCGAGAGGTCGAATTGCACTGGACAAGTTTCAAGATGGCATATTAGATTCAGATGTCCAGGAAAGGGTAAGGGATTCCGCTCCAACGTCTTTGCAAATGGCATTACAGTCCGCCGTGTGAATATAAGCAAATCATAGAGCTACGCGAGCTGGAAGGCGCAACATTCGGGTCGCCAGGACTTGTACTGCTGTCGGTAGCCGACGCAAAATAAATCCACCTACACATTCTGAGCCAGCTACTGGGAATACCGAAGTCGAACCTAACTGCGATGTTTCGGAAAACTCCAACGAACTAGCCTAAGGGGGCCCACGCTAGCTCAAACTCAAGAACATCCCCCCATGAAAGGCAACTCAGAATGTGCTGAACAAGATCGGCCTATCCGAATCTTAGGTCGAAAGCTGAGAGGAAAAATTAGATGGCTCAATGCTCAGAGAAGTTTTGGTTTTATATCTCGTGATGATAACCAGGGAGATGTGTTTTTTCACAGCTCACACTTTAAGGGTCAGTCCGTAGGCGACCAGTTAAATTCCTTAACTGACAACCGGGTTGAGTTTGATTTAGTGGAATCTCATCACACATCGAAGGCTGTGAACATTTTTGTTATTACCCACCATAACTTGCTAAACCCTCAACTGGATCCTCGTAATAAAGTAACCCAACCGTCAAAAATTGCATTTGATTTACTGCCTCAACATCAAAGCGAATGTAAATCCAGCACATCAACCCTCAAGGATAAGCTCTCAGTTCACACACCTTTAAACCAGGAGTCGCTGCCCTCTTGGAGCAAGGGCCAGCTGGTGTTGTGAAAGCTCCACATATTCAAAAACAGGAAAATTATCAGATATATGGTGATTCTGAGGTTCCTATTACAACTTCCACACATAACCAAATAACCTACAACGACACATAGAAAGTACTTCAGCATTTTCAAGACGTTACACAAAATCGCTATCGTACAACAAACACGGTAATTATACCGCAACCACTGAGTACGGTAGACACATGCAACACAAAAAGAGAACACACTATCGCAACCCCACTACAAACTGTCATCGCAGATAATCACTCTAAGCTTCGGTCAGCAGACAACCCATCAACCACACACATCACACCCAACTTGGGACACGTCTCTCGCCCTACACTTTTTACTAAGGCGGATCTCACATGCCTACAGCCTGCAAATGGAATGTAGATACAAACGCGGGTGCTGCCACCTCCTTCGGTAACCACCGTAAGTCAGAATACAACATGCGATGCGATAAAGCTTTCCAGAAAACTCGGCGGAACACCATGTATGATAATTATCGTCACAGGAGCCACACATTCGGTCGTGCACCCACAAGTTCTGAAGCGCGTGTATCCTAGACCACTTATCACACCATGTATGACATTTTTAAGAGATGTTACAGGAACCACCAATCAAATTGAAGGAACTGTAGACCTGGAAGTGAAAATCGCCGGTTTCAGAACACATCACACATTTTATGTTGCGGAAATATGCGACGAGTGCCTATTCGGTATGGATTTCTTAGCCAGTCATCGTTGTACCATTGATCTTCACAGGCTCTTGTTCAGGATTGGAGAAGAAGATTTACCACTTAAGGCACGTCAAGGCAGCATTATCGCTAAGACTGCAAGAATCGCTCTCCTGCCCGCATGTAGCATAAGCCTAGTACCAGTCTTTAATCCACTCCTGGAAACTAATAAAACTGCAGTACTACTACCTGGGAAAGTCACAAACAGTCTTTGGGTATTACCGAGCATTTGTCAGACCAACAACGGAGCTGTCATGGCAAGGGTAGCTAATTTAGGATCCGATTCCATTGAGATTGAGGCAGGAAATCCACTAGTAAGAGTGGAGCTGGACTCTGACATAATGAGACGAACTCTCGTCGACAAATCCTATGAGAAGCTACCATCCGAGCTAAACGTCTTAATCGAGGAGACGGAAGTGAACCTCGACGAAGCACAGAAAGATCGTTTAAGAAAAACGCTTTTAAACGCTGGGCCGAACGTCCATACTTCGACACGCTATAGACGTAGAAGACCACAAACCAATTAAGCAGCGACCAAGATGTTTACCTATAGCCAGGCAGGCTGAAGCTGAGAAAATAATACAGGAGATGAGAAGCCAAGGTGCAATCCAGCCCTCTAGTAGTCCATGGGCTTCTCCTGTGGTGTTAGTAAAAAATAAGGACGGCTCAACCAGGTCTTGCATCGACTATCGACGGCTACATGAAGTGACCAGAAAGGACTCATACCCTCTTCCAAGAATTGATTTGACATTGGAGCTCTAGCTGACTCCAAATGGTTTTCCACGCTTGACTTGCAATCCGGTTACTGGCAAGTTGAGGTAGAGAAGGAAGACCAGGAGAAGACTGCCTTCACGACCGGCCACCGACTTTCTGAGTTTAAATTGATGCCTTTTGGACTGACCAACGCGCCCGCCACTTTCCAACGATTGATGGACGTTATTCTGCAAGGGATAACCCCGAAGGCTTGCTTAGTTTACCTCGACGACGTGATTGTTCACGGTCCTACTTTTCATAAAATGCTGGAAAATCTTGCAATAGTTCTTGATCGATTAAGAGTAGCGAATCTACGAGTTTCTTCAAAAAAATTTCAGCTGTGCATGCAGAAAGTAAGATTTTTAGGTCATATAGTCAGTGCCGATCCAGATCCAGAAAAGACAGCGACGGTTCGAGATTGGCCAGTACCACGCAATATAAAAAAAAGTGCAATCGTTCCTCGGCTTATGTGCCTACTATCGACGTTTTGTCAAGGATTTTTCCAGTATTACCAAGCCCCTAACGGAACTCACTGAGAATAATCGAAAATTTCAATGGACAGAGCAATGTGAGGCAGCATTTCAAAAATTAAAAGTCAAATTAGTTACGGAACCTACATTACATATATTGGCATAACCAGATGAAACCCTTCCATTTTTGTTAGGCACTGATGCCAGCTAACATGCCTGGGGTGCTATTCTATCGCAAGAGAAGAATGGAAAGGAGCAGGTAATAGAATTTCATAGCAAGACCTTCAGCAAGCCCGAGCGCAATTATTGCGTAACAAGGAAAGAGTTAGTAGCGATTGTTAAGGCATGTGACCACTTCCTGCCGTATTTGATGGGTAGAAAATGTACCATTCGCTAGGATTATGCTTCACTACTGCAAGAAAAAGAATCCATTGCGATCGGCCTCGTTACTGCACACGAAGCTTCGCTCAATTACCAGGACCAAGACCCCAATCTGGAAGAGTTGCGTTGCTGGCTTAAGGAAGGAAGCAGACCCGATAAGGATGAAATCAAAGGTAAAAGCCCTGAACTAAAGTCGTACTGGACCATGTGGTCTTCACTTCGTCTGGAAAATGACACGGTAATCCGAGTTGTAGAACACGGTGAACAGATTCTTAAACAAATCCTTGTACCAAGAACCCAACGAAAACTGAATTTAAGCCAAATTCACGACGCCCCAGCAGGAGGTCACTTCGGAATAAATAAAACGCTGGGAAAATTACGTCTCAAATACTACTGGATCGGTTGCAACTCAGACGTAAGAGATTGGCGTTTCTTATAAAGAAAAGCTAAATTCCTTTGGCTCTTCGTCAACAGCAGCACCAAAGGTTTAGCTTTTCTTTAGCTGCTGGATCGCGTTAAGAAATATTTTAATATTTTCTTACTTTGCTCGAGTTGAACGGTTTAGTTCGGAATTACATTGTGTATTTGTGAAAAAAACTTAAATTTGACCTTTATTTGACCTGTAAGGATGATTTTGATCCCTAGCTTGTGTATATTATCTGCACGTAAAATTTGTCGATCTTTTCATTTCCGCAGTCAGAAATATGGGGTCCCATTTAAAAAAAAAGTTCTTGACCTTGAAATAACCTTCCAAAATGACCTTGGGTTCAAAGTGAAGGTCACCAGTGGACTCCTTCAACTTTTGTCAGAAACATTTTTTCGTAGGATGTGGTCCTGAATAGTTATGTAGGGTTTTCCGTACTTTTGGAGCACCCATGAGCTAGTTTTATCGAGCAAAGATGATATATTTGAATGCATTCAAAAGAAAAAATTAAAAGGTAACAGCATGTTGCAACAAACAGAAGAAAATGATTATCGCGCGAAACTTATGATACTAATATATGAACCCCATAAGAGAGTAAATAATATTGAAATGCAAAATAAAATAATATCACAATTCACCACATGGAGAACACCTAGGAGTCAGAAAAATGGTACTAAAAATTAAACAACGCTATTGCAGGAAGAACATGAACAAGATGGTAAAAATCCAATTTAACAATTACAAACAATGTGCACTCAATAAGCAAGTAAGACACACTAGAGAGAAAATGATTAAACTCGACACACCGACAACAAGCTTCGAAACCATTGCTATTGACATAGTAGGAACACTAAGAATTTCGAATTGCTATCGATATATACTCACTATGCGTGCGAACTGACAAAGTTTGTGATAGCAAACCAAGTTTGTGGAAACCAAAGATGCTAACACCGTAACTGCGAATTCATTTTAAAATGCGGACACTACCAGAGCCAAACAACAAACCAAGACGCAGAATTCACTAACAAATTAATGCAAGAGATATGTAACCTGCTTCACATAAAAGAAATCTTTAGTACCCCCTATCATCATCAAAGCATGGGAGTAGCAAACCGAAACCATCGCGTTCTCAACGAATATATGCTTTTGTTTGCACAAGACTTGAAAAGGATAAATGGATACCATATTATAGTTTCTCTTATAACACTATACCTCATATAAACACAAATTATTTTAACCTTTTGCGCATTTTTCTAACAGAATATTTATTTTTACAAATATTAATTTCTCAAACAGAAAACAATAAACACTTTACGTAATGTGCCGTAGAATTGCTGGTGTCTCTAAAAGGCATATGCGGCGCCTAGTAGCTGAAGTAGTCGATAAAATTTAAAATGTTCCCAGCGGAAGTAACGAAAACAATGCTGAACTTAATTCCTTAGACATTTCTGTTTTAAGCGATAATAGTAGGTACTAATATTGAAATATTCAATTTAGAAACTATATGTGGTGAAAGTTCCACTAACGAAGAAGAAAGCAGTGTAAGCTACGATATTAAAGAATGATGCATAAATCATAGAATAACGCGCACTGCATGTGACGATATATTAAAGATATTTAGAAAAGCTGAGGTCGAGGTGCCTGTTTCATCAACAATATTGTTAGATACTAAGTACAAACGAATTAAGATTATTTATGTATAGCCAGGGAAATATTTCCATTTTGATTTAGAAAAATCTCTACAAAAGTTAAATCTGCCCGTCAGAAAATACAAATTTATTAAAAATTACTATAGGAATCGATGGTTTGCCTATCTGTAAAAGTTCTGGAGAACAGCTTTGACCAATTTTAGGTGCCATTTCAAATTACCCGGAAATAAGGCCTTTCCTAATAGGGGCTTATGTTGGACCGAAAAAACCCGAAAAAGTAACAGAATTTCTTTTAGAATTTGTAAATCAAATAAAACTTTTAAAAACAAAATGACTGTTGCTGAACGAAAAATGTATTAATTTTGAAATTATTGCATTGGTTTGTGACACACCTGCTCCTTCATTTATTATTTACAGGTACGGTAGGTCACACGAAATGCACACAAAAAAGGAAACGAATTGACAAATACTAACCTACTGTACATCAGTATCTTCTTTAAGAACTTATGAAGGCTTTAAATGCAGGACTGACAAATATCACCACATTCAGTTATTTTGGGAAAATATGAATCTTTTCGAAGAAATTAATGTAGGAATGGTGTCAGATTTCCCCCCTCTTTTCATAACCAGGTCAGGTAAATGATAATCAATTAATGTGTAACAATTAGGATAGAATTAAGCAATAGGAACAGAGTGATAAGTTATAAGCTAGGTAAATTTAGCTAAACAATGGAAATTCTTCTATATAAGAAGCATGTCAATCGTAAAGAAAATACAGTTGATTTTTAGAAGTTCGCGCTGCCATACGGCGTAACTTTTAATTATATCTAACTGTCCTCCCCATCATAGAAAGTGCGGCATATACTTTGTATAGCTTTTCCTGTACAATGTAAGCGCGTATCCAGAAATGTGACGTGATAAACAAGGGTTTTCTACATACATTTGATACGATGGTTATATTTAATTTTACTTGAGACTATTCACCATACCGTTGTAAGCGGATATTGATGGGCTTCTGTCGCGTGAAAGGCGGTGCGATTAAATTTTGGGAAGGTACGGTATTAAACATTAAGCAATAGTAGTCCCTGTTCCACTGCCAACATTAATTTATAGCATAGCTTAAAAGTGAAGTTTTTGACCATAGCTTTAAAGTAAGAAGAGCCTTTTTAAAATCTCGTATTATGTAACGAGGATCATTTACGTGCGAAAGGGAGGAGTGATGGGCTTCTGTCGCGTGAAAGGCGGTGCGATTAAATTTTGGGAAGGTACGGTATTAAACATTAAGCAATAGTAGTCCCTGTTCCACTGCCAACATTAATTTATAGCATAGCTTAAAAGTGAAGTTTTTGACCATAGCTTTAAAGTAAGAAGAGCCTTTTTAAAATCTCGTATTATGTAACGAGGATCATTTACGTGCGAAAGGGAGGAGTGTTATGTGATCGTTTTTTGTGCACACTTTCTTTAAACAAATGATGCTGCGTATATATTGTTATTACAGGCTTTAACTACATAAGCTACTGCACACTTTCAGAATTATACACACTTATCCATATGGGCTCTCTAACTTGCACACACAGATACTCAATAAGGTAACCGGAGTTGATCTATTAGAACAGTGATGTGCAAACCTATGCCCGCGGGCAAGTGAGCTTTTGAGCTTTTAAATTCGTATTTTGCATTCGTGTTTCCTGTTTTCGCGTTTTTTAATCGTTGAAGCATGCAAAAGTTAAAAAAATCGTCATATTTAAGTAGTTTTGTAAGCAATTATACAATATCTTAAAATATACAACCTTTTGCAAACATTTTAAGGTTCTAAATTAAACAAACAGTACGAAATGCTTCTAAAGCTTTTAAGCATTCCTCACATTAAGTAGTGTGAGTTTGGACATCACTGTATTAGAACCACACGAAAAAATGCATACACTCACATATACACATACGCATTCACCCGTCCAACCTCTACGAATTGTTTGTCGAGACCAAAGATATCGAATAAGATCTATAGGGGAATGTCGTCAGGGTTGGGACACTTTTAGACTTTCCTCTGTATCTTTTGTTTAAATTTAAAATTGGTCGAGATTTCTGTCTCGTATGAAAGTTAAGTCGTTGATAGAAAGTTTTCCACCGGACAAAGCAACGCGCACCAATAAAAAAAACTTATTAACACATTAAAAAAACAAAAAATGTAGTCAGGGTTGGGACTTGTAGTCAGCGTTGGGACACTGGTAATAATCTGCGAAATTTGTCCCAAAATAATTTTTTATGAACAAATATTGGATCAATTTTGTTTATTTATTCAATATTACAGAGTTTTGACGTGGAAACATTAGTCAGATTCACAATTTTGGCAAATGAAGTAACTCTTAGTGAGTTTGGTACACTTCAGATGAACTTTTCTTTTGCACTCGCTGCATGCAATGGAGTTGTTGCGATTTAAAACCCGTGGTATCGTTTCCAAGCAAATGATGCAAAAGTCTTAGTGTTCGTCTGAAGAAAGTTGTTTTTGCGCTTTCTTTGGTGGGCGACCTCGTTTTGCTGGCAGTTTTGGGTTCGATTTTGTGGTGTTAGATACTGAGCCTTTTTTTTGGTGTTTGAGAGGCGTCACGCTTCTCTCGTTTTTCTCGCAATTGGTGACGGTTTTCTGATGATGTTAAAATGGCACTTTTCATTGCGCGCCGTCCACGGTTAGATTTTTTCGCTGGCGCGGCCGCTTGCACAGGCCCAATCGATGACAAAATTTTAGAAAGGTCAGACTCACATGACGTAGAAGTCGAAGGCTCAGAACTCGCTACTTTCGCGTGCGTGCCAACAGAACTCGCTGCTTCCTTGTCCGCGCCAACCTCAAGAGTATCCATAACTATTATACGGCGCTGTAAATCTTCTTCAGTTGCTTCGTTCTCCTGAACAGCTCGCTCGTTTTCTCCGCTAAACACAGCTTGAACGAAGGTGAAAAATGATGCGTCCCAGCCCTGACTACAAGCACCATTTTATACCACTTTACCCTAGAGACAAACTGGTTGGAATTTCAACTTTTCCCTCTGGGAACTTATTGAGGGGCATCTACAGATTACAAATATATACTTACTTTAGCATTGACATGTTTTACCTCGGAGTTGTAAGGCAATTATGACGCACAAGGCAAAACTTTTCGAGGTATCCAAAACAAAACAACAACACAGTACTTTAACCAAGCAATCTTTGACACGAGTTATGCACGGAAAAGTTTGAGGTTACCAAAAGGAGTAATACCACGCTTTGACATAGATGGCGCGAAGTGTCTCGTTCGAAATATTGGAGTGTCCCAACCCTGACAGCGTCCCAACCCTGACGAAATTCCCCTACGATTATAGTTAAGATTAGAATAAGATGCATTAAAAGAGTAGCTATAAGTACTTTGAATTTCGACCAGCATGAGAAATATCCAATTTAAAATCAATATTTAATTCTATTAACCTCTATTATACTAGTCAAGTAATCCTCAAAATAGCGAAATAGGAAATGTTCTATATTGGCTGCCAGGGGCACTGAAGTCTTAACGACATATATTATTTTGTTTTTAAAGACCGCTTCCTGGTCTGAGCGACATGGATTTTTTCTTTCGCCAATGAGAGTTTGGAAGGTGATGAAGAAGGCTGCAAGTTTTGAGTTTTTTTTTTGTTGATTAGGGGGTTTTTTGGGGAATAAATTGCGAAGGTTCTACTGAATACATTTTGAATTTTTTTTTTTTATTTCGAAGATACATGTGTTGACTTTTCAATCTTACTTCTGAAGACGAAAAAAAATAACTCTCGCGACCTTGAAACGTCATTGATGACATTGATGCTGAAACCCGCTTAAGCAAAGTTGTGGCTTATTGGGTAATCTGTCATCAGAAAATTGATTTTCTTTATAAATCATAATTACGTTGGCTATGTTTTCCCGAGACAGATTTTTTTTATTTTGCAAATTGTAAAAGTTATGCAACGATTTGTAAAAATTTCCAATTTTTACGTCATTTTTTGACCTATTGGAGGCTATAAAAATGGAACAAAATAAAATTTTGCAAATCGTACTCGGGAAAACATAACGGTATGTTTTCTGAATAATTGAAAAAAAAATTATTGAAATCGGACCAATACTTTTTACTTTTAGTCTTACTCGGCAGCTAAAAAAACACTACTTTCGGGAAAACGCGTTTAATGATAAATTACGGTGTATAACTTGATTGTAGTAACTTACGAGTTAATCTGCTATACCGGGGCCGTACTCCTTCCTCATCACGTTGATTTTCTTGGTTGTCCACATTCTTCTCCCTCTGTCAATGTCAAGAACGGACCGGTGAATTCTTTAGACAATGATTTTTAACTGGATAAGCGCCGGCATGGCGCACCGCGCTTTGTTTCTCGGAATCGACCGGAGATGGGTATCTTTCGGTTCCCAGAAACATGCAAAGGAATGTGATTTTCACGAAATCCTTTCTGTGGCGTATTCTCAGATACATATACATAGATTGAAATTAATAAAAAAAATCGATTTTTTGAAACCGAGGGAGTAGAGGACCCCCTTAAAGAATCAGAAGAAACCGAAAGGAAAACGTTTATTAACGCAAAAGTCTACCTCAACCGTACGGGGATTCTGGACAGAGTTCGTCAAATTTAAAGAAATATCCGTGCTGAAAGGGGTCCACCAATCTTGAGTTAAGTATTCACATTTTTGTAATTTCAGGTCACATTTCTTAATAAAACTAAGTGAAAGTGTGAGAAACTAGAACTACTACCCTCTTGCGCATCAAGGGCAGCATAACAGATTATGGAGGATACAGATGGATAAGATTCGATGAGCCTCAAAAGGGCCTCTAACTCTCATGTACAGTGTATGTGTACCTTTACTCGACTGAACATTACGTGACGTGACATTTGGAAGACATAATAGGTGACGTTTGATGATATACGTGAACTTTCTTTGCCGTTTCGATTTGTAAGCAATCGGAATTGGGTTAAGTGCAAAAAATATTTTAATACTGAGAATATTAGACACTTGCAGTTGTGCTTATTTTAAAAGTGAGAATTATTTGAAAATATTTATTTTTCCTTTTATTTTAACTTGATATTGGCGTCATATGCCGAAATATGCGCATTGGAAAAATCAATATTTTGACAGATATGCCGACTTTTACTTGTTTCAAAATATGTATTTAATTAATAGCACATGTTTCATAAATACAGGCAGTTTACAGAATTATGTACATTGTATAAAGTTTAGTATTTGGGAAGTCTAGATTTAAAGTTAAAATAAACAGTCGTGACGATTTGCGCAATGCGGTACTGTAGAAATAGGCGCTAATTCCCTGCAGAAAACAATTTTTCATGTACAGAAATACCGCTTTTTAACCGACTTCCCAAAAACAAAGAGGTTCTAAGTTCGACGCGTATTTGTTTTATTTTTAACCGACTTCCCAAAAACAAAGAGGTTCTAAGTTCGACGTTTTTTTTTTTTTTATGTCTGACCGGGCATAACTTCGTAACGCGTCAACCGATTTTGATGATTCTTTTTTTGTTGGGTAGAGTATGTTCACCGATTGGTACCATGTGAAAAAAATTTTTGGTAGGGTGGGGGTGGGGGTGGGGGTGAAACCTAACTTTGTAACGCGTGGTCCGATGTGGATAATTCTTTTTTTGTTGTACAGAGTATGCCCATTGCTAAAGGAGAAAAAAATTTCGCCTAGGCTGGGGAGAGGGGGGAGGGGTAGTCTAACTTTGTAACGCGTGGACCGATTTTAATAATTCTTTTTCTGTTGGGTAGAATATGTTCCGTGGTTGATACCAGGTGAAAAAAATTTTGGGGGATGGGGTGGGGGTTGGGGGTGGAACCTAACTTTGTAACACGTGGTCCGATTTCGATGCCTCTTTTTTTGTTGTATAGAGTATGATCCCCCATTGCTAATAGGAGAATAATTTGGTCCTATGGTGAAAGGTGGGGTGGGGGGAGGGGTAGTCTAACTTCGTAACGCGTGGACCGATTTGGATAATTCTTTTTCTATTGGGTAGAATATGATCCTTGGTTGATACTACGAGAAAACAAATGTTGCTGGGGTGGAGGTGGGAGAAGGGGGGTGGAACCTAACTTTGTAACGCGTGGTTCGATTTAGATGGTTCTTTTGCTCCTGTATAGAGTGTGATCCCCCATTGCTAATAGGAGAATAATTTCTTCCTATGGTGTTGGTGGGGGAGGGGGAGGGGTAGTAACTTCGTAACGCGTGGACCGATTTCGATGATTCCTTTTATGTTCGGTAGAGTATGTTCCTTGATTGATACCATGAGAAAAAAAGTTTAGTGGAATGGGGGTGAGGTAGGGGGTTAAAATTAACTTTTAACGCGTGGACCGATTTGGATGGTTCTTTCTCCGTTGTATAGAGTAGAACACACTAAAAAGTGAAAAATAAAATAGTTTTTAAAAAAAAAGTTGAACCGACTTTACAAAAAGCGCTAAAAAGTATAAAATAATTTTTAATTTTATATCTATTACGACATTTTGAAGTCGGTGCAAATTAAACAAATAAAACAACTACATAACCACAATTGAACGTTTCAGCTTACGGGATCATAAGAAAGGACGATTAAATACTTTTGTTGTAGTTGTTGTTTTGTTTAATTTGCACCGACTTCAAAATGTCGTAATAGATATAAAATTAAAAATTATGTTATGCTTTTTAGCGCTTTTTGTGAAGTCGGTTCAACTTTTTTTTCAAAAACTATTTTTTATTTATTTATTTATTTTTTTTTATGTCTGACCGGGCATAACTTCGTAACGCGTCAACCGATTTTGATGATTCTTTTTTTGTTGGGTAGAGTATGTTCACCGATTGGTACCATGTCAAAAAAATTTTTGGTAAATGGGGGTGGGTGTGGGGGTGAAACCTAACTTTGTAACGCGTGGTCCGATTTGGATGGTTCTTTTTTTGTTGTACAGAGTATGATCCCCCATTGCTAATAGGCGAAAAAAAATTTGGCCTAGGGTGGGGGGAGGCGGGAGAGGTAGTCTAACTTTGTAACGCGTGTACCGATTTGGATAATTCTTTTTCTGTTGGGTAGAGTATGTTTCGTTGTTGATAGCAGGTGAACAATTTTTTGGGATGATGTGAGTGGGGGGTGGGGGTGGAACCTAACTTCGTAACGCGTGGTCCGCTTTCGATGGTTCTTTTTCTGTTGTATAGAGTATGGTCCCCCATTGCTAATAGGAGAATAATTTGGTCCTATCGTGAAAGGTGTGGGTGAGGGGGCGGGGTAGTCTAACTTCGTAATGCGTGGACCGATTTGGATAATTCTTTTTCTATTGGGTAGAATATGATCCTTAGTTGATACTACGAGAAAACAAATGTTGCCCGGGTGGGGGTAGGAGAAGGGGTGAAACCTAACTTTGTAACGCGTTAATCGATTTGGATGCTTCTTTTGCTGTTGTATAGAGTGCGATCTGCCATTGCTAATAGGAGAATAATTTGGTCCCATGGTGGTGGTGGGGGAGGGGGAGGGGTACTAACTTCGTAACGCGTGAACCGATTTCGATGATTCCTTTTCTGTTCGGTAGAGTATGTTCCTTGATTGATATCATGAGAAAAAAAGTTTAGTGGAATGGTGGTGAGGTAGGGGGTTAAAACTAACTTTTAACGCGTGGGCCGATTTGGATGGTTCTTTCTTCGTTGTATAGAGTAGAAGACACTAAAAAGTGAAAAATAAAATAGTTTTTAAAAAAAAAGTTGAACCGACTTCACTAAAAGCGCTAAAAAGCATAAAATAATTTTTAATTATATATATATCTATTACGACATTTTGAAGTCGGTGCAAATTTAACAAATAAAACAACTACATAAGCACAATTGAAAATAATACATAATACTACCTGAACGTTTCAACTTTCGGGATCATAAGAAATGACGATTAAATATTTTTGTTGTAGTTGTTTGGTTTGTTTGATTTGCACCGACATCAAAATGTCGTAATAGATATTAAATGAAAAATTATTTTATGCTTTTTGTGAAGTCGGTTCAACTTTTTTTTTAAAAACTATTTTATTAATTTTCATATTTACAGAAATACTTCACTTCCGCCAGTAACTTAGTTCTAATCGAACTACGCATTTTTGTTTATTACTACTTACTGCCTAACTGCAGGAATATCTTACATATAATTTAAATATAAAAAATATATTGTTAAGCAGTATTTTGTAAAGCGGTATTTTGAATATTATCATATAAATAAAAACAAGTTGAGCTTTAAAAACGAATAATAAAAGTGACACTGATTGTCGCTTTATTAGCATAGTTACTAAAAACAGAAAGTAAAATGGCATAAAATTGGATTACTGGATTTTTTTTTATATAACACCAAAATATATATATAGTCTGACAGTGTTCGATAGTTTCAGAAGTGGAATAAAAGGATAAAAGCTCAATTAGGTTCTTTTTTTGTTTTATTGGGAACAATCAATCCATTACAACACACAATTACCTATTTAAGGACAACTTGAAAACACATCCCGACCTTGACCAAGGTGGTATCATATAAAAGATAACACCAACGTAGTCACACACAGCTTTTGATGAAACATATAGTAACACTACACAACACAACCCTACAAGCAATTCGCTAATAAAAGCACCACATTTTAACACGCCGCAGGACTTTCTAAATACATACATGTAGGAATCGGAGAATCTGCGTTAAAGAAGAACCATTGGGCTAGCTGGGTTTGAACCAAGACCATGCGCATGATACTCCATTTCCCTAATCACTGGGCCACCAGCAACGTTGCCGATTATCCGCTCCTAAGTTATTTTCATGGAGAAGCCTCGATCCCACATACATACCTTAACTTTAAGCAGGTAGTAATACTCTTGTTAAGGTCGATGCATAACAAAACAACTGAAACCTAACTTCGCACCGTATCGACCGATTTGGATGATTCTTCTTTAGTTGGGTAGAGTGTGTTCCTCGATTGGTAGCATTTCAAAAAACTTGCTATTGAGGTGGTGCTGGAAACTAACTTATTAATGACTCTTTTTCTGCTGTATAGAGCAGTTCATCCTATTGGTACCCCGACAAAACTTTAAACGGTGCAGTGGATGTCAACGGGGAGGGGGTGGATGTCAACTTCTTAACGCGTAGACCGATTTCAATGATTCTTCTTTTCATGTGTAGAGTATGTTACCCCATTGTTACCACGAGAAAAATTAAGAGGGGTCGTTACCCAGCATTTTAACACATAGACCTATTTGGATGATTCTTTTATGTTGTATACATTGCTACTATAAGGAAAAATGTTGACCAAGTGTTGGGGTGGGTGTAGTCCAACCTTGTAAAGCGTGGATTGATTTAGATGATTCTGCATAGAGTATCTATTTGTCTCATGACAAAAATGTGACTTATTATGAGAGTTGACGGAGGGGCGGCGTCTAGCTTTGTAAGGCGTACACTAATTTCGGTAATTTTGATTCCTCTTTTAAAAACAAGTTAATTAACACAATATCAAAAAAAAAATACATTCTGACCGTAATGTATTTTTTTGATATTGTGTTAATTAACTTGTTTTTAATATTTATTTGTAGCCTTGGCTGCTCGAATAAATTTCAGAAATTTTGTGTTGCAAACTAATATTTCCCCAATACTAATTCAGAATTTTGACTGCTCAAAGAAGAGTAAATTATAATTGATTGTCAATATATGTAATTCGTAGAACCAAGGCTGTTCGCTATTATACCCAAATAATTTAATTGTGGAAAGTCAACTACACTTCCATTTCAATCGACAAATAATTCAGAACCAAGGTTGTTCGAATTATTTATTTAATGATTCTATTAAAAAATAATAAAAATTCTGTAATTCCTTTAGCTTTTCACAGATATATCTTTATAAAGTGCTGTGTTAAGGAAGTTAAGTGAAATTTAGTGAACTTAAACATGAAGTGTAAGTGTTCGCAAAATAAGATAGACAAGTGGAAACTGATTTTTATCAACAATAAATCTGTTATGTTTTCGCATCCAGGATCCGGCGGACTGAACAAGAACCATGGGTTGTCGCCGGTGCGATTAAAACCGTTAAAACGTTATTCCTTAATCCGCCCTAATTTTTTTATTTATTGTGGAAAATAAAAAGCTTTTTTAAATAAATTTTCATAATTACTCAGTCTTGTTTCACTTTTAACAATTATTTCTGTTTTCCAACGTAGAATATTTTTTCCGTGAAAGGAAAATTTGAAGTTTTGTGATGATAAGATAATGCCCAGCATATTGTTCTCATAGCGTAGACATCTTAGTAAGTTTATCTCTACTAAGGACTTTAGTCTTACAGTAAGAAGCAATTTGTCTTAATTTTCTGTTTTCAATGAGGGGTTTCTTCTTTTCACCAATTCAAAAATGTTAACTAATATCAAACCAGCTACCACAATATTTACTATTCGGTGATATTTTTGAAATTAACTGAAAAATTAATTAATCAAAAGCAACACGGTGGTAGAAGCTTAAATTTACAAATTAAGTTTATTCGGTCAGTTTTGAGAACAAGTACGTCACGGCGTAAGTTGACGGTCACAGTAATTTGATGTTTAAGTTTAAAAAAAATTAGATTTCGTCTGGCCCTTAAATATTAGACGCCCATTACAAACTGAATTAATTACAAAAAGTCCTTGTGATTGATAGATTCTCTTAGCTAATGGCTTAGAGTCCATTAGGAAATTAATCTTACGAAAGGTTTTCAAAGAGTGAAGTATAAGCCAATATGCAATACAAATAAGCTTCGTTTGAATAAAATATCAACAATCCATGAGGGAACTTAAAAGTTTGTACTCGTTTTAGGATGGGCTGTCGATTTGAAATATTCACATCACGTACGCAATTTAACCCTATCCCCGCAAGCAACAAGACCTGTCTGCTCCAGGACTCCGCCAAGTAGGACTACTTCTTTTTTATGGAGTCTGACATTTTATGCACATCTCATGAAAATTCTTTAAAATCTTCCTTTGAGAGCACAAAAGAACTGTTTGGCTTAATATTTCAGACACGAACTAAAGACATATGTCGGATGTTGGAACCATTTCACCAAGAAATAAAAAACTTTTACCGTTCAGCGACCGTAAATATAAATTTGCATATCACTTGACGTTAAATGCAGGATTTAACGCTTCCTTCCACCTGGTTCAAAATTAGCACTCGACGATGTAAAATATAGACTTGATTGCATTAATCTGGGAACTTTATTAAAGAAAAATATTTTCCAGGAGATATTTTAAGATTAATTTTTAACATAGAATCTGCAGCAAATTTGCAAAAGTTAAAACAACCAAGTTGTATTTTACTGTTCACCCACTCGATTTATCCTTTCAGTTTTTAAAGAGACTTGATACTGGCTTTTTGTCGCAGACAGAACATCTGGTGTACAAGCGTTTCATCCGTAATCTTCGTCTTCGTAATATTTTCAGGAATAAGTCGGGGTCTGTGTCTACCATTCCCCCTTTTTAATAAAAAAAAAAACTTAAAAGTTCAGGCAGCCGAAATAAGCCTAAAACTCATTTTAAGAAATCTTAATGAAAATCTTAAGCTACTCGTACGTTTCAGCTAGGATTAGACACTCCCACCAAAATTTATTTACATAGCATTTCTTTGAAGCTTTATCCATGAGACTGACTTTCCTTCAGCATGGTATTTTCTAGTTAAATTCCCTTTTGTTCAGGAGGAGTGATGCGAACAGTATTCATTCGAATTTTTAAGTAATTATATAAACTTCATTGCGAGTTAATTAAGTTTTCCTGAAAGCACTAATATCTCTGAAAATTCAGAATCATTTTGAAAACTTTGTTTCATTATTCTCGATAAGATAATGATGGTTACATGGATTTAATACAAGTTTCACATACATTGTTGAGTGTTTTATAATTTAAGAGATCTGCGCCAAATTATTTTAAAGTTGTTATGGAGGTTTTATTGGGTACAAAAATTGTGTGAAGTTTCTTAATCTTTATATACTCTTTGTTCTATTACCCTTAATAATTTATAAGAAATTCTTTATTTGATTGAATATAAATTTGTAATCATTTTGTCCAACGCAGGCGACCTGGCCAAATTTACAAAAATTGGTCCCATATACAAACGCCGACACCATAGTAAGAGATAATGTTTAATAAAAATATTTGAACGAAAATAAATAAAGGATTCAGAAGAAACAAGTATGTAACCTTGGTTTAACTATTGTCACTTTATTTCGGTCAATACACATTTTAATTCACTCAAAAAAATAAAATCCAAAACTAAAATTCACAAAATTTATTTGTATTAGAAAAAAGCCTAACCTATTTTAAACCTGAAATTGAATTCATTGAAGGAAACAAAAAATAATCAAAAAAAAAAAATTGAAATAAGGAAAATTAAGCAGTTTGGTTGATATTTAAAAATTAAATATTTCACACCAACTGGCAATTTGATAAAAACTCTAATAAAATAAATAGATTAACAATATTGAAATAAATGCTACCACCAATATTACCATGTGACGTATTTTAATCAGTATGACTCACCTCGAGCAATCTCTGATTATATCGTCTTGACAACCACTGAAAAAATGGAGCAAAATCGCAGTTTGACGGGCTTTATGTAAACCCGTGACGGTCATTAAAAAGGACTTAATATTCATCACGTTCTCGTGAATTAAACAATATACATAATTTAATAACGCATCGATCAAGATAAAATTCGATTTATTTTAAACAAAATTTGAAACATTTAATTAAAACCTTTAAATTTACTATAAAATGGCTATCACGAAAGGTTTTCGACAAAATTTTTTTCATAAAACAAAAAACATAGAACATTATGTGCGTCTCCTTTACACATTTTTTCTTTCTCACTCATTGTGGTAATTATTTAATAAGATCCAACAAATATCGCGAAAATCGCTTTTAATTCCGTCGGTCTGGCGCTATTGCTTGATTCGCGACGGGGGCCTTCGTTTTTCGGTTTCAAAAAAACGAAATTTTTTTTTTTTAAGAAATCGACATTTCATTTTTATCGAAATCGACATTTCAAAATATTGTCGCAAAATTTCAAGTAAAATGCCCAGTAGATTTCAACTTAAAGGCTGGAACACAATGTGGCGCTGGCACTCGTAGCTGGCGCAGTAGCTAACTCAGAAATGTCAAATTTGGCGCGCGCCAAAAATTAAAAATATTGAACTTTGCGCTACAGCGCCAGCTACACATTGGACCGCCATCTCTTAATTTCCATATTTTTAACTTTTGACAGGTCTGGCTACCGCGCCAGCTACGAGCGCCAGCACCACATTGTGTTCCGCACTTAAAGCGATATCAGTAACACCGCGCAACTTATTTAACTTTGTTTCTTCAGAAACGAAAAATAAATATTTTAAAATAATAAAATGTATTAGAACTTTATTTTCGAGGATTGTAAGCAAACAACACAAATACCACTTTAATAACAACTTTATTATTCACTTATAATTCTTTTATTATTCACTTATAATTCTTTTAAAATTATGATTTAGCGATGAACATATCTTTGGAGTGCTCACTCGGTCGCGACGGTCTTAAGACTAACTTTCTTATATTTTACAAAGTACAATTTTCGAATTAAAGCAGAAAGTGCTGACCGATCGGTTCTCACGATTTTCTTTTCCGGTGGACGGTGGAGTTACTTTAAGTCACGTTCCCAACTTATGAAAAATGAAATTTTATAAGTTGGAAATATTCGCCAAGGTGAAGATTCTTGGTTTTGAATTTCGGTTACTTTATCTTTAGTTTCCGTTAGATTCGCTTTATCTGCGATAAATTGTGGGAACGTAACTTTTGGGAATGTAACTCGCACAACCCGAAAAAGGTCGCTCGGCCCGTGCTGTGCGGAGCAGGTAGCGCGCTCACATTGTCTCATTGTTTCCGGTCCCTTTCCAGATTTTAAGGAATACTTATTATGCAGCTGCTTTTGTAGGGTTCTGAGAAAGGTCATGGATTGGGAAGGGCTCCACACTTGCTTGTTAAAGCCGGTCTACGCAGAAATACTTTTCAGTTTCGTTTCGAAGGTTGAGAAGTAAAGTCACGTTTCGCGATTAAAAATATTTAAAAAAGGTAGTAGTTCCGGAAAACATCGCCCGACTGGCAAAAAAACGGGCCACCAAGAGTTTTAAGAGGCAGAGGAAGGTGTGCTCTATGGCCCTGGAATCGATGATGACATGTAATTTGAAAATTATAACAGTTATTAGCAAACGAAAATGAAAAAAAGTTTAATCGCGTTTTTCTCGAAACCATATTTTTCGCAACTTAGCGCAGTTTTTCTCGGGCACTACTTGACCGATTTTGATACTTATTTGTTTAAAATGTTGACAATGAAATTTCGAATTGGACAACATACGGATTTTTAGAAATTCCAAAAACTTTATTTTTAATAACATTTTAAAGTAAAAAATGTTAGTAACTTGCACCATTTTTTCAAATTTGCACTACATCGCGTAAAATCAAAATTTCCGAAAACCCATATGTTGTTCCACGCAATTAATCCTATATTTTATGAAAATGTTTCATTTTAGTGTTTCTGATGAAGGATTTGGAAAAAAAACTGCACTAAGTGGGAAGGCGTCGGTCCGACGACCTCAAAAACAGCAGTAAATTAGCGGCCGCCATTTTTTTTTACATTTTTTTTGTACAATGTAATGACTCCTTTCTATAATAAAAAAAAGTACCACAATTGCATTAACCGTTTTTGAGTAATTAAATTATGAAAAAACCCTAATTTTTTCCAAAAAACGGGAAGGCCCCCTTGTTGCTCATAATTAACACTTCAGGTCATGAATGTTAGTTCGCGATATAAATTTTTTGATATCTGCAATTTTGCGGTTACCTTTGCAGAGTGTCGTGTTTGTTAGAGTTGTTCAGTAAACCCCTTGACAGGTAAGTGTTTCTTACAACTTTAGTTCTGATTGCTGTCTATTATGTCTAAATGTTTTTAATTTTTCGAATTTTTCACGGAAATTTCATGTGAAAGTTTCATGTAAATATCTGTCAACAGACAGATATTAACATTCTAAATTTCTTACAAAATGTACAATTCTGTAGTTCTATTGAAAGTGTGTATGCTTATTGTACATTTTGGTAATGACAAGTTTGTTTGTGGCATGAGATTTTCCTATGCGGTTCATTGCGCTCGTATTGAGGCTGTTCAGCGCAGGTTCCTCAAATTTTCATTGCGTGGCCTTCCATTTAATAACCCCTTGATTCTCCCCGCTTATCAAGAAAGACTAAGGCTACTCTCTTTAGACTCCCTAGAGGATAGGCGCAACAGATCTAGGACTTCCTTTATATGTAATATCTTGAAGGGTCTTGTTGACTCACCTGACTTTCTTCAGGTTCCGTTTCACCGCACTAACCATGGTTTGAATGAGCTATTGTCGTCAATGTCTCGCCTTTTTAATCGTTTTAACAACCGTCTCGATTTTAATCTTTCTAAGTTAAATGCAAGATATCAGCTCCGTTAGAGTCGTTTTAAGCTAAATGTGTTATTTTGTTATATTTTTATTTAGTTTATATACTTTTCTTTTCTTTTTAGATTTTAATTTGTAATTGTTTTGATAAGTTTATTTGGATCGTTATTTTTAGTCTACTGTTGTTTGCGTTTGTTGTTATTGTTATTTTTATTCTTGCTTTTGTTATCTTTTTTCGCTTCCACTTTCATATTTGCTTTCGCTTCTGTTGTTGAGTAATCAGCCTATGATGAAACTATGTAAATAAATAAATAAATGATTTTTATTTAGCTTGTATTTTCCGAGTTTTTGTTATTATGGCGCTAAGACATTGATGGTCTGAAAAAGTTTGTTAAAATCCCACTGTTTCGTAATTAAATTGATTTACTTTAGTTTACTAAAATTTGTTTATATTTACTTTCAGACAAGGACGTAAAATATTTGGATCTTCCTGTTTATTCCCAGGTAAAAGTAATTATTTGTGATGAAATTTATTGATAATTGTCTTTTTTAGTGGTCGTCGATGAACATTTTCCCACCTGCTAAACAGCCTTGTTTATCTGTGCTTTTAATCCTTTAACGATTCCACGCTTGTGGTAATGATGAAAGATTAACTTACCAACGCGGACACGTAAATGCACTTGATAAGGTTCAGGCAGATGAATCGTCTTCTCTCTGTCTCTTTTGGATTGGATTACTTCAAAATTTATTCTTTGCAGGACTTCCTTAATTAGGTACTCGTAGATGCTGACGCTTTCTCTGGTGATGAAGCACTGATGGGTGTATTCCATTCGCATCTCAATCTTCTTAAAATTACTATGCCTTAAATTTTTCAAGGTGTCAAGCCATTTACCATTTATATTAGCGGGTTATTTGACATCTGGCGTTGTATGCGGAGTTTTTAGCACATGCGGATGCAACTTTTGTCCAATTACAGCTTGACGAGGATCTGAACTTAACATTTGTACCAGTGACTGCGCCCTTATTGAATTTATTATAATTATTGTGGGCTGGCTGTGAATCCAGGGAAAACTGAAATTATGAGCTCAAATCCTCGTCTTCGGATAATTTAAGAAAAAAATTAAAAAGACCAAAACTCCAATAGTGAAATGATTTTATTTACACAAATTTTCAGAATCTTTAATATCGATTACAACTAAACCGGAACTTAATTAACTCAACATATAACTTGTTAACTATTAATATTTTTAATGACCGTGCCAATTTACAACTTTTATAACTTATTAATTTTTTAATATATATTTTTTAATAATTGCCTCAAGCTAACGATGCTGACCAAGCGTCTAGCTAAGTTCAGGGTTATTCAAAGTTAAGCTTTTGAACGTGAGAACCGCTGAGTGGGTTTCATATATTCCAGACGCAAGCTGGCAAAAGGGGCATTTCACGCGAAACGGACAACCAACAATTTTGAAGAAGTTATGTATGACCTGTTTCAAAGGCAATAAATCATATTAAGAAACTTATATAAAAATAATTAAAATAGTGATTCTAATAGGAAATTGCATGCTCTTCACAGTCGTGGTATCGAATTCGAAATTGGATTTTTTTTTTCATGTAAAAAAATCAAAATTAATACTTAAAATTAAATGTTGACAAACTTCGGTATTTTTAATTTTTTTTTTAAATAGCTCAAAAAATAACTTCAAATGTACAGTAACTGCTTGTTCAGTTCCATAATGGGATCTGCATTTGAACACAGTGCAGCGCGTAGTCGGCGTTTGACCAGTGCGATTGATTTGTATGGAAGCATTAAAAAATTTAAGTTTAAATTCTCTATCTCCGAAACGAATGCAGATCCCATTCTAAAATTTTACACATATTATTTATGAACTATAAGATACATTTTGAGATAAAAATAAAAATTTTTAAAAATACCCAAGTTAAGTAAAATCTGATTTGATATGTTTACTTCCGGTTTTTTATACGAAAAAAATTTTTTTTTTCAACTCTGTAGTAACTGCCAAGAAACACATTTATTTGTCTCTAAGATAACACTATTTACTTTTCTTCTATCACTATGAATAATAGCAAACTTTTTTTTCAAAAAACCCGCTCCTCAAATTTTGTCAATTCTTTAAAGGCTTAGAAAAGGGCAACTAGGCTTCATAGAAAAAAAATAAAAATACACATTCATTCAGTACATATAAAAGTACAATTAAACCAAATATAAACAAAATCCAGAACCTGACATTTTTTTCGCTGTCCGCTTCGCGTGAAATGCCCCAAAAGTGAAATCCTAAATTGAAGAATATGATTTCACGTTTGACTTGTGAAATAGTTCAAGGAGGAAAAAAAATTATGAGTGGGATTATTTATGGGAATGATTTTAATTACAGGTAAAAAGGGGTAATAAGGCAATAATATTATATTATGCTGGTGTGGGATTTAGGGATTATAACACCTCCACCGTTAGTTTGAGGCACCCCCGAAATTATATTAATATCAATTTCTTTTTTCTTTTTAATTAAATTTCTGTTACATGTTTTACTTATAAATATAATGATAAAACCTAATATGATAATTGAACTAATTCCTAAGTTAGATACGTTATAGCCTATGGGTCTTATGTTTCAAATTTTTTATAAGTTCCCTATTGTTTACATTTTCCACATATAGGTCGTTTAGGTCGAACTCTTGTGTAACATTATTTTCTTTAATTTTCGTTACAAAATTCGGTAATATTATTTTATCATAAATTGTTTGTTCAAAATTTTTTTGTTTTGTTTTTTATAATGATCTTACAATTTTTGAATTTAATTAAATAATTTCCTTTTATGTGAATGTCTACTTTACTACAGCTTTGCGTTATGTTTGTTTCTCTAAGGTTTTTGGTAATAATTATGCCATTGGTTATTTCTTTTATTTCTTCTGTACTTTTTATTTCTTTGTTAAACAATGCTTCTTTTGAGCTTATTATATTATTGATACAGTTATCTGTAATGGAAACTAGATTTTTCTTGAGATTGTCTTTAACTGGGTATTCATAGGTATGACTGTGTTCATCCACTAAGATTTCTTTAGTGTGTAGGAGCAGGGATTTATTTTAAGTTGTTAATATGAGTGGTAATGTATTTGTTGTTTGTATCTGTCCGGACAACTGTTTGTTGATAGAAATCTGTTTATTATTACCCTGGATTAATTTTTCACTATTGTCGTATAATTCATCTAATTTTGCTTTAATCTGTATTTCGTCGTCATGGTCCATTGTTCCTGCGATAAATTTTAAACCTTTACGTCAATGAGTCCTCGTTTTTCTCTATAATGCGGTTTGATGTTTTCTATTTTCGCTTCTAAGAGAATCATGCTCTGGTTTAACGAACTGTACATGGGTCCTATTAATGTGGAGTTGGGTTGGAGTGATAACAGGTTAGATTTGATGTGGTCCGTGATTTCGAATTCCGTTAGGTTCACAATATGCAGTATTTTATGGTAGTTTCTAATAATGTTGATTTCTTCCAGTTCCATAGTTATAAATCCGTTGCTGTTATTAAAGTCGTGTACCTGTATTTTTTGGGTCCAACTTGTCGGTATATTTGTAATCGAGAATGACGTCAAAGCCAGTAGTAGTAGTGTATTGGTCATCGTGATTTCCTGTAATGGATTGTTTTAATTAATTTTGATTTGTTCTATGTTCTCCTATGTCTAGATTTTGTTTTAATAGTGGGTTGGTTAAGGTTCTGGTATTTCTTTTTAGATTTTATGTGAGACCTATAGTATTTTAACTCGTTCCTTGTTTCTATAATATGGCCCTCATCTATCTTTCTTGAATTAATTTTTCTATATTTCGAGTTTTTCTTACCTCCTCTTATTTCTCTTATAAAATTGTTTCCTGTTTCTATTATGTTGTTTCGCCTATTTTGATTTAACCGTTCGATCACCTTTTGTTTTTTATTCAAAATTCTCTCGTAGATTTGATCGTATTCGTTTTGATGTATTTAGCCGTTCACAAAGTTTATAGGTTTTTTACCGGTTGAAGCATGAATGCTTTTGTTGTAGAATCTAATGATTCGGAGGATCTTTTCTTCAACAGTTTTGCTGTTGTTTTCTTCGTCGTGTTTTAGAAGGCGAATGTGTTCGTTTATTGTATTGTGTAGGCGTTCTACATCTGCACTTGAAGTATGATTACTGTTGGAAGCAAGGTATTAAGGTTTCTTAGAAATTCCTTTAGAGGTATCGCCTTGAATCCTAACTCATTATCTACTACAATTTTCTTTACGTTACCAAACTGATCGAAATAGAAGGACAATGCTCGTTTGAATTCTGTCCAAGTTCTGCTCAATATTTTTCTATTTTGTAGGATATAGAAAACATCTACGTGGATTATTTCGTTCGGGTTACGTGGGGTTTCCGTTAACTTGTAAAGCGGTTTGGGTGGTTTTCTCTCATATTTTTCGGTATTACAAATGTCGCAGTTGTTTATGAATTGTGTTATACGTTGTCTCATTTTAGGGTTATAGTACTTTAATTTAAATTCGCTAAATACTTCTTCGATTCCGCGATGGTTGTTTTTCAGATGTTCTCTTCTGATTATCTCTGCTAATTGTTCTTCTTGATGTCTTCCAATAGTAATTCACATCGAATTATTCTAAATTTACTGTTATTGGAGAAATTTTGAATGTACGCAGATTCGAGGACTTTACAGAATTCATCATCTTCATGAGGATAGCGTTGAGTCCAGTTGGGTTAAAGTGGATTTTTAGGAGGGTGATGGCAGTTTGCTCATCTAATAACTTAGTGAAGAGTGTTGTTCGGTTTTTATCGAATACTTTAAGTTTCTTTTTTCTTAAGGCACCTGTACATGATTTCTTTATTATAATTTGGGTTTTAAATACATTGACAGACGATTTACTTGTTAGGATAATATTACATTGTTCTGTTAAATGTAGTTCAGGATTTGCTATTCTTGATAAGGCGTCGGCGTTACAATTTTTTGTTCCCTTCTTGTATTGAATTGTGTAGTCCTACTCGGATAATTTTAGACGCCATCTCACGAGTTTCGAATTTGGTTCTCTTAGCGAGAATAGCCATGTTAATGGGTTATGGTCCGTCTCTATAATGAATTTTCGACGGAAGAGGTATGGCCGGTAATACTTTGTAGACCAAACAATGGCTAATAATTCTTTTTCTATCGTACTGTAGTTGATTTCGTGATCGTTGAGAGTTCGACTTGCGTAGCATATGGGGTGGTTGGCTTGTGTCAACCCAGCGTCCATGGTATATTGGCTAGCATCCGTGGTAAGTGTGAAGGTTTTTTTGAGATCTGGATAGCGTAATATAGGATCATTTATCAATAATGTCTTGAGCGTTTCGAAACTTTGTTGGTATTCTGGGTCAGACAGATTTATTCTAGTACCCTTTTTCAGGTATTTTGTTATAGGTTTTGCAATTTTCGAGTAATCTCTTATGAACTTCCGATAATATCCAGTTAATCCTAGAAATTGTTTAATTTGTTTGGTTGTTTTTGGCATCGGGAAATTTTTTACGCATTCTACTTTTTTCGGGTTGGGTTTAATGCCTTCTGGGGTAACAACATGTCCCAGGAATTCGGTTTCTCTCTTTAGAAACTCGGATTTGTCCATTTGTACTTTCAGGTTAACTTCTTTTAACCTTCTGAATTTAGAGAGTCAATATGTTCTTGAAGAGACGTAGAGAAAATTATAATGTCATCTAGGTACACTTGACATATTTTATTTATATAGTCTTTTAAAATGTTCCTTAACCGCTGAAACGTTGCCGGTGCTGTTTTTAGGCCGAATGGCATACGCAAGAATTCGTAATGCCCGTTTTTAACGCTAAAATCAGTTTTATAGATGTCCTGCTCCTCGATTTCGATTTAGTGAAACCCTTTTGAGAAATCGAGGGTAGTGAAATATTGACAATTTCCCAATTTTTCGAGAATTTCATCTATGTAAGGCATAGGGAACTTGTCAACGGTTACCTCATTGAGTTTACGGTAGTCGATGACAAGTCTATTTAAATTGACCACTGGCGTCGGCCTTCTTAGGCACGATCCAGATCGGTGCGGGATATAGAGAATCGCTGTGACGTATGATGTTTTTATCTAGCATCTCTTGAATTTGTTTCTCCACTTCTTTATGTACATATGGGTAACGATATGTCTTGCACTGGACAGGAATATCATTGACGATGCGTATTTTATGTTTTATGACGTTAGTAAAGCTAAGATCAGAGTTCTCGTCGTAGAAAACGGTCGTGAGTCTTTTCACCAAATTTTAAAGTACTAAACGTTCTTCTGAATTTAAATGACTTATTCTGAGTTGCTCGATTATAGGTGGCTTATCAATTTTTTCAATAATATTAAAGTTTTGCTCGTCGACCTTATCTACCAATAGTGGTTGGGGAATTTCTACCGAAGTTGACTCTTTCTGTAGTCTTTGTACCTTAGCGAGAATTTTGAAATTATCAATGTGATAGATACCTTCTTCTATAATAAAGGAGCTATCCTTGGCTCGGTGTTCTTTGATGAGTCCAAACCCTTCCTTCTGCATTACGGACAGGTTCATTTCTGTTTGTTCGTATTTATCTTCTCCTAGAGTTTTTCCCTCTGACGCTTCTTCTAAGTCAAAATATAAGTTTACTCTTTTTGTTCCTGAGCTTAGATTTTTGTTTTTTAGGTCAATGATTGCATCTAATTGAAGGAGGATATTATTACCAATTAGGCCATCAAATTCATTATGGAATTGGCAGATACGGAATTCTACTTTAGTTGAGGGGTGACCTAGTTTTGCAAATAGTGGTATTTTGACTTTCTCATTTGTCTCGACTGTGTGGTTTATGGTTTTTAATTTAAGGAGTTCTTCAACTGTTTCTTTCCATTTTTGGTGGCAGAGGTTTGGATTGATAACGGAATGTGTAGCGCCGGTGTCTATAATGAATTTTAATGGAGTAGTTTTTGATTTGACGACTGTATAGGGTATAGTTGGCGGAGGCTTGAGACTGAAAATTTTCTGATTGGACGCTGGTTCTATTCCTACCATTTAATAAATCTACTTCCATAGGTTCCGGTCTGTCATTGTTATTACTTGGATTATTTTGAAGGCCGCTGTTAGTACCGAAACTGTTACTGAATCTGTAGTTGCTGTTTGTGATTATTATTGTTCCTAAAGTTATTTGGATTGAAGTTATTAGTTGCGTTATTACGAGTGATATTAGATCTGTTTTAGTTATTTGTATTATAGTATTGGTTACGAGGGTTATAATTTTGCCGGGGAAGGAAATAGTTTGGAGTGGGTCGTGTTTGTTCACTAAAGTGTGGTCTGTTATTTTGACTATAAGTCTGGGAATTACTTGGTTGATTAGTACGTTGGTTATGTGTTTGTCTATTGTTATAGTTTTTATGTAGATCTCTGTTAATTGGAAATTTATTCGTTGGATTATTTTGTGTTTTTTGTGTGTAGTTAAGAAAAGCGTACCCTCATTCATGTAATATATTTATGCTTTCTTCTAAACTGCTAGGATTTCTGCAGTGAAGAATGGAACGCATTGGTTCTGGGAGTTTATTTTTGAAAACCAATAGTGCTGAAGATTTATTTGTTGCAACTGCACTGTTGATTTCGGCGTCAGTTTCTAGAACTTGTTTTGTCTTCTAAGTAAAAGTTGTTGTGTTTTGAATTTAACTGCTCTTAATTCGTCGAACAGTGTGACCTGTGGAGAGTCTGTCACCAAAATTCTGTATTAGAATGTTTTTAATCTCCGTCCAGGAGGTCACATGGGAATTAATTTCTGTCACTTCTCTTGCCCTACCCTTTAATTTAGATTTGATGTGATCAGAAAATATACTTTGAGACAGTGCATCATATCTTTGCAATGTAGGGTGGATTTTGTCAATCAAGTCGACGAAATTTTGGAGATCTCTAAAATCTCCATGAAATTCGGGAAGTTTAGATAAGTATTTTAGGGGATAAATGTTAAGCGAAAGCATATTAGGTTCTTGATTGGTTTCTTGATGGTTCTGATAGTGGAAGAAGTTACTAACAATGTCTGAAATTTCCCTAGACTGTCTTCTAACGAGCTCGATTTCTTCCGTTAAATTATGTTGGTCACGCTCGGAAATAATATATTACCAGCAACAATTGAACGACAGTAACATAATATATTACTTTTACATTATTTTTGTTAACACTTTCACTTTAGTATATAACACAACTTATATATTTACAAATACACGCACAAAATTTTATTAAAAAAATTTATTAAAAAAAAGGAAAATTGATATTATTAAAATTTTTGTATTTTTTGTTAAATTTTGTTATAAAAATATGAGCAAGGGCAGAAATTATTTTGTAAAAGAAGAAAAATTCTAACCTTGAGTTCTACTCTTTTTCTTCCCTGACGATGTTTCGCACATTCCACTTGAAAGTGGTTATTCCTGGATAATGGTTTCTTCTTCTGGTTGATGCTGTTTGCGGGCTAATTAAGTATCTTGCTCTTGGTTGATGCTGTTTGTGGGCTAATTAAGTATCTTCCTCTTGGTGCGATCAAGGACATTTGAATGGATAGTGATGAAAACAATAGTGTTAGCTTAAATTGAAACTGTTATTCTTTCATGCCGTTTGAAATTTCTTGTTGTTGCCGACTTAGTCCTGTTTGATTATGTTGATCATTGCGTCAACTATCGTTGTCTGGTTCTTAAAAAGCGACTGCAGATGGTTCTCGTTTGCCTTAAGGGCGTCGATGGTGTTGGCCATATCCTCTACATATTTAGAATCCAGAATACAGAATATTAACTGATACTCTTTTGGTTCTATTCGCAGGTGCTTGCATTGATAATAGCTCATTCTTGCTACTTAACTCCTCTTTAAAGTGTTGGAATTGGGTACTTGATTACATGAGCTTTTGTGTTTAATTTGATTACACAAATGATTAAGTGCTTGTTTTCCACATTGAAAGATATTGAATTCCTTCTTGTATGGTTGAAGTTCATAATAGGTTCCATTCAGTAGGCTCTATTCTTGTTGTTCGCTTGAAGTGGATCCCTGGTTGCTTATAAAATTTATTTATTTTAAAGGGACTACCTCTAATAGCTGGCAGGAATAGACAGTCCAGCAATGTCGACATTATCAAGGATCCAAAAGATGTTTTTGCCTTCTTCCTTAAATCTGCCGCCAAAAATCTTGCTTAACATATGAGACTACCTTCCATCGTTTTAAGAGACTAGCCTTACAAGGTTCGGCAGAAGGGTCCACAAGGGCTGTAAGTGGTTCCGCAATCAGAAAGTGACCCGGGGTTAGGGCCATCAGATCATCGGGATCGCTAGACATGGATGTTAAAAGTCTGGAAATCAATATGGCTTCAACCTTGACCACAACAGTTTCCAATTCTTCGTATGTCAATGATGTTTCGCTGACTTTACCGCAGCTTCCTAAAGACCGCAGAAATGGGTCGCTCTGGGAGGTATAAAATGGAAGTCTGTGCCGCTTGCGCTGCAAGTTGAAATGATCTTTCTCTTGAAATAATCAGAATATATTGCATTTTTCAGTTTACTTAGTTGGTTATATGCTCCAACAAAGTTTGTTGCGTTATCGCAAGGCTGAAATGATTCCAGTTTATTCGGTAAGAATATCATCTACAGTTAACTAATAAAGTTCAAATGCAACGTAATATGGTATAGTTTAACATAAGGAGTATCCAGCAAATCGGCAATATTGAATGTATCGTCTTTACAAGTAGAAACGAGAAATAGAAGATGCATTACTGTGGTCAACAGTCAAGAGCAAGGCCCAATCAGTTTGACCAGATCGTTTATAGAATTAATTCTCTAGCTGTTCCCCTCCTTGTCCTTGATGAGAATGCGACCTCTGCTAATGGATACGGCTTGGATTTTTCCTTCCTTACGGAGCCCAGACATTTTTTCTTTATGTTAGCCAGATGCGGCGGAAGATTTTCGGATAGATATATGCGAATGGACACATTACACAGCGAAGACTCGGTGATATGAAGTTCACGTGATCGAAAATACGAATATCTCTCATCGATGCTAGTTTTAGTAGAACTGTGCCACCCCCAAGTAAAAACAAGCATCCACATTACGGGAGGTTAGTGCTATTCCGAGCTTATCTTTAGCCTTCCGTACAATCAATTGTAGATCTTTGAGGCCGTCAGGAAGATCGCGAATAATAATATCGCGCCGCCTGTCGGCAGAATACAGCCTATCAAGCCTGCGCTTTAAGTTGTCGAGCCGTTCCCGAGCAGTAAAATTAGGTGCAAGTGCATTGAGTTGTTGGCCCACCTCTCTTGACACCAGATTAGCAATCTCCTTCCGAAGCCCCGAAATATTGGTCGCCATTGAAAATAGTTTGCTGTTGAGGGAGGTTATATCCGTCACGAGGTTCTTGATGTTACCGTTCAGCTTGTCATTTACCTCTTCTATACACTTCCTTATGTCCTTAATTTCAGAAGATGGGTTGGTAGACACTCCCGCCCCCGAGCAGGGTTTCCAGCACCATACGAGGCAATCCTCTTTGTCATTGCTAAGCCTTTTAAATAACGCCTCGGGAATCTCCGCGCACTTATAGTGGTACCACCACAAGCATAGGTTGCACTGTATAGCACCTTCTTTATCAGCAGAAGTACAAATGGAACACTTAGCCATGGTTAGAGAGTAAAAAGACTGAGGAAAACTTCGACGATGTAAATGTCCAAAGTGAGGTTATGTAGAGCCGCACTTCGCTACAAAGTTAAATTTTATAATTTTATAAATATAAAAGTCACAGGATTCTTAGCGTTCTGAGCACAAAAAGGCGCACGAGACTAATGCAGTTGGACACTAGGAGGATAATCCAGAGCACTTCGACGATGTAAATGTCCAAAGTGAGGTTATGTGGAGACGGAGTTGGATCAATACGTTGAGCGGCAAGACCAACATGCCGTGGCTCCCGGGTTCGAGCCCAGATGACCGTGAGCTTTTATTAAGAAATTAAAATAATCCACTCCGCCTCTGGGCTGTTGTTTAGCTCGCAGCAATGCAAACAAGACTCAAGTTTCCTCACTTTCCTTACCCTAATTCCCTTCCGGCCAAAACCATGCTAACGCATCAAAGGGTTGTCCCCTAGGATTTGGCCACATCGTATAAAAAAAAAAAATTTAGAGCGTCACTTTGCTATAAAGTTA
This sequence comes from Leptarthrus brevirostris, assembly GCA_964036015.1. NCBI lineage: Eukaryota > Metazoa > Arthropoda > Insecta > Diptera > Asilidae > Leptarthrus > Leptarthrus brevirostris. The sequence continues at coordinate 100,920,078 of OZ038372.1, read as the reverse complement.
AATTTTATAAATATAAAAGTCACAGGATTATTAGCGTTCTGAGCACAAAAAGGCGCACGAGACTAATTCAGTTGGACACAAGGAGGATAATCCAGAAAACTTCTACCGGCAAATCGCGAGCACGAGGGAGGCAGGCCAAAGCGGGCCAAAACAATCGCGTAAGATTTATCACTTAACTTTTTGGTTTAACCAGAAAATACTGAAGTCTTTGCAATGATTAAGATAAAAGCACGGAACTGACAAAAAATTAAAATCAGATTACTTTAAAATTATGGAGCTGACATGCACACAACAGAGTTACTCGGCAGCCATCTTTTAAATTATTCAATGTTATGTTATTTTATTTATAACCGGCAACTGCTATTGGAATAGGCGCAATCGTGGATGACATGCCAATGGTCGATGTGGTGGAATATGAGCAAGATGGTACCGGTAAATTTAGTATGAATCTCTCGAGTATTCAATTCGATATTTCCTCCGGAATTGTTTGCTCCGTACACATCGTGTATAACGGACTTTGACGGAGCACGTTTGCGAAATCCGTCAACGAACAACTGCCTAACTGTAACTCCTCCTTTAGGCCGCTTAAGGCGTACGACACCCCTTGTTGCATCATATAAAGCGTGCTCGTCGCTCCAAACTGACGCTCTCACAGAGCCTCCATCTGAGTCTTCTTGATAATGTCCATAAAGCTTAGCAGAATACCGTCCGTCCAAATCACCAAAAAAAGCCATTATCGACATGTTCCCCTTCCGTCTGGGCCTTGTTCTAAAATAGCATCTTCGATGTTCCGCTTCTAAGCCTTTGATGTCGTTTTTCGCTTCCTTAACATTCAGTTTTTCTTGGTAATGAGTCTCCGAGCCTAAGAAAGTTCTGCTTGAGTCGGAGGAATTTCTGCTACTTCGACTTCTGGATCTGAATTAAGTATTTCTTCGTCGTTGCTTGTTACATCTCTGCCCACTTTTATTTCTGTTGGCGGAACTTTGATGGAAATTCTCTTCTTGTTGTTCATAGACATCTTCTTCACTTTTTGTACTATAAAAATAACTGCACTTGCTAGAACAAGACGAGACACTTACAGTTTTCCGGTTACTTTGCATTTGATTTCAAATAAGCACAGAGCACAATTTATAACACCCAATGACGACGACGACGACAAAACAAGAAAGTAGGGATGGGGGATCGAACTGAGAAAATCGATTCAGTACGGATCGATCTGTAACTTTTTTCCGATTTCATAGATCGATTAATCGCCTTAAAAGGATCGATATCCATAGATCGAATAGATCGATTCAGTTTATTTTGATATTTCAATTTATTTCAGCATTTTGAAATTGCAAGTAATTAAACCTGTTTCTACATATAAAAATATAGTGTAATACCAATTTATTAAATAATAGAAAACAGCCTTTGTAGCTTACAAAACTTCGGTATTTCAGAAATGTTGCTTCATTAAAGTAACACAACTAAAAATGTACACCCGAAAAGTAAAAGATAAGCACAACTTTTGTGCCGCGTATTTGCAAGCGCAAACATTTTTTTACTAATATCACATATCCTAGAAACCTTTCAGGAATATTTTGAAAATACGTCCCCAAGGCATTTCTATGTCTGATTTCAGAAGCGATTTCAGGACATTTTATAAGTATGTACGAAGAATATTCTCGTAAGTTTTCTGGGAAGGTTTCTGGTCTTAGCCCTAAAAATGTATATCTTGGGGACGTTTTTTGAAAATATTCTGGGAATTTGTTATTCTTTCTTCTTTCTTTCCGTGAGCTTTTATTAAGAAATTAATATAATCCACTCCGTCTCTGGGCTGTTCTCTAGCTCGCAGGAATGCAAAAACAAGACTTTCAAGTTCCCTCACTTCCCTTACCCTAATTCCCTTCCGGCTTTAACCACGTCGGATAAAAAAAAACTAATATGCATAACATCTAGGATGTCAGTATACAAAATTCAACTAACTTTCGAAGCAATTACAAGTTTAATCGTGTATTCCAAAACCAATTTGTATAAAAAATTAAAATCGAATATCACTTATTTTACATTTTTCTTTAAATAATTTACTTCTTTCTCATTGTGCAATCACAAAAGCAGAAATAACACATAATAAGCCACCGATGACAAAATCATGCAGTAGTCACTAAACTACACAGTTAACACTAAAATATTATAGCGATCTCAAGTGCATTCACCTAACAATTACGATTCTTTTAACATTTTTTTACATTTGTCAATTTATTACACAAATGAAAGATAAAATGCAAAAATATCACGACTTAGCTTGTGTTTTTTTGTACGTCTTAAATAGATCGAAATCGGAAACAAATAAATCGATTCGGGCTGAACCGGTCAAACGTAAAATCGATTTAAAAATCGGCAGATCGAAGGCTTAAAGATCGATCTCTTGAGATCGAATCGAAGATCGCCCATCCCTACAAGAAAGCTAACCGTGCGATCGAGCGAAGCCCATGATCATGCACATGGTTGTAAGCTTTTTTGTTTTGTAGTCGTCGTCGTTGGGTGTTATAAATTGTTGCGACGAATGAATTTTATTACTGGGTTCAGGGTTAAACCAGAATTTAACCTGTATGGCTCCTTGGGGACTGTACCCAGATTCTTCACTTTGTGGGTTGGTGTTTGCGATGGCACGCATGCTAATGGATCATCCTCTTGTTGGTCTGGACTTCTTGCATCCCTTCCGTCTTGAGGTGCTAACACATCATCTTTCTCTCTTGTATACAATTGATTATCTTCCATGGTCTCGAAGGAATTAATCATTTCTTGAAAACACTCCCGAAATGGAATGTAGATCGAGAGAACTTCCTTATAGTAATCATGAATGAAGTATGGATGTTCAAGTGGCAGCGGCTACAGACGTCACACTTGATCGTCCGTAGCCTTAAAGGCTGCCAAAGCTTCCTCTAATTGCTGCAGCTTAAGCTGGTAATAAGTCTTCGTAGTTTTTCTCGCACTACTGTCGTTCTTAAAGTTGGTAATGATGCGCCCTTCAGATTGCTTCCTTCCTAATTCCTCCATATCCGCATCCATCGTTGATCTGCACCAGATAATCAGAAGATTGGACGCTATCACGCCGGGGTCACCAAATGTTAGGGCGAAGTTCATTGACTCCACTAATTCCAGCCAAGGTTCATGTACCTTCACTTATTTTCGGGGATGTATGCGGCAATTGAAACCACTACACCTTATTATTCTGGATCTGGAACTGAAAGAATAATTAAGACGCTGAAAATGAATGGTACTGATTAGGAACAACACTGAACCTTTACTTTGAGGCAACTGAATCTATTTTACTTCCATAATTTCTTATATATTAATTTTACAAACTAGAAATGCTTTATTAGCAAAATTATTGGACAAACCAAATTATTCCCACGAAAGCTTTCTCACGAGCCAACATGTAAATACACAACTCGGCTCGAGTTATCGTCACTGTCCGTGGAAAATTGTTTACATTGCAAGAGCATTACCGTCATCGCACGTTCAAATTTTCTCACGTTTCAAAAGCTTTCGTGGGAATGTACAATTTACATGTGCACAAGACAAGATTAAATTTAAAAACAAGATTCTCAAATGATGAATCTTAACAGTAGTCCTTGGATCACTTGTCCCAGAACTGTTCGGCTTTCTGTTGTAGATATATCCATAGTTGAGCAGGCAGTATATTGATGTTAGAATAATCTGTTTCTGGAGCGGCATTCAATGCTTAACCGATAAGGAAGTGTCAGCACAAACGAGTCTCCAGACGAATCTCCAGGATAATTAATGGTGTATTATAAGAGCCTCGATTTTAGACAAGCCTCAATTTAAGCTAACAGTAGTACGTTCTTCAATTGTACAATGTGCATTACCTGAAACTCTCCGCAGATAATGCTTTATTGATTTCACACCAACTCCCCAGATACCTCCGAAATGTTGTGATGCTGGCGGATTGAAGTGCCAGTTGATCGATTTGGTTACCATGTATTGCGCGGCTTCGATGATATATTTATTTATTCTTTATATGTAAATCCTTATCAATTGTTGATCTTCCTCTAACAAGATTAGTACCAGAACTAGTACAGATGTCAAACAAAGTGAAGATCAATCGTGACGTGATTTCCAAAGAAGTAGCTGCAACTAACCAAAGATTTGTTAGCAATTGTTTCCTTCGGAGAAAATCAAATGGGAAATAGCGAACCATGTGCTGGAGAGTGTGGTCTTGAATCAGCAGAATCGAGTGGTCAAAGTCTTATAGATACCACGCCACCTATCAAAGACCATTTAAGTGGTGCAGCAAAAACCGAACATGTTTCGATGTTAGCTGCATTAGCAGGATGTTCCTTTATCGCTCAGCAAAATGATCCCAACTCATTTGAGGAAGCTCTGAAGTCCTGAGATGTGGGAGATGGCCGTGAAGCAAAAGATATGAGCTCTTGAAGCTAATTTTACCTGGGAACTTGCCGAACCACTCAACAATCGTAAGGTGATTGACAATTAATGGGTATTTAATGTCAAAGAAGATGCAGCACTGAAATAGAACGATTTAAGGATAGGTTGATAATCAGAGGTTACACACACGAAAAAAGGACCGATTTCGAAGAAACTTTGTCCTGTATCGAGTTTTAAATTAATTCAGGTAATACGATTGTCAGCAGCGAAATACTTCAAAATGGAGCAATTCGACCTAAAAACAGCACTCTTGAATGGTGACCTAGGAAAGGAGATTTTTATGCATCATCCCAAAGGATACGCCGGTGAAAGTGGTAATGTATGCAAGCTTCACAAACGTTTATACGGTCTGAAACAAGCTTCACGTTGCTAGAACAAAAAGTTTACTACCTTTCTACGGGCGTTTAACCTAGGAGCATCGCTTGCTGATCCATGTGTTTTTATTGGGGAACATGTATTTCTAGAAATCAAGGTCGACGATGACATCATCGCAGAAAAGAATGAGACGAGTATATCAGCAACAGTTCAAGGTGTTTGAGGTCAAACATTTCCTTCGCCTGTGGATTCATGGATTCAGCAAAATGTGGATTGGTCGATTTACCTGAGCCAGTAAAACTATACAGAGAAGATTGTTTCCAAGTTTGGCATGGCAAATGCAGAGCCATCGTTCTGTAAGTGTTTTGATGCTGAAAAAATCATGGTTCGGAACTTTCAATTTCGTGAGACAGTTGGCAGCCTTATCTATATTTTCACTGGAACAAACCCTGATATATCATTTGCTCTGAACGCGGTTATTCGATACATGGAAAGCCCAGCAGAAGCTCACGTGAAAGCGCTCAACCATATTATCCGATATTTTTTAAATTCTACATTAAATTTTAGTCTAGACTGTTAATGTGATGCTGATTATGCCGACGATTTGAAAGCAAGGCGTTCGACTAGTTAACTTGTAATCTTACTGGGTGGAAGTACTATCTCATTGGGTTCCCATTGGCAGAGATGTGTAGTACTATCTACGTCTGAGGTCGAGTACGTGGCTGCAGGTAAAACAGTCAAAGAGCTGTTCTGGGTACAAGAGTTGCTAGGGAATCTGCCTGTTTATTAAGGGAAAGGGAAAGGGAAAGGTGACCAACGCTATTCCTGGGCAATTGAAGTGCCATCCAACTTTTGAAGAACCCTGAATTCTGCAAACGCACAAAATACATTGATGTGAAATACCACTTCGTAAGGGCAAGCTCGCTGAGGAAATGTTCACTAAGCGTTCGGGATAAGTGACTTAATATTTTGTTATTGCTTTAATAATGATCACAATTTTTCTTTAAGAGCACGGGTAACCTCTTTCGGGAGCACCGGCTGGTGCTCCTGCTCTCTTTAGGAGTCTCCACCTCTACCCACAGCTTTTTGGCTTGCTCCTGGCCCCGCTGGAGCCGCTTCATAGGTCGACACCAAGGACGTTTCCGCCGAGGAAGAAAACTGGCAGCGTCCCGTCCATCGCACCGAGGAATTTAAAAATTTTTCTCTTTCCTTTTTTTTTCTTTAAATTTAATAAAGTTTATGTATTTTAGCTTCATGTTCTGTAACTTTTTATATACTTTTCCAACTCGTTTCTTTTAATAAAAAATAAATAATAATAAAATTATAATCTTGTTATTCAAAAGAGAAAAAAAATCCATAATAATAAAAATGTCTCGTAGGTTGTAATAAAAATGCTCCGTGAAGTGATACACGGCGCATTTTTATTTTAGTAACAGTGGGACCCCCTTTTCTTTTTGTGTGTAAATTTTATATTAAATTTCTAAGAATAGTTTTTATCTTTTTTTTAGACCAGTTGAATGGGCCGTGCCCTGGGCACGTAAGTAACAAAGATGTTTTTGAGAGTATGTGAGGTGTTTAAACCCGGGAGTGTAAATGTCACTCCTGCTATTTGGCCTATATTTGATCTGAATGATTGCCTACTCTCGTGCAACAGCTCGTTAGTGTTCTCACCTGTTAGCAATTTTGTATGTGAGACTTCCGCTTTAGTGTTTTGATCGTATTTAGCCATGAATATCGTTTCATTCGTTTTCGGAAAGTACGCTGCCTGCGTGATAAGGAATGCATGTGCATTTTCAGCCTTGTAGTATAGGGTATGTGGCTCTATTTATAAATAGCAGGGTTGGTGAATTACCAATATTCACTGTCCTGGGAGGCGATGCGTGAGCAATTGCTGGGTGCATGTAATATGCACGATAGTAGTTTTCTTCAAAGCGTACAGCCAGGAATTGGGCCTATCTAATTTAACTAAAATCTCCCTGGGGGGTATTTGCACTTTTAGTGAACACCTAGGGTTTTCATCCAGAGAATTGAAGAGCAACTTGATTACGCATTCATCCGATAGTGTGGCCTTGGTTATTGGCATGTTCAAAAAACCAGCGTAAGTATCTTCCTCGACATCTCGAGTTACTTTCCGATATGCTTTTATGTCCTCCGGTTTTAATAGTAGGAATTCCTAAGTCAAAAGTTGACTCGCTATATAGGAATATTCTATTTCCGGGACCAATGAATGATTTGCTTCCGTGTGCATAGGGAAGCACCTGATTCGTTGTAACTTCATTTTAGGAAGATTGAGAATTGGTAATGTTATTCCGAAAAACCAATTTCTCTTGCAACAAGTGTATTCTTAATTCCGCCGTTTGGTAGAGCATTGATAGACAATTCTGGGCGTTTGAACACATGGAATGAGATTTGTTATAAACCTCAAGAAGTGAATCAGGGGCGATCAGCAATGTATGTTTTTGATTATTTCGGCTGGCAGTTATTATATCCAGTAGCGCCTACTGTCGAAACTCGATTTCTACCATTTGTAGCAGAAGACTAGAGACTATTTCCTGCCTCATTTGTCTTGCTACTAGTTTCTCGGTTAGATTATTCAAATCATTCATCTGGTAGGCTATTTTTCGTTCTCTTTTGAGCAGTGAATTCAAAGGATTTTGAATTTTATTTAGCGCAGTGTTGACTGATTCGTTGTTTCTCCAAATCAGCGAGTACCTGATTGTTAGTTTCCAACTGATATAGCGGATGATAGCGTTTTGTATCATTCCTGGGGAGAGGAACATGGTTAATGGAGGTTTTCTAAATTATTTTTCTTTTTTACTATCCGTAGATTTTCCCTAATGTGGTTTCATGCGGAATACGCAGATGGTACTGGTACTTGCGTCAATTTGTTATTGCTGGAAATATGGTTACTGGTACTGGTACTTGCGCCAATTTGTTGTTGGGAGTGAGCTCCCTTATAAAGCGTATTATTTGGGAAGTGTTGTTTTGAGTCTTTCTGTTGAATAAGGTATGTCCAAAGAAGACAAGGACGACTTAAGGGCAAGAGACTATCAGGAAGAAGTTCCCGTCTCAGCCTCGGAAGGGTAAAAAAAAGAAACTAAGTGGTAATGTATGATCAAAGCGGGTGTAAATTGAAATACAATTGTGTAAGTAAAGTGAAAGTGTGGAGGTTTAGCCTCATGCAAAGTAAACAAGATTTGGGGTCCCTTGTTAAAAGAAAATGTTATTGTAATTATCCTCCTTGGTCGTGGGGTGGAGGAGCTAGGAGGGGTGTAACAACAATTCAGTTTGCCATCAGGAGGAATTTCTTGATATATCTTTAAAGAGATGACATTTAGGTGGTCCAGTCTATGACTGAATTTCACTGCGTTTGTATTTTGGGGTTCTATTTTTCGGTAGAGTCGTTTTTACGTTCTTTGCAATTATTAATTAATTGTATTGAAGTCCTGTCGTTTGGGACTTCGTTTAATAGGTGAGATAGGTGATTTTACGTTAAGTGATTTGAAATTTATAGGAGGTTTTAAATGGATTAAAATAAGTTTATAATGAAGTAGGATTGGACCCGATTGGACCAATCTTAAAAACTTGTCTTCGTTGTTTCCTTCTTGATTTTGTGCTGGCTCTGCTCAACTTAAATCATTTATTCATATATGTAAAGGCTTAAGACGGTTGTTGTGAACCGTGACCGTACGCTTTTCCATTTTTAGGGTAGTATTCATTGATGCTGGTATGCCGGTTGCAGCTCTATTTGCAAAATTGTTCGAACAAGTAAAATCAACAATGAAACTTGAAAATGTGCCAACTTATGCATGGTCAGATTCAATGATTACTCTAGCTGGGATAAATGGAGGCCCAAACAAACGGAAAAATTTCGTCGCCAACAAAGTTGCAGAAATTCGAGATCAAGTAGCACCAAACATATGGCACCACGTTTCTTTAACAGACAATCCAGCGGATATCGCTTATAGAGGCACCACAACCTCAGGACTGCAGGAATTTAATATCTGGTGGAGCGGACCATCATGGCTCATACAACCGCAAGACAAATCTCCGTTGCAAAGTAAACATTGGCCTAGCACAACAGAAGACAGAAGAGTTAAAAAATCTACATGTGCAACCGTTTTAGAATGCAACGTGAGTATTGAAGAAGCCTTGAAGAGGTGGTCACGACTGCCTCGGTTTCTACGGATTTGGGCATGCGTTCACAGATTTATCAACGCATGTCGTAAGAAACCAATATGCACCAAGCACCAAGTACCATCTGAAATATCAGATGCACTTGTGAGCGTAGTACGTATCATACAAACCAAAGAATTTGGTCCTATTAAAATGAAAGCATCTTAACTACGAGGAAATACATCATACAAAGGGTATATCGCAGTCTTTATATGCCTTTCCAAAAGAGATATACATCTCGAAGCGGTAAGCGGTTTAACTACTGAGGATTTCTGGGCAGCTTTCAAAAGATTTGTAGGGAGACGTGGGATTTGCTCTCATTTCTACAGCGATAACGCAACATTTGTTAGAGCAAATAAAGTGTTCGATTAAGATCTGAAGGAAGCTATCAAGAAGAATAATAACTTAAACTAAACACCGGCGACAAGAGGGATAACGTGGCATTTCATCCCCCCGGGAGCTCCTCACTTTGGAGAAAGGTGGGAAGCGGGAGGCAAATCAGTAAAGTATCATTTGAAAAGAATTGTGGGAGAAACCATGCTCACATTTGAAGAAATGTCGACCCTTCTTTGCCAAATAGAAGCTTGTTTGAATTCACGACCGCTGTGTCCCATGATAGAAGATCCAATGGATCTCAACTTCCTTACACCAGGACATTTCCTCATAGGAGAATCTATGGCAGCCCGACCTCAACCTAACAACAAAGATGAAGTGAAACATTACCAATCACGGTAATACAGAAAATGAGCAAAGATTTTTGGAAAAACTGGTCATCAGAATATTTAAGCACCTTGCAACAGCGCCCGAAGTGAAAAACCAGGACTGAGAACATCAATATTGAACAAGTCGTGTTAATCAAAAACGAAATGCTACCACCAAAAAGTTGGTCACTAGGAAGAATAAAAGATATTCATCCAGGAAAAGATGGAGCGGTGCGTGTTGTAACAATACAATATAAGGGTGGTTCTGAAATAAAAAGACCAATAACAAAGATATGTCCACTACGTACAGACAACGGCCAAATATTGAAGGCGGTAGGTAGCACAAAAGCCTTGACTACGCATACAACAGTTACCAACCGCATAGAGAACTTATCAGGAGAACAGACATCCAAAGCAGTGTTAGGAGATCGAACCTCCTATCACGAGCATACTGTTAAGCCAAAAAATATTGCGAATGAAAAGAAACATAATGAACTAATCAAAACCCAACCACAAGAGCAATGGACGTCAAAAATGTTCCCAAATCCAATCCCCTCTGAACTTGTTCAAAGATTTAAGGTAGTAAAACCACCTCCACGAAAAAAGTGTATACATCCTATAAATATTCCAATGCATCCTGAATTGACGGAAGATTTCATAAAGAAAAGGAAATTAGAGTCACAAACTGCAACCGGCAAGGAGACAGGCAAGAAACATGGATCAACAAAAAGATCAAATTGAAGCCTCACAAGTGTTATAGTAACTCTAATTCTGGTTTTGTTTAAAATTACGTGTTGCCTTGCACATGACACTCTAATTAAATAGCCACCCCCAGGGCTGTACATTGAAAAAATTGGAGAAACCAACATCAGACGAAGTACATTCAGGATTGTACTTACTTTTCCAATTACAGAAATAATGTCAGATCTGGAAAATCTAAATAAAACGATGGAACAGGTTAGGGAGTTTTGTCATGAAACGCTGAAGATAACTGATGTCACGCATTGTTATGGACTCATCCATCATGGAGAAGAGCAGCATAAAACTATAAACAAGCACATGCAAATTCTGTTGGGTGAGATGAATGGACGAAGAAGTAAACGAGGTGAATTAACAAAGCTTCTAGAAATGGGTTTCGGTGTATGCATACATTAACAATCTAAACCTTAATCAAAAACAACTACTTCAAACTATAAACCATCAAACAAATATCATGCTTACAACTCTAGCAAAAGTTAATAAGACAGATGCATCAACAGTAAAGAAGTTAAATACTTTCACAGATAAATTAAACATCGGCCTGAAAGCAATTCAGGAAATGAAAGATTGGTACTCTGGACCAGATACCAACAAACTTAATATACACATTCTTGCAGTATTTCATGAGGCTACAGCGTATATGGAAGAAGTAAAGGACAAGTATAACAAACTTATCAACGCCTATGTACAAAGAGGTAATATACTAGAATTCCTACAACCCACAAAGTTGTTAGAAATTCTCGCTTCCGCTAAAGCCAACTTGCCAACGAACCTGCAAGTTCTTCACTACTTCGAGACACCAGTATATATGGATTTTTTTAAAGAAGAAATAAGTGTATATGCTTTCCTATCTATCACAGAATTCAGCAAATATAACCTTATTAAATGCATTGTGATCCCTTAAAAGCTCAAGGATAATCAATATACGGTATTAGACATACCTAATTCGATTTTAGCTATTAACTACAACACGCAACACTACTTCACCTTAAGAGAAGACGAATTGAAAGCTTTTCTTAAACTGGCAAAACACAATTTTCTTTGTATGCCAAGGTACCACAAGACTGCTATTCGCAGCCATCCGATGGCCATGGGACTATCCTGTGGTACAACAGCTATTTTACTAGGCATAATCTTCGCAGTACGGTATACGTGGGGAAAACTGAAGGTATTGAAATCAACAAATCAGGGATCCGAAGGAGGAACGTATACAGATAACACCTCCGCCTCCGACTTCAACTTGCACCCACCAGTCGCCCCGCAACAGAATGTTCAGAATTGAACATAAAATTCCAATCTTTTGTGTCAATTTCACAATATTACTCGCTAAGTAAAATTATATTCAGTTCACAGTCATTGATCCATAACTAAAATTGTAAATAAAGCACTTAATTTAGAGTACAATGTACGCGACAGTTGTTAAGCAATAAGGAGAAATATTGCAATCAATTACTAGCTTAATTTATATTTGTACTTAATCATCAAATTTAGGGTATAAAAATACGCAGTTGTAAGACAAAATGTAAATTCGATTAAAGTATTCATTCCAACCAGTTCTTTCCATTGAATACTTTTTGAGCCCCCACCAGCGGTAAGCTCAATTTCTTTAGAATTCAATCTACCTGACGTACACGGTGAATTAATCACCCAACCGCCTACCAACGTCAACACAGGGGGTTTTGGTTTATCGTCTACGAGCGGATTAGTATCTGGCGGGTTTTCTTTCGTATGCTCTTCTGGAATTATTTCGTTTTCGCGAGGCTTATGATCCCGTATTTCGGTGCTCTTGGACTCTATTTGAGCGTTTTTCGCTTGGGCCAGGTCATTTTAGGAGATTTTCGCAAATAGAGGTTGTTTCAACCTCCGATCCCGAATCCATTCTATAGTGGACTTGTGCTTTAACCATTACGTTTTGACCATTTGTGTCATCGCTGACTTCCCGTGGAATGCGGCTTAACGCGTCGGCATTCGTATTATACTTTCCGGGTTTGCATTCGATTTGATAATCGAATTTGGAAAGTTTATGGGGGAACCTCACCAGGCGGGTAGTGGGGTCTCCTTTGAGAGGCTTGTGGTCTGTGTAGACCTTGAATTTTCGGCCTTGCAAGTAACATCTGAAGTTACGCGTAGCCCAGACAATGGCGAGCAGCTCTTTTTTAATAGTCAAGTTAGTTTTTTAATAGTTAGAACGCAACTCCGTACGGCTGGCGTAGGCAATGGGCTGGTCGTGTCCTACTTCTTCTTGTAAAAGGATGTCCCCTAATGCCTCGCTGCTGGCGTCCGCGATTAGGTTGAACATCTAGAAGGTGTGAAGGGGAAATTAATGAGGTTTTGATTTTCTCGAACGCCTCCTGGCACTTCTCGGTCCATGTGAATTTGACATCCTTGCGGAGCAAATTCTTGATGGGACGCACAATCTTGTAGAAGTCAGGAATGAATTTTTGGTAATAATTGGCCAGTCCAATGAAGAATTGAACTTGTCGTGCCGTTTTGGGAACTGGGAAAGTTTGGACGCAAGCCGTTTTACTTTTCCGGCTGCAGTTTGACGTTGTTCTCTCTTTGTGGAGCTTGTTATTGTGGTCCGCAAGGTTTTTACCGTAGACGACTATGTAATCCAGGTAGACAAAGCATTCCAAGCCTTGTAATCCTGTTAGGACGAAATTCATTAAGCCTTTGAGCCGAAATAGGATAGGCTTAAACTCATAGTGGCCGAAATTTATGCCAAACGCCGTTTTTGGACGATCTTGAGAATCAACAAGCACCTGGTGATAGCCGTTGGCGAGGCTGAGGGTGGTAAAATATAGCAAATGACCCAATTGGTCAAGAATATCCTCGATCCGGGGTAGCGGAACGGCGTATCCTGTCGTCTTTTGCGAAAGTCGACGACGACGCGCCACCTGTTTTCACCGTATGGTTTCAACTTCTTGGGGACGACTACGAGAGGTGAATTCCAAGGGCTTTTACTTGGCTGCATTATGTCGTTATCTAGCATTTCGCGAAGCTGTTTGTTTATTACATTTCATCTCACGAGCATACCGTTAAGCCAAAAAATATTGCGAATGAAAAGAAACGTAACGAACTAATCAAAACCCAACCACAAGAGCAATGGACGTAAAAAATTTTCCCAAATCCAATCCCCTCTGAACTTGTACTTGTTGCGTCTCTGGCAAACGATACATTTTCTATTTGTTTGGTGCTTGGTCCTGCACCATCATTTGTGATGGCGTTTGTGAAAGTGAGCCGATCACCTTTGAGGAAAAAAATATCATTATACTCGTAACAGAGCTATGATATCGCTTGTTTTTGCTCTGCGCTCAGATTTTCGTCCTGGCTGAGCTTTTCGTCTAACCTAGCGAGACGCGGGTTATTGTTTGGGTCTTTCGGGTCTTTATAGTCCGGGAATAAACATACGCCGTAAAGTGGCAATTTTTCGGAGTTAGAAATATTTTTATCTTTATATTCATTTTTTCCCTTATTTATTTTATTTAAATCACTCTTAATTTTAAATAACGATGGAGTTGTAGTTTTTAAACCAACGTACGTTGCCTTATTTCAGGCGAACTCGCTACCGTCTTCTAATGGGCTCCTTCGCCGTGGTTTATTTACTGAGATAGTTGAGTTTACAGCTTTCGAAGATACCGTCCCTGTGATAAGCTCGCTTCCATTGTCGACGTGTTTCGAAGTTTTATACTCAGAGGGCGTGAGAGCTGATGGGCTTTTATCATCGTAATCTCTTCTGTTAAGGTGGGCTTCGTTGACTTCTGTTTCAAAGTTTTTTCCTTTTCCTTGTTTCCTTTTATTTTCTTTGTGCGAGTGAGCTGGTGGTGTGGTTGTTCCACCGTAATTCCTGTTTTTCAGGTGAGCGTCCTCTGCGCTTCCTCCATTTTTTGGGGTTTCCACATTGTTTATTTACTCATGATCCTTAGTTGGACGACGGTGTAGTTGTGGACAGCGACCAGATGCAGACTAATGGTAGTGGTACTTGTGAACTGTGTGTGTTGAGAACTCCCACATACACTGCTTTTAAACCAGCGGGGAGTAGGCCATTCGCTAGGAAACCTCCTTGACGTATTTCTCTAGATAGACAGAGCAACTGCAAAGGAATTCCGACTATGAACTGTGACCTAGCAGGTATGCCATACAGGTTCTTTAACTGTATTTGTTGTTGTCTCGTCTCGCAGGTAAAATCATTCTCAGTCGGATTGTCCATCTTGCATCCCGGTATTCGGCGGTCATTGTTTTCCTCTTGAGAAACTTCTGAAATACCACAGATAGTCAAATCTGCCTGTCTTGGCTCTGCGCTATCTATCAAGCTGATATCCAACGGAAGGGTAACTGCAAGAATACAGGGTTCGGGTGGATTAGGTGACCCTTTATTAAAATTTCGATTTATTAGTGTCGATCCGGGTTCTATTCTTTCGACTGATCGTTTTTTCTCTGGCTCTTAGCGTCCCATTTCTGTTTATGGCGGCATTCCTCTATGGAATGGCCGCGACGGTTGCACAATTTAGACATGAGTTTTATATTCCAAGCTCTAGGAACAGCGGAAGGTTGCTGTTCCTTAATCCTTCGTTCGGGGAGCCTTGTCTGGTTACTCGAGCCCGGAACCTGGCGATTGTTCCTACAATCGTGAACATAATGTCCATATATTCTGCAACTAGAGCAGAAGGGTGTGTTTTTACGCTTCATACAATCGGTGTAAGTGTGATCTCTTTGCTGGAAGTCAATTCGTGGGGGATACGAACGTTTAGGAGGAGTCGTATATGACGGAGTCTATCGGAGGAAATTTAGTGCTGGCGGTGGCCTGTAAAACGTTTGCGATGGAAAGCTTCGAGCAGGCGTATATAAGGTTCTATGGAATGCACGTATCCTGGCATTTGGGTCCATAGCGACCGGGGAAGGTTTGCCTTGTTCTACAACAACCGGGGAAGGTAAGTCTGGGGTTGTTGTATTTTGCTTGAACTGAGCGCCCTGCTGCCGTTTCTCCATTTCGAGGGCCTTGTGAGACAGCTCCACGAGCGTGCTGTCGGTAACGGTGAGGAGATATTGGCAGAGGTGCGGATTTATAACACCGCTGTGGATTGCGTTCTTAGCAAAGTCCTCCATCTGCGTTGTAACAGCTGGGGTGGTCGCAGCTCTGTATTTCGTTTGTGCGGCCCCTTAACAGAGAGCTAGCAACTGTTTCACTCTAGCCATGAAGGCGGTGAACGTTTCGCAGTGGTTTTGGTGAGCCTATTTACCAGTTCCTAGTAAGTTTCTCGGGGAAGGTAGGCCGCGTTTAGCCTGGCTTCGACTTCTTGAAATGTTGTCGGTACATCTGAGGCCAACAGTTGGTAGGCTCCTCCACGGAGTTGTGTGGGGAGAATCTTGAGGAAAGCGTCTTACTCCTCGTCGAAAAGACAGTTTGGCCTGGCGGCAACAATCCACGAATGTTTGCAACTCCGAACCGAGATGCGGACCTGGCTCACATGAAAAAACGGGCACCATTTGCGCAGTTAGTTTAACCACTTTTGTATAGTCTGCCATTGTTCGTGGCGTAGTTACTTGTTTGTCTACAAGTGGACTAGTAAAATTTTCTTGCGAGCTGACCTCCGTAAGGGAATTTTCCACCCAATCGAGCAATAAATTTTCCGCTGAGGTCTGATCGTCATTGGGTTGGTCGGTTTGGTCGGCGTTGGAGTCTGTACTTACATTTAAGGCTCTTACTCTAACATTGGCCTTGTCACTATATCGATTGGTATCTTCAACAACTCTGTCGATAGAGTGCGAGAATTCTGTAAACTGGACAATCTTCTCATTAAAACGGTTAGTGTACTCTTGAAATTTTTTAATTTGTGCGAGTCTTTCCTGCCGCTGTTTAGTTATCCACTGGTTGAGGGCGTCGCAGTGAGGCACGGGGAGTGTGTCCGATTCTCGCGCTTTCTCTAAAATTTTATTCAGAAAACTATTAAGGCTTATTTGATCATTTAGCCGTGGGAGAACCGTACCACTTCTCAGACGAGTTACTCGACGTTAGGGGCCAGGTTAGAGACCGGCGACTGTTGCAGTTGTTTGGTTTCCTGTGTTTCCGCAGATGGATTCTGCGGATGACCCCGCTGTTGGAACTGGAACTGTTGATTGTTGAGACGGTTTAGGTGAAGCCGGCACGGACGCGTTGACTTTTGATACGTCCGGCGATGTTGTTGAGACAGCTCCTGGTGGTTTGTAGTTGGTAGACGGTGGTGGCGTTGACTTTTCTCTTGAGGGCATGTACGTTACAAAAATTTTGGGCTGGGATGAAGCCCGCTAAATTTCAGCGGTGGCACTTGGGTGGGTGAAGTGGAGTTAGCTGCATGCTCACCTGGAGCAGAGGCAGTTAAGTTGACTTACTCCGAATGTTGGGACTGCCTTGTTGAGCAATTGACGACTCAACAGTGGTCAGAGGTTCCCCTTTGTAGATTCGTAAAGGATCAGGGCTTTTAAAGCACTTATGGTTGTTTTTGCGTCAACCAGGCTTCTCCAATCCTACCGGCTGCGCCAATTTTTTGTTAAATATTTTTACTCACGCTGAAGTACACACTACCTCTTAGTTGGGGCTGTTCCTACTGAACCACTCCTATACCGAACTAACACTCAGCATTGATTTCTTCTTTAATAGTTCCAACATAATACTTTTACACTATTTTAATTAATCTTTGTCAAAACAGGTCTTAACACATAGTTGCACCTTAACTTAATCAGCACTTAACATAGATAAAGTTCTACTCTAACACTTAATTCTTTTTTACTTCGAACGACACCAACCACTTTTTTATCGCGATTTTTAAGATAGACTCGCCCAATTACGTACGGTGTTTTTTTACAGGCTCCTCGATTCTATGTACATAGAACCGTAGGCAATCGATCTACGAATTGAGAGCTTTTCTCTTTTTCTTTGTTTTTCTCCTTTGTCCTCCGTTCTTTTGTAAGAGTCGATATAGATCGTTTTGTTCCTGCTGATACAGTGCCACGGGTCTCCCTCCATTCCCTCCATATACAATAGAGCAGTGTTAAAACTTTAGAAGTCTATGATTACTGTAACTCAAAAACTACTCATCCGATCCTTCTCAAATTTTACACACTTCTTTTATAAATAAAGTATGAGGTAACAACGTCAAGATTTTGTATTTTTTATTATAATAATTACTTTTACAACAACAAATTCGCCGATTTTTATCAATAAATTTTCATAAATTCAAAAAAATCGTAATTTTTTACTTCTTAAAATTAAAAAATCAATAAAATAAACAAAATCTCGACATTGTTACCTCGATAAACTCATAAACTAACGAAAACTTTTTTGGTTTTTTGTCAACATATGATCCAGTAATGAATTATGATGATCACCGCAAAGTATCTTTTTTTTTGTGTATACGAAGATTTCCTGTCAGTCGCTCATTTCACACTATTTTACCCAAAATAAAATGTTGTACTATTATGTTCTTAACTTAAAAATAAATTTATATTTACCATATCTCTTGTTTGTTTATTTAAAAAAAAATTTTAAATATTGAAAATCAGTCATTTTATTGGACATCTACTTCTTTGCAGCATCATTCAAATATTTTACTATGATTAGGTGGACAAAACAACACGACTAAGTTCCTTTATATTTTGAATTTACTTTAATTTATTTTCTTTTAAATAGCATCCCTGACTTTGGACGTAACAGGTTTTGAGTCAACAAAGTTATAAAAGTAGTTTTGTTTATTTCGGCATAAACAAGAGTCGAAGTATAAAAGTTGGAAATAAAAATTGTTGAAATTAAGTAGTAGAAATAAAGGGTGAGTTACGCGTTATTAACGCTATTAAATTAAAGTGGAAAAAATAAATAATTTGAATACCAAATACATTTGTATAATAGATATAATGCGATTTGTATAATAGGAGCATGCGAGTATCTTACAACAGGGAAGCACGCTGGTTAAAGGAAAGAGTTAAATAGCCATAGAAGCACGCTGGTAATGTGAGCTTCTTGTGCTTGGGAAGAACGCTAGTACAAGTGACCACCATCAGTGAAGCACGCTGATGAAGGAAAAACGCTGGTGAAGGAAGCATGCTGGTTAGACGAGTGTTTTACACCAGGTGAGCATGCTAGTGTAAGAAATAAATAGTTAAAAGGCTAAGGAGAAGATCCTTAACTTACCCATCACCAATAGATCCGATCTGATCCCAGTCACTTGTGGTTACCTGGACTACGCTTATCACTTGGAGCACTCCCGTGCCGGTCGGCTCACTTATGTAGCCTGTAGCTCTTATTTACCTAGAACGAAATTAACTTTTCGACTGTGTTGGTTCGTATCGTCAAAAAAAATTATATTATTATTACTTATAGAAAAATGTGACGTTTATGATATAAAATAATCCTTACGTTCAATTAATTATATGCTATCACCTTTTAGCACACAATATCAAGTATACGAACTGTGGTAAATAACATGTTTCTTTCTTTAGCACAATGTTTTTGCAGCCGACTTAGTTATATACGCTGATAAATGAAATGCTATGATACATCATACACTACTATATATGTACTTTTTGCTATCATAAAAATATTCCGTCATGGAGGTGCTTTTACTTACTCGTATTTATACTTTAGTTCAGGTTTTCATTCCATCAAACGAGAAAAATTCAATTATACTCACCTAAAACCTGGGACTACGACAGGTGTCCATATAAAATAAACTCTCTGAAATGAAAAAAAAAATAGTTAAGTTAAGCAAATGAATTAGGAATAAAATAATAATCACATAAAACACAAGTTATTTCCATGAATTTACATCGAAATTCGCCAAGGAACAAATTTCTTGCCGCTACAACAACAACAACAGTCAAAAGTAAACAACACTTAAATCGTTCCAAATTTCATAAAATTTGGATAATGAACTCTTGTAAACATTAAAACAAGGTTCATGCTATGCAGGTTATATGAAATTGGACAATTATAGCACATAATTTAGCAAAAATTGTGCAAATTCATGCAAACTTGACAGGTATGCACAATTTTTGCCCAGATTTTGAAAAAATCGGTACGTAATACATACGGTACCTCAAAAGAACACAAACCCTATCTTCGCTTATAATGTTTGTGCAATAATACATAAACAAAATTCCGTACGTTATATTTTGAACGCAGAGAGCATAAACACTAAGTTAGTGTTCTGCACTATACACAAACATTATTCTCTCTTTCAGAGTTTTTGTACGCGAACAGATTCCTTATAAAATACAAAATTCACTAAACGTACGGTATGTTTAGTGTACTATTAGCTTTTGATTTACTTAGACTTGTGTGATTTTATTTTTGCGTTGTTTCGTGAGTTCTAAAATAATTAAAAAAGTGAAAGTGAAAGTAAGTTAGTCAAAATTGAAAATGCCGCGACCAAAAAACTGTATTTTACATAATTTGTTCGAAGAAAATGATATGAATCAAATAGTGTGTATTAACGGAAATTGCTGTGGTAAAATTTTAAATAAACACACTGGAAATTTGGAAAGACACTTAAAATTTTCTCATTCAGTTTTATATTCCAATTATATAAAGCAAAAATGTGGTTTAAAATCTAAAAACAATGAAATGAAAACTAAGTTATCTAAAGAAGTGAACAGACGAAATATTGAATTGGCTATTGTGGAGTTATTTACAAAAAATGGGCGGCCATTACGCATGATTGAAGATCGAGCATTTAAGATCCTAGTACAGCCAGTCTTTGATGCGTTGAATACAAGTGTAAACTCACACACTATTAATGACAGGATTATTGCTTTTTCGCAAAAAATTAAGAGTGAAATAATTGAAGATCGAAAAGGAAAACTGTTATCTCTGAAAATTGATGCCGCGACAAGACAGGATTTAAGTGTACTAGGAATAAATGTGCAGTACATTAAAAATAAAACAGTAGTGGTTAAAACATTGGCAATTCGAGAACTAAAATCATCTCATACAGGTGAATATTTAAAATCAGTCATATTAGAAGTTCTTAAAGAATATTCAATAGACATCAATCAAATTTTGACAATTACCACAGACAATGGAGCAGATATGTTAAAAGCAGTGAGTGATTTAAATGCTGATTTGAAAAGTTCATTAGAGGAAGAATATTTTAGTGACGACATAGAATACCAAGACACTATAGACTTTAAATCAATAAGATCAAAATTTCAATTTTATAGTATAACTAATGTACGATGTGGTGCACATACGTTGCAACTTTGTGTGCAGGATGTCTTGAAAATTCCACAAATAAAAGATAAAATTGAGAAGTGTAGATTTGTAACAAAAAAGCTCAGAACTCAAACATACCTCAACATCTTAAAAAATGGCCGTTATAAGAAACCAATAATAGACTGTTTCACAAGGTGGAATTCCACATTTAATATGCTAGAAAGATTAATAGAATTAAAAGAAATAATAAACTCATTAAGTTCAGAAAATTCAGAACTTTTAATTGATACCGACATCAAACTACATCAAACTACAATCTGAACAGTTATGCTTCAGCGAATTATATATTTTGATCATGGATATTTTAATTCAAATAGGAAACATGCCTTCTACCAAAATGACAGAACTGCTAACAGATTCATTAAATAAAAGAAATGGAAAATTATTCGACACTGAGTTATTTAATGCGGCAGTATTTTTGGATCCAAGAACCAAAATTTGTTTAAACTCAGATCAAACATCAAGAGCAAAGAAATATATAAGTTCTCTATACAAACGAATTATTTCTTTTAATGGTAAATTCTTTTATAAATAAATAAAAAATTGTACAAAATTGGTCGTGAAAGTCAGGGTATTGAATTTGAAACCCAAATTTCTCACGCCAATTATAAAGACACTTTATACTGTTTATTTCTTTTATCATTAAATTTTGTTTAATTTAACCTACGTATTTCTTAACAGAAACTAATTCCACCATGATGGAGAATACATCTCAACAGACAGTAAAAAGTATAGATGAACCACCAACAAGCAACAATCTACAACCTCCAAGAACGTTTTCAGAATTTTTGCAAAACTTGGATCCTGCTCCTACAGATGAAGAGCCGAATTCATTGTTGTCAAATTTAGAAACTGACTTCCTAATGTATCATCGTCAACAAAGATTACCTCTAAATGCCAACATATTAGAATTTTGGAGTAATCAAAATAATACTTTGTCAGTAATAGCTGACATCGTGTTGGCAATACCATTAACCCAAGTTAGTGTGGAGCGATTATTTTCAGCTTTAAAGTATATATTGTCCGACCAGCGGAATAGGTTAACATCTTTTAACTTGGAGCAAATATATATAGTACAGTACCCTAACTTAGTGCTAGAGATCTTTGCGTTCAACGGATAACGTACGGAATTTTGTTTGTGTATTAATACACAAACAGTCTAAGCAAAGGTAGAGTTTGTGTTTCACAGGTTATGTACTAGTTTGTGTACGGTTTTACTGAACATACAGTACAGAGCACTAACGTACTGTATGGTAAAGTTTTTTTTTTCTATCTCTGTTTTGCCACACGTAAAATTTACACAATTACAACTTTTTCATGCCTTGTACATACATAATACTTATCACAAATCACTGAACATAGTAAAAAACACCACTTACCTGTTAAAACTTGTGTAATATCGCGAAGAAACACTGAAAACCGCGGCACTTATAACGAAGTATATCGCGACTTCTCACTGTCAAATTGACACGACAAAACGTCAATTTAATTAATTCGCGAATGGAGAACACGACGGAATTGCCAGAAAGGTAATTATTATTACCTGAAGCGAATTATTTAATTAAATAAAATTGACAATTAAGCTCCATTGGTGCGAAAGAGAAAAAACGAGTGCGAGAAAATAATCAATTTAAGTTCCACAAATCTGATTCTCAGATATGGCAAGGGAAGCCATAATGAGTCAAATGTAGAATTTTTGAAATTCAAATGGCAATTAATAAATTTCCGCCATTTAAAAAATTCATGCAAAGGAAAAATTAAACTGCTAATGAACTTTAGCGTTTGTGAAAATAATTAAGGGAATGAATCAAACGCAAATTTTTTCATAATTAATTAAAATTCATTGTGGATCGTATAAAAAATGGCGGCCAAAAGGGTATAAAAGGACGAGTCCTCCACTGAAGATCTCTCAATCTTTGGAACGAGTTCATATGTTTAACACGAGCATCAACTCAACCAACAAGTGAAATTTAAAGGTGCATTGATTTATATGCCAACAAGGTAACAAATCCATATGCACAAGTGTAAGTGTTTATAGGTGGAGATAGTGAAAAAACAAAAAGGGAAAAACCGGCAAAGGATAAGTATTTATTGTACTAACATTTTGATTAGTTTTAGGTCGCAATTGTAATCAATTTCAGTACATGTGTCGCGATTTCACATCTGAAAATTTATGCAATTCGACAACGTAGTTAAGATATTAAGTGTCAATACAGTGAACTAAATTTGATTATTGAGTGATAAAGAAATTCCGTACAATTTTTATTTAATAAGTTGTATAGTAAATATATGCATAGTTACTGCATCTTGCAATATACAACAATCGACGATTATATAAGTAATTAATTAAAGAACCATAAGGGACTTGTAACTGTTCTCATAGCTTAACCGTAATAAAGCGTGAATACAAGCCCACATATATTTTTCATTTATACCGCTACATTTCTTCTATACCAAATTGGTAGCCGTTATATTTTTCAATAAAAATATAGCGAAGTCTAGCTACACCATCTTAGGTTTAAAATTTCAAAATTTTGCCCGCGGTAAAATCGAGAAATTTTTTAAGAGACACTGAACAGGAAATATTAGTAATTTTCTTCATTTCACGCAAGCATTTCTTTGAGTAATTTTATTATAACTTGGTAAAGTGTCGTCATTTCTAAGATAATGCTTCCTCTGAAGTTATACAAAGACAGACATTTTATATACCGTAATTATTTGTTTATGTAGCAACTGTCCTGTTAATTATATCATTTATCTGAACTGATAAATAAAAACTCTCTAACTAACATGGTTTTTACTCACATACTACAACCACAAGATCTATCGAAATATATTTCGTAGCTAAAAGATTCCTGCTTTAAATTTTAAATAATAAATAATTTTAGTGTAAATCGTACCATACTAATATGTTAGGCTGTATTTAAATTTAACATTGCACCTAATTCTTCTTATAAAAGAGGACGATTTCTATTCTATTCTATTATACCTATTACACGCCACATAAGTGATAACCATTTTTTTTTTAAATTTTCAAGAATTCGAAATCTTTATTAAAAATTGCTCTTGTTAACTTAAATACTAATATTAGAAAACTTGTTTAATTCTTACGCTAACACATAAACTTAATGAATACTTAATAAATATTGAAAGCGATCTCAGTGGTAAAAATTCGGAATATAGCTGGACAAAATTAATAATTTCGTAACGTGTGGAAAGATTTTAATGATTATTTTTTTGTTAGATAGTGTATGTTCCCTGATTACAATATCAAAAATTTTTTGGTAGAGTGGGGATGGAACCTTACTTCGTAATTCGTGTAGCTATTCTGACGATTCTTTTCCTGATGTATAGAATATGTTCCCTAATTGGTACAGCGACAAAAATTTAAAGGTTGTGGTGCGATTGGAGAGGAGGCGTGTATCAATTTCTTAACCCATACACCGGAACATCTATCAACGAATTGCAAACTTAACCATCAAACTGAGTGTTGGTGTTATTATGATTTTGGGAGTTAACATCTTTATTTCATCTTCTATTTTCCATGTATCTACTTTTATCAATTCAGCATTCTAGGACTGTTATAAAAATTTGATTGGCCTACACAATCTAGTGCCCGATGATGTTTTGTGTTGCCATAACATAAGTTTTTACAGCCTTCTTCTATGCAAAACGTCTGTAACGGCACTTATGAAATCACAAAAATTGAGGTGTCTTCTTGTTTCTTGCTGGCACTGGATTCATCACTGAAGCGTTGCTTGTAGTTACTCATACCAGAGGTCCCATCACATCCCCATTTGAAAATAATTGTAACGTCATTAAGTTTGCCTTTTGATTGTGACAACACCTCTTCCTGTCGTTCCTCTAAGTCGTTTAACAGTATTGTCGACTGTTTGTAAGGGAACCTCGGCAGAAATTTCCCTAATTTCAACAACGATACTGAGAACTGTCTTTATCAGACATTGCATTTTTGATGCACTTTGATGAATCATTGCCAAGAAACAAAGAGAGAAAAGCAGGTATATTTCTTGGAATATTTTATATGGGCATGTTTACTAACAACCAATTTCAAATTAATAAGGATTAGGATAACTAAGAAACTTTATTTTTGTCCAGCTGGATTACCGATTATTACCACCGTGCCACGTTAAGAACTTAAATGGCATATATTCAAAACAAATTTGAGCTTTGAAGTCGGAAAAGTGGAAAATTTTCCGAAAGAAATGATCTTTGAAACATAACAAATTTTAGTCATGGAATATACAAACAGGAAAGTAAATATAAAAAAAGCCATATTGTAAAATATTATGTTTACTGTGAGCTTTTTAACAGTACCTCACGTCTCGATCCGGTGGCAAATGTGGCAGGTATGAACGTTAAAACTTAAAA
The DNA here is from genome assembly GCA_964036015.1 of Leptarthrus brevirostris. Taxonomy (NCBI): domain Eukaryota; kingdom Metazoa; phylum Arthropoda; class Insecta; order Diptera; family Asilidae; genus Leptarthrus; species Leptarthrus brevirostris. The sequence goes on along the minus strand of OZ038372.1, from coordinate 100,895,043 downwards.
TTTTTAAACATTTTGGTTAGAAATGTCCTTTGAAAAATTTCCCTAATAAGGAAAGAAATGCACCCTTCAGATATTTTTCAAACAACAAAAGAACCATGTCAATATCTTGAGTCCATCAAAAGTTATTAAACACATTTGGAGTGAATTTTTTTTCCAACTAAGTATTCTAATGACTCCACAAAAATTTTAATAACTTTAGATTTACTAAACATATTGACATGGTTCTGTTTTATTTCAAAAAGATGTTATTGGTGCATTTTTTTGTAAAACCATATCTTTATTAAGGAAATAGGATAAAAAGGAAAAATTTTAACCAAAATTTTTAAAAATTTTAACTATATACCTGCCACATTTGCCAACGGATCGAGAAATGTTCGGTACTGTTAAAAAGCTCATAATGCATACATTTTATCAAAACCTTACCTGTCATCCTTCTGTGTTTCCAACAGAAGTTATTGGGGTTTATATGAGCTCACCTTCTTGTACACGCTGGAGATGTCCTCCCGTTAAAAAAGGGGGAAATAGGGATTTTTCGAAAAACTTGCTCATCGTGAACGCTGATCACAGCACGTAAGGAATCAATTGGCAAATGTTGGAACACTTCTTTACGAAGCACCCAGAATTGCTTCAATTTATTATTTGACGAAATACAGTATACAGTATTTTGTCCTACTTTGAATACCAGTTGATAGAATTGGGCGTGCCAGTAGTAGTATATAATTTCGAAGTTTTTCCAACAGGAAAGTAGAGCATGGTATCCATTTACCATTGTTATAATTGCTCCTGATATGCTGAGGCAAGCAGAACATCAAATTTTGATAAACTTTTTATGGTTGAACGGGTTTTCTAGAGCGTCAGTCCACAAAACCTCGTATAAGCCCAATTTCGTATAGATCTGGCGAACTCCCAGCACTGTGTCAATCTAGTGGCAAACGCTGTGATCGGGAGTGTGAGATTTCAGAGCGTTGTATATTGCTTTAGTCTTAAAATTGTTGAAATCTCATTAAATTTCGAGGAATATCCCTAAAGTAAATTGTTTGTTTCTGAGTGATTTCTCAATTGTACCTCGTGTAGTGCAGTTTCGGCCGACTTGCGGTAACATATGCGTGCTGTATATTATTTAACCCTATGAACGCCCACAAAATTATACATCCAGAAGTCTTTCAACTGATTTAAAAAGAAATGATGAAAGACTAATTGGTCTGAAATCTCGAGTAGTAGTACGTCCGCTTTTATTTGTCTTGGAGACAATGATCCCATTGACCTGTCTGCAAGCATAAGAGTCAGAGGAGTGTATTCCAAGTATCACCATGAGCCAAATGATAATGGAACACCGAGCTTTCTGAATCGTGATTTGTAAAATTATATCTACTTTTGGTTACTCCTGAGATTTAAAGAAGATGATGGATTCGCTTAAGCCTCAATTAGTTTTTTCTGAACTTTTCTGTTGTACTAGAGCTCAGGGTCAACAAACTTTACACAGACAGTATCGCCATCTTGACACTAAAAAGTCGCCAAAATCGCCAATCTATTACTTTTTATAGCCAATAAGTATGGCCAAAATGACAAAGTAGAAATCAGGATGGCGGTGATCCAGCGCACAACCAGCGCCAACTAGACGCCGAAAGGAAAGTTGTTGCAGCTCTTCGAACTGACAAGTGACAGATAACAATTACTTTCTGTCACGTAGTAGTCTCAACGAAATACAGGTTTTATTTGATGGATACTCTTTCAATTTCAGATATTTCAGAATATGGGAAAATCGACTTCCTAATTTCCTAATTTATTTTGGCTGTTTGTTCGGCATGGCGTCACCAATTTACCAAAAGTCACCAGAAATCATCGTCGGGCGCTGGTGGAGGTTAAAAATCAGCAACTTTTACACGTGTAGAAAATAATTTTCTATCACTTCTAGTGTCACCTGAAGCTGCGGCAACTTTTACTCATATTAGCTAAATTTTTCAGACAATTCTGCTAAATTGATTTATGCTACATTTGTAAAACTTTAGAAATTATTTTTTACGTATTTTTGTTTGAGGTAGAATATTTGAATAATTTTTTAAAGGTAAATAATCTGTCAATTTTTCTTTTAAGAAAAATCGCTCTAAAAATGCCCAAAATCGATGAAATCGCCAAAAAAATAATCATCGCAATTTTCATTTTTGTTGTCGCCAGGATTGATGAAAAAACGCAAATTTGGCGAAAAATCGATACATCTGGCGACCCTGCTAGAGCTTGACTAATTTTGATATGTGTCTGTACTCAACACGAGAAAGTATTGGACTGGAATATTCTGATGTCTTATAGTGTAATATAATGAAAATCACAACATCCTACAAGTTGGAAAACCTATTCAAACTTGTTATTTTCACTTTAATAAATAATTATTATTTGTTTATTTTTTCACAATATGTCATAAGTATTAAATATAAATTTAGATCATTTCGTCGAATTTTCATCCAAAACTTACTAACCATACTCAATACCCGAGATTATCACTAACCTCAAATTACGCTATCCTACATTAACAATTCTTTATCACCATAAAAAGAGTCAACCAAAACTAATTTCTTATCGCCAGCACGAGTTCAAATCAGGGTAGGATCAGAATCCTCATTAGCACATTTTTTGATCTTTTGGCCTACATAAATTTAATAGGCTGTACAAGATGATATTAGGGATAATATGAGGGTAATACTACTTCTTATCACTAACAATTTACGCTAGTACGAACTGAACCAAGAAATTCAACGCGTATCACCAAATTTAACGCAAAATGACGCAAGTCATATTTTTGTTTATTTTTCCCCTATCAGACACAATTTTCATAAAACATTTCGTAGAAAACCGACTGCTACTAGAGCTTCTTAATATAAGCATTTCCAAATAGTCTCTAAATTATACGCCTTCCGTCGAACTGTATTATTCTATTCCAGAATTCTTTATCTTTGTCTAGATGATCTTTAGCAAAATGTATTTCCTTTTCTCTGTTGATTGCACTAACCCATGGTTATTTTGTCTGACTAATTCATGATGTCAGGCTTTTCTTAACGTATTCCGCATAGTTTCTGGACACAAAGCTTTTCTATGTTTTTGGGATATTTGGGATTTCTCAAAGTATATATTTTATCCTGTTTTTTAATCAAATTAATAAAACTAAACTTTGTTAATGAATTCACACTTTTTATTGTTTTGCGCTACATTAAGCAACAGGCAACTTTTAACTTCTTAAATGCCCCGATAATAATATAATTATTAATAATTATTAGTGTGGGTTAGATTTAAAATAGTTAAGAAGAAATTAATTTAACAACTGTATAAAATATTAAATAATACTTAAACCGAAAATTATATAAACATTGACTTTGGTCTTGTAGCGACTCCTATTCCCTGAACTATCCAAAAGAATGATCACTTTGATAACTCACAAATTTATTTCACAAATAATTTTAGCTATAAGCTCTTTTAAGGGGTTATATACACTCAGGAGGCCCAAAAAAAATCGATTTTTCAAGAATATTTCTTAAGAAGACCTTTTAATTTATTACAGTAAAAATTTGTACACCTATGATGGCAACTTTTAACGGTATTTTAACATTTTTTATTTGTAAAAATAATTATTTTGAAAGCTGCTATAGCTGATCTCCGGGAGCACCTATAAAACAGGGCGTCTTGCGTTGAGCACGATGTCTGGGGACTGGATCACCAAAAATGAAAAAACCAAAAATATTTTGTTAATATAATATATTATCTTGTAATTGAATGAAGGAATAAGCAAAATATTAATTTTTGACAAAATGGTGGCTTCTAAAAAAAAATAGACTTTTGACCAACAATTAGTCCTTAAATTGTTTATAAAATGTAAAATATTTATCGGCGAGATAAAACCTTCGATTAATTAGTGAAAAATATACATAAAAAGATTGTGTTAAAATTTGAGACTGATCGGTTCAGCCATTTTCGAGAAGTCTCTGGCTTTAAAAACACAGTTTTGAGAAAAGTGCGTTTAAAGTTTCAGAAGTAATTTACATACATATAAGAATTTTACATATATAAATGTGCGTGTAACTTCGAGAATATTCGCCGGATTGACTTAAATATATACACCCTGTGCAACAAAAAAAGCCGCACGTTTAAAGTTAAATAACAAAAATTTATTATGTAATTTTTCTGTATTTTACATTATTCACATATAACCCAATTAAAAATTATGTTTTATGCAATATGCTTCACTTTGTTCAAGTTTTTAATGCAATGTTATTTCATAAAAAATTAAAAATATAGTAAGCCAACAATATCTCTTTATTTTTATTAAACTTAAAAATGTATTTTCAAAACTTAAAAGTTTTAAAATTGCAATTAGTACTTTGTAGTACCGCCCTTTGCCTTAATAACGTCTCGAACCCTATGTATGTATGCAACTGTGCACAGTGAATATTCGTAGCAGAAGAGTGCTGTTGCACATTAACAACCGTTAAAAGCAATTTGGACACCTTGGAGACTATTTAGTACGAATTGAGCCGGGAAAATATGAAAAAGAAAACCACGTGCGGCTCTTTTTGTTGCACGGGGTGTATATATGTAGTTTGTACTTAAATATATGTACGTTACGAAAAAAAAATTTAAAAAAATCGATTTTTTGAAAATTCTAAGTGTGTATAACCCCTTAACAAGTACTTACACTATGATTTCGCACATCTGTTTAAGTCGATCTACTGCACTCAAGGCCTCTTGCAAATAATGGGATGCTGTGATGCTGGTCAGTGGCGTCGACGTCACAGGTAATTCTTATTTTAAGTATATTTTCAAATTGTTTGAGCTTTTACTTGTAGATAGTGAGTTCATCTAAATATTGATAAGGTAAGTAATTGATATTTCCATAGGTATTAAATTAATTCCCATTGTTTAGATATTCAAGATATAATCTTGAACAGGTGTTGAACATTAGGTTCAGGTTATAATTATTGTCCTTACTATTAATAAACCTTGTGAATGTCTCTCTCTAGTTCCCGAACCCCTTGTGGAGCATAAAGCGGGCGCATAAGCTCACCCGATTTCAGTCAACGATTATAAGATAACCTACAACTTAAAGTGGATTCCGAACCACAGACATTTACTCTGCAACCCCTATAGCCTTTTTATCGTAATCTGTTGTCAGCAGAAAACAAACATGGCTGACCGTCAGCGGATTTCGAACCTGGGGCCTCCGGATTGGTACGTTGACACGTTATCACTTACTCCGCCGACGATTTGTATACGTCTACCGTTCGCTTAATCCAACAACTAGATCATACACCAGGGTTTCTCGAAATGTCCATGGAAGCTTTTCGGGTTCAATGATAGACCGAGTTTTCGTTTCCTATTACAAATTTGGAATTTCTATTTTATCTTTGCGTGACTTCCTTCAATGAGTGACGAGCTGAGATGTATTTAATACTGCTGTTATCTATTGGAACGCCCGATATCCTGCGTATTGTAATGCTTTTTTGACATCACCAAAAAGGGAAGGATTCTTAAGGGCATTAAAATACTATCATATAGCAAGATTTATTTGAGTTTTCACCATTTGATTTTCTGTTTGATCGGGAGTAGCACTATTTATTTTGTTTTGGGGAGGAAGACTAAAATTCTAGAAGTGCTTTCCTTTACCAGAGAAGAGATCACTAGCCCTAACTTGACAATAACTTTAATTTAAAATACTTATTCGTATATTCACACTTGATTGTTTATTTTTTACAGTTGGTTTTTATTAATATTAAAATATTACTTAGTTTTCCGTTAAATGAAACTAAATAACCGATTGTACTAACTTTGGAACTTCATGTTTTACAGTTTTTCTGAATTAGCTTAGAGGCCTTACCTCTGGTGGAGAAACTTTTAAGTTTTTTTCAGAGCACAATCGCTAAATTTTACTGTCAAGAATAATACTGCGAATCTTACTAAATCTTCGCCTGCAATCAGGTCTACTTTTATTTGGTTTTACCTCCATCAATATATTAAACAAATGGGTTAGTTTTTGGGTCAACCAATCGGAATTTGTAAGGTTCCGAACAATATTTTACTTAGCGAACCTATCGTAATAGAAGCGTGTAGCTTCTGGTTGCAGCAGTAAAGAATTTTGCTGAAGAATTCCGAGGATTAAGTGTAGTTCGTGTGTAATGTTATCATATAGCTTTAACGTATTATGGTATGTTTCAATTCATTCACAAAGATAATCGAATTGTCTAGTACAATTATTTAATTCTTCCAGTTCAAAATTATATGTATCTACAGTGTGTATCATAAATAAGTTTCCACTCAAATTTTTTGGATGCGACCACAATTTTCTCAAAAATGCCCGATTAACTGTTCTGTTTGGTTAAGTATTTGCATTGTTAAGACATGCATGGACATGTCACACTGAAAATTAATGAAAATGCTCTGGAGTTTGCAATGTACAGTAATCATTTAATTGTCAGCAGTTGTTTGGAGCGTACCATAAGTAAGTTTCCACAAAGTTAAAATTAGTCTTTTGACAGTGCAGTGTTAATAATTTTGGACAATTGATTACTATTACAATTAAATACATACATTTTTAACTGTTTTTTTTATTTTCAAGTAAGTTGATCCAGTTAAGAAGTTTGATTGTTTGTTCAAATAAGGTCAGTTTTTTTAAAACAAAATTTTACAGATTAAATTTTACAAATGGCAAAATTTAAACAATTAAGTGTCGAGGAGAAGAAGAATGAAGGACATTCCAACCGCTACATTGCCAAAATTTTTGGAAAATCACACACAGCTATAGCCAAAGTAGTTAATGTTTTTAAACATGAGAGACGCGTTTGCGCTAAACGGCGCCCAGGACGGCCTAAAATTACCACTACAAGAGTAGACCCTAGGATCAAAATCATAGCACAGTAAAGTCCGCTCTTATCTGCACGCAAAATTCGATCAAAACTAATAAGTGAAGGCAAAAATGTTCCATCAACAAACACAATTCGAAGAAGAATTCACGAAGATGGGAAACGCGGTCGAGTTACTCGCAAATTACCTTACGTGAATAATGTTAATTTGCAAAAAAGGATGAACTTTTATCAAGAACATGTGCTAAAACCACCGGAATTTTGGAATAGAATCCTATGGACGGACGAATCAATGATAAGGATGGGTTACTCACATGGTAGAGTATATGTGTGGCGGAAAAAGGGAGAAGCGCTATCATATAAGTGCGCTAAACCATCCTTTAAGTCAATGCAAAGGGGAGTTATGGTGTGGGAATGTCTCTCATCATATGGAGTGGGCAAAATTGTCATATTAGAAGGCAAAATTAATGCACAAGTTTATTTAAAATTGCTCCAAGATGTTATTATTCCAGAGAGAAAGCGATTAATTGGGGATGACTTCATCCTTCAACAGGACAATGCACCAATACATACGGCAAAAATCGTAACGAATTACATCAACGATCATCATGTTAATTTACTAAAGTGGCCACCTCAAAGTCCTGACCTCTCCCCCATTGAAAATGCATGGTCCTGGCTTAAATTAAAGATTTCCGAGCAGGAGCCTAAAAACATCCTTAATTTAAAAGAATGCATTATAGAGACGTGGCAAAAATTTACTCCAGAAGATTGCTGAAAGCTAACTCTTTCAGTAACTTAACGAATTTCCCAGATGTCGCTTCGCAATGAGGGTCATAGTGGCTATTAAACAAGATGGAAACTTAATTTTGACCTGCTAATAATGTCACATTTCTAGAAAAAGGTGAATACAAAGTATGCTTTAATGGAAAATTATAATTTTTTTAGTGTATACAATTAATGTTTATGTTCTGTATATAATTTAATTAAAGTTTCATTAAAAAAAGTTATTTCACGGAAATCTTCTTACGTTTTTCTTAGAAATGTCGAGTGGAAACTTACTTATGATAAACACTGTAGGTCGTAATTGATAATCACCTGCTACTCATTGCTGTACAAGCCCACATATCCGACTTCTTCGAAAAAGATCCTGGGATAAGAAGATAAGAAGAACGCCAATTGTCAAAACGACGAGAGTAATCTTTACCATAGGATTACATGGAGTTAGTGGTTACTCGATGAACATATATAACAACATATAGCTGTCATTTTTATATTCATTTATCGCTTACGTCTGGATTTCTTTCTACAATTGAAGGTATGTTATGGGGAAATCCGGACAAAAGTTCATAAGGGGAAAATGTGTGTTAGAGTGGTGGCTAGTATTATATATGAATATAGCATATGGGATCCCGGTGTCGCATGTTGGAGAATCGCGGTTTACATAGTGTCGTAAATTTTCCGCCAAGGTTCTGGCTCCAGGACTCCGTCGTTTTGGGGGTGATATGGAGTGGTGTCTTATTTATTTATTTTTAACAGTTTGCACATCTGAACAAATCCTAGATCGCTAAGTGTCGACTTGGCTATTCCGTGTCTAAAAACAATATTTTTTACAAGTGCTTCTTTTACTGTTCGTGCTTCTGTATTGTCATTGCTTATGGGAAAAATCTCTCAAAGGAGATTTTTTCAAATCATCTAGTAATCATAGTAGTGATCTTCATATGAAGCTTCGGATTTTTGCTCAATATTTTTGCCTGGCATGAAGAGCATTTCCTTTATGATCCACTACATAGACATGTACATCATTTGGATTATTTTGATGGTGCGTGTGACAACGTAATGTCCATCAAGCGGGGATTGATTAAATAATTCCATAATTTCCTGTTATTCTTTCGGACTAGTTACCATCTTAATACGCGTGTGGTATATTTTGATCTCCGAGTTGAGCTCTTGAAAAACGAAGGAAAGTATAGTTTTTAATTCTGACCAAGTTACTAGATTCATCTACGGTACAGATCCATTTATAGTACTGATATTATTTTGCTTGCAATAATCACTTTATTGTGTTAGTATTTCGAGAACCTTTTTATAACATGCTCCTGTACGTATTAGAATGGCGGTTTTTGCATTACTATAGGTTTGTTCTTTCAATTCATATATCTTCTTCTACGCTAGAGGTAATTTCCTTTAAGTAGGAATCTGTGAGTTATTAGATTTTTATATTTGTTGCTACAGAAAGGAAATGTGTTCTTAATTTAATAAGAAAAGATTCTTAACTTGAAGTGAAAATAAATGTATTTTTAGGAAAGCCATGTGAGAATTTTGTGGATGAATAAGGTTTGAAAATGTGTGCTCTGTCTCAATGGGAGGCAACAGTTTAGAATACGTTATGAGTATTGCTTTTAGATTTAGGACTAGTCATCACAATCTCAGCGGCATCTAAAACCATGAATTCGCCACTAATATCGGTCGTCTTCGATTATCCCTAAGAGCGTCTTATCATCAAATTATTTAGCGGGATCGGCAGTATCATTATTCATCTTTCTGACTCCGGAAAGTCTGTATTCGACACTTATATCGGTCGTTTCGATTATTTGTATTTTACAACAGCTCGCCCTCCCCCACGGCTCGAAAGTAACTTAACTATATTTAATAAAAGCCCGAACCATTCCTTGAAAGTCTCATCGAAATCGGATTATCTGTTTCCTAGGTTAGCTCAGGCATTTTCGCACGAAACCGTGTATAAAAATATTTTACCGCAAAATTGGTGTGACAGTGTAAGTGATCAGAAAGCGAAAAGCGAAAGCGTCCAACAGCTTAAGAAAAGCTAACCCTTTGGTGCTGCTGCTGAGGAAGAGCCAAAGGAGCTTAGTTTTACTTTATCAGAAACGCTGATCGTGTTGAGAAATTATTTTATATTTCTCACTTCGCTCGAGCTTTTAAAAAGTATATTTTGAATTTTTGTCGAAATAATTAGTAACTAAAATATCTGTTAAATCGTTTGAATTATTTTTTTCCCAATGGTAAGTTTCATCAATAGCTTTAAGATTATGAATTTTATATTGTTCCATTTTAATAAGATTTCTTATTCCCAGTTTTTTTTCGGACTCAATAACTTCTTGATATGAAACATAGTAACTGCAGCCAGACAATTTTCTATACTGTCCAAATCGTCGTTCTAGTTTATCAGACTGAAACTTACCCGGAAAAAAGTGTTTTATATTCAAATTTTTGAATGAATCCTCTATTATCTGAATCTGTAGTACTTTGAATAATAGCGTCCGAGGTATCTTTTGTTAAACGTCTATTGGAGCTACCAGTTGACCTCCATTTCTCAAGCCAAATCGAGAAATTTAGCAAGAATTACAGATTTTCATCATCATCATTAAATGATAACTTATTATTTACGATGTTCCACCATTTATTAATTATTATTAAGAAATCTTTAGTACCTTCATAATCTGCATTAAAAATGGTAGAAATAAAGTTTAAGGTAGCAATCGTGGTATCGTGAAAAAGGTTTACTACTGGTTGTACACTTTGTCTCTCGGTACTAGAACGGTAAACAGTCTTTTTATTTAATTTACAGCCCTTCTTTATTAATAAATAACTTTCATTATTATATATGGAACGAATGTGCTCAAAACAAGCCTTTTTCCGTTTTACAGTCAAAACTGGGTATATAAAAGTTTTTTCCGCATCTGTCTTATTGAGCTAGTTATTACGAATATTTTTCAAAATAAGGACACTGTCAAAAAGAAGATATTATATACATGTGGAATCATTATTAACTTCCGACATATAGGGAAGTTATTGATATGGGCCCGATTTTCAACATTTTTATTTTTACAATTTTTTTATATTTCAATGTCACCATAATGTTTAACGCATGTTTTTGAATACATGTATGTGTGTGTGTGTGTGTGTGTGTGTGTGTGTGTGTCTCGTGAACAAAAAATATGGTAGCAATCGTGGTATCGTGAAAAAGGTTTACTACTGGTTGTACACTTTGTCTCTCGGTACTAGAACGGTAAACAGTCTTTTTATTTAATTTACAGCCCTTCTTTATTAATAAATAACTTTCATTATTATATATGGAACGAATGTGCTCAAAACAAGCCTTTTTCCGTTTTACAGTCAAAACTGGGTATATAAAAGTTTTTTCCGCATCTGTCTTATTGAGCTAGTTATTACGAATATTTTTCAAAATAAGGACACTGTCAAAAAGAAGATATTATATACATGTGGAATCATTATTAACTTCCGACATATAGGGAAGTTATTGATATGGGCCCGATTTTCAAAATTTTTATTTTTACAATTTTTTTATATTTCAATGTCACCATAATGTTTAACGCATGTTTTTGAATACATGTATGTGTGTGTGTGTGTGTGTGTTTGTGTGTGTGTCTCGTGAACAAAAAATGATAACGACTTCGCTATGGTGCCTTTCGAAGCGTATTATTGTCAATAAGAGCTGAAAGAAATTTAATCAATACCGGTTCAGCCGTTTTTTTGTTTAAACAAAAAAACTGAAAAAAAAGTTGATTTTAGACTTTCTTGAAAAGGATTTCTTCGATATAATTCGTTCTGATGACGATCGGGACATGAAAAAGTCGGATAATAACAATTCATTATGAACAGAAATTGTATATAATGATGAAAAATATTTTATAACAATGATAAATTTATAATCATAAAAAATGGTTTAACCTATTTGAAAATTGATTATGAAAATTGGAAATTGAATACAAAATTGAAGAGTGTTCATAGCAATTGAAAATTAACAATTATTATAAAATTATGAAAATTAAATATTATTATAAATTAACAATGAAAAATTCTTATAAACAATTGAAATTTTTTTTACCAGAAAAAATTTCTTTTATGAATAAACTTTGTTTATATCAATTAAAAATGGTCTATAACAATTAAGGATTGTTTATATCAATTATAAATTGTTTTAAACCATTCAAAATTATTAATAACAAATGAATTCCAAACAGAGTGCATTTATTTGGTTTTCATTAAAAATAGTGCTATAACGGAATAATTTTTAAAAAAATTTTTTGCATCTGATTACAACAAAATTATTATGATAAATTAAATTCATTAATTTATTTATTTATAAATTTAAAATATAAATTTTTTAAGTATTTTTAAATGACATAAAAGTGGGAGAAAGTTTTTTTTTGAAATGGATTCATCTGAGCTAATTGGTTCTGATACAACTCGATACTTCAAAAAACAAACATGTTTTGTAACATTAAAAAAATGGTAAAAAAAACCATAAATTATTGATATGAATGATAAATAAAACGATAAATCGAATAGTATGAATTTTATTGAGTTTTCACTTACTCGTTTGTACTATGATCATGATATTTATCGCCATTAACAATTAAATATTGTTAATAATAATTGAATATTGTTAATAACAATTGAAAATTGTTATTAACTGGGAAGTTGTTCGTGTGGACCTCAAGGGTCGCACCAATGATGCGACACCCAGAATCTGGACCCACCCCACTAGTTTGGACTTAAAAAGCTGAAGTTTTTTTCAGGTGCAAATTGTAAAATCGTATTTTTGTTTATCCTATTATTATTAGTAATAATTGCTACAATCTGAAAATCACAACTTTGGACTAAAGATATTATATTTGTAGTATACTCATATAAATTATTACCGGTGCGTTTATTAAAAGGTATCAGCGCAACAACCTCATTCATTTTCCCAAATGCTTAAGAAATCATAAAAGCTAATACAGTTTAAGTGACGTCTTCAGCATTGTTTGCATATCCGGAAATGGATTTTTACTTATATTGAATTTGCGCTTTAACATATATATATTTCATCAATCTGTATGTTGACCTTTTTTTCTAAAGAACTTAAATTAGTAGAAATTTCTGTTATATAATTGTTATTACTGTCTTTCTGGTTCGGAGTAATATTTTGTTGATTTGATAATTGTTGCAATGTTCTTTTATGGGGTAAAATTAAAATTTTCACATTCCGAATTAATTCATATGCAGCTGGAGATTGTATATAAATCAGAAATGCTGATATAACGGCATCACTCGAATATCTTTTTTTTTTTTTGTTGGAAGAAATATTTGTTTTAATTGATTAGCGATGAATGATATATTATTTTTTCATTTATAATTAGGTTCACTAGATTTTATTAAACAAATAGCTTTTTCTAACTCAGTTATAGGCCTTTCAAGATACAATGTGATATTTTAGTTAAATTCCTTTTCTCCTTCTTGTAAAAAATTAATTAAAATCTTTTGAATTTGGGACAAATAAATAACATTTTTATCTACAGACGCTAGACGTGTCACATCAATTGAATTAGAAAAATACTGAATTTTGAATTCGGAATCAATTCAGACAGATTTAGAAATTATTAAATTATTAGATTCTAAATCAACAGAAACAATATAAAAGTAAACATTGTTTTAGCAAACTGTTGTTTCAAAATTATCTACACATAGTTTTGAGGTAAAATTGTTACAAAAATCTTCAAATGAAATTATTGTGTCACTTTTAATATTTTCAATTTCATTATTAATTTTTACTTTGAATTCTCGGTCTTTAATTTTTTCCTTTCATACCGATGGATCACGTCTTGTTATTTTTTTCTGATAATAAGATGCTCCTGGCAGTAACCTCGGGCATTTCAATAAAATATTCATACTTCGATGTTGATTATGGAATTTGATTTCTGATGCATCAAAATGTTTAATACAAACAATAAAATTATTACTTATTACAAGTTCTCATGTTGTTGGAATCGCTTTTACCCATACTTTCCATTCACCTTCTTGTTTTGGAAATTTAAAAGCTGTGACACTACCTTCAATTTTAATGGAATTTTTATAATTTGAAGTGCAGTCCGGAATACAACATGCACTCGGCATTTTGCAAATCACAATTTAATACTACATAGCTCTTATATTCAATAATTATTTTCTAATAACAGAAGAAAATAACCTATATTAAAACGAAGGAAATAATAGCTTCTTGACTTTAAAAAATAAAACAATATCTCTTACCAAAATTGCTTGCTGATCGCCAAGTTTAATAATTAGAATTTTCTTATATAGCTTAATTATAGGTACACACTACACATACATATATCAATATCATTTGTACAAAAGTCGCCTAAGTAATTGCATAAAATTCACATAATTCTGCAAGGTTCACTGCAACTGCGTTCGCTTTTTCTGTGAATTTTTTTATAAATATAGCAAATAAATTTAAACCTTTTGTACATTATTAAGTATAGTTTCAACAACATTGTCAACTTTTTTCATGCGAAAATAACGACAAACAAGCCGGTGGCGGACCTTTTCCAAGAACGTCTTTAGAAATAGACGATTTGCGGTGTTCACTGTATCTCAGCTGGAAATTATCTGAAATGAAAATCCATTAAAATTTAGTCAAAGTATCATTAAATCCTCCCCCAAATGTTCTCTGATTATTATTTTTTCTTCATTTTTAAATTTTTGGTGGTCATTTGAAGTGAAAACTGCTATTTTTTACGAAAAATTCCGTCATTTTGTTAGTAGAAAACCCCCTTAATGTAAAAAAAATTTCTGAAACTGAACGTTGGGGGAGGTATTTTATATGTAGAAAGCGTGTACTAAGTTTTAAATGAATCGGTAATGTAGTTTTTAAATGGAAGTGAACACAGACTTTTGAAAAGTGGTTTTGAGAAAAGCGTGTTTAAAGTTTTAATAGCTTTCTGACCGCCCGCAGCTATCGGAGCTACAGTTTAAAAGGAGAGGAGACTAACTAGTCAATAACTTCTGATTCGAGAGTTTAGCTCTGATCGACTTCAAATTTTGTGACTATATTCTCCCCCTTAAGATTACACACTAAAAATCATGAAAAAGCTTTTTAGGGAAAAGTTTCTTCCACGATAACAAAAGATTCTCTGTTTGTACTAATACTTTGTTAAATATCCTATAATTTTTTTTTACATTTGGAAAGATAACACGTTTAGTATAAATTAATTTTTGGTAAATGTGTTGATCAGAGGCCTAGTTTTGCCTGGATGGATCTCTGAACAAAAGAAGTGCCCATTTTTATACATTTTATAGATTTTAATGGTTGAAACGACACTTCTTTCACACATACACATTCGAGAAAAAGCTCTAATGGATGATATCATTTTCATTGGACAAAGCGATATTGAGAAATTGTCTAATAAATGTGTAATCGTGTTTTTACAAATTTGTATCATTCAAAGACTATGTTTAGATTTGCTTTCCGTGCCCAGCATATCGATAGAAAATTAATCAGTATAATCACCTCCACAACATATTAAATTTAAAGGTCATTGGAGCTGTGTGGGTTCAGCGGGATAATTACCAAACTAGAATAAAATGTTTTGTTTTTTGTTACATGAAACAGAAACCTAATTACTAATATATAATATTTTACTAAAAATATTAGCATCATCTTCTGATCTATTGGTTTTTTAGAATTCCACAAGACTTTCCTATTTACATAAAGCAATTTACACATTTATCGTTAATCGCTTTTGGAGATGAATGAATATTATCGATTGAGCTAAGTTTTTTGTGGACGTTCGCATTATAGTTCTGAATGAAATGTCACAAGTTTTCATCGATCAGTATTTTGCTGATAACTATCATTATAATTTTATCTGAGGTCGAAAATATAAATAACAGTTTTTTGTGAAGTATCTGAGTTGATCTACGACGAGGAAACTAATGGAGATGCCCTAAACTTAAAAAATCGTGACAACTTTAATAGTATGCGGTCATCTTTGCCACACTACATATAACGGCATTGCAGGCGGCGTAAAATTATTTTGTTTGCAAGGGTTCTAGGCACGTGCAATTAAACGAAATATAAATACAAATTTGACCATATAAAATTGGAAGATTATTTAAAAGAATATATACTGATTTTGGAATAAAATATCAAGTTATTAAAAATGCATAATATTACGACTTCAGTTAAATTTGATGAATTTAATTCGCCCAATTCGTCCAATGATTGCAATGTTTTCCCTCACACATTTAAGTGTGGATTTCTTTAGAAAATATTAGATTAGGTGCAAAAAGGATTTCCAGTTTTTGAATATATTCCATTTAATTTGTATCATTTCCTAGTCTCATTCATTGTGTTGTCGGTAGAATTGAGAAATTCATGTACACAAGCTAATACAAGATGGCAGCATGCGGACATGGATTGGATTGAGGATTGTGAGCACAACTAACTTAATTGTGACTCACAACCAAAGAAATTGGGAACGTTACAGGGAATACCTGGATGAGCATAACAGTGCCGTGCAGGCTTGGGCAGTGACCGAAGAGGTGAGGGTCCCGCCTAGCTAGCCGTGCTTAGCTCGCCGGATCGGTGTGGGATCTTGCCTCACACTCCTGGGTACACTAATCCAAACATTAATGCCGGCACTCTTATTGTCCTGATGGACCGAAGACTGTAAAAAGAGAAGGAGAAGATTAAGAAACTAAAAGGATAAAATGAATGGAAACTAGCATGGCCCTGGCGAAAAAAACAACCTCATCCTCTAGATAACTACTAATGTAATAACTCTAATAACTCTAATGTCTTACCACTTCGTCCTTCCCAATGAGTGTTAGGGAAAATCGATAAAACAAAAATCTTATTAGAGTATCTCTGCTTCAAAGTATTTTTCTCGAATTACCGACCCAACCAGATATTTCAATTATTCTGGTAACATAGAATTAGTTCTTCGTCTCAGAAGGCGCACGTCTTTGGCCGTTGCCAAGAACTTTGACCTACCTCCAGTGGGTTAGGCACTGAGGATACCAGAAAGAGAAAAACTGAAATAAAAATAACCAATCTATGTTTGACGAAGGGGGATCCTGTTAACATCCAAATCCTATTAGTCCATTAAATCTTCCAAAAATGTATAAATCTACAGTGAATGCCTCGAACATCTTTAACTTATAATATAATATTCCAATAGACTGCTACACCTAGTATCTTTCTTGTGCAGTATACTTAATTTGCATGTAAGACGTTAGCTTAAATTGACAAGCTGACATTATACTTCAATAATACGCCAACAGTCACATTAATGTACCTTCAGATAAAAATAAAAAGTCAAAGGTTGGGGTTCATAAAAAAATTCAAAAAGAATTTCCAAAAAAAATTTATTCAGTTTCCATAAGGCCGTGTTTTCTGAGTGGCTAACCTTTTATTGTTCCTTATTATAAATCCATACAGATTTGTTCATTCTGCCGTCTAATCTAAGCTAACAATATAATTTTTTTATCCAATACGATTTTGTCTTAAAACCTGCCCCTAGTTGATAAGTGTTTATTACAGCGATATGGTTAATTCACAGAAATACAACTATTATTCACTTTCATAGCGGATACTTTGTCTATTAAAGTACTGGTCAATGACTAATTTCATTATTCCCCTTGTTCCATACTACGTAAATGTCGTTAACCTATTATCGAATACTTAAAATTAGGTAACTCGTTTTATCTTTTAGGTTGTGGTCTCAGGAGTAAAAGGAATCTTTAGGAGCTTTCCTTCAGTTTTGATGTGTATAAATTTAGGTATACCTCAACTACAACCCAAAAGGAATCGGTCAGGAATTTAAACATATATTATTATTATTATTAAAAATTACTACAATAAGAATATTTAAGGCTTATTAGTATTCTTAAGTAAATTGGAACATAACACTAAAAATACTTTGAAAAGAGATTTACGCCACTTTCAAATAAACAGCTCATATATGTGTAAAAAATAGTTTTTAAAAAAAAAGTTGAACCGACTTCACAAAAAGCGCTAAAAAGCATAAAATAATTTTTAATTTTATATCTATTACGACATTTTGAAGTCGGTGCAAATCAAACAAACCAAACAACTACAACAAAAACATTTAATCGTCATTTCTTATGATCCCGTAAGCTGAAACGTTCAGGTAGTATTATGTATTATTTTAAATTGTGGTTATGTAGTTGTTTTATTTGTTTAATTTGCACCGACTTCAAAATGTCGTAATAGATATAAAATTAAAAATTATTTTATGCTTTTTAGCGCTTTTTGTGAAGTCGGTTCAACTTTTTTTTTAAAAACTATTTTATTTTTCACTTTTTAGTGTCTTCTACTCTATACAACGAAGAAAGAACCATCCAAATCGGTCCACGCGTTAAAAGTTAGTTTGAACCCCCTACCCCACCCCCATTCCACTAAAATTTTTTTCTCATGGTATCAATCAAGGAACATACTCTACCCAACAGAAAAGGAATCATCGAAATTGGTCCACGCGTTACGAAGTTACTACCCCTCCCCCACCCCACCACCACCATAGGACCAAATTATTCTCCCATTAGCAATGGGGGATCACGCTCTATACAACAGCAAAAGAACCATCCAAATCGATTCACGCGTTACAAAATTAGGTTCCACCCCCCTTCTCCCAGCCCAACCAAACCAAAATTTTTTCTCGTGGTATCAAATAGGGAGCGTACTCTACCCAAAAGAAAAAGAATTATCCAAATCGGTCCACGTGTTACGAAGTTAGACTACTCCTCCCCCCCCCCACCCCCACCTTTCACCCTAGGACCAAATTATTCTCCTATTAGCAATGGGGGAACATACTCTATACAGCAGAAAAAGAACCATTGAAATCAGACCACGCGTTACAAAGTTAGGTTCCACCCCCACCCCCCAACCCCATCCCACCAAAATTTTTTTCTCGTGGTATCAATTACGGAACATACTCTACCCAACAGAAAAAGAATTATCCAAATCGGTTTACGCGTTACAAAGTTAGACTACCCGTCCCCCCCTCCCCCCACCCTATTCCAAATTTTTTTTCTCCTATTAGCAATGGGGGATCATACTCTGTACAACAAAAAAAGAACCATCCAAATTGGACAACGCGTTACAAAGTTAGGTTTCACCCCCACCCCCCACCTCCACCCTACCAAAAATTTTTTTGACATGGTACCAATCGGTGAACATACTCTACCCAACAAAAAAAGAATCATCAAAATCGGTCGACGCGTTACAAAGTTATGCCCGGTCAGACATAAAAAAAAAAATTTAAATAAAAAAAAAAAAAAAAATACGCGTCGAACTTAGAACCTCTTTGTTTTTGGGAAGTCGGTTAAAAAGTGTCAATTTCAAATTCGTTGCTTATTGCGATTCGTTCGTTGCGATTTGCCGCAAATAAAACTTTAAACCTAGCAAAATTGTGGGTTTACTTAACTCTGCAATCACTCCTGTCCTTTGTTGAAGTTAAATAAATTTCAATAATGTTAAATAGAATTCATACCAAATCTGGATAAATATTCCTCAATCCAATAGAAAAAGATACTTTGGGCATCCTATTCCACAATCATCATAAAACTTCCTCCAATAATTGAAAATAACTGACTGTATTAAATCTGGTATGTAAACTCTTTGACAGCTGAGGCAATATCCCTTGTTGATCTCAACTTCCCTACCTTCTGCTTCCCATTCAAAGGAATTGCTCATTAACCTATAATGTAATTTTGACAAAAATTTTGAATTGAATGTTACTAACTTAGTGTACTTTAAATTATGCTGAGAATTTAATCTGTTAATAAATTAATATCGCCAGGATGATTTCAATTTTAAATTTTCTGATCGATTTCCAGCAATAAAATCATCTACTTAAAAAATAGTTTTTAAAAAAAAGTTGAACCGACTTCACAAAAAGCGCTAAAAAGCATAAAATAATTGTTAATTTTATATCTATTACGACATTTTGAAGTCGGTGCAAATCAAACAACTACAACAAAAATATTTAATCGTCATTTCTTATGATCCCGTAAGCTGAAACGTTCAGGTAGTATTATGTATTATTTTCAATTGTGGTTCTGTAGTTGTTTTATTTGTTTAGTTTGCACCGACTTCAAAATGTCGTAATAGATATAAAATTAAAAATTATTTTATGCTTTTTAGCGCTTTTTGTGAAGTCGGTTCAACTTTTTTTTAAAAACTATTTTATTTTTCACTTTTTAGTGTCTTCGACTCTCTACAACGAAGAAAGAACCATCCAAATCGGACCAAGCGTTAAAAGTTAGTTTTAACCCCCTACCCCACCCCCATTCCACTAAACTTTTTTTCTCATGGTATCAATCAAGGAGCATACTCTACCGAACAGAAAAGGAATCATCGAAATCGGTCCACGCGTTACGAAGTTACTACCCCTACCCCTCCCCCACCTTCACCATAGGACCAAATTATTCTCCTATTAGCAATGGGGGATCACACTCTATACAACAGCAAAAGAACCATCCAAATCGGTCCACGTGTTACAAAGTCAGGTTCCATCCTCCCCCTCCCCCTCCACCACCACAGCAACCTTTATTTTCTCGTAGAACCTAGGATCATATTCTACTCAATAGGAAAAGAATTATCCAAATCGGTCCACGCGTTACGAAGTTAGACTACCCCTCCCCCCACCAACACCTTTCACCATAGGACCAAATTATTTTCCTATTAGCAATGGGGGATCATACTCTATACAACAGAAAAAGAACCATCGAAATCGGACCACGCGTTACAAAGTTAGGTTCCACCCCCACCCCCACCCCACTCCGCCACAAAATTTTTTTCTCCTGGTATCAACTACGGAACATACTCTATCGAACAGAAAAACAATTATCCAAATCGGTCTACGCGTTACAAAGTTAGACTACCCCTCCCCCCCCCCCTCCCCCCACCCTAGGCCAAAATTTTTTTCTCCTATTAGCAATGGGGGATCATACTCTGTACAACAAAAAAAGAACCATCCAAATCGGACCACGCGTTACAAAGTTGGGTTTCACCCCCACCCCCCACCCCACCCTACCAAAAATTTTTTTGACATGGTACCAATCGGGGAACATACTCTATCCAACAAAAAAAGAATCATCAAAATCGGTCGACGCGTTACGAAGTTATGCCCGGTCAGACATAAAAAAAAAAAAAATAAAAAAAAAAAAAACAAAAAAAAATACGCGTCGAACTTAGAACCTCTTTGTTTTTGGGAAGTCGGTTAAAAACTGGAATTGAGTTTCTGTTGCTACTGACGTGATGTTGATCTCCTGTGGGATAGTTTGAACTATTGACAAAATAGATAGTTCATTAACATCATCATCTCTGCTTTTTTTGGGACTATTCCAGCGGCTGATATTTTTCCAGATGATCCTGGGTGGTAAAGATGGATCAAATCTTCCCTAGTAGTAATAAATTTTGACTTTCCGAATTTCTACTGTAGTTAGAGTATAACTTGTTCGTCCTGTATTTTTTCCAATATTGGTAGGCGGAATCTCGTTCAGTTATCAAATCCCTGAACCAAGGTGAGTTTTTACTAGCTGTAACGAATACTTCAGGAACATGTTCATTATATATTCTATAGACAGTTTCATTGAAAAAATTGACTTGATCATTGACACTAATAGTGTGAAAAACATAGTCCCAATTTACTGAAGCATTGAATCGATTGAATTATTTGTGTTTACTCTTTTGTTATCCCGAAATTTAATGATCTTCCGACAGGGTTTAGCAGAGGGAACAATTCTTAGTGAAGCTAAAGTAGCATGATGGTCACTAGTCCCAGGCAGAGCCACTCCATTAACTGAAGAGACCATATCTTTATTATTAACGATAATTAAATCGATTAGTCTTGCTCTATCGTGGGAATATCCTGTTGGTTTCGAGTTCACAACATATATATATATATAGATTTTCAAATTCATCAAAGCTTGATATCAAACTACGATCATTCAGGTGGCAGGTACAGCTCACGACCTCTGCAAAAAGCAAAGTTTCTTATAGCACCACCTGCATCCACAGTGTCAGATTCATTAAGACGCGCCAAGACAATAAATATGCCTCTTGGAAATTCGAAGTTAAGAAAAAAATCTAGAAATTTTTTTAAAAATAGAGACGTAATTTACATGTAAGATCTTTACAGACATAAAATAAGTAAATTTGAAATATAAATATAGTATTATAAAAAAGGGAATAGAAAGAAATAATAAAGAAACGAAATAATATGCAAAAAATTAAGAAAACTTTAAAATTCTACACGAACATATATAATTCATAGAAATTTTACTCCCATATAATATGCAAGTATCAAGTGCTGAGTAAAATCGCAGTGAAGAGGTTATCTATTTAGTTAATTAGCTTATCAGTCGAAGAGATTTTAGCCGGTTTTTCCTCTGCTTTGCGTGTGTCGAACGTTTATTGAAAAAACAACAGATGATAACACTGTGGAACAAAATGAGACAAATTTTATAATGTGGAGGTTTTGACAATGGATTCGGAAAATATATAGAAAATCATGGTAAACGTGTCTCAGCGTTTCTCTGGGAGTGTACTTTTTTCATACAACCCAAAATTATCTAGTTGTCCATATTGGCCTAGTTTTCGTGTTATGCTGAATGCGAATAAGTGCACATTTGAGTCTCAAGCCATTGAAATTCATTTTCAGTGTGTTAAGACGAAATATACAGAAGAGTATGGGGAATATTTCATCTTAAGGGATCGACCCCCCCCCCAATCTGCCTTCCTATTCAGCATTTACCAAAAATTTCGAAAAATATCCAATTTTTTTACAGATAAACTTGAAGAAGTTTGGTGTTTTTGTAAACGTGATCAGAAAGTTACCTTTTAGCAAATGTAAAAATTATTTTTTTTAAACCCTGTGTGAAAGATCAAATCTTATGTAATTTTGTAACGAGCATAGCTCTGATTGCGAATAATAGCCAAACGAAAATAGTATGAATAAGTTTCTTCATCTTCTTTAGTTATCCGCATTCGATATTGTTCATTAGTATACTCTCCAGACATGTAGAAAAAAAAACAATTTTTTTACGAATTTAAATTGGAAAACTGTGTAATTTGTTTTTATTCTGTGTTATAGAATGACGCAATAGATATAAGCGCTTGTGCAAATCAGCAGTTCTTTTTTCCGGTTGGATACGAATAAATACTAGACGCCACCAAAATGAGCTAACGTTTACAAAAACACCAAATTTCTACAAGTTTCTCTTAAAAAATGGGACTCTTTCGACATAGGGGGCAGATGGAGGGTCGGTCCCTTGAGATGAAATATTCCCCATACTCTTCTGTACATTTCGGCTTAACACGATGAAAATGAATTTCACCGTTTTGAGGCTCAAAATTGCACTTATGTGCATGCCGGCATAACACGAAAACTAGGCCAAAACAAGAAAACTAGATAATATTGGGTTGTATGAAAAAAGTACATTCCCAGAGAAACACCGAGACACGTATATCATTATTAACTATATATTTTCCGAATCCATCGCAAAAACCACCACATTATAATCACTGTTCCACAGTGTGATTTCCCATTACGTTTGAGATTCATATATTTCATAAATATGCGCAAGTTTAAGGAGTAGAAACTCCCGAACAAATACGCCGTTGCCTGCAGAGAAACCCAGCTGTGAAATTTTTGGTTTGCATTTTCTAACCGCTCTAATGAACTTCATTTTGTCGTCATTAATAAAATTATAATAATAACTAACTGCGTCAGACAACCTCTTAACAACAGTTAATTAAGTTTGATACTCAAGGGCAGCAACACGATCTTCTAGGGTGGTGACTTTCGATTTTGGGTTCATTATGGTCTTATTGACCTGCTTGCTTAGATCAGTAAACTTAGAGGATAATTTGGATTCTAAAGATTTTAGTTTGGCATCGAAATATTGCTTAAGGAATCTATAAAGGTCATCATATCTGCAGCAGTAACTGGATTGTCTGATGTTGAGGACCGAGTTTCATGTGTAACTTTGCTCATTTCGAATTCTGACGCACGTGGACCGATTTGGATAATTCTTTTTCTCTCGCTGATATCACGAGAAAAAATGTTGGTGGGGTAGTGGTGGGGTGGGGGTGGAAACTAACTGTGTAACTCGTGTACGGATTTGGATGGTTCTTTTTTGTAGTACAGAGTATGATCTCCCATTGCTATTAGGAGAAAAAAATTTTGGTGAAGGGTGGGACGGGGGAGAGGTAGGCTAACTTCGTAACGCGTGGACCGATTTGGATAATTCTTTTTCTATTGGATATAGTATATTCCCTGGTTGATACCACGAAAAGAAAATTGTTGGTGGGGTGGGGGTGGAACCTAACTTCGTAATGCGTGGACCGATTTGGATGCTTCTAGTCTGATTCTCCCTTATTACTGGGAAAATAATATGGTGCTATTTTGGAGGGTGGGGGAGGGGTAGTCTAACTTCGTAACGCGTTTACAAATTTCTATGATTCTTCTCTGTTGTGTAGAGTATGTTTCTTGATTGATACCACGAGAAAAAATTTTTTTGTAGGATGGAGGTGGGGTTAGGGGTTTGAACATAACTTTTTAACGCATGGACCGATTTGGGTGGTTCTTTTCTTCGCTGTGTAGAGTAGAAGACAGTAAAAAATAAAATAGTTTTTAAAAAAAAGTTGAACCGACTGCAGAAAAAGCGCTAAATAGCATGAAATAATTTTTAATTTTATATCTATTACGAAATTTTGAAGTCGGTGCAAATTGAACAAATAAAACAACTGTGAGGTTTTGTTTACTGAAGGGTTTGTTTGGAGGTGGCCACTAATAGGATAAAAAGGTTGTCCGGGATTAACTGTACTTCTCTTCGACGGTGAGCATCTTGAAGTCTTAATGAATCTTTCACTCGAAGCAATTCTTCTTCAACGGGTTAACCATCATATAGAAGGGGCTGGCATTTCAAGAAAGTGTACAAAGAGAAAAATTTTGGCCTAGGGTGGGGGAAGGGGGGGAGGGGTAGTCTAACTTTGTAACACGTGGACCGATTTGGCTGGTTCTTTTGCTGTTGTATAGAGTGTGATCCCCCATTGCTAATAGGAGAATAATTTGATCCTATGGTGAAGGTGGGGGAGGGGGAGGGGTAGTAACTTCGTAACGCGTGGACCGATTTCGATGATTCCTTTTCTGTTCGGTAGAGTATGTTCCTTGATTGATACCATGAGAAAAAAAGTTTAGTGGAATGAGGGTGGGGTAGGGGGTTAAAACTAACTTTTAACGCTTGGTCCGATTTGGATGGTTGTTTCTTCGTTGTATAGTGTCGAAGACACTAAAAAGTGAAAAATAAAATAGTTTTTAAAAAAAAGTTGAACCGACTTCACAAAAAGCGCTAAAAAGCATAAAATAATTTTTAATTTTATATCTATTACGACATTTTGAAGTCGGTGCAAATTAAACAAATAAAACAACTACAGTACCACAATTGAAAATAATACATAATACTACCTGAACGTTTCAGCTTACGGGATCATAAGAAATGACGATTAAATATTTTTGTTGTAGTTGTTTGATTTGCACCGACTTCAAAATGTCGTAATAGATATAAAATTAAAAATTATTTTATGCTTTTTAGCGCTTTTTGTGAAGTCGGTTCAACTTTTTTTTAAAAACTATTTTTTGTTTATTTTTTTAATTTTTTTTTATGTCTGACCGGGCATAACTTCGTAACACGTCGACCGAGTTTTTTTGTTCTCCGATTAGTACCATGTCAAAAAATTTTTTGGTAGGGTGGAGGTGGGGGTGGGGGTGAAACCTAACTTTGTAACGCGTGGTCCGATTTGGATGGTTCTTTTTTTGTTGTACAGAGTATGATCCCCCATTGCTAATAGGAGAAAAAAATTTGGCCTAGGGTGGCGGAGGGGGGGGGAGGGGTAGGCTAACTTTGTAACGCGTGGACCCATTTGGATAATTATTTTTCTGTTGGGTAGAGTATAATTCGTGGTTGATACCAAGAGAAAAAAAATTTGGAGGGATGGGGGTGGGGGGTAGGGGTGGAACCTAACTTTGTAACGCGTGGTCCGATTTCGATGGTTCTTTTTCTGTTGTATAGAGTATGACCCCCGATTGCTAATAGGAGAATAATTTGGTCCTATGGTGAAAGGTGTGGGGGGGAGGGGTAGTTTAAGTTCGTAACGCGTGGACCGATTTGGATATTTCTTTTTCTATTGGGTAGAATATGATGCTTGGTTGCTACTACGAGAAAGCAAATGTTGCTGGGGTGGGGGGGGGTGGTGGAACTTTACTTTGTAACACGTGGACCGATTTGGATGGTTATTTTGCTGTTGTATAGAGTGTAATCACCCATAGCTAATAGAAGAATAATTTGGCCCATGGTAGGGGGTTGGGCGATGGGAGGAGTAGTCCAACTTCGTAACGCGTGGACCGATTTGGATATTTCTTTTTCTTTTGGGTAGAGTATGCTCCCTTGTTGATACCACGAGAAAAAAAATTGTTGGTGTGGTTGTATAGAGTGTGATCCCCCATTGCTAATAGGAGAATAATTTGGTGGGGAGACGGAGGGGTAGTAACTTCGTAATGCGTGGACCGATTTCGATGATTCCTTTTCTGTTCGGTAGAGTATGTTCCTTGATTGATACCATGATAAAAAAGTTTAGGGGAATGGGGGTGGGGTAGGGGGTTATAACTAACTTTTAACTCGTGGACCCATTTGGATGGTTCTTTCTTCGTTGTATAGAGTCGAAGACACTAAAAAGTGAAAAATAAAATAGTTTTTAAAAAAAAGTTGAACCGACTTCAGAAAAAGCGCTAAAAAGCATAAAATAATTTGTAATTTTATATCTATTATGAACACACAATTAAAGATAATACATAATACTACCTGAACGTTTCCGCTTACGGGATCATAAGAAAGGACGATTAAATACTTTTGTTGTAGTTGTTTGGTTTGTTTGATTTGCACCGACTTCAAAATGTCGTAATAGATATAAAACTAAAAATTATTTTATGCTTTTTAGCGCTTTTTGTGAAGTCGGTTCAACTTTTTTTTAAAAACTATTTTTTGTTTATTTTTTTAATTTTTTTTTATGTCTGACCGGGCATAACTTCGTAACACGTCGACCGAGTTTTTTTGTTCTCCGATTAGTACCATGTCAAAAAATTTTTTGGTAGGGTGGAGGTGGGGGTGGGGGTGAAACCTAACTTTGTAACGCGTGGTCCGATTTGGATGGTTCTTTTTTTGTTGTACAGAGTATGATCCCCCATTGCTAATAGGAGAAAAAAATTTGGCCTAGGGTGGCGGAGGGGGGGGGAGGGGTAGGCTAACTTTGTAACGCGTGGACCCATTTGGATAATTATTTTTCTGTTGGGTAGAGTATAATTCGTGGTTGATACCAAGAGAAAAAAAATTTGGAGGGATGGGGGTGGGGGGTAGGGGTGGAACCTAACTTTGTAACGCGTGGTCCGATTTCGATGGTTCTTTTTCTGTTGTATAGAGTATGACCCCCGATTGCTAATAGGAGAATAATTTGGTCCTATGGTGAAAGGTGTGGGGGGGAGGGGTAGTTTAAGTTCGTAACGCGTGGACCGATTTGGATATTTCTTTTTCTATTGGGTAGAATATGATGCTTGGTTGCTACTACGAGAAAGCAAATGTTGCTGGGGTGGGGGGGGGTGGTGGAACTTTACTTTGTAACACGTGGACCGATTTGGATGGTTATTTTGCTGTTGTATAGAGTGTAATCACCCATAGCTAATAGAAGAATAATTTGGCCCATGGTAGGGGGTTGGGCGATGGGAGGAGTAGTCCAACTTCGTAACGCGTGGACCGATTTGGATATTTCTTTTTCTTTTGGGTAGAGTATGCTCCCTTGTTGATACCACGAGAAAAAAAATTGTTGGTGTGGTTGTATAGAGTGTGATCCCCCATTGCTAATAGGAGAATAATTTGGTGGGGAGACGGAGGGGTAGTAACTTCGTAATGCGTGGACCGATTTCGATGATTCCTTTTCTGTTCGGTAGAGTATGTTCCTTGATTGATACCATGATAAAAAAGTTTAGGGGAATGGGGGTGGGGTAGGGGGTTATAACTAACTTTTAACTCGTGGACCCATTTGGATGGTTCTTTCTTCGTTGTATAGAGTCGAAGACACTAAAAAGTGAAAAATAAAATAGTTTTTAAAAAAAAGTTGAACCGACTTCAGAAAAAGCGCTAAAAAGCATAAAATAATTTGTAATTTTATATCTATTATGAACACACAATTAAAGATAATACATAATACTACCTGAACGTTTCCGCTTACGGGATCATAAGAAAGGACGATTAAATACTTTTGTTGTAGTTGTTTGGTTTGTTTGATTTGCACCGACTTCAAAATGTCGTAATAGATATAAAACTAAAAATTATTTTATGCTTTTTAGCGCTTTTTGTGAAGTCGGTTTAACTTTTTTTTTAAAAACTATTTTTAGTACTTGTGCATAATCGAGCAGTATTTCCTTGCTTCATGATTTGCAACTTAGAGACTTAAATATTAGAGGTCAGCGCAAATACCGAGAGAACGAGAAAACCGGCATTTGCCTCGCTCAGTCGCGATTTATGTTATTTTTATTATTCCAATCTGATATTAAAAAAATATATAAAAAGCATGCCCCACATTTAGAACTGTGTGCAAGTTTAAAGACATCGAATAGGTTTTATTTAATTGCACACCAGAGAGTATTATTGTCGAGTCGTTTTATACAAACACTAGCGATGCGTTCGATTTGAAAAATAATCTGTTCCCGGAAAAATTGGAGTCACATAAATGCTAATTAATGTAATCAATATATCAATAAATAATACTTTAAATTGTAGGTGCACCTGCAATCATTGTCCCAAATCGGGTGAATTTATTCTCCTGCCTCACGCCCCACAAGGTGTTACGGGAACTAGAGAGGGATGTTACGTTACCTATATTAATGTAAACTGAAATGAAATTTCTTATATTGGTGTTTTTGTATAGATGCATTTTAGTATGGAATAGATGGGCTGAAGTGGGAATTATGAAGGTTACTATGGGAAGTTTTGATTGGAGATGGCCCCAACATTCCCGGCGTTAGTTTTTGACTCAGATCACGATGCAATGACCACAAATCGACAAAATTCTGTTTAACATTTTTAAACTCTGACAATTTATGGCATTAAGCTTCCACCATCTCCACAAAGCGAATAAGTGTCATTCGTTTGCTCTAAAGAGTACGTCAGATTTTCATTTATTTGGTCTGAAACGGCATTCGGCAATACCCAAATTTTTTCGGATACCCGCAATTCGCCCTACCGAAACGAAGGCATTTGCGCGCTCATTACTAATTAGCTAATTTTATAATAAGAGTGAAAAATTAGATATATGAATGCAAAAAATTTTCTTAGAACACGCTAAAGACCTCTGGTTAATATTGACAGTGCGCTGGCTGGTTTTTAAGGAACACTAAACAGTATTTGGTTTTGGATGCGTTTAGGGGGTATTCTATTTTGACGGATCTAAACAAGCTAATTTTGTTTACAAAGGTTTTCGAACGTTTTAGAATAAGTTTGCAGAAGTACATCTAGGTTAGATACGTGAATTTCGAAGTTCATTTTCTTGGTAGAGCAGAGCGTTTTGAGACATTTTCAAAACTTTAAAGGCGTTTTTCTCAGAACCATGTTTTAAGGACATGTGTTCTAAGAAACTATTCAATCGATTGAGTTGCCGCTTTATGAACCTCTTTAGGGGCATATGCCCAATCATTAAAACATTATAATATTTACTATGGCAACCCCCAACTTTTTAGCCATTTTAATATCTATTTTTTTATAAATGATTTTTTTTTCTTTAAACCATGAATAATAAAGATTACAATATTTTATAACAATGTTGCTTGTTTACTCTTTAAAAACAATTCCCAAATAATTCTATAAAATATTGCCCTACACTATAACTAAACTAGGATAGCCTCTTAAACATACTCGTAACATGATTTTCTCTGCGTCAAGCAAGGATCATCGAATAATATTATTTAATGATCCAAGCCGACGTTCTCGATTAATATTTGTAGAGTTCCAGCGTATTCAATAAATAACGTAGGAGAATTCACGGTTATTGTCTTCGCCGAAACTATGGTTTGAATTTAGAGGAAAGAAAAAAGTTTGTAAAGTAACTGAACCCTGTGGTCTCTATTGTTCCCTTAACCCCTTGTGGAGCATAAGGCGGGAGAAGGACTACCACCCGATTCGAGAAGACGACTGTAAGTGAACCTACAATTTAAGGTGGATTTTAAAACAACAACATTACTCTCAAACTCGCAATATCCTTTTTATGTTAATCTTTAATCAGCGGGTTCTAACTTGGGACCTCTGGAATATAAGGCCGGAACTTTTTCACTTACTCCATCAACGACGTAGGGATTAGATGTAACTCGGTTTATTATTACACAGATTAAACGGTCTGTCAAAATACTTTCTATGCTTTTAACAGCTGGGAATGCAGACCAAAAGCAGCCAGCATGCCAGATTCAACCTCTTCAAATATCAGGAGTTGTGATGTCGAAGAGATTTATAGAAAATTATTCCAATATTCCGTCAGAGTTGTTGATAAGCCTCCGTTTACGATGTCAGCATAGAAACCATACTAGCCATGTCCAGTCTATTAGCTGAAAACGATGCTGGATTGCTAAAATAAAAAGATTATTGCTGATAATATCAAAATTTATTCACCAGCCTATCTTTCCCACTTGCACTAAAATTCCTTAGTCTAGCCCTTAAGTAACTTATCTAGGTGTATATACAAAATTTTTGAATCTGGAGGAATTTAGAAGTATAATTATAATAAATTATTTCAAATTTATCTCAATATAATTTGAACAACTTGGCTCTGAATTATTTTATTTAACTGAACGAAATTGTAAATATTCAGATTCTGTAACTAAATTCAAAATTATTTGGGATTAATAATTATTAGAGCAGCTAGGCTCTGAATAAGTTCAATTTCTGAATTTTATTTGAGCAGCCAGGCTTCTCAAACGGTGTGTACAAAAATATCGAATATAATACGTATAGAGAGGTAGTCGCAATGTTGGTTAAACCCTCGTTCACGAGTGCGATTCGTCGCATGCGACTGTAATTTGATTGGCTGAAGTCATATACCTGTTACTTGACATGCTGGCTTTTACTAAGGTCGCTGCGATTGTAAAAATAATCGCAGCAATGCTATTATTTATTTAAGCTTAATGCAAGCTATTACATAAAAAATACAAAATAACAAAATAAATACTACGAACGAAAATAAACAATAATTCATAACAGATAATGTAAGCTACAATATGAGCTATTATTATGATAAATATAAACCAGGAGGAAGGGGAATTAGGAAAGGCGATCAAGATGGGCGGGATAAAGATATAAGGCTTTGTGAAGGGATGACTTACTCAGATGGAAGTCAAAGGAGGGAAGGTCGTTGACTTTTCTTAGCATCCTGGTAATTGGTTCGCGTTGACCGTAGTTCGTGCGATGGCGGTCGAGTCGGAAAAGAGGAGGGGACCTCAGGTTGCGAGGGTTAGTACAGATGGGTAAAGACTGCAGAATTGAAGGGCAGTCTATGGCACCAGCTAGTAGCTGATGAATGAAGAGAACGTCGGACACATCACGACGTTTACTTAGGGGTTGTAAGTCGATCAGTTTCAGACGGTCTTCATAAGGTGGAAGGTTGAATCTGTCTACCCACGGAAGATCACGTAGAGCAAAGCGAATGAACCTACGCTGGACAGATTCAATTCTGTTAATGTGGGTTGTTTGCGTAGGTGACCATTCCTGGCTGGCATATTCAAGGAGAGGTCTAACGAAGGAAATATAGAGAGATTTGGAAACATAAGGATTGGAGAACTCTCTAGACCAGCGCTTTACAAACCCTAGCGCGGAGTTAGCTCTGTTAATTATGCTATCAATATGGGAACGGAAATTTAGTTCACTATCACAGATTATTCCTAGGTCACACATAGAGGTAACAGTAGGGACTGGTAAGTTGGTTAACATGTTGGTTCTTGGGGTGGTGGTAAGACGCTTGCGGGAATAAGAGATGGACTGGCATTTGGAGACATTGAGCTCAAGAAAGTTGTTCATGCACCCTGTGGTGAACGAATCGAGGTCTTTTTGGAGAAGAAGAGAGTCGGTTGTGGAGGAGAAATGTTTAATTATTTTCATGTCAGCAGCATAAATAGACAGCTCTGAGTATTAATTGACACAATCAACATCATTAATTGTTAGGATGAAAATTAATGGACCGAGGTGGCTGCCCTGAGGGACGCCGGAACGAGCGACAATGGGGTTAGAAATGGATGTGCTGAAAAGAACATTGTATTGCCGGGTGTTGAGGTAGGATTGAATCCAGGAGATGAATCGAGGGGGAAGCCTATGCGATCAAGTTTAAACAGGATAACCCTATGGGAGATCTTGTCAAAGGCTTTACTAAAATCGGTGGCGATAACATCAACATCTTTACCGTTTTCCAGGGCACATAGTGTTTTGGAGACGAATTCGGTAAGGTTGGTGGTTGTAGATCTTCCTTTGAGGAAGCCATGCTGGGAGAGGGAGATAATAGACTTACAGTGGAAGAACATGGAATCATAGACCATTTTTTCGAATAGTTTAGGTATGGATGATAGTTTAGCAATGGGTCTGTAGTTGGATACATCGTTCTTGCAGCCTTTTTTGAATATGGGAATAATATAAGAGTTTTTCCATAATTGAGGGAAAACCCCTTGAGTGACCGAGAGGCGGAAAAGCAAAGTAAGGGGTTGAACTAGATGTATGGCACACTTTTTCAGAACGATGGCCGGAATGCCGTCAGGACCAGGGTGAAAGTCATCTTCAAGCCCGTTAATACTGGCAGCGATTTGTTCCGGGTCAGGATCGACAGATGTAAACGAAGTTTGAGTACATTTGTCCATGAATGCAAAATAGTTAAGGTCGGGTTGTAGAGAATTATCACTGAAAGAAAAAAAAGGGAAATAAGCAGATAGATAGGAAGAATAGTCAGACTCAGTCTGGGTTAGAAGAAAAGTTTGCCAACGTTTATTTCTCCTGTTGCGGTGAGAGCGTAATTCTTTGTCGTACCAAACGGGGGAGGAGGAGAAGTTTTTACGAGGAAGGAGAGGGATAGATTGTGTAAGACAAGTATTTCCGAATAAAACGCCTCTACAGCAACGTCTATTGGAAGATATTGAGGAATTGTGCCAATGTTGGAGTTGAGGAGCAAGTGATTTAATTTTTCAAAGTCGCCTTTACGAAAGTTGAAGGAAAGAGAGGACTTGGAGCTTGAAAAGGCGTGAGGGTGTTCGCAGGAGAAAACGAGGAACAGGGGAGGATGGTGACGAGGGAGAAGAGGAGATGTTCGCTTTCCGCGACAGCCGAGTGACCTGGGTCTGAGGAAAAGATTAAGTCTAATTGTCTGTCCAGAAAGTTCGTGACTCCACTAACTTGAAAGAGACCAGAAACAGAGAACTGATCGGTAAAAAAGGCTTCTTGCTCTTGATTTGGTGCGATTGTCGAACATAACCAAACATAATTAGTTTGTTTACCTTTTTTAAAAGTGCTTGTTGAATGAAAAACGGCCTTAATAAATATAATATGTATGTAATATATGTTATAAGATATAAAAATTAACTATTATTATTTTACAGCAAATTAGGAAATAGTAATAAAACAAATATTCCCTTTTCTTCTTTAAAAAAAAAGTTATTAACAACATTAACTTAAATTCGCGTTCCCGATTCACTGTAGATATTTATATATATATTTTTTGTTATATATGATGATGCCAAAGCTCAGGGGATGCCCTATGATGCTTAAGCACAGCCTTGGCAGGAAAGGAATTAAGGATGAGGGAAATGGATTAGGAGGTTGGGTGAAGGAGGTGTCGATGTACGCCCCGTTTGAAAGTTTCAGGCTGATAAGAAGAGGGGAAAACAGAAGATGGTAAACTGTTCCACATTCGTGTTGTTCTGCTTAGAAAAGATTCCCGCAATTTGACGGTACGTCCAAATTTGAACTAGAGAGTATAGGGGTGGGAGCGATTTGTAGATCTTGTATCACGCGTTGCCATGTGTCTACAAGGAATCAGGCTAGCAATTTCGTTAGAACAACGGCCATGGAAATAACGATAGAAGAGTGAGAGACAACCGACATTCCGTCGATGCTCCAGAGAGTCAAGGCCCTCATACGATGAAAAATAATCGCAGACTGGAACAGAAGTATTCAAAAAGTGAGATGAACGAAAAAATCGCACGGAGTCGCATCGCGCTTATTAGTCCAGTCGGAATAGGGGGGGGGGGGGGGGGGGTTATGTATGCAATTAAGGGTCCTCTCGGTAAATTGTCATATCTTTATGTTTTTCGGCACGGAGAATCGATTTTTCGAGGTTACCAGGCTCCAAAATGGTTCCTTTTCGAGAAATGGCCCGATTTTAGTCAAAATTGGTGGTTTTTCTGAATTTTTCGGAAAAATAAGAAAATTTACAATTATTAACCAACTTTATGTGAAAGATCTTTTGATTTTAAACAATTTATGTCTCTAGCATTTATTTCCTAAAGTGCTTGGTTTACCTGTAATTTGCATAAAATGCCTCATATTTCTTATAGAGTATTTTAAATGGGATTACTTGGTTTACCTGTAATTTGCATAAAATGCCTCATATTTCTTATAGAGTATTTTAAATGGGATTACTTATATGGGGCAAAATTCCTCAAGTATACCAGGTGAAAAAATTCTATGTCTCCCATTTTGTTCAAACTTCACTAAAATATTGTTACTGGTATAAATAATTATCGTGCTAAAGGATTTAAAAAAAAATTTAATTAGAAATTTAGAATTAGAATTTAATTAGAATTTATAGGGTGGTAAACTTTTGCATTTTTGCACTTTTTCTCGCGATCATACCTGTTTTGAAAAAACTATCGCCACGATTGTCGTAGAACGGTGATCTTTAGTGATTTGTAAAGGTCGTTATATGCCCTTACGAATTAAAATATAATTTTCCGAAGAAAAATAAAAAAAAAAATTTTACTTTGAAAAATATTTTTTGGTTTTTTACAAAATACTTGATCATGCATTTTTTTGCATATTTTTTAGCTTAGCTTTAGCTTTAAAATCATGTATCATTTAGAGTAAGGCAAAGTTAAGTGCAAATTTTTGAAAGCCCGCGCTCTCCTTTTTTGCTTGTTTGTTGATTAGAACAGATGAATATAACATAACATAAGGAACTGTAGATGGCGCGTTACAGAGTATTCTCATAGTCAGTATCACAGTCAGTATACAGTCATATATACTGTCAAAATGCGAGACAAGTTGGAAGATATAAAGTTTTGTTGCAGTCCTTTGAAGGAGAAGAATCATACGTGGAAAAACAATGGTTTGAGAAAAGAGAGCGAGATATATTAAAAAGTAAATGAAAAGATAGTGTTCAGCAGAATTAGCACCTTTCCCTATTAACTCGTCAAATAATTTAATTTCCTCAAATTACGAGGTTGAATTCCAATTGAACTCACGAAAAATGCAGACTTGCATTTCACAGCGATTTTAGTGAAGTTCAATCACCTACGCGAGCATAGGAAAATCAAAATAAAACAAGCTGAAAATAAATGCAATCTTGTAATTTAATAAATGCAATCTTGCAATTTTTTGTATATATTGATTTAAAATACCTTAAGATTTTTTTTGTATAAATATTGTACCTAGTTTAAGGAATGATCAGAATAAAGTTTATTCTAAAAGTGTAAAGACGTTCTTTACTGTACATTTTGGTGACCCCGACGTGATATGTTAAACGTTTTAGCATATCACGATTAGCAACATTCACCTTAATTAAAGTCATTCAGAGGCTAAATCTTAGTCTACAGAGTCAAGTACTTGTCCAGCAGCAGGTACATCTAGAAGCCAACAGTAATTTGCAACAATACGCAAATTGCTACAGTTTGGTATATTTATATTTGGTACATTTTGGAAACAGCAGTGATTTGCAACAAGAAGCAAATTACCACAACATCATCCGAGCAACAAACCAACAGGCGGGCTGAGAATTACCAACGGTTAAGATACAATTATCATGACCACCGTAGCTGAAATAGCGGCAGTGCAGTCTGAGACTGGAAAGGCAATCGCCCAACTGTTCGGCAATTTCAAAAAGGAGAAGATCGAGAGAAGAACTCCTGATAACACGAGGAGTTATCAGCAGAGACTTGATGAGTTTTGGACAAAATTCAATCAAAACCATCAAACACTACAACAACTACATGATAAAGAGCCAGGTCACTCTTATTTCACGTTGAATTACTTCTTGCAGCTCCAGCAAGAGTATAAATTATTCTCTTCTAAACTACGCGAACGGCTGGAAGAGAAGAATAAGGAAACAGCGAATCAAGTAAAGGCTGATTCTAACCCAATGTTATTGAGGTTCAACCGCCAACAAGAAGCCGCCATAACAGCGCTCGAGAGAATTATATGCAGTACACAAGGGGAATTATTGGTGCCACAATCAAGAGCCTATTACGTACAAAAACTGAAGACAGTAAACGAGTACTGGGCAGAAATAGTCTCCCAACATAAGGAAATCATTGGCGAATCTTCTGAAACTTCATATGATGTCAGTAACTATAATCGTATTGAGGATCTCTACCAAAACGTAGCCATACAACTGCAAGAAAAGCTAGATATACATGCCGGTAGCCCATCTAATAATGACAACGTCAAGCTGCCAAAAATAACCTTGCCAGTCTTTGATGGAAGTGTTATTAAATGGAAACAATTCAAAGATTTGTTTATTCAGCTTATACATAACAGATCAATAAGCGCTGCCGAGAAAATGTATTATTTGAAGGCAAACGTGACTGGAGAACTAAATCGGCTCATCCGACATCTGCAAGCTACTGACGATAACTACACATTGGCATGGAAAATACTGGTGGATCGATACGATAACCCAAGAGCTATTGTCACCGTCCTCTTAAACGAACTGCTCTCTCAAACTACACTCACAGCAGAGACTAGTACAGGCATAAAGAGAATACATGATACTAGTAAGGAATGCTTATTAGCTCTTGACAACATGGGAATCAAAACAAACGAGTGGAGCCCCATACTCCTACACCTTCTACTGCAAAAATTAGATAAAGAGTCACGAAGACTTTATGAACAATCATGAAAGTAACCTCGACAACTACCAAGGCTTGAGGATTTTTTCACATTTTTGGAATCAAGATTCCAAATGCTAGAAGCATTCCAAATGAAGGAGGAACGTAAAAAACCATCTTCACTCATGGCCGCGACCCAAGTATCAAAGTGTCCAATATGCAAGCAAAATCATAAGGTTTTCCAATGCAACAAATTTTTATACAGTTCATTGGAAAACCGAGTTCAGTTATTAAAGCAGCACAAGTTGTGCATGAATTGCCTGAAGTCGGCGCACATCATCAAGGAGTGTCCAGCTAGAGGATGTACCAAATGCAATGGTCGACACAATACCTTAATCCACATACAACAAACCAGTAATACTATTGCTACATCAAAACACAGAAGAGCTGAAACCCAAGTAACGAATACCTCGCAACAGAAGGATCGTATGACTTCACTAAAGACACAAGCTCAACAAGGAGAAACACAAACAGGTTTTTCAGAACAGGTTGCGAATCCTCGCAATGTAAGTTTAAATGCTTCTACAAGATCTACAATTTTGTTGGCAACAGCTGTCATAAACGTCGTAAGTCCTACTGGAACCACCATGCCCTGCCGGGTTATTCTGGATTCAGGTTCACAGCTTCATTTCATTCATGAACGATTGGTCCAAGACTTAGGACTGAAGCGTCGAAAGGTAAACTTCACAATAAGTGGCATTGGCGGCCTAGAAACCATCGCAAAGTTTGAAACTTCGCTCACCATAAAATCCAAGGTAAATGATTTCTCTTTACAAATTAACGCAGTCATTTTACCAAAGATTAGTGAATACCAACCTGCCATGTATATTAACACTTCTAACTGGAACGTTCCAAGCAACATCCAGTTGGCTGATCCCAGTTTTTTCAAGCCCCAAGCCATTGACATGTTATTAGGGGCGGACTTATGTTTCCAACTCCTGAGAGAAGGACAAATAAGACTTTCCAATGATCTTCCGCTATTGCAAAACACCAATCTAGGCTGGATTATCACTGGAAGAATTCCACAAGAGGCATCGAATCACTTTCAATGTCATATTGCAACTCAGCCTTCCTTTACTAAATTAGAGAAGCAGTTGCAACAATTTTGGGAACTAGAACAACACACTGCATCCACCAGACGCATGACAAAGGAAGAACACGAATGTGAAGAGAACTATCAGCACACCTTTCAACGAACACCTACAGGACAATTCATGGTTAGATTGCCTTTCCGCGAGAATCCCTCAAAACTTGGATCTTCTTTAGAAATGGCGACAAGACGTTTTTACGCTCTGGAAAGAAAATTGGACAGACAACCAGAATTAAGAAGACAATATAACGAGTTCATGATCGAATATGAAGGACTTGGTCATATGCAGCCAATCCCAAAAAAGGATATCCCACCTGTGCACTACTACTTGCCACATCATTACGTTACAAAGCCAGATAGCTCCACAACCAAGCTACGGGTAGTATTTGACGCATCGGCAAAAACAAGTTCCGGCAAATCGTTGAATGATCTTCTTTTGGTAGGTCCAACGGTGCAATCAGATTTGTTCTCAATTCTAATTAAGTTCAGACTGCACAAGTATGTTATGACAGCCGATATATGCAAGATGTATCGTCAGATAGAACTTCATCCAGAAGACAGAAAGTTCCAACTTATTTTGTGGCGCAGCAAGAGAGATGAACCGTTAAGAACATATCAATTAAACACTGTGACCTACGGGACTGCAACCGCGCCTTTTCTTGCAACACGCTGCTTAAATCAACTATCACTAGCCGAACATGACACATTTCCTAATGCAGCATCTGTACTCGAGAGTGATACCTATGTTGATGACATCTTAACGGGAGCAGACACTTCTCAAAGGCGGAGGTTTCGAGCTAAGGAAATTCTGTTCCAATCATCCCGAGATAATACAAGACCTCGCAGAAGAATACAAGGAAAAAATGCTGGTCGTTCAGGAAAGTGAAGTCATTAAAACATTAGGACTCATGTGGCAGCCTACTGAAGATGTCTTTCAATATCAAACAAATAACACTCAGTCGGAGAAAGTGACAAAACGCACTGTGCTATCAGACGTAACACGCATCTTTGATCCCCTTGGCCTAATTGGACCGGTAACAGTTCTTGGAAAATTATTCGTCCAAGATTTATGGAAGTTGAATCTGTCATGGGATGAAGACTTGTCAGTGGAATTAAAGAAAAGATGGCAACTATTTCAAGGTCAATTGGAAAGACTTAATAAGCTCAGGATCCCAAGGCATGTTTCGTATACGGACCCAGTTGAGTTCCAGTTACATGCCTTCTCAGATAGCAGTGAATCAGCCTATGGAGCCTGCTGCTACATTAGGACTGTCAATGATTTTGGACAGATACGGATTCGGCTTTTATGTGCTAAATCACGACTAGCACCCTTGAAAACCACAACACTGGCCAGACTAGAACTTTCCGCTGCCGTTCTTATGGTGGAATTAGTTGACCATGTCCGACAAGTCCTGCCAAAAACTCTTTCCAAAATATTTTATTACACCGACTCCACAATTGTACTCTCTTGGATCACAGCACCGTCATACACATGGAGTACTTTTGTAGCTAACCGAGTAGAGAAAATCCAGCAACTCACAACACAGCATCAATGGAACCACATCGAAGGTTCAAAGAATCCAGCTGACATTATCTCTCGAGGGATGCTCCCAGACAGCTTGAAAGAATCAACATTATGGTTTAATGGTCCAGAATTCCTATCGCAGCCAGCTGCAAGATGGCCTCAAAATAAATTTCAACCATTATCAAATGTCCCGGAAATACGAAATAAAAAGCTTGCTCTCTCTGCAAAGATAAAGCCAGAAGAGAACGAAGATATACTCTCATCTGCTAATCATAAAAATTCATTTATGAGGCTCCAAAGGATCTTTGCGTATTGCATTCGATTTTATCAAAATTGTAAACTACCAAAGGGGCATAGAACCACAGGCCATCTCACATTAACAGAAATGGATACAGCATTGAATGGAATGATTCGAAATGTTCAATACACATCATTCTTCAAGGAATTTCGCAATCTTAAAGAAAATAAGTCAATCTGTACAAGTAGTACCATTCAATCATTAAACCCATACATAATTAGAGTTGGTGGACGCTTAAAGCATTCTGAATTAAGCCCAGAAGCAAAGCATCAGGTACTTCTGCCTAAAAACCATAAGTTCAGTGAGTTATTACTAACACACCTGCATAAAAAACACATGCATGCAGGTCCACAAATATTGACAGCCATTGTTAGACAGAAATATTGGATCACAGATGTCCGAACGTTAGCCAGACAAATAGTACACAAGTGCATACGCTGTTTTCATTGCAAACCTACTACCATTCATCAGATTATGGGGGATTTACCAGCAACGAGGGTTGTACCAGCACGACCATTCCATACAACTGGCGTAGATTTCTGTGGCCCAATCATGATCCATCATAAACTAAAACGAAAGATCCCAGATAAAGCCTATATAGCTGTGTTTGTATGTTTCACAACAAAGGCAGTTCACCTGGAGGTCGTCAGCGATCTCAGTGCAACATCATTTATAAATGCTCTTAAGAGATTTATATCGCGCAGAGGACTGTGTGCAACAATTTATTGCGACAATGCCACCAATTTCGTTGGTGCCAGATCACAATTAAAAGAACTGGAAGCACTGTTTAAATCCCAGGATCTACAGAGATCTATTGGTGATTTATGTCTACAAAATCACATTCAATGGAAACCGATACCTCCAAGATCACCTCATTTTGGAGGCCTTTGGGAGGCAGCTGTCAAATCAGCCAAGGGGCACCTTTTGCGGCAAGTAGGGAATGCCAACCTTACGTTTGAGGAATTGCACACAATAATTGTGCAAATCGAGGCCATACTAAATTCGAGGCCCTTAACACCTATGTCAAGAGACCCCAACGACTTGGAAGTTCTTACACCAGGACATTTTCTTACTGGCTCTCCGCTGACAGCAATCGCCGAACCAGACATAAGTGATCAAAACATCAATAGGTTAACGAGATTTAGGCTTTTACAACATATACAACAAGTATTTTGGCAAAGATGGTCATCAGAATACCTACAAGAACTTCAACTTAGACATAAATGGAAATCTCAACAACCGGATCTTCAACCTGGCACCTTGGTCTTGATCAAAGACAACAATTTGCCTCCAATGAAATGGTCACTAGGACGCGTAATAGATACCTTTCAGGGATCCGACAATCACACCAGAGTAGTAAATGTGAAAACACAATCAGGAATCTTCAAAAGATCTATCCATAACCTGTGTCCACTTCCAATTACGGAAGACTTAAGTCCTCATGATGAAACAAACGACCAGTCAATTGAGCAACGTAGTTTTAATAAAGAGAAAAGACAAAGCACCTTCCTATTAACTCAAAAGTATGTTTCAACTAGTCTTCCTGTCAAAAAAAGAAGACTTAATTCTCACCATTTGAAGGGCAAATTTCTACCAATTAATTTAAATTGGACAACTTATATTTCAGAGCTAGAAATGGAAAGAAGAAAGGAGCAAGAAGAAAACAATACAAGGCCAAACAACGCACTATCAACAGAGTCTTTACATAGCCAACAATTCGCTCGGTCGGAAACAAAACGAAGGAGTGGTAATTCCGTCGCCATCAGACTCCTCCTGTTGACTTCATTGGTGCTACCTATAGTAGGAAAACCATTCACTTCTCCAGTAGAATTAATACCCTTTACAAATAATCCAGGATTATATTTTGAATCTCTTGGTCAAGCTCAAATAATAAACAGCGAGTGGATTATCCTAGTTTATTATAGCCTAGAAAATTATTGGACCGAATTGCGGGGAATTAAGACATGCATAACTGAAATACAGGAACTATGTAAATTGACAACAATCAGGAAAAATCATTGCCTGGAGATACTTGCTCACTTCCAACAGCAACTCAACCACATAGAAGACGTTAACGAGATTTTATACAATCGAAGTGGTGGTTACAGAAGTCTAAAACGGAGATCACCCCTTGACATTGTTGGAAACGTAGCTAACAAACTGTTCGGCTTACTAGATTCTGACTATGCGAATCATATAAAGGGAGAAATTCAGAAAACACAAGAAAACGAAAACTACTTGATGCAGTTAATTAGAAATCAAACATCAGTCCTGGAAACTACTGCAAATATTATGAAACGCAGAGATAATGCAACCCAACAACAGTTCCAGGAAATTCAAGATCATATCCAAGCTTTGCACAAATACTTGGACAACTCAAATTATGAACAAGAGTCCTCACG
Source organism: Leptarthrus brevirostris (assembly GCA_964036015.1). NCBI lineage: Eukaryota > Metazoa > Arthropoda > Insecta > Diptera > Asilidae > Leptarthrus > Leptarthrus brevirostris. The sequence continues at coordinate 100,852,881 of OZ038372.1, read as the reverse complement.
AACCTTCACCTCGGTAACAATACTGACCAGCCTAGTTCTGCAAAATTACCAGAAAACGCAAGAATCCTTGCTGGATGTTTTAACTGATCTTCACCATAACAAAATCAATCCATTGTTGCTCACACCTATGCAACTTCGAGAACAAATCACATTGATAAAGGAACATATTCCCTCCGCTTTGACAATCCCCGGATATGGAAAATATGACATTTTGCTGCTCTATAGCTTAATGACAGCGGCAGCAAGAAAAACAGATTCATATGTACTATTTCATGTAAGGATACCACTTCAGCAAGATGAGTACTTTCAGTTGTTCCAATTAATTCCTGTTCCAACGCGTCACGGCAACAATCTTGTTCTGATGGAACCATCGACAAACTACCTCATTGTCAATCTACCCAGAGACAGGTACTATCCCCTAGCTCAGTCAGAACTGGACAAATGCCAATATGTAGACGATGAGCGATATCTGTGTAAACAAAATCATCCTATTTATAATTTGAAATCCAATGTCAGTCATTGCGAGATGGAATTACTGAATCATCGGCAGTCACTATCACCAATGTGTCGGTTCCGAAGTGCAAGCAAATCCAAAATATGGATACAACTTCACACAAACAACAATTGGTTATTTTCTTTGGATACCGAAACCACGTTTAATGTTGTTTGTGGAAACAAGGTTTCACTTAAAACCCTCAATGGAAGCGGAATATTGAAGCTGCGACCCGATTGCCTAATCAAACAATCATCTATGACAATCAGTGGACATGGCCGTTATGAAACCAAATTAACATCTTCGTTCATCCCACGAATTAATATAACTGAATTATTGGAAGATCATCTTAGCTCAGACAACAAACCGCCGCAACCACTAGCAGAACTACATTTAAAAGGCAACACCCAGGATATGAAAGAATTGACTTCCAAGATCAACGCATTAAAATCCGCAACTGGAATTCCCAACAGCTTAAACTCCCACGATGTTCATCATTACGCCGTCAATTATCTTCTAGTAACGACTTTGGTTATGGGATTAAGTTATGCACTCTACTCAAGATGGACGAGACGGAAGACGACCCAGGAACCTACCTTATCCTACATTCGTCCACTTCCACTAGTTCCAGCCTCCAGAAGTAGCCTGCATCATAACGAGGATTTTGTGTTGCACGACAACCCAAGGGGGGAGGATGTTCAGCAGAATTAGCAACTTTCCCTATTAACTCGTCAAATAATTTAATTTCCTCAAATTACGAGGTTGAATTCCAATTGAACTCACGAAAAATGCAGACTTGCATTTCACAGCGATTTTAGTGAAGTTCAATCACCTACGCGAGCATAGGAAAATCAAAATAAAACAAGCTGAAAATAAATGCAATCTTGTAATTTAATAAATGCAATCTTGCAATTTTTTGTATATATTGATTTAAAATACCTTAAGATTTTTTTTGTATAAATATTGTACCTAGTTTAAGGAATGATCAGAATAAAGTTTATTCTAAAAGTGTAAAGACGTTCTTTACTGTACAGATAGTATATAGGTGTATTTTTTCATTTGCCCCAAAAGTCGTTATTCTCCGAGATATTCTAGCTTTAAGATTTCAATATATAGATGTAATACTCGTAAAAATTACGTCACCTGGCAGTGAATATCAAAGCGCTGCATCTCGTCCAATTTGAAAATATAAACAAACAAACAAATACGTATCAAATATTTTTCCTTATTCTACAATTTAAGCATTTAATCATTACATATATCGTACTTTTTTGAAGATCGAGAATCAATTTCTCACTGTATCCTCATTATCATAAAAAATTAAGTCAAACTGACATCGGGCACGCGTTGTGTGTCATCATCTTCGGATGAAATTGCTACTTCTTCTCAAGAAGTCACTTACACTTTGTTTCTGCATGATCCACATACTTTTGCGTTGACAGGAAGAGTTAAAACTGTTTACGTTTTTCCACGTATGATTCTTCTCCTTCAAAGGGTTACAACAATACTTTATATCTAAGGGCTCTAAGTACTCTAAGGGTGAATTGGAATTGAAAAATTAACTATTTAAATTTTAATTAGAGTAATTTCATGAAGTTTTTCTTTGCCAATATTAATTAACTCGAAGTAAGGTTTCTTCTGATTTTTATTTACGTTGCTTGCAATGCAATAAGTTAATGAGTCATTCAAAAACTTAAGATTTTTTATTAAGCCCTGAGGACAACCCTATGATGCGTTGGGATAGGTTCGGCCGAAAGGGAATTAGGGTATGGAGAACGAGGGAGCTTAAATGTCTTGTTTTTGCATTCCAGAGAGCTGAAGAGACAGCAGCCTAAATGCGAAATTGATCGATCCCTGGAACCATGGCAAGGTGATTATGCCGCTCAACCAATTTATCAATCTGCACCGACATAGCCGAAGTAAGTGCAGTTGTTATATACATAGTTAGCGGGGTTGCATTCCTCTACTTTTATAGACATCGTTGAAAATGAGCAAGTTTTTCGAACCGACCAAAGCATTTCTGTTCAGTGCGGGCGTTTTAGAACCAGTGGCAAAAAACCAAGGACAGTAACTTGACAACTTTCCGCGACCCAGGGCGATTCCCGGGAGTCAGGCTATTACCGCGTAGAGCGGTTATTTCCAGCTAGGATAAGACAACTTTAGCGACATAATCAAACGCAATTATTGACGCTGTTATTTGATGTAATTTAAAAGGTTTCGCTGTAAGGTAAACAATTCCCCTTTTATCCATCACAATACCATAATTTTAGGCATACAAGAACTAGGGTTCAAAAGTCTAGAGCATATGTAATAAAGTCATTGCAATTTCAGACTAAGGTACGTTTTTATTTACTCATAAATAACTGTAATGTTTCGCATTCTAATAACTTACTGTAATAAGAACCGAACCAAACCCACGTGAGCATTGTGCTTCCGAATGTAACATACTTGAATGTTTGCAACTCCGAGCATGGCAATCTCATATTATCGGTAATAGTGAACATTCCTTCCTTAACACGTCTCTGTAGGAAATATTTTGTAAATCCAATTATTTTTTAAGGCAACTAATTACGTTTAGTAATCAAAACAATCTCCGATTTTCCACGCGATTACGAGTAATCACTAAGGAGTTGATGCATTGATGGTTAGACGGGGCAAATTTTATTAACACAACTGATTGAACTGAAACGTTGTAATTAATTCCCTAAGTAGAAAATATAAGGCCTCCAGAACTCTGTCTGTGTTCTTAATTCAGTTCTCTATAATGCTTGATAAATAAGTTTCATGTAATGCAGAAACGCACAAAATATTTTATAGAATTAGTTCAGAAAAAAAGTTACTTTTTATTGAAAACTCATTAATAAGATTTTTTTTTTTGTAAAATTTAAGACTGTTGGACGCTCAACCAAATAAAAAGTATCTCTCTGCAAAAGATAGCCATACGCAAAGTACAACATTTTCATTCTCTATTATTAGCGTTACCCAGAAAGTAGTTACTTAGATAATATTGCTATAGATTATAATTTAATTCATTGCGTAACCGCTTCCTACTACACTATAAAACACTAATATTTGTTCATCATATGTTATGTAAGTAATGTGTTAAGCTATCCTAAATTCCTTAGAAATAAATCAAATAAGAAAAGAAAAATCAATTTAATCGCCTAAACTTCACCAAGCTATTTTAATTGATGTTGTAATCAAACACAGGTTATTCCCCCTTTTCGAGGACTTTCCAAAGCTAAGGTACGTTATGAAGTGAATTTAATTTACAAAATTTGCCTTAATTCCAGCGAAAGGTCCCATTGAGAAACTTAAAACGAGCGTGAATAAGCCTGCCGAGGCGTATAATTTTTAATTCTGTCGCTAGGAGTAGAGCAAACTCGTCTGTATTTTATCATAGACGATGAAATTAATCATCCGTGGAATATTGATTACTGCCATTAGGTAAATAAACAAATGATATTTCTAGCAATGGTTGGTGTAATGCGTTGAGTTAAATTTATTGCAGCAGTTTTTTTTCTTTTCATTGGAAATTTAAATTCACGAAAAGCTAAATTAGTTTTTGGCTGATTCGAGATAAATAAGCTTCGACGTAAGCCTAATCCCTTATTCAAAAGTTTCGTTAAATGAAATAGTTAGTACTAATTAACTTGGGTCGAATAAGCTATCCGAATTACATTCATTCTTGTCCTTCTTGAATACAAAAGAGATAATCGAAATCGTCCTTTTCCATTTGCATAGCAAATCAATCAACTTATTTACTAGTACAAGGTTGTGATAAGATTCGGAAATATTTAATTTCCCAATTTGTTTCCATTTCTAATAAAAGTTTTCAGTAGCCTTTCCATGAAAACACTCCATAATTTCTTTATAATGTATAATAATAGTAATACATAATGAGACTTCAGGGCTTTATTGAAAAGCTATTTTACTCTTGACAATCACGAGAGGTTCAACCATAACGAGGTTTTAGAGATGACGATGCCTGCAACATAGTAAATTAGATTGTAATTAAGATAGAAATAAACCGCATTAAATAATATTATTTGAGTGAACATTTAACAGATTTTTAAGAAATTTTGTGGAAACCAATTATCAAGAATTTGACTTCAACGTTGATTTAGGTAATTTAGGATTGCATAGGCATAGAACCAGAAATCAATGCCTTCTCCCTAATTCCCGTAATACTTTGTTGGGCATGGAGAAAGATCAACTTCACCTGATTCGACACAACGACTGCAAGTGGACCTATAATTTAAATTGAATTCCGAACCACTGAGATTTTCTCTACAAACCCCATGGCCTATTTATCGTAATCTGTTATCAGCAAAAGACAACCATAGGCCGCCGTCGGTGGGATTCGAACCTGGTACCTCCGGATTGGCCTGACACGTTTGTGCTTACTCAACCTCCGGCTTATTAATCATAACTATAACATATCTTAGACATTATGGGGACAAAATGTTATTGAGTTAGATTTAGAAAAAAAAATGTATACCTAGGCATAAGAAGCCAGGAAGTTTGGGCTTTTTTAGGTTAATTAAGACACATATCTTGTATCGACAATTATGTAATCATATAACTTGGCAGGTCTTATTGATTGATTAAATTGGAGATGTGAGGTTCTCAAGCGCCGCGGTCACTGAGGCCTAACCCTCTCAACTCCGGTCCCTCTGAAGAGGTTCAACAGCTCCCGCAGTTGGCAGTCATTCAGCCCGCTCGGTGCCAGGGTTGGTTTCCTGAATAGGCTAAATCTGCGCCTGGCCACTGCAGGGCATCCAGACAGAGTCTGCAGATGGGGTCGATGGCTCTACCTATCCTTACGAGGTGCTTCCTTAGCTGACAGTGGCCGGTAAGTAGGCCAGATAGAGTTCTAACATCCGACCTGCTCAGCTTGAGGAGGCAACATTGAGGGCATAAGGCTTCTTGAGTGAGCGTGCCCCTCAATATTGTTCCAATATAGCCTATGCTCCTCACTTGCGCGGTTTGCTATTAGCCTTTTGGCCGTGCAGAGAGAAATTCCACAGACCTGCTCCGGCCCTATGAAAGGGGTTTTGAACCCTTTCCTGGCAAGTTCATCTGCCTTTTCATTCCCCGTATAGCCCTAATGTCCCGGTATCCAGATCAAGTTTACTTGATTAGCTCTACACAGTTCATCTAGGTTCCTTAGGCATTCCCACACCAGCTAAGATCTGGTGATAGATGAAGCAATTGCTTTGATTGAAGCTTGACTATCTGGGAAAATTGAGATGCTTTTGTTTTTATATGCTTTTCTTAGGTTCTCGTAAGTACATGTCAGTATAGCGAAGATCTCCCGTTGATTATACGACTGATGTTAAGTTTTTAAGTAGAACGAGCAAAAGTGTTTCATCGGTACTTGCATTCTCTATTTTTCCTTCTATGAATGCGGCGCAGTTACTGTCCAAAGCTCAAAATAATTTATTGCCTATGTTGCCAATAATAAAAAAAACTGCTCTTTTCACTCTTAATCCCGTATTTTTTTCAATGTCTCTTCTTTTCTACAGTGGATCATTCGCATTCAGGTCATTCCATGATAAATCGACTCAAATTATCTTTGAATTCGGCGTTATTTAGAGAAAAAAAGTATTTAAGGTTAAAGTTTTTAAATTATAAATAAATCTTTCTTCGGAAAATGAAAAGTATTTTACTGAAACATTGATTGATATGTCTGAGTTCACTCCCGTTTATTGACTTTCTTCTTGATTGGGTCTTGTATTTATGCCGTCTTTGCTAGAAAAAACTTCTTCCAAACTTCTAACCTTCCAGTTTTCAATATAATTTTGTAAGTATTGTGAGTAAAAATTGTGTTATGTTAAAATTCCTTCAAAGTTCACGTTCTGATCACCACAAGGATCGAAGGACCTTGTTGTTTAGCAAAAATAAATAATTTTTTTAATGTTAATTTTTTTAAGAAAATAATTTTTTCTTAACAAATTACAAAATCAAGCAAAATTCTCGAAAATTGAAATTTGAAATGAAAATGAATTGTCTTATCTTATGTTACGAAGGTGATTATGATATCTTATTATATGGGGATAAGAAACACGTAGTATGTAGGTGTTTCAAGCCTCTAAAAGTGGCAGTATCGTGAGCAAACATCGAAAAACTTCTAATGTCACAGCGCGAAGGGAACGGTGGACGTCACCACGGAGGAACGTTCGTCACTCGCAATGTCTAAAGAAGACTATATAAACATATGGGTATTGCTATATATGGTATATGGCTAGAATGTGCCAACCGACACAAGAGAAAAATTTAGCTACGAAATGTTTAACGAGGTCAGAAACACGGAATTACAGAAAATAAACTGCACAAATTTGACAATCTAGAAATAATATAGTTCAATTTTAAATATTTTCAATCTTGATATAGTTATATGAATTTAAAAAAAAAGAAAGGAATAAAATCACCGTCCTCCGTTTATTCCTCACAAGAATCCATTGTGCTGAAATAAAAAAGAAAATATAATTATTCCACATGACACTAGCAAACCAAATTTTCCTACCTATCTGTTTACTTTGTAATTGTTGACATTTCTGTCAGCTCTTTACTAACATAGCAACAAAGTACACATACAACTGGAGAAATCTTTCTTAACATGTTTAGTCTTGCCAACTCTTCATGAAATGACTTTATTTGAGAAATTTCAATTTGAATTTTGTAAAAAAAAAAATTTAAATTTCTTATAATCAAAACTTTTCCCGCCAATAAAATACTCAAATTTGAATTTCTTTGATTCAAAGTGACGACAAAGTATAAAAATCAAATAACATGGCATGACGACAACCTTTTGGTATGAATTAAGTTAGATTTAAAATTAAAGTATGGAAGAGCTAAATACACGCATGGTTTTTCCTTCTTTGATTTTGAAGCTGCTGAATCGATGAGCTGTGAAAATTATTTAATACTTTACGAAATCCAGAGCATGCAAGTTCATTATTAAACATATGAAAAATCACAAGAGTTCAATGAGTTCATTGAAAGATGTAAACAGACCATCAAGAACTTATGACAGCAGTTTGACGAGTGCCGTGATCAATTCTTTTATCTTTGCGCAGTGGTCACGTTTGTTTATTTCTATTCTTTATTACGAGTGAACCATCTAGGCAATTTCGTTAAAGAAAGTCGTGTAAGAAATATGAAACTTTTCTTGACTTTGTTCTTGCAATTTGCGCTTGTTATTATATAACGCGCTTACTTTCTGGGAGATTTCTTTCTTTTATGAATTTTTGTGATTAATAGCTTTTGATATAAAAATTGCAATTGATTGATTTAGGATTTGTGATTTGATTTGATTTGATTTACGATTCTTTTCCAATATGCACTACAGTTTAACTTTATTCATTAGGACTTAAAATTGAATCTACCGTAGGTGCTTTATGAAGCGTCGATTAGATTATGCCATCTTAAGAGAATTTATAATTGAAACTACAAGTTAAAACAGGTTCTATATACTCTAATACAACAAGTTTGTTTTGTACTATTACTTATAGATGGTAATTGCGAGAGTATTGTCAAATTTAATTAGAAATTTTGTTGTATGAAGTTTGTAAACGGGGATGTAATTAATTCTAAATGATAATTTTATAATAATTTACCTTTAATAAGAGCTTCTTTTATTCAGTATGATTCTAAAATTCCTAATTTCAAACCCTTGTTTTCAATATTTAATATTTTTTTATATTTACTGCAACTATGGCAAACACTATCGCAATCATAACAATTAATTTCATATACCCCTGATTTTTGCAGAAACCTATGTGTAAATTACATCTTTGTTTCAAAATTCTTTCTATCTTTCCATAATTTTTTCCTATGCAATTTAGTTTTATCCATTTCTTACACTGTACTCTGTATTCATTATTTTTACAATTAATTTTATTATTTATCTTTGTTTTATAAATTCAACTTTATTTAGAGGTAATTTTACAAGGCGATTGACCATAGAATGAAACGCAGACATTTGGATTTGAGTTGCATGTCTAGATTTAAAAGGTCTACTAGATCTGTATAAGTCGGTTTTCTAGAAATTTTGATTTCAAAATTATCTAAAAGTTCTTAACGGATATATCCGGAAAATTTTACGTTTTTTTCCTTTTTTATTTCTATTTCAATTGAAAATTGTATTTTATTATTTATATTATTAAGCCTTATTAAGAACTCATTTCCCAACCGCAAACACAAAATGTCGTCGACATATCTTTACCAGAAGCGGATGTTTATAAGGGCAATTATTAAATATATCTTTGTTTTCAAAATTACTCATATATATCTCTGCGAAAAACGGGGGAGAAAGTGCACCCATATATTGTATTGTTTATTAGGACTTGATACTTCACTGGTTAAATCCAAACTGACTCACTGGACTGCTACTGGTCCTGTTCATACTACTTAGCTTAATTCTGAACACTTCAGGCTTTAGGTCTGGGGTGTTTTTTTTAATTATCTGAAATGATCGGAGCGCACCTAATGTGTTTCTTTATTAGTTCGGAATATTCTATTCATAATGTTCCGCCTTTTATTTTTATTAGCGATGCAGTTTTTTGCATCAAAGCCGATGCGAGTTAATGGAATACAACTTTAAATATAATTTTATTTACGCGCTAGTAAGGAAGTTAAGTGAAATCTTTTGGGTCAAGATATTGAGTGTAAATATTTTAGAAATAAGATAGACGAGTGAATAAACCGTGATTTTATTAGCAAGAAATATTTTATTTTTACGTATTCATAGTGTTTCAGCATAAAGACTGAAAAACGTATTAAAAAATGCTAAAACTGACTTCAGAGAAATAGCTTAAATGTATAAACATACATATATACTGCCAAATGTATAATAAATGCTGCCAATATTTCCGTCCGGCCTAAAACTTCGACATGTGCTGGTAAGACTATCAATGTTGTGAATAAAGAGACCTGCTGTGCCACCGTGGAGGACGTCGTGCGCCATGTTTCCATATTTGGAATTTCGCGTGACAGTATTAATTGCCGACGGATTGACAAGTAACACAACATGCTTGCTCGTTCTTCGTTTATTTTAAGATCACCATTACTGATGCTCTGCTTAACGCTTTCGTCTCTTCTGAGGTTTGGCCTTGTTAAGAAATAACACTACAAAACTCATCGTAGCTATACTAAATAATATTAAATCGGAGCTGGCAGTGCCCTGAGATTTCAACAAACAACAGAATCAACAATATACTCTACCTTGCTACATAAAACATATACCAGGCAATTATCCCATTGCTTTCCCGGTCGTTCAAGATTTTCAAGAGCACGAACTGATTGGGTAAAGTTGTCCAATATCCACCGAATTTCCCTTGAAGACTCGGAAGTCATACTAGGTATGGACATTATCATGTGTAAGTTGGAGTTGACAAGAAGCCTAGTATTCTCAAATCGGGATGTGAGAATATTCCACGCTGTAGTATAGTTGGAAGTAGTGATGACTAGATGTTGCAAGAGTTTAGATGCAGACCCTGTAACTTACGACGTAAGGTAATGCATCTTGTGAATGTCTGACAGCGTCAGGTTGTTGTGCATAAGAGAGATATACGTATCTCTGTAAGCAGGCTATTCGATGTATGAACCGCTGAAAGTAGGAAGATTGTCTTTTGGGAGCTTTACTGATGATGACGGGGCTGTTTAAACGTACCATTTACCGTACCACGCAGTCTTTAAGCCTAAGAGTACTGCGACAAAACTACGCGTCGTATTTAATGCGTCATGTTAGACAACCACGGGAGTATCCCTTAATGACATCCTTCAGGTAGGTCCCAAGGTTCAAAATGATGTGACATCTATTATGCTAAAATGGCGACAATATGCTATTGTGTTCTCAACCGACATAGAGAAAATGTTTCGGCAAATTCCTGTCCATCCACCAGACACACATTTGCAGAGAGTTTTATGGAGAAAGAATCCATCAGAAGCCATCCAGTGTTATCGATTGCGTACGGTTACCTATGGTACCTCCAGTTCTCCCTACCTTGCCTGAAGAACACTACTTCAACTTGCTGAATATCATCAAACACAATTTCCATTCGGAGCAGCAATCATCCGAAATAATTTTTACGTCGATGGCGGCCTCTTTGGAGCTTTCGATTCAACATCAGCAGTACGCGCTCTTGATGAAATCAGGTCACTGTTAAAATTAGAAGGATGTAGGCCCTGTAAGTGGCTGAGTAACCGACCAGAACTTCTTGAGGACATTCCGGATGAAGAAAAGTATTTTCCGTCAATGCCGCGATTCGTCGCTGATGAGGAATTTAAGGCTCTGCGAATATATTGGTTTCCTCTGCAGGACACCTTTAAGTTTCACGTTAATCTACCTTAGCAAAAATCCATCACAAAAAGAACTATCTTATCAGACAAAAGTTGTCTATACGACCCACTTGGATGCATTACGTCAATTACAATAAATGCTAAGATATTGATGCAAAAACTCTGGTTAGCTGATTGCCCTTGGGATGAGAAACTTCCACCCGAACTGATGGGAACCTGGATCAAATATTAAGCGAGTATTCAGTCATTAAACAGCCTATGTATCAATAGATGGATAGGAATAACTGAAACGCAATCTTCGAGAACTACATGGATTCTGCGACGCATCTATGGTAGCCTATAGTGCAGTGGTATACTTCCGTGTGCTTTATGATACCGATAACATCCGAGTAACACTTTTAACCGCGAAAGCAAAAGTAAGCCCTCTCAAGACAGTACCGCTCCCAAGAGTGGAGCTCGGTGGCGCTACGTTATTAGCTGAACTTCTGGAATCCGTACAAAAATTTTGGAATCTGGAAGATGTACCAGTTCATGTGTTGCCAGATTCGACCATTGTACTTTCATGACTCAAGACTCATCCTTCAAATGCCACATGGGGCCATGTACTTTCTGCACAGAATCCTGCAGACAGTGCAACCAGAGGATGCACACCAGATGAATTAAAGTCTTTCCATTTATGGAACTCTCGTAGGTTCCTATACAACACACGTATACAACGTAGACTTCGAAAAACTGGAAATTTGACGCGAAATGAAATAAATTCCTGCCTTAATCACTGGTTAAGGGTGACTCAAGAACTATATTTTCCTCACGAATTGAAGCTGCTTTCGGCAGGACAAATACGTTCATCGAAGAGCAGAATCCAAAACTTGAATCGGATAAAGATAGCTTGCTGCGCGTCGGTGGAAGACTAAAACGTGCATCTCTCAGCTTTAACCCTATCATTCTTCCAAAAGATAGGCATCTCACTCAACTCATCATTGATCGCTCACATACTGTTACATTACATGGTTTCACTCAACTCACTTTGCATCACATTCGTGATAAATTTTGGATAATCAACGGAAGGAGCAAAGTAAAAGAGTTTATTCGTAAATGTCTAGTTTGCTATCGCTACAAGGCGACTACCAAAGTTCAGCTAATGGCTGACCTACCAACAGATCCCAGCAATGGTCGAGGAAGAAGGAGTGTGAAAGCATATATAGCTGTCTTCGTATGCTTGGCAACTCGTGCAATTCACTTAAAATTGGTGATGTAATCATCTGTACAGCGACAACGCTACCAACTTCGTAGCTGCAGATAAAGAACTTCAACTACATTGAAGACAATTGTGCTCTGAAACTGGTACTTCTGATATCTAACATGCCCTTAAATGATGGCACTGAATGGCACTTTATCCCCCCAGCGGCGCCTCACTTCGGAGGAATTTGGGAGGCTGGTGTGAAGTCAGTGGCAGTGTTGACTCCAGGTCACTTTCTTTTGGGCTACAGCCCTCTGACTGTTCCAGAAGACCCAACGATAGATGTTCCTGCAAGCCGTCTCAATCGCTGGCAACTAGTTCAAAATATGTACGAACATCTCTGGAAACGCTGGCACAAGGAGTACATACACCATTTTCAGCCTAGAAACAAATTGGCAACCGAACAAGAAAGCGTTAAAGTCAACGATTTGGTTTTAATAAAAGAAGATAAACTACCTCCCTCAAAATGGGCTCTGGGAAGAGTAACCAAAGTCCATCCAGGCAGCGATGGACACATCCGTGTCGTAACCTTGAAGTACCAAGGCGGGTCTTTTACTCGTCCTATCACTAAAATCTGTGTCCTACCTATAAATAAGCAAAACTAATATCTCTTTCTTTTCCTCAGTTGTTATTCTTGTTGTCTCAATCCTATGAGAATACGTCATGGCGGGCGGCAATTTCACACTACAAAAATCATCATAGCTACACTAAATAATATTAAATCGGAGCTATCAGTACCCTGATATTTCAAAAAAAAAAACCAAGTCAACAATATACTCTGACTTAATACGTATTACCTTAGTATTACACATATTTTGCTTTTGTTCTTCTCGCTCAATATTGTCACGCGCCTTGCGTACACAATTTTGCTTATATACTTTGTACTAGCTATTGTAATGTAATCGACCGGCTAGTCGGGCATTCTAGTTGTATCGCCTCATCGTGTAAGAGATCATCTAAAAATAAAATATAGTTTATAGCGTGCTTACGTTAGACTTTTAAGGTCAATCCTTATACTAATTCTAAACAGGCCTAATGGAGCCATTGTCCGGGAATTTACTCCAAGAAATCATTCTGACTCTAGAGGTACTTTAAGTAAATCTTCGGAATACAGAGTTCTCTGACTCTGGAATTTTTATGTGTTGTTCTGAAGTGTCCGGACATGAATGTGTTTATTGCTACAACTTATATTTCTCTTAGAACGTCCACGAATACTTACGACCTTCTAGCTTCTTGCATTGAAACTCTCTTTTGTACCTCGCGCATACATGACGAACTTTTGCTTTTCGGTGATCTCAATTTGCCAACAATCAGCTGAATACCTTCCGATGTGGACGGATTGATACCCTGCCACTCATCAACCTCGCTGGGATCTTTGTGTTTCATCGGCTGCCTTCGTTCTTCCGGGCTGACGCAGTGTTCCAGCACTGAAAATGACTATGGTAGATTCCTAAATTTGGTGCTCAGAATTGGCTCATTTGGAACTTTGGTCAGGCGTTGCTTCGTTCCTTTGGATTATGAGATCCTGTCATAATCCTGCTCTTTAGATTGCTCTGGTCTTTGATCCGATCTCCTTAACATCTCCGATACACAGTAATTACACTTTCAATTTTAAACGGTCTGATTTTTCTTTATTAAATTGTTATTGGTGTAATATTTTTGAAGAACGTGACATCGATTTGACATGTTTAATGTGTTCCTATCTCTAGAACAAATAATTACTTTTCTAGTCCGCCCAATCTGAATAGTTCACTAAAACATCTCAAAAATTAAAAAAATATAGCTGGGAAACGTTTCTGCTTGTCAAAGGATGCGGATTTTTATCACTATTCAGATTTGCGTGATAAATTCATTTCAGACTTTCCCATCTCATACGATAAGTACATTGACAGAATGGAGTCTACTTTACGTGACCAGCCTAACCAGTTTTGGGGATTTGTTAACTCTAACCATCGTACTGAAGGTTACCCTACTTTATTGAAGCTTGGTGATATCAAGAGTAGTGACCCCTTGCAGATTGCAAATCTATTTTGAGACTTTTTAAGACTTCTTCACTGACAATAACTGCGATATTGGGTTTACGGATTCTAATTACTTGACAATGTTTCCTCCTTCTTCAATCGAAATGAAGTATCTTATATTTGATGAAGACACATTCGCGAAACATATTAATAGTTTGGCTGATAGTTTGTTTAAAAGAACTGTTCTTCGTCTCTCGTTCCTGTTCTTTGCTATTTATTTAATTTATAAATTGTTTGTGGTGTCTTCCCAAAATCTTGCAAATGATTCCTTATTATTCCTCTTCATAAAAAGGCAAGAGGTGTGAAATTTCCACCTATAGACCTATTGCTAACTTGTGTTGCATTTCTAAAGTTTTTGAGACATTAGTTTGTACTCTATTTTAGTTGCAAGTTGTTTCTTAGTACTTTCCAGAACGGTTTTATGAAAGGTAGGTCAACTTCGACTAACCTTCTAGAATTTTCTAATTTCTGCTTATCTGAAATTGAAGCTGGTAAGCAGGTCGACTGTGTCTTCACTGAATTTAGCAAGGCATTTGACAGAATTAATCAACAAATTTTGATTCACAAGTGAGCTGCCCTAGGATTTCCATCCTTGTTTGTCGACTGAGTTCGTTCATACTTATTATTCCGAATCCAGCGTGTGTCGTTCCGTGGGTCCCTATACAAGTAAGCCATCTTGGCCCGATTTTATTAATGATTTACATCAACCATGTATCTTTATTCTTAAGACATTCCAACATTCTCTGTTATGCTGACGATGCTAACACTTTTTGTGCTGTTTCCTTCTGTTGACGACTGTGAAATTTTAAATTCTGACTTACTATATATGCCTTTTACAATTGGTGTTGTTTTAATTGTATTTCCCTTAAAATTTGTAAGTGTACTACTATGCCGTTTACCATGGTTGTTTACTAGAATTTTTTTTTTTTCTAAATATTGGGTAAAGAGTAAACTTTCTTGATTGTTCTCTTGTATTCTATAGTTTTAATGTAATTCTGCATCATTAAATATTGTTATTTTAGTTTAATTAATTATTATTAATTTTATTGTTATTTAAGTAGATTTTTTGTTGTTGTCATTTTTAGTAATCAGCCTTTGATGAATTTGTATAAATAAATAAATGAATAAATACTAAATTTAATTTTATGCCTTAAGGACATTTTAAAGTCCTGAAAGTTTAGGTAGTTTTATATTGTATTTCTGATTGTACATAGTATCTGTTTTACTATTTTAATTTGCGCGGACTTCAAAATTTCGTAATAAACATAAAATTACATATTATTTTATACTTGTTAGCGCTTTTTGCGAGGTCGTTTTAACTCTGTTTTAAAAACTATTATATTTTAAATTTTTTAGCGTTTTTAGATATCTCTGGTTGATTTAACCTATTATAAAGCATGGGGTGTCTACTACACCGACTCTCCACCTGGTCAGGTTCTGCGCTAACGTCTTCAACTGTTGCCGCGATTTGTTAATCTGGGTACCTTCTTCCGCGGTCATTAAACTCGGCGTATTCTTTGGGTCCCGCGCGTGTGGTCTATAAATTTCCAGTTTCACCTGATGTGTATTCCGTCTTGGCCTGTAAGTCTGTACAGGTCTTCGTTGGTAATTTCCTCATGCAAATTCGAGCACACATTATGAATATGAACGCCACCCCCTTTCCATATGCTGATGCAAAATTGTGCTAATCAAGCAACGTACGCGATATAACATGAAAAAATCATTCAAGCGGGCCACGGGCTACGAAGTAAGGCGAGTCCTTCCTCCACATTCTAGGTACGCATTTTTTTATTAAAGTATCATTCACGAAGCGTAGTCTATTAAAGAGAATCAAATTCATTCATATCTGTCTAAGCGTCACCCCCTTCCCCTCCGAACATTGCAAAGTTTTTCTCGTAGTAACAATAGGGAAACATACTCTAGACAAGAAGAAAAGAAAATTCCATACCAGCCTGTGCGTTAAGAAGTTAGGTTCCTCCCCAACACCACTCTACCCCACCCAATAAATTGTTCACATAATACTATACTGTTTACAGTAAAAGAGGAATCTTTCAGGTCAAAATGTTGTTCTTAGTGTTAGTACAAGAACACGAATAATAGTTGGTTAGCTGGTTATTCGGGCTCTTTGGAGCCGAAGCACCAAATTCGCTCGGAGGCACAGATCTCTGTATAAACCCATTTACATCACCAGTGCTATCTCAGCTAAATCGTTTAAACGGTCGAAGAACCTTTTAACCAAGCAGGCGAGTTGTCGTTTTTTAGAGCCTTTTAGTTTTTTTAGATTCTTTCAATTCTACTTTACGTTTCGTTAAGGGTAGGGTGAACCTTTTTTGGCCAGTTCGTCGGTTTTTTCGTTAGACTCTTTGCCAGTATATTTTGCAACTCCAGATCCTAATCGTATGGTCTGAAAATATCTTAGGTTCTGATATTTTAGTTTTACAGGCTCGGGTTTAAAGCCTTGAATGCTGCTTGACTGTCCACACAACTAGTTAAATCGAATGGCGACATCTCCGCTTGAAAGATGACGCAATCGTTACTGAATCTATAGGACTTTATTATTTACAGCGCTTCCGAGAGAACTCCAGCTTCAATCCTCTTTTCCGTTTTCAATCAGTTTCAAAAAAGGGTGGAGTTCCTCCAATGATATTGGGTGCTTCCACTCCTCTCCGTTAGATATTATAACGGAAAAAAGTCATATTGTTGCATCATGTAATCCGTTATGGGATGCAACTTACTTTGATTAACGGAGTTCAGTATGACTGCAAGTCCAAGACTTTGTGTTGTCCATTGGCTGGTTTCTCTAAGTAGCTGCCAAGGCCACGATTAAGGACTTTAAGAGGAAGATCGAGCAATTTCGGACAGGCTGTTCTGGGAAACGAGAACAGAAGAACTCACATATACCGTATGGTTCAAAAATGACCTGCGGAGTAAAGGCCGAAACATAATGCGAGCAACGCAACATTTTACCACGTAAAAAACGGCAACAAGTACGCCCGTGAAAACACAATAACTGAAACACGAGCCGCGTAAAGAACTATCATTCTGGAAATAAAATTCTGACAGTTGTGTTGTTTTGGTTTAATTTTATTAGCAATGGCAAAAATTTCAAAAAGTAAATTAAATAGAATAATTAAAGAGTCTTGCGCGGCAGTTTTGGCTTATGAGGAATACCGAAAAAAACGATAAAACGGTAAAAACAATCATTATAAACGTCAAGCAATGTAACTGAACGTAGCCCAAAATCTCACGTTACTGAACGGGGCCCACTGCATGCAAAAAATTTCAATTTTAATTTTAATTTTACGACGTAAAATGTTGTGTTGCTCGCATTGTACTTTGCCCGATACATTTATGTGTTTTTGAAATCCAATGACAGCGTTTTGTTGCGTTGCTCGCATTGTGTTTCGGCCTTAAGAGTATCAGCGTTCTACTGGGAGCTCAACATTTGCTCGTAATGACCAGGCTCTTTTTAGTTATTTTTGATTTGGGTTTTGACCAAATCTACAAAACTTAATTTGGGTATCGACCAAATTAATATTACTAATCTTCTAATTTGGGTAACGACCAAATAAGCTAAATTTAATTTGGGCATCGACCAAATTAACAATACTAATTTATGTGTTTACTTTGACCTTGGTAACGACAAGGTGAAAGACAAATCTCTCCTTGTGTGTATTGTATTGTGTATGGCTTAATCCCTGGGATACGACCAGGAAAACATACTAACAAAAATTACTACATTAGTACAACAATGTCTATGGTATTCTTCGTTCCTAACAGTAGCATACAACAGTGTTAATTATATCAGCGATCCGTACACACATTTTGCATTTCAGGTGAGTACCCAATTTTATTCGAAGCTTTAATTTTAATATTCTGTATTTTTATTTTAATTACCTGTTTAAATTGTGATTTGAATGAACTAAGTGCATAGAATTAGTAAAGTTTATAGTGAATTTATATACAGGGTGTTTCAGATCTGACGTGCCAAAATGAGTGGGGTAATAGACCTCAACTAGACAAACAAAAAATTTTATGGCGGGGGAGGGGGGCAATCTGAACCGTTTGGGAGTTACAGGGTGATTCATAAATTTTAGTTTTTCATGGTTTGCACATTACACTTTTATTTTTACCTCTTGATCTATCCAACATAGCGACGTAAAACAAACGCTTAAAAACAACTATTCTAATGACCTTTCCAATGTCAACACTACTGATCTCACTCTTAGCATAGCAGTTACAGTCACTTCCAAAATTTAAAAAAATGGTTTGCGTTTACTTAAAATTCAGAATTTTCCTAAATTTTCTCCGAAATTCATGTAACTACTACATCTTTTTTTTAATTTTATTGGATTCCCCATCTTACAATCTTTCCAAAAAGGTAAAACAAGGATTACACAGGATGGACACAGGATTAGAAAAACCAGATCCTTAGAACTCCTTGAGTACCTAATTTTTTTAATGCATTTTAGGTAGGAAGTTCTTTAAATAAACAAAATTTTTAAGATAAAAGTTCGAAAATTTTTGTTTTGGGTTAACAGGAAATTCGTTTTAATTATTGCTGCAAAAAAGTTATAACAATTTTTGTGTAATTTTGTTTTATTGCCGATATTAGCTTGTGTTAGCCAGAATTCATAGTCTTGAATCCTGGTGTTCTGTCAATGTTGCTATAAAAAAGGGTCAGTCAACAAAAATACCTATCATAGTTGAAAAACAAATCAATAAGTACGGGTATTTTTAAGCTAACATTTTAAAAACTGGTAGAATTTATATTTGAGGAATACGCGAATATTATTTACATTTATGGTGTAGTTGACGGAAAAGAGAGAGCGGCTGTACTGGAATATCAAATTAGATTCGATAAACGGTGAGCACCTCAGAGAGGGGTATTTATACGGACTTTCGAAAGGTTAATAGAACACTTACCACTAAGGTGAACAGGTTGTTGGACTTCGTTTACGCACTGAAGTCTAATCTCTCTATGCTTTTGGAGAGGTCGCACAAGATGTCTTCTCGGATTTAAGCGCTGCCTGCCTCTCTAGAAGAAGTTCCTTCTGCGCTTGCCGGTCTTGGTACTAATCTGCTTTCTTCTGCGAGCCCATCACCCAACATCCCTGGGTCGATGGTATTCGTTGCGGCGTCAAACAGGTGAAGAGCGCCATAGGTTCCTGGTCTGCAACTGTTTCTGCCAATTCCGTGCTCCTGGGCTCTATCGCTTCTGACCTGAAATCTCTGTTGTCACGTTTTGAGGCTTCTTTGGAGCCACTACCTTCTGCTGCGCCGTCCACTGGTGTGCAGCCCGCATCCCCGATACAGGCCGGGTCTGCCCACACCGTCCCCTGCTCTTTCTTCAACCCCGGCTGCCTCTGACATCCACAGCATTACCTTCTCAAGCGGTAAACCACTAACGCTCATGACGCCTCGCTTGTACGAAACCAGGTCCCGCGTCATTCCCGTGCTACTAGAGGGCGAAGTCGTCGACGTGGCGTAGCCCGCATTCCCTCTGCAGCCTCTGAGTCTCATGAAGGCGACTTACATCATCGCATTCTTGGAGGCGCTGCCCTGGTCGAGCCTTCTGGTGGTGCCTCGGCTCATTGCCATACTAGGGTTCCTATCGACTTGGCGCACACTGTGTCGCCGCGTTAGGTGGCCTAAATACGTCTTTGGTTCTAGGGTCCATCTCGATACCTCTGAGCGAGATATATTCATATTTCTTTTCCACGATTGCTTATAGGAAGATCAGTCCAGCCATCGGGACTGCGTGCGCGCCTTTTAGGCCTCTTTTAAAGTCATTGTCTCTGAACATTCTTTCTCGGCAATTGTCACTCCGGACATATGGCCTGCTTGTGTCATTGTCCTCCAGTTTGTCCCAAAGACCTGTCCTCGCTCGATTCTTCATTCAAAAAGTTTTTCAGCGAGGTCTCCTGCTACTATGCTAACGTAACCAGTTTGCGTTCCAACACCTCGCAATTATTTACCGCCTCCATCTCTGCTGACTTCGACGTTATCTGTCTCACAGAAACCTGGTTATGCGGCGGCATATCCGAAGCTGAGCTTTTTGGGCTTTTGACCGCCAATCTGATTTATGTGCTCCAGTTGGCGGTGAGGTACTTTGTGCTGTCAGGACTGGCATTCTTTGCTCGGTCATGCAGGCCGCCGGCTCCGACGTTCTGGAGTTGTTATGCGTCGCCTTAAATCTTCCTCAGAGAAGTTTATATATTTCCACGATCTACATTCCCCCCGGTTCACCTTCAGGTGTATTTGACCAACTTTCTGCGTCCTTTGACACTGTACTCAATAATTGGCTGTTGGGTTATGATAGGGCGAATATATTTGCCGAACCCGACATTGACCTAGCCGTTTGATCTTCCTTCAATGTTCTATATACCTGTTTTGCTCAATGTGTTCCGGTCTCTTTTCTCGATCTTATTGCTCGTCTCAACCCTGGATGGACGGCTCCCTCAGCCGCCTAAAAAATTTCAAAAGCAAAGCCTGGGAAAGGTTTTGCTCCTCTAGGAGTGAACAGACTATGAGGCATACTACGACCACTTCCATCAGTTCTCTGTCGATCTGGAAACTAATCCAACTCTAACTCAAGATCCACTCCGCTATCCAACCCTAGACAATGCTGGAATTTCATAAATTCTAAATGACGCAGCGATTGTTACCCCTCCTCTCTTTGGCTTGGTGACTGTGAAGGCAATGACCCCGCCAAGGTGGCCAATTTGTTCGCTGATTTCTTTCTCGCTTCCTTCTGTGATCCCGACTGTGATACTGTCTCTACAGATTTTTCACACTTGACTACGCTTCCACACATGAACTTAAAGATTTAGTTTTTGACGACGCTACTGTAGAATATTTGTCGAGCTTTTCTGATGGATTTTTGTGCGGTCCTGATGGCATCCCTTCATCATTATTGATGAGGTGCTGCTAGTCGGTTGTCCCTGTTTTCTGTTTTCTGTTCAATCGATCTTTGCGCTGCTTCAGGTTCCCTGAGCCCTGGAAGAACTTTGTGATTTTTCCCCTTCACAAAACTGGTGATAAATCAGACATCTCTAATTATAGACCCCTTGCCACCAATGAGATCTCTCTTCCTCAGCGTATTATACCGATGATGCCGAAATATTCCGCGTCGTATCTCGACTGTGGTTTGTTAAACTCTGACATTCACAATTTAATTGACTGGTGCTCCAGTAATGGTCTCCCCATTAATTCTAACAAATGCATCGTTATGACTCCTCCTTGCAGAAGAAGTCCCATTCTCTATGATTACTCTCTGGATGGGAGTATGTTGACCAGGGTTGATCGGCTCAGGGGCCTGAGGATGGGGTAATTCCCGTCTATCTTTTGAGGACCACGTGGACTTCGTGGTGCATAGGGCTAATTCCATGCTCGGCTTCGTAAAAAGGTGGTCCAGAGAGCATGACGATCCCTACTTAACTAGGCTCCTCTTCTGCACTTTCGTTAGACCCATTCTGGAGTATGCTTGCCCGGTATGGGATCCCTACTTCGCCGTTTACATCAACCGGATCGAGGCTGTTCAGCGCAGATTCCTTAGGTTCGCTCTCCGCGGCCTTCCCTGGCGCGATCCTTTCTTCCTTCCTTCCTATCCTGCTAGGCTTGCTCTTATCTTTCTCAATTCCCTTAAAAAAATACGCAAGATTTATAAGATTGTTTTTTTTGTACGTTTTGACCATTTGGGGGGGGGGGGGGTGTGCTAGGGGTTCTGGGCGAAATCTAAGGGTGAAGGATCATTTTTGACCTCAGATTCGTTTTTGGCACACCGAAAAACGTACCAGAAGCTCTTCACCTTTCTGTATCAGAACTTTTTTTTTGTGTGCCTGTGTTATCAAGCCTGCTTTCTAGGCGCAAAAATTAATGAATTCTTAAACTTTAAATTGATCTGGGAGACCTTCAAGTTTTTACTTTTTAGAACATGAACAAAAAATACTCTCCTACATATCTGTAGGCCGAGTATGAAGCGAAAAAATTCTAATCGTTTTCCCATAAGTGAGAAAAGGTAGTTACATAAATGTATAGAAATGATACATATGTATTTTAACAGAGAGGCCGGTGCTGCCAGATGAAACTACGTTGAGAACCTAGGTGGTAGATTTTAGATGTATATTAATGGTGACGGGATTCTGACCGAAATGGGGTATCACAATAGGTTTAACTATGCCTCCCCTGGGAGGGTGCTACCTATCCTAACCTAGTTCACCCTCGCCAGACGTAAAACCGTCGCAACCTCTCCTGCATGTGTTTCAAAGAAAGATGCGAGAGATTTGTATGATTCATGACAAACTCCACGCTTATCGGAAAATATCAGGTGTTTCAAGGAGGTCTTCAATATGCTATTCCTTCATTGTAAATTATTGGAACACTACTTTTTTAACTAGTTTATTTATATGTTTAATGACCCTTAGTTCTCTTTAATAGATCAACATGTCTTTGTCGCAATCTAGATATTTTCAAAACCTTTCGAATTGTATTTATGAAGTAAAAATCTGTTAAAACATAATTCTTTATGCAAAAGAATGCAGAAAAAATAATTAAAGTTCATTAAAATGTTCTTACAATTTCAAATAACGAGGAGTTTTTAACACCTCACTAATTTATGCAAATTCCGAGACGTAGTTATTTGTGGTGATACAATCGTCACAAATGATTTCACTCGGAATTAGACGGAAGAAGTCCCTTGCTTCTTGTAATACCTTTTAAACCCAATATTTAAATTTCTTCGGCAATAACTCATAAGCGGGATAATGACTTTAAATTGGATTTTGAAGTGTTTGCTTAAGGCAAAATAGACCGACAGCAACTTTTCCTTGCGAAGAGCAGGGATAAAGTAAAAAGGCCGTTTGTCTAAACTTTTTAAGGTAACTTACCAATGAAAAAATGTAATCCAAACAGGTCAAAAGGGGCCCAAAGTGGAATAAAATATTTCAGAGGTCGGTTATGTTGAGTTTTCTAACTTCAATTTGGAAGACTTCCAAGGCATTTAGGTAACGAAAGCCAGAGGCTCCTATCAAATATTTAAACATCAAATTATGCAAAGTATGACATAATTTGTGATATCACTCAGGTTAGAAAACAATTGAAGAGCTTAAATCTCTAAGTCAAAAATTAAATAGCACGTGAAAACATAAGTTGGGTGTCGTGGCGTTAAATCGATTAGTACTTTAGGGAATCTAGGAGCATGTTCGAATTGGATTCCTAAACTTAAACTTGCTTTCAATATCACAATTTGGTTACGTCATTACCTAACGAAAGCTTAATAGCAAGCAAAGCAATTGAGCTAAGTTACCCGAATTGTTTTGCTTTGCTTAAATTTTACTTGGATTTTATTTCGAATTCGGTTTAAAAATAGTTTGTAAAAGTTCTTGTTGCAAGTAGTCAAGCTTTGGAGTTTTGTAGCAGATAGTGTGTATATTTTTACAATAATATAAACTCTTGGTTTTTAAGAGTTTACTGTTGTTCTATTTCGGCAAGTAGTGGATTTTTATAGTGTTATAGTTTCTAGGCTTTTGTGGTTTTAGGAGAGAAATATTGTATTTTAGAAATGTATTGATAAAACTAATTTTTTATAGTTTTTTTTTTATATATGATGTTGCCAAAGCTCAGGGGATGCCCTATGATGCTAAAGCACAGCCTTGGCAGGAAAGGAATTAAGGTTGGGGGAAATGGGTTAGGAGGTTGAGTGAAGGAGGTGTCGATGTACGCCCCGTTTGAAAGTTTCAGGCTCATAAGACGAGGGAAAAACAGAAGATGGTAAACTGTTCCACATTCGTGTTGTTCTGCTAAGAAAAGATTCCCGAGAGACCCGGAGAGTATAGGGGTGGGAGCGACTTGTAGATCTTGTATCGCGCGTTGTAATGAGTCTACAAGGAATCACGCTAGCAATTTCGTTAGAACAATGGCCATGGAAATAGCGATAAAAAAATGAGAGACAACCGACATTCCGTCGATGCTCCAGAGAGTCAAGGCCCTCAGAGATTGAGGAATCGCCAACAAGTTTAACAGCCTTACACTGAACTTTGTCTAACGCGGACAATGCGGTGTGTCCTGCCCTTGCCCAAATATGGGAATTATATTCAAGTCTAGGCCTAATGTGGAACTTGTTGATCGACGCTAAGTCGGGTGGGGTGAAATATTTCTTACATCTCTGTAATGGGTGGGGGTGGGGTGAAATATTTCTTACATCTCTCCAGCTAAGATTGCTGGATATCTCAATACCCAAGATCTTTAGGGAGGGTGAATTGGGTATATTCACTCAGTCGACTGAAATGGGTTGGGGGTGAACTGGGCGTTTTTTAAAAGACATTAAACAGCATTGAGTTTTGGATGCATTAAACGTAACACGATTTGCTCTGCCCCAAGCGAGGACCATAGAAATGTCTTTGTTTAATGATCTAAACATGCGTTCCCGATTGACTTCTGTAGCATTTCCACGTGAATTCATTACAGAATCAAATGAGTACGCGAAATCTAGGGTGCTGTCGTCGGCAAAACTATGAATAGGATTGAGAGTAAGGGATAAGAGATCATTAATAAAAAGAAGAAATAAGGTTGGTGAAAGAACTGAACCCTGAGGTACACCGGCATTTATTTCGTAGGAATCAGATGTAACTATGTCAATTACTACACAGATTGAAGGGCCTGATAAAAAGCTCTCTATCCATTTAACGAGGGTAGGGTGCAGACCAAATGTTTGAAGTTTGGCTAAAAGGGCAGCATGCCAGACTCTATCAAAAGCCTTTGAAATATCAAGAGCGACGATTTCGGACTCACCGAAATTATGGAGACAATGATTCAAACGCTCCGTTAGAGCCGTTAGTAATTCTCCGGTTGAGCGGCCAGCGCGGAAACCGTACTGGCAATCGTTGATAAGATGGTTATTTTCTAGATATTTCAACAACTGAGAGTTGAGTTCAAAAACTTTGGATATGATCGAGGTTAGTGCAATTGGTCTGTAGTTAGAGGCGTCGCATGCCTCTCCTTTTTTAAGTATCGACATGAGCAAGTTTCCATACACTTGGAAATATTCCTGATGAATATGACAGGTGAAAAAGTTTGCGCAGAGGTTTAGCCAAAGCAGAGGCGCAGCATTTTAAAACAAGGGGCGAGAAACCATCAGGCCCAGTTGCTTTGGACACGTCGAGTTTCGAAAGTACTCTAAAAACATCCCGAGTGCGAAAGTGTAGCGGCTTTTGCCTACTATTGCACTGTGATGGAGATGGAAGTGGCTGCGATGAAGGTGGCAAGTACGAGTTAGCAGCAAAATTAGCAGCAAACAGGTTGGCCTTGTCCAATGAGTCAGTAAAAACATTCCCATTATAAATGAGTGGTGGTGTTGACGAACAGGTGAAATTGTTCTTTACGGTTTTTACTAGAGACCAGAAGCCCTTACTACCCTTTTGAGTAGAAAATACCTTCCGTCTGATGGTCTGGTCGAAATTGAACTTTGCCCGGCTAATTGCTGAATTGCAAATATTCCGGGCATCTCTATAGATACGTCTCAATTCCTCTGAAGGGCACAATTTATATGCCTGGAAGGCTGCTTCTTTTTAATGGCTGCGAAACAGTCATTATTGAACCAATTGGTGTTAGTTGGTTTGATGAGGAATAAAGCGATGAATTCCAGAGGATGTTCAAGATATTATCGGTGCTTCTGTTAACGTCCTTCATAGAAAAGCAATCAGACCAATCCATCTCTCTGAGATATTTATTAAGTCCCGCCCAATCAGCATTTTTATAATGCCACAGTAATCTTTTGGTGGAGTTTAGGTAAGTGGTTGTCAGAGAGGAGATGGAGAATTGGGCGGAGATAAGACAATGGTCCGAATTACCCATAGGAGGCGTCAACGAAACCGAGTATTTTTCTGGATGCGATGTTAGAAATAGATCTAAAAGATGCGCGTTGTGCCCCAGAGTATCAGGAACACGAGTCGGACACTCAACCAGTTGCTGTAAATTAAAAGACTCACTAAATAACTCGACGTGTCTTCCAAACGGGCTTGTGGTGGAAGAAGTGTGTGGTGTGGTGTGGTGTGTGGAAGTGTAAAAACTCTTGCCTTTTTATTTTAATTAATAATATTTTTTTTCGATTGAGTTCGTTCAAAAAATTTACTTTGAATAATCAAAAAATTTTACAATAAAAAATATTAAAATTGTAAAATTTGTGAAACGATTATTTAAAGGGTTATAAGCAGTCAGAAGGCCGAAAAAAAAGCGACTTTTCAAGAATTTTTTTTGGAGAGGCATTTTAATTTATTAACTTGAAATTTTGTATGTACATAATACGGACTTGATACAATATTGTCATATTTTCATTTCTAAAAATAATGATTTTCAAGGTCACAACAGACGATCTCCGAAACCTCCTTGAAAAAAAGGTGTTTGGCGGTGTACTCGATATCTCGTGACTAGGTCATCTAAAATCAAAAAGAAGAAAAGATTTCGTTAATTTATGAAATTTTATAGAAATTAATCGAAGAAATAAGCAAAATATTGATTTTACACAAAATGGCGGCTCCTCAAAAACAATTTCGATTTTCAAGAAAATTGTAGCCTTAAATTGTTTAGAAAATGAAAAATATTTATTGGATTCGTAAATCCTTCGATTAATTTCTAAAAAATATATTCAAAAAGATTGTGTTAAAATCTGAGACCGATCGATCCAGCCGTTTTGAAAATATAGTGTACACCGACTTTAAAAACATTGTTTAGAGAAACAGAGTTTTTTAGAGTTTTAAAACCATTTTACATATGGAAAATTTTTTTTTTAACTTATCCAGGAACATATAATACATAAGAGAAATAAAACAGAACGTATAAACGAGCGTACGACCTTGCTGCTTGGCAATACAATAAGGTAATAAAAGAGGGGGTGCTCCATGTAGGCAGATGCCGCTCGGGTCTCTACACCGCATACTTTAACTCGCGCCGAGGCGTCTTTACAAATATGATTATAACTCCGAGGCATGACATTTTGTGTCTATAATCTTGAGTATATGTAAATTCAAAACGAAAATCGATTTTTGAAAATCCTGATTGTGTATAACCCCTTAAAGCCAATTTTTAGTTCGAACTCAATCGAAAAAAAATTATTATTTATTAAAATAAAATGCCAAAAGTTTTTTAAACTATAAAAAAATACAATTTATAAATATATTTCTAAGATAATAATTAATTATTATAATTTATTAACACACCAACCGATTGATTTTTCATAATAATCAAATAGCATTCATCACTACAAGTTTAGAAGCTGCTCTTAACTGACGCGTCCAATGCTTTCCTAGCTGAATCTCATTTTGTTCACATCCCTCCCAAATTATTATTATATTATTATCACTCGATCGCTGACTCAAAATAAATTTAAAAATTGTAACCGATTAAGTTAAAAAACTTTGGTCTTCGAAGCGCGTGTTTTTTGCTATAGCTGCTAGTATAAATATTAATTAGAGGTTTTTATTTCTTATTGTCCAGTATTCGGTGTTTCTGTTGCTCATTTACAGCACAAGCTAAATCTTCTATTATTATGTCGCATGAATTTATACTTGTTTTAACCTTTTAATCATCTCATATTTAAGATTACGACATGTGTCTGTGGGTTCAAACGATACTAAATAATAAAACGATAGTTTTTGCAACTTCATGAAATATTTGGTAAAATTTATGCAATTTAAACATAACTAATTAAATATTTATCAAATTTTATTCGTGAAGTTAAGCACTTCTTATTTATTCACAAGACCAACAGCAAGAGCTATTAGAACAACAATTTTACCTATACCAAAAAACAGCTAGCTGTACATATTATACTCACTGCACTAATTGCTAACCATATAGCGTAGCTGTGATGTTTTGAAGTACATTTGTGTTATTTACAATGCAAATGCGAGGTCGCCAAATTGTTTTTTGAAAATTAAAATCAACTGGATTGGGCGATGACGTATCACAGCCTTAATTTTGACATCTACGACTCTGATTTGGTTGTCCTTTTCTGGGGCGTTTCTACCTAAAAACCATTTTAATGCTGGAAGGATATCATCATGAATGAATACCACCGCTTCCATTAGAGTATCTTGTGAACACGGTTTCCATTTGTACCTGTGCTGTAAAGATAAAAGATACCTTTATCTGCTGCCTTAACCGCTGCCTTCCAGATAACCCCAAAGTGTGGAGCTCAAAGAGCTATATGATGAAACTGAATGTATTATTCTGCGCACCAAACTGCAATCACCCTTTGCGTCTGTTGATGTAGGAACTAATCGCGAAGCTCCGCTAATGTCTGAACATCCTTCGAAGTGAAGCAAATGAATGCAATGAATGCTATGTAGGATTTGTGTGGCCGTCAAATTTTATAGGTAGTCATCAAAGCACCGCAAATATCCACTTGACATATAAAAAGCCATTGTAAGTAAAACACGGCTTTTTTGAAGGTTCCTTTCATTTGATGGAGCAGTATTGGGCGATAACGAAAGCAGTGTACTTCTTCGATCAACATTTCTTCAGAGTTCGTTAACCTTCTTCCGAAACAAAATTCATTCGGTAAACGTGCATAAATTATTTCCATTTTAAGAATTTTCATGTAGGTGGCCAGACTTTGGTTTGAATACTCAGACAGAGCTTTTGGGTTGGCAAGAAATGGATTTTGATAATTTAAGGTAATGTCCTTTCTATCTAGTTCCCGTAACCCCTTGTGGGCCATTGGCGGGAGAAGAACTCCACCCAATTCGAGACTCGGTTTCAAGTGTACCTACAATTTAAAGTGGATTCCGAACCCCTGGCATTTTCTCTACAACCCCCATGGCCTTTTTATCATAATCTGTTGTAGGTCGGCGCCGGTGGGATTCGAACTTGGGACCTTCGGATTGGTAGGCCGACTTGTTATCACTCCCTCAACCGACGACTTTCGAAGTTTTGAAAATAATCTAGAATATTTACGAAGTGTTGCAGAAATTGAAGTCAGCCAAATGGAAACTAGGTCCTAAAATTTGTACACATTTTGGAGATTAGGTCAAATATTTTGGACATGTCGTATCGACAGAAGGAATAATCACCGATCTTGAGAAAATAGCTTCAGTAGAGAACTGGTCTACTCCGAAAGAGAAGCACGAGAGAAAAAAATTACTATGTTACAAGAAAACAACTGATGGTCATCGTTGATTCTACGAAGCATTTTGATAAATGGTTGATGCAATTGAAAAATCTTCAAGGGCAAGTGGCAAGATGGCTGGAAAGACTTCAATGCTATGATTTTGTAATTATAGTATAATTTGTAGGAAAGGTAAATCACATGGAAATGCAGATGCACTTTAATGGGGAGCATGTAAGTCAGCGTGTAAATACTGTTCTTATCTGGAAGAAAAATAGGACCATGTGTGCAAAGATAAACTGTCGTCTCTTTGACAGGATGGAATAAGGAAAAGTTTCGAGAAGGCGGGAACATATCTCAAATTTAGAATTTTAAAGAGGATGACAGGCTCAAATGAAAAGATATTTATTTCAGACATAAGTGCAACAGTGGCAGAGTAGTTACTGATGACCTGCATCTGCAGATGTCATGTTCCTCGTGAGCTTTATTCTGATGAAAGACGAAATTTTGAATCTTAAATTTTTAAAAATGTTAGCGACATTCTTGAAATAAGGAAAACGCAGGCATCACCACTTTCATCCACAATCTGACAGGATGGTTGAACGATTTAATGCAACAGTGACCGAATATTTCATCCAGTTGCTGCTCATTACGGTATTTATATTAGCTAATCGAATAACCATTCATAACTCAACAGGACAAACACCCTGTAAAGTTGTGTTTGGAAGGCAAAGCCGACTACCTAATGATCTAAAATTCGTAACTCACCGGATAGAGAATCCACTGAAGACTATAATATAACATTTCTTCGGAAGTCTTTCACAGAAATCCAACAACTGAAAAGAACAAAGCTCACAATATCCAGAGGCAGAATGAACACTCGATACGATATCAGAGATAATTGTAGGGGATTCAAGGAAGGCGACCTCGCTTGGCTGTTCAACTCACGGCGACGAAAAGGAAAAACTCCACAGCTTCAACAGTCGTGGGATCCTTACACACAAAAACGATGTGGTCTACAGTGTACAACGTAGAGCGAAAAGAAAAAGAAAGGTGTTCACATTACCAGATTCAATCCATACCAAGAAAATACCCCTGTTTACGATTGGATTGATACTGTGAAGAGCAAGTTAGTTCAAATTTAACCAGTAAAGTGATAAGATTGAACGTAAAGTTAAAGTGATGTTGTGAAACATTGCTAAGGAATCTATGGAACAAATTGGACAGTGAAGTGAATAAAAATTGAACACTTGTAATTGAAAATAAGTGTCTTAATTAATCCACCAAGTCCAGAGAGCCCCAACTACGTTACAATAAATTGCGTTGTATTTTTTAACAGATTTCAGTACCATTCCTACAATTTATTTATATATTTTTTGCCTTCGTTTCGTATACAAGTGCCACCAGAACTTAGTGAAATAAATTTATGTATCACACTGCAAATGCGTCTTTGGTATTTCACGTCTAATTTTTTACTTATGGATGTCGTGACTATAGCCTATTGCTATCGGCCTTTTATAAAAAGTAAAAATGTTCTATTACACTAGTTTACAGCAAAAACGATCTGGTTTCTCATAGACTTTTTTTATGTATTTTGGGGCGCAGATTCCAAAAATGGCAATAATATTTTGAAAAAAAACCCGTTATTTGGCACTTTTCTCACTTATTTACCCATCTATCCATCAATTTTTATCGGAAAAAAAATTTTTGTATAAATGTAGAGGTTATTCAAAATTGAATGAGAAAAGGAAATTAATTTTCCACCTTGAATGCATGAAAATTTACAGAAATTCATGGATTCTACGAAGAAGCGCACGCAAAAAGATGTACTTTCGACCAGAATAAATGTAATTTGTGAAAATATGGACACTTCCTTTTCTCATTCATTTTTGAATTACTTCTACATTTTTTGTCCGGTTTGGGCAAATTTATACTTAAAATTTTCTTAAGAGAATTATCTTTTATCTTAAATCTTAAAAATATGAAAAAAAAATTTTCTTGGAATTAAACGGAGCAATTGAAATTTAGTGACTTAGTGAGCAAAGCGTTGGAAAGAGGACAAAGTTACCTTTCAAAACATATGTAATATATGCAGATTGGATAAAAATTGATGAATAGGTGGATAAATAAGTGAGTAAAGTGCCAAATAACGAGTTTTTTCAAAATATCTCGAAAACTATTCTTAAGAAAAAAAATCCTTGCCATTTTTGGTATCTGCGCCCCAAAATGCATAAAAAAAGTCTAAGAGAAACCAGATCTCGAGATGAGGCCCAAATTTGTAAACTTGTGTTATCTTCCTTTTTTCCTCTCACTTAATGCACGCAGACAAAAACGGTCTTTTTGATTTAAAATGTTGTGAGGTAAACGATTATTTGGGCTAATTGCCTGAGGCGGATGCTTTGTTATACTTGTTCGTTGATCCTAAATAACGCGAAGTATTGTACCTTCAAAGATATCAACGAGAAAACATTAGAGATGGGAACCGAATCGAAAAGTATCGATACTTGGAATTGCAATATATCCGCATCTTTCGGTACTTAGATGCAAATATACCGTTGAAGAAGTATCGATACTCAAAAGTATTTTAATCAAGTATATTTTATATAACTAAACCTCAGAAAGGCTGTGCTTTAGCATCATAGGGCATCCCCTGAGCTTTGGCAACATCATATAAAAAAAACAGGAGAAATTAGTAAGAGGGTTTTTCAAGGTCTGCATGATTGTATGAGAAGAGTGATTACATATTTTCTAAAAAGGATTTTAGATAGTAAAGGTTTATAAAAGGATATAAGGATTAAAGCACAATTTAGAAAGCTACAACTTAATTTATGTAATGCTGTACATAAAAAATGAGTATCTCACGTTTCTATCAATTTTATCTTAATTTCAATCATTTTGCCTATCTATATACAAAATTACCTTTGTATAAGTAAGTTCATTTACTTGTTCCTCGCTTTATGTTGTTATTAGTTTTGAGCTTTTACTCTTTGAAAAATAATATATTAAAAATATATAATTTTTAACTACTTGCAATAAGAATACAGTGCCAATTTAAGCTAAGATAAATTTATAACTGAGAATTGATTGAGCAATAATTATTTGTACTGCTTTGCTTTAAGGAATATTCTTATTATCTCCGGTCTGGCATTTGTTTAACAATGGAATTTTCGTCTGGCAAATTAATTATAATTCATATGGTAGCCAAAGAATAACATACTTAAATTTCAGCTTTGCGAAAGTAACTTAAAAAGAATTCTTTTTATATTTATCAATTAGAGTCTGGCAAGGGTTTAACAACAATGAAATCGTCTGGCAATAACAAATAAATCTTACTAGTAGTTATGTATTTATTGCATTTTTACTTGTACAGACGATAGTCGCGCAGGTAAATGAAGCGTATTTGGCTAGCCAGACCCCACGCTTACTATTTATGGCTCAACAAGGAAGGAGATATATCAAAATGAGCCTTGCTGAAATCATGTCACAAAAACGTTGCTAGCTCTCGGACTATTTATCGTTGAGAAATATCAAAATATCGATTTACTCAAAAGATATATGCATTTGATTAATTAGTTTTTCCAATGCATCTCAGCGGGTGATTTCATATATCTTTTTAGCAAATGAATTATTTAAAATTTCGCAAGAACAACTAAAAGAGCAGATGAAATAAAGAACAATAAATTTTTATTTCAATAGAAAACTATTTTTAGCTTTTGCATACTGCCACACGACTAGAGATTGGACCCATACACCAAATAATGAGACGGTGTGTGCTGGGCTGTCAATACTTCGAGTATTGAAAGAAAAGTATCGAGGATCGGTAGTATCGGGGGCTGGTAGTACCGATTACAAAACCTCGAAGTACTGAAAGCAAAGTATCGATACTCCGGTATATCGATACAGTATCGCCCATCTCTAGAAAACATATAACTTTTTTTTTTTAATTAGAAAAAGAAATATGTGCAAGCATTTTATAGATTCGGGTCATGCTGCAGCCTTAATGACCAGAATCTTATGTGCTTTAGATTATAAATGTATATCATGTATGTTGGTACTATTACGTAGCCATTTGGAATGAAAAAAGTAAATGAGTGTAAATTCAAAACAAAAATGAAATATGTAAAAACTTAAATTATATTTACATTCTACCCTTCGTTTGATTTCTAAACTGAACCTAAAAATAATAATTGTAAAAGTGTAAATATTTACAAAATAAAATGACCTATATTATTTATTTTTTTTAATTCTTCCAAAATTGCCTGCATAAGCTTATTGGTAGACTGTTGTATTAAATTGAAATTTTTCAATTCTTTCAATATCTCCGAATTCGAAATTTTTACTTCTTTCAGTAACTCATTGTTAGTTTTCCTTATTTCGCTCGATTCTCTAAAAATTTGCTCTTGAGCATTAAGAATATTCTAAAGGAAGATTAAATATACATATATCTAAGATATTAAATTTCTGTAAAAAAAAATTACGTTGCCTGGAGAAGAGGAGGGACCCGGCTGCATATATTCTATGTTGGTCAAAGTTTCACTAAAATTTCTTGCGGTATTATTCTGAAATTAATTAAATATAATATACGTACATATATGTAACTGAAGAAAAAAAAATACCTCTCTCGATGATGATATCCTTATCGAAGAGGAGGGACCCGGCTCATCCAAGTTATGAGGCGGTTCAAGCCTCCGCCTTTTCCCTGATAGCTCTTCTTCAACTCTACAAATAAATATAAAAATAAATAGATAAATAAATATATGTTGAATTACATGTTTGGGTCTTTAGTGGCCACTTCAATTTCGGTGCCGACTATAAAACTGGCCCGCGTTTCCGGAGGAAATGGTGGCACAGACCTAAGGCTACCCATCTCCGGACCGTCTTTCAATCCGCCGGCAAATGAAATGCCACAGATATCAATAATCCTTTCTTCATCTCGGGAAAGGAATATTGAGCAAGGTGGACCTCCATCTGTGGCATTTACATGCAGACGGATTTTCAACATTTTTGCCTTTGCCCGAGCCTTCATGTCTTTCCAACACTAAAAAATTAATTAAGTTATTAGAACAAACAAAGGGAAAATTATTACTATCTTCCATTTCTCTACAGTTTTCGGCGGTCCCAGCTTATTTAGTTCAGCCGCAATGACCCTCCGCAGTCCCTGTCTCACTTGCCAGCTGTTGGGAGCCAAGCACCCTTGCAAATTGGCATTGTGCAGAGCAATCAGGGAAAGGAGACTTTTTCGCTGGCCATCTGTAATTTTCTGCTGTAAATATATATGTATGCGAAAATATTAACACTATGAAAAATTCAAATAAGCAACAGAAAAAATTCAACATTGTGCTAAAAATAATAAAGATAATAAATATATTTTAAAATCATTACAAAAAAGGTCTATTTGCCTATAGTGTCACAAAATCTTGTAGCTAAGTATACAGTGTGTTGTTGTCACAAAATCTTGTAGCTAAGTATACAGTGAGTTTTATTATGACATCATTGTTAACTCATCATTTTTATTAACATAAGAGGATTGAAATGTAAAGGGTGATCCGCCATCTTAGGATTAGAACAATATTAAATAACCAGAAGAAAATCTGTCACAGCGGATAGTCGATGGAAATCCTATCCTTATTTCCTCATTTCGGAAATTACAAAATGGACGCAATTTTGTTTCACTCCAAGTGCTTACTATTTTGTAATTAAAAACTAAGTTGTAATTAGTGAGCATTTTAAATAGTTTGGAATTTATCTTGTGAGTATTTTATTGTTTTATACATTTTGGTAAAATGGGATCAGAAAGATATTTCCAACGACTACCCAGTAGAATTTCAGTCACGTGGAAAGTTGATGGATATTTTACCTTTGTTCCACTTAGAGTTAACGTGACAATTCCCCGTAAACTAAAATGCAAAACGCCACAGACATCGATATACAAAATACAACTTACTTTCGACGAAAAGTTTCGAAGCAGTTGAACGTCGAATCATCCTATGTTCCACGTGTTTTTTTTAACTGGGTATACTATATTACATTGTCACCGGACTTACACAAGTGTGCAAAATTTCTGCTCAATCGAATATCGGGAAGTTTGTTAAAATGAATGTGAAAGATTCCATTACACACACATTCAGGCCGAGTAAACTAGAAGCCTTTAAAATGATACAAACATAAGGAGGGTTAATGTATAAATGACTTTTATTTTATTTTAATGATGCACGCTAGGCAATTTGTAAAATCCCAATAATAGAATTAATAAAATTTTGATATCGTTCTTTTCTTAAATCGTCATCATGTGTGGAAATATTTAAATACTATATACATATGTTGAATTAAAATTGAAGATAAACCGAACAACTCGGTTAGAATTCGCTCGGCATAAACTGGCATGCACTGCTGCAAATATCTTGCACAGCATAATTTTTTATTTAAATGAAGTTCATAATTTTATTTGTTTGTTATGTTTACAACTTTATAATACATTAATATTACACAACCGTGTTAGAATTTGCAAATTTTTTGTGTAATACTGTAAGCTGTACAGCATAAAACATACATGTCTCGTCTCATTAATAATCGTTTGACATATTAGGAAGCCTTTCATATCGAGGAATAAAATAGTTTAAAAAAAAAGTTGAACCGACTTCACAAAAAGCGCTAAATTACATAAAATAATTTTTAATTTTATATCTATTACGACATTTTGAAGTCGGTGCAAATCAAACAAACCAAACAACTACAACAAAAATTTGTTTAATTTGCACCGACTTCAAAATGTCGTAATAGATATAAAATTAAAAATTATTTTATGTAATTTAGCGCTTTTTGTGAAGTCGGTTCAACTTTTTTTTTTAAAACTATTTTATTTTTAAATTTTTAGTGTCTTCTACTCTATACAACGAAGAAAGAACCATCTAAATCGGCCCACGCGTTAAAAAGTTAGGTTTAACCCCCTAACCCACCTCCATTTCACTAAAAAAAATTTCTCATGGTAGCAATAACGGAACATACTCTACCGAACAGAAAAGGATTCATCGAAATCCGTCCACGCGTTACGAAGTTACTACTCCTCCCTCACCACCAACATAGGACCAAATTATTCTCCTATTAACAATGGGGGATCACACTCTATACAGCAGCATACGCGTCCACGCGTTACAAAGTAAGGTTTCAACCTCTTCCCCCACCCCAACCCCACCAGCATTTTTTTTCTTGTGGTAGCAACCAGGGAGCATGCTCTACCCAAAAGAAAAAGAATTATCCAAATAAGTCCACGCGTTACGAAGTTAGACTACTATTCCTCCCACCCAACCCCCAACCGCGGAACAAATTATTCTTCTATTAATATGGGGGAGCATACTCTATACAACAGCAAAAGAACCATCCAAATCGTTCCACGCGTTACAAAGTTAGATTCCACCCCCACAACAGTTTTTTCTCGTGGAATCAACTACGGAACATACTCTACCGAATAGAAAAAGAATTATCCAAATCGGTCCACGTGTTACGAAGTTAGATTACCTTCACCCCCCACCCTAAGCCAAATTTTGTTCTCCTTTTAGCAATGGGGGATTATACTCTGTTTAACAAAAAAATAACCATCCAAATCGATCCATGCGTTACAAAGTTAGGTTTCACCCCCGACCTAGCAAAAATTTTTTTGACATGGTACCAATCGGTGAACATACTCTACCCAACAAAAAAATACCCCACATCGCACAAATTATGGTATGCATGAGCTTCTTACATACATATATGTCTCGTCTTTTTAATAATCGTTTTGAATTTATTTCATTTCATTTGTCGAGACCTCAACTGAACAATTTACTTTTTAAGGGTTACTTTTTCGATGTTTTATGTAATTATGTTGTTCTTTTGATGTAGTAGTCAGTATTTAATGAATGTTTTTTTTTATACGATGTTTCCAAATCCTAGGGGATAACCCTTTGATGCGGAAGCATGGTTTTTGCCGGTAAGGGAAGTGAGGAAACTTTGAATTTCTTGTTTTTTTGCATTGCTGCGAGCTAGAACAACAGCCCAGGGACGAAGTGGATTATTTTAATTTCTTAATAAAAACCCACGGGGAGATCTGGTCTCGAACCCGGGACCAAAAGTAAAATATCAAAGGTTTTATTAGTTGAAACGAAGCTGTAAATCAAAGTAATTTTTCAAATTACATTAAGCTAAAAACAAACAAACTACTCGGAAAAATTGGCGATTAAGGAAGTGACACTGTAAAATCATCGCAGATAACCCATATCCATTAGACGGGCTATCAAGCGAAGATTTTTCAATTTCTACTTCCACTTACAGCACTCACCATTCTTAAATAGTTTTCCTTAACTCCTTTTCTTCACTTTCCTTCAATTTTCTTCACTGCTTATTAAAATTTCTGTACCTTCTTTCAAATTTCTTCACTTTATATTAAAATAATCCTTCACTTTTTACTCTATGTCTGCGAACAAAAATTTACAACAAAATTTATTTTAAATAAATAAACTTACTTACAAATTTTATTTCCTTTTTTCCCCTGGTTCCTAAAAGTAAACAAAACAAATTTGAAATTTCGCCCCCTATAAAACTTTAATTAACTTAAAATAAAACATTAAATTATATTACAAAAATTAGTATTATAATTTAAAGTTCCTTCTTTATCAACTGTCACTTTGTTTTGATTTGAAACTATGGTTACACAAACACTTAAATTTTCCAAACTAACACATTTGCTCACAATTACTAAGCATCAGCTCGAAAGTTAGCGTTCGATTTAACATTTCTCGGTGCTTAGCATTACCATGCATTCATTTCGAAAATTCAGCGGCCTGGTTCAATACATAACGCGAAGTTAACACATTCATAAAACTGCTTGTATTTACAAGGCAACCAAGTTGTCTGAAAACAACCAATTTCGTGAGAATTCCTACCCAGTACATGAGCTAAAAAAGGCTGAACGATGCCTAATAAAGACTCTCCAGAGTATTGTTTTCTCTATCGAAATCTCTTGCTGGAAAAGAAATCAGCCCCTTCCTAAAATAAAACGAATTCTCTCTGTCAACCCAAGACTCGATTCTGAAAATATTCTATGAGTGTGAAGTTTGCAGGATTGAGGGGCAGTCTATGGCACCAGTTAATAATTGATAAATGAAGAGAATGTCGGAAACATCACGACGTTTGCTTAGAGGTTGTAAGTCGATCAGTTTCAGACGGTTTTCATAGGGAGGAAGGTTGAATCTGTCAACCCACGGAAGATCACGTAGAGCGAAGCGAATAAACCTACGCTGGATAGATTCAATCCTATTAATGTGAGTTGTTTGTGTAGGGGACCATACCTGGCTGGCGTATTCAAGGAGAGGTCTAACGAAGGAGACGTAGAGAGATTTGGAAACATAAGGATTGGAGAACTCTCTAGACCAGCGCTTCACAAACCCTAGCGCGGAGTTAGCTCTGTTAATTATGCTGTCACACAAAGAGGTAACGATAGGCACTGGTACGTCGGTTAACATATAGACTCTCGGGGTGGTGGTAAGACGCTTGCGGGAATAAGAGATGGACTGGCATTTGGAGACATTGAGCTCTAGAAAGTTTTTCATGCACCATGTGATGAATGAATCGAGGTCTTCTTGCTGGAGAAGAGAGTCGGTAGTGGAGGAGATATGTTTGATTATTTTCATGTCATCGGCATAAATGGACAACTCTGAGTGTTTGATGACACATTCAACATCATTTATTGTGAGGATAAAAATCAATGGACCTAGGTGGCTGAGTGACGCTGGAACGAGCGACAATAGGGTAAGAAATGGATGAACTGAAAAGAATATTGTACTGACGGTTGTTGAGGTAGGATCGAATCCAGGAGATGAGTCGGGGAGAAAGCCTAGGCGATCAAGTTTGAACAAGATAACGTTATGAGAGATCTTTTCGAAGGCTTTACTAAAATCGGTGGCGATAACATCAACATCTTTACCGTTTTCCAGGGCACATAGGGTTTTAGAGACTAAGTCAGTAAGGTTGGTGGTTGTAGATCTACCTTTGAGGAAGCCATGCTGGGAGAGTGAGAAGATAGACTTACAGTGGAAGAACATGGAATCATAGACCAATTTTTCGAATAGTTTAGGTATGGATGATAATTTAGCAATGGGTCTGTAGTTGGAAACATCGTTCTTGCAACCTTTTTTGAAGATTGGAATAATATACGAATTTTTCCATAATTGAGGGAAAACCCCTTGAGTGACCGAGAGACGAAAAAGCAAAGTAAGGGGTTGGACTAGATGCATGGCTCTTTTTTAGAACGATGGCCGGAATGCCATCAGGACCTGGGTGAAAGTCGTCCTCAAACCTATTAATACTGGCGGCGATTAGTTCAGGATCAGGGTGAAAAGATGAAAAC
Organism: Leptarthrus brevirostris; assembly: GCA_964036015.1. Lineage (NCBI taxonomy): Eukaryota > Metazoa > Arthropoda > Insecta > Diptera > Asilidae > Leptarthrus > Leptarthrus brevirostris. The sequence goes on along the minus strand of OZ038372.1, from coordinate 100,813,338 downwards.
GACGTTTGAGTGCATTTGTCCATGAATGCAAAATAGTTAAGGTCGGGTTGTAGAGAATTGTCGCTGAAAGATTTACTGAAGAAGTTTGCAAAGAGGTTAGCGATAACCTAAGGATCAGATGAAGAGGTATTCTCGAGCTTTAAGGTGGAAGGGTAACCATTGGATTTCTTCTTAGAATTAATAAAGCTATAGAAACGCTTGGGGTCGGATATGAGGCTAGTTTCCATCCGTTAGAGGTACTCATGATAGAGGGTATCACAACGTTCAGATAAAGAGGTACAAGCAGATAGATAGGAAGAATAGTCAGACTCAGTCTGGGTTAGAAGAAAAGTTTGCCAACGTTTATTTCTCCTGTTGCGAAGAGAGCGTAATTCTTTGTCGTACGATACGATATACCGGGGTATCGATACTTTGCTTTCAATACCTCGAGGTTTTGTAATCGGTACTTTCAGCCCCCGATACTTCCGATCCTCGATACTTTTCTTTCAATACTTGAAGTATTGACCGACTCATTATTTTGTGCATGAGTTGAATAATAGCTGTCCGGGACAGTAAAACAGTATTAGTATGCACCAGCTAAAAGTATAAACAGTAAACGCCGGCTTTTTAACCATATGGTTCCAATACTTTTGAGTATCGATACTTTTTCAACGGTATATTTGTATGTAAGTATCGAAAAAGGCGAATGTATTGCCATGCCGAGTATCGATACTTTTCGATTCGGTTCCCATCTCTATGAGGTGACCGGCGGTTGTGCGCAAATATTACATATCTACGTTAAATGCGGCTACTTTGTTTGTTGGACGTCAAATTTACCGAAGGAATTCGTTGAGGGAAGTATTTCCGCGATACCGTTTACTTGAACACGGAATATTGTCGTGCCGTTGCAGTTGCCGTCATGTGTGCAATCGGCTGATTTTCTTCTACATTATTTATATATAATAATCAAAGACTATCACTTTGCACTGCACATTTGCAATGCTTAAAATTCCCGTAGAAGACGTATCAGCTTAAACACTTTCGAATTCATTTAAAGCTCTTGAGACATTCCAAATCTTGTAAGCATCATTGTAGAATTCCTCCTCATATCCTTAGAATTGCTGGGATACAAAATAAGGAAATCATAAGCGTGGCTTTTACTTACATATCATACGAAAGTGTGATATTTGAAGAAGAACAGTTTCCTTTGAGATTTTGGAGCTGTAATTAAATATTACAAATTTTTACACTACAAAAGATTTTATATAATACACTGTTTATTCAAATTCACTTCATATTGCTTAAAACTAACACAATTCCTGAAAAAGAATACTGCAAATTGAATCAGTGTGCATATATAATTAACTTGACCTTTATGGCATATGTTAATTTCATGCAACACCTGATTACAATTTGAAACAATTAATAAAAATACTCTATTGCATATATAGAATGAATGTCCCTAACTTCGGCATATACCATTCCAATACAATCCACTTACCGAATGAATCTCGAAATAATGATTTTAAAATGTATAGAATTGTCGCTTACAAATTTCAAGATAAATTTTCTTGAAGTTGCTGCTTCAAAGAACTTGCTGTACAAAATCTGATTTTCTAAGATGACCGCTTTAAAAAATTTTTAAATAAATTACTCGATTACTCCTCGTGATGAGATGCTTTGAAATTTCAATTAAAAGAAAAAGAATGCCTGTTTGACACCTCCTTATATAGTAACTGGGCAACTATTTTTCCAGTCCGAAAGACCATAATTGATTCTCTGACTTTATGATTCTGTCCTGTTGTATAGAGTACGGTGGCGCACTAGCGCGATGGTAAACATTTTGTATCTAAGGAAAGGGTATGAAAAGGTGACTGTGACTAATTTCGTAATATGTTGCCGGATTTTGATTTCAGATATCGTATTTCCATTCTATAGATTGCACTACCTCTGCAACTGTTAAAATTGGTTTATTCACATGAGTAGCATTTTTTGAGTCGTAATAAAATAGTTAAAAAAATGGAACCGATTTCACAGAAAGTGTCAAAAAGCATAACATAATTTTTAATTTTTAATCTATTACGATATTTTGTAGCTGGGGTAAATTAAACAAACAAAACAACTACCCAACCACAATCAAAGATACTATATAAACCTACCTGGACGTTTCAGCTCACGGAATCATATGGAACGACGATTAAATATTTTGTTGTAGTCGTATTGTTTGTTTAATTTTCACTGATTTCAAAATGTCGTAATAGATATAAAATTAAAAATTATTTTATGCCTTTTAGCGCTTTCTGTGAAGTCGGTTAAACTTTTTATTAAGAAACTATTTTATCAATAATGCTTATTTTGATTGCAAATGGGGTCGAAATGGGGATCGACATTTTAAAGTGGGGTTATTAGATCAAGTGGGGATGGGAAAATAAAACGAGGTCTCTAACCAGCGCAGTCTTTTAGAAACCATCAACCTTCCAAGGCACTGCACTCTCGGTATGCGAGTCCGACTGGCATTTGGCCGGAACTTTTTAATAGTTTAGAAGTATGATCGATATATATATATATTGATTTATATATATGCAGATGGTTGACTGTATAGTCTATCTATTTAGTAGTGCAATCGGAGGGACCGATAATTTAGTGGTAATATTGTCAGGTCTGCCGGAAGTGGCTGTGCGAGGTGCGCGTCGCATGTCGGCGCACAAAATTTACCGGTGTCATCAAAGGCACTCTGTCATTCCATACATCTATGTACAGTAGACGCTCGCATTCGGGCCGATATTAGTAATTGAAAATCAAAATTTAAATTCCTGGTTTTCCATGTGAATTATATATGCACTTTAAATTTATAATAAAATTAAAATAATAATTTCAGTAAAAATTAACCAATAATTTCGAAATGTATTTAAAAATTTTTAAACTTATACGTTTAAGTATTTGTAAAAATTTATAGAGCAGTAAAATACTTGGAATAGTTAAAACTGAATACTAAATATAAAACTATATATTCAGAGAGACTACAAAAAAAGTGAGAAAAATTTTGTACCAAATAGTTACCTTGCATCTTGTAGATATTCTTGACGAGATTTCTTAGAGGCTTCTGATTGTACTTCTTTGATAAAAAGATCCGCCAGCAGTGATTCAGTAAGCCTTTCACAAGCTCTGAGTGCCGATATAGGTGAACAGTCTCAAACGTTGGGTAGATATATACAAACTCAAAATCCACAAATCAAATGCCCTTTTAACGATATTCATAAATTCAAAATATCAAGTCAAAAAATCCACAGGCACAAAATCTACAAATTGAAACAAGCTTAGCGTATGCATGAAGTATCTCGGAGCCTGTTTATTTTCCATTAATTTCATAATTTTAAATATTTTAGGTTAAGATTTTCTAAAACATCAATTATTTTAAATATTTATTTATTTATTTATTTAATTAAGCTTAATACAAGCTATAACATAATAATAATACTAATACTACAAGCTATACTAGATGATAAATGATGGAATTATAAATAAATTGAAAAAGCTACAATATGAGCTCTCATTAAGGAACAAACTGGCTGGAAGGAAAACGAATTAAGAAATGCGATCAGGATGGACGGGGTCGAGATATAAGGATTTGTGAAGGGATGATTTACTCAGATGGAAGTCAAAGGAGGAAAGGTCGTTGACTTTTCGAAGCATCCTGGTAATTGGCTCGCTTTGACCGTAGTTTGTGCGATGGCGGTCGAGTCGGAAAAGGGGAGTGGACCTAAGGTTGCGGGGATTAGTATAGATGGGTAAAGATTGCAGGATTGAAGGGCAGTCTATGGCTCCACTTAATAGCTGATGAATGAAGAGAATGTCAGAAACATCACGACGTTTACTTAAGGGTTGTAAGTCAATCAGTTTCAGACGGTTTTCATAGGGTGGAAGGTTGAATCTGTCTGCGCCAGGGAGATCACGTAGAGCGAAGCGAACGAACCTACGCTGGACGGATTCAATCCTATTGATATGGGTTGTTTGTGTAGGTGACCATACCTGGCTGGCATATTCAAGGAGAGGTTTAACGAAGGAGATATAGAGAGATTTGGAAACATATGGATTGGAGAACTCACTGACCAGCGCATCACAAACCCTAGCGCGGAGTTAGCTCTGTTAATTATGCTGTCAATATGAGAACGGAAGTTGAGTTCGCTATCACAGATTATTCCAAGGTCACACAAAGAGGTAACAATAGGGACCGGTACATCTGTTAGCATGTAAACTCTCGGGGTGGTGGTAAGACGCTTGCGGGAATAAGAGATGGACTGGCATTTTGAGACATTGAGTTCAAGAAAGTTTTTCATGCACCACGGGTGAAGGAATCGAGATCTTTCTGCAGGAGAAGAGAGTCAGTTGTGGAGGAGATATGTTTAATTATTTTCATGTCATCAGCATAAATGGACAGCTCTGAGTGATTGATGACGCATTCAACATCATTTATTGTAAGGATGAAGATCAGTGGACCGAGGTGGCTGCCCTGGGGGACGCCGGAACGAGCGACAATAGGGTTAGAAATGGATGAACTGAAAAGAAAATTGTAGCGACGGTTGTTGAGGTAGGATTGAATCCAGGAGATGAATCGGGAGGGGAAGCCTAGGCGATCAAGTTTGAACAAGATAACATTATGGGAGATCTTGTCGAAGGCTTTACTAAAATCGGTGGCAATAACATCAACATCTTTACCGTTTTCCAGAGCACATAGTGTCTTGGAGACGAAGTCAGTAAGATTGGTGGTAGTAGATCTTCCTTTGAGAAAGCCATGCTGGGAGAGGGAGAAGATAGACTTACAGTGGAAGAACATGGAGTCATAGACCAATTTTTCGAATAGTTTAGGTATGGATGATAATTTAGCGATGGGTCTGTAGTTGGACACATCGTTTTTGCAACCTTTTTTGAAGATGGGAATAATATACGAGTTTTTCCATAATTGAGGGAAAACCCCTTGAGTGACCGAGAGGCGGAATAGCAAGGTAAGGGGTTGAATTAGATGCGTGGCACACTTTTTTAGAACGATGGCCGGAATGCCGTCAGGACCTGGGTTGAAGTCGTCCTCAAGCCCGTTGATACTGGCGGCGATTAGTTCGGGATCAGGGTCGAAAGACGTAAACGACGTTTGAGTGCATTTGTCCAAGAATGAGAAGTAGTTAAGGTCAAGTTGTCGGGAATTGTCGCTGAAAGATTTACTGAAGAAGTCTGCAAAGAGGTTGGCGATAACTGGAGGATCAGATGAAGAGGTATTCTCAAGCTTTAGGGTAGAGGGGTAACCATTGGATTTCTTTTTGGAATTAATAAAGTGATAAAAACGCTTGGGGTCGGATATAAGGCTAGCGTCCATCCGTTGGAGATACTCATGGTAGAGGGTATCACAACGTTCGGAAAAAGAGATATAAGCAGATAGGTAGGAAGAATAGTCAGACTCGGTTTGGGATAGAAGAAAAGTTTGCCAACGTTTATTCCTCCTGTTGCGGAGAGAGCGTAATTCTTTGTCGTACCATACGGGGGATGAGGAGTAGTTTTTACGAGGAAAAAGGGGAATAGATTGTGCAAGACAAGCGTATATTTCCGAATAGAACGCTTCTATAGCAACGTCGACTGGAAGATGTTGAGGGATAGTGCCAATGTAGGGGGAGGTCAGAAATTGGGAAAGCGGGGGGGGGGGGGGGGGTTAGGAGCGAAAGTAGTTTAAGGAGTCGTTGCGACTTTTTTGGAGATGGGAAATGCGGCGAGAACTGACGTACGCAGCATAGGTGGATAGATCTTCTGAAACCTTATGGGAAGGAATATTGAAGGATTCATGGAACTTAGTGAAAAGTTGGTGTAAGACGGTTGGGTCTGTGGGCAGGCCTTCCTGGTGTATACTTAGCATGACGTTGGTACTGGTTTTACCGTCGATGCAGACGGAATTCGGTTTGTCGTGCAGATAGGCTAGAAATAGCCGAACGTTTTCATAAATCCGGTGGTCCCGTAAACGCGACAAGAGATATCGTCCATCGGTGGAATCCGCAGAGTGCAAAGTCAATTTGACTGTAGGTGGGATTAGCGGATCGATAAATGAGTGATGTTGGGATGAAGTAGTTTTGGTTAGCGGAAGGGGTGAATTAGTGGAGGTAGAAGTAGTTTGAGATGGGGCGATAGTGAAGGAGGATGATGGCTTGTAATTAAGTGGGCATGCGGAGGAAGTAGCGGGTGCCAGGTTTGGTGTATACAGTGGAGGGGTGGGACTGACGGAAATCGAAGCAGAGGTGGTGGGGTGGTCGGAAATTGATGGCATGTGGTTAGGTGGACACACGGAAGAAGTTGGATGTGCATGGTTAGGTGGGTGCGCTGGATGTACAGAACTCAAATCAGTGGTGGTAGGGTTGACGGCTGGGATGGAAGTGTTCGAGGGCTTCGATGTGAGTGGAACCGAGGGGTTAAGAGTGTGGGAATATATAAAGTTAGGATACTAAACTGGGGTACTTAGATTAAAGTTTGGAAATACTCCCATTTGAACTGCCAATTGGAGTTAGGATTACTAGGTTTATGGCTAAAGGTGAGAGGTGCGGAAGAGTGATGAGAGACTGTGTTATTACTAGTACTAATGGTCTTACGATTAGGCTGAATGCTAAATTTAGGTATGGGAGAAGGACGTTTGGAATTACCTTTGGGATTGTTAGTCGGATTTGGTTTATTAATATTTAATTTAGACTTAGATGCAGAGGGCTTAGGGTTAAACTTAACATACTTCCTAGTCCACTTGGAAATTTCGATCGTCCCGAGAGTGAAGATTTTGCTGGAGGGGTTAGTGATGAGCCACACGTACTTGTTCGGGATGGAGATCTTGAAGTTGCTGAATTTCTCTGTGTCCGAGAGTAACTTCATGCAGCTAACTGGGATGAATGCAAAATTCCGAGTAAAAAAGCTATGTACCCAGGAAACGTTGGCGTTGTGAGGGGCACCCTTAAGAAGGAATGGAGTATAGTCACTTGATGAAGATGTGTATTTGCTTCCTAGTCTTAGTAGTCTTTGTTCCCAGTCCGTTATAGTCCAGGTGGTGCCAAATTTGTTAACCATGGATGCGGTGGATGTGGACTGAGATGATACTGGCGGAGAGTTTATCATAACACCAGCTTGACCAGAGTTGATTATAACACCAGAACCCGTCGCCATGTCGGCCTTGACCGGAATAACAGTAGCATCAACAACTGGAGTAGGCTGCACCAAGGAGGAATGCGGGTCTGTAGGAACCGGTTTCTCGGTTGATTGAGGAGGAGCTGCCGATGATGAATCCTGTAGAGTGAGACATTTCCTATTCGGAGATGTAGTTTCTGAAGAAGCAGCATCTAAACTAGAAGTAGCTATGTCGTCATGCAGATGAGAAGATGAAGAGCCTTTTGAAGTTAGGCTCCTGACATCAGAGGCAACTGAGTCAATGAGTTGAAAGTTTCTCCCAATGGCTGTACAGCATGAATCTAGGTCCCGCTTGACGTGCCGGACACCACGCCTAATATCGTCTATGACCGGCATTATAGATTCCGTAGATTGTCCGTTGGAGGAAGATGGTGAACCAGTCGCAGTTTGCATTGTCCGACAATCATCCAGGGAAGCTACCAGCCCGCTAAACTTCGATGAAACCTCGCAAATCTTGTTGGACAGCATCGACGAATCACTATTTAAGACTTCAGTGATATCAAGCAGCTTGTCCAACTTTGAATTTAACCCGGCGCAGTCATCGGACAAAATCTGAAGACCGGCCAAGTTTGAGGATATCTCTTTGACCTTATCCGCAACAAATGTTTGTTCGGTGGAGAGCGTAGCGACGACTTCTTTCATCAGGCGTAATACATGACATGGCCTTATATTAAAGCAATCCTTACAGGTTGATTGACCAGTGGCGGCCTTAAGACAAGTGTCATGGAAAATATCACCACAAATGCCATCACAAGCCACACCAACATTGATCAACTCATTGGAGCACGCTTTGCAAAGTGCCATTACGCGTGAAAATTATTGTCACAGAAATATAAAGTTAAGTAGATTAAGAAGATTTACACCACATTAAAGCAATTCCGCGTGCAAAGCAAAAATAATTCACAATTATATAAATAAAGAACTGAGTCACAGAATAAAAAGGTCACTGAGAAATATGTAAACAATGCAGAAACTGTCACAATGTAAACAAACAAATTGAGCCGCACTAAAAAAGAGGTCACTGAGAAAACTGTGTCGGGTAAATTAATGATTATTTGCTGAGATATGCACGAACCGAAAGAATTGCAGAAAAACTTGGACAAGAGCGATCACGCAACGCGTCCGATCGATTAGGCAGTTATGAAGTTATAAATAATAATTTTAAATTATTCAGGTTTTACACATTATATATTCTTATATTCTTCTGTTTTTAAAATATTATTACATTATCAGCAATGTTTCTTAAAAATCTAGCTTTTTATAGGCATTCTTTTTATTAATATTCTTTCCAGTCCCTTGCTTCACACAACATTGTTTTTCTCCAGCATCCGGGTTTTAATGCGTGTTTTTACAATAATCATTTCCTTTGATAATTCCTTGATTAAAATATTTACTCCAAATGAAAATGACAAAAGCACGATAAGATTTTTTTTTCTTTTGCAATATCATATATAAATATGGCCTACTATAGTCTAGAGTAGTGGTATATACCAGTGCATGCCACAAATAATACGCAAGTAATTTTTACATTTGCGTGTTCTGTAATTGTGAATTTTATGATTATGTATTGTGATTACTAGAACTTTTTTTATTTAGTGGATTTTGTGCACATTGTATTTTATTGTCGTAGATTTATTCCCTGTGCAAATCTATTGAATAAATTTAAACTCGTTATGATAGTTTGCTGCGTCAAATTTATGTCACAAATTAAAAATTGCTTGTAGCACTGAGCATTAAGCACCTTCGAATGCGTTTGCTTTGCTTAATCTAAATTTGACATTTATCTTTACGGCAACTTTAACGCGTGCGATTTGATAGTGAGACTAAAAATATGCAAACCAACCAATTTATTTAAACACTTAATTGGCGTAGCATACTCTAATATACCAAATGCAAGTATTATGATGTTGAGGAATGTAAAAGATAACTCAAAAGTGAAAAATGACCTTTCTTAAATTGCAATTCTTCCTCTTTTAGTGGCAACGTGATGAGGAATATCAAGTAAAATATTGTAACCTTAGAATATGTAATTAAGAAGGAAGTGCCATCAGCTGAGAAAACTTCGACATATCTCTTTAAGTAGTGGAAAGGCCTTTTCCGAACGTAAACAAACTGGAAATAGTAATAAGAACTTCGTAAAATTATCATTTCCTTTCCAGTACATATACTTTGGTAAGTCAATATATAGTAGACAATAAGCAGTCATAAGAAGTTACTTATTAACTAAGACTTTCCTGAAAAATGATAATCCTCGCGAATTGCAGCGATTATTTTCACAACACAAAATAGCACAATTCATTGCGAAATTCAGTTAATTAGAACGCTTTAACTTCTCACAAAGTTTTTCAAAATAGTATTTATATTGTTCTTTGTCTATTTAGTCACACAAATCTAATAATTCACCTATAACTTGTTTATAAACTCAAAAAAACTTTTCTGACAAACGAAAATCAACTCAAAAGTTGACAGCTCTACTTAGTGAACTTCGTCTCCTTCCTTGTCTTCACCTTTCCAACGAGCAAAATGGCTGGTCTCACGTACACGGTTCATACAAGTAATGACCTATCCTGTTTACTATTTTATCTTATATTGTACATATACTGTAGTCTGGCATAGGCTGCGTGATGCAAACAAAATCAAGTTGTGCAATGCGCATGTCTCGAATTTCGGAAACCAGAAAAACGCCAGAAACCGCATGAAGTCAAGGTCGACTCGAACTTGTGGTGACTTGGTGTGGTGGAAATGAAGTATGGACATTTCTAGAACTAAGTTGCTGAACTTTCTAGAATTAAGCTAAGTAGTATAAATAGGGCTGAGTAGCAGCCTAGTGAGTCAGTTGTATTTTAACCAGTGAAGTGATAAGTTTTAATTGTTAAAGTGGAACGTAATATTGTGAAGAAATATTGTCAAGAAAATTGTGCAACTAATAAATGAAGTGAAGTGAATAAAAATGTTGAACATTTGTGACTGTAAATAAGTGTCCTAATTAATCCTTCGAGCTCGAAGAGTCTAATTTGCGTTACAATTGGTGTCAGAATCGGGAATAATTAAGAAAGACTAAAAAGTGATCTTAGAAAAAAGTGTGACTGTGAAATTAAAGTGAAATAATGCAGCCAATCTGATTATGTGGCGCAAACTGGAGAATTTACGTGTTCAAGACTTGAAAGGGGAGTTAAATAAATGTGCTCCACCTACAATTGGAAATAAATGTGCCCTAGTAGCGTTACTACAAGAAGCTATGGATAAGGAAGGAAAGAATCCAGAGGCTTTTGTCTTTGAAGACGAGCTAGAAGAAGAAGAAGAAGCAAGTACTCCAAGCATAACAGATTTTCTTAATGCTCTGATGTGTGAGATGAAACCTTCCAAGGAAGAATTAAAAGCTTCAATGGCTGAACAGAAATCGTCGACGGCCTAATTAAACGCATCAATGAAAGAACACAAATCTTCAGTAGCCGAAATTAAAGCCTCCGTTGAAGAATTTAAAGTTGAAATATAAATTTATGTGCGAAGACAGTTTGAAAACCGAGAAGTCACCGTAGAGAAGAAACTGGAGCATATAGAAAGCTCTATGAAGGTAAATGTCAAGTTTCATATGCCAAAAAAAAACGGAGAACTTAAGTCGGATATAGAGAAGAAACTGAAAGAACAAAACGAACAAGTTAAAGATGATGTGGACGTAAATAGAAATGAACTACAAGATGTCAAGAAGCGGCAAACGACGAGTATATCTATGGATATGACTGTAAACAAGAAGCTTAATCCTCAAACATTTGACGGTCAAACTCAAAGGCAGATATACAGACTACAGTTTGAGACAGCAGCGGCAGTAAATTTCAGGACTGACGAGGAAAAAGCTACAGCTTTAATCATGGCACTTAGAGACTATACCGGCAGAAAAAAGTTACAATTATTCATCTCTAATACAAGTCTTAGAATTATGGTGTGGAAACCAGCACATGCAAGAGGTTTACCGTCTTCAGCTACGCAGTCGAACACAGAAGTCTGGAGAGACGTTGCAGCAGTTATGTGCGGACATAAAAAGGTTAACACATTTGGCTTATCCCACGTTTAGCCAAGATTATGTCAACTAAGTCGCAAAATAAGCATTTACAAATTCACTTGCAGATCGTGACGTGCAGCAAGCAGTGCGACTGGCTGGGAAGAACACCAACGCTGTAGTTTTGGCTTACGCTTTGGTTTATGAAGCAGCAAAGGAAGCCTCATGGAGTACTGTACGTCTAAGAGAGGTAACCGAAATAGAAGATACATGCTGTCGGGTTAATGCATTGGAAAGGCGGAGTCGTTTTTAATGCTGGGCGTGCAACAAAGGGGGCCACCTTCAAAGAGATTGCAGGTGGCGAAGAAGGTCAAACTCTCCACAAGTTGGAAAGATGACATCTGGATCTGACTGTGAAAAATGCAGAGAAAGAGAAAGAGCAAAACAAAGGAACGCTCCCAAGATGCGGGGCAGAAGTTGGCCAGCGGACTCAACTGGCTTAGCAACAAAAATCGATACATTTTGAGGACAGCTACAGGAAAATCCGTTTAAATGTATGGGGGAATGACAATATCCCTCGGTAATATAACGGATGAGTGCATACTTGGCTTCGATTTCATGAGAGCACACAACATTCAACTGGATATTCGAAGAGGAATCATGAAATACGACAACAGAGTGGTTGCTATGGCTCTGGGATCAAATTGCTACTAGAAGCAGAACATCGTGACATATGAAGAATTCGAGATTCCTCATTGTGCGGAAACCTTAGTACGAGCAAAAGGTCTTGGTGATTCCGGGAGTTATCGATTCCTTTTAATAGAACCACACCAAACAGAACAAATAAGAAATGTCGCCGTTTGAACATGTTTAAATTATAACACTATTGTCTACCGCACTTACTGGTTAGTGTGGTAGACAATGGTGTTATAATTTTATTTATTTTTGTTCGTTATGGCTTACCACGGATGATTGGCGACGGCCTCCAAGCGTGCATGACGCTCCCATCATGCCGGCTCATCCGGGCAATGTGCGTTGCATAGCAGACAGTCGCCGTCCTGTTCCCTTTTCCCATCTATCCCATCCCTGATCCGGGGAGAAAACCTCTCAAACCTACCAAGCTAAGGTGGAAATGTCATCGTGCCGAGGGCTGCATGGCAGCGGGTAGTAAAAAGCGCTGTCGCAAACGATCTCCTTGGGGCACCAGGCGCACCCCATTGTATTTAGCCCTGCCGCTGACAAGGGGGCTCTGTCAGAGGTCGATCACCCTTTCCCGCCATACTCGTGGGACCAAAATATGGACACAAATACAAATAATGACACAAAACAAAAACAAAATAACAACGAGTCAGCAGAGGAGGGGGGACGCGCAAGTGACACCCACTCTGACGCTGCACGTCAGTTACCGAAGCCAGCCAAGTCTGGCGAGGAAGAAGCGGTGAAGGCTGTCGCGGAGGGCGTTGCTAAGCTCAACGTCAGACGCGTACGACCTTCAGGTGCGACGCGCAGGAGGCTAGCGCGGGAGAGAAAGGCAGCAGAGGTTGCGGGCGGTACACCTGCCCCTCCTCAGCAGCCTAAATCCGCCGGCGGGCAGGCGGAGAAGAAACCAGTGGCCGGTGGGAGTGGCGACAATACACGCTTCCGCCCTAAGCTGGCGAATACATTCGGCCCTCTCTTGGGCACTGGGCTTCCTGGCAAGGTACGGGAGACCAACGACGCTGGAGCTGGACCATCGAGGACGGCGGTGGTAAAACGCAACCGTTCTGATGGGGACTCTCCGGGGGTACAGGCCACGAAGAAAAAGAAGACGGGTAGAGCAGGGACACAGCCACTCTACAGGGACCTGCTTGCAGGGATACCTATGGTTGTGATACCTGCTGAGTATCCAAAGAACAGGCTAACGGATGAGCAGATAGAGGCTCTGAGGGAAGCACTCGACCAGGCCATAGATGACCTTACGGCCGAGGAGACTGCCCCACAATTCTGGGGATCCCGAGTAACAGGGGGCACATTGAGGCTAACCTGTGCTACGGCGGACACCAGAGGCTGGTTGGTGTGAGTGATACCCAAACTGACACCTTGGGAAGGGGCCTCCCTTAAGGCTATTGAGGAGAAGGACCTACCCATGTTGTACAGGGTAGTAGTGTGGATACCCAAGAACAACGGGGATCCGGCAGCGGTCCTGGGAAAGCTCGAGAAGCAGAACCAGCCGATTCCAGCAACCTCTTGGAGAGTATTGGGCCGTAAAGCGGAACAAGGCGGACAGACGCTGGCACTCTCCATTGACGAAGGGTCCATGCGGATATTAAAAGAGCGGCAGATGCGACTCTTCTTTAGCATCACCTCTGTGCTGTTTAAGGCGGCCGGTGGGGGAGCGAAAGAGAAGGACACTGTTGCTCCAAAACAACCAGATGAAGGTGGTCCAAGCAAACCTACAACACAGTAGGGCTGCCTCGGCAGTTCTCTGTAGGCTGCTGGCCACTCAAGCTGTAGATCTGGCCCTCATCCAGGAACCTTGGGTAAGTTTCGGCCAGATTTCGGGACTGCGACAGGCTGGTTTTGGAATCATTTATGATACCAAGGACAGCAGGCCGCGGACCTGTATTGTATATAATAAAGAAAAAACTAACTGTTTGCCGTCCACAGACTTATGTACAAGGGACCTTACAGCTGCCAGAGTGGAGGTATGTGCGGGGGGACGTAGATGCTGGGTGCTAATCTGCTCTGCGCACTTCCCATACGACTCCACTGAACCACCACCGACGAGAGAACTAAGGGAACTCATCGGGTCGGCAAACGCGGCGCACATGCTAATTGGATGCGACGCGAACTCACACCACATTAACTGGGGGAGCAGCGGCAATAACAGAAGAGGTGAGTACCTTATTGATTATTTGCTAACTACTAACCTAGTTATACTAAACCGTGGATCTAACCCTACCTTTGACAATGGCCGTCGGAGGGAGGTAATTGACATCACTCTCTCCAGTAGCTACATATCAGAACTGGTTAGTGACTGGAGAGTATCTGACGAGCCATCATGCTCCGACCACAAACACATTCTATTCAGAGTTGGAGAATGTGTCAATGAAATAAAGGAATACCTGAACCCAAGGAACACAAACTGGGTTACCTATAAAGAGGAACTGGTTGGTAGACTTTATGGGTTCATGGGCTCGATCAAGTCTACGCAAGACGTCGAACTTGCGGCAGACCTCGTTAACGATGCCATACAGGCGGCCTTCAGGGGAAGTTGTCCGGTGTCAGTAAGGTCCCAGAACAGGAACGTCCCTTGGTGGACAAGGGAACTTGCGAGACTAAGGGCTATTACCAGGAGGCTGTTCAATAGGGCGAAAAGAGGCGGGTGCTGGGAAGAATAAAGACAATCCCTAACTGCCTACAACCGAGAACTGCGCCGATCCAAAAGATGCAGCTGGCAAAAGTTCTGCCAAAACGTTGAGGGCGCTCGCGAGTCTGCGAGACTGCATAAAGCCCTTATGAAAACTACGTCGGGCGACCTGGGCACACTCCAGAAACCGGACGGAACATACAGCCAAACCAGGGAAGAAACACTAGAGATTCTACTGCAGTCTCACTTTCCTGGTTCAAGGGTGGAAGAACCGAACGAGGCAGACAGGCCCAGCCTAACTGACCACCTAGAAAGGAGGGCGACCAAGGCGGACTGGAGGGTTGCCAGCTCGGTTTTTACATGTAAAGCCATCAAGGATGCTATTTCATCCTTTGAACCATTCAAGTCCCCTGGTACGGATGGTGTGTACCCGGTGCTCCTACAGGAGGGCTGTGATGTTCTTGCGCCGGTGCTGTGCAGAATATACAGGGCGTCCTTTGCACTAGGATACATACCATCTATCTGGAGGACTGTGAAAATAGCCTTTATTCCAAAGCAAGGCCGTGTAGATTACACACTCGCTAAAGCGTACAGGCCTATTAGTCTATCATCGTTCATGTTAAAGACGATGGAAAAAGTTGCTGATCGGGCGATCAGGGAGAGGTATCTTCTACACTCACCACTTCATGCCCGGCAGCACGCCTACCAAACCGGAAAATCTACTACAACGGCACTCCATGACTTAACACTCAAGCTGGAGGGAGCGGTTTATAGCAAGGGAACTGCGATTGCAGCCTTCTTGGATATAGAAGGCGCTTTTGATAACACATCATTCGATGTGATCACTCGGGCCCTAAGAAGGAGAGGCCTTGGGACGACCTTCTGTCGATGGATAGATGTGCTGCTCAGGTCTCGAGATCTTACCTTGAGTCTCCTCGATAGGACGATAAGGGGCTGCGTCACAAGAGGGTGCCCGCAGGGTGGGGTGCTGTCACCCCTCCTATGGTGCCTTGTGATCGATGAGCTACTTGTACGCCTTGATGAGCGAGGTTTCTTCGCGCAGGGCTATGCAGATGATATTGTTGTTGTGGCATCCAGTGATATGGGAAACAACATTACGACACAACTCCAGGGGGCTCTAGATGTAGTTGCAACCTGGTGCAATGAGGTTGACCTCAAAGTCAACCCTGACAAAACAGTCGTTGTTCCGTTCACTAGGAAGAGGAACACGACGAGTCTTACTGAACCGACCTTCTTGGGCACTGCGCTACCATTCAAGGATCAGGTGAAGTACTTAGGGGTGATCCTGGATTCCAAGTTATACTGGAACCTGCACCTTGATACAACTGTGGAAAAAGCTCGGAAGTCCTTTTGGGCATGCCGTAGAGCCTGCGGGACCACCTGGGGACTTAAACCCAGAACAATGCTCTGGATCTACACATCGGTAATAAGGCCCATGATAACTTATGGAGCAATTACATGGTGGCACAGAGCAAAACTTAATGTGATAAGGACTAAGCTTAGCAGACTGCAACGTATGGCCTACCTATGCATCACTGGAGCCATGCGCAGCTCGCCGACGGCTGCACTCGAAACCATGCTAAACATTAAACCTCTACATATAGAGGTTGAAAGCCTGGCTATGTGTGCGGCCTACAAACTAGAGGGAGCCGGTCTCCTTGGGGAAAACATAGGTAAGGGCCACACGACAATAAGGGAGATTCTTGAAGCCACACCTGAGTTGGCCATGCTAACTGATCAGATGCCGGCAAGACTCTCACCATTTCAACCACCCCTAATACGGGTGGAAAAGCGTGAGACCTGGACGCTTCCAGCTGTCCGTCCAGGGGAGCTAGTATGGTATACGGATGGATCCAAGACTGAATCAGGTGTTGGGGCAGGGGTCTGGAGCGACTCTCCTCGATTCAGTTTATCACTGGCCCTGGGAATGTATACCACGGTATTCCAGGCTGAGATCTTCGCCATACTGGCATGTACCTACGAGAACCTAAGAAGAGCCTATAAAAACAAAAGGATCTCAATTTTCTCGGATAGTCAAGCTGCAATCAAAGCAATTGCTTCATCTACCACCAGATCAAATCTGGTGTGGGAATGCCAAAGGAGCCTAGACGCACTGTGTAGAACTAATCAAGTAAGCTTGATCTGGATACCGGGACATCAGGGCTACACAGGAAATGAGAAAGCAGACGAACTTGCTAGGAAGGGGTCTAACACCCCTTTTATAGGGCCGGAGCCGGTCTGTGGAATACCACTCTGCACGGCCAAAAGGCTAATAGCAAACCGCGCAAATGAGGGACATAGGCTGTATTGGAACAGTATTGAGGGGCACGCTCACTCAAGAAGCCTTATGCCCTCACCGTCGCCGGGTAGATCCAGGGAGCTCCTCAAGCTGAGCAGGTCGGCTGTTAGAACCCTGGCAGGCCTACTTACCGGCCACTGTCAGCTAAGGAAGCACCTGGTGAGGATAGGCAGAGCCATCGACCCCACCTGCAGACTCTGTCTGGAGGAGGATGAGACCCCATTACATGTGCTATGTCAATGCCCTGCAGTAGCCAGGAGCAGATTTAGCCTATTCGGGAAACCAACCCTGGTACCGAGCGGGCTGAAGGACTGCCAACTGCGGGAGCTGTTGAACTTCTTCGGAGGGACCGGCTTACTATAAGGAGTTGAGAGGGTTAGCACAATAGGCCCTAGTGGCCGCGGCGCTTGAGAACCTCGCACCTCCAAATTTAATCAATCAATCAATCAATCAATGGCTTACCACACAATATCCAGTTAATAGATTGAGATTGCGATTGGCACGCATCCTATATTCCCGTGGAAAACCCATCAAATTAAAGTAAGGTGAAGTTTTGGGTCATGAAGAACCATCCGAAAAGATCGTGTTGGCGGAATATTCAGACTTAGATGAAACCAAGCAGCCAAACAAGGACGTTAGACAGATAACCAAAATCATACTTCCTTCTAATAAACTCAGCCAAGGGGAATATCGTAAATTAAAGAAGTTAATTGAATTGATGCCCGACCGATTAAGCAAGCACCAAGTAGATTACCGCTAGCAAAGCGGGAAGAAGCAGATATCATGGTTGAAACAATGCGCAGAGAAGGACTGATAGAAGAGACGAAGATCCCGTGGATGTCCCCAGTAGTACTAGTGAAGAAGAAGGACGGGAGTACAAGATTCTACGTAGACTAACGTCGACTAAATTATTTTGCAAAGATAAATAGTTATTCACTACCTCGAATAGATGAGACGCTAGTTACACTGTCAGGATACACGTTGTTTTCTACGTTGGACTTAAAAATCTAATATTGGCAAGTCCAGATTTATCTAGATGACAAAGAGAAAACTGCACTTTTGGTGGGAATACCTTGAAAATTTACGGGGAATGTGGGAGAAACTGAAGTCAGTCAAACTGAAACAAAGCCCTAAATAATGTAACCTCTTCGTGTTACAGGCGCTTTGTGAAGAATTTTGCGAATGAGGTGCATAAGCTAACAGAAGATGATAAAACATTTTCGTGGACAGAGAAGGCAGAAGATAGCTTTAAAGCACTGAAACCGACGCTTGGCAAAGCCCCTGTGCTAACTTATACAAAGGCAGGCGATACATATTAGAAGAAAAAGTGGTGTCATACTATAGCATAGTTCTATCAAAACCAGAAAGAAATTACTGCACCGCAAGGAAAGAACTGCTGGCTATTGTTGATTCAACGAATCATTTTCATAAATTCCTCTATGGACAAAGATTCACCCTCTGGACAGACCGCGCTGTAGTGGTTAATGCAATTTAAAAATACTATGATTTTAAAATTATTCATATGAAGGGAAATGCAGATGCACTTTCACGACGGCCATGTAAACCGGAATGTAAAAAAAACGACTAGGCTCTTTAATGGCTCCAGCGATCTTTGTTACAGCGTAATTTGTTTGACTGAAACGTGGCTGTTTCAGGGAGTTCTGGATGCGGAGCTGTTTAGCTCTGAGTACATTGTTTTTCGCCGTGATCGTTATGCTGATTTACTTGATGCGCCCGTCTGATGCGGTGTTCTCTGCGCTGTGCGTCGCGATGTTCCATGCAGACTGGTTGACATCCCGAATTCCGAAGATTTGGAGGTTTTATGTATCGCTATTGGACTGCCTGGCAAAACTGTGTTCATTTCGACCGCTTATATTCCTCCAGGTTCTCCGTCTTATGTTTATGAAAGGTTTGTCTCCTGCCTGGATGACCTCTCACACGCCTTGATGCCTTCTGATGATTTGTTGCTTTTGGGTAACTTTAACCTGCCTGATGTTGGCTGGGAGCTCTCACACTCGGATGATGGCTTCTTTTCGGTCTACCAATCAGTTTGCTTTTTCTTTTATAGATAGCCTTGCTTCTTCAGGCTTAACACAGACTTGCAGTATTTCTAATGATCATGGAAGGTTCCTCGACCTCGTTTTTTCTACTGATCCTGCTAGTACACTGGTGAGACGATGCTTGGTGCCCATTGTTCCGGAGTCGGGTCATCACCCTGTGTTTCATATTGCTCTTTTCATTGATCCAGTTATGATGGCTTCTTGTGTACCAGATGATGCTTGTTATTACTTCAGTACGGCTGACTTCTCCGTGATTAACAACTGGCTCTCAGCTTGTGGTTGGAGTAGCGTCCTCAATGAAAGAGACATTAATGTGGCCGTAAGATCTTTTTATTATTTACTGTCTATCTGTTTTACTTATTGTGTCCCTATTTCTTAATCGAATAACTTGCGTTCTAGTCTGCCTTGGTTTGATAGTTCCTAAAAACATTTAAGGAATATTAAATGTAAGGCCTGGAAGAGGTTTTGTTCCTCTAGGAGCGACGCTGTCTATTTAACTTATTCCAATTTACGGAGTCAATTTTTATCTGACTTAGTGTCTTCTTATAATAATTATATTAATAGAATGAAAGCGTCCCTACGAGTCGATCCTAAACGATTTTGGAGGTTCGTGAATTTGAAGCGCAATTCTGATGGCTATCCATCTTCTTTGTCTGCGTTTTTGGATGATATCTGTGATATTAGCTTTAAGGATTTTACCCATTTGACGAGGTTTACACCGACTTCTCTCGAATCCAAAGACCTTTAACTAGACGAAGTTACGATTTCGAAGAAAATCTCTACCTTGACTTATAGTTTTACAATTGGTCCTGACGGTATCCCTGCCTCACTCGTGAAAAGATGTGGTTCCGTTCTTGCTCCTATTTTGTGTTATTTATTTAATCTCTCAACTCGTTGCGGTGTTTTTCCGAGAGCTTGGAAAACCTCATTAATTATTCCCCTTCACAAAAAAGGTGATAAATGTGAAATCTCGAACTATAGACCAATTGCTAATCTTTGTTGTATATCCAAGATTTTTGAGGCACTTATTTGCGATGTTCTATACTTCCACTGCAAGCCGTTTTTGCGGCCGTTTCAACATGGCTTCATTAGGGGTAAGTCAACTATCACCAATTTATTGGAATTTTCAAACTTCTGTATTTCTGCAATTGAAGGTGGTAAGCAAGTTGACTGTATTTTTACTGATTTCAGCAAAGCTTTCGATAGAATAAATCATAGAATTCTTATTCTCAAACTCTTCCTTCTTGGGTTAGCGCGAGTTTTTGTAAATTGGATTCATTCGTACTTGTCTGAACGCACTCAGAGGGTTTCTTTTCGTGGAGCCCTATCTGATGCAATTTTCAACACTTCCGGTGTACCGCAGGGCTTCCACCTTGGCCAATTGTTATTTATAATTTATATCAATGATGTATCTGCGATACTGTCTAATTCAAATATTCTTTGTTATGCCGACGACGCTAAGATATTTCGCACTGTGTCTGACAATGCCGATTGCCTACTCTTAAATTATGACTTGGACGCCTTTCAGAATTGGTGTTCCGTTAACGACCTTCCCCTGTATATTAGCAAGTGTACAATTTTGTCTTTCTCACGAAAAAGGTCTCCATTTCAATATTACATAGAGGGTCGTCCTTTAACAAGAGTTACTAAGACTAAGGACGTGGGTGTTTGGCTCAATTCTCAATTTTCTTTCCAGGATCATTTTGATGCCATAGTCAACAAGGCTAATATGACTCTAAGTTTCGTGAAGAGGTGGTCAAGGGAATTTGATGACCCTTACATTACAAAGCTCTTATATTGCACTTTTGTCCGGCCTATTCTGGAATATGCCTCTCCAGTCTGGTCACCGCTCTATGTGTCACATATCAATCGCATTGAAGCTGTTCAACGGAGGTTCGTTAGGTTTGCCCTTCAAGGCCTTCCTTGGAAGAACTCCCTTATATTACCTCCTTATGTTGATAGACTTAAACTCCTGCACTTGGACACACTTGAAAAGAGACGCCGTAACGCCGGGATCCTTTTTGCTTTCGACTGGATTCGTGGGTCCATTGATTCTTCTGTTCTCTTACGTCGTTTTGGCATATCGGTTCCAGCTCGCTCCCTGAGGAATCACGACTTTCTTCGGTTACCTTTTCATCCTACTAATTATGGATTAAATAAACCTATAACGTCGATCACGCGATTTTTTAATTCCGCTTTTAATTGCATTGATTTTCATCTATCGCGTAATCATGTGAGGAGTTAGCTTTGTTGAGGTTACTTTTTGGTTTCTGTTGTGCTTTTTACTTTTTATTTGCTTTTTATTCACTTTAGCACTTTTGTTTTCTGAATTTATATTTTGCGAATTCTCTTCTTATTCTTTGTTTTTATATGATTTGTTTTTATTAATTTAATTTAATTTAATTTAATTAATTTAATTTTTTTTATTTAGTTTATTGTTTAGTTCTTTTTTATAGTAATCAGCACATTGATGAAATATTGTAAATATATAAATAAATAAAAGTAACTACTGTTCTGTCTGGAAGGAAAATGCGACCATGTGTTTTTACAAGGAACAACTGTCGTACCCTTAACAGGATGGAACAATGAAGAATTTTAAGCAGAACAAAAAGACGAGAATATAAATACATATGACTTTTTAAGCTTTCGCGGTTGCTCACTGACATTTTTTATGTTTTCCGGATTATCCGCGTAAAATTATTAAGAGTGCTAATAAAAGTACTCACCGCGAACGTTTCGCATCAAGTTTCATTGAGCGTGGTCACCGGGAAACTGCCTGAAGTTGTCAGTGTCGATCCACACTGCGCAGATTGTACCGGTGCGTAGGCCGTTGTTGCGGTTGTTGCATTTGTTGATGGTGCGAAGAGGAATCCAAACAAACTACACTCACTGTGTCGCTTGACGTGAAAATGTTGTTTCGTACCGACCGTTGAGATGCTTTCAGTACGGGATCCCATGTTCGTGAAAGCTGGAAACTGTTGTCGCGATTGAAATTTTGTCGCCGTTTAATTTCAATCGCCTCACGAACGAGCCGAGGCGTGTAGTGAGGTTCGCGGGCCAAGATTTCGATCTTCTCGAAGTGAATCCAATGATGTTCCGATGGATGATCTAAAATATGCTCGCATATTGCTGATTTTTTCCCGCTGATTCTTACTTACAGCACTTATATGTTCTTTAAGACGCGTAGCAATACTTCGTTGTGTTTGTCCAATATAAGATGACCCACAGCTACAAGGGACAGCGTAAACGCCTGGCGACTGGAGAGGAAAACGATCCTTTGGTGGACGCAGGTAGTTTTGCAGCTTTTTAGGTGGTAAAAAGATCGATTGTATCCCGTATCGCTTCAAAACCTTTCCCACCCTATCCGTAACACCTCTGAAATAGGACAGAAAAGCTCTCTTCTTCGACTGCTCCTGGTCAATGTCCCTTATCCGTGATGCATTTGGCTTCCAAGTCCGTTGTTTCCTTGAATAGCCGTTGGATTTTAAAACTTCATCTACATATTTGAGTTCAGCCGCTAAGTGTTCTTCATCACAGATTCTGTGGGCGCGGTGAACTAGTGTAGAGACGACGGATCTCAAATTTGCTGGGTGGTGGTGGGAAGTAGCGTGTAGGTATCGGTTGGTGTGTGTGACCTTACGGTGAACTGTGTGACCCAATGTACCATCACTCCTGCGGATCACCCTCACGTCCAAGAACGCAAGAGCACCGTCCTGTTCTTCCTCCATGGTAAATCTGGTCTTAACGTGTAGCGAGTTGAGATGTTGTAAAAAGCTCGCGATGTCCGACTTTTTCAGGATACAGAAAGTATCATCAACATACCTGAGCCAAACCTTGGGACGCTTAGGAGAACCTCTCAATACGCTTAGGAGAACCTCTCAATGCAACAACGGCCTACGCACCGGTACTATCTGCGCAGTGTGGATCGACACTGACAACTTCAGGCAGTTTCCCGGTGACCACGCTCAATGAAACTTGATGCGAAACGTTCGGGGTGAGTACTTTTATTAGCACTCTTAATAATTTTACGCGGATAATCCGGAAAACATAAAAAATGTCAATATAAATACAATTTTGATGTAGAAAGATACCACGAAAGGCCGAAGATGGAATATTGAAACGTAAATTGGAAACATCCGACGAGTAGGGTATTGGTTCTCAGGAACAAAATAAATGAAGTTTGTAATGAAGTAAAGTTAAGCTCGTTTGGCTCGTTTTCAACAGCAGCACCAAAGGGTTAACTTTTCTTCAGCTTCTGGACGTCTTCGCGAGAAAACTGAAACTAGATGTAACTCCAACACAAAATTTAATACTGATCTAGACAGCTGAATCAAATTATGATCACTTATACTGTCCCACATTTGGTGCATTTTACGAAAATATTTTTACCGCAAGGTTAGTGGGACAGTGTAAGTGATTATAATTTGATGCAGCTGTCTAGATTGGAATTAAATTTTGTGTTAGAGTAACATCTAGTTTTCGTTTTCTCGCGAAGGCGTCCAGTAGCTGAAGAAAAGTTAACCCTTTGGTGCTGCTGTTGAGAATGAGCCAAAGTAGCTTACCTTTTCTTCATTAGAGACGCCAGTCGTGTTAAGAAATTTTTATATTGCTTACGTTGCTCGAATTAGAAAACAGTTTGTTTTGATTTTCATTTTGAAAATTCAATCGGGTCATGTTAATATTTCCTACACATTTTGTGCACTTTGTTCTCTTAAGTTGTGTTTGGACGACTGATTCGTCTGAAGTGCGGAACACCTGAAAAGGGTACTGAATCTACTTAAGAGTACATAGCCACACTTCGTAAGAAAGAAAGAACCTCAAGACATCGAGCGACAGAATGAAAATACAATACGACATCAGCAGCAGTGGAAATGACCCTACAATATCCTTACTAGTATCAACAATGTGGCCTACAGGATACAGCGGGGACCGAAAAACAAAAATAAGATCGTGCACATTGACCGATTAAAGCCATACAAAGGAGATACAACTGTTCGGGACGAACAGTTCTAATATGCGCATGTCCCGATTTTCGGAAGCGAGATAAACGTCAGATGCCGTATGAAGTCAAGGCTGACTCGAACCTGTAGTGAATTGGTGTGGTGGAAATTAATGAAGAATGAATATAATCAAAAAGTGAAAAATAAAATAGTTAAAAAAAGTTGAAGTGACTTCAGAAAGAGCGCTAAAAAGCATAAAATAAATTTTAATTTTATATCTATTATGACATTTTGAAGTCGTTGCAAATTAAACAAAAGCAATGAAACACAATTTGGAAGGAAGGAATTGTGGCCCTAACATACTTGGGTGAAATTTCACTTCAAGGAATTAATTTTTTTTAAGACTTAAAATAAGTTAAATCTTCCATCCTAAATTTGATGAAATAAAATTTAACTGAATACCGGTACTTTTATCTCGCTAATGGTAATTATTTATTATTAAGAGTACAGAGGATTGTTCCCTCTTATGACATGCAATTGCATTCACATTTCTGAGAACTAATCCTCATTGAGTAAAGTTTTGGATAAGAAAATAATTTTTTGGGGGAATATTATTTTCTTCCCGTTTTTACAAAGGACTTTAGTTAGTTTTAAGAAAGAGCAGAAACTCGACTATATTTAATTTTTAGGTATCTATGGATGCAATTGATTACTTTTTTAAGGTAATTCACTAATTGGCGCAGAAACCATAACCTTGCATCTAACAATAAACAGTATATGAAGTTTTCCGGCACCTCAAGCTCTAAATAGCGATGGGGAAGACATAACATATTCATCGCACTGCAGCAATAATGTGCCAAGTTTCATAGAATTCGATATTATTTTTTTTTATGAAAATTAATGGCAAGCTATTAAACTTTGTTGTAGTTTGTAGTTGTATGGTTTCTCACAATTTCCAAATCATGTTCCAATAATTTTAAATTATTACTCAATATATCTTCAGTCGAAATTTCGTAGACTGATATAAATTATTTAAAAAAACGTATTGAACTTAACCTAAACTGACCCACAAGTGTTCAATTAGTAGCATATCTAAAGACGAGAAAAGTTTGCAAGAATTTACTCATAATTGTCATAGAAAAGACACACAATGTCCACATTTTCTTGAAAACTTAAAACTTCAAAATTTGTATCGTCTCGAGAGCCGAATATAGCGACGGCCCGAAACATGGCTGCCGGATAAGCACCATGACAGCTGGCAGGGAAATAAGATCCGGCTGGGGATACGTCATAAAAATGCGGTCTGTTTTTTTAAAGCGTATTTGAAATCAAAATCAACAACAATTTTAAAGTGGCACTTGAAAGCAAAAACCTAGATTTCCTTCTTTTTTTTCTCTTATTGAGTATTCATGATGCGATTGAACTGGAATTTCGTGCTTTATATCGCCGACAGTATTTTGTTCCGCAGCAGGGTTGTTAAATCGAAAGAATGGACAATGCCACATGGACGAGTAGAATTCATGAACTTTATATATTGATCTACTTACAAAATTGCATTGCTTGAAAATGTTTTTGAGCTGTAAACTTTTTTTTTTTTGCTTTAATTCCTTAACTAGTAATTTGGCTCTTTATACTAAAAGCAAACCATATCCATCTATATTCTTCCAGTCAGAATTAATGTATATTAATTATATAAATGATATTATTGTAACGAGCACGAAGTAGACCACGTAAAGGGAAATAGTGAACCGCGTAATGCGCATGCCCCAAGGACGACTCGAACCTAGAGTGAATATGTGAACTAGAACTGAGGAGCATAAGTTTCTAGAATTAAGCTGAGAAGGTACTATAAATGGGGCTGAGTAGCAGGCTGCTTAGGTTAGTCGTAATTTGGACTGCGAAGTGTTTATATTTGATACTGCGCATAGTTAGTTGTATTTTCATCAGTGAAGTGATAAATGTAACTAATTAAAGTGCAACACTGTGCTGTGAAGAAAACGTGTAAAGAAAATTGTTAAACTAACTAATTAAGTGAATTGAATAAAACTATGAAAGTTTTTGATAAAATAAGTGTCTTAATAAATCCATCCAGCCCGAAGAGCCCCATTTACGTTGCAATATTAATAATATTAAAGAACTTGCTCGAGTAGGTGAGCTTTAAATTCTTTCTAAAATTAAAACTTAAACCGTGAAATAGTAGTATTCTACAAATAAAAATTTTCGATTTAAAATATTTGATATTATTTGAAAAATGGCTTCTTCATATTATTGTAACTTTCATCTTAAATTTTGTAACCCAATGATTTCTTTACGTTATTTAGAATTACATTAAGCATAAGTAGCGATAATCAAACGTATAACAATGGAAACCTAGTTCAATTAGTCGAAAGTTGCAATAATCACTCGGAGTTTCAAACCCAGAAGTATTGTTCTTTTGAGCAGCATTTTCAGATGGGCTTATATGAGTATCGATTGATATAAGAGCAGAAGATATAGAGGCCGAAGGCGAGGTGGCAGTCAAGTAAGACGGAGCCGCAGCCAGGACCTCTTAGATCTCGTCATCGGCAGGAGCCTTACCCTGAATTCTCAGTTTTCGGCTGCGGTGATGACCAGATGCTGCAGAAACTGGACTCTCTGAAGAAGGAAGACAAGAGGTGTACACACCAACAGTAACGTGTGAACATGCATTCTACTGTCGTGGGTCTAAGAATGAAGCATGCCCGAGTTTTTGGTGAAGACCACGCTCCAACATCACTCCTAACCTGCTTTACCAGCCGAAACATATCCTCAACAAGAGACAGAAATGAGCTACAATACTGGTCAGGGCTTACACGAGCGTCACCATGTGACACTACAGCGTATAGATTGTCCAAAGCACCAGAAACCAAGGCAACCTTACAGAAAATATCGTACAGTCTCTTAAGTAAAGCAATTGTGTGTAGCCAATCTTACAGATCAGTAAATGTTTGTCCTTGGATAATTGTTAAAGCTTAGTCAATTTTGATAAAAATTAATTAATTTTGTGAAATAGTAGTGATTGCTCCTCAGAGATACTCCTCATGAATCTCATAAGATGGCAAGGTGTAACATCGCAGCACTCTGCGCAGGTAGAAATTCCGGCCGACGAAGCTTGAAGCATGCAAGCAAATCAATAAATTTTAGTTTTAGCGGGGATCGAATTGAAATTGTGAGGTTAATGTTAAAATTTAGCATTATATATTTATATTATTATAGTAAGAACGATAAATAACCCACTCCGTAGACCGCACAGCAGGTAGCACAGTGAAGCTCCAATAGCAACTCAGCCGCAGTACCAAACCAGATAATGAACAAAATACATAGGTGCAAATAGTCAACCAAATTCTCGCTTCTCAACTAAACAAGCAGTAAAAGAATATAACACCAAATGCCGCACAGGACCACGGCCACGAAATAGTTGACAAAAGCAGCACAGGAATCAAAGAACTAATTAGAAAAAACAGATAAACAGTCTCCAATGAAAAACTGACAACCGTCCCTTTTTGAAGTTTCCCAATTACATCAGCTTGCTTTTGGCAGCATTGATCTTAAACCCTGCTTTGCGATCTTCTCTACTCGGACCATCTGATATAGAAATACGTAACATTTAATAAATATATCTTCTAGGTGGAATTTGTAAACTAAGATACTTCTTCTTTTAGCTAGTGTGGTTTTAATTACTGCGAAAGCCTTCACACACAAACTTCCTCCCGTTCCATCAACTTAAAAATTGTGTTACTAATTAGGGTTTAGATAAGTAAGAGCTGTGTAACTACAATACATATATATATATATATATATATATATATATATATATATATATATATATATATATATATATATATATATATATATATATATGTGTGAGATCGAGGCTTCTCCATGAAAAAAACTTTGGAACGGAGAATCGGCAACGGCGCTTGTGGCCCAGCGGTTAAGGAAATGGAGTATCATACGCATGGTCTCTGTTGTTCAAACCCAGCTAGCCCAATGGTTCTTTTTAACGCAGATTCTCCGAATCCTACAAATTGGTGTCAGAAGTGGGATGGAGAAGACCTTATACGACGTAGCCTCGCAATTGGTAATCGGTTTTTTTTGGGATATATCTCCAACGTAAAGCTGCTTATATGTACTGGTTATCAAACGCCTTCTTAAAATCGATGAAAGATGTAAAGGGGTCTTCCATTCCGCGGTTTGTTCATCATAATTCGAAGGTTGTTTATTAGGCCGATGCAGAATAAACCCTCACGAATTCGCATTAAGATGATTTTGCCATCGGTTCGGAGAGTATATAGTTGTTAAAGGACAAATCCTACTCCAATTATTACAACTCTTTAGATTGCCATTCTGAAGAATCTTCACAATTACTTTTCTTTTCCATTCATTGGAATAGTTCTTGGTGTGTTAACATTCTTGGATTACGTGTAGCTGCAGCAATGGGATCCTGTTGACTGTTGACTGTTACATCGATAACAGACTTAATGCATTCTTTAATCTGCTATCGCCGCATTATTAATTCAAGCATTCCTACTGAGCACAAATGTCAAAAATGTGACATTCTGATTAATCAAAAGAAAAATCCTTTATTATCCGTTTTCTACAGCGGTGAATTTGATATCATTGCTCTTATTTTTATTTTACAAAGTCGAAAATGTTTATTTAATTGGTATATTTATCAGTTTAGGACCAACTAACATGCAAATATATATATATATATATATATATATATATATATATATATATATATATATATATATATATGTATATTCGTTTTATACAGTACATGCTATTCACCTAGAATTCATAATTGAATGGTGTTTAGTATATGTCTTGGCGCTTACCGCTTGTGGGGGCGCAACAAGATGTTTAAGATCTATACTAGTCAGATAGTAAGATAATGTCTTTTGCGCTTACCACTGGTGGGGGCGCAATAAGATGATGAAGACTATTTAGCTTACCACGGGTGGGGGCTAAGATAGTCTGAAGTAATAAACTCTTTAGACTTGAAAAATATTCTGACCTTATTCTTTAATTACATCGATTTATATATACATTTATTGATTATTTAGCAATTTTTACGCTTAAAACAATTAAAAGAATGGTCAGCAAAAGTTCATCGTGCTGTAGAGCTTGTGACGTCAAGTTGATTGCAGGGGATTCCATACCTGGGGAATGACCTCTTGTTTTGCATGGACTGCACTTTTCTTGGTTGCGATTTGTAGAGCTTTTGGATTGTTTTGATTATTCTGTCACGGCTGAACTTTTGTGTTATTGTTATGATCTTTGATCATTCTGCCACGGCCGACATAGCTTGTCGTTTTGCTGGTTGTGGAGTGGCTGGTTGTACTTTAAATGTCTCCTGATTAATTTTTATTTTTCGTCGAGGTTGAAGTCGTTGATATATCATCCATGATAGTGCTGCAATTGGATCGTTTGGCAGGTAGACAGGTCCGCTTAAGTTGCTCTATTGAGGGTCTCATTGAAATGTTTGTTGGGTTGATGTGAATGTGACTTCTTTTTCTGGATTTGTCGAAGTTGGCACTGTTACTGGTTGATTAGTTTCTATGGTTGGAAGTTCCTCTCTATCGTAAGGTAGTCTACATAATTTGGAAATGGGACGTTTAAATATGTTTTTTGCTGTCTGGACGTCAACTACTCGTACTAAGCCATCAGTTCCTAGATGCAACTTTATTACTCGTCCTAGCGGCCATCGTGCTGGTGATATGGTTTCATCCGTAATTAGGACCATATCTCCTTCTTGGATATTGTTTTGTTGTTTTGTCCATTTTGGCCTCTGCTGTAATCGGGATAAGTATTCTGTTGACCAAATTTTCCAAAAGTCGTTCTTTAATTTCGACAGAAGTTCCAACTTCTTTAAACAATGCAGTGGTTTTTCCGGTGGAGTAGGTTCGGGAGGTGTAAGTATGGCATTGCTAGTTAGAAAATTTCCAGGTGTTATTGCTGCTAAGTCTCCTGGTTCAGTGCTGAGAGGACGGAGCGGTCGCGAGTTAAGGCAAGCTTCAATTTGACATAATAACGTTGTAAAGTCTTCAAATGTGAAGTTTATTTCGCCGGCTACTCGTTTTAGGTGATATTTGACCGACTTTACTCCGGCTTTCCATAGTCCACCGAAGTGTGGTACGCCAGGTGGTATGAAATGCCACTGAGTCCCATTTGTAGTCAATCTTTCGGCTGCTTGAACGTGATTTTCTTGAATACTGAGGTAAAATTGTCTATCAAGTTCATTTTTAGCTCCTACGAACGTAGTGCCACAGTCACTGTACAGATCTGTGCAGAGTCCTCTTCGTGCTGTAAAGCGCTTGAAGGCAGCTAAAAACCCGTCGGTGGTCATATTATCTGCGAAGTACGTACGCATGAGTGCTCTGGTTTCCTCCATGTAACGTCTTTAGATGTGCATCTCTGAGTAGGGGAGCATTGAGTTGTCCAATCTTCCTCCTACTCGCAATATTCCATTCTCATCAAGAAATTGTGTGAGCGACAACAGCTTGCTGGATTTAGAAGGGCTCTGCTTATTTGATAGTTGCTGTATTTCGCCATGGAAACATTCTTTCTGGATCAGCTTCACTATATTCATTAGAGTGGCGTGCAGTTCTTCTGTCGTAAGTCCGTTCGCTATTCTTTTCTTTGTTTTGCAACAGGTTATGAATCGTGCACAGTAAGTTAGCACTCGAATCATTCGTGAAAGGCTACCAATCTACCAATTATTTCTACATTTTCAGTGGTACTTAGAAGAACTGTATGATGTTGACGTATTTCTTTACTTGTTTTGTACGTGGTGACCGGCAAGTCAGGCCATTGTTCTTTAGGTAAGGAGAGCCATTTTGGACCAGTCCACCATAGTGTATGTGCTTTCAACTGACTTGGGTTTACTCCTCTGGAGGCACAATCTGCTGGATTGTCTTCAGATTTTATATGACACGAAGCCTCTGGTTTGATGGAGGTCTTGATTTCTGCTACTCTATGTGCGATAAAGCTCTTCCATCTGCAAGGATCACCTTTTATCCATGCTAAGGTGATAGAGGAATCTGTCCACGCATGAAAAGTAGCTTCCGTGATGTCTAATGATTTTGCGACTTTCTTGAGGAGCTGTGCAAGTAGCACTGCAGCGCATAGCTCTAAGCGAGGAAGTGTTGTTTCCTGGGGAACTCTCCAGGTGAATTTTCAATCCTGCTATACACTACTGCTGCATACGCCTTTTCGGAGGCATCGCAAAATCCATGTATTTCTATTCCATTGTTGGTACTATTATGCTTAATCCAACGATATATTTTGATTGATTGCACAGAATTAAGTTCATTTTTGTACCGATTCCATTTTATCATCAATTCGGACGGTAGTTCTGTGTCCCAAGATAACTTCGTGATCCAAAGTTCTTGCATTAGCATCTTTGCTTGTATGATGACAGGTGAGAGCCATCCTAAGGGGTCGAAAAGTTTAGCGATATCTGAAAGGACCGACCTCTTTGTGGCTGCCTGATTTGTTGGAGATAAGTTGACTCTAAATTGGAAGCAATCGCTTGATGGTAGCCAGTGTACACCAAGAGTCTTGATGGTATCCTCCTAAAATTCCGTAGTTAAAATACGTGATGCTCGTGGATAAGATTTCTTTTCATCCAATGCTAGCTGTTGAAGAGTACGTAGAGCAAGATACGGAGCCGCCGCTGTACCGTACGTTACTGTATTTAAACAGTATTCTCGAATTGGTTGAGTATTAGACGGCCTCCATAAAATTTTCAGGAATTTTAAATCCTCGGTGTGTAATTTAATTTTCCGGTACATCTTTTCGATGTCAGCAGTGAAGACATATCGGTGTTTTCGCCATCGTAGTAATATCTCTCCTAAATCTTTCTGGAGTTTTGGCCCAACATACATGATATCATTGAGACTAATACCAGTTGTGGTTTGTGACGAGGCGTCAAAAACTACCCGGAGTTTGGTAGTTGTGCTGTCTTCTTTGATAACAGCTTGGTGCGGAAGATAGAATCCTTCATCCATTCCATGTGACAACCGAGTCATATGGTTTAGGTTAACGTACTCCTGCATAAACTGTTTGTAGTCGTTTTCTAACTTTTTGTTGGAAATGAAACGTTTCTCATTTTGTAGTAGTCTTGACATGGCTCTGCGTTTGGATTCTCCTAGTTTATGAATGTTATTTTTGAATGGAATTCGTACAGTGTAAGTACCGCCTGAGTTACGCTGATGTGTTTGTCGGAAATGCTCTTCGCACTGATTGTCTTCTTGTGACATCTTGTCTATATTACTGTCTACATTTTCAATCTCCCAAAATCGTTTGATTGTATTGTCGAGACCAGTATAGGAAACCATACAAGCTATTGTTGTTTCAGTTGTATCTGCTGGCTGACCCGATGGAATCCAACCGAACTCTGTTTTCTGGGCTATAAGGTTGCTGCTTTTCTTGATTCCTTCAAGAATAATACTGTGGTAGATGTCGGCTCCAATGATGAGGTCGATGGGTCCTGGAGTATCATAAGTGGGGTCAGCTAGAATCACGTTGTTCCATGGGATCATCGTACTTTCGGTAATCACCTTTTTGCTTGGCAGTAACTTTGTTAAGCGTGGTAGAATAAGAGCCTCTACATTTATTGAAAATGTAGATGGAAAGTGAGGACTTAGCAAGATTGTTGTTTTATGTCTTGCAGTGCCGGACTCAGCCATTCCGAGTCCGGAAATTTCAGCGTATGCCTTCGTTCTAGGTAATCCAAGTTTTAGCGAGGCTGACTCGGAAACGAAGGTTGCTTGGGAACCAGGGTCGACTAAGGCTCTCAGGGTTTCAAGTCTGCCATCTATCGTTCTTGCCTTTAGGAGAGCTGTCGCTAGAAGCGTGGAGTGATTTTGTTTGCTAAGCAGAGCCTGAATTTCCTTAGGTTGTGTAGTTGATATATGGGTAGCAGTGTGAGTCTTCTGATCTGGATGTAGAAGCGTGTGGTGTGGTTGCTTACAGATACTGCATTTAAACCGACTGTGACATTTCTCATTGTCTCTATTTGTTAAGCAATTTGTACATAGCTTGTTAGACTGAGTGAAGTGTCTCCTTTCCTGTATTGGCAAGGTTTTGAATTACTGACAAGCGTAAATTCTATGAGTTTAATGACGAAGCGGACATCTTGTTGAATTTGCAGAACTGTGGTACGCTTTATATCACGGCCATTCTTGGTTTTTTGTAGCCCGATTGGTTTCTCTCTTCTTTGAGTCCTTTAATGATTCCAAGGACTGGAATCTATTCTCTAAAAACCGATAAAGTATATCGTACGTGGGAAGCTCTCGTGGTTTCTCTAATCCTTGCTCATATAGTTTATGACTCTCATGGTCTAATTTTTGGATTACTATATGAGCTATGAGCGGGGCCCAATTGGTAATGTCTATACCAAGATTGGATAAGGCATGTAGACACTCCTTGGTTGTATCATGGAGTTTGCGGATTCCAACTGCTGACTCGTGTTCTATTTTTGGTTGTGAGAGAAGTATTTGGAGCTGCACGGAGAATAGCTTTCTTTTGTTGTTATACCTCTCGTTGAGCAACTGCCAAGCAGTCTTGTAGTTCGCATCTGAGATTGTCAAATGCTGGAGTAGACTAGCTGCCTCTTTCCTCATATGGGTTTTGAGGTACTGCATTTTCTCGGCCTCTCCTAATCTACTATTATTATGGATTAGACGGACAAATATGTCGTGAAACGAAGTCCACGACTGATAGTCTCCGTCAAATACAGGGATCGCAAGTCGTGGTAGTTTTATGTCTTCGTCACTTTTTTGAAATGTGGTGACCTTTTCTTGTAACTGAATTATAATCTCCTGATATATATCTTCCATTGTCTGGTAGACATTGTTTTTAATATACTCTTCGAAAATTACGCTTGAAATAGCCACTATGTCTGTGTGATTACCATTATTTTGTCCCAATAGGACTGAATGGTATTCAATTTGTGTTGATAATATATGGTGGAGTGGAGCTGATCTGATTCTCCTTGAATAGACTGCACCAGTCTTTCGAACAGCTTTACCGTCTCTTGCTGTACTCGAAGCAATCTGGTTGCGTATTGGAAGTCGTTGGAACTTGGAGTGTAGTCTTCCCCAGAGACTTTCTTGGCTGCTTCTTTTGCTACTCTGACCGCTTCTTCTGCTTCTGCTTGTTTAGTTTTTGCTAAAGCCTGGGCTTCTGTTAGTCTCTGTTTTTCGTCAGCCATATTTTTCTCTTGTATCTCAATTTCTTCTAATTTGTTTAGCAGCAATTCTGACACAGAGTTGTAATGCTTCTCTGATTCTTCAAAAAAGTTTATTGCGAAATACTGATGGTATGGATTAGATTCTTTCAGTTTTCTTATTTCTAAGTCTCGTGTTAGAAACTCTGCCCAAAAGGTCTCAAGGCGATCTAATCTAGCCTGTAAGTAGACTCTGTTCTTCCGTTTATTGGAATCTTTCTTAAAGTTTGTCTTGATTTGAATAATTTCATCAAGACATTTTCTTTGCAAGATTGAAATTGAGTCCATTGCAATAATGATCGCAACTTTTAGTTAATGGACGTGTCTATCTGCTGAAATTCGAGAGATGGCTGAATTTGGGAGCTCAGAATAATTTTTTTTTTTTTTTTTTTAACGTTTAGTTGAAACGTTCTTGATACTAGTGGCGGATATGACAGGTGTGGCTTAAAGATCAGCTGAACGCTTTTCAATCTACGGTTTGGTGTGTTGAGCTTCTGGAAGTTGTATTCAGCAGGTGTGAAACTTAAAGCTCTTCTAGATATCTATCCAATGTTGTGTAAAAGCGTCTTTGCTTGCAGTTGTATACACGGCACGTGCGGCAGGTAAAGCTTCTGCGGCAGGTAAAGCTTCTGCGGCAGGTAAAGCTTCTGCGGCAGGTAAAGCTTCTAGTAATCTAGTAGGTGTATACGGCACGTTCGGTACGTAAAGCTGAGCTGGAGTTTTGTCCACGGCAATAGTTGATGATGCTTGTGTACTCCGTCTGTATGGAAAAGAACGCTTCTGGGATGATCGTTGAGTACCCTCAATTTAGCTGGCTTCCTTCCGTCTCAGGTAGAAACGCGCTGTAAATAACTCAAAGGACCAATGTTTAGTATATGTCTTGGCGCTTACCGCTTGTGGGGGCGAAACAAGATGTTTAAGATCTGTACTAGTCAGATAGTAAGATAATGTCTTTTGCGCTTACCACTGGTGGGGGCGCAATAAGATGATGAAGACTATTTAGCTTACCACGGGTGGGGGCTAAGATAGTCTGAAGTAATAAACTCTTTAGACTTGAAAAATATTCTGACTTTATTCGTTAATTACATCGATTTATATATACATTTATTGATTATTTAGCAATTTTTAACTTCAACGTAATTACAATTTTTTATGCCTGCTTAAAACAATTAAAAGAATGGTCAGCAAAAGTTCATCGTGCTGTAGAGCTTGTGACGTCAAGTTGATTGCAGGGGATTCCATACCTGGGGAATGACCTCTTGTTTTGCATGGACTGCACTTTTCTTGGTTGCGATTTGTAGAGCTTTTGGATTGCTTTGATTATTCTGTCACGGCTGAACTTTTGTGTTATTGTTATGATCTTTGATCAAATGGCTTGTACAAATGAAGAAGAACGCATAATAAAATGTCGGTATTTATAAAATCCTGATATCGTACGTACACACTGCACACATGAAATGAGAATCGCAGCTTTCGTGGTTATTTTTAATGCAAGGCTTGCAACAACTTCCTGTAAATAGTTTATATTCTGTAAAGACTGAAAGTCTTATCTTAATTGACGTAAATTGTAAAAATTTATAATTTGAAAGGTAATTTGTAGCGAACACTAATAGACCAAGATACCAGATGTATAGCCATCCATTTCTTGGATGTTATAGTAATTAGAAATGGCGACAAATTAGAGTGTGACATCTATAGAAAACCATCATACACTCCGAGGTTTATAACAGGTGATTCTTACACTGTCTAGCGCAGAAATATGCGGCTTTTTATTCCATGGTTTACCGAATGTATAACATACCATTAACTGAAGTAAGATTAAAGAGAGAGAAAGCTTACATTTTGAACATGGTTTAAACAATTTAAATGTGAAACAAGTTCATGCTATATAGAATAAAAAAATCAAGGAGGCCTTCAAAAATCAGGAAACCTCTTTGAAGAAGGTTGATGTGGATGGCAGAAATAAATTTATGAAAATAAATATACTACACAAACATAACGAATAGAATTAGTAATTTTGTGAGAAAAAATATAACATCAAAACAGTATTCAAGTCACCGCATAAACTTAGAAATTGTTTGGGAACAGTGAAAAATTTGTTGGACAATTTCTAAATATCTGGAATGATCCGATGCAAAGTTTATTTAAGGTGCAACGTTTTCGTATAGTATTATATATGGTAATAACTTACTGTGCACTTTTAGTAATCCCAATGATTTTTATTTTCAGCCTAAGCTATTCGTCAGTGCAGACGTCCACAGTTTCGATTGCTTTTTCCATATAATATAGCGCCAATAGAGCTCAAAACCAGAGATCCGGTAATAAATTGATTCTTTTAATGTTATTCTAAAAATACCCTACTAGTTAGTAATATAAAGAAAAAGTTTTCAGCTGCAAAATTTCCTACGATAATAAAGTTTCTATTTAAAGTGAGCCGA
Organism: Leptarthrus brevirostris; assembly: GCA_964036015.1. NCBI lineage: Eukaryota > Metazoa > Arthropoda > Insecta > Diptera > Asilidae > Leptarthrus > Leptarthrus brevirostris. The sequence goes on along the minus strand of OZ038372.1, from coordinate 100,776,797 downwards.
CTTCACAAAAAGCGCTTAAATCTTAAAATAATATAACATTACATTTTGAAGTCGGTGCAAATTAAACAAAAGAACAACAACACAAAAAGTATTTCATCCGATTTCCTAATGGGGGGAGTAGTCTAACTAATTTAAAAATAAAACAACTACAGAACCACAATTGAAGATAATACATAATACTACTTGGACGTTTCAGCTCACGGGATCATAAGAAAGGACTATTAAATAGTTTTGTTGTAGTTGTTTGGTTTGTTTGATTTGCACCAACTTCACAATGTCGTAATAGATATAAAATTAAAAATAATTTTATGCTTTTTAGCGCTTTTCGTGAAGTCGGTTCAACTTTTTTTTTTAAACTATTTTCTTTTGCTTGCTTAATTTGCACAAAAAAAAATTCTCAAAAGCGTAAAATAATAATATTTTTAGTGCATTTTGTAAAGTCGGTATAAGTATTTTGTTTTAAACTATTTAATTTTTCATTTTTTAGTGTCTTTGGATATCCTACTCGAAAAATGCTGCTCGTATAACAAACGAATTTAACATGTTCCGAAGTTAATCCCAGCAACCTTTTAAGACCCTCATACTGGATACATTTTAACATGGCCCTAGTACGCCAGAGTACTTTGGCAAGAGAGAATCATCAAATTCGGTACACTCTTTATGAAGTAAGGGAACTGCTCCATTCTATTCCCGTAGAAGACTCTACATGTAGCACATTTTATTATTAACTAATGAGGAAACGTATTGTGTTCCACCGATCAAAATCATCAAAATAGACTTACGCATTGGGAAATAAATTGATGCCACACCTCCCACTCTTACTCTAATCCACAATTTCTATCATGATACAAATGGAGCAATAAACGAATTATATATATATATATATATATATATATATATATATATATATATATATATATATATATATATATATATACTTATATATATAAACTATTCTATCACCCCACCCCACCATTAGGGTTTGCATTACTTTTGATAATGCATTACCGTTTCATTAACCAATGCTTCCATTACTTCAAAAAAAAGTAATGGTTAACATAAAATACTTCCATTACTTTTGAAAAATGTAACGGTTAATGTAAATTTTTTATGTTACTTTTAAAAAAAGTAATAGTTAATGTAAATTTTTTACATTACTTTTGAAAAAAGTAATGGATATTGTAAATTGTTTACATTACTTTTGAAAAAAGTAATGGTTAATGTAAATTTTTTACATTACTCATTACAAAAGTAATGGTTAATGTTAATTTTTTACATTACTTAAAAAAAGTAATGGTTAATGTAAATTTTTTACATTAATATTTTCGCAATCCTGCTCACCATGTAAGTTTTTGCAGTGGTAACAATGAATATATATATTAATTTTCGCCCTTTCTCCCACCTCCATCACCCCCAGAAATTTTTATCGTGGTACTAATGGGGAAACACACACTATACAACACAAAAGGAATCATTCAATCGGTCAATTTTAGGTTCAATCCTCACCCCCTACCCAAACAAACAAAATTTTGACATGAGACCAACAGAGGAACATACTCTAAAGGAAGTTTACATAGTTTTGTCACTGGTTGTACTAAACAACTAGTTGTTGGTTTAATAATTTATACTCTGACCTTTTTATCTGTTCCAGGATGGATGTCATTGATTCGCCCCAAAGGCCAACTCATTGGTGAATATCTGTTGTCAATGGTTAGTACTAGATCATGCGTTTTTAGATTTTTTTCTGAAGTACACCATTTCGGTCTTTGCTGTAAATTATTCAAATATTATTTTGACCAATTTTTCCAAAATCGTTGCATCAGTTTATGTGTATACTGATAACGTTGATGAAACATTTTTCCGGACTCAGGTTCTGGCAAATTTAGTAAATTACGAAATGTTAAGAAATGCCCTGGCGTGAGAACGTTGTAGTCGCTAGGGTAATTTGAAAAAGGTGACAATCGATATCGCTGGTAAGTCTCCTTTTTGCTCCAACGAAGTTTGTACCACATTCTGAGTACAGGTTTGAACAGAGACCTCTCCTGCTATAAAGTCGTTTCAGAGGTGCGATGAATCCTGTAGTGATGGGTTTACTCGTTTCGTTGGTAAGTCACTCATGATTTGATTTGCTGGTTTAGGGTTTGTTCGATAACAAATAATACATGAATCCTTTGGCGAATAGAGTTTCTTGCATAAATATAATATGTTCCTTAAAGTGTTTAATACGAGTTGGGTATCACCATGGAGATTATATCGAGGAAAAATATTTGTCACATGATGTTTATTAGGCAATATGATTGAGTGATTTTGGTTGTAGATAGTGGAGAATTTTTTAATCTTCTACCAACTCGAATTGTTTGATCGTCTGCTATAAATGGATTGAGAGAGAGTATATGGCTTTTTCGAGATATTGGTTTGGAGTGACTGAGGTTGTGATATTCTGCCGAGAATGGTATTTTCTGAGCTTATATAATGAGTTTGCGTTGAGCAATTTGAAGCTCTTTGCATGTCAGAAAACTAAGTTCATGTTCCTTGGTGTTTGATCAAAAATTTTTAATAAATCTGAGGCAATATGCTGTGATTCGAACGAGTTTTGGAGGATCCAAGGTTGATATTGGATGGTGCACGTAAATGTTTCAATTTTTTTCAGTTTCAATTCTGTCGATATTATTGAAGGGTTTCCATTCGTTTGCCGATAGCCATTGAGGGCCATACCACCATACGGTTGATTTTAATAACTCTGTGGGTTGTTATCCCTTAGAGGCGCAATCGGCTGGGTTGTCATTTGATGGCACATAATGCCATGATAAAGGCGAAATGTTTTCCTAAGTTTCGGCTACTCTATTAGCCACGTATGTCTTCCATCAAGTGGGTTGTCCATGTCCATCCATCCACGCAAGTGTGATTTCGGAGTCAGTCCATGCGTGAATGAATATGTCTGATAGTTTTATGTCTGTTTTAACTTGATTGGTGAGACGAGCTAATAATAAAGCGGCGCTAAACTCGAGTTTTGGCAGTGAGATTGGTTTTTTCGGTGCTGCTCTTGTCTTGGACGTGAGCAAACTAACCTTAGCTGTCCTTTTTTGGTCAGTGACTCTTAAATAAAGTACAGCGGCCATGTAATTGTACATTTTGGGAAGACGGAGAAAAATAAATCCAACGAGGTATCCTAACATGCCTCAGCTCTGGAAGTTATTTTCTGAATTTTGTCCACTCGTTCTTTAGCTGTCCTTTTTTTGTCAGTGACTCTTAAATAAAGAACAGCGGCGTAAGCATCGTCAGATGCATCACAAAATCCATGTAATTGTACATTTTGGGCAGAGTGAGAAAAATAAATTCAACGAGGTATCCTAACAAGCCTCAGCTCTGGAAGTTATTTTCTGAATTTTGTACACTCGTTCGACATAATATCAGAAACTGGATCATCCCATCAAGGTCTAGCAGGCCGTAGCCTTTGTATCAATATTTTCGCTACAATGATACAGGGAGATATCCATTCCAATGGATCAAAGACAGAAGCTGTCTCTGACAGTATGCTTCTTCTTGTGTATTGTGGCCTTAGGAGTAATGTTACTGAAAAGCTGAATTCGTCAGTAGAAGGGTGCCACTGAATAATAAGTGTCATTATGGTTGTGTGCTCGCACCAAGTTAATATAGTCTGCATTTCCCGATGTTCAAATGGAATATTTTCTAGAAAACTGGTATTTTCTGAGGTTGAACCCACCTCGTTGTAATGCAGTGACGAGTTGCTTTTGTAATTGTAGTCCATTATCGAAGTCGTGCGATCCTGTTAAAAGGTTGCCCATATAAAATCGTTTAAGATACTTTGAGCTGCGAGAGAAAAATTGAATTGCTTAGTTGATGAAGAGTTCGAGTTCGGTGGTCAACTGGTAGTCTTTTTTGGGCTATGCCTTTCCACAAAATTCTTTGGAATGGTTGATGATCTTCATGCATGTGTATCATTCTGTAAATGTATCCATGTCTGCGGTGAATGTGGAGTTGTATGTTCACCATTTTTATAATATTGTCCACAGAGTAGCTTGTATGATTGGATCGATAAATATATAGATTGTACTTTGCAAAAGCGTTACAAATGCCTCTGAGTTTGGTAGTGGAGCTCTCTTTTAGAACAGCATAGTGTGGCAAATAAAAATGTCTTTGATTTTCTGATTGCTTCTTGGAGCAATTTTGTTCGGGAGAGATTACCTTCATATGTCCAAGTTTTAAATATTCCTTAATACAATTTTTGTACTGGTTAGAGTGTTCTTCGTCCTTGCATAATCTTTTCTTTAATTGATTTATTGTAGCATTGTAATATATTTTGATTGCCCTAGTATAGGTCCTTCAGTATTCCGAAATGGTAATTTGATCATGTAATGTGCATTGCTTAATTGAATGTGTTTTTTGGTAAATTTTCTCACATAGCTCATCGTCTGGATCTGTGAACATTTTTGTGATCTCTTGTTCCCAACAATTTTTATTAATTTATTCATCCAAACGTTGCGTTTCATTGACTTGTATTGTGAATGTATTCAGTGGTGAGTCGTCATATGTTACCTTTTCCATGAGTATCCATCCCAATTGGGTATTTTGGGCTGCTGTACATCTTTCTTCTCCTTTAATTACAGCGTTTTAAATTATTCTGGCGTAAATGTTTGTTCGTAGGAGGAGATCTATCCAGCCTGGTGTGAAGAATTTCGGATGAACTAGTTGGATGTTTTGAATGTGGTTTATATTTGACCTATTTATGTGATGAGATGCGATGGAATCGGTAATTTTTTTGAGTACCAGCGCTGCTGTTTTTGTTTGAAACTTGGAGTTTAGAGATTTTAGTGTGAAAGCATAATTATTTTGGTGATTGCAGAATTTATTTTGATGATTTGGTATTAGTTTCCTGAAGATTTGACATTTACATTTGGGGCAATTTGTCGCCTTATTTAAAAATGCATACGTATTTTTAGTAGTTTGCTTATGTGGCGGATTAGGGAGTAGGTCAGAATCCCGAAAAAGAAAAATCCCGAATAAATATAATCCCGAAAAAAAAATCCCGAAAAATCAGAAAGCAAAAATATTACATGCTTAAATGGCCAAACAGAACGAAAACCTTACCGTATGACTAAACAAATATATTTTCCTCATGCAGATAATGCATCACAATGCCTTTGTCTGTATGACACTTACCGTTTTGTGTAAATTTTGCACAATTTTGTTTTTATTGTTGGCTCTGCAGATATTTTATTTAGCAGATAAAATTTATAATTACATTACATTTAATTACATTTAATTTTGATCAGGAATTACAAGAAAAAGAAGATTCAATGGGGTTCTAATATTCAGTTAACCCTCTTATGACCCATTTTTTTTTGAGTCCCTCCGAACTTTTAGAAGAAAATTTGCCACGGACGCAAAACAGCATATTGCAAAAGAAAAAAATATAAATATTCATGCATATAAACCTGGTTTCAACATTTTTTAATTTCATTATCGAAATCCCGAACACAATCCGGAAAGCCTGTTGTGGTGGGCAGGCCTTCCGGATTGTGTTTGGGATTTTTTCGGGATTTTGAGTTTTCGGGATTTTGTCTTTTCGGGATTTTACCTTTCGGGATTTTGTCTTTTCGGGATTTTTTCTTTCGGGATTTTGACGTTCGGAATTTTGCTTTCGGGATTTTGCTTTTCGGGATTTACTACCAGACCCGGCGGATTACTCGGTTTACAGTCTTGCATAGTTCAAGGATTCGGAAGCGTGATTCTAGGAAGGTAACTAAATCGAAATAAAGAGGAATTCTTTTTGTTTGCCTTGTTCTTGTTCCCACTGATAATGTGTCTCGGGTGGTCGTTTCTGTACTTGAGTGTAGACAAGTATGGCGCTCCAAGTTTCTGTGGGAACGTTGAGAGCTCGAAGTTCATGTAGGCTCTTTTCAGTTTGGTCTAGAAAATTCGTTATGGCTTGAGAGGACTCAGTTTTAGTATTGGGTTCGTTGAGAACAAGCTTCATTTTGGTATTTACTAACACTCGGGTGTTATTATAATATCTGTATAGGAAATCCCTAGTTTGCTAGAAATTATTTTCAATTATATCAAGCTGGCAAAGTAACCGTTCAGCTTCCCCAGTCACACAGATTTTTTGATGTAATAAAATGTTTGAACCCTTGAAAGATTGTGAGCCTTGTGCACGATAGATTAGAAAAGATCATGGAATGATCTCCATGATCGGTAGGTTACGTCAAACTTAGGAATCGTATTTGTTGGAAGTTTGATTTTGCTTTTAGGAGTATCGAACGCTGTAGGAGGCTTAGACTCATTTGTCTTGAAAGATTTGAGCTCTTCTTTAACCTCTGACACATGTTCAATATAGTCTTCTGCATCGTCATAGAGAGAGCTCTTTTTTCATCGGCTGATGCAGACTCGCTTTGGTATATAAGAGCGTGGTTTTGTTAGAACATAGTCCAAATGGATGTAAAGTTCTCAATATGAAGATTGAAGTAGCTTTCGGTGCGTTTTGCCTTGGCTGCTTTTTTTTTGATTGGTTACAGCCTTTGACAATTACTCGTATAGAGCCTTTTGAGTTTTGAGAAGTCTTTGAATATACATATTTACATTTAATTAGTCTTATCCTGCTCGAAGGACCAATGTTGAGCCTATGATAAGCTCAATCAGAAAAAGGGGAGGTACCGGACGAATTCATAAGACTTATTTTAATTTCAAATATGGTTTTTATTCAGCCCTTTTATAAATCGGTATAAAATCAAACAATAATTCAAATAAATAAATAATAGTTAAAACAAAAGTTCAATAAATAATAAATCTATTAATAAGAAATAATAAATCGAAACGAAGAAGAAGAAAAAGCTTTAGCGCTTCAACTGGTAAATCTTACTTTCCTGTAAAAAATAAAGGAGTTATAAGCATAAATAGCAATTTAATTTTCAAAGTAAAATAAAGCTGAAAAGGGCTGTACTGTGCTGAAATCAGCAATAATTAAATGCGCCTAAATCACTGAAAAACAATATTTCAAACGTTGAATCCCACAACAGAGGAACACAAATACGTTTTCTCATAATGAAAAATTATGAGGATATGGATGGATTAGGTGGGTCATGGATGAGGATAATCCTGAAATCAGGAATAATCGATTTGGAAAAAACTCTCAATGGCTAACACTTGCCTGTGTTTGAACGCATTGCTCGAAATCCGAAAGCGGAATGAATTTCTAGTTCGGAGGCGCTCTATTTATACAAATTCTAATGGGTTGTTCAAATGGAAAATGAGTAACTGTTTTTTAAGTTGCCATTTGAGCTACGAATAAACTGAAGGAAAGGCTTAACGCAAAATATCGTGAAGCATTACACAAATACTGAAACACTTTCCACCACACGCACATATTCATCATGGCAGTGGTACATTTTTTCTTTCAAGTGGGGGTTCCTTCTTAAATTCTTCGGATAATTAGTATTTTCCAATTCCACCACCACCAATTCCATATGACATTTATATATTTTGCTCTTGGGAATCTATAACAAAAATTAAATTAATTTTAAACGCTTTAAACAATATTTCTATAATACTGATAACCAATTTAATTTTGGCCTCTCAAAACCGAATATTTACGACGTCTCTGCACCAAAATACGCAACTTACTGCAAGAAGAACACAACTTGTAAACAATAATAATATTTAATTGTTTCTTCTTTTCTGACTGAAACTTCATTAGAACTTGCTTTTGTTGTGTTACTATGGAGCTATCTTAACATTTACATTAAAAAATTTAACGAAAAAGATGTTCCCGGCAGTCGGCAACGGAATTTATGTCCACAGTTTGGCACTACACAACTTAATATAGTTGGTTTCACACACTTTTTAACAGTTTTTTACAACTAATTATGTTCAAAAAATCAATTTAACTGCACAATTTCACGACTTTCGATATCGGAAAATAAATTTCCAATTAAATGACAGCCCAGGTGCCTTATTCTTATTGACGAATCTACAATTCTCCTTACATCTCTTCCACTTCGCCTAAAAGCTTTTTGCTTCATTCACATATACGACTTTTACGAGTTAGGGCCTTTCCTTTAGCTCTTTATTCGTAGCATTTGAGCAATGCATTAGAGCGGCAACTGAACGCTCTCCTAATGGAACAGCTGGTTGTTGTCAAGAGTCACAAAAAGTTTGACAATTCATGAAGGTAAGTTTTTGTTATTATTATAAAATTTGTTAATTTTTATGATATTGTGAAGTATATTATGGAAACGGGAAGGAAGTACGTTTTTTACATATATTTTTGTTAGTTGCCATTTCTGTTTTATGTTGGACACAACGGAGTGGTAATTTAGATAAAGATGGAAGGCTGTTCAATGCTTCAATGGCAGGAAGATTGACAATTTCGTATACATATTTATCCGGTTGTGTTAAACGCAAACCGGGCTATAATGATATTTGTATGATGTTGTATTTTGTCCAGTAAGAAAAGTTTCCAAATATTTTTTTTTAATATTCTATTTTTCCGTTAAGAAAAGTTTTCATTCTATTTTTTCTAATAATTTTCTACCTTAAAACACATATTATATTTAAGTTCTAAGTGGAACAAATGAACATTTTTTAACGCTGATCGTCTAGTTTCACTAATTTTGTGAGTACAGAAGTAACATAAGGTTATCGTAATTGTACAAAAACTGTAGATGCACTTAGACAGAGATATGTTATATTAATATTAAATTTTCAAATGCAATAAATTATTTCGGGAAAATATTTAAGTTTTGACAACCCCATTTTTATAAACATCGCCAAATCAAATAGTGTGTTGTCTCTATCTTTCTGCTTAAAATCACTACAGACTTGATGTCATTGTTCCGTGACAAACCGTCTGTTATATACAGAAATATTTTTGTTAGCTTTAACAACGACAAATCATATTTTATTGTCTCAAATTCATTCTTCGAAATTTTTATTGTTATCCTAAGTAAGAATCTATGGTTAGAAACAACTTCCACTTGCATACCGTATATCACTCTGTGTCATTCAAAGCACAGGAATACTACTGGAATAAATTCCTTTTCCATTTGGGATTAATTCCTTTCTATGACAGGCAAAGTACAAAACGCAAAGCAAGCTAACTTCTCTATACGGAAAAGACAAAAGCCCAGACTATTGTTGGATGCATCTGTTTGAATTGTAATATTTTCTCTAGGATTAAGTAGTTTCAATGAAGGCGTGTAATTTCTTTTATCTTTTATATTTTCTGCATACTCTTTATGGATTTATTATGTGCACATTTTTTAAGTAATCCAATAAATAAATAAGTAGCCTAAAGGCTAAAGATCTGCAAGATATTAAAATCATAAATTACTAGCATCCACAAAAAGTCTTATCATTTACTTTTAAAGGAATTTGCTGAAGTAAGAGCACTAATTATAGGATTTTTTAACTGTAGATATTTGATATTTCGTATTGTTTCGTTTTAAAGCGCTTAGTTTTAATATATCCGAGAGACAGATTTTCTATCTCACAGGTGTTGATGGTTTTGGAAGAAAAAAGGTTGCCAAACCGTAGGACTTCTAAGGAGATCGACAAAATGATCAGTAAATGTCGCTATATGACACACTGTACAGGAGCAGAAGAACTATGAGGCCAACCAAACTGAGTTAGCTCGGTTAGTAGAGCCAGGATAAACCCGTACCGAAGATTGCCAGAAGCAACGGCGAAAACCTTCTGGTCTTATATCGGAAATATGATATACTGAAACCGCAAATGGAATCAACCGTTTGTCAGTTATTTGAGTGCTGTTTACGAAGTGATAACGTGTTTTTGCTTTGTTGTGATAGCTATCGATCGATGTAGTCTATCGTGGCCTCGAGCCTTTATTATTCCATTGAAATATGGAAATAAATTTTTTGTTTTTGTTGGGCTCGATAGCTGACAACACTTCAATATAACGTCTGAAATTTAAACATGTTTTTTGCCCAAGAACTAAAGCTTTGTACGAGCGGGGTGTAATAAGTGGCCCGTAAACAAGTGCCGTGTTTGGGTGTTAACCGATGGGTGGGTGGATGGTAATTTGTCAACAACAGCTGTGGAAGTAAAGTTACAGTGCTAATGCGGTTTGATTATGTTTTCGGGTTATGTGCCGTGTTTCAAGTGTCAACAATGGGGATAGTGATAAATAATGGCAGAAATTCCGTACTCTTTCTTCTGGTCTCTACTTCGGGCAACCTGGTTGAAGTGTGAAGTTAAACGGGATTTTAAGGATAAATTAAAATACTAAGCACTGAACCACTATGTTGTATTTTTATTTATTTGGTACGAGATTTGTAGAATAACGAAAAATATTCGTTACGTATTTTATGTTACTTTTTTACATTCCTCGTATTTTTTTAGAGGCCGGGAGTCAATTTCTCGCTGTATCCCCATTATCATAAAAAATTAAGTCAAACTTACATCGGGCACTCTCTGCCATCAGCTCCGGATGAAATTTTACCTTCTTCTTCAGAAATCACTTTCATTTTGTTTCTGCATGATCCACACACTTTTACGTTCACAGGAAGGGTCGAAAACTGTTTACGAATTTGTAAATTCACTTTTCTCAGACCCTTGCTTTTCCACGTATAATTCTTCTCCTTCAAAGGATTGCAACAATACTTTATATCTTTCAACTGGTCTAGCATTTTAACTAAGTGTGGAGATATCTGAATGAATACTGACTGTGAGAATACTCTTTAACGCGCCATCTACAGTTTCTAAGCAAAAAGGCTTCATTTGAAAAATATGAAAGAAATTCATGTTCAAGTATTTTTTTTAAAACAAAAAAATATTTTTCAAAGTCAATTTTTTATTTTTTTAAAGGAATCACAAAACACTTGTTAAGTTCAAAATTGTTTACATTTTTTTTACACTTGTTTTTTAAATCTAATCCGACGCGTTTCACCTTGCTACGTCATCATCAGGGAGAGACTACACTAAATAAAGTCTAGCAGTACATATCGACCTCAAACAGAACATCCATTAACGGGCTTTTATAATTAAAATCTATTTGGTCATTGAGCATTGTCTAGCTTTTTTATTTGGACGGGTACATCACGACAACTGCATTTATTTTAAACGAGATATTAAATAAACTGGACGATTCTATAAAATTTACTTTAGAATTAGGAAATAAAACAATTACCTTTCTTGACTTAAAAATCTCTATCTGTGATATATAATAATAGTGTAAGATAGTGTAAGCTACAATATGAGCTATGATTATGGTAAATACAAACTAAGAGGAAGAAGAATTAAGAAAGGCGATCAAGATGGGCGGGATCAAGATATAAGGCTTTGTGAAGGGATGATTTACTGAGATGGAAGTCAAAGGAGGGAAGGTCGTTGACTTTTCGTAGCATCCTGGTAATTGGTTCGCGTTAACCGTAGTTCGTGCGATGGCGGTCGAGTCGGAAAAGGAGAGTGGTCCTAAGGTTGCGAGGATTGGTATAGATGGATAAAGATTGCAGGATTGAAGGTCAGTCTATTGCACCAGCTAATAGCTGATGAATAAAGAGAATGTCGGAAACATCGCGACGTTTACTTAGGGGTTGTAATCGATCAGTTTCAGACGGTCTTCATAAGGTGGAAGGTTGAATCTTTCTACCCACGGAAGATCACGTGGAGCAAAGCGAATGAACCTACGCTGGACAGATTCAATTCTGTTAATGTGGGTTGTTTGCGTAGGTGACCATACCTGGCTGGCATATTCAAGGAGAGGTCTAACGAAGGAAATATGGAGAGATTTGGAAACATAAGGATTGAAGAACTCTCTAGACCAGCGCTTCACAAACCCTAGTGCGGCGTTAGCTCAATTAATTATGCTATCAATATGGGAACGGAAATTGAGTTCACTATGACAGATTATTCCGAGGTCACACAAAGAGGTAACAATAGGGACTGGTACGTTATTTAACATGTAGATTCTCGAGTTGGTGGTAAGACGCTTGCGGGAGATGGACTGGCATTTGGAGACATTGAGCTCAAGAAAGTTTTTCATGCACCAAGTGGTGAACGAATCGAGGTCTTTTGGAGAAGAAGATAGTCGGTTGTGCCATGTAACCACCTTTACAAATCACTAAAGGTCAACATTCTACGGTAATGGTGACGATAGTTATACATTTTTAAAAAAGGTATGGTCACGAGAAATAGTGCAAAAATACAAAACCTTACCATCCTGTAACTTCTGCACATAATTTTTTCTTTAAATCCTTTAGCAAGATAATTACTTTTAGCAGTAACAATAATTGGGTGAAGTTTGAACAAATTCGAAGACATTGAATTTTTTCACCTGCTACACTTGAAGAATTTTGCACCATATACCAAGGCAACTTTGGCAAATCATTTCTAATCAATTTCACAATCTATCTCACCCCGGAATTAGAACTACAAAGAAGCGGTATGAATAACCAGCAAGTGGGCCAAACAGTACATTGCTTGTCAATAAGCGCAAATACATAAGCATACCAAATCAGAAATAAATAAATTTCAGATTTCAATAAAGAGGTTTGAATATATTCATTTGGACTTACAAGGATCCATCAATATGGGTTACGGTCTGTTCTTAAAAATTCAATCTGGCTAGAATTTTAAGACTCGATGGGCTTTAGGACTTTAGAACCCTTACCTCTGGTGGGGGGAATTCTAAAGTAAAAGCCAAACCTGAAAACTGCTAAATGAAAGACAACTTGAAAACGACTAGACTCTTTATTATTTGATCCTCCTTTTTATATAAATTTGTCTTACCTTAAACTTACGTACTACACATGAATAAATGCTCTAATTCTATTGTATGGTTTGTGCTGAGTCTGCTAAAATGTACAGGTGAGTTAAATTTTTGTTATTGACACTTGATGCGTCTGCTTTTCGTGTGAATTGCAATATTGCACTTTTAAGTGTGGGAACATTGCTCGTTTTGTTTTCACATGCTTGATAATTTTAAATATTTAGAAACATGATTTTTGAATTTTTAGGAAAATGAATTTTTGTCATGATTAATTGATAGATTGATTAATCATACTGGGGCCGGGCAAGTTGGCAGAAAGAGGGGTTCGTTTAGCTGGAACAGGGGTAAAGGTTACATCAAACGAGTCGGTATTCGATGGTCTCTTGTACCATCTCCTGAAGATTTCATGGCGCTTATACCATAGACATATAAAGATTGCTATAGCAATTATGCCGTAGGTTGTAAAATAATGATGCACATGATGTGGGTCAATGACGGGAAAATTCCCTTTTATTTCATTGAAATGGATCTTATCAAGAGCTTGCGTATGTAGGTGAATTACTGGAGCATGGCTATCTTCTATAAGTTGAGGTTCCTTTTCAGAGAGGAGAGCTGAAATGTTTGTTAGCGGAGTGAATGATGTCTTTTTCTTTTCCGAGAATATTGTTTGGGTATTTATTGTCATTGTAGTGTGTTTAACTTGGCAATTTTGCCGTAATTTAATTATGCCACTTTTAGACAACCTCTTTACGATTACTTCATTATCACATACGATGTTTATAATTGTGGTTTCATGAACGACAAAAATCCAATGGTTGGGATGTGTTAACTGAATCCAGTACTGTGAGGGAACAGTTTTCCTAATATGACAACTATTTACCGGTGGCATGCGATGATTCATAAGTGCCATTTCACAACGGTTAACTGTGGCTTGAAGAGTATATATTGGTTTTTTCTGCTGACACAAAGTTCCTGTATGTTCTGATTTAAAACATTGATTAAGCTCAGGTTGGGTTAAAGGGTAGTATAAATCACGATGCAGACTGGCTGCTAAAAATTCCGTCGAGGGTTCTATATAATGGAATTGTCCATTATATTCTGATGGAATTGAATACAGTTTAAATAACTGAAATTTCGTTTGATCGGGAAGAGGGATTTGTATTTTGAATATAATAGTTGTATCGGTTACTCTACTCTTTACAGTCATTGTCTTATACAAACTTAATAAATCATCTGGATTTGTTTCTCCAGGAATGATTAATGACGTGGAAATATGCTCACGTATGAATTTAATTTGATTGCGTAATTGGATTGGTGTTAACAGAAATGGACTTATCTTACCATGATGTGCATCCAGAACCAATTCAATCAACTCTTTTTGTACTTTCTCGTAACTGGTGATAATAAGATTCGTATATGTCACCATAGAATTAAACGTTAATTTGTTTTCATCTTCTTTAATGGTGGTTTTTAGTGCTTCTAAATTAGTGGTTATATGTTGATCGAAAACTTCGAATTGTTCTTGAATTTGTGTAACGGTTTTCTTTAAAACATTGGTTGTAACCTCGGCTATAGAGGTCTGATTTCTAGCTAACGATAATAAATAGTTTTCATTTTCTTTAACTTTTGTGATCTCTTGTTGTATATAGTCCGCGTATGCCTGATCTAGGACCCCAAATAGGCTATGCTGGATAGTTCCAATTATTTCAAGGGGAGCTCTTCTTTTGTATCTATCCTTTAAATAGTGATTTCCATTTCTTTTATGTAATACTAGATTATTTTGATTCATCTCGACGACCTTCTGGTGATATTCAGCCACGATTGATTTACAATAATAATTAAAGGTTACAGTTCTATTACAAAGATTTCTTATTTTTTGTAAACATTTTTCAAATCCGGTTAACTGTAGGTAGTAGGTAGATAAGTCGTAATATATGACCATATCCCATGCATTATTTATTAGATGAAGGTCAGAAATGTGCTCCATATAAATTCCCGGATTGTGTTCAAATGGTAAGATTTCTACTGCGGGTTGTCTTTTTTGGTTAGAGGGAGTACTCATGATTGGTAGAGATAAAACACTTAGGACACAGTTTAATATTAATATTGAGGTGGCTATTGGTGAAGTCTTTTTCCGTTTAGGATGTAAAGATGTGCGCCGAAGTTCCTCAATAGGTGGACGTACAGGAATATTGGTTGGATATATTCGTGGGCGTTTTCTTACTTGGTTGGTATTTTTCAGTTGTATGGTAATTTTTTCTGAAGTTTCTGTTAGATTTGATGGCGTTGACTCGGGTTTTGTAACACTTGAATCGCTGAGCTGATTCGTTGGTAGTGACAGGTGTGAAGTAACTGCTAATGGTTTAGATTTGCCAGGTAGTTCTGTAGATGGTTCTGGATTGGGAAGGTCTTCAGGTTCAAATGGAAGTTTGCAAACCTTAGTTATTGGTCGTTTTATAAGACCTTTAACTGTCTTAATTGTTACTACTCGGACTAATTCATCTGATCCTGGGTGAGTAGAGTCTATACGACCCAATAACCACTGCCCTGGTGGAAGTTTATCTTCTTTTAGAAGTATAATGTCTCCTACTTTTAAGTTATTTTTTTCTACTTGCCATTTATTTCTTTGTTGTAGTCTGGTTAAGTATTCAGACGACCAGATTTTCCAGAAGTCATTTCGGGATCTTTGTACCATATTCCATCGTTTTAGGAGATTTAAGGGTTTATCTGTCGATGGATATTCTAAGGGCTCGATTAAAGGACCACCTATCAGGAAATGACCAGGCGTCAAGACTGCTAAGTCATCGGGATCGTTACTGAGTGGACAAAGGAGACGTGAATTCAGACATGCTTCGATCTGCGCTAGTAAGGTGCTGAATTCTTCATAGGTCCACTTGACATCCCCAGCTATTCTCTTTAAATGATGTTTGGTAGACTTTACTCCAGCCTCCCAAAGTCCACCAAAATGAGGAGATGCGGGAGGAATGAAATGCCATTGAGTACTGTAATTTGTGACATATGTTGCTGCTTCTTTGTGGCACCTATCCACCGTTAACTTGAACTGTTTTTCCAGTTCGTTTCGAGCTCCTACAAATGTAGTCCCACAATCACTATAAAGATTTAGACAAAGCCCTCTTCGTGATATGAATCGCTTGTAAGCGGCTAAAAATGCTTCAGTAGTGAGGTCACTTACTACCTCTAGGTGAATTGCTTTGGTACAAAGGCAGACAAATATGGAAATATAGCCTTTAACTGATTTTGTACCTCGGCCTTTAGATGTTCGTAAACTGAATGGACCGGCATAGTCTACACCGGTATTTGTAAACGGCAAGGAGGGTTGCACTCGAGGGGCAGGTAGTTGACCCATTAATTGCTTGGAAGTTTCCGCTTTATATCTACAACAGACAGTGCATTGGCGTATGGTGTGTTTAATTGTGCTCTGCGCATCTATTATCCAGTACTTCCTTCGTACATAGGCCAGCGTAGCCTGCGCTCCCCCATGTAGTATTTTATGATGTGCATCTCTCACTACTAATGTTGTGAAATGATGAGAATGTGGCAAGATTATTGGATGTCTTTGATTATAAGGTAAATTAGCATTTTCTAATCTGCCTAAGACACGTAATAAGCCATAGTTATCCATAAATGGATTTAATGAGTTTACTTTTGAGGTTGTAGGTATTCTTTTTTCTTTGGATAATGATTTAATCTCATCGGAAAAAACTTCGAGTTGTACTGTCTTAATGCATTGCAATAAAGTTTGATGCAGCTCTTTTGTACAGAGACTTCCCTGAGTGTGTTCTCTCCTAATGAACCTTCTACAGTATGACAGTACTCGAGTGAGTTTTGTCAAACTAGAGAATCTAGTTATAATGTCATTTGGTCGTATAGTTGATGCTAAAGCTAGTACAGGAGCTTCAATGGGTGACTTTGGTATTTCTATTGAATCAAAGCTAGACTTGGGCCACTTTTCTTGTGGTAGTCCTAACCACTGTGGTCCTGACCACCACAGTTCATGATTCTTTAGTTTGGTTGGAGATATGCCTCTTGACGCACAATCAGCTGGGTTGTCTGCTGATCTGACATGAGACCATGCTGATGCTTTAGCTGCATCCAGAATGGCTGAAATTCTGTTTGTTATAAATTTATCAGGTTTTTTTTTGACCTCCTTTGATCCACGCTAGAGTTATAGTGGAATCCGTCCATAGGTATATGTTTTCTTCTTTGACGTTTAGGACGGATTTTGCTCTAATAAGGAGCTTTGACAGTAGGACTGCTGCGCATAGTTCTAGTTTAGGCAACGAAATCTCTTTCTTAATTGTCGCAACTTTTGTTTGTGCTGTATACATGGTGGTTACAAATTCACCATGTGAGGTGTATACTCGTGTATATAATACTGCTGCGTATGCTCTTTCCGAGGCATCGCAAAAGCCATGAAACTGAAAATCACGACAATCCTTGCGGTACTTAATCCAGCGGGGGATTTTAATGGCATTAATGGTTTCTAATTCCCTTTTAAACTGTCTCCAGTTTTGCGCGAAATTATCCGGCAATACATTGTCCCACTCTAAATTTGCTGCCCATAGTTCCTGCGCGAATTACTACTGGCGAAATCCAACCAGTTGGATCAAAAATTTTGGCTATGTCTGAGAAGACGGATCGTTTTGTTGGGTTGGCATCTACCAGATTGCAGTTGACATTAAATTGAAAACAATCACTTGCCGGAAGCCAATATAATCCCAGTGTCTTTATAGTTTCTCCGTCTTTTAATAGTAAGAGGTTTTTCTCTTTATAGTCTTCTGGTATGGTATCCAGAAGTGATTGCTTATTTGTTGACCATTTTCTAAGTTTGAAACCCCCAGTTGCTAAGAGAGATATTAATTCTTGTTGTAGCGCCTTTGCTTCATGTATTGAATCGGCGCCCGTAAGCAAATCGTCAACATAAAAGTCTCTTAGCAATACTGCAGAAGCATTGGGATGGGCTTTAATTTCATCTGTTGCAAGTTGTTGTAAAACACGTAGCGCAAGAAATGGGGCGGCAGCGGTACCATAAGTGACTGTGTTAAGTTGATACTCTTTTATGGGTTCTTCGTTGGAGTTTCTCCAGAGTATCTTTAAATAATTTTGGTCTTTTCTTTTTAATTTGTCGATACATTTTTTCTATATCGGCAGTGAATACATAGCGGTGCTGTCTCCAGCGTAGAATTAAGTCTGCCAACTCATTTTGTAATTTAGGACCTGGGTACATGGCATCATTTAAACTGATGCCTGAGGTCGTTTTTGAGGATGCATCGAACACGACTCGTAATTTTGTTGTTGTACTGTCATTTTTTATGACCGCTTGGTGTGGCAAATAGTATCCTTCTTCTTTATTTGGTTTTACGGGTATCATGTGATTTAGCTTTATATATTCAACCAGAAATGCTTGGTAAGATTTCTTAAGTTTTGGATTATTTTGAAATTTTCGTTCATTTTGTAGTAACCAAGCTAAAGCTTTCTTTCTTGAGTTGCCTAAATCTTTTATGTTACTTTTAAAAGGCATTTTAACAGTATAGGTACCATCTTTGTTTCGTTCGTGGGTCTTAACAAAGTGGTTTTCACAGAAATTATCTTCTATTTTGAAATGTTTTGTATTAGGCGTAACTGCTTCTAAATCCCAGAACTTTTTCAGTGTTTCATCAAGCTCTACATTGGATATCATGCATGTTAAGGCTTTTTCATCATTATTATCAGAAAATATCTGTCCTGATATTATCCACCCAAATTCGGTTTTTTGTCCAAGAAGACCATGTTTATATTTGACAATTTCTTTAGAGAGTATCAAACCAAATATATCTGCTCCTATAATTATATCAATAGGCCCTGGTATGTTGAAGTCTGGGTCCGCAAGAATGATATCAGCTAACTCGAATCTGTTTTGATAGTTTTCTAGTCTTTGGCCTGGCAGCATTTTTGTTAACTGAGGTAGTACAAGAGCTTGGGTTTTTAATGAAAAGTTAGATGAAAACCGGGGTGCAAGTTCTAAAAAGACTTTGTGTTTTACACTTCCTGCATGTGCTAGTCCTAAACCTACGACTTGAGCTTTAGCCTTGAATTTTGGAAGAGCAAGTAGTTCCGTCGCTGTTTCAGAGATGAAAGTAGCTTGGGAACCGGGGTCGACTAGTGCGCGAAGTAGTTTAAATTTGCCATCTACCGAACGGACGTTGATAAGCGCTGTGGCCAGAAGAATATGTCTATTACTAGTGCTTTGGAATGATTGAATATTGGTTTCTTGTTTTTGTCTAGTAATTGCATTTTCCTTTGATGTCTGAACATCTCTGTTTTGTTGAAAGTGTAATAAGGTATGATGTTTACGTTGGCATACCGTGCAAGTAAATTTACTGCGACACTTTTCACTTTGTTTGTGACTAAGACAATTAATACAAAGTTTTCTGTTTCTTATAAATTTGCTTCTATCTTGAATAGATAGCTGGAGGAATTTTTGACACTCATAGATTTTATGAGGTTGTTGACAAAATCCGCATTTCGAATTATGGTTTGCAAAAGTTAGGTAGGATTTATAATGTGGCACTTGTGTTTTATTTAATTTAGGAGATGCCGTTGGCTCTTTCCTTTTAGTTTCTTTTACTAGTTCCAATGACTGGAATCTTGTCTCTAAAAAGCGGAAAAGGCTATCATTTGTTGGTAAATCCCTGGGCTTTTCCAATGTTTGTTCATATAGCTTATGGCTTTCTAGATCAAGCTTCTGAAGGACTATATGTGTAATTATTGGTGCCCAACTACCTGTATCGATACCTAAATTTGTCAGAGCGTGAATGCACTCTCGAGTGGTATCGTAAAGTTTTCGTATACCGCTTGCTGATTCTTGCTCTAATTTAGGTTGGGTCAAGAGCATATGTACATGGATGGAACATATTTTCCTCTTATTTTCAAATCGGTCATTTAATAACTGCCATGCAGTTTTGTAATTGTAATTTGAAATCGTTAGATGCTGTACTACACTAGCAGCTTCCTTTCGCAAGTGGGTTTTTAGGTATTGCATCTTCTCTGCATCACCTAGTCGGTTATTATTATGAATTAATCGAAGGAAGATATCGCGAAAGGCTGTCCAGTTTTGGTAATCACCTTCAAAGACCGGAAGAATAAGTCGTGGTAGTTTGACTTCATCCTCATTTCTTTGAGTGGAACCTTGTCTTTCTTGAATTATGATCGCCACATGGTGATAGCGGTCTTCAAGTTTTTCGTAGATTTGGTTATTTAGATATTCATTATAATTTTCGTTGGGATTAGCAACTATTTCAGCATGGCTAAGCATAATTTTATTCCAGTACGTTTGGATAGTATTTAGCTTATGCTGATAGTAGTAGGTGGAACATGGAGAGACAATTTCCTGCTCTATTGTGTCTAAAATTCTTTTTAGCAGTTTTATTGTCTCTAGTTGTACTCGAAGTACTTTAATCGCGTAATTATCAGTTTCTTTACATACGCTGCCTTGCTTGCGTCCTCAGCTGAGTTTTTTAGGGCGGTCATTTTTGACTGCAATAATTCCTTTATAGTATCGTAGCCAGCTTTTACTTCTTTATAGTAATTTTTGGCAACGTAAGGGTGCTGTTCGTTATCTTCTCTTAAGGTCTCAATTTTATCATTTGTTTGATTAAATTCTTCCCATAGCTCTTCTAACCGTTCTAATTTTACTTCTATATAAGTAAACGTTTTCCTACTCTCGGAAGCTTTTTTATAATTGATTTTAATTTTGGCAATTGCCTCGAAGAGATTTTTCTGTGTTTGGACTAATGCTTCCATTTTATATCACAAAAGATTATAAATTGACTAAAATTGTATATCCGTTAACGCAAGAAAATTAAATTTGCTATATATTATAAATTTGTAGGTTTAGCAAATAAGTGTGGAAAACAGATCAGTACTAATGAGATGGACACTTGTGGAAAATATACAAAACAAAGTTCAAGAGCAATAATTCAATTTCAACACGATAAAAAATTTCGGTTAAACAAAGAGAATTTTCAGTAAAATGCAAAACACAGTTCAAGAGCAATAATTCAATTTCAACACTATAAAAAAAAATTCGCTTAAGCAAAGAGAATTTTCAGTACACTTAGCGCACCTTTTAAAAATGTTCACTTCAATAAAGAAAAACTAGCATAATCAGCACAAATATACCTAAGTTAAACTTCACAGATCAAATTTAATTTCAATATTCCCAAAAGTGTAAATAATAAAATATATATGAATATATAGTATACAATATGAAATATTTTATGGAAAAAAAAAATTTAATTATTATTAATTCTCAGAAACATACAACAAATTATAAAGAGATACGGGGGACAGTTTTTCTGTTGTGTTCTGCTGTATTTTTTCTTGCTATTGTACCATTTACACCTGGCGGCTACTGAACGTTGGCTGATGAGTATCTTCCCTGGCAAGGGCTGCAATCGTTATGGCTGCTGCGGCAATGGCTTATGTTAGTATCGGCTGATACTATTTGGTTGGATGTAGAGCAATTGTCACTACTTCCGTAGCAGTGGCTGATATCGTTAAGGTGTTAGCAGCACCTGGATTTGCTGCTTATGTTATGACGGTTTGGCTGCCGTCGGAACTGATGTTGTGTTGGTTGTGGCTGCAGTCGTTAACAGCTACTGTTGTCGTTTTGGTTTGGGGCAGCTACTGCTGACTTCGTTATAATGGATCACTGTTGTTTGCACTCGTTGCAGTTGTTCACAGAAGACGTTTTATTTGTATGTTCCCCTGAAGTCACGGGTTGACCTTTAGGTGGCAAAATATCTTCCTTCTGGTATTATGACCTTGGGGATAGGTGATGGGTTCTCTCGTAGTTAAATGATGAAGCAAAGAACTTCCTCTATGTGGTGGACAAATGGCTGAGAGATATTTGGAAATCTCTCAATTTGTATGTACGCGGCTGTCTTCCTTGGCTCGAAGGACCAATGTTCTTAAAAATTCAATCTGGCTAGAATTTTAAGACTCGATGGGCTTTAGGACTTTAGAACCCTTACCTCTGGTGGGGGGAATTCTAAAGTAAAAGCCAAACCTGAAAACTGCTAAATGAAAGACAACTTGAAAACGACTAGACTCTTTATTATTTGATCCTCCTTTTTATATAAATTTGTCTTACCTTAAACTTACGTACTACACATGAATAAATGCTCTAATTCTATTGTATTCACATGCTTGATAATTTTAAATATTTAGAAACATGATTTTTGAATTTTTAGGAAAATGAATTTTTGTCATGATTAATTGATAGATTGATTAATCACGGTCTTTGAGCGAAATCACGTAAACCATGGCTTAAGCGTACCATAGACTAGCTCCATTGCATGTTCCAGGTTGTCGAATGGTAGGAATAGTTTTTTGTAATTTCGATTTGAATATTCCCAGAATCTTCTATGCAATTCTATTTAAGCAGAAATTTTAATTTTATTCTCTGTTGATGCTTGAAAATGTGTATCTGGGGGTTTTTGGTGAATCCGTTTATTCTACAATAAAATGAAGTTTTAATACACTTCCCATATAAGAATTTTCTAGAATGAATCATTCACTATAATATGAGATTTCCATTTTTTTGTTTTTTCATACAAGACTTATTTTTTTGATTGTAAAATACCATATTAAAGATCATAGAACTAAAAGCAGTAATGCTTTTCGCAATGATACCATTTCAAGAAGTTTGTGAAGAAATCTGCTTCACATTTCACGTATCCTTTAGGCTAAGTGGCTACCTAAGAAGGCACACTTAGGCCAAGGAGGCCCATTGTGATAAAAAGCAAACAAAATTATGTAGGTGTTTTGAACTTTGGGGAATGTTCTTGTGTATACCCAGCGCGGTACCACGAATAACTCAAGAAGTTCTCAAATCGTGGCGCCTTACATTAATACCATACGGCATCTAAGAAACTCAGCAACAAGATTTTTGAACGGTCAGTTGTGGTAGACATCGGCCGGTTGCAATCGTCCGGTTGTTCCAGGTGGTAATTGAATTATCGCTTTCCTTCAGTCACGTTTAGAAAAATTTCTTGCATCCATTGTTTCATTGTTTTTCACTTCCCACTAAACTAAAGCGACTTCAGTAAACATGAAAATTCTGGTAATTTTAAATATCCCCTCTGGCTCTTTTTGGCATACCAGCCGGCTTGTATTAAACGATGGGAAATTTCGGGAACAATTTACCATCGTTTCATTTGAACATGCACGGTGTAGCTATGCTTTGTCGCATTTATGCGCTGAACTTTTCGAATAACTGTTTTTCTTCCCCGAACGGTCAATGTACGACCGGGTGGTATTTCCAATTGTAGTCCCATTTGATCAGCCTTCCATATCTAAATATTCATTAGTATTTAATCAAAATTCAAATTGGTGAATATTTTCATTGTAATCAAAGTGTCCAATTTTTCTTCATCTTCGATTGGATTTGCAACAAAAAGTTTATCAATGTTTCGATCAACAATATTATGTTTCCTCTTGAAGTAATATGTGCATCCAGCGCTTATCTATGGGTATTGGGAAGGATAACATTAAATTTCATATTGTTGCACTAAATGTAGTTAAGGTTATGATTTATGTCTACGTACTTTAAAATTATGAAGATTTCGTTCTTTCGCTTTGATCATCGCAATGTAGTCGTTGAATGATTAGACATCATCTCTCAATCTTGCGTGTTCCATTCGATTGCTGTCCGAACCTCTTTTGATGTAATTTCGAATTCTAAATGAATCTCAAAAAAAACAATATAAACACTGGATTCGAATCAAATGTTAAAACATTCAAATGAAAAAAATTACCTGGATCACATCTTTATTTTGTTCAGCTTTACTCTTACTTTTGTTTCACTTATTTTTATTTCGTCAGATTGTTTTTTTTCTCGCTTCTTGAAACTAAACTGGCGTGAAACCGCAAGTATCGCTACTTATACACCCACGGCCGAACATTTAAAATTTCTATAAAATTCGGTGTGTTTCTAAGAGTTTCTAGAACATTCAATTGGATTTTTGTGTATTATTATTATGTTACTATGTTTTTTGAGTCAACATAGACCCTTACTACTCCTCAAAACACTATAATAAGTATACGCAAATTGCCATGATCGATTCTAGAACACTTTTGTTTGGAAAGTGTGTCAAAAGTAAATTTTATCTCAAAATAAATATAAGATTCTTTTTTTCGTTCAAAACAACCTCAAAATACACATTTTCAAGAGAAAAGAATGAAAAGGGACAAATTTTACACGTATAGTAAACTGTTGATTTAGTATGGGAAGGGTATTAAAACTTCACTTTATCGCAGAATAAACGTAATATTCGGTTTTATTTTGCCAAAAACCCTCCAATAATATGCATTTTCAAGCATGAAACGGAGAATAAAATTGAAATATGTGCCAAAATGGAATTCTGGGAATATTCAAATCGAAATTACAAAAAACTATTCCTAAATGAAACATGCAATGAAGCTAGTTTATGTTACGTCTAAACCATGGATCAAGTACGTAACCCATATTGATGGATCCTTCTTAGTCGGACTTCCAACTTCGTCTGCAAATAAAAATATATATAGCAGGGAGGGAAGGGGGCAATCTCAACCGCTTGGGATTAACAGGGTGATTCATAAATTTCCCATTTTCATGGTATGCACATCACTCTTTCATTTTTATCTTCTATCTCAGCGCCGTGACATCAGACAAACGCCACAAAACTACTATCCCAATTACTTTTCCAAAATTCGATTTCGCTCAAAGTACGTAACCCATATTGATGGATCCTTCTTAGTCGGACTTCCAACTTCGTCTGCAAATAAAAATATATATAGCAGGGAGGGGAGGGGGCAATCTCAACCGCTTGGGAATAACAGCGTGATTCATAAATTTCCCATTTTCATGGTATGCACATCACTCTTTCATTTTTATCTTCTATCTCAGCGCCGTGACATCAGACAAACGCCACAAAACTACTATCCCAATTACTTTTCCAAAATTCTCAATATATTGATCTAACTCCTATATGTTGATCTCCTCTCTTTACCTGGCGAACGACCGACTATCACCTCCGGACGAACTGATAACCTTAACAGCCAACATATCATCAAATATGTAGGGCGAGCTTGCTAGGAAAATAAAGAGCGAGGTGAGTCTTTACTTTTCGGACACACCTCATATTTATAATATATATATATATATATATATATATATATATATATATATATATATATATATATATATATATATATATATATATACTAGCCGCGGAAAGTTTCCGGACAAAGCGAGTTGCATATAATTTATCATATTGAAGTTGAAATAAAACAGTTTTTAATATCAAAATATTTGTTTATTTACCTGATATTTACATTTCTGTATGCAACATCATAATTTGAACAGTAATAAATAAAGTTAAACAAAATAATTTCACAATTTTTGATTCATCAAAATATCCACCTGTTGCTTTGGTGACTACTTGGCACACTCGGGGCATTCTTCTAGTCAGTTTTTGGAGTTGTTCTGAAGTGGACATCAAGCACTACTGAAGACGTTTAAACAAAAGCTTCTGGTTTGTCGGGGATTCCTTTCGTACTGCTCTTTCTAATGCATCCCACAAGAGTTCGATCGGATTGCTATGAGTTTATTGAGAGGGCCAGGTTATATTGTGAAGTTCTTTTTTTCTGCTTTTGCTCCAGGTAGCTTTTACATAGTTTGGAGGTACGCTTTGAATCATTATCCTGTTGCATTGCAAAGTTAGGGCCAACCACTATTTTTCCAGAACAGAGCAGGCATGTTTAGTAAGGACTTTGTGATACATTTCTTTTGTCATTATACCATAAATTTTATACTACGCAAAACTGTCTACGTCCGTGCCCGAAAAACTCAAATTTCGATTTATCAGTGAATGAAACCTTTCACTTATCAATACTCCTCTTTGCCTGATTCTTAGCCCATAATTATCTTTTTTTCTTATTAATTGGTCGTAAGAGTGGTTTCCGTGCAGCAACACATCCTGCTTGTGTAAAACGTATTCGGACTGTTTCATAGATTACGGGTTTTGGAAGGAACCTTCACTTTTTTGATATTTATCGAATTATTAATATTTGTTCACTTGCATAAGTACAAAAAGATTCGTGAATATTATAATAGAACATACAAAAATGGAAATAATGTTACATAATTAATTAAACTAAGCATAATTCATGTATAAAGTTAACCGAGCAAGCCTATTCTCTAACATTCAAGGAAGAAAAGTGAAAAATGTACAAAAAAAGAAAAATAAGCCAATGAAGTGCGAAGAAACAAAGGTACGATATCTCCAAGTGCGTCTTAGGTGTTGTGAGTTGTGATCAAGAGCCCGCTGAATGCGCGAACAGAAGGAGAACACTGAACATCCACTGGCAAATGGTTTCACTTACGAATAGCCTGCACAAAGTAGGAGCGCTCTCCAATATGAGTACGAAAACTGGGTGACAAAATATTTCTACGTCGACTAGAGCTTAGGAATTGTATATAATCATTAAATAGCTCGATTTTTTCGAGTGAATCAAAGTTGCTAAGGAGCATCCAACAAAGGAATCAATATAAGCAGAAATATGAGCGGACCTGCGCAATCCATAAATGAATCTGATGGTATCATTAAATGCTACAGATATCCTTCTTTGGCAAACAGAATCAAGCTTGGAGAAAACTAGGCTGCCAAAAATAAAGTGAGGTTGTACAAGCGTTTTATCAAGTTTTGCTTTTATATTGGCCGATAATAAGTTAGCAGAAATTCTTAATTTTCTCAGGCTGCTATAGATTTTACTTAGCACATTCGAAATATGACTGCAACATGTGAATGTGGAGTTCAGCTCCATCCCTAGGCTTTTGGCCGCCTTAGTGTTTGGAACTACAACGTCGCTAATGAAGATGGGTGATAAATCAGCAAAGTCAATTGCCCTTCTGTATATGGAAATACAGGTTGACTTAATGGGATTAAGTGTTAGGTAGTTACTTTGGGACCACTCCCATATTCTACCTAAATCTTCATTTAGTCGAGCAATGCAATCTTCAATTAATCCTATCGGTCTATCCAAGTAAATTTGAACGTCGTCCGCGTAAAGATGAATTGAAGCATCAGACAGGGTTGCAGGTAGATCATTTATATATAAACAAAACAAGAGGGGGGCCCCAATACAGAACCTTGAGGTACACAGCCAACGATGATGACTATCCTCTATGTGTCTTAACTAACTGATTTCGGCCCATTAAAAAGCTTTTAATAAGTTTATAAGCAGTTGAAGATAATTTGAAATCCCTACGAAGCTTAAGTAGTAATCTAGTATGGTCGATCGAATCGAAAGCCTTACTGAAATCAAGAAGTACCAATATTGCAATGTGGTCTTCATCAAGGGCTTTATATAAGTCAGTAGTTACTTTAAGTAAGGCTGTCTCGCAACTGTGGCTTGACCTAAAACCTGGCCAACATGATAAGAGATTATGTTGATGCAGGTGCAGTTAGCTGAGTATACATTAGTTTTTCAAGAACTTTACCAAGGAAACATAACAAGCTAATTGGGCGATAGTCAGAAGGTGCAGAGCATTTACCAGATTTAGGAATCGGTACTACAATAGCCTTCTTTCAGAGCACAGGATACTGTGAATTAGTAAGACAGTTATTAAAAAGATGCACCAAGATGTGCAGAATATGAGGCAAAATAATTTTTGAAAATTTGCGCGAGATATCGTCGAATCCCACAGCGTGCGATTTTATGGCCGTGACTGCTGCAACTACTTCATCCGCATCAACACACCTGAATGAAAAACCATCAGGATCAACAAATTTATCTTCAGCTGGCGATTGTATTGAGGAGCAGTCAGTATTATCCTGAGCAGAAACAAAGAAACTGTTAAGCTCATCTGGGACTATATCACATGGAGATCTATCCTTACCAAATACTCCTAGTTTATGCAGGACTGATTTGGAGGGAGATTAGTGTCTAATTTACTCTCAAAGTAGACTCGCTTAGCGGAACGAACAGCCGAGCTTACCTTATTGCGCATAATTTTATAACGTCTGCAGTCAGTATTGACCCGTGTAAAGCTGTATCGTCGATAAAGGAGATCTCTCTCTGCAATCATCATTCGATTTGCGTCAGTAAACCAGGGACAACTTTGGGATCGGATTATACATACTCGGGTAGGGACGTATTTGTTAAACAGGTAATTCAAATATTGAGTGAGGCACACCACCTTCTCATCTAATGACATTCGTTAAATAATGCTTAATGATCAATATTTTTAAAGTCACCATAAGTGAAGGAAGAGTCGAAGGAGTGGGGATTAACAGGTAAGTTGTAAGTCATATAGATGAAATCATGGTCAAAGTTACTGGGCGGATCAATTTGGTTTGTAAATTTCACTGAGTTTATGTTAGGTACCAGAAACAAGTCTAGTTGTGAAGGATTTTGTGTACGAAATTAAGTTGGAACAGTGTTCGCGACTTTTAGATCCAAAGTCTGCAACAAATACCTAAAATTATTCGAGACCGAATCATTTTTCAACAAATCTACATTGAATTTACCACCAATGATAACGTTATTGTAGCGTAATGACATCGCAGACACAGTTTCCTGGAAATAGGAGCTTCCATCCAAAGCAAAAGAACCTGGTGGGCAATATGCGCAAATCAGAACACATTTGTGACCGTATGTACTGACCTCAACACAGATGAACTAAAGTGCGTCACCCGGTTCAGAGCAACCGATTTGTTTAGCCCTAAAGGTATCTCTAATGTAGATGGCAACTCCTCCCCCGTTGCGTCCAATTCTATCGCACCGACAGACACTAAATCCACTTAATGCGACCAAGCGCGAATTAACGTCAGCATTTAACCAAGTCTCACAAACAAAAATACTATGCATATCCGTCTGACCAAACATTTCCTGCATTATATCAACCTTATTTCGGATGCTTCTAGCGTAAAGGTGACAAACATGTAGTCCCGACCATTGCTTGCTAAAAATATTACAAAGTGCTCCCACTCAGGACAGGGGCGACCACTCAGGTGATAAGGACATTACTTCAGGTGCCCCCCCCCCCCCAAGACATCCCATAAGCCCACCGATCCACAACTCATCTCACCCGTAGCGCACCGATCACTTAAAAAGACCTAAACCTGTAGAATTATTGCACACTTCATTCGTCCCTCAATTGAAATTCAGTTTATAATAAATAGAGGTAAATTCGAAAAATTTAAAAACTAATTCATTGTTCAATTCTAAAACTATAGAAACGATTAACTAAAACTATAGAAACGATTAAATAAGAAAGCAAATTATTGAAGAATTTATTCATGTGAAAAAGAATACCCATTGCATTAACCCCCCATACAATTCACGACTCCTGTTTAATTACTTAGGATGGATCTCAGTTGATGAACGTCAGTTACTTTGACAGATACGTCGTCTTTCGCGTGTTTTACCATGACAAAGCCATTTCTCGCAAAAACAGAGGACAGTATTCTGTCTTCTTGTATTCTTACGTATTGCTGATTTTTTTCAATTTAATTAAATTAAACTGAAATTTAATTTAATTTAATTAAGAAGAAAAAAAGATTAGACAATTTGTGCATCTTTTAAAAGGTGGGCGGGCGGTTGTTGGAGCAATGCATAACGACCACAGTGAAACATATGGATGGATCCGTAATGACGGAAAGTGGAATATTGATAAGTGTAGCGGTTTAAAAGGAAACCACGATAAATCAGAAGCTTCTGTTCGATCGACTTCTGGAGTGTTTGATGTCCGTTACTTCAGAAAAACTCCAAAAACTGACAAGAAGAGTACTCCGAGTGTGCCAAGTTTTCATCAGAGTAGAAGGTGGATACTTCGATGCAGGCCCGTAGAGACAAAATTCGGGCCCGGGGGGTATCACATACGGCCCCCCGCGAAACGAATTTCTGGCCCGGCACTTAGCGTTTACGGGCCTATATACAATCGAATGATTGACTTTCAGTTTAAAATCTGTCTAGTATAGTACACTTTTTCGATCGTGAAGCATTTTTTTTATATAAATAATTAAAATGGAAAAAATTTTCTGTTGATGACTTAGATTACGGGGCCCCTTTTAGAGCCCGGGCCCGGGGGGTTTACCCCCTTCGCCCCCCCCCCCCTCCCCTGTCGGAGGCCCTGCTTCGATGAATCAAAAATTGTGAAATTATTTTGTAAAACTTAATTTATTATTGTTCAAATTATAACTTACATATTAAAATGCAAATATCAGGTAAATAAACACTTATTTTGATATTAAGAGCTGTATTATTTCAACTTCAATACGATAAATGTTACGAATATATATATATTTTTTCATACCTATATACATGGGCGTCGCCAAGGGGGGGGGCAGGTAGGGGCAGCTGCCCCCCTCTAGAAATTTTGAAAATGTAATGAAAGTCCTAAATTCATTTACTTTACTTGCTTAGAAAATAATTTTCTCTCTTTTTCT
The DNA here is from genome assembly GCA_964036015.1 of Leptarthrus brevirostris. Lineage (NCBI taxonomy): Eukaryota > Metazoa > Arthropoda > Insecta > Diptera > Asilidae > Leptarthrus > Leptarthrus brevirostris. The sequence goes on along the minus strand of OZ038372.1, from coordinate 100,746,557 downwards.
TTCGCTATACAAGGGTCCCGTGATTCCAAGTAGATACTATCACTAAGGTATCGAAACTTTTTCCGATTATTTTAGGCATTGATGACATACTGCAAATCAAAATATTTAAAGCAGGTTATAGGATAACCTGTTTTAAACATTTTGATTTGCAGTAAATTTGAAAAGAAAAAAACCCGAAGGAACATGCAGTGACAGTGATGAACACGAAGCAAATGTACAAAAGGGAAAAGATAACAAAATAGAGAAAATATCGCCTGTTTTTAGCTCGGTCACACAAGAATATTCTAAGCCTCAGGAAGAGCAACTATATCAAGATCCTAATGTTGGCGCATGTTCTTGTGATAATTACATGAGTGATAAACCGACACCAAGCTCATCCAAAGATCTGGACTTGGATATTGAACCTTCCATGGTTGACTGTAACGAAAATGACATCGGTCTATTTATCGGTCGAGTATCGTTATTATCAACCGACAAGAAAAAAGAACTGTTGGAAAACTGTTGGTCTCCTTCTACCACATATGATTTTGCGGAAGGCGCCAAACATTTAAAAAGAAAATTCAATCATTCATGGTTAGAAACGTACTCTCCATGGTTGGCCTATTCAAGGCGTCCGAAAGGAGCCTTTTGTAAATATTGTACGTTGTTCCCACCAAACCCAAATTCTTTTCGTGGCGTATTGGGGTCATTCATTAAACGGTCATTTTGCAAGTTTAAAGATATTCACGAGCAGTGCAAAAGACATATGAATACCCACTTCCATAAGGCGGCACTGGAAGCTGCTAAATCATTTCTCGAAAGTGCTCCTGTAGATGTGCTCAACACATACTCCCAGGGCATTATTGAAGAAAACGAGAAAATTATAATGTCTATTATTTCTTGCATTACATTTTGTGGGTCGCACGACTTAGCTCTGAGAGGTAAACGCTATGGCGATTGAATTCTCGAGGGAATGTTCTTAAGACACATATTATCAAAAAAGTGAAAGAAGCAGAGGCATATAGTGTATCAGCGGACGAAACAGCTGACATTTCTGGCACTGAACAGTTATCCATTGGGCTGCGATATTTTGATCTGGAATCCAACGAAGTCAAAGAAATGTTTGTCGGATTCGTCGAGCTGATAGCTCTAGATGCAAAATCTATTGCACATAAGATCGATGAGCTTATTACAAAAAAAAGATCTTAATCCAGATAAATGCGTTGGTTTTGGATTTGACTTCAAATATCAACTGGCCCCCCTCTTGGCCATTGGCTGGCGACGTCCCTGCCTATATATATATATATATATATACTTAATAAGTGGAAACAAAATAAAAATATTCAAATATCATGAATACTACTTCTAGTTCAGAATGACCCCATCTTTACTTTTTACCTTCCCGAATGATATTAAAATGTTCCATTATTTTTAATATAGACCTCGATTTTCCTCTGCTTAGGAAAGGAAAGAGGCACTAAATGATAGCGAAGGATATGATACCAAATATCATCAGCATAGCAAACAATCGCGTTTTTATTCGCAACCGGTTTTGCAAAGGTGAACTGTCAGTGAAAACCTGAAAAAAGTATTACCTGCTGATTTGATCGACAGTAAACAAAGCAGTCGAGGGCTCAACAAAAAGCTCCCGTTAAACACACTTGAACCAGGAATGTTTTGATAAAATGGTGGCCACACACTGCAAGCCTACTTCAGAATTGACCTAACAAAGGTAGAATGAAGGAGTCGTGTAATATAAGGGTCGTCAAATACATTTGCCTATCTTTTAATAAAACCTTGTGTTGAATTTTCCTTAATTATCATCTCATCAATGTAGTCCCTAATGTAAAACGGCAGTTCAACCAGACTTCGAAATCCTTGGTTTTAATAATTTTTTGCAGTGGACAAAAATTCATGGTGTCGCGGAACGGAAGAGGTTTTTTTACGAGTAAACGACATAGTAGTACATTTAGTAATAAGAGGAGATAGTTAAAATAACACCGGCTTAATAAGTAAAAACGAACTCAGTCTCAGTCAGTTTTAGTATTAAAATGTTGTGGTTTATTCTGTCGAATTCCTTGCTGAAATCTATAAAGATGCAATCGACTTACTTATCAGCTTCAATTTCAAATAAACAGAAATTAGAAAATTCCAAAGTATATCGCAATCTGATGCCTCAAAAATGTTAGGAATGCAACACAAGTTAGTAATGGGTCTGTAGTTGGAAATATCACACCTCTTACCTTTTTTGTAAAGAGGAATAATAAGATATGACTTCCAAGGTTTTGGGAAGACACGGAAGTGAGACGGAAGAAGAAATTGAAGAAATATTAACATATTTTAATAATTAACAAAACCCATAAGATTTATTTTATATCTCAAACGAGATAACTATAATTGTTAAAATCTATCCTAAAATTAAGTTTTCATAGTGACTTTGTAATATGCAATATGAAATAAAAAATTGTTTATAAAAATTTATTTATGCAATCCTTACGTCAGCTTCTGTACTTAGAGTCAATGTGAATAATTATACATACATAGTATTTAAAGGAAAGTTAAATTACCAAACATGTTTAAAATTGCCTTTTCGGTTTCGCTTAAGAAAAAATGAAAAGAAACGAATCCCAGAAATTTTGCACAGATCACTGAATTGCATTCAAATGAGCATATCCTTTGTAGTACGGAAGAAAAAGTTACAAAGCAAAGCTTTGCGGATTCCAATAGATTCGTAAAAAGGGCGGCGAGGAATTTTAAAGTTCTTCTTTACTTGGGATTTCTTTTAGAACTGCTTCGTAAAAAATTACATGTGCTTCCTAATTCAGAAAACACCTAGTTACTTTTGCTATCAACCACGAAATTTTTATAATTTTACATCAGGTCATTGTGATAATGTGATAGTGTAATTAAACAAAACAAATTGTTGATTTCATTTGAAGCAAAATAATCGAGCCACCCTGGATTCCAATCTGTAATATTTTCTTTTCTTAAACTATATTGTAAATGAGTAAAAGAAATCTTTATGCAACAGAATATTATTATTTTTGTTACGGAAAAATTAGAAATTAAGGAAAAATTGGTATATCAGTTCTGCTTGCTTCTAACAGATTTCCAGTTTATTTTATTTCTACCTTGTCCAGCTTTTGTACTTCTGTAATTCTCAAAATATTTTAGAACCCCTAAAACCTTTCTAAATATTAAATACTGGAAGTAATGATGTCATCGCCTAGAGGGGCTCCGTGTTTCGCCAAAGTCAATTCAAATTCAGTCCAGATCTCTTCCATTCTTATTTATCTTTATCAATAAATAAATTTCCAGACCCTCATTAAAAAACTTTCACAATCTATTGGATTTCGATAAGTATAATTATATATATAATTTGATAATCCTCATATATAATTTGATAATCCTAGTCTGACAAAAATTCTCTGTAAACTGCCTCTTCATATCTTAAGTTACAACAGGACATGGAGTCCCTATTGCTCCCCAAAAAAACTCCGTTACGAGAGCAAATTAATCAATAATTATAAAGTTTTTATTAAAAGGCGAGTTTATAGCTCTTCATAGAGTCCAAGGATATCAATTTAAGTCTATCAGCCTGAAAAGGACGGTCATTATTTCATGGAAGGCAACAAAGAGCAAACCTCAAAAACCTTCGTTACATGGACTCAATGCGGTTCACATGGACCCCATAAAATGAAGGCCACACCGGAACTGCATACTCAAGAATCATATATATATATATATATATATATATATATATATATATATATATATATATATATATATATATATATATATATATATATATATATATATATATATATATATATATATATATATATATATATATATATATACACTCAGGGAAATAATTATACTTCCACACTTAAAATAAACATTTTTCGACTTTTGGTAAAGGTTTAATCAAAAGTGGAGCTATATTTCATTAGATAAAATGTGCAAATTTAAATAAAAAAAAGCAGGACTAGTTATTTCAAAATGTTACCCTATTTACGAAAGAACGAGAAGCCCTAAAGGAAATAATTATACCACCAATACCAAAAAAAAAAAAATTAACAGATTCCACGTTGGCGTGTCAAATGTCATTAAACAGAGGCCGCTCTATGGAAAAACAAGACGATCTGGGCGACCTCCGTCTGTAACTGACCGCCAAAAACGTCGCATTACTTTAGAAGCCAGTTCTAAAAAACTAAGTGCTTCTGAAATTCGTCGGAAATTGGAGTTAAATGTAACCACGAGACGGGCGAGATAAATTTTACATGACTCAAATACACTACCATTGATAAAGTCCACGGGTAAACCAGAGTTAAAAAAGCACCATAAAAGTGCGCGGCTTTCCTTTGCGACTTCGCATTTGTCATGGACCGACGAATGGAAGAAAATTACTTTTAGTGATGAGAAAAAGTTTACATTGGATGGCCCAGATGGCTATCAACGATATTGGCATGACAAAAGAACCAAGAAACCAATAAGCTTGCACAGAAATTTTCAAGGAGGTAGCATTATGGTATGGGCGGGATTTTGTTACAAAGGACGAACAGCTTTGTGTATTGTTACAAACAAAATGAAAGCTGTCGACTATATAAATATCTTGGATGAAAATTATTTACCATTTTTTTCCGGAATAGGCGAAACAAACCAAATTTTTCAACAAGATAACGCCCCTATACGTCGAGCTGGTATCGTCTCGTCAGGGTTCCAGGTCAAAAACATCGAGGTTATGAAATGGCCTGCACTTAGTCCTGACCTAAATCCCATCGAGAATTTGTGGGGGATAATCGTAAGCAAAGTTTACGCAAATGGACGTCAGGACAACAATTTACGGTGTCTTAAATCCGAGGTCATCAAGGTTTGGAATCAAATCCCAATTTTCGAACTCCAAAACCTCATTAATTCAATGCCGAATCGGATGAAGGAAGTTACTAAGAACGCCGGTGACATTTGACACGCCAACGTGGGATCTGTTAATTAGTTTTGTTTTTTTTTTCTTAATAAAGTTCTTAATGTTGGTATTGGTGGTATAATTATTTCCTTAAGGGCTTCTCGTTCTTTCGTAAATAGGGTAACATTTTGAAATAACTCGTCCTGCTTTTTTATTTAAATTTGCACATTAGTTTATGATCTAATGAAATATAGCTCCACTTTTGATTAAACCTTTACCAAAAGTCGAAAAATGTTTATTTTAAGTGTGGAAATATAATTATTTCCCTGAGTGTATATATGTGATTATAGAGAAACAGTTTGCAATATTACTGGCTTGAAAAGTAACCACTGGACCTTAACTAATCCGCCTATTCCTGCACTTAGTGAAAGCAAGGCTGTTTCTGATCCAGATATTAATCAGTATCGGATTCCTGGTTATCACTTAGTGCCACTCTTCTCTTTCCAGACGGGAATTGCTGTGTACATTAAGAACGGTTTACCATTTTCACATATCCCTCTTTCTACTAATTCAAAATTTAATTGTTTGGATTAGATGTAAGCTATGTCTGACGCTAATATTGTGTGTTACTTTCACAAACTGTTTTCAGTTATTGATTATATTCTAGAAATATATCCCTCTTCCAAAATCCTTCTTGTTGGCGATTTTAACGTTCACGACACAAAGTGGCTTAAACACTGTTCTAACGTAAGCCCTTCTGGAAGACATTTTGAATTATTTAACGATTCCCTAAATTTGCAGCATTGAGTGTCCGACTCGTGTTATTGATTATTGGATCACAGCACACATCTTTTACATCATTTTCTGACGTCGCATCCAGACAAATACTCGGTTTCGATGATGGCTTCCTGGAGAATTCTAACCACTGTCTAAACATCGCCCAATTTTTACCCTCCTCTCTGATAATCACTTCAAAATTTTATCGAAACATAAGTGCGACATTATAAAAATGCTGATTGGGCTGAAGTTTATAAATATTTCAGAGCTGAACTGGTCTGATTGGATTGCCATGATTGACGTTAACCATAGCTCCGAATATGTTATGAACATCCTGTGATTTAGGGTGCATCTTTTTGTTTCCCATAGCTTCAAAAACATAAAACCAACTAACACCATTAACAACAACGAAAATCAGTAAGGCGAAGACGTGACATCAAACAAAGAGGTGTTTCCTGTCAAGGATCATGCTGTAGACTCTTTCAAGAGGAGTGCTGTACCACCAAGCTCACCGCCACCAGTGGCAATATAAAAAACGCAGAAGAGATATAAGAAGATGAAGGGGCAAACACGTCCGGAGGAAGAAAATAGACAACTTAAGGAATTCGTTAACAATATGAAAGCAGAAAATTATTTCTTACTCAGGAAAATTGGGAAAGAAAACATTGTTATCAGTCACGGCAGTGGTAGAGGCTATTGACCTCAAGCTTGATGACACTGATCTGAGTCATGTTTATCAACAGAACAATAATCATGCGTAATCGGTCAGGAAATGATAACAGCAACGTCATTGTGAAATTCGTTAGAAGATCCACCGGAGACAAAATGATTGCAGCTTATAGAGAAACAGTTTGAACCAACAAAGCGGGCCAGGGAATTGCGGCTCAAAGAATAAACAAATAACTGGGTGAAGGACGGATATTTATAAGTGAGCATCTCACTGCGACAACGGAAAAACTTTTAATGTAACCAAACAAGACTTCGTTAACAAAAATTACAAGTTCTGCTGGGTAAGAGACGATAAAATATATATTAGTAAAGCAGAAAATTTTAGAGCCATTCATATCAAAACTGAAGAATTTAAGGTAAGGTGTAAATTAGATTAGGAATTAATTAAGAAATTATTAAGTAATAAGCTGAATGATTTATTGGAATCACTAAATTTATATGATGATGTATCACATTAGTGATAAGAAATGAAAAAGAATGCAGGAATTTTTTTATTGGGCAAAATAGAACATTTAATATTTTCCACATGAATATTAGGAGTATAAATAAACATTTCGATGAACTAAACATAATTTTAGATAATTTAGATGTAGCTTAAGACGTAATAGTGTTGACAGAAGCGATTGTAGCTGTTTCAATTTGCCTAACAAAAACCTACCCGCTATAACAAATGTGATGGAATTATCTTTTATGTTGAAGATCAGTTTGATGTTAATGAGATTGGCTGTGAAATTATTGAAGCAAATGCTCTATACCTGCGAAAATTTTAATCCATGAAAATGTGAAAATTGATATTACAGGCGTATGTAGATCCAAAAGTTTAAATCCCAATAATTTTATTTATTCCCTAAATGAATATTTGTGTTCCTTAGAGAATAACCAAAATCATATTATAGTGGGTAGCATAAATATTGACATTATAAAAGGGACCTTGATCTCTATTGTAAGTGACTATCTCAATTGTCAATACATTGTCAGAACATGGTTTTAACAAATCCTGAATTGGGAAAACCCGTGAAAGGTCTTGCTTGGATCACATCTTCTGTAAAATCAACAAGAATATTGAATTAACTGACCATTATACGACGTTATCTAGATTGACTTTTAAAGACATTGAAGCTATCAGACATTCAGAAGGGTAGGAAGTTGCAGAAAAACTGATGAAGCATTAAATAAATTTATGAGAATTTGAACGAATATATTGCAAATGCATCATACATCCATAAAACCAAAGTTAAATCAAAAGTTAAACCTTTAAAGGAGCGGATTACTGCAGGATTAATCACTTCCGTCAGAGTACTAAATAACTTGGCTAAGAATGTAAAACGACAACCATTTAGAGATTGAGTTCTTAAAAATTAGATACAAAACAAATATACTTAATTACATAATTAGGTTCACAAAAGAGTCATATTATGCACATATATTTAACAGCTTTCCCAATAACCCCAGAAAAGCATGGCAAAAAATAAATGAGATAGAAGTTCTGGTAAGAAGACTTAAAATATAAATGAACTTCTACAGAACTCTAATAACATTGAAAATTGGAGATGAGTTCAACGAACATTTTGTGAACATAGCGTTAGTATCGGATGAGGATGAAATTGATCGTACTTCAAGCGACCGGGGCGAATTTGATTCTTTTAACGTGCCTGCTATTACTGAAAGTGAAATCCTTTTTCATTTAAAGAGCTTAAAAACACTGCTGCACTATGGCACGACGGTTATTCAAGTAATATGCTGAAAAGAATTGCTGAGTAAATCATATCTCCAAGAGGGAATACAATATGTAAGAATAGGACCTGTTTTAGGCTAGCCAGCATTTATTAGGTGCGGTGTACCGCAAGGAACGGTATTGGGCCCCTTGTTATTTTTAAATTATTTAAATAATTTATGCAAATTAGAAGAAGGAATTATACAAGGACATATTGTTACATTCGCCGATGATACTGTGATCTTATTCTGTTCAGTCCCAAACCTTCCGGAATTTCGTCTTCTTGATGCACCTGAAAAAAAAACACAAAGAATCATTGCTTTTAAAAATCATGTAATAAAAATAGTTATCTGATAGCTTAGTTGCTCAATTGTATGTACTTTCTTAATTTCTCCTCTTTGTCACAATAATATTTCCTAAAGAACAAAATTTGCATTAGATTATGTAAACAATAATATAAACAACAATGTAAACAAATGAACGCACAACACTTACCACAAAACTAGACGATTCAACACAAAATGGTACAAATAGAACGCACAAGAATTAAATACAAAATCCTTACATTAAAATGAAAGAAATATTTATTTTTGGCAATATATGCTTACCTCTTTGAGTCTTTCAGTAGTTGACGTTTGACGCATGAAAATATTTGGGGAAAATAAGCAAGATTTCCAAAATTTAAATCTCAAAGAAACAATTTTAAATTACAAGGGAAAGTGAAAGTAAAAAGAGAAAGCCATATGTCAGGTGGGGAAAAAAGTACTTGAACTTTCTCCAAATATGGTAATGTTTGAAAATAATCAAAATATTCATTAATATGGAAATTGTTCTTTGTTTCTCTATTTTTCTATTCATTCCAAGTTCGAAATCGGGTCATGTTAGACGGGAATCGCCAAATTGAAAAAATTCATATTTTAAATCAAAAATGTTGTGAAGTCTTAACCATTTTTGAACTCTTTTGTGTTGAATCGGTCTTTTGTTTAGTATTCGAAATTTTTAAATAAATGGTTAAAATTAGAAATTCATATTGCTTAACTTGTGAAATATTTTGAATTCCTTGTTAAAGAAAAATGAAATTGATCAAAATTGTGAAATTGAATTCATTAATTAAAAACATTTATTAGAGCCAAATTGAACTAGTTTTATTTATTTGTATGTTATGACTTATTATTTATTTATTATAGCTTGTAGTATTAGTATTATGTTATAGCTTGCATTATTAATTTTTTTATTTTTTTATTATTATGTTATAGCTTGCATTAGGCTTAAATAAATAAATAAATAAGTGATCTTTTTCATTAATTCCGACTCTATGCACAAAATAGCTAAAGTGTTTAGTTTTTCTTGACTGAAGGTCGATCTCAGATAATTTTTAACTCTTTATATGCAAGAAGCTTCTCTAACCCATACAATTTGTCGCTGGAGTACATAATGCCATACGAAGAGCTATGTAGAAGTTAGGATAAACGTTATGCAAACGTCGCAGAAATGAAGATAGACCTTCTAATAATCCAGAATATGGTTTTACCAAAATTCTTTTTGAAGGAATGTGGCATTGATAGTGAACGCATTCTTGAACTAAGTCAGTCTATAAATCATTAAAATACATTTCTTCCAAGGAAAGGGCTTTTTTTCGTAAAAACACAATTAACTCATTTTGGTCAGAAATGAAAACTTTTCATTGAACTTGTTGTAGGCCTCCTGCCTTTTTTCTAATTCCGATACGAGTCTGTCAATGACGACGAGAAATGTGTTAACCCTGAGAGTATCACTCGCGGTCATTCTCATTTCTTCATCGGGTGTTTCATCATACGTTTTTTTTTTTGGTTGTCTCGTTGTCATGTCTTTTGTGTACTGCTTCGGCACGCTTAATTCCATTGCCGTTTCTTCAAAATTCTTGAAATTTTCTCGTTGATCTACGAAAAACTTAGAAAGAGATTTATAAAGATCGGTTACCAGTAATCAAATCTACGGTAGAAGCCTGAATTGGATCATTCACTTTGTTTATTCTTTCGAAAACAAGTCAATAAACTCGTCGCAAACGGTCTTTGACAAGTAACTGGTACTTCCAGATCCTTAATTCTCAAACCGTTCAATATGCCTAGCTAAACAAAGATCGAACTCAGCTAATAGAGTCCAAAATCAAAAAATTATCTCGGGTGTGTGGATCACCGAACATTTCACTTTTTCCTCTAAAAGCGACGGCTAAAAATCCGCCACTGGTTGTTAGAATACTCTGCTGTATTGGCAAATTTCTGTAGTGTAAATTCTGGATTTTTAGATAGAAAGAGCAGGCCTCTAGTAGTGTGCTGGGTCACTGAATCATTAAGATCTTTGAAAAATCGCCATTGAGACTATGAATATGTATCCTGTTTCCAGACATTTCTAAAATACGTTAGTTTACTTTTTTAATTTTGTTCACTATAAGTGAACAACGTTCGACGTCTTTTTTCGTAATGTACGAGATAAGCATTTTTTAATAGAGAGCTAATCATCGTCGAATATATTATGGGAAATGGGAAAATAAAACATTTGCCCTTATTTTCTGTCTAATCCTTTGTTTTCGTGCGGACGATGCCACAAGAATACTCTCGACATTATGCACCCAAGAAAAGTATTGTACTGTCAATTTCTTAATTGCTTAGAATTTTTCGCGAAATAATTGACGATGTTCTATATTTTTTTAAGTTTTTGTGTCTAAGAAAGGTCCACAATATTATTTCTATTGGGTCGAAGGCTTTCTTTTTTAATTAGTTAAGAGTTCACTGAAATTTTTTTTAATCGCTTTTTGAAAAATCTTACAAAATATTATTACAATAATTATTCCAATAATTTTGTTTTGAAAGTTTCAATTTACAAACATTTTTATTAAATGAGGTATGAATTTCGTAAAATTTTATTCAATTTTTCAAAGATTTCATGAGAAGCATTTAAAATTAACTTAATTGGTTTCTAAAGTTTCAGTTTTCTTTTTTTTAACGCAGTTTAGTTAATAAATCGATAAGTCTCATATAATTTCATTATTCAACTTTAAGAACTCTGATAGAATGCCATTTAAATTTATTCACTTAATAATTTTTTTACAATAATTTGCGCGAGACCAAGGATTAGTGTTTCGTTGGTTTGGTCGTCTGTCGACACGAATGTTTCATGTGAGAAGTATTTATCGCATTTAACCTACATCGGTAAATCTTGAAATAAGCCTACTATCGGTATATGCATCTGTAAAGTAGTTTTTAAGTTATGAGAATTATCCAACAATGATGCACCTCCGTGAGCACCTATGTTAGTGATAATGTTAATGGATAAACTATCAAGAGAAGAGTTTTTTATGAAGATTTTGCTTGGTACCGGATGTGTACAACTATTTTTTTCGCTTTAGAAGTTCACTATCACTAAAGTTCGCAACTATGTCCTTGCACTAAGCTTTTAGTAAAACTTATTAGACGACATCTGCTCGAGCTCCGGTAAATATTATTTTATAATAAAAAATTTAACTTTTCACAAAAACCGAACTCATTTAATTTGAATCCGGATTACGATTAATTCATTCTGGAAACATTCTTATAAGTGAAATTACTTTCTAACTAAGCTAAAAATGATCATTGCGATTAAGCTGCCTTTTATCATTACCATTGCCTTTTGTTAGACACTTACTGTTAGATTTAAACCAAGGTTTGAATATTTAAATAACACTTTATCGAGTGTTCCATAGAGTAGCAATGGGGATCATATAATACACAACCAAAAGGAATCTTCCATATAGGTGTGTGAATTAAAAAATTGTGTAACGCCCCCTCCGGACCCCACCCGACTTATAAATTTTTGTCGTCGTATCAGTGAGGCAACATATTCTACACATCAAAAGAAGAATCATCGAAATCGGTCCACGCGCTACGAAGTTTGACTACCCCTCCCCAATCCTCCCACCTTATTCCAATTTTTTTATCCTATTAGCAATGGGGAAACATACTCTCTACAACAACAAAAGAAGCATATAAATCGGTCCAGGCGTTACAAAGTTAGGTTCCACCCCCACCCCCCACCGATCACCTCCTCCACACCACCATAATTTTTTTATTTATTTATTTATAAACAGATTCGCCTAAACTGGCAATTACAACGAAAATTACAAGATATTAAGCTAATAACTAGAACTAAACATTATTCATAAAAAGCCTTTATATAATAACTAGAACTAAACATTATTCAACTGCTGAGTAGAACAACCTAGTTCGATGCAGGCTGAGCATTCATTGAGTAGGCGTGATATCGACGGAATCGGCTCATGCCTTCCGTGAAGTATTCTGTTGAATTAAACATGGCAAAAGTTGGAGCTTCTCAAGGACCGGACTTAATTCCCTTACTAATCTTTCCCCTTGATTTATTTCGCGAACTACTTTGCGGGTTTCGAAGGGTTGTATTATGTAAACTTTGTACGACCATTATAAGGAAAGAGTTGCTCGTCGATTGTAAGAGATTCGCTTGGAACATATGTATACTTCAAATTTATATTTAGCAATATGAAAATCTCCAAAATTGCAGCTGCCTTATAAGTTTCCTGTATTCTGGTATTTACGTCGTCAAATCGCAGAATTCGGGTGATGCTTTTGAAGCGATTTATACCCAGTGATGCACGATATAGCGGATATGTTTCTGATCGCTTTAGTTCAATTACATGCTCACTATTTGATCGATGAACACCAGCAGATATAAGAATTCCTAAATATGCATTGAATTCTTCTGCAGTCAGCTCCTTCCATACCTTTTTGCTGTCAGGATACACCTCAGATTCTACAGGAAAAATATCTCCTGCTTTACGGGTGGTTGTCCTTACTATGATGTCACACATAACACTGTCAAAGAAACACTTGAATGTTTCACTTGCTAGCAGACATTCTGTTGATCGCGCTGGAGCAGCCTTTTGACGACAAATAATGTGGAGTAATATCCGCACAGGTTAAGGAGGACTTCTACTCCAGAGTGTCTTATCTTTGCCGTACATAATATTAGTACTTTGCATTGTACGTTCAAGCCGACCTTGCTGAACTTCAAATTCTCTTCATCAGTATCATCATTTTGTTTTTGTACCACTCAATCCGCATATTTTCTTCATAGACATCATACTCTTTAGGACTACGTTGTTGATTTCTTGTAGCTGAAGAGACCCATTCTTTATTGTCGAGTTGCAATTAATCCGGAAAAGGTTGCAATTAATCAGTGAAGTGGTTCATTAAGGTAATCTGTAGCAATTGAATTCAAATCGTGGGGAAAGAAGAGATGGTACCCGAAGAAATCCTGGACGAAGAAGAATAGGACGGTACTCGAAAATTATAAAAGACATTAATTTCATATTCTATTCTCCGAGGTTTCATTTAATTTCAAAATAGTTTCAATCAATGTGAAAATGGTTTCTTTTAATCTGAAAATGGGTTCATTTAATTCGAAAACAGTTTTATTTAATTCGGAAATGGTTTCATTCAATTCAAAAATGCTTTATTAAGCAGTGCATGCATGCGTAAATTTGCAAATGTCAGAAAAGTTGCGGGATTTTTTGAACGTATGCAGCAAGTGCAAGTTAAATTTCAAATTAAATATATTTTTTTTATATTTATATTTTATTTAACTTTATAATGAACAATATATTAACAAACAAACAAAAATCCCAGTGGAAAAAGAACAATTTAAAAAAAAAGCATTGGTTGCGAGCTTAAGTTCGCGTAAAAAAGAGTCTGCAAAAATGGTGGTTATTTTAAAACGATCAGTAACTACGACGATCGGGCCTTCCGCGAGCATTCCCGCATGTAGAGGTTTACTTTTGAGGTACGTACCCAATACTTTTAGCTTTACATAAAATATTTTACCAATGCACTTAAAGGGGCATCTCTGACTGGTTTAATGTTGGAAGAGGCACAGCATTAAATTTAATATTAAAAGTAACAAAACTCATTTCTAACAAAAGACGGATGTTCATTAAATAGCCATCTTCTGAGCCTAAGAAGGATGCCATTTCCTTTTGTTCTTGGGTGTATTGACAAATTCCTGCACCAATTAAAAATAGCGAAAGTTACTATAATCGGAAAGGAACTCATTCTTTAATTTTACAAGTCATACGGTACATCGCTCATAGTTGGTACCTGGTCTACCTGGAAGGATACCTGATGCCGCTAAATGTAGTGGAAGCCCTCTTTACATTGCTCTTGCTAAGAGACCTATAGTTCTTCCTGAAGGGTCACATCTCTTGGGAGACTCGGAAAATTGTCAATAAACTTAATTGTTCCTTATATAGATAACGGATATTTAAATAAGAATTAAATCAAATATAAAAATAAATTCAGGATACTGAAGTATTTAGACGTACAAAATCTTTTCCATGCAAAGTATATAACTTTTTGATGTGTTGCTCTGCATAATTTCTTAATTACATGTGAAGATGTTATTGAATTCGATATTGAAATTATCTATGAAAATTCTTTTTAACCAACTTCCCAAGACAAAGAGGTCCTAAGTTCGACGTGTATTTTTTATTTTTTTAAATTTTTTTTTATGTCTGACCGGGCATAACTTTGTAACGCGTCGACCGATTTTTTTGTCGTACAGAGTATGATCCCCCATAGTTCGCAAGAGAAAAAAATTTGGCCTAGGGTGGGAGGAGGGGAAGTCTAACTTCGTAAAGCGTGGACCGATTTCGATAATTTTTTTCTGTTGGGTAGAGTATGTTCCCTGGTTGATACCACGGGAAAAAAATGTTGGTGGGGTGGGGGTGGAACCTAACTTTGCATTGCAAGGACCGATTTCGATGGTTATTTTTCTGTTGTTCTGTAGAGTGTGATCCCCCATTGCTAATAGGAGATTAATTTGGTCCTATGGTGAGGGGATTTGGATAATTCTTTTTCTGTTGGGTTAAGTATGCTCCCTGATTGATATCACGAGAAAAAAACTGTTGGTGAGGTAGGGGGGAGGGTGGAACCTTACATTGTATCGCAAGGACCGATTTGGATGGGTCTTTTGCTGTTGTAAAGAGTGTCATCCCCCATTGCTAATAGGAGAATAATTTGATTTTATGGTGGAGGGTGGGGTGGGGGGAGGAGTAGTCTAACTTTGTAACGCGTGGACCGATTTGGATAATTCTTTTTCTGTTGGGTAGAGCATGATCCCTGGCTGATACCACTGATACCATTTAGTTGGGAAGGGGGGGGGGTTGGAACTTAACTTTGTATCGCATGGACTGATTTGGATGGTTCTTTTGCTGTTTTATAGAGTGTGATCCTCTATTGCTAATAGGAGAATAATTTGGTCCTCTGGTGGGGAGTGGAGTGGGGAAGGAGTAGTCTAACTTCGTATCGCGTGGAGCGATTTGGATGGTTCTTTTGCTGTTGTATAGAGTGTGATCCACCATTGCTAATAGGAGATTAATTTGGTCCTCTGGTGGGGAGTGGGGTGGGGGAAGGAGTAGTCTAACTTCGTAACGCTTGGAGCAATTTGGATGGTTCTTTTGCTGTTGTATAAAGTGTGATCCACCATTGCTAATAGGAGAATAATTTGGTACTATAGTGGGGGGTGCGGGTGGGGCAGGGGGAGGGGTAGTATCTTCGTAACGCGTTTACCGATTTCGATGATTCCTTTTCTGATTGGCAAAGTATATTCCTGGATACCATGAGAAAAATATTTTTGTGGAATGGAGGTGGGGTAGGGGGTTATACCTAACTTTTTAACGCGTGGACCGATTTGGATGGTTCTTTCTTCGTTGTATAGATAGAAGACACTAAAAAGTGAAAAATAAAATAGTTTTTAATAAAAAAGTTGAACCGACTTCACAAAAAGCGCTAAAAAGCATAAAATAGTTTTTAATTTTATATCTATTTCGACATTTTGAAGTCGGTGCAAATTAAACAAATAAAACAACTACAGTACCACAATTGAAACTAATACATAATACTACCTGAACGATTCAGCCCACGGAATCATAAGAAATGACGATTAAAAATTTTTTTGGAGTTGTTTGGTTTGTTTTTTGCACAAAATGTCGTAATAGATGTAAAATTAAAAATTATTTTATGCTTTTTAGCGTTTTTTGTGAAGTCGGTTCAACTTTTTTTTAAAAACTATTTTATTACAACTTTGTAACGCGTGGACCGATTTGGATGGTTCTTTTGTTGTTGTATAGAGTAGGAGACACCAAAAAGTGAAAAATAGATAATCTATGCATTCATAATTATCTAAATTAGTCCACGCGTTTCTAAGTTAGGTTACCCATCTTCTCACCTAAGGTCAACATCCTTCCATAAAGTAGCAATGGGGAATCATACTGTATACAACAAAAAAGACTTCCAAATAGGTGTGTGAAGTAAGAAATTTGGTAACGCCTCCTCCGTACACTACCCCACCTCATAAATTTTTGTCTCGTACCAGTGAGCAGCTTATTCTACACTTCAAAAGAAGAATTATCCAATTCTGTCCACACTTTACGAGGTTAGTCTACCCCTCCCCCCACCATCTACATTTTTATTAGCAATGGAGTATCATACTCTACACAACCAAAAAGGAATTAAAAAAATCGGTTCACGCATTACGAAGTTAGGTTTCACCCCTTACCCCTACCCCACCCTCCACCGACCCTTTTTTTTACATAATACCAAACGGCGAACATACTCTACCCAAGAGAGAACAAATCATTCATTCTCACTTTCGCTTACGAACACTGGTGTCTGTCCCGCCTTTGCCTGTTAGGCTATGTAGGCCTTCGTTTGTAATGACCTCTGGTCAATGGATGTGTCGGAACATCGGTTTAAAAAGTCTTGTAGCTTAGATTATATTTGAGAGTTCATTTTCTATTCTGAACAGCCGTACAAAAGAATAGTTTTCACGTTCGATTCGAAAATCCGGAGGTTTGTAGGTGCTAAAATCACAAAATTTCATCAGCTGAGGAGTGTTTGAATACCTGATAATATCATTACATTACTTCTGTGTTAAAGTATCCAGCCCACTTTTATATTTAGGAAAACTAACAAACAGTTTGCTTGACGATCATTATTTTACTCTCTTGGAATTACAAATTATTAGCGGTTGAGATTTGTAATATAAAGATATCACTCAAAAGATCCCTAAACCATCGCCTAAGCTAATGGTTGTTTTATTGAGCCATCCCGATTTAAGAATTGAGTAGTTAATTTTGAAAGTGGTGCAAGTCCATTTTGGAAGTACTTTTAACTTTATTTTCCAATTTATTAAAAAAATTTAACGAGCTTGAAATATTTTTTGTATTCAAGATCGTACGCTTATTTATAACGTTTTTTTTAACTGAAGTCTCAAATTTGGTAGATTTCACAAGTGGCCTTACCCCACTTTCAAAATAAATGGCTCAATTATCAATTTTAAAATTATTCGGTTACGTACATTTTTTTTTGTTCTAAAAGCTTACAGATGCAATTTGTCCTTGCTTGCTTTAAACTAGTATATACAAAATATCCTTTGCTGAAATGATATTGACAAAGGTAAAAACAAAACAACTACAAAGTTCAAAAACATGAACATATAATAATATTTTTTTAACAGAGACATCACAAACTCATGCTTAAAAGTTTATACTTGTGGCTACAATGGACTTACCAACAGATTTACTCATATAGTGTAAAATATATTTTTCTTGTTTTGTAATTCTTTTTCATGAATTAAAGATTAATCTTTGCAGTTCAATTTAGTCAATTGATTACTTATGCAGTTTATTCTTTGCTCATAGACCTTTCTCATATTGTAATCTCTCACAGTACTTAAAATCTTTTCGTAATTTTCAAAACTTGTGGAAATATTCTGAAAACTTGCACAAACTATACTTTTATCCACACATATTCTTAGGAAAACTTCTTAAGCGGTCTATATACTTATATTCCAAACGTAAATTGAAAAAAAATTTGTTGGAGCATCAAATTTCATTAAAACTGCTTCAGAGTATATATTTAACAAAGTTCCCGAAAACTTCAAAGCTGTAGCTGCTTTAGAGTGGCGAATATTAATTTGCACCATCCGGGGGAGGATGCTTCAATCATCGTTAAGCCAGCATCCTCTTGTTCGTCTTCGACGACCGAGAGCAGACGTTCGTCTTGACTACCTCCAAGATTACACAGGAAGACATCAACTATTTCGGTTGCGAACTGTCCGTCGCTGTCCTCGTCGCAGTATGGCAGGGACCTCCTTTTGTGGGAAGTTGGTAAATCTTCGAACTTCCGCCTTCAACAGTTCTGAGAAAGCGCTGCATTCGACACCTGTGTTCAGCGGCTTCTTATTCAGAATCAGGATTACCTGCCTTGAATTACTCTTAGCTTTGCTTATCCGTTAAACCTCCCCTGGGTATTTTTTTTTATCGGGAGAGGTGAAAATCTTCCAAAAGACACCGGACAGCCCATGTATAGTATAGTACACCGGACAGCCCATGTATAGTATAGTAGTATGAGATTCTTACTCACTGGAAACACCTCTCTGCGGATTAGCCAAAATAAACCACATAGAATCGGGTCCCTTTTCGTCCTCTCTCAGTCTCCCTTAGCAGGGGCCACTGTTAATCCAGTTATCCCACTGTCGCCACTAATCTCTATTTCCTGGGTCACTGCTAGAATCCTAGCCTATCTGCAGGAATCCATTTGTTTCTACTTAGTCCATGCGATAATTACAACCTTTACCTCTTTTCGGCCTACGGCATTGAAGGGTTCCAGGCCATAAAGCTTTAGTCCAAAGCCAGTACAAGTAACCTTCTTCGGATTGACCGCAACTAACCTTTCGGAACGCAGGTCTGCATCTTCTACTGGTGCGTGTACACCGGAGATAGCCAATTGGTTAGAGTCCTCCGTCTCTGCCACCGCCGCACCTGAGGAAGTGCTAGGTATTATTTTGCCAATGGCACCTTCTTCCTGAATTGCTGCAGCACTTTCAGCCGGCGCAAGCCAGCCTCCATAACCGCCGCAGAACTTGGAAAGGTAATTTTCCCAAAGCTGCTTCTGTTATGTTATGGGTACCGTGGGTATAGCCAACTTGTTGGGGTGTACCATACCATCCACCTCCACTCCACAGAAGTGCCATTCGCGACCCAATTACGCCTGGGTCCTGCAGAGGGGAGGACACCACTGCAGACTCCCTTGGCATGGCCTAGTACAACCTTGGAATCTTAGAGATTTTTTCTCCTCCCGCATTAGTTACTTGGCTACGTTCTATCATGCATTGCCCGGTTGCTACCACTTGGAGGTGTAACTAACATTTGAGAATATTTAAATGAGGATCGCCGTATCCCAGAAGGCTTCACCTTTTGTTGAGAAAGTTTTCCGCAAGCGACTCGCTTCAGAGGTGCTTTCGAGGTGCCCTCCCACGAGGATCGTCTTGCTTTCCTGATCAGTTTCTTGAACCGTAGCAGAGTTGCGAGAGATTTGCTCTATCAGATGTTGCAGAAGAAGCAGGGCGACTTACTTCTCATCGGTTAGCAATACAAAGATGTACGGCTTTACTCCTAATACTCGGACGACCTGGGCACGGCGGCCATCTGGATACCGGACCGAAACAAGGTGCCTATGAGGAAGCACGGTCGCGGCCGCGGTTTAGAGTGGGTTAATTGCGGTAAGAGTACTATTATTTGTAAGTGTCTACCTGACTCCCAACATGCCAATCGCTCGTAGGCGGGGACTTCAACGCTAGCGCTAGGAGTGGAAGATGCCATGCCCGGCCACGAACTTCCGACGGCCCGGTTACGCGGAGACCATCCTAAATGTCTCTTTCGTGTCGGATTGGCTGGCCCCACTGGTCGGGAGAATAAAGGTAGGAGAAAGGTAGGAGAGGAAGATATTGGATTTTTGGGGTATGCCATATAAAATTTTAACCCAGTAGCTCGGGTCTAAGGGGATTGTGCTAGCGCTCTTTCCTGCGCACCCACAACGAGACCGGAGAGCCATGGACCGCGTTGGCGAAGCCGTTCTCTTCTTCATGGAGGAGCTGAAGTGGACGTTCGTTCTCTCAGGACTAGGAACGTTGCCAGGGAAAGTGTTAAATGCGGTTTTTCAGGCGAGACCCGATCCCTTGCTCGGAATTTACAATGCGTTTCTTTCAGTGGAAGTAATCCCAGAACGATGGAAGAGAGCTGGTCGCCAATGAAAAGCGGGGCCCGGGGCAGCGCTCAGCAAAGCGACCGCTCTGCAAGGTGGATATGACGGGGAAGGTGCTGGATAAGCTGATGGCACTGCTCAGCGCGGGAGCCGCGCAAGGATCTATTCAGGGATCTATTGGTGCGCGGCCTCATGCCAGCATGGGCTATAGTTGGCACTCAATAAAGCAGAGATCGTGGTCCTCACGAAAAGAGGATCAACACCATACTCCTAGTGCGAGACCCTGCTGTGGGACCCCGACGTTAGCCATTAACCGGCTTAGCGCCTTAACCCCCTTCGCTGCCTTGTATGCAGGCTTTCTGGTCTGCTCGAAGAAGCGGAGCCTACTGTCTCTCATTATCCCGAGGTATTTCGTGGCGGCTATTGTCACCACCTCCTCCTCTCCGACTCGTTAATGTACTCTGTCCAATCCGTACTGCTGCACGGAGCCGAAATATGAGCACAGGCCCTCAGGAAGGAGATGTTCAGAATACGATTGGGCAGAGTACAAAGGTGAGGATGGCGTCTGCGAACAGGATGGTCTGTGAGTCATCAGTCCTGGTGATTGCGCGGGTAATCCCAATCGCCCTCCTAGCATTGGAGCGCAAGGTAATGTATCTTATGAGAGCACAGATGGACCGCAGAAGGATGGAAGAGCGATCCCAGATGCTATCGAAGTAGCAGTACATGTTAGAAAATGAAATAACCCAACGTTCAACCAAACGCCTAATCTGGAAGCTCACTCCATGGCTGGAGATAGATCATGGGGAGATACATACATGAGCAGGATGGCAAAGGCTTGCTCGGCGGAATGTACGTACTGCCCAGGCGACTCCGAACACACCTTCTTCGCCTGTGAGAGGTGGACTCCCGCAGGGTTGGAACTGGAAGGAGCGATGGGGCGGGACACAGATGTGGAATGATAGGAGACGGGGGGACCTGGGCAGAAGGCAGAGGGTGTAGAAAAAAAGGATCTAGCCGCAAGTTATTTGATGAACGGTCCAAGACTAGGCTCAAGAAGAAGGGAGTGTTTTATTCCGTAGTCCGGACATTTGTCGGGCAGTCGGACACTGAACTTCGGTGCATGCGTAATGCATTTACTCCCCTTCCCAAAAAAAAAATCTTATCTTATCAGTATAACTGTGATAATCTTATCACTGACTTTGAAGGAAATACATATTACTTAATACTTACGAAATAAATTATAATTAAACATTATTTTTAATTGTAATAAATGTTGGAAATGCTTCCCTGACCGCTGAATACGTAAACGGCAGCTGTGAACTTACCTCTTTATAATGTATTTCTACGTTTTTATTAAATCGCTTTCTTGTCTGCCTCTCTGTTCGGCACAAATATTGCAATGGATGTTAAACTAACTTCCCACAGAGATAGAAACTTGAAAATTTTAAACAAAGCTTAGAACTGGATGATAATACAATATTAATTGACCTTATTGTCTGTTTGTTCGCTAAGGATCCATACACAATCCTATTACTTATCTCACGCTAACCTCAACAAAATGTTTAAAATCAATTGAAGAATTACTCATATACTCAAGTAATTACTCATATAGCAAGTAAGTATTCAAATAAAATTTTTTTAATCTACCACGTTTTTAAAATGGACTAAAGAGTATAAAATAATTTCTCCTAACCCCATACCGATTAGTCCTCAAAATTTGTGATTGTGAAATTTTAATAGCTATGAAAATACTTGTAAAATTTAAAATGAAAAACGTGGGGCACATGCACTAGATACAAGTAAGTATTGTGGAGATTAGCTATCGTTGAGAAAAGTCACACAAGAGTTCGTGTCATTTGCAGTACAATGCAATTGTTAGTGACTTAAGTGAACTATTCATGCATCACTTATCTATTGCAGGAGCCACACGTCTTCATTTTAAATCTCAGGTATTTTTACAATTATCAAAATTTCATTCATTCGTTCAATTTACAATCAAATTTGTCTGTAGAAATTAGGAATCTATATGGTATCAACTATTTTATGCTTTTGAGTCCGTTTTAATTAATTAAATAAGAAAGTGTATTTTAATAATTTTTTATCTTCTTTTAAATAACCCGCAGGAAGTAATTGAGGAGGTTAAATTCGGTGGACTTTGCCTATCATCGCTTTGAATATTGCTAGTTTAGGAATGTTCTGCCTTGTCTTCCGAAATGGAGAGTTGCGCCATCATGTTGAAATCACATATCTCTTTTTAATCTCAGAGGAACATCTTTCATTAATTCCAGCATATTATTCTTCAAAAATTCTAAGTAATTAACTGACATCAATCGTCCTTCCAAAACATATGATCCAATGAGGTATCCGTCGATAATTCTAGCCCAAAGAATAACGGAAACTTTCTGTTGGAATGAAATTCGCATAACTGTGTGAGAGTTCTCATGTGACTATATGTGGAGATTATGAAGACTCGTAACTTAAGTTGTGGTAAGTTTAGATCCGCCGGTATCAAATTTGACAGATACTACTACTGTTTCACACGTTTGCTAGCTGATTGAAGCTGCATTGTCTCCCGAGGACAACTGTAGACGCCGTTGAATTGGCCCACTTACATGTATCCTATTAGAATATGGTTTCCGATATAAATCGGCAGCTTTTGCCGAATTACCATTGTACAGTCCGTATAGAAAGAGCGTGTCTGAGTACGCTACCTTTCGAAAGAGTGCTTGAACATTGCGAGACAATTAAAGACAATACTTGTTTAAAACTCGCAACAAACCGAAAACTACATGTTAATTCAACTAAACTATAAAGCTATCTTTTTAGTTGTATCATATTATGATCACTAATTCTGTTACACAAATCTTGTCTACAAAATAATTTTTCAAGCGTACAAAATATGATGTGAAGGCACCAACTTTGTTAGGTTCTTTGTTTGTTGTTTCCTCATTGCTACTATAAAGAAAATTGTGTACTAACGTTGTGGGAAGGGGCTATGGGTAGAGCCTATACTTTTATTGAGTTTTATCAAATAACATCTCATATTTTTTTATGCTATTAAAAAAATAATAATAAAATAATAAATAACCAAAATTTATGATAA
This sequence comes from Leptarthrus brevirostris, assembly GCA_964036015.1. Taxonomy (NCBI): domain Eukaryota; kingdom Metazoa; phylum Arthropoda; class Insecta; order Diptera; family Asilidae; genus Leptarthrus; species Leptarthrus brevirostris. The sequence goes on along the minus strand of OZ038372.1, from coordinate 100,723,260 downwards.
ATCGAATAATATTAATTTTTTATAATTTTTTTATATATGATACTGCCAAAGTTCAGAGGATGCCTTACTACGCTAAAGCACAGCCTTGGCAAGAAAGGTATTTAGGGTGGAGAAAATTGGTTAAGAGGTTCAGTGAAGGAGGTGCGGACTTACTCCTTGTTTGAAAGTGACGAAAAAACTGAAGAATGTAAACTGTTCTGCGTTCGTGTTGTTATGCTTAGAAAAGATTCCCAAAATTTCACGGTACGACAAAATTTTAACTGGAGAGTATAAGGGTGGGAGCAACTTGAAGCTCTTGTATCGCGGACGGTCATGTGTCAACAAGGAATAGGGCTAGCGATTTCGTGAGCCAGAGACAACCGAAATAGAATTAATATTCTTACGCTGGACTTTGTCTAACGCAGACAATGCTGTGTGTTCGGCCCCTGCCCAAATATGGTAATTATAATCCAGTCAGCTTATCAAGAGGACACACAGTGTCTAGTATCTAATCCAGATAGTTCTGGATTAGTAGAAGATAATTGAGGGTGATGGGAGAAGGGCACATCAGTAAGTGATAGCCAGGAATATGATACTGATTAATAACAGAATCGGAAACGACCTATTTTACTTAGTGCAAAAACGTCAAAACGTGGGAGTAAAAATGGTTAGTTTTCACATCACGAATATTGCAAAAATTAAATAAAAGATTTTGAATAGTCATGGGTTTAATTAGCCCAAAACCAAACAAAACAAAAATGTACATCGTCTTTTGCATCCGCAACTTAATTAACAACGCGTGTTACTAACCACGGACATCAGCACAATTCCTCAAAGCAATGACCTGTATCAATCTGTCGCAATCTCAACTCAAGAATTCATGCATGCAACCAATAGCGGACTTCAGCAATTCCTCAGGGTAATGACCAGTACCAACCAGGTCACTCCAGTGCATACAATTGTCGCAACGCATCAACGTGATCGATTACTAAAGGGTAAATCATAATGAGCAATCGATTTATATTCTGGATCATCATGGAATTCGAAGCTTGCTGCAGAAGACCGGAGGATTCATCATTGAAGAAAGTTTTTACCAATTTCGTAAATATTTGTATTCATAAATCTATGTCCTTTTATTTGTTCTGTTAATTCAATAAAGTTTGTTCTGTTAATTCAATAAAGTTAAAACTTGTGTGATTTAATTGCTCTGACTTTTTATTTAATTTATCTGCAAAGTGATTCATGAAGTTGAGTTGTGTAATTTAATTGTTCTAACATTGTATGGTTAATTAAGTGCACAACATCGTCACAAGGACTGACGAATGGGATCCACAAAATAATGTAAAGCAAAGCCGGCTCTGTGAAATCATAGCGAGCAGCAGCGTTATTCCTACTATGCTAAACTTTGATCTCAACGAAGACAGCTAAATACTCAGCAGTGGTAACCCCTTAAACCCATTTAATGAAGCACGAATATACCATCTGGAATATTGTACTTTTTAATTCTTTTATTCGGGGTAATAAAACTATAAACGTCGAATACATATTTTTTATAAAGCGGTAGTGAAGAATTAAAAAAGCAAAAACAAAAATGACAAAACAATTAACTTTATTAAAACGAAACATTAATTAATTAATTAAGCTGGTTATGATATCGGTTTAATATCACAGTTCTACATAGTTTAATAAAAAAAAAGAAATTATAAAAATAAGTATTGATTTATAAATTACCTTATAATAGCCTAAATCTTTTGGACGGAAACGTCTTTCACTTCTTGGCCTAGGGGTGTACTAAAAATTAAATTTCTACGACCACTTTTGAAATACTCTTCAATCTCCTGCAGGCTCTTTCCTTTAGTTTCAGGTAAAAATACATAAACAAATATCACAGCCAAAAATGACACAGCCCCATAAAAAGCGAAAACATTTTCTTTTCCCATTTCTTCCACCATTGTTGGATATGTTTTTATACTAACAAATGACATTAAGTATGCACAGCAAATTGTTATTCCAGCTGCAGCCCCTCGAACATTTTGTGGGAAAACTTCTGATATCATAGAAAATGGCAGAGTCATAAGACCCAAAGTACTTGTAAAAATATACACGATAATACAAATTACAGGTAAATATTGCACAGAAATGGAAGGGAACCAAGTTGTCGCTGCCAATAAAAACATGCATATCGTCATCCCGGCACCTGAAAGCAATGCCGGTGGTCGGCGTCCCCATTTGTCAAGAATATAACCTACTACAAATGTAGTGACAGTGCGCGTTAGTCCAATCAAAATTGCGCAAATAATTGGATCTATAGATACACCTGCTTCAATTGAAAAACTGACGGCATAGACGATTACAACAAATATTCCCGAAAATTGTTGGAAAGCGAAGAATGCCACCATTATTAGCAGTGGTTTATAGGCCTCGGGTCTCTTAAGAAGAGAGCCGATTCTTTCTTTTCGACCTGTACCACTGTTAAGTGATTTGAGCAGCCTATCAAATTCGTCCTTGAATTCTTCACAGATATTTTCTGAAAATAACAAAGTTAAGATTCTTATGGATAAGTTTAAATTACTTTTACCATTCTTTGACATCCCTCTAAAGAATTTCAAAGACTCTTCAGCTTCTTCATATCGGTTTTTTGTAACAAGCCAACTAGGCGACTCACGCATTTGACTAGTAAGTATAAGAGAAATGGTCGAATATACGCAAATTATACCACTAATCAGTCTCCAGTTGTCCTAATTATTACAAAGAGAAACGTTACTGTAAACTAGAGCAAAATTTTTTGTAAGTTACCCTAATGAAGTATCCCAAAATATAAATAACAAGTATTCCACCAGCGGTCGATATTGAAGTTCCCAAAGTAAGCCGTCCTCGAAGGTTGGGATGGCACACCTCTGCTGAATATACTCCAGCGGGAGTACTTGCTAGCCCTGTGGCGATTCCTGATAGTGACAAATTTTGATTAAAAGTATTAAATAGGACAATTTTATGGACAAAAATATGAATTTATAAGGCCATTTTGGCTTTAGTACCGGAACAATGTTCTACCTCAGGTCTAAAAATAATATTAGATGTCCAGTAAACAACTTAAGAGTTTAAAACAATCAAAAGGAGTGAGAGTAAAGAAATTGTGTCGTTTCTGATAAATAAACAACATAGTCGAAAAATGGTAATTTTATGTTTGCCGCGATTATGTCTATTATTAGTTTTACAATTTAGTTTATTCATAAAAAAAAAATGAGTATGCGCTCACTCAAATTTGTACCAAAATTTAAAACGAAACTATTTTTAGCAAAAAAGGTCTAGGTAAGTAATCATAAACGGATACAGTTGGCTTAATCAGTGTTTAGTTTTGTTGGATTAACATATAGTTTCCGATTTCGTGCAAAGGCGTCCAGTAGCTAAAGAAAAGCTAACCCTTTAGTACTGTTGTTGAAAAAGAGCTAAGGGAATTTAGGTTTTCTTAATAAGAAACGCTGATCGTGTTCAAAAAATTGAGTTTTAAAAGCAGGTTCGTTTTGAATGGTCGCATTTAATTAAAGTTGACTTTTGCTGGCGTGGAACAGGGAGATGCAATCTCCCTTCCCACTTTCTTACACTACCTCGGCCGAACTTTTTATATCTTTAGTTATTTTAAAAAAGCTAAACATTTCCATTATAATAATTATTCCTTTTCTGAATAATATAGTATAGTCGCAATTATGATATTAAATAATTGATCCAGATTATTTTTAGACTAGAATTCGATATTAATTCTTAATTGAACTGATCATATATGTGCAGTAGCATGGCTTGGGTTTTTTGCAGAGATGTAAAAAGCACTCCTTCTGACTTGGCGCTGATCTACAAGTCCCACATCATCCGTTCCATCGGACAGAACCTTACTGAACTTCGCGAATCCTTGATATTTTCGATGGTATGACAGTAATCCATTCATGTCTCCTTCTTGGGTTTTGTGTTAACTAAAGTGTGTTACAAATATTCGTGTTTTTAATGTTTGTAGATATCTGGAGGAAACAGCGTCCACAGTTTAGTCGTCCAGCATCTGGCCTATTATCACCACGTCTTTGGTTTTAACTTGTGCAAAATTCTCGAGCACGTTCTGGTGTTGATTCATTTTATAAGGTAGACAAACGCAAGTAGAATTTGATGTATATTCAACTAAATAGTACGAACCGGAAAGATTAAAGTTACCAGATCTAAACGTAGCATTTATGAACATTTAATGCACTTGAATAAACATCGCAAATTTTTTTGCAGCCCCCCCCCCCCCCATACATTTACGGCTAAGGAGGCAACGTGAGCATCCGAACTAAATAAGTGAGTTCTGCGTACGCCCCATTACTTTGAATATAACAATCCAAGAGTCAAGTGCTATGTCAATTATTCCAATATATCGTAAATAAGGTACTTACCAATAAGAAATCTTGATATCATTATTTGTATGAATGCAAACTGTGTATCTGCCACTAATGTCAGAGCCATAATGCCCCATGAAGTTATTGCCGTAATGTTTACAATAAAAATCGTCTTTTTCCTACCGACCTTGTCGAGAAGATAACTGCTAAGTAAACCACCAAGGGGGCAAGAAATAGCATTAACAGAAGCTGTAAAGAGAAACTATAATAATTTTATTACGCTTAGAATACTATTTAGTATTTTTTACCGAACCATGACGCTTGAGAAGATGATAAAGTAATTTTCTCATTTGGATCTGTCAACTGTTCTAATGTGATCGCAGGAAAACCCAAAGCCATTCCTGTGGACAGAACCGACAGGTTCGCTAAAACTACCATATATACCTATAGGTAATAAATAAAGAAATTTAGCTATGTAATACTATATCATTGAGTGATTATTTTTCCTCGACTTAAAGCAATTTATTTTGGATTTCGATAATAACAACAGCTAATTCAATCTTCCACATGTATTTTTATTATACGTTTACAACGGAACTTGTTTTCAAGTAGGCGAGACCACCTGCAGACGGTCCTTATATTGAGTTAATAAAAAATGAAAAATGTTTTCTGACTCAAGTGGCAATAGGTAGGCCGCACACTAAGATAAGAGCCAAGCAACATCGTTCAAGAGACTCTGTATTGGACCCCGAACGGAACCTAAGGCAAACATCGGAGAGTCGGTGGCGTAGACGCAGTGTGCCCCACAAGGGGTTAAAAATACCAAAGGTATAACAATACTGGCTGTATGCGTCAATATAGAGTTAATTGCGGTATATGGTTTCGTTTCGGCTGCCTGCATCAGATGAAGCTGAAATTTCGGTGAGATCAGACGGAGAATATGGTTTTGTATTCAGTAAAGATTTTTATGTTAGAAAAGGAATTATTTCTGTGTTTGGGACCGCTAAAAAGTTTCAGTTAGTTGATAACGTCTCCTATATTACAGTTTTTAAGTTTTTGTTTTGATTGTTTTGATCAAACATGCTCAATCGCTTGTTAACCTTCAAAGGATCTTGCAAGTTTTTGTGAAGTACTTTTTGTGAGCCTTTCGTACCTGTTTTTCTTTTCTGTCTATTTTACTTGTTCTTGCTTGGCATCCTTGAGGAGGCTGGGTCTGGACAGACCTCTCACCGAGCTTATCGATTTCATGCCTAAACGCATGCTATTTAACCAGGCCCATAGACAAAATTCGGGCCCGGGGGGTAACACATACGGGCCCCCGCGAAAGGAATTTCGGTCCCGGGACTAACCGTTTACGTGCCCATATTCAATCGAATGAGTGACTTTCGATTTAAAATCTGTCTAGTATATTACACTTTTTCGATCGTGAAACATTTTTTTATATATATAATTAAAATAGGAAACATTTTCTGTTTATGACTTGATGACGAAACCCCTTTTGAAAGCCCGAGCCCGGGGGGTTTACCGCCTCCCCCCCCGCCCCTCTAAGCGGCCCTGTATTTAACTCCAGGAGGATCCAAGGTATAAAAAGTTGTTACTAGGGGTACTACCCAAGTAGGTATGCTCACACCGTTCTTATGGAATCTGGCACTCGATGAGCTACTCCTGTATCTGTAGCATTCGGGCCACGAGGTTGTCGCCTACACTGACGGTATTTCCCTGATTTGTTTGGGCAATTACAATAACACATTGACTGAAGTGTTTCGACATGCCCTCTCTATGGAATCTTCATGGAGTCATGGGTGTGGCCCGGGCATAAACCCGGACAATACATAGTTGATATCCTTTTCTCGGAAGCATAGTGTTCCTTTTATAAACTGCCCTGTGCTAAATACCATCAGGCTGAAATTAGTTAACCGAGTTAAATATCTTCTGTAGGAGTTGCCAAGATGATGAGGGAGAGTAAACCATACTCCACTTCCTTGGCAACTGCCCGGCTCTAGCCAACCGCGGAAATTGGTCTTTTGGCTCCCCTTTTTTCAAAGAGTTAACCGAATTCAGTCCCACTGATGTAAGGGATCTAGTCCAGTTTAGCAGGATCTCTAAATTGTTGCCGGCTACATGAATTGGCTGCAACCTTGTGCTCTAGCCAACAATACTTGGTGGCTTCTAAGAGCTCTTAGCTCGGCCCTTCTCTCTCTTTACCGATTATATAGGGTTGACAGTATAATCTCAACTGTTGTGTCTCAGTTGGCCGCCCTGGCCCAAGTGTGCCTTTTTAGGCAGCCTTACCGTCTTATTTCTTTTAAGCTTTTAACTGCTGTTATGCTGACCATACTGTATTAAATCACTTTTTATGTTTAGTGTTTTCATTATAGGAAAATTCCAAACGAAAGTAAATTACCGAGGAACGGCAATCAAAAATATTTTCGTGTTAGGGAGATACATAATATCTTGCTGAAGGAGCAGTAGGAATTCCTGAAATATTTTGATACAGTTGAAGATTCGGAGGCAGATAATGAGAACATGAATAATGAATAATGAGAAAACGACGATAGTTTTGATGATTCAAATTACAAGCTATTGATGGAAGAAATTTCAGCTGAAAATGCAGCTGAGATTTTTAAATTTTTTGCAGTTGGCTAGTTCTACTTCTTTCAATTTTTTGTCAGTGGCCACAAATGTTATTCAATATATCAGTTACCTTAACAACCATGGCAAGCCCGTAGCTAAGTCAATATCACTATCAACTTTAAATTAGCTATATAAATAGTAGGATTATCAGGTGAAGGCAACGTTCAGATAGTGGCAACGAAATTAGCAGCAACACACTATACTGAAAGGCCATCTGATCTAGAAACTACAACAGTAGTCGCCCAAACGAAAACAAAATTGTGAAAAATAGCACAATCGCCATTTCCAAAATTATAAACTGTAGTGAAGGACCTCAGTTTGAACGCAATGGTAGAGAGTTTTTGGAGCTTGCGTAAAAAAGAAGGGGTTTCACAAAAACAAAGCTGCTCTTCGAGTTGTCGCTGTCGAGTTGGCTCGGTATTGTAACATTGTCATTTATATTTCACACTATTGTTATTGGGCAGCAGAACGTTATTGGTATCAACATACCTTTGAAGAAATACGAGGTACTTTGACTTCGAAAAAATTCTTCAAAATATATAGATATATGTTATTCAACGTATCTTTGATTGGAAGAAAGATTATCTATTCCGAAAAATGCTCGTATCTGTGTCGATGTGAAATTTAAACAATACATGCCTAACAAACGTCAGAAATTGTTTGCTATTTGCGATTCATTCTATCTATTTTAGATTATATTCATATAGTATATTTCGACAGTATCTTTCGGAGGTAAATCGATGGAGTTCGTGGGAAATGCGTATGACGTAAACAAGCGCAAAGTGCAATGGAAAGACACCAAAAATGTTAGATTGGCTTGGATTTGTGTTGCCGTATTACCATTTTTATCCAGTGTTTTAGAAAAGCACCCAAGCAAAACTGACAGAAAGAATAAACGTTATTTTGAATTAGATTGCCCTCATGTAATCAAAGATATTCACGCACCATTCGTTTATAACTTTGTTTCAATACATAATATGTATGTGCGTAAAATGTAACTTAAACTTATGTTTTTCAAGTGCCAAAAACTGTTTCGTAAAACTCTGCAACAAATAGACAGTTTAGCTTATATTTATTTGCGCAATTTTTGTTTGATTTCATCTACCTTTATATACACCTGCAATAAAAATTGTTTACCTGAAATCAACGTAGACTCGATTTTTAGGTTTCTCACCGCAAAATAAGTCTATTTTAATTTTATCAGTTCAAAGAGTAATTGGCCTACTAGAAGGTTAAATCTATTGTGCGCTTAACGTCATTTAACAGTACTTAATTGCGCCTTAAAAACAGGAGAAACACTGCCAATAGTACGTATGTAGGTACATATGTATGTTGATCTACTTCTTGCTACTTCAAAAATTGTTTTAAATATTTTATTATTTAAATATGAGCAGCCTTATATTTATTTAAAAAAATTTTAACTCATCTAAGAGTTTCTCTTGCGAACAATTGGTAGGTTATCAAATGTAAATATGCACATATGAACCGTCGACTGCCAGATAACGAGATTAAATACTAACTGAAGCACGCGACTTTATTTACTTTGAGATTTTGCCACTCCAACTACAAACGCTGGTAAGCTAAAATGTAGAGCTGCACCAACTTTTTGTATTTGTTAAATATTGTAATCGCATCGGAAAACTAAGAAAACATTTTGATATTGATTTTGATATTTGATTTCTGCAAGTTCAGATAAGGAAAAAAGAAAATATAATTTATGAGAAATTATTTTATAAGTTAAAAGATAAGAGTGAACAAAAATTATTACACGCGTTCGAAGTATTTTAAAAGAAAAACATCCGAAATCGATTTAACACCGTACGAAACCTGGAGATTAAATCAAACAAACTTTAATTTTAGAATCTTGTACATGTAGAAAATATCGTCAGCAATACAATCAGACTGTAAATTTTTGAGATTCTTCATTACTGTTTTTATAGATAAAATAGTTTTTTTTTAAAAAAAGTTGAACTGACTTCACAAAAAAGCGCTAAAAAGTATAAAATAATTTTTAATTTAATATCTATTACGACATTTTGAAGTCGGTGCAAATTAAACAAACCAAACAACTAAAACAAAAGTATTTACTCGTCCTTCCGGCAGTGTATTGAATTTTGATTGGGTAGTTGTTTTGTTTGTTTAATTTGCACGGACTTCAAAATGGCTTGGCTTTTAAAAACCCCTATTTTACTTGAAAAGTAAAACTGTGAACAAGTCATTTTTTCTTATTTACTCAAAAGTTGATTGTTAAATTTTTGATTTTTAAATTTTTGCCATTTCATCGAAGCCTGGAGAAATCGATGTGGCTGATTCTAAATTAATGGAGGGAGAACTTCAATAAAAATAGGAATCCGTTTCAGAAAAAGACACGTTATTATTCCAGAAATACTATTGGGTTGGTGCATAATTATCAGGCGTTTTTTTGACGTGCTAAATTTTGATAAAAATTCACAATATTTTATAAATTTATGAATGAAAATATCCTTCTACTTTTAGGTTATAAAAATGCGTGTCGATAATCATACTCATATTCGTCATATTATGCTGTACCAAAGAATGGCAAGCAGCTCAGTCATTTCGCGATCTCAACGAACTTTTCGTTGAGGGCACAATCAGCGAATATTGATGCAGGGAACGGTTTGCCCGTTTCAAACTGTTGTTGTCGAATACATCGCCAATAAGGCCTACCGACTACCACTTCAATCGGTCGCTTAAAAACTGGCATGCAAACTAAGCTTATGGCGATTTCGATAACTTAGTGGATGTCAAAGCATTGATTGCCTACAAGAACCGTGAATTCTTTGTCCATGGAATCGACCGTCTTTCAAGCAAATGGGAAGCAGTTATTGAGTTATTGAAGTAGATGGTGACTACGCAACGGATTAATCATTTAAAAATGTTACTGTTGAATTTTTATGTTTCCCTTTTTATAATAAATATTTTTCAAGAACGCCTAATAATATCGTTTAAAAACGCCTGATAATTATGCACCAACCCAATAGTTATATCAGAAGAATAGTCAGCTCCTCATCAGTCTTAAATTGTGCAGTTGAAAAAGTGTAAAGTAAATTCAATACAGTAATTTGTTAAAACTAAGTGTGTAATTTTTTGTGTAACTGAGTGTAAACTACGTAAACTAATTCTAAGTTAATTTGTGTATTATTAAAAGACTCAGTACATGTTAAAAGCTGAAATCCAGGTTTGCTGATCTTCGCCCGTGACCATGTTTAGCAGGCACTGCCCGTCCTTTGCAGAGATGCCAGACGGTATGGAGCAAAAGTCGCCGAGCCGTGATGCTAAAGTCGCCCAAAGTCGCCGCGCCATTATTTGAAATCGCCCAAAAATCGCCTTTTGATTTTATATTCATTAAAATTGTTGTTTTTACAACTTTAATGTAATATTAATTACAAAATAACAACAACAGATACAAGTAACACAAATTTAAAATTTTGGTATAGGCGTCGTGAAAAACAAAAAATATTCTTAATTATTTAGTAATGGAAGTGACTATTTGCACTTACGTGTACTTTTGTATTCGGGAAAGTTCCGCTTTTATGTACTACTATACAAATATATTCCCTGGCGGGAGGACAGTTAATGAAGTAACTAAAAGTCACACATGTTCCTCCCAGAAAGTCTAATAAATTGTTGACGCTAATACACGTAAATACATGTAATTACAAATAGTCACAGTCTTAAATAATTCACGAATTATTATTTATATAAAGGAAAACGAAAATTATTATTTATTGAATCGTGCATGCCCCTTTTCAAAAAATAACCAAGAACTGTCTTTGTGCAATTGGTGGGATTAAAAATGAACATATTTCAGATATAAACACGACGGCATTCAGCATACTTTCAGTTTGAGCGAAAAAATGCCATTGCGATAAATATTAGTTTGGACTTGTTCGGAGTTCAGTAAAGAGTTATTCGCGCAAAACTAGAATTTGAGATGACTCGATAGCAAAAAAATTTCTACTGTGACAGCAAATAGCCCAAAAGCGCCCAACAAGAATTGAAAAATCGCCCAAAAAGTGCCTAGTCGCAGAGAGCAAAATTTTGTCGCCCAACTGATGGCTCAAGTAGCCCAACTGATGGCTCAAGTAGCCCAATCGGTGATAAATCGCCCGAATTGGCAACTCTGGTCCTTTGTCGCAGCTGACAACAATTTGTAAAGATTGACGATGTGTTGTCTATAGAAAATCAGGTGTTTCGCAGGATAGCCTTAGTATTTCTAATTTTCATTAAAGATATTGTAGAAAATTTTGTGTTTGTAAAGTCCCTAATATTTGCCGATGACTTAAAATTATTTATTAGGACTAATTCTTTAAATAATTGTGTTTTGTTGCAGAATGATCTTAAAGACTCTCAGTTTTGTGTGTTCAAAACAATTTCCTATTAAATTTTTATTTCTATCGTAAATCGAATTTGTTTACTATGGATTACACGATAACCAATACTATGGTACCTAGAGTTAGCTAAATTACTGATTACGGTGTTATATGTGACGTCATAATTGTAGGGTACATACACTGAATTCGTTTTTGCTACAATCTTTCGAAATCTTAAATTCAATAAAAGAACTTCTAAAGATTCCTTCACTTTCAAAGTTCTTTAGTTTTCTTTAATAAGAGCGTTCCTAGAATATGCATTTGCTGTTTTTTAATTAACTTTCTTAACTTTGTAACTTTCGGTACAAATTTTGCAGTATATCTTAAACTAACTTCCCGATGAGGTGTAGATACTTTAAACTTTGAACATAGCTCAGAACTGGATGGCAATGCAATATAAACTCGCTTTCTTATCTGCCTGTTCGCTACGGGTCCATATAGAATCCACTTAGTTATATTCGCGCTAATCTCATTAAAATCGATTGAAACATTACTCATACAAGACTAAACAGTGGAAAACAATTATTTAAATAAAATATTATTAACATACCACGTTTTTAAGGCGAACTAAAAAGTATAACATAGTTTCTCCTAGTCCCATACAGATTTCGTAATTGTGAATATTTAATAGCTATGAAATTACTTGTAAGATTTAAAATTAAAAAGGTAGGGCGCATGCAATAAATAATAGTAAGTAGTGTAGAGAGTCGCTGCCGCTAAGAAAACTTTAGTAAGTTAGGTGAACTATTCATGTATTAATTATCTATTGCAGGCACCCTACTTTTTAATTTTAAATCATAGAAGTGATTTCATAGCTATTAAAATTCACAGTCACAAATTTTCAGAGCTTTCTGGTTGAAATTAGAAGTCTGATTGAGCCTAGGAGAATTTATGTTATACATATATTTTAGTCCGTTGTAAAAACGTGGCATATTACAATTTTCTTTAATTAAATAATTATTATTATATTTATATTAAACGCATTGAATCAGTGGTACGATGTTTACTTTTTGGTTTATCAAGCCTTCGCTTTGTCGGGAAGTCAATTGTATAATCACCTGAACTTTTGTCAATGATTTACCTCTGCGCACCCGAGAGACCCATGTGCTCCAGATATTTGCTGTATGTTCTCCAACATAAAACTAACTATGAGCTCACGAGCATATTCATAATTGTATAAAGTATTTAAACTCTTTTAGTAGTTTTACTGATATTGTTATGTCCAGGGATATGTATAAAAGAACTATTTATGAAAATGCTAATTTATTAGATTGTTGATCTGTCTGTAGCAGTTATGTTGATTATTGAATTTTGACTAATTAAATCTTTAATATATTGCTTATTACTTTTTTTTCTTTAATATTAATCTTTCAACGTAAGTACTTTATAATGGAATTTGTATTATGCTACTCTGTAAGATATTAGTATATCGGTATATATACAAAAAGTAAATAAACAAAAAGAGAATAAAAATTCACAACATTTACGAAGTTACAGTAGAAAATAATTAACCTCATCCGCTTCCTGTTACGCTTACTTAAAATTTTAATAGTGTGTTTCTCAAAACTACATTTTTTAGTATATTTTTGGCTTACTTTATTTTTTACAAATAAATTTTTAAGAGAAATTTTGTTGGAAAAGGCTAGCGTGACATCCATGGCTGTGAGGACACGTTTTATCTTTTCTGATTCATATTTTATGACTTTTAAGTTTTAAATGAAAGTATGATAATTTTGTTGAGCATGGATGTATCGGATTAGCCGAATTACTGCGTCAAAATATGTAATTTTGTTATATATACTAACTAAAAATGTTTGTAAAATATTGTCATTGTCAAATCTAGAAAGTTTATTTCTTTACCTACAAATTATAAAGTATACTCTTTATATTTATAACACATTTATTTAACTTGTCGTCAAGAAATATTTTTAATTGTCTTTCAGTGCCTGTCCATATACAAAAAATGTGATTCACGTAACTATGCCACATATGAATATGAGATAGGTTGGGAGATTTTAATGAAAACAGAAAGTTTACTAAATAGTTCAGGAAGAACGCAGCAGAAAAAGGACAACGTGCTGAACTCATAGCCAACCCCCACTTTGAACATAAAACTTCTCATTAATTTTAAAATAATTTTTGTTAAACATACTTTAATAAAATTATTCAATGTAACAACTAGATTCTTATCAGTGGACGCACAAATCGAATGACTTTAGTTTAAATTAAATGGCAAACTTAAATCTTTTATTTTGTCTTTAAGGGGGGTGGGGGGTGGGTGTAAGGATTTTGAAAAAAGAAATTTTTGAAAAAAATTTGTTTTGTCTTTTCTTATAGCTAAACATTTCAAGAATATCACAAAATTTAAAGCCGATCAGAGCAAAACTCTCGAAGTTATAGACTAGTTAGTATCCTCTCCTTCAAAACTGTAGCTCCGACAGCTGCGGGCGGTCAGAAAGCTATTAAAACTTTAAGAGCGTTTTTCTCAAAACTATTTTCAAAAGTCCGTGTTCACTGCCATTTAAAAACTACGTTACTGATTCGTTTAAAACTTGGTACACACTTTCTACATATAAAATACCTCCCCCCAACGTTCAGTTTCAGAAATTTTTTTTACATTAAGGGGGTTCTCTACTAACAAAATGGCGAAATTTTTCGTAAAAAATAGCAGTTGAAATGCCACCAAAAATTTAAAAATGAAAAAAAGAAATCGGAGAACGTTGGGGGAGGATTTAATGATACTTTGACTAAATTTTAATGGATTTTGATTTCAGATAATTTCCAGCTGAGATACAGTGAACACCGCAAATCGTTTATTTCTAAAGACGTTCTTGGAGAAGCTCCGTCACCGGCTTGTTTGTCGATATGTTCGCAAAAAAAAACTTTGACAATGTTGTTGAAACTATACTTAATAAAGTACAAAAAGTTTAAATTAATTAGCTCAATCCATATTTATAAAAAAATTGGAAAGGTTATGTTGGGATTGTCTGAAGGAAACCTTTCTAATAAGCAAACCTAAGTCAATATTGGAGTTCAAGAGCTGGTGAATAAAACCCAGGTCAGCAACACTACGCCTTTTATCAAGCGAGTGCAAACCAATCAACCGGAGGCGGTCGGTGTAGGGCGGGAGTCTACCGAGTGTACCGATTCGATACGCTTGGAATGAACAGCGTAGTAGGGCGACCAGACCTGAGATGTATACTTAAGAATAGGTCTAACTAAGGAGCAGTATAAATGAATCAAGATTGGTATATCCAAAAACTCTCTAGACCAACGCTTAACAAAGCCCAAGATTAAACTGCCTCTGGACACGACATAATTAATATGCAGATTAAAATCAAGTCTCCTATCGAGTTTTACCCCAAAGTCAGTTACGAACAGCACACGACGAAGACCATTCCCCGCAAAGTTGTAATCCGAAACTTGTGGTTTTGGGCTCCTGGAAAAAGTCATAGCCTCACATTTCTCAAAATTGAGGTGTAAGCCATTATGCTCGCACCACTCACGAAACGTATCTAAGTCCTTTTGAATAAGGGCGGCGTCACCACCATCTTTAACACAGGAGAAGATCTTCGTGTCATCAGCGTAGATTAGAACACTAGAGTACGAGATCAGATGGACAATGTAGTGAATGGCAAGAACGAATAATAAAGGGCCAAGATGACTGCCCTGCGATACACCAGATAAGGCCCTGAAGATTCTAGAGGAAGCGCCACAGAGTGATACTCGATATGACCTGCCTCTTAGATAGAAAGAGATCCAGTCAAGAAGAACAGGGGGGAAACCCAGCCTCCCGAGTTTAAATAAAATAACGAAGTAAGTGAGTTTATCAAAGGCTTTACTGAAATCCGTGTATATACAGTCAGTTTGAATGCCTCGATGGAGGCCAGAAATAACGTGGGAGGTAAATTCAAGTAAGTTAGAAGTCGTGGATCTACCGGGCAAACACCCATGCTGATTGGGAGAGATTAAGCCAATACAACGCTCTATAAGCTGCGAATACACTATTGATTCAAATAAATACACAAATAAATTCTCCCTTTTTAATTTATTTTGAAATGAATTAATGGTTTATTATCTATATTAATTTTCGAACTGCATCTATTCTCCTTAATAAAGAAAATATCTTTTCAAAATACATCAACAATACATCTCTCCTTGAAGCTGAATTGTCTTCTATAAAGAGTTAATTGAGTTCTGGTGCAGATATGTACACGACATATTGGTTTTATGGAAGGGTTCAGAAAAAAGGCTGCAGTGTACGTTGGATTGATGAAGTTGTAAGGAACAAAAATGGGAAAGTTGCGTTAAGGGATTTCACAGCTTAATAGCTTAAATTATAAAACAAAACAACAAAGTAAATATAAACTCTTATAACACAGTGCAAACATTTTCGGGTCATCGCTTGCAGTCCAAATGGCTCCAACGAGAAACGAAAGTTGGCCATTATTATTGTATTGTATATATATGTGTATATATATATATATATATATATATATATATATATATATATATATATATATATATACATATATATTTATATATATATATTTATATACACACATGTATACCATATAATAATATATATTATATATATATGTATACATAAACAGTTTGGGCCCTTTTTGGTTCTTTCTCAGTAAATTTTAGCATTTTCACCCAATTGGATGGAATTCGGATTTAAATGATCTTTTATTATACTTTTATTATATTTTTGTACTTTCTGTTTATTCTGTTTATTTTTTCAATGAATTTAATGAAAAGTGACATGAAAGACAACACTGCCAAAAATGGATTCAACTATGTTTGGATTGGAGATTGGTACCGATTGTTGTCTGTTTGTTTGATATGTTATCTTTCATAAGTTTGTCGACATTGTTCCAGTATGCAGATGTTTGCCCCTCAGTCACCATGAAACATTTTTGCATTGCTGTTTGGCGATGTCTTTATATTGTATATGGTATTTGAACACTTGAAATACTCAAATACACTTAATTTATTTATTTATTTTTGTTTATTTTGCAACCAGAGTTCACACACGCATAACAATTTGATTCGTCGTGATCAACCGTAGTGGTCTTCGGTGCTGGTTTTCATATTTTACCATCTCTTAATTTATATTAATCTGTTCTTACTTATTTTATTTGCCCTCCTGTCTTATTTTCCATTTTTTATGTCTTTTCTCTATTCTTTTTTTTTGTCCTTGATAATTTACACTTATACTTTCTCTGTTAACTTATTCTTATTTGATCCGTGTTATTGTAGTATTTGCCCTTTTCCGCGTTTAATTTCTTTGTCGTGTTGTCAACCGTTTGCTTCTAGTCGTTGCTTTGTCCCGTCTCTTAACTTCTTCTTCTGGTTTCCCCCGTTCGTCTCAGCCCTGGATGGAGGACCCCTTACGACATCTTAAGAACCTAAAGGGTAAGGCCTGGAGAACATTCTGCTAATCTAGGCCTACCATGCACTTTATCTTTGTTACTCTCGCGAATTACAGACGTCCTACAACCGATTTCAGTCGAGCATGCAATACGCTCTGTATTCTAGCCCAAAACAGTTTTGAGTTTTAATAACTCTAAGCGACGCTCTGACGGCTACCCTTCCTCTCTCAGGCTTGGCGTTCTTGAAAGCAACGACCCCAATGTTGTGGCTAATTTTTTTGCCGATTTCTTTCTGTGCTGTTCTTGGATTTCTAATGTTTTCTGTTATCTGTTTAACCTGTGTCTATGTTGCGGCGGTTTCCCCTCGCATTGGATGGATTCGCCAATAATCCCTCTTCACAAGTAGGGCGACAAATCTGCCATCTCCAATTGTAGACCCATTGCTAACTTATGCCAAGTTGCGAAGGTTTTTGAGGCCTTATCGTGCTTCGCTTTCACTGCAGACCCTTTATTGGCTCTTTTCAGCATATCTTCATCAAGGGTAAGTCTACTACCACCAATTTACTCGAATTCGTACATTACTGTCTGTCCCTGATTGAGTCAGGCTTTCAGGTTGACTGCATCTTCAATGAGTTCAGCAAGTCCTTTGACATAATTGACCACACGATACGCGTTTGCAAGCTTCATCATCTTTCCTCCACTTTTTGTCGATTGGCTGTCTTCCTACTTGTCAGGAAGCACTCAGCGTGTTCTGTTCCGCGGTGCCCTATTCAAAGAAATCTTTGTTTCTTCTGGGGTGCTTCGGGGCAGCATTCTTGGCCCTCTACTCTTCATTATCTTTACTAATGATGTCTTATTACTCCTGGCTGGCTCCAGAATATTGTGTTACGCTGGTGATGCAAACAATTTTCGTGTCGTCTCGTGCGCTGTTGATTGTGCCCTTTTAAGTTCCGAGATCCGCATTTTCCGCGATTAGGATTTGGGGGTTGTTTCTGATTCCCGCCTATCCTTCGAGAACCAAGTGAATTTGGTAGTGAACAGAGCCAATTTCGTACTCGGCTTCGTGAGACTGTGGTCCAAGAAGCGCGACGACCCCTACTTAACTAGGCTCCTCTCTTGCACCTTTGTCAGACCCCTCCTGGAATATGCTTTCGTGGTATGGGACCCTTACTCTGCTGTCCACATCAACCGTATCGAGGATATCCAGCGGAGATTCCTGAAGTTCGCTCTTCGGGGCCTTCCCTGACGCGATCCTTTTCTCCTTCCTCACTATCGTGCCAGACTCGAACTCATCTCGCTCGACTCACTCGAGATGAGGCTCAGGGTTTTTAAAATCACTTTTTTGTACGATCTTTTGCAGGGAACGATCAATTCCTCCGAACTTATCAATGTTGGTATTTACATCCCGGCCCGGTTCTTGAGGAACTCCGACGTTTCGTATGTTTAATTCCATCGAATACTTTACGGAATGCATGAGCAAATTGCGTCGATGTCACGCCTCCTTAATGAATGCTCAGGCTGCATCGAACTAGGTTGTTCTAGGCAGCAATTGAAATAGCAATTAAGGCTTTTTTTAAATAATGTTTGTTTAGTTTTACCTGTTGTCTTAATATTTTGTAATTTTTATTGTAGGCTATGCTTGGGCGAATCTGTTTAGAAATAAATAAATAAAAATAATTATATACCTACTTCCATCTACCGTTTTTAATTAGAATAAAATAAGTTTATTCAACAAAATTGATATGTTATCCAAAAAACTATGTTGCATATAAAACTCAAGTCGCAAACTTACTCATTCGTACATTTATAATCCTTTGAAAAATAACTTCTTTGAAATTGTAGGATTTAGTCAATTTCAACAGTTTATGTTTTGAGTGCGACACTTTCTAAGAATTCCGTGATTATCACGATGGTTTCCCTTCAGGGAGACGGATATATATATATAAGTTTTACTTATATATATATATATATATATATATATATATATATATATATATATATATATATATATATATATATATATATATATATATATATATATATAATATAATACATACATACATGAATATATAACAGTAATGACCAGACTCACACTACTTAATGTGAGGAATGCTTAAAAGCTTTTGAACCATTTCGTACTGTTTGTTTAATTTAGAACCTTAAAATGTTTGGAAAAGGTTGTATACCTTAAGATATTGTATAATTGCTTACAAAACTATTTAAATATGACGATTTTTTTAACTTTTGCATGCTTCAACGATTAAAAAACGCGAAAACAGGAAACACGAATGCAAAATACGAATTTAAAAGCTCAAAAGCTCACTTGCCCGCGGGCATAGGTTTGGACATCACTGGTATACTACCCCGTTTCATCAAAGTTCGTCAGTTTTATTTTTTCTTATATAATAAAGTTGAATCACATAAATTTATGTTTAAATGTTTAAAATAGTTTTTTAATATTTATTCTTTTAAATATAATATATTTTTATGATTTTTGATACAATTTTTGAAAAACAATAAGATACAAAACAAAAAAAAAAAAATTTATTATGTAAAACCTAAAAATCGTTATAACGCAGATATTTCAATTATTCACCTCAACGATTTTTACCACTTAGTACCACCTTTGGCTGAAATAACCGATTCTATTCGATTTGGCATTGTTTGGCATTGTTTCTAATAAAATTGTATTGCATTTAAAAGAGATAGGCATTTAAATTTCATGTTGATAGAAAATTTTGTGTTTTTACTTCATTTTATACGAAAAAAATTAAAATGACGAACTTTGATGAAACGGGGTAGTATAATATAATACATATATTTATAATATATACATGTATATACATATACATATATTAATTTTCTACAAATATTTAAATTTATTATCGGTTTTCATTGATAAACGAAATGAAATTACGAAATAATGAAGAAATCACCGTAGATCTCCCTCTTAACTTCCGTTCGTCTCGCCCGATCACACTTTTCGTAACGCATTCACCAGCTTACTCCCCAAGTAAGCGTGCGTGAAGAAGTTTTACATTACATTAAAGTATATTAATAATGTACACAGTTGTGACATGAATTGCACAACACTGTATTTGATAAGAAATACAGTATACGGATATGTAATTTTTAGGTATCCGGGACAGCTCCGAGCCATTATAGTTTTGGTCTGTCTGTTCGGCTGTCAGGTCACCAAAATGATCAGATTTTTGGAAATATAATTTTTGTTTACTATCTAATCAAAATTTATTTCACTTATCATATTGATTGAGGTATTTTGCAACAGAAAATGTTTTATAACTTTTCCATTTTAAACCTTCGGTGACGAGAAATTTGCTTTTAAAGTCGTTATCAAAGCGTCTAAGTCCCTCTATCGGTACAGAATGTCTGAAAAGTTAGTTAGTATTTTCAATAAAAGTTATAACAAATGCTTTATTACCCTTGCTTGAGTAAAATTAGCAGCCAACTTATTTTCGTTCATAGTATATAAACATAGATATACAAATATCGATATTTTTTTCGCAAATAAATACCTATATATGTGTATACTATCTAAGCCATTCTTAGCATTGTATGGTACTTTGTCCCATATACATACATATTTACATTCCAACTTATTTTTCATTGCAAAAGTACATTAATTGCTAATAAAGAAATTAAAATATGTCTTAAAATCGTTTTTAATACCTGTCTATATATAGCTGTTTTACTTAAGCCAAATGTTTCTGCTTTCCGCTTACTGCCTAATCCTCCATTAATAAGTGCTTGTCCATTACTGTTTAACATCTGAAGTTGTTCCCCATCTTCAGTAGTTACAACCATCATTCACTATGTAGTCGATACAGTTGGATTCTGAAAATAAAAAGGTTTCTTATCTGAACTCTAGTTTTTCTACGTGTGTCTCAAAAGGACAATAGTCTAGGCAATCATATTTATTGCAGCTTTAAATTTGCTTTGTTATAAATATTATTTCGAAATATGAGAATTATTAAGTTTTTCTCTATTCTTCCATCATTGTTGAAAAAACTTACCCATTGTCTTCCAATTAATATTACCTTATATACTATTATTAAAAGTTTCTGACATAAGTTCTTTTAAAAAAATGACTGATACCCTTCAATACTGATTCATATGTGGTGTTAAAATTAATTAAAACAATCAAATCAACTTCGTATGATATTACGCAACTTGTTGACAATTGTGTCAATTGAACGCGTGACATATTTCAAGATATTATTCATTGATCTGTTTCAAAGATCAAGTTTCAAAGAAGAGCGACAACTTGATAATTTTCTTTAGTGGCTAAACGATTATTCTGTATTTGTTTGCTTATTTTGAATTACCGGAATTGTTGTGTCGTCTTTGCTTTAACTTCTAAGCATTTAAATTACATTTTCCTCAATTGGGGGAAGAGAGAATTAACTAACTAAATACAATTAGTTGTGTCAGATATGCCCTACTCTCTTAAATCCAATTTAAGCCTGTTGGAAATATAGCAACACAGCATTATACTTTTTTTAACTACCACTGATTTTTTTATGAGCTGCACGTTAGTTAAGTAATAATTGAAAAATACTAAACTTAACAAGGGAATGCTTATTGAAAGCTATCGGAGCGCGCGGAGGGTGATTTCGGTTACAGAAACCATAACTGCTGCTGTGATAAAAATTGTGTACCGAGAAAGGTGCTGGGGGATGGAGCTTTTAACTTTGAAACTCGTGGACCGATTGGAATGCTCGATGTATGTAACTGTATATTTATGCACATGAACACCGTTCGCCAACCAAAATGTCTATGGCAAGGTACCCAGTGTAAAAAAGCAATATGGAGGAAGACAAAAAGAAGAAAATTACGTTGCAGGGATTCGGAATCCCAATACTAGCGGCTTTTGGGAGTGAGCAAACTGGCTCCTGGTCGCCGATGGTGGTGGATAACTTGGCCACTCTCTCTCCCTTCAGGTCCCGTGACCCGTTATGGGGCATAGGGCGGGAGAACACCTTCAGCTTCACCCGATTCGAAGCAGCGACTGCAAGTGGACCTACAATTTAAAGTGGATTTCGAACCACTGCCATTTTTTCTGCAACATCACTGGCCTTTTTATATCGTAATCTGTTGTCAGCAGAAAACAACAATGGATGACTGTCTGTGGAATTCGAACCTGGGACCTCAGGATTGATATGTCGACACGACCGACGACTTTGCCACTACTTCTGATGTACTACAACTAACGCGAAAAAACTTCGTAGCTCATAAGGATAGAGACCCTTTCAAACGCAGCGCAATTATCGTGCGACCACCGCAAAAGAAGAAAGATTTTGGAGACAAGCAGCAGACTCTGGGTGAGGACGACCCCGGGGTTGCTATTTTAAAAGCAAGACTGCAGAGGGCAATGCTTCCCATTTTTATAAAAATGCTACTATCAATGATTCTCCATATTCTCTACATTTATTTAACTATATTATAGTTAGATCAATATTTCATTGATGTGGATCTACACTATTTAGCAAGCAGCAGCTTAAACCACGACCTTGCTCAAAATTAATGACGAAATAAGAATTTCCTGTGACAATGCTTGACTTCTCGAAGGCCTTTGACGGATTTAATCATAGGATCTTCTTTTGAAACTTGGTTCGATATTCAACTTTTGTAATGCGGCATATTTGAGAGGATGTAAACTAAAGGTTATTTATTTTCGGTCCCCTTTTAATTTCAATGTTTATTTATCATCTTCCACCTGTTAAATGGTACTGCAACTATAATCTTTATGCCGATGATATACAGGTGTATATTTCTAGACTTCTGGTTCTGATGGATGACGATATTTGTCACTAGAATGATGATTGATGAATGTGTTCAAATGGACTGGTAAAAATTATTTAAATATTAATGCCTCTAAATCAAATGCTATTATAATCTACAAATCGAATTCAGACATTTCCTTATTTCTAAATATCATTCCTGATATTATAGTTATTCCAGATAGTAATTCAGTTAAAAATCTCGGCATTATTTCTAATAGGCCTCTAAGTTGGTCAAATCATGTCAACGCACACAAACTTATGTAAGCTGTTTTTATCCCCAACTTATACGCCTAAAGTTACTCAACTTCTGCTTGTAAGATCTTTGTTAATTCCGTTGATTTCGTTTTTAAATTTGAATCGGTGTCAGTTGATAAACTGAAGTTGACTTTCAATTCCGCTACACTGTATTCTTTTGGACTGCGACTATTCCATCATATGTACATACTCCTTTTCTAAAGGCAGTATCAGATTGCATATGTTAAAATTAACATAGAACTGAATATTTGAAATATTCTATTTTAATATTGATTATATTTAAATTCTCTGTTTATATTAACCCGAAGTTTAGAAGCATTTCTTAATTAATTTTGTCTATTCTTCAAAATTAGTTCCTAATGTTAAATTAGCCTCTTTAAAAATTTATTGCTACACTAAGCTTTAAGATATAATAATAATAAAGAATATTATTTTAATTTGAGTTTTAATTAATGAAAAACATGAAATCAATTTTCAAACTTGTAATACAAATATTCGTTTATTTACTGTTTAGTTTGCTCGTCCAGCACCTTGCTTTTTATCACCATTCTGGTGATGATTCCTTTTATAAGGTGGAAAAATGGATAGCTATTCAAATGCAAGTAGAATATGCTCGATATGATTCGAGTTTTACCAAAACTTGTATCAGGGCAGGACAGGGTCTGCCCGAAACATCTATCGGGCCGGACCGGATCTCGGGCTTTAAAAGTGAAAATCGGGCCACCTGCAGCCCGAGGTGTTTGGAGAGCTCGCAAAGCCCAGTGTCCGATGAAGTTCAAGTTTGGTTTAAAAATAAACTTTTTTGTGTGATTTTTCTAGGTGTGGGAATATGTCGGATCGTGGAAAAATTCCAGCGTTGATGCAATTGATACCATCGCTAACCTGGCTGAAACACAATAGAGAGGAAGAGGTAGTAAGAAAGCGCAGTAATGTCATCAATCTCGATGTAAAAACTCTTTCAACTCTGCTAACTGGGAGCATAAAATAACATCGCTGCAACGGCTAGATTTTACAATGTACACTCAGAGGTTATTAAAGACTACTTAACACATCAAAAGATCTGCTATGGTATAGAGAAGGCTTACAGGAATACCATAAAACCGCTGGAGTCAGGGATCGGTGTTGGGCTCATTCCTGTGGAATATAATGTACGACATTTTAAGGGTCACGGTCCCACAAGGGATGAAATTGTGCGATTCCTGGTAGCTGTTGATGGTTGGACAACGATGGGCTGGAGTTGGCAGAGCATAAGTAGGAAGCCGTGCTAATCAGTAGTCGGTAAATCAGAGAATTTCTGAGAGGATGAGTAGGAAATCATGAAATTACATCGAAAGAGGGCATTAAATACTTCGAAGTGATGACAGATGAAAGGTTAAATTTAAAAAAAAAACCTAGAGTATACAGGTAAAAAGGCGATAAGGCAAACATCTTAGGACCTAAGACACAGAGAAAGCTTTTTCTAGTTAGAGCAGTCACTTCAACACTATTGTACGTCGCACCAATCTGGACAAAGACGATTGATGTAAAGTGCTACAGGGAAACACTAACAAAGGTATCCCAACGTACTTCTTTATGAGTAACCAGCGAATTTAGGACGACGTTGGATTAGGCCGCGTATGTGGTAGCAGCAATGCCACCGATGCACGTCTTGGCTGAAGAAATGCAGCGACTGTATCAAGGTAGAGGGGTGACCTTCAGATCACTGAGGAAAGACGACGGGTAGAAAGAGATCACTCCCTGAGGGTATGGCAGGAGTGATTAAATAAATCTTACAAAGAAAGCTGGATACATAGCTTAATTCCAATGATCGAGGCTGGGGTAATATGGCGCCATGGCGCTGTACTCAGTTCGTAACTGGGTATGGTGGCTACAGTTATTATTTGTATCTTTTCGGGTATGACAATTTCCCCTTTTTGTCCTCAATGCCCAGACAACCGAAGCCCGCATTCTTCTACCGACCACAGTTTGTAGGAATGAGGGCACTTTATAATAAAAACCCCTTCAAGTGCAAGTTAAGCTGAAATCATCGAAAGTATATAATTTTGTTTATATGGTTTCGGTTTAATCGTTTGCTTATTAAATATCGTTTAGATAGGAAGTAAATGCAAGTGTAAATGTAATAAGGGTAAAAATGTAATTTTCACTCTGAGTTGTACAGTCTACAAACGAAATCAATAATTTATCACAATTAAGTAAATACGGATATACATTATATTTGTTAAATATATCTGCTAAAGATCGCATCAATTGTTGTGCCGCACCTCGTGGTCGGTTTACTTTTAGCACTCGCCATCGTAAGACAAACTACTATAATTTATTTAAGTAATAAATTAGTTCCACAAATTCTTATTTTTGATAATCAACACCCTATCCTCCCCCCCCCCCCCCCCCCGGGCCTTCTTCTTCAGCGAAGGCAAAAACCATTTTAACATTTATTAGTAAGTAAACACACTCTCTATAAAAAAAAAATCATTCAAAATCGTTCCACACCTTACCCTGGCAATGAACGGTGTTCCGCGACGCTTAATGCTGTCAAGAAAAAGCTACCCACAATGCAAATGTAAGAAATGTCAAGTAGCAGCTGCCAATAATTAAATGTTTTCGGGGCATTTTTGAACCCTCCACTGCCTTGCTTTATACAAAATCGAATGTTTACACAACATCCCAATTAAATTTTATTCAATTTATATCAAATAAAAAGAACAGTCCCAGCAACAATTTCGTTTACGTTTTAAAAAGTAGGAGCTGTCAAATGACGCCATTAAAGTAAAAAGTTAACCAACTTTTGCATTACGGTACGTTCACTCCTATTTAAATACGTTTATTTCAACTAGGATATGACAGATAGTGCCGTCACAACAACGATGAACGCCCTTCATTGTGGTTATGGGTTTACGGATTTTACTTTAATAATGCTTGTCGTGCGTTCGTCAGTTTCTTGCTCCGAGCTTAACATTTAACCGCCCGACAGGCTTACAACAGCAACAAGCTTGCAACGGATCCTCAAATATGTAGACTACCCAACGACGTTAAAGTCTCTTGAATCCAATGAATTGATGGAGGTTTTCTACTATAACTGGGATAGAAAATAGGTATTTTATTACTACGTTGATATTAACTCGCTTTCTTGTCTGTCTGTCTGTTCGGTATTAACTTTTCAATCGAAGCTAACCTCCCGGTAAGGCAGAGACTTGAAACTTTAAAAATAGCTCAGAACTGGATGGCAATGCAATATTTCTTGCCTGTCTGCTCTTTAGGGGTCCAAACCGAATCCTATTACTTATCTTACTCTAATCACATCAACATATTTAAAATCGATTGAAAAATTACTCACTCATTCACGAATAAAAAGTAAAAAATCATTATTTAAATAATAAAAAATTGTAATATGAAATGGACTAAAAGGTGTAAAATAATTTCTCCTAGTTCCATACAGATAGTCCTGAAAATTTGTGATTGCGAAATTTTAATAGCTACGAAAATACTTGTAAGATTTAAAGTGAAAAACGTGTGGGACGCACGCAATATATAATAGTAAGTAGTGTAGAGATTAGCTTTCGTTGAGAAAACTCACACAATGACAGATAATACATTCGTTATTCGAATTATTTAAATAATACTTGTAAAATAACAATATATAACTTTAAAGTAGTAAGTTAAAGTCACTCTTGCATTGATTGAAGAGGCGTCCTCGATAAGTAAGGCGCTAAAATGGTTGCAAAGTAAGAAAGAAAGTGGTTGTTTGCAAATCTCTCAGAGATAGCTTATTAGATCTTACGAAAACATGAAAAGCTTCCTATGCTTGGAAGACAGCAATCTGCCTACGCAGTTAAAATCAATTCAGAGCAGTGATAGAAGTCCTGTGCAGGCCAGGGATTAAAACCAAGAATTAACTCTAAACTAAAAGCAGGTTAATAAAATAGTTTAGTATTACTCTAACCAATAACCTTATGCAATCAACAATCACGATTAATATAAATTAAATGAAACAAAACCATACATACAATACATAAATGGGAACATTTAGGAAATTTTACCTTTATTTTTTTGGGTTTAAAATAGTGGTTAATGTGCCCTCTTTCAAAGGCAATTTAAAGCACACAAAAGTCTTTTATCGTTCACAAGCTACATGACTAAACATACAGATAAGACCTGCCATTTTAAGCAAATATTCAACCCTCCTCCTAAATTCACATGCCTGTAAATTTTAACTTATAATTTCCCTTTTTAATAATAATACTTTTTTAGATAATAAAGTCTGCTGGTTTCAATAATCTGCTGTGATAGAAAAAACCAAACCAAACCACTATTAATCAAAAAAAAAAAACCCCTTATAGCTTGCTGGGGGGGGGGGGGGGGGGCGGGGTAGCAATTATATCTAAACATAACTTTCAAGGAAATCCTTGGAATTTACTCATGCAAAGGACTTGTACTCAAGTATCCTGAAAAATTACAAGACAGCAATAAAAATCATTTAGTTATAAAATGCTGAAATATCACAATGAAATTTGTTAAGACTTGTCATCACTCGTTATGAAACCCTTATCTCGTGGGTGTCGCATTGATACATGTCAATTCTATGAGTAAGCCAAATTATTATGTGGCGCAATTTTGTAGGTACAAAACTGAACATAAGCGAAAATTCCCTAAAGTAAACTCTGTGTTCTATCTGCTCAGTTTGGCAGTAATAACATTTCGAAAGGCGCAAGTTCATTTTTATCGCATCTTATTTTTGAAGATAGATAAAATCTTTTATGCCATGTGCATCGGGAAGGATAAGATAACAATAGGCACAATCCGGGT
The DNA here is from genome assembly GCA_964036015.1 of Leptarthrus brevirostris. Classification (NCBI taxonomy): domain Eukaryota; kingdom Metazoa; phylum Arthropoda; class Insecta; order Diptera; family Asilidae; genus Leptarthrus; species Leptarthrus brevirostris. The sequence goes on along the minus strand of OZ038372.1, from coordinate 100,695,652 downwards.
ACGTTGGCATTATCATTTGTGAAAAACGCCGACACTTTTAAAATACAAAATTAAGCGTAAGTTAACACCTTAGAAAGGTAGTTTCCAACAAATAATAAATTAGACGTGGAAAAAAGAGTTAGTAACAAAAAACGATAATAATCAATCAAATATACAAAAAAAAGTTTAGTTAGCTTTAAACTAGGAGTGATGCTGCTTACTTCTAATCTCTGCACGAGTTATTTTGTAAGAAAATAAATTGCAAGCACTATCAAGTTGCAGTTAATAAGTGCACTATAAAGTATTAATTGGTTGGGCTGCTTTTTATATTATCACTGAGTAATACTTTCCAAATTGAGGTTATCTGAATAATGTGTTTTGATTGCTTAGGAATAATTTATATATTGCAAAGGAATTTGGGAAATTCTAAACAGATGCTCTGAAGGTTGAAAAACTATATAAGTAACGCAAAACAAATCAGTAACGTCTTTTATACATAAGCTATGTTCTTACAATATCACTTATTTCTTCCTTTGTAGTTCAAGATACTAATTTATTTCAATCTAAGCACCCGAATTTACCGAACGCACAACACTTTACGTCCAACTTTCTTCAAGGTCCACGTTAAACTGGCTGATGAGGTAACTGATCCTCCTCTTATAATATTATGATCTATATAATTGACTGAAATTAAGCTTTAAAACTGATGGTAATTAACTAACAGCGTACTGCGATAGACGACTTGTATGCTTTGACAAACTAATCAAAGGATGCCATAAAGATTTAAAGAATAGAGCCAACATTCACAACAAAAAATTTGTAAATAATGATCAGGTTCTTATCAAAATCGTGTCACTCGCGATATTCGCAAATAAATGGCATTATCTCATTTGTTTCCCATTGAGAGTTAAGATTACGCGATTGTCATTTTATGATTAGTTAATTTGATGTGATTAAAATACTACACAAAAGACACTGGCTTAAGGTAACATAACTTTAAAAAAGATAACGCAAAACAGTGGATTTTATGTTGTAGATTAAACATGAAATAATTTCTGTAGATTTTATTTTTCATTAATACTTAATGCCTTGAAATTCAAAAGGAAAACTCTTATTCGAAAATATGGAGCAAATTTATTCACTTTTTTTTAATCCAATCACAAGAGTTCTTTTCATTTAGAAGTGTATGTAAATTAGTCAAATTCATTATATCGTGCATACATACATACATATATGTATAAATACATTTGCTAGAAAAGGTCTGCGAACACATGCTGTCAATTAGTTTTTAACGTTAAAAATTCAAAAACGAATCCAAATTTTTTTCATCTATTTATTGAATATTTCTTGAATATTTCTTGGATGCTCGGCACAAATAAATTCATTTAGTTCCTTTGCTGAATCATGAGATTCCTTGAAATAAATCGTTTAATGCACTCTCCTAATATTTTATTGTAGTCATGATTCATAACTTATTATTCTTACAAGTGGTGAATTAGTTTGTTTTGTAAGAAAAGCTTTTCATTGCTAAGATAAGGTAAACAAATTAGTGTGAGTGAAAGAAAAGTCAGCACAAAATAATGAAAATCTAGGTACAGCTACAGAGATACAGCAAAAAAAGTTGGAAGACAAAACTCGTCAGTTCAAAGGCTAATAAACAATTTTGAAATTGATAAACGAATTCACCTCCACGCCTCCTTCTGGTCGTTCGTAACCGTTGTCCTGCATCATATCAGTAGAAAAAATCCACGGCTGACAGCAATCCGAATATTGACTGAAATTTAAACAAAATCAAAATTCGGATGATTAGCTCGTGGTGAAGCGTTTATTTCACCGGTTAATAGCCAAAAGCGAATTGCTTTTTAGGTTCACTTGCAACGGTTGTCTCGCATCGGGTAAAGTTATTTTAACGCCCCATGATCGCCCTGGGAACTAGGCAGTGAGAGAAAAAGAGAGAGAGAGATAGAGAGAGAGAGTGAGTGAGCACGCCAAGGAGTAACCAACTCTAAAACAATGTGATGATGAAGGAATGGTGTGGGCATGCATGCCGAGTAGCTCCGATTGGAAGATGAAGTTTTTAGAATTGATGAAGAGTAAGTATGATTATCTTGGCATTTAAAAAATATTTAACTTCAAGAAAGCTGCTAGAAACCTCGGCTAAGCTAGAGATTTTTGCATATAACAAAACATTGTGCGGTTCTTGTTACTTAATAATGCCCAAAACAACTGGATATACCCTAGAATCCAACCATATCGAATACTTCTTGAGAGGAGAATTTGACAACGCTGAATAACAAGTAAAGAAAGGAGGCCGGGCAAATTTATAAGGAGATTGGTCCATACGCCACCACCAGTGAAACACATTATTAAAAATATTTCCGAAATGCCAGTTTGGACGATGATATATAGCATGAAATAAAACTCTAATAATATAATATATATTTTATGGAACTAAAATTGCATATAATTTATACATAAGCTAACAAACAAAGGCAACGGAAATGTCAAACATTTTATAATTTCAATTCATCGATCATCGACGGCAAATTGTACTTGTATACTTGTCCATTCAGGAAAAAGTTCGAATTAAAATTATACTTTTGTACTGTTGTTAAGTTATTATTGCCAAGACAACAAATTTTGGTCTAAAAAATAGTTTTAAAAAAAAATTGAACCGACTTCACAAAAAGCACTAAAAGACATAAAATAATTTTTAATTTTAAATCTATTGCGACTTTTGGAAGTCGGTGCACCAAATTTTTTTTTTCTTGCGGTATCAATCGGGGCACATACTCTACCGAACAGACAAAGAATCATCAAAATTGATCCAAGCGTTACGAAATTAGACTACCCCTCTCCTTCTCCCTCGCCCACACGAATCAAATTTTCCTCCTATAAGCAATGGGGGATCATACTCTATATAACAGCAAAGGAACCATTCAAATCGGTCCACGCGTTACGAAGCTAGACTACCCCTACCCCCTCCCCCCACCCTAGGCCAATTTTTTTCTCCTATTAGCAATGGGAGATCATCTTCTTTACAACAAAAAAAGAACCATCCAAATTGGTAAACGCGTTACAAAGTTAGGTTTCACGGAATGATCGCGTAGCAAACATACAAAAAAAACATACAGTCGAATTGAGAACCTTTTCCTTTTTTGAAGTGGGTTAAAATAGATTTCTTATTAGTTCTAAGTCATTCAACTAAATTACACGGAGTTAAACACAGTTGGTTAATTACACTCAGCATTACACGCAAACAAGTACATAAATTACACGCTTTTCGTATTAATACACACAGGTTGGCAACGTTGGATTTCCAGGTTATATCAATATGTTCGTTACATATATTACATAATAACAGGGTGTTTCAGATCTGACGTGCCAAAATGAGTGGGGTGATAGATCTCACCTATACAAACAAAAAATTGTATGGCAGCGGGGGGGGGGGCAATCTCAACCGTTTGGGACAGCGACATCATTTGTATTAGCGACATCAAACAAACGCTAAAAAACTACTACCCCAATGACCTTTCCAAAAATGTCAACAATTTTAATCTCACTACTACCACTGCAGGTACAGTCACTGCCGAAACTGCATTTTTTTTAAATTACCCAAATTTCAGCATTTTCCCAAGTTTCCTCCGAAATTTATGCTATTACCTGGTATACCTCTTTTTTATTTTTATTAGATTGCCGTTCTTATTACCTTTCCAAAAAGATTATAAAAATCAACAATTTAAAGAAATTAAACTCATATTAACTCACAAATTATTATTATTAAAATCAAAACGTATTACAATGACTCTTAATAACTTACAAAAGCAGTTCAAAATGTCCAATGTCACTTTGGATACATGCCAACAATCTCCTTCTAAGTCCCCGTTTAAGGTGTATTGAAGACAACATCTCCCGTATTTTCGTCGCTGCATTCCCAATCCTGCTAACTAAATCCTCCCTTGTGTTAACAGAGCTTGAATAAACTTCATCCTTCATTGTTCCCCATAAGAAAAAGTCCAATGGGGTAAGGTCTGGAGATCTAGCAGGCCCAGGAATCGGTGCACCTCGTCCAATTCAGTGGTTTTCAAATTTTGACTTAGTATTGCCTTCACAATGTTAGCCGTATGCGCTGGTACTCCATCGTGTTGGTGAAAAATTCCCCTAAGACTATCCATAGGGTTCTCCTCTATTAGATCTACCAGTGTATTATCCAAAAAGTCAGCATAAATTTCACTATTAAGCACTTGCGGCAAAATGAATGGTCCTACCAAATGGTTGCCGATGGTACCAGCCCATACATTGACATTGAATCTCTGCTAGAATGAGGCCCTGTGTTATGGAGGTTAAGGAAGTTCGTGATACCATCCCTGGTGGATTGAGATTCATCAGTCCACAGAATTCGGTCCAGAAACACCCTGTTATCAATGTCACGTTCCAGAAGTCAAGTGCTTAATTCCACTCTTTTCTCGGAATCTCATTCTAGTAGTCGTTGCACTGGGTTATGGTGATATGGACGTAATCTCTCTCGATGAATAACCCTCCAAACCTTAGATGAAGACACCCCTAATCGTATTGCGACTTGTCTCGTGCTTGTTTCAGGCTCTTGCCTCATGATGGTGATTATTTGCTGCACGACGTTGGCAGAAGTTCCCAAAGTTTCTGGTCGTGTCTTCATGTCGTGTGAAGTTACACTTCTTGTTTCTCTTAACCTTTGGAAAGACGCGGCCGCCATAGGTAGTAGTGATATTTCTTATTTGGTACATGCATTAAGGCGGAACAACACGGAAGGTGTTCTTTGAGAATTTTTGTTGGCTCACTGGATAAATCATGGTATTGTAGATGATGGGTGGTTCGAAAAATACATACTACATTTCAGATTTTTTTTTAATTGAAAATAATAGTTCATTATTTTGTAGATTTCTTCTGTTAACCGCTGCACACAAAATATATATGACAGTCCTGCGTGGACGTTTTTTATCTGAGAAACAAATTTGGATTATTTTTGTATTTTATATTAAAGTAGCTTCAGTTGTACGTAGCCGATTTAAAAAAAAAACACAAAGTTTTAAAAAAAATTGCAGTTTCTCAAAGAAAAAATTTTGAAATTACGTGAAAAAATTACATATTTCAGTCTGAAGAAATAGTAAATAATAGTAAAAAAAAACGACTGAAGACACTTTTATGCATAGTAAATACATGTAAAATTGAAGTTGATTCGATTTAAATTGACGGAGATATACTGTCAACTATTTGCGAAAACGCCATTTGAGAAAAACGTATTTAAGTGTAAAACTTTTTTAGTATGTATATAAACAATTTTGCAGACTTACCACATCTCATCGATGCCAGGTCCATAGTATGTATTGTAACTACTTTTTTTTAACTCCTGCTCATGCTCTTTGTGCCGCAAAGAAATGCGCGCTTGAGAATGGGCCATGCGGCGTTGGTTTTTGGCCTTGAAATAATTGAACATTGCGGGCCCTATTTTATACCCAAACTATCTACAATGTTTACATATGACCTTTGTGATGCAGTGTTGCCTAAAAAGCGTTGTGTATGTTAGCTACGGAGTCAGTATTCTCACGAATAGCCTTGCCATAGTAATTGCCAGTAATTTTCTACTAATTCCTTTAGTCGTATTTTTCAGCTGGCGCAATCTCGTGCTCATTCGTTTTTTTACGTAATTGAAACACTTTTTTTTATAACATAAATTATATTTTTTTTTATTATTCATTGGGGAAAATATCCTAACTGGCGCAGTCGGTAGGATTCGCTCGTTGAATCTTTAAAAGCATAAAAAACGTGAAATAGTCGACGGTTAATCGGTTCGGTCAAGTGACCACACGATAAAGTGCTAATAAGAAAAGGATCAAGTGCAGTTATTGGAAAGAAATTTCAGGATCCTCACGTCAGAATCATCATCATTAAATTTGTGGTTCAAAATTAGACAAAAGACGAGAGAACATCGTCGCAAGCTAATTCTCATCGAAGGATTATCGAACGAGGAAACGCTTTCAACAGAAAATCATTTCATCCAGGAATATCTTTGGGATAATGAAGTTGATAATTTTTTACACGTGAGTTAAGAATTGAATATTCCTTTCTAATCCTGCATGCCTTTCAAAAAGAAGATTTTTTCCCCAAAACCTTACCCACATAGTAGTAACAGTAGCTTAAGATTAATAAGATTTAACGAATTGTCAAGTGATAGTGAATCTCAAAGTGTAAGTGTTTCAAGCAACCTGCAATTAATTAATCCATTGAACCAATATAAAACTAGTGAATCCAAGCGTTCAGTGTCTTTCGAAAATCTATTGAGTATTTTTAGAAAACCTGGGAATAAAGTAAATACGCGAAATAATATTTTAATCGATAATACAATTATGGCAACAAGTGCCCAACTTTCTCAACCTGTTCCTGTTCCCCCTGCTGGGACTGTTCCCTCTACTGTCACACCAAGTGATATTTTTAATAGTTTGCGAGTACTAGACGCAATAAGAGATCTCCCAAAATTCGATGGGAACCCTAGACTTTTATTCGATTTTCTTGACAATGTAGAGGAAATCCTCAATTTAATCTCAATAATTAGTAACACAGCTTATGGCCAGTTGTTACTTAGGGCTATAAGGAATAAAATTGTCGGACCAGCGAATGAAGTTCTCAATATGTATGGGACTCCACTCGACTGGGATCAAATAAAACAGAATTTAATATTGCATTACTCAGATAAGAGGAATGAGACTTCCTTAATTAGAGATCTCCATACCCTTAAACAAAATAGTAAGACAGTTGAAATATTTTATAGTGAAATTGTCGAATTGTTAGCAAGTATGACAAATCACGTCAATATCCATGAAACAGACCTTAATGTGATGAAAGCAAAGAAATGTCTTTACTCGGAAATGTGCTTAAACTCATTCTTATCGGGACTTAGAGAACCTCTTGGATCAACGATCCGCGCTATGAAACCGGTATCCCTCGCAGAAGCTTTTTCATTTTGCGTAAAAGAGCAAAACATGTTTTACGCCAAGCCAGAATCTGGAAAAAATCTGCTATTTTCTAAACCACCACAGAATTATTCTGTCCATAGGACCCAAACACCCCAATTACCCCAGAGATTTAACTCTTCGCCTGTATTCCCCTCACATCAAAGATTCCCTCAAATAAGCAACGTTCAAGAAAGATACAACCAACCAACTTTTAATCCACAGCAGAGATTCTCACAGACAAATAATTACCAACAAAGACCGATCTAAAATAATTACACAAACTCGCAACAAAGACCATTTTTCACTAATAAGCAGAACAATCCATCACTCCCTAAACCTGAACCAATGGATGTCTCATCAGGACATGCAAAAACAATTTACCCCCAACATCAGAACAGACCCTCCTTCAATAATTACTTCAGATCTAATCCTCAACCGAAGTTTATGAGCAAAGAACTGTTTCATGCCACCGAAGAGGAACCATATACAGAATTCACAGATAATCATACTAACCTTTATAAACAAAACCTTGATAGTTACTACGATTACTATAACTATAACGGCGAAACAGAGCAACCATCCAATACAAGTTATAAAGATTATCCCGATCCCGATATAAATTTTACCAATGAAATAGAAGATGTACATTTTTCTGTACACGCCTCGACAGACCCATCGGATACGTAGATATCAATAAACACGGTTCCGAACTCCCATACATCAATATATTATCCCCAACCGGACAACCATTAAAGTTCCTAATAGACACAGGAGCATCATCTTCATTCATAAACCCTGAATATGCCCATCCTGATGATATCTCAGAAACTAAACCGACAGTAATAACCACTCTGTTTAACAAACACTACCTAAACAAAGTGATCATCCTTCCAAATTTTAGCGAGTTTAGACAACAAGGTCAGATTCGATTCCTCGTTTTTCGTTTTCATGGGTACTTCGATGGTCTTCTCGGACTAGATACTCTAAATGCATTAGGTGCTAAGGTTGACCTCCTTAACAAAGTATTGGTCACAAGAAATACAAGAATTCCTTTACAGTTTAAACCAAACCTAACGTCAAAATTACAGTCAATCCCTTCTAAAACAAAATTAATTGCGATAATGCCGGTAGATATTAAAGAAGGCGATATATACATCAAAGCCATGGAAATCAAACCAAATGTCTTCGTTTCCGAAGGAGTATATAAAGCTAATGACTGGTATAGTCAAATCGAAATTGTCAATTTATCTAATCAGGATCAGAATCTCTTCATAGAACAGCCATTAAAAGCAAAAAAGTTTTCCTCCGAAACCTTCGTAGAAATAAATAACTTTAATATTAATTACAACGCACACAATGAAAACCTTGAACCCATAAATAATATCAGTAACCTACTCCGAACCACACACCTAAATCAAGAAGAAGAAAAATCCCTTCATAAAGTTTGCCAAGAGTTCGAAGATATATTCTTCAAAGAAGGCCAGAAACTTACCTTTACCAACAAAATCAAACATCAAATTCGCACAATGGATGACATGCCTATTTATACCAAATCATATAGGTATCCGTATATCCACAAGGAAGAAGTGCGGCGGCAAATCAACGATATGCTTGATCAAGGGATAATACGTCCTAGCTATTCCCCCTGGAGTTCTCCGGTCTGGATCGTCCCAAGGAAAAAGGATGCCAGCGGGAAACAAAAATGGAGACTAGTGATAGACTACCGAAAATTGAACGAGAAAAGTATTAGTGACAAATACCCTATCCCAAACATCAACGAAATCCTCGATAAGCTAGGCAAGTGCATGTACTTTTCTACATAAGACTTGGCTAGTGGCTTCCATCAAATAGAGATGGACCCTCGTGATGTTTTAAAAACGGCTTTTACTGTAGAAGGTGGACATTTCGAGTATATCCGAATGCCTTTCGGGTTGAAAAATGCCCCAGCCACCTTCCAGAGAGTAATGGACAACGTGCTGAGAGAATTACAAGGCACTGTATGTCTGGTATATCTAGACGATATAATAGTGTTCTCAACTTCACTCCAGGAACACGTCGAAAATTTAAAGAAAGTCTTCAAGAAATTAAGAGACGCGAACTTGAAAGTACAACTCGATAAATCTGAATTCCTTCACAAAGAGATAGCTTTTCTTTTCCATATTGTAACAACGGAAGGCGTAAAGCCAAATCCAGATAAAATTAAAGTCATTAAAGAATTCTCAATCCCAAAAACCCAGAAGGAAATAAAATCCTTCCTTGGTCTTCTTGGTTACTATCGTAAATTCATCAAAGATTTCGCCAAACTAACCAAACCTTTAACAGAATGCCTCAAGAAAGGAAGAAAAGTCATACTAAACCAGACTTACATTAAAGCATTTGAATCTTGCAAAGATCTCTTAACAAATGATCCACTCTTGCAATACCCAGATTTTACAAAACCATTCGTATTGACAACAGATGCAAGTAACTATGCTATTGGAGCCGTCCTGTCACAAGGACATATCGGGAGCGATAGACCTATATGCTACGCTAGTAGAACCCTTACCGATTCGGAAGTTAACTACTCCACAATCGAAAAGGAACTTCTAGCAATAGTTTGGGCTACAAAATACAAATGAACCTTAGAGATCCGAATTCCAGATTAGTCCGTTGGAGGTTAAAGCTGGAAGAATTTGACTACGAAATTATATATAAAAAAGGATCACAGAACGGTAACGCGGACGCATTGAGTAGAATTAAACCAGATGATCATTCAAACCATAACCGAGCAGAGATAAATATCGCAGGATCTGGAATGAATAACACTAGTACCTCTCTGCAAAACACTGTCGGAACAACCGCACACTCTGCCGAAGAAGATCTAAACGACGGCATCTATATTTCAGAGAGACCACTTAATGAATTTGCTCTCCAATTGGTGTTTGAAATTTCTAACTTATCCCCTCAAACAACCTTAATTATGCCCTTCAAAAACAAACAGTGAAGAATCCTTAGATCTACCCAGTTCTCAGAGGAAAACATTATCGATATCTTTAAAAAATACCTTCCACCTAATAAACTGACTGCAGTTTTCGCCAATGACGCTACATTTAAAATCATTCAGAGCACATATTCAAAATTTTTCTCACAATCTAAAACGTTCAAACTCATCCGATGTACAGAAATTCTTCAAGACATCATAGAAAATGATGAACAGGATAAAATTATTAATGACTACCATGTTAACAACAATCATAGGGGTATAAATAAAACCTTGCTTCATTTAAAAAGGAACTACTATTTCCCTTTTATGAAAAATAAAATCACCAAGATCGTTAACACTTGCGAAATTTGTCAAACCCTTAAATATGACAGGAATCCTCCAAAAATTCAACACATGATACCCGAAACCCCAAACAAACCACTCGACATTATACATGCAGATATCTACACTATTAATAACCAACAAATATTAACCATCATCGATAAATTTTCAAAGTTCGCAGCCGCATATACATTGTCGGTAAGAAATAGCCTAACGGTCATCAAAGTTCTGAAACAATACATAAGCCTACACGGCATCCCTAGGAAACTAGTTGTAGATTCAGGCAGCGAATTCACAGCCATAATCTTTAGAGATTTTTGTAAACAATATAGTATCCATCTCCATATTACATCTTATCAACAGAGCAGTAGTAACTCACCGGTCGAAAGACTTCATTCAACATTGACGGAAATCTATCGAATCATATATAATAAACAAAAAGAAAAGGACCATGATGAGATCCTCAATGAGACGCTTATAACTTACAATAACGCGATTCATTCGTCCACGAATTTAACACCCTATGAAGTCTTCTATGGACGAACATACAAGTTTATTAACACCCTACAAAACGAAAATGTTCACGAATATCTTGAAAAGTTACGTGAATTCCAGACAAAAGTTTACCCTGCTATAAAAGACCGGATAGACCGAATAGCAAAACAAAATATAGAAAAGCTCAATAAAAATAGAGAAGCCCCTATAGAACTTAAAGTAGGCACTAGTATATACAGGAAAGAATGTAGGAGAAACAAACTAACTCCTAGATTTTCAAAATATAAAGTAAAGAAAGATAGGTTCGTAACACTAATAACCAATAAAAATACTAAAATCCATAAATCCAAAGTAAAGAAAAAACGCAAATTTCAGGTTGATAACGACAATAATAGGACAGAAGATGGAAATACTAGACCTAACCAATAACAAAGGACTACTTCCTATGCAACTAGGAACTGCCAGACTGATCCAAGGATACTACAACTTACTACACATCGTAAGACTAGACCAATACGAACGCAACATTGACAGTATAACAGATTCTCTCAATGCAATAGATAAAATAGATGGCATGACTTACTCTGTAGAAATAACCAAATCAAAACTAAAACAGCTAAACCACAAACTCCAAACATTAATGCCAAGATTCAGAAATAAAAGAGGTCTTATTAACGGACTGGGAACATTAATAAAAGGTATAACAGGGAACATGGATGCTAACGACGCGATACAATTAAATAAACAAATAGAAAGCTTAATGATCGATGAAAATATTATGAAAAATGATATTAACCAACAAACAAAGCTTAACAAACAAATGATTGAGCGCTTTGATAACATAACACAACACATAAATAGGCAACAGCAAATAATTGTAGATTACCTGAAACACACGCAAAGCCAATATCAAAATGTGATTAAATCTACCGAAATAGAATTTAAGTATTTGCAGTTTTTACATAAAATTAACTTTAACATAGATCTTCTTAATGACCTCATAAGTAGTATATCAGAAGCTATCATTTTGGCCAAACTCAATGTTATTTCTAAACAAATTTTAAGTCCAACAGAATTGTCATAAATAAATGCCATTTTTGAAAAACAAGATATCAAGACAAATTCAGACGAGCATATTTATGAATTGTTAGGGCTTCAAGCATATTATAATAATACAAATATTATCTTTAATATTCAAATCCCAAGAATCTCCAACGAAACCTACTCCCTTTTTCATATCCTACCAATACCTACAAAGGAAAACAAAATAATTAACACAAAACCTTTCGTTATCCTGAATCCCAACAATATTCAATATCTTAACAAGAAGTGTAGGAACATCGAAGGAGTCTACTATTGTCCTGAAACCATGCATCGAGAAAAGACAAACCACTCCAGCTGCATTGGGAACCTCATCAACAATATACCAGCACATTGTGAACTACATGACGGAGAAACAAGTGTGGAAATCCTTCAACCAGAACCCAATTACATCCTTATGATAAACGTACCAGAGACAACAATCTTCACTACGTGTGGCCCTGACAAGCAGAAAGTCAAAGGATCTATTCTAATTCACTTCAACAACTGTGAAATCCAAATCAACGATGTCATATATTCTTCGGAAATAAATACACATTGGGATGAAGTTAACATCTATCCAACGATATTCAACGAGATTAATATATCTCTTCCTACAAACAACATCCGTTTAAAGAAGTTAGACAATTACCAACTTGCAGAAAGAGAATTTATAGATCTGTTACAACCATACGCTCATCAAAAGGATCTTCAAACAACGACCTTTACACTCGTTCTCATAATGGCAGCCATTTTTCTACTCACTTACCTCATCATCTACCGGAAGTTTCGCATCCCGAATAATCATCATCAAGATCATAGTATGCCATCTTCCTATGACATCCCAACGAACATACCTACCAACGAACCTGCAAGGATCCAGTTCCCGTGGCCGATACCCACCACTAAGGGGGGAGGAGTTACATGCCAGGCATAACACGTGCACCCATAAATTCCCACATTCGACATTTCTCATAGGTTATCATATTCAAATTTCATTTTAATTTTAAAACTGCAAGCTAATGTCTAGAAGTCAGGTAATTCTTAGTACTGTAAATTCATGTTACGAAAAATTGCAAACATGATATCTTTATAAAATTTCGAGGTGACAAAACTTGTAAGTCAAAGTCAGTCTTAATTATATATTCGTGTAGACAAGTAAATTTGGTCAATAAAGTCTTTTAAATTAAATCAGTCAAGTGTTTTAAATTATATTTTTTTTTATTATTGATTGGGGAAAATATCCTAACTCGCGTCGGCCTCCATTTTCCCAGCAGCTCCTTGATGGTTCAGCAAGCGTGGGTTTCTTTCCATAATTCGCGCTCAAGGTCTTTCGGATATTTTTCGTGTCGCTTGCAAGAATGACAATAAGGTAACTGAATTACAATATCTAGGGCTTTGTTTGTATAAAATCCTATCAAGCTCACAGCACCAAACCCAGAGGCCAGAAGTGAAGCCCCTTTTCATCCACTTACCGTCCTTGAAACTGTCAGTCCCGAATTATTTCGTCCAGTACCTTCTTGAGTTGATTTTTAATCTGCGCTTTTTTTCATAAAAGCCTTTTATTATATTACGGGTACGTTCAAGAAGTCAGTCAAATGCGCATTACGTTTTAACCATTATGCAGAAGTAGCCATTATAAACATGCGAATACATACAAAATGCATTCAAAACTGACTACTGGGATGAACAATTCAATGCAAAAAAGAGAATATTGTTTATTTGACGCCTAAAAATGTTTATAGAAATATTGAATTTGGTGTTATAACCGTATAGTGATTCAATTTAAGAAATAATAATTTTTTAATAGATGAAGCTTACAAACTAGAAGCACTTTATGATTTTTAAACCCAATTCTGTATCGCTTTTGAATACTTCATGATTTAAAGCAGAAAGTTCACTGTAGAGTACGGTATTAATTGCAACATAAACTAAAAAATATAAATTTACGCTTTTACAAAAAAAATTTAAAAAAAAAAATAAAAAATTTCATATGCAAGAAATGCGCAGCTAATTTGTAGCAACTTTAAAATTGATCGAGCGAATGCAATACATTTACATCAGCATTGCGCTTGTTGAACGACTACATACTGAGAATGCGCTTTTAACTGACTTCTTGAACGCAGCTTATTTATAAGTACAACGATTCTGTCGTAAAATGATTGAAACATAGGTCGCGTCATGTCCATAAAAGCACAGAATCTTTCAGCACCGTAAAATCCTTAAATAAAGTTTAAAATGCTAGAACCAATCATTGCGGTCATTTGATCCTGTTCGACTTCATATCTATTGAAAGGTCTTCAAACATTAGTATTGTGTTGTCTTGAACGACGACATGTCACTCGCTTTCCTTTCTAAAGCATTATCGCGTGACGTGGAAATCTGTAATAAAAACTAAACATAAAACCGCCAAAACTCACAACTAAAACTAGTGGGGTGGGTCCAGATTCTGGGTGTCGCATCATTGGTGCGAACCTTGAGGTCCATATGAACAACTTCCCAGTTAATAACAATTTTCAATCGTTATTAACAATATTCAACTATTATTAACAATATTTAATTGTTAATGGCGATAAATTTCATGATCGTACTACAAAAGATTAAGTGAAAACTCAATAAAATGTATGTTATTCGGTTAATCGTTTTATTTATCATTAATATCAACTATTTATGGTTTTTTTTACCATTTTTTTAATGTTACAAAAAACTATAAAAAATCTGTATAAAAATATGTGATTTTTTTTTAAAGTATCGAGTTGTATCAGAACCAATTAGATCAGATGAATCTTTTTCAAAAAAAAAACTTTCGCCCACTTTTATGTCATTTAAAAATACTAAAAAAAATTGATATTTTAAATTTATAAATAAATAAATTAATGAATTTAATTTATCATGATAATTTCGTTGTAATTAGATCCAAAAATTTTTTTAAAAAATTATTCCGTCATAGCGCTATTTTTTAATGAAAATCAAATAAATGCACTCTGTTTGGAATTCATTTGTTATTAATAATTTTGAATTGTTATAAACAATTTATAATTGATATAAACAATTCTTAATTTTTATAGACCATTTTCAATTGATATAAACAAAGTTTATTTATAAAAGAAATTTCAATGGTTTATAATAATTTTTCATTGTTTATAATAATTTTCAATTGCTATGAACAATCTTCAATTTTGTATTCAATTTCCAATGTTTCTTATCAATTTTCAACTAGGTTAAACCATTTTTTATGATTATAAATTTATTATTGTTATAAACAATTATTTATTGTTATAAAAAATTTCTGTTCATAATAAATTGTTATTATCCGACTTTTTGATGTCTCGATCGTCATCAGAACAAATTATATCCAAGAAATCCTTTTCAAGAAAGTGTAAAATCAATTTTTTTCAGTTTTTTTGTTTAAACAAAAAAACGGCTAAACCGAAATTGATTAAATTTCTTTCAGCTCTTATTGACAATAATACGGTTCGAATGGCACCATAGCGAAGTCATTATCATTTTTGTTCGCGGGATTTTGTTGTCGGAAAAATTGGGTCCGAACGTACGTACGTACGTACGTACACATTAAAACAATTTTAAAACTGACAATTTTGAAAATCGGGCCCATTACAATAACTTCCCTATATGTGGGAAGTTAACAAGATGCAATTTAGAATTTGCACTTTACCATAATCAAAATTTTCGCCAAATAACTCTAGTACTTATGATCTAACGTTCGTTTCCTAACGGTAGATTTACAATTTCGTTATGCTATTGTCATTTAATGACAATAACTTTAAGTCTATCGAGTATACGTCTGAGCGCAACTTATGCCGACTTCTTGTCATTCCAGACCTCAAGCGTGGCGATCGATAATGTGCTGTAGGTTCGTTATTTTTATTTAACTGTAATATTCTAGGACGATATTCTCCATAAATCAAACCCTCGATAAATAAAAATTAAAAAAAATTTTATTTTTCAAAATCGTCACAGTGTTTTTCCCCATTAAGAAAACTTTATTTACATTATGGAGCTCAAATGAGGATTTAAAAAAAGATACATTTAATTCAGCTAAAAAAATATACACCTTTTTTTGATTATAACGTAGTTTTGTTTTGGTTTATATAACGTGTTGGAGCTCATTTTAAAGGAACTGTTTTAAGGATTTAAACCATGTTTTTCTTTATTTTTAAGCCGGATAAGTTTTTGACTTATAGATAAAAATGAACGAAACCATTAGCCCAGCAAGCCATATCAAAACATCTTCAGGTCTGATATAATATTACAGGAAAAAATATACTATATACAAATGTGTTGGATAGTGTTCTTTCCACAAAGGCGTCAACATATACTCGACAGGGGCTCGACAGATTAATTGCGACACTTATTTTCAATTACAAATGTTCACGTTTTTTTCACTTCACTTAATTAGTTCACAATTTCCTTTACACGTTTTCTTCACAATACATAGTATCACTTTACTTATTTACATTCATCACTTCACAGATCAAAACACAAATAACTCTTTACGGTATCACATGTACTCTTCGTAGTCTAAATCACGACTAAACTCACGACTTCCTTTTATCCGGCTTATCTTCTGCCTTCAGTTCGATTTGTTGTTGTCCTTCTTCGATGTTTGTCTTCTTGATGAACTTCTCATAGCGTTGTCTTCCTTCGATACGGTTATTGCGCTACATCAGCCATAGGTTTGTCGTTCTCTTAATGAGTTAGTAATTAATAGTGGGAGGGTGTAGGAATAGGATTTGGGAATTTTTAGGATAACCAACCTGCTACTCAGCCCTATTTATACTACTCAGCTTAGTTCTAGAAACTTCACTCATTTAGTTCTAGATGTTGCCGTTTTATATTTTCTCCACGCTTATTCACCAGAGGTTACCGTCGTCTACGTTAGACATTTCCTTGTCTTGATTTTTGGCCACCTGGGGCTATACCCTGTTCCAAAAAGATTGGCAGTACACGGTAAATGGGAATTTATGATGCAAAATTTCACAAACTCGCCAAAAACCGTGTACAGCCAACCTTTCTATGTATCTTGGTCGAGAAACCAAGAGGCACTGATTCTGTCAGCAGCCAGATGCTGTTGGTCGACTGACGGTGATCAGCGCTCAGTAATAGGGGGGTTTACATGCGAAGTTTATCGATGCAATACGAATTCGAGTCACTGGAATGATCGAAAAGTACATTTAGTGTAGCCAGAATATATCTTTTAGCGGTAGGCCACGAGGAAAAATGAGGGTGCGTGCTGAGGAAGAGGGATGGAAGCATAGGAAAATGATGGGAAAATAAAGCAGACAGCAATACTCCATAAGAGCGTGTACTGCCAATCTTTTTGGAACAGATTATAGTTTCCTTTTCGTGGCCTTAGTCGTGTACGTTACATTAATAAACATTACAGATGCATTTTCGAACGTAGTAGCACAAATAATAAGATCTTGTTATTTATGGTAGTAGTTTTTTCGGCAATAATGGAACCTTTAAATTAATCTCAACGTCTTAATAGTAGAACGTTAGCAATAACATCTCCGTAAAAGATAGTTGAAAACTTTTTATATTAACTTGCAGATATCATTGGTTAAAGTTGAATATACTCGGATGTACATGTTATTAATTCACTAATATAGAATAGTTTGCTTGTATCACCAACAATCTCAGTTGAGGTTGCGTTTTTTCACAGATTGTTTTAACCCATTGTGAGCATAGGGCGTCTACTTAACTGGTCCGGTTCTGCCATGATTTTACCATATGTGTACCATCCGGATCTTCTTACCATGTTGCACGGTACTCCAATTTGCCGTATTTCTTCGGTTCCGTGGGGTTCGAATTAGGAGTTTGTTTAGCGATGTTTTTTTGTTCTTTTGTCAGTGTGTATCCCCGCTTGGCCGATGAGGTGTAGGTCTTAATTGGCACTGAAGACACTGTTTGACAAAGGATTATAGCTAAGATGTTGTCTAAAAGGTCACTTTCCATTTACTGTCATCTGTCAAGTAAATGATAATCTGTCGGTATTATATACCGGAGGTACCTTCTCCTGCTCCATGCTCCACAAGTGGGTACGTCATCTAGACAGAGCGACCATTTTTTTTATGTTGAATAGCCATACACAAGAACAAATTTCACGTTAGATAAAAGAGTTTTGTGTATCAAGAAATGTTTTTATCGCACAATATCTAAAAAGAGTATAAAATGCAACTCAAGTGTTATTGATGCAAGCCTGTACATCAGTTTCCCCTCCGTTATCTATGCTTCTGAGGTAACAAAATTAATCCACAACGTCCATTCATTGCTTTTAAAGATAAATTTCACCTTATCTTCTGAAGAGCAAGTTTATTTAAGCAGCATCAATCTAAAGCCTTGCTCAACAACCTTCTGTACTGACGGTTTCAGAATTTGTGAAGGTAGTGACACTGGGGTCTACAGTATGAGTAAGATGATGGTGATAATTTTTACTGTTTTGGCAATTTTACGTAAAGCTGTCATATGTGCTTGCGAACAACGCCCTAAAATGGCATCTCAAAATCGGCGAACATATAAAATTCTACTGCAACTACAACAAAAGTATTTAATCCTCCTTCCTTATGATTCTGTGAGCTGACACCTTCAGGGTTTTATATGTTATCTTCAATTGCCGTTGGGTAGCCTCAAAATGTCGTAAGAGATATAAAGTGAAAAATTATTTTATGGTTTAAAACGCTTCTGGTGAAGTCGGTTCAAATTTTTTTTAGAACTATTTAATTTTTTACTTTTTGGTGTCTTCATATATACGACTCGAAGAATGCTTCTCGTACGAACAAAGCAATTTCAAAAGTTACAGAGGTAGTGCGCTAACAATTACGAAATTAGACACTGTCACCCTATAGCACCCTCACCGTAGAAAATTCTAAACATGACCATAGTGGGTCACTTTTTCCTATACAGCAAGAAAGAATTATCGTAGTCACTCGAGGTACAAAATTGTTATCATTCATCAGTCAGGAAACGTATTCTGCACAACCGAAATCAAAATCGGTTAATGCCTTATGAAGCTGTCAGAATATAAATAGATACTATATGCAGAATAATCTCAATCAGTCCACGCGTTACACAGTTAGGTCCCCCCCCCTCCAACCGACATATAATACACTACGAAAGGAAGCTTCCAAATACGTGTGGGTATTAAGAAATTGTGTAACGCCTCCTCCGCACACCACCCAACTTATAAATGTTTGTCTACGTATGAATGGGGCAACATAGTCTAAACATTAAAAGAATAATCATTGAAATCGGTCCACGCGTTATGAAGTTAGACTACCCCTCCCCCCTCCCCAACTCTACACCTTAAGACCAAATTATTCTCCTACTAGCAATGGCGGTTCACACTTTATACAACAGCAAAAGAACCATCCAAGTCGGTCCACGCGTTACAAAATTAGGTTCCACCCCCACCCCCACCTCACCAAATTTTTTTTTCGTGGTATCAACCAGGGAATATACTCCACCACGCGTTGCGAAGTTAGACTACCCTTCCCCCCTTCTCCCACCCTAGGCCAAATTATTTTCGGCTATAAGCAATGGGGGATCATACTCTATACAACAAAAAAGAACCATCCAAATATGTCTACGCGTTACAAAGTTAGGTTTCACACCCACCCCACCAAGGTGTTGTAACGCATGACGATTCTTCTTCTGTTGTGTAGACTATGTTCCTTGATTAATAACACGGAAAAACAAATTTTTGCTGGATGGAGGTGGGGGTAGTGGGTTGAACCTAACTTTTTAATGCGTGAACTGATTTGGATGGTTCTTTTTTCGTTGTGTAGAGTAGAAGACACTAGAAAGTGAAAAATAAAATAGTTCTTAAAAAAGAAGTTTTTATTTATTTATTTATTTATTGCATCAACACATTGTACAGTAAGACTACATCTTTTAGGAGTACAAGTTCAAAATTTGAAAGTTTAAGTTCAAAATCACAATATTGAAGTAATATTAATATGTAATTCACAATGTTGAAATAGTATTAAATAATTAGCTATATTTGCGTAACTGCATAAATACATTCGTTATATTAATATAAATACTATATTATAAAACAAAATTTATAGATCCAGTAAGAAATATCATTAAATATGAAAGAACATGAAGGAATAGTGCTTGGTAGTAGCAAAACTCACACAGAAGTGAAATATTTAAAAACTTTTTGCTTGAAACTGTCAAATGTGCCAGACCACAATGCATTTTTCAGATTAATTGGCAATGAGTTCCAAATACTGATGGCCTGGACGAAAAATTGTCGATCACAGACCAAATAATTACTTGTAGGTGGTAATATAGTCAACGTTCTACTTGATTTATTAAACTTCAAGAAGTTATATAAATAATCAGGACACTGAAATTTTATAATTTTTGCTAAGAGAGACAGAGTTCTAAATTTAAGATATTCTTGAAATGAGCAGCCAAATAATGCACTAACAAATGGTGAAACGTGATCATAGCGCCGAAGTCTAAATATATATCTGATAATAGAATTAAAAGCTACTAATAGTTTCCTTTCAGATATACCATCGAGTTTACTGTATACCTCACAACCATATGTCAGGATGGGCGCCAAGAGGGTTTGTGCCAATTTTAATCGTGTTTGCATAGGTGTAACATTGCTAAATGCCAAAAGGCGTCGGAGGCCGCCATAAATTTTACTAACCACAGAGTTTATATGCTCACCCCAAGTTTACCTACTATTAAAAATCATACCTAAGTTTTTTGCTGAGGTGACTTGAGGGATTACTTCACCATTAATATGGACTGGAGAAAAGTTGGAACAATCAATCTTGCGCCGACTTACAACTATACATTTCGATTTACTAGCATTTAGCTTTAGTCCGTTAGTTTTTGTCCATTTGGCAAGCAAATCAAGATCACCATTGATGGAGAAAATTCCATCCACAGATAAAGCAATTGGTTTAGAGAGCAGCAATTTAATTTAATTTAATTTAATTTAATAACCTTAAATAAATCATTTCTATACAAGGAAAATAATAGGGGACCAAGAACTGAACCTTGTGGGACACCCTCTGTAAGAGGCAGAAAGCTAGAGAACCTTCCATTAATGTTCACCTCTTGGAACCTATGCCCAAAATAACTGTCTATCAGGTTAGATGCATGCGTAGAGAAATTGAAATATTTAGACAGTTTTGCACACAAGCGGCGGTGATTGACCGTATCGAAAGCCTTAGAGAAGTCCAATAGTATCAGAAATGAAATATGATCCTTATTAATAGCTTGCCTAATGTCTTCTGAAACTTTAAGAAGTGCTGTTATGCAGCTATGTTTAGCACGAAATCCCGACTGGCACCCATTCAATAAACTGTAATTACCAATATGTTCAGAGATTTGAGCGGACATTATCTTTTCGGTAACTTTAGAAAAAAATGGTAAAATGCTTATGGGCCGAGCCATCACTTTTCGGTATAGGAGTGATCTTGGAATATTTCCACATAGAAGGAAAGTATGAGGTTGTAAAGCAAGTATTAATAATATGCGTTAAAGGTAAAACTACATATCTGACAAGAATTCTGATAAAGCGGGGGTCAATCCCGTCACAACCTATAGCGTTTGATTTCAGGCTTAGAAAGGCGCCTATTACATCATTAGTGGTTACATTAATAAAGCTAAATGTTGGGATTGCTGTCTCATTTGTCTGATCAACAATATCCAGACAATCATCAGCACCGGAAGCTGTCCTGAAAGCAAATTGAGCATTAAGCTCATCTGGATCAGGAGAATCAAAAGGTACTGCACCGTTCACAATGCCAGTAGATTTTAAGTTTCTCCATAATATTTTAGCAGGCTGTTTTACGTCCAGTTTGCTAGAATAATAATTTTGCTTGGCGTCACGAATAATAGAACTAACTTTATTTCTAAAGTCACGGTAAATATTCCAATATGTTCTAATTCGATATCGCTTCCATAGTTTATAGGCACGGTCTCGCGAACACATGTGTCTGCGGATAGTTTCCGAAAACCATGGACAAGCTATGTTGTCGACAACCCTAGTTTTCAAAGGAACATACTTTGCATGGAGATAAGTAATATAATCATTTATTACCTGGATTTGTGAGTCAGGATTACTAATACTTCGTACGACATTCCACTCGATATTTTGAGCTTCGGAGTGCAAACTCTCTGCATTAATCGAGTTATAATCATAGTAGGAATAAGAATGAGTAATATGATCATTGTCAAACAGTATATATAGTATATAGATTTTTAAATTTAAAATTCGAGGGACTAGCTGTAATAAAAATATCCAGCAAAGAACAGGAATTCTGGGACATATAAGTGGGCTCAAAATTTATACGATGTAAATATACGGTATTCAGTATATTGTTGAAGTTATCACAGGAGCTAGAAGAGACAAGAAAGTTAATATTAAAGTCGCCACCAATTATGACATGTTCATACTGAGGTACAATATGTGTAAGATCTTGTGTTAGATTGACAAGAGAACAATTAGGCGGTTTGTAAACGGAACCGACTAAACATTTACATTGACCAGATCCAATTTCAGAAAATATGTATTCAGCCCCTGAATCACAGTTGTCACTCTTAAACAGAATTTTGTTCTTCAACCCTTCTCTACAGCAAGCCCACCTCCCCTGCGCCCACACCTATCATTACGGCGAACTCTAAAACGAGGAATGTTAATGTCAGGCTTTTTATTATATTCGTCCCCATCAGTATTAGAGCTCATCTCAGGTTAGACAACATATGACCCAGCACATCAGACAGCCACGAACAATTCTGCAGAATAAATATCCAATGTAAATATACTACCAGCCACCGCGCACTAAAAGGAACTATAAAACAATTATTAAATTCAATGACAGTAACATTAATATTTAAATAAAAATTTAATTCAGAAAAATTCATATTCAAGTAATCATCAGTCCACTAAGAACTTCTTCAAAACTATTTATAGATTTTACACAATGCCGCAACTACAACAAGATCATAAAAAAATAGTTTTTTAAAAAAAAAGTTGAACCGACTTCACAGAAAGCGCTAAAAAGCATAAAATAATTTTTAATTTTATATCTATTACGACATTTTGAAGTCGGTGCAAATCAAACAAACCAAACAACTACAAAAAAAGTATTTAATCGTCCTTTCTTATGATCCCGTAAGCTGAAACGTTCAATTGTGGTTATGTAGTTGTTTTATTTGTTTAATTTGCACCGACTTCAAAATGTCGTAACAGATATAAAATTAAAAATTATTTTATGCCTTTTAGCGCTTTCTGTGAAGTCGGTTCAACTTTTTTTTTAAAAACTATTTTATTTTTCACTTTTTAGTGTCTTCTACTCTATATAAAGAAGAAAGAACCATCCAAATCGGTCCACGCGTTAAAAGTTAATTTTAACCCCCTACCTCACCTCCATTCCACTAAAATTTTTTTCTCATGGTATCAATCAAGGAACATACTCTATCGAACATAAAAGGAATCATCGAAATCGGTCCACGCGTTACGAAGTTACTACCCCTCCCCCTCCCCCTCCCCCACCCCCACCATAGGACCAAATTACTCTCCTATTAGCAATGGGGGATCACACTCTATACAACAGCAAAAGAACCATCTAAATCCAGGTTCCACCCCCCTTCTCCCACCTCCACCCCAGCAACATTTGTTTTCTTGTAGCATCAACCAAGGATCGTATTCTACCCAATAGAAAAGGAATTATCCAAATCGGACCACGCGTTACGAAGTTAGACTACCCCTCCCCCCCACCCACACCTTTCACCATAGGACCAAATTATTCTGCTATTAGAAATGGGGGATCATACTCTATACAACAGAAGAAGAACCATCGAAATCGGACCACGCGTTACAAAGTAAGGTTCCACCCCCACCCCCTACCCCCATCCCCCCAAAATTTTTTTCACCTGGTATCAACCACGGAACATACTCTACCCAACAGAAAAAGAATTATCCAAATCGGTCCACGCGTTACAAAGTTAGACTACCCCTCCCCCCCCCTCCCCCCACCCTACCAAAAATTTTTTTGACATGGTATCAATCGGTGAACATACTCTACCCAACAAAAAAAGAATCATCAAAATCGGTTGACGCGTTACGAAGTTATGCCCGGTCAGACGTAAAAAAAAAAAAAATAAAAATAAAAAAATAAAAATACGCGTCGAACCTTTTTGTTTTTGGGAAGTCGGTTAAAAAGCATCCTCCACAAGAATTCGCTCTGCCGGTCCATTTTTTGTCCTACGTACATGCACAATCCCATCGATAGTGAAAACCGATATCAGCTTTTTACTTTTCTTTAATTTCATAGCTTTGCGTAAAATTCGATAATTACGAACAGTTAAGTTTTCATTTACGTATACGGGTGTTGAATTCTCTTGCATTATTCCTACGTCAGCTAATGTAAGAAATCTACCATGACTGTTACTCACTTTACGTTCCTTCAATATTGAATGGGTAGGTTTGAGGAATTTGTTTTTTTCAGCTGAAGTGTTAAATCGTACCAATATGGACGACTGAGCATCAGTGTAAGAAGTAGGGCTAGATTTAGGTTTAATTCTAAATATATTACTAGGCTTGAGCGATTTATCCAATGCGATAGAAGTACTAAGAGAATTAAATACACTGACTTTACAAAAAGCGCTAAAAAGCATAAAATTACTTTTAATTTTATATATATTACGACATTGTGAAGTTGGATCAAATTAAACAAATAAAACAACTACAGAACCATAATTGAAGATAATACATACATGTTTCAGCTCACATTATCATAAAAAAGGACGATTAAGTGCTTTTGTTGTAGTTGTTTAGTTTGTTTGATTTGAACCGACTTCAAAATGTCGTAATAGATATAAAGTTAAAAATTATTTTATGCTTTTTAGCGCTTTTTGTGAAGTCGGTTCAACTTTTTTTAAATTATTGCAATTCCTTTGGTTGCCTTATTTAGAAAACTTTACAATTACGCATGCTTTCCACATATTGGGACTGGTCTCTGCATTCCATCTTTTCTGAATGACGGAAAGGAGAATAACGGAAAGGAGAATAACGGAAAGGAAAATAACGGAAAGGAGAATATCAGTTGCAGAAATTGAACCGTAGCTTGCTCTTGCGCGTCGTTAGCGCGCAATGTAGTTACGCTTGTCGTACTCTTCTTGGAACGCCTTCCTGAAGAGAACGATATGCAGATCTGAGATGTTGCTTGATTGCAATATCGTTAGCATCTCACGTCTTCTGCATCACAGCTCGCGAGGGATTTCTCCGCTCTTTCCCATTTTTTTTCGATAGAGATAGTTTCCGTATAATGAAAGCTGAAGAAAACGGACGAACAAATTTACAAACACTATGACCCGATAAAAGTTTTGCACTTGCAGTCTCTGAATCACCTGCAGACTTTCTACGATCATTTTATACTATTACATGAAAAATGAACACATGACGAGTGAGCATAGTTTTAAATAAACAGTTTCATTGCGCATTTGTAAGAAAAATTTTTATCCACACTGTACAGCTATTAATCAGCGCACTGTATATGCTTCCGAAAAATATAATCATACATCTATGCATGTATCCAATTCTAATTATAAAGCGTAGTTAGGCATTGAATGGGAGAAAAATAAGCAACAGTGCTAGTTGCCAATGCACTGTTCCAAAAACCTCAAAAAAAAATCAAAGCAACTTCAAAATATCCGTCATATGTTTCCAAACAATTGGGCACTTAACTATGCTTTGAGGGTTTTTATTTCTTGCAGGAATTAATCAGATCTACACTATTTCTGCAAATCCTGCAATCGCTTAGTTAATACGAGCATTTTTCGATTATCTGAAATAACTTAAGAGTAAAAAATAAAGTAGTTGTAAAATGCTTCCAAGGAATACTGCTTAATTTTATGCCTATAGCATTTCGGTGTAAATTAATTGAGCCAAACCAATAATAAAAGAAATAAAATTAAATATTATTTTGTTTTTAGTGGTTTTTGTGCAGTTGCTTCAAAGTTTTTTGAAAACTTGTTACCAACTTGCAGCTCTTGGCCTTCGTGATAGCGATGGAAGAGTGAGAGGCAACCGATTTTTCAACCATGAAATTTCATCATCTTCCTCATTTGTCCTCCACACTTTTAAAACTGCATATGATGTTTCATCACTTGAGATAGATGCACTCATTACCCTGAGTCGATTCCTTTCGCGCACATTAATGCGGGAATGTCAGTATTTACTGAACCAGGAAATGTACTGAAAAAATAGAACTGTGGCACGCTATCCAAAATCGAATGTACACTATGTATCTCAAAATAAAACTGCGGCACACTGTTCGATGACAATACTAGAGGGAAATGATATATAAGTAAAAGTTTCCAAAACAAACAAATGTATGCTTGTAATAGGCATAACTATGTTCATTGAAATCAATATAAAAGAAATTAAATTACATTGAGCGATAGTAGTAGAAAATAACCTATTGCTGTTTAAAAGCCATAAAACACAACAAAATCAAACTGGTATACGTAAGAACTGCATGATTAAAATCCTGAAATTCCTGAAAAAACGGTATTTACGTCGCAGATACACTTCTCTTTAGTTTTCACTGTTTAAGTAGAAGATAGTGATGCAGTTTTTCATTTTACCAGTTAGTTGAGCTTAAGTTATTTAAAAAAATAATTAAAATTAATCGTCAACGGTTAATATTAGAGACTTCATAAAAAAACATTATAAAAACGGAAAAGGTGTACGCGAATTGTTTACAATATTATAAAGCGTAGTCATTCTAGTGTTTACAATGTAAGAAATCTATTACGCAAATACAATTTTGATGGGCGAGTTGCCAGGCGAAAACCGTTCATCAGTATTGCTGCCTAGTCTTTTTAGTCTCTGTTCACATTCCAGGTGGTGCCAAAATTTGTAACCGCAGATGCAGGTGGAAGTGGACTGGGATGACACTGGCTGAGATAAATTGACGACAACACTAGCACCCGTCGCCATGTCGGGCTCGACCGAACCAACAGTAGCATCAACATGTGGAGCACGCTGCGCCAAGGAGGAATGCGGGTTTGTAGGAACCACTTTCCCGGTTGATCGAGGTGGAGCTGTAGATTGTGAATCCCGGAGAATGGGGCAGTTCCTATTCGGAGATGTAGTTCCTCAAGAAGCAGAATCTAAACCAGAAGTAGCTATGCCGTCAGGCAGATGAAAAGAAGAGCCGAGAGAGCCTTTTGAAGTTAAACTCCTGATATCAGAGGCAACTGAGCCAATGAGTTCAAAGTTCCTTTGAATGGCTGTAGAGCACGAATCTTGGTTTTGCTCTACGTGCCGGACACCGCGCCGAATGTTATATATGATAGGTATTTTTGACGCAGCAGTTTGGCCGATGGAAGGCGATGGTGAACCAAACACAGTTTGCATTATTCGAAGGTCATCCATGGAAGCGACTAGCCCGCTAAACTTCGAAGATACCTCGTAAATCTTGTTAGAAAGCAGCGTCGAGTCACTGCTTAAAATCTCAGCGATATGAAGCAGCTTGTCCAGTTTTGAAGATATCTCGTTGACCTTATCTGCTATAATTGTTTGGTCGGTGGAGAGCGAAGCGAGACTCCCTGATATTGGAACAATCCTTACGTGTAGACAGAACAGTGGAGGCCTCCAGGCAAGGGCCATGGAAAGTACTACCACAAATGCCATCACAGGCCATACCATTTTTAGAGCCCGCTTTACAAAGTGCCCTTACGCGTGAAAATATTGCCACAGAAATTTTTAAGAATAAAAAGTTAAATAAGAAGATAAACACCAGATGGTAACAATTCCTAGTGCAAAGAAAAAATATTTCACGACAACGTAAATAAACAACTGTCACAGAAAAAAGGTCACTGAGAAATATGTAATTCAGGTATGTGTTTCAGGTAAGTTTAATGATTAAATTAAAGGTAAATTAATGATTATATGCTAAGACATGCACAAAACACACGAACCGAAAGTATTACAGAAAACTTGGACAAGGTGTGGAGCGATCACGCAACGCGTCCGATCGATTAGGCAGATATTAATTTTTCAAATTTAATTCATATTTAATTTTCAAATTAATTAAACTGCCGAGATTATGTCGCATCAAATATCAATTGATCTAGGCAGCAGCATAAGCATCAATATAAGATGCGATGCCATCATTAGAACAGACCGACTAGAGTTTAGTTTTGACAGCCATCGGCATTAGTATATGTGTCGATGTTGATGCCACCATTGCGTTTTGGCCTTGACATGTAATTTGTATTTTTTGTTATTTAAAAGTGGTGAATTCAATTTGAGTTTTAGTGTATAATAAGTTTGGTTATTGATACGTTATAAAATATATTCATATAATATGAGAAAGGTAATGTATGTTTTATTTTATCACTAACATATTATTTTAAGGTGTGTCCCAGTTTTACTTTTAGTCACTGTATTCGTTGAGAGATCGAAGGTATCGGACTCTTAAAGCTTGCGGCAGCTCTAAATTCCCACATAATTTTAGTTAACATTCGATTTCTATGATTCAATTCCGTTATAGTTAATGTTTCAAATTTTACTTTAAACTGTCTATGTTTATTATTTACACAATAAATCTAGTAAACAATACAGCACATTTTGACTCTTCTAGTTAGCTAGAGAAATTAGCTTAATCAGATTAGCTCTAAGTGCGTTAACTAGTGTTTCTCTTGAGTGCCGTGAAATAAAATAAGGTAACAGAAAATAATGTCATATAACTTTATTTCTTAAATTCTAAGCGGAAATAGGGCATATTTTGTGTATGACCTAATTTCTCTTTGCAGTTGGGTATGGATAATATGAATTTATTTCACATTTTGAAAATGAAATAAGGTCATAATTTAATTGGAGCCAAAAAGTTCTGCTTTCTGCATATTGCAATTTTTGTATCCATCAATGCTGTTTATCAGTTGCAACTGCTTGGTACCAGTAAGAAGGTATCAGTAAGAAGTAATCAGCAGAAGAGATAAATTGAAGTTCCAAAGTTTAAAGTTAGAATTAAATTCAGCATTTAATAATAGCGGATCTTTTGAATTTTGAATGTAATAAAAGGTTTAAGGACAAACAGTGATTTATTACATATTCCTAGTGAAGACCAATTATTTAAACGTAGATAGATACACTTAAAAAAACTCTGCATATTATGGGTATTATGAAAAAGCGTGCCCAGTGAGTCTTATTGTGAATCTTCCAAATTCAAATATTTGTCAAAAGCCAATGGGCAATTTTGCTAAGGCTGTGACTATTTGCACTTATGTGTACTTACGTGGACTTTTGTGTTTACGCTTCTTTTACACGATCCGTGCCAAGAATGTTACCTGCTGAAGGATTTCTTTACAAACTTTTTTTCTTTATTTTCATTTTGATTCAGGGATTCGTAACGAAGCACTTTTTTTATTTCAATTTTGATTTTGGGAAGTCCTCATACGTCCAGGCACATTCATAGCAAGATAACTTCAAGAAATTCCTGATTCAGCATCCATATAAATATTTATAACAAGTTAAACTTAAAAGATTTCTGATTCGTCATCTGTAGCAAGATTTGTAACAAGACAACTTTAAGATGTTTTATCAAGATTTATTGCAAACAACTTTAGGAAATTCCGTGATTCGTCATCTTAATTATGATTCGAAATCTTAATTTATCAGTAACCACAAGATATCTCGTCCACCTAATCAGTGGTTGGCAGCACTTTAACATTAGTGGCTGATGACATCATCCGTACAATAGATGACGGCCAACAACCCACAGAGCGCTAGGAAGCGAATGGATGCGTTGATCTCTGATGCATTACTTTCAGATCGTTAGCTTATCACCACTCGACGAGTACAATTACGTCTTTAAAACGAAAGCAGCCAATTTTTAAAAATGGATAAAATTCCGGAAAAAGCTCAAGCTAAAGTCGCTGCTTTACTTAAAGCACATCATAGGCTTGGATTTGCACAAAGAAGAAGCAGCTGTCAAGTGTTGTTTTTAATACGTTTCTGAATTTTTAATGCAGCATAAGTAATAATTAATGTACTGTCTTTTTGTCATGAAGGTACTCTTTTTAGCATTATGCCTCTGCCGAGGCTCCTTCCGCTGAACTGTTGATTTCACTTTTATTCTCGTACTTCTGTGGGAGAGTACGGAGTGCTGTGGAGGCGCCTACTGACTTAATAACTTGTGGTATAGTATATAATAATCAACAGAGTCAAATGCTTTCGAAAAGTCAAGTAGGCATAGAATTGTGCAGCTCAGTCGACTAATCATCACTTATTGTGGATTTCTACCTATTTTCGCCACTTTTTATTTTGGATTTTTTTACTTGATAGTATCTTTGATATTTCCACGGCTCTTCAATATGCCGACTGATTTTTTTGTTCTTCTTTACTGCCAATTTTTGTTATTTTGCAACTTTAATTATGAGCTCTTGTAAGGCTTGTGCTAGACATATTGACAACGCCATTGTATGGATGGTCCGGATGCGATTACGAGCAACAATACTAGCACTTTACGACCAGTTCAGATCTACAACGGCACTGCGGCATATTACAGGATTGGGTCGTCACGCAATCGGTCTGGCTGTTCTTTTACTGCTTCTTCCAGTTTACTTTCTCTTTTGCAGATAGCCTTACTTCCTCGACATCGTCTTTTTACTGATCCTGCTAGTACACTGGTTAGACTATGCTTGGTGCCGCTTGTTCCTCATCATCAGGTCGTCATCTTGCGCTTCAAAATATTCTTTTTTGGATTCAGTTATGATGGCTACTTGCGTCCCTAATGACGCTTTTATAACTTTAGGAGGGGCTGACTTCTCCTTGAATAACAACTACCTCTCAGCTAGCGATTGGAGTAGCCTCCCCTACGAACGAAACATTAATTAGGCCGTTGTTTCCTTCTATAATTTATTGTCCACCTGTTTTACGTGCTGTATCTCTATTTACAAATCTAATAACTCAAGGTCTTACTAGCCTTGGTTCGATTGCTCCTTGAAACGTCCAAAACTGTTAAAATTAAGGCTAGAAGCGGTTTTGCCCCTCTAAGAGTGACGCTGACTATTTAAATTATCCCAATTTACGCAGTAAATTTTTATCTGACTTAGTGTCTTCTTATAATAACTATATGAATAGAATGAAAGCATCCTTTCGAGTCGATACTAAGCGATTTTAGCAGTTCGTAAATTTGAAGCAGAATTCTGTGGTTATCCATTTCTTTGTCTTTCGGAGGCAGCAAAAGTAATGAGCCTTTGACGAAAACAAATCTGCTTGCCTATTTTTTTAAGACTGCCCTTTTGGACGATACCTGTGATATTAGTTTTTGCGGTTTTACACATTTTATAAGGTTTCAACTGACTTCTCTGGAATCAAAAGACCTTTTAGTTCACGAAGCTACCATTTTGAAGAAAATATCTACCTCGATTGATAGTTTTTCAATTTGCCTGACGGTATACAGAAAAAGAATTATCCAAATCGGTCCACGCGTTACGAAGTTAGACTACCCCTCCCCCACCTTAGGTCAAATTTTTTTCTCCTATTAGCAGTGGTGGATCATGCTCTGTACAACAAAATAAACCAAAAACTTTTTTTGACATGGTACCAATCGGTGAACATATTCTACTAAATAAAAAAAGAATTATCAAAATCAGTGGACGCATTACGAAGTTATGCCCGGTCAGACATTATAAAAAGTACACGTCGAACTTAAAACCTTTTTGATTTGGGAAGTCGGTTAAAAACTGGATAATCCATTAAAAAACCACAGTGAATGAAACATTATAATATTTATGATCAAATAACGAAAGGCTTCGATCATACATATCGATTCCTATCCTACTACCACATATTTCGCAAAGAAATTGCCCTTTACCTAACAAATTGCGCAATTTCTAATTCCTTTCGTGTTAACGAAAACCTAAAGCCTGAGCGCAAACTCAAGTTTCACAATTTTTCGTTAAATCGTGCAAAGATGCAAGGTTTGTGCTTTACATTACAAAAGAAAAAATACCATATGTATGTGTAACAAATGCGAAGTACGTTTATATCTTGAATCTTTCCCAAAATATCACACAAAAATGAATTATTAAAACTTTGCTTGCGTAAATTTGCTGACATAAATTATTGTAAATAGTCTTAAAAACAAAGATCATAATTTGACTCTAATAATGTTGAGTAAATTATGATTAAATTATAATCATAATCTCCTCATTTAAATACATATATAAGTTACTTCATAAAATAGTTTTTAAAAAAAAAGTTGAACCGACTTCACAAAAAGCTCTAAAAAGCATAAAATAATTTTCAATTTTATATCTATTACGATATTTTGAAGTCGGTGCAAATCAAACAAACCAAACAACTACAACAAAAGTATTTAATCGTCTTTCCTTTTGATCCCGTGAGCTGAAACGTTCAGGTAGAATTACGTAAATTTTCAATTGTGGTTCTTTAGTTGTTTTATTTGTTAAATTTGCACCGACTTGAAAATGTCGTAATAGATATAAACATAAAAATTATTTTATGCTTTTTAGCGCTTTTTTGAAGTCGGTTAAACTTTTTTTAAAAAAATTATTTTATTTTGCACTTTTTAGTGTCTTCGACTCTATACAATGAAAAGAACCATCCAAATCGGTCCACGCGTTAAAAGTTTGTTAAAACCCCCTACCCGACCCTCATTCCACTAAACTTTTTTTCTCATGGTATCAATCAAGGAACATACTCTACTGAACAGAAAAGGAATCATCGAAATCGGTCCACGCATTACGAAGTTACTACCCGTCCCCCTCCCCCGCCAACACCATAGGACCAAATTATTCTCCTATTGGCAATGGGTGATCACACTATACAACAGCAAAAGAACCATCCAAAGCGGTCCACGCGTTACAAAGTTAGGTTCCACCCCCCTTCTCCCACCCCAACCACACCAAAAATTTTTTTTTCTCGTGGTATCAACCAGCGAGCATACTTTACCCAAAAGAAAAAGAAATATCCAAATCGGTCGACGCGTTACGAAGTTAGACTACTCCTCCCCTCGCCCAACCCCCCACCATGGGCCAAATTATACTTCTATTAGCAATGGGTGATCACACTCTATACAACAGCAAAAGAACCATCCAAATCGGTCCACGTGTTAAAAAGTTAGGTTCCACCCCCCCCCCCCCCCCCCCCACAACAAAATTTTTTTTCTCGTAGTATCAACCAAGCATCATATTCTACCCAATAGAAAAAGAATTATCCAAATCGGTCTACGCGTTACGAAGTTAGACAACCCCTCCCCCCACCCACACCTTTCACCATAGGACCAAATTATTCTCCTATTAGCAATGGGGGATCATACTCTATACAACAGAAAAAGAACCATCGAAATCGGTGCACGCGTTACATACAAAGCTAGGTTCCACCCCCATCCCTCCAAAATTTTTTCCTCCTGGTATCAACCACGGAACATACTCTACCCAACAGAAAAAGAATTATCCAAATCGGTCCACTCGTTACAAAGTTAGCCTACCCCTCCTCCCCTCCCCCCACCCTAGACCAAATGTTTTTCTCCTGTTAGCAATGGGGGATTATACTCTGTACAACAAAAAAAGAACCATCCAAATCGGACCACGCGTTACAAAGTTAGGTTTCACCCCCACCCCCACCCCCACCCCCTTCCTACCAAAACTTTTTTTGACATGGTACCAATCGGTGAACATACTCAAAAAAAGAATCATCAAAATCGGTCGACGTGTTACGAAGTTATGCCCGGTCAGACATAAAAAAAAAATATTTAAAAAAAAATAAATAAAAATAGTTTAAAAAAAAAAAAGTTGAACCGACTTCACAAAAAGCGCTAAAAAGCATAAAATAATTTTTAATTGCATATCTATTACGACATTTTGAAGTCTGTGCAAATCAAACAAACCAAACAACTACAACAAAAATATTTAATCGTCATTTCTTATGATCCCGTAAGCTGAAACGTTCAGGCAGTATTATTATTATTTTCAATTATGGTTATGTAGTTGTTTTATTTGTTTAATTTGCACCGACTTCAAAATGTCGTAATAGATATGCAATTAAAAATTATTTTATTCTTTTTAGCGCTTTTTGTGAAGTCGGTTCAACTTTTTTTAAAAAAGCTATTTTTTTCACTTTTTAGTGTCTTTTACTCTATACAACGAAGAAAGAACCATCCAAATCTGTCCACGCGTTAAAAGTTAGTTTTAACCCCCTACCTCACCCCCATTTAACTACACTTTTTTTCTCATGGTATCAACCAAAGAACATACTCTTCCCAAAAGAAAAAGAATTATCCAAATCGGTCTACGCGTTACGAAGTTAGACTACTTCTCCCCCCACCCAACCCCCCACTATGGACCAAATTATTCTTCTATTAGCAATTGGTGCTCACACTCTATATAACAGCAAAAGAACCATCCAAATCGGTCCACGTGTTACAAAGTTAGGTTCCACAACCCCCCCCACAACAACATTTGTTTTCTCGAAGTATCAACCAAGGATCATATTCTACACAAAAGAAAAAGAATTATCCAAATCGGTTCACGCGTTACGAAGTTACACTACCCCTCCCCCCTACCCCCACCATTCACCATAAGACCAAATTATTCTCCTATTAGCAATGGGGGATCATACTCTATACAACAGAAAAAGAACCATCAAAATCGGACCACGCGTTACAAAGTTGGGTTCCACCCCCGCCCCCACCCACAACCCATCAAAATTTTTTTCTCGTGGAATCAACCACGGAACTAACTTTACCCAACAGAAAAAGAATTATCCAAATCGGTCCACGCGTTACAAAGTTAGACTACCCCACGCCAAATTTTTTTCTCTCATTAGCAATGGGGGATTATACTCGGTACAACAAAAAAAACCATCCAAATCGGACCACGCGTTACAAAGTTAGGTTTCACCCCCCACCCTTCCAAAAATTTTTTTGACATGGTACCAATTGGTGAACATATTCTACCCAAAAAAAATGAATCATCAAAATCGGTCGACGCGTTACGAAGTCAGACATAAAAAAAAAAAAAAAAAAAACGCGTCGAACTTAGAACCTCTTTGTTTTTGGGAAGTCGGTTAAAAATATCTTTATCTCTTTACATGTGCTTCGGCATGGCATCGGAACTGACTTTTTTTATACTCTTCTCTTAGTCGCGCCGTTGACTATTTTGATTTCAATTTATCGAAGAATTCTGCGCGAAATCAGCTTAGTTAAGTTTACCTTGTCTGGCGTTCCTAAGGGTAGTTATCCTTATTTTCGTCAAAGAAGTAAAATTCTTATCTATGTGGACAATATTAATATGATATCGATTCGATTTTTCTCCTAATCAAATCTAATGATAATTGTGCGATCTTGCAATCAGAGCTATACATGTTTTATAACTGGTGCTGCAAAAACAATACTAAATTGAACATCGGTAAGTGCCAGGTTATGACCTTCTCGAAGACTCGCAATTCCCGTATTTTCTAGTATATGTTTGAGGGTACTTGTAAAAATCAGGTAGGGGTGAGGGATTCAAGCGTGCATCTTGATATGCAACTAAACTTCAACCCAGATTTGTTAGATCGGCTCTACGTTCTCTGAATTGGAGCGACCCTATTATAATATCACCTTATAAGGAGCACTAAGTGTTGCTGTAACTTGTTACACTTGAGAAGCGACGTTGGATTGCTGAAATAATATTCTTTTACCAACAGGGAACGCTAGACAACGCGGAAATAGCTTCCAAAATATTGCCTAGAGAACTGCGCTGTTTGATACGTAATCGATTCCGCTTTCGGATTGATTTTTCGCGTACTATTTATGGCATGCGTGAACCTATTAACAGCAGGTATAGGTTTCCTAATGATATTAGAAATTTTTTAAATATTAATGTGAACACAGAGACACTTAAAAGGAGGTTCTACAAGTCGTAACTCCTGTTAGTACTGATTTGTTCTATTGCATGCTGGTTTGATGAGCCTTATTCCAACACTTTCGTGATGGAATAGGCAAATAATGTAGTAGTTTACTTATTTTCCGTTATTTTAGTGATAAAATAATGTATATATCACTGTATTTTTACTGCAGCAGTTAGTTAAGTCGTCGAACTTTCATATCCCCCCACCCCACCCACCGCCCACTGACGCCAACCCGAGCTTCTTTTTTGAAAAATAGTAAGTGATGGAAAAAATTTATTAGTACGGGCACGTGCAAAAAGTTAGAGTACTGAGCCTTTGACGATCAAATGGAATTTGTTGACTATTTTGCAACACTGCTTTCAAAGGCAAGCTCTTAGGACTAAAATAAAGGTTTATTCACTTTAGTCCGTTCAAAACTTTCGTTGTAGTGCCTTTTTGAAATGAGGGTCTCGATGCAAAATCCCGAATCCCTGCAGGTTTGTTTTGGGACCGAAACGGAATTGTCCTCATTAAATTCGCGTATTTGCCAAAAGGAGAAACAATTAATTCTGAAGGTTATTGTAAAACCCTAAAAAAAACTATACAGAACCTTACAAAATAAAGAAGAATGTTAAGGAGGGGAGTGAGTTTGTTGCATGACAGTGCACGTTCCCACTCAACCAATGTCACAACGCAACTCTTGGACACATTTGGTTGTGACATTACCAGCCACCTTTCTTACAGCCCTTAACTGGCGCCCTGAAGATTTTCATCTTTTCACCTCTCTGAAGTGGTTTATATGTTGAAAAGGGTTTTCGACCAACGACCATATCAAGAAACCCGTTAACAGGTTAACAGAAGAAATTTTATATTCGATGGGGAGATCCGGAGTTTAACGCATCTGGAGATGTTGTTATTGCACCTTATCTGAGCAATAGTATGAAATGCAACTCGAGCCTGTACATAAGCTTCAGATCCACAGTCTCTTGTTACATTGTCTGCTGCACTTCAAGATAAATTGCATTTGCCTCCTGGAGGCCAAGCTCATAAGTTTCTTTACTCGGAGCCCCGGCCATTTGGGCTGGAAAACCAGGTAAGTAAGTTAATGCGGCTAAAAGAATTTCATTCATTGTATTTATTATTTTTGTGATTTAAAGTTAAAGTTTTCTAACAAGTCCAATTCCTCAATAGCTGTTTGTTACTTCCTCTGAAGTTCTAATTTTATCAATAAAATTAGAACTTCATATAAAGGTAAAGAAATTGTAGACACAATTTCGGAATTAACAATGCCAGGAGATAATCATAATTGATATCAAAAATTAATCATTCCCGGGGTTTATTATACACCTCAAGAAACTAATTGCATTATAATGAAAATGAAATCGCACATCGGAAATTCCCTCATTATCTCCTGAAAAACTGTTTTAAAAGTTACACCAGCTACCAGTAGTAGTGCATGTTATAACGTTGAGATATGAAATTAACATAATACGACATGATAATAGAATTGAGGTTAAATTGGATTATTACCTGATTCTAAAAATTTTTAAATTCTGAAGGCCTTGTCTAAATAAAATTGAAATTAAAAATATTTGATTTTGTGGTATCTTTCCGATAGCTTGGAAGACCTTCTTAACTATTCCTCTTCATAAAATATGATAAATGCGAAATTTCGAACTTCAGATCTATTGCAAATCTTTGCTGTATTTCCAAAATTTAGTCTGTTATTTGCGACGTTCTTCATTGCCACTGCAAACCGTTCTTGCAGTCGTTCCAACATGGCTTCATAAAGGCTATGTCAAATACAAAACAATTTTTTGGAATTTTCAAATTTCTGTGTAATTGAAAGTTTTAAGCAAATTGACTGTGTTTTTGCTGAACTCATTCGACAGAATAAATCAGCTAAAACTCTCCCTTCTCGGGTTTTTGCTGGTTTTTGTAATTTGGATTCAGTCGTTGTTATCTGAATGTACTCAGCGGGTTTCTTTTCGTCAAGCTCCGTCTGATGTTATTTTTAACACTTTTGGGGTACCACAGGGCTTCCACCTCGGGTCATTGTTATTTATAATTTACATCAATGATATATCTACGATTCTGTCACACTCAAATATTCCTTGTTACGCTGACGACGCGAAGATATTCCGCACTGTGCTAAACAACGCAGATTGCCTTCTTTCTAATTCTGACTTGGAAGCCTTTCAGAACTGGTGTTCCATTAACGACATTCCAGTAAATACCGACAAGTGCACATCAATGTCTTTATTTCGCAAAAGATAATAATTTTTTTATGTATAATGGCACTTTATTTAGCGTAATCTTTATAAAGTAAAAATCCTACAAAAATTTAGCTACCCTAAAAAATGTGCAATAATCCAAACAAAAAGGCACAATAGTTAACGATCAAAAGAACATAAAAAATGACACGGTACGTTTTTGTATAGATGTTTCGTAAAAGCGACTCTAAAACCTGAAGGCAAAAAATTGTAAAATTCCTTTTTCCTCTAAGAAAAGTTCCCAAAAATAAAAATAAAAATTTCGAAGCAAATCCTAGCGCTAAACCTAAACGGCCGAACAAAAAAAACAGAGAAAAATTAAACTAAAACATGATTGTCTGAGTGTTCCTAGAGGGAAGATGCGCGCCGGGCGAAGTTTCTACTTCAGGAACCAAGTAAATACCCTCTCCGTAGAGCCGGAGCCGTTCGCCGCTATTCTAGTCCTCCGGGAGCACTCATCCAAACATGTTATAAACGAACGTTTACACCAGGTTACCCTCTACAAGAGGAACGTGGGTAAGCCTAGATCTTGTATAATTGCGAAGAAGACGGTCATTGTTTTTCTTCTCTCCAACTATAGCGACGAAGACAAGGTAGCTGTCAACCTGGAAATCGGATCAAGGTGCTACTGAATAACCTCTTCTTATCTGGCACACGACTTCTTGGGGCCTCCGCCGTCCGACTCTGTGAAGACCCTTGTTGCTGAGGCTGAACGACGCAGGGCTGGGCTCATTTATTCATTCACATCATACGGTGTGGGTAGTTCCGACATCAACGAGCCAGGTGAGTCTTTTTATGATTTCTTTTTAAATGCTAACTTGCTCTTATGTAATGTGGGGTCAGAACCCACTTTTATCCCAAGGAACAGGCAAGAGGTTTCAGGCCTGACTCTGGCCTCGGATAATGTCAGACCCCTTATTAAGAATTGGATGGTCTCCAATAAACATTCCTTCTCTGATCATAGGTACATCCAGTTCGATCTGGATGACCGTCCTTCGAAACCACCAGTCTTTAGAAATTACAGAAAGACTGATTGGAACTTATACAGGGACATTGTAGAGACGTCACTGCCTTCTGACCCGCCTATCCCTCCAAATAACAAAGAGAAACTGGACGGACTAGTTGATAAACTCACCAAGGTCCTAAATGGAGCTATGGCTCAATTCTATACCCTTAGGAGACCCAAGGGCAAACATAAACCTCCGTGGTAGAATGCACACCTAAGGTCTCTTAGGTTGGAGTGCAGAAGGACCTTTAACCTGGCGAAAGCCAGTAGGGACACGCACTCATGGGACTGTTATGAGGACAGACTGAAAACCTGTGCGGTGGGGTGTGGGCTTAGCGTTAGCGAGTTGGTCATCTTTACTAGGAAATATAAAATTCCTCCTGTTGACCCTCTGTATCTGAATGGCACCCGCCTGGCCTTTACCGAGGAAGCTAAATATCTGGGTATTATCCTTGATAGGAAGCTCAGCTGGAAGCCTAATGTTCATGAGAGGGTCAAGAAAGCAACTGTAGCTCTATACTCCTGTAAGAGGGCCATCGGTGGGAAATAGGGGTTTCAACCCAAGTTAACTCAGTGGCTCTATGTTACACTTATTAGGCTAATCCTGTTGTATGGCGTGGTTGTCTGTTGGCCAGCACTGGACAAGGCCACTTACCTCAACGCTTTGAGGAAGGTGCAGAGGTCGGCCTGCAACGGTATCACCGAAGCACTACGGACCACTCCTACTGATGCTCTGGAGATACTTCTCCACTTACTTTCATTAGATCTGATGGGTAAACAAATGCCTACTAATGCTGCCGTAAGACTAACAGCCATATCTCAGTGATCCAATACTAGAGTTGGGCACTCTACAATTCTGGACTCCTTTTGGCTCCAAGTGGGGGCATCTTGACCACACCAGTCCTAGCCATTCCAACCACGCTTGACTGGGATGGGGACACCATTTCCTGCGGGGCAAGGTGGGGGTTTTTTAAGAGCCACTGAACATTAGGTTATCCTTCCGTGATCCAGACTACTGCAGTGTGTTTCAGGCGGAGGCCATGGCTATTCAGGAAGCTTTGAATTGGTTGAAGAGGAACGAAGCTCCAAAGGATATCTGTATCGTTACAGATAGCCAGGCTGCTTTGCTATCCCTTGATTCTGGCCCTATCGACATCTAGGGCTGTTAATAGCTGTCGCCCACACTTAAATGAGTTGGCTGAGCGGTATCAAATTCACCTGTCCTGGGTCCCGGGGTACAGGGATATTCCAGGAAACTGCGTGGCAAACGAGCTTGCAAGACGTAGTACCATCCTGGAGATCCCTGCCAGAGATGCCAGATGATATGGAGCAAAAGTCGCCGAGCCGTGATTGAAATTTTGGTAGAGGCGTCATGAAAAACAAAAAGATACTCTTAATTATTTAGTAATGGAAGTGACTATGTGCACTTACGTGTACTTACGTGTACTTTTGTATTCGGGAAAGTTCCGCTTTTATGTGGTACTATAGAAATATATTCCCTGGCGGGAGGACAGTTAATGAAGTAACTAAAAGTCACACCTCTTCCTCCCAGAAAGTCTAATAAATTTTTGTACACGTACACGTAAATACATGTTATTACAAATAGTCACACTCTTAAATAATTCACCCAGTCGCTTCCAACTATTTATTACGCACATTTTAATCTTTTAGGAATTATTATTTATATAAAGGAAAATGAAGATTATTATTTATTAAATCGTGCATGCCCCTTTTCAAAACATAACCAAGAACTGGCTTTGTGCAATTGGTGGGATTAAAAATGAACATATTTCAGATATAAACACGACGGCATTGAGCATACTTTGAGTTTGAGCGAAAAAATTCGATTGCAATAAATATCAGAGCAAAATTTTCTCGCTTAACTGATGGCTCAAGTAGCCCAATCGGCGAGAAATCGCCCGAATTGGCAACTCTAATCACGGCCCTATGCGAAACATATCAATCGCATTAAACATGTTCAACGGAGACTCATTAGGTTCGTTCTTC
The DNA here is from genome assembly GCA_964036015.1 of Leptarthrus brevirostris. Classification (NCBI taxonomy): domain Eukaryota; kingdom Metazoa; phylum Arthropoda; class Insecta; order Diptera; family Asilidae; genus Leptarthrus; species Leptarthrus brevirostris. The sequence continues at coordinate 100,654,620 of OZ038372.1, read as the reverse complement.
GAGGCCTTCCTTGGAATAACTCCCTTTTACTACGACCTCATATCGATAGACTTAGACTGTTGCACTTGGATACTCTTGCAATGAGGCGCTGCAACTATAGGATTCATTTTGCTTTAAACTTCATTCGAGGGTCCATAAACTCTTCTGCTCTATTGGCAAGTTTTGATATATCAGTTCCGGCATCACGAGTTCTTCCCCGGAATGAATTTCGATAAAGCACCACAAAATAAAACGAAAATAACAAATAATTTTTTTTATATCTGCCTTAGATTTCGAGATATTCGATCTTGACATTTTAGTTACACAATACTTCACTACTTGTCAAAACTTAACGATAGCGCGAACTTTTTTATTAAACTATCTCATAGGAGGAAGAGGGGTATTAATTAGGCTTTTAGTTCTTTCCCCCACCCCACCCCGCTCCAAAATTTGTTGTTGTTGTAAGTAGAAAAAAATATAACCAGAGCCCGGTTGCAAACAACAAACTTAAGAAATTTTTGAGTTTTTCTAGGAAACAAGTTGAAAAGTTTGGAACTTTAAGCATTTTGTTATCGAAAATGGTTAAGTTATTACAAGAGACTAAAAGAGTTTTACAGTTTTTGATCAATTAATGAAAATTTAATAAAGAGATTAATTAAAATTTAAAAATTTATTAAATTATTTAATTGTGCTCGTAACCGCGTATAAAATTGATGGGACAGGACTGTCGCAAGTCAACTAACTTGATTTATTTGTTTGTTATTATCCATGTTTATCTTTCATACAGGTACTAATCATCTAATCAATTCAGTTAAATTTGGTTTATTTGATTATTTTTGCAATAACTTATACTGAATTATTTCTGTACTACATAGGTATACCTTTTGCATACACATAACTATTTTTATTTTTCTTGTTCCCATTATATTGTTTGGATTACGCCTACACTTAGTTGTAAAAATTTCTCTTACTAGTGTGTTACTGAATAAATTTAAAATATAAATTAATTTTAAAATTAGAAGATGTCAGCAAGTGTCGGTACTGGGTTTATGTGGCGATGATGTTGAACCCTTGTCTACTGTTATCAAGATCTCCTCTCTCAACAACCCCACATTCTCTCTTGGCCCCTAGATAGCTTCTAACTCAGCTTAAATTTTCTACTACAGACTTCTTCTTTTTCCTTATGGAGACAACCTAGTGTAGATCAAACAAATATTTATTTATTTTTTTTCATCATAAATTGTTATCAATAGGACTAAAAGTGTGCTAAAATTTTTTTCGATCCAATGGATAGAATAGATAAACTGTCAAACTTCGTACCGGCTTATCGTTATGTTATACGGTCTCTGTCAAATTTTTCTGACGCATTTTTCTAGAAACCACATTCTCGGAACTGGTGGGCAGAATTGCACCTAAAGTAATTGGCCAATTGACCTGAATTAAATTGCTAATAAAAGACAATGATCGAACGCTGCAAGTGACGTCGAGATTTGGTTTTTATAATTAACTTATTTAAACATTTTATATAGCAAAATTAAGGTAAAAATGTGTCAAAAATCTCATGTCTAAGTTAGAAGTTGCCTCATTTCCACAACTTTTGAAACACAAACTTTTTTCGAACGCCATGTCCTGCAACAAAATATAATGAATGAAATAAAAGATCAAATTTTCATTTCAGACTATTAAGAAGAGCTGAATATTGTTCACCATAAAGAGGTGTCCCGGTATCCGCGCCATATTTGTGACAATGCGCAGAGCTAATGTTTGATGTTTACCAGGTGTACAAGTATGATATACGAATGCTATAAAACAAATAGCGCACCAATGCAGAGTGTAGTATAAATATTTGGCATATATGGCATTTTGTTGTGCCATCAATAACTGTCAAACGCGTATAAGTGATAAACTGAAAAAGGTTTTTGCATAGTATTATTTTGCTGTGTTCAATATTTCGAAATTTGTGCCAAATAAATAGCATTCGCGGACAGCATTAATTTTTTTGTTTTGTGGATAAAAGGTGGATATGTTCGGTAACCCGGGCGCACCATCCACATTGACCGCAAGATCGCTTTGACAGGAAGACGATGCTTTGTATTTAGTGGAACTAGAGGGATGTAGTCTTTTATGAGCTGCTTAAACCTAGTCTACAACCATAATCTTAAGGGGGTCCTCTACTCTCGAGGCCTGAAATTGAGCGGTTTTTTAGGGAATAAATAAGGTACATGTTTTGACTTTCCAATTTTACTTTTGAAGACGAAAAAAATAAATCTCGCGACCTTGAAACGTCATTGATGACATTGATGTTGAAACTGCATGGGTCCCGCTTAAGCAAATTTATGCCCAATAGGGTAATCTGTAATCAGAAAATTTATATTCTTTATAATCATAGTTACGTTGGCTATGTTTTCCCGCGACAGATTTTTTTTTATTTTGCAATTTGTAAGAGTTATGCAAAAATTTGTAAAAATGTCCAATTTTTACGTCACTTTTTGATGTATTAGAGGCTATAAAAATTGAACAAAATAAAGTTTTGCAAATCGTACTCGGTAAAACATAGCGGTATGTTTTCTGAATAATTGAAAACAAAAATTATTGAAATCGGACCAATACTTTTATGAGAAGTCTTACTCGGCAGCTAAAAAACACTACTTTCGGAAAAACGCGTTTAATGATAAATTACGGTGTATAACTTGATTGTATTAACTAACGAGTTAATCTCCTATACCGGGGCCGTAGAGTTCTTCTTACTCATCACGTTGGTGTTCTGGGTTGTCCACATTATTCTCTCTCTGTTAATGTCAAGAACGGACCGGTGAATTCTTTAGGCAATGATTTTTAACTGGACAGGCGCGCCGCGCTTAGTTTCTCGGAATCGGCCGGAGACGGGTACCTTTCGGTTACCAGAAACATGCAAAGGAATGTGATTTTCACGAAATCCCTTCTGTGGCGTATTCCCAGATACATATAGATTGAATATTAAAAGAAAACAAAAAATAGATTTTTTGAAACCGCGAGAGTAGAGGACCCCCTTAAATAAAGATTACTATGCTCGAACCCGAAACTGTCAGATCGACAACTGAAAATGCCCTTGGCCAAATGAGTATTCTTACAGTTCTATCACTCAAATTTGGTAAGTTTAATGTGAGGTAGAAAAAAATGCTGGCGTATATTGCTAGAAGTAGGAGTTCCGGTGGATTTGTTTCAACTCTTCATGGGAATCTGAATATGTCCAGATAATGAGGGTGGTGCGCTGTGAAGCGTTCGACTCAGCTCTGATAGATAAACGTTTTGTCTTTTCCCTCTTAAATCTTTCTGTTGTTTGCTGGGTTATCCACTGGTGGTTTTCTGCAGAGAATAGATTTGTGAGGTTAATTGCCTCAAATACTATCAGTGTGGCTGATGGAAGTTTTGACTGCATCCACCAAGAATTAGAATGTCACTGTCCCAACAACACGCAATCCTTGTTTATTTTTAATGCGCTGTAATTAAGATCGGTTTGGTTAAAGGCTTATTCAAGCAAGGATGGCTTTGATAATAGCAGAAAATAGTTGCAAATACTTGCACTTACCTTTACAAATGTTATTCTCTGCTTGCTGTCAGAATGCAAACTGTGTCTTCTTAGTCGGACAGTCTTTAGTCTTTTGCAAATGACAGGGAGCAGGGCGGACAACCTCAAAATTTAAGAAGAAGATATGTTCATTATTTTCTAAGGGTGCGGCTATATTAAAGGAAGTGAGAAACTGCGCGGAAAATTTCATAGATGTCACTAGTTGAATATTGGACAATTGGGCAACACTTTGAGGCTTTCCCAAAATTTTTTGGAACAAGCTCTAGAGAAAACGAAGAATGGTTAGGTCTTTAAGTTTAGGGGTAACGATTTCAAATTCAATTAGGGTAAGCTCCCATTGGACGGAAATGACATTCTTCAAAATGAACTTCCTATTTCGAAACCACCAAAACTCAATGGTGTGTCCTCAAACTCTCTCTTAAAGCCAAGGTTGTGGGGTTATATTGGATCCAGACTAAATATAAAATGAAATATGGAAGAGAGGGCGGGTAAAGGACATGCAAAAGAACTTTTGATAAGAAATCAACATTTATTCACGGCCACAGGTTCAGTTCCACACGCGACTCGCAGTACTGCCAACAAGAGAACGATTCCGAAGAAAAGTTTGTTGACATTTTGCAATCAGTTGTTCCATGGAAGTTTGAAATACAATTTAGGCATCGAAGAAAAGGTCGTTCAAAAACAAGTGGTTTCCGGTCCCCACAATATCTTGGCTAATAGTTAGCTAAAACAGAAAAAACTTACAGTATGAGAACAATACTATGTAGTCTTTGTCGTGTACTTTTACATTTTTTAAGCTGACGACAGAGTTCTCTAAATATGATAAGCTTTTAGTTACAAAAAAATGTAAGTCAATTGGTTAATAGATTTCTAAATAGTCTTGAAACGCCCGGAATAATATTATAAGCTTTTTTTAGAAACTATTTTTGAGATGATATACTTTCAGAAGATGGAATTAAAAAAATAATTAAATTTTTAGCCTGGAAAAAATATGTACGCCCTTAAAAAAACAAAAATTCCAAGAACTTTTTCGCAGCCAATACTAATAATAATAACTTCTTACAGCTTTTAACACTTGCCAGATTCGGTTGGTAGTTCATGGCTGGTAGCCATGACTTTATCTCACCCGGTTTGAGAAGTTGGCTACTGGCCACACATCGCCAGGGACCACCGTAAATGTGTCTTGGGCATTACATATGGGGCGATAATTTGGCGGAATGCCGTAAGCAAGCCGTCACACCTCAACTTTCTACAAAATGTGTAAAGCCTCGCTTGTTTGAGAATGCGCGGTAAAATTCAAAATACAAGCTGGTATTTAAGCCATTCTATACCTACAACCCGTAGAACTTCATAGCGAAAAAATGGCCTTAGCAGCTCTAGTACCCAAAGAGAGCAGCCAACGGTCGCAGTCATACTGGAGCTTTTCAATCAAAGTGGGTTGCATCTCAGAATGGATTATATGAAACAATTGTATGACTTTAAGAAAGCCTTTTCTGGTAATATTATTAGGGAAACTAATCTAACTCAGAAGGCGCACTTCTCAGGCAGAAGCCTAGAATTAATTAATCCATTCGCCAGAATATAACAATATATTGAGGCGAATTAGGCTCCCACGCCAAAATGCAAAAACCATTAGTAAACAAAAACTAAAACATGCCCACACACAAAAATCAGGGGTGCGCGGACAACAAAGATCGCTTGAGTAAGTTTTAGTAAGAGTCAGGTCAAGAACAGGACACATATTCACACATGCGATTTATAGGCTCATGTGCAAGCTATACGGGGTATGCCTAGAAGAAACCATACTTGCGAGAGGCAAGAATCTATTTTTGAGTTCAAAAGCTGGTGAATAAAGACTAGGTCAGCAACTCTATGTCGTTCTTCCACTGAGTGCTTATTGAGCAACCGGAGGCGATCCACATAAGGAGAAAGCCTGAGTGGATCAATCCACGGAAGGTCTCTTGTGCGAACCTAACAAAGTTCCGCTGCATCGACTCAATGCGTCTAGAATGAACAGCATAGCAGGGAGACCAAACCTGAGATGCAAACTCGAGAATTGGCCTAACCAAAGAAAAGAATCAACTAAATCAGGTCTCCTGATCAGAAAATTCCCTTGACCACCGCATTACATAACCCAGCACTGAAGTACTGTTAGCAGCAATGTTAATGTGCAGAGTGAAATCAAGTTTATGGTCAAGCTTCAAACCAAGGTCAGTAACGGACTGCATGCGACAGATATTAGTTTCGCAAAGGTATAATCAAAGATGAGCTAATTTTGGTTCGTAGAGAATGACACAACATCACATTTATCCAAGTTAAGCTGCAGGCCATTAGATCCACGCCAGTTTTTGAATGTATTTAAATCATCTTCATATCGTCTGCGTGGATTAAAACTTTGGAGTGCTTAATCAGAGGGACAATATCGTCAATAGCATCGAGTAATCAATTCTTTGCCCACGGTACACTTACTCAATGGTATCAACATTCGATAAATTTAATACCGATATTCGTCATAGTATCGAAAGAAATTTTTGGCGGTTTAACGCTGATTTTTTATGAAAAAAATTGTATTTGAAGAAGTAAAATCTTGCGATGCACACATTTGTTTTCAAAGTCGCATGACGCGTAAAGCACACGAATCGGTCATTTTAGTTAGTTGATTTAGATGGTTTTTCTCAGAATAATAAATTTATGTATTTGGTATGGCGAGTTGGCAAGTGGCAAGCGAGTTGAGATTTCCGATCAGTGTTGTAGCGGTAGCTACACGTATTATTATTTTTTTTATTTGACATAAAAAAAGAAATTTTAGATAATTGCTAAAAATTAAAATTAAATCATTCTAAATCCACTTTGATTTTTTTTCAAACAAACTGTACTGTCAAATAATATTTTACTCAACCTGTACACTTTCACAAATTTTAAATTGTGTGAAATAAAAACACTTTGAAATTCTTTATAATCATTTCTTCATAGACAGAAAATACTGTACTCAATACAAAGACAATTTTAAACACTTTTTCATTGTATTAAATTTAATGTGACATACAAAATAACATTGTAAAAAGTTTTAGTTTTAATGAGTCAACCAACTAGAAAGGTTGTCTATTATAAAAAAAAATATTAACAAATAAATTTTAAAATAAACAATTTTTATTACAAAAATTAAATCAGATTGTATCTATAAGTGAATTAGGTACAACTAGGAGTGAAGGAATTTTTGGAAACATCAAATAAAAGGACTACGCCCTTACACAAAAAGTGCCTCATCAATTTGCAAAAGGCCCCCAATACTTTAAGCATCAGTAGATAAGTAGAAGGCAGATTTCACTTTTTAGCAATCCAATGACAGATTCACGATTCCAATTGCAACCATTCAAATATTTCTAACCTCTGATCAATCTGATCTCTGATGATTTCTTAAAAACAGAAATTTCATTAAATGGAAAGTAAACTATAATTTAAATTATACCAGGTTCCCTTTCCCAATGGCGTAAAGCAGCTGTCACCGGCTCCCGATTGGTTGCACTACACACCATATTTCTCACTTCACTTGTTGCGGTTCGAAAAATATGTTAATGTTACTACGCACGCTACATTTTATGTAGTATACAAAATATGAGCGAACTTTAGCAAGAGAAGGCATGACAAGTGCTGGATGGTACTATAGATTTAATCATTCGAAAAACTATACTTTCAAGTATCGATAGTTTTTTTTAATTTATCGACACTTAGTAGTACCAACTTTCTGATACATTGCGATACCAAGTATTCAGGTTTTGCTTTTTATTCCCATCCCTGTAACGTTGCTAGGGCTCTTCGGATTTGGCGGATTAAATAAGAATTTTATTTTCAATCACAGAAGTTCACAGTTTCTATTCACTTCACGGATCAATTCGTTCCAAAATTTCCTTTTCAACTTGCCTTCACAACGTTTAACTTTACTAATTAGCACTTATCACTGGTTAAAATTCAATTAACTCACCAGGCTGCTACTTAGCCCTATTTGTACTAGTTAGCTTAACTTCTAAAACTTCAGCCACTCAGTTCTAAATATATCCGTTATTAACACTAACTCACTTATTCCAATAATCACTGAAACCTTCTGAAATACTTGAGATTCAAAATTCCGTCCTTGGTCTCTTATTCCAAAAATCTCTCAAACCTTCTGGAATACTTGAGATTCAAAGTTCCGTCCTTGGTCGGAATGAAGCTCATTACAGATGCCAAATTTGCATACCCAGTTCGTTACTTACTCCTCTGCCGCTATCTTTGTTTCTTGATTTGGGATCGCATATACTTCTGGTCGTTTAGTGAAATACTCCATTAGCTAAAACTAAATTGTACCGCCTGCCCACATTTTGACTCTGGTCCCGCAACGTCAATCGTTATTAACCCAAAAGGTGCTGCAACGTTATATTACTGCTTTGCTCCCCTTTTGTTTACTTTAGATCCCTTGCTACTGGAACAAAGAATACGTTTGTGACACCAGTCTCCACATCCTTCCGCATATATTAATATTATAATCGTTCTCTTAATTTTTCCAAAGTCTTATTGACGCCGAGATGTCGTTCCGAAGCACCCATTAAGGATATTCTCTTTTGATGTGAAGCATCTATTGGCGCACTTTAGGGGTAAGACTATACTGAGGTAAGGTTAACTGTGACGGACAACGGCATGACGTTTTTTTGCTTTCTCCATGTGAGTGTGTGAACTGCGTGTGACTCTTTATTCGACTACAGTATACTTGACACGTTCGCCACTTGTAATATTATTGTTTTCAAAAGAACAAATGATGATTGAAAGTGACGATCAAGCGGCTAAGAACAAAAAAAAAAATTAAAGATGATCAATGTGCAGACTGCAGTAAAATGTGTACAATATTTGCTTTACGAAACACAATCTACCGATACACACCAAAGGTTAGTAAATAATCTATTAATATATTATTATCATTCTATTTAATTTGTTCATTTAAGGTTAGAAATATATATGTATATATATATATACATATATATATATATATATATATATATATATATATATATATATATATATATATATCTATATACTGATGCCAACAAGCGGTTTGTTGCACATCTGCCAGGCTCCCCGTTACGGCCACATATTTTCCTCTTGTTCCTTGGAACCAAAACCTGAACTGGGCATGCTGACTCGTCGGGTGTCTCCCATTTGCGCCTCTATATACCTTCAGCATACATCGACTTTCATTGCGCCCAGTAGCTCTTCAACGTTGCACTTCTGTTTGAAATATCCTTCCATTGGGATCTTTCGTCGTTCTTTCGTCTTAACTTGTTTAATATTCGTCTATAAAAAAATTTCTACTTCTTCCAAACTTTTCTCTATGTCTGATTTAAGCTCTCCAATTTTGTTCTTCATGGAACTCGCTATCTTCCCAAGTTTCTTAACAAGAGCTGATTCTAGAGCCGCAAATGGTTTTGGCACATAAATTTCAATTTCAGCTTTCACTACTTCGACCAAGTTTTTTCAGTTCCTCTACTTATGAATTCTGTTCTTCTACCAATTCCTTTAACTCATTTATGGACCCTTCCATCGACGATTTCGAGTTGGTTGATGACTTTTTCGATTCTTTCGGTTCTTCAAGTGATGCTTTTAATCCGGCCGTCGACGATTTCTGTTAATCCATCGATGCTTTAGTCATCAGTACTTTTTCTTTCTTCCAACGATGGCTCCAATTCAGATTTTTGTTCTTCCATTGATGTCTTTAACTGTTCTTTGGAAGAAAGTATTGAGAAGATCAGTCATGTTTGAAGTGTTTTCTTCTTCTTCGAGCTCGTCCTCAAAAATAAATGGTTCTAGATCTTTGCTTTCGTTTTGCATGGTTTCTTTTAGTAAAGCTAGTGGGGAACATTAATTTTCAAGCGTAGGTAGAATGTTTATTTAATTTTTCCCTCATGTCTTGGACGCGCAAATCCTTCATATTTAGATTGATTTCACAATTTTACTTTAAGTTCACAATCACACAATTATTTTTAATATTAATTAATTCCACTTCTGACACAATATTTAACCTAGCTGGAGCTCTTCGGGCTCGGCGGGTTAATTCAATTCAAATGTTCACCGTTTTCATTCACTTCACTGATAAGTTCGTTCCAGAATTTTGTTCACAATTTTTCTCCACAAAACAACGTTTAACTTTACTTATTCGGACACTTCACTGGTTAAATCAAAACTGTTCAGAGTATCAGTCGCATATCAACTATTCGCGGTCATAATCAAGACTAAACTCACCAGGCTGCTACTCGGTTCTATTTATATTACTTAGCTAAATTTCAAAAAGTTTAGCAACTTAGTTCTAGATATTTCTGTTATACATTGTCAGTACGCCAAGTCATTGCAGGTTCGAGTCAACTTTGATTTCATACGGTAACTGAGGTTTTCTGATTTCCGAAATCGGGGGCTTGCATATTGCCAACCTTCGTTTTCATCAGGTAGTCTATTGTCCGTACAGTGCATGTTAGAATACACTGTAATAAAGCTGTTGTCACTGCCCAATCAAAGAAGATGTCAGGAGCTGAGATCAATATTGGCGTGGAAAGTTAAGCAGCACTCAAAGCGCTAAACTTCAATTGAAGAAAACCGAAACGTGCAAGAAACTGTATTAGGTCTCAAAAACCAACCGCACGGCATGCGGTTCGGTTCTCCTGGGTTCCGGTTCTCCATGGGCACCCTTGGCCACCGAGAAGAAGCGACGCCCTTAGCAGCAAATACCTCGACTAGCCAACCAACCAACCAATATCCAAGAATAACAATAACGGGAGAGAGAGTTTTGCTGCATCAACAAAGTGTTACTTAAATTTTTTTCGGTTACTTTCCAAATATCTTTTGTTATTTCGTGTTATAATGGAAAGCATTTAAGATAAACTTTTTTTCTAAGCCTTAGAACCTTTATTGTTCGTTGTGCATTAGGATCCTGAAATTACATTATTCAGTTCAAAGCTCATTTTTGCTTGCAAAATTCTTCTTTCAGAGAAAAATTTACCATTTATATGCAGAGCAGAAAATATTTTCACGGAAATTATATTTTCCTTAGCATCTTCCCTGCTGCCATACTTAGTAGTGCATAAATTCTGAAACAGATACAAATTTAGGTCGCACCATGTGCAACCAATTTTCGTAAAAGTATTCTTTAATTTTAAAGTATGCACATGTGTGTAAAAAGAAATTATTGCATTTAGATCAATGCATATCCTTATGCTGGTATTGCAGGCCTGAAAAAACGAGAGACTGAAAAAAATTTACAATTTGGTAAAAACAGCAATCATAATGGATTCTTTTAAGTGTCCTGATCAAAATTTTCTTCAAAATCCCCTCTTAAAATGAGCCGTTCCCCTTCAAAATCGCGTTTAAAAATGTTGGTTCCTTTAAAGGAGGTGTGCTCACTTAAATGTTTGTAACATCTTACGACATCGCAAGACCAACATTTAAAGCTATTGAAAGAGGACACTTTATCCTTACTAATGATATGCAACATGCCATAATCCACTTACAAATTTTCCAGTTATTGGACCTCAAACATGAATAACGGGAAAATTTTTGCACAAAATGTTGGTATGTTATCCTTGATCCTGTACAATTTTTACACCAAGGATATAATATTTTTTCCTTCCTTAAGAGGCTCTCAGGAAGCTCTTTACAGGATTAACTCAATATTTACAGGACTAACTCGATATTTGTAATAATTTAAAAGTTATTAAAATTTTTATGTTCCTCGAGAATATCAAGAGTGCCTTCAAGCGTCCTCACAGGCATTTTGTGGTGATTCTCTTGTTGAACGGCATTGAGGGTACTTATATCTGAGCTATTAATGCGTTCTTTGGATTGTTTTGTTTATTTGTTAGGACTTGTGCTTGAATTTTTAAAGATTTGTATTTCGATTTCGCTTGTTTTTTTTTTGGGTTTTTATTGGTTTTGGTTTTTGAATTTTCTGGTTTTTGAAATTTACTGTAACGGCAATTGGATTAAGGATTTGGTTTTCGATTTTGGATTTTGGATACGAATAACGATTTTGAATTTAACATAATGGCTTATAATTCCTTGAGAAATGAAGAATATATAGACATGCTGCTCATTTATAGTGAAACTGGAAGGAGTACTTCTTTAGCCCAACAATTCTATCGAGAAAGATACCCCGGCACACGCGTTCCACATAGCTCAACATTTGAGGTGAAGGTTAGCAGAAACTGAGTCTTTTCGTGCCATTTCTATGATAGAGGCAGGCAGTGGGGTGGAAGATCGTATATTGGGGTTAGTTGCTGACAATCCGCGCATAAACACAAGTAGAATTGCCGTTAAGATTGGTGTACCAAACAGCACAGTTAATAATGTTTTGCGACAGCACCAGTAGTAGTAGTAGTAGAATGATTGCTAAAGAAGAAGGGTGAAAGAAATTGATAGAGAATTTACCTTCAAAATTCTTCTCACTGACGAGGCAACATTAATAAAAGATGGAGTTGTCAACTTACATAATCTCCATTAATAGCGGATGAAAATCCTAGGGAAATCCTCCCAAATAGTCACCAATATTCTTTTAAAATAAATATGTGGTGTGGAATTATTGGTGGCCGAATATTGGGACCAGCTCAGTTACTCTTTATTAATGTAAATACTTATTTGAAGTTCTTACGTGACCCCCTTGAAGAAGAATTAGACGATCATATTCCACTAGCCTTGCGAAGAAATATGTGGTTTATGCACGAAGGCGCTCCTGCCCATTTCTCGGACCAGGTGCGACAGTGCCTGAACGAAGCTTATGGAACGAGATGGACTGTTCGCGGCAAACCCTGTGCTTGGCCAGCAACATCTCCTGATCTGAATCCATTAGACTTTTATCTATGGGGTCATTTAAAAGACCATGTATATGGATCATAAATAAGATCAGTAGAGCAATTGTAGCAAAAAATCTGAACAACCAAATCAGAAATAAACCTAGACTTGGAGGTGTCATCAAGAGGTCTCTTATTTCGAGAGCAGAAATTTGTGTTCTGCAGGATGGGGGCCACGTAGAACACTTAATTTAAAAATAGCATTTCTCGAGAAGCATAAAGATGTCAATAACTTTTGAATGGCTGCATATATCGAGTTAATTCTTTTTTGTTCTAAAGAGTTTCCTGAGAGCCTCTTAAAGAAAGAAAAAAAAATGATATCCTCGGTGTAAAAATTTTACAGGACCAAGGAAAACATACCAAAATTGTGTGCAACATTTTCCCAATATTCATGTTTGAGGTCCAATAACTGGAAAATTTGTAAGTGGATTATGGCATGTCGCATTTCATTAGAAAGGATAAAGTGTCCTATTTCGAAAGCTTTAAATGTTGGTCTTGCGATGTCGTAAGATGTTACAAGCATTTAAGTCAGCACACCTCCTTTGAAGAAACAAATATTTTCAAACGCGATTTTGAAGGGGAAGGGTTCATTTTAGTACAAGAGGTAAGAATAAATTTTTCATGATAACTCAGTACAGTTGCCTTAGTTTTTTCCGGACCATTTTTGGTACTTGTTTGGATTTTTCTTTTTTACTAATGATATATTAAACTAATGATTTTGTTTTTCTTGTGTTTATATAAAGAATGGGTAGATGTATAATATATATTAATTTTATTGCACATTTTACAAGCTGCTCCTAGTCTAATCTTCTAGTTTGGATTCAAAGGTAATTTAGCTGCTCCACCGGAGTTAAAGCTTTCATAAGTTGCTCCAAGGAAACTCAACCTATGTGAAAATCTTGAGGACGGAACTGTTGCATGCTGAGAGACGACACCAATAAGGTCGCTTATCACACTCGAATCGAAAACCTCTTATTTGACGGAGCTGCGATTTTAAAGCAGATGGTTGATAGTTTCTCCGTTTTCCGTGACAGAATTCCTGCCTGTTGTGTAAAAGAGGTGCGGTTTGTCTTTTAGTCTTTTGTTCCCGAATGCGTGGAAAATCTCCCTAATCATTTCCCTGCATAAAAGAGGCGACAAGTGCGATATATCAAATAGAGCAAAAATATCATTCAGTAATATTTATGAAAATCAAATTGACCACCACGAACTTATTGAAGTGCTCTTATCACTACATCTCTAGGTAGCAGGCATGTCGACTGCATGAATTCTTCTACTCCAGCTCTCTCTATCCTCTGGTTTCCATCTGATTTTGTTGACGAGTTTTGTATGTATCTATCTGTTTATATTCACAGGGTCTCGTTTAGCTGACGTCGGGCTGAGCCAATATTTAACACTTCTGAGGTGCCTCATTCGAAAATTTTGTGTTATGCTGATGACACCAAGTTCTTCCGTATTGTGTTCACCACCTCCTTACCTTGATCGGCTTGGGCTGCGTCATCAATATATTCTTGACGGAAGATGCTGAAATTCTAGTGTTACTTTTGCCTTCAATTGCTTGCAGGGTTCAGTTGACTCTCCTGAATTGTTCGCTGTTTTAACCTATCCACTCTTGCCCGTTCTTTGAGGAATCACGCCTTTTCGTATGTACCTCATCACCGCACTAATTATGGTAAATTTGAACTGTTCTCATGACGGCTGTTTAATTTTTTCTTTGATTCCATTGATTTTCACTTGTCAAAAAGCCACTTGAGAATTCAGCTTTGTTCAATTACTTTAGCAAACATTTAAATTTTATCTACTTGGATTGTATTCTAATCGCTTTTTATTATTTTGTTTATAATTTGCTTGAGAATTTAACGCTACTGTACTACAATATCTGTAAACTCAACTTTGTAGTAGTCAGTCATTGCCGCAGGTTGAAGTAAATAAATAAATAAATCATCGATCAGTTTATGCAAGACTGTCTGAACGACCTTATACTTGCTATGGTTTTTGTGTGGCCATCAGTCAGTCTCTCCAGTACCTTGACGGCTACTTAAATTTCAGCAGAGAGCCTACCGTCCAAGTATGGTAATTTAAACGCGTTCAACATATGCTATTTTAATTTTCTTCTACTAAGGACCTTACGGTCACATTACTCAGCTATTCCTGCTGCCGGGAACCTAGTTTAAGCCAGTAGTCCAGAGTTTCAAGATTATATGAGGTTTAGGTCCATCATGTTGGACTAGAAGACTGGGAGTAATTTGTGTTATTGAGAGGTTCTTACGCAAACGACCCGCTTCGCAGGGTCTTCCGATTTTATTACAGAAAATCTCTCACGAAGATCGTTCGACTTTTGGTTTTTTAAATCTTCCAAGGAATTGCATATAGGATGTCTATTCGTGGGATCGGGACGACGAAACGTTAAGGTGTCTACCACATACATAGTTGATGATCTCTCTAGAGACGATACTACGTGAACCCTCATAAGGTAAACTACTAATTGGGGCAGATTTATAGCTATTCCAGTTTGTTCACTACCTACTTTTATAAAGAAAACGGAGAAGGAAGGTTCCTTAAATAACTGCCACTCTGTTATAATTTGGGACGCCAGGAAGAACTGATAGAGGGTAGTCCCTTACCAAAACTGAAAATTACGTAGTAGTACTAAGAACAAAACCAAAAAGTTTCTCATATTTTTATTAATGCCTGCACCGAACATACAATAAAGGGCTAATAATCCTGTAGGTTGAGTCCGCAAATTATGTCTCTGACATCCCAAGATTGCTATTGTGACAGCATAGTAGAGGAAGAGGAGAGTAGTTGAAGCTTTCTTGGAGTTGTGAAATTACAGCTGGGAGAGAACCGTTATTATTTATTATTATTTTCTAGGGGGTCTTAGAGGCATTTTAGCCGCCATCTTTGTCACTTTGGCCAAAGAGATCTTTTGTGAGCTAACCCTGCACTCCTGAAGCTAGTAAAGATTTAGGTCCTTCATGAATCATATGATTGTTCTGGGAGCCGCTTTTACAGCATAGTCTGGCAATGGAAACTCGATTTATAGATGCTTGAAGCTTATGCGGTAAAAGGCTTCACAGTGACATCTGCTGTCTCGTCCTCCTTTACACAAAAGCAACATTTTTCGTGCATACTTGTCCATCTTTCTGAGCTAATATCTCAGAGACCTGTTAAAAGTCTTTACTCTAGTTTGGTAAGTGTGAGGTATGTTTTTGTCTTCTGTTGCCAGTAGATAGTGAACCTTTCCGCTTGTCTTAGTACTGGGAGATTTGACCAGTAGTTTTGCTTACTTCTGTTTTCCCAGGACTTGATTTGTCTCATGACCTGGCTTTTTGATTAACCACAGAAAGACTCAGGGCTAAGAAATGAGGATTTGGCACCTTCCTTTACAAGGCGGTCCGCAATCTCGTATCCTTCAATACCTTCATAACTTGCCACCCAGGAAATCCTGCTGTTTTTTGCCAATTCTCTGAACACAATCAGGCAGTCCAGGTCGGCTAGAT
This sequence comes from Leptarthrus brevirostris, assembly GCA_964036015.1. NCBI lineage: Eukaryota > Metazoa > Arthropoda > Insecta > Diptera > Asilidae > Leptarthrus > Leptarthrus brevirostris. The sequence continues at coordinate 100,638,706 of OZ038372.1, read as the reverse complement.
TCTCGGGTATGTGCCCTCAGTGCCTCTATCCGTACACGTAAATGTATGCGGGCTTAGAAGCGCTTCTAATTCTGAAATTAGACAGCTGACGGTTACTAATAGACATGCAAGTCTCTGCAGATGCTGCAGTTTCATCCAGGGACCGAAAGATTTATAAGAAATATTTTAAAAGTCAGTGTTTAACACTTTGTAATTGAGATTTTATATTTTTTTTCTACTGAAATAGTTTAAAAGGAAATTTTCTTTTCTTCTGAGTAAATAAAAGTCTTACCTTAAGTTTTATATTTCTCTTTCAGTTTAACATCTCAAAAAATAAAACTCTTTAATTGAGTTTTTTATTTTTCCCATCTTTTAACAGTTTTATGTTTCATCTCAATGACGTAATTGTGACTGCGATGACGATGACATTGAATATTTATTCAATCATATGTAGAGACAAATTAAGATTTATCACACCATTCATAATGACTTGTTTTGTACTTCATAATTTAAGATACATATTTTAGAATATAACATTGAAAACATTGCTTACATGCTTTTTCTTTAAAAATACAAATATTGAGCGGACAGACAGACGAAGAGACATGCGTAAATCGATATAATTTTAGTCCTAAGCATATTTTTATTTGGAAGTATATATTGTTACGCTACTACTACTACTCGATCAAATTATTAATTAACTACGCACGAAATGTGTACGCTTGAATTCGCGTAATGTGAACCAACCGCAATCGGCATATCTCCCCACCGTTTCAGTAAAATAAACGCAAACAAATTTTCTTTTCAAAAAAAAATCAACATAACTCAAATATTTAGTACAAATTTCCTAACTTTAGCAACGATTCATCATAAAAAAAGATCTCGCTACACAGAAGGAGAACGGTCACGCTGAGTGCGCCGGAGCGGGCGGTGATCCGTCGAAGATTTTTCTCCTAGAGCAGTCTAAATCGGTAAGCCTAAAGTTTTATTTTGTTTACCTATATCACCTTTGCAGTGGAAGGAAATTTCAGTCAATACCTGACTTACAGTTGCATGAAGTTTTGTTTGCTTGTATAAAAAAATTTAGTTTAGAACAGAGTTTCAGCCTGATAAAGTTCCTTGTTGTATTAAACATTATTTTTTACCTATATAAGGTTTACTGTTCAGCTAAATATAAATTTTGGCTGCCTGTATAAAAGTTAAATTAGAACAAAACTTTAGCCTAATAAAGCACACTGTTGCATTAAACGTCGACCGGTATAGGTCAGGTTACTGTGGAAAGAAGTTTCAACCTACATAAAAGTTACCATTGCATAAAGTTTGCCTAGATCAGGGATGAGCAACATGGAGCCCGCGGGCCGCTTGCGGCCCGTTAAACATGTTTATGCGGCCCGCCAAGCATTTCTAAAATTGAATTTATTTTATCGACTTTCTCTCATTGATATATTGTTATAAAATTAATTATAATAAAATGGTAGTACATACTAAACCGAAACAATTTTTTGTGACAAGTTACTCACTTGTCGGCGACTTGTTCAAACATGCAATACGAGCGCCGCATCTGTGCTTGTTTGTGTTTGCTTCTGTCACACAATCAGTCAGACTGGTAAGCTGTTAACTAGCAATTTTAGCAATTCTTGTGCTTCTTGAAAGGCGTGAGTGCAATATTATTGTCAAAAAGGTAATATTAGAGTTTTTCTTATTCAAAATTAATTAATTTAAATCCATAATAGCATATCGGAAAAGCAAACAAAAAAACGGAAGGTTGCGGATGAGCACAGGCATTTCCAATAAAAGTGGAAATTTGATTATTTTTTCACTTTCGTCAAAGATAAAGCTGTGTGCTTAATATGCTTAGAGACTGTCTCGACCTTAAAAGAATATAACATAAAAAGGCATTACGATACAAAACATGAACAACAATATAAAAACTTAACAGGAAAACTCCGCATAGTGGAGAAAAGCTTGGGAAAACAACAGGATATTTTTAAAAATCAAGCTATTTTATCAAATACGGCAGTAAAGGCTAGTTTTGTTGTCAGTCAAATACTGGCAACAAAAATGAAACCCTTTGCAGATGGAGAGATGATAAAAGAATGTCTGACTGCTGTTGCAGAAATAGCATTTCCTGATAAAATAAATATTATTTCAAACATTAGTTTATCAAGATTCACCGTTGCAAGGAGAATTGAAGACTTGTCCGAGAACATAGCAACAACGCTTCGTGAACGCATTGCAAAATTCGAATACTGTTCTTTGGCACTTGATGAGAGTTGCGATATTAGCGATACAGCACAACTGGCTATATTTTTACGTGGTATTGACACCAAATTTAATATTACCGAAGAATTGTGTTCACTGATTCCAATGCAATGGACTACAACCGGCAAAGACCTGTACGATGAACTAAAGTCTGTGTTGGAAAATTTTTCAATTTCATTGGAAAAGATTATTGTTATATCGACAGATGGAGCACGAGCAATGTCAAGCATGGAGGTAGGAGTATCGGGAAGGCTATTTCAAGACATTAAGAAGGTCACAGGAAGGGAAATATTCGTTAACCATTGCATAATTCACCTACGTTGGCTTAGTTGAGGTGCAATGTTAAAAAGAGTATACAACTTAAAAAGCGAAATACAATTTTTCTTGGATATGATAGGATATGACTTTCCTCATTTTGGTAATAAAGAATGGATGTGCGATTTTGGGTTTCTTACCGACATGACTCAGCATCTCAACAATCTTAATGTGGAACTTCAAGGCAAAGGACAGTTTATTCACAATTTGTATGATAAAATTCAGGGCTTTGAGCGCAAATTGAAATTGTGGAAACAGCATCTTTTGCAGAATAATGTGTCTCACTTTCCACATTTAGAAAAAGAAAACGTTCTCAAAAATACGCACAATATATAGACATTTTAATCAACGAATTTCAATTACGATTCCAAGCTGAGAAGACAGCGGTTTCCATGAAAATGTTTTCCTCGCCATTTAATATCGATGTGGATACAGTTCCCGAAGACTTTCAAATGGAAGTGATTGACATGCAGAATAATACCGATTTAAAAAATTTATTTTTCTCAGTAAACATCGAAAATTTTTATAAATCTTATGTGAGCCCTGAGAAATTTCCGCTTTTGACGAAAAATGCAAAGCAAATGATGTCTCTGTTCGGAAGTACGTATGTTTGTGAACAATTATTTTCAACCATGAAATTAATCAAAAATGAGCACCGATCAAGACTGAGTGATGCACGATTAGAAAGCTGCGTACGTGCAGTTACCTCATTAATTCCGGCTGATATTGATCAGCTTGTATCGAAAAAACAATGCCAAATTTCTCATTAAAAATTTCAAGTAAATTCGTTTTTCTGTTCTTTTATTGTTTGTTTTTATTTTGCATTAAAATTTGTATATGAAATCTTTACTTTTTTTAAATTTTATATTTTTTTATTCTAATGTTTATTATAAATAAAGTTTTGTAAATTATTAATAAGTGTTATTTTATGTGCGGCCCGCCAAAAAATGTTAACATTTAAATTGGCCCATTGATTAAAAAGGTTGCTCACCCTGGCCTAGATAAATGTTTACGTCCCGAATGGAATTTTGGGCGGAAATAACCTTACCTACTGCCGAGTAGAACGAGGGCACGCAACCCGTTGAATTGGATAGACTAACCGAGGAAACTCGAGAGATTGCCGAGTTAGTAAATCACAATCGACTGGAGTTTCCACAATTAGCTTTCTCCGGTTTTATATGACGAAGATTTTTTATTTTTTTTTGAAGTTGACCTAGCTGTAGGTGAAAGTTTTTTCTTTTTTTCTTTTGCTCCCCTATATGAATATTATTCGTGTTTAATGAAATCGTTCTCTAAATGAACTTACCTAGGAGTGGACGAACTTATTTGGCCTTGCCTGAAGGACATTCCCTCACATTTAATTATTGAATTTAGTCGGCCTTTGTCGGAGTTACCTGATAAAGATTGCGGGAAATTCCAGAACTTAAGTTATCGATAGCGGCCGGGACAAATTACCTGAACCTTCTTTAAAGTGTTTCACCAACATCTGTCGGAGTCGCTTATTTTGGGAAGTCGTTGTGAATAGGCTGGAGCGTTGTCGTCTGTAATAGGTAACCTGAAATTTATGTGAAGCATTTATTTAGTATTTCGTGGAAATAATCTACTTGACCGCATCTGGAAGAAGTTGCGAGGAGGTAGAGGTTGCGAGGAATTTCTTAAAAGTCGTTATCGAATTTATTTGATGTTTTCGAAATGACTTGTCCGATAATGGCTGGAAGAATCTATCTAAAACTTGTTTGAAGGAATTGTTTGGAATAACTACGAGATATCGACTAGCAACAGATACTTAAAAGTCATTCGAAGATTTTATCAAGAAAAGGCGTTTGCCTGTCCTGAAGTCCTGAAGCTTAAGAGGATTGCTGTACCTACCTGAAGTTTATGCTTCTGGACTCGCTGAATTTGTTCTCTCGTTTTCCTTGCGTATTGACCGGGCAGTGACCCCTTCGTCCCGTTTTAGTAACATATCTGCAAGAAACATTAAAGTAAAACGAAAGCAGGAATCGTCAAAGGGTGAAGTATCGCCCCGACTCTACCGCACGTGAGTTGAAACGGATAGTTTAACCGGAAAAGTCTGAGGAATCGCACAACTCACTGACCGCAAAACACAAAAACTTGCCCGACTAACGCAGTCCAATTTCACGCCTCTGCATACCTGCGACGATTAGATTTAGGTGTCCAGATTACCCAGTCGATCTTGCCGTCCATCGTCCTCCCGGATAATAAGCCTTCGCCGGTGCGCTGAAGCTGAAATAGACCTACGCGTTAGTCGCTGCGTAGATTTTTCTTTTGCGGTTCCACATTCCGTTGCATCGTAAAAATATGTACGGCCATTTTTTAAGGTATTGCAGACGTTGGACTATATTTATAAGGTTTTTATGTTTCTTTATACAGTTCTTTAAAAATGATAAATTTTATATTCTAATTAGTATATGATAACTAAACTAGAAGTCCATTTATAAGTTTTATTATCTGAGGTAAAAAATAAAAGTAATTTTTAACTCTTACAGGTTGAGGAAAATGAAAAACTCCAATGATGAGTTTAATTTTTTTGAGATAAAACAAGTTTTATAGTGCACGAAATATATAAAACTCGGGTAAATACTTTTATATCACAGAAGAATAATATAAGTGTAAATTTTAACAGTTAATATTGAAAAATAAAAAATAATTTTTACAATAACAGTTTTGATTAGCTATATATATTAATATCAAAACTTCCTTGATTTTAATGTAGGCAGCTACTCTAAGTGTACATTACATTAACCCCTTTTGTAATATGTACGTTGCTTTCTCTCAAATTTTATGAAAAGAGTTTTTCCCCTTTCAAAATAATAATAAGTCTTATTTTCGGTCTCTGGTTTCATCCGTACTGTCTATTATCCGTGCTTTGCCGATATACCAGCGCTTCGCATATGACCAGGGGTTTTATAATTACCTGATAGGCACATAGGTCCAGCTTAGGCTTGACGCCCCAAGTCGTTCGTTGTCATGTTCATAAGGCTACTGTAACGGTAATAGAACCGACGTAATAGCTTATAACAACACTACTTTTGGCCAGGGATTTGTCATTAAGGATCAGAATGACCTGTATTGAGCTGCTCTTATCCTAGCATTTTTTATACAATTAACCGACTTATTGTTCGGCACTTGGCGGAAAAAATTTTCACTCAACATTGTAAAAGAAAACACAACACTTGCTTTTTACTTTTCCACGAATTATTTCATGTAATTACCGAGTTACACCCGACGCGTTTCGACTTTCTGGGTCAAGATTGAACTAAATGTGAACTGGTTTAACAAACAATTATATACTTATTTAGAGAGAAAAACCCTATTAAGAAAAATGCACGTATCGATGCTGCTGTTGGGGACGATGCAGTTATTCACGAATTGCGAATTCACTCACGAATGTTTGTAACACTTTTTCTAACCATTCGAATGACGCTTTAATAAATAAAAATTATATATATATTACATATTATAGATCGATTAGAGTATTTAGATAAAATGAATAATGTCTTAGGTGAATTAGGAGTTCTGGAAATTGATAATGATCATACTGATAAATTTAATCGAGAATTAATCAGCAAATTAAATAATAGTAGCCTAACGTTAAGTAAAAGTGATAGAATAAAGCTAAGAACCAGCCACTCAGCGATACCAATATTATATGAACTTACTAAATTACACAAGGACAATATTCCCATGCGTCCTATAGCCTGAGCTTTTGAATCTCTAACCTATAAATTATCCAAATTCTTAGCCAGCACTATGCATGTCCAACTTGACTTTAAAGATAATTTTTCATTAAGAATTCATAGATTTAGTCAATAAAACCAAAGACTTAATATTATCTCGTCCCTCCAAATTGGTGTCATTTGATGTCAATAGTTCGTTCCCTTCCATTCCCACAAACACGGCGTCCTGGCAAGAAAGATGGTATGAAGAGCCGCGGGGCCGGTGGACAGCTCGGCTAATTCCCCAGTTGGACACTTGGCTGAACCGTCAGCACGGCGAGGTGAACTACTACCTCACCGAAATTCTGACGGGGCATGGGCACATCCGGGCCTTCCTTCACCGCATTGGGAAGGTGTCCAGCCCGTGTTGCCTATACTGCGGCTCTCTATCGGACTCCGCTTTCCATTAAAAAAAATAAAAATAGGCCTCCGCCACGAAGTAATGTCTTCCTGACGTTTCCGTGGCGGTCCTCCTGGAGGGGGGAGGGGGGTTTTAGCCGGTAGGACTGGCCATTGGCCGGGTGAATCCGGCACACAGGGGGCCTTGGCACCTAGTTGTGTAGATGCATTTCCTCGCTTCCATTAAAAAAAATAAAAAATTAAAATTCTCATAAGCAAACTAAACAAAATTTTAAATTCAAAAATTCATAGTGCGGTTGACAATAACACAAGAGCATCACAATTTATCGCTCTTTCGAATTGTTGTATTGAACAAAATTATTTTATGTTTAATGATAAAGTTTACATGCAAGCAAATGGGGTCACCTTATTCTCCCTTTTGCGCTCAAATATTTATGGACCATTTAGAAAATTCACTTCTTAATTCTGACAGCAACCTACTAAATAATATGTTTACTTGGTATAGATATGTTGACGATGTCTTCAGTATCTGGACAGGGACTGACAGACAACTCAAAATACTTTAAAGTTAACATTTTAAACAAACTTGGTAATAATATAAAATTTTCAATCGAAATTCGTGACCAACACATCAACTTTTTTTATGTGTGATGTGTGATGATGTTATACCTTCCGATTCCAACCGCCCTTGGAGTACTAAGATGGCAGCTTTCATTCTATGATAAATAGATTGGTGAAACTGCCTTTAGACCACCATAAATTTAAGTCAGAATTTAATGCGATCAAACAAATTGCGATTAATAATAGGTATAAACCGAATATTGTATATCAACTATTAAAGAAAAAACAGTATAAATTGACGGTTGAATCTATATACCCAATGATGACACATTCTTGCGTAAAAAAATCTCATATTTAAATAATTCTTGTTCAATACTAAGAAATTATGAAAATCTTTTGAAAATTTTTTGAGATATCACGTTCACCGCAACGGTATTTTTCAAAAAATTCTATTCCGAGATCATCGCGTTTAAAGTTTTTGAACGCTGTTCGCCAAGTGCTTATGGATGGAACTAGCGCGCTACGAACGGCTGTCATTTGAAATCTAGTGCTCTGATCTGGATGAAATTTCACACAGATATTTTCGAAAGTATGTACTTTCAGAATATGCAATCAAAAAATTTTCGATTTTTTGAGCCCCAACTTTGTATATAACCCCTTAAGCAAACATTTAATTGATGCTGGACATTCTATTAATAACCTAGATAACCTAGAACTTTTACATCACATTAGCGATAATAAAATATTAGATAGATTTGAAAAATACGAAAACGGGTCTAATGAAATGTCCAATGCTACTGTCAGTTACCCTCAGAAAATTTGCCAGTATTAACTACCCTAACTCTAAACAGGGTCCGGTCGATTAATAATCAAACACCTAACTATAGTAAGGGAACTGGAAATTATTTCAGAAAATAATTAGATATAAATTAAGAATGATAATACTATCACAGTTGAAAAAGAAATTGACAAATGAAGCAATAGAAAACGCAGTCATAAAAAATCATTCTTCGCATTTGACAAACTTATCATTGCCTGAAAATATACGACAATTAATCAAATTAAGAAATGTCACACGTAAACAATGTCAGACATATAGAAAACTATTTGGTCAAAAGTGAACTTAATAGGCTCTCACGCGAAGTCAAATTACAAATTGCCTTTTTTAGAAACTAATCACTGAAAGACAAGCTTACTTCTAAAACAATTTGAAAACTCTCCAGAACTATGCGAAAGAAATTCCCGCACATGCCGCCGTTACCTTAAACCAATGATACACTTGATGTCGTCCAAGATAAAGCGAACGCAATGACGGAGAATTTTCTACTTACACTACCTACAACTTATAGCGATAGAACTACTAAAAATGTCGTAAAATCCTCAATTGAAGATCTGAAGAATAATAATGAAGAAGAGAACATAAATAAAAAATTCTTTGCTCCTCGAGACGTGAAATCACGTATAGTATCACTAAAAATCAGAAAAGCTGCCAGTGACGATAATATAAAAAGTATAGTATTTAAGCATCTTCCTAAACAAGCAATTATATACTTAGCTTTTATTTTTAATGCATGTATGAAGATTTATTATTTTCCAAAACAATGGAAAATCACTAAAGTTATACCTATTCCGAAACCAACTCTTAGTTATAGGCCGATAAGTTTATTAAATATAATAATGAAACTGTTTGAGAAATTAATCCAGAAGCTAATTAGGAAGCACATAGATAATAAAAGAATTCTACCCGAAGAACAATTAAGTTTCAGAAGGAAGTGTACCACCACAGATCAATTAAAAAGATTAACCAATCACATCAAAGAAAACATGCAATTAGGGATCTCAACAAAACTTTTAACACTAGATATCGAAAGGATTAGTATATAAAATGCTAAAGCTAGAATTCCCTCTAGAAGCTGTTACAATTATACAAAGTTTCCTATCAGCTAGACGCTTTTACGTTTATCTAGACAAGGTTAATACAAAACATTTATAAATTAAAGCCAGGTATCGCAAGGATCAACCCTAAGCACAGATCTCTATAATATGAACCCATGATGTAACCAAAAATATTATCCGTGAGATAGGTCTATTCGCTGACTATACTATTTTATTCTATTCGGATTACTCCATTAGAACAAAGCCTTAAATATCTTTTAATCAGAAAGTTTTCTTTCGCCAAACACTTGGTGGAAGTCATTTATTTAAAAATGAAAAGGTAAAACACTTGTTTTACTTTCACAAAACAGAAAAATGATTTATGTTTCAACCAAAAGTGCAAGCTGGTCGTCGTCAAAAAGTTTTGTGAAGGTAAAACAAGGGCCCTTAATTTTTGAAACTTTCTGATTAGACAATATTTAACCAGAATTGGTATTTTATGAAATTGATGAACTAAAAATACTCATCATAAATAATTCGTACTTGGATTTAAGGGGGCAGTAAGGTTAATTCGATACAAAAAAAGCATATTTTCGATAATTTTTTTGGCAACACAGTTTATATATATTTATTTCTATAATTATTACATAATAAAATAACATTTGAAGAACATTTCGTGAAATTTTCATTAATTTTTATGAAGAAATGAGCCATTGACAGCGAATCTCCGCGGACGTCTCAAAAAAAGTTTAATTGCGGTGCCCCTCATAACTCATCATTGGATCATCTGAAGTAAAAAAAAATGATTTTTTTAGTTCATAAGTTTCTGCAGGTAATGACGTCGAGTTTTTTTTTATTGATTTTTCAATTTCTTACAGCACTTGGAAGTCAAAATGCCGATTTTTCATCAAAAAAATTGAAAATTTTGTGATTTTAAAATACATAAAAATTAAAAAAAAAAAACTCGACGTCATTACCTCGTCATTTATGTAAAGAAAAAGTGTGCAAAATTTCAAAATGATCGGTGCAGTAGATTTTTAGCTACAGTGGGCACCGACTCTGAAAAAGCTAAGCGTGAGAAAAACGCGTTTAAAGTTTTAACACTGATCTTTTGTATATGGGATGTATGGGATGGAGGGAGACCCGAGGCAGTGTATCTGCGGAAGTTTTGCTCCAATCGACCTCAAATTTTAACTAGATACTCTTGAAGAGTTGTACTATCAAATAAAAACATATGCAAAAATATTTTTAAGTTCAAAAAACTATGCGAATGATTAAAGTATTATATAAACTTATAAACGAGAATCAACGCTACATAGACAACAAAGTATTAATTTATAAAATGATATTTCAACCATGTATTGTGTATGCCTCCCCGATGTGGTTGTATTGTACGGAAACTCATTAACACAAACTTCAAGTACAACAAAATAAACACTAAAAATGATTATGAACCTTCCCTGGCATTTTTCCACTAATAAATTACACGAAAGAAGGGTAAGAACTAACAAAGAATTGACTTTAGCAAATCTATCAAGGAAATTCACCAATCGGTCTCGTAACGAACACATAGTAATTAATTTAATCTCGTAATTAAGTTATCAATGGATGTATAGATGTATACTCTTAAACACACAAATTCGAATGTATACTATACGATCGAAACTTATACATATATAAGTAGATTAGTTCTAGTAGCAAGTTAAGGTTTTATATAAAATATGATAAGAAAATGAGCTTTTAATACAATCTTTTTCCTCTAATAACAAAGACCATTGTCGATGACTATAAGATAAATTATGTATGTTTTCAAAATAATTATAGTGGTAAGAAATCCTTGAAATTTCATCTCCCTAAATAAATATAAATTATTTAAGCATGCACAAATCTTTTATAAAAATGAATGCAAATAAATAAATAAATACAATAAAAGGTTAAAAAAAATTTGCTCACAACAATATGAATTCCTGAAGTCAAGAAATACTAAGTGTCGTAATAATATTAAATATATACCTTGCGAAACTAAAACTACTAATATAAAAAATTTTATATCTAAATAACTTCCTTCGAACTTTTATAGCCATCAATTTCAAAATTCCCAAACTTAAGGAAAGTTTTCTAAAAACTAAGGACACCAACATATTAATACACTTTAACTTCCTTATATGATATGAGCTTTTCGCGTTTGTACCTGTTTACTTATTTTAAAGCAGCCAAGTTCATATTATAATCTTAAAGCCATTTCCAAAATGACACTTTTGGGAAAAAAAAAACAATTTTAAGCCTTTAACGATTGTGGGTAATAATTTGTTCTTTTGTCGTGGATACCTGAGACTTCCTTCTCATCTGCCTAGTAGTCCTGCAATCGAAGTTAGTTAAAAGGCTTTATCGTTGAAATGTCGGAGAAGATGGTAAACATTTGGGCAAACCATAATCTTTAATGGCCTCGTTATGTCTAAGTTATGCAAATGAATGTGCATGGAATTCTTTTGGGAAAAGATTCCTTTAATCCGATCGACGAGACTTCCTAGCGAACAAAATAAGACAGCTATTCATTAAAATGGAAATTTTATTCAGGGAACCTAAGATTTTCTCCTGGCTTTTTTGGGTAAGTAGGCTTCTCAGCCTTTGGCACTTCTTGGATTTAATAATCAGAAATATTCAAATGAATGTTCTGGGAAAATCAATTTACCTAAAATGTCGCATTTCGGAGTTAGCTGAAAAATGAATGAACATATTTAGGTTTAGTTAAATAACACTTTAATTGGACTATCTTGGTTTGGTTTATATTGGATTCCGTCGTCCGCCGAGATAATACTGACGCATTTATTAGTGATAGTTATCAAATGGAATTTAGTCGTAGATCTTTGTTTATATATTAATGAATAGAGTGCAATTTTAGGAGGAATATTTGCGTATTAATATTAGTAGTTAAACAAGGCAGGTGCGAGACCAAAAACTATTTTATTATAGAGTTCCCAAAATGCACTTTTAGTCATTGTGGCGACCATTTATAATTTGATGATTCGGTGTTGAAGGGTACAATTTATCTTCTTCTTTGTTTGGGTAGGGGATATTTTAGTTTTTGGCTTTCGTTGCATATCATTTTATGAAATTACCCAAAAATGCAGAATATCCAGAAGCTAAAGCAACATATGATTCCATGAAATTACCTCCAAAAATACAGGATATGCAGAACCTTATGTTTCACGTTTCATGTGTGCAGACCTGTCGGAATCACCTGGATCTCAAGATACTTCTGGAGAAGGAGTTACCTCAACATTAAATGGGACTATGACATAAAATTCGCACACTCATAATCTAAGGAATAAATATGTTAAAATAAAGAGTATACCATTTTATATCATTATTTTCTTTTATCATTACCCAAACAATTTTTCATAGCAAACACATTTTTCAGCGCACAGTGGCAAATTTGGATTATACAAGATGGTTCTTTATTTGTACTAACCTTTGCCAGGCTTGGAGAACTGAAATATTCGTCATTGTTTAAGATGGTTGCACCATTATCAAAATTCCTTCGCACTCACTCAACTATTTCAGCTCTCCTCACATAGAGTATCTCATCAATCTGAATCTTAAACACATATTTAATGATCATTTTCGGTACGATATGAAGTTCGATGAATGTGCTGAATCTTTATTTGAATAATACTATAAAATAAAAAGGCAGAACAATGATATCACTTTGTTGGAAGGATACTTCACATAGGTGATTATTACTTATTAGAACTGCTAGCTCTTTTTTTAAAGAGCTAGCTGTTTCGTCAGGTATTCTTTTAAACTACTAGCTGTTTCGTCAGTTGCTTTTTAAACTACTTGCAGTTTGCGTAGCTCTTTATTTAAACTGGATGTTGTTGTTTCATATTTAGTTCCTAACTGAGATCAATATGGGTGAGAAACTAGTGAGGATGCGAAATATCATCAGAAAAAAGTTTGAAGCACAATCACTGCTTCAGACACTTTTTACACAAATAAAGGATGAGTAAAAGAGCAATGATTCAATGTCCTCATATAAACGTAAACTTTTGAAAATGGATCCTGAGATTGATAAATATAATAACAGTGAAATTTTAACATCTCAATCTAAGCGTAAATACTTCAAGGCTGAGCCAGCTATTACTTCAAGTAATCTTGGAGATTATTCTGGAATTTCCGATGGTTCTAATAATATTGTGGATGATGATGTCGAATTCGATACACCTACATTAAAAAGGATACGTGCTATCGATGATTCACCTAATAACCGTTTAGTCTCGAAATACATGAATTTTTATGAAATCACGAGCAAAAAGATTAATAAATCCTTTGGAACTTCCTTTGGAAAATTCGCAACTCGATTCTTCAAGTTGATGGCGATAAAATTATTTGAAAGGAAAAACTATATAGTATTACTTCAGGTCTTCTCGAATTGCTTTTCATAAAATCCAATGCTTATAAACGCGTTTATAAAGATGACGGTCAAATGTGGGAAATGATGGTAAATAGAAACAAAAGTATAAAACAACCACTAAAAAGCTCAACTTTCCAGAAGGCCGATGAAGGCTTAATGCAAATAACAAAGGTTAATTCTGACTGTACTTACTGGGGCGATCCTAATGAATAAGTTGATCGCTTACTATTACGAGTACCATCAAAACTAGCCAGTAATAATATAACAATGGAATTATATCAATAATTAAGGAACTAAGGATAGCTAATATTTTAGTATAAATATCCCAGTATTAAATTTAGAGGTAAAAAGAGGAAAAAAATGACAACATTTGAAATAAAATTTCTTGTATTAAAGGAAATTCTTAAAAATTGCAGAAATTATTAAAAAACATTACGTCCAACCAACTAATTTTTCCAATAAAACGTGCACGAGGTAGGCCACAAAAAGGGAAGTTATGAACTATGTAATGAGCATGCTCCAGGTGGCCAGAAATCGACGACTCGAACCTATAAGGGTTGTAAAAATCTATAACTGAAACATCTAAAACTAATTGACTGAAGTTTCTAGAACTAAGATGAGTAGTATAAATAGCGCTGAGTATCAGCCTAGTTAGTTTTCATTGTGATTTGTACTGCGTAGAGTTTGCATGTGATACTGTGAATAGTTAGTTGTATTTTAACCAGTGAAGTGATAAGTTTAGCTAAGTAAAGTGAAACATTATATTGTGAAGAAAACGGGTAAAGGAATTTGTGAAACGATCTAATTAAGTGAAGTGAATTAAACTGTCAACATTTGTGAGTGAAAATAAGTGTCTTAATTAATCCGTCTAACCCGAAGAGCCCCAATTACGTTGCAGTATAGCATTACAGCCTTAGCTGTAATGGTTACAATAGTATATAGAGCCAAAACAAAAAGAACTATAAGAGAAAGATATTCTGAACATGTTTCATCAGCTAAATATAATGTCGGAAAGTTCAGAGTTAAGTAAATATTTAATAGGGATGGGACACTCAATTTCAATTGAAAAATTAAATCTAATTCACATACACAAAAATAGTAAAATATTAGACGAATATGAAAAAGTCGGAATTAATAAAGAAATAGAAAAGGCAAATTTTTTGTCAATGTTCAAATGGATTTACTAAGGCTGGATTTTCTAAATAAATTATAAAATATTTGCATACATTCCCATATACAATGTCTTTGTAAAGTATACCAAGGATAGATTTAGCCACAGTAGTATTTGATGAGAAAATTCCCTCAGAAGGCGAAATGCCTCGCATTTAAATATTGTAAACATTTATTAAATAAATAGTGAAACAAAAAGCAAGTATTTTCCATCATGTGCCAACAAAATCTTTGATTAATTCAGTCAGCCATGATCTCACTGAAAGTATACAAAAGCTGAGTTCCTCTATAAAAGAAGATATCCAGGAAATACATGATATACCAAATCTAACATGCCAAAATACTAAATATAACGTGGCAAAAGAGTAAAAGTTAAAATGAACTATATGGAGATAAATCTGCAGATTAATAAGTTACATTTGTAAAGAAGCCTTTTGCTCCGTACATAAATAAACGCCGTCGCCCATGAGAGCCCGGGTACCCTAAAAAAGGGTGCTTAGAGGAATATAACGAATACAACAATAAAAGTTTAAGAGCCAAAGCCCCAACGAGGGAATTACGCGAGGCCTCACTCCTGCCTCAAATAAGACAATATATAGAAGGAAGGATCACATCCAGAAATCGTCGGCCAGAGCACCTTTAAATCTTTAATCTTCAGACGTCGGCTAGGACGCCCGATGCACACATACATATATCATTTCAAAACAAACAGTGGAAAAAATCCAGGTAAAACATTAAAATGTATTCCCTTTTTTGTTTTATTTATTATTAAAAATAATAATTTTAACAATATTATTAAAAGCAATATTTATATATGCCATTTTCCCTAACTAATTCATTTTTATATGACAAAACGCCTTATACTACACTACTCAAAACAATTAAGGGAACAAAAAAAATATCTAAATTTTTTAGTGATTTTTGACGGGCTGTATCTAAGCGAGAAATAATCGTATTGAGGATCTGAAAAAAAATCTTAAAGCTCCAGAACTCTAGTTTTTGAAACTTTTAGCCAAAAAATTTTAAAGGCCACGGTGCTCACGCAATCCAAAGGAATAGCGGAAGAAAAACATGTCAAAATTTTTAGTAATTTTTTTTTGGTGCACGGACTCGGAAAATTTTTTTTTATTTGACCACCCAATGAACCAGATAGCCTGTTAATTCAGCTTTAATTATCTTTTTTGAAATCCTTGATACGTTGATTTGTCGCGGAGATATCCGATATTAAACGAAAAAGGACTCTTTTGTATTCAACCATGGATATCTCAGCAACCAATGATTGTACAGAAAATTTAAGGGCAGTTTCGGAAACCGGAATAAATTTCCTAAAAGAATCCGTCAAGACATAAAAAATAATAATTTTTTTGTATCCGTAATTTCAATTTTGAAAAAGTCAAAAAAAGTGACTTTTTTCCTTGTTTTGGTAAATTGACCATCTTGGCAAATACTGTTGGAAAGGCTAAGACTTGTTGGAATTTTTACACCTCAATGTACGCCCAATAGCCCTATAAATCCGCAGATCGATCTATTGGACGGTTCCTTCGGCCCGATCGGTCAAAGTTTTGGAAAAAATTAAAGGAACAAGAATTGTGATCTCAAACATCGTGTAATCTTCTTAAAAATGGAAAAATCTTTTTTTTGAACTTTTTATTTTTTATCACTTTTATGCATCAGTCACTTGGTAAATTAAAAAAAAAATTAAAAAATCGAAAATTAAAAGAAAAACATTTGACATTTTTTAGAATATGAAATACTGAGATGTTGCTGCCTCGGCTTTTAATCACTGCCTCCAACCTGTCACGCATATTCGAAATTCAGTTTCGAATCATCGACTGCGGAAACCTTCAACAACTGTTTTGTAAGGACATCTCAGTACTTAATTTTCTAAAAAATTTCAAAATTTTTTTTTTAATTTTCGATTTCTCAAAAAAATTTTTTTTTTAAATTTACGATTTTTTTCAATTTACTTTTTTTTTAAATTTACCAAGTAGCTGATGCATATTTGTGAGAAAAGTCGAAAAAAAAATGATTTTTCCATTCTTATGAAGATTACACGATGTTTGAGATCACGATTCTTGTTCCTTTAATTTTTTCCAAAACTCCTCCAATAGATCGATCTGCGGATTTACAGGGCTATTGTGCGTACATTGAGGTGTGAAAATTCCTACAAACCTTAGCCTTTCCATCAGTATTTGCAAAGATGCGGTCAATTTACAGAAACAAGGAAAAAAGTCACTTTTTTTGACTTTTCCAAAATTGAAATTACGGATAAAAAAAAATTAATACAATCATTGGTTGCTGATATCCATGGTTGAATACAAAAGAGTCCTTTTTCGTTTAATATCGGATATCTCCGCGACAAATCAACGTATCAAGGATTTCTAAAAAGATAATTAAAGCTGAATTACCAGGCTATCCGGTTCATTAGGTGGTCAAATAAAAAAAAAATTTCCGAGTCCGTGCACAAAAAAAAAATTACTAAAAATTTTGACATGTTTTTCTTCCGCTATTCCTTTGGATTGCGTGAGCACCGTGGCCTTTAAAATTTTTGGGCTAATAGTTTCAAAAACTAGAGTTCTGGAGCTTTAAGATTTTTTTTCAGATCCTCAATACGATTATTTCTCGCTTAGATACAGCCCGTCAAAAATCACTAAAAAATTTAGATATTTTTTTTGTTCCCTTAATTGTTTTGAGTAGTTTAAAAAAAAATTTTCCCTTTACGTTCTTTCCAAAAAAAAAAATTTTACAAGAAAAATTTTCGTTACGAATAAATATACATTGACATTTTACGCACCAGTACAGCTAATCAAAATTTTCTTCACAAATTAATGCTTTCCCCGTCTCATTAAACCAACATACCCTTATTTTATTTACCTTTTTTACTTTAAACTGACTAAACATGGCGGACGAAAATAAATCCATCGCAATTAGAAAAATTCAACATAAATAACCCTTTTTACATTACACCTCTAAGAACTTCAGTCAAAACAACTTCAACAGATAATCAAGACAGCACAGATCAAGATCAATCAAATATAATACGATTTAAGCTGCAGAGAGAGTATGCCGTATAATTCGGTCTATCGACCTAAATCCCTTATCAACTGCAAGCCAGACATATCTTGGGCAAAATATCAATTCGTTGTACAAATACTGGGATGATTTTGAATCAACACATAATGAAATAATCCAATGTACTAATCCAAACGGAATAGATCATGATTACTTTAAAAATGATGTTAAGCTAATGTAGAAACATCATGCACAAATACCCTAATTGCGCTTCAGGAACAATTGGACTCTTGATTCCAAAACTCATCGAATAATATGAATAATTTCACAGATCATTACCATAATGTCTCCCTCGGAGACCAATCGGGTTTTTCCCTATCGGATGTGAGATAACTAATTCCTAGTTTTAGCAGAAACCCGAAAGAAAAATTTGGAGGATTCATCGAAAGCTGTGACGACATATACGCGACGGCACCAACGATGAATAAAAAACACTCCCTCCTTATCTTAATAAGGAGTAAACTATCTGCAGAAGCATGTGATATATGTATATAGATGCAATGAGATTGTAACCCAGGTTTACATTAAATTTTTAGCGTGGGGTTTGTTAGATTACAATAGTTAATCTACATAATATTATTTATTTCCTTTTAAGTTTTCGAACCTGATCTTTGCAAACATTAACTATTTAATCTTTTGATAATCCTGCTTAATATACCTAAATATCGCTTAACAAATTACACTAAATTATTCAGATCTTAAAACTACACTTATCTGTTACGTTGGTGATCTGGGCCCAAATCTTGTGATTCGCTTCTTCGTTGCTTTCGTGGCTCTCATTTAATTTAAGCAAGGCTGCTCTGATTCGTGTCTTCGCTCCCTACATATATTGTTTTGATCCGTGATGTAGTGGGTATTTTTGAATACCTGTCGCAGTTTACGTATTTTCGCTGCTTTTAACTAGGAGCTTCACCATTGAGTGATTGCGAGAATATATCACAGTTTTACATATTTTGGCAATATATGTACCGCCGTAACTAAAACCCTGTTTATTAAATTGTATAAGTATTTACTTAACTAGATTAATAATTAAATTTCTCTTACCCTAAAAGGGGTTTCCTTAATTATTCCTCACACAAAAACTCTAATTTATAAATGAATTTCTTGGTTATTTTTTGTTTGACACTTCAACTATTTACACTTTTTTTTCTTTCTAATTTATTTTCTTTTAAAAATATTATGTGTACTCAAGATTCTTAAAATTTAATCTTACTTTCACTACAGTTCAGATGTAAAAAGAAAAAATCAAGGAAGCGGGCTAAATTTTTTCTTTTACCAATATTGCTACTAACTCGTGCTACTGATCCAAGACGGAAATCAATGCGGCCATGATCGCCATTATATTACATGCATATGCCTATCAGGATTCGGTAATGCAGTTTTCAGTTCAAATTTAAATTTAAGTTTTAACAGAATAATGAATTTTAATTTTCAAATATAATTCAATCATTTTCGACATTTCTTCTACGATTATTTTATCTGCTTCTCCCAACAATACGTATTTCAAAACTTTTTTTTTTTTGTTTTAATCTATTAATTTTTATATTCTTATATGAAAAATATTTAATATTTTTAAATGCAAAAAATAGTTAAGTGGCTTGGGACGATTTCATTACAAGATATCAGTGTGGCCTGATCTAAAATTGATCCTAACTCAAAATTTCAAATTAAAAACTGGTAGGTCCACACTACAATCACAGCTAAATAGCGCTAAACAAAGAATGGCAGAAAGCGTGAAAGACTATCTCCAAAGATTAAATACAACTCTGTCCAAATTAAATGAGGCAACACACTCATACACAAGCGATAAAAATCTCCTAAAATCCCTATTAAAAGATAACGAGTGCCAGGCAGTGAGAGCCATCGAGGATGGGCTAACAAATGCCCAGCTCCAAACTTTAGCCAAAGGCAATTCTGATAAATCTTTTTCAACAAATTACAAGATAAACCAAAATACCTTTCAACAAAATATAACTCATAATCATCGTTGTTTTAAGTGTAATAAACTGGGGCTTCAAGATGTCCAGGCATATAATGCTCTTTCCCAAATTTCAATGCAATTCAATAATGTTACATCCCAATCACAGGTCCCATAGTGTCGATATTGTCATAGGATAGGTCATTCAATCGAGGAATGCAGAACAAAAGCGGCAAACAATGTTCGGATTCCAAGAACTCAAAGAGACGTAAATAATTCCCAACATGTAAGCATAATTTCGCAAACAAGAGTTTCTATTCGACAACCACAAAGCCGACCTTCAAATCCTCCAAATATTCGCGAAAGTCAAAAACCACCGAGATACAAAGCGCGAATATCTCGGCAAGATCATCATCGTCAAATAGGATAAATAGTACAATTTCATCGGCATTCAGGCAAAAAAACTGGAGGCAGCTAGGGGTAAAGTCAACAGGAATCCGGAGACGATATCGCCAGCCTTCTGTCAACAATAAATTAGTACGTAACCCCATACAAATTAATAAAACATCCTACATTCCTTATCAAACGATATCTGTTCTGCTCCAAAACATACATTTTTAATTGATACAGGAGCAGAGATCAGTTTAATTAAACTCCATCTATTGAAACCAGAGAGAATCTGCTACAGAGATGCTGTCAGTAATATCAACACGTTGTTTAAAAAGTCCACTTCCACAGAAGGACTCATTTTGCTAAATTAACTTTAGAATCCGAACAAAATAACTCCATCAAGGAACACTCATTTCAAATAGTGGGAAATAACTCCGTCCTCTCATACGATAGTCTGCTTGGTCATGACTTTTTATCTCGATACAAAGCGAGTATCGACTGCGGAAACAAATACATTTCTCTGGAAATAAACGAATCAAATGAATTTTATCCCTATGAGTAATATTATTCGAATTACCCATATGTTTATTTGAAAAGTGAAGATTCAAAAAAGAGGTCTCAAAGAAACATTTTATTATATACCTACGGAGATAACATTCTCCAGTAAACAAATTTATAAAAATCAATCGCCGTCTAATGCTTCACAAGTGAGGCCAAAAGGCAATTTAAAAGAAAATCTACTTTCATCAGTAGTTTCAAGTGACATGGAACCGACATGTAAGAAAAATCGATCTCCATCCAATGTTTTTCAAAAAGTAAGGCCAAAACGAAATTTAAATAAAAAATTATCTCCATCCATATCTTCTCGAGGAAAGAAGCACAAACATGAAAACCTATGTCCATCCATAGCTGCAAAACAAGACGGAACTAAACAAAAGCCTATCTACTTCATTAGTAGATTTACAAAAGGTGAAATCAAAGAATATGTCGCAAAAGAATTCGAGGAATGTCAATGAACATATATCTCCTTCAAATTCTATCGAGTCGGAGTCATCAAACAACTCCTTCAAAATTCCACAAAAGGTGGAATCAGATCTCCTTCCAATATATTATCCGAAAGAATCGGATCTAACAAAATTAATTAAAATTCAGGCTCATTGAGACTCCCTCTATTCAACATGAATCGGTCTGTTTCGGGAGGGAAATAAGGCCGGGTTTATTTCTTGGAGACTCGATCCAGTCAATGGTGTAGCAAAAGTCCTGTGGTGTATATGACGACTTAATTACGTCATACACGCACTTTATTCGTTCAGCGTTGTGTTTTCTTCAGTTGTGGAGTATATGACGACTTAATTACGTCATGTACGCACTTTATTTGTTCAGCGTTGTGTTTTCTTCAGCATCAGGTTCTGGTATACAGAATTGAAAGTAAGTCATTCGAATTGGATACTTCAACTCGGATGTCTTCATGATCTGGAAAATTTAATACCCTTGGTGGGCAATGATTATTACAGGTCTTCACAAGGCCTGAACTAGAGAAACGTTGTTTTCCTAGGATTTTAAAATGGTCTTCAAGGATGGCTTGATGTTACCGTTGCACAACGTAAAAAGGTTAAAAATTAAAAAACGGATTTAAAAAATAAAATATTAAGAATTTTATTATTGGAAACTTTTAACATTAATTGATTATTTCTGACACTTCATAAGAACGCTACTCTGACTCTGACTCTAGTCTAAACTATTTTTTTCTATCCAAAATAAAAACAAAATTTTGCAAGGTGTACTAAGTTTGACATGTGAAAAGAAACGTAGAAAAATTGCAAAGTGGAAACATAGAATTCCAGCAGTGCTCAACATGTAAAAATTAAAAACTATTACTGAAAGTTGCCACAACACTCCCCCGCGAGCCAAACCTAGGGTTTTAGCGGTATCTGACAGGAGGTTTAGTAGTTCGACCAGTCCGAGTAGTTCGTTTTGGCAGAATGGTATTACCGTCCGGTAGAAATCTGACTCTCTTTTGAGTCTGCACGAGTGTTTCCGGTGTGTGGATTGAAAGGACCGGACTTACAGGCACTGGCTGTAAAATGTTGTCCCGACTTTCTTGTTGCGAGTCTTCAGGCGCTGGCTGAAGCATCTCTGGTGTAGCAGGTGATGATGTCTCGTTTGAAGAAGCATTGTCCGAGTTAGCAATTTCAACGTAACACGGTTTTAAACGATTTAAAGAAATGTTGATAACTTTGCTTCTTACTTTGACCGTAAAGAAATTTTCGAAGCATTTAGTGACTTCATAGGGACCCTCGTATGGAGGTTGTAAAGAAGTGCGGACCGCGTCGTTTCTAACGAAAACGTGAGAACAGGTGTCTAAAGCCTTGAATTTGAAAAATTTTGATGACGAGTGATTGGTGCTGGAGACTGGTCTTAAATTAGTAAACGTGTCTTTTAAAAACTGGATGTAGTCGACCAGAGATTCGATCCTACCTCAACAACCGTCAGTACAATATTCTTTTCAGTTTATCCATTTCTAACCCCATTGTCGCTCGTTCCGGCGTCCCTCAGGGCAGCCACCTAGGTCCATTGATTTTTATCCTCACAATAAATGATGTTGAATGTGTCATCAAACACTCAGAGTTGTCCATTTATGCTGATGACATGAAAATAATCAAACATATCTCCTCCACTACCGACTCTCTTCTCCTGCAAGAAGACCTCGATTCATTCATCACATGGTGCAATTACCAGGATGTTACGAAAAGTCAACGACCTTTCCTCTTTTGACTTCCATCTGAGTAAATCATCCCTCCACAAAGCCTTATATCTTGACCCCGCCCATCTTGATCCTGATCGCATACCTTAATTCTTCTTCCTTTCGCCTTCTGCCAGTAATCAATGTATATAGCTCATATTGTAGCTTATACTTTTTATTTATTTATTCTTAATTATCATTTATTATAGTCTGTAGAATTAGTATTAAGTTATAGCTTGTATTTTGTATTTTTATTTTTATTTTGTATTTTTTGTTGCAATAGCTTGTATTAAGCTTAAATAAATAAATAAGTAAATAAACAAGTACACAAGCCATTAGAACAACCGAAAACAAAATCTTTATAATTGTAGTACGCTGATCCGGTACGCCCAGGTTTTTGTAAACGGATGTGCTTCCCATCGATACTGCCAATGTAGTTTGGGACTCCGTATAATTCATAAAATCTATCAGCAATTTCAACCCACTTCTTTCTATCCGGTATTTTCAAGCATGATAGACTTAGTACATCCCATATTGCTTGTGATACTTCCTTCACGAGGTTACCGATAGTATTTTCTGCTCTGGAAAAATACGAAGATAGTGCTCTAAAATTACACCCTGTTGCAAAGTATCTGAAATTAAAAATTAAAGGAGATTTTATTTTCAGTTCCCAACTGCATTTCAAAATGGACAACATTGAGGAACAATTTCAACAGATCCCTTCGGGAAAAGCCCAGAGGCGGTTCAGGAAGTGATAGGAAGAAATGTTACTATTTATCTAAATATCTACAATTTCTAGTACCATATCTGAAATCGAGGAAACAGAAAGGAAATTTTAAAGAGCTTTTCCCGAAAACAGGAAATGACGTTGTTAATAAGGAAAAACAACCAAGTTGTGAAGAAAATAAACACACAGAGGAAATCTCAAATATCCCACAAGAAATGGACAACGAACCTGCAGCTGAGGTAGAGGACTATTTTTGTTAGGATGAAAATGATACTTCGCAATCAGCGAAATCAAATCATTTTGGGCGAAAGCGAAAAACAAAACTGCAAAATGAGTTTGACACCGCGTTTGTCTCATATGTGGAGAATAAGAAAAAAAAACCGGACAGAAATCCTGACTTGGAATTCTTCAGCAGTATACTTTCGCAGGTGGGCAAATTGCGCGAGTCTGACAAAATAAGTTTAGAATTAGTGTTCTACAAACATTACAGCAATTTCTGGAGAAAAGTTACAACAGCCCTTATACAGACCAATTAACTTGGAACACATCTGCAACCGAAAGTTCAGAAAATAATTACATACACTTTCCGAGCCAACCTAAAGGATCTGGTTCAGAAAATTGGAATTTAACAAACTTATAAGTTTATAAAAAGTCAAATAACAATAAAAAAGTGTATTTACCTCAAAGAAATCAAAAGTCTTTCTTCTACTGTTACAGCTTCTCGAAAGTTGGTGTCCTTTTTCTTTATTTTGGGGCCAACTACACCAACTAGCTCCAAAAAAGTTTCGTTCCATTCTATAAAAGGACAGGACTTCCTTTTATCCTTTAAATCCTTCATTACTTCGAACGAACCTCTCTGAATTCTCTCTTCAAACTCAGGATTTATCCAAAACCGTCTCTTTGCTTTTAATCGTATGCTGCAGCTATTATTATTACACTATCGTCTGAATCTGATGAAGACATTCTCAATAATGTTGAACGTATTCTTCTCAGTATCTTAGGAAACACTCACTCGAAAGACAAACAGATATCGACTGAACGATCAAATGATGAATGAATAAACAATGTGCGGCCGCTTTTTCCATGACTTTACAATTCATGAATTCTGCATTTCTGAGCAGTCATGCATTAAGCATTTGACTAGTTGGTGTGCGGCCTGCCTAAAGGTGCTGTGGAAATTGACAATTTGGTTATCCATCTCTACTTATACATATTTGGATACTACATGTACAATATTTATTTCCTAAAATAAAAATATAAAATGGTGTATGATAACAACAACCCACGAAAAGCCTTGCAGAAGTAATCTGATTAAAATTATTTTCACAAAATGCACAAAATGTGCAGCAAAAATTCACTTGACCCGAGTTAATTTTCAAAAATAAAAATCAAAACAAACTACTTGTACACTCGAGCAATGTAAGAAATATAAAAATTTCTTAACATGATCGGCGTTTCTAATGAAGAAAAGTTAAACTCCTTTGGCTCGTTCTCAACAGCAGCACCAAAGGGTTAACTTTTCTTCAGCTGCTGGACGCCTTCGCGAAAAAACGAAAACTAGATTGAACTCCAACACAAAATATTTTAAAAACCGATCTAGACAGCTGTATCAAATAAAGATCACTTTCACTGTCACGCTAACCTTGCGGTAAAATTATTTTCACAAAATGCACAAAATGTGCAGCAAAAATTCACTTGACCCGAGAAAAGTTAACCCTTTGGTGCTGCTGTTGAGAACGAGCCAAAGGAGTTTAACTTTTCTTCATTAGAAACGCCGATCATGTTAAGAAATTTTTATATTTCTTACATTGCTCGAGTGTACAAGTAGTTTGTTTTGATTTTTATTTTTGAAAATTAACTCGGGTCAAGTGAATTTTTGCTGCACATTTTGTGCATTTTGTGAAAATAATTTTACCGCAAGGTTAGCGTGACAGTGAAAGTGATCTTTATTTGATACAGCTGTCTAGATCGGTTTTTAAAATATTTTGTGTTGGAGTTCAATCTAGTTTTCGTTTTTTCGCGAAGGCGTCCAGCAGCTGAAGAAAAGTTAACCCTTTGGTGCTGCTGTTGAGAACGAGCCAAAGGAGTTTAACTTTTCTTCATTAGAAACGCCGATCATGTTAAGAAATTTTTATATTTCTTACATTGCTCGAGTGTACAAGTAGTTTGTTTTGATTTTTATTTTTGAAAATTAACTCGGGTCAAGTGAATTTTTGCTGCACATTTTGTGCATTTTGTGAAAATAATTTTACCGCAAGGTTAGCGTGACAGTGAAAGTGATCTTTACTTGATACAGCTGTCTAGATCGGTTTTTAAAATATTTTGTGTTGGAGTTCAATCTAGTTTTCGTTTTTTCGCGAAGGCGTCCAGCAGCTGAAGAAAAGTTAACCCTTTGGTGCTGCTGTTGAGAACGAGCCAAAGGAGTTTAACTTTTCTTCATTAGAAACGCCGATCATGTTAAGAAATTTTTATATTTCTTACATTGCTCGAGTGTACAAGTAGTTTGTTTTGATTTTTATTTTTGAAAATTAACTCGGGTCAAGTGAATTTTTGCTGCACATTTTGTGCATTTTGTGAAAATAATTTTACCGCAAGGTTAGCGTGACAGTGAAAGTGATCTTTATTTGATACAGCTGTCTAGATCGGTTTTTAAAATATTTTGTGTTGGAGTTCAATCTAGTTTTCGTTTTTTCGCGAAGGCGTCCAGCAGCTGAAGAAAAGTTAACCCTTTGGTGCTGCTGTTGAGAACGAGCCAAAGGAGTTTAACTTTTCTTCATTAGAAACGCCGATCATGTTAAGAAATTTTTATATTTCTTACATTGCTCGAGTGTACAAGTAGTTTGTTTTGATTTTTATTTTTGAAAATTAACTCGGGTCAAGTGAATTTTTGCTGCACATTTTGTGCATTTTGTGAAAATAATTTTACCGCAAGGTTAGCGTGACAGTGAAAGTGATCTTTATTTGATACAGCTGTCTAGATCGGTTTTTAAAATATTTTGTGTTGGAGTTCAATCTAGTTTTCGTTTTTTCGCGAAGGCGTCCAGCAGCTGAAGAAAAGTTAACCCTTTGGTGCTGCTGTTGAGAACGAGCCAAAGGAGTTTAACTTTTCTTCATTAGAAACGCCGATCATGTTAAGAAATTTTTATATTTCTTACATTGCTCGAGTGTACAAGTAGTTTGTTTTGATTTTTATTTTTGAAAATTAACTCGGGTCAAGTGAATTTTTGCTGCACATTTTGTGCATTTTGTGAAAATAATTTTACCGCAAGGTTAGCGTGACAGTGAAAGTGATCTTTATTTGATACAGCTGTCTAGATCGGTTTTTAAAATATTTTGTGTTGGAGTTCAATCTAGTTTTCGTTTTTTCGCGAAGGCGTCCAGCAGCTGAAGAAAAGTTAACCCTTTGGTGCTGCTGTTGAGAACGAGCCAAAGGAGTTTAACTTTTCTTCATTAGAAACGCCGATCATGTTAAGAAATTTTTATATTTCTTACATTGCTCGAGTGTACAAGTAGTTTGTTTTGATTTTTATTTTTAAAATTATTTTATTTACAAAACACTTTAAATTAAATTATTTGTTCATAATTGAACCTCATCGAGTGAAGCTAAAAAACCAAATGTTTTTTAAATCGTATTTTCTTTTTTTTATAATTGTAAAGGGTTGCTGAGATTTTTGCGAGCAACAGAACTGTAAACAAACACTAGAGTGTATTTGCAGCCATGAAGTGTTACTAGCTTCATTGAGTGGTTCTCAATTTGTTTGCTGATAGTCGCCACAGTGCGATGCCAACGTGCAAGGAAACCGTTGGATTGAGGGTGATAAGCAGTAGTTCTATTCCTCTTGAAGCCCAATAATTTAGAAAGTCCGGTGAAAAGTAAGGATTCGAATTAAGTGCCTTGATCTGTAATTATAATTTTGCGGACACCGAATCTGGCTATCCAGTGACGAAAAGTGCTTCCGCAACTGTTTCAGCGTTAATGTCTGATAAAGGTATTGCTTCTGGCCATCGGGTAAATCTATCAATTATAGTAAGACAGTATCGGAAGCTGTTAAAGACGGGAAGAGGACCAACGAGGTCAATGTGGATAGTTTCGAAGCGCTCCGAAGAAACTGGAAAAGTTCCCAAATTATTAACCTCATGACGAGAAACTTTGCTTTTCTGACATTAAAGACAAGCACGAGACCAGTTATTGATGTCTTTGTTAATAGATGGCCAAAAGAATTTTCGCGTAATTAAGTTTCTCGTGGACCTAATGCCAGGATGAGCTAAATTATGTAGAGCCTCGAAAACTCTTCTACGAAAACTTGAGGGTGCAAATGGACGAGATACTTTTGAAGAGACTTTGCAAAAAATATTTTTATCAGTACCAAAGATAGGAAGCTTTTCGAGTTTATATTGGGAATTTTGACGGAGGTGGTGAAGTTCGGAATCTGAATCTTGAAGTTCGGCCTCGAAGTCAATGGTACCAAGGATTCGAATTTCCGCCACCGTATTGAGAGCTCCAGGAATGTGCCAAATATCGGTGGTGAATTGACTAATGAAGTCAAGATGTCTGAGTTGACGAGGAGAAGCTTTATCTGGATTTTGATTAAATGCGAAAGTTAAAGGCTTATATTCCGTGTATAAGATGAAAGAGCACCCTTCTAAAAGAAAACGAAAATATTTGATAAACTTGTATGCCGCTAAAAGTTCCCTGCCGTAAGCACTGTAATTGTATTGTGCATTGTTAAATTTGGAAGAGTAGAATCCCAAAGGTTGCCAAACATCATCAATTTTTTGTTGAAGTGCAGCTCCTACAGCGAAGTCAGAAGCATCAACCCAGAGGCCTAGCTCGGCTGCAGGGTTAGGGAATGCCAGGAGAGCTGCATCAGCAAGCTGTTTCTTTGCGGCTTCGAAAGCCTCAGTAGATTCTTGAGTCCAGGGAACTCGTTTAGCGCCGTCTTTTTTAGAACCTGTAACATGTCTGTTGAGGTGTTGGTGACAGGACGCTGCTTTGGGGAGGAATCTTCGGTAAAAATTCAACATCCCCAGAAACCGACGAAGTTCCTTGACTGTTTTGGGCTTGCCAAAATTGAAAATTGCGTTCACACGATCAGGCAAAGGACTTATTCCTTGTATAGAGACTAAATGACCTAAAAGTTGACTTCCGGTTGAGCAAATTAGCATTTATCGACGTTTAATATAAGACAGAATTTCTGAAAACGTTCAAAAATAATTTTCTAGTGCTCGTAATGCTCAAGTTGCGTTTTAGAAGCAACTAAAATATCGTCCAAATAAACGAAAGTGAAAGAAAGATCCTGTAAGACTGTATAGAT
This sequence comes from Leptarthrus brevirostris, assembly GCA_964036015.1. Classification (NCBI taxonomy): domain Eukaryota; kingdom Metazoa; phylum Arthropoda; class Insecta; order Diptera; family Asilidae; genus Leptarthrus; species Leptarthrus brevirostris. The sequence goes on along the minus strand of OZ038372.1, from coordinate 100,609,868 downwards.
GAATCTTTGAAAAGATTGAGCAGCATTGCACAGGCCGAAAGTCATTCGTGTAAACTCAAAGAGGCCGAAAGGGGTACAAATAGCAGTTTTAGGGATGTCTTTAGTTCCACTGGAATTTGATCGTAAGCTTTAGTTAGATCCAAAGTCGAAAAAATTTTACAATTCTGAAGGTGATAAGTAAAATCGTGGATCAGTGGTATTGGATAGCGATCAGGAACTGTACGGGAATTTTGTCTGCGATACTCGCCGCATGGCCTCCATACACCAGTCTTTTTGCGAACCATGTGCAAAGGAGAGCACCAGCAACTGCTAGAAGGACGGCAGATTCCTTGCTTGAGTAAGAAATCGAATTCTTTTTTAGCCGCTTGTAACATTTCCGGAGATAATCTGCGAACTTTTGACAGAAAAGGAGGGCCTTTAGTAATAATGTGATTAGACACGCCATGAGACACAGATTTGACAAAGCCTGAATCAATAGTGATTGATTTGAAATTACGTAACAGCTCGGAAATGGTGGGGTCATCAAAAGATTAGACTAAAACGGAAAGATTTGATGAGGTGCCCTGAGAATGCGAGCTCAGGAATTTAGATTTGTCAAAGGGTCTGAGAGGATTTTCTTTCTAATTTCTACCAGTAACCCATAGTGGCAGAGAAAGTCTGCGCCTATTATAGGTTTGGAGACAGCGGCAATGATGAATTGCCATTGAAAGGTGCGGCGAAGGCCAAGATCCAGAGTTAAAAGTTTACTACCAAAAGTTTTGATGGAAGAAGAATTTGCAGCAGTTAACTCTAAATTTGAAGGATAAAGTTTATCTAGAGAGTTGGCAGGAATCACAGAAACATCTACACCAGTATCGATAACGAAATGTTTCGACAAATCCAGAAAATGTAGAGACGACTATTAGTTGAGCCCCTTAACCCTGTCGTCAAAAGAGGAGGGCAGATTAGTTTGTTGAAAATGTTTCGGATTTGGTAAAGTTCCAAGGTGCTATATACTTGCGAGCCTTGGTACCGTAACGAGTGTGGTACCAACAGGATTTGGATTGCGAATTTTGACGAGGTTTAGAATTTCCATGAGATTTGCAATTTGATCTATTACTAGATAAATTCCTAGAGAGACTGAATCTCTAGGAATTTTCAACCAATTTTGTAAGCCTGGCAACTTGTTGTGAGAAGCGTTCCAGTTCAGACAGATGTGTTTTGGCTTCCGATACAGAATTAATTTCTGATTTGAAATTAACTTCCGCAATTTTGTCGGCACATGCGGCCAAGTTCTCCAGGGTTCCTGGATTACTCGAGAGAATGGCTTGCATGTGGGATGGAAGCCTTTGCATCCACAACGATTGTAGGATGCTGTCACTTAATTTGTTGCGCGCGAGGGAACGCATATCCGGAAGAAGCTGAGACGGTTGGGAGTCACCCAAAGTCAACTCATTTAAGAGCTGTCTAAGTTTTTGAATCTCAGATCCAGCTAGACGATTAATCAACACTTCTTTAATTTTTAGATATTTTTCAATCGCGGGAGGGCTTGAAACAACGTCACTTACAAGCCGAACAATGCTTTCGTCAAGCGTACTGATTACCGTAAAATACTTTGTTTTGTCCTGAGTAACTCCAGCCAGTTCAAACTGGGCCTCGAGGAGGTTGAACCATAAATCCGGGTTATTCCGCCAGAAAGGGCCCGGTTTAACTGAAACCGCCCCAATATGACTAGTGGAAGAACTCGAAGAGTAGGTGTTAACAGCAGGAGCGTTGATCGAACTGTAAGCGTACTCTGAATCAGACTCAGGCATTTTTCTACGGATCGAAAATGAATGAAAGAAATTGTGAAGAGATCGAAGGAAAAGATTGTTGTGTAAACTGTGTAAATACATTTATATATTTATAAAAGTATAAAAGAAAAAGAAAGAAGTCTATCGCTAAAACTAACACTACTCAAACCTGGCTACAAATTACTTGATCTACCTGAAGATGATTTAAAGATGTCTTGACGTTTTGAAGGATGTAGTGACGACTTAGGTATCGTGCTGCTGATTTAAAGTTGACTTGACGTTTCAATCTTGAAGGATGTCTTTACGTTTTGTTCTTGAAAACGTTCGGCTGTTGTGATTAAAAAAAATCCAGTTGACCTTATGTGTTTTGATTGTCGGGGTCATCAGTTGTGGTGCATATGACGACTTAATTACGTCATACGCGCACTTTATTCGTTCAACGTTGTGTTTTCTTCAGTTGCGGAGTGAATGACGACTTAATTAGGGGGAGATGGGGTGCATTGATACATGGTGCACATGGATACAGTCAATATACATCGAAAACAAAACGCGTAGGAAGAACCGTCCGCCACACATAGGAAGGTAATCATACACCCTACACGCACACCAGCGCGGAGCAATGTTCACTCGACGATTAGCGCTTGGCACGTGTAAACCTGTTTCTGACGTTCGCAACAAAATTGTCATAGTTTTCTTTCGGATGTGATTCTTCTAATATATTTAGTGTTACCTGTGATATATTAAGATATTTGGTAAGTACATATCTGTCATTACATTATGTAGACTTAAATTTTTTTGATTATTAATTGCTTTAATTTTATAAAATATTTATTTCGATTGTAGTAGGCAGGAGCACATTGATGCAAGTGCAGTCGGGGCACATTGATCAATTGTATCAATGTGCCCCAATATTTTTTTAAATGTATGTTTATGTAAGATTCTTTATAGAAAAATGGTTCGAACATTCAAAAGCAAAACGGAGAGAACTTTCATCGATGAAGTTTCTGTGGCTTCTGCGATATCTGACGTGTTGAAAGGAAATGTTTCAATAAGAAAAGCAGCCGATAAATATAATTTAAAACCTGCAACTCTACAGCATAGAATTGAAAAAAAGAAGAATAAAGACGGCGAAGGTGGGAGTTTTTCATCTAAGTATACCTCCAAGCAAGTATTTGCTACCGAACAAGAAGACCAACTAAATGCTTATATAATAAAATGCAGTAAAATGCATCATGGGCTTACATTAACTAAAGTGCGGCAGCTTGCTTACGAATACGCTAAAAAATTAAATTGCAGCTATCCACCATCTTGGGATGTCAATAAAAGTGCTGGCTTAGATTGGACATATGGTTTTCGTAAAAGAAATAAAAATATTAGTTTAAGGAAACCCGAAAACACAAGTGTTGCCCGATCATTTTCATTCAATAAGACTGCCGTTGAAACCTTTTTTAATAATTTAGAAGATGTTCTCGCAAGATTTAATTTTACAGCTGACCGTATTGTTAATTTCGATGAAACCGGCATTACAACGGTTATGAATACCCCAAAGATACTGGCAGAAAAAACTCAACGTCAAATCGGCCAAATTGTTTCTGCAGAGAGAGGCGAGTTGGTGACATTTGGAGGAATCATTACTGGAACTGGCAATAGTATTCCACCTGTATATGTGTTTCCCAGGGTTCATTACAAAAGCCATTTTTTAAATGGTGCTCCTGAAGGGTCTTTGGGCTTATCGTCTAGATCTGGTTGGATATATAGTGAATTATTTTTAGAAGTTCTTAAACATATCCAAAAACACACAAATAGCACAAAGGAAAGACCGATTCTTCTAATTTGTGACAATCATGAGTCACATATTTCAGTCGAAGCAATTAATTATTCACGTGAAAATGGAATTGTTTACTTATCGTTTCCTCCATACACATCCCGCAAACTCCAACCTCTTGATGTCGGTGTTTTCGGTCCGTTTAAAGCAAAACTCAAGGTAGCCTTCAATGACTGGCACATTAATCACCCTGGGAAAGCGTTAACTATTTATGATATTCCAAGTCTTTCTAAGTTGGCTTTTTTTGAATCTTTCAACGCGAAAAATATTACGAGCGCATTTGCTAAGCCTGGAATCGTGCCATTTAATAGATTGGCATTTTCTAAAGAAGATTTTTCTCCTTGTGACGTTTATAGCAGCCAACAAATTTAATTCTAGAAATATCTGAGAAAATTTACAATTATATTTAAAGTGTGATGCTTTATTGCTAGCAGACATTTTTGAGAATTTTAGAACAGTATGCATAAATATCTATGAGTTTGACCCGAATCATTATTACACAACACCAGGATTGTCATGGGATGCTATGTTAAAACACGTCCAAATTAAATTAGAATTATAGAAATGTATTATATAATTTCATGAAAAGCGGTATTCGGGGAGGTTTAACACTTGGGGTAATTTTAGGATAATTGAAATAAATGACTAAAAATAATGTATTATTGTTTTCTTTAAAAATTTTATTCTATTACAATGTTCTTACAAATTAACAGGGCATAATATCTCTCCCCGATCAAAGTCTTCATATGGGGGGATGTTTTAGAATTTAACTTTAATCACATATCTCTTCATCCGGGCTATCCCAGTCCTCCTCTATATGACAGTTAGCATCGAGTCGGGCCCTCATCTCGAGGGCCATCGCTTCGACGCTGAAAACTGTTATAATACACCTCCTTCCGCTAACTGAGTGGTTAATCTATAAAGAAAATAATAATAAAAATAACATGTAAAATAATTTTAAAAACTAACCGTCCGCAACCCCGTCAAATTCTCCGAATATGGAGTGGCCACCTCGCACCACTCAGACTCCCATCCTAACCTATAGACCAGGTTTATCGGGGTTAGCGGAGAATTTACCAGCTCCTGCAGCCGCTCATGAGGATCCTCGTAATCCTCTGGGGTATCCAACACCTTAAGAACTTCTGTTATAATACTCTCCATTTTGGTGAATGTTAAAACTCTTAATTTGTTCATTGCTTAAATAGTATCCGCTTATCTCTATTAATTTTTCACATTTTTTTGCTCGCCTATAAAACTTATTTGTTGATTAACCATGAAACTCTCATTAAACTTATTTTTATTACCGCAAAGCTTCCTTCAAATTTAATTAAATGACCCCCGCTTATCTTTTTAGAATTCTAAATTTAAATTAAAATTCTTTACATATGATTTGAAAGGAATTGTGGTGACCAAAAAATATGAAAAATGCTTATCGATAGTTAGCTGCTACCGAAATTATATAGAGATAAGCGGGGATCATTTAATTAAATTTGAAGGTAGTTTTATGGAATGATCAAAAAATAAGTTTTATGAGAGTTTCAGGGGTAATCAACAAATAAGTTTTATAGATGAGAAAAAAATATGAAAAATGAATAGAGATAAGCGGTTCCACCAAAGTGTTCGTATTACCTACTAATTACCTATTAAATCATTGTTCATCCCTTTCCTTTTATAGTATTATGAAGATATCAAGTCCCTTTCCGTAGCACTCCTTACACATTGCGCTGTCTTTATAAATCACCAAAAATCCATATTTATGATTCCAACATTCAGCACACGTATTGCCAAATTTTTCAAACGTCATATCTGCACCCAAATGATCATTAGATATGTTTAAGATCGTGATCACATGCAAATACTTTTTCCAAAGATACGCTTCACTTATTTTTTTATTTTTCTCATATATTTATTTTTATTATTTTCTCATATATTCAAAGTCGCTACATCATTTTTGTTTGCTATTTACATGTCAGAATAGTCGAATATAGTTCACTTTTCAACGCCTAAAAAGCCCGACAATTGACAACAAAATTGGAAATTCAAAGATTGAAATTGAGAAATATTATTTCCTTATTAACGGAAAATTTTATAATATAACGCTAGGTCTATGTGAATTACTTTTTATAAAACATCCTGTAAATCTTTGTACAGCAAATATGACTTAAAATATAATACAGAACTGATGGTTAAATAAAAGGTACTTCAAAGTATGCATAAATTATAAGTTAACTGATTTCTCATGACGGTAAGAGCGGATGGTCAAATAAAGGAACTACAGCTTTAAAGTACCTGATTCTCATGAATGGGAGGGTTTGATGTATATACCCAAGAACAATATTGAATACTGGATATGTGCCCTATCATGAATATTCGTACTAGTGGCTCATTTAATAAGAAACAAAATACTTTATGTGGAAGGCTGTGAAAAAGCTTGCTGGATCAAAAAAACATTTGGTGAAGGTGTAATAGTATATAATATGGAGAAGAATTGCAGTGTCCAAAATTATCCTCTCTCAAATTTTTGTATAAAGCGCTATGCTGTTTAATTCATAAGGAAAATGTTTACCTTTTAAGAAATTTCCTAGAAAAGCAATAGTTATAAATAAGAATTAAATGTCTATTTTATACTAATAAAAGTCTTTCTGTTAATGTTAAAATAGCATTTTATTAATTTAGTTATTTTATTTTTCCTTCTTCATAAATTTATTAATGATTCTAATTTTCACAATTTCTAGTGCTTTAAATTTCTTTCAATGGGTAGGTTATAAATATCGATTTCAACAGGTCATTTTTTCAATACGATTTAAATTTCTAATACGCTTTAAATTTATTTCAATTGGTTCAGCTGCATTTCTCTACAAATTCTGGTCAAAGGTCCTTGGGATAGTAGTTTTTTTGTTCAGCTCCGTGAACAGCTTTACCAGCTCTATAAAACAAGCCGAACAGATCTATGAAGAGCTTTTATCAGCTCTATGAATAGCTATATTAGGTCTACTACCAGCTTTAACAGGTCTATTACCAGCTTTAGCAGGTCTATATCAGGTCTACTACCAGCTTTAACAGGTCTATTACCAGCTTCAGTCTTCATCATTCAGATTTTTTTTTCAGAGTATCTAAACTCGCAGGCATAAAGCGAATGGAATCTAAACATTGTAATTCAATCGTTTTATTCTCAGATGAAAAAAATTGTCTTTGACATTGATATATAACACTTTATTTAAGTGAATAACGTTAATGAAATCTTCAATTTAATTTAATTTTAAGCAGTTCAAGTTTAAAAATTTCCAGTGGGAGGTAAAATATTTAGATAGACCAGATTCAGGAAAGGAAGGAAGATCAGGTACGTTGCAGAGTAATTAATATATGCGTTAACAAAAAAATGTTATTACAGAAATAAAATGGAAGGAAAATCTGTCGTAAAGACTCCTTGCGAGCAATATACTTTTGAGATACAATTCACCCCAGTATGGGATGAAATGATATTAGCGGTGAATAATCAACTGGCTTTCGGAATAAATGCGCTGAAGTATTTACTGGAAGAACATTACTTAAACAAATTTCAACAACGCATTCAAAAATATCTAAAAAATGGTGCATATGAACGTGTTCGGGTTATAACACGATTCAATGTAATGAATACAATTTTGAAATCATCGAACTTAATACAAATCTTAAGGATGGTGATATTAAACAGGAATATCTAAATAAAGTAACACAGCCTATAATTCAGAAAATGGAGGAATTTCAGAGACAAAAAGATGTTCTTGTATTGACAATATGCTTTGTAAAATTCATTTTCGAAAATCATCAATCAGTGGAACCGCAGTCAGAGTTTCAAACAGTGGAGATCAACAACACTGTGTATGAGATGGATGAAGATTGCAATTTAAAATTTATCGAAAACAAAATGGACGAAATACCAGGATTTAGAAATATGTAAATTAATTATATAAAATAATGATATGTCAGGAAGAGTTAATAGAACTCTGCCGATTTTAAATAAAAATTGATTAAGTGAATTACGAGTGTTTTTATTTATAAGAAATTTAGTATTTTGTAATCACATTTTGTTTGGGGTATACCCTTTTTAAAATACATATTTATACTTGCTAACGCAAACAAAGTAAAAGACAAACCAAAAATAAAGTTAATAATTTTTTAAACTGTGATAATTTTAGTAAACCGAACTTTGCTCCAACTAAAAGATTTAATGGTGATATTAGAATAAGTCTTGACAATAGTAGTCTGTTGAACATTTGAATATACTTAAGAACACAAAATTAGTGTCATTCATCTTGATAAATACAAATTCCATCATAAGAGCTTAAGATCGGAAAGTGTTAACAGCTTTTGATCTATGCAAAGTACTAAGATCAATATATTGTTTTAATCAATTCCATTGTCTGAATCAAAGAGCTCTATGAATGCATGAAAACTTCAATTCATACTTTAAAATACTTTTTGGAGATTTCTATAATGGATTATATAATGAAATGTATCTTCTAAGTCACATATCAATTTCCTTGGGCCTAATGGTAGATCATTGTGTAAAACATGAAGTGATTCTAGATAAGTTAAATCTACTTCAAATATATATATTCAATTTCTGAACTTTGAGGAATGCTCATTATATCGATATCCGTATTTTCTATCCCATTGAAATTCCTCATATGGTAAGAATTCAGACATGTCCCACCCATATAAATTATTGGTATCGAAGTAAATTAAATATGTTGAGCTTTGTGATGGGGTAACATTTTCCATATACTTATTATTAGCAGTAGAATGCCTGCGAGAACATATAAAGTTATACATATTAACGTCAGTTAATAATTATTATAATTCAATCTTTGCATACTTAAGCATAGCATCCCAAAATTATCCTGGTGCTATATAATAATGACAATATAAATAGTCTACAAATATTTTGCATTCGAATGCTTTACAAACGTTTGTTGTATGCGCATAATCATTATCAGAACACTTCGTATCTGTAAATTTATTATCAAACTACTTTTGCATAGGCAATGAATTTTCACTAAATTTTTCAAAGCAATTAAGATATTCATAGGGAAAACCCCTTTTTCTAAAATTAAATTAAATAAATCGTGATTTTTATAAAAGGATTAGGTTAATATTAAGTTTTCATCAGATAAATTATTCGCTAATTTTGCTAGAGGGCATAACTCTATATGAATCTAAAAATATATAATTTCTATACTTTGATTTCTTGCAATATAAATTCTTTTCGCGATTGACACTTAGCGCTCCTTATTTAATGGTATAATATTTATTGCATCTTTAACTACATCTAAGGCTTTAATAAATAAACGACAATCATACTTCTACTTCAATGTGGATGATTCTTAGAAGAGCCCAACCGCTATCAATTTCTTGAAATTCTTCAGATTTTGCAATAATTTGTTTCATCATTCTATCGAGTATGTCTGGAAATTGAAAATTATGGGATGCTATATTCATCTTTGCCTGAGAAGATTTTATATCTAAAGCTACTTCGTTTTCATCTACATCATCAGTTTTAGCATATTTCACATAATAATTCAATATTGAACTTTATGGCATTGTGTTTCTGTAAACTTGCTTCAAGAAGATTTATAACTTGAGGTTTGATTTGTAGAAAAATTTTTAAATTTAAATTTTAAATGTCATATGGGTTTGTTAGCTGTCAGTTTGGTATAAATTTAAAACATAATTACGATTCAAGAAAAATATGGTTTCCCTTATTAAGATTATTACGACTGAAAGAAGAAGAAACGAAATTTATGACTATGAAAAGATTTTTATTTTCTTAAGTTCTTCACATGATAAATCTCTTTAAAGTATCGAAAGAGGACATTTCAGCTACCTCGATTTTGTTTGTCCTAGTCTAAATTCACAGTTTTGAGGCTATTTTTAGAAAGTGCTACAACGACCGCAATGATCATGTTGATTTCTTCTTCCTATCTTAAGTGCAAGGTTGTTATATGGGTTTGTTAGCTGCTAGTTTGGTATAAATTTAAAGCATAATTACGAATCAATGGTTTCCCTTATTAAGATTATTACGGCTGAACCATAAAGAAACGAAGTTTAAGGCTATGAAAAGATATTTACTTTCATTGCAAGTTCTTCACATGATAATCCTATCCAAAGTACCGAAAGAAGCCATTCCAGCTACCTTGACTAGACGTTTATTACTTATCAACGGATTAATGAAAGCGATGCATGTTATTTTTAAGCATCAGATTTTTTCCATTAATTACAGAAATTCTTTTGGCTATTCCTCAATGGTGTTATTTTAACTAGTAATCAAGGTCCAGATGACGTAATCGGTGGAATGACTTACTTGCTAGTTGCATAAAACACGAAAGTATTTAATAATATGACCTCGAATTAATGGCTATATTTAGATCTGGAAAAGAAATTGCATGATAATCTTTTAAAGTTCGAGGTTACAATATTCTGCTTCCAATTAAAGTCGCATCATGTTATTTCATTTAGCTGATAAAGGGGTACTTCGTAATTAAAAACTCAAGACAACAAACAAAGGTAATCCTTCGCCAAGCTTTATTTGGCCCACAGACAAAAGATCGTAAAATATTGCAGCTCCAATGAGCAAATCGTTTTTCTGTGGTTTATGAAATAATGGATCAGCTAACTTCACATTTTCAGGAATATTCCAATTTTGTATCTTAATAGGAAAACTGGGATGAAAACCAGTGATTAAAGGTATGATATATAAGTCCGTGTCAACGAAAAAACTGTTGACTGTCGATTTTAAAGTAGTAGCAGTTAAAAATTTTGTTTTTGCTGTAGTTTGACCGATACCACTTATTTCGCTTTCGACTTTCCTTCTTTTTAAATTGAGTTGCTGTGCCATTGATTCTGAAATGAAGTTGAACTGTGAAGCGGAGTCCAAAATGGCTCTGCATGGAACGTAGGACCCATGCCTCACTTCAATTATCGCTGTAGCTAACATTATAATATGACTATCCTTTTGGTAGTTATTGCTTTCGTCAACTTTGATGGGAGGGTCTTTGTTTAAGACGCGAACCTTGACCAGAAAGCGTGTTAATATCTCTGTTCTCCAGAGTTGTGCAACGATTGCAAAGAAAGGATGAAAAGGTTACCCATGACGGGAAAGTATCAAACTTCATTTCATCTTCCCATTTCATTTGCGACTCCAAATCTAATTTCGTTTTAACTAGATGAGATAAAACAGCATCAACTACTTCTTCAGGTTTGCCAAGTGAATTTAGTGCGCGTGAATGGCAATTTACTGTATCAATTAAATCACGTAATTCAGTAGTGGATCCACGACTAACACGAGGTAAATCAAATAACTCTTTAATATGCGCTTGAAAAATAATGCATTTATTATCATATCGGGCTTTCAAAATTTTGAGCGCTTCTTTATAATTGTTTCCAGAAATTTCTAAAGCTTGAATAGTGCGTAGTGGTCGGTCTCCCAAACGGAGATGTTGGAACTTTTCAATTTCACTAAGTTCAATATCTTCATCTACCAAAGTAAGTGAAGCGGCATAAAAATCTGTCCATTCTGTGTATTTGCCTGAGAACTGACGCAATTTTAACTTGGGTAAGCGCGCTGTTCGTGATTGAGGTAGGCTAAATGACGTTTGTGTATCAATATTTGGACCGATGGGCTGTCGTTTAAATTTGGAAAGTAGTAACAAAATCTTAGCCTTAACTGAGCAATACATGTCTTCCAGCGAATCACGTTTTTGAAATTCCTGCTCTAAATTATCGGTAATAAGTTCGATTTCACCTTGAATATCCGTGACCTGCTTAAAATATGATTCTATCAACCCTAAACGAGTTTCAAGTTCAAAGACTGTTAGAGTATCAGCATTTTTATCGATGTAATTTTTAATACGAGTAACGGAGCCTTGTAATGAGGCTCGTTGTGTTTTTAGTTCTGAATACACCTTTTCATTCCGTTCAGCGGGGTCCCCTTGCCCATCAATTTTTTCGCCAATTTTGCTCACTTTGATTTGTTTTAAAAAAAAATTTTACAACTTCTTGAATCTGTTTAGAAATTAGCAACACAGAAATTTCAATAATTTCCGTAAGAAATCTGGAGATAACCACACTTTTCACTTTGACTATAGAATTCCTCAAAAGAAATGATGAATTTAAGTCATCGACCTTGATGCAAATTAGGCAATATTTCAATTATTCACTTTCACGTGAACCAGAATTTTCACAGATATATATATATATATATATATATATATATATATATATATATATATATATATAGCGGTATTCCTATTGTGACTTTATGTACAGCAAGGCGCAACGAAATGCCAAAATTCAATAATATTGCAGTAACTTGTTTTTTGTTTTATTGTCAATAAATCAATTTTCACATATTTGCTTAGCGACGATTTTATTTTTTATTCAATAATTTAGTTAATGCAATTTTTACTGAGTAGGAATGTATCGGTACTCACTTTTATGTATGCAAGACACGTGGAAATACCTTTGATTTTGTCAACAAAATTCTGCTGAAAATCCAACGATGTGATTATGCGGCCAATTGATGAAGTAAAGACTAGTGCTCCAAACGAATTAAGCATAAAAGAACGGCAGGTGCAAAATTTTTACTCGCCACGTGCTCGTACCACGAGATTACATAAAATCTCTGATCCTTTTTTCTTGATAATCTATGAATTATCCAATATTACTCCATCCGGCTCGAAGGACCTCTTCTAATTCACAAGCCACTTCAAAATTAATTCAACCAATTAACTATATTGACAAATTAACAATTGCTTCAATGAACGCTACACTCCTACTCTCTTACGCACTAAAATCCAAAAAATTTTAAACCAAATCTAACGGGTCAATACAAAGTCGTGATAACAGATCTGTGATCATGAACAAGTTTTAAGTGAACATCTGTGTAAAACAATAGCAAAGAGACTTTTTTGTACAGTAAATTAAGAAATTAAATTCATATTGCAAATCAGTCAATGACCTTAACTATTTTGAAATATTTACAAGTTAACAATTCAGTTTATTTTGTTTTGCTTAATATTGTCATGCCTGAACATGGATAGATTTTATGGAAAGAGGGTTTTGTTGTCGTGCTCACGTGTTCGATGCAAGTGTGCGGCCGCGATTAGTAAATTTAATGTATATTAAAATTAAAGTAAGGTAAGTGTCTCAATTTATTTTTACTTGTGGTTTACTTAACTTAAATTGCATTATTTCACAGCATGATGGTTGGTTGGTTGGCTTGCGAAATGGGGAAGATGTGTATGTCTTCCTTGAACTAAGGCATTTAGTGGATCGTTGTACGCCCCCTGCTCGGCAGCGTACCCTAAAGTCCACTGCCGAGTTAGCTGATCCCCGTAACAAATTGGATAATTCGATTATACCCCGATTTCTTAACTTCTGCTAAATCTTCGCAGTAGTATGTTCCTAAGATTCTAAACCATTTTTGCGTTAGGACTGCGAATTGACCGAGAACGTGTAACACAGTTTCTCTTCTTTTCCGCATCCCCTGCATAGACTGGAGTTTGCACCTTCAATTTTTTATGACATGAGCCCTTAGTCCTTCATGTCCTGTCACAAGGCCAACAAGAAGTTTTAGTTTGGCCTTGTTAAGCTTAATAATCTTTTCAGATTCATGTGCATTGAAAGTTCCCAACAACGCTTTTTTATATCTGGCGATGTCGGGTCCCTCCCATTTTTCTTTGTGCCTCGTCGCTACCCATTCCGTGATTTCTTTTTTTATTTCCTGGATAGGTATGCTCAGGTTGAGTATTTCTGGAGTGTCCTCATTTGCACCCCTCTACTGCAGCTCATTCTTTTTTTCATTTCCTGGGATACCGCTGCCCTGGCACGTATATTAGGGTGACATCGTATAGCCTCCCGAACGCCGTGAGGGCCTGTTTACATCTCTCCATCGTTTTAGATTTTACCGCGGCTTTAGTTAAAGATTTGATGGGCGCCTGGCTATCTGCACATATTACAATCCGTTCTATTAGCTGTTTAGCTCCTATATCTACAGCTGCGATTTCTCATTGAAGAACTTAGGAGGAGCTGTTTACCCCTCCCCATAACTGCAGGGTTTGTTCCTCACACGATATTCCAAATACAGCCACTCTCGCATTTTGACCCGTCTGCGTAAATCGCTTATGTGTTTTTTTTATTCACCCTATTGTTGATCTATTTACTTTTTGTCGGAAAATGAATTTTGAAGATTGCCTCTATACTAGGATTACCAGATTTTAAGTCCCAGCAATCTTCTTTCTCAAAGAACGGTTCCCCTTCTGTGTACATCAATACCCTTTCTACTTGATGTACCAGGCTATGTACAGCGAAATCAACCGATCTACCTTTCATATATGCATGTTGACAACTTGATAGTTGGTTCATGCTTATATGTTTCCTTACTTCTCATTCTATGAGTCTTTCTAGCCTTTTCAGTAACAATGAGGTAAGGGAGACGGAGTTGGATCAATTCGTTGAACGGCACGACCACCCAGGTTCGAGATCAGGTTTCCCCTTGAGCTTTTATTAAGAAATTAAAAATAATCCAGTCCGTCTCTGGGCTGTTGTCTAACTCGCAGCAAAGCAAAAAACAAGACCCAAGTTTCCTCATTTACCTTACCCTAATTCCCTTCCGGCCAACACCATGCTAGCGCATCAAAGGGTTGTCCCCTAGGCTTTGGCCACATCGAATAAAAATTAAAAGAATATATGGTGTAAAAGCATTATATATATAGACGATGTCCGTCTTGTTAGGTTTGGGTAGCAATATTATCTTTGCCACTTTCCAATTTTTAGGTTTTTAGCTGACGCGCTCTAAGAAGTTAAGCGAATTTGTTCCATAGTCTGTTACCTCATTTCTACCCAGTCTGCTACAATGAGTATATTCCCTTATCGAATCCTCATCCACTAGGCTACTTCCGGGGAAGCCATTCATAATAAGCTCTTCAAGAGACTCCCTCATGTTGGATGAGTTCTCGATAAGTTCTAATTGGCTTTTCGACTTAAATAATGTTTTCTTCAATTTAGCTGCCTCACCCATGCTGTCAATTTGGCTAGTAAGAACTCTCCATCATTACCTCTGGGCTTTTCGGCACTCAGACTTCAATTGCCTGAGTGCTGTTTTGTACACTTCCCAGAGTTCCTCTCTTTGGTGTTTATTAGCCTTATATATTTCCAATTGTATGGAAACTTGCTCATGTCCAGCCGATACTTAAAAAAGGAGAGGCATGCGACCCCTCTAACTACAGACCAATTGCACTTACCTCGATCATATCCAAAGTTTTTGAATCACTTATCAACTCTCAGTTGTTGAAATATCTAGAAAATAACCATCTTATCAACGATTGCCAGTACGGTTTCCGCGCTGGCCGCTCAACCGGAGACTTACTAACGGCACTAACGGAACGTTGGAATCATTGTCTTCATAATTTTGGTGAGTCTGAAATCGTCGCTCTTGATATTTCAAAGGCTTTTGATAGAGTCTGGCATGCTGCCCTTTTAGCCAAACTTCAAACATTTGGTCTGCACCCTACCCTCGTTAAATGGATAGAGAGCCTTTTTGTCAGGCCGTTCAATCCGTGTAGTTACTGACGGCGTTACATCTGCATCCTCAGGGTTCAGTTCTTTCACCAACTTTATTTCTTCTTTTTATTAATGATCTCTTATCCCTTACTCTCAATCCTATTCATAGTTTTGCCGACGACAGCACCCTTGATTTCGCGTACTCATTTGATTCTGTAATACATTCACGTGGAAATGCTACAGAAGTCAATCGGGAACGCATGTTTAGATCATTGAACAACGACATTTCTATGGTCCTCGCTTGGGGCAGAGCAAATCGTGTTACGTTTGATGCATCCAAAACTAAATGCTGTTTAATTTCCCTTAAAAGACGCCCAGTTCACCCCCAACCCATTTCAGTCGACGGAGTGAATATACCCAATTCACCCTCCCTTAAGATCTTGGGTATTGAGATATCCAGCAATCTTAGCTGGACTGATCATATATTTGCAATCGCTAAAAGTGCGATGAAATGTTTGGGTTTTCTACAGAGATGTAAGAAATATTCACCCCACCCGACTTAGCGTTGATCTACAAGTCCCACATTAGGCCTAGACTTGAATATAATTCCCATATTTGGGCAGGGGCAGGACACACCGCATTGTCCGCGTTAGACAAAGTTCACTTAAACTTATTGGCGATTCCTCAATCTCTGAGGGCCTTGACTCTATGGAGCATCGACGGAATGTCGGTTGTCTCTCACTCTTTTATCCCTATTTCCATGGCCATTGTTGTAACGAAATCGCTAGCCTGATTCCTTGTAGACTCATTACAACGCGCGATACAAGATCTACAAGTCGCTCCCACCCTTATACTCTCCGGGTCAAGTTTGGACCTACCGTCAAATTTCGGGAATCTTTTCTTAGCAGAACAACACGAATGTGGAACAGTTTACCATCTTCTGTTTTTCCTTCGTCTTATGAGCCTGAAACTTTCAAACGGGGCGTACATCGACACCTCCTTCACTCAACCTCCTAACCCATTTCCCTCAACCTTAATTCCTTTCCTGCCAAGGCTGTGCTTTAGCATCATAGGGCATCCCCTGAGCTTTGGCAACATCATATATATAAAAAAAACCATTTCCAAGCGCTTCCGATAAAGTCTAATGATCTTTTTGCTCTTGTTTTAGGCTTTAATCGGTTGAGTAAAGCTATACATCTTGTAATTTCGTGTGAAAGGAATGGATGCATAGGATGTTTTACATCTACAACATTCCTGATTCTAAAATCTAGATCTTGGAGAGTTTTCTCGTAAGATTCCAGGTCAATAATATGAATTAATTTTAATGTGCCAGTCTGTAGTTTCTCTGTTCCGGTAGACACTGTAATGGCTTTAGATTTGGAGTAGTCCAAAATTCGTATTTCTGCATGGCAGAATGCTAAGAGTAATCTGTAAGGGAAATATTAGCTTTTAATATTGCTTTTGTGGACAATCTTGCCTGAAGTTGTTAATTCGGTATTTGAATTGATTTCTTTAACCGTTTCTTTTTTGTACCTGGAAGCTAATTTGGAGCCCACTCGTTTATTTTGTTTAATGTAAATTATTTCACCGGGGGTGTAGTCTTTAATTGGGCGTTTCTTTTTATTATGGTTATTTAGATCGGTTTTCTGTTTTTCCTTTAATCTATTTATATTGTCTTGCCTGGCTTTTTCAAAATCTTCTGGGTTTTTGCTAACATTTCTACTAAACAATACTTCGAGTGGTCTTTTACCTATAGTTGAATGTATGGAAAAATTATATTCGTAAACGGCTCTGTCTAAGAGTTGGGGTAAAGTCCGTTGCGTACCATCTGCTTTTAAGCATCTCATTATTTCTGTGAGAGTAGAGCGGAACCTTTCTATCTGTCCATTGACTGAACTTTTGTAGGGAGGTGTCTTAAAAATCTGGATTCCAAGTTGATCTTCGACCATGAAAGTGATTGAGGAAGAGTTCAACGATTTTTCGTTATCAATAACGAACAGCGAAGGCAAAGAGAAGTTTTCACAGTGGCTCTTTTACATCCTCTATCGCTTTTGATTTTAATCTTTTTACCTGTGCATATTCCGAAAATTTATCTATTGCTCTTAACACTAGCTTTTTCTCGGTGGAGTTAATGTCTATGTGTAAAATGTCGCCAGGATACTGAGGGATTGGTGTTTCTTTCAGTTCGGGCTTGTTTGGGAGTCGATCGTATTTTTGTTCTTTGCATGTTACACACTGTTTAACAAGATCATTTATTTTAAAATTCATTTTTGGGAAGTAAAATTTTTCTAAAAGCTGAATTTTATTTTCGCGTGCGTTTCGATGAGCTCTTTTATGTACCTTTAATATTTCTTCATTTTGAGTATCTGGATTTATAAGATCTTCTACCTGAGCTTGCGTAAATCGAACTTTGTAATTCCTAAAGTGCACGGGGTATATTCGTTGTATTTTTCCCATTAATGTTTCTGATGTTAACAGTCCGTTGGTTAAACTTGGATTTAAGTATCTTTTAAACAAAGATATTAAATTGTCGTCGGAGTATTCTGGTTGTATGAAAAGATGTCTATGATAAGTGGGGAAAGGGATTTTAAACTGATAGTTAGTTTCGTTACCTGTTTTTAATATTAGTTGGTTTTTAAATACGTAGATGGGTACCTCTGTAGCTGGAATGAGATAATGAGCGGAACTTTCACTGCTATGTTGTGAAGCGGTGACAGAATTTACGCAAGATGTTTGTGGGGGTCTGGAAAGGGCGTCTGCGACTATGTTCATTTTACCCGGTTTATATTTAAGCTCATAATTATACTCTTCGAGTATAGCTTTCCATCTTTTCATTTTATTGTTCGTGTTTTTACTACTTAGGGCATAGGTCAGTGGCTGATGGTCAGTGAATATTTGAACCTTTGCTGTGCCGTATAAATAATTTCTTAGCGAGTTTAGAGCCCAAATTAAGGCTAGCATTTCTTTTTCATTAGTAGCGTAATGCTCCTCTGTCTTGTTAAGAGTTCTTGAAATGAATATTATGGGACTTTCGTTCTGCGATAATACAGCTCCTATCGCGTAGTCGGAGGCATCTGTTGTTAGTTGGAATTCTTTATTGAAATCTGGGTAAGCGAGCAGCAAATCAGTTGATACTAAGGAATTCTTTATTTTTTTGAAGGCTTCTACCGCTTCGTCATTAAGACTAATGCTTTTTTACTGGACATATTTTTTGAAATTCTCCCTCCTTCCCCCCTTAAAAGGTCTGTACGGGGTTTCGCAAGATGAGCGTATCCTTTAATAAATCGGCAATAATACCCTGCAAGACCAAGAAAAGATCGGAGATCCTTTAACGTCTTCGGGCATGGAAAATTTATTGTAGCCTCTACTTTAGATGGGTTTGTTTTACTTCCATCTGCTGAGATAATGAATCCAAGAAATTCGACTTCGTCTCGAAGAAATTCACATTTGTCCAGTTGGACTTTCATGTTTGCTTTTTCTAACGTGTGGAAAATTTTCCGAAGATTTTCGAGGTGTGTGTCTTCATCTTTACTGGAGATTACAATATCATCGATATCAACGTAGCAGATTTTGCCAATGTGCTCTTTGAAATATTGAATGAGCATTTTTCAATCCGAACGGTAGCCTCGTGAATTCATATTTCCCGTTGTTCACGGAAAAAGCTGTTTTTTCTATGTCCGAATCTTTGAGTGGAATTTGGTGGAAACCCCTTTTAAGGTTTAGAATGGAAAAGCATTTACTTTGACCTAGTTGCGCTAAAACTTCATTTATTTCCGGTATAGGGTATCTATCAGGAATGGTAATGGTGTTGAGTTTCCGATAGTCTACGACCTATACCTTCTATACTTTTTCTTGCCTGAAGAATCAGCTTTCTTTGCCACTATCCATACGGGAGAATTGTATGGAGCTATCGATGGTCTTATAATTCCGTCATTTAAGAGGTCTCGAACTTGTCTTTCGACCTCACCTTTTAATGCCATAGGGTAAGGATAAAATTTAGAATATACAGGAGTCTCAGAAGTTGTCCAAATTTCTCCTTTTATTCTTGTGGTGAATGTTAATTTTTGGACAGGTTCGGTGAAAAGATTTGGACATTGCTGAACTAGTTTATTAATTTTGTTTGTCTGATCAGTATTTAAATGAGCTGTTCTTATATCTATTTTATTTACTTCTGTATAGGAATGTTGTTTGATTCTAATTTTGACTCTGTTTTTTATAACCATGAAATTATCTTTGGTATGAATTACTGCAGAGAGATCCTTTAAACTATCGTTTTCTAGGATGGCGTGAAAAGATTTAAGTGAAGGTAACAAAAAGAATTTTATATTTGTATCGTTTAGTCCAAATAGGTTGGCCACAGTGTAATGGTAAATTTTGGTGTTTCCAGCAATGGAGTTTGCATAAAACGGTTGTGCGTTAGGGATGGGTTTTGCGACAAGGTTAGCTTGAATATAGTTCTTATTAGAACCAGTATCTATTAATATTTTCAGGATTTGACCGCTCTTCGTCTTGCACTCGAAATAAGGCAGAGAAGAGCAGTTTAATCTAAAAAATGAATGTCTGTGAAGTCAGTAAATTCTTGTTGGGCATCCTCGTTTTCTTCATATTGCTCTGAATATGCGGCTAAGGACTGCTCGTAATTTTCATCTTCTGCACCACGAGTTTGCTCATAGCTAGTGATATTAATTTCTTGAAGCTCAATATGAAAATTTCGTTGTTGTTTATTTGCTGCTGTTTGTCCTGGAGGGGGTCTTTTACCGAACATTTGGTTTTGAGCCGGTCTATTCATATAAATGACTCTTCTCGTTTGGATGGTTTGGTCGACATCCATAGGCTCTGGTTTAGGTTGGGGCTTTGGAGCAGCTGGTCGATGTGGAGTGGGTAAGTTATATTGACCATGATAGTTATACTGGTTAAAAGGAGGCTGTCTGTAATTGTTTTGCTGATTGTAATCTATTCGAGGTTGCGGCAAGTGTGCTAGTTGAGGATAAAATGTTGGTATGTTTCTTGGTATGTCATTTCTATTGTGGGCTACCACATTTCATCGTGGTGGATGAGGAGGTGTAGTTTGGCGGGGTTGTTTGTAATGCGATATAGCTTATTGAGTTCTGTAGTTTTGGTTTTCTAATTTAAAGCAGAGGTGCAATGCTTGTGTCCTTGAGTCCTCTGATGAAGGTATCTAAAGCTTTGTCCCTATATGTTTGGGTAAGCAGGGTGAGAGATTCGTTACCGATTTCCATGCATCCTATCTTGTCTAGTATAAGAGATAGATGGGAATATACCGAATGATACAATTCTTGAATGTTTAGATTTCCCTGGACGAGGGAAGTCATCTGGTATTCCAGAGTAGAGAGATCTCGTTTGTCTGCATAATGCATAGTTAGACATCGAGCAATACATTTTTAGTCCAAAGGAGTGTTATACGATTCCAATACTACGTCGGCTTGTCCAACGATTGTATTTCGAATCACACTCAGGATACCGAAGTATTTAGGAGTTCCTTTGATATTATCATAGAATCGCTTTTCTTCCAGGAATTAAATTCTTCCGGTTGGCCGGAAAAATCCTTTAAACACCGTACGACGTCAGGAATTTTATCTAGCTCATTTTTATTTACATTTTTTCTTCTTTTTCTTTCTTTTAATAAAATTTTCCTCTCAGAATTCTTTTTTATCACTCAAATATAAAGTATAATCAAATATTGCAAAAAATGAGGATATAAGGAAAATATTTAATAATTCTTAATTACTGACTTACAATACAAGCTGAAGCATATTCGACGTATCCCTCGAAAAGTGGCTGCTAGAACTTCTAGCTCCTGTTCCTCCGTAAAACGGCTACTAAAGGGCCTTATTTCCTCTTCTCGATTGGTTCTGGACACAGGTGCGGTGCTTCTTTAGGACCTTTATTCAATTTTTCGAAACGACTGGTGCAGATGAAGACCTTGTTCGGTGCTACTTGAGGATCTTTGAATTTGGTACTTCCTGTTGACCTTTGTTGGTTCTCCTTGAGGACCTTTTATTTTTGATTTTCACTTGGTTTTGCAAAATAGTTTGCAGATATTTCTATCACTGTTTCACTATTTAATTTTTGCGAAAACCAATTTTTCACATCACTTAGTTAAAATTTATTCACGGATAACTTTACACTAATGACGCGAAAATCGAAACACTGAATGTTTTCCTGGGTCCCTGCTCGGGCGCCAGTTAAAATTTCTTTTAATTAAAAGTACAAAAAAATTATTTTCTTGAATGAGCAGTCATTGACTGAACATTCGTACTTTATTCAAAGACCGTCAAATATAAACTTGAACTTAAAATCTAATTACATTACATTTATAACTATTGCTCGGCTGGATGAACCGTGGGAGTCAGTATGTTTGATATCTGCAGATCTCGGTAGCAGGTATCGCTTGATGCAAGATGATCGCTGGCCTTGTGGGATGCAAACTACATCGTATGGACTTTTAGCTTGAGACTGGAAAGCTTTCATGTGGTTTTGGCGTGAGAACTTAAGTAGCAATTTTTGTTGCGTTAACTTATATATATATATATATATATATATATATATATATATATATATATATATATATATATATATATATATATATATATATATATATATATATATATATATATATATATATATATATATATATAATATAAATATTTATACATAGGGAGTAGGGTTTTATTTTAAAAACCGCATCAGGGTCATCGACATCTTCGAGGGAATGCATCTTCAGTATAACCAGACTCTCAACGGATCTTCCTTGACTCCGTGCTTCATCAGTGAGCAGTTAAGGTACTTTAATATTTTCTGTAATTATAAAATACATTTTCTTGCAGTTTTATTCTTAAATTCGTTTGGAGGGCAGAACAAAATACAGGTAAGTGTAAATAATTTTGGTTTTCTTCCGCTTATTAAATTTTTTTCTTTTCCGTTCATACGTACAACAAATCTTGTTACGAACGTTACAACATGTCAAAGCTTTTAACACTTTTTTCAATTGTTTATTTCATAGACTTTTTTTTAAATGGTTAACAGACTCCTCAGGTGATGAAGAATCAAGAGATATGAAAACGGAAAGAAAAGAAAGGTTTTTTTTCGCAAAAATAAACAATTAAGAGCAACTTTCATTGAAAAGAATAAAGTAATAAAAAGTTTACATGAAAATTTGAGAAATAAATCCCGAAAATTATAAAACTAAAAACAGTTGTGGAAAATATGAGAGACAAGAATTTAATTGGTGCCGAAATTGCGACAGTCTTGCTGATATAGTCGAAATGAAAGAATGCTGCACAAATCAAAGGGTAAACATATTTCAAAACAATATGGACCACAAATACGCAACAGTTCAACCTTTCGTTACCATGTTCTAGAACAATAAGATCATGGTATTAAAATGTCTCTTGCAAACCCGGATTTACAAAGCAATCGTTTGTTGCTATACAAAGAGCTTCTGAAGAAGCTAGGAAAAGCGGTAAAATAATTAATTGTAACAAATTTTTTCGATGAAATTAACATAAGGCAACATGTAGACTGGGATGGCGAAAATTCGTATGGATTCGTTGATGTTGGCGATGTCAAAAAAGAGGGTGAAATCGCAAAGCAGATTTTGGTATTTATGGCTGTAGCTTTAAATCGAGCATGGAAAATACCCTTTGCATTCTTTCCTATTGTATCTTTAACTTCGGAACAAAAGCACAATTTGATCGTTTTAGCGTATAATTATATTATAGATACCGGCGCTGAAGTTGTGGGTATGACATTTGATGGAGCACCGGTTAATTTGACAGCAGCGAAACTTCTTGTTTGTGATGTAAAAAATGTTTCATGTAAAACTTTTTTTTAAATAGATAATTTTAACGACGAAGTTATTGTTCATCCGGATCCATGCCACATGCTAAAGCTTGCCCGTAACGTATTAGCTGATCTTCAAATAATGGTAACTAGTTCTGGTGAAAAAATTAAATGGGTTTACCTCCAACGTCTTATATATTTGCAAGAGAAAGAGCAACTGCACTTAGGAAACAAATTCAGAAAGTCTCATGGGTTCTTTATGCAGCAAAAAATGAAGGTGAAGTTAGCTGTTCAGACATTCAGCAGGTCTGTCGCAGGCGCCTCAGATTTTTGCAGAGACATTTTGAAGATGTTCGAATTTTCGGGAAGTAAGCCCTTATCAGTATTCATACGCTACATGAATTATATATTCGACATTTTAAACAGTCGAAAAATTGGTGAATACGAATACAAGAAAAGAGCTTTATGTAATAACAATTTTCATATTATTCAAGAGTTTCTTCATGATGCCATTGCATATATTTGTGGACTAAAATTGTCATGTGGCACATTACTTATCAATTCCTCGAGAAAAGTAGGATTTCTAGGGTTAGTTACAGGTTTGAAAAACATTGAAGTTTTACACCACCGTCTTATTTTACCAAAGAAATTAGAATTCGTGCCATTATACAAGTTAAATCAGGATCACCTAGAATTATTCTTCAATTAGATTAAATTTAGGAAGAAATCATAATCCCTCTGTTAGATAATTTATTAGTGCTATTAAGAGGTTGTTAGTACGACGTACAATAAGCGAAGGTGGTATTGGAAATTGTATACACCTTGAAGAAATTCAAATACTGAAGAGCAACAACAAATGTTCGACTAAGCTAACTTAGATGAGAATTTTTTAAATGAGCACAGCTATCATCATACCCGTTCAAGTTAAGCGAGTACACGAAACACGTTGTACATTATATATCCGGTTTCGTTGTCTTCAAAATAAATAAAAGCCTTCAATGTACTGAGTGTTTACAAGCTCTTCAAGGGGAATTCACACCAATGTCATTAGCAGCATATAAAACACGGGGTGCTTTTAAAATGCCCTCAAAAAGTGTCATGGATATTTGTGAGAAAGCACAAAGCATTCTACGTCATAGAATTAATTTAATTGAAAAAAATGATAGTATTATTAAACAACATCACTTTCTTAAAATCCTAATTGATGTACAACAGAGTTTTATTGGTAAACCACTTTTTAAAGATCAGTTACCCCATATAGCTCAAAGTAATAATCATTACATTGGATTGATCAAGCAATCATTGCAAAAAGATACTTAAAGACAAGGTATTTCTTCTTAGCAAAAAGTGCCTCAGAAAAATGTTCAATCCGGCAGAAATTCAACAAATTGGTTTTATTCAGAGGTATGTAAAATTTTTAAATCCCTCAAAGAAAGCAAATAATATAAATATAAGTACTTACAATTAATAATTTTAAATGCAATAGACAAAAGACAAACCGCTGGGGACCAAAAAAGATACATCAGTTATAATAATATCATATTTTAACTTATTTATCTAAATCACCCATCTCAACCTCCACGTGGTGGTCCCTGGAAACAAGTAAGCACTGTATGTATTCAATAACAATGCTCAATTGGCTAAAAGAGAAGGTGGAACAGTTTTAAATTATAGAAAATTTCAAAGCATTTCCCAATTGTTTTTCTAAATTGTGTTAGATCTTATTATAATTAGAAAATCAATTTCATCTACTTTGCGCACATTTTTAAATGTAATTTAATAATAAAATTTAAAATATAAAGATTAGTTAATTTTGAATTAATACAATTTCTAATTATTCAAAAGATATACCAACCCCGCTTCAAAAAATCTCAAAATCTCATGGTCTACAAGCACATAGGAAACCCTCACCTCTACAGAAAGGAAATTGCCGACGTTTTCCTAGCTTACTGCCATTCCTGTTTAGCTTTATGTTCTAAGGCATTAGTACTCAACTTGGTCTGTCTCGAGCAGTAAAACATATCCTGCTCCAAGAAATGCTCCGAACAGATTGCACTATTTTCATTTGTCTTTAAATTTCCAATAGCATGCAACCATTTTTTCCGTAATTTTTCATTCTTGGGAAATTTATTTAAAAATTCAACTTAAAAGCAGCAATATTCATTAAGATTTGAACTTTTTCAATAAAAATTTTATATCTATAACTCCCTGCAAAATGTAATTACACCACCGAGTGGTAACTCAAGAAAAAATGGCTGCTGAACCAAAGGTAAACAAAGTCTACCTTAACGCATAAAGTGGGTATTTTAAAAGTTAATAGTGTGTTTAACACCACCTGAAGTATTCTTATCACAAAAGAGTTATTTTCTCTACTTTACCTGTGAAATGAAACCCCCGGGTGTTTTAAATAACTTGAATTTTTGCAAAATTGCACTACACACTTCATTGTCACTAATCGTTTAAAACTTGAACTTTTCTCAAATAGTTTTGACACAACACGTAATAGTTTTATATTTTTGACCTTCGCAATCAATTTAATTCTTATTTGAACTTTACAGGACGATAAAATTATCACTTTTTCACCTCTAAAGGTGGGTCCACACTGTAGTTACAAGTTTAGTCGACAAAGTTAATAAACACTTTCAGATAAACCAGAAACAAAGTTACAGGTTGTGTAATTATCCACATTGAAGAAACAATGTTTGATAACTTTGTTTGCGACCAAATTCTGGCGAAAATTAACACGCCAGCTGTCAAAAAACTTTATCACTGACAATGTTTTTCAAATGGAAAATGCAAAATGCAAAAAACTGAAATTTAAAAGAAATCAGTGGTACTTGTACACAGGCCCGTAGAGACAACACTCGGGCTCGGGGGGGTACCACATACGGACCCCCGCGAAAGAAATTTCGATACCGGGACTAAGCGTGTACGGGCCCATATACAATCGAATAAGTAACTTTCAATTTAAAATCTGTCTAGTATATTGCACTTTTTCGATCGTGAAAATTTTTTTTATATATATAATTAAAATGGAAAAATTTTCTGTTGATGACTTAGATGACGGGGCCCCTTTTGAAAGTCCGGGCAGAAGGGGGTTTACCCCCTTCGCCCACCCCTCTCGGCGTCCCTGCTTGTACACTGTAAAGTAGTGTTCAAAATGGCTGACGAAGAATTAGCTATAATTGCTGCCGGAGCGTATTTAATTTTATCGCGAAAAAAAAGATCACGAAGATATTGGGTGCGTCCTAGTTTACGTAATGGTAGAAAGAAAACAGTGGTAGGTGAAGATAGCTGCTTTAAAAATTTTATGAGAATGTCGAGTTCAGACTTTGAATATTTACTTAAGAAAATTGAGCCTGATATTTCTAAAATGGACACTAATTTTCGGGTAGCTATTCCGGCTAAAGAGAGATTAGCTCTCAAACGATAACTATTAGTAATAGTGTACATTTTTTTAAATTAAAAAAAAAATTCCAGATGCCTTCATCGGAGGAAGAATGGGAAGATATTGCGAGAAATTATAATGCCAATTTGCAGTTTCCGCACTGTCTTGGGGCAATGGACGGGAAGCATATTTCACTGCAGGCACCAATTAACAGTGGAAGTGAATATTTTTTAATTATAAGCAGTTCTTTAGCATTGTTTTGTTTGCTGTCTCTTATGCGAACTATAATTTTATATATGTTGATATTGATTGCGAGGGCCGAATATCAGATAGAGGTGTTTTTGCAAACACTTCTTTTAACTAGTGGGGTGGGTCAAGATTCTGGGTGTCGCATCATTGGTGCAACACTTGAGGTCCACACAAACAACTTTCCAGTTAATAATAATTTTCAATTATTATTAACAATATTCAATTATTATTAACAATATTTAATTGTTAATAGCGATAAATTTCATGATCCATAGTACAAACGAGTAAGTGAAAAGTCAATAAAATTCATACTATTCGATTTATCGTTTTATTTATCATTAATATCAACTATTTATGGTTTTTTTATCATTTTTTTAATGTTACAAAAAACCATAAAAGTTCTGGATTTTTTTAAAGTATCGAGTTGTATCAGAACCAATTAGATCAGATGAATCTTTTTAAAAAAAACACTTTCGCCCACTTTTATCTCATTTAAAAATACTTTAAAAATTGGTATTTTAAAGTTATAAATTGAATTTAATTTATCAGGATAGTTTCGTTGTAATTAGATGCAAAAAAATTTAAAAAAAAATTATTCTGTTATAGCACTATTTTTTAATGAAAACCAAATAAATGCACTCTGATTGGAATTCATTGGTTATTAATAATTTTGAATGGTTATAAACAATTTATAATTGATATAAACAATTCTTAATTGTTATAGACCATTTCTAATTGATATAAACAAAGTTTATTCGTAAAAGAAATTTTTTGTGGTAGTAAAAATTTCAATTGTTTATAAGAATTTTCAATTGCTATGAACAATCTTCAATTTTGTATTCAATTTCCAATTTTCATAATGAATTTTCAACCTGGTAAAATCATTTTTTATGATTATAAATTTATTATTGTTATAAACAATTATTCATTGTTATAAACAATTTTTCATCATTATAAACAATTTCTGTTCATAAGAAATTGTTATTATCCGACTTTTTGATGTCCCGATCGTCATGAGAACAAATTATATCGAAGAAATCCTTTTCAAAAAAGTCTAAAATCAACTTTTTTTTCAGTTTTTTTGTTTAAACAAAAACAGGGCTGAACCGAAATTGATTAAATTTCTTTCATCTCTCATTGACAATAATACGCTTCGAATGGCACCATAGCGAAGTTATCATTTTTTGTTCTCGAGATTTCGTTGTCGAAAAAAGTGGGTCCGAACGTACGTACACACACACACACACACACATACATACATGTGCTCAAAAACATGCGTAAAACACTATGGTGACTTTGAAATGTAAAAAAATTGTAAAACTAAAAATTTTGAAAATCGGGCCCATTACAATAACTTCCTATATGTGGGAAGTTAATATATGTGGGAAGTTAAAAAGCGTTTAACGGAAGAATTTTTAAACTTGCCGCATACAAGAGCACTTCCTGGAATAACAGCAGAAGTTCCCTATGTTTTAGTGGCTGATGACGCCTTTCCCCTATCGGAAAATATTTTAAAACCTTATCCAGGTACACAGCCCAAAGACTCTAAAGAAACAATATTCAGATATCGCCTGAGTAGAGCTCGCAGAGTCATAGAAAACGCTTTTGGGGTTCTTTCAGCTGTGTTTCGCGTTTTAAGGAAACCACTTCTTTTGGAACCAGCAAAAGCAGAAAAAATTGTCTTAGCTTGCTTGCACTTACACAACTTTTTAAGGAGAAGTAACACATCGAAAAGCATGTACTATACACTCCAGTTGGGAGTCTTGACAGGGAAGATGCAGATACACACGAAATAGTGCCCGGTTCTTGGAGACGAAATGGATCAGCACTGCAATCAATATCAGCTTCTAAAATTATACCTCGAAAACCATCTCTTACAGCTCAAGCAGTTAGAGCAGAGTTTGCAGAGTATTTTATGTCCAAAGAGGGTCAAGTACCATGGCAAAATTGTGCCTCTTTGGCATAAATTTTGAGATTGCAATAAATTTTCTCTAAAATGACAATATGTGTTTATAAAATTATTAAACTTACCTTATCATCGGTATTTAATCCAGTCCGCGGTTTAATTTTGTCCTTTAAAAAAAGTAACGCTTCAAAAGCATACCATTTTAATTTATATTTTGGGGCTCCCGCGCCTGATTTTTGGAAACCCGAAGGCTTTTTATTCTCGCGCTGAAATTGCCCAATCAAATTTTTCATTTTTCTTTCTACTTCTGATCGATCCACTTCCAGGGATTGACTAATTTCAACCCAAGCATCATTTTTCATATTCCGATTTTTGTAGTTTTTCTCTTTGCAATCACATAATTCGGGATGTGATCGGTAGTCCCCAATTAAAGCCACAGTTTTTTCGGCAGTCCACTCCATTTATTTTTGAAAGATGGAAAAGTTATCTATTATTAAAATAATAAAACACAAATTAACTCTTACGCACTATTTACTTGTCCCGTTGCGCACAAATGTCACTGACAAACTAATCATTTCCCATTTTAAACGGGAAAACGAAACTTTGTCGGCGACAGATTCGGAAACTGTTAAACATTTTCAGGTTATAAATTTGTGTCGTCGACTTCAGCATTGTAAGTTGATGTGGACGCATTTCAAACTTCCGAGGAGTTGATGTCGCACTAAACATGTTTTGTTTTCTATGTGCCGTATTGTCCTGCTTCCGCGCGATGAAGTCCGCACGAGTGCCCACACTTGTCGTGTCGGATTTTGTGTAGAACACACGCAATTTATTGTATGTAGTGGTAACATTAAAGCAGTCTCCGAACCCAAATAAACCTTGCTTTGAATGTATGCGTGCCGATGCGACGATAAATAGGTAAGTTCCGTGCGGATTTCCCTATACACCTCCGCACGCCCTCTCTCAAACAAACTGTGATGAAGCAGGACAAGTGTGGTACGGCACTATGTCGTTATTTTAATGTGGACAAGATTGAAGCTTAGGTCGGTGATACTGTCAGCGACCATGTCGACGACAAAAGTTTCTTTGGTGTGGATCTACGTTAACACTCGCTTAAAGAAAAATGTCAAACAAGTGACAGCAGGAGAAGAACAATGAGAGCAAAAAAAAATCGTAAAAATCGGTACACTCATGTGCATGGGTTTTACACGCTAGCGCCACTCCATTTAGTTTCTTACTCGTAGGTACTTTGACAAAACGAACACGAGAGAGTTTTTCATTTTAATCACATGATAATGTGTAAGGGAGACATTTTTATTGTGTTCACATGTTCAGAACATTTGTAGGTTGACCTCAAGTAAGATCAAATTTAAGACTTTTAATATATTGCGAGAAATAGTACGAAATACTATGGCAATGCTCAGCTGTTAATGTCAGCTTCCGGGCTTGTATCTAGAGTAGGCTGTGCTGCTGTCGCTCGTGCTGTTCGTGCAGTTAGACCGTCCTGCTGTAACTACATGTTCTGCAAACCACAACGACAATTTGTGGCAGCAAGAAGTCGTTGATCATTGTTCTGTAGTGCTCACAAGTTTCAGTAAGCGTGCAGTAAGTGATGCAGACCTTTTCTACGTAAACGGCGCACCAGACATGAGAGGATGAAATCGCTCTTCCTGCATTAAACGCGAATTTTCAATGCCCCCGAAGCGATAAATTTGCTTGTTCGCGCAGCCGAATTGTTGGAAATGCGCCTCATCGCTCATTGTGATATTAAATTTGCAATTTTGCAGCATTATCCACATGTATTCTGGAAAAATGAAATAAATATTAGCCAACGCACCCGGTCCTGTTTTGAGTCTATACAAACAGGTTTTTGATTGTGAAGGATCGCAGGGAAAGGGAGTTGCTCCCTCAAATTTTCCACCAAAATGATTTCTATCTCTCGGGTGCAAAATACAACTTTAAGTATAAAGTTGATATTTTGTGACTGGAGGGTTAATTAAATGATTTTGCATGCGATCGGTTAATTAATGTTTTAGTTCTCAGAAAACCAAACTGAGCTGCAACTGAACACACTTTTCAATTTTTGTACAGACTGAAACTAATAGCCCAGTCATATTAGGGGTTTCACCTCGGAATGTAAGATAATAAGCTGTAAATTGGTATAAATCTTTGTTTTTTAGTTCTAAATGTTGTCTCAAAAGTCACAAATGTTTTCGTGTCCGCGTCTTAAGATATTGAAGGTCAAAGGTCATAAAAATCGGTTTTTCGCGAATATCTCGCTTTCTATTGCTTAAATGAGATTCGCACCTATTATAAAAGTTGTAGAGTATAAAATTCTCTACAACTTTTGTTTGAACTTTTTTTTCATACGATCAACCGTTTTTGCGGTAGACCGCGAAGAGTGCGCCGCGTACAGTCATATATGGCCTAATGCAAGGTCAAGCGTGAGTTACGGTTATCAGTACGTTGTATAAAGTTAATTATTTACAAAATTATAATTATTAAACAATGCCCATTATTTATGTACTAATTATTAATTATTTATATTTAATTAAAATAAGTGACTTAATTATTTATATTTAATTATTTATATTTAACTATAGTATATTATTAATTTTGGATTATATATTTTAATTATATTTTAAGTTAAAAAGACAGTAAGGGAATATATTTTATACATATATTTATTTATCATTAAATATAGCATATTATACATTTATTGATATGTGAGTTCAAATATAAAAAGAATTTTTGTTGATTTTAATTATAATAAAATTTTAAATGGAAGCTAGTTATCTTCTTCTTCTTCGTCGTCTTCTTATTGTTGTCGCTCGAAAATGTTCAATTCATTGTCATCATCCTCATTATCGGTCTTATTCATCTCCAAACCTTCCAGAATTTCAGGATCGTATGCACTTTCTTCATCGGGATTACTTGGATATAGTGACGCGTTGAGGCAAGCTTGTCCATTGCACTGGCCACAAGCTAAAGAACATAGTAGCCCTGATTTTCTGCATCCACAGCGGGAACCACAACCGTTTTTGCAATTGCAAAATATTATATTTAGTAGTTCGGCTAGTTCTGGAGGCAATAACGTTCTTATGGGCTCCAGGATTTCATTTTCAAGCATCCAGCCCCATTCTTGAGGTTCTAAGTCTTTCCCTAACCACGTTTGAATCTGGTAGTAGACACGATTAAATGTTGATGAGCTACTACACTTATTGGTGGAAGTGTTGAAAATTGTACAGGTTTATTTATTTTTGTTAATTTGATGAATTGCGTGTAGCGGAAATGATCAATGTTGTCCTCAGATTTTGGAGCATTATATAATGCCAACAAGATACGCACTCCATTTAATTAATAATTAGTACATAAATAATGGGCATTGTTTAATAATTATAATTTTGTAAATAATTAACTTTATACAACGTACTGATAACCGTAACTCACGCTTGACCTTGCATTAGGCCATATATGACTGTACGCGGCGCACTCTTCGCGGTCTACCGCAAAAACGGTTGATCGTATGAAAAAAAAGTTCAAACAAAAGTTGTAGAGAATTTTATACTCTACAACTTTTATAATAGGTGCGAATCTCATTTAAGCAATAGAAAGCGAGATATTCGCGAAAAACCGATTTTTATGACCTTTGACCTTCAATATCTTAAGACGCGGACACGAAAACATTTGTAACTTTTGAGACAACATTTAGAACGACAAAACAAAGGTTTATACCAATTTACAGCTTATTATCTTTCATTCCGAGGTTGACCCCTTTTTTTACCTAATATGACTGGGCTATAAGCCGACTGAAAGAAACTCAACCGAAGAACCGCGAAGGCTTCCAGCAGCTGAAGGAAAGTTAACCATTTGTTGCTGCTGTTGATAACGGGCCAAAGGAAGTTTAACTTTTCTTCATTAGAAACGCCGACCCTGTTAAGAAATTCTTATATTTCTTACGTTGCTCGAGTTCAACAAGTGTTGTTTTGATTTTTAATTTAAAAATTCACTCGGGTCATGTGAATATTTCCTGCACATTTTGTGCATTGTTGAAAATAATTTTATAACTTCAAACTTCGCGATAATCTCAATTAGGAAAACATAACGCATTCCTCCCACTCCCACTAAATTTAAATTTATACTGAACTGATAGCTAACAAACTCATAAAACATTGCAAATTTCCCTTTTAAATTTGGTAATGTAACAACAGACCCAAATTGTGAACACAATTCAAACTAAGATCGTTTTAATTTGCGTCTGTAATGTGATTTAGGGGTTGGTAATTTAAAAAAAATATTTCAGGTAAAGGATCGCAGGAAAATGTAATTGCTTCCTAACATTTTTCCACCAAAATGATTTCTATATCTCGCGTGCAGAACACAAATATAAGTACATACATATTGAATATTTGTTGACCATAGGGTGCAGATAATGATTTTGCATGAGCTCGGTTCATTAATGTATCAATTTTCAGCAAGCAAAGTTGATAATTAAGAAGAAAGTATTTCAAGTTTTTAAGAATTAAGTGACATTTTTTTGTGATAAGTTAGAAGTTGGAATTTGGAAATTGCGCTACATCTACGATATGTTTTTACTATTTGAAAAAAGAGATTTTTTAATATTAAAAATAATGGAGAATAGTGCAGTGGTCCAATCTAACTGGACAAGAGAACAAACATCAGTTCTCATATCTTTATATGAGGAATTCCCATGCTTCTATGAACCTACAGATGCAGACTTTGGGAACAGAATAAAAAAATAACAAGTATGACTACAGTCAACGAAATTTACTTAGAGGTAAGAGGTGTTTTTTAAGTAAAATTTGAATAAAAAGTTGAAGTGTAATATTGTTATTACATATTTATGTTGTATTCATATATATTAAAAAAAAACAAAACGAAATATTGAGGCGCTGTACATTTTTTTAAATTTAACTTTATAATAACTTACTTTTATAAAAAAAATATTCCATTTAAACTTTCATTAGTACTTTGTAGAGCCTCCATTGCTCTTTATAACATCAAATATTCGATGTGGCATCGTCCCAATAAGATTTCTGAGCTCTTCTATTCTGATTTCCGTCCACACGGCCTGAATTTTTGCTTTAAGCTCCTGAACTGTGTTAAACTGCCTGCCGTTTTTGTAAACACGTCTTACCATAATTCCCCATAAGTTTTCTATTGGGTTCAGGTGAGGACTTCTTGACGGCCATTCCAGAACTTCAATATTTGCTGCTATAAACCAGTTTTTAACCAATTTGGCGGTATGGACGGCAGCATTATCTTGCTGGAATATAAAATTTTCACCAGCTACAGCATCACCATATTCATCTGATGCCCACTCCAGCATTTCTTGATATTTCGACGCGTTCATTTTCTTTGGAACTCAAGAAGGAATTTTTCCAAAATATCGGAAAGCGCCCCAAACCATAACGCTGCCTCCACCATAGTTTCTGCTCATTTTAACTTGCGGTTCGTCTCTGATATCATGCCAATAACTTTGACAGCCATCACGACCATCCAAATTATTTTTTTTTTTCGTCACTAAAAATCACATGCTTCCAGTTATCAGTCCAAGCCATGTGTTTTTTAGCGAACTCAAGCCTTGCATTTTTGTGAGCTTGCTGAAGTGGAGGTTTCTTCATTCTTTTCCTGTACACTAGCGTCTGCGATGAATGGAGAATTTGTTGCACTCTTCGAACAAAAACAGGTAAGTCCAATTTTGTTTTTATTTGCGCTGCTGTTAAACTGCTCTTTCTCGCTTCGTTACGAATGGTGTTGATCTGCCTTTTACAAATTTTACTTGGAGCGCCTTTAGGCTTCTTTTGTCCATATAAACTTCCTAGTCTTATAAAATGGTCAATTAAATTTGGAGATCGGCCAATTTTATTTGCAATTTTTCTGTTGGAGAGACCGGTTTCCTTCAGCAAAATAATCTTCGCTTTCTCGATCTCAGATAACGGTTTTCCACCGCCCATTGCTAAAGCAAATACTGAATATTAAGCCCAAAATGCAAAAATAAATATAAACTAGCTTACTTTTTCTTTCACTTGTTCAAAAATTACAAAAACCTTAACAAACTTCCGTTTTAATTGCACTGCCACTAAATTAATTTCGCACTTATTGAGAAGAATTTCAGCTACGCATTGGTGTTTGTCAAAAATTACAAATTAAAATGAGCTTCACAGCAAGTGCAATGCGTTTACCTTACTGTATACAAAAGCAGAAAGAAAATAAAGGAAGAGCGAGCCCATCACTTACAGTTAACATTTTTTTATTAACATTTAAAATCTCTAAACTATAGTGCTTCTAAGTTAATTTCGTTGACTGTATCTTTTGAGCACGATGAAAGAAATAAGGCCAAATACAGCTGTACTATAAATGACATAAAATCCAAAATTAAAAGTCTGAGCAATAAAATGTCCAGAGAACTGACAAAAGTTTTAGCATAAAAAAAAAGTGGAGCAGGCTTTGAACAAACTTACCGACCGAAGTTATGGTGCTACGACCACCCGAAACTTATAATGACATGTACGGATGGTAGTAAGGGTATCTCAAATATTAATCTCATTAAGGTAATTTTTTGTTAATTTCCATCAAGCCACAAGTCTTAGAATCGTGTTTTTTCCGGATGAAACTGATGAATGAAAATATTAGGGAACAAACACCAAAGTAAATATTGCACTTTGGCTATACCTATTCGCGTTGCCGCTGTTAAAATTTTCCCGTTGGGTGTTATCATTAGGTCAAGAGTTATCAATATTAGCAGCATACAATTGCTGTTCACTATTAAAAAATTGTGCAAGACACAACAACATTGCTCGATAGTTTTTACTTAATTTTTGTTTAAGAATTAAGAATTTTGAACCTATTACTTAAAATTCCGAAAGATCGCTTAATATTTTGCCTTGCACGGCTTAAACGTTGGTTTAAAATATGTTCCCATTGCTCGGTAGAATTGTAAGGATATGGCTCCATTATTCTTTCCTGCAAGGGAAACGCGTGATCTCCGATAATGATATATGGCAAAAGTCGTCCGTTTCCAATAATTTTGTTGGGTGGAAAATATGAATTGCCACTTCTTATTACATACATCAAGTTTGAATGACTTAGTACTCTCCCGTCGCTGATCCTTCCATTGCAACCTATGTCGAAAAAAGTAAATTTTCCGTGTGCATCAGCCATGCCAAGTAAAACAATGCTCTTAACACCTTTGTAGTTGTAAAAACGTGATTAATTTCTTTTGGATATGTTTCCCGTCAAGCGCAAAGACGCAAAGGTAATTACCAACGAATGTCAAAATCTTCCGCGTATCTTCGTCCATCCCCCCAACGCGGCAAGGAAAATATAGGTCCGTTGCAGATTAAAAATCTATATTTTTTTTATTTCTTGAGATATAGTTATGAATCTTTGCATATGCATAGTATATAGTATAGGCATTTATAAGCCTTATCATTTAACAAAAACTAGTGGTTGTCCGCGGTTTTACTTTCGTGTGAAATGATGATTTCGTCAAAAACCAATATAAGTAGTTAAGTTTAGCTGTTATATAACTCCTTTTTTTACTTTTAACATACATAGCGAGCATTAAAAGATGTAACAATATATTTCTTTATCATTTTGTATAAACATTTTAAACAATAATTGTTATTGTTTTGGGAATCTCATTCTCTATTGACCATAATATCCTTCTCCACAATCTTGCTAATAATCACAAATTCAGTTTGTCCGCTATTACGCTGATCAAATCTTTCATTTCTGGTCGTCAACAGCAAATTAAAGTAGGTGAAAATTGTTCGGGTAAAATTCCACTTCTTTCCGTCCTTGGTCCTTTATTGTTCAGCCTCTTTATAAATGACCTTCCTCAAGTTGTTAAGAATTCACGTATTCACATGTATGCTGATGACGTGCAGATATAAACAGACCTATTGGGCTACTCGAGGATTGTATCGTACGCATTAATGACGACCTGAAGAAAATATGTGAATGCTTAATCCTGTGAAATCGCAGTGTATTTCCTTTTATATTGGCACACTGGAAGGTATTGAAATTACTCATGTTTCTCTCAATGGCTTTATCCTTTATGTTCTTTGAAATGTTACTAGTCTGGGAATAGCGCTAAGCTCCAAAATGAAGTGCTGTGATAATTTCAGCTTAATGCTTGGTAAGGAGTATGCTGGGTTAAGTAGGTTGTGGCTGTCGCCGAGTATTTTGAGTACTCGAATTAGGTTGAGGCTGGTAAGGGCGTTGATAATGCCCTTTTTCAATTTTGGGTTGTCTATTTATCCCAGATTAGATAGTACCTGTGCTCGTAAGGTGCAGGTGGCCTTCAACGACTGCACACGTTTCATTTTTGGACTTCACCGATTTTACCATGTTTCCCAATTCAGTTCGGTGTTGTTAGGCGCAGATTAATGATTTTTCTTTTTGGAATACTGAGTAGTAATACGCCGGAGTATCTCAGAGAATTGTTCACATTTATGCAACGCAACTGTAATATCTTGATTCCTCGATTCAATAGGTCACTTATGGAGGGTTCTTTCACTGTCCAGGCTGCCCGAATAGGGAATAGTATTCCTACTAACATCCAGAGTGCTTGTACGGTCAAGGCATTCAAGACGCTTGTTGGTGATCATATATTTTGAGGTTAACCTTCTTTTTTTATAACGCGTTAACATCTTTGCAATACATGCTTTTATTATAGCCTAGTTCTTAGATATCAATTATTTAATTTTCTATTATTTTTGTTTATCTATGATTGTTATCTTTTTCTCTTTTAATGCTTAAAATTGTGTGACGTTTTCATCGATACGATATTATATCTAGCTCCAACATTTGTATGATAGTACTTATAAAAGATTTGTAAATCTTGTGTACTTTTACCTTAAACAAAGTATTGTATTGTAAATGAGAAAAAGAAATTGTGGCTAAACCATGTTCCTGTACTTCAATGCAACCGAAAACTAAACCTCTAAAAAATAAAGCAGTCAGTGATTTGCGATATACGTCGCTCAGACCGTCACCTCAAATGGAATTTCCATCCACTTCATCGTCTGTATTACCGTCGAAATACCAAAGGAAATTTTCAGAATTCGAAAACTATCTACATGTGCAACATCACCATCGTCTAATATAGTTTCATCGCCTGATACGAACGTATTTTCTGATTATGAAGATAATAATACCAAACCAAAAATAAAAGTACTAAATTTTCGGACTTTAAAAAGAGCTCGCAAGCAGGAACAAGAGATCCTACTGTCACCACCTTTGTCCAATCATACCAAATTCAACGCCAAAACCGGACATATTAGAATTGGCTGTCGAGGCAACTTTTAGCGACAATAATAATTAATCTATTCACATTTTAATTATCAGTTTATTCCTGTTTATCTTTTTTAATGAACAGAACTTATTATAATTTCACTTAAGAAATAAATAGATAAATAAAGAAAACACTTGTTTAGTTCCAAAAAATTTTTTTATACAATGTATTTCAACGAGATTTAACAATTTCGACACGTTTCACCCTATTGAGGCATCATCGGGACAGTGACTGAATTTCAAAGTTACGATACGTTACATTCAAAATAAGTGTGTGGATCTAATAATGGACTAAAATTGGTATAGTCTAGTTGATCGTTCAAAATATTTTTCTTCAATTTTAGAGCTTTTTGAATTTGAAAAACTTCCAATCTGTCCATAACAATCCCTCCATCGCAATTAATTAAAATTTTTCCATTTTTTACACTTGTACTGTTTTTTCAGATGTTTAGCCAACGCTGAGTGTGGGTTATTATTTTAGCTCCAGCTATGTGCTCAGAAAACCTAGTTTTTAATTTTCTTTTTGCTTTGCCAATATATATGTATACCTGAACAGTCATCGCAGCCGATTTGGTAAATTCCACTTTTTCCAATTCATCCTTTATTGGTCTAATTGTACTATTGGATAATAATGCCTTTAAATTTTTATTATTAAAGAAGGCTGGTTCTACGTTATGGCCTTATAGGATATCTTTAAGATTTTCTAATACCCTGCTTATATTAGGTATCTTACGCCAATTTTTTGGTTCTTTATTAGACAATTGGCTTGGGATTTTTGTGATTTTTCTTTTGACAAATTATATATCATTCGTTTTTTGTAACCGTTATTGATAGTAATATAATGATTGTTCTGAGTTCCATTTTAAAGTTTTTTTGACTCATATTAATATTTATTAACCGGTTTAGCATTGAATGGAATGCAGCTAATTTCGTGTTCCACGGACGATTTGAACTCTCTGGAATTATTGCATCTGAGAACGTCTGTTTTTTAAATATTGCAAAGTCTAATTTATTATTATTAATTTTAATATTCAAATCGAGAATATTAATATTGTAATTACCTACTTCTACAGTAAAATGTAAGGAATTGTCCAATTTATTTAAAATGTCATTAACAAATTTATTTAATTGTCGCAAAGTGCCGGTCCATATATAAAATACGTCATCGACGTACCTATACCAAACAAGTATATCTTTAATATGTTCACCGTTTAAACTAAACAAAGATTGTTCGAATTGTTCTGCCACAAACGGAGAAATTTTCCCATCAAAATAAAAATAGTTTTGAGCGATACATAAAACAATAAGATTTATTAGCTGCGATGACTTTTCAGAATTTTGTAAAGTTACTCCTTTTGTATAAAATATCTTTTAGTTTGGCTAAAGGAATTGACGGAAAAAGATTTTCAACATCAAAGGACACTAATTTTGCATTACTTAGTTTTTTTTGTGTTTCTAACTTTGTCAATTAGGTCAACAGAATTTTTAACAGCACGAACAGACTTAAAACTTAATAAGTTAGGGACAATCACAGTCAGTTTTCTACATAACTTTTGTGCCGGTGCATTTATAGCAGAACATACTGGTCTAATTGGGTTTGTCGCTTTGTGTAACTTAATTAATCTGTACATAATTGGGATGGAGGGATTATTAACGCTAGAAGAAAATCCATCATGTTTATCTAAAACTAGTCCTGAGTTATTTATTACTTTAATTACTTCTTTTTGAAATTTGTGTGTTGGGACTACCTGCAATTCAACTACTTCTGCTGTATTTATAAAATCTCTAATTTTACTGGTATAAACATCTTTTTCCAAAACTATAACTATGTTGCCTTTGTCAGCTTTTTCTAAAATCAAATTATGTTCCTCTGATTTCTTTTTAATTGATCTAACTGAACTACTATCACTTTTCTTGTCGTTGTCTTTGAATGATTACAAAATTATGTAGTGCTTTCAACTATCTATTAGGTTAGCTGTAAGGTTTTATTGCAAAATAATTTAAGTTCATACAATATTATAGTATATCTGTAGTAAAATATTATAAACTTCAAAATTTTCTATTTAGTTATTACAACCCCACATTTAATGGAAAAACTCTATTAATAATGAATCTTTATTTATTTTATTTATTTAAGCTTAATACAAGCTATTGCATAAAAAATACAAAAATAAAAAATTAAATACAAACTATAACTTAATACTAATTCTACAGAATATAATAAATGAATAATTAGGAATAAATAAATAAAAAGTATAAGCTACAATATGAGCTATATATATTGGTAACTGGCAGAAGGCGA
Organism: Leptarthrus brevirostris; assembly: GCA_964036015.1. Classification (NCBI taxonomy): domain Eukaryota; kingdom Metazoa; phylum Arthropoda; class Insecta; order Diptera; family Asilidae; genus Leptarthrus; species Leptarthrus brevirostris. Next base: position 100,569,761 of record OZ038372.1, on the reverse strand, counting down.
AAGGAAGAAGAATTAAAGTAGGTGATCAGGATCAAGATGGGCGGGGTCAAGATATAAGGCTTTGTGGAGTGATGATTTACTCAGATGGAAGTCAAAAGAGGAAAGGTCGTTGACTTTTCGTAACATCCTGGTAATTGGCTCGCTTTGACCGTAGTTTGTGCGATGGCGATCGAGTCGGAAAAGGGGAGTGGACCTAAGGTTACGGGGATTGGTATAGATGGGTAAAGATTGCAGGATTGAGGGGCAGTCTATGGCACCAGTTAATAATTGATAAATGAAGAGAATGTCGGAAACATCACGACGTTTGCTTAGAGGTTGTAAGTCGATCAGTTTCAGACGGTTTTCATAGGGAGGAAGGTTGAATCTGTCAACCCACGGAAGATCACGTAGAGCAAAGCGAATAAACCTACGCTGGACAGATTCAATCCTATTAATGTGAGTTGTTTGTGTAGGGGACCATACCTGGCTGGCATATTCAAGGAGAGGTCTAACGAAGGAGACGTAGAGAGATTTGGAAACATAAGGATTGGAGAACTCTCTAGACCAGCGCTTCACAAACCCTAGCGCGGAGTTAGCTCTGTTAATTATGCTGTCAATGTGGGAACGGAAATTGAGTTCACTATCACAGATTATTCCTAAGTCACACAAAGAGGTAACGATAGGGACTGGTACGTCGGTTAACATATAGACTCTCGGGGTGGCGGTAAGACGCTTGCGGGAATAAGAGATGGACTGGCATTTGGAGACATTGAGCTCAAGAAAGTTTTTCATGCACCATGTGATGAATGAATCGAGGTCTTCTTGCAGGAGAAGAGAGTCGGTAGTGGAGGAGATATGTTTGATTATTTTCATGTCATCGGCATAAATGGACAACTCTGAGTGTTTGATGACACATTCAACATCATTTATTGTGAGGATAAAAAGCAATGGACCTAGGTGGCTGCCCTGAGGGACGCCGGAACGAGCGACAATAGGGTTAGAAATGGATGAACTGAAAAGAATATTGTACTGACGGTTGTTGAGGTAGGATCGGATCCAGGAGATGAATCTGGGGGGGAAGCCTAGGCGATCAAGTTTGAACAAGATAACGTTATGGGAGATCTTGTCGAAGGCTTTACTAAAATCGGTGGCGATAACATCAACATCTTTACCGTTTTCCAGGGCACATAGGGTTTTAGAGACGAAGTCAGTAAGGTTGGTGGTTGTAGATCTACCTTTGAGGAAGCCATGCTGTGAGAGTGAGAAGATAGACTTACAGTGGAAGAACATGGAATCATAGACCAATTTTTCGAATAGTTTAGGTATGGATGATAATTTAGCAATGGGTCTGTAGTTGGACACATCGTTCTTGCAACCTTTCTTGAAGATGGGAATAATATACGAATTTTTCCATAATTGAGGGAAAACCCCTTGAGTGACCGAGAGACGAAAAAGCAAAGTAAGGGGTTGGACTAGATGTAATGCAAATAATAACTCCGGTATTTTTATTTGGTATATTTAAACAACTTTAAAGAAAAATTTAAACTCTAGAGTTTAAGTATTTGATCGGTGGCTACAAATATACTACATAAAGCTTACCAAGATTTCACTTCAAGTTGTTGCTGGAATTTCACTTTAATTTAATGTTTAGAAATAAAATTTGCGCTCATTTTTCCAATGTCACAAATAATCTTTATAAACACTCCGCTCAGATTTAATTTCGCTTAAATTTAATATTTAGAAACCAAATTAGCACAGATTTTTGAAATGTCACAGAATTTCGCTTTCTGAACAATCAAACCAACACTAACTCAACTCGCATTCTGACATAAAATTGAGTCGAAGCAAAAATATATTACGTGTACGTCGGGCTCACATCCACAAACCGGCTTGAGGGAAGAAATTTATAGTCAGATGTGCGTTGGGTCAATGATATCAAAGTCGCAATAGCCTAACACGGAGTAAACAAAAATGGGAGCATCTTTCGATAGGGTTATGATCATAAAATTATTAACCGACATGTAACGAAGCATTTTGCTCCGTAAATAAATTTACGCCGTCGCCCATGTCATTTTCCGGACATTTCACTTTTTGTACAAACTCTTCGTTGTACATGTCCATAAAAACTCCAGTACCATGGTCTGCAAATGTGCATGACGTAATCAACGAATAAAAGCAAAACAGACTTGCGTACCGAAACAGATAAAGCCCGATTATTCCCACTAGCTGCGTTGTCATATTAAATTCTTAGCACATCAACCCATAATCAGTTGGATGTGTGCGTCTCCGTTGCAAATCATTGGTGCAAAGGCGCCACTCACAAATGTTCCAGTGAACGGGCATGAAAATGTGCGTGACGTCATCCGTTAGCCGAGTCATGGAGAAGTTGTGCAGGGTAACCAGATATTCTACTGGCAGCGTGGGTATGTGAAATTCACACATTGTTCTTCTCTGCATAACAACCCATAATCAGTTGGTTGTGTGCTTCTCCGTTGTATGAAGTTGATTCATAGTAAAAAGCCAGAAAATAGTGGTGGGGAATAATGCTGGGCCGCGCCAAAAGTATAAAAGCGAGCATCACAGTACAGAATTCGAGCAGTAGTATCTCGAAAGGAATCACGTTCAGATCTAAGTGCGCTTAGATCAGAAGCTACAAGCTCCACATCGAGAAGCACTAGTGGCTTAAATTGGACTATAAAATCCCCGTAGTTAGCAGTAGCTAGTTTTACCTGTCCCAACCCGTAGACTTTCTGTGGCGTAGCCTGTTAGTCGAATCCGTTTCTAAAGGCCTTCTCTGGCGTCATCCCGCTTACACACCGACTTTCTGTGGCGTAACCTGTTAGTCGTTTCCTTCTATGGCGTAGCCTGTTAGTCGTTTCCGCTTACACACACTGACCTTCTGTGGCGTAGCCTGTTGGTCATCCCGCTTACACACCGACTTTCTGTGGCGTAGCCTGTTAGTCGTTTCCGCTTACACACACCGACCTTCCGTGGCGAAGCCTGTTGGTCATACCGCTTACACTCACACTGAATTTCTGTGACGTAGCCTGTTAGTCGCACACACATACACAGACCGTCTGTGGCGTAGCCTGCCGGTCAATCCACATACACATACATCATCGACCACGATACAAACGTGAGAACTGCGTATAAAAGCTAGATAAAGCTAATCAAACTATCATCATCTCTCTCTTCAACAATGTCGACTTATCTTTTCCCTCCAGCCATCATCCCTGTTCAGTCCCTCCATAATTATTTCCTAAAAAGAAAAACATTTACTGGAAACTCAATTTCACCAAAATAATACTTAGTAAACAATCCCCCGTTGTCCTGCTACTTCCTTCGTATTCCTTTTTCATCTTCCGAATTGACAAACTGCAAATATAAATAACCCACAAAGTAAACAAAACTTTGGGTTAAAATTTGAAATACTTATCTAAATGCACGGGAAGTGCATATTAATCTCCTAATCTTCTCCAACCATCCCTCCAACAAAATTTATCAGCTGAAATAAACAAAAAATTAATAATTATTTTGCAAAATAAGAACTTACCAGAATTTCTGCCACCAAATCAGCTGTCATCTTTTCACTTTTGCAAATGTCACTTGACAGTTCCACTTGTGAATGACATTAACATTTAAAGTAAAATAGTACTACCAGGCGAACTCATGAATGAAAAGAGTTTAAATCCGTTAACCTGGAGCTATATAAGCCGGCGAGATTTTCAGTATGGCACCTCATTCCTTGTTCAGTATTCAAACTGAAACAATCCCACCCGTGATTTTCAAAACTTAATTTGAAAATTTCCTGTCGCAGAAACTTACTTCTGCAAATCCTACCACAGAAACTTACTTCTGTAAAATCCTGTCGCAGAAACTTACTTCTGCAAATCCTACCACAGAAACTTACTTCTGTAAATACTATCGCAGAAACTTACTTCTGTATTTTTCCCGCACAAACTTAATTCTGCATCCCATCAAAATAGAAAACTAATTCTATTTTACAATTCAAAAACCTAATTTTGAATTTCCTTTTATAAATCTCTCTCTTCTTCTTCTTTCAGGAAGGCACCAAATTAACGTTGGATTTATTTGGATTACTTATTCAAATTATTCTTTTATTTCTTTTTTGAATTTATTTTGAATTTATATTGAACTATTTGCTATTTATTGAATTATTATTTGACTGTGATATTAGAATTAAGCGTTGATATTGAATTATTTTGAATTATTGAATTTTTTAATAAAACATTTTGAATTTAAATTTTGATTGGGCATTTTTTAATTCCGGCACCTCCCCTTATTTGCGCACAGCTCGCACAATCCCAGTATAAATACAAAGTAAAATATAAGAAAGTATTGGAGAAAATTGGATATTTAGGTATAAGAAAACAAATACCTGAATAAAGAATTTATAAATTTAATTTTTGTGTCTTTTCAATATAAAAGAATCTTAGACGATTCCAGAGCTCCCGGCAACCCCTCAATTGAGGTTTCAGGGAAAAGACCCATTACAGAATTCGCAAAAACAAAGAGGTTATAAGTTCGACGTGTAGATTTTTTTTATGTCTTACCTGGCATAACTTCGTAACGAGTTGACCGATTATGATGATTCTTTTTTTGTTGGGTAGAGTATCTTCCATGGTTAACACCGTTGGAAAAAATATGGGTGGGGTGGTGGTAGGGGCGGAACCTAACTTTGTAACGCATGTACCGATTTAGATGGTTTTTATTTGTTGCACAGAGTATGATTCCCCATTTCTTATAGGAGAAAAAATTTGGCCTAGGGTGGGGAGATGGGGGAAGGGTAGTTTAGCTTCGTAACGCGTGGACCGATTTGGATAATTCTTTTTCTGTTTGGTAGACTATGTTCCCTGGTTAATACCACAAGAAAAAATGCTGGTAGGGTGGTAGGATGACCTAGTCTTCAACGAAAGCTCATCAGCCATTAAGTACCTTCACAAAACAACACAAGAGTGCTTGCTTTCCCTAGAAAACTTTGAGATAGCAACGGATCAGTAGGATTCACTACTTCTCTTCATATTAAAAAAAATAATTTACTCACACATTATGGGAACAGTCTTTGACACAACCAAGAAACTACAGCCACTGAACACGTTCCTCGACTTCTTAGGAACGCGTTTCCAGTTTCTAGAAGCACACGGGAACAAGGAAAGATTTTCAGAAGACAAAAAACCTTATACGCATCAACCGTCAGGCCAGGATCAACTTACCCAGCATGCAAGAACTATCACAAACCCTTCACGTGTCACGGGAGTCACACGTTCCTTTAATTCAAGATTTCCTTCAATAGTCACCATCCAAGAGGACAAGTTTACTGAAGTTCGCCAATATATGATTTAATTGTTTAAAACCCGACAGCCTGTTCTTCAATAAAATGCACAATACGCTCTCGCAAGCACAACACATTGAATTATCTTCCAACTCCAATACAGAAAGGGGAAAAACACAACAGAACATCAACACCAAGACAACTACAAGGGGATATGTTCTTTTCAGTACAGTCATTGTCAAGTTAAAGAATGAAAATGGATCAACTTCAGAATGCAGCCTCGATCAGGTACCCAGATAAACCTTATAACCGAGAAAATGGTAAGAAAATTGGGGTTTTTTTTTACGATGTGATTGAACTCTAACTAGAATGCCTTGTTTTTGAATTGCTGCGAGCTAGGTAACAGCCAAGAGACGGAGTGGATTTTTTAATTAAATTTTTAAAAACCCATTGGGAGATCCCGTCCCGAATCCGGGAACGAAGGCATGGTCGTGCCGCTCAACCAATTGATCCAACTCCGTCTCCAACAAATGGAATTCCCTGAACCTATGTGCATAGAGGGGATTTGTCAGTGAAAACAACAGGCTCAGCATAGAGTCAATGTAAGGTGCAGTCAACGATCAATGGAAATAATGTAAGAGGAGAATCGTATTTACTAACTAAGATAATATATTAGCAACCAACGCAAGAGATAGACATAGCAACATGGCCTATACCAAATAACATTAAATTGGCTGATCCACAATTGTATCAACCCGACTCCATTATATATTAGTCAATATATATATATATATATATATATATATATATATATATATATATATATATATATATATATATATATATATATATAAATATAATTATATTATATTAGTCAATACCATCAATTGGGCAAATTAAACTGAATGAATCAGTTCATACTCTTCAAAATACTGTGTTCGGATGGACAGTCGCCGGAAAAATCAACAATACCAGCCATCAGCAAGGCGCATGTTGCGTATGCACTGAACAAGAATTGAATAATCAACTAGAAAGGTTCTGGAAACTAGAGGCACCACCGCTCCCGCAAGCAACCTTACAGTTAAGGAAGGCGTTGTGAATCCTACTTTATTCAAACTACTAAAAGAGATTCCAAGGGTCGTTTCATCGTCAGATTACTATTGCAGAGTAATCCGAATCAGCTAAGAGAATCAAAAGACAACGCTTTCCAACGGTGCACAGCGTTAGAGAGGAGATTAATAAGGTAGCCAGAACTAAGGGGTCAATACATACAATTCACGAACGAATATATAAATATCGGGCACATGAAAAAAGTTTATTTAAACGGCATTGAACATCTGTACTACTTCCTATCTCACTACTTCGTCATTAAACCAGATAGATGCACTACCAAGCTTCGAGTGGTGTTTGACGCATCCTCAAAAATATCTTAAAACATAGCTATAAATGAGGTGTTATCGACAGGTCCAACAATTGAAGATGACGTATTTTCAATTCTCTTGAGAGAGATCCCAGGCAAAGTATTAAATGCTTTCAATTAGGGACTATTAAATATGGTACAACATGTGCCCATATCTTGCTACCAGATGTCTTCAACAGTTATCAGATGTAGAAGCATACCGTTATTCCTTGGCGGCTAAGGTTCTCGCTCGTGATTTCTATGTTCTATGCTATTGAAATGCAGTCTCAACTACGACAGATCCCACAATCAGCAGGTTTCAAATCACGAAGTGATGTGCGAATCACCTGCGCTTGTTAAACGACATTTCATAAGATTATCAAGAAGTACAGCTGGACTTCACCAGTAAATCAGAAGAAAACATCAAAACCATTGGACTGACTTGGTTGAACAAATCCGAGTTTATCATCAAACCATCATGGAATGAGAGAGAAAGGCTGACCTAGCGCATAGGTCTATCTGACATCGCTCATCTCTTCGACCCTCTAGGCATTATGGCTTCAGTAACGGTGGTCGCAAAAATATATCTTCAGAAACTTTGGGCTCTTAAATTAGATTGGGACGTCGCCTTGCCACAGGAATTGTCAACAATATGGAATCCCTAATTTATCTCAAATTTTCAAGGCATGTTTTTGCTCACAAAACGCCAAAAGCGACATAAGTTCACAATTCTGCAGATGCGTTGGGGTAGACGCATGGAGCTGCAATATTTGTAAGATCAACTGATACAAATAATATCATAAGCTTGATCTACTATGCGCAAAAGTCAGGAGTGGCTCCAATCAACCAAGTTACGGTACCCCGTCTTGAAATGAACGCAGCCAAAATTACAGCTTAGTTAGCTCAAAGAATAAAAAAGGACTTGGCTTTAAAGGAAAAAAAATATATCATGGAACGATTCCGAGATCGTCCTCTCATGGATTGCTGCATCGTCTTCGTCGTTTGAACCTTCGTAACTTACGGCGTCTTCGTCATTCAACAACTATCTATACCTGAATAGTGGCAATACGTTGCATCTAAGGACAATCCGGCGGACGTATTGTCAAAGGGTATTGCTCCAGAAAGGTTACGCTAATGCCTTATATGAACCACAATTCCTTCATTGCACCGAAACAATATGGCCTGCTTCATGTACAGCTACATAACAGCTACAGCTCTGGGCAGTTCAGAACATTTCATATATTCAGTGAATCACATGAACCCGTTTAAAAAACTGCAACGAATCAAAGCGTATGTACTCAGATGTGTAGTTCACACAAAAATTACAGGAGGCAGAAACAGTTATTCTTCGATTAATGCAAGAAAAAGAATTCCGTGAAGATATACATTACTTGATGCGGGTTGAAGAAGTTGAAATAACCAGCCCAATGATCAGCCCTACACCGTTCCTTGACGAACGAGGCATCATCAGGGCTGGCGACTAGAGGATTCGAATTTGTCATACAACGCCAAGCACCCAATCCTATTGCCGCACTTGCACCAATTCAAAAAGTTTCTTATTAATGACCTATACAGGAAGAACAATCACGTAGGACGGCAAAAACTTATAGCAATTACTAAACAGACATTTTGGCCTACGAAGAGAAAAACTTTAACACGTTCACTAGTGCAACACTGCGAAAAATGTGTCAAGACAAGGCCTAAATTCTTAATGCAATTACTGGGTAAACTACCTGCAGATAGATTTGAACAGGCACGTGCTTTTGTGAAGGTGGGGATACACATTTGCGGACTATTTTTCGGACACTTCAAAAGCAAGGGTAAACCTTCAGTGAAGTTATATATCTCAGAATTCTATTGTTTCGCAACAGAGGCGACAAATTTGGACGTTGTTAGTTACTTGACTTCACTGGGCTTCCTAGGAGCTCTCAAGTGCTTTACAGGACGACGAAGGCATTATAAGAATATCTACTGTGATAACGCCACCAACTTTGAAGGAGCCAAGAATTTACTGCAAGAGTTGAAGGAAAAGAACTAACGACAGCATGCAACTGAAAGGGGATCTATTTTCACTTCATTCCACCCAGAGCTCCCCAATTTGGCGGACTATGGGAGGCGGCTGTAAAGTCACCCAAACATCTGTTACAAAAGACATTAACGTCTGCGTCATTAACTTATGAAGAGTTGGAAACAGCCGTCATTGAAGTAGATAGAATCATGAATTCCGACAACTTCGATATTGGCAAATCCTAATGATCTCACGACCCTCATATCAGGCAACTTTCTTATTGGCAAACCTTTAACAAGCTCAAGCCATGCAAAATGGTCATTAGACCATGGAAGACAATTCTCCGGTGTTAAAGTGGACATTAGAACGAATAGAAGATGTCATCAAGTGGAAGGACAGTATGATTCGCGTGGCAGATGTGCGAACCTCGAATGGCATACTGCGTCGAGCAATGAACAGGCTGAAAAAGGCAATGGCAATCATTGGGAACAACATTGGTCACATTGCTACTCACTTGCCTCATCCTGGCAAGATGGTTACAATCACGCCGTCCGATTCACAACCAGGCATCTACTTTGAGAACTTAGGAATTACCACATCATCTCTAGTGAATGGCATATTATAGCTTACTACGATACCGATTCCTTTTGGTAAGAATGCTATTGACCTCATAACAGAAAAACATTTTTGCGCGAAGAGCATTGCGCAATTTAAACACTTCAATGGGGAATCGTCCAAGGAAAACGAGATGTTATTACCAAAACCCAATAGCAAAAGACCGAAAAGGGGGCCTATAAACATTATACGCTACATAGCGTGTCAGATTCAGACTACTCAGAGAGGATGTCTCAGACTGTCAAAAATATTAACAAGAATGATGATTTACTTCTAATACTCCAACATCTGTAATAGACGCAATTTTCAATGTCATAAAAAGTCAGGAAGAGAAAAAAACTAAAGAATTCCACGATCATACAACTACATGCTTAAATTGGCAAAGAACATCTTAAGAAAAAACTGTCCATGCTGTTCACATCAGGGAAAGCTGGGGATAGTGAGTTCGCAATTAGCGTTCAGTTGTGATGTACAACTAGAGTTAAGTGGAGACGTGGTTATTGTTGTTGGTGTCAGTATACACCATATTAACCTTTTTATATATAATATTTTTGTCTTTTTTTTAAATAACTGGAAAGCCCATTGAAATAAATGGCACTCTTCAAAATCCTAGCTAAAATCAAGTTCCTCTAGGTGAGAAAACACCAAGCCCATCACCTGCAGAAAGACATCAGCCAACACTGAAGGAAGGACGACTACCATTACGTCCACTAGTGAATAGAAACCACTCCAAGTGTTACTTTCACCTGCAGAAAGACATCAGTCAACACTGAAGGAAGGACGGCTAACATTACTTCTACCTGCGGACATTCTAAGCGCAGTGGTATTTTCCACCTGCGGAAGGACTGGAATACGAGAGGCAGTAGCACAACGTCCACCTGCGGACCTTCCAGATGCAGTGGCATCCTCCACCTGCGTAAGAAATCCAGACGCAGGTGAATTCTCCACTTGCAGAATAGAAATACGAGGCGCCGTAGCACTACGTCCACCTGCGGACACATTCATACAGTCAAAATAAAACTTAAACGAAACAACGTACGGTCTTGCTTTTGTATGTGTGCGTGAGTCGAGGTACCAACTTTACGTCAACGTAGTATCGCGCCATTCGCACCGGTGAGAGTGAAGTGACAGGCACGAACGTGTTTTCGCGCTCGGTAAGTAATTTTTTGATCAATGTTTTTTTGCCTATTGTTACCGTAGATAAAATAAGTTTTCGTGTAGAGTATTCTATCAGTAAGTAGCAAAATATACTTAAGATACGTTTTCAATACTTAATTTATGACGTTTTCCTATTAATATTAAAAGAGGTTATATTTTGTTGTTATTTAGTTAGTGGGGTACTTTCGGACAGAACTAGATGGGGCACATTTGAACGCGTACGAATGTGCCCCAACTGGTAGGTAGGTACGATTTAGTGTGTTAATGTGCTAATTGCTAATTTTTGCATTAACTTTGTCCTGTGTTTTGCTATCGTCGATGTACGTATATATATTTTAATACATATTTCTTATTATTTTTTCACAGAAACATGGTGCGGACTTATAAGCCAAAAAAGACAAGTAGACAAGCTCTGGATGAAGAATCCATGCAATACAGGATGTTATGCAAGGAGTATTGTCATATAGAAAAGGTGCGGACAAGTACAATTTGAAATTGTCAACATTAGAAAGCCGGGGTAAAAAAATACAAGAATAGCAATGATGCTGAAGGGTCAAGCAACCGTACGTTTGACTCTAAATATACAAGTTTCTAAGTCTTTTCTATGGAAGAAGAAAAACTGCTAAATGATTATATTATCAAATGTTGTAAGATGCATTATGGACTTACGACGATTCAAGCAAGAAAGCTAGCATATGAGTATGCCAAATCTTCGAGTTTGAAATATCTAGCAAAGTGGGAAGAAAATAAGATAGCTGGGAAAGAATGGATGTATGGTTTTCGCAGAAGAAACCCGGAACTCAGTTTACGCAAACCCGAAAACACCCAGATCTTTTGCGTTTAACAAAACTTCGGTTACCGAGTTTTATACCAACTTGAAGACAGTGTTGGAGCGACATTCCTTAACTGCTGACAGAATCTTTAATTTCGACGAATCAGGTTTATCTACCGTTCTAGCTACTCCCAAAGTCTTGGCTCCAAGATGTACAAAACAAGTCGGACAAATTGTATCAGCTGAAAGAGGCGAGCTCGTAACTTTTGGTGGCATTACATCTGCCAGTGGAAATACCATTCCTCCACTTTTCGTGTTTCCACGCGTTCATTATAAAGATAATTTTCTCGAAGGAACACCCGAAGGAAGTCTCGGCGCTGCAAATAAAAGTGGCTGGATAAATAGCGATATATTCGTCTCTGTTTTAAAACATATTCAAAAGCACACACTCTGCACAAAAGATAACCCTATATTATTATTGTGTGACAATCATGAAAGCCATGTTTCTCTCGAAGCCATCAACTACGCCAAAGAAAATGGCATAATTTACCTATGTTTTCCACCACATACATCTCACCGCCTACAACCACTTGATGTGGGAGTTTTTGGCCCATTTAAATCAAAGTTGAAAATTGCTTTCAATAATTGGCATATAATGAACCCATGCAAAGCATTGACAATTTACAATATTCCAAAGCTTGTGAAAATTGCATTTTTCGAATCATTCACGGCAAAATATATCACAAGCGGGTTTAACAAACCCGGAATATGGCCTCTTAATGAATTAGCCTTTAGTGACGAATATTTTGCTCCAACTGAGGTGTATACATCCGGTAACTTAAAACATGTGCCTCCTACTCAAAACGTCGTTGAAGATTTGTCAGCACCTACTCCGCAGCCAAGTGTCTCTGATATCTGCCAACCCGCTACTTCTGGACTACAGGATTTCTTGGATTTCTTATGATGATGAACTACATAGTTTTAATTTAGATGCTTGTGAACCAGATGCTTTGAATAATTCACCAATCCATCAAATAGTAGCCCCTTTGAAGACAGTTTTGACATCAGAGGCAATTCGACCCTATCCGACTGTTGTAAGAAGTAATAAAACAAACAAAGGACGACGGCCAGGAAAATCACGTATTTATACTGACACACCCGAAAAAAAGCTAATTGAAGAGAAACACAATGAAAAGCAATTGAAAAAGCTAGAACAGGAAAGAAGGGCTAGGGCAAGACAAATGAAACGTAGTTTAGCTGATTTTAATTTAAAAACGAAGAACAAGAAAGCTAAAAACACAGAAAGTGATGAATCTGATTGTGATGGATCTGATATAAGCTTTCAAGAGAGTTCAACTTCTATCACAGATGAAGATGAAACCGAGCATGAAAATTTTGAAATGAACAGAAGCCAATTGACAGTTGATGTAATACCAGAAAATATTAAAGACGGTTCGTTTATTTCAGTGAGGTTCCCTAAGAAAGAAAGTATTATTTACTATGTAGGAAAAGTTGTCGGTCACTACGGTCAGACTGAATTTAAAGTATTTTATCTGAGGAAGAAGCCAGGCTTTTCGTGGACATTTGCTTTCCGTAATGTTGAAGATATTCATATTGTTATATAACTGATGTTGAAATGATTCTTCCTGAACCTAAGCCTCCAACAGTTTGTACTTCTAGAACATCAAAACTTTTCACTTTTTCAGTAAATTTTTCTAATTTTACTGTTCAATAGTTTTTATTATCTTGTTAATTAACAACAACTTTTTGCAGTGCTAATCCGCACCGAAGATTAAAAAATTTGATTCTAAATTTAAGATAACTAATTTACGTATAAAATGAAGCAATTTTATGTTTTATTGTTAGAGGAAAGTAATTTAATTTTCGTTAATTTTAAGAAAAGTCATTTAAGTTTTGTTTTACATAAGAAAAGCTATGTAATTTTTGTTGACTATAAGAAAAGTATTTTATTTTTGTTTAATAGAAGTTAAATCTTTATTTTTGTGTTTAATTTCATTGCTAATAAAAGAATTTTGATTTATATGTGTCGTTTTAATCGCACGTACGGAACTACCCCACAGCGTACGAAGGTACCCCCAACACTCTATATAGGTGCCCGTTGTTGGGGCAGATTCGTACATATTCCAGATTGAGTTTAAATCATAATTATGGTCGAAACATCAGATGAAATAATTTGTAATTTTTTTATATGAATCTCAGATAGTTAGACTATAAATTTAAGGTGTCACGTGATTAATTCATGAAAAAATTAAAAAAATTAAATGTGGAAACCGTACGAAGGGTCCCCACCTTCTCCTACATCAAGACGCAGTGACATTCTCCACCTGCGGGAAAGAAATGGATAGACCAACGACTTCCATATTTGGCACTACGTCCACCTGCGGAACTTCCAAACGCAGTGGCGTCACCCACCTGCGGAAGAACAGTACATCAAGAAGCAGCTACATTCTCCACTTGTAGAAAAGAAGTGCATAAACCATCGAGTTTAACATTCCCATTGTTGACAACGCATTACTTTGAACTATTCAAGGTCACAGCTGTTCCAGTATTAATCAACAACACGTTTGTGTCCATCAGACCGTCATTCCCATTCTAAGTCATCAATTCGCATTTTTATTTATGCTACCTACTGACAAAACAAGATTTAAGTTCTTGCATTTCCATCTTTGCAAACAAATTCACCCCATATACCGCAAGGGATCAGCCATCAGCGCCTGCGAAGTGAACTTTATAAATCACCTTCCCCATTCGGAGGACTATTAAAACATGATCGTTGAGGATGGTCCTCACTGGATTCAACTGCAAAATGAGTATGAATGGATCTACGTTGTTAAACAAAAAACTACCATAAATATAAGTACGAGGTGGGAATATAATTCAAACAACCTTGGAAGGCTCAGGAATTCTCAAATTCAAAAATAACTGCATTGTAAAACAACCACTAAGTACCATCAGAGGGCACAATTTATTTCCGTCTAATTCCACAATGTCGTATGTACCATGAAGTAATTTAACAGATTTCGTAGTACCAGAAGGAGTAGCCTCATGTTTCCATTTAACGTCGCAGTTTAACCACTCTTTCACAAGAAGATTGCATCAACAACAACTACGTAATGGCCTCTACATTAATCAATTTACTTCTATAAAAACAACTACATCTTATTTATATCTAACATGTAACATTAGTTCAATATACCACGTGTTTTGGCGTGAGGGGGCAGAGCCTTATTTTGTAATGCGTGGACCGATCTGGAGATTCTTTTGTTGTTTTTAGTACATTTTGCCATTGCTACAAAGATAACAATTTCGGGTAAATTTAATGTTCTGCCCGTAGTAGGACGAACACCCCAAATAAGAGAAAAGGAATAGAAAGATTTTGGACAACAGTTCTATATATATTATATATAATCTTATTTTATTCTCCTTATTGTATCACAGACTTCACTTACAATAAAGACTATCAGAAAATTAACAATCTAATCACTTTAATTCACTAAGATAAATTCACCAAAATTCACTAATATTCGCTCGAAACAAATTCATTAAAATACTGGAGAATAAAGCAGTGCAAGAAATTTCAAAAATGGAGCAAGTATAAATTCAAGAAATGGAAAAGTTAAAGTATAAGATAACTGTGTTAATAAAGTCACTTACATAATAAAGTAGTATAACTAATATTACATAGCAATTGAAAAGGAAAGGAAATCTTTATTCAAGTCAATACCCTGAATTAAGTGCAATTAAATATTTATTTTAGTCGAAAACCCAGAATAAAGTGAAAGGTAATCTTTATTCAAGTCAATACCCAGAATAAAGTGGAAATTACTATGCAAATATATTTTTAATGTTCACTCACCGAAAGCTATATGATAAAAGAGGAAGATAAACGGTATCCGCGGTCCTTTTATAGATGAAAAGCTAGCGGCACTAAGATTTGCAATCAATGACGTAATTTCTTTAGTGGTACCACTTTACAATTCTTGAAATTTGTACCTACTTATGTCTTTTACAAATTTATTACAATGATTTGTGATATTTATTTCCTATCTACCTAGGGTTAGGGGAGTGATGGAATCTAGCTTTGTAAAGCATGGATCGACTTTTGTTTTATAAAGCATATTCGACCATTGCTATAATGAGACAAATTTTGCACCTGGGGCCCAATCATGTAATTTGATTTCGAATGAAAGTTATCGTACGACTGTCGTATTTGCTTCATGTTATTCGATATATCGAGCACCTTACGTCGAATGCTCGATAACGACAGTTCGATATGACTTTCTTTGTCGAACGGTGATATGTTGTGAGCTGTAGTCGTAGATTATTGCTAAAAAAGCTACATAAATACAAATATGTAAGTTTAAAATTGATTGTTGTTATGCAAATGTTAATAAATTTCTAAGGTCTCAGCAGACTACGCAATCACAATGGCGGATATTGGTGGAGTATACGGAAAAGCACTCGATATTAACGACTAACTGCTTACAAAATGGCGTTAATGGAAAGGACAAAAAGAAAAAGCTATGGGTAAAACTTACTAATGTTTTGAATAGTAATGGCCCGCCTACAAAATCAACGAAAGCATGGCAGAAGGTCTTACATTTTTATTAGGAAAAAACAGAAGACACAGTCATTTTATAAAATTGCAGGTATGGACTGATTACAAATACGAGTTAAAAAAGAAACTGTTCAAAAACAAGCGGAGCGTATCCGTAACAGGCAGGAGTCCCTGTGAAATTAAGCCTATATCAACATTTTAAGATAGAGCGATCGTAGCTGCACGTATAGAGCCTCAAGTGGCGTGCCAAATGTACGATCATTCGGAGCTGTAGCCGAAGAAACTAGTGCATCATCTTCCTCCTAATAAGTTATCGAAAATGAGATTTCAAATACAGGACCAGGTCCATCCACCACAGACAGAGCCATAGCGGAAATTTTAGCTCAATTTGAAGATGAAGAGCTACCTGTGAGGGATCATGAGTCACGGACAACCATTAGACTTGAACAATCAATCGAACTTAATTCGAAAACCAAGGACAGAACTGAACTGCAAACAACTCCTAGTATTAGCTCTAATAGAACTCATAGACCATTGTTGACAAAGAAGGACGAAAAAATAAAAGTGATAACCGAAGAAATTCAAAATCAAAAAAAGTTTCAGAAGGAATTACTTAATGTATTAAAAGAGCGAAATCAATTTGAAAGAAAAAAAATTTCCATAATGCAAAATGAAGCGCAAAGTGAGATGGAGTTGCGGAGGCTCAAAATAAGAAAAATTGAACTGGAAATCCAAAAAATATCAGCGGAAATTCAATTATTAGAAGAGTAAACTAAGTAAGTCTCTAGTTGTTTTTGGTTTTTAATTGAGGCTGTGTACATAGTCAAACATGCAATACTAGTGTTAAGAAACTGAAGTCTGAAAATTAGTACAAAAGAGAAATATTTTTTGTTATTTTTATTTAATTTTTTAATAAATCTTTTAAAAACTAATATGTTCATATATATTTACATATATTACCTATATTCTACAAATTGATTCTTTTATCCTAGTTCTAATTCTTTGAGCTTGTTGTCGAAGATTTGCATTACATGGGTTGAGATTACTTGCATGTTGTTCTGCTTGTTCTATCCCTTCGATAGGCTCCTCGGTACCTTCGTCAATAAGTGGAACGTTGAAATGCTTGCAGATAATATGGAGCGCCGCACAAACATTTGCAAACATTGCAACGCGTTGGGGAGAATACCTGGCCTTTCTCTCTTCCATTAGTATTCTCCACCGTCCTCTGAAAGTTATAATAATTATTAATAAGGTTTTAATTTCACCTTTATAAATTCCAATGCATCTTTCGCATTTTCCTTTGCATTGGAAGAACCCCAAACAAACAAGTCGTGTGAGGCACCGCCATACTGAGCACATATTGTGATTATACGCATAATTATTGAAATTAAATGAATTATGTATGTGTTATTCTACCATCAGTGCATTTAAGCTGTATTTGCCTTTTCTGTTTACATAAATGTGCTCGTTTTCGGACAGTTTTAATAAAGTGAGATGTGTGCCGTCCACGAATCAAATAACTGAAATTAGTACAATGTTTGTTCAAAGTTAAGATTTATAAACTGACTAATAATTACCCCCAGCAATTCTATATTTATTGTAAGCCCATTGTTTCGTTAACTGAAAGTTTGCCGTAAAGTTAATCCGATTTTCGATTGGACTTGACTAGCAAAGGCTCACTTCCTCATATGAATTGTTAGTAGAGTGTGTGACTTGGCTAGTCGAGTCGAACACAAATCGACATTCGCAATATCGCCCGCCTCCCCTATGCTAGAGACTGTTTACTGTACCATCGAAATTTTCCTGTTCTCAGAATTACACATTCGTATACACCAAACAAAGATATAGGAGAAGGACATTCAGTATAGTCAATTTTTGCGTTATCTTGCTTAATTTTGTTACTTATCTGGTGAAGATTCGAATAAAAAAAAATAGAAAGTTCACAAAAATTAAAGAAAGAAAAAAGTATTCCAACTGCTATCCTTATCACTTACAGTATAAATAATTTACCAAACTTCAAGAAATTATATATATATAATATATAAAATGAATAGCACATAGGAAGGTGTGCTTAACTCATCTAATTTATAATGGCACACTTGTAATCCTGGAATACTGTAATGGTTAAACTTATTTAAATTAATTTAATTAAAAGCACAATATAAGCAAACAACAAATCTTAAACTGACCTATTTTATTTTAGCGGTCTATAGAAATTGATTCTAATTAAAATCAATTCAACGTCACTAATTAAATCCAATAATGCCTTTTCGCACGAGAGAGTTTTATGCCCCTAATTTAAGTATAATGCGACGTTCATTTATTTTGCAATATACTGTGTACCTACTAATTGGTTTTAATCGCTTTAATGGATATTTTCACAGGTAGTAAATTGTGCTAAGATTGTATCTAAGGTTTTAAGGTTTTTAAGTTGAAATGAAATATTTGAATAGACATACAATTGTTAGAGAGATCTTAATAAGTATTTTATATAACACTGTGTACAACTACAGTGAAGTCGTCAAGTAATTTATCTTTCGAGTATATGAGATTTCATTTCTTTCTCAAATAAAACGACATACAATATGTAGGTATGTGTTTATTAAAAGTTTTCAGCTAATTCTTTTCCAAACTAATCATTCGTTTATGGTTTATTTTATTACAAAAACATAGTAATTAAAGTCGGTTCAAATTTTTTTTTAAAAACTATTTTATTTTTTACTTTTTAGTTTCTTCATATGTACGACTCGAAGAATGCTGCTGGCACGAAAAAAGCAATTTCAAAAGTTGCGGAGGTAGTGTACTAATAAAATTATCCAAATCCGGCAACATATTACGAAATTAGTCACGGTCACCCTTTAGTACCCTCACCTTAGAAAATGTTTAACATGACCCTATAAACTGCCAAGGCTGCCAAGTCAATTCGTGCAATCTATTTGTAATATCTTGTCTCATTTCTTCGTAACCAGTGCGGATCCCTTCATAATATTTTTTTTTCGTAATATGGATGGTCACGTCGATGAAGTACGAATTCAGTTTTCTCGAAATCACGCCACAGTTTCTCTAATGCACGCAATCTTTTCTGTAGGTCTTCTGTTGTTTTTCGAGTGTCTTCTTGACGCTCGATTGGCTCATCGAAATTCATGCTGATGTAGTTTCGCGCCAGTTGATGTTAATTGTAAAATTCCAAGATGCTGAATGAAATAATAAAACGTGAGGGATATGTGATTGCAATTACGTTGGCATCACCAATGTTGGATAGAGTTCTTTTATTCTATTTTGGGTCAGGAAGTCTTGACCCTGCAGAAGGTGTGCGCGGTGCTTTATACCGCCACGAGAAAGAGTTCACTTAATAAATTTGTTGTTAATAAGTTTGTTGTACTTGAACCTAGGTCTGATTAAATTGCATGAACAGTTCAATGTACCGCCACGCAAAACAGCAATTCGAAATTTTTCTGGAGACACCTGAAAAGAATTGATTAATAGGAGAAGTGGTGTTGTCAGGGTTTGTAATAGGAAACTTGTGGATAATTAACAACGCTCTCTTGAATGACTAAAAGACAACTGACTCTATTATGATAAACCTTCTGTTTTTATTACATGGCTGCAAATTGCACAAACTTCTCACCTATTTTCCGAAGCTTTCTCACAATACGTGAGAAATAATTTCTGACCATAATGTTTGGGTATCATGTATCATCTCGTGCTGGCCAGAAATGAAATCTAATTCTCTACGGTTCGTGAGAATTGTAGTGATAAACAATTTTAGCAGAGTAAATTCTGCAAAGCAAGCTGATAAACAAAAAATTTCTTGAAAAATTAGAGAATTTGTTATTTCTTTCGTAGGAAATTACACAGCAAAATCACCCGATTAACGTAAAACTTTCAACATTCCATTCCATGTTGCGCAGGCTTTTCATGGATCCACTTTCTGCAGCTGATTTTGCTATAGAAGTTAATACGATTAAAAATATCGCGGTAAATAAATAACAGAACAGGTGTAAAAGACACTTTAATTAGTAAAAAAAAACAACAAAAATGTACACAAAGTTGATGGCCGTACAGGCCGAAACGTACGTAAAAGATTTTTATATAAAAAATTTTGTGCAGTTAAAGTATTATTTGCTACTTTTTACTTATATGTCACTTACCAGCTAACATAAGTTTTAACCAAATTCTTAAAATATCTCAAAATCAATAAATTTTCTTTCGAAGTAGTTGTTGCTTTCTTGGCTGGCTTAAAGATTTGCAACAATAACAAATCGCAAGAAATGAGAATTTAATGGGTAGATTAATGTATACCATGCATAAAAGGGAATTATTAAAAACATTATAGACACAAGCAAACAAAAAAAGTTCCAAAAAATTTGCAAATTTACGAAACGTAAACAAATTTCCTGGAACTTGACAACAACATGCATTATTATGACATCCAAAAAACATGAAATATGGTACATATTACCGACACCTAAAAGCAAAAAACACAATATAGGTATCGGCAATAAGAATGCTACATGTTTTAAGGTCGGGTGCATCAGTTACCGGTAATTATTGGCATTTTTTTTATACCTGAGACAGCTGATACACTTGGTCGTCACTACATAAAATTCAACCATTTCATTACACTGACACACAAATTACACTTAATACACAACATTGAACATTTTGATAGAACACTCACCTGTTTATTCACTGTTAAACACGTAATTAACAAAGAACATCGCGACCGCGAAACGAAACCTGTAAACCGCGAACTGTCATTACTTCAATTTCTGACAGTAAACGTCATATCAAATTGAGGTAATTTCAATGGCAGTACCAGAATTGCGGTGGATTACGTAATTTTTGAATACGAACGAAAACGAGATGAAAAAACGCGCAAGGATTTGGGTTGAGTTCGTTTAAGGGGGTCCTCTACTCTCGAGGCCTGAAATTGAGCGGTTTTTTGGGGAATAAATTGCGAAGAATCTACTGAATACATTTAAAAATTTTTTTTTATTTCGAAGATACATGCTTTTACTTTTCAATTTTACTTTTGAAGATGAAAAAAAAGAAATTTCGCGACCTTGAAACGTCATTGATGACATTGATGTTGAAACCCGCTTAAGCAAAGTTGTGGCCTATTGGGTAATCTGTCATCAGAAAATTGATTTTCTTTATAAATCATAATTACGTTGGCTATGTTTTCCCGAGACAGATTTTTTTTATTTTGCAATTTGTTAAAGTTATGCAACAATTTGAAAAATTTCCAATTTTTACGTCATTTTTTGACCTATTAGAGGCTATAAAAATGGATCAAAATAAAATTTTGCAAATCGTACTCGGGAAAACATAGCGGTATGTTTTCTGAACAATTGAAAAAAATAAATTATTGAAATCGGACCAAGACTTTTATGAGAAGTCTTACTCGGCAGCTAAAAAAACACTACTTTCGGGAAAACGCGTTTAATAATAAATTACGGTGTATAACTTGATTTTAGTAACTTACGAGTTAATCTGCTATACCGGGGCCGTAGAGTTCTTCTTCCTCATCACGTTGATGTTTTTGGTTGTCCACATTCTTCTCAAGAACGGACCGGTAAATTCTTTAGACAATGATTTTTAACTGGACAAGCGCCGTCGTGGCGCGCCGCGCTTAGTTTCTCGGAAACGGCCGGAGACGGGTACCTTTCTGTTCCCAGAAATATGCAAAGGAATGTGATTTTCACGAAATCCTTTCTGTGGCGTATTCTCAGATACATGTGGATTCAAATTAACAATGTTTATTCGGAAACAATTAAAAATTTAATTATTTACAAAAAATTTAAGAGGAAGATGGCGACTACAGAAGACATAAAATAATCATGCAAATGTCAGATTTTCCTCAGTCAGTGGTGAATTTTTGAAGTGAAACAGTGAATTTTCAAGGTGTTTTTTTTATTTTGTGCAATATTACGTCCGCCATTGGTTTTTATTTTAAATATTTTGAATTGTTTATTTTTTAATGTTTTATTTTAAGTTTTGTTGATGCATTGCTCTTGTTGATGAAAATTAAGACATTTTTTGTAATTCCTTTTTTGCAACAGTGATTTTTTAATTTAAATCAATTTCAATTATGAATTAGTTTGCGGCCATTTTTATTTATTTTTGAGATCGTGTTGAAAACTTGGTTTTTTTGAAATCTTGCGCGAATTTAATTAATACGGTCAATATATGCTGATACTAGCATTTGACAAAAATTAATTTTTGGATGATAAATCGATCAAAATATTGGATTTTTATACTTTTATTTTCATTTTGCATTTTTATTAATCATTCTATTTCAGCAGTGAATTTGTTCCTTAATTAGAATTTTTTTGGTTTAATGAGTTACACAGTGAATCTATGTATTGTATAAAAATAAAGCTTTTTTAAAAGAAGGTTAGGCCCTATCATTGTGCAAATAATTAATTTAGTGAAATTTTAACTGAATAATTCATAACTTTACAGTAATTCTATTTATGTATGACATTCATTAACGGTTAATTATTTTTTCCCATTAATAACTGAATTTTTTTAATATCACAGGTAATTTAAGCAATGAATTTGTTTAACCGTAGCGTGTATAGCATATTCTTTCGTTGTATAAACTTATACAAGTAGGAATTAAAAGTGAAAATTGAACTAAACCTTTTTGCGTGTTTCTTTTTAAATTTACCTGAGACTCGATTTGACTTGACGTTAATTTCAGAATTTTGTATTCGTTGAATTCGATTGGATATTTCAATTTTGATTCTGATTCATTTAATTCGTGCATTTTTCTTTGAACACTGATGATTGTTTTTGAATATTACTCTGCGAATTTACTAATATTTTAAATATGAAAACTTCGTTTTTGACGCAAACATATTTTTGAAGTTGTATATGCGAACCCAGTCATTTAAAACAATAGTTGAACGAAAGCAAGATGAAAAAGTTGTAAGATTGTAAAATTCATTGAGTTTTTTTTTTAAATGGAAAGCAAATGACTTGACAATAATGACAATTGCCGGCGAATGACAGCTACGTAGAACGAATCATATGTGTCAGGGGTAGTCTCATATTACAGTATGAGCAATACCGTAATACCAAGGTATTGATACTTGGATATCGATACTATATGTGTGTCAGTAGTATAATGCTGTTTCAAAACTTTAAACGCGTTCTTCTCGAAAACACCTTTTCAAATGCATCACGTGAAAAAATCTCAAAAACTAATAAACCAACTATTTTGCTAGTTGCTTAGAACGTCTTTCTCAGGTGCTGAACTGGGACCATCTATGTGAGTTCATAGTATCTTTTCTGACGATTTGAATAAATACGAAAATTTAGAGAAAAATAAAAAAAACTCCCTGAGACGCGAAATTCTTATTTGTTTAAGCTGCTGGTAGTTTAACATATTCTTCAAGGTATACTTGGTTCAAAAAATTTGGTTTTTTTATTTCAGATAACATCCTTGGGTGGAATAGCCTCGCACAGGGTTCTACTTTTGCTAATGTAGGGCCACTTTAAATGATTTCTTTGTTTAAAAAACAAGTGCAAAAAAGTCTATCCAAAGTATTAAATAGTAACCGCGAAAGAAATTACTGAAAAATGACTACGAAATAGGTCCCCACGTATAGACTTTTCCCTTTAACTGCAACAATATGCACTACAACAAAAGAAAAATTAAATGTTCCACAATCCAACAAGTAGATTTATAACTATTTCTTAAATATCTTCAACAAGAACAGAATTTCCGGAAAATTTGAAAGGTCATTTTGCCTTATTTATTGCCTCAAGAAGTCAGGACGATAAGGATTCAGTTTTGTATCAAGAGGAATTAATCATTGGACAGAAGGGACCTTAGGCCGTCGCGATATTGAAATAAAAAT
Source organism: Leptarthrus brevirostris (assembly GCA_964036015.1). Taxonomy (NCBI): domain Eukaryota; kingdom Metazoa; phylum Arthropoda; class Insecta; order Diptera; family Asilidae; genus Leptarthrus; species Leptarthrus brevirostris. Next base: position 100,546,087 of record OZ038372.1, on the reverse strand, counting down.
TGCCGGTAGAGAAATTGATAGATTCTGATGGAAAAGTTGTAAGGGGAGGAATTTTCCTCTGCGAGTAGGGTATCACAGTTTTATTCCCATTTATCTCCAGAGACACAGCCAGGACTCAGAAAAGTGTAAATATCCCATTTATTTCATTTGATTGAAATACTTCCCAAAGGACTTTGATGCGTTCACAAAGAAGACCAACACATTGAACAGGGAAACGCTGATGGATTTAAATTGTAAAGGAAAAGTTATTGTTGAATAATTTTATAGGGACTAGACACTATTGTAGAGACACTTTTCTGTCAAAAGAAAAATTTTTGTAATATATTATTCAGACCAGTTTTACGAAAGAGACAAGAGTTTTCGAAAGGAAACTTCTCCAGAAACTTTCGGGTTTTATGCCATTTCATATCCATCACGTTATATTTACCACTAGGTTAATTGATTACGTCTACGTGCTTGTCACACGGAAGTACGTGAGGATGTGATTAATGGAAAAACTTCGTTTGCAGGCACAAAACCGAGTTAGATATTTACACAACTTGCACACCCACTTTGATTCTACTCTTAATCGCGAAAGTTAGTAGGCAGTCGATAAAAAAATCTTCTCAGGAAATAATAAATTATTTTGTAGCAATCGCTATCTGAGATGTACATAGATAAGTATCAAAAGTTTTTAGACTCTTATTAACTTAATATTTACATAATATTATATACTTCAACAAGCTGACTGAATTTCCCAAAGCAATTGTAAGTAGTTATGTATACATATGTCGTCGGTGGAGTAAGTGTAAAGTGTCGGCCTACCAATCTGTTGGCATCCAACTGGCGGTGACCCATGATTATTTTCTGCTGAAAACAGATTACAACAAAAAGGTCACGGGGTTGCAGTGGTCAGTGGTTCGGTATCCACTTCAAATTGCAATTGTTTTCTCGAAAAGGGTAAAGTTCTTCTCACACCCACGCGGGCAACGGGAACTAGAGATTCAGAATTTATACTGCATAAAAGCAATCGTTAGTGATACTGTCAGTTGTGTAGTGAATTTAACATTTTTATAATTTTACTATTTAACTTCAAATTGATAATAATTTTAGAATATTTTTCTTTAAAACTAAACCAACCCGTTCTGTGACCATCGGTAGACTGAAGACTCCACCCCAGAGCAAACTTCTTATATTCCTCTCTGTTCCGCTGTTACGTTTCCCTTCTTTTACTTGCATTCAATACTATATATTTGCCTTTTGTCTACGATCACTAATTACTGGAAAACCAACTTATTACGCATTCAGTCCTTTTAAACGATTTATTTGTCTGGAATTTCTAAGAATTATAAAATTGTTAGGATACGAACCACCCAATGGTCCCTTGTTTTCAGACGAAGGTTTATTAGCCAGCCAACTACGCATTCATCCCTTTTCATCTATTTATTAGTCTGTAACTACGCATGCTTCTCCTTTTCTTAGAATTGCAGAATTAGTTTGTTTGTCTCTTGGGGTTTTGAATATTTTTAGGGAACACCTACAAATTTCGCCAAAAGAAATTTCGCCTTTTGCCGCCAATCAAAATCTGAAAAATATCGCCAAATTTTTAATGGAGGATTATAAATCCGCCACTGTGAATAGTCGACCAATAAAAAATCGATCCTCGTGTAAAATGTGGCGAAAAATCTTGCCAATCTAAAATATGACAGACCAATAATTTTGGTTTTGGATTTTCCTACAGGCCACTCAGAATTATTATGTTGTCAGTACTGTAAAATTTTCAGCAATTTTTCAAAATCGAAGTTATTATAGCGGCTGGATGTTCGACTAAATAAGATAGCATGTGAAGTAAATGAGTACAACTTAAAAGTCGCAGTTACTACAGTCAGTCTTTAAAGCAAACAGTCGCAAGGGAACCATTCTGCAAAGCGGTCGATGTTTAATTGAATAAATGTTTCAGGTTCCAATTTAGTTCATTCCTTCTTTTGTTAAATCCTATCCCAACTTATTTTGATAGTTATATTACACAATTTTTATTTTATTTTTTCTAGTATTGCTTTTGTCTCTTTTAATTTCTTCCTTCTCTTCAACAATAAATACCAATTAATAAGAGGCAAATCATTAAATTTTGTTGTTATAAGTGAAGTAGGTAAACACCGCTAATAGAAGGGGGTTGCTAGTTGCAGCGCGAGTGTGGTAAAGTACTAAAGGATAAAGATGATAACATTTGTTAATAAGCAAATTTTTTTGCTTACATTGAAAGCATATTAATAAATGCCGACAACAATTAAGAACCATTTCGTCAATTGTTTTCGGCATTTTTAAAGCGACATTTTATATTACGACATTCTGAAAATTGGTCTTATATTTCTGCGATATTTCGGCGGACGGCAATTTTTTTATGGCGATATTTTGTTTAGCGGTATTTCCATGGCGACATTTTGGTAGACAGCAATGTTAAAGGCGATATATCGTAGTAGACCCATATTTTTAGCCACAGCTACGGGAAAGTCATTCGTGTATCTAATATGTAGGATACACTTCATTTCTTTTACTTCTTGAGCGGGCTTTTGTTCAAATTGCGTTTAGCTTTTTTATGTTTCGGATGCTACCTGCAACCATTTCCTTACCCAACTTATTCTCGACTTTCTTAAAATTTCAATTTCTTTCAGGACCCATCCAATATCGTGCATAGATCTAAATAATTTTTCCAAAAAAACAGAATCCTTTATCTTAAAATTATTCTTGCTCAAATATATCCCACATATTAACACAATTAAGAAAACGAACCATAACATTTCGGCCAACCTGCACGTCATTGACCTCAGTGACCCAGACCTTCTGATTTCACATCTAGAGTGCTTTCATTTCCAATTAAAACTTGAAATCACTTTCGTATAGCTCCACTATTTATTCCCTTCTATCTACCACCAACCACAGTAATGTAACGCGCACGAGGTAGGCCACGAAAAGGGAAGTATTGAACCATGTAATGCACATGCCCCAGGTGGCCATAAATCAAGGCTTAGAATAAAGAACAAGAAGAAGCGCTGTACTGTGTAAAATTCATATCCGTGAGTGAAGCTGCTCGGCGAATTTAAAATCAGCTGGGGTCGTTGACTAACAGAGACGAAAGTATATAAGAAAATGGGACAAATATATTTCAACTGTCAAATTTTGTTTACTTTTGTGCGTGAAAAAGTTTCCTCGCGTGAATTAAGTTAAATTTGTTGGAATAGCTTCTTCCATTCCAATAAAGTTATTAGACTTTTTTCTGATTTTTTGTGAACCGAATTTGCCTTAAAACGCAGAATTTGTTTAAATTAATCAGCATGAAGTGTTCGGTTTTTTCGTGCGCAAATAATTAGAAATAAGATGATGGAAAATTGTTTTTCTTGTAAAAATATAACTCGAATTACTTCTAAATTCATTCTATAAACACTGGTTATGTCAATTAACATGTGAAGTTCAATTATAAACCTCAATTTATGGAAAAAAGCTAAAGTTTCGTAAGAAGATTTGTGAGGTTAGCGTGAAAATTGATTTTAATGTTTAGGTAGTTGGTAACAGGAAGGCGTCAAACAAAATCTTTAAGAGGCATCAATAGGAAATCTTAAATAAGATTTAATCAATAAAAACCAAAATTGATGATTCGCTTGACCTATAATATAACGTCAAAATTAATATGAAGCTTAAATATTTTATTCAGAGAAGTTAAAATCAAATTATTCTTTAACGAATTATCAAGATTTTAAATTTACTTTTGGCGCTACTTTAAATCTAACTTAATTTACGCCTGTATTGTTGATATCACTGCATCGCTCGAAATTCTACTACAAAATAAATTTGCTTCTCTAAAATCGAGTTACAGCTCTTCCTCTAGTTCTTTATTTTGAGAAATCTAGGCAAGGAAATGTAAAATGTAGAAAATCAAGGACGACTTGAACTTAAAGTAGCCTGGTTAGTTTTAGTTGTGATTTTGATTGCGATGTGTTTTAATGTGGTACTGCGAACAGTTAGTTGTATTTTAACCAGTGAAGTGATAAGTGTAAATAAGTAAAGCGAAACAGTGTTTTGCGAAGAAAACGTGGAAAGGAAATTGTGAAACGAACTAAGTAAGTGAAGTGAATAAAACTGTGAATATTTGGGTTTGAAAATAATCAATCGAGCCCGAAGAGCCCCATTTACGTTACAGTAATGATCTTACAGTTTTCACTGAAGTTGCTCAACTAGATCACGAACTTTGACCTTCAATCTTAGTCCCCTTTCTTACACCAGACTTTATTAGAACTTCTCCATTCCAATAAACAATAACGGTTCATGCTCCTAAATTGAGAGCATTATTGAGCCAAAAACTCTAACCACTCATGCTCCTAAAACTGAGCCAAACTCTTAACCAATCATGCTCCTTAATCGAGAGTCTTACTGAGTCTAACACGAAATGCCTTTAAAATTGCACCAAGTCTCGATCCGCTACGTGGACGTAGATGAAATAGCATCCTTGATAGCTTTACATGTAAAGACCGAGCTGGCAACCCTCCAGTCCGCCTTGGTTGCCCCCTTCCTGGGTGGTCGGTTAGGCTGGGCCTGTCTGTCCAGTTTCTCCAGTCCAGTTCTGAGGTGTGCCCAGGTCACCCGACGTGGTTTTCATAAGGGCTTTATGCAGTCTCGCAGAATCGCGAGCGTCCTCCACGTTTCGACAGAACTTTCGCCAGCTGGATCTTTTAGAACGGTGCAGTTCTCGGTTGTAGGCAGTTAGGGATTGTCTGTTTTCTTCCCAGCATCCGCCTCTTTTCGCCCTGTTGAACAGCCTCCTGATAGTAGCCCTTAGTCTCGCAGGTTCCCTCGTCCACCAAGGGACGTTCCTGTTGTCGGACCTTACTGATACCGGACAGCTTCCCCTGAAGGCCGTCTGTATGGCATCGTTTACGAGGTCTGCTGCAAGTTCGACATCTTGCGTAGACTTGATCGAGCCCATGAACCCATAGAGTCTACCACCCAGTTCCTCTTTATAGGTAACCCAGTTGGTGTTTCTAGGGTTCAGGTATTCCTTTATTTCATTGACACATTCTCCTACTCTGAAGAGAAAGTGCTTGTGGTCGGAGCATGATGGCTCGTCAGACACTCTCCAGTCACTTACCAGTTCTGATATGTAGCTACTGCATGTATTGACAACTTGATTCATATTCGGGAAGCAAAAATATTTTCGGACTATTTCCCTTGTTCGCTCAACACCAGGACGCCCCATGCCAGCAAGGGCAAACTCCTGTCGGTATCACAAATAGATGACCATTACCCGTGATTTTCATTACTCTTCCTTTGTAGTTGCTAACCAAGCTGCTTCCACAATAATCATCTTTTGCTCCGCACTTTCACTTTCGAATCCCTCCTCCATTGGAGCTCTACTTAACGCGTCAGAAGGAAGCAACCTTTTTGCTGGTAGATAAACCATATCGAAATCGAATTCTGAAATACGTAACCATCATTGTGCGATTCGTAGTAGTAGCCTGTCTTTGTTGTTTGTCAGCTAAAGCGAGCTGTAATCTGTAACCACAGTAAATTTCTTTTGCAACAAATAATGTTCAAATATTTCTAACTATTCGACTATGACCAAAGCATCAAGTTCATCCAACTGAAATAGGATACAGGCCTTAAAGCTCCATTTATCTCTTGCATCAGGATGCCGGCGGCTCCATGGCTGCTAACATCCGTATGAACTTCGTGTTTAGCTGTTTCTTCGTACAGCACGAGAATTGGTCTACGACCCAGCAAGGATTTCAATTTCCTGAAGGAAATTTCTTTCTCTTCTCCACACTTGAATGCCACGTCTTTCTTTAACAAATTTCGAAGTGATTTCACAATGAAAGCAAAACCTTGCACAAAATGCCGAAAATATCTTGTTTACCAAAGAAATTGTCTCACTTCTTTTACATTTCCATATTTGGATACAGCTTTTGTTTCTAATAAGCCCGGACAAATTCCTCCTTGTGATACTTCATGTCCTAAGAAGTCAATGTTGGTTTCAAAACATGCAGATTTACCTAAATTTCTTGTAAGTCCCGCTTTTCGAATTTCGTGTAAAAATTGTTTTAAAATTTCGGTTCGATTCTCAGCAGTGGTTTTTGATGAAATGAGAACATCATCGATATATACAATGATTTTCCCATATGGTATAGGCTTAATGACCTTAGACATCAGTCTTATGAATACGTTCGGTGAGTTCGTCAACCCAAATGGGACTCTTTCAAATTCATAGTCTCCTTCGGGTGGAAAAAGAGCTGTATAGTATTTACGGCTGTCTTCATGTATGGATACTTGATGATATCCACTTAATAAGTCATGTGATGTAAATATTTTTTAATGGCCAGTAGATTAATAGTTTCCTCTATATTAGGAACAGGAAACGTTTCCCTTGGAGTGTTTGCATTCAGCTTGCGATAATCTACACACGTTCTTAAATCACGGTTTTTCTTTGGCACCAAAATATCCGGGCTCACGTACTTGGAGGTTGAAGGTTTTATTATATCCAACTTTAAAAATTGATTAATTTGGTCGCGTAATTTTGATTTTAGTCCATACGGTACTTTATACAGGTGATATCTTATGATTTTATTTTCCTTCAATTTAATTTCCATTTGAACTAGGAATGATTTACCCACTTCATCTGCATTCTAGGCAAAACATTTCCCGAATTAATTTCTTAAGATAATTTATTTATTCTTGCCACCGTCACTAACTTTTTCATTTATCGCTAATTGTTCGGTTTGTATCGAGTCTTTGTTTATATTATTTTCCTTTTAATTTAAAGTATTTATATTCTCCCAATTATCATTGGGGCATTCTGAACCGAACAATCTACAACAGTGATGGCCAAACTCACACTATTTATTGTGAGGAATGCTTTAAAGCTTTAGAAGCATTTCGCACTATTTGTTTAATTTAGAACCTTAAAACTTTTGCAAAAGGTTGTATATCTTAAGATATTGTATAATTGCTTACAAAACTACTTAAATATGACGATTTTTTTTAACTTTTGTATGCTTTAATAATTGAAAAACGCAAAAATAGGAAACCGAATACAGCCAAACAAGTGCATATACAAATTTAAAAGCTCAAAAGCTCACTTGCCCGCGGGCATAGGTTTGGACATCACTGATCTACAGCCATAATTTCAATCACCATTTCGGTATCCGATACTTTTACGGTTGGCTTAATTTTCCCGAGAGTACAAATTTCTTTTCACCAAAACCAAAAAATATTATGATTACAGTTTCTCGCGTAATGTCCTGTTTCATTATACTTCAAAACTTAATTGCCTGATTATTTCCGTTTTCATTTTTGCCCTATCATTTCTTTGGCTGTTATTATTTTGATGAAATGTGTTCTTATGTTTAGACCTAAAATTCTTACTTTACTTTTTATCATTTGCCATTTACTTGTTTGACCTTGAATTACCTCGAAACTTTAAATACAAATTAAGAAAACAGGTATATTTTCACATTCCCCATTCATATGGTTACAAAAAGACTAACCTACTTAAAACGACATAAATAAAAAATTTTCACACAAACATTTTCTGATAACCTCACAATTTAAAATTTCATTTTGGACATAAAGTAGATACAAAACACACAAGCAGATATTTTTTACAAAAATTATAGCAAATTAACTTTATTTTGAAATAATTAAATTGTAATATTACTAAATAAATTTTTACAATTTAGCTCACTAATGTAAATTATCGCATATCTAGCAGATTTTGTTAGTTCCGAATTTTCGAAAGGTAGAAAAACTATAAAAAGGCATCCACCATCCGGTGTCTCTTCTTGTTTTTCGGATTTAGGCACTGTAACTGGAAACTAGAGATATAAATATTACATTTAACACGCAAGACTGATTTTTCTAAAATTCACTGTCCCATATTGGCCTCACTATTATTATTAAAGAATGGATCAAGGACTATCAGCATCCTTTAGTCACTTCGACCAAGTTCATCTTTTGTGACCTGATCCAGGTGAAGTATTAAGCCAGCCCAGCCAATCCTTAGTTCTTTAAGTAGAGCTAACATTTCTTTGGGGGTGCCTTAGCTATATCTGATGGTGGTGCACTCAAAAAAAATAATAGTTGAAATTACTGTTTTTTAACTATTTTTCAGATTTGGGAAAGGACTCAACTCAGAAAAATAGTAAAATTAGATAGTTGACTGAACTATTATTTGCAGTTGTGAATACCAATATTTTAACTAATATCTCATAGTAAATTCTTGTACTATTTATTAATAGTATGATCTCTACTACTAATATTATCTCTATTAAAAGTTTAAATCGTAGTAAACGTTACCAATTCGTGTCAATAACTGATACTACCAAATCGTAGTAAACGTTACTAATCCTTCTTATTAACGGATACAACCACATCATAGTAAACGTTACTAATTCGTGTCCTTAACTAATACTATCAAATCGTAGTAAACGTTACTAATCCTTCTTATTAACGGATACAACCACAACATAGTAAACGTTACTAATTCGTGTCCTTAACTGATACTACCAAATCGTAGTAAACGTTACTAATCCTTCTTATTAACGGATACAACCACATCATAGTAAACGTTACTAATTCGTGTCCTTAACTGATACTACAAAATCGTAGTAAATCTTACTTATCCGTCTTATTCACGGATACAACCACATCGTAGTAAACGTTACTAATTCGTGTCATTAACTGATACTACCAAATCGTAGTAAACCTTATTAATTCGTCTTATTAACGGATACAACCACATCGTAGTAAACGTTACTAATTCGTGTCATTAACTGATACTACCAAATTGTAGTAAACGTTACTAATTAGTCTTATAAACGGATACAACCACATCGTAGTAAACGTTATCAATCCGTTTCATTAACTGATAATACTTCCATGAGTAAGATTAAGTATTTAATTTCGATATTAATGACTACAAAAAACTATGTAAAAATATTTGAATTTACTTTTTTATTTTAATTACTAGTATCCTTTACTTTATGTTACAAAATATTTGTAAATTTAACGAATATTTCATAAAAGATATTATTGAAGTCTTATGAATAATAAACAGACAAAATTATTAAGTAGAACAAATTTATTGAAAAAATGAACATAAGTAAGTACAAAAATTGCTACGAGCTAGTAGTACTAGAAAAATACTTAAGAAAATTCATCGAAAATGATGATCATACGCAACAAAATATTTGTTATTCGCACAATGATGAAAAGTACGCGTGTCAAGTGATGTTAAAGAATTCAATTTTATAAAGTCCAAATCTTCTCTAAATTGTATTTCATAAGCTTGATAATGCTCATTACTTGAAATAGTATTACATAATCTAACAAGAAAACCAAAATAATTTATATTGACATCAATATTTTCACGGTTTCCTATATAAAATATATATTCAATTTTAGCAAATTGTGGGAAAATGTCTTCTTTTAATCTTATTAGGCATCCAGGTGAATATGATATGTTTTCAATATTCAAGTTATTAAGTTCAATGAAACCACTTTCAGAGGGAAGATACTTTTTCAGAGTCAGTGGCGTTTTAGTTCGCTTTTCGTTAAAGTCAATAAATGGCTCGTACTTATAATTATTACATAAAAAGTCTGAAAAATGTAACTGATATCTACATGCTACGGTATAACATAGATTTTTTCTGTTACAAGTTGTCCTTGCAATTTCTTTAGCAATTTTATGCTTTGCTTCAAATCTCATCGTCCAGGTATGACGAAGTGGACCAATTTTTTTCATTATATGACAGTAGTGTAGCATAAAATGATGCTTAGGTTTTAAGCTATTTCCATATAATTGTTTATATAATGTATGGTGTGCTATTATTAATTCTTCTAATTCATTATACGAATAATCGTCACAAGAATTATCGTAGCAAAGCGAAAAAATTTTACGAAGTAAAATAAATAATTTCCAGTGTTCATTTTTTTTATTTTTAATTAGATCACCGAGTATTACTGGGCCATATAATAAAAAAGATTGCATTTCTGTGGCTGAAAAGCGTATAGTACCCGATTTCAAATTCGAATCAGTTAATAATGGAGGTTTATTACAGCTTGCAGGAAACGAAAAATATTTTAATCTAAAATTAAACTTTTCTAAATCAAAATACTTTTTAACAGTTATAAATTCGTTTAATAATAAACTAACTTCATACTTCGCAACACCCTCAAGAATGTCATGCATAATGTCAACACTATAATTGTCCACTGCGTGAAAATTATCTACATTATTCCATATACATTTTTCTTTAATACCCGTAGTTTGAGGATTATTTAGCCTTACATTGTCCTCATATGTTTCTCTAGTTCGGAGTTTTAGAATGTCTTCGCTAATTGTCTGACAACAATCTTTTTTATTCATTGTACAGAACCGGCAGTAATAACTAGCCGAAAAAATTTCAACAAATCCTAACATTGTATTTAAACTCAAATTGTCACCAAGAATCAATGTCAATTGGAATTTAATAGTTTTAGTTATATTATTAATGGTAATAGTAATACCAGTTTGAGATAAATAATTTAATTCATCTATTATTTTAGAGTAAATGATATTACTAGAGAAAATTTTAGTATCATCAGAAAAATTTAATTGAAATAAAAATATATTATGCAACTTGGAACGAAATTCAGGCGGTAAACATGCAATAGATATATATATGGCTGATAATTTATACAAAGTTGAATGTGATCCCAATGGATTGCCTGTTTCAAAATCATCTTGATATAAAAACAACGGGAAAAGAACTTCATCATTAGAAAAATTTTGTTTTTTGATTTTCCAAAGGTCTGATTGAACTATATTAGATATTATACCAGTAGATTCAACTAAATCAGATAGATATTTATAAGTTTTATCAAACACATTCGGAATTTCAAAAAAAGCTTTTAAGATATCTCTTAAGGGTATAAATTGGGCATAATTATTAATCATTTCTAATTCGCCAGCAGAATTTCGCTCTTCAGTGCAGCCTAGTAATATTTCCACAGGTTTAATGTAATAACCTAAATCTTTTAATTTTTTTATGCGTTTATGCTCTGTATTCATGTCTGAAAAAATATTCTGTAATTTATTAAATTCATTTTCGATAAATGATTTGTCATTAGAATTGATACTAATAGTTTTTAAATAGTTGAAATATGTACTATTGACAAATTCATGAAAATAATTAATAATTTTTTGAATTTGAAATTTTGATAACTTTGGGTCTGAATACAGTGTTGAGGTAATTCGAAGGACATCGTAAGACAATGTTAGCTTTGCATGAGTTAAATCATCATGTAAAGCAGAATTTTCAACTACTCCCTCAATAAGACGATTATCGTTATTAATGAGATTCTTGCTATAATCATCATTTTCAAGAACATTACAATCTAAAGGTGGTATAGACGAAAGATTCTCTTGAAATTTAGTAACTAAGTTATTCACAGTTGTCTTATCACTAATGACAATATTCACACTAGAATCATCATTATCAAAGCTATGTTTACAAGAAAGAAAGTGGTTTCTATATGATCTTAATATACAGAAAATTCTGTGACATTCCTTTTTCGGACATTCATAAATTACTTTTTTTTTATGATGAACATATGTAACATGATACCCATGATACCACTGAAATGGTCTTGATTAGTTTAAAACAGTAAACACATTTAGCAAACATAATAATAATCGTATGTAAAGAATTACTTGAGTATATCAATAAAGCATTGGATTGAGAATTTGTGATACAGAATCATTAATCTGATTTACCCGATTTTTTAGGCAAATCAGATTTATCAGATTCGCAGCACGACGAATTATCAGAATTCACAGAATTTTCTTTTCCGTTATTATTGTTATTATCTGATTTTAAAGTTTCTACTTTATCTTCTGCTATAATATAATTAATTTCAGAAATTAATTCATTTACACTTATTATCTCTTTTTTCTTTTGTGGAATCTCAAAAACGAATGCCTGTATAAAACTCCAGACATTTTCACATATTGCTGGATAGCAAATATCCAATACATAAAAAGACTTGAAACAAAAATCTACCGCTGCTATTAGACTCGTGAAAGTAAATTTAACATTATCTATTTGTTCCGTGACGACAAGGCCCATCAACCTAAAACGACAAAAATCATCACAAAGAAACAAATCTTATATAAAACTTTGATAGAATACTTATCTAATGAAATTGTCACTTTAGAATCACTTTATCTGTCAACTTGTTGTATTTTTGAATTCTTGTATATCTGTAAATAGAAATTTGTTTAAATTATATAGATTTTGAAATGTTAATAAAACTCGAATTTGCAATTTACCATTAGACAAGTATGTATATAAACACAAACATCACAAACAATTAAGACACAATAATTAGCAAACATAATACAAACACTAGAATTTTTAGTGTTAATAACAATTGAATTTTAAACGTAAATAAATAAATACTTACCTAATTATTGCACCACAACACGACATTTCATCTGTCAACACTATTTTTCTATGTCTCTTTCTCGTTAAATTCGTTCATTTCAAAACATAGAAAAAGGGGCCAATTTTTAATGAAGCGAAATAGAGAATATTATAATGAGACAGACACATTACGAAGGGGAAGAGACAATAGCAAATCTTGACCATAAAAGGAATTAATTTGAAAATAACGTTGCATAGAAGTGGAAAATTTTCTAGAATTTTTGAAAATTAACTGAACCCTAGTTCAGCTAGAGAGAATAAGATGAGTCGAAGTTGAAATCCTGTTCGCGACGGACGTATTTTTTCGGTATAAAATTTAGAAACCTGATCATAATTAGAAATCAAAATCTTACAAATTTATAATAAAAGTTGAAATCGAATCAAACGTATTTTAAAGTCTTTCGTGCAGTGGTGCAATTTAGAAATAGAAAGTTTTCCTTTGAATTTGAACTTAACTTTGATATATGAAATTGTGAAGTTTTATCGAACTTAGAATTAACTTAGAAATTGAAATTGTGTTAGTGAAATAAACATTAAAATTTAACTTTTCCAAAGAACTGCGTTTTTAATCATTTCAAATTGTGAAATATCGATGGTATTTGCATATAAGTTGGTAGCCGAAGTCATAAGGAAATTATCTGCAGAGGAGTCTGAATTGGAGACCGGGGTTCGAGTCGCGGATCCCACAAGGTTTTTTTTATTATTTCTTTTTTTTATTATTGTCATTGGAAATCAAAGAAATTATTGGAATCAATTAATTAATCAAATTAAAAAGTATTTTGCTACTTTTCTTCATGGTCCTTCGAGCCGGATAAATTAGGCATCAAATTATAGAATTACATGTAATTATTAAGAGTTGCATGAACAATTAAATCGTGAAATCAAAATCATTGCATGAACAATTAAATCGTGAAATCAAAATCACTGCATGAACAATTTAGATTACTTGAATAAAAAAGGTGTAACACTTTGAACTCTTTATTATAAGTTTTGAACTCTATTAAAATTGAAATCTACAAAATAAATTGAAGTGAAGTATAAACTTTGAATATATGAAATCGTGAACATTCAAAAAATTCAAAATTTGCGTAAATTTATTAGTGATTAATCGTTCAATCAACTTTCCATAAATCGTTCGTCGGTAATTACTCAAACAACAATGGAAAACTTAATTTTAATGCAATTGGCTCAAAAGGAGCTTTTAGAAAGCTTTATCACGAATTATAAAAAAGACGGGAAAGACAGAAGACATGAAAAATATTATTTAAAACGCTTAAAAGATTTCCAAGATTTGTGGGATGATGCCAAAAATAGACATCGCGAGTTAATTATGCTAAAATTACAAAATCCGACAGAAGCGGAAGGCTTCTCATATTTTAAAGATAATATTTTTTCTAAAATGGAATGTCATTTCGTTAATCATTACGTTGAAATTGAAGCTAGGTTCAACAGAGAATATCCACCAAAAACAAATAATTCTTCCACACACGCAGCAGAAGAGAAAGCTAATGTCTCAATTCGTGAGGTACATGAAAATTCATTCTCAATTAAATTGCCTAAAATCTCATTAGAAAAGTTTTTTGGTGATTATAAAAAGTGGCCCACTTTTCATGATTTATTTAAAGCTCTCGTACACGATAATAATTGTCTGGCTCCAGTCCAAAAGTTGCAATATTTAAAGTTACATTTGGGAGGAGAAGCAGAAAATTTGTTAAGACATTTCCACATAACAGACGATAATTACGAGACTGCTTGGGAACTCTTGAAAGATCGCTACGATGACAAAAGGGTTTTAATAAATACTCATCTCAAAACACTTTTCGGTCAAGATACCATAAAATATGAAACAGCTCAGGGAATCAAAAATTTGTTAGACGTAACCACTGAATGTTTACAAGCAATAGAAAATCTGAAAATTGTTGTTAAAAATTGGGATGTTTTAATAGTTTATATAACCGTGCAAAAAATTGCCGTCAGGGACTCGTTTATTATGGGAACAAAGTTTAGCCTAACAAAAGGATTTACCGAGTTGGGCAGATCTCCAGGAATTTCTGAAGCAAAGATTTAGAACATTAGAAGCTCTCCCCAATAATCATCAAAATTATTCGCACAAAAATAGAAATCACGTATCTAAGTCACGTTTAGTAAATCAAACATTTCATATATCTTCCGGTGCTATTTGTTGTATTTGTGCCGGACAACATAGCATTCGGCAATGTTCGAAATTCGCGTCTATGGAGTCGTGTAAGAAATTGGATGTAGTCAAGGCTAAGGGATTGTGTATTAATTGCTTAGGTTATGGACATATGCTAGTAAATTGCCCAAGTCAACAGCGATGTTCATATTGTAATCAGAAACATCATTCCTTATTGCATCGTAAGGTGAGCTTCAAACCTAACGAAAATAAAAATTTGCATTTGACTCAAAAAATATCTCAGCCTGAGTCATACTCAAGATCTTCATCATTATCTCTAAAGGAACAGCAACCTAGTACAAGCTCTTCATGTAATTTGAACTCATTAGTAATTAATCAACATATTCAAGATCATCAAGTTTTATTAGCTACTGCATTGGTAAAGATAGTTTCGCCTTTTGGAAATGAAGGAATATTTAGAGCTTTAATTGACCCAGGCTCTCAAATTTCACTCGTAACAGAATCGGTAGTACAATGCCTACATTTAAAAGGAGAACATGTTAGAGCTAATATATCTGGCATCGGACAAATTAACGCTGGTCAATCAAACACTCGAGTACGTTTTACACTTAAATCTCTGCATAATAAAGACATATCAATAGACACTTCCGCTCTAGTACTGAAAAAGCTTACTCATGTTCTTCCCACGGCACAAGTAGTTCTTAAAGAATGGAATCATATCAATGGAATTGAATTAGCCGATCCATTTTATCATGTGCCTGCAAAGATCGACATATTGCTGGGAGCTGACGTTTTTGGACAAATTATTCTACGTAGTCTTATCAAAGGGAAACCTGGTACACCCATTGCACAGGAAACAGTTCTGGGTTGGATCCTTTCTGGAAAACTGGAAACGAACGATTCATCTTTAAATGTTACTAGCTTTCATGTACTTGCTGATTTAAACCAACAACTTCGACAGTTCTGGGAACTGGAGGAAATAAAAGTGGAAAAACCTTGGTCTGAGGAGGAAAAAAGATGTGAAGAGATTTTCCAAAAAACTGTTAAGCGGGAAACAAATGGAAGGTACAAAGTTGAACTGCCACTTAAGGACGCTAAGGGTATTAAACAACTGGGAAAATCAAAGGGAACTGCTTTAGCTCGCTTGTATCATATGGAGAGACTACTACAAGGAAATCCTCAATTAAAAAAGGAATATTCGAAATGTCTTCAAGAATATTTGTCATTAGACCACATGGAGCTGGTAACACCTAAAAGGGATAATTTAATTTCAAATCAATCGGAATTTCAAAGTTATTGTTACTTACCTCATCACTCTGTTATTAAAGAAGATAGTACTACCACTAAGCTTCTAGTCGTGTTTGACGCTTCGAGTAAAACAAGCAGTGGAGTATCATTGAACGACGTTTTGCTAAAAGGACCCACCATTCAAGATGATTTATCTGTCCTATTACTTCGATGGCGAACCTTCAAAATAGCATTCACAGCAGACATCGAAAAAATGTATCGGCAGATACGCGTAATCGATAAACATGCCGAATTTCAAAGAATTGTGTGGCGAGAGTCACAAGATTTGCCAGTAAATGATTATAAACTAAAAACAGTGACATTTGGTACCAAAAGTGCGCCGTATTTAGCCATACGTGTCATCAAACAATTAGCTTTGGATGAGCACGCTAGATATCCTTTGGGTTCGACTATGGCGTTGACAGAGTTTTATGTCGACGATCTCATGTCAGGAGCAGACTCGGTTGAAATGGCCATCGAGAAACAAAAGCAATTAAGTAGTCTGATGGAAGCAGGTGGTTTTCGACTTAGAAAATGGGCATCAAACTCGTCGAAATTTGTAGAAATCATTCCGAAAAATTTAAAGGAAATTGAATTACCATTTAATATAAACTATGGACTATGCTGGAATCCACAAGAAGATACGCTTTCGTATACACTAAAGATGGGCAGCCAGCTAAAGGACTTTACTAAGAGGACAATCCTATCAGATGTGGCGCGACTTTTTGATCCATTGGGTTGGTTATCACCAGTCATCATTGTTGCGAAAATTCTAATCCAAAAGTTATGGTTGGCACAAGTCGATTGGGATGAAAGCGTGCCGGAAAATATTAAAACTGACTGGATAAATTATCGGAATCAAATCGTAGATATTAAACATATCGCAATTCCTAGATGGATACACACGCCGGATTCTAGTTCTCACGTTGAAATTCATGGATTTTCGGATGCATCTATTCATGCGTACGCTGCAGTCCTTTATATATGTAGTATGGGCTCCAAAGGAAGTAGAAATGTGGCAATACTCACTGCGAAAACAAAGGTAGCACCCATCAAGACAATTTCCCTACCCAGACTTGAACTTTGTGGAGCTGTTCTCTTAGCTAATCTAATGGACTACGCTTTGAAGGCTATGAGAAACTTGACCAACATATCAACATTTGCATGGACGGATTCAGAGATTGTACTTGCTTGGTTACGGGGACAGCCGGTGAAATGGAAATCATTTGTAGCCAATCGTGTAACAATCATTCACGATCTGCTAAAAAACACCAAATGGGGACACGTCTCTTCAAAAGAAAACCCTGCGGATTGCGCTACCAGAGGACTTGTTCCCAGAGAATTGGAGAAACACACAATTTGGTGGACTGGACCTGATTGGTTAAAGCGACCAAGATCTTCGTGGCCTGCTATGGTGAACATTCCTTTAACAGACTTAGAAACCAGAAAAATCTTATCACATCATGTAAACATCAGTATTAATGATGATTTACTGGAAAGATTTTCATCTTTTAGCAAATTAGTGCGGACTATTGCTTATTGCTTGCGATTTGTTAAAAATGCTAGAAAGTCGGAAAAGGGTCGAGACAAAACTTATCTAAAACAAAATGAATTAAAAGAATCGTTAAATCTATTAATAAAACGAACACAAGCTCAATATTTTGACGAAGAAATCAAAACCATATCTCGAAACTTGCAACTCAAAACCCAAAGTCGTCTATTAAAATTGACTCCATTTATAGACCAAGATGGATTTCTACGAGTTGGTGGAAGGTTAAAAAATGCAGATCTTAGCTATGACGAAAAATATCCGCTCATTCTACCAGATAAATCTTTACAAAATTAGTAATAGAAAAGGCTCACCGAGATACACTGCATGGGGGAACTCAATTAATGATGAACATATTAAGGAAAAGATTTTGGATCCTAAATGTTAGAAATACTATTCGGCACATCATTCATAAATGCATAACATGCTACAAGCAGAAGTTGGAGACACAGCAACAATTGATGGGCGACCTTCCAATTCCTAGACTATGAGCAATATCTATAGTGATTGTGGATCGAATTTTGTAGGAGCCAAAGCTATAATCACCCGATTAAAGCAACAAATGGTGGACGAAATGAATAATGAAAAAGCTACAATACTGGAAAATGAAGGAGTAAAATTCCATTTCATACCTCCAAGTTCTCCACACATGGGTGGATTGTGGGAATCAGGAGTCCGATCAACAAAATATCATTTGAAAAGAATATTGGGAAGTTCAAGTGTGACGTATGAAGAACTCAGCACGATTGTAGCACAAATCGAAGCGTGCTTAAACTCCAGACCGCTATGTGAAATGAGTGCTGATCCGACTGATATGACACCACTCACTCCAGCTCATTTTTTAATCGGTGATGTCTTAATAACTCCACCAGAACCTTCAGTAATAGATGTGAACATACATCGATTAGATAGATGGCAGTATTTACAAAGATTATACCAATCCTTTTGGAAGAGATGGAACACAGAATATCTGTCACGTTTGCAGCAAAGGCCAAAGTGGATGAAAAGGTACGATAATGTAGAAGTTGGAAAGCTGGTAGTAATTAAAGAGGATAATTTACCACCGTCAAGGTGGATTTTGGGACGTGTAATCGACACTCATCCAGGCACAGACAACCTAGTTCGAGTGGTTACTGTGAAGACAAAGGACACGATATTGAAACGACCAATCGCGAAAATTTGCTTATTACCGATCGAAAATTCGAATGCGTATAAACAGGACTTCGACTAATTAAAACAAAAACAAACAAATTCCCACAAAACTACTGTATCCGAATCACACCACATCCCATACTCCTTTCATCCTCCCCTCTAGTTATTTTCTGTTTCATCTTGCAGAATTAGATAACTGGTAGCATTGAGGGGATCAATCTGGCTGCATATCAAAATTGAATAACATCGAATACCGTTTCTGCATCAAACTTTTGGGAATTCAAATGAACTCCAGAGATTACTGTAACACGTTGCAACGTATCGTTCCAAGGCGGGGAGTATGTTCCGTGACGACAAAGCCCATCAACCTAAAACGACAAAAATCATCACAAAGAAACAAATCTTATATAAAACTTTGATAGAATACTTATCTAATGAAATTGTCACTTTAGAATCACTTTATCTGTCAACTTGTTGTATTTTTGAATTCTTGTATATCTGTAAATAGAAATTTGTTTAAATTATATAGATTTTGAAATGTTAATAAAACTCGAATTTGCAATTTACCATTAGACAAGTATGTATATAAACACAAACATCACAAACAATTAAGACACAATAATTAGCAAACATAATACAAACACTAGAATTTTTAGTGTTAATAACAATTGAATTTTAAACGTAAATAAATAAATACTTACCTAATTATTGCACCACAACACGACATTTCATCTGTCAACACTATTTTTCTATGTCTCTTTCTCGTTAAATTCGTTCATTTCAAAACATAGAAAAAGGGGCCAATTTTTAATGAAGCGAAATAGAGAATATTATATTGAGACAGACACATTACGAAGGGGAAGAGACAATAGCAAATCTTGACCATAAAAGGAATTAATTTGAAAATAACGTTGCATAGAAGTGGAAAATTTTCTAGAATTTTTGAAAATTAACTGAACCCTAGTTCAGCTAGAGAGAACAAGATGAGTCGAAGTTGAAATCCTGTTCGCGACGGACGTATTTTTTCGGTATAAAATTTAGAAACCTGATCATAATTAGAAATCAAAATCTTACAAATTTATAATAAAAGTTGAAATCGAATCAAACGTATTTTAAAGTCTTTCGTGCAGTGGTGCAATTTAGAAATAGAAAGTTTTCCTTTGAATTTGAACTTAACTTTGATATATGAAATTGTGAAGTTTTATCGAACTTAGAATTAACTTAGAAATTGAAATTGTGTTAGTGAAATAAACATTAAAATTTAACTTTTCCAAAGAACTGCGTTTTTAATCATTTCAAATTGTGAAATATCGATGGTATTTGCATATAAGTTGGTAGCCGAAGTCATAAGAGACCGGGGTTCGAGTCGCGGATCCCACAAGGTTTTTTTTATTATTTCTTTTTTTTATTATTGTCATTGGAAATCAAAGAAATTATTGGAATCAATTAATTAATCAAATTAAAAAGTATTTTGCTACTTTTCTTCACTATTAGAACGTAGAACTTACGCATGCTTGATGGTTGGCCAACAGCAATGACTAGTGGCTGTAATGTAAGCCCATATTTTTTTAAATATTCTTTCTTTTTAGAGATTCGGTGATTAAGTTCACTAGTAGAGCCGATCCAAACAATGAAACTATCGGCTTGCTCCTCAATTGTAGCTTTTGTTTTTTTTTCTCCGGATTTTTGAAAATAGCAGGTCGAAACATGTAGGGTAGTATTAAAAGCCCTAAATCTTCGTATTTGACATTTTCTATAAAACATAAAAAAGTCAATCATGTGGTAAATCAGTAATAAAATCTCTTACCATTTATCTTCAGTATATCTTTGCATATACGTAATGATTTTGCCTTTAAAACAATATATTTCGAAATTGTTAGCCACTTCTTGAATAATATATTCGGATCGGATATGTTCAAGCACTCGAAATCAATATTTAACTGTAACAAATAACTAAAATAGAAACAAATTTATAATATTCATGATATTAACTACCAATGAAGCTCCAATAGATGTACGAAGTACTGGATATTCGTTAAAATAATCCGTAGGCTGAAATTTATTTGGGATTCTTAAATTGTGCGTCTTCTTCCACATTTGTCTCCATGTAGTCTCATCATCAAGAGAAGTTGCTTTTAAAATTAGTAACGATTCTTGTGATTGACTAGCAGAATCATCTGCGTAAGATTCTAATGTATCTATACTGGACGTAGCCTCGGTATCTTTTAAATGTTTCTTCAACTTCTTTTTTAGATTGTGGTACGTATAAAACAATTTTCCACTTGCAGGACGGCTATCTTTTGCAGGTGAATAATATACAGAAGCTTTCTCGAATGAAAATACTGACACTATTTCATTTGCGTAAGAAATAAAGCCGTTTCTATTAATTCTAAAAGAGTAGCAAAAATTAACAGGTAAATTATTGGTGTTGAGATTAAAGAAAATTTAAATATTAATAGCACAATTGTAATCAATAAATGAAACAATGAATGACCAAAGTCAGAGAATATAAAAATTGAAAAAAATTACCCGATGCCTATATTCAGATGATGGTTAACTATTTCCAAAACTAAACAAGATCTGTCAGCTGCCTTCAAAACCTTTTTCGCCAATATTGTCCGTCCTACGGCAGTTTTTTGTAGAATTGTTTCTAATTGCTATGGATAATATTTAAATGTAATTTTTTCTCTTTTAAAAACATGTGCTATTTTGTTTTACCAAATTCGAAGAACTAACAGTAGGTTTCTGGACGCTTTTTGTTACATCCGATGCTTCACTGGCAAATACGGCTAATTCCACAGGTAGCGGATTATAATCCTATTATTATAATAAATTAATAAAATAAGTTAGAGAAGTCTACAGTGCTTAGGAATTAGTTCAAAGTAAATTAGGTTGACACGGTGTTTGGTTCCCAGAAATAAGATCTCATCAATGCGCTCCAGCATTCCAAAAGACCGCTATAGTTCGTCGCAGTTATCAAAAAATCTGTGTCAAAATGGATGTAGTTGACTGCAGCTGACAGCAGTTTTGAAACGATGAATATATTTTATTTGATCACCTTAAATATGTTCTAACGCACAATGTAGCTTATTCGCACTAAAGTGACTTCAAACGTGATTTACTCGGAACTTAGAAAATTTTACTTTCATTATTTTTGTACTAAACGCTTCAAATATAACCCTTGCCCCGCACTCAATCCGACTACCCAAATCGTTAACGGTCACAAATTTCGAACAATGAACACTTTAAACCTTTCTTAATGTAACAGATGTATGCAATAATACATAAACTTACCTTATTTGCGGGCAAAAACGCTTCCCTTTTCTTTAAAAATCTAAAACTAGGACCTATAACTGGTATTAATTCAGCCACTGTTTCTTTCGGTAAAGATAAGAAAGTTTCTTTGTCGATTTCATGTTCTATAAACAGTATATAAATTTATTATTATTAATTTTTACAAATACAATTGTCACTATCACACTTACGTTGGAATATGTCTATATAATTTGACAAATCCCACTCAATTAATTTTTCTTTTACAAATGAATCCATCTCTCTGCAAGCCTAATAAAAATATGCTGATAGCTTTATAGTGTAAGTTAATGCCTGCACAATAATATCACAATGTTAATAGCAACACTAGTTTTTGGATTTTCACATAAATATTCAAAAACAGCAGCTGTTAGTGTACATAAAACTTTACGTAATTATCTCAAAAGTTTATCAATACTAGAACAGTACTAGAAGTAGCATACGCTTTATTTTCTTCTTCAATATCTCACTTTTGTTAAGTATTAAAAAACACTGAAAATATTTTATTTATTTGTCACTAACCAACTCACCAAAACTCACAGATTCACTTTGCATTAATTTCCGCAAAGAAATTTCTTAAAAACGCAACTTTGAAATGCGAATAAAACGCCGGCGGCAGACTTAAAATTTTAATTTCGAGAAGTGTTTTCACCAAACGTCTGCATCAGGACGGAACTAAAACGTGACTGGCGCACGACTTCTCTTCGGCTGCGGTGATTTAGTTTGATCAATTCACTTCGACGTACTTTGCCTGCAGGCGAGTTTCGAATTTCACGCACACACATTAGGGTCAATGTAGCCGAAAGTGAATTTTCTTGAAACTGGTCCTAGCAAATAAACTATTAATGCTATGAAAAAGTTATTTTGTTCCACTTGAAGTAATGAAAACACTTTTTCGAATGAAGTAAAAATATATATACCCTCTTTAAGAAAATGACAGAATTTTTTAAGCATAAAGCACGGAAATATATGGAATGAAATATTAAAGAAAATACGAGCGCCAGACCAAGGGCGGAGCATGACTTAGTGCTTGCGTTTTGGATGAAAATTTGCTTTGCGACTAAAATTTCACGTTTAATGAAAGATTTCTTGTTATTTCCATTAATAAAGTGTATATGTATTTACTTTGTTGGAAAGATAATTTAGTCTGCTTTAGGTTAGTATAACCCTTCATTTTCCATAAAACTAATATTTTTGGCGGTAGGTCAAGTTTAAGGAAAAATCATCCCCTGGCTGCCATAAAAAGCAATGTAAATAAATTTTTCAGTACGACCATGTACTACCGCGTATAAAAGTACAGTTCATATGGCTTGTAGTTTACGGTAGTTTGGTTTGGTAATGTAACCACCAAGCGTCTCATCATGATTTAATTTTTTGTACGTTTTTTGCACCACAGATTAACTATTTCTTGCACACAAATACATTCCTACGTAACTTGATTCTTGAACGAAAAGTACGAAGAAGGAAGTTTTTATCGTTGTTTGTTGATTTTATCCATTTGTAACATATTCTGAGAATAAACTTGTTTTTATTAACCGACTTCCCAAAAGCAACAACGTAACGCGTGGGCCGATTTTGATGATTCCTTTTTTGTTGGATAGAGTATGTTCCCCGAATGGTACCATGTCAAAAAAATATGTTTGAAGGGGTATGGGTGGGAGTGAGAGTGAAACCTATTTCGTAATGCGTGGACCGATTTATATTATTTTTTGTTGTTGTATAGGGTATGATTTCGCATTGCTATTAATAATAAAATATGTTCCTAGAGTGGGGTGGGGAGGGATAGGTAGTCTAACTTCGTAACGCTTGAACAGAGTTGGATTATTAATTTTCTGATATAAAGAGTCTGTTCCCTCATTGGTACCGCGACACAATTTTAGACGGTGGATAATTTTGTTTCAATTTTTTAGAGTGCACTACCTCTGCAACTTTTGTAATTGCTTTGTTCGTACGAGCAGCATTCTTCGATTCATGGATATGAAGACACTAAAAAGTGAAAAATAAAACAGTTTTAAAAAAAAAGTTGAACCGACTGCACAAAAAGCATAAAATTATTTTTAATTTTATATTTATTACATTTTGGAGTCGGTGCAAATTAAACAAATATATGGAATATGTGCTGCGAATGTTTGATGAGCCAAATTTCAGCGCCTTATATTGCCCTACAACAATATACATAGGCTCCAAAACCTAAAAAAATTAACTATGACAAATTTTTTGTTAAAACAATAAATAGATTTCATTAAGCTATAATTGGAAAATTTAATTATAGTAGGAACTCCTATAACAAGGAAGATACTATCCTCGTTATACGAGACCCATTAAACAATTAACGTAAATAACGATTTTTTTTTCAATATAATAACAAATAATATGCTTTTCATATTATTTTAAAACAAAAAAAAATAATTTTTTCTGTATATACAGAATTTCTTAATGGGGCAGCAGCGCAACTTTCAGTTTGTTTTGTACGAAAGCGGATTGTACATAATTTTACAGATTAGAAGCTTATACTGTTCTGTATTTGCTGTATTGATTGTCAAATCAATATCTTTTACTATGATAAATTCACGACGTAACGAGGAACAAGTATGAAGTTACAGAGTATTAGCCATATATTTTGTTATTTCGACATTATTGTTAATCAACTTTGAAAAATAGTAAAAGAATAAAAATTAATTGTTGTTTTTACTGATAGCTAGGAGTTGTTGTGACTATATTTAAATAGCTAGGGGTATTACTAAGAACGTTAGTAATGTATACTATTTTTCATTTTACTATTGTCCATAGTAAACCCAATTATTCTTAAGTATTTAACCAAACTACTTTTTTTCATAGTACAATAAATTTTACTAAAATAATAGTGGTTGTAACTATTTCAGTTTTTACTGATGAAAATAGTTGTAGTAACTACGCAATTTTTTCTCAGTGTGAGAAAGCCCCACCAAGATGTCTGAGCCTGATACGGCCGAGGGCCTCACAGTGACAAAAGATGTGTTCCGCTGTCTCTTCCTCTTCCAAGCAGAAGCCACAGGTGTCATCATTAGCCAGCCCTAACTTTTTTAGGTGGTAGCCCAGGGGGCAGTGACCAGTTAGAAGTCCTGTTTCAGCCTTAAATCTGGTCTGTTGAGTGAGAGAAACTCTTTCGTTTTCTGTTTTGATTAGGTTATAAACCTCTTTGCTTGTCTTAACCCTGGGACCCATGACCTGATACGCATTGCTAGTCGGCTTTTCGAGTAGCCACAGAATGGTTCGGGTCCAATAAACTGAGAATCCGCATGTTTTTTTGTCACAGACGATTTTAGACTCAAAAGTGTAGGATCCCAAAGCCTTGAGTGCCGCCTGACTGTCAGATATAATATAAACTTTAGCAGCGCGTATACCTCTGTTAGTAATTTCAAGTGCGCAGATTTCGATGGCATGTACTCTGCTTGAAAGATGGTTGGTGCAAACCGAGAGATTTGTGCAGCCTTAATCTTGGTCAGAAGACCTCGATGCCCGTTCTGTCTGCCATATTGGATCCATCCGTGTACCAAACCAGATCCCTCTTCAAAGATATACCTATTGAGCCAATAATCTCAGCTCTCAGCTCTCTGAGATTGAGTTGAACA
Organism: Leptarthrus brevirostris; assembly: GCA_964036015.1. NCBI lineage: Eukaryota > Metazoa > Arthropoda > Insecta > Diptera > Asilidae > Leptarthrus > Leptarthrus brevirostris. Next base: position 100,520,533 of record OZ038372.1, on the reverse strand, counting down.
CCGGATCATCCATGAATTCTTCAAGGATTTGCCTGTGACCAGCCCAATTGCCTGCTGAGAAGAGATTGGTGCCAATCAGCCTTATTGCGCTTGAGGCAGCCTCCTTCTTTAGATGTAGGTGTAAAGGAGGGAGGTCTAATAGAGCCTTTATAGCTGCCGTGGGGCATGTGCGCATGGCACCAGTAAGTCCTAGACTGCGCTGTCTTTGGTTCTACTTTTGGCCACCACACGAGAGGTGCGTAGGTGACCGTGGGTCTTACGATTGTTTCATATGCCCAGAGGGCCATTTTTGGCCTTAGTCCCCAGGTTTTGCCAAAGAGTCTTCGACAGGACCATAGAGCAGTCATAGCCTTTCCTGTGACCCTATTGAGTTGAGCATTCCATGTGAGTCTTTGATCTAGAATTACTCCTAGATATTTGACCGCACTTGTGAATTCTATCCGTGTTCCTTCAAGAGTAGAAGCCTCTTACCTTAGCTTCCTTTTTCTTGTAAAAGGTATAATGGTTGTTTTTCTAGGGTTGATTCTGAGCCGTTCACTAGCACACCAGGATTGTACCATATTGAGAGCATTTTGTAGTTTTACTGATAAGGTCCTGTCCGCTTACTCATGATTGTAATAACCAGGTCATATTCGTAGTTCTGGCATTCGTAGCCAGCATCAGTCAGTTTAAGCAGGAGATCGTCGATAAGAAGTGACCACACAAGTGGGGAAAGAACTCCCCCCTGAGGACAGCCTCTGGTGGCCCTTACTGTTACCGATTTGTCCCTCAGCCTCGCCGTGATGTTCCGGTTACTCAGCATTGCCCCAATCCATCGGACTGTCGGCAGATCAATACCTCTGTCGGTGGCCGCTCCCTCAATGGATTAGAAAGACGTGTTGTCAAAAGCACCTTCAATATCAAGGAAACCAGACTATGAAGTGCTGTTATGGTTGATTTGCCTACCTGATAAGCGTGCTGGTTGTCGTGTAGCGGTCTGTCTATAAGAAAACCGTACCTGATATTTTGCTCAATAATTTTCTCCATTGACTTAAGAAGGAAGGAGGATAGGCGTTTCGACCGATATGCCTTGGGTTGAGCTGCTGGTCGCCCCCAACTCTTAGGTATAAAACCTACCCTTACCTCTTTCCGCAGTTTGGGAATATAGCTGAGTTGATAGCTGGCCCTAAATAATTTGATGAGTATTGTCAACAAGAAGATGCCGTCACCACCGGGAGATTTGTAGGCTTTAAAAGAGTTAACAGCCAAACCTACTGTCCCACCTGTGAAGATTTTACCCGAGGTGCTCCTCTGCCTGCGTGTTGGCCCACAGCGCGCGTTGAGTGATTGAGTTCCTCTGTAGGCTTATCCCATTGGAGTGATCTTTTAAGAGTACTTTTTGGAGGAGTGCTGTTTCAGGTAGATCGTCAATCTCCTCACAGAACTTCCTCCAGGTTTTCCTCTTGGACCTCCTTAATTCTTTGTTGTACTCAGTCAAGGCCTGCTTGTGTTCATTCCAGGCTCCTGAGGGCTTGGCTTTATTGAAGAGTTTTCTTGATTAAGCTTCTACTTTTTGTCCTGTTCCACCAAGGCACATCTCTGGCTGCCTCTCTGTGTCTAACAGGATTCCTATTTTCGTAACTTAGGACGATTAGGTCTTGTAGCTGGTTTGAGGCAGTTTGTGGGTCCTCCTGGGATTCTAGCGGGGCGTCATCGAGTTCTTGTATGTTCATCCTGATGAGCTCCCGATAGATTTTCCAGTTAGTTAGCTTGGGAACCCTGACCGCTTCAACCTGTACGTGAGGGGCCTCCAAATCAAATCTGATAGAGAGGGCTCATCCGACACGTGCCAGTTAGTTATGTTGTTCTCCAAGTTTGGACTGGCTATCGTAAGATCCAGAACTTCTTGGTGAACAATGTTAGTACATTAACATTAACATTGTTGCTTTACTGCCTTTATTTAATATTTTAATATTGTTTTTAATGAAATAATCTAATAGGTACTCACCTCGGCTGTTTATCCCGGTGCTTCCCCGGATTTTGTGGTGGGAGTTCGCATCACATCTGATGATGAATTTCCTATTGTGCTTTTTGCAGTAGCACAATAGCTGCGTGACTTTTATTGGAGGTCGTGGTTGGTCCGAGTCTCCAGGGAAATAAGCCGAGTCGATAACAACCCCCTGATTTACCCTGTTCGTCGGCACATCCACTAAGGCAGCGACCAGATCCCTAGTGTTTAGCTCTGAAATAGGAAGAAAGTTAATCTTTGGTTTGAACAGTAGGGCAGTAGGGCACCATCATAGATTAACTTACCCTGTTTTGATGGAAGTTCTTTTATCAGCATTCCATAAACCAAAGGTTCCTGTATGAGAGCCACATCCAGCCCCTAGAGCACGAATCTCCTGCTAAGCACATCAGAGGTAGCGTTGGGTCCACTGGTCCTTCGAGATTTTGGACGACCTGTCGTCCCCACTTTCACAAAGCCGTTTGCTTTGTCGGTGGCTGGCGTACTTTTCCCTGCTACTTCCACATTTTTGCCCGATTTAATATGGAAATTGGAGGGCCCCGGCACTGCAACTGTCACCTGGGGTGTTGTGGGAACCAGATCAGTGCGGGTTAAGTGCAGCCCTGTGCCTGTTGTGGCAGCAGAACATACCACTTTTTGGCCTCTTGAAATTGAGGAAACCAGAGCCGTCTGCTCCGCTGATTGCTTTGCACCAGCTGCAGTTTTGATCGGTGCTGGAGTCGCTCCACCTCTCGAGGCCGTGAGACTTTCATTTGTAGCCCGCCTCGTCGGGTTGTTAGCTTCTTTGGAGCTAGAGAATTTTAGGCTTTCCGGGAAGTAGACTACCATCACTTTGGAACGAGGAAGCTCCTCCTCCTCAACCGCCCTTAGTTTTGCCCCTTCCCATGGCTAAAGCTCAACCACAGACTGCTTAAGCCACTCTGAGGTGGCTTTATCAGCGCAGTTGATCATCAACCAGCCTGGCCTGTGTCTGGTGCCAAGGAATGCGGTTTGACCTCGCTATTCTTGTTCTCCCGGATTTTTTTGAGGATCGCCCTTTGAACAAGCACAAGCTGCTCGGTCGAGAGCGCGGCCTCAGGGAATTTATCTGGTAGGATGGCCATGCGCACTCCTGCCGCGACTTTCTTGTACGATAGAGCTGCAGGAGTCTTGCTTCCCTCTGCGGGTGACTCCTGTTTAGCTTCCGTGGTAGTTTTTGGAGTTCTCTTCCTTTTGGCCTTAGTTGATCCACGGGGGGGGGGATTCCTCCGTCCGGTTCAGTTTACCTCTGTCCGGTGCCACTACCCTAGGCGCCATCGCTAGTACTCTAGCTGCTTTTGGGTCGTGTCCCTGTGACAGCAGTTTTCTGAACCGTTTTTTGCCAGCTCCGCTAAGTTTTTTGCTCATTGGGCTGCTGTGGTCCATCACCTCCTCGGGACTTTTCCTTGAGTCCTTGGCGGCCTCACCAGGTTTGTCAACCGATCTGGTAATGAATTTTACATCGGACAGTAGTGACAGGTCAGAGCCTGGCGGGACTTACATTGTCCAGGTCCGCCCGAAGTATTTTCTACGTTTTCCTTATCCACGTGAATCCCACGAGTAGGGGAGAATTGACAATCCACCGTAACTGAGATCCCCGATATCACGGCAAGGCTACATAAAGCCGGAGGTCGCCAGGCATAGAAACGACCAAGCTCCCCCTAGGCCACGAGTCCCTCGGCGTATGCTGTTCCAGATGGGGTATTTTATTTAAGAGAGCATCCTTCTCTCGGAGAATGCTGTTCCACCTTGAAATGGAATATTTTATTTAAAAGAGTATCCTCTCCGCCCGACTACTATTAGCCAGCACTCCTGGCAAAGACATGACCGTACCAGGAGCCCGTTACCAGCCGCCACCACGAGGAGGTTGTAGTCGCACTTCCGTTAGTACACACAGTTACGGCGTGCAACCATAATTTACACGTTGATCCCCGCGTGTACCTGACAGCTGACGGCCATTGGCCCCAGTAAGCAGGATTTCAACAACGACCTGAGTCTATCCTAACGAAGTCCCAGCCAGGGGAGCTCCTAGTAGTCTAAACCACTTAATGGCAACAACACTTACCCGGTACATCAGTCACTGGACTTACGTGTTCAAGACTTGCAGGGGGAATTAAGTAAACGTTCCCTTCCTACAATTGGAAATAAATGTGCCCTGGTAGCGATACTACAGGAAGCTATGGAAAAGGAAGGAAAGGAACCAGAGGCTTTTGTTTTTTAAGACGGGCCAGAGGAAGAAGAAGAAGTAAATACTCCAAGCATAACAGATCTTTTAAATGCTCTGTTGAAACTTAACTCATCAATGGAAGAACAGAAAACGTCATAAGCCGAGTCGAAATCGTCACTGGAAGGTTCCGTAAATTAGTTAAAAGCATCAATGGGCGAACAGAAATCATCAACGGCAGAGTTGAAAGCGACGATGGAAGCGTCCGTAACTAAGGTAAAGGCATCGCTGGAAGAACAAAAGTCATCAGTAGCGGAACTTAAAGCCTCCGTTGAAGAAGTAAAAGCTGAAATAGAAATGTCTGTGCGAAAATAGTTTGAAAACCTAGAAAGCTCTATGAAGTTAAATCTCGAATCCCATATGGAAAATAAATAGTCGGATATACAGAAGAAACTGAAAGAACAGGTGAAAGGTGATGTGGACGCAATTAGAAATGAAGTAGAAGTTGTCAAGAAGCGGCAAACGACGAGTTTATCTACGGATGTGACTGTAAACAAGATACTTCATCCTCCAACTTTTGATGGTCAAACTCCCTGGCAGACATACAGACTACAGTTCGAGACAGCAGCGGCAGTAAATTTCTGGACTGACGAAAAAGCTACAGCTTTAATCATGGCACTTAGAGGCGCAGCAGCAGAACTGCTACAGACTATACCGGCAGAACAAAGGTATAATTATTCATCTCTAATACAAGCTTTAGAGTTGCGGTATGGAAACCATCACATGCAAGAGGTCTACCGTCTACAGCTGCGGAGCCGAACACAGAAGCACGGAGAGACGTTGCAGCAGTTATGTGCGGACATAGAATGGTTGACACATTTGGCTTATCCCACGTTTAGCCAAGATTATTTCAATGAGGTAGCCAGAAAAGCATTTATTAATTCACTTGCAGATTGTGACCTACAGCAAGCTGTACGACTGGCTGGAAAAAGCACCAATGCTGAAATTTTCGCTTACGCTCTGGCATATGAGGCAGCAAAGCAAGCCTCAAGAAGTACGGTCCGCCTAAGAGAAGTAGCCGAAATAGAAGATTCCTGCTGTCGCGTCAATATATCGGAAAGGCGAACTCGTTTTAAATGCTGGACGTGCAACAAAGAAGGGCATCTGCAAAGAAATTGCAGAAAGAGGCGAAGATCAAACTCTCCACAAGACAGCAAGGTGACAACATCTGGGTATGGCTGTGAAACTCAACGCTCGCAACAGGGAAACGAGTAAAGACCAACTCTGCGGGGCAGGAGTTGGCCAGTGGAATCGACGCCCCCGGAATCATCCTCAACATTAAGAAATTGCAGCAAAACGATAGTAGCTGAGTAATCAACTGGAGAGTTCAAGAACAAAGCTGCTCGATTACAGTAGACACAGGTGCTTCCAGATCTATTCTTCGGTGCGATTATGCTAAAGACCACTGGCTTAGCAACAAAAAGCGATACATTTTAAGGACGACTACGTTGAAGTGTATGGGGAAATATTAATGAAAATATCCCTCGGTGACAATCGATTTTTTCACAGATTTCTTGTCGCAGATATAACGTCATGCTTTTTTTTAATTTGTGCGTCATTTCCTATTGGAGTAAAGACTTTAGGGCACCTTCTATCGCAAGTGACAACCGATGGGCTGCTGGCCGCCTTTCTGTTTTGATTGAAGCAGGCTTGGTATTCCTGAGGGTAAACCCTTTACTATATGCCTCTTCCGAGAGTTTTTGATGCTTTTCATAAATTTTATGCACTTCTGTTCTCGGTTTTTTTAAAACTTGTTGAATCACTGGATCCCAAGGTTATTTTCGCTTCCCGCCTGTAGCCGGACTTTGCCTAGTGTTCTTTTTTGTTATCAAACATTTGCGTTTTTGGATTCTTAATTGTTACCGATGTGTTTGGATACTGCTTGCATGGTGGAGCTGATAATGGCGTTATTCCTTGCGACGGCGGGCGTCTGCAATAGATACTCCCATCATTCGTGTACTATGTGTAGTTATGGAGCTAGGCAAAGTGTTGACTATCTGCCGTGAATGTAAAGCCTTGTAGCCTGAAGAATCTCTTCTGCGATAAATTAAAAAATTGTATAGAGGGATCTGAAATCGCTCTCAACGAAATCAAGTCTCACTCTTGCAATTTGGCTGAGATCCTTGAAAGTGTTAAAACCATGATTTTGGATCTTGCGAAATATTTAAGCACTCAGCCGAAGAATACTAGGGCCTGTGCTCGCAGACTCGACGCGATTGAGCGGACAGTGAAGGATTTGCATTCAATAGCTCTACTCGACCATTCTGGATTCGCTGCTGAGTATCTCGTCAGTCTTGAGAAGAATATTGTGAGGGCTAGAGACGGCCTTTCTGTCTGCACAAGGGCTTTATCTGAGCATTTCTCTAGGACGCTGCTGCCGACACTTATGTATCCCTATATTGGTCCGTATCTCGTTTGTGGCTGCGGGCTTGCCTGACTGTTCGTGGAAATTCCTCTACTAAGAATGATATTTCCTCCCATGCGATGTGTCTTTGTGTACTTGCGCTTATCATCTGCGCAGCCCAGTAAACGTCACGTGACTTCGAATGATAAGACCGAGGGATTCGAGATCGATGCGTTCTTAACACTTCATTCTAACACTTCGATTAATGATATTATCAACCATATTTCCGACCGTATCAGTGATCTTCGTGACCAATTAACCTGCAAAAGGATTACTCCTTTATTCATCAATGATGGACGCGCTTATACATCATTTTTAAAATGATTATTCCCGAGGACTGATACTTTGCGATACTAACTCTGTCAATTTTGTCAATTTGTTAAATGCATTTGTACGAGAATTCATTCGCTAGTTTTAGCTATGTGTTTCCACTACAAAAAACTCGTTAACGATGTCTCAGTGTACTATGCCAACGTATCGTGCAGTAAGGTGCAAAACTGAACCAATGCGGGGAAATAAATCTTCTTTTAGTTTTATGAGCACAAAAAAAGACTGGAGCTAAATACTGTAAGTAATTAAACAAAAATATCGGTTTAAGTAAAGCGCATTTGGCAAGAAACTTTTAGTAATGACTCATCTTTGCACCAACATTTATTTCAAGAGGCTGCAGTAAGAGATAGTGTTATTTTAGTGGTTATTGGAAAACATTTGTCTTTTAAGTACACTTAGTTGTCAATTGTAGTCAAAATATTTGCGCTATAATTTTATTTTGCTTAAATATTTTAATTTAGATTCTTCCAAGTGTAAGAAGAAATTTCGAAATTGCTGGAAGAAGGGAAATCTTCTCGCTTTATTGCTCAAAAGTGTGGCGTGAGCCAAAGAAGTGTCAGTCGCTTAAGAAAAAAAGCAAGGTCTTTAGGTGGCCGGTCTTACGGTCTCTCCGACCAAGATGAGCGTTGTCTTGTACGTTATGTGATGAATAAACACAAATAATTTGAGAGAATGAGCGTAAGACGCTTTTATTCAATTTGTTTATTGAAGGTGTAAAATATTGAAACTTAAATTTCAATCAGCGGCAAATAAAGCTAAGAGAATAGTTTATTATCGTGAATAATATTCAACTGAGTAGTACTTGTAAATCGAGATATTTATTTTAAATTTTGTAGTTTTCAAATTAACAACAAATAAAAGTTTGTCTTTTGTTGTTACTTTATTATATTTTTTAGGTCCATTGCGTAATTAAGAACCAACTATACTTAGAGTACCTAGTACCTACACATTTTATTTGACCACACACAACATGAGTTTCGGAGTATGTATTTATTTACGCATTTTAACCTGCAATTCTTAATTTTCTGAACTACAGCAGTTCCTTATACGGTTCACTTAGTTCATAGCACCAATATTGCAAGGCCTTTTCGCAAACAGTTTAGTCCAAACAGTTTAGTCCAGGTCTTCAATCTGTAGGCCTTCTAACGACCTAACTCAACTTAGAATGACAAACGCTTGCTCTACAGCGAAGAGCTTAGGACCGAGATAAATTACAGCATATTTTTTTCTTTTTAGTACATTTATAAAAGCGTTGTTTTCAGTTTTTTAAACTACAAATTATTTGACTGTATTGTAGGCTTATTAATGCGTCGTCTTTACGTAAAAGTCTAAAATCATCTGCCATCTTGAAGCGTTCGTCATATTTCATGTTAAATGACATCATATATTTTATCTTATTTTATTTGTCAAACCCTTTCGTTTAATACCCTTAGCAAGGGGGTTGTAAAGAAATGGGTAATCCGCCATTTTGGGGCATCCACTATGTTGGGTTTAGAATGACGTCACGCAGCTCATCGCATTTTTCCCATCAAACCCTTTCATTTTGTACCCATATCTAGAGGTTTTTTTATACGATGTGGCCACAGCCCAAGGGACAACCCTTTGGCGCGTTAGCATGGTTTTGGCTAAAAGGGAATTAGGGTAAGGGAAGTGAGGAAACTTGAATTTTTTGTCTTTGCGTTGCTGCATTCTTAAAAAACCTCAAGGAAAGAGCTGGTCTCGAACATAGGACTAATGGTATGGCGATCGTACCGCTCAACGAATTTATCTAACGGAGAAAAAGGTAATTCGCCAGCTCATCGTATTCTACTCATCCAACCCTTTCATTTGATACCCGTTTCAAGGGGGTTGTGAAAAAAATGTAATCTGCCATCAGCATCTGCCATCTTGGAGCGTCCGCCGTATTGGTATTGGAACATAATTATATATATTTTATTACACTGTCATTGGATCACCATACGTCTGCAAAATGTCAGCTCAATCGGATGTCTGGAAGTGGGTCAAAATCCGCTTGCAAAATTTTACGGCGGACGGAGAGGTGTAACTAATATAAAGAGTAGATTTCCAAATTGCTACGATAACAATAAATTTTTACATAGGGTATTGGGAGGAGACGGATTTGGACTTTGGGTAAAAGGTCGGGTAAGGGTAGTCTAATTTTATAAAGCGTGGACCAATTTATATGATGTATAGAATGTATTGCTCCATTGGTCTCATGTTACAAATTTTACTGTGGGTAGGGGAGGAGATGGAGGCAGAGATGGTTTTTGTTTAGCATATAATCCCCCATTGCTAACTTTTTAATATGTGGACCGATTTGGATGATTCAGTTTTTGATGTATAAAATATGATATACATTGGTAGGGTGAAGTGGTGTTGGTGGAGACTAACTTGATCCATTTGTATCGTGACAAAATCTGTGAAGAGTTAGAGCAAGGCGTAGATCGATTTTGACGATTTTGTATTGGTTGGAGGGAGAAGTTCCTTTATTTTGTAATGCATCCCTCAATTCTGATGAGTGTGTCTTGACGTATACGGTACGTTGGCGTAGTAGCGCCATGACAAGAACTTTGTATCGACGGTATGAAAGGGAGGCCGTTACAAATTTCGTTACATGTTGGTGGATTAGGATAACATTGTCTTTTTTCTATAGAGTGCAAAGTTATAAATGTAGTAACGGTTGAACTTGCTTTGTACACGAAAACAGCATTTTTTGAGTAGTATATCTGACGTGAAAAATAAGATAGTTTTAAAAAAAGATCAACAGACTTTAAAAACAGCGCTAAACAGCATAAGATAATATTAAATTTTTTATTTATTACGACATCTAGAAGTCCGTACAAATTAAAAAAAAAACAACTACCTAACCACAGTCAATGGTAGTATACATACATATGTAAAACTACCTAAACATTTCAGTTCACGGAATCATAAATAAGGAGAATTAAATGCTTCTGTTGTTGTTGTTTGTTTATGTTATTTCTTTGTTTCGGCGTTTCATTTCTTTTTCGTATTTCAGCTGTGTGATAGCATGTGTGATAAGGGTTTTCTTTATGTTAACCCATTGTATATTTTTTGCATAAAAGTGCAACAACAACACAGAATGAAATGTTAATAAAATTTAACTTGAAAAGAGTTATATTTATAATACATATTTTTCAAAAAAATTAGAAATAACGGAAATTTACAAAAGAGAAATGCATAACTAAAAACATAACAAAAGTCTAGTATAAAGTATAGCAGGGCAGTATACTAATGGTGTGCCCGGGAGATTATCTGCAAGTGAGTACTACCTAGTAAAGAGGAGTGATAAGGTTTTTTAAATTTATTCGACTCAGATGGAAAAATACCATTCTTCTTCCATATAATATATGGATAAATGAAGCCAACTACGGAAATCCATGAGAAACATGTCTCATTGACAGCGAAGCTGATTTTCTCTAATGGTACGGGGTTATGTGGCAGCAGGTTTGGTGTTCATAGACGGTATTATCGACCTCGATCGATACACCTCCTCAATCACTTGACATCAATCCGATTGAAAATCTGTGGAAGTATTTAAAGCCCTAAGCAAGAAAACAGGTTTGCACATCAATGAATCTATTGATGGCGATAGAAATGAGGTAAATTAAACCCCTCTAAAAATAGAAAAATTAGTGATGAGAATACCTAGACGTTTAAAATATATCATAACACATAAAGTTTTACCAATTACGTATTAATTTTGAATTATGTATAGTTACAAAGTTTATCTTGTCCGAGTTATTTTGTCACATGAATTATGTTTTTGGTTTTTCTAAGGATTACATTAAAAAAAATGAATAGGTGGAGTTGATAGGAGAAGGTCCAAGGACTTCATCCCCAGTTATAGAAGGTGGTGGTGTACTTGTTGAATCCTCAACCTAAAAAGGAACAAATTAAACGATTTACAGCAAAGTATTGTCTTACCTGTACCAAGTTAAATATCCCAGCATCCTTCAGTTTCTCCTTTATCGATATTTCCTATAATTTAATAAAACTAATTAAAATATTCACAATTATAATCAAAAACAAACTTACCTGTTAATATCCCTAACCCAAAACAAACTTTCACAGTGACATTTGTACCTAAAACTATGACAGCAATCAGCTGTTTCAAACACTCGCACAGAAATATCATTCAAAACTAAAATTACTACTCAATCAACCGACAATCAAAGCAGTATCCTCTCAAGCGATCAAAAATCTTCTTGATCAAACCGAAGAATGCTTACACGAATTTCGGGCTTTCGACGTTTCCACAGATTCGTTGGACGCCATTTTAGTGTACACTATTGTACAATAACTTCCACAAGAAACCCATTGCCAATGGGAACAAGAGCAAGGGAACAAAACTACTACTCCCTCTTATTCAGAATTAACAAACTTTTTAGAGTCTCTTTTCCGAAATCTAGAAGCACTCCAAGAGCGCAAGGGAAGCAAACCACAAAATGCAAATACAAGTGGGAAACACACTTACACACTATTTAACAAACCTATTACGTGCATTAAATGCAAACAAAATCATTTCGTTTATCACTGTTCTTGTTTTAATAAATTACAACCAAGGTTACGATTACAAGTTGCTCAACAACATCAGTTGTGCAAAAATTGTTTGAGTTCGGAACACAATACAATAGATTGTGGCAGTAAAAAGAGATGTCTAAAAAGTCAGAAAAAACATTACACCCTTCTAAACTTAGAGCAACAGACTCTACATTCAAACTCTAGAGAAACAATCTCTAAATCAACTACTAAACCACAGAAGAGGACAGTCTCTAACGCAAATGCTCAAGCTGAAGCATTTTTCTCCACATATTTCAAACGAGTATTGCTGGCAACAGCACTAATTCAAGTGTAAAGGTCAAAGGGAGAGTCACAAATCCTGAGAGCATTACTCAATTCAGGCTCTCAGGTCTCTTTTATAACGGAAGCCGCATGCCGACGGCTTAATCTGAGGAGAACCAACACTGATATGAAAATAACAGGGCTAGGAAAAACTCCGACCACCCATGCTACCTCTCAAGTGACAGTTCCACTCAATTCACTACAAACAAAGTTCCAAACGTCAGCCTTCGCATTGGTACTAAAGAAAATTACGGACGTCTTGCCTCCGCAGCAAATCAATATTACAAATTGGACAAAAATAACTAATTTAAAATTAGCAGAACCAAATTTCTGCACACCAGGAGCTATAGAGATATTACTTAGGGCTGACATATACGCCCAGATTATTGAAAGCGAAATAATCCGAGGAACTAATGGAAATCCAACAGCACAAAACAGTAAATTGGGTTGGATATTAATGGGACAGATTAGCGACGTCACCAAACCTAAGTGTGAAACATTTACTTTACAAGTAAATGAAACACAAAGACTTGATGAACAGCTGAGGAAACTTAAATTATTCACCCAGACGACAAACAATGCAAAGAATTGTACGTCAAAACACATCCTCGTTTAACAAACGGACAGTATGCTTCCATTCCGAGAGTCAACAGGACCAACCTTAGGACAGTCAAGGCACATAGCACTAAAACAACTTCTTCAACTAGAAAAGCGGCTGGAAAGAAATGAAGAAATAGCAGAGCAGTACAAAAAATGTATAAACGAATACATTCAACTAAAACATCTGGAGGAAATTCCAGAGAAACAAATATATCAGGATTTAACCTCAAAAGAAGTCACTCATTACTATCTCCCACATCAGGTTTTTTAAAAGAGAGCACCACTACCAAACTACGAGTAGTTTTTAATGCCTCTGCAAAAACAAGCAATGGGAAGACACTCAACGAACAACTATTGGTTGGACCAACAATATGGTCACTTTTACTAAGATGGCGGACATACCGATACGCATTTACCGCTGACATTGAAAAAATGTACAAGATGATACACATGCATCCTAATCATAGAAAATATCATCGAATATTATGGCGGAATAACCCAAATGAAGATATCAAAGACTACGAATTGACAACTGTCACTTTTGGGACGGCCTCTGCGCACCATAAGAAAAATTCACCAACTAGCTCAGGATGAAAAACAAAATTATCCATTGGCGGCACAAAGCCTTTTATCCGATTTCTATGTGGACGATTTATTAACAGGGGCACCTGATATAACCACAGGAATCCAACTACAGAACGAATTAATAAGAATACTAAGATAAGCTGGATTTAATCTTCGCAAGTGGACTGCTAATAATACTCAATTAATAGAAAGTATTCCCTACGAAGACAGAGAAATAAAGGAAGTACTGACATTATCTCAAAACGAGTCTATTAAAACACTAGGAATAAAATGGCACCCACTGCCAGATGACTTCAGCTTTGCTGTCAAACTTCCATAGCGAAAATTTCCTCACACTTAACGGACTATCTTATCAGAAACAGCTTCTTTGTTCGATCCACTCGGATGGTAAGCCCCATGTGTTATCATAGCGAAAATATTTATAAAAAGGCTATGGTCGTTGACAGTTGATTGGGATGAAGAAATTTCAGAAAATTTGACAGCTGAATGGGAGAACTTCAATTATCAGAACTGAGACGAATAAAAATTCCAAGATGGATTAAATATTCTCCGTCACTAAAAACAATACAAATACATGGCTTTTGTGACGCCTCCACTCAAGCCTATGCAGCTGTCGTATATTTACGAACAACAACAGGATATGGCACTAATAATATTCATCTCTTGACATCTAAAACAAGAGTTGCTCCAACCAAACCAGTCACTCTGCCCAGATTAGAGCTATGTGGAGCTCTATTACTATCTCAACTGATCAGACAAGTCAAGATTCACATGAATTTTTCTAATGTCGCTAGATATGCTAGGACTGATTCAAAAATAGCATTAGCTTGGATTCTTGGTCAACCCACACGATGGAAAACTTTTGTGGCAAACAGAGTGGCTGAAATCCAAGACACAATTCCACCTCATTCATGGCGCCATCTGTCATCTATACACAATCCAGCAGATTGTGCGCCGCGAGGTTTGTGACCCAAACAATTACCAGATTTTGACATTTGATGGAACGGTCCCACATGGCTTAAAAATAACGAGTGGATAAGTGCCAAATACGATATCACAATTACCAACCTAGAAGAAAGAAAAATTAACAATTTTACAAACACTATTGAGGAACCACCCTTACTAAATAAATTTTTATCTTACACAAAACTAATTCGAGTAACTGCCTATTGTTTACGTTTTATTTTTAACGTTCGTTCAGAAAAGGACAAACGTTTAACAAAATGCCTTACTGTCAAAGAATTACAAACTGCCGAAACGAAAATTATAATAATATTACAACAAACTAGTTTAGTTTTAGTTTTTAAAGTTATTTCAAGCAAAAGTCGCTAACTTTGCTTAAATCCATTCCTTTCAAATGACAATACTATTCGAGTTGGGGGGCGTTTAGAAAACTCCTCACTCACATATAACCAAAAACATCCCATTATTCTTCCTAACCAAAATCATGTAACTTATTTAATCATCGAGCACTACACCTTACATTGTGGAACACAATTAATTCTAAATACATTACGTAACAAATATTGGCTTATTAATGCCCGAAATACTATTCGAAACCAAATACGCAAATGTTTAGCAAAGCAGATAATGAGCAATTTGCCAACTCCTAGAGTCAACCAATCACTGCCATTTGAGCATACTGGAGTTGACTATGCCGGTCCAATCGACATCAAAACGTCAAGAATTCGTAACGCAAAAATTACAAAGGGCTATTTAAGTATCTTTATATGCTTAGCGACAAAAGCCATTCATGTCGAAGTTGTTTCCGATCTAACTACAGCTGCTTTTATTGCAGCATTCCGTAGATTTTTTAGCAGAAGAGGCATGTGTTCTCATTTATATTCCGACCAATTACGTTGGTACACAAAAGGAATTAGAAAAAGAACTCCGTAACACTGTAAATAAAGTGCCCGAAAAACTGCCCGAATTAGGAATCACATGGCATTTTAATCCCCCAGCAGCTCCACATTTTGGAGGCATTTGGAAAGCCGGAGTAAAATTAATAGAAAACAACAGAAAACAACTTTGACATTTGAAGAACTGTCAACTGTCATCAATCTAATTGAAGCGTGTGTAAACTCTCGACCATTGTTTGCTATGTCAAATGATCCTGGTGATTACAACGTAATAACATCAGGGCACTTTTTGACAGGTAGAAATTTACTTCATCTTCCCGAACAACAATACGACGATAACATTTCAATATTTACACAGCCTCCAAGAACGAATAATATGGATGACAGCAGATAAGAATCTTCAACCTAATGACCTATAATCAATAATCAATACCTTCCATCCCAATGGCCATTAAGTCGAATCATTGAAGTCCATTATGGAACTGACAATAAGGTTAGCGTAGCAAAAATTCAAACACCCCAAAAAATATTAACATGTCCCATCACCAAGTTGTGTAAGCTACCTATCATTCAGTAACTTTTTACAAATTGGAAAACATCCTAAACCACTCATCCATCTGAATGTACCCTGACCTTAATTTTCAATTCCCTTGTGTCATATGTGAAAAACGTGATTGTTTTCATTCAGGTTTTGTTTTCATTTTATTTTCTCCTTCATTATTATTATTTTTTCCTTTCTTTTTTTTTACTTTTATTGTTTAAATTCTGGTAAATAAGACAATTAAGTGTTTTCAATTTATAGTTATGTCAAAATTATTTGCAACATCCAAAAGCAGGAATGTCGTTGCCAGTATTGGAGGATGTCTTACTACTTAATGACTTCTTCCCAGAACTGAGTTCTTCAGATTCCGAGCCTGAAGAACAAAAAGGGAAGAAGTCAAAAAACAAGTTAAAGGACAACTTGAGAAAAATTACTCCTCCACAAAGGCCGAAGCCATTTATCCCGCCATTTGAAGCCAGACCAGTAGCAAAAAAGGGAGACACTGGTCCATGGGTTCAAAACCCAACACGGCCACGTCCAGTGCCGACTACGAAGAGTCAAAAACCTCCAGCTGTCAGTCCATCACCTTCAGCTGGACAAATATCTAAATCAGCCGCTACAACCCCCAATATCCGGCACTTCATTGTCAAGCCGGACCTGTGGCAAAAAATATGCACGCAGCCCATTCTCTGGAATGAGGTGTTCGCCGCGAAACGTAGCTGTCGCGAGCATATTGAGGATGACAATTGCTTACGGTTTGAGAAGACTGCGGGGGAAAAATAAAGATTAAACTGCAAATAAAAAATAGTAAGTTTACCTTTTCTGTTTGTGTTGCTGTCCCTCGATTTGGAATTGGGTGAACACGTGTCGTTCCTGATTTGTGGAGGCGGGAGGATGTTGAATCCTCAACCTAAAAAGAAACAAATTAAACGATTTACAGCAAAGCATTGTCTTACCTGTACCAAGTTAAATATCCCAGCATCCTTCAGTTTCTCCTTTATCGATATTTCCTATAATTTAAGAATATTAATTAAAATATTCACAATTATAATCAAAAACAAACTTACCTGTTAATATCCCTAACCCAAAACAAACTTTCACAGTGACATTTGTACCAAAAACTATTACAGCCATCAGCTGTCTCAAACACTCGCACAGAAATATTATTCAAAAAGCAGCTACGGGACTTTTTCCATTTAGTCAATGCTTTTCGAATGATATAAATAGAGTGCACTCGGCAAGCAAAAATCATTCTGCTTTCAGAACTCAAACGAGTAGTTTGACTAAAACCGCTTTCGGTGACACTATTATTAGAGATTTCTCTGAATATAATTATTATTTTTCTAAAGGTATTGCTGATTTCAGCATTTTATTATTTTTCTTTATAATAATTTTTACATTTCAGCAAGTATTCGCTTCCTCATTTTTCCTATCCCCATTTTAAGTTGTGGTGCTGTTTTCGGCTATTATTCGTGCTGTCCATAATTTAGTGGTGCTGTTTTCGGCCACTGTTTAGTGCTGTTTTCAGCAAAATAATTATCGTACGAAAACTAATCTCGCTTTCTCTCTTTTCTTTTCACAGAGAACTGCGTCTCACCACCACCCCGAGAGTTTACATACTAACCGATGTCCCAGTCCCTATTGTTACCTCTTTGTGTGACCTTGGAATAATCTGTGATAGCGAACTCAACTTCCGTTCTCATATTGACAGCATAATTAACAGAGCTAACTCCGCGCTAGGGTTTGTGAAGCGCTGGTCCAGAGAGTACTCCAATCCTTATGTTTCCAAATCTCTCTATATCACCTTCGTTAGACTTCTCCTTGAATATGCCAGCCAGATATGGTCACCTACACAAACAACCCACATTAACAGGATTGAATCCGTCCAGCGTAGGTTCATTCGCTTCGCTCTACGTGATCTTCCGTGGGTAGACAAATTAAACCTTCCACCTTATGAAAACCGTCTGAAACTGATAGACTTACAACCTTTAAGTAAACGTCCTGATGTTTCCGACATTCTCTTCATTCATCAGCTATTAAGTGGAGCCATAGACTGCCCTTCAATCCTGCAATCTTTACCCATCTATACTAATCCCCGCAACCTTAGGTCCACTCCCCTTTTCCGACTCGACCGCCATCACAGAAACTACGGTCAAAGCGAGCCAATTACCAGGATGCTTCGAAAAGTCAACGACCTTTCCTCCTTTGACTTCCATCTGAGTAAATCATCCCTTCACAAATCTTTATATCTTGACCCCGTCCATCCTGATCGCATTTCTTAATTCGTTTTCCTTCCAGCCAGTTTGTTCCTTAATGAGAGCTCATATTGTAGCTTTTTCAATTTATTTATTATTCCATCATTTATCATCTAGTATAGCTTGTAGTATTAGTATTATTATTATGTTATAGCTTGTATTAAGCTTAATTAAATAAATAAATAAACTAATTGGATTGGCACGTCCTTCTTCTTATTTTGAATTCTTTTTATTTATTTATTTCTTTTTATTATTTACTATTTATTTTTATTTTATTATTATTGAATTTATTTATTGAATTTGTTATTATTTGAAGTATTTATTTGAATTATTTATTGAATTTTTATTTAGTTTTAAGGCAATTTTATATGAATAAAAACTATATTGAATTGAAAAATTTATTGGTCTTGTCAATTACTGACCCGGCACCCCTTCTTCGTTTAAGTCTCATCATAGGCTTAACAGTACTTGTAAATTTGTATGTAAGGTAAATATTCATTGTTGAGTGTCAACTAAGTGAGTGGGTAAAATTAGTGGGCAGGAATGGTACGGGGGGGGGGGGGGGGGGGGGGTGGCAGATTGCGAATCGCGCAAATGTATGCTTTTATCAATTGTGTTTATCTTAAAAAATGTAATCATGCGGTTCTAAGAAACGCGTCAAATTGTAAATCGTGTGATTTTGTGCCTTCTTGACTATGTCTAACTTTAAAATAGGTGTAAACACGCGGTTTTCGTTCAATTCTCTCAATCTTTTTTATACATAGAAACATTCTAAGAAATGTTTTGATTTTGCTAAACAAAGACCATCACGTGATGAAATTTTTGTCAAATTTCGTGCGTTATTTGCCTTACTCATCAGTGTAAAATAATCTGGGTAATTCATTCGATTTTTTTACATTTTTTCAATATTTTTAATAGGTTTTTACCTTCTTATCATCAAATGACACACCTGATTAAGGCATAAAATCGCGCGATTCACAATTTGACACGCTTTCAGCCCCCCCTCGGCCCCGCATCTCCTACCACAGTTTTCTTACCCTACACATTGAGAATTTAAATAATTTATCCAGTTTTGACTGTAAAAGTTCATTTCTTAATTTAAAAAAAAAAACAACATTTATTACGTTCACCCCTTGCGTCTTCACTTCGTCGCCAGACAACTTATAAAAATTTTATGGAGGTTTTCAAGGTCGTATATACCCCCTCCATCCCCCGCCGACCGACGGTCCCATCGTGTTAACTATTTTCTATTAAAGAATTTTAAATAAATTATGTTATTTAAATATTACAAATGGTTTTATTTCGGACGCACTTTTATCTGTGTTCTTTTGAGACTTACTGTAGATAAGTGTAGTAAAAGAAATTATTTGTTATATTATATTTAAGTTAGTTTTTTGAAGGCAGTTCTTCTTTCTTAGATTTTATTTGTAAATCTTTCTAAAGAAATAGTATACCTACATACTTTTAATCAACGTGTTCTTTTCCCGTTTTTATTAAATTCAGTTTCAATTCGCAGCTTAAATTTCATTAATAGGAGATTAATTTCTTAGCTAATATTTCGTAATAAGAAGGATTAGCATTGCGCACCATTAAACAAAAACATTATTCTAACGAAGTGCTGTATTGATCCAGGAGCTTATTCTAGGAAGTAAAGTATTCTATGGTTGGGGTTTTACAATAGAATGAAAAGCTATAAAACTTTTATGTTGTGGGTTTTATTGCTGTTTGGTAAATTTCTGAAGAATTTCCCTTGAAATTTAATAACAAAGTTTTATATGATTCGCTTTCTGAGCACAATTACTTTATTTCGTTACAATAAAGCATTACAAACATATGCTATAAGATGGTTCTAAAAAATAAAACATATATTTACAAGTTCTGAACCAAAATTAAATTTAAGTTTATTTCCTTTCAATTATTAATGTTTTTCCATATACAGTGCGAGTCGAAGGTTTTAAGGTTTTTTTTAAGGTTTCTCGGCTCCAACCCATTTTTATGTTTTGTTGGCAACATTTTACGCTCGAATAATTTGAGGTTGCAATATTATATCAGTGATTCGAAACACAGGTTCAATTTGAAATCTTATCATCGAACCGGTTGCAGTTCTTCCCTCGCCTCATCCGCTGTAAGGATTTGCGTGAACTGCGTTGCAATATTTTACTTAATTGACGAGACTTAATTCCATATTTATTCCAAATACTAATGCAATAATAAATTTTAGGCAGCGCTTGCGTTGCTCATTACATATAGATGTGTGATATCATAAAAATTTAGTTACTTTTACGCTATATTGTTACTATTAACAGAACGAAAGTACTCGTGGCCACTCAGGAGTTGGGTTAGGTAATAACCTACCTCTTCATGCCCTCTGTCGAACCACTGGCCCAGGTCGCTGATGAGCCTCGCTGTCCATCGTTTCTGGTCTCCTCTCTCCATCTCTGTTTCCACCTTTCCATTGTGTAGGACCTTTCCCGTCTGCGCACCGTTTCCTTGTCCATTTCTGCCTTCCTGAGATAGGTCGCCCTTCGTTTTCTGATCGATGGGAACGACCCCTGCAATGAACAGGATGGTCGGTTCGGGTCAGTGCGGTATGCGGAGGCCACTCTCAGAGCTGCGCGCCTTCGTATCTGGCCAAGTCTCATCCGCTATTGCTCCTTACTGCGCTGCTGTCATCAGGAGGCGGCGTTTGTTCGAGCTTCTCCCACGTTGGCCATTAGACTGTTCTGCAATGTGACGCTGGAAGAAATTCATCTTGGTATCAATCGTAACGCCGAGATACCTCACCGATGGACTCGTTCGTATGGTCAGCTCTTCATCTCGCACGGGGAGGATGTTAGGGATTCTCTTTTTAGTGAGAACAACGACCACTGTCTTACTAAGGGCCAGCGACAGTCCGTGCGCCGTCATACAGCTGTTTACGGCTCGCATCACCTAGTTCTGCTTAAGCTTCGTCTGTTGCACGTCGCGTTCTGATATCAGTGCAGCAACACCATCCACATACCCCACCAGGGACGTCTCTTAGGGCAGTTCGATTCGTAGCAAACTGTCGTAGGTGGCGTTCCAGAGATCCGACCCTAGTATCCAATTCTGCGCTGCCGCCGACGTAATTTTCCTTATTCGCTGTCCTTTGTTTGTCTCATAAAACAAGCATTGATAGTCGTAGCATCCGCAAGAGGTATCTCGGCGCTTGGAACGGGCCCTATAGCGCTCCCAGCATGTCCATCAATCGCGCGGAGTTGAAGGTGTTACAAAAAGCACCACTCTAAGCGAGTAGCGGCTATGGTCTTCGGCTTTCCTGACAGCTTCGATAACCTCCAGAATTGCATCCGCCGTGGATAGCCCCGCCTTGAAGCCATACTGTCTCAGCAAGAGATCTCCGGCGTTTCGGATCGCTGATGTAAGTCTCGCCCTGATGAGCTTTTCGAAGATCTTTCCAGTAGTGTCCAACATGCACAAGGGGCGGTAGGCAGACGACCGTCCCGGCTCCCCTTACCGTTGCTTATTAAAACTAAGCGCGCTGACTTCCAGCGTGAGCAAAAGACCCCCGATTCCAAGCAGATCGGATATTTGCGTAAGTAGACTTAGAGCTAAATCAACAAAACTCTTCAATAAACCCAAGTGCTCAGGAGCCTGGAACGAATACAAGCAAGCCCTGACTGAGTATAACAAAGAATTTTGGAGGTCCAAGAGGACAACCTAAAGGAAGTTCTGTGAGGAGATTGACGATCTACTTGTAACAACACGCCTCCAAAAAGTGCTCTTAAAAGACCACTCCACTCCAGAAGACAGATGGATCCTATACCTTATTAGTAAGACTGAAAAATTTTCTCAATATGGTACCACCCTGGTGTGCTAGGGAACGGCTCAGAGTCAACTCTAGTAAAACAACCATTGTACCTTTCACAAGAAGAAGGAAGCTAAGGTTAGAGGCTCCTACTCTTGAAGGAACACGGATACAATTAACTAGTGAGGTCAAATATCTAGGAGTGATTTTAAATCAAAAACTCACATGGAATCCTCACAGGAAAGGCTATGGCTGCGCTATGGTCCTCTCGAAGACTCTTTGGCAAAAGTTGGGTTCTAAGACCTAAAATGGCCCTTTGGGCATGCGAAACAATTATAAGAACCGTGGTCACCTACGTAGCTCTCGTGTGGTGGCCAAAAACAGAACAAAAGACAGCGCAGTCCAGACTTCAAAAACTGCTCAAATAGAAGCCCTACCTTTACACCTTCTTCTAAAGAAGGAGCCTGCCTCAAGCGCAATAAGGCTGCTTGGCACCAATCTCCTCTCAGCAGGCAATCTGACTGGTCACAGGACAATTCTTGAAGAATTCGAGGATCATCAGGTGATCAACTCAATCTCAAATGCCATTCCAAAGAGGCACAATTTTGATATACCATTCAAGTTGATCCTTGAGAGCAGAGATTATTGGCTCAACAGGAGACATATCTTGGAAAAGGGATCTCTGGTTTGGAACACGAATCGATCCAAGATGATTTAATTAGGTCTAATTAAAGAACTAAAGCTTGGCTGGGTAGCTTAACACTGAACCTGGATCAGGTCACAGAAGATCAACTTGGTCGAAGTGACTAAAGGATGCTGATAGTCCTTTATCTACTCTCTAATAATAATAGTAATAATCGCAGACTTCTTCGATTGACTCAGTCGGCATCAGGAAGCAGCTGAAATATGTCACATTCCCGCATTTGACCCATACACAGCCCCTGCCCCTTCCTTGATTAGCGATAAGAGTTTTCTTCGCGTCCGAGTCCCAGATAGCTGCGGTTCTAAGGAGGTATGAGTACCAGGAAGAGGAGTTGCTATCCCAATACTCCTCGCTCAGCAACAAAATGTCAGCTTGCCTCTCGGATGCCAGCTGGTGTAGAAGGTCGTTGGCCGTCCTGCTCCTATTTAAATTCCCCCTGTAGTATACGCTTCATTTGATCAGTGCTTTGGCCTTGACCAGTTCATCCTGGAAGACCCTGTTAACCCTTTATTTCTTTTCTCCTGTTTCTTCGCTGTTTTGCTGCTGATTTTGTCTCGTTTCTGTATCTGGCAATAATTTTTACTTATCTATCCTAATAGCATTTTGTTTTTTTTTTCTCGTTTCTTGCTGCTTGCTACCAGTTTTTGTTTCGTCTTGCCGCCTAGTTTTAATTTGGTCATCTGGTATTCTCGCTGTATGCTGCTGGTTTTGTTTCATTCCAACCATTGTAATTATTCAATTCAATTCTAATATGAATCTATTTTTATTGAAAATGAAGTAAACTGGAATTCATTGGTTTGACAATCATTTGTTGGTGTTTTTAATTAATGCGTTCATCGCAACGCTTGGTGATGAACGTTATTTTTTGTCTTTCCGTCCGGAGGGAAAACGAATAGCGCTGATGGTTTACCTACTCTCGAACACGCCCGTACACGGAAAAACAAGTCAATTGAGGTTTATTCCACACTCTTACAACGATTGGCGAATCATAACATCCTTGCCTTTAAACTTTCCTATGATAAGCGTTGCTTCAATCACGTTGTTCATCAGCTTCTTAACAGCGAGTCTTATTCCATTGCATAGTTTCGGTTGGTTTAGATTACGAAACATGATTTTTACCGAGCCCACCTTGACCTGCAAATTGTGCGACGGCATTTTTGACAAATTCAATGAATTCAGGAATTCAATTTGATATTTGACGACTTCATCTGGATAGGTAATGGGACCGATCGACTCAAATGAATGCAATTGGCCAGCGATTTGACTTTGAATTTTTATGTTCAATCGTGTACGTGGTTTTTGTAACTTACACTAATATTCTGGAACATTTTCGTGATCAGTTCTTTTTTCAACGTTGTGATTTGCCCAAAATTAGGTGGAAACGAAATGAGTCCAGTGGAAGTGTCAACCGGAATTTTTCCATTGCCAATATCTAATAATTGCTTGGAAAATACTTCCGCCGATTCGTCATTTTGTAACGCGACTCGCATATTCGTTGTTAACTTGAGAGTGTTCACGTATCTCTACAAATTCTATATCTTCAAGCAAGCTTTTAATTCATAAGCCGGTTTCGTTCAAATTATCGATTGAATGCATCGTGCACGGGGCGATTCGGCGCTGGCATTCCTAATTCGTTCAACAATTTGCCGGACATAATCAGGGAAAAATTCTCTAAAGAAATCAACGCCTCGTTGTGGATCTCCGCGTTAAATTCAAGTTCGGGATTCATATAGTTGTACACCCTTGATGGTGGTCGTTCAGCTCTCTGCACTGCGTTTGCTACCGTAAAATAAATTCATTGTCCATTCTCCATGTGCACATCTAAATGGACTACAGGAGAATGAAAAGTCGTGTCATTGCTGCTGACATATCTTCCCATTTGATGTTGCGAAACTTCATCGTTGGCATCAGGAACTGCAATACCGTCGCTTCCTTTCGTGAAATACTTGCAAACGTATTTGAAGGCGAATATGGTACAATCCGTATGTTCTCGATTACAATGTCCTTATTTTTTACTTTCAACGTTATCGTTCTGACGTAATCCTCTGCAGAACGACGACAATATAGGGGGGTAACCGTCATTGCCTGTGATTGTGTCAGCCAACAAAGCACGCGGATAATGTTTGGAGCATTTGTTTTCGATCATGCACGGTGATTCCCGGTTGTGATCACCACACGGTCCATGAACCATATTCGTCGTCACTACTTTATACAACTCTGGATTTGTTTCGGAATCAGAAATTTCTGCGCAAATGATGGCGTCAATTTCATCCGGTCTTATTTTTTCGACCATGAGTCCTCTTTTCTGCACTCCACAGAGTACATCCAACATCGCACGTCTCCGTAGACATGATACTTCACAATGAAGTCCATGAGCGCTTTGAGTTTCTGCTTGAATACTTGTGCTGTAATGTCATTAATTGGCGGCAACAATGCTCCTGTACAATGGTGAATTTCTCATTTAGTCTGTAAAATTGAAGATAAATTCTTGATTTATGAGCTTCAGTTGATGTCAGTTGATGTCTGTTGTGATGCGTGTTGCATTAGAAAAAGAATTTACCTTAAAAGTTGGGTTAAAACCTCGTTCTTCGATAATATTCGCCGCAAATGATAACATTTGGAAGGAACTATTGGACTTTTTTATAGTCTGCAGGAAATGCTTCGATCGAGGTTCTTGGGCAGAAAGCAATGATGCCAGTGGCTCTGGTGGCGGTGTCAATTGTGTTAATTTTACCTTTCCGCTCTCATAATGCTGGCGGTTCGTGTCGGAACCTCATAGCATTGCAATATTGACAAACAGTGCTCACTGTTCCGACTGTTGGATCGTATCTGAACGCCAAACGATCATTTCGAATTGTCATGTTTGGTCGTCTGTTTTGTCGACGTTCCAAATTATTTTGTGCGTAAGCTCCAACTGAGCAAGTTGAACTCAACTGTATCTGTTATTCTGGCGCCATAGTGGATCGCGCTTGAGAAATTCTTCTTCGATTTGCCTACAAACGCTGTTTGCGCTCTTCTTCAGTCTCATTGACTTGACGATCATGTTGTTGGCAATCAGAGCATTGTGCGTACGATATTTCGACGACTCAGTGGTGGCATTTTTTAAACCACGAACTGAAATCAAATGAATGTTTGTAACACACTTAATTGATAAATTTTCCTGTTTTGAATGCATTCAGGATATGATCACCACTGATAACACACCGTAATATCGCTTTCAATTCAATTCTCTTTCTAAAAATATCAATGTTGTTGTTATGAAAACATGTGACACCATAACTATCAAACTGAACATCCCTGTTTTTACGGTGGATTTTCCGAAATCGTGGAAGATTGTTCTGATTTCCTCGGGGCTTGTGATTACTTCAGGGGTTTTTGGTGTACTAAGTTTGCTAGGATTGATATCTGGTGGGTCTGTGGGATCTATTTATTCTATTCGTTCGTGTGTGATTGCTGTTTCATCTTCTTGTTCGCGCAAAGTGTGGTCCCGTGTTTCGGGGCTCTTGGGTTCTGTTAGAGCATGCTTTGCTTTGGTCACAGAGTTGCATTTTAGGTGACCTTTGGGTGCTGAGTTATTTTCTTTCTCTAGGAGAGTAGTGTTTTCTGTTGCCTCCCGCGAGATGCAACTGAGTGTTCGGTATTTGCATTATATTTTCCGGGCTTGTATACGGTTTTTTAATCGAACTCGGAAAGCTTGTGGTGAAATTTTACCAAGCAGGATGTGGGATCTTTGACGTTAAAGACGCCTTTGAAAGGCTTGTGGTCTGTGTAGACCGTGAATTTTTGGCCTTGTAGGTAATATCTAAAGTTAAGTGTAGCCCAGACTATGTCCAACATCTCAAATTCGATAGTAGAGTAGTTGTTTTCGGCTTATTTAGTGTACGGCTGGCTTAGGCCATAGGTTGGTCGTGTCCAACTTCTCCTTGGGAGAGGACAGCTCCTAAAGCCTCGCTACTGGCGTCCGTGGTTAGGTTGAAGGGTTGGGTAAAATCGGCATAGATTTAAAGTGGAGGGGAAATTAAGGATTTTTAATAGCTTCAAATGCCTCTTGACATTTGTCGGTCCAAGTGAATTTGACATCCTTGCGGAGCAAATTCGTGATTGGGCGCATTGGGCGTTTTGCTGGGATCTGGAAGTGCTCCTTTGTGGGAACACTAATGGATTAAGTATACAACGTCTCGTCTTAAAAACTGACACTTCTCAGGCTACAGTTTCAGGTTGTTCTCTTTCAGTCTGTCGAAGACTTTGTGGAGCTTTTGGTTGTGGTCCGCTTAGTACATGAAGCATTCCATATCTTGTAGGAATGTTAATATGAAATTCATTAGGTGTTGGAAGGTAGCTGGGGCTCTTTTGAGCCGGAACGGCATACGCTTGAATTCGCAGTTTCTGGCAACCGGTACATCTTTTGATTAATGGATGCTTGGTTTTGCACCCAGGGAATGTCGTGGGTGATGGCATAAGTATGAGTGAGCCCATCACCTTTTATGAAGAAAATATCATCGTACTCATAACAAGGTTTGGTTATGGAAGATGTTTCTTACGCACTTAGGGTGTCGTCCAAGTTGAGTTCTTGTACTAACCTGGCGAGGCGCGGGTTATCTTGGGGTTCGGCCGGATCGTCACTGTCCAGGTATAGGTATTTAATGTGTTGCAGAGTGGCTATATTATCGCCGCTGGTAGCTCTGCTTTTTTTGCGTTACTTTGATTTGATTCTCTTAACATTAGGGCTTTCAGACGTTGGAGTTTGGTGGGCCCTGAGACTGATTGTTTATGTTCTTATATCCGATTGGATATGCTCTTATATCATCTTACATGTTTTGAAGTTTCTTACCACTAATTGGCGTGAAAGCTACTGGGTCTTTGTGACTGGTTAGAGTGGACTTTTTGACGGGGTGGTCAGCGCAATTGTCCCGGCCCATGGGCCGTGCTAGTATAAATTCGTTTGACATATTTGGTGGTGTTTTGTTGGTTATTGGGACGATGGTGTAGTCTTTGGTAGGGGCAAGTCTTATGTCAAGACTTATCAGCACTACTTGAAAACGGTTAAAGTTGAGAATACCAATGAGCACTGCCTTTGTTCCCCTCAAGAGTAAGCTGTTAGCCAGGAAGACTCCATCGCCTATTTCTTGTGATAGGCAGAACATTTCTTCCGTCAATTGCAAGGGAATCTTGACTACAATCTGGGATCCTGCAGGTATGCACATAGGTTCGTTTAAGATTACCTGACGCTGCCTCATTTCGCAATCCAGATATCTTTGGTAGTTCCTTTTTCCGAGCGGTGTTGTTGTGAGCTGCAGCCTGCACTCTCCAATTGAGATGCATTGATGACACTGCAAGTAGACAGTTTGACCTCTGAGGCATATGCCTTACCTGTTAGTGTTTCTACTTTGACGTCGTTCTGTGAACTCGCTTCGTCCTATGCAAAAGTTAGGGGTACTGCAAACTCTTGGGGGTTTATTTCCGTGCGAGGAAACCGGAGTGCCATATTTGGACCCTCAACGTTGCAGTTTTTTGCTAAAAAATCATTTATTAGCAGACCGTCTGCTGTTCAGATTCTGAATCACTTGGAAATTGCAGGGTATGTTGCCTTTAGTCTGAAATTTCCCTGTCAGCTTCGTAAAGTTTTTACTAGTGCCAAACGGAGTTTGAAGTGTATATATCTCCTCGGTATTGATGTTGTCGAGGAATTGTAATGCCTTCTTCTTAATTATGCTAATTTCAGCTCCAGTATCCACTACTTATTTGGTCTGGCCGTGTAGGGCTATGTGTAATGGAAGTTCTACGGTAGGTTTGTTGACAAATGTCAGTCATATGTCCGCGTTGCCCACAGAAATTACATTTTAGGCTGATGTTAAATACTGGGAGGCCACTGGAGGCATGTTGGTCTAGAGTTTTTCGGTTTTCTCTTGAGGGCCCTATTATATGGCCTGTATCTTGGGCTCTAAAAGAACGATTAGTCCGACACAAGGTCCCGTAACTACTGTACTTTTCAGTTCAAGTTTGAAGATACTTGTATTCAACGGGTGGAACAGCGTAGATTTGTGAGATCGGCCCTTCGTGCTTTGCCGTGGAGTGACCCTTTAATTCAACCTCAATATGGTGATCGGTTGGGACTGCTACAATTTGCTACTCACGAGAGGCGTCTCTGGGTTTCCGATATAATTTTTCTACACCAGCTTCTGCAGGGAAACATTGACAGTGCGGAACTTTCTTCCAAAATATCACCTAGAGAACTGTCCTATTCCCTTCGAAACCGTTCGAGCTTTCAGATAGCTTTCTCGCGCACTAGTTGCGGTATGTTCGAGCCTGTTAATTAGGGATGGGGGATCGAACTGAGAAAATCGATCCAGTACGGATCGATCTATAATTTTTTTCCGATTTCGAAGCTCGATTAATCGCCCTAACAAGATCGATGTTCATAGATCGATTCCATTTTTTTGACATCTCAATTTTGAAACGTCGCAAAATAAAGATGGTTATTGTAAATCTTAAAATTTAGATTAAAGATTAGTTTCTGTAATCCTGGGAAAATTAAAAATTAATTATTTTTGATGTTTCCTTAAATACCTATTTTTTCCTTGATGTAGAATCACTTATCCAGAAATAAAGGACAAACCAAAGATTACTCACTACTAGATAAACGGCTTCGAACAAAGTAGTGAAAAATTAATGAATTCTTATATTGGTGGTACTTTTTGGTACATTTTTACTCTTCGACAAGATTTGGCGGTACTTTTTTAAGAGGAGTCTGTGATTCTCTCCGGATGAGAACAGAATTTTGATAGCAGTGAGTGATTCTCCCAAATAAATTTGACAGGAGTAAATAACTGCACACTACCTGTACTCTTTATTTGCATGTATATTCTTATGACTTTAAAAGCTGGATAAATTTCGTTTTGCTGTGGTGACAGTGTTACTTTTTCAAGACTAGCTGGGTAATTTAGTGAGCCGGTTATCTAGTTGTAAGTAATCTTTGGGACAAACACCCACCGATGATTACAAAATCATGGTACTCCCTGATACAGATAACACTAAATATTATTTATCAATTTTTTAGATACGAAATTTTAAATTTGCAGGATTATTGCACGAATTCATGATGATGCCAACAAATTCCACGTGTGTTTGTTCAGTTTTATCTTAGCTCATTACGCCTTGTCTTAAAAGGATGAGAATCGAAAATAAATAAATCGATTCGAGCTGAATCGGTCCAGCGAAAAATCGATTCAAAAATCGGCATAACGAAGGCTAAAAGATCGATCCGTCGAGATCGAATCGAAGATCGCCCATCCCTACTGTTAATCGCACGTGTAGGTTTGCTTATGATGTTGGTGATGTTTTCAGCACTAAAGTGGACAAGTTAACATTAAAGAGGAGCCTCTCCAACTTGTAACCATTCTGTTGTACTCATTTGTTTTGTTTTTGTTTTTTTTGTAAGGCGTAAAGTTTGTGTGTTGGTTTGTGTATATTTTGTATTGACTTGGCTTAAGCTGCTTGTGCATCCCTGATTGTTGTGTTTGGGTGTATTTTGGCTTTTGTTTACTAATGATTTTATGCATGTAATATCGTGTATTCTGGTGGGTAAGTCAACTGATTCCTGGCTTCTGCCTGTGAAGTGCGCCTTCTGAGTTAGAAGGGTTAATTCAATATGCATCGCCTTGAGATAACCTCACAGAACTCTGTATGTTTACAACACTTATATCGCCCAGGTTAACCTTCTGTAGAGTATGATCAACCATCCTTTTTCATCGACGGCTTCAGCAGCGTCCTCTCCCCCACTGACAAGGCTGTCGTTCTCGGTAATATCAATCTTACGGCGGTCGGTTGGATCCAGTCTCCCGAGACTGAAGAGAATTTTGTATGCAAAACTATTATAAATATTTATATAAGGTTTTTTCAGCTCAATTAATATAATAATATATAATATACAGCTCATAAAAAATATCTGTATTTTAAGTTTTTTACAATTTTTATATACATAAACATCGAATGAACAGAACTCCTCAAAAAGTTGGTATGTCGTTGTTGGCCTTGATAACTTGATAACGGCTCATCTAAAACACAAAAAATAATTTTTAGTTTTATATCTTTTAAAACAATTTGAAGCCGGTGCAAATTAAACAAACAAAGCAACTACCCAACCATAATTGAAGATAATCTAAAAACTACCTGAACCTTTGAGCTGAAGAAGTCACGAAGAACGATGAAATATTTTTGATATACATATGTAGTTGTTTGGTTTGTTTAATTTGCACCGACTTCAAAATGTCGTAATGGGTATAAAATTAAAAATTATTTTATGCTTTTTAGCGCTTTTTGTGAAGTCGGTTCAATTTTTTTTAAAACTATTTTACTTTTATTTGGTATACTGACCCTTGACTGACTGTTTTTGCTCACTTAGGTTATTTCTGATTCTAATATTTAGTAGCGCATTTCTGGTTATCACTTAGTGCCGCTCTTTTTTCTTCAGAAGGGATTAGCAGTTTACATAGAAATGTTGTGCCATTTTCACCCTTCATCTCCCTTAATTCATTTCAACTAATCCAGAATTTAATTATGTGTGGATTAGATTTAAACTCCATAGACACATCATTATATATTTATTGCTTTTAATACCGCAGCCCAAATATGACACTTATATTGTGTGTTTCTTTGTTATATTGTCTTCAGATATCGATAAGACTCTGAAATTATATCCATCTTCTGAAATCGTTCTAGCTGGCTATTTCAACGTCCACAAATCACAGTGGCACTCTTCTACACGAGCACGTAGAGTATTTGGAGAATCCTTTAATTTGCAACAACTGGTTGAGTGTCCGAATCGTGCTCCTGAAATTATGGGGTACAACGCGCATCACTGGATTTTTTTAACATTGCATCCAGAGAAATACCTGTTTCGGCTCCCTTGAGCAATTGAGATCATTTTCTGGTCTCCACTCAATTTTCAATCTCCTCTTTAACAACCGCTAATCAAAATTCTACCAAAATATTATTGTGGGAAAATAAAAATGCTTATTAGGCTGGGCTTAATAAGTTTCCGAGAGAGGTGGACTGGTCTGAGTGCTTCTTCACAGGAGACGTTAAACATATCGCCACGCGAATGCGTGTGCACCCGTTGGCGGCGGGGTGCTGTGCGCTGTCAGAACCGGCATCCCTTGTAGTGAGTGACCTTGTTCTCAACGACTCGGTTGTCTCCGCTTATCTGTCGAATCTGCCCGAAATGTTTTCGTGTGGTCCAGACGGTGTCCCGGCCTCGTTTTTGAAAAGATGCTGCTCATCGGTCACTCCTGTCCTCTGTCGTCTGTTTAACCTGTCCCTGCGCTGTGGTTGTTTCCCGAAGCTCTGGAAAGATTCCGTGATAATCCCTCTTCACAAGAAGGGAGACAAGGCGGACATAACGAACTACAAACCCATCGCCAACTTGTCACACATTGTTAAGGCCTTCGAAACCCTGATTAGTGATGTAGTGGTTCTTTTCAGCACGGCTTCGAATTCGTGCATTACTGTTTGCCCCTGATCGAATCGGGTATGCAGGTCGACTGCATATTCACTGACTTTAGCAAGGCCTTTGATAGGATTAACCATGGCATTCTCGTTCATAAACTCAGCCTGCTCGGTTTTCTGCCGCTCTTCGTGGAGTGGCTGTCATATTACCTGTCCGGCCGTTGCCAACGCGTCCTGTTCCGTGGCGCCCTATCCACTGAAATCTTAGTCACTTCTGGTGTGCCCCAGGGTAGCATCCTTGGCCCGCTCCTCTTCATTATTTACATCAATGACGTCTCGTTACTTCTGCCCAGGTCCAGAATACTGTGTTATGCTGATGATGCTAAAATCGTCCGCGCGGTCTCCTGCGACGATGACTGTGCACTGCTTATATGGTATGCACGAGCCCATAGCCTCTATGTCTAGGCTATTCAACGAGTTTGCTGCCCACATCGAGTTCGGACGTTCCAGGTTTACTTTGATTATTATTTTTATCTTAGGTAAAAGTTGTTATATGTATGTATCACATTTGTAGTAGCCAGCTTTGGCAAATCTTCTTTTATAAATAAATAAATAAACATCCTATGGTCCGGAGTGCATCGATTTATTCCTTATAGCTTGAAAAACGTGAAACTAGCTAACAACACTTTGGCCAATTCGAAATGCTAGAGTTTTCTACAGAGATTTAAGAAATATTTCACCCCGCCTGACTTGGCGCTGATCTACAAGTTCCACATCAAGCCTAGAGTCAAATATAATTCGCATATTTGGGCAGGCGCCGAATATACCGCATTGTCCGCGTTAGACAAAGTGCAACGCAAGTCTTCTAAGCTTATTGGCGATCTACATATTTCAATGGCCATTATTCTAACGAAATTCCTAACCTGATACCTTGTAGACACATGACAATGCGCAATGCAAGAGTTTGAAGTCGTTTCAAGTCACTGTGTATATTGAACCATATATTCTCCCCTTTAATTGTCACAGCTTCGAGTAATTCCGAACGTAATTCAAATGTATCGCGTAAAACTTTGACAGCCGGCTTGCGCAAATGACGGTCAGGAATGAATTCGAAAAGATGTGTATTGTTCAACTAATATATAATAGCTTTTCATGGAAACTGAGCCAACCGTCGTTACTCACACATCAACATGATAGACTGATGTTTGCATTTTGCGCAAATGGAGGCCCTGTAACTAGGTCTGAGTAATGCTTGTTGCACAATTTGGGCAAATTTACCATACCTACCCCCAATCAAAGATCCCATATAAAACTACCTGAACAAGGAGAAGGGTAAATGTATTGTTACAAATTTTGCTCACATGTGATCCAACACCCAACTCCTGTGTCGGAAGAGCCAACACTTACGCCATATTTGAATATAGAAATTTATTATTAGAATTTAATTCTCATTAAAAGAAGCTTATATAAAATTGAAAATTAAATTTTGTTCAAAATTAAGTTAGCTGCAATGCGAGGATTAGGAAATTACCATAATAGTGGGATGCATTTGCAATTATTTCATGAACCTTCTAGAAAGTAGAAAAACTATATAAGTACTTACCAAAACATTGTAGCTCTCTCTTTTTTGATTATTGTTTGCAGCCGTCATCTCATGCAGAAAACTGTTTAACGTGGTGTACAAAAACGATAGAAATCGAAGTGTAAGATAGAAACTGAAGTAAAGCACAACCAGTAAAGTCATTCGTGTTTTATTCCGGTGTTTATTATTCCCGGAGTGCCGTGGATAACTTCCTCAGGTGTTGCTGCTCCCCAAACTCGTACTTCGACCGGCGACTTAGCTCAATAACAAGCCCTCAAGACGAGGTTCCTAACTAGAAGAGATGCCAATAGGAATAATAAATAGAAATCACACGGCAAAACCACAGGTAACTCAAAAATTCACTGCCACAGGTAATTTCGCTAATAATAGCACTAAACACAGTTTGATTCTGATTTGGAGCATGTTCATAGTTCCTTTTAATTAAAACTTGGTGAAAGTCATTTAGCCAAAAATGAAAAAGTAAAAGCACTTGTTTCACTACCACAAAAACACAAGTATCACGCTGATGATGACCAGCTTGCATTTTCAGTCGAAACAGTCCTCTTTTTTCTTTGAGCACCCCCCATCACCATCCCAAAGAAATTATGGCTCCTGTTTTTGTGGAAGTGAAACAAGTGCTTTTACTTTTTCATTTTTTATCTAAATAATTTTTGTTTACGGGGAAACTTTCTTTTTTACTTCATATTATCTTTGGCTGTGAAAATATGTGCGGGTCACAAAGACCTAACATAATGCCAAATTTCCTACTCTACGTCGTTTTTGAGAAAAACTGTTATGACAAAAAGATGGACGTACGCCGGACTTATGGTTCTTATGGTCTACTACTCGCTTGCTCCGACCGAAGGTCGGTGGAGCTTCTGAACCTGGCGATTTCCCGTCTCGGCGAAATCTGGCCTGGTGCAAAGATCGAGGCCGTTCCCAGGGATAAAATCCCGTGTAGACCTAGCCTGGATATCAATTGAATCTTCGGATCCTAAATTTTATCCAACAAGCTAACCCTGGGTTACCTACCTATGACTGGAAAGTATTACAGGTATGCGAAGTCAAGGGAAACTCAAGACAGGTCACTGCGATCCTAAATGAGCAATTCCTTGCCCCACTTGCAGAACGCAATGAAATTATTTGATATGGCTTCAGCTCTATCAGCCTGAACGTCTACGAAAAAGACCTGAAGGCACTTAGTAACACAGCATCAAAGAAGGAGGAACAAGAAACAAGGACCTCCACAATCACTACCGCGGAGAAGGAAGAAGACCAGGGTGCAACGACAGGTTCTGCCGTTGTCACCCCCTCACTAGGGGGGGGATTACTAGTCAACGCGCACTTTCCGCGATTAGACGACATCATCCAAGCTGAACTTCAATTAGTTTTCGAGATACTGATGCCGTGGCAAATCGTCATTTATGAGGCCTGCCTTGATCTCACCTATATTCTTTCCTCATGGGCGAAGGTGAAGGTGGTCTTTATTCCTAAAGGGAAAAAAGCCCTACAGGCCTAACGATTTTAAGCCCATTAGTCTCTCCTCCTTCCTGCTCAAAACCCTGAACAGACTCTTAGATATCTATATTAAAGAGGCAGTCAATCCATCTAAGCTGTCACTCTGTCTCGCAACATGCTAACGCTAAAGGTGAGTCCATAGAGACAGCCCTGCATAAACTTACCACAATCATAGAGCATTCTTGAGGAGGCTAGAACTTGACGATCCTCATCCAACTTATTGACCTCATGCTAAAAAGCAGGATCATCTTCTCCAGTTTGCGAGGATGTAATATTCAAAGATTAGTCGCTAGGGGAAGCCCTAAGGGAAGTATCCTCTAACTACTTTTATGAAACATAACTCTGGATGAGTTACTCATAGACCTGGAGTACTCTGGACAAGGTTATCGCCTACGTCCTGATTTGTTCTGGAAAGCACCCAAACACACTCACTGAAGTGTTACAACACGCCGTCTCCAGGATACTATCATGGAGTGACGGGTGTGGTCTGGGCATAAACCCGGACAAGACAGAGTTAATACTCTTCTCTCAGAGACATAATACACCCCCTATGAATTGCCCCGTATTTTACGGGGTTAGGCTGAAATTGTGCAATCAGGTTAAAAATCTAGGTCTATTCCTAGATAGAAAACTTACCTCGAAGCCTTGCATCCAGGAAAGAGTACAGAAGGTGGCTGGCACTGGATATATCAACCCATCACAAAGCACTGGATAGGGTTCAGAATTTGTCAACACTGCTGATAACAGGTGCCCTTAGAACCACACCTTCTAAAGCCCTGAACTATATTCTCCAATTTCTACCGATAGATCTGTTTGGCAAGCAAACCACATCCTCAGCTGCCATTAGGCTTAACTCATTCCAGACCTGGAAACGAACTGACTTCCGTCACTTCAAAATTCTGGACGGCAGAACTGCCAGCAACATCAACTATACCACGCCCAAGCCCTTCTTTGGAACGAAATTTTCTTTTTTCCCACCAGATCAGAATATGAGGTCCACCCTAATGGGAGGAACCAGTGCATCCCTACACTGAGGGCTCCAAACTAGAAGCCAGAGTAGGTGGAGGTATCTTCTCGGAACATTTGGACCTCGATAACTCATTTCGCTTTCCTGACTACTGCGGCGTGTTTCAGGCGGAAATCATGGCTATAAATATAGCCGCGGACCGTCTGAATCATTTAACGCTACTTACAGATAAACATATATATGTTTAAAGACAGTCAGGCCGCTATTAAATCCCTCACGGGACTATATGCTACCTCCAAAACGGTTGATACATGTCGCTCAGCTCTGAATGACCACCCTGGGTTGGAAGTGGCCACCCTGGGTATAGTTTTTACATCTACATCTTTATTGCTCACTTTCTTTAACAGCTCGGCTAACTGCGGAACACTAGTTTTTGGATTTTTTTAATCTCGCAAACAATTTCCGTTCCTTGCCTACTTTTAAGTTTTCGCGGCCAGCCGCTTGGAGCGATTATGCTACGAATTATATATATGCTTATTGCTCAAATTTTAAATAATTTTGATCTCACTATCTTGACCTTTTCCATTCCTGTTTTTAAGAATCTGCTCTAAACTAAATTTATGTTTACAAAAAATGTTTACAAACTTGAAAAAGTCATGTTTTGAATAGAAAATTACGTTTTCAAAAATACGCTACAGTGTGCACTATAAATTAAATCCGAAGTTTGCCAATAGTTTTTCCCATAAGAAAATGCGATATTTTGAAATAATTTTTAATTTTTGTAATAATGCGAGGTTCAGAATTTTTTAATTTGTTGAAGAATTTAAATTTTTACTTCGAATAAGATAAACAGAAAAGTTTTGATCAAAAATTGAATACATTTTATATCATCTATTGTCAGTCGGGTGTACCAATACTTTTGTCCCATGTACATTTTACTGTTTATCAAAATGTTACATCACTGTCGTGACAAATAACTGGTTTCCCCGATAGCCAGCAACAGATGATTGAATAATTCGTACATAAGTTTTAATTTAAAGAAAAAAAGTCTACCAAACATATATTAATTTTCTTTTGCTTTTAAACGGCATCGCGGGTCCGTCTCGTACCACTAATTTGAATTGAATTTTACTTAGGGCAATTTATTGATTAACTTTAAGTGCTATCAAATGTGAATTAGGAATTTGCACTTGAATTTATAATTAAAATCTATTTAAAGCAGAGGAATCTATAAACTTTTCAAAGTAAGCAAGCTGGCGGCAAACTTAGATGGTAGTTTTATGTTTGAGAAATACCTTACGTTCAAAATTAATGAAAAGGTAGCTACGTATCAGGATTGTGTGTATCCGCAAAACTCTGCATTTAATGCAACCCCGACGCTTGAAAGCTCTTCACAGGTACTACTTAAGACTGTCTGTCAGGAAGTCCAACAGAGCATAACAGAAACTTTTAAATTGCAAATTGAATCAGAAACCGGAAAATGCTCCTCAGAAAATCTCATTTCATCTCAGGCAAATGGACGGAGATAAATAATATCAAAAACAAAAAGTTCGCTATTGAAGTGAACTTGCAAATTTGTGTCGATGTTGTTAATAAAGTGTAGAAAATGGAGTTTAACAAATTCATATTAAAACATATTATGAAAAAAATATTAATAAATATATGTAAATATAAGTTAAGCATGGGCAAGCATCCAAGTTAAAGCATGTGAAAATATTTAGGTGGTTTGTATGATATGAAGTGGAGGAAATGAATAATTTCTTGTGCATGCTATAACAAGCCAAATGCAAAGTCAAAGTTTAATAAAATCCAATGTTATCAAATTGAAATAGATTAATCATCACAAGGATAGGTTTAACAGGAAATTAAATTACAGTACGCTCGCTAACAGGCACCAAAGATAATCAATAGGTGGCTTAAAATGTTGTTTTAAAACTATTTTACATACATATATTTACAATAAACTTAGAAGACGCACTGCTGATCTTTGCCTTCCTCATATTATTATGACTGGAAAAATTTTAAAATGTACAAAAACCATAGAAATAGGTAGTTAATTTCGAAAAGTATGATGGTAGATTTGAAACTGTAATACGTCTATTAAGAAGCATAATACTGTAATACTTCTATTAAGAAGCATAACACTGTTGAAATATAATACAAAGTAAGATCAATAGTAGAACGATAGTAAGAAAAAAGTGAGAGGTAGATTTAAGATGTTTAAACAACACTTGACATTTCAAAATATTGCCACATAAAAATATGTACATACATTTGAGCCGTTTATTTGGTAAGTGTCCTAAATTATCTCAGGAAACTTGCAAAATTTGAACATAGCAGTAAGGGTAAGATTTATAACAGAACTGAAACTGGCCGAAATAAAAATAGCTAAACCTCATTAATACTTTTAAATAAATTTGAACATTAATGTATGTAAAAGTACTTCTAAAATTAAAACGGCCACTTTCAAATTAAACTCACTTTCAAATTAAACTCATTTGTTTATCTCAATAGATATTTTACGTTTGCACATTTGCGTTATTATCCATTTACATAGTTTATCTTACTTCTTACTGCACTCCAAGTGACGCATATCTTACTGCACTCTGGATTTCAAGTAACGCCTGTGGCAAGATGTTATAACATCACTTCGAAAGCGATCAGCGAAGCGAAAATATCGCTTTGGCGGTATGTTGCAACATTTTCGTTCGACAGGCGATTCTGTCATTTTCGAAAATATTTTCTGAACTTTTTGACATTCCACATAAACTACTCAAAACAATTAAGGGAACAAAAAACTATCTAAATTTTTTAGTGATTTTTGATGGGCTGTATCTAAGCGAGAAGTAATCGTATCGAAGATTCAAAGGCTGGTTCATAGGGTGGTCAAATAAAAAAAAAAATTCCGAGTCTATGCACAAAAAAAGACTTACTAAAAATTTTGAAATTTTTTTCTTCCGCTATTCCTTTGGATTGCGTGAGCACCGTGGCCTTTAAAAACTAGAGTTCTGGAGCTTAAAGATGTTCTTTTCAGATCCTCGATACGATTATTTCTCGCTTAGATACAGCCCGTCAAAAATCACTAAAAAATTTAGATATTTTTTTGTTCCCTTAATTGTTTTGAGTAGTGTATATTCAGCATTACAAATTTTGCTCTTTTAAATTTTTATACAATACTAATTATGAATTAAAAGGATGAATTTTTGGAGTGGAGTTGGTTTATTTGTTGAAGATAGCGAAAATGAAGACGAAAGAGTAATAAACTATCGGGAAGAAACGCGATTCTTACGGCAGCGTTATAATGTTATGGATATGCCAAACAAAAAGTAATTTTTATATATTTTGTGCACGAAAAAGTTCATTTTTATGACACAGTATTATAGTTCTTGGTTTCAAGAGTCTTTCCGTGTATTCAAAGAAGCTTTTTTGGCAATATTGGGGGAAATAAAAAGTGAATTTGAATGTAATACAAGTTCAGAAAAAATTCAAGAATTCCTCTCTCTTCAAAACTGGCAGCAGTATTAAATTTTTATGCTACTGGTTCTTATCAAAGAACTATTGTAGATGTGATGCTTAACTCAATGGACCAGTCTATGGTTTCTAAATCTATAGATGAAATAAGTAGCGCCTTGGAGAAGAATTTATGTCCTAAATGGATAAAATTCCCGATTATTGCCGAAAAAACAGAAAATAAGAGATAATTCAAGAGGGTTTTAAATTTAATTTGTATTTTCATTACAAAACTTATGTAATATATCTAAAATACTTTTATTATTTCAATTTTATTCCTCTTAATTTATAATTTTATAGATTACAGCAAATAATATTAAAAAAAACTTACATTTTAACTATATAGCTTCTCGTATCACTATCAACAAACCGGAGTGAAGATTTTACGAAAATATCGCCTGTCGAAAGTGTTACAACATACCAAATATCGACAGATTATCGAACTTCAAAAATTTCGATGTTCTAACATCTTGCCACTGGTCTACCTTATCGCTAACACACCAGAATTTACAGTTAGTTAAATATCGCCTCAGGTAGTTAATATGTCGCCTCAGCGGAATAAACTCTTTTTCATTTAAGGTCCCATACTAAAATAAAAAAGGAATTGTTATGGTGCGACTTCGTCTGTCTGTCACAGCTGCTTATTTCATCAACCACTAATGCTGTCAACTTGAAATTTGGAATAGTTTGAAATAATTTGCACATCATAATATATATAATATTTTCATTTCCTTTCCATGCCGCATAGTTATCGACTTATGATGAGAAATAACTAAAAAATACAACCAACCACAAAAATACTACAGGAAAAATAAAACGATGCCTCTAACTGGCACAGTTTTTTATAAATCAGCAAACTTCCAAGGTACGGAACCCTCAGTGCGCGAGTCCAACCCGCACTTGGTCGAAATTTTTAATTGGCAGTGTCTCGGTACACGGAAGAACACGGAAATACACGGAAAGTACGTCAAATTTTTATTTGACTTTCTGGGTGGGTGCTTTATTCACTGGAGGGTTTACGCCCCCCCCCCCCCCCCCCCCCCCCACGTTTGTATCTAGAACAGGCTGTGATAAACTATTACCAGTAATATGAATATGAAAGTGGCTATTTGCACTTATCGTGTACTTCCGTGTATTTCCTTGTACACAGAAATTACACTGCAATTTAAGAGTGGTAAATAGACAGTTCCTTTTTAATTTGAGCCCTGGCAATTTTTATTTGCGTTTTTGTATCAACCTAACTGGTGCAGTCGGTAAGATCGAATGATTTGATACAGTTAAATTATACAAAATTTGCCAAAATTTAACACGACTAAATTGTACAAATTAAAAAAATCTTCACACAATATTATACAGTGAAAGCGTATTTATCATAAAGAGAAATAACGTGTAGAATTCCATAGAGTAAAAGTATATCGGAAAAAGACGACTGTTAAAAGAAAAAGAGGCAAAGAAGCATTAGAACGAAAAACAATACGAAAGAAAAATATGATTGACGGGAAGATATCAACAATCTATTAACTGCTTTTAACAACGTTTCAGAACTTCACAACCCCGTGAATATTAATTTGCAACGCACAAATTCGATATTAGTGTATTGGTTTCGGTAGCTACGCATAATGCTCGCATGTGAGTTTTACCACTAAAACGAAATATTAAGAAATAATTTTTTTGGGGAAAGTATTAAAAGCATTAATTTTAAGTTGATATTGATTGACCATTCAATAAATTTTAAAAAATTTTAAAGAATTTTAATACGCACAATCAAGATTAAATTGAATTTTGAATTATGTGTTAGATTCCAAAACCACAAACGAAATCTTGCAGAGAAAAATCGGTTAAGAGTATGTTAGGCACGCGGATGATAGAGTTCCGTAAAGTCATTTCTAAATTTATCGGTAACTATTTCTGCTACAGAGCCCGTTATAATTTTCATTGCAAGTACTAAAAAAACTATTTGTGCTGCATAAATTCTATTGAAAGTACTAAATGCTATATTCAAGTATTTTTTTAAATATTTTGCATCGATAGTTTAGAAGTTGTGAAGAGGGGAGCAAAAATATATCGTGACTGAAGGGTTAATATCAAAAAATACTCAAAGATTTGTTGTTGCAATTTAAGAGGCCCATCTAAAGACATGCCCAAACAAGATTTTGAGTTAAATCTTCAATCTTTAGGAGGACGATCCAAAAAAAATTATTTTTCCAAAACTATCACTTTGTTTTTGCATCATAAATAAGTAAATGGGTGGCGGAAGAGTGGTATGTGGATGGGTGGTGGGTGGTGGGTGTGTGGTGGCAGTGGTGTGGTGGCGGGTGGTGGGAGATGGTGTGGTCAACACCACCAACTCACAGCCCACTAACGCACATATCTCACCCACCAGTGAAGTGTGTGTGCTTTCATCGATTCGAAGCCCTGCCTAAAAGCGTGCATATGCATTGAAATTTTAAATTCTGAAACTGCTTATAGTTTTCTTCTATTTAGGTCGAAAAAGAAGTGCATTTTCTCAAAACATTTTGGAAAACCTCTCTCTCGTACCGGTCACATAGATGATAATATTAATTGTAATAAATAATATTATTGGGGTTAACTTAATCAATTAATATTTCCAGTAATTTCTGCAAAATATTAAAAACAAATTTTTCTTTAGGCCTAGTTGACCGTCTGACAGGAAAGTTTAATGTGTGAAGATTTAAAAAATTAACACTAAAACTCTGTCAAGACCTCGCGTTAAGAAGTGAATTAGGTACAAAAAGGTGGCAGGCCATGCTTGGGGCTGCCGATTAGTCTCACATCGACTTAACAATGATCCGTTGAGTTACCACATCCGTGAGACCGCAACTGAGTATAAATATATGGTTTATTTAGAACCAGACACAACTGCGTATAAACCTGAGAAGTTGCTTCAGCCCTATGTTATCAATATCATCCAAGCCTCCGAAGAAGTACAGCTATCAAAGGCAATATTACCGTGA
Source organism: Leptarthrus brevirostris (assembly GCA_964036015.1). Lineage (NCBI taxonomy): Eukaryota > Metazoa > Arthropoda > Insecta > Diptera > Asilidae > Leptarthrus > Leptarthrus brevirostris. Next base: position 100,478,363 of record OZ038372.1, on the reverse strand, counting down.
TAATAAATAAAGGGGAATATGAAAACTAGAAAAAAGCAAGGTTCTCAACATATAAGGCCGTACCCCCAAAGATATATGCCTTACCCAAGGTACATAAAGTCAGCATCCAGGTTAGACCAATAATTTTTTTAGTTGACTCCCCGGTTAAACTATTTTATTTTTCACTTTTTATTATCCTTGTATATACGACTCGTAGTATGCTTCTCGTAAGAATAAAGCAATTTCAAAAGTTGTAGAGGTAGTACATTCTAAGGAATGTAAACAGAATTATCCAAATACGGCAACATATTATGAAATTAGACAGGATCACCTTTTAATACCCACAGCTTAGAAAATTCTAAATATGACTCTGGTGCGCCACTGTACTCTATACAGTAAGAGAGAATTATCGTACTCAGAGAATCATCGTAGTCACTCTAGGTACAAAATTGTTATCAGTTATGAATCAGGAAACGAATTCTGTACAACCGAATCAAAATCGGTCCATGTCTTATGAAGCTACTCACAACAAGTCACAATTTTTGTCAGAATACAAATAGATACTCTATCCGACGCGTTACAAAGCTTGGTTACCCCTCCGCCTACCCCAACCATAGGGGATCATACTGTACACTCCAAAAAAGAATGTTCCAAACAGGTGTGTAAATTAAGAAATTGGGTAACGCCCCCTCCGCACACCCCTTCATAAATTTTTGTTGTCGTATCAGTGGGGGAACATATTCTACAAATCATAAAAAGAATCATCCAAATCGGTCCACAAGTTCGAAGTGAAACTACCCCTCCCCCCACCACCCCACCCTTAGACCAAATTTTTTTCATTATTAGCAATGGGGTATCATACTCTATACCTCCAAAAAGGAATTATTCAAATCGGTCCACGCACTACGCCCACCACACAAAAATTGTTTTAGATGGTACCAATCGGGGATCATACTGTAACCAACAGAGAAAAATCATCAAAATCTGTCCACGCGTTACGAAGTTAGACTACTCGAAAAAATTCTTTAAAGTTATGCGGGAAAAACAGAAAACCTTAAATTAAGCCTAAAACCGGGGAAAGCAATAAGTGCTATATTTACAAAACTAAAAGACAACCATCGACTCTAAGCAAATGTAGTTTACAAACAAAAACATTTTGTAAATGTTAGTTTTCCATGTTTGTAGGTGCTTCATGAATAAATTATCTGCCTGAGGATGTTGCCATCTAGCAACGAAACGAAACAATTTATTTTATTTAAGAATTTTTAATCTGACGGATAGTCTGAAAGAAAACAAAAGTTAGTGTATACAAATTCTTGTTGAGAATTAATTTATTTGTCGAAGTGGTTAACAAATCAAATACCTTATACTTAATAAATCTACAGATATAATGTTATGCAATAAACTAAGGCATTTATGCAGCTTCTCCCCTTTCACTACTGTTTTATCTGAAAGAATATTAATTTATGAAACTTACGTGCTCGAGTTGTAGAACTACGTGATAAAGTGATTAAGTGCTGGAACTTTCTTATTGATAATTATCTAAGACGGTGCGGAACAACTTCATTCCGTGTTCTTGTGCAGAAGTTTTACGAGGGCGCTAATTAGATGACATTTTATAAAATATATCATATACTATAGAAGGAGATCCGTGATTAATTTTTTTAATGAACAAAATTTCGAATTTGTGTCAGCGTATTCACATTAAGTTGGACAGAAGTTATTTCTTATAGTATTATTAGTTTGATGGAAGTGGAATATTTTTATAAAGTTAATCTCAATGTAGAATTTAAGTCGACGAAGCCACAAAGAAAAAAAGTAGTGTTGAATTCATATACAGTGTTCCTTTCTTATCGTTATCTTAGCGCTTTGTTCTGAATGCCAAATTGAAGCAGTTCTGAACTCGAGGCCCCTTACAACTAGCAGAATATTTTAAGAATTTCAAAGAGGTTCTTAAATCGAGCGATACTTCTGATAAAATTTTTCATGAAGCGTCCAGCAGCTGAAGAAAAGTTAACCCTTTGGTGCTGCTGTTGAGGAAGAGCCAAATGAGTTTAACTTTTCTTAATCAGAAATCCCGTTTTCGATTTCAAAGGATAATAGAGGACAGGGAGTATCGTTTCTTGAGGTCAATATGAGTTTAAATGATAGCTCTCACCTAGGCAAACAGAAAATCGTATTGCAGGGGGGCCGGCAATTTTCATCGTTTAGGAGTTACAGTGATAATTAAATTTCCGAATTTAGTGGTACGTGAATCAGTTTATTGTTAATATCGTTCCAATCTAGCGACATGAGACTAATGGAAAATGGAAGGTAATAAAATGCCATTTACACCAAGTTCAAACATGCCATAAGATTTTCTGTTTGTCTGGGTTCATAATTACAGTGTCAATATCAAAATTAATCAGTTATTTTGTGATTGTTCATAATTATAATGGATAAACAAAGTGTCCAAACATAAAGGAGAGTGCGGTGTTCAACCAGAAGAATAAAACAACTTAGTGTTCAACTACATATAAAAGTGTCAATATCATATATGATAGTGTGTGTGGACCAGGCAGTTGGCTGACAAGCTGGTGATATATGTATATCTTTAATCCAACTAGCGAATCCGAGGTGAAGACCTTTGTTCTCTGATGGCAACAGATTACGCTAAAAGGCCTAAATAAACCACTGTTCAATAAAAAATTTGTTAAAAAAATACAAAGAAAATGTCTTATCGATTTCAGGATTCGAAAAGAGTTCTCTAATAAACGATAAAACTTGAATTGATTTCACAGATATATTCAATAAAAATAATTAGATTTAGATTTCACACTGTTTATCAGATTTCACAAATTAATTAGAATTCACTTTAATTCAAAACTCTTAACCGAACGACGAAAATGATTTCAAAATAATTTGATTTTATGCGGCGCCTTTAATACGATTTCTTTGATTTTTACGATTTCAAACTCTTTTTTTGCTTTGAAAACAAAAATTGTTTCCTTCCGACCTTGTCAGCGATTCTTCCACAACTTAACTGAGGATTTTCAATATATCCCCTTCGAGCTGTAATCCTGCATACCAGATTACCATTTTGGTAATGAACAGGATATTTCAATGTATTGTGCAAATGATTTTACCATTTATGGTAATGGATTTTGATCTTGCCTTTCCCCAAAAATACATTTCAGTATATGCTGTCTTTTTACTCTACACTTTCGCCTATACTTATCGATAGATTGCGATAAGTAGTTTCATAATTAAGAGGTTGGCAACAAAGTTTCAATTTCTAGTGAAATCTGTCAATTGGCCTTGAAAAATATAAATTGTTTTGGTAAGTATCACCGAAAATATTATGTATGTAAATTACTAATTGGCTTTGTTTTGTGCTTGTGATTTAATTGTCGTGCGATGCGAAATCATTTTCATCGTTGGTAAGATTTGTCTACTTATTTGTTCACATTTTAATAATTACAAAAATCTACTTTCAGAGACAAACAAAATAGATTATCAACAATAAACAAATGAGGGTAAACGGATGAGAAGCTATTCGAATTCAATGTTTTGGAATTAGTTACGTATTACAAAATTTAAATTATAATTATGATTCTTTGTGATGATTTCTTTTTAGGTCCGTGGATTAAGTTGTCATGCTGCAGCACGCTGATCGTGTGAAGAAATTATAATATTTCTTTGCTCGACTCTAACAAGTGTTGTTTTGAAATTTTTACGTAAATATCACTCAGGTCTGTGAATTTCTATTACAGTTTTCGTAATTTTAAAATATTATCCATTAATTGTAGATATTTTTTAGCTAATTACATTTCCAATATTCACATGAAAACTTCAAACTGTCAAAAAAATTTTGGTGGGGTGGGGGTGAAACCTAACTTCGTAATGCATGAACCGATTTAGATAATTCTTTTTTTGCTGTTGTTTTTTGTTGTTGGGGAGGGGAATAGATAGTCTAACTTTGTAGCGCGTGAACCGATGTTACTGATTCTTCTTTTGATGTATAGAATATGCTTCCCCACTGATACAACGACACAAATTTATAAGGTGGGGTGGTGTGCGAAGGGGGCCTTACCGAATTTCTTAATTCACAGTGAATTGATTTAGATGATTCTGTGTACATAGAGTATCTATTTGTATTATGACGCAATCATAAGGAAGGACGATTAAATACTTTCGTTGTAGTTGTTTGGTTTGTTTAATTTGCCCCGACTTCAAAATGTCGTAATAAATATAAAATTAAAAATTTGACGGTACGTCCAAATTTGACCCGGAGAGTATAGGGGTGGGAGCGACTTGTAGATCTTGTATCGCGCGTTGTAATGACTCTACAAGGAATCAGGCTAGCAATTTCGTTAGAACAATGGCCATGGCTGTAAGTGACTCATTATTCATATATTAATCTTATATACTAATGTAATGGAAGTATTCCTAATGTACACCTTACGACATTCAACATGTACATCCACAAAAGTGACAGTATTCAAGTATTCTATGTGTCCATCACTTCGTTAAATACATGCACTTTCTAAATTCTGTAAGTCGTGCACACTTCTTTGCCTTCCGAAAGCAATTCAGTACAAATAAAACAATGATCAGAAACAATGTGTTATACTAAAAGGCCGTTGCTTTCCGTAATTTTATTACTTTTATTTTACTAACATCTTTGACTGACGGATTAGATCAGTGGGCAGTGTCCTTGTCTCCTCCTGAGGTTACAAAGTTATTTATTTCATAGACATTCGTTACTTATAAAATACATTTGTTCTGCAGTATAAATAATAGAAATGGCTCTTTATTTGGTTCATCCTACAAAAACTGGTTATCCTTAAAATTGCTAAAATTAAAAAGAAACAGTAATAAACATCACAAAGAAGAAAACAAAAATGACTCAATACATTATGTTTTTATAGCGAATAACTTTTTTGTTATCCGCTCCTGTTGCAGATTTTAATGTGCGGTTCTTGATACCACACAAATGCTGAAAGGTATTTAGGTGCTTGGAACCTAAATACAGGTAATGGGTTCAACACTTTCACCAAAAAATTCTTGAACGATTGGAGGACAATTTAAAGGCACGACCGACTTCTTAAATTCTTGAACGATTGGAGGACAATTAAAAGGCACGACCGACTTCTTTGGGTTCTGGATATGAACTCACTTTATTTTGTCTGAGAATCTTACATATAACAAGTAAAAATACAACACTCCAAAAAATGTGAATAAGCAAAATTACATAAATAAAACGAAAACGAAATGAATTCTATCTTAACTTAAGGCGAGCAAATTATAAACAATTAAATGACCGAAAGAAAATGAACTGAACTTTATCTCTACTTTACTTTACGAGAATATCATAAACAACTTCTCAGGTTCCTCTTTCACAGCATAACCCGTTCACAGGCGATAACACTTGACTTTAGTTAAAAATTGCTGCGTATGCAGAGCAGCCCGTAAATATGCTGATAATTTGACAATGAAATTATGTGCATGGGAACATAAAAATGGTTATGTCAGCAATGGTGCTTTCGGTTATCAAGAGGAACCTGAAAAGTTGTTCTGGGCATTGCATTATTTTCCCAGATCTGGATTGCGGTGATCAGCGTTATTGACGTGATTAAACACATTACGTTACTGTAAATATGTTAAATAAAAAGGACGCGCAGCACTTGCAACAATACAAAAGCAACGAGATGCTTGATGGATAAGCTGCAAATCTGCGGCTTCCGTTCTGTACCGGTGCAGTTGATTTGTCGCTCGAGCATGCCGGCGTGAAGAGAGAGTGCATAATGTCGTGGCGGTGGTCAACTCATTACGAAAGCGTTTATTACCTCAATTCGTTACCACACCAATTCGTTTAATGTGTGCAGTGTGGGAGTATATCAGTGTGTTCCCAGAATCAATGATGTCTTTCAGAACAATAGGTTGTCCTGTATTGGCCGTTACACCTAGAGCATTACTGAACACCGGATCTGCTAACTCAGAGTTCAGCATGATCGGAATTGTACCAAAGTTCAATCCATAGCAGATGGAATGTTGGCCTTATTATACCCCAGGATATGGTGGACGGACCGAAAGCAGATAGTAGTACTCCCCTCCTCCATAGAACTTACCTATAGCCATCCAAAAGAAGTCAACGATTTTCGCCTGAAGAAGTTTCACGAAGCGTACTTCGAAGCACTCCGATTTCAACAGGTGCACGATGGACGAGGTAATCAAATAATTTATAACGACTGCTCGTACTTTCAGCGAAAGAACCCCCACCCGTGAATATCAGACTCTCGTCGGCTTCACTGAAACCTGGTAAGGCTGGAGGTGTCTAGTACGCAAATCGATAACGTCAAGCGTCAGCTTGGTGGCTGCGTCAATAGTAGTGGTGTAGACGTCCACCACACCGCAGCAAACCAGACTTTCCCAAGTCAGCCGGAGGATGATGTGAGTCACGTACCTGCCCTATATAATGATTTGGGGACTTTTGTTAGAGCTACCGCTCATCTGCTGGGCTAAGCTAGTCCCTACTACCATCTCTGCACTTACAGGCGAAGGGCCATGGCACTGGTTTAGTCGGTGCAGAAATATTTGGCCGAAACCTCAGAGGTTGTGGGGTTGGTGCTGTTCTTGATGCTTATTTTACAACTTCTGCCAGCGTAGGTGCTGACGAAAGTTTGGTTGTTACAGCAGACATCGCAAGTGCTTTTTACAGTTGGTGCGGCCGATAGGCTACTAGTTGCAGCGGTTATCGCGGGCGCTTTAGCAGTGAGTGCTACCGAAAGTTTACTGGTTGCAGTGGTTGTCGCAGCCGCTTTAGCAGCAGGTTTTGCCAAGTTTCCAATAGATGCAGACGTCATGTATTCAGACGGGATGGTTGTCGCCTACTGAGTAGTCGCAGGTGCTGCTGCCTAATGCCAAATTATTATTAAGTTTGGTGTCTTCTGATAGACTCTTTTGAGCCTCTACTGTAGGCTCTCTTTCTAGTGGTCTTATTGATATGAATAAAATAGTTTTTAAAAAAAAAGTTGAACCGACTTCACAAAAAGCGCTAAAAAGCATAAAATAATTTTTAATTTTATATCTATTACGACATTTTGAAGTCGGTGCAAATCAAACAAACCAAACAACTACAACAAAAGTATTTAATCGTCATTTCTTATGATCCCGTAAACTGAAATGCTCAGGTAGTATTAGGTATTATTTTCAATTGTGGTACTGTAGTTGTTTTATTTGTTTAATTTGCACCGACTTCAAAATGTCGTAATAGATATAAAATTAAAGATTATTTTATGCTTTTTAGCGCTTTTTGTGAAGTCGGTTCAACTTTTTTTTTAAAAACTATTTTATTTTTCACTTTTTAGTGTCTTATTCTTTATACAACGAAGAAAGAACCATCCAAATCGGTCCACGCGTTGAAATTGAGTTTTAACCCCCTACCTCACCCCCATTCCACTAAACTTTTTTTCTCATGGTATCAATCAAGGAACATACTCTACCGAACATAAAAGGAATCATCGAAATCGGTCCACGCGTTACGAAGTTACTACCCCTCCCCCTCCCCCACCACCACCCTAGGACCAAATTATTCTCCTATTAGCAATGGGGGATCACACTCTATACAACAGCAAAAGAACCGTACAAATCAATCCACGCGTTACAAAGTAAGGTTCCACCCCCCTTCTCCCACCCCCACCACAGCAACATTTGTTTTCTCATATTCCATCCAATAGAAGAAGAATTATCCAAATCGGTCCACGCGTTACGAAGTTAGACTACCCCTCCCCCCCACCCACACCTTTCAACATAGGACCAAATTATAATCCTATTAGCAATGGGGGATCATACTCTATACAACAGAAAAAGAACCATCGAAATCGGATCACGCGTTACAAAGTTAGGTTCTACCCCCACCCCCACCCCCACCACCATCCCCCCAACATTTTTTTCACCTGGTATCAACCACGGAACAACTCTACCCAACAGAAAAAGAATTATTCAAATCGGTTCACGCGTTACAAAGTTAGACTACCCTTCCCCCCTCCCCCCACCCTAGGCCAACTTTTTTTCTCCTATTAGTAATGGGGGATAATACTCTGTACAACAAAAAAAGAACCATCCAAATCGGAGCACGCGTTACAAAGTTAGGTTTCACCCCCACCCTACCAAAAATTTTTTTGACATGGTACCAATCGGTGAACATACTCTACCAAACAAAAAAAGAATCATCAAAATCGGTCGACGCCTTACGAAGTTATGCCCGGTCAGACATAAAAAAAAATAAAAAATAAAAAAATAAAATAAAAAAAATACAAAATACGCGTCGAACATAGAACCTCTTTGTTTTTGGGAAGTCGGTTAAAAATACGCGTCGAACTTAGAACCTCTTTGTTTTTGGGAAGTCGGTTAAAAATACGCGTCGAACTTAGAACCTCTTTGTTTTTGGGAAGTCGAGATCTATTTTTTGTGTTCGATCCCTCTTTTTCCAAGTATTAAGGGATTTTTCCTTCCCTCCGCAAGCACCATAACTACTACTGTCGCTGATTTGAGGGCAGTAGTCAACGTAGCTTTGATTAGGAAATACTTTGGCCTACTTGATTTTAAATTACAGATGCGAAAATTAGTTATTTTAAATTTCTCAAAAGAAATGTTTTTATACCAACTTAAAACAGTACAACCTAAACGAAACGGAACGCAATGAAACACAATATATGACACGAAATCCTAACTTTGTATTACTATTTATCCCGATTCAATTTCAGTTTCAAGAATATTTTTAAATCTATCAACCAATTAACTTACATTTTTTACAACTAAAAATTTGTCTCATTTAGAGACAGAGAGCTTAAAAAATTTAAAAGTATACCGCGTTCGCAACAAATTTTTGTTTCGGAAATTATGGAAATGGCGCAGCTTCTACCTTAAACATGCGATTTTCGACACATTTTTACTTTGGTTTTGCTATATAAAATGTTTAAATAAGTTAATTAAAAAAACTCCATAAGATAATTAAAAAATTCGATCACTGTCTTTTATTAGCAGTTTTATTCAGGCAATTGGCCAAGTACTTAATGTACAATTCTACTCACCATGCACCATGCATAGAGACCGCATAACGCGATAAGCCCGTCCCAAATTTGACAGCTCATATCTTATATTCTATCCATCGGATGGAAAAATGAACGCTTTTAGGCCTATTCTAAACAATTTAAGATGAAAAAAAATTAAAATTTTTTTGATCTGCTAGACTAGGTTGTCTCCTTAAGGAAAACGAAGAAGAGATTAGTCTGTAGTAGAAAAGTTTAGCTGAGTTAGAAACTATCTAGGGGCCAAGAGAGAATGTGGGGTGGTTGAGAGAGATGATCTTGATAACAGTATAGTATGTTACATACAAACAATTTTTTTTCTTAATTTCCTTTCAGCCAAGGGTTCAACATCATCGCTTTCACATAAACCCAGCACCGACACTTTCTGATATCTTCTAATTTTCAAATTTCTATTTTAAATTTATTCAGTAACACACAGGTAAGAAAAATTCTTACAGTGAAGTATAGGCGTAATCTAAACAACATAATGAAGAACAAGAAAAATAAAAATATTTATATGTATACAAAAGGCATATGAAGTACAAAAATAATTCAGTATTGACACTTCCGTTCTCTTTGACGCAAACAATGATAATTATAACAATAACATTAATAGTATTATTTGTATTAAATAATTAACTTACTAAAGTAAACTATATATAGCTTCGCATTTAACATAGCATTACCATAAATTCGCTTGTGCGCCTCCCTCTCTCCGTAGTTTATCTCGAAAACGGTTGGTCACACAAAAAATTAATTAGATCAAATCTGTAAAGAATATTATGACCTTATTATGAGACATTTACGAATTATTGCTAATATTTATATACATCTCTGTTCTTTCGAAATTAAGTTTTTTTTTTGTTTTTATTTTATTTTTCAAGACGCATATCTTTCGTTTTAATAAATTCATGAAGTCGGCTTATTCTTAATATTCGTTCGTTAAGCTCTAGTATATTGTGGTTTGCCGATAATTCGAACCAAGTAGCTAGTTAAAAGTAAAGAATTGCCCGTCAAACTCCGATCTCATAAAATCTATGCTAATAGGAATAACGGCTGCAATATCAACATGGACAATGATGCTGACTTGACTAAGTTGATGGTATTATTCTTTTAGCTGACGATGAAAGATTTGAATAATTGCACCTCTTTAGCCAAATGAAACAGAAAATTATTGTTCCTCTTTTGAAATCTTTGAGAAACTCAGGCCGAGAATATAAAGTTGACGTATGTATTAGATGGAGTTGAAAACCATATTGCTCCATTAAGGGGACTTCTACCTAACCATGCTGTTTTTGATACTGTTTTCGGAGTATGAGTCATAGGGACACCAATAAGGCGATTGAAATGCGGTTTTTGGATTCAACTCGTTTACTCTTTGAAAGTGATTTTTCTTTTAATTTTTATTGTTTCTGGTTTGACCTATGTTTGACCTTGAAGTACCGCTTACGAAAAGTTTATTTCAAAACCGTTGACATGATTTAGCTCATGAAAGCCGTCTGTTCGGATTCCCGAAAAATTCCCTCCCGAGCATCCACACTTTCCACAGTAAGCCTAAAATAAATTATTAATTAAAATAAGTTAATCAGAAACACAAATTTGTTACTTTATTGTATTCTGGATACTCACCTAAGGAATCACCATCCAATGAACATCCCCAACAGAAATTCTATTCTTACATCCTATCCAATCCAGCAATTGTCCGCCTCCGGCCCTGAAAAGAATAAGATAAACCCACAAAGAATCATACTTTTGATATAAAGTTTATAAAAATTACCTAATTAAAATTCTCTAATTCCTGAAGCCATCAGTTCGCTTCAAAACAAATAAACTTTCTGACGGCTAGACGACCTGGACCAATTCATAATTCTACACCACAACATAGCACATTGGAAAGCAGCGTAAATAAAATTTAATTCAACTGCGCGAAAACGAGAAAATCAAAGTATTAAATTTATTATTTCATGAAGCAAATATAAACCTCGAATTAATTCTTCAAATATAATGCGAATCTAGAATTAATCCTTTAAATTCGAAATAACGATCAGAAATTAATTTGAAATAATTATAAATAGATGCATAAAATAGAAGTTACGTCATCGAGTTGCAAATCTCAGCGCCGCTATCCTTTCATCTGCAAAGGGACTGCGGGTACCGTTCATCTTTTTCTTTTATCATCTGGCTTTCGGTGAGTGATCATTAAAAATATATTTGGATAGCATTTTTCACTTTATTATTATTTATTAGAATTTTTTACTTTATTATTATTTATTATTTATTGGATTTTCCTTCCAGTTTATTCTTGGTATTGACTAGAATAAACATTTCCTTTCCATTTATTCTTGGTAATGACTTGAATAATATTTCCTTTCAATTTATTCTGGGTTTTCGACTTGAATAATCAATTTGTTGAATAGAATTAGTTATAGCTATTTATTACATAAGTATCTTATTATTAATATAGTGATTTGATATTTGAAATTTTCCATTTTCATGAATACATTCTGCATTTCTTGAATACTTTCTCCATCGTCTATGACAAAAAATCCATTAATATTTCGTTTTATTATCCCCTTTACTATCGTTTGACGAACGGAATTTTAAAAATGAGTCGACAGAAAAATGTGTTTTCCCATGTAAAAATTTTAAAATGTAAAACTTTTAAAAGGCTTTCGTCAGACAACACGTTTTTCAAAGATTTTAGTAAAAGATGTAAGTTAATCGATCAATTATCATGTCAACCAGTTGCAAAACCGCAACTTTTGGAAAACCTCATTTAAAGATGTTCGAACCGTGGACGAAAAGTTACTTACGATCAATATGTTTGCGACGTCAAGTTTTCTTTCAAACAGAACGAGCCCACAAATTTCACTCATCTGGATGTCCTTAGTAAAACTCGTAAAACAAATTTCCGCGAAGGAGCGTTATAAAAATGGCACGCAGAGCTGTGTTTGATAGTCTCTGATATCCCGAAATAATAAGAATTCCGTTATATCAATTCCAAGATAAGTTCCTGCAAAAAAAAAAAAATTAGATTTTTTGAAACCTGTAACGAAGCTACAAAAACACAAAACCTGTTAACAGCAAACCTGTCAACAGTAGCACATGTTTCAAAGAAAAATTTTCGAAGTGCCTCCGCCGGGCTATATAAGGAGGACTGGCACAGTACCAGCGGTCAGAGTTGCCAATTCGGGCGATTTCTCGCCAATTGGGCTACTTGAGCTATCAGTTGGGCGAGAAAATTTTCCTCTCTGCGACTAGGCACTTTTTGGGCGATTTTTTAATTCCTTCTGGGCGCTTTTGGGCGACTTTTTAATTCTTGCTGGGTGCTTTTGGACTATTGATTGAATCAGAATGCACGGCAGCTTACAGCATCAGTTCATATTTGCTAATCGAAATCATATAACCTGATGTGACAGTAGAAAAATTTTTCCTGTCGAGTCATCTCAAGCGAGTCCAAACAGACGTTTATCGCAATGGAATTTTTTCGCTCAAACATAAAAGTATGCGCAATGCCGTCGTCACGTCCCTGCGGTTGCTTTTGCTATCCTTTGTATATATATATTAATTCCTAAAGGATTAAAATGTGCGTAATAAATAGTTGGAAGCGACTGGGTGAATTATTAAAGGTTGTGACTATTTGCACTTACGTGTATTTACGTGTACTTATGTATGTCAAACATTTCTTAAAATTTCTGGGAGGAAGAGATGTATTAATCAGGCTCTTAATTGCTTTATTATTTAGGTTAGTTACCGCCCCCTTCCCCGCCAGGGAATATATTTGTAAAGTAGTACATAAAGTACGTAAAAGCGGAACTTTCCCGAATTTTAAATTACACGTAAATACACGTAGGTGCAAATGGTCACTTCCATTATTAAATACTTTTTATATATCTTTATTTTTCACGACGCCTATACCACAATTTTAAATTTCTGTTACTTGTATCTGTTGCTGTGATTACTGTAATAAATATTACATTAAAGTTGTACAAACAACAATTTAAAAGACTCGATTGATTACAAAATCAAAAGGCGATTTTTGGGCGATTTCAAATAATGGCGCGGCGACTTTGGGCGACTTCAGCGCCACAGCTCGGTGACTTTTGCTCCGTACTGTCTGGCAGCTCTGGCAGCGGTCAGTCGCTGTTCAGTAATAGAACAGACCAGACCTACCTAACCTAAATTAAATACTAATAAACCAAATCCTTCTAACTATCCCAAAGGTAATTCCAAACGTCCTTCTCCCATACCTAAATTTAGTATTCAGCCTAATCGTAAGAACATTAGCACTAGTAATAACATAATCTCTTATCACCCTTCCGCACCTCTCACCTTTAGCCCTAAACCTAGTGATCCTAACTCCAATTGGCAGCTCAAAATGGGAGTATTTCCAAACTTCAATCTAAGTACCCCAGTCAAGTATCCTAACTTTATATATTCTCACACCCTTAACCACTCGGTTCCACGTACACCGAAGCCCTCGAACACGTCCATCCCAGCCGTCAACCCTACCACCACTGTTTTGAGTTCTGTATATCCAGCGCATCCACCTAACAATGCACTCCCAACTTCTTCCGTGTGTCCACCTAACCACAAGCCTTCATTTTCCGACCACCCCACCACCACTGCTTTTTGAAAAACTCCTCAACCGTCAGATGATGGATTATGTCGCAGCTGAAAATCTTCTAATTCCTTGGCAATCAGGCTTTCGTCCTGACCACAGCTGTACAAGTGCCCTTATTGGTCTCACTGACGATATAAGGGTTGGAATAGACCAAGACATGGCTTCTATTTTGGTGCTACTAGATTTTACGAAGGCTTTTGACTCAGTACCTCATATTACATTGTGCCGAAAGCTTGAAGATAACTTTAACTTTTCCCATCTGGCTATCAAGCTCATATCCAACTTTCTCAGTAACCGGTCTCAAGTGGTGAAGGTAAGGGAAACTTTCTCCCACCCACGTCGGGTGTTATGTGGCGTCCCTCAGGGGTCCATACTCTCGCCGTCTTTGTTCTCCATGGTTATCAATGATCTGTCAAGTTTCCTAAAGTTTTCAAAGATCATTATGTATGCGGATGACGTACAGATATATATCTCTCGAGTAATAGGACTCCTTGAGGATGGAGTGTCCAGAATTAATGAGGATCTGCAGGCCATTTGGGCGTGGGCGGAATCAAATGGATTAATACTTAATGAAAGGAAATCTAAGGCTATCATAATATATAAAAGAGCACTAGATACACAAGAACTGTCACCCATTCTGCTTAATAACTCTGTTATAAACTTCGTAAATGTTGTCAGGAACCTGGGTATAATCATGAATAAGACACTAACCTGGGAGCACCATGTTGACTCAATTATTGGTAAAATTTATGGTGGACTACGTAGTCTTTGGTTTTCTGCATCATTTACTCCACAATTAACAAGGCTAACGTTGATTAAGTCTCTGCTAATTCCACTGATAATGTTTGGGGTGGAGATTTATGGTTGTTTGGATGCTGAATCTTCCCGAAAACTTAATGTAGCATTCAATTCCTGTGTACGATACGTATATAAATTACGTCGTTACGATCACGTGTCCTCTTCTTCTAGTACGCTTTTGGGTTGTAGTTTAAACCAATTCATTAAATATCGTATAGTGGTTTTCCTTCGTAATTTGATGACGTCTGGGCGGCCGGAGTATCTCTTTAGCAAGCTTTCTTTTGCAACCTCGTCAAGGACAAGATCACTAATTCTACCTAGATTTACGGTCTTGCAGTCGAAAAGATCAATCTTTGTTCATGCGATCAGACTTTGGAACTCTCTGCCCTCGGATTTGAGACGCACAGCTGCAATGACTACTTTTAAAAGTAAAGCCTTAGAGCACTTCAAAACCAACTAAATTTTTCTGATCCAAAATACTCCTTTGTTTTCCGCGGTTTTCAATTTATTTCTTTTTTATTTCTTTTTTTTTATTATCTCTTTAGTTTTTTTTCTCTCTTCTCTTTGTCGATGGCAGTTTTGAAGGAGAAATTTAAGTTATTTCAACAGAACAGTTCCTTAGTTAGCATTTTTGTAACAAATTTATTTTTCAGTCTTTCCTTTTTATTACATCTTTTGTAAAGTTAATGGATTTTTGAATTTGATGTTTTGTACATTTTAAATATAAGTTTTGTCAACTTAAATGAACTGAAATAAAAATAGTATTGAATTGAATTGAATTTTCGTCTGTCCCGCCCCTCCACTGTGTACAGCAAACCTGGCACCCGCTACTTCCTCCGCATGCCCACCTAATTACAAGCCATCATCTTCCTTCACTATCGCCCCATCTCAAACTACTTCTACGTCCACAAATTCGCCTCTTGCGCTAACCAAAACTACTTCATCCCAACATCACTCATTTATCGATTCCCTAATCCCACCTACAGTTAAATTGACTTTGCGCTCTGCGGATTCCAACGATGGACGATATCTCTTGTCCCTCTCCCCAAGCCTATTTGCACGACAAACAGAATTCCGTCTGTATTGACGGTAAAACCAGCACCAACGTCATGTTATGTATACACCAAGAAGGCCTGCCCACAGACCCAACCGTCTTACACCAACTTTTCACTAAGTACCATGAATCATTCAATATCCCTTCCCATAAGGTTTCAGAAGATCTATCCACCTATGCTGCGTACGTCAGTTCTACTTTCGCTCCTAACCCCCCGCTTTCTCTATTTCTGACTTCCCCCCCCCCCTCCCTACTGCACTTGCGGTCTCCGATCAAGTACCTCTCCCCAGCAGCTTGTCAGTCTATTTCCAGAACGTAAGAGGACTTCGCACAAAAACATCCAATATTTTTCTTAACTCCCACAAATTCATAACACCAGGAATTCTCGACAACGAACTATTCCCTCCAAACTAACCATTTCCGTGTCGACGGTTGTGTTGGCACCAATGATCCACCAGGTCGCGGGGTTCTCACAGCTGCTCACAACCGTTATGACGCCACTCTGCTAAAGACCTCCGACTCTACAATATCAGAATTTGTATGTATCAAATTAGCACTAAAGAAGTCTTCTGTACATTATTTGTTGTGTCCCTCTCAACCTCTAGATGCCTACGAGCCCATAACTGAAGCGATCTACACCCTGCTTGAGAACGCTAACGCCTCCGATGAATTTATTTTATTGGGTGACTTTAACCTCCCCCGTATTCAATGGTCATTGTCTGAGGACTGTTCTCACTTTGTTCCTCTTAACGCATCTTTGGCGAAAGAAGCCTTTTTTACCGATCAGCTCTCCGTTTCTGGTCTCTTTCAAGTAAGTGGGGTCAGAAACTTTCTGGACAGACAATTAGACTTAATCTTTTCTTCGGACCCAGTTAATTCCGCTGTCGCGGAAAGCAACCCTCTCCTCTCCTCTCTCGATCACCACCATCTTCCCCTGCTCCTTGTTTTCTCCTACGAACACCCTCATGCACTTTCAAGCTCCGAGTCTTCTTTTTCCTTCAATTTTCGTAAAGGCGACTTTGAAAAATTAAATCACTTGCTCCTCAGCTCTTACATTGCCACTATCCCTCAACATCTTCTAGTTGACGTTGCTTTAGAGGCGTTCTATTCAGAAGTACACGCAAAAACTACTCGTAAAAACTACTCATCCCCCGTATGGTACGACAAAGAATTACGCTCTCTGCGCAACAGGAGAAATAAACGTTGGCAAACTTTTCTTCTATCCCAGACCGAGTCTGACTATTCTTCCTACCTATCTGCTTATACCTCTTTTTCTGAACGTTGTGATATCCTCTACTATGAGTACCTCCAACGAATGGAAACTAGCCTCATATCCGACCCCAAGCGTTTTTATAACTTTATTGATTCCAAGAAGAAATCCAATGGTTACCCCTCTACCCTAAAACTTGAGAATACCTCTTCGTCTGATCCTAAGGTTATCGAAAACCTCTTTGCACACTTCTGCAGTAAATCTTTCAGCGACAATTCCCTACAACCTGACCTTAACTACTTTTCATTCTTGGACAAATGCATCAAACGTCGTTTAAATCTTTCGACCCTGATCCCGAACTAATCGCCGCTAGTATCAACGGGCTTGAGGACGACTTCAGCCCAGGTCCTGACAGCATTCCGGCCATCGTTCTGAAAAAGTGTGCCATGCATCTAATTCAACCCCTTACCTTGCTTTTCGGCCTCTTGGTCACTCAAGGGATTTTCCCTCATTTATGGAAAAACTCGTATATTATTCCCATCTTCAAAAAAGGTTGCAAGAACGATGTGTCTATATACAGACTTATCGCTTCATTATCATCCATAACTAAACTATTCGAAAAATTGGTTTATGATTCCATGTTCTTCCACTGTAAGTCTATCTTCTCCCTCTCCCAGCATGGCTACCTCAAAGGAAGATTTACATCCACCAACCTTACTGACTTCGTCTCCAAAACACTATGTGTCCTGGAAAACGGTAAAGATGTTGATGTGATCGCCAACGATTTTAGTAAAGCCTTCGACAAGATCTCCCATAATGTTATCTTGTTCAAACTTGATCGCCTAGGCTTCCCCTCC
This sequence comes from Leptarthrus brevirostris, assembly GCA_964036015.1. Classification (NCBI taxonomy): domain Eukaryota; kingdom Metazoa; phylum Arthropoda; class Insecta; order Diptera; family Asilidae; genus Leptarthrus; species Leptarthrus brevirostris. The sequence goes on along the minus strand of OZ038372.1, from coordinate 100,460,770 downwards.
TGATTCATATCCTGGATTAAATCCTACCTCAAAAACCGTCGGTACAATGTTCTTTTCAGCTCATCCATTTCTAACCCTATTATCGCTCGTCCCGGCGTCCCCCAGGGCAGCCACCTCGGTCCATTAATTTTCATCCTTACAGCAAATAATGTTCAGTGCTCTCCAGTTAAGGGGGGAAGTACATGAAGACGTTTTCAAAAATCGATTTTTTTTTTATTATCTTAATCGATAAGTATATGCTCTAAGAATATAATTCCAAAATTCCAAAAGCCTATCTCGAAAATTGTGAAAGATATGCCACTTGAAAGTGGTCGGCGCCGATCCAGCCCAGCGCGCTTGGGATCGAGGATCTCTGCTGCGCGCGTGATTCCGCTTACCGAATTTTTTTTCTGCTCTGGAATTTAGAGTGATGAATGCGACTTTGTTAAAGAGCGTTTTCGACGTTTTCAGTCCAAATACCGATTTTTCTGAGAATACCCGTCCCCTCTTACCTTCTCCTTATCTGCATCTTTTTCGTCAGTTTTTCGGGACAAACTTTAAACGGCGTTTTCTCAAAACCATGTTTTTCAAATTGGCGTAAAAGATTACAAAAATACTAGTGAACCGATTTTCTTCATCCAGCACTCATTTTAAAGGACTTAAAAAACTACTCTAGATAGACTACGGACATAGCAAAAAAATCATTTTAAGACCATTTTTGACGCGAAAATAATAAAAAATTTTTGCAAAAAAAGCCAACTTTTTTTTCATGCCCGATTTTTATAGTTAATGTTCGAATTTCGAAAAGATCGTAGTCTATCTAGAATAAACAACCCCCTAGAGTATAAAAATGTGTGGTTTTTTGATTTCAGATGAAAATTGCGGCCAGGAGAATTTACGCCGATTTCGATGTCAGCCGCGACACGAGTTACGAAACCCACCAAAAGTTGATTAATTTTTTATTTTTCAAAATGTAACAAATGTTTTTCCTCTTCTTAAAACATTGCCCTAAATACACTTAATATCGATTTCATGTGGACCTTTTTCATTTTCCCAAAAATTAATCCCAAAAAAGTCCTCTTTTTTCGGCCTCTTCATGTACTTCCCCCCTTAATGCTGATGAAATGAAAATAATTAAACATATCTCCTCCACAACCGACTCTATTCTCCTGCAAAAAGATCTCGATTCCTTCACCACATGGTGCATGAAAAACTTTCTTGAACTCAATGTCTCCAAATGCCAGTCCATCTCTTATTCCCGCAAGCGTCTTAACACCACCCTAAAAGTCTACATGCTAACCGACGCGTCCCTATCGTTACCTCTTTGTGTGATCTAGGAATAATCTGTGATAGCCAACTCAATTTCCGTTCCCACATTGACAGCATAATTAACAGAGCTAACTCCGCGCTAGGGTTTGTGAAGCGCTGGTCCAGAGAGTACTCCAATCCTTATGTTTCCAAATCTCTCTATATCACCTTCGTTAGACTTCTCCTTGAATATGCCAGCCAGATATGGTCACCTACACAAACAACCCACATTAACAGGATTGAATCCGTCCAGCGTAGGTTCATTCGCTTCGCTCTACGTGATCTTCCGTGGGTAGACAAATTAAACCTTCCACCTTATGAAAACCGTCTGAAACTGATAGACTTACAACCTTTAAGTAAACGTCCTGATGTTTCCGACATTCTCTTCATTCATCAGCTATTAAGCGGTGCCATAGACTGCCCTTCAATCCTGCAATCTTTACCCATCTATACCAATCCCCGCAACCTTAGGTCCACTCCCCTTTTCCGACTCGACCGCCATCGCACAAACTACGGTCAAAGCGAGCCAATTACCAGGTTGCTACGAAAATTCAGCGACCTTGACTTCCATCTAAGTAAATCATCCCTTCACAAAGCCTTATATCTTGAGCCCTCCCATCTTGATCGTCTTTCTTAATTCTTCTTCCTTCCAGCTCGTATGTACTTTCATTAGAGCTCATATTGTAGCTTTTACTATTTATTTATTATGTCATCATCAGTCCCTGACTAACCACCAGATGGACCATATCGAGCAGCGAGGGAGTCCCTAAGTGGAAAAGTTTCTATCCGAGCCGCAGAAAGCTCCCCGCCCCTCGAAGGCAAGGCTAACAGAGCCCGGTCTGACCCTGACCCTGGTGCCGGGGAGCTTATCTCCTGAAGGAAACCAGTAACCGCTTATATACAAGGAAAAACACTTAAGTATACCCCCTTAAACGGTCATCCAGTTTTCGAGACGGAGATAGTATAAGGGGGTCTTTTAACTTGTTGCTTTCAAAAAATGTAAAATTATTTTTTTGCATTTTTCTACTCTAGGACGTCTTCGGAACATACCCTGGAAATTATGTAACGGAATTCTTATTATTTCGGAATGTCAGTGACTGTCAAACACATCTCCGCGTGCCGTTTTTATAACGCTCCGTCGCGAAAGCCCGGAAGCCCGGAAACTTGTTTTACGAGTTTTACTAAGGACATCCAGATGGTTTATTGTATACATACTTTATAGGTTTCTGTGTGTTTTTTCTGTAACCTATGTGAAATTTGTGGGCTCATTCTGTTTGAAAGAAAACTTAAAGTCGGAAACAGATTGATTGTAAGTAACTTTTCACCCAAGATTCAAAGTTGCGTTTTTGTAACTGGTTCACATATCTCAAAAAATAATTGATCGATTAATTCAAATCTTTCATCAAAATTTTTGAAAAACATGTCGCTATTGGACAAAGGCTTTTTGAAAATTTTACATTTTAACAAGTTTTTAACCCTAAAAAAACATGAAAAAAAATAAATAAAAAAAAATTTAATTGTTGCCTACGAGTATTTTGCGAAATTTTTAAAAGTCAAACGATAGCCAAGGGGATAATAAAACTAAATCTTTTTCGATATTTTGTTTTAGACGACTTTCATAAGCTGAATCGTGTCAACCGTTTTAATATGAATATTTCGTAAGGGGTACTTCAAGGTCGAACAAAGGTCAAACCAGAAACAATAAAAATGTCAAAATATTCACTTTCAAAGTATAAGAATAAATGAGTTGAACCCAAAAAGCCGCATTTCTACTACTCATCCTAGAAAAACAGTGTCAAAAACGGCGTCGGAAGGTAAAACGCTTTAAGAGTATATTTCCAAACAGCGTTATCTTATCTAAATTTAGAAGCAAGATCTCAAAGTTGGCAAAACTGTTGCTTGCGAATGGTTTAAATAATTTGAAGTCTACGAATAAGTTTGGTAACTAAAAGTTTTAATTCACTGAATATTTATTAATCATGAATATAAGCGAAGTGTTCTATTGAATCAATAATTACAAATGATATATAAAATTTGCTCAGTTTTCCTTTAAGAATGTATATGCGTGCAGAGATAGGTACTAGTTACTCATTGCTCCCAATTCAACAGTTAGCTTTCTGATAACACTAATATTAAATATCATAACGTGCTTTTTAGAAATGGTTCTACTTTCGTAAAAGTATGAGATATACACTGAATCGATTATACGTTAGCAAAATGATAGTAACGAAAACAATTCTCGATTTTTTTGTTGCTTTAGTACTTTTAAATGGAAATAACCGGGCTCTATTTGAATTGTCAATTAACTCAAGTGCTTCATGGCAGGAGATAGAGTTGTCTGTGAAAGCTTTTAGCTAATTAAAGTATGTGCAACATAAAAGTACAGCCCACTCGCTGCATACTAATTGCGACTGCTTCTTCTTTAGTTCACTCACATGTCGCAGCAAATGCAACTTTAGCATTTCAGTCATACACTAATAATTATGACTCCTTTTTACCCTTTATTTTTACCCATTTTCAAAGACGTAGGCAAAAACTGCTGACCAGATAATTAACCTAAATGAAAAATGAGTAAATTGCACTTTCCAATGCACGTAAAAGGCAATTATGGGGAAGCGTAAAGTTTTAAGAGGAGATGACATAAAAGGATATTAATGACTTTTACTGGAAGATAAGCAAATTATTTGTTTCTGGTTTCAATGCTTTTATTTATTGTATGCTAGCATATTAAATTGCAATAAGATTCTATAGGGTGTTTCAGATCTGGTGTGCCAAAATAAAAGGGGTGATAGATCTCACCTAGAAAACAAATACTTGTGTGTGGGTTTGGGAGTTACAGGGTGATTCATAAATTTGCAATTTCCACTACTGGAAGGAGATTATTAGAGAAAGTTAAAATTTTGCATTTGGCATCTTGAATTCGACATTGAGACCGGGGTGTTTCTGGGTCGAATTATTTTGACGGATGAATCGCACGTAAGTTTTGAGTTCGATAAAAGCATTTGACGGTTAGTATGAGTTTTTTTTTTATACGATGTGGCCAAATCCTAGGGGACAACCCTTTGATGCGTTAGCATGGTTTTGGCCGGAAAGGAATTAGGGTAAGGGAAGTGAAGAAACTTGAGTCTTGTTTGCATTGCTGCGAGCTAGACAACAGCCCAGAGTAGGAGTGAATTATTTTAATTTCTTAATAAAAGCTCACGGTCATCTGGTCTCGAACCCGGGACCCATGGAATGTTGGTCTTGCCGCTCAACGTTTCTTTAAATTGCAGATTTTTATAATATTCCCCGATAGGTTTCCTAGGTATAAAGTTGTACATCCTTTCTCTACATGTACCTATTTAGAAAGGTAATGAGATTGGGAATTTTACATATAAAAATAAATAAAACCGATGTATTAGTTAAATGAATTTCTTCTCTGCTCAATGTTTCGGACAATTGGGGTACATGACTCTCTTTGTTGGATAGGAGACATGCAACGTCGGCATAGTCCAGTAGCTTAAGGGGGTTAAAAAGTTTCCATCTTGTCTCTCGGTATGAGTGGACGTCTAGTTGCACAATGCAGCATTAATGACGGTCAGGAAAAGCAAAGGTGACAGTATGCATTGTTGTCTCAGTCCGTTCAGTATTCGGAAAGCCTCCGACAGTTTTTCCTTGCGTTGACGTGACATTAGACTGTGAACCTATAGATGTTGTTTTTGCGCTTTATCTCAGCAAGAGTATACAATGCAACGCCTTCCTCTAGTTTCAGCTCCGTCGTCTGCTTTTATTATGATAACAAAATATATCCGTATGTTGTTTTTGTTACTTTCAAGATAAATTTCGTCTTATCTCCTGGAGTCCGTTTGCACATGAGCAAGTGTACATGACTCTTTCTGTTGGTTAAGAGACATACATCGTTGGCATAGTCCAGATGCGCAAGGCATCCATAAGTCAGCAGAATTTTGGAGAAGTATCCTTTGGACCTATGGGGCCACATGTTTATCATATGGAACTTATAGAAATACATTTGACTATTCCGATCCAAAGAGTAAAAAGAACCAGCCAGTAATTACGCCTGCGCATCATCCAGTGGCGGCAAGATAATAATTTGGGGTTGCATTTCATACTATGGCATTGGACTAATTGTAAAGTGTTCAGAAAAGATGTGCCACTCGTATTATATAAAAATATTGAATAATGTTGCAGTAGTTGCAGGGGATAAATTGATTCATAAAAATGTTGTTCTGCAGCAAGATAACGCTCCTATTCGAACAAGCTACAAAAGTCAAAAATATTTGCATGAACTTTCTCGAGATGCTTTGAAAGCCCCGACCTCAATATCATTAAGAATCTTTGGCATTATATCAAGTCAAAAATTCCAATTAGAATAGAAAAATCGCCGGAAGAGACTTGAAAGGACTTTATAACAGTCGGGAGTTTAACTCCTACAGCCATGCTGCAAAAGCGTATAGATTCAACACCTAGACGATTCGAAGAAATAATTGCAGCCAAAGGGGGAAATATAAGATATTACGTGATGGGTAAGTATGTTATTACTGTTCACGATAATATGAACATTAACTTTTTTCAGTTTTCAGGAGTTTTAAAATAGGCAGTTCACTCTGTCGGAATAAATTTTGTCACTAAAAATAGTTGACCGAATAATTTTGTCATGTTGCTTTTATATTGATAAAGAAAAACTAACTAAAACTAACTAACTAAAAAATCACAATAAAGGGATTTTTTTTTTTGTAAATTCACTCGGGCCAAAACTACATTTCGGACATACATATATTGTGTATATTTTGAGAATAAGAGAAATGTCATCTCTAATTAAATATAACTTATACTAACTAAAAACATTTGAAGTGCAAATACATGTAAAAAGCTATGCTTAAAAAACGGCATCATAAGTTGTTATCCGATTTTTAAATTAAAACACTAGGAGCGGGTTCAAAAACTTACCTATAATTACCGTCAATAACTCCGATGTTAACTACGCCATAACCAGGAGCAAATGACGTTGGGCTTACTTTCAACGGACAGCAAACTGGGGTTGTTTTTTTATTAAAAATCCCTCCATGCAAAGATAGCGATCTTAAGTTAAAGTGATTTTAAAGTCAATATAACATTATCACGTTTATCTTGATTTAAAGAAAAGAAAATAATAAAAATAATAAAGTTTTGACACATCGTACTGGTATTAAATACCGAATAAAAGTAGACAAAACCGAGGTTTCGTTCCCTTTCAAGAAAAAGTCATATTTCTTATGTAACATGGGATCTTGGTCAACATTTCAATAATAATAATAATAACAACAATTCACATTGTACTTTTTTTTTTTTTCATATATATCTTTGTTTTCAGAGCTGATTCTATAAAGAAGAATTCTAAACATGAATATGTATTGTTCATCCAATTTAAAATAAGCCTACCACTCTTGTCCAATTAAACAATTTAAAAAAAAATTAAGATTGGGCGTCGATTAAGAATTTAACAAAAATTTAAAAAAAAAATATTTTAACAGTGAATTTTTATTGATTGTTGCCATTATTACTTTTCAGCACCTGCTGTCTGTTACTGCGGTTTCTTGGTGTGTGCGCCCTGAGCCCCAAGCTTATTGAAGTCATCAAATGAGCGATACCATGGGTTTATGCCTCCTTTTCCAATCTTCTTGTTCATAGTGTTGTCACATGCATATACATGGAGTGATTGCAATATTTGTCTCTTCTGGAAAAACTTTTTCCGCGCTAATATGTTCATATTGTCAAAAATATGTTTGTGGTTGTGTTATATACAATGTTCTGCTGATGCAGTCTTTAATTTCTTTCTATTCATTAAATCTAATCGATGGTTGGATAACCAAATTTTAAGGAACTGTCCCGTGGTTCCGATATAATTAAGCTTGTACGTTGACGACGTATTTTTTTTCACTAGATTTAATATTATACATTCAGGGTGTTTCAGATCTGACGTGCCAAAATGAGTACCCAACACAGCGATATCAAAAAACGCTAAAAAAATACTATCCCAAGGGGCTTTCCAAAATTGATCTAACTCCTACCATTACAGTTGCAGTCCCTTCCAAAAGTGAAAAAAATGTTTTGCGATTACCTAAAGTTCAGAATTTTCCCAAATTTTCTCCAAAATTCATGTAATTAGTACACCGCTTCTTTATTTTTATTAGATTTCTCATCTTCAAAATGTCCACCGCCACTTTGGATGCATGCCAACAATCTCCTTCTAAGTCAAAGTTTAAGGCGTATTGCAGCCAGCCTCACCCGTATTTTCGTCGCTGCATTCCCAATTCGGCTAACTAAATCCTCCCTATTGCTAACTGGGCTTGAATAAACTTCATCCTTCATTGTTTCCCATAAGAAAAAGTTCAATGGGGTAAGGGTTGGAGGTCAAGGAATCGATGCACCTGGTCCAATACAGCGGTTAGGAAATTTTTCGCTTAGTATTATGTTCACAATGTTAGCCATACTCCATTGGTGAAACATTCCGATAAGATTATCCATAGGGTTCTCCGTTTTCAGATCTGGCAGTGTATTGTCGAAAAAGTCCGCATACATTTCACTATTGATCACATGCGGCAAAATTAATGGTCCTACCAAATCGTTACCGATTATAACAGCCCAAACATTGACACTAAATCTCTGCTGGAATGAGGTCACCTTTGCCCTTTGTAGGTTAGTGTTCGACCAGGTTTGGAGGTTATATCATTCCTGGTGAATTGACATTCATCTGTCCACAGAATTCGGTCCAGAAACACCCTGTCGTCAATGTCGCGTTCAAGAAGCCAAGAGCTAAACTCCAGTCTACTCTCGGAATCACCATCCAGTAGTCCAGTAGGTGATGGTGATATGGACGTAATCCCTCTGGATGAATAACACTCCAAACCTTAGATGACGACACTCCGTATCGCCTTGTGACTCGTTTCGTGCTCGTCTCAGGGTCCTGCCGTACGATGGTGATTATTTGGTGCTCGACGTCGGCAGAAGTTCCCGAAGTTTCCGGTCGTGTCTCCATGTCGTGTGTGTGTCGTTTCCCTTAACCCTTGGAAAGTCCGTGTAAATACCCCTCTTTGGGGTGCTCGTCGGTTTGGGAATCTCCTTTGATATTCCAGTACAGCCGCTCTCTCTTTTCCGTCTACTACACCATAAATGTAAATAAAATTCGCGTATTCCTCAAATGCAAATTCTACCATTTTTTAATAATTTTCTCTTAAAATGATGATTATTTTAGGTATTTTTGCTGACTGACCTTTTATTATAGCAAAATTTTCATCAGATAAGAGTAACAGAACGCCAGGATACAAGGGTGTGAATTCTAGCTAACACAAGCTAATATCGGCAATAAAACAAAATTAAACTTACATTTTTATAACTTTTTTACAGCAATAATTAAAATTAATTACCCAAAGCAAACATTTTCGACCTTTTATCTTAAAAATTTTTTTTCTTTAAAGAATTTCCTACCTTAAGTGCAATAAAATAATTAGGTACTCAGGGAGTTCTAAGGATGCGGTTTTTCTAATCCTGTGTCTACCTTGCCATGTTGCACTTTTTTAGAGAGATAATAAGATGGACAATCCAATAAAAATACAAGAGAGTTGTGCTAATGTAAGTAACCGCAAAATATATTTTTTCCAATTTTGGAAGTGGCTGTACGTGCAGTGGTAGGAGTTAGATGGGTAGTGTTGATATTGAAAGGTCATTAGGACAGTTGTTTTTTAGCGTTTGTTTGATGTGGCTGTGTTGGGTAGATCCAGAGATAAGAATAAGAGAGTAATGTGCATACCATGAAAATCAGAAATTTAAGAATCACCCTGTAACTCTTAAATTACTGAGATTGCCGCCCCGCCCCTCCTATACAATTTTTTGTTTGTCCAGTTGAGATCTATCACCCCACTCACTTTGGCACGTCAGATCTGAAAAAAACCCTGTAAATGGCATTGAAGATGAAAGGTTAATTTTATCCTTTGGTCTTATCTGTTACAAGTTTTCTTGAGATGCTGAATTTGTAATTTATTGCTTTGGATGATGGGATCTGTAATTCAGAAACCCTCTCAATGCCAACCTTGTATCTGTTTACAAAATTTCCCTTCGCATACAAAGTAGTTACTTTCCTTAATGCATAGGGTAAACATTAAAAAAAATGTTTTTTGGGTATATTTGTTATGATTGTTAAATTTTCATATTGTTTATCGACTAAATCTATATACAATTGTGTAGGTACATTTGTAAAAAGAGAAATGACATCAAATAAAACCATTGCTACATCATCACTTATATTTAATGGAGTAATTTTATGCAGATATAATCTCTCTTGAATTTTTGACTAAAAACATTGACATGTTGTATGTGGGAGAATCCGCCGTCGAAACTATCGGCCTTATATGTCTATTTTCTTTATGTCGTCACTGAGGTGTTTGCGCGCAACTTGTACGTATCTGGAGCATCAAATTCAGCCCCTTTCTCGGCAAGATCATTAGCCGCTTCATTCCCAGCTATGCTTCTGTAGCCTGGTAGCTAACATACTTGCGCTTTTCTATTCCACTTTTCACAGCTCTGTAGCAGCTGAGTGTCGTCTTAGATATAAATTCGTTGAACCCCAGAGCTTTTAGAACTGCTTGGCTCGGCACTTATATGTTCACCGAGGCGACCATCGCCAGGAGACTGTGAACCATTTCACTGACTTATGCGCCACTACGGCTTTGGCTTGAAGTATTCTGCACTCGCTGGGAAATCTGTAGGATGATTGAACATTTAGCTCTTGGCGCTCCCTACCCCCGTAGCTTTAGGGCCACCTGTATAGATATTAGGGAGGTTATCAGGATCTTTTGCTCTAGGTTCTCAGAACAGTCTGTCTGGTATTACTACTCTGAACTTCCTATTGAAGTATCTAAGAGGTAGCATCTAGACAGTGTCCGAATTGAGAATTTCTCCCAGGCTGCTGTGGCCGTATATCAACGTATTGAAGAACTTTGTTTCCTTAAGACGCAGCATCGTCCTGTTCGCGACGTTTTTAGCGTACAGATATACAGGAGGGAGGTATAAAGCGTCTAGATCACCGGAGGGCCTCCTGTGATGACCACACCTGCCAGTCCTTGTGCGTGTTCCAGTCTGGAGAGATATGTATTTTTATCTACAGTTGGCCATTAAACCAAAATTCCATAAAGCAGAGTTGGTCGCACAATCACCGTAAAACCGCAACGCGCTATGTGGGGCTTAAGTCACCGCTTTCTGCCAAAGAGGTTTCTCCAAGTGCAGTAAGCTTTGTTCGCTCTAGCATCGTTTATTCTATATTTAATTTCTAGGACAGTTAACTGTCTGGAATAAGTTCCAAAGTTCCAAGTACTTGGTAGGGGATGTGGATGCCAACCGCATTCCGTCTATACTTAGTGTTTTAAATGTAGGTTCCCTATATTCCAATTCCGCTTTACGCGAGTTAATATTGAATCTTTTGATTTCTGCCCGGGAGCTCATAATCAGCTTAGTTTTTGCTTTATTTTGTGTATTGCAAAAATCGATTTGAGATAAGTGAACTAAGGTTCTATTACCAAGATAATGAATAATGAGAAATAACCAAGGTGTACTTATGCACAGTGTGCGAATGGATGGGTCCTTTTTCTTTTGTCCCTTCAAAACCGTTATCCGTTCGGATAATTTCGTAAGCTCGTAATCTCGTTTAATTGGTTAACTACCCACATTAAATTATCTTCGTTTACATTAAAAATAGGATGATTTAGTTGGCAAAGGTAGCGTTCATCTTCATTAGTTCTATAATGTTCCAATCAATCACCAAGATTTCAGTGCTAGGCTGAATGAAAGCGAATTTATTTTCGTAAATTGTGGGTAAAGAATGGATTTTGAAAAGTTATTAAGGAAGGGGAATTCTAAATTCGAATATAATTTTACCATTATATACTTTAGTGCTTATTCTTCCTGTGCGGTAAGTAGATAATGGGTTGGTTTCCTTCAATGCAGTGGGAAGCCTAAGACCAGTAGTACCTAATTTTCTTTTGAAAGGTTGTAAGTATATTTGATTAGGTGTGATGATTGAAGGTTGGGTTTTCCATGTTTTGCATCCGTTACCAGGTCAAATAACGTATTAATAATGTTATGATATATTTATATCAGTAGGGTAGTCAATGATTTCATTTCAGTAACTATTCGGTTGGCACAGGTCGCGTTATAGAGTTCATCCATAAGACCTTTTAGATTTCTGTATTTATTGTTCAGAGTCACAAATTGCATCTGAATTTCATTTAGGGATTTATTAAATATGTTCGCAGTAGTCTCTAAGATCACGGTTTGTTCTTTTATCAATGACTTTAGATGTAATTCATTTCTTTGCAACTTTTCGATTTGTTCGGCTTAGTAATTAGCATCGTCTTCGTTTAAGGTGCCGAAAAGTGGTTTACTAATTATACCAACAATACCCAATGCCGATCGCTTCGTTCTTAATTTTGGTTTCAAAAGGATGAGATGTTGTTCGATGTAATGTATTAAATGGTTCATTTCTATAATTGTGTGGTTACAAAATTGCAAAAATGCAGGTTCGATTAGAAGGACTCCACATATATGGTTTATTTTCGTCGTGTGTTTTTTAGAATATAACTCTACTAATCCTAAGTTTTCGAAGTACATTCCAGCACTGTGAATTATCGTTATTTTAATTCCGTCCGGTTGTACTGCGATGATTTTTACGAGAATGATTAGTGCCCAAATCATGTCTGAAAAGATAGGAGCATTATGTATTTTCCGAAATATTAGCACTTCTACGAGAAGAAATTCAAGCATAAGCAACAGTGTGGTTGACTTTCATGTTAGGATGATAATGTACACGCATATGTATATCAACGTATATTACACATAAAATTGTTATGTACTTTTTGCTACATTGGTACTTAAGTATTATTAATTAGAAGAGGTATTTAGTTTTTATTTATTTCGTATTTATTTATACTGTAACGTAAATTGGGCTCTTCGGGCTCGACGGATTAATTAAGATAATTATTTTTAATCACAAACGCTCACAAGTTTATTCACTTCACTTAATTAGTTCGTTTAACAATTTCCTTGACAATATTCCTTCACAATAGTAAATTTCACTTTAATGATTAATACCGATCACTTCACTGGTTAAAATACAACTGCCTCACTAGGCTGCTACTCAGCCCTATTTATACTACTTAGCTTAATTCTAGAAAGTTCAGCAACTTAGTTCTAGTAATTTCCGTTATACATTTCCACCACACTAAGTCACCGCAGGTTCTAGTCGGCCTTGACTTTATACGGCATCTGACGTTTTCTGATTTCCGAAATTCGGGACATGCGCATTGTACAACTTGATTTCGTTTTCAGCACGTAGCCTATTCCAGGCTACAGTGCATGTTACACTGCCCCCCTCTTAAAACTGTTCGTCCCGAACAGTTGTATCTCCTTAGTATAGCTTTCAGCGGTCAATGTGCATGATCTTCTTTTTGTCTTTCGGTCCCCGCTGTATCCTGTACACTACATCGTGAAATGCGCGTAAGGATCTTGTATGGTCCTTCCCACTGCTGTTGAAGCTTCGGTGATTTTCCTTTTCGTCGCTGTGGGTTAAATAGCCAGACGAGGCCTCCTTCCCTGAATCCGCTAGAATTAGCTCTGATGTCGTATCGTGTTTTCATTCAGTCGCTGGATGTCTTGAGGTTCTTTCTTGTCAGTATCCTTTTCAAGTATTCCGAAATTCAAATCACTGGGCAGTCGAACCTGTCTTCCAAACACAATTTCAGATGGTGTCTGTGATGTTAAGTTATGGACGGCTGTTCGATAAGCTAGTAGAAATATCGGAATGTAGCTGTCCCAATCCCGTTGATGCTCATCTACTACTTTTCTAAAATGTTCGACCACTGTCCTATTAAACCGCTCAACCATCCCATCAGATTGTAGCTGAAGTGGTGTCTTCCGCGTCTTTCTTATCCCAAGAATATCGCAAACCTTATGGAATACTTGCGATTCAAAGATTCGTCCTTGGTCGGAATGAAGCTCATTGGGGACGCCAAATCTACATATCCGGTTTGTTACTAACTCCTCTGCCACTATTTTTGCTTCTTCATTTGGGATCGCATGTACTTCTGGCCATTTACTGAAGTATTAAATCACAATGTATCACAATTCAAAGCATTTAAATTCTCTTCAGCGTCAGATATATCTAAGAGTAGCGAACCAAAATCAACCAAAGATTGTGAGTTGTCCATCTCAAAACTCCGATATAAATTAGTGAAGCAAAAATTTTATTCGAAAATTAAGCTAAAAGTTTGCAACTTTCTTGAAGATTATTGGAAACCACACCATTTAATTTCATTTGTTTAGGAAAATTAGACGAAGCACGTTTATTATCAATAAAGGATCAGAAAGCTTTACTGTTTCTTACTGCTTAAAGAGATATTTGTGCAAAAACTCATATTCGCGTCTTAAACGTTTGAAATTAAATTTGTAATGTTCTTTCGTAATATGGAGTGAGGAATCCTATTGTAGCGCGTCACTTTACGGGATACGCACTAAAGTTTGGCGTCACCAAGTTGGGATACGCCTAAATTTCTAGGTGAACAGCGATTGCTAATCGCCGAAAGACACCGTTTAGAGTTTAAAATAAACTGTTTTATTTCTCTTTATTTACACGGTCTTAAATACTTAAACTTTGTACATGTATTTCTTAAAAATATGACTCATTTGCTTTCTTTAACAATTAATGATATAATTCAATTGATTGCTTATTTTTTCTACTCATCAAAAGTTGCATTCAATTAAGTTTACATCTAGTTATGTTTACAATGCTTGACCAAGATGTGACTCATAAAAGTAATTAAAGCAAAGCATTCTGGTCAATCGTCACATTGCACAGTGGAAGCACGAGACCGAAGCAGGAGTCGGATTACTACCTGCTACGAGTAGTACTCTGTGTAATCATTCGAAGTATGCCATTGATAGGAATTCTATGTGACATCATTCGTTTTGGTTCTGACTGACCTCGGTCTTGTTGTATCACATTTATTTTTATTTTTACAAGTAGTGGCCTTGGTGCCGTGATCATTGCATTTGCATTGATTGAATATGATCACTACAGATTCAATAGTTCAAAGATTTTATGTGCCTTATTTTTTACACTTTTTAGGCTCAAAAGTCCACGTGTAAACCAAGGTGGAAGTGTATTCTTTTTTTTACTCTTAATAACATGAATGAATCCAGAAATACCATTGTAAACAATATCCAAAAATGTACCATATATAGACTTAAGAGCACACAATTTATTTAATTCTGTATGCCAATCAATAGAATAAAGACATTTGTTAAGGCCTTCATAATTCCCATTTCTAAAGTCATGAATTAAAGACTCAGTTACTACCAGATTTGAAAAAGCAAATAGTTCAATGTCAATGACAATTAGAACATGATGCAAATCAGGTTTTTAAGGTGTATTATATACTTTATTTACAGTACATTTTACATCAGAACTTAAGAATACTAAATCCAAGAACCTACCAGAGTAATTACAAAATAAATTAACTTGAGTCAAATTACAACATAACAAAGGGTCGACAACTAAACTCTCACACGAAGATGAGACATTAGATGGTATCATAAACTTTTCATTTTCCGACCACTTCCAACTAATACGAGAAATATTAAAATTACCTAAGCAACACAAGTAATCCTACCCCAGAATTTCCACATAAATGGCATTAATTTTACAAATATGAATCTCATAAAGCATCAATGGACTATTAAGCGGTATATAGTGGACACTGAAAATAATGTTGTCTAGCTTGCGCAAATCAATCTTCACAATCAGCTGCTCCACAATTCCATCATCACAAGGCACTGCAAGACGCTTAGAGGAAAATGTTGATTTAACAGCGACGAGAACTCCACCAACCCGAGACAAACCAGTAGATGCATGGCAACGATCCTTACGAAAAACGAAATACTTTCTTTCATCAAAGAACTCCGACGACAAAATACTAGATGTTAGCCAAGTTCCCGTAAGGATTACATCATATCACATTCAATAATACCAAGATAAATTTTACGTACTTTGGAACTCATTCCATGTATTTTGGGGTAGTAAACATTTCTTGCAAAATTTGAACTAACACCTGGAGGTGAATGAGCACTGATATTACAGAGTATACATATTATACGAAGATTTACCGTCCCGACAAGCATAATCCTGCATCAACGGATTCTGAACATTCTCGTTTTTTTAAATATTTTTTTCAAACTTACGGAGACAAATTCCAACTAGCCAGAAATGAGCCATAAACAATTTAGGAAAATCATGCTCTGGATGGAATACCTAGTTTAAACGTTGAAAATCCTAAAGGTGATAAATCCGTGTCTCTTTTAATTAATCGTTTGCAAATAATTTCATCAGAAGATATACCAGCCTTAGATGCAATAAAATTGGTAATGTCATCCTCTGATGTACTCGGATGTAGTTTCGATAAATCCATTTAAAACTGCTGACAACGTCTAGATTTTTAGCTGGAGCTTCTGTGCCAACAATTTTCAGAATACGACGCCTTTTACGGCTAACCAAAGACCAATTGTTATTACCTTCATCATCATCCTGCTTCTCATTACACTGCATGACTGTGCAGAGAGCGAGCTCAGCCCACAGCATCAGCACCATGATCTGCAGTTTTCAGTTGCATTGCTAGAAATATTCGACACTTATTTTCAGATAACGGCAAGGCTTTTTTTGTGGGAGCTGTTTTGACAACTGACTTCTATTGACCACTATTCAAACCAGATCCAGCTGAAAAGGTCAATGCACTGTGTCATTTTACCGATGACGTAGATGATCCGTTAATTTGAAAACCCCAAATACACTTCGAAAATTCAGTTTTTAAAGATGTAATTTGGAATGAAAGCAATGATATACGCTCCAATAAGCTCACCTCAGGTAAAACATACAAGCCGAGCACCTACAGAAAATGTTTGAATTAGAGTCCTTTGGCTCTTCCTCAACAGCAGCACGAAAGAGTTAGTTTTTCTTTTGCTGCCGGACGCTTTCACACAAAACTGAAAAATAAATCTTAAGCCAACAAATTTAAACACCGATCTGGACAGCTGTATCATATTCTGATAACTTAACTGTCACACCACTTTTGCGGTTTATTTTGGATTTTTCGCAAATTCACTCGGGTCAAGTTTAAATTTTGTGCATATTTTGCAATTTAACTTTACATACAGGGTGTTTCAGATCTGGCGTGCCAAAATGAGTGGGGTGTTAGATCTCAACAAGACAAACAGGGTGATTTATAAATTTCAGTTTTTCATGTTATGCACATTACTCTTTTTATTTTGATCTCTTGATCTGCCCAACACAGCCACATCAAGCAAACGCTAAAAAACAACTATCCTAATGACCTTTCCAAAAATTTCAACACTACTGATCTAACTCCTATCATTGCACGTGCAGTCACTCCCAAAAGTGAAAAAAAATTGGTTTGCGATTACCTAAAATTCAGAATTTTCCAAAATTTTCTCCGAAATTCATGTAATTAGTATACCACTTGTTAATTTTTATTGGATTGCCAATCTTATAACCTTTCCAAAAAGGTGCAAAATGCAAGGTTAACAAAGGGTTAGAAAACCCGCATCCTTAGAAACCCCTGACTACCTAATTATTTTATTGCACTTTCGGTAGGAAATTCTTTAAAGAAGCAAAATTTAAAGTGTAGAAAATGTTTGTGTTGGGTTAACAGGTAATTCATTTTAATTATTGCTGCAAAAAAGTTATAAAAACGTTAGTGTAATTTTGTTTTACTGCCGATATTAGCTTGTGTTAGCTCGTACCTGATGAAAATTTTTCTATAAAAGAGGGTCAGTCAGCAAGAATACCTATCATAGTTGAAAAACAAATCAATAAATATGAGTGTTTTTAAGCTAAAATTATTTAAAGATGTTAGAATTTACTTTTGAGGAATACACGGATATTATTTACGGCTGTACTGCAATATCAAAGGAGATTCCCAAACCGGCGAGCTCCTCAAATAGGGGTATTTACACGGACTTTCCAAAAGTTTAGAGGAGGAGCAAGTGTAATTTCACACGACACGGAGACACAACCCGTAACTTCATAAACTTCTACCGACGTCGAGCAGCAAATAATCACCATCGTGACGCAGGACCCTGGGACGAGGACGAAAGGAGTCGCAAGGCGATTAGAAGTGTCGTCATCTAAGGTTTGGAGGCTTATTCATCAAGCGGAATTATGTCCATATCCCCATCACCCAGCCCAAGGACAACTGGAAGGAGATTCCGAGAGAAGACTGAAATTTAGCACTTGGCTTCTGGAACGCGACATTGACGACAGAGCGTTTCTGGACCAAATTCTGTGGACAGATGAATGTCAATTCACCAGGAATGATTTCACGAACTTCCATAACCTCCATACCTGGTCGAACACTAACCCACACATGGCAAAGGTGACCTCTTTCCAGTAGAGATTCAGTTTTAATGTTTGGGCTGGTATCATCGGCAACCATTTGGTAGGACCATTCATTTTGCCGCAAGTGCTGAATTGTGAAATTAATCCGGACTTTTTGGACAATACACTGCCAGAACTAATAGAGGAGAACAATATGGATAATCTTAGGGGAATGTTTCACCAACACGATGGAGTACCAGCGCATACGACTAACATTGCGAAGGTAATACTAAGTGAAAAATTTCCTAACCGCTGGATTGGATGAGGTGCACCGATTCCTTGGCACGCTAGATCTCCATACCTTACCCCATTGAACTTTTTCTTATGGGGAACAATGAAGGATGAAGTTTATTTAAGCCCTGTTAAAATTAGGGAGGATTTAGTTAGCAGAATGGGGAATGTGGAGACGAAAATACGGGAGAGGCTTTACGCAATACGCCTTTAACAGGGACCTAGAAGGAGATTGTTGGAATGCATCCAAAGTGGCGGTGGACATTTTTAACTGCTTTGTTATTTATCAAGATTAATTGTAATTATTTTTAAATTCAATAAATATATAGCATTTTAGAATTAATTTGACTTTAATTTCTTTAATATGTTGATTTTTACATTACTTTCCGATAGGATTTCTACGTATAATTTTAAAGATAATAAGATGGACAATCTAATAAAAATAAAAAAGGGTGTACTAATTACATAAATTTCGAAGAAAATTTGAGAAAATGCTGAACTTTACGTAATCGCAAATTTTTTTTCGCTTTTGGAAGTGAATATACCTGTAATGGTAGGTCAAGATTGTTGAAAATGTTGGAAAGGTCATTGGGATAGTAGTTTTTTGGCGTTTATTTGATGTCGCTATGTTTGGTAGATCAAAAGATAAAAGACTTCCGGTATATATACTATCCGGTTTATATATATATATATTTGCATAAACATACATAAACATACATATACATATAGGACATATACATATAGGATGCGCTTCCTTCATATTTTTTCAGCCAAACAGCTTAATTATATTAACAGTTTCACGTTTATTTTATTATTTTTGCAAAACCGGACTTATTTATTTTTCTTAAAATTTATTCTTTTTGGTATTTTTATTTTATTTTATTATTTGTATTTTTTGTATTTTGGTTTTTAAATCATTTATTTGCTTGAAATAATTATTTAAAGTAATTGTTGTAGCTTTAATATTCTGTAAAAGGCACTGTTGAATCCTCAACCTAAAATGGAAAAAGAAGTTAAAAATGTTCTTATTAACATAATTTACCTTACTCATACCAATCCCTACTTACAAAGCTGTCCTTTCCATCCTTCAGTACTCCAGTTTCCTTCCTAAAAATCAATCAAATTAATTAAAAAAATCCAAAAAAATCTCTAACCAAAACAACTTACCTGTTTACATTTCCTACAAAATAGTTGACAGCTATCAGCTGTCTCGTCTAAAGTCACATGATTCATCATTCAAAAAGCAGCTACGGGACTTTTCCCATTTAGTCAATGCTTTTCGAATGATATAAATAGAGTGCGCTCAGCAAGCAAAAATCATTTTGCTTTCAGAGTTCAGACCAACTATTCAATTTAAGCTGATTTCGACTATTTGAGCTTTCTCGAGAGGTATTGCTGATTTCAGCATTTCTATATTTCAGATTTTTTATATATCTATTTTTCAGATACATTTCCTTTCCATTTTCCTATAATTTTCTCCTTTCGTGTTGTTTCAGATTTCGGGGTGCTAGTTTCGGCCGTCGTTCCGTGCTGTTTTCAGCAATATAGTTTTCTCTTTTTTACACACGACTAATCTAGATCTTTTTCTTTCTTCATTCACAGAGAAACCAGTTGGAGCACCATCAACTTCATCTTCTTCTTAATTTTTAATTTTATTTATCCTTTTTTTGAATTATTATTTTGGATTGTTTTTTTATATATTTATTGTTTGAACTTATTATTTATTGAATTTTTATTTAGTTTAAAGTCATTTTTTCGGTTTTGATAAAAATATTGAAATTAAAAATTTATTTGGTCTTGTCAATTATTGACCCGGCACGCCTTTTTCGATTAAGTCTTAGCATAGGCTTAACATTGATTCTTCGAGCCGGATAGACCAAAAAATACACAATATGAAAATCGAAAAAATCCTTAAAACGCAAAAAGCTCGTCACGAGCTACTTTCCAAAGCCATTGTGAACCACAAAAAGGCTCCTAAAACCAGGCGCACGGAAAGCTATTTCAAAATTCGAATTGACACATTTTAGTCAATATGGAATCAATTCCATAATAATCATTCTCTAATTTACCAATCCGAAAGCGAGAAAGCCGAGAAATACATAACCAGCAGCCTATATGAGGAAACAGAAGACATGTATATCGAATACTTGTCTGAGTTTACCGCAGAACTCAACACTTTTAGCAAAAATGAAGAGAAACCTCATTTTGAGCCACATATAAGTGGGAAACATACTTACACACTGCTTAACAAACCTATTACATGCGTTAAATGCAAACAAAATCACTTTATCTATCACTGTTTTCATTTTAATAAATTACAACCAATTGCAATTACAATTTGCTCAACAACATCCGTTGTGCAAAAAGTTTTTGAGTTCTGAACACAACATATTGCGGCAGTAAAAAGAGATGTTTAAAATGTCAGAAAAAACATCACACACTTCTACATTTAGAGCAACAGACTCTACATTCAAACTCTAGAGAAACAATCTCTAAATCAACTACTAAACCCCAGGAGAAAACAATCTCTAATGCAGATACTCAAGCTGAAGCATTTTTCTCCACAAACTTCAAACGAGTATTGCTGTCAACAGCACTAATTCAAGTGCAAGGGTCAAGGGGAGAATCACAAGTCCTGAGAGCATTACTCAATTCGGGCTCTCAGGTTTCTTTTATCACGGAAGCCGCGTGCCGACGGCTTAATCTGAGGAGAACCAACACTGATATGGAAATAACAGGGCTAGGAAAAACTCCGACCGCACTTGCTACCTCTCAAGTGACAGTTCTACTCAATTCAATACAAACAAAGTTCCAAACATCAGCCATCGCATTGGTATTAAAGAAAAATACGGACGTCATGCCTCCGCAGCAAATCAATATATATACGTTATGAAGTCTAATACAGAAATTATTAGAAGGGTGAACATTTCAAATAAAATGTTAACAACGGACAACGAAATAGCTGAAAACTTAAACAAATTTTTTGTTGACAGCGTAATCGAAATACCGGATTCAATACCTGCTTCACAATATGTTAGCCATATTCAGCTGAGTGAAAATATATTCCCATTTAAATTGGTAAACGTGGCAGAATTGAAAGAAATGATAACTGGAATGAACAAAAAACAGGATAACAATAGGATTTCAACAAAGATGATTTTGAGAAATTGGAATAAACTTGGACCAGCACTATGCAGAATTATTAATAAATCATTAGAAGAAGGAACTTTTCCTGAGGAGTGGAGAGAATCTTTAATTATACCAATTAAGAATGAAAAAAATACAATTAAATGTGAAGAGTTGAGACCAATAAACATATTTCAAACATGTGAAAAAGTCCTCGAAAAGGTAATACATAAGCAGCTTGAAGCTTATTTTGAGAAAAATCAAATATTTGAAGAACAGCAATCAGGATTTAGAAAAGGACACTCGTGCGAGACTGCGTTGAATTGGCTTTTAATACAATGGAAAGAAGTAATGGAAACTAAGAAAAAAATAAAAGCAGTTTTTCTGGACTTCAAGAGGGCGTTCGAAACAGTGGACAGGTCAATTTTGTTGAAAAAACTGTACATGTATGGAATAAGAGGAAAAGAGTACAAATGGATTGAATCATACTTAACTAAAAGGTATCAAAGAACAAAAGTGAATAAATATACATCAAAAAAGCTGGAGATAACCGTTGGAATACCTCAAGGATCAGTTTTAGGAACACTTCTATTCTTGATTTATATTAACGACATAACGTCTGTGGTGCGAAACACGAAAATTCTACTGTTTGCGGATGATGCATTGGTGTTTCTAGCGTGTGATGATATTGAATTTGAAATAGGTTTATTAGAAAATGACCTGTCGGCTTTAAGTGAGTGGTTGTGCATGAACAGATTGAAATTAAATGTGTGTAAAACGAAATATATGTCTGTAAATGGAGAATATAGTGATGGGATTAAAATTGTAAATGATACTATAGAACGTGTGGATAAAATTAAATTCTTAGGGGTCATAATAGATAAAAAGTTGAGTTTCAAGGAGCATGTTGATTATATTTGTAAAAAGATAGGTAAAAAAATAGGTTTCTTAAAAAGAATCAGGAACAAAATAAGTCTTATGACAGCAATTCGAATATACAATTCTATAGTTAGACCACATTTTGAATATTGTTCATCCATATTATTTTTAAGTAATCAAGAAATGATGGATATAATGCAGAAGCTCCAAAACAAAGCTATGAGAGTGATATCAAAGTGCAATAGATATACACGGATAGGAGATATGTTGAGTGTACTTAGATGGATGAGTGTAAAAGAAAGATTGATTTTGAATGTATTGTTGTTTATATTTAACATAAGGAATAATGTGTTACCGGAATATTTGAGTAGACATTTAATCTATGTGGGAAGTGTGCATCAATTCAATTTGAGAAATGTAAATGAATTTAGATTGATACATTGTAACACAGCTAGAGCCCAGAATTCACTATTATATAAAGGTGTCAAAATGTTTAATAAGATAAAATGCGATAGAAATGAGAAAAATATTTTCAGATTTAAAAAGAAATCTATTGAATTGATTAAAACAAAGCTTATTGAATTATTAGAATAGATAAGGCTTAAATATTGTATGAATTTTATATAATGCTTATCATAAGGCGAATAAATTTATTTATTATTATAATATTGCAAATTGGACCCAAATAACAGATTTAAAATTAGCAGACCCAAATTTCTGCACTCCAAGAGCTATAGACGTATTACTTGGGGCTGACATATACGCCCAAATTATTGAAAGCGAAATAATCCGAGGAACTAATGGAAATCCATCAGCACAAAATACTAAATTGGGTTGGTTATTAATGGGACAGATTAGTGACGTCACCAAACCTAAGTGTGAAACATTTACTATACAAGTAAATGAAACACAAAGACTTGATGAACAGCTGAGGAAATTTTGGGAGCAAGAAGAAATTTCAACTTAAATTATTCACCCAGACGACAAACAATGCGAATAATTGTACATCAAAACACATCCTCGTTTAACAAACGGACAGTACGAGGTAATGCTTCCATTCCGAGAGTCAACAGGACCAACCTTAGGACAGTCAAGGCACATAGTACTAAAACAATTTCTTCAACTAGAAAAGCGGCTGGAAAGAAATGAAGAAATAGCAGAGCAGTACAAAAAATGTATAAACGAATACATTTAACTAAAACATATGGAGGAAATTCCAGAGAAACAAATACATCAGGATTTATCCTCAAAAGAAGTCGCTCATTACTATCTCCCACATCACGCTGTTTTAAAAGAGAGTACCACTACCAAACTACGAGTAGTTTTTAATGCCTCTGCAAAAACAAGCAATGGGAAGACACTCAACGAATAACTATTGGTTGGACCAACTATTCAATCGACAATATGGTCACTTTTACTAAGATGGTGGACATACCGATACGCATTTACCGCTGACATTGCAGCTGTGGTATATTTACGAATAACAACAAGAGATGGCACTAATAATATTCATCTCTTGACATCTAAAGCAAGAGTTGCTCCAACCAAACCAGTCACTCTGCCCAGATTAGAGCTATGTGGAGCTCTATTAATATCTCAACTGACCAGACAAGTCGAGATTGACATGAATTTTTTAATGTCGCTACATATGCTAGGACTGATTCAAAAATAGCATTAGCTTGGATTCTTGGTCAACCCACACTATGGAAAACTTTTGTGGCAAACAGAGTGGCTGAAATCCAAGACACAATTCCACCTTCCAACTCCGTGACACTTTAAACAAAGTGCCCGAAAACCTGCCCGCAACTGTCATCACTCAAATTGAGGCGTATTCTTAATTTTTTATTTTATTTATCCTTTTTTTGAATTTAGTTTTTTGTATTTATTTCCTTTGAATTATTTTTTTGGATAGTTTTTTTTATATATTATTTTTTATTGAATTTTTATTTAGTTTTAAGTCATTTTTTCGGTTTTAATAAAAATATTGAAATTAAAATTTTATTTGGTCTTGTCAATTATTGACCCGTCAGCCCTTTTTCGATTAAGTCTTAGCATAGGCTTAACAGGCACATTATAAGCTTAGTGTATTATTGTTCCCTTATAATTTTCCTTTTCGGGAATAATGGTGGGAAAGGTGAGTGATTAGCGCGTGATGCGCGTGAGAGCCAATCTGATGATTTCGTCCCGAGATATTTCGGCTTATCGAATGACAACACAACCGCGCTTGCATCTGTTACCATTTTGATTCAGCACGCTGCGACACTTTTGTCACATTTCGACCACTCACATGCCACACATTATTGAACTAATAATTAATTATTTATTAGACTTAATAAATAAGAAAAAATTTTATTTAAATAAAACATTGCAAATTAGGAAGTTTATTCGTCTTTGTGTCTCGTCAAAAATCTTGCATAATCAGTATTATTACATTATAATTTCAGTCACTTACATCAATCTTTGAGGAGTAATGTTTTTAAAAACACAACAAACTTTGTGGACCGAGCTTATGCTTTCAAAGACAATATTTTATTCTTAAGCAGAAGCCAATAATTATTAAACTTAGACAAGTAGCTTTCTTAAGCTTTAAAAAACTTTTAATATAATATATGGGATGATACAAAATGATTGAATAATAAATTAGAAGTGACGCAATTAGGATTGAATGATAATTTGTTTGAGAAAGTGATTAAAGATGAAGTTGTGCAGAAAGAAAGAAATTAGTTTCTATAGTTGAATTTTCTCAAGTTGGTAGATGTTGTTCACAAAACTCATTGCACTCCGTAAAATATAAACCACATTAAAGTCAACAAAGGCCCATGGTCAATGCTAGAATAAACCTCCTTGAAAAGATCCGCAAGGTGGATAGAATGTTTTAACAATTTATGCATCGAAAGTCATTATACTTGTTACAAGTTGACAACAAAAATGAGAACTATATATCCTTGGAAAATTCTCATTTCTCTCCATATATTTAGCATGCACCTTATTCAAAATGAGTAAAATTTTACCATTCATGATTTAAAGCTGTTAAAAGAAAGAGTAATCTATTGCCCTCTAATCTTATAAGATTTAAAATATTTAAACGTGCGGAAATGTGTGATGCCGCTGTGTAATAATTCTTTACAAGGAAATTGAAAATGTGATTGCGGGCGATATAAAGATGAGTTTCGTTCTGAAACACCTGCGAAGTTCAATAAATATCAGAGCGATGAGAAGTGTAAACTTTCCGGATATTAAGAAATATATTTTCAACCTTTATGGGAAATTTTTTTTTATAACAGGAAAAGCACATTTAAGCAAACATAGTAATTCACAAAATCACTATACGTTGAAGGTGATAAAATATTTGTTCATATTATCTATCTAAAGATATTTTGCTTGACATGTTTTCGTTAAAATTTTAATTAAACATAACTATAACCTTAGAGTAATATATTTATTTTAATTAACCCCATATCTATTTATATTTATACATATCTGTATTATATTCGGTGGGGGGAGGGGGGGGGTAGGGTTAATTGGTTACATTTTAAGCACATTTTTGATCATTTCTTTGAGCATACGGTACATTGAATTAATTTATAAATTTACCACATAATAAAGTATCATTTCAAGAATATCCAGTAAAATTTTTACCGTAAAATATTGAAAAATAATCTTCTGAGAGAAAATCTTCGCATACTCCTAAAAAAAGGATACATTACGGTGGAACTCATCACTGGATGATCTAAAATCAAATAATCGATAATATTTGGTTAGTATATGAGTTTCTCGAGGTAATGACGTCGAGATTTTTTTACTACGATTTTTCAGTTTTTGGCATCACTTAGAAGTCAAAAAACGAATTTTTCTTTAAAAAAATGTGTCAAATTTGAAGAGGATCGTTCAAGTATATTTTGAGTTCCAGTGCCCACCGACTTTAAAACTACAATATTTGAGAAAAACGCGTTATAGTTTTAACACTGTGCAAACAGAGTCAAAAAAGTATTGGGACAATTAGAAATTTATTTATCTAAGTATAAAAATATGGCTTGTTGGTCCACCCTTCTTTTAAATATACATATATTTTGAATAGAATTTACTAATTTTTCGCACAATTCTGCACTAATATCTGACCATTCTCTCGTCAGAGATTCTCTCAGGTCATTCTTATTCGAAATCTTATGACTTCTTATTTTGATTTCAAGATAATCCCACAAATGCTCAATATAGTTAATGTTCGGACACTGAGCAGGTGTTTTTATAACACAAGGACATTTATACAGAACGCAGAGTTTGCAAATTTCTGCAGTACTTAGGGTCATTGTCTTGGTACAGTTTATAATTATTTAAGATTCCGGTGTTCCAGGTAGACAAATTTGTCCATTTGACCATCAGTAAAATGCAAATTGCCCACACCAGAACACGCCATGCATCCCCAAACCATCTGGTTTCCGTCGCCATGTTTTCCTCGTAAATTTTTTAAGTAAAGCTATGTGTTTGGTTTTCTCCACACTTTATGTTTCCCGTCAGACCCAAAAATGGGGATCAGTACACAATCCCGTAGAAAATAATCCCTAAACCGAAATACCGAAAACAAAATCTCTAAAACAAAAAATTCCTAATGAGGAAATCTCAAAAAAAAGAAGAACTCCGTAAAAAATTCCTAAAAATCCATAAATTAAAAGGGATCGAGGTAAAACACAAATTTCATAATAGATTCATACTTAATGCAATACCTTTTAAAAATGCCAATTCTGATTTCTCATATTTCTATTCGAATATCTTTTTTTTTTTTTTTTTAAATTCAAGACGAGACCCGGTTTTTTACAGATATTTGCTCTTGCCCTAGATTTTTTA
The DNA here is from genome assembly GCA_964036015.1 of Leptarthrus brevirostris. Lineage (NCBI taxonomy): Eukaryota > Metazoa > Arthropoda > Insecta > Diptera > Asilidae > Leptarthrus > Leptarthrus brevirostris. Next base: position 100,433,934 of record OZ038372.1, on the reverse strand, counting down.
AGAAGTATAAATCTAAAACTATTATTACAAAATCAGAATCACTGTTAGAGTACATATGCCAAAAGTTGTCGCTGAAAAGCAGAAAATAAAAAGAGTTAGAAAATTTTTTCAAATTTTAGAACCAAAACATCTTGATAAAATTAGTATTGAAGACGAAATATGAGTTGTAGATGGAAATGATTCAAAAAGTACAACGCATTTTCGACGGTAATATGTAATAACTAATAATCGTTATCTCATTTAAAAATTTTCAAATTTTATAAAGGAAAGATTTTGAATTTAATCCGCGCGTTTTGTGAATTATGAATTTTTACTCTTAGTGATATTATCATTATGGTTTTCTTTTTTTATATATGTTGTCATTAGGGATTCTATTTTTAGAGATTTTGGCATTATGGATTTTTAATTAGGGATTTTATTTTTAGTTCATATGAACCAGACCCCAAAAATGTTTTACTTCCTTCCGTTTGTGAAAATAACAGTTTCCCAAAAGGCTTCTGTCTTATTTATATATTCAAGAGCAAACTTTAATCTGGCTTTTCGGTTCACTTTGCTTATAAGAGGCTTTCCTCTAGGAACTTTTCCTGGATTTGCCGAGTTTCCAATTTTTGTTCACTTTCTATGGTCAACTACACAGCACCTTTCTTAGGATCTTGAACAATTCGTCTCTGACAATTCATCTTTCTTCCTGTTCACAAAAAATTTTGGACGACCTGTTCTAGATTTGTTATCTACAGTGTTTGTGTTCCTATAATTTTTTACTACATTATGCACCGTAATTTAACTCGCTTTATGCAACTTCTCCAATACCGAGAAATAACTATCTGTAAATTTTTTTCACTGCACTAACTGCTGACCATTTGGGGTAGCTGTGATGTTTTGAAGTACATTTGTGTTATTTACAATGAAAAGGTTGCCAAATTTATTTTACAATTTAAATATATAACACTTACAAAATAAAAAATTATCAAATTTAATCATAACAATTTGAAAATGAATGTGTTAATTAATAATTAATGAATTACATTAATCTTAATAATTACTGTCTTTTGAACATGCCGCCGACCTTAACAGCTCATGAGCACTCTGTCAATCTTCAGATTCGATCGGAGTGATCTTATGGATCGGGTAATGAGGTATCCCAGCTTTAGTTTTGACATCTACGACTCTTATGTGGTTGTCCTGGAATGACCTGAACGATTCTTGCGAAATGCCACTTTAATGCTTGAAGGTTATCATCATGAATCAATACGTCACAGTTTCAATCGAAACGATTTGAGTCCTTCATTCCGATTTTCTCTCGAAAAAATGAACTGGAAATGTCTGTCTTCTGCATACACTAAAATTTGACGGAATATTTTTGAGATATCAGCAGTTAAAACATTCCTGTACCAATGAAATCGAAAAAGAATTGACTGAAGATCATTTTGTACCGTAGAACCGAAAAAGAGAATGTCATTTCATGAATATTGTGTTGTGGTTTGGCATGTCACGTAAAAGACTACCTTAAGCTTAGTAGTCAAGCTATCTGGACGTAAAACACAGTGATGTGGCATATAATATAGTAATGTAATTGTGGTTTACCACTATCCTTTGCCAATTCCATATGATACTGAGCTAGATAATCTTGAAGAAATTCTGTTTATTGCTTTCTTAGGTCAGCATTCCGATGTAACTTTCTCTCTAAAGCAAGAAATCGTCGCTTTACAATATCAGTATAATTCCTGTTGGTAATTCCTTGAAGAACAGTTTTCCAAAGAAAGAGTCTCACACTTGTTCTTCATTAAACCGAGGAACTGTTCTATCACCACTTTTAATTTTCCAAAACCTTTCAACAATTCTATTTAACGAGGTTTAGGCTACGGAAGTATCTGCTGCATTGTCAGACACAACCTATCAAATTTGTCGAAGTAGACTGAGCTTTGTATTTTCCACATGGGACCCACCCAAACACCGTTTAATTTGGCCAACTGAAAGTAAATTGAAAAAGTTGTCTGCTCATATTAACAGGTAAATGTTTTGTGGCTTGCTAAATCCAGCATCCGCCTATTCTATGTTTTTTTGTATTTTCCAACTATTAGGATTAAATTCTTATTAGGTTGAATTGCAGTAATAGAAGGCGAAACCCACATATTTAACCCTGGAACGCTAACGATGAGTAAAATTTACTCACTCTACTTTTTCTGACCATGTTTTTCAGGACATATGACCAGAGCTTCTATAGTTCGCAAGTGCATTGTCTTGTGCGTGCTTGTTAGATCTTGATGTGCTCGGCGAAGTGTAAACTTTGCAGCTTGAAATTGTGTGCGGTGTATTTAAACTCCTGTGAGTTAAAACTCCGCTTTTGTCAACGTTGACTGTTTGGAGTTTTGAACGAAGTTTGTGAGCTAAATCTCCAGTAATGAAGAGCCGAATCCAACAAAGCGCGAGCGAAGTGATAGCCTCCAGTCTTGTCTTGAATCTGTACAATAACTGTCGCCAGTAGGACACAATCATTACAACAATTGGCGGCCTTGGTACTGATAAATACAATGACGAGTTGGATGAGGTTGCTCATAATTATTGCTATCTCCATTTGAATTAAGCTCCGATGGCTGTGTTAGTGACTGTGGACCTTGAGGTAGTTCACCCTTAGTGTGATAGCGATGGAGTAAAGGTTATATTTTAATACAAAAAAATTTTATAAAAAAATTCAAGTAAACTAAAAGAAATTTAGTTATTTAATTAAAAGATAATCTAATACACGACATGCTTCTCCTTTTCTTACTTTTTTTATCATATTTGCCTTAAGCACAATAAGTCCACAAGCTGCTAATTTAAATTCCCATACTCAATGTGTTTTAACCGACTTCCCAAAAACAGAGAGCGTCTAAGTTCGATGTGTATATTTTTTTATGTCTGACCGGGCATAACTTTGTAACCCGTTGACCGATTTTGATGATTCTTTTTTTGTTGGGTAGAGTATGTTCACCGATTGGTATTTTTGATGGGTTGGGGGTTGGGGTGAAACCTAACTTTGTAACGCGTGCATCGATTTGGATGGTTCTTTTTTTTTTTGTACTGAGTATGATCGATCCCCCATTGCTGATCCAGAATCGATTAATGCTCACAATTTGTAAACTGTGCCTGATTTAGACGTGACATTAACCAAGGCAGTTGATAACAAGGCTTGAGCGGTGTGTTGACCATGTTTCGTATTGAATGATTTTACTGGTGTTACTGCATTGTCAATAGATGTGGATGTTGGTTTCGAGATTGAATTTTCACAAGGAGTTATGCCTTGTGATGCACGTGATCGGGAATTCTGAATTGAAGTTATTTGTATGAAGTAATGAATGATGTTTTCTTCCACAACTTTGACAAGAGAATTTGCTTGTACAAAATTGCAGTTTATGATTTTTCGAAGCAGTTCACACATAAACTGTTATTCAACAAAATTTTAAATCTTTCGTAGACACTTAATTTAGCAAATTTTGGACATTTGAATAGTTGGTGCAAATCATTACAAACGGAACATTTTTGACTTGTTGAAGCAAAATTTGATGTGGCTTTATTCTTGTACTGATCAAGGCCTTTAATTGTGGATCCGGTTTTAGAATCCATGATCCGGTTTTAGAATCCATGATTGCCTCCAAAGTACGGAATCGTTTTTCCAAGAAACTCTTGAATTGTTCAAATGTTGGTAGGCCTTCGGAGCTACTTATTTCTTGTTCGCACATTCGGTGAGTCTCAGAAGGTAGACATTGTACCAGTTAGTAAGAATTGGATCCCATTCCTTCGTCGAAATTCTTAATGCTTCGAGCTCATATAAGGACTTGTCTAACAATCACTTGATTCCCTTTGCTGACTCAGTTGTTTGTTTTTGAGTATGACAAAGAATTTTTAATTAACTAAAACCCCCTTATTGTCATAAATGTCAACAAGAAGTTTCCAGGCATTATAATTACTTGCATTTGGTATGGGGAGTTGTCGTAACAAGTGTTCTGCTTCTACAGCAACACTTGTTTTCAAGTAATGGAGTTTCTGCACCGGAGGCATTAAAGCATTCGTGTGTACTAATAAATTTGATAAATCGTGGAATGATCGCCACGATTCGTAAGATCCTGAGAATTTAGAAATTGCGATTCGAGGCAAATTAAGAAACTTCGTAAAACTATTACTTCAATAAACTTACTATTCTAGTCACTTAAATTCACTAAGATAAATTCACATGATAATTTCACTAATAAAAGATTCGAGAATAATTCAACGTAATAAAATTTTAAGAATGGAGAAAGTATGAATTCAAGAAATGGAGAAGTTAAAATATAGGATTAATGTGTTAATAAAGTCGCTTATATAATAAAGTAGTATAACTAATATTATATTGCAATTTGATCGTTTAATTCGTATACTAAAACAATGAAGGAAAGGAAGTCTTTATTCAGGTCAATACCCTGAATTAAGTGTAGTTAAATCTTTATTTTAGTTGAAAACCCAGAATAAAGTGAAAGAAAATCTTTATTCAAGTCAATACCCTGAATAAAGTGTAAGGAAATCTTTATCTATTCGAAAACCCAGAATAAAGTGAAAGGAAATCTTTATTGAAGGCAATACCCTGAATAAAGTGTAAGGAAATCTTTATTCTTGTCAATACTAAGAATAAAGTGGAATAAAATCTTTATTCTAGTCAATGCCCAGAATAAAGTGTAAATTACTATTCAAATATATTTTTTAATTATCACTCACCGAAAGCCAAATGATAAAAAAGAGAGATAAACGGAACCCGCAGTCTTTTTATAGATGAAAAGCTAGCGGCCCTAAGATTTGCAAATCAATGACGTAATTTTTCTGGTGTTACCACTTTTCCATTCTTAAAATTTTACAAATTTATTACAATGATTTTTGATAGTTCTTTGCTTTCTACATTCATGTAATAATAAATTCAATTTACTTTCATGTAAAAATAAATTTAATTCTTTAGTTTCGTCGTTTTCACGCAGTTGAATTAATATTTGTTCATGATGTTTTTCAATGTGATTTTTTTTTGTGTGTGGAAAACAGAATTGGTCCAAGCCATCTAGAGTTCGTTCGGAAACACAACTATAGCTGACTTTTGTCACACATAGCTAACTATTGCCGTTCGGAAATCACAATAGCTGACTATTTTTGATAGCTATGATCGTTCGGGAACTCACAATAGTTGACTAAATAGTCAACTATTCTTGACTCTGCTTAAACGACGAGCTAATAGTAGCTGTCACACATACATATAAATAATTCCCTTGAAAGTGACAGATAAAACAAATCTGACGGGTTTCTTACAAATTGAGCAAGTATATAATTTTAAATAAAATATTTATGGTATTAATGAAATATGGATGATGAGTAAACAATTAATTTAATATTTAACAGTACGTAAATGAACCACTGTATAGAGAATACAAAAAAACTCAAGAGTAATCCTCTTAAGTGGATAAATGGTTCCCTACAAATTGTTGTTGTTTGCTATCGTTATCTGACACTATAGCGTAACTGCAATTCAATACACTTGCAAGTGACAGCTCTGACTATTTGATAACTATATATCGTTCGGAAACGAGAGGGTATATAGCTGACTTTGACACAACTATTGCAATAGTTAAGGTAGAAACCCAATGATTGCGTCGCATGCATCGCATGCTTTGACAGATCATTCAACGTGCGTATTTCTACCAAAGCGAACCTAATGAACGATGCAAGCGAAGCATGCGATGCACATATTGCTGAACTCTCAATATTGCAACGCTTCCGTTGCGGCAAATGACAATTGAAAAGTAAACAAATTGTGATTTGCCGGGTACGCAAGAAAAAATAGAGTGTTTTGAGGAAAAATTAATAAACGCATTTACAATAAAAAGTGTATGGAATACAGAAATATTAATAAAAAAGCCAGAGCATGGGAAAATATCTCGCTTAGTGTTAAGCAGCCAGGTATAACATTTTTCAAAAATAATTTTATAAATTTTTAATAATAATATATTTGGCTGATATCGGAGTACGTAGTGAATATTTGGTTAAATATTCTTCCAACAAATTGTAGAGGGCATTGAAATTCTGACTGCTCATCCTTGTTACTCGAGAAAACTGCTCAGGATCCACTGTTCTCATTTTTTCAAAATTTAGTTCAAAGAAGCCATTCATTTTTCTATCAATGTTCATTTCACGCACCCAAAATCTACGTGATTGTTTACATTTTCTATTTTGAACACTTTTATATTGTCTATACACTTCATAAATAAATAAAATAAATTCCACAAAGTCTATAAATTCACTCATTTTTCTAAAATTTTTATTGTAAACATAACTTTTTCCTCTTTCTTTCAAAGTGAAACGTCAAAGTATGCACTGCGATCATTGGAACAGGCCTTGCGACAATGCTTCTGATGCGATGCCTGTCAAAAGCATGCGATGCATGCGACGCAATCATTGGGTTTCTACCTTTAGAGCTGACTACGGCTACGACTATAGTTATGTTTCCGAACGTGCTCCTAGCCGTTTAGCCATCTAGCCTATGATAATAATTGATACTGGCCATCTGTCAAGATGTGTCAACAAATTTATTGTTTTCATCGAATCTGGATGGCTGTGGGAGTTAAACGGATTTTAATGAGGTAGGTTTTATGTAATATTTTATAAAAAAGAATGATTCTTTGCAGATATTTTCTTCTTTTTCAGGGCCGGAGCTGGATTAAATGGACTGACTTGGACAGGAATGAAATTCTGTTGAGGATGTAAACTGGATTCTGGAGTTCTAGCGAATGCCGTAGGCACTATGTTATGGTAGAAATTATGTTCATTCTGATGTTAATAAATAAAAATTGCTCTTGCAATTTTTAGAAAAAAAAATTTAATTAAACAAATAAAACGACCGCTTGTTCGATACAATCGATATTTTTATTCAATACTTTATGTTTAAAAGATTATAAAATATAACATAGTTGTCGCGACAAGAAAAAGCGACTTAATTCTACCGCGGATTAAAACTAACTCTCTTATCGAAAATTCTACCTGAGCTAAGTTCTTACCTATTTTACAGGTAATGAGGAAAATTGCAGTGTAATGGGTTTTGTTACACTTTAACTTGATCTATTTTGTGATTCTAGCGAATTTATTTTGTGGGACAGGAAATGTTAACGTTGCGTCTGGGAATATTGCGACAAACAATTCTTGTGAATTGTTTGTTGGACAGGAAGTTGGGTTGCGCGTGTTATGGATAGGATAATTTGGGGTCATTGGGCGAAATGCACTTTATGATCGTATTTAATTATATTATGTTTTTATTTATTATAACTCCCCCATCGTTAGATTGAGGCTCCGACGATATTTTGAAAATATTTTCTTTTACTGCAATTTCCCTATTCCTTTTTAAAATTATTACTATTATAATAATGGTAATTATACTTACAATAGTTATTACATTAATACTTGATGATATAATATTGTATGTTCTATTACTTTTTGAATTTATTTCTATTAGTTCTCTATTTTTTATATGTTTTAAATAGAGTTCATCTAATTTTACATTGGGAATAGTTCTTCCTTCTTTAATTTTCGTAACAAAATTGGGTAAAATAACTTTATCGTAAATTGTCTTTTCAAAGTTCTCAAATGTTTTGTTATATATCTCTACTTTACAATTTTTGAATTTTATTAGGAAAGTACCACTCAGTTTCATATCTAGCGTATTACAATTCTGAGTGATTGTAGTCTCTCTAATGTTTTTTATAACTATTACACCAGTTTCAATTTCTTTAACTTCTTCAATGTCTGTTAATATTTTAGTGCAATACGCTTCCTTTGAACTCATGATATTTTTAATACAATTGTCATTTATTTGAACAAGGTTTTTCTTCAGATTTTCTTTCACTGGGAATTCGAATGCGGTATTTTCTTCATTAACCAAAATTTCTGTGTTTTTCAAAAGTATTGATTTGTTTTGTGGATCTGGAAGAGGTTCTATTAGGATCTTGGAGTACTTGTGTTCGGAGAATTGGGGTATAAGGAGGACAATAATGATTTGATCTCTGTATAAAGTGACTGCCATCTTAATTTCTTGAAAGCTTTCGGGACCTGAAATTAATTCTAATTCTTCTTTGCCTAAAATGTTTCTTGTGAGGATTCCTAATTTACTTGAAAACAATATTTGTTCTATGTCAGCTACGTGACTTCTAAGGAGTACTATATCGTGATTGATCTCGTACAAATACTGGATTAGCTCTACTTCCTCTTCTAAAGTCATTACCCTATTTGACAAATCTTTGTTAAACGAGTTCAGATAGGATTCTATTGAGTGTTGTTGGTTTCTTATATGAGCAGTTATGTTTTGTATCTGCTCGGATATTTCTTTATTTATAAGAACTTGTTTGTTGCTTTCTTTAACTAATTTTTTATTGTATTCGAATAAACTATCTAGCTTTTCTTTGATTTGAACCTCATCTTCGTGGTCCATTGTTCCCGCTAAATATTTTAGACCTGTCCCTATTATGTTCATTAGACCTCTCTTTTCTCTAAAGTTTGGTTTTAAGTTCTCTATCTTTGCTTCTAACAGAATCAGACTTTGGTTAATGGTATTGTACATTGGTTCTACTAATCCTGATTTGGGTTTGAGTGATAAAATGTTTGTTCTTATGCGGTTTTTGGCTGTTTCGAATTCTGTTACGTTTACTATGTGCAATACTTTACGATAATTTTTTACTACCATAATATTTTCTAATTTTATGGTTAGATAACCGTTATTGTTGTTGAGGTCGTTCAGGTGTATCTCCTGTGTCTTGTTCGTTGGCAATATCGTCATTATGATTATGGTCAGTACTAGCAGTATGTATGTCATCGTCATTTCCTGAAATAGATTGTTGTTGTCTGTTAGTTCGTTTTGTACGGTTTACTGTATTATTGGTTTTGATTGTTGGCCTGTCTACGGTTTGGTATTTTTTCTTAGGCTTAACATGTACTTTATAGTACTTAAAACGGTTGTTAGTGTCTTCGACGTGATCTTCGTCTACCTTTTCTGTATTGAGTTTCCTATACCTTGAGTGGTTCTTACCACCTCTTATTTCTTTGATAAAATTTTGACCGCTTTCTAAGGGGATATCTTTACGATTTTGGTTAAATTTTTCAATAACTTTTTGCTTTTTCCTAATGATTCTGTCATAGATTTCCCTATATTCTTCTTCATGTATTTTACCGTTGATAAAGTCAATCGGTTTTTTATTTGTGGCTGAATGTATGGTATTATTATAGAAACCTATTATTTTTAAAATTTTCTCCTCTACCGTTCCTTGATTATTCACTTCGTCGTGTTTTAAGAGTCGAATGTGTTCATTGATTGTACTATGCAAGCGTTCAACATCGGCATTTGATGTGTGGTTACTATTAGAAGTGAAATGGATTCGTGTATTTCGATTGCTTAGGAATTCCCTTAAAGGCAAAGCTTTGAAGCCTAATTCATTATCTACAACGATTTTTTGTACGTCACCGAATTGGCTAAAGTAGTATAGAAGAGCTCGTTTAAATTCCGTCCAAGTTCTTCCTAAAAGTTTTATCGCAAAAGCATGTTTTGAAAATTTGTCTATCACGGTCAAGAATAAGGATTTTCCTAATGTGTAAAACACGTCTACGTGTATTATTTCTCTTGGACTCTGCGGTGTTTCAGTTAATTTGAACAATGGTTTAGGAGGTTTCCTTGAATATTTTTCTGTGTTACGCGTTCCTTTAATTTGGGGTTGTAGTAACATAATTTTAATTCCTTTGAGACTTCGTCGATTCCTCTGTGATTATTTTTTCGATGTTCTTTTTCTATTAAGTCGGCGAGTTTCTCTTCATCGGTTATGTCCTCTAAGAGTACTGGACAACGAATAATTTTAAACTTGGGGTTATTTGAAAAGTTTTCATTAAATGCAGTGCGAATGTTGTTAAAGAATTCTTCATTTTCAGTAAAAATTGCGTTTAAGCCATTGGGGTTAAAATGATTTTTTAATAGTGTGATGGCAGTTGGCTCATCTAAAAGTTTTATAAATATGACGGTACGATTTTTGTCAAATATCTTAATCTTTTTGATTCTCAATGAACCTGTACTGGATTTATTTAATACAATTTGATTTTTGAAAACATTCAAACATGACTTACTGGTTGGTATGATCGGGTCCTCTTGTACAAAATTCAATTCCGCGTTTGTTATCCTAGATAAAGCGTCTGCGTTACTATTCTTTATACCTTTTTTGTACTTTATTTGGTAATCAAACTCCGAAAGTTTCAATCGCCATCTGACAAGTTTCGAGTTTGGTTCTTTGATTGAGAAGAGCCATGTCAGTGGTCTGTGATCGGTTTCTATGAGGAATTTTTGTCCGAAGAGGTAGGGGCGAAAATACTTTGTTGCCCACACTATTGCTAACAATTCTTTCTCGATCGTGCTATAGTTTATTTCGTGTTCATTTAATGTCCTACTAGCATAACTGATCGGATGGTTATCTTGCGAGAGTACAGCACCGAGGGCATATTGACTCGCGTCTGTAGTCAGTGTAAATGTCTTGTTAAAATCTGGATAACTTAAGATGGGTTCGTTGATTAAAAGAAGTTTCAATGTTTCAAAAGCTTGTATGTATTCTGGATCTAAAATATTAATATTAGCGTTCTTTTTGAGACACTTGGACATTGGTTTGGCAATTTTTGAATAGTCCCTAATAAATTTTCTGTAGTATCCCGTCAAGCCTAGAAATTGTTTGATTTGTTTGCCGGTCTTCGGGATCGGGAAATTCTTAACACATTCTACTTTTTTAGGGTTCGGTTTTATTCCGTTTTGGGTAACTATGTGACCTAAAAACTCTGTTTCTTTCTTTAGAAACTCCGATTTATCGAGTTGTATCTTAAGGTTCACTTCCTGCAGTCTTTTGAAAATTTTGTTTAAAGAATCTATGTGCTCTTGAAGTGATGTCGAGAAAACAATTATGTCGTCAAGGTATACTAAACAAATTTTATTTATGAAATCCTTTAGGACATAGTTCATAAGCCGCTGGAATGTTGCAGGAGCGGTCTTTAAGCCGAATGGCATTCGTAAAAACTCATAATGCCCGTTCTCCACGCTAAAGGCGGTCTTATGTATATCATTTTCATCTATCTCGATTTGGTGGAATCCCTTTGCCAAATCGAGTGTAGTAAAATATTGACATTTTCCTAATTTATCAAGGATTTCGTCAATATTTGGGATCGGATGCTTGTCGTCAATGGTCACCTCATTCAATTTCCGGTAATCTATTACCAGTTTCCATTTGGCTTTGCCACTGGCGTCGACCTTCTTAGGCACGATCCAGATTGGGGCCGAATAAGGAGAGTCGCTATGGCGGATTATGTTATTGTCTAACATCTCCTGTATCTGCTTTTCGACTTCCTTTTTGTGTATATGAGGGTAACGATAAGTCTTACATTTAATGGGGATATCGTTTATAGTACGAATCCTATGCTTGATGGCGTTAGTAAAAGTGAGATTCATATTATCTTTATAGAATATATCTTTATATATCTTTACTAGACTTGTCACTGCAACTCGTTCTTCCGAGTTCAGATGTTGCATCCTCAACTGCTCCAGGATCGGAGGTTTTTCAATCTCTTCTATGATGTTGAAATTCTGCTCATCTATTTTTACTGGGTTTAATGGTTCGGGGTTAATTATTTCCTCACCATCTCTAGATCTAACTCTTGCATGAATTTTAAAATTTTTTATATCGTAAATTCCTTCTTCTATTATAAACTTATTTTCGTTCAATCGCTGTTCTTCAATGTAACCTAATCCTTCTTCTTGTAAGACAGGCAAGTCCATCTCTCTGATTTGGTAGTTTCCCAAATTCCGTTCTTCGTGCCAAAAATGTAATTTTAAATTTTTAGTGTTAGTATTCAAGTATCCAGTTCTATAATCTATCCTTACTTGCAGATGCATAAGGATGTTGTTACCTAATATTCCGTCGAATTCGGTGTGGAAAGGACAAACTAAAAATTCTACTCTTGTAGATGGGTCACCTAACTCTTCGAATAGCGGTATAAGGACTTTAGTGTTTATTTCTATTGAATGTTTAAGGGTTTTTACTTTTAAAGGTTCTCTTAATTGTACGTTCCATTTCGGGTTGCATAGATTTGGGTTGATAATGGAATGTGTCGCACCCGTGTCCACTATAAATTTGAGCGGAATAGTTTTAGATTTTACCACTATATAGGGTAACTTGTTTGGGAGGCTTGAATTGGAAAATTTTGTGGGTGATTATTTGCTTCGTTTCTATTAGGGTGTAGTAAATCTACTTCCATTGGTTCGGGTCTATCGAAATTATTGTTTCTTGCATTATTATTAAATCTATGAAAGGCATTTACTGGCCTTTGATTATTCGCAATGGGAGGTTGATTATTTCCAAGATTTGGGAGGTACTGACGTGAAATAAAATTTCTCGATATTGGTTGATTTCCTACGTATGGAGGTCTGGGAAAATTGTTATTATACAACGGCGGTACCCTAGCTTGCTGATTGAAATTCTGTCTACTGTTGTCTGGAATATGGCTTCGATTATGATTTCGATCATTGCCTCTCATGCGATTTCTATTAATTTGCCTATTATTGTCTTGTTGAGAGTTGTTTGGTGCTCTCGTTTGAGATGGGCTGAGGTAGGCATATCCGCACTCATATAGGATATTTATCCCTGCCTCTAAACTGTCTGGGTTTCTGCAATGGAGGATTGAACGCATGGGTTCTGGCAATTTGTTCTTAAAAATCGTTAGTGCTGAAGTTTTGTTTGATTCCACAGCACTAAGTATTTCTTCACCGTTTTGGATTGTCTGTTTGGTTTTTACATTAAGCCTTCGTAAAATCGTTTTAATTTCATTATAAAAATCTACGCTATTTGTCTTAAATCTAACTGAGCGGAGTTCATCAAATAACTCTTCTATTGTAAGCCTATCTCCAAAGTTATTTATAAGCGTGGTTTTAATTTCGGTCCACGACGTTGCATGTGCATTTATTTCTATGACTTCCCTAGCTCTACCTCTTAATTTCGATTTGATATAATCTGAGAAGATACTCTGCCCCAGGTCGTCATACCTTACCAGGAGAGGATGTATCTTATCGATGAGATCTATGAAATTTTGCAGGTCCCTAAAGTCTCCATTGAATTCTGGGAGTTTGGATAGGTATTTTAAAGGGTCGATATTTAAGGATAACATATTTACTTGGGGTTCAAAGAAATTTTGTACTATATTCGAAATTTCTAGGGATCGGGCTCTCGCTTGTTCAATTTCTTCGAGTAAATTGCCTGGCATACTACGCGTTCAACGGAAGGTATTTCACGTTAATCTTGCACACATAATAAATTGTTTCTTAAATTAAATTAATATTATATTCCTAACAGATTACCCTATCTAAATAATCGGAAACAAAAGAGAGAAAAAAAAATCGAAAAAGACTATGAATAAATTTCTGACCTTTCTTATCCGGTTCGTCGGTTTGTTGATTGGAGGATGGTGTTTGAGGTGTCTTCTGATAGTTGTGGTCGGGTAAAAATCTCCGTTGTAGTTTCTAATGAGAATGCTGTATCTTCTATTTCTGGTTTATGTAGATAATTTCACTGCTTCCAAGTTATTGCTTTTTCTTTTACTTTCACACTTTGTAGTGGTAAATTTTCTTAAGACATAACTTCACTATTTACACAGATTCATATTTTTGAATTTTTCTCACTTATCTGCGGATTTGCACTTTACTGAGATGAGAAAAATCAACAAGAAGAAAAAAATTTCTTCATGTGAGAATTGCAATTTCACAGGAACAGTTCCACAGTTCGATCTCTTGATCGCACCTTCTTAATAACAGTTCGATCTCTTGATCGTACTCGTAAGATTCAAAAATTTTTTTATTTTGAAACAGTTCGATCCCTTGATCGCACTTGTTACATTTACACTTTTTGAAACAGTTCGATCCCTTGATCGCACTTTGATTTCTAAACGATGCGCGCTTAAGTATAGAAATACACGCGGCACTAGAACAATCTTATGCTCTTTTATTCAACCACGACGCGTATCCTACCGACTGCGCCAAATACTAATTGCTCTTGCAATTTTTAGAAAAAAAAATTTAATTAAACAAATAAAACGACCGCTTGTTCGATACAATCGATATTTTTATTCAATACTTTATGTTTAAAAGATTATAAAATATAACATAGTTGTCGCGACAAGAAAAAGCGACTTAATTCTACCGCGGATTAAAACTAACTCTCTTATCGAAAATTCTAAATGAGCTAAGTTCTTACCTATTTTACAGGTAATGAGGAAAATTGCAGTGTAATGGGTTTTGTTACACTTTAACTTGATCTATTTTGTGATTCTAGCGAATTTATTTTGTGGGACAGGAAATGTTAACGTTGCGTCTGGGAATATTGCGACAAACAATTCTTGTGAATTGTTTGTTGGACAGGAAGTTGGGTTGCGCGTGTTATGGATAGGATAATTTGGGGTCATTGGGCGAAATGCACTTTATGATCGTATTTAATTATATTATGTTTTTATTTATTATAACTGTTAATCTCAAGACTGGCGAGGAAGTTTTCGGGAATCCGAACACTTGGCAAAAGAAACGAAATATTTGACACCCGAAGGAGTTAAACCAAACTCGAAAAAAATCTATGACATTTTAACATTGAAGCTTCCAGAAACTCAGCAGCAAATAAAATTATTCCTCGGTATTACAGGGTACTATAGGAAGTTAAATAAAGACTATGCCAGAGTAGCCAAACCGATGACTAAGTATTTGAAAAAAATTCCAAGATCGGCCGAAATGATCCAAACTACGAAAATTCGTCCGAAAAACTAAAAAGAATTAACACGGAAACCCCCTTATTGAAATACCTGGATTTCAACAAAAATTTTAAATTAGTTACAGACGCCAGCACTTTTGCCATAGAAGCAGCACTCCAACAATAGAATCATCCAATATACGTCACTAGCAGAACGCTAAACGATCACGAACGGAATTACTCAACGACGGAACAGGAACTCCTTGCAATTGTGTGGGCTACAGGCTACTTCAGGCCTTATCTGTATGGGACCAATTTTGATCTACTAACTGATCAACAACCGCTGAAGTGATTATATACTAAAACAACAGGCAAATATGTAAATCCTAGACTGTATAGATGGTTATTTAAATTAGGGGAATACAACATGAATATTGAAGTTAAGGGGAGGGATAATAAAGTGGCAGACTTTCTAAGTCGTATAAGGACCGACACCAACGAGATAAATGTGATTGACTCCACGAAACAAAATAGCACAGAGAAAGTGATCGAGATGAAAACTCCTGCAGAGAGAAGATGTATCCATTCAAATGAAATTAATGTCATTGACACAAACGAAGAAGATGAAAACTTGTCTGAAGTCTCTATGCAAAATAACTAACGATTTATTCTCAAGAAGAGAATCTAAATAATTATATCCCCATCCTTGACACAGTAGTCAATAGAAAACCCAAATCATTCAGCAAACAATAAAACAAAAGAATTCGAAGTTATACAAAAAGTAGGATAACATATATAGATACAGAAGACTTATAAAATCAATTTGGCAGATATCTTACGACGATGCATAAAACCCGGAAAAACAGACATCTATACGGAACTTAGCAATAATGAGTACAACAAACTAAAACAAAAAATCATAGAACTCTTTCACAATATTAATGCTCCTATTATGCAAAGAATTTGAACAGTTAAAAGAAACTTATGCTCAAATCCAAAACTTCCAAAACTTCGAAACATGGCATACAGTGATTAACAAAAATTATGATGGATTAAAAAGACGTATCTTCTTAACTATTCTCAAGATTCTAATACAGATACACATTAACAATTGCGATACCTGCAATCGGGTGAAATACGACCAAAACCCCATTAAAGAAAAATTTCATTTTACCGAAACCCCTAAAGACACAAAGCAAATTATACATATGGATATATACACCAATTCAAAAGTTAACTTTTTAACCTTTCTCGAAAAATTCTCTAAATTCGTCACAGCTTATTATTTAGAAGATAGGAATCATCGAACTATAATAGAAAAAGTAAGAGAATATAACAGAGGGGACACTTTCAAAAACTAATCACAGAAAATGAATTTAAGAGTACCAATTTTAAAAATTATCTTAGACAAGAGCAAATCGAATTGCATTTGGTAAAACTAAATAAGCATAGGGGAAGTGCAGACATAGAATGTCTACACAATATCGTCGGTGAGAGAATTAGAACCTAAGAATAAACAGCTAAGTATTAAAGAGAAAATGTTAAAGCCATAGAATGATATAATAATACCTACCATTCAAGCACTAAAGAAAAATCAATGGATATACAGGAAGGGAAATGTGATATGAATATTATCTACAATAGGCTCACAAAAAAAACTAGATACATTAATAAACTTAATATCAATAGGAAAAATTATTGTGGAAATAGACTATAAGGGTATATAAAAAACTATAAAGGTGTTAGACACAAATAACAGCAAAAATACATTAACAATAAATTAGAAAATATACATGTCTCAAACATTAAACGAGAGAAAAAATTTTGAGATCGAATGGATCCTCGGGACATTCCTCATAATCTGAATAATTGAAAGAATCGAGTCTGATCCCGGCTATGTGGAAATGAAGTTCAAGGAAGTCGACAATGTGAAAACCTATAATACAATACTACACATAATTAACACCATAGAAATCACATATATAGTAGACCAATTAGAAACCAACATAAATATTTCAGAACTACGAGACAAAACCACAATTTTAGAACACCAAATAAAGACTATATGAAACACAATTAAAACACCCCAGTAGGAAAAGTGAGAACCGACTCCATTTTGCTTCGATGAATTCCTATATGAAAATATTCACAATATGCATAGATGAAGGTTTAAAGGGTTTTAATGTAATTATTATATTGTTTTTTAAAAAATTAATCAAATTGGTAAGTAAACGTAATCTGCGACGAAAATGAACAAAACTGTGAATTAATTAAATCCGATATATTTATAATTGTTTGAGTTAAATAAATATATAAAATTTATATAAATAATTGAATAAAGACCCCGGAATTTTAACTTTTATAATCCTCAAGGGAAGTGGAGAGGGGGTTTTGTGGTTAGAAGTACACGAAAATTAAATATTGAAACGAACGCTTCTTTTCATCAGTATTTGCATCAGTTCCCGTCCATTGCTGAATTCACCCATTACCAGGTAATGGAAAGGGTAGGAATTATCGATCCCTCCTAGGCCATCGCGATGTTAAAGTCATCAAAGCTTTCTTCCAGAAAGCAGGCATTATTATTTACTTTCACTGAGGAGAGTTCAGATGCGGTATTTCTTACATTTCCTACTGAGACTAATCCCACACCGACAGAGAGATCGTTAAGGGTCTTGAATTTGTTTTTGCGAATTCTACAAATCCAATAAACATATTTGTCGAAAGAAAACGATTGTTTGATATCGAAACTTATAAACCCAATCCTGATTTAATGATTTTTTCTAGTAACTTCCATATTACTTCATTAAGTTGAAGTTAATTAAAGTGAGTCTATATTGTAATATTAACTCGACTTGCACAAATAAGATAAAATTCGGATGTAAAAAATATTAAAGGGTGAAACATTCTTTGAAGGGGATTCTTAGAAAATTTATTGCAAGAATTAACTTGACTTTAAATAACTTTCATTAAATAGTCTTTTATTTTATGTCTTTTACTTAATATTATTAAATTTTACATTCTACCCTTTCGTAGTTTTCTTTTAATTAGTATCTACTATTAAGTCAATTTGTATTGATTCTTATGTAAAATTATTTTAATTAAAATTACCTGAAAATGAAATTGTAGTGACATGATTACAACCTTAGAATGTAAAACTGAAGGAAGTGCCCTTATGATCAGAAAATTAAGAATTTTTCTTCATGAGTGAACGGACTTGCGCGGGACGGGGCAAACATAAGTTTTAAAATTTAAATATATTTTGGCTGACCGCAACTGAACATCTAAGGCGACACAGAAATTCCAATTCCTCAGAATGTAAACAAACTGAGAATGGGGACAGAAACTTTTATTTTTATAATTACCCTCTTTTTCTCAAATATTTTAATGATTTAATCTAAATTTAAACATGTCAATAAACATATTTATGCTAGTTGCTTGCCTTAAAAAGATATTCCACGAGTCCGTCGTCGATTATTTTTGCAACAATACACTGCACACTCTGAAAATCTGTCTTTTAAAGTCTATAAACTGTCTCAAAGTTTTTGAAAACAAATACCTCTACTAATATAGTCTTGATTTTTATTATACTTTTCACTTATCACTTTTTATTTCGAATAATACAGCGAATAATTTCAACCGAACTAACGAATACAATTTGAATTTACCACCTAAGGCGACAACCCTGCACATCCCGTTCCTCGCCGTGCCAGCAAGAAAAATGCTTAAACACGTACGAGTACAGGCATGGGTACTTCCTTAAGTTCTATATTCTAAGATTACAACACTTTCTAGTTCCCGAAAATACCATTCGCTCTATAAAATTTAATAAAATATGGCCGACATGTAACAAATTTACTTCATGCTCAATTATTTCCAGTTCACTTTTCAATTTTTTATTATTAAATGGTTCAACAGGAAAGCAGGGCTTTTGCTTTCAAAACTCTCTTTCGAGGTGTTTTCAATGCTTTTATCACCCTTTTGCTGCAGGCGTTTTGGAAGATTTGCTTTCTTTGCAGGATAGATTTAATAGGATTCCCAAAGGATATCCCTAGAACATTTTCAGAATCTTATCATTCACCCCCAAAGAAATCTGATTCAGGAAACATTTTCCCAGATTTGCGTTTTCTTATTGCTACATAAGCTTTCTGTATAATGAAAAAATTCAAACATGAGCATATACATAATCGGGCTTTGAAAGCAAAAGTGATTTTTATCGAACCAGTGATTTCGAGGAGCATTGCCTATGACTAGTAAAAAGATTGCCGATAATCTAGACGTGACTTTTTAATATCTGAAGAATAAAAATAAAAAAACCACTTAACATTTATATAGAATTATATAGTTACAGGAATGTGTTCTATGGAGACTGCTTTTATATTTTTCAATTTTTCTTTTTTTACAGTTACCATAATTATTTTGAAAACGCTATAGCGTGTTTTGTTTAGTTGACGGTCCCAATAATATATTTCAGCAAAGAAATAGTTCTTCTATCAGTATTTACCTTTCGCGCAATCGGTTGAAAAACTGACAAAATATCAGTTTTGTTAACTTTTGATATGCAGCTCTTCGCCCGTTTTTTAGTGACAAAACGACCCAAAACTAACCATGAGAAGGTGACTGCACGACTAGTTTCACCCACGCCCTACCCCGCCAACCAACCAATAAGGGTGCGTTATTTACATATATACATATTTACACTAGTATAATTACATACAGCTGTTTTCACTTATTCTGTTTATTCCAAATCAAATACCTTAAATTGTGCTTTGCTGGAAAATTCAGGCATATTTTGCCGCGACACCAATGTAGAGCGGATAAATCCGTCTATAGCACTATGCCCGCAAACTTTACTAGAACCTTCAGTAACCAGTTTTACGCGTCTCTCAACTGCTTGGGTGTGGCAGGAAAACTTTTTGAAGTCCATGATTGGTTTGTAAATCTTGTTTTACAAATAATTAACTGACTTCCCAAAAATAAAGAGGTTCTACGTTCGACGCGTTTTGTTTTTTTTTTTTTTAATGTCTGACCGGGCATAACTTCGTAACGCGTCGACTGATTTTGATGATCCTTTTTTTGTTGGGTAGAGTATGTTCACCGATTGGTACCATGTAAAAAAAATTTTGGTAGGGTGGGGGTGAAACCTAACTTTGTAACGCGTGATCCGATTTGGATGGTTCTTCCGTGGTTGATACCTGGAGAAAAAAATGTTGGGGGATGAGGGTGGGGGGTGGGGGTGGAACCTAACTTTGTAACGCGTGGTCCAATTTCTATGGTTCTTTTTCTGTTGTATAGAGTATGATCCCCCATTGCTAATAGGAGAATAATTTGGTCCTATGGTGAAAGGTGTGGGTGGGGGGAGGGGTAGTCTAACTTCGTAACGCGTGGACCGATTTGGATAATTCTTTTTCTAATGGGTAGAATATGATTCTTGGTTGATACTACGAGAAAACAAATATTACTGGAGGGGGGGGGGGGGGTGGAACCTAACTGGCGCTTTTGCTAACTAACTATTTCTTTTTCTTTTGGGTAGAGTATGCTCCCTGGTTGATACCACCATTGGTGGTATGTTGGTGTGGTTGGGGTGGAAGAAGGGGGGTGGAACCTAACTTTGTAACGCGTGGATCGATTTGGATGGTTCTTTTGCTGTTGTATAGAGTGTGATCCGACATTGCTAATAGGGCAATAATTTGGTCCTATGGTGGTGGTGGGGGAGGGGGAGGAGTAGTAACTACGTAACGCGTGGATCGATGTCGATGATTCCTTTTCTGTTCGGTAGAGTATGTTCCCTTATTGCTACCATGAGAAAAAATTTTTAGTGAAATGGAGGTGGGGTAGGGGGTTAAACCTAACTTTTTAACGCGTGGACCGATTTGGATGATTCTTTCTTCGTTGTATAGAGTAGAAGACACTAAAAAGTGAAAAATAAAATAGTTTTAAAAAAAAAAGTTGAACCAACTTCACAAAAAGCGCTTAAAAGCATGACGTAATTTTTAATTTTATATCTATGTGGGAGCGAGAGAATAACGGCAGCGTTTAAAACTGTTTTGTTGTGAGGAGTAATAGAAATTTGTTTGCAAAAGTGCTGATCACTCTCGGTTAAGTATTCGCTAAGTAAAGATCACTAGTCAAACGGTTAAACCTGTAAAGTAGAGTCAACGCTAAGTAATTAGTTTTCGGATTTTTATTGTTATTAAATTCCAAATAATTTTTATATTGAATTTCCTTGTTTGAATTATCGTGTTTAATAAAATTAAATTCTGCCAAAATATTCTCTTTAAAGAAAAAATATAAAACAACTATCATATCCTACAAAATTGGTGTCAGAAGTGGGATCGTGGCAAAATTTTCGGGAACCGGTAATTTTAAAGCCATAGGAAAAACGTGTCACGTGAAAAACTATTTAGACTTTAGGTGTGTGATAAGTTAATATTGACTTGGACAGTGATATTTAAGAAAAAGAAAAGTGAACACCTGACATCGCTATTGAATTTTGGCAACGAGTTTGAGTATCATCAAATGGGTGAGATCTTTCCATTGTTTCATTTTATCATGATTATGCTAGAAAAGTTTTTTGATAACATTTGCAATAAAAACAAAATTCAAAGAAGCATTTTAACAAATTAAATAATTTATTACGAAAAGGAAGAAACCGCGTGGAAGAATTTGGTGCGAAGTAATGTTACCTCTTACCGTTATTTACCGTTACCTCCCATGCATTCAAATGCAAAGACAATAAAAATTTTAGGTTTTGAAATAATATATTGAATTTTTCATAAAAGTGCTATTCAGATTGAGTAATTAAATTCGTCTATGAAGAACTCTAAAACTTTTAATTTCAGTAAATAACGTGTGGGACAATGATTTTTAATTTATATGGATTTGTTGGGAAATTTAACTGTCTTAAAGCTACAGAAATTATTGAAAGAACGTGGTCTTTCACATAGTTATCGTCTTAAGGAAGTTCTAGTTAAAAGATTGTATGAAGCGATTGAAGCTGAGAGTAACGAAAGTGACATTAACTTAGCGGATATTACGCAATCGTTGTTAAGTGAATCAGTTCTAAGAGACAGTAATACACTAAGCGGTTCAGAAAGTGATCTATCGAGCTCAAAAGAGAACATTAACGCCTTTGAAACTATAACTATATTAAACGATAAAGAATCCATTTCGCGTAATTAAGAGGTTGACATTGGGAAAAAATTAAATATGTCTGTAGAAAAGCAAGATCAGGCGAGTACGTCAAAAATCGTTTTCAAAGATGTAGAAGAATCACTCGAATGTTTCAATGGGGAAGTCGGTAGTAAAGATGTATCGGTATGGCTAAAAGATTTTGAGGATATTGCTACCGTCTGTGGCTGGAATGGAATACAAAAGTATTTGTACTCAAGACGCTTATTAAAGGGAGCAGCTGAACTTGCAATTGAAGCTTCGAATGGAATTCATAGTTGGGACAATTTAAAGAAATATTTAATCTCAGAGTTTTTTCAGACTCACACAAGTGTTAGTGTCCACCGAGCCTTAGAGCGTAGGAAGAAAAATAACAATGAGAGTTACTTAGAATATTTCTACTCTATGAAGCAGTTGTCTATTCGCGGAAATGTAGACGATAAATCGCTTATAACATATATTGTTGAAGGTATCCAAGATGAAGTGAATAATAAAACTGTTCTGTATGAAGCTAAAAATGTAAACGATCTAAAAGAGAGTTTCGAAATTTATGAGTCAATGAAAAACGCTAAGTCTAAGAAGACGGATTCGAAACTGATCCCCAAGAAAGACAAGGTGGGCGATTCTAAAAGTCGTTGTGGGAACTGTGGCGCAAAATCTCATTTCACTGTCACCTGTCCACATAAAGCAAAAGGCTCCCGCTGTTTCAATTGTAACGAGTTTGGACATGTCGCAAGTGGTTGCCCTCAAAAGCAAACGAAAGAATTATCCAAATATTTTCAGAAGCCAAGTCAAGTGAATACTATTTCTATTCCGGACTGTCATATAAGAGTTAAAGTTGCTGGTCAAATATTTGTAGCACTTCTGGACACAGGAAGTGAAGTATCGCTCATTAAGAAGTCAATATGGGAACGAGTCGCAAAAGACCTTGAAGGTCCAAGCATTCTTCTAACTGGGTTCGGACGACACCTGAAGAAAACCATTGGCTCCTTTCATGCTGGAGTTAATATAAATGGAAACTTGTTCAGCATTAAATTTCATGTTGTGCCAGACACATGGGTCGCTCAAGATATATTAATTGGACGAGAATTGTTGAAAGATGCTCAGCTTAACTTCGAGAATGGTCAAGTTACTGTTACGTCAACTTCTGTACCTGAAGATAAGGAAGATTATCTTATAAAGAATTTGGATGTCACTTCTTTGATCCAAGAAGCACGCTCAGTTCATATCAACAGTATCCAACGCAAAGGTTCACGCGAGGAGATTATGGATTTAATAAAAAAGTATGTACCAGTTAAACCACAGAAATCATGCATTGAAATGAACATATTACTTGAAGATGACGCTCCAGTTTACCAGAAGCCACGTAGATTAGCACCTAAAGAAAAGCAAATTGTTTCGCAGCAAATGCAGGAATGGTTACAGGAAGGGATAATCACGCCAAGTACTTCAGATTTTGCAAGTCCGGTAGTTATAGTGAAGAAGAAGGATGGAACACACAGGCTTTGTATTTATTACCGCAAGCTCAATAAGAAAATAATCAAAGATAAGTATCCCCTCCCGATAATGGAAGAAATTTTAGAAAATCTTTACGCTGCAAAAATTTTTTCAACTTTAGATTTAAGAAATGGGATTTTTCCATGTAGACATTAATCCGGATAGTCGTAAATATACCTCGTTCGTTACCCATGATGGCCAGTATGAGTTTTTGAAAACACCATTTGATTTATGTAATTCACCGTCAGTGTTCCAGCGTTTCGTAAATACGGCACTGCAATCACTAATAGACAAGAAAATAATATTTGTATATTTAGACGACATAATAATACCATCAGTCACGGAAACAGAAAACGTTGAAAAGCTGAAACTAACACTAGAAGCTGCAAAAGAACATGGACTAATTATTAAGTGGGAAAAATGCAAATTTTTACAGAGAAGCGTAGAATTTCTTGGTCATATTATAGTGGACGGTAATATAAAGCCATCTCAAGAAAAAATAGTTGCAGTCAAGAATTTTCCAATTCCTCGAAATTTAAAGCATCTTCAAAGCTTTTTGGGTTTGACAGGATTTTTTCGAAAATTTATTGCTAATTACTCAGTCATCGCCAAGCCTCTCAGTGACCTCATAGGAAAGAATACAGAATTCAGTTTTGGCTCCCAGCAACAGCTTTTAGTCAGCTAAAGGACATTCTATGTTCTGAACCAGTCCTCAAATTGTTTGATCCATCTTTAGAAACAGAGCTACATACGGATGCGAGTCAAGTTGGTTATGGATCAGTACTTCTTCAAAAACATGTCGATCAAAAATTTCACCCAGTTTTTTATGCCAGTTATAAAACCAGCGAGACTGAAAAAAATACTCAAGTTATGAACTAGAAGTTCTGGCTATCATCAAGTCGTTAAAAAAATTTCGAACGTATTTACTTGGATTAAATTTCAAAATTTTCACGGACTGTAAAGCATTCCAACTTACGATGGCTAAGAAAGAGTTATGTAGTAGAGTAGCTAGGTGGGCTTTATTACTTCAGGAGTACGATTGCACTGTACTCCACCGCTCTGGTTCTTCCATGCGACATGTTGATGCCCTCAGCAGATATCCGGCTGTTTCTTCAATTGAAAATAGCCTACTACCGCAGATAAGAAAAGCACAAAAGGAAGATGATTTTTGCAAACCAATCATAGCAATTTTAAAAGAAAATGATTATGAAGATTATGTCTTCAGGTCTGATTTGCTGTATAAATTCGTACATGGAAATTACTTATTAGTTATACCCAAAACAATGCAACACAGCCTTATCAGAAGTATTCATGATCAAGGTCACATGAACAAGCGCAAAGTAGAAAATCAAATACGTCAAGAATACTATTTTCCTGAATTGACGAAAAAGATTGAAAAAATAATTTCAAATTGTGTACCGTGTATCCTATCCGCCAGAAAATCAGGTCGACAAGAGGGTTTCCTGAATCCGATTGAAAAAGTTGAATATCCCCTACACACGTATCATGTGGATCATTTGGGTCCTTTGCCTTCGACTGCCAAAAGCTACAATTATATATTTGTGACGGTTGATGCTTTCACAAAATTTACCTGGATATACCCTGTTAAAAGCACCACTACTAGTGAGGTTATAAAGAAGTTAAATTTACAAAGTGAAGTATTCGGTAATCCATGCCGAATAATCTCTGATAAAGGTACTGCATTCACTTCAAACGCTTTTCAAGAATTTTGCGAACAAAGGAAAATCAATCACATCTTAACGACGACAGGAGTTCCAAGAGGAAACGGACAAGTCGAAAGAATAAATCAATCGATTATCTCCATATTATCTAAAATGTCTGTTGACGATCCACGAAAATGGTACAAATTTACTTCCGACTGCAGCAGATCATAAATTCTACCGAGTGCAGATCTACTGGGAAGAGTCCTTTCGAGTTATTGGTTGGAGTGAAAATGAGGAGACCGGACGATATCCAGTTAAGTAAAATATTAGAAGAAGAGCATTTAATGGAGTTTGAAAAGACAAGGAAAGAAATGAGGCAGTTAGCTAAACAACAAATACAACGAGTTCAAGAAGAAAATAGAAAGTATTACGCCCGCAAAAGAAAGCCTGCTACAGTGTACGCTGTTAAAGATTTAGTAGCTATCAAGCGAACTCAATTTGGCACGGGTTTAAAGCTTTTTCCAAAGTATTTGGGGCCATATGAAGTAATAAAGGTCAACGGAAAGGATCGTTATGAAGTCAGAAAAGAAGGAGAACAAGACGGACCGCTTGTGACAACCACTGCAGCCGACTTTATGAAACCATGGGCAAATTTTGAAGACGACGTCTCATCTGGGTCAGATGAGGATCAGGATGGCCGAATGTGGGAGCGAGAGAATAACGGCAGCGTTTAAAACTGTTTTGTTGTGAGGAGTAATAGAAATTTGTTTGCAAAATTGCTGATCACTCTCGGTTAAGTATTCGCTAAGTAAAGACCACTAGTCAAACGGTTAAACCTGTAAAGTAGAGTCAACGCTAAGTAATTAGTTTTCGGATTTTTATTGTTATTAAATTTCAAATAATTTGTATATTGAATTTTCTTGTTTGAATTATCGTGTTTAATAAAATTGAATTCTGCCAAAATATTCTCTTTAAAGAAAAAATATAAAACAACTATCCCATCCTACATCTATTACGACATTTTGAAGTCGGTGCAAATTAAACAAAGAAAACAACTACAGTACCACAATTGAAAATAATACATAATTGTTAAATGCACTGTAACCTGCTTGATGATGCGGCTAACGAAAACCAGATGCTCGCTTAATGCATCTATAACTTTTAAAATGCCGGTAAATTGATGTGCGATTTCAGGTAAGCCTGGAAGAGAAATGGCCAAGTAAACTTCGTTTGAGGTTTTTAAGGTTCAACCTGGAAAGCTTTTATTTCCTCGTGCTGGCTGTTATCCGGTTCTTAAAGGACCATGTTAAATCTTCTGTTGCAGGTAAGTATTCTTCGGTGTATAAGCGAAAACGACTTATTTGTTTGTACTTCTATAATTCCACTTTCCACTTATTTCACTTAACAATTTCTAAATATATTTAACAAAATATACAATAATTAACTTTACATTAACTTTATTTGAATTGGACTGTTGTTCCGATGTTCTGGTGTCTTGGCTTACGTATCAGATCAGACTGCCTAAAAGCGGTAAGTTCGTTGATGCTGGTTATAGTCCCGGTTATCCGGATGTTCTTTTCTCTTTCAGATTTATTATTGGAAATGGAGATTCTGAGGCTTATGGGTAAGTATGTAATTAGCTTCTTTATTGTCGTAATTTTAATAGTTTTTCTCTTTCAGCTTATCGTGACGATTGGAGGACAATTCAAATCATCGGCAAGTTTATGATTCAATTCAAACAAATTAATATTTGGTTGGTAATTTACGTTTTCTTTTCTTTCCAGGTTCTTGCTTCAACACATGGTAAGCGTTAATAAGCTTAACTACTCTGTACTCAGCCACAGTTGGGATGGATGGTTTGTTGTACAAACACTTAACTTTATTTCCTACTATATCAGCAACTTTTGAGAAACTCACCCTCTTAGTATCACTTTCACAAGATAAATTAAATCTCTCTTGAAAGGAGCAGCGGAGAACACCTTCATGTGTTGTTAGCCTATTTCCTTAAAAATTTTAAGATAAAGGGTCGAGAATGTTTGTTTTGGGTTAACAGGTAATTAATTTTAATTATTGCTGGTATAAAAAAGGTCGGTCATCAAAAACATTTATTATAGTTGAAAAAAAAATCAATAAGTACGGGTGTTTTTAAGCAAAAATTATTAAAAAATCGTAGAAGTTACTTATGAGGAATACGTGGATATTATTTACATTTATGGTGTAGTAGACGGAAACGAGAGAGCTAATTATTAAGTGGGAAAAATGCAAATTTTTACAGAGAAGCGTAGAATTTCTTGGTCATATTATAGTGGACGGTAATATAAAGCCATCTCAAGAAAAAATAGTTGCAGTCAAGAATTTTCCAATTCCTCGAAATTTAAAGCATCTTCAAAGCTTTTTGGGTTTGACAGGATTTTTTCGAAAATTTATTGCTAATTACTCAGTCATCGCCAAGCCTCTCAGTGACCTCATAGGAAAGAATACAGAATTCAGTTTTGGCTCCCAGCAACAGCTTTTAGTCAGCTAAAGGACATTCTATGTTCTGAACCAGTCCTCAAATTGTTTGATCCATCTTTAGAAACAGAGCTACATACGGATGCGAGTCAAGTTGGTTATGGATCAGTACTTCTTCAAAAACATGTCGATCAAAAATTTCACCCAGTTTTTTATGCCAGTTATAAAACCAGCGAGACTGAAAAAAATACTCAAGTTATGAACTAGAAGTTCTGGCTATCATCAAGTCGTTAAAAAAATTTCGAACGTATTACGAAAGTTACGAAGTGTAACTTCACACGACAGAGAGACATGACCCGAAACTTCGGGAACTGCTGCCGACGTCGAGCAGCAAATAATCACCATCGTGAGGCAAGACCCTGAGACGAGCACGAGATGAGTCTCTTAGGAGTGTCTCATCTAAGCTTTTAGGATACTCATCGAGAGGGATTACGTCCATATCACCATCACCCAGTCCAAGGACTACTGTAAGCAGTTTCCGAGAGAAGACTGGAATTTAGCACTTGGCTTCTGGAATGCTGCATTAAAAACAGGGCGTTTCTGGACCAAATTCTGTGGACAAATGAATCTCAATTAAACAGGGATGCTACCATGAACTTCCATAACCTCCATACCTGGTCGGAAACTAACCTATACAGGACAAAGGTAACCTCATTCCAGCAGAGATTCAGTATCAATGTTTTGGCTAGAATCATCGGCCATTCATTTTGCCCTAAGTGCTTAAGAGTGAAGTTTATGCGGACTTTTTGGAGAATAAACTGCCAGGTCTAATAGATGAGATCCCTGTGCATAATCGAACGGAGATATTTTATTAACACGATGGAGCACCACCGCGTACTGCTGACATTGTGGAGGCAATACTAAGTGAAACATTTCCTTACCGCTGGATTGGACAAGGTGCACTGATTCCATAGCCTGCCAGATCTCCAGACCTTACCTTTGGACTTTTGCATATGGGGGATAATGAGGGATGAAGTTGATTCAAACCCTGTTAACAATAGGGAGGATTTAGTTAGCAGAATTTGGAATGCAGCGACGAGAGAGGCTGGCTAAAATACGCTTTAAAGAGGTACATAGAAGGAGATTGTTGGGATGCATCCAAAGCCCCCTTAGATATTTTAAACAGCTTTTGTAAGTTACTTAGATTAATTTTAATACGTTTTGAATTCGATTAAAAGGATTTTAGAGTAAATATGAGTTAGGTTCCTCTAAATTGCAGATTTTCAAATATTTTCCGATAAGTTTTCTACTAATTTTTACACCCTTTTTGTCCCGGGCATGTTGTACTTTTTTGGAAAGGTTATAAGATGGGCAATTCAATAAGAATAAAAGAGAGGTGTACTAATTACAGGAATTTTGGAGATAGGAGTTAGATCAACACTGTTTACAGTTTTGGAAAGGAAATTGGGATAGTAGTTTTTTTAGCGTTAGTTTGATGTCGCTGTGTTGGGTAGATCAAAAGATAAAAATAAAAAAGTAAAGTGTATACCATGAAAAACTGAAATTTATGAATCAGCCTGTAATCCCCAAACGGTTGAGATTGCCCCCAACCCCCACCCCTGCCGCCATACAAGTTTTTATTTGCCTAGGTAAGATCTATCACCCCACTTATCTTCGCACGTCAGATCTGAAACACACGGTCGGATAGCCTCGGACGGCGGACATGTAGGACAGGCATGCAGGGCATCTAATTTTTTTAAAACTCATCCACTTTGCGTACCTATGTAAAACTTTATTATAAAGGCGCACTCTAGAGCAAAAACAAATCCAACTCAATTGCCCCACGTTGGGCGCCATATTTGTTATGCACAAATCTGAGGTGCATAATTTTATGCCAGCTAGCATGGAGAAGGGGTGGGTTGTGATACAAATCACCTGGTGGGCGCCACGTAGTTTTTACCTTGAGTCTACGAACTCGGTAGAAATGACAAAGAAAGTTTTCTCACATAAAATATATTTTCGTAAAATTTATAATTTAACAAACTTAAAAAGGAAAAAATAATAATATGTAAATCGAACTAAGCTTTGAATATGATTTTAGAAATAAAAATGAAAATGGCAGCGCACGAAATATATCGATAAAAATTATTTCCCTAAAGAAACTTACTCTGGCTTTTAAATGATTAAATAAAAGATATAAATGAAGTACTTATCTTTACAATTTCCTTCTCTTCATTTGTAAAACTGTTGTCCTGTCCAGTCTTCCGTTTTCCTCGTCGTTTCGGGTCTCCAGTTCCTCTATCCTCCAATACTTCTTTATTAACTAACTTCCAACTTGAACTGTCTTGAAGTTTAACTGTCTTGAACTTGAACTGTCTTGAAGTTTAACTGTCTTGAACTTGAACTGTCTTGAAGTTTAACTGTCTTAACTTTGAACTTCAACTCACTTTATTATAACTTCTTCGCAACTCACCTTGAACTGTCCTCTTCACATACCAAGGACCTCTTGTTATAGTTTCGCGCCCCCTATTTATCTTATACTGGAAATTTCATGTCATTTTTCCAGATCGGTTTAAAACGGTCGAATTTTTTTAATAATATTTTTGCGTTTTTCTTTTTAAAAGATACTCAATAATTTGCGCTTTCGTTTGATATCATCCGGTGTATTAATAAAATTCGGGAAGTGGTTAAATTTTGTGAAAAACTGCGAATGTTGACATCAGGTTTCACGTGTTCAATATTTTGTCTCGAATCCTTTTCGGGGCTCCTTATTTTCAATTGTTATTCCCTTGGGTTGGAAACAGTCCAATTTGTCGCATATTTTAATCCGGTACTTTGAAGTTCACATAAATTTTGTGAGTTTTCTTCGATGTCTGATCTAGGTTATGTGGTGTGATCATAAAGTAATTTTTGGACTAGGTAAGTAAATCTTAAACTTAATTAACTATTATCAAGATAAGAACCCCATCATATCTCTGTGTCCCTACTAATTTTCTTCCTTTTAGAGGTTCGCGCGTTCGTGTGCTGCCTTGTTCATTTCACGCTGTAAGTAAGTAATTTAAATTCCATTGATATTCATTTTAACCTCATGTAAAATCCTATTCTCCTGTTAAAATTACCATAAATCCTAAAACTGTCTAAATTACCTAAATATTCCAAATAAGAAATTCTTCTTTTTCAGCTTTCCTATCCACTAAAATCTATTCCTACCCCAAATTTCTTAAATCTACTTAATTTTTTTTATTATAACTTAACTAATAGTTATACAAATTCAATGTGGTTACAATATTTACTTCTTAATTTATTGCAGGATACTCAGCTTCGGACGTAAACATGTTAATCTTCATCGTACCAGGTCAGTATTTAAACTCATCTTTTTATTCTTTTCTTATTTTTCGATCTAACTCTTTTATGTGAGCAAACTTTCTTTGTCATTTCTACCGAGTTCGTAGACTCAAGGTAAAAACTACGTGGCGCCCACCAGGTGATTTGTATCACAACCCACCCCTTCTCCATGCTAGCTGGCATAAAATTATGCACCTCAGATTTGTGCATAACAGTGCACGCCGCCGGAGTTACTTGTTAGTGTGTTTTAAATTTTATATATTTAAAGTTTGTACAGTATTTATATATTCCTTAGATATTCATTATTATTGCGACATTTTGCCAAAACAAAATTTTGGCCCACCAGTGATTAGTATGTCTGAGGCTACCCGCGGTGTTTTGTGTTGCCAAAAACTAAGGTCAAAGTGTTCTTAATAGTTTCACTAAAACAAATTCCTAAACTTACTAATTTTGAATTAATATGCTTGAAGAACTTCCTAGTTCCATTGTAACAGTAAAATAAGGACAGAAATTTAGCTTATTGTATTTCTATTATATACATGTATGTATATATATATATATATATATATATATATATATATATATATATATATATATATATATATATATATATATATATATATATATATATATATATATGTCTAATATGTGTATATATATAAATGTAAACATTTGTCCGATTTTTCGTCGTTTTCGGTTGTTTTTTAACGGTACTTTAACATTTTCACGTTTCTTGAGAATCTTAACTTAAATTTTTTTATTTACTTTATAAATAATTTATTTTACAACAATATTCAAGTACTAATTTCAAAAAAGATACAATAGCCTATCCAATAAAACATCAGACATGGGTATTGTCTCCATACAGCAATGCGCCGCTAAATTGGGTAATTCTAATTTTTTCCTTAAATCTTATCTTTAACTGTCTATTTTTATTTGCTCCTAAAAAGATTCCATTTTCATTAATTCAAATTCATTAATTTAAATAGCCCAGATTATTACTTTTCTAAAAAGGAGCCACATCAATGATCTACATTCAACCCTTTACATAAAAACGTGTGTACTGCAAAATTAGTGATGGTGTTTAGGTAAAAAGTGATAAAAATTATTGACGTTAAAGGGGTGATATCTACCTTTTAATAATAAGTGCACCAAAAATGGTATGTTTATAGTGATAAATAAAAAGTATTAGCCAGTTAAAGTTAATATTTAAGAAAAATATATATAAATAGTCCAATTTAGTGGCACATTACTGTAAGTATAAGGGGTAATGTAGTGCACGTTTCGTTTATGGTCTCGTGCTTTCATATTTTTGAGTCGATTTTAAAAGTTGTGTGCGCGTTTGAAAGACTATTTGTTCTACTGTAGTTTTTTTGTAGCAGTAAAAAGCGCTGAGCTGCGACCGGAAAACAAAAGGTATTTCTTTCGACATTTCAAAATTTGTGGGGTAATTTAGTGCACCGCATTCCGGGTACAATAAAAAGACCAAAATGATTCGGGAATGATTGTAATCGGCTTTTTTAAAGAGATAAAGTATTAATAAGTATAGATGAATCAAAAAATATTTCGAAACTAGGGATTTGTATTCAAAATGACTTCGTGCACGTCAGTGTCGTCTTTACATTCCGATGTGCAAGTCCTACGCATGTAAGTGGCCGCTTTTTTAGCTCATTAGGGTTTCTGTGCCTTCGCGACATTGGGGCGACCGCGTTTACGTTTGGGTGGCTGATTTTGTGATCACTGGTGCCTGGTGCAACGCAGGAGTACATATTTTGCTCCTAACTGAATGCATTGCATTACCCCAAAGCACTTTTGTCACGCCGACTTCGATATCTCAAAATAAATCGAAATTGTTATTAAAACAGCACTAGATTCGTGTTCAGTGGTAAATTTAACTTAGGAAAACAATTTCCTGATATTTTGTGAAGTGACAAAAATAAAAACAACTTTTGTAGTAGACGCATTATGAAAGCCGCAATGACAGTCAGGCCAATGCACTACAAAACATTAGCAACGCATGGTATGGGACAATAAAAATAGTTTTTAAAAAAAAAGTTGAACCGACTTCACAAACAGCGCTGAAAAGCATAAAATAATTTTTAATTTTATATCTATTACGACATTTTGAAGTCGGTGCAAATCAAAAAAACCAAACAACTACAACAAAAATATTTAATCGTCACTTCTTATGATCCCGTAAGCTGAAACGTTCAGGTAGTATTGTATTATTTTCAGTTGTGGTTCTGTAGTTGTTTTATTTGTTTAATTTGCACCGACTTCAAAATGTCGTAATAGATATAAAATTAAAAATTATTTTATGCTTTTTAGCGCTTTTTGTGAAGTCGGTTCAACTTTTTTTTAAAAAACTATTTTATTTTCACTTTTTATTGTCTTCTACTCTATACAACGAAGAAAAAAAACATCCAAATCGGTCCACGCGTTAAAAAGTTATGTTTAACCCCCTACCCCACCTCCATTTCACTAAACTTGTTTTCTCATGGTAGCAATAAAGGAACATACTCTACCGAACAGAAAAGAATCATCGAAATCGGTACACGCGTTACGAAGTTACTACTCCTCCCTCTCCTCCACCAAAAGCATAGGACCAAATTATTCTTCTATTAGCAATGGGGGATTACACTCTTTACAACAGCAAAAAAAACGATCCAAATCGGTCCACGCGTTACAAAGTTAGGTTCCATCTCCTCTTCCCCAACCCCAACTCCACCAACATTTTTTTTTCTCGTGGTATCAACCAGAGAGCATACTCTCCCCAAAAGAAAAAGAATTATCCAAATCAGTCCACGCGTTACGAAGTTAGACGACTCCTCCCCCCCACCCAACCCCCACCATGGAACAAATTATTCTTCTTTTAGCAATGGGGGAGCATACTCTACTCTATACAACAGCAAAAGAACCATCCAAATCGGTCCACGCATTACAAAGTTAGGTTCCACTCTCCCACCCCCCCCCCCCCCCCCCAACCCCCACCAAAACCCTACCAACAATTTTTTTGACATGGTACCAATCGGTGAACATACTCTACCTAACAAAAAAGAATCATCAAAATCGGTTGACGCGTTACGAAGTTATGCCCGGTCAGACATAAAAAAAATATATAAATACGCGTCGAACCTCTTTGTTTTTGGGAAGTCGGTTAAAAATGCAAGATAATACGTAAATCCATTAACTCCAGGAAAATTGATTTCTAATTGTAAGAAATATGGCTCCAACGAAATATAATAGTGAGTTTAAGTTGAGATTAGTGCAAGAAGTTCAAGCCGGAAATACGCAGTACAGTGTTGCAAAAAAATATGGAATTAATAGATCAGTTGTAAGAAGAATGCTAGCGAAATTTGGGCAGGTAGGACACACAAAGACGGTTCACTCAGGTGGTAGACCAAGGGCAACAACAGAAAGAGATGACCAGAAAATAATTTCCAAAATCAGAAGTAACCCTTTTATATCGGCACCGGCAATTATCAGGATGCTTGATCTTAAAGTTGATCGCAGCACTGTCCGAAAGCGAGCTATGCATAATAATTTACGTAGATATCGTTCTGCAAAAAAACCTTTATTGACAAAGCGACATGCCAAAAACAGATAAAATTTCCAAGCTTGTTCAGTGAGATGTACTTTTTTGATATATTTGTTGTTTTAAGATTAAAATTTGCTTTAACTCACATCAACTGGCCAACTTCGAAGTGGAGAACAGTTCTGTTCAGTGATGAGAGTAAATTTAACCTCATTAGTAGCGATGGAATTAGCTTTGTTCGCAGAC
Organism: Leptarthrus brevirostris; assembly: GCA_964036015.1. Classification (NCBI taxonomy): domain Eukaryota; kingdom Metazoa; phylum Arthropoda; class Insecta; order Diptera; family Asilidae; genus Leptarthrus; species Leptarthrus brevirostris. Next base: position 100,399,246 of record OZ038372.1, on the reverse strand, counting down.
CCAAAGGAAAACGGACTGATCGTCGGAATTGCACACCTACAGTCAAGCATGGAGATGGCAGCGTTATGGTGTTAAATGCTTTTCGGCCAACGGAGTGGGTCCTCTACACGAAATAAAAGGTATAATGGATCGTTTTCAATATAGAAATATATTAGAAACGATAATGTTGCCACGCGCTGAAAAATAAATGCCACTATGATGGGTCTTTCAACAGGGCAATGATCCGAAACGTACTTCAAAAGTGGTAAAAGAATGGCTTCAACTAAATAGGGTTCAAGTAATGGATTGGCCGGCCCAATCAGATGATTTTAACCCTATTGAAAATCTTTGGGGGATTTTAAAGCGAAAAATTAGTGGGAAGAGATTTCCTAACAAGACATATTTAATGCAGGCATTATAAAATGAATAGGAGAAGATTTCTCCTAATACAATCAAATCACTGATTAAATCTATGCCAAACCGTTGTGCCCAAGTCATAAAGCAGTTCGGATACATTACGAAATATTAAAAATACATTAAACGTTTGCACGGATAAAAGATGAATCTATTAGTGCATTGTGAAAAAAGTTTAGTTTTTGTAAAAAGAAAAACTTACTTTATAATTTTGTTTCTTAAATTTCTTGTACTTAACAAAAATAAAAACGTTTCAGAAATTAAAAAATTTGTTTGGTTTTAATCACTTTTATTATCTCACAAAATGCGCTGCTAATGTTTTACACGGCACTGTATGTGTCCCTGAAGATCTATTAAAGTGCGTTTCCACTTGACACTTGTCTCAGGTATAAAAGTGTCCGCTCTCAGACAGTAGTATGTCAAAAGTGCATAAAAAGTGTCGAGACTTTTGTCTCAGATAATAACATGTATAGGTATCCGTGATAAAGGCGAAAACACCTTTTATCGTTTGCTTCGGAGTTAACTGTGGTGACAATTTGTTACATAAGGTATCCAAAGAATCGGAATGAAAAATTTCTAATAATCACTCCATTGTGATTAATAAAATAAAATAAACGAAATACCTAATAATTAAAAAATTTAAAATTAAAATAAAACTGCTCGACGCGAACTTGATCACTGTTAACTTTGAAGTGAATTTTGGCGCAAAGGGACTTCCTTTAATACAAAAAGGGCGGCAATAATAGCCAGTATTGCAAAAAATATATGATTTACTTTTAAGTTTTTATTGTGCGGAATATTCAAATGTGAGAGGAGAAACTTTGGTGATAGGACGGGTTAGAGTGGTTTTAGAAGTTTATGGTGACAGCTCTTACTAGGTCATTATGCCCAGTGTGGACGTCGATTATTTGACCTAGTGGCCATTGGCTTATTGGCATTTGGTCATCCCTTAGGAGAACGATTGTTCCATTTTTCAGATTGTCCTTTCTGATATGCCATTTATCTCTCTGTTGTAGAGTATGGAGGTAGTCTTTAGACCATTTTTTCCAAAAATTATGATTGATGTATTTCTCTTTAAGGGATGTTGGAGAAAATCTAAAGATTCTATAATTGTTAGGTTATGTCGACCGGTTAGAAAATGGCCAGGAGTAAGGATATTATAATCTGTTTGATCGTTGGAGAGAGGAGTTAATGGTCTGGCATTTAAACATGCTTCTTTTTGAATAAGTACATTGTTCAATTCTTCATATGTCAGTGTTTTTAATAGTTTTAAAGAGATGGCGTTTTGTGGATTTTACTCCGGATTCCCATAGTCCGCCGAAATGTGCGGCAGCTGGAAGATTGAAATGCCAGGTTATACCCTGGTCAACAATCTCACTGGCTGACTTTCTATGGACTTAATTGTGCTCTCTAGATTTGTTTGTAGTACTCGATTGGCTCCAATAAAGTTTGTGTGTCGGTCTGAGTAAATATGTGAACAAAGCCCTCTTCTTCCGACAAAACGTTTTAAAGCGTCTAAAAAGGCATACAAGTTCAATATGAATGGCCTTGGTGGCTAAACAAACGAATATACATATATAAGCCTTTGTTATTTTTGCTCCTTTTAATGTTGATGTCATATCAATTGGCCCTGCATAATCAACTCCAGTGGGTTGAAAGTGTAATGAGACATTAACTCAAGCTGATGGTAGTGAGCTCATTAGCTGAGAGATGGGTTGAGCGTTTAAACGAAAACAATTAATACATTTATGTATTCGATGCCGCATAGTATTTCGAACGTTGAGTAACCAATAGGTATTTCGCAGAATGCTTAGTATAATTTGAGTTCCACCATGTAATGAATAGTGGTGAATGGGATCTATTAATATATTTGTAATGTGGTGGTTATTTGGGAGAATAATTGGGTGCTTTTGATTATTGGTGAGATTTTTTGATTATCTCTGAGACTCGGAGTATGTTTTCAGAGTCGAGTATTGGATTAAGGGAGAAGAGACGGCTTTTCTTCGGCAGTGGAAGCTTCTTTTGTAGGCATTAAATTTCGGTAGCAAAAATTATTTTTTGAAGAGTTTGTATAATGCATTTTTCGGCGTTTCTCAGTTGTAAGTTGTCGTCTTTTTCGTAGGCAATATATACATAGTAAGCAGTAAGCGGTTATTCTTAAAGTTTTATAAATGATAAGTATTTATGTGGAAATGCCAATGTTTGCTCAATAGTATTAGTGAGAGTTTTGACCTTTCGCTCTTCTAATTTAGTTCGCAAGTCACTTGTTTGCTCAGTTTTCCCCATATGTCGATATTTGGTAATGTTTCAGGAAGAATGCCCCTTAAAGCTACATCAGCGGGGTTTTGTTATGAAGGAACTTATTTCGACAAAGCTTGTGGGGCATTTTTAGAAATTTCGGAAACATGATTTCCTACGAATGTTTTCCAATTAGAATAATGCTTCCGAATCCAGGCCAAAGAAATTTTAGAATCAGTCCAGGTTGTGATTTTTACTTGTTTTATATCTGCGGAAGTTTGTTTAACTAATCTGGAAAGTAATAGTGCACCACATAGCTCTACGCGAGGACGTCAAATAGTTTAAACAGGTGCTACTTTAGTTTTAGAAGTAATGAGATGGACTATTGCCATCTTTACTTTAAATAAGAATGAATAATTTTTCGGATACCATTGTATGCCTAGTGTTTTAATGGATTCTGTTTCTGAAAATTTTAAATTCGTTTTAAGTTCTCGATGGTCTGGGTGAATATTTTTGAGCAAGTCTGGGTGGTTAGCTTAGAATACTCTTGTATGCATGTTTTGTATAACTCTTTAACCTCTGGGCATTTTACAAAATTGTTCTCTAATTGGAAAAACTGTTGAACTGCGATGTTCCTTGATTGTCCTAGTTGTGGTAACTCTAGTTTTCTAAATGTGAGATAGATTTCATCTTTTCCAGTTGGTAAGCGTGTGGTTATTTCTTTGTAATATGTTTCACACAGTTCATTGATTGAGGTTAGCTGGTGTGATATTCTTCAATTTCCCAGAATTGTTTTAATTGGTCCTCTTATTGTTGTGGATAGTAGTGTGGGTACTAATAAGAGAAAGTCTTTGAGTTTCCGGGATTTTCCCAAATAAGATCCAACCCAATTTCTTATTTTGGGCAACTGGTGAGCCTTCTGATCCCTTTCTTACTCCACTTGTAAGTATTTCAGAGTATGCGTCTGCCCCTAAGATAATGGAAATTTTTCCTGGTGTTGCAAATGTTGGATCAGCGAGTGGAAGGTTATGTATGTGATCCCAATTACCAGAATTTGTAAATTGTGTTGGTAACAGATCAGTGATTCTCTTTATTATAATTAAGTTAAGCTACATTTTAAATTTGGAATGTAAAGACCTCATAGTAATTGTTTCTTGTTTTTGAGAAATGTTTGTATGGGTTGTACTTAAGCCAATTAGTTCATAATTAATTGGAGATCCCTTTAAGTGGCGTCGTTTAAAAGCTCTCTTAGTCATCATCTCAGTCTCATAGAGACTTATGATCCTGATTCAATAAGTGCTCTAAAGGTTTGAGTGATTCCGCTTGGTGTCGTGATATTTATTATAACATAGCTGTAGAAAGCAGAGCTCTCTTCAGGTTTGAAGTTAACAAATTTTGTTCTTCTTGTTTAGAAGTTGGTGGCGTAGAGTTTGATTCCACATTTTGATTTTGTGTGAAAGCCTGTGTTGGTGATTGGATCAAATGTGATCGCTCAAAATGAAGTAGAGTTTTGTGACCCTTTTTACAATGATAGAATTTTCTGCTACTTGAGCAATTTAAAGTGGTGTGATTATATGATAAGCAATTCTTAGACAAACGTTTGTTGGTAGCGAATTCCTGTCGCTGTTGAGTTGAGAGATTTCGAAATGACGGGCAATGGTATAGGATGTGGTTCGCTCCACATCGAATATATGTAGCCCGAGTTCTTACTTTTATTTAAGTGTTCCGAGCTCTTACTTTTATTTAAGAGCCCGCCTGTTGGTTTAGACGTAACCAGTTTTTTGCTCTCGTGTAATGCTTCTAAGATTCTGAATCTACTCTCTAGGAATGTTGTAAATTCAGAATAAGTTGGGAGTTCAGTTCTATTGCTAAGTCCTTGTTCCCAATAGTAGGTAGTGTGTTTCTTGTGGTAATTTTTGAATAAGTATGTGGATTAAAATGGCGTCCCACTTGTCCACTGGTAGATCTAAGGGCTGAAGTTTCAGAACACATTCCTAGGTTTGATCTAAAAACGTTTTGATTGACACGGAAGATTCTGCTCTTATTTGAGCTTGATTTAGGAGACTTTTTAATTGGTGGTTAACGAGAGCTCGTTTGTTATTATATCGTTTTGTGAGTAACTCCAGGCCTTTTCGTAATTCTCCCCCAATTCTCTATCTTCTCTCTGATAACCACGAACCTAAATTCCACCAAAAGCTTAGTGTCGCATTAAAAAATGCTGATTGGGCGGAACTTAATAATTATCTCAGAGAGCTGGATTCGTTTGATTGCTTTTCTATGAGAGACGTTAACAAAAGCACCGTTTATATCTTGAACATCCTATGGTTTGGAATGCATCGCTTTATTTCTCACAGCTTCAAGGACATCAAACCACCTAACGCCAATTGGTTTAATAATGACAGTTTTGCAGCCATTAAAACAAGGAAGCAGCCTTCCAGGCATATAAATTGTGCCCTTCAGAGGAATTGACACTCGTGGAATATTTGCAATTCACCAATTAATCGGGCAAAGTTCAATTTCGACCACAGCATCAGACGGAAGGTATTTTATACTCAAAAGGGTAGTAAGGGCTTCTGGTCTTTAGTAAAAACGGTAAAGAACAATTTCACCTGTTTGTCAACACTACTACTCATTTATAATGGGAATAGTTTTACTGACTGATTGGACAAGGACAACCTGTTTGCTGCTAATTTTGCTGCTAATTCGCACTTGCCATCTTCATCGCAGCCACTTCCATCTCCATCACAGTGCACTAGTAGGCAAAAGCCGCTACAATTTGCATTCGGGAAGTTTTTAGAGTACTTTCGAATCTCGACGTGTGCAAAGTTACTGGGTCTGATGGTTTACCGCCCCTTGTTTTAAAATGATGCGCCTCTGCTTTGGCTAAACCTCTGCGCAAACTTTTTGACCTGTCATATTCAACAGGAATGTTTCCAAGTGTATGGAGACTTGCTCATGTCCAGCCGATACCTAAAAAAGGAGAGGCATGCGACCCCTCTAACTACATACCAATTGCACTAACCTCGATCATATCTACAGTCTTTGAATCACTCATAAGGCATGCGACCCCTGTAACTACCTACCAATTTCACTAACCTCGATCATGTCCACAGTCTTTGAATCACTCATCAACTCTCAATTGTAAAATATCTAGAAAATAACCATCTTATCAACGATTGCCAGTACGTTTTCCGCGTTGGCCGCTCAACCGGAGACTTACTAAAGGCTCTAACGGAACGTTGGGATCATTGTCTTCATAATTTTGGTGGGTCTGAAATCGTCGCTCTTGATATTTCAAAGGCTTTTGATAGAGTCTGGCATGCTGCCCTTTTAGCCAAACTTCAAACATTTGGTCTGTACCCTACCCTCATTAAACGGATAGAGAGTTTTTTGTCTGACCGTTCAATCCGTGTAGTAATTGACGGAGTTACATCTGATTCCTACGAAATTAATGCCGGTGTACCTCAGGGTTCAGTTCTTTCACCAACCTTAGTTCTCTTTATTGATGATCTTTTATCCCTTACTCTTAATCCATAGTTTCGCCGACGACAGCACCCTTGATTTCACGTACTCATTTGATTCTGTAAAGACTTCACGTGGAAACGCTACATAAGTCAATCGGGACGCATCTTTAGGTTATGAAACAACATTTACATGGTCCTCGCTTGGGGCAGAGCAAATCGTGTTACGTTTAGTGCATCCAAAGCTCAATGCTGTTTAATGGCCCTTAAAAAACACCCAGTTCACTCCCAACCCATTTCAGTCGACCAAGTGAATATACCTAATTCGCCTTCCCTAAACATCTCGGGTTTTGAGATATCCAGCAATCTTAGCTGGACTGATCATATATTTGCAATCGCCAAAAGGGCGATGAAATGTTTTGCTTTTCTACATAGACGTAAGAAATATTTCACCCCACCTGCCTTAGCGCTGATCTGCAAATCCCACATTAGGCCTAGACTTGAATATAATTCTCATATTTGGGCAGGGGCCGGACACACAGCATTGTCCGGATTAGACAAAGTCCGGCGTAAGGCTATTAAACTTATTGGCGATTCCTCAATCTCTGAGGAACTTTACTCTCTGAAGCATTGACGGAATGTCGGTTGTCTCTCACTCTTCTATCGCTTTTTCCATGGCCATTGTTCTAACGAAATTGCTAGCCTGATTCCTTGTAGACACATGCCAACGTGCGATACAAGATCTACAAGTCGCTACCACTCTATATTCTCCAGGTCAAATTTGGACGTACCGTCAAATTTCGGGAATCTTTTCTAAGCAGAATAACACGACTGTGGAACACTTTACCGTCCTCTGTTTTCCCCTCGTCATATAAGCCTGAAACTTTTAAACAGGGCGTACATGACACCTCTTTCACCCAACCTTATAACCCATTTCCCTCATCCTTAATTCCTTTCCTGCCAAGGCTGTGCTTTAGCATCATAGGGTATCCCCTGAGCTTTGGCAACATGATATAAAAAAAATTGGAGTCTATTATTTCAAATTGTCGGAGAAGTCTCTCTGCTTCTCCTGAAACGTCTGTTTTCAAGTACTGCAGTTTTTGCACTTTGCTTAACTTGCTGTCAGAGTCGATTATTGAGGAGAATAGATCATGAAATTATAACCATGTTTTATGATTGAAATCAAATTTTGGAGTAGCTATGGGTGGAAGTTTTACTGATGTTCTTGACGTACTTTGCGTGGTAGAATATTTGGACTCTGTGCCTGTAGTGCATTCCTCAAGTTCTGCGTTAAAGATTGCTGTGTTTTCGTACACATTCTCTGTAAAGTATTTATTGTCCTTATCAACGGACGTTTCCCATATTTCTCAAACGTCGTTAAGAAGAGCAATTTGGGCGTTGAAATATCCTTCTGTTCTTCTAGCTTTGCCAGTCTTTTTATGATTTATGGCGGCTTTGGACATTTCATGACCGAGAGCATTTTAACTTTTAAAAAGATTTATAATTGTCGACATTTTTGTCCACTTTTGAGCTTTAACCGGCTCGAAGGACCAATGTGTGAGTTACTCACAATTAAAAAAGGGTGCCGGAATAATAACAGCCTTAAGTTTTAACCAAAAATGATTTTATTCAACCAAATCAACCAAATAAAACCAATATCACAAATTCAGGCACAGAAGTTCAATAATTCAATAAGATAAATTATCCAATTACAAATAAAATTCGACAAATCCAAAAATAAATAAAAAATCCAAAAATTCAACCAAGAGAGGTTCCTCAACTTCCCGCTAGGTGGCGCCTTCAACAAATAATGAAAATTTTAAAAGATTGCACTCTGATTAGGTGGATAGGTAATATTCAGATTAAACTCTGAATAATGGATGCTCATATTAAACTCTGACTGAGGCAAGGAGTGTTTAGATTAAACTCTAAACGAGGAATGGGTGATATTCGCCTTGTTCGCCGGCCTTTGATATAAATTTTTTCTATGGCCATCTTTTTCGTCTTTTGGCGAGCGTATGTGGCATCATTGTTTTGCCAATTCCCCTTATGGGAAGTGAAGTGCCAAATGTCACAATTCATTTAAGTGACAGGAAAGTGATAGGAAGGTGACTTGCTAGAATGTTTTTGTAAGTTTTTATATTTAAATTTTAATACTATTTTAATAAATTTTCAATATTTCAGGAGGAAGAATTTGTTGCATCGATGCCAGGAAAGGATGGATTAGAAAAAGGCAGTGTATATTTACCACCCTCGTGTATACGGAAAGTACACGGAGATACGCGGAAATTACTTTCCGTATACTTTCCGTGTACTTCCGTGTTATTTCCGTGTACTTTCTGTGTACTTCCCGTGTATTTTCGTGTGCTTTCCGTGAATTTCTCTGTACTATTCATTTAAACTGTTGATACTTTGTGTTTTTTGATTTGTTTTTGTTTCAGAAAGATTACCATTAAATCTTTATCGCTACTGGGATAATGGCAGGGGGGATATGCAAGAGGAGTATCGTTCTTAATAATAGTTTAGCAATCTTTTAATTTTGCCTGTTTTGCAGGTGCATGGACTGAACAGCTACTATGATATCAATTTGGTCTTTCGGTGAACTTGGAGGCTGGGCAGCCTAACTTTCTTTTTTTAGAGTGGGTATGGTGGGAGGAGGGGTGGAATCAAGTTTGTAACACGTAGACCGATTTGGATGATTTTTTTGGTGGTATAGAGTATGATCTTTCATTGCTGCTATTAGAAAAAATTTGGAACTTAGGTTTGGTGAGAAGGGTTAGGATAACTTCTTAATGTGTAGGTTGATTTGGATGATTTCCTTTTTGATGTATGTTTTGTATGATAAAAATTTGTTGGAGGAGTGGAGCGGAACTTGCTCCATTTGTATCGTGACAGAAGTTGTGGTTTAGGATAACTTTGATGATTCTCTCTTGTTGCAGTATGAGTTGGCGTAGTAGCGCCATGGTAAGAAATTTATATTTAAGGTGAGCTGGCCATGACCAATTTCGTAACATGTTGCGGGATTTGAATAATTCTGTTTCCTCTGCAACTCTTGAAATTGCTTTGTTCGTACCAGCAGCATTTTTCGAATAAAATAGTTTTTAAAAAAACGTTGAACCTGCTTCACAAAAAGCGCTACAAACATACATACTATAATATTTAATCTTATATCTATTACGATATTTCGAAGCCGATGCAAATTAAACAAACATAACAACTACGTAACCACAATCGTAGGTACTATATAAAACTACACATTTCAGTTCATGAACTCATAATGAAGGAGGATTAAATTTATTTGTTTTTGTTGTTTTGTTTGTTTAATTGGCACCGACATCAAAATGTCGTAATAGATTAAATATTACTTTTTGAAGCTGGTTCAACTTTTTTTTAATTATTTTAGATACATTTATTTGAAGTAATGGAGAGTACGTAAACAATTTCAAGACAATCGTAGCTTGTCAGTTTTCCGAACCAAATTTGTGCAAAAATGGAAATTATTTTCTCTGTTCTTTTAATTTGTTGTTGTCAGAAGCATTTTTTGCATTTTAAAGTCTCATGACTTCTGATAAACCATGCGAGATGATCGTTCAGAGCTTTTCTTTGCTGAAACGTATTTACTGAAATCTTGTTAAATAGTTTCAAGAAACTTACTGCATGCTTCTTGTAAATAAGGCGGATTCAAAATTAGTCAATCAAGGAGATGCGGATATTCTACTACCTACAAGCTAATACAATCGAAATTATATCTAAATTTCCTATTCAAGGTAGGTACAGGTGTTTATCCCTTTATTATTATTTTTAATTTTACAGCCTAATAGTGATTTAAAAATTTTAATAAATGCTTTTGAGAAAAAGCTTCCCAATTATAACATTTCGCAATACAAGGGTAGCGTAAGTGTAAATCTTCCGAACAAATAGTTATCCGCTATTTATTAAGATATTAAACCTGATTTAAAAAAATCAAAGTAGAGACCCATTTTAATGCTTCTTTAAGTACGCGTTTTATTATAACTATTAATTGTGGTCAAATTACAAAATTGTTTAAAACTAACAGGTGTAAATTAAAGAGAACCTGAAAATCCAACCTTATTTTTGAATTTTTTTCAACGAAACATGCAATAATATAGTACTACATAAATTATTTCACTTTGCTACCTCAGAAATATTTACAAAGGATTTCTCGGGAAGAAGATTATCAAGAGAAAGGAAAACTTTCAGGTTCTATCCGCAATCTCTTAAAGCTCTGTACACTACAGCTGCACGGATCTGCATTCATAGAAACGCGGGAGGAAGTCTGCTTAGTTATCATTGCAGGTGCATCCAAAAGGAAAGTTTGTGGAGTACGAGCATATGTCTCTACGAAACACCTGTAACAAACGTGAACACTGCTTGGATTACATGTTTAGAGAAATTTGTCACGTCCTCCGGAATCGAGTTGTTTCCATGTTAGGGTTATTATGCAAATTATGTATTATAAAGTCGGATGTTTACAGATAAAGTTTCTAAGATAAATGACTGCAGCTTGAGACCACTCGTAAGAAGTTCTCTCTGTTTCTCAAATAGATATGTTTGCAATATATGTCAGAATAATTATTATTGCATAAGAGCCAATCGATCGAATAAACTACGCCTACACACCTATTTATTTCCCTAATGAAGGAAAGAAAACGTTAAATTTATTTTTAAATTTAAGCACAAGTTTGATATGATACAAGAGTCTTCTGAAAAGCTGTGTTAAAATGTATAATATTTTTTAGAAGTGAAAATTTAAATAACAGGAAACGCAACGCTCGCAAATTTGTTAGGAGTTGCCCGGACGATAACAAAAGAAAAAGTTTCGGAATTTTGTCTGGCGCATATTATATTGAAGAGGCGGTGGTGTTAGTTAACCTTCCATCATAAAAAAACTGAAAAACACTGTTTCGAAATAAAACGCGTTTGAAGTTCTCAGTAGCACTTTTTTGTATATATTTGAAACTGCCTTTTTTGGCATCAGACAATGAGCGCTCGGCACCGTGCGTCTGTCTCCACGCTTAAAATGAAGCATAATTGTCATAACAGTCTAACATTCATCATTGAATGTGGAAACTGAGATATCAGCTGCTACCTCAACCAAATATTTGCCATTCGTAGATTTTTTGGGAGCAATCGACCGCACAATGAAATAATAGTTTTATTATTTTGCGTGTAGCCTCCTAACCATCACTTTATTAACTCGTCGCTGGTTAAAGCTTCAAACTGAGGCTTAAAGCTATCAGTAGCTTCTTTTAGTAAAGATGTTCATATAATTCTTAACTGTCGCTCTCTGACACGAGTAACATAAATCGACATCGACTGACTACTTTACGTGTTGTGGTACTCATCCGTTTAAAGTTTGGGGTAAAAAATCATCCAAATGTCTAATTCGAATATCAAATATCGTGTAAAGCTTTAATAAGGGAAAATATTATTCAATAACTGCACCAACCTGAAAATCCCTCATGAATGCATAACTGCTGCAAGCTGCCTGCTTTGCATACCTCTGAATGCGTTACCGCCCATTCCTCAGACTTTGCAGAGCCGTCTTTCTTCGTTTTGAATTCAAGGCCTTACCGACTTCCCAAAAACAAAGAGGTTCTCAGTTCGACGGGTATTTTTTTTATGTCTGACCGGGCACAACTTCGTAACGCGTTGACCTATTTTGATGATTCTTTTTTTGTTGGGTAGAGTATGTTCACCGACTTGTACCATGTCTAAAAAATTGATGGTAGGGTGGTGGTGGGAGGGGACCGATTTGAATGGTTCTTTTGCTGCTGTATAGAGTGTGATCCCCCATTGCTAATAGGAGAATAATTTGGTCCTCCGGTGGGGGAGGGGTAGTGTAACTTCGTAACGCGTGGACCGATTTGGATCATTCTTTTTCTGTTGGGTAGAGTGTGCTCCATGGTTGATATCACGAGAAAAAAATTTTGGTGGGATGGGGATGGGGGTGAATCTTAACTTTTTAAGGGTGGACCGATTTGGCCGGTTCTTTTTTCGTTGTAGAGAGTAGAAGACACTAAAAAGTGAAAAATAAAATAGTTTTTAAAAAAAAGTTGAACCGACTTCACAAAAAGCACTAAAAAGCATAAAATAATTTTTAATTTTTTATCTTTTCCGACATTTTGAAGTCGGTGCAAATTGAACAAATAAAACAACTACTGTTGAACGACGTTGTGAAACAATTAGCAACATGATTTCAGCAAATTATGATTTAATACTTACGTCCTCGATGGAATTGCTGCACTAATAAAACAAATGTTGACCACAGATATTCCACACCACACTTATAATTGTGATGAAAGTGCCCCGATGATAATTGACTTCAATTCCCTTTTTTTAAATTCAACGTAGTAAAACGAATTAAGCAAATAGCGAAAATAGCCTCAACGCCGAATTTGTTTCACAATGTAGAGAAATTAAAAGTTTAGCGGAAAAATAAAGTTCAATTGAAAACAACGTGCTGTAGTTCAAAATTTGATTATTTTATTTAAGGGAAATTCAATCGATATAAAAGAATACTAAACAAACTACCAAGATTCGCAATTCAATTACAATTTATATCTATAAACAATAAAAGGAAAATACTTAAAGAAAAAAAGTAAATTAATTCAAAATAGTAATTCGCAATAACTTTATCACGTAAAAATTCACTGCTGAAAGAAAAATTTATTAAGAAGAGGCACGTGGTGAACAAAATACCTTTTAAGAATTTCTTGTTCACTGTGACACTCTGAAAACACTACTACCTCGATGAAGAAGAGAAATGAAAAGAGGTCGATCTGCTGGAAAGTGCTGCTTACATAATGTTGGAGGCCATTTTCTTAAGATGTCGTTGTCGCCATGTTGTCATCCGACATTTTTGGAGAGTTTGAGAATTTAAACTGGCATTGGCGCTCAATTTAAACAAGAGGCGTGCTATCCATAATCGAATTAACTATTTTCTGAACACTACCTTCGCTGTGAAATTAAATTTCGATGAAAAAATTAATTTCCTACATTATGCAACTCGTTAATAACAAAAATAATCCAAATAAAATTAAATATTGTAGTATGAATTTCACATGTAGATGGCACTTGAAGTACTTTTTTCTCCACTTTGTAGTCTCCACTTCGAAGTAATCTTTTGTCTCTTTTACTCGCGCTATCTCTGTCCCACTCATTGTAAGTATTGGGAAAATTAATTTTTAGTAATCATTCGTTAACAGGGCAAAATTGGAAAATTCACGTATTGCCATTAAATTCCCCGCGAAATTCTACCTGGATTTCATGTGCGCTCTAATAGCAGCACATAAAATTTGACGGGTTTCGTGTTCGAAAAGGTGTGACGTTTTATGTCATCGCGAGTGTTATGTTAATTTGAATTTACAGGTAAGTTTTAATGTTTTGTCTTGTGTTTTTAATATAATCTTGTATTGTGCAAGTGTTTTAAATTAAATTAGTTGAAGTGCACATAATTTCAGTGATTTTTCTCTTACTTTCAGACTTCATCGACTTGACCCCAGTGAGGCAAAGTTGTGGCCAGGAAGTTCATCTGGAGCTAGGAATTCAACAAAAACAGGTAAAATATTTTAATTTAGTGTGTAATTCATGTTTATGTTATGTAATTGTGTGTTAATTATGTTCTGTAGTGCATGAACCCAAACTTTGTTTACATTGTTCTTGTCGAACTTTGCTTACTTCTAATTATCGCTTAATTTGTATGTTTGTTGTACTTTAATTGTATAAATTCATTACTACTTTATTCTATAGTAAATTTCATTATTAATTAAACCTTTTCTTTTATTTCAGGTGCAGTTCAACATCAATTGGATTAGTGGAATTACCAGGTAAGTATACTGGTCAGGTAACTGTGTATCTTTTAAAACTTCAGTCTCTATTTATTAACCAATTCTCTTTTTAGGTGAATTGCGTGAACAACTACAGAACCACAATTGAAGATAATACATAATACAACCTGAACGTTTCAGCTCACGGGATCAAAGAACGATTAAATAGTTTTGTTGTAGTTGTTTGGTTTATTTGATTTGCACCGACTTCAAATGTTGTAATAGATATAAAATTAAAAATTATTTTATGCCTTTTAGCGCTTTATGTGAAGTCGGTTCAACTTTTTTTCTAAAAGCTATTTTATATTCACATAACTGATTAGTTGGTTCACAATTTTCTTGACACCTTTTCTTTCACAGTATACCGTTTCGCTTCACTTATTTACACGTATCACTTCACTTCGTGACTCCTATGGTTGTGACATGACAGAAAAAACGAAAACTAAGAAGGTCTGCATTAACATCCAAGAAATTAATAATTCCTGAAAATATACCTATAAACCAAATACTTTTAGCGTGGAAAATAAATTACGACACAATGACACAAATCTCTCTTAATTTAATTATCAATTTTTTAAGGTTATATGTTAATTTTATGTACACGGTGTTCCGTGAAGGCGCCGACAGACGATCTGAAAGAAATGTAAACAAAGAATTCATCGCTAACAAAAATGATTCAAAAACACTTATCTGACTTTGGACTTTGGACCACTCTGATGACTTCCACTTCTTCCTCTTGGATTTGAATTATTGCTGAAAACATAAAAAGATAATTTAAATTTTGTATTAATTAAGAAAGTTAGTATTGTAAATATTTTGAAATTTTAATAACAATAACAAACCTCTCACCACATTTACAACATTTAACACAAGACATTGCACAACTTAAACGAAGAACATAAATCATTAAGACATCACTGCAAGTCACTACAATTAGACATTTATTAAAATAACTCACGTATTTTCCCTGTAACACATTACTTACCTCTTGTTTATACTTCAATCCGTCATTCGTTTGACAATATTTTTATTGACAAAAATTTATCGAAAAATAACAATATCGCCAACATTGTAGAGCTGAACAAGTACTATAAAATTTATTGAAAGAGACGACATAATTAGGTGGGGAAAAATGCATTTTAATGTAAATGTGTGTATTTGAAACTCATTTAAATTTGACCATATTTGGTCATAAAATCGAAATGCATTTGATGAAAACTCTAGAAGTTGCCTTTTTTGGAAATGTTTGAGGAAAAAAGGGGAAATTGAGCTTCCACAAAAGTATAGGTTGGGATTCGTACTTTGAAATCGAAGCGGCGCGGATCGAAAGTCGAAATGAGAGTGATCGGAAATTTTGAAATCGTTTTGATCTAAAAATTAAGTTGAAATCAGTTGAAATCAATATTACTAAATTAGTTGAAATCAAATAAACATTTTTATAGTTGTGCAGTGGCTTGTGAATTTTAAACTTTGGATTTTTTGAACAGTGAAATTTGTTAAATTGAATTAATATTGAATAAATTGTTGAACTCATTGTATGAACTTAAAGCGTTCTTATTAATTTGTGCTGAAATTAATTTTAATTGCAACTTTGGTGTAGTGGAAAGTGAGTTCCCCTGAGAAACAAGAGGTCGCGGGTTCGAGACCAGTTCGTTTGGTGTTTTTTATATCAGAAATAATATTTTTTTTTCTATTTCTACTTTGGAAACTTCCTTTTAAGCATTATCCTGGCAGCAATTTATTTATTGGTCCTTCGAGCCGGATTTATTTCGTAAAATTTGAACTCTTTAAGTGCTTAAAAAGTGATAAAAGAAGCTATAAAGATCGAAAACGAATCGTGAACTGTGAAAATACGAACAATAGACTTATAGACAGTAAACAAAATCAACTTGGAGTGCGCAAAAATTGTGATCGGCTAAAATCAATCTAAATTCCTGAAAGCCCAATACCTGGTAAGTTCAGCATTTTCTTTAAGTTAGTTGGTGTTGGTATAAAGCAAGCATGGAGGAATTGATCAATATTCAATTAGCTCAAAAGGAAATTTTGGAAAAATTCATGATTAATTACAAAAAGGATGGAAAAGACAAAAGAACGAAAAATTATTATGAGAAGAGATTAAAAGACTTTCAGGAGCTTTGGAATGATTTCAAAGTGCGACATAGAGTTATGTTAACAAAAAAGTATTCTGATAAAACGATTAGTTGTGAAAAGCTCACTTATTTTGGAGATGACATCTTTTCAAGTATGGAAGAATTCTTTTTTTCATAATTTCGCGTTAATGGAAGAGAGATTTATGAGAGAATTTCCGCCCAATGTACCTAAGGAATCTAATAAAGCAGAAATAAATCCATTGCAAATGCAAAATATTAATCTTGAGAAGAGTAGTGCATCAATTAAGTTGCCAAAAATATACCTCGACAAGTTTTTTGGAGATTATGTTAAATGGCCTACATTTCATGATCTGTTTAAATCTCTAGTGCATGAAAACAAAACTTTGTCCGCAGTTCAGAAGCTCCAATACCTAAAATTGCATCTCAGTGGCGAGCCGGAGCATTTACTTCGCCATTTCCAAGTTACCGACGGTAATTATCAAGCTGCTTGGGAACTTCTGATAGAACGTTATAATAATAAAAGAGTTTTGGTTAATACCCATTTAAAGGTACTATTGTCTCAAAATGCGGTACTTAATGAATCTACGCAGGGAGTTAAGGGATTGTTGGACACAACTACAGAATGTTTGCAGGCCTTAAACAATTTAGAAATTGATATTAGTGGTTGGGATCCGATAGTTGTTTATGTTATCGTGCAGAAATTACCGCCAGAAACACGACAATTGTGGGAACAAGAAGTGAGCAAAACTAAAGATTTATCGCCATGGAATAAATTAAAAGAATTCTTGGAATCAAGATTCCGAACTTTAGAGGCAATTTCTCCGAAACAGCAATCAATTTATAGAGATGCTAAAACTGAGCATAAAAGGTCGAAACATCCTCAAACTTTTCATGTTGCTGCTAGTCAAATTTATCAAGCTTGTTTTGGAAATCATAATATTAGGCATTGCAACAAGTTTTCAGCAATGAATCACACTCAAAAAATTGAACTGGTTAAATCTAAGGGCTTGTGTATCAATTGCTTGGGTGCCGGACATATAGTAGGAAATTGCCCCAGCCACCAAAAATGTTTTTATTGCAAACGTAATCACCATTCTCTCCTGCACATAAAAGCGAACGAAATTTCAAGGAATGAGAATTTTAGCGCGTCTAATACTCAAAGAAATACAATTTCAAATCTTGCTTCAACATCTAATAATCATAACAATGCAAGCATGAGTTATAGTAATGCAAATGAAATTACTTCGCCTGATTTATCTGCGTTGACTCCCGCCTTTATAAGAAATAATCCTACGTCTATCTCTTCAAATTTAAGTTCATTTCAGACAAGTACAGGTCCTACATATCAAGTCTTGCTGGCAACAGCTTTAGTCAAAATTGTATCTCCTTCTGGACAAGAAAATGTTATCAGAGCATTAATTGATCAAGGTTCCCAAGCTTCATTTATAGCAGAGTCTGTGGTTCAAACACTAAAACTAAAAAGAGAACCTGTTAGTGCGGACATCCACGGTGTAGGTAAAAATCATATTAGTCATGTGAAATCTCGCGTAAACATTGTCATAAAGCCTTTGCAAGGTAACACAACATTCGAAGTCTCTAGTATGGTTTTGGGAAAACTTACTGGTTTATTGCCCACAAGCTCAGTGTTCTATCGCAGTTGGAAACATATCGAGGGATTAAATCTCGCTGATCCACAGTTTTATAAGCCGGGAAAAATCGACTTGCTATTAGGAGCTGATATGTATGGTCAAATAATTATGAACGGTTTAGTTAAAGGTCCAATTGGTACTCCAGTAGCACAAAAAACTATGTTAGGATGGATTTTATCGGGAGAAATCAGCGCTGCAAGTAAAAATTCAATTAGTATACACAACTTTCACGTATGTACTGGACTTGACAATGACCTACGTAAATTTTGGGAACTGGAAGAAATGCAATGTAATAAAATACCAACTCAAGAGGAATCGCTCTGTGAAGAACTATTTTCGAGGACTTGTAAACGCGACAGTGATGGACGATATGAGGTGGAATTACCCTTAAGAAAGGAAACCAATCAAAGCTTTCTTGGAAAATCCCGACAAATCGCGCTGTCTCGTCTTTATCAACTGGAGGGACGCTTTAAGAAAAATCCGGTCTTGAAAAGTGAATTTGTCAAATGCATGCAAGAATATAAATCGCTCGGGCACATGAAGAAAGTTCATACCAGTGAGGAAGACCATATGAAGATATCAGATGGAGTGACATCCTATTCATGCAGCTACCTTCCACATCATGGAGTCATTAAGGAGAGCAGTACTACAACTAAACTGCGTGTTGTGTTTGACGCGTCAGCAGTTACGCAAAGTGGAGTATCATTAAACGACAGACTTCTCAAAGGTAGTTTTTACAGCCGACATCGAAAAGATGTACAGGCAGGTCTGGGTAAAGGATCATCATGCTGAATTTCAACGGAAACTTTGGAGAGAATCTCAAGATTTACCTGTAGAAGATTACAAACTAGTCACTGTAACATTTGGAACTAAAAGCGCACCTTATTTGGCAACTAGGGCATTAAAGCAGCTGGCACTGGATGAAAGGAAAAAATATCCTGTGGGATCCCAAGCAACTTTAATGGATTTTTATGTGGACGACATACTTTCTGGCTCAGGTACTATCGAAATGGCATTGCAAATGCAGAGGGAGCTAATCGAACTTACTAATCTTGGAGGCTTCTCGTTACGAAAGTGGACTTCGAATCACGCAGAGTTATTAAGAAACATACCTTCAGAGCATCGTGAGTTCAACTTACCATTCGACATCAATTGTGAAGGAAGTGTTCGTACTTTGGGAATTTCTTGGGCTCCCCAAACGGATAAATTTAAATATTCCATCAAACTAGAAAATGAGGACCCGAATTGGACAAAAAGAAAAATATTGTCAGAAGTCTCGAAACTTTTTGATCCTCTAGGATGGCTGGCACCTTTGATCATTTTGGCAAAAATAATGATACAGAAATTATGGTTATCTGGTCTAGGATGGGATGAGAAAGTTTCTTCAGACGTAGAAAAGGAATGGATCACATACAGAGAAAGGCTGCAAGATATATATTGGTGATAGATAGTCAATAGATGGTTTAACTATTCGGAGACTGATTCATCTCTAGAAGTACATGGATTTTCAGATGCTTCCATGAAGGCATATTCCGCAGTTGTGTATATATGTACCACAAACGTCAAAGGGAAGAGATGTGTTACTCTTGTAGCTGCAAAGACTAAAGTCGCACCCATTAAAACAGTTTCTCTCCCACGACTGGAACTATGTGGTGCAGCATTGTTAGCAAAATTGCTGCATTATGTAAGTCAAGCATTAAGTATAAAGAAACCAATTTCAATTCACGCCTGGACCGACTCAGAAATATTCCTTGGTTGAGAGCTCATCCGTCAAGGTGGACTACCTTCATCTCTAACCGAGTGTCATACATTCACGAGTTGCTGGGAGAAAACGTATGGAATCATGTCCCGTCAAAGGAGAATCCAGCGGACTGCGCTGCTAGAGGAATGTATGCAGCAGAACTCCGAGAGCACAAGTTATGGTGGTGTGGTCCAGATTGGTTATGGAAACCCAAACTACATTGGCCGGAAGGAAAATCCAACAGGACTACTGATCTAGAGCAGAGAAAAATACATACGCATCATGTGAGCATTGAAAACATAGCTTTCGACGAATTAGAATCGAGGTATTCATCACTAAATAAACTTCTCCGAATCACAGCCTATTGTAGACGCTTCTTCAGTAACATTAGGAAATCAGCCGATAAAAGAGAAACTGGATACATCAAGTCTATAGAGTTACAAGAAGCTTTGACTATTTGGTTAAAAAGGGCACAACAACAGCATTTTTTAGAGGAAATTAAATGTTTAAACAGAAATCAATCAGTAGATCGTAAAAGCCGCTTGTTGAAGCTCACACCGTTTTTAGATCAGAATGAGTTATTAAGAGTAGGAGGCCGTCTTAGACATGCTGACTTGGCATATAACGAAAGATATCTAATTATCCTACCTGACAAATGTAATTTAACAAAACTTATGATTGAGAAAACCCACGCAGACACACTTCACGGAGGTCCACAATTAATCATGAACGTTTTCGCGAAAAATTACTGGTTGTTAAATGCACGGAACACTATTAGATATCACATTCATAAATGTATCGCATGTTATCGTCAAAGAGCTACTGCACAAATACAACTTATGGCTGACCTGCCGAAACCGAGAGTTAGAATAGCTCGTCCGTTTGCACATTCAGGAGTGGACTACTGTGGACCCTTCGATCTTAAAACACATAAAGGGCGAAATCCGCGAAAGTATAAGTCATACATTGCACTATTTGTGTGTATGGTCACTAAGGCATTACATTTAGAATTGGTGACGGATCTTACCGCGGAAGGTTTCATTGCGAGCTTTAGAAGATTCTGTTCCAGACGTGGTTTGTGCACTGAACTTTATTGTGACTGCGGAACAAATTTTGTGGGCGCAAATAGGCTCTTATCGAAAGAACAGAGACAAATGGCCACCCAATTAAACGCCGAAATAGCCACTGCAGTAGAAAACGAAGGTGTAAAGTTCAATTTCATTCCTCCCGCTTCACCACACTTTATTTATTTAATTAAGCTTAATACAAGCTATAACATAATAATAATACTAATACTACAAGCTATACTAGATGATAAATGATGGAATTATAAATAAATTGAAAAAGCTACAATATGAGCTCTCATTAAGGAACAAACTGGCTGGAAGGAAAACGAATTAAGAAATGCGATCAGGATGGACAGGGTCAAGATATAAGGATTTGTGAAGGGATGATTTACTCAGATGTAATTGGTTGTGTGTGGTCGGTTGTGGAGGAGATATGTTTAATTATTTTCATGTCATCAGCATAAATGGACAGCTCTGAGTGATTGATGACGCATTCAACATCATTTATTGTAAGGATGAAGATCAGTGGACCGAGGTGGCTGCCCTGGGGGACGCCGGAACGAGCGACAATAGGGTTAGAAATGGATGAACTGAAAAGAACATTGTAGCGACGGTTGTTGAGGTAGGATTGAATCCAGGAGATGAATCGGGAGGGGAAGCCTAGGCGATCAAGTTTGAACAAGATAACATTATGGGAGATCTTGTCGAAGGCTTTACTAAAATCGGTGGCAATAACATCAACATCTTAACCGTTTTCCAGAGCACACAGTGTCTTGGAGACGAAGTCAGTAAGATTGGTGGTAGTAGATCTTCCTTTGAGAAAGCCATGCTGGGAGAGGGAGAAGATAGACTTACAGTGAAAGAACATGGAGTCATAGACCAATTTTTCGAATAGTTTAGGTATGGATGATAATTTAGCGATGGGTCTGTAGTTGGACACATCGTTTTTGCAACCTGTTTTGAAGATGGGAATAATATACGAGTTTTTCCATAATTGAGGGAAAACCCCTTGAGTGACCGAGAGGCGGAATAGCAAGGTAAGGGGTTGAATTAGATGCGTGGCACACTTTTTAAGAACGATGGCCGGAATGCCGTCAGGACCTGGGTTGAAGTCGTCCTCAAGCCCGTTGATACTGGCGGCGATTAGTTCGGGATCAGGGTTGAAAGACGTAAACGACGTTTGAGTGCATTTGTCCAAGAATGAGAAGTAGTTAAGGTCAAGTTGTTGGGAATTGTCGCTGAAAGATTTACTGAAGAAGTTTGCAAAGAGGTTGGCAATAACTTGAGGATCAGATGAAGAGGTATTCTCAAGCTTTAGGGTAGAGGGGTAACCATTGGATTTCTTCTTGGAATTAATAAAGTGATAAAAACGCTTTAGGTCGGATATGAGGCTAGTTTCCATTCGTTGGAGATATTCATGGTAGAGGGTATCACAACGTTCGGAAAAAGAGATATAAGCAGATAGGCAGGAAGAATAGTCAGACTCGGTCTGGGATAGAAGAAAAGTTTGCCAACGTTTATTCCTCCTGTTGCGGAGAGAGCGTAATTCTTTGTCGTACCATACGGGGGATGAGAAGTAGTTTTTACGAGGAAGAAGAGGTATAGATTGTGTAAGACAAGCGTGTATCTCCGAATAAAACGTCTCTAAAGCAACGTCTATTGGAAGATGTTGAGGGATAGTGCCAATGTTAGAGTTGAGGAGCAAGTGATTTAATTGTTCAAAGTCGCCCTTGCGAAAATTGAAGGAAAGAGAAGACTCGGAGCTTGAAAGGGTATGAGGGTGTTCGTAGGAGAAAACGAGGAAGAGGGGAGGATGGTGACGATCGAGAGAGGAGAGGAGATGGTTGCTTTCCACGACAACCGAGTTAACTGGGTCTGAAGAAAAGATTAATTCTAATTGTCTGTCCAGAAAGTTCCTGACTCCACTTACTTGAAAGAGACCAGAAACGGAGAGCTGATCAGTAAAATAGGTTTCTTTGGCCGAAGAGGCGTTAAGGGGTACAAAGTGAGAACAGTCCTCAGACAATGACCATTGAATACGGGGGAGGTTAAAGTCACCCAATAAAATAATTTCATCAGAGGCGTTAGCGTTCTCAAGCAGGGTGTCGATCGCTTCAATTAGGGGCTCGTAGGCTTCTAGAGGTTGAGAGGGACGAATGTAACAGCAAAGAATGTACAGAAGACACTTATTTAGTGCTAATTTGATACATACAAATTCTGATATTGTAGTGTCGGAGGTCTTTAGCAGGGTAGCGTCATAACGGTTGTGAGCAGTTATGAGAACCCCGCGACCTGGTGGATCATTGGTGCCTACACAACCGTCGACACGGAAAATAGTATAGTTTGAAGGGGACAGTTCGATGTCCAGAATTCCTGGTGTTAAATTGGTTTCAGTTAAGGCAAAGATATCGTGCGGGAATTTGTGGGAGTTAAGAAAAATGTTAGATGTTTTAGTGCGAAGTCCTCTGACGTTCTGGTAATAGACTGACAAGCTGCCGGGGAGAGGTGCTTGATCGGCTTGGCGGCTTATGGGAATCTGGAGTACGATCCACTAAATACCACTTGAAAAGAGTTTTAGGAAATACTATTTTGACATTTGAAGAGTTTAACACCGTTTTAACTCAAATCGAAGCCTGCCTTAATTCTCGACCTCTATCTGAATTGAGCAGCGATCCTCAAGACTTAAATCCTTTGACACCGGCCCACTTTTTAATTGGAGATTTGTTGATCACGCCTCCGGAGCCATCTCTTTTAGACATTGGTATTAACAGATTAGACAGATGGCAGTTTCTACAACAATTATATCATAATTTTTGGAAAAGATGGAACGCTGAATACCTTTGTCGCCTACAACAAAGACCCAAATGGACTAACAAAACAGAAAACGTTAAAGTTGGAGATCTTGTTATCTTAAAGGACGAAAATTTGCCACCATGTCGTTGGATATTAGGACGAGTAACAGAAACACATCCAGGCCCAGATGGACTCGTACGTGTCGTCACGTTAAGAACAAAAGACAGGAACTTAAAGAGATCTATTGCAAAAATTTGCTTGCTCCCGATTTCAGAAAACTGTAATAATTTAAATAAGCAATAATGTGACTTATTAACTCAAAACAAAAAAAGAGAAGTTGAACTCAATTTACTGATAAAGCTTTATTGATGGTGCATCCATAATTCAATTCCTATTTACACAAAAATCCAAACACATTGTTGACAACTATAAACCATCCAAAATTCCCAACTCCTCATAGTCCTAAAAGCGAGTAAGGGCGCTATAACCCTATTCCGTCTTTGCCATCTTTTTGTTTTCGTTGCAGGTGTACCACATACGTTGAATATTTACAAATAAGCATTGTTTGCATCTTTGCTAGCAACGATGCCAAGGCGGGGAGTATGTTCCGTGAAGGCGCCGACAGACGATCTGAAAGAAATGTAAACAAAGAATTCATCGCTAACAAAAATGATTCAAAAACACTTATCTGACTTTGGACTTTGGACCACTCTGATGACTTCCACTTCCACTTGAATTATTGCTGAAAACATAAAAAGATAATTAGTTAAATTTTGTATTAATTAAGAAAGTTAGTATTGTAAATATTTTGAAATTTTAATAACAATAACAAACCTCTCACCACATTTACAACATTTAACACAAGACATTGCACAACTTAAACGAAGAACATAAATCATTAAGACATCACTGCAAGTCACTACAATTAGACATTTATTAAAATAACTCACGTATTTTCCCTGTAACACATTACTTACCTCTTGTTTATACTTCAATCCGTCATTCGTTTGACAATATTTTTATTGACAAAAACTTATCGAAAAATAACAATATCGCCAACATTGTAGAGCTGAACAAGTACTATAAAATTTATTGAAAGAGACGACATAATTAGGTGGGGAAAAATGCATTTTAATGTAAATGTGTGTATTTGAAACTCATTTAAATTTGACCATATTTGGTCATAAAATCGAAATGCATTTGATGAAAACTCTAGAAGTTGCCTTTTTTGGAAATGTTTGAGGAAAAAAGGGGAAATTGAGCTTCCACAAAAGTATAGGTTGGGATTCGTACTTTGAAATCGAAGCGGCGCGGATCGAAAGTCGAAATGAGAGTGATCGGAAATTTTGAAATCGTTTTGATCTAAAAATTAAGTTGAAATCAGTTGAAATCAATATTACTAAATTAGTTGAAATCAAATAAACATTTTTATAGTTGTGCAGTGGCTTGTGAATTTTAAACTTTGGATTTTTTGAACAGTGAAATTTGTTAAATTGAATTAATATTGAATAAATTGTTGAACTCATTGTATGAACTTAAAGCGTTCTTATTAATTTGTGCTGAAATTAATTTTAATTGCAACTTTGGTGTAGTGGAAAGTGAGTTCCCCTGAGAAACAAGAGGTCGCGGGTTCGAGACCAGTTCGTTTGGTGTTTTTTATATCAGAAATAATATTTTTTTTTCTATTTCTACATTGGAAACTTCCTTTTAAGCATTATCCTGGCAGCAATTTATTTACACGGTATTTAAAGAATAGAGTGATATCTTTATCTTTTTAGCACTTAATTACAAATAAAGATTTTACCTGTCTGAAAAACTTTTTCGCCGAAAATAAGAATGCCCCAACTAACTATTTGCAGTATCACATATAAACACTTTGCAGTCTAAATCACGACTAAACTAACCAGGCTGCTACTCGGCATTACTAATACTATTTACTTATTTATTCATTCAGATTCGTCACAATAGACTAATACGGCGTGTATATATATATATATATATATATATATATATATATATATATATATATATATATAAATTATCACAATAAATAAAATTATCTCAAAAAAATAAGCCCCCAAGTTACTGTGGGGCAGCAGTCGACTGAAGTCGCGACTGCCTTAGAAAGCCCTTCCAACCGTAGGCTGGAGAGGCGAGATATCGATGTCATAGGTTCGTGCATCCCATATAGAGTTCGAAGACCAGGGACGTACAGGAAGTCACAATTCCTCAAAGAACGTTGCGGGATCGAGATGTTTACTCCAAGAGTTCGGGCGAGTTTATCGTTCCCTGCAATAGATTGAACAGAAATACTATTTCGGCACTATTGCGCCCCTTTACAAGGGAATCGAGAGAAATCTATCAGCGTCAAAGGGAAGTAACAAAGGATCAATTCATGGAGGTCCACATGGAGTAAACCTAAGGGATCTACGCTGATTCGACGCGGTTGACGTGAACGGAGAAGTAAGGAGACCACACAGGGCTAGCGTATTCCAAAACTGGTCTAACGAAGGTGCAGTAGAGAAACTTGGTTATGTAGGGATCATCAAGTTTCTTAGACAATTATAGCAGTAGCTATAAATTTAATTATTAATTAAAATATTCATCAGTTTAATTATATTATTTCGATAAAATATTTTAAATAAATCCACTTTATTTATGTTCAATAAGACTGTACAGATAACTGTCAAACATATTTTGGTCAACCTGTACACTTCGATAAATTTTGAATAATGTGAAACACAAACACTTTAATAAGTATAAAAATCATTCAGTCATTGACAATAAAATACTATACCCCATGCAGAGAAAATTCTAAACTACATATATGTGTATTAATTGTAAAGTAGGATACAAAAATTGTAAATTAATAATTCAGTCTAGCCAGAACAACCGAACTGGTAACTTTAAAAATAACTTAAAAATGAAAGTTTTAAAATCATTAAGTTAAAAAAAAGTATATTATAAAAATAAAATGTATCTAGAATTTTTATAGATACAAAGAGATTCTAGGATTGGAGACTTAAAAACGAAAGGGACTCTGCCCTCATATATTGACTAACAACTAGGAGCCGCATTTTTATCCGTTTCCGCCTCAAGAGGTACTAGGAACTTCATTTACATCCTATACACCCTAATTGGTGAGCCAGACATTTTTTTTTTTGTTAGAAACAGAAGTACCCCCTACGCAAGGTAAGATACCTACTGCTTTTTAAAAAAATAAGGAAAAAGAACACAACGCAAGAACATTTTAATAAGAGATGCCCCCACGCAGGGTAAGGCATCCTCGTTATTACAAACATCAAAACAAATCAATCAGTCTTTACCGGTAGAAGTCATCACACATGTTCTAGATTTTTTACAAAATCCTCCAGATCTCAATAAATATGAAAATTTGAAGAATACTCGAATCGAACGGTTTACAGAGTCAGAAGGAAGAAAGTTACGACAACTACCGAAATCGGAGATAGAAAAACTTCCGAATTCTATCGCCCTATGGAGATTCCTGCAGGCAATTCATCCACATTTAGCAAATCTTTAATAGAAAAAACTATGGATGAGAAAATTGCTGGCAAATATAAATGTAGCCTTAATTTGTTCCGGGAAACAAGATATTAAAGAACTTTTACATTTGGCAAACAATATATACGATATTTCCAAAATTTAGTTTGAATCGGAAATAAACAAAAATCTACAAAAACCAAGTTAAAAGTTTACCGGTAACAATACTCTTTTGACAGAAATAAATAACTTAGAAAACAAAATAGAAAATCTTTAAATTTTGATAAAAGGATTATCGCGTTAAAACCAACATTCTTGTTCGCGTTCCAGAAACAGATCGAGAGATCACTCATTCTCTAGAAACAATTCGCATAACAGACAAGTTTCAAATTCAATAACTCAATAACAATAAATTTGCATTTTGCCGTGTTCTTACCAAACTATTAATAGCAAAAAAAAACCAATTAACCATCCGTGAACAACATATTTAAAAATTACATTTCAAAGCGTTTTTTTATATTTGACAAAGAAAATCATTTTAAATTTCTAATAGATACTGGTGCTGATATTTCAGTAATACCTTACGAATTCTTTAGAAAATTCAACAAAGACCCTAACTTATATTTGAGGCCACCAGAATCAGAGTGGCCCAAATGCAAATATCAATAATGCGAGTATTGATCAAAAATTGTTTTCAGGAAATTTTATATGCTGAGAACTTACTTAACTTATATTACACACGAGTTTATATGTGCACCAAATAATTATGTAAAATATGAAGATTTAATTGGTAATTATCATTAGGTTTTTTTTTTGCAGATAGGCCACTATGGTATTAAGCATTTAAAATTTACCTATATAAAAATGTATCACTATGTGGGCCGCTGTAAAAGAATAAACAATGGCATTAGCGAAATAAAAAACCTTAAATTTCAAACTGGTTTTGAAATTAGATTATTCTTATTATCAAGTTTTCCTATAAATCTCAAAATCACAAATTTTGCACTTGGGCTACTATGGTTCTGGTGGCCTCATTTATCAGCAGCAAACGGTTCTATCATTAACACTTATGGTATGAAACTACTTAAAGCAGATTTCGGTCTTAGAAGAGAATTTATTTTCCCATTTATCATTGCTAATGTTTATAGGCCCATCATTGGAGCAGATTTTGTAACAAAATTTAATTTACTAGTCGATTTAAAAGACAAAAAATTATTCGACGGTACAACAACATTAAGTGTTAGTGGAATCATGGTAAACGCAAATAATCCAACTCCTCGTTACTATGCAATCAGTAAAGAGTACAGTAAAATTTTGCAAGGATTTCCCACATTAACGCAACCGCCTCGTTATGATATTCCAGTTAAACATAACGTAATGCATCGCATAGAAACTAAAGGGCTACTTCCTTGTTCTCGTCCAGGACGTTTAGATAGACATAAATACAAAATTGCAAAATTAGAATTTGATTACATGGTTAATCTATAGTTCTGTGCTACTTATCATCTTCTTCAGTATCTTCTCCACTACTTCTAGTAGCAAAGAAAAATTCTGCAGATTGGTGACCATGTGGAGATTATCGTAGGCTCAACGCACAGTTCCTGATAGATACACATTACCAAATTTCTCAATGAATTTAAACGGTTGCACCATTTTTTCATGAATTGATTTGGTAAGAGCTTACCACCAAATTCCAATGGCTAAAGAGGACATACACAAAACAGTCATTACAACTCCATTCGGATTATTAGAATTCACTGGGATGGCTTTTGGTCTAAGAAATGCTGCACAAACATTTCAAAGATTCATGGACCAAAAAATTAATAATTAAAAATTATTAAAAATTTAGATTTCGCTTTTGTTACACAAAATAACAAAAGAAGGCATATCAGCTTCAGAAGATAGAGTCCAAATTATAAACAAATTTCCTTCTCCAAATTCTTTTAAATAAATTCAACAATTTATAGGCATTATTAATTATTACCATAGATTTATTCCAAATCTTGCCAATCTACTAAACCCAATACACATTTGGCTCTATTTCTCAAAAAGAAACCAAATACCGCTAGAAAATTTTCTTGGCCAGTAGAATGTGAAGGCTAACTTAATAAAATTAAACAATCATTTTCAGAAGCAACTTTATTAATCCATCTTATTGAAAATGCAAAATTCAATTCAACGGTGGACGCTTCTGTTGGTACTGTTGGTGCAGTTATCTAACAATCCAATGCAAAACATTTGGAACCCATTGCATTTTTCTCTAAAAAAGTAAAAGAAGCAGAAATCAAATATTCAGCATTCGACCGAGAACTTTTGGCATTATATCGAGCCATCAAACATTTTAGAAATTTTCTAGAAGGTCGAGAATTTATAGCTTTTGCGGACCACAAACCACTCATTACAACGATATAGTCTAAACAGAAAGAGGTCCAAAACATCTGGACTACATAACCCAATTTACCTCCGATAACAGACATATCAAAGGCAAATCAAATACAGTAGCAGATACTTTATCTAGAACTTCTATCGAAAATTTCGAACATTCAAAGAATAGCAATACCAAATTTGATTTAAAAACTATTGCTCAGTACCAAAATACTTATACAACTCTTGATCATTCAACATAACAGACCAGATAATTCAAAATAAGATTGTAACAATTAAATTAAAAACTTGTGAGTCTGACATTTGGTGCGAAGTCTCTACTTACAATTCACGATCATACATACCCAAAGAATTTGGAAACATTATTTTTAATACCATTCATAATTTATCTCATCCAGGAATTAGATAAACACGAAAATCTAGTGTTTCTAAATATTTTTGACCTGGAATGAATACATATATTTACAATTAGACTAGAAATTGTATCAATTGCCAAAATAACCAAACACACAAAATCCGAAATTGGTAAATGCGAACTACCCAAAGCAAGATTCGAACATATCCATTTAGATTTGGTAGGACCTTTACCGTCTTCAAATGGAAATTCTTACATTCTGACAATAATAGATAGATTTACTCGTTGGCCAGAAGCTTATCCAATCAAAGATATACAGGCAAGCACAATTATCAACACATTATACGAACAATATTTTCCACGTTTTAGTGTAACACTTGAAATTACTACAGATCAGGGTACTCAATTCGAAACCAAATTATTCAAAGAATTTACAAAAGTTTTAGGATTACATCGAATCCATACCACTCCTTATGATCCACAATCAAACGGGATGATCGAACGATTTCACCGACATATAATCGCACCCAAAGTCTTCCTGAAATCCGTAAATACCATCGATACAACTCGAGCTGCCGTCCGCAAAATTAGATAGGTATTTAGGAACACGTGCATCGTCAAATACTAATTCCTCAAACTCAAGTGAGGTAGGCGGAGATATCACAGTGGGAATCACAAAAAGAGGTTCGCAAAAATTCCTCGAACGAGAGTAAAGGGGTGGGAGCGACTTGTAGATCTTGTATCGCGCGTTGTAATGAGTCTACAAGGAATCAGGCTAGCGATTTCGTTAGAACAATGGCCATGGAAATAGCGATAAAAGAGTGAGAGACAACCGACATTCCGTCGATGCTCAAGAGAGTCAAGGCCCTCAGAGATTGAGGAATCGCCAATAAGTTTAACAGCCTTACGCTGAACTTTGTCTAACGCGGACAATGCGGTGTGTCCTGCCCCTGCCCAAATATGGGAATTATATTCAAGTCTAGGCCTAATGTGGGACTTGTAGATCAACGCTAAGTCGGGTGGGGTGAAATATTTCTTACATCTCTGTAGAAAACCCAAACATTTCATCGCACTTTTAGCGATTGCAAATATATGATCAGTCCAGCTAAGATTGCTGGATATCTCAATACCCAAGATCTTTAGGGAGGGTGAATTGGGTATATTCACTCCGTCGACTGAAATGGGTTGGGGGTGGACTGGGCGCTTTTTAAGGGACATTAAACAGCATTGAGTTTTGGATGCATTAAACGTAACACGATTTGCTCTGCCCCAAGCGAGGACCTTAGAAATGTCGCTGTTTAATGATCTAAACATGCGTTCCCGATTGACTTCTGTAGCATTTCCACGTGAATTCATTACAGAATCAAATGAGTACGCGAAATCAAGGGTGCTGTCGTCGGCAAAACTATGAATAGGATTGAGAGTAAGGGATAAGAGATCATTGATGAAAAGAAGAAATAAAGTTGGTGAAAGAACTGAACCCTGAGGTACACCGGCATTTATTTCGTGGGATACAGATGTAACGCCGTCAATAACTACACGGATTGAGCGGCCTGACAAAAAGCTCTCTATCCATTTAACGAGGGTAGGATGCAGACCAAATGTTTGAAGTTTGGCTAAAAGGGCAGCATGCCAGACTCTATCAAAAGCCTTTGAAATATCAAGAGCGACGATTTCGGACTCACCAAAATTATGGAGACAATGATTCCAGCGCTCCGTTAGAGCCGTTAGTAAGTCTCCGGTTGAGCGGCCAGCGCGGAAACCGTACTGGCAATCGTTGATAAGATGGTTATTTTCTAGATATGTCAACAACTGAGAGTTGATGAGTGATTCAAAAACTTTGGATATGATCGAGGTTAGTGCAATTGGTCTGTAATTAGAGGGGTCGCATGCCTCTCCTTTTTTAAGTATCGGCTGGACATGAGCAAGTTTCCATACACTTGGAAATATTCCTGTTGAATATGACAGGTGAAAAAGTTTGCGCAGAGGTTTAGCCAAAGCAGAGGCGCAGCATTTTAAAACAAGGGGCGAGAAACCATCAGGCCCAGTAGCTTTGGACACATCGAGTTTCGAAAGTACTCTAAAAACTTCCCGAGTGCGAAAGTGTAGCGGCTTTTGCCTACTAATGCACTGTGATAGAGATGGAAGTGGCTGCGATGATGGTGGCAAGTACGAGTTAGCAGCAAAATTAGCAGCAAACAGGTTGGCCTTGTCCAATGAGTCAGTAAAAACATTCCCATTATAAATGAGTGGTGGTGTTGACGAACAGGTGAAATTGTTCTTTACGGTTTTTACTAGAGACCAGAAGCCCTTACTACCCTTTTGAGTAGAAAATACCTTCCGTCTGATGCTCTGGTCGAAATTGAACTTAGCCCGGCTAATTGCTGAATTGCAAATATTCCGCGCATCTCTATAGATACGTCTCAATTCCTCTGAAGGGCACAATTTATATGCCTGGAAGGCTGCTTCCTTCTTTTTAATGGCTGCGAAACAGTCATTATTGAACCAATTGGTGTTAGTTGGTTTGATGTTCTTGAAGCTATGAGGAATAAAGCGATGCATTCCAAACCATAGGATGTTCAAGATATAATCGGTGCTTCTGTTAACGTCCTTCATAGAAAAGCAATCAGACCAGTCCAGCTCTCTGAGATATTTATTAAGTCCCGCCCAATCAGCATTTTTATAATGCCACACTAATCTTTTGGTGGAGTTTAGATTAGTGGTTGTCAGAGAGGAGATGGAGAATTGGGCGGAGATTAGACAATGGTCCGAATTACCCAAGGGAGACGTCACCGAAACCGAGTATTTTTCTGGATGCGATGTTAGAAATAGATCTAAAAGGTGCGCGTTGTGCCCCGAAGTATCAGGAACACGAGTCGGACACTCAACCATTTGCTGTAAATTAAAAGACTCACTAAATAACTCGACGTGTCTTCCAGACGGGCTTGTGGTAGAAGAATGCCTGAGCCACTGTATGTTGTGGACGTTGAAATCTCCAGCAAGAACGATTTCAGAAGAGGGGGATAATTCCAAAATCTTATCGATATCGGAAGACAGTTTATCGAAGGAGCACACAGTGTCAGTG
This sequence comes from Leptarthrus brevirostris, assembly GCA_964036015.1. NCBI lineage: Eukaryota > Metazoa > Arthropoda > Insecta > Diptera > Asilidae > Leptarthrus > Leptarthrus brevirostris. The sequence continues at coordinate 100,366,617 of OZ038372.1, read as the reverse complement.
TCAGACATATTCGGGCTGCGGTATAAAAAGCAGAAGTGAATAATGTGCCGATAGAGTTTAAATCTAATCCAGACATAATTAAATTCTGGATTAGTAGAAGAGAATTGAGGGAGATAGGAGAATGGCACATCATTTCTAATATAAACCGCGATTCCCCTCTGAGGAGAGAAGAGCGGCACTAAGTGATAACCAGGGATGTGATACTGATTAATATCAGAATCGGAAACAACCTTGGTTTCGCTTAGTGCAAAAACTGCCGGATTTTCCGCGATCAAGTGGCAGTAAACCGAAAAATGGTTACTTTTTAAGCCACGAATGTTGCAAAAATTAAATAAAAATTTTTGCATAGTCCCGGTCTTAATTTGCCCAAAACAAAACAAACGAAAACGTACACAAACACAAGGACTGACGAACGGGATCCACAGATGCAAAGCAAAGCCGCCTCTGTGAAAACAAAGCCAGCAGCAGTGTTATGCCTGCTGTGCTGAACTTTGATCTCGACGAAGGCAGCTAAATGCTCAGCAGTGGAGACCCGTTAAACGCATTCAATGCAGCACGATTGTACTACATTGAATGTTGGATGGAAGAAAATAAAAAATAGATAGGAACGGACTCACCAGACTGTGCTTTCAAATAGAGCATAAAAGCCCTTCACTCCGGCAGGATGGCACTAGCACTTTGATTTTTTAAAATTCGATTCGCTTTCGCAACCGCTTTAAAAATTTATTGGGGAGCAAGACACGGCGGCACGTCCGTCCCCGTCAGTAGTTCAGCTCAAACTGAACTACCCTAAAAATCACACAAACATTATGAAGACACAGTAACACACATCAAAAAGAACATAACAAAAAATGACTCAACGTAGTATAGTTACTGTAAATAGGTTAAATAAAAAGGACTCTAAAAGTTGAAGGCAAAAACCTGTAAAAAAGAAAGCGAGTGCCAGCAAAAAAATTCCGAAAAATTTTGAAAAAATCGGAAAACAAAACCTAGAGCTAAACGAAAACGAACGAACAAAATGAACCGAAACCGAAAAATCAAACTAGAACACGATTGTCTGAGTGTTCCCAGAGGGTAGATGCAGCACCGGGCGAAGTTCCTACTTCGGGAACCACTGCTCCCAAGCAAATGCCCTCTAAGAAGAGCCGTTCGCCACTTTTCTAATCCTCCGGGAGCACTCATCCAAACATGTTCTAAACGAACGCACAAAAATTTCGAACCGATTAGAGTTCTGCGGGGCCAGTCTGCATAGTCATTGACGTCTGCAAACTATTTCCATCATCCTTGTCCTTCCCGCAGCACTTGCAGCAACACCAAAGCAAAGAGAAGCTTCGTGGACAAGCTGCTGCCGTTTCGCACCGACGATAAGGGTTGCAAGGTGCAGTTGAATGTGTCGGCCTTCGTTGCCAGGAACTCTAGACGTAATCGCCTCTTCGAAGTGGTTCTTAAGTGCATGTGTTTGGAACTGTGGGTTAGTGGGCTGTTGCCCAGGCTCGATCCGCATGCAGCACAGATATATTGTTAACTTAGCAAGTGTTAGAATACAGCTACTCAAGCAATTCACCTGGTTACATGTCCTTGGCCCCAGTAAAAAGGATGTTCGGGATATGCTGAATGTCGGGCAGATATGCTGGCACATATCGCGAACGAGATTATTAATGTCTTACAAGGTCGGGCACGTGAAGTATCTGTGAAACAGGGTTCCTTCACCACCACAAACCGTGCAGGCTCTTTGAATTCATCGATCGATATGTTACAGCTGGTTTGGATTCACGAGGCTGTAATGGAGCAGTTTGAATGCCACATCAGAGTCTCTGTAATTGGACGAATAACTATAGATCACTCTGCTAGTTATGGTCCCCATTACTCTCACGTCTACCTCAAGATGTGCGCGCCATATATTAACCCCTAAGGCATTCGTAGGATTTACTCCTACGAAGAGCTCGAGGAGCCGACGTGAAGTGAGTGTACTGAATGTCGTGTGCGGCGGTCGATTCATTACGAAATCGTTTATCACCTCAGTGCTTGAGACGACTAAAACGCTTTCGTGCTGTATCCACCAATTCGTTAAATTGTGCTGTGTGGGGGTGTATAAGTGTGTTCCCAGAAGCATCAATGATGATCACCGAATCTACTAACTCAGGGTTTAACCTGATCGGAATCGCTAAGAATTCCCCGTACCCAAGTTCATTCCATCGCAAATGAAATGTTGGTTGTAATCGTGGAGATCATTATCATGAAGACAACGAAATTTCACTACCATGTCTGTAAGACCCAAACCACCCTCTGCTACTGGTCGGCAAAGCGTGCTTTCAGCGGCCCATCGTCTTCCCCCCCCCCCCCCTGATGCGCCACAACCACGAGGATGATGAATCCTCTAACGTTTAGTCTATGCCTGTTATTAGTGATCTTCCAATAACATTTTTAATTCGCTTTGTAAAGGTCTTTGACGGATTTTGCGAGGAATTGTCGCCTTTATTTCCGACTTCAATAAAGCGTTTGCATTGGCAAATACAAATGAGGATTACATCCTAAGTCAGATTTCTGGCAAAGGTAAAGCGGCTTGCTTAAACCTTACCTTTAGAACATGGGATGAGCTTAAAGAATTCCTGAAAACAATGTACCAAGACCGCGAACATTACTCCCTATTACTGTGCGAACTCACAAACCTAAGTTTATAGGGTTTATAGGGTTGAAACTTGTTTAAAAATAACTATAAATGCGACACAACAACAAAGCCAAAGTAGCACCGCTATGGAGGGAAGGCTTGAGCTATTGACCAAAATAGCTCTCAGTAGATTCATCTACTTTTCGTTACCACAAATAACAAACGTATTACGTGTTAGAGAACTTAAGACATTAAATGAGGCAATATATAATAATCTAATCGGCTCCGGATTTTATATTATCTTTATTAAGTACTGCAGAGCACAATGTCACTCAAGGGGCTCAGGAAAGAGAAAACTTCATCAACATCAACTGCTAAGGATAATAGCCAGATTGTCACTCGCAGAACTGCAAAATTGCATGCAGAGGACCCTGGTTCCACCGATATCCAATCAGTAACACTGGACAAACTACTAGAGTCAATGGAAGCTCGCCTTGTAAAAAAAAATATATGCCCTCATGCTGGAGCTGAAGGCTCGAATCGCTGCGAAAATCGATGATGCAGTTCATGCCCTCAATGATAAATGATAAGCTCTCAAAGCATGAGGAGTCTATAAACAAACTCCAAGAGAGCAATAATTTGCTGCGTTGGCAGATCGATGACCTCCACACAGCGCCTGAGCGACGTAGTCATTAGGGGAATACCTCCCCAGCCAAGAGAAAATCCACTTCAAATGGTTAAGAGAATTGCAACCATAATCGATCATTCTGTCTCAGCTTTTACTGATGCATTCTGAATTCGAGCTAAGTCTGCGGGGCAAGCTACTCCAATTATAGTTCGTTTCTCCTGCCACTCCACACAACGAGCGTTCTTGACTGCTTTTCGTAGGCGGAGGGCCATTAAATTGTCACAACTGGAGGGCTTCCCTTCTGCCAGTCCAATTTATGGACACCCCGTGCAACAAAAAGAGCCGCAAGTTTTTGTTGCGCGGGGTGTACATGAAAGTCTAACGCAGCTTAGCAACTCTCTTCTTCGTGAGGCATTAAAGATTAAAGCAGCGTAAGTTGGGGACAATTTTTTCAGCCAGAACGAAAGGTGGACTTCTCTTGACATTTCCGTTGTACTGGATCATATATTGTTTATTTCCTAGTGCTTTTATTCCTTCTTAATTATTTTCTATGGAATTTGCTACTCGTTGTTGCACAATTATTTAATAACCTAGTTTTACCATTTTAAATTTTCGGTTCACTATTATTTACTATCTAATTCTTTTAACTCTGTTTTTCTTTTTCAACTAGTAAGCTCGATTTCTTTAACAGGTTAGGTGATTAATTCAATTTTACTTGCTTTCAAATATTTGAATTTAACCTAATGTTTCTTGACTCTAATTTAATGATGCTTCCTGTGTGGAGATACTTGCATGAAAATTCCTTGTTCTTTGATTTTTCTGTGTTTTTAATGACTCTTGGATGCATTGGCGGTGCTAGCTTATATGATGACCGATAGTTTCTTGGGTTTGGATAGTGTAAGAATGATTTTGAATATACTGGCTAAGTGTTCTCATGGGTTATCGGTCTGCACTCTTAATGCTAGGAGTATTCGAAATAAAATGGAGGATCTCTGATCTAAGTGTGGATGTTATAATTGTTAGTGAGACATGGTTGAACAGTGATATTTTTAGCTCTTTTGTGTCTATTCCTGGTTATCGAGTGGGTGGGGGTGCTGCGATATACGTAAAGAAAAGCATCAGGGCGAGATAGCTTGCTTCATCGGTAGACCAACCAATTGAGTTTCTCTGCGTGGTGGTTCTGGAATTGAAAATTGGAAATTGCTTTGATTGCGACCACATTAAAGAATTTGAAAATGTTATATCTCACCTAACTCGACGTTATCCTAATGTAATCAAAGGAGGTGACGGCAGAATAATAAAACAGAACAATTCACACATCTCATGCAGTCTCTTCTACTTAATGTAGTGAATTCCTACCCGACCTACTTTAATTCCTCCAATCCTTCGATGTTGGATCTAATCCTTGTCTCTGATAGTGACAGGGTGATCTTGCAAGATCAAGTTGACCCACCTAGTATACTCGATCATGACATTCTATTTTGCAAATACGACTTTGTGTTGGTTTCCGCCTGCTGCTCTGATACAGTCTCCTATCGTGATTATAATAATTTAAACATAAGCTCCTTATCCAATGAATGTTCACTTCTTCCTTGGAATTATATTTACGTTACTCCGTCAGTCGACCAGCAAGTTGAAATTCCCACATCCTTTGTCTCTCATATGTTTGATATATGTGTCCCAATTAAAACCAAAAGCATTCGGTCGTGGAGTTGCCCATGGTTTTCACCTGAGGTGCAAGCTCTAATAGCAGAACGGGAATACTTATTACAACGCTACAAGCGCCTTAAATCCGAAGAGGTGCGTCTGCTTTACAAAATCGCCCGTAATAAAGCTACCGCAGCAATCAAAATGGCTAAACGATACTATTTTAGTGTGAAACTTAGGACCGACTCCAGCCCGCGAGCTCTATGGCGTAACCTAAATAACGCTGGTATTCATGGCAAGGATAAGATTCGATGCCCTTTTGATCCAGCTGAACTCAATTCTGCCTTTACTGCAACCAATGTGAACCCGATGAATTCAGCAAGTATTTTTCCTGCGAACCTGCCTGATGCCTCAGTGAATGACCTTGTGGCCCCGTTTTACTTTTGAAATGTAAATCTAGATGAATTACTATCTGTGGTCGACTCAATTGGACCTGATAACTTATCGCCACGTTTTATTAAGGTACTGCTTAATTTCATTGCCAATTACATCCTCCACATTGTGAACACATGTTTAATGTCCTCTTCGTTTCCTGTAAGTTGGAAGGCTGCCACTGTGTTGCACATTGCTAAGAAGTCTTCTGAAGTATCGATAACCGACTTTCGTCCAATAAGTATTTTCTGCTTTTTCTCGAAAGTACTTGAAAAGATTATGTCCAAGCAAATACTGGCTTAGGTCGAGGGGAACGTATTGCTATCATGTTGGCAATCTGGTTTCAGATCTTCTCATAGTTGTGAGACGGCTGCCTTGAAGGTATCCACTGATATAAGAAAAGCCCTGGACAATGATCACTTCATATCTTTAACATTACTGGATTTTTCTAAAGCCTTCGATTGCGTTGACCACAGCTTACTTATTCACAAATTACACACGTACTTCAACTTTAGCTCATGTGCTGCCTTTATGATAGTATATTTCTTGTCAGATCGTTCCCAAAGAGTACAGATCGATGGCGTAATCTCAGGTCCATTGGTTCTTTCACGGGGCGTACCACAGTCATCAATACTGGGACCGCTTCTATTCAGCCTCTTCATCAATGATTTGCCAAGTGTGGTGCGTGATGTGAAAATCCATCTTTACGCTGATGATGTTCAGGTGTATTTAGGTAGGCCTATTGGGCTCCTTGAGGACTGCATCGAACGTATAAATGCCGATCTCGGTAAAAAATATGATTGGTCAATTGGAAACAGATTACTTTTGAACCCCGGAAAGTCTCACTCTATCATTTTTTATACTAATCCTCTTGTTTTAAGTAATGCCCCTCAGATAATTTTAAATGGTTCTCAATTGCCAGTCCTAAGTAAAGTAACTAATCTTGGTATTATTTTGGGATAAGAAATGAACTGCTGTGAAAATATAAGTGCGAGGATTGGCAAGAAATATGCTGGATTACGAAGACTTTGGTTGTCAGCCTATATTATCCCGAGAAGTACTCGTCTGGATTTGGTTAAGGCATTGGATACTGCGCCATTTTACATTCGGGAGCTTGGTTTTTCCTCACTTACACCGTCACTGTGCACGTCGATTGGAGGTCACTTTTAACGACTGTATTAGATTTATTTATGGACTACGAAGGTTTGACCATATCACACCTTTCAGATTAAGCCTTGTCGGGTGCAGTCTGGAGATTAACCTCAAACGACGAGATTTGCTGTTTCTATTCAAGCTGGTTAAATGGAACAAACCACCATACCTCCGTGAATACTTCCAATTTACAACATCTCAGCGAAACAGAAATTTACTAGTACCGCGGTTTAGGAAATCAGTTATGAATAGTTCTTACCCTGTCCAAATAATTCGCTTATGAATAGTCTTCCTCTAAATATTCAAACAATAAATTCAATAAATTTTAAATATTTTTTTCTTTTTTCCTGTTCTATTTATCTCTTCTTTATTTCTTTCTCAATTAACACATGGTTTTCAGCCCAGTCCCGGGCCTAACAAAGAAAACGCGGTTTTTTTTGTTCAAAATTGGCTTTATTTATCAACGTAATCTCCATCAAGAGCCACACAATCATTCCAGCGCCGCTCTAACATTTCAATACCACTTTTGTAGAACGATTTATTTTTTGCCTCAAAATAGGCCTCAGTTTCAGCGATAATCTCTTCATTCGAGCGAAATTTCTTACCGGTGAGCATTTTTTTGAGGTCTGCGAACAGCCAGTAGTCGCTGGGAGCCAAATCTGGCGAATACGGTGGATGTGGGAGCAATTCGAAGTTCAATTCATGTAGTTTTGCCATTGTTTTGATTGACTTGTGACACGGTGCGTTGCCTTGATGAAACAAAATTTTTTTCTTTGCCATATGCGCCGTTTCTTTGAAATTTCGGCCTTCAAATGCTCCAATAACGCTATATAATATTCACTGTTGATGGTATTTCCCTTCTCAAGATAGTCGATGAATATTACACCACGCACATCCCAAAATACCGAGGCCATAAGCTTTCCAGCCAATTGTTGTGCTTTCAGGCGCTTTGGACGAGGTTCTACAGCTGCTCTCCACTCAGATGACGATCGTTTCGATTCCGGAATGAAGTGATGGATCCATGTTTCATCTATTGTCACATATCGACGCAAAAATTCCGGTTTGTTCAGTTTAAACATGGCCAAACACTGCTCAGAATCATCAACACGTTCTTGTTTTTGGTCAACAGTGAGCAAACGCGGCACCCACTTTGAACAGAGCTTTCTCATAGTCAAATGCTCATGCAATATAAAGCCAACACGTTCTTTTGATATCTTTACGATGTCAGCTAACTCACGCAACTTCACTTTCCGATCATTCAAAACGATTGTGGATTTTTTTGATGTTTTCTGGTGTTACCGCCTCATTTGGACGTCCACTGCGTTCTGCACCATCGGTGTCTCTACGACCACGTTTGAAGTCAGCAAACCAACGTTTATTGTTGTTTCTGATCTGTTGGAGTCCTTATAACACTTTTCAAGCCATTGCTTCGCTTGAACGATATTTTTTCCCCGTCAAGAAGCAGAAGCACGAAATTGTTTTTGATCCATTGTTCTCAAAATAACAAAAGTAGTGTTACGCTTAGCACAATAACTCACAAACTTATAAGTAGAATATCATGAAATTTTAACAGCTTTCTTTTGAAGGTTAGTACTAACTGTGAAAGCGGTGAATGCAATAAGACTAGCGCCATCTAAGTGTTAGGCCCGGGACTTTTCAGCCCATGTGTTAATATTTAGCATTTTGTTTTTCTCGAAATAACTTATCTATCGCCACTTTTAATTGTACAATAAAAGTTTTAAAATCTTGTGTATATTTGCCTGTAATAAATGAATATGAATATCCAGTGCCATTGCTGAAGAACAAGTCCAAAACATGTACTCGAAACAATTTCAAATCTCATACTAATACTCAATCAATTGTTCAAAGTGGCTGTCCTAGATCCAACAAACCATTGCCACGATATCTTCATTGGTGAATTGGTGAATGCAGGAAACGTGAATTCAATCGAAAGAAACAATTTAGTAATAGTAATCCAAAAAACGTGAACAGGCACCAGCAGAAGTTGCCCTACTGGAAAGCCTTCAGTGACTAATTGCAACCAACCAGAAACTCTTAGGACGGTGTTCTTTGCTGAAAGAACATCCTTATTTATTATAATACATTGTGTTCAATCTACGACTTAAAAACTGAATCTCTTAATTGATAAAGGTGCAAATGTGTCAATAATTAAATCAAGTGCCGGTAGGAATCTCGGGCCCTCGTATGTTACTGCCTACGAATTTCATATTATTAAGCAGAACTCCAATATACCGTTCGACGTAATATTAGGGGGCGACATCCGTGGTGAATACAAGGCCCTAATCGATTATGAAAATCTAAAACTAAGATTGGGCGAATGCTTGATTCCAATTCTATATCAAGATGAAAAGGTGAATAATAGCGTAGATTTTCTTCAACCAAGAACCGAAACGTTAATCGAAATTAAAGTTCTTAATCCATAATCTACAAAAGAAGGAATTATTCCCAAAACATATATAGGTAAAGGGATCTACTTGTGCAAAGACATAACTATAGTAAATAAGAATTTCAAGGCTTTTGCAATTTTCAATTTCCTCTGGACGAAATACGGCTGGATCTTGAGTCAGACTCATGCGAATCATACGACCTATCCACCTAAACCAAATCGCTTTTCATTTAACGTAAACGCCTCGAACAACCGTACGGATAAGCTCTTGAAAAATCTCCGTACTTGTCTCCTTAATTTTGAAGAAAAATCTTCCTTTATAAAATATGTACCAAATATGATGATATATTCTTCCTAAAGGACGACACGCTATCGGCAACTAATACCGTGACACATTACAAATAACTCTGCGCCAGTCACGGCGAAAACATATCGTTACCCTGAGATCCACAAATCTGAAGTAACTAATCAAATTTACAAAATTCTGAAGCAAGGAATTATTAAAGCCTCTGTATCACCTTTGTCAGCACCACTTTGGGTAGTCCCAAAAAAGTTGGTTGCATCGGCGAGCAGAAGTGGCGTGTGATGGTCGACTGTCGAAAGCTCAATGAGGTGACCGTGGGAGACGCATATCCGCTCATAAATATATCCGATATCCTCGATCAGTTAAGCCATTCTTTTTATTTTACTTATTTAATATAGTAATAACGACAATTCTTTATTATTCAGAAAAATATATTTCTTGTAATGGGAGTTCTTACTTTTTGAAGGAATTTTATTCATTAAATTCAATTAAATTCATTAAATTCCTAAACTGTACTATAATTAAATAAATTTAAAAAAAAAATTATAAATAAAACCCGAACTAGATAAGAAAAAGAAAAGAAAAAAAAATGCAACTTAGACTAAGCCGATCGTAAGTCGAACTACGCTACGTGAATAGTAATTCTATAATACTGTGTAACATACACTGTAGTCTGGCAAAGGCTACGTGATGAAAACGAAATCAAGTTGTGCAATGCGCATGTCCCGAATTTCGGAAACCAGGAAAACGTCAAATGCCGTATGAAGTCAAGGCCGACTCGAACCTGTGGTGCCTTAGTGTGGTGAAAATTAATAACGGTAATTGCTAGAACTAAGTTTTTGAATTTTCTAGAATTAAGCTATAAAGTATAAATAGGGCTGAGTAACAGCCTAGTGAGTGAGTTGCACTTTAACCAGCGAAGTGATAAGTGTTAATTAGAAAAGTGAAGCGTTATATTGTGAAGAAAACGTGTAAAGGAAATTGTGAAATGAACTAATTAAGTAAAGTGAATAAAATTCTGAACCTTTGTGAATGAAAATAATTATCTTAATTAATCCGCCGAGCCCGAAGAGCCCCATTTACCTTACAATTGTGGCACTTTAATGTTATGCCCTCTGCAAATTTTGGCAATTTAAAGTTATGCCCTTTGGACTTTGCAATGCACCAGCAACATTCGAGCGCTTAATGGAATGTGTGCTGCGAGGTTTAACTTGGAAAACCTGCCTGATATATTTGGATGACATCATTGTAATTGGACGAAGTTTTGAAGAACATCTAGGAAATCTACGAGAAGCGTTCCAGAAACCGAAGTCAGCCAAACTAAAACTAAGCCCCAAAACGTGTACGCTCTTTGCAGACCAGGTCAAATACCTTGGGCATGTGGTATCAACAGAAGGAGTTAGCACCGATCCTGAGAAGATAACTTCAGTGGAGAACTGGCTCCCTCCGAAAGATAAACATGAGCTGCGGAGCTTTCTTGGGTTAGTCACTTATTACAGACGCTTTGTGAGGAATTTTGCTGATATAGCAAAGGAGTCGCATAAGCTAACGGAGAAGGATAAGGCATTCGTTTGGACAGGAAAAGCAGAAAACAGCTTTATAGCACTGAAGTGGGCGCTTTGCAATGCACCCGTACTTACTTATCCAAAGGCGGGTCAGACATTTATATTAAATACCGATGCAAGTAATGTTGGGATTGGCGCTGTGCTATCACAAGAAGTAAACGGGCACGAAAAGGTGGTGGCATACTATAACAGAGCTCCATCAAAACAAGAAAGAAATTACTGTGTTACGAGGAAAGAACTACTGGCGATTGCTGATGCAATAAAACATTTCCATAAGTTCCTCTATGGACAAAAATTTACACTCCGAACTGATAATGCAGCTCTAAAGTGGCAAGATGCAAGACTGCAATCCTATGATTTCGAAATTATCCATAGGAAGGGTAGATCTCATGGAAATGCAGATGCACTTTCACGACGACCATGTTAGCCTGATTGTAAATACTGTTCCCGACTGGAAGATAAATGCGACCATGTGATTGTGGAAAGAACAATTGTGGTACCCTTGACAGGATGGAACAAAGAAGAATTTCAAGCAGATCAACGAGAAGATGAGAATATATCTACAATTTTTACGTGGAACGAGAACGACGAAAGGCACAAATGGAAAGATATTTCAGACAGAAGTGCAACATTGAAGAGCTACTGGGCGCAATGGAATTTGCTATGTGTTGAAGATGGAATATTGAAACGCAAATGGGAAACACCCGACGAGTCATCATGCCGGATGCAGGTATTAGTTCCCAGGAACAAGATAAAGAATTTGCTGAAATAATTTCATAACGGTACTTCGGAAGGACATTTTGGCGTCAATAAGACTTTGGAGACATTAAGAGAACGATTCTACTGGTTACATATTCGGCAGGATGTGGAGGACTGGTGTCGAAAATGTACTGTTTGTGCCCGTAACAAAGGATCTTACATTAAAATAAGAGGAGCGATGCAGTAATACAACGTTGGAGCACCTTTTGAGAGAATCACGATTGACGTTGGGGAACCCTTCCCAGAATTAGATCGGGACAAAGATAGTGGCAGAGGAGTTAGTAACAAACTGGATATGCAGATTTGGCGTCCCCAATGAGCTTCATTTCGACCAAGGGCGAAACTTTGAATCTCTTTGATTCTTGGAATAAGAAAGACGCGGACAACACCATTTCATCCACAATCTGACGGGATGGTCGAGCAATTTAATAGAACAGTGGTTGAGCTTCTCAGAAAAGTAGTAGATAAACATCAACGGGATTGGTATAGCTACATTCCAATAGTTCTGCTAACTTATCGAACAGCCGTCCATAACTCAACAGGACGTCCGACCTCTAAAATTGTGTTTGGAAGACAGATTCGGCAGCCTAGTGATTTGAAGTTCGTAATACTTGAAAAATATACTAAAAACACTGAAGAGTACATAACCATAATTCGGAAACGTCTCGCAGAAATCCATCAACTAGCAAGAATGAACCTCAAGAATGCGTAGAATGAAAACGACGCCGACGAAAAGGAAAATTACCGAAGCTTCAACAGCAGTGGGAAGGACCCTACAAGATCCTTACGCGCATCAACGATCTGGTCTACAGGATACAGCGGGGACCGAAAGAGAAAAAGAAGATCGTGCATATTAACCGATCAAAGTCATACCAAGGAGATAGAACTGTTCGGGATGAACAGTTCTAAGAGGGGGGCAGGGTAACATGCACTGTAGTGTGGCAAAGGCTACGTGAAGAAAACGAAATTACGGTATGCAATGCTCATCTCCCGAATTTCGGAAACCAGGAAAACGTCAGACGGCGTATGAAGTCTAGGCCGTCTCGAACCTGTGGTGACTTAGTGTAGTGAAAATGAATAACGGAAATTGCTAGAACTAAGTTGCTGAACTTTCTAGAATTAAGCTAAGTAGTATAAATAGGGCTGAGTTACAGCCTAGTGAGTGAGTGAGTTGTACTTTAACCAGCGAAGTGATAAGTGTTAATTAGAAAAGTGAAACGTTATATTGTGAAGAAAGCGTGTAAAGGAAATTGTGAAATGAACTAATTAAGTAAAGTGAATAAAACTCTGAACCTTTGTGATTGAAAATAAGTATCTTAAATAATCCGTCGAGCCCGAAGAGCCCCATTTACGTTACAATACAATGTTCATCTGGTTAAATATTACTACCAACAAAGCAGAAAAGCAACTTACTGACAATAAAAAAGAGACAAAAACAGGAAAAAAGATTAACAAGAAATAACTACAATACAAAAAATAACAGCCAAATAACATTAAAAAAAGAGAAAAAAGAAAAGAAAAACAAATTAACTCTACACAAGTCGATTGTAGCAGTAGCTACAAATTTAATTTTTAATTAAAATTTCATAATTTTGGTTGCAATGATTTTAATGTTCGGATTCAGATTTGCTGGCAACTAAAATATCGTCAATATAGACAAAAGCAAAATATAAATTTTTAATGATTTGGTCCATGAATCTTTGAAATGTTTGTGCAGCATTTGTTAGACCAAATGGCATCCTAGTGAATTCAAATAATCCGAATGGAGTTGTAATGGTTGTTTTGTGTATGTCTTCTTTAGCCATTGGAATTTGGTGATAAGCTCTTACCAAATAAATTTTTGAGAAAATGGTGCAACCGTTTAAGTTCATTGAGTAATTTTATATGTGTGGTAATCGGTATCTATCGGAAACCGTGATTGCGTTAAGTCTGCGATAATCTCCACATGGTCGCCAATCTGTAGAATTTTTCTTTGCTAATAGATGTAATGGAGAAGATACTGAAGAAGATGATAATTCTCACAGACCTAATTCAGCCATGTGATCAAATTCTACAATTTTGTATTTATGTCCATCTAAACGTCTTGGACGAGAAAAAGGAAGTAGTCCTTTAGTTTCTATGCGATGTACTACGTTATGTTTAACTGGAATATCATAACGAGGTGGTTGCGTTAATGTGGGAAATCTTTGCAAAATTTTACCGTACTCGTTACTGATTGTATAGTAACGAGTAGTTGGAGTATTTGCGTTTACCGTGATTCCACTAACACTTAATGTTGTTGTACCGTCGAATAATTTTTTGTTTTTTAAATCGACGAGTAAATTAAATTTTGTTAAAAACTATATATATATATATATATATATATATATATATAATAAAGGGTCTTTGTTTAATTTTCTAAAGAATTCGTTAGGTACTACTGAAATATCAGCACCTGTATCTATTAGAAATTTGAATTTGTTTTCTTTGTCAAAAATGAATAAACGTTTAGAAATATTATTGTTAAATATATTGTTCACTGAGGGATTAATTAGTTTTTTTGATTATTAATAGTTTTATTAGAACACGGCGAAATGCATTTATTCGCTTTGGTGCCATATTTATTTTGGTAGCAACAATAAGAATTTTTATCTCTATATTTTGAAACTTGTCTATTATGCGAATTGTTTTTAGAGAATGAATGATCTCTCGATCTGTTTCTAGACCGTGAGTGAGAAAATTGGTTTTGACACGATAATCCATTTATCAAATTTTCCAGATTTTTTGTTTTCTAAATTATTTATTCTTGTTAAAAGAAAATTGTTATCGATAAGATTGTAATTTGGTTTTGGTAGATTTTTGTTTATGTCCGATATAAATTTAATTTTAGAAATATTGTATATATTATCTGCCAAATCTAAAAGTTCTTTAATATCTTGTTTTCCGGAAGATATTAAGGCAATGTTTATATTTGCCGGCAATTTTCTCATCCATGATTTTTTAATTAAGGATTTGCTAAATGTGGATGAATTGCCTGCAAGAATTTCCACGGAGTGATAGAATTCGGAAGGTTTTCTATCTGCGATTTCGGTAGTAGATAGAAGTTGCTCTAACTTTTTTTCTTCCGATTCAGTAAATTGTTTAATTAGAGTATTCTTCAAACTTTCATATTTATTGAGAAGTGGAGGATTTTGTTAAAAAATCTAGGATATTTGTTATGACTTCCACTGGTAAAGATTGAACAACGTGACTGTATTTTGTCTCGTATACCGTTATTCGCTTAGAAGCAAATTGGGCTCCGGCTTGAATGAACCAAGCTTCTGGATATGGAGTCTAAAAGCTTGGTAGTTTGATTGTAGTTGTGGCTACATAATTGTTTTCAATTAAATTTGTACCATTTGTATGTGAAATTTGTTGTGAAAAGTTTGACTCATCTTCACTAGTCATCATGATTGTATTTATGTACTTTTTTGAAAGTTAAATTTCATTTTTTTTAATTGTACGCTGATTTCAACAAAACTTAACTTCGCGAATCACAAAATGGAAGAACAACCCCTTAATATAACTTTTAAGTTATATTAATATTTCGAGAATGGTTATATATTGAGAAAAAATAATAATATTATTTTTAGTAGAAAAGACAAATAATATTTTATTAAGATAAATATTTTGAAAATGTGAGGAAATGTTGTTTATGATTTTTTAATTATGTAGTTGCGGTACAATAAAAGTAATTTTAAATGTAAAAACACGTACCATTGTTGTCTTCGTTTTTTTGTTATGTTGTTGTCTTTTCTTCTTTCTTCCTAAAGATGTAATCTTCTCTTTGATGTGTTGATACGTTGATGATATTTAAACTAGAGGATGCCTTACCCTGGGTGGGGGCACCTCATAGTTCAAATATTGTTGATCTTGATTGTTGACTTTATTTCAAAAAATTTTGAAGAGGATGCCTTACCCTGGGTGGGGGGCACCTCCTATTAAAATTTTTTGTTGTATCTTGATGAAGGTTTGTAATAATGAGGATGCGTTACCCTGGGTGGGGGGCATCTCTTATTAAAATTTTATGTTGAATCTTGATGATTGTTTTAATAACCTTACCCTGGGTGGGGGGCACCTCTTATTAAAATTTTGTTTCTTGAGTTGGTAAATCTTCGTTGTCTTCTTTTTTTTAAATGAGAGAATACCTTACCTCCTGCCGCACCTGTGTTACACTCCTCTGGCTCCGTGGTCCGGGATATTGTACCAGTTCGTTCCGCACCTGTTGATCATCTCCCGCCCATGCTGGACCAGGCCTCGCCCCATGCCTCGCGTCGCTCTCAAGCTACTCGCGTGCGAAGGCGTCGTCGTCGTGCTGCTCGCGAACCTTCTGTGGCGCCCGAGGCTCCTGTCCAGAATACGGCTCCTCGCCCTTCAGGTGATCTGGCTGACGTCGAACCAGCTGATATCGTTTCAGCTGATCATTCCACGGGGGTTGCTGCTGACTCTATGCAGACTTTGTCGGCGAATACTTCGTCTTTTAGGACGGTTACTCTGAGACCAGTAAGGGTACACCCTGATACATCTGAGCGCGACGTCATTGACCACATCTCCACACTTGCGAGTATTCCCGTTGGCATGATCGCTTGTCGGAGAATCAGCCCAGCACACGGCCAAGGTGGGCGCGCCTTTTCAGCCTCTTTTAAGGTTTTTGTTCCCGACGACTCCTTTTCAGCGATTATCTCGCCTGACTTATGGCCTCATGGATCTATTGTTCGTGAGTTTGTCCCGAGGGCTCGTCCTGGCGTTGCTCACTCTAACACTCCAAAAAACTTGTCAGCGAGGTCTCCTTCTACTATGCCAACGTGACCGGGTTGCGCTCCAAAACCTCTCTTGTTCTCCACCTCCCGCTCCGCCGCCTTTGATGTCATCTGTTTGACTGAGACCTGGGACCGATTTGTGTGCTCCAGTTGGTGGTGGTGTGCTCTGCGCTATTAGGGCCAATATCCCTTCTTCGGTCATGCAGATTGCTTGTTCCGGCGACTTGGAGATTCTGTGCGTCACCTTAAATTTCCCCCAAAGAAATCTGTACGTTTTTACTGTGTATATCCCTCCTGGCTCACCCTAACGTTTATATGACTTGCTGTCTGCCTCCATCAACAGCCTGAGCGATGCCTTGCCGCCCGCCGATCAGGCCGTTGTCCTTGGTGATTTTAACCTCCCCACCGTCAACTGGATTCAGTCCTCGGAGTCTGAGGGGCTCTTCCCTTGTCTTACTCGCGCTCCCCAGCACATTCTATCCCTTCTGGACACACTTGCCTCTGCGAGTCTTACACAGTGCAGCGATGTCGTGAACGATCTTGGAAGATCGCTGGACCTTGTTTTTTCGACCACTCTGGGTGGCTCGTTTGTGAGAAGGTGTCCGACTACTCTAACTTTGGAGTCCAGCCATCATCCTGCACTTCAGGTATTCCTGCGTTTTGAGGCCCCCGACAAAGTCTTTTCCTCTCTTGCGGGATGGTCATTCAACTTTAAAGCCGCTGATTTTTCTTCCCTCAACGACTGGCTCCAGGCTTATGACTGGGCGAACGTACTTGCTGAGCCCGACATTGATCGGGCCGTTTGCTCCTTCTATGACGTGCTTTATACCTGTTTTACTCAGTGCGTACCGGTCTCCTTTTCGCGCTCCCCCCATTCATCTCAGCCATGGATGAATAGCTCGTTGAAACACCTGAAAAACCAAAAGAATAAGACCTGGAAAAGGTTCTGCTCCTCTGGGTGCGACGAGGACTAGCAGCCTACTACAACCTTTACCTTCGTTTCTATCTCGACCTTCATACGTCCTACAACAGATTTCTGTCCGACTCGAGGCATATTCTTCAGTCCAACCCCAGACAGTTTTGGAGATTTATTAACTCTAAGCGACATAGTGATGGCTACCCTTCCTCCCTTAGGTTTGGTGATTGCGAGAGTTGTGACCCCGTCATTGTGGCCAATTATTTCGCCGACTTCTTCATCACCTCATTCTGTGATTCTGACTGTGATATTGTTTCTTCCGTTTTTATCCACTTGACCAGGCTTCCTCATACTTCCCTTGAAACTAAGGACTTATTTTTTGACGATGGTGCTGTCACTGATTATTTGTCTAGTTTGTCCAACGGATTTTCGTGTGGTCCAGATGGTGTCCCTTCGTCCTTCCTTAAAAATTGCTGTTCATCTGTGTCCCCTATTCTTTGTCATTTGTTTAACCTGTCTCTGTCTTGTGGCCGTTTCCCCGGTCTCTGAAAGGATTCTGTGATTATTCCCCTTCACAAAAAGGGTGACAAGTCCAACATCACCAATTACAGACCCATCGCCAACTTGTGTAATGTTGCGAAGGCGTTCGAGGCCTTAATCAGTGATGTGCGTTTTCATTGTAAAACCTTTTTAGGCTCTTTTCAGCATGGCTTCATTAAGGGTAAATCTACCACCACCAACTTACTCGAATTCGGGCATCACTGCTTGCCTCTGATTGAGTCTGGCTTACAGGTTGATTGCATTTTCACTGATTTTAGTAAGGCCTTCGACAGAATCGATCATGGGATTCTAGTTCATAAATTTCATTTGCTCGGGTTCCCACCGCTTTTTGTTAGCTGGTTGTCCACTAACCTCTCTGGGCGCACCCAACGCGTCTTGTTTCATGGTTCCCTATCCAGTGAATTCTTTTTTTCTTCTGGGGTGCCTCAGGGCAGCATTCTTGGCCCACTTCTTTTTATTATTTTTATTAATGACGTCTCGGTGCTCCTTTCTAGCTCCAAGATTCTGTGTTATGCAGATGACGCCAAAATATTCCGTGTCGTCTCCCGCGACGACGATTGTGCTCTGTTGAGCTCCGACATTCACGTTTTTCACGACTGGTGCTCTAGTAACCGTCTCCCTCTTAATATAAACAAATTTACCATAATGACCTTTACCCGCAGAAACTGTCCCATTCTCTTCGACTACTCTTTGGATGGCAGTGGTTGTTGTGGGGGTTGTTCTTAATTCCCGCTTATCCTTTGATGATCATATCGACTTCGTGGTGAGTAGGGCTAATTCCACACTGGGTTTTGTGAAAAGGTGGTCCAGGGAACTTGACGATCCCTATCTAACTAGGCTCCTCTTTTGCACATTCGTTAGACCTATTCTGGAATACGCTTGCCCGGTTTGGGATCCCTATTTCGCTGTCCACATCAACCGGATTGAAGCTGTTCAGCGTAGATTTCTTAGGTTCGCTCTCCGCGACCTTCCTTGGCGTGATCCTTTATCCCTCCCATCATATCATGCTAGGCTTGGACTGATTTCTCTTGATTCCCTTGTAAAGAGACGCCGAATATATAAGATCACTTTTATGCATGATTTATTGCAGGGGACGATCAACTCCTCCGAACTGCTGAATGATACAGGCATTTCCATTCCCGCCCGGTCCCTTAGGAATTTCAACTTTTTGCATGTTCCCTTTCAACGTACGCTCTACGGCATGCACGAGCCTATCACCTCTATGTCCCGCCTCTACAATGACTACGCTGCCTATATCGAGCTGGGATGTTCTAGGCGTCAACTGAAGTGCCATCTGAGGATAATTATTGAATAAATTAGTTTAATGATTTGTATTAATTTTGTAGTCCTTTTGGTTCATTTGTAATTTTCTTAGTAGCCAGTTTTGGCGAAGCTGTTCTTAAATAAATAAATAAATAAATAAATACCTTTGGTAGGGGGTATCTCTATTTTAAAATTTTGTTGCTTTTTGAGGGTTGTTGATTCTTCGTTGTTTGTCCTTGTTTACTTTTTTAAAAAAAGTAGAAAGTACCTTACCTTGGGTAGGGGGTACTTCTGTTTTTAAAAAAAATTTCGGGGTCACCAATGAAGTTGTTAGGTAATATGGAGCTCCTAATTGATATGGGGCGTAGTCTCAGAGCCCTAAATCCTAGAACTTCTTTTTGTATCTGAAAACCTTGAGATACATTATATTTGTAATTAAAAAAAAATTTCTTAATTATTTATTTTAAAACTTTTATTTTAAATTTATTTTTATGTTATCAGTTCGGTTGTTTTGGCTAGACTAAAAATTTTATTTACAATTTTTTTATCCTACTTTACAATTAATACATAGATAGTTTGTTCATAATTTTCTCTGTATAGAGTACAGTATTTTATTGTCAATGAATGAATGATTATTATATTTTTCAAAGTGTTTGTGTTTCACACTATTCAAAATTTATCGAAGGGTACAGGTTTGTTATAAATAACACAAAGTCGAAAGTAAACTCAAACAACAATTAAAGTATACTCACTTTCATTTCGTGTTCGTACTAAACCTTTTTATTTATCCCCCTTTTTTCACAGTCTATATTCTTATCTAACACAGTCCTTATTCCTAACCTGAACAATGTAACCTCCTAACTGGCTTTATTCTTATCAACTAAATTTCTTGAGCAACACTATTCTGCTTTAACACATTAATTACTCATTTTACTTGACAAGGAAAATTTCTTAGCAGCTTGTATTTTTATCAATTAAATTTCTTAAACAACACTATTCTGCTTTAACACATTAATTACTCATTTTACTTGACAATGAAAATTTCTTAGCAGCTTGTATTTTTATCAATTAAATTTCTTAAACAACACTATTCTGCTTTAACACATTAATTACTCATTTTACTTGACAATGAAAATTTCTTAGCAGCTTGTATTTTTATCAATTAAATTTCTTAAACAACACTATTCTGCTTTAACACATTAATTACTCATTTTTTCTCGCCGACACGTTTAAACAGACTCTCCACGATCGCGGTTAGAAACGAAACTCCCTTTAAAACGCGACTTTCCGCGTTAACGATTAAAACCAGACTCGTCGAATCTCTCGGTTGATTCTTTCGATCAACCGTATCTACATGAAAAGAAAGCTTTGAGCTTTCATTTCGTTTATTCTTCGGTCCCTCTTTTGCAGGCCGAAGACGATATAGCGAGAGATCGCGATCAGAATGACATACATGAAGAAAGCTCCCAGAGCTTTTTCTTCTTTTTGTATCTTACTGAGAAAGATACGATGTATGTTAAGAAATCGCTGAGATAGGCACCTTTATCTGGGAACGAATTTAATTTCGTTCGGTACCATATCTGCTTAAATGCATAATTAGCATTTTAAGTTACCAATGCGCTACAAATTTCCTGGGAAAGGAATGCGCGGTAACTTGAGCGATTTGTTTGTCGCGAATTGAAATAATTTATGCCGTTTAGGCGAATTTGGTTACATCCGTTTGATGCAACTGAAATAATATTTCATTGTTTGAATATTTCATTTTTTAATGATTGAATATTTCATTTTCATGATTATATTCAATTTGAATGAATAATAATATTGACTATTTTTAGGTACTTAACAATCCTTCCCCCTTGGAAAAAGTGAGCTGTTCTTGGGAGAGGAACAGATCACAGAGGGGAGTAAAGGGAATTTGAATATTTTTGTTTTATTTGATGGTCTTACCCTTGGCCGTTATTGTATGTACCCTTAGGGGATACAGAGACTAAAAGTGTTGGGTTTAAATACTATATCTATTTTATATTTCTTTTCTATCTGTTAGTACTTGCCTTGCGCTACGTTCTCTTCTTGAGCGTAGATTGTGGTAGTACTCCACGGCGCGTTTTTTTTTTATCTCTTAATATTATATTTTCTCCTGTTTATAGTATTTTTATTCCGTGGCCTTGCGCTTCGGTATTTTTTCGACCGACGATTGTGGTAGTACTCCACGGCGCGTGAATTTTTACATTATTTTTTAATAATTTCTCCTTTTTTAATGTTTTTACCCCCGGTTACTAAAGCGGTTGTTACTTGTCTTGCGCTTCGGTACCTTTTCGACCGACGATTGTGGTAGTATTCCACGGCGCGTTTTTGTTGTTGACTTATTATTTAGTTTATTTAAATTTCGTTGCTTTTATCTTTTTAGTACTTGCCATGCGCTACGGGTCTTTTCTCGACCGTCGATTGTGGTAGTACTCCACGGCGCGTGAATTTTTTACTTAATTTTTGTACACTATTTTGCTTTCTTTGCTAATCTAGGGGTCTATAATAAATTTTCTCTTGACCTCCTTCAATTTTACTTCTGTCTATTGTTTAGACCAATTGTATGGATCGTGCCCTAGGCAGTGTTTGTGGCCGTTGAGGCCGCTCTTTTGGTTCTGAGACTGCCTCTTCTAAAGGGATTTCGGGCATGGGCGTTTGATTACGCCGCGTGGTCCATGCTTTCAATGGCGGTATGGCGTATTTGGCTGTCATGTAAATGACGATGAACAGCAGCATTAGCCCCGTAAGTGACAACGAAGTTGCCGAGAGTAGGTGGGGTGTTTTCACCCGGGAGTGTAGATTTAGCTCCCGTATTTTGGCCTGTATTTGGTCCAATGATTGCGTACTATCGTGCAACTTTTCGTTAGTGTTGTCACCCAGTATTTGTATATGGCACCTCCGTCACAGAATGCTGCTCGTATTTGGCCATGAAGGAATCTAATTCCTTTGCCGTTTCGTTTGTTTTAGGAAAGTATGCTAATTGCGTGAAAAGTAGTGGATGCGTATTTTCAGCCTCATAATATAGGGTGTGTGGTCCTATTTGTAAGTGGCAGGGTCGGTTAATGACCAAGAATCCCTGTCCTGAGAAGCGATGCGTGAGCAATTGTTGGGTGCATGTAATATGCACAATGGTTGTTGTCTTCAATGCATACAGCCAGGAATTGGGCCTATTTAATTTAATTAAAATGTCCCTGGAAGGTATCTGCACTTTTAGCGAACACCTAGGGTTTTCGTTCAGGGGATTGAAGAGCAACTTGATCACGCATTCATCCGATTGTGTTCCCTTTGTTATCGGCGTATTTAACAAACCAGCGTAAGTATCTTCCTCGACATCTCGACTGACTTTCCTATATGCTTTCATGTTCTCCGGTTTAAGTAATAGAAATTCCTGAGTCGAGAGTTGACTCGCTATATGCGAATATTCTATTTCCGGGACTAATGAATGATTTGCTTCCGTATGTATAGGGAAGCACCTGATTCGTTGCAACTTCATTTTTGGAAAATTGAAAATTGGTAATGTAATTTTAATTACCAATTTTTGTTGCAACAGATGTGTCCGTAATTCAGCCGTCTGATAGAGAATTGATAGACAATTCTGGGCCTTTGAACACGTGGCGTGAGATTTGTGATAAATCTCAAGAAGTGAATCAGGGGCGATCAGCAGGGGATGAATTTGGTTATTTCGGCTAGAGGTTATTATATCCAGTAGCGCCTGCTGTCGGAACTCAATTTCTACCATTTGTAGCAGCAGACTAGAGACTATTTCCTGTCTCATTTGTCTTGCTACGAGTTTGTCGGTTGAATTATATAAGTCATTCATCTGGTAGGCTATTTGCCTTTGTCTTTCGACCAGTGAATTTAAAGGCTTTTGAATCGTATTAAGTGCAGTCTTGACTACACTGATTTGTTGTTTTTCCAAATCAGCGAGTACCTGATGGTTAGCTTCCAACTCATCCAGGCGACTATAGACTTCGCGTTCATTGCCATTGCCCATGGTACCGAAAAGGTAGTGCATGGCGTTTCCGATGCCGTCAAGGATGGATCTCGTTTTGCGAGATTTGGGAACAGCTTGTTTAATTACCTTGATGCGTTGTTTGATGTTTTCCATCAGCGCGTGCATATGTTTTTGCTGAAGTTCACAGAGGTCTCCTACGGTGTTGTTTCCGCATAGTTGATGAACGTAGTGTTCAGCTCGTTCCGCAATCGTTGTCTGATTGTCCAACTCGGTCAGGTCCAATTCCGTGAGTATATTCCACGTCGAGTGGTAAACCATGAGGCTTCCTAAATCCTCGAATAGCACTCCTGTATTGTTAAGTGGGTTCACCGAGTATGTCTTCGACGTACTACTTTCCATAGCGGACATTATTAGTCCGAGGATGATAGCGTTTTGCATCATACCTGGGGAGAGGAATATGGTTAATGGAGGTTTCTAAATTAATTTTCTTATTTACTAAGCGTAGATTTTCCCTGAGGTGGTTTCCAGCGAATGTTGTATCTCCGCTGGTGTGCCTCAGGGCGAAGGCTGTCAGGAGAGATTCCTGTTGTAGCCCTGGAGGCGAGGGTGGTAAAGGTGGCTCTAACGCCAATTCCTTGTTGTTGGTAATGTAGTGGAGCCATATTTAAGAATTTTTAAAATATGGCGATTTTTGTTTTTAATTTGTCGGTTGTATTAAAACTCATTTATCGCAGATTTCATGTGTACTTTCCAGTGTAAGGTTCTGAAGTTGGTTTATTCGGATTTTTTTTTATATCCGCAGGTCGACTTCAGGAAGAATTTTCTGGTAAGTTACTGGAAGTGGGTATAATAGTGGGTTACCTTTGGGCAGTCGCTTTGATATCTACTGTTGAATACACTATTTCGAAAGCAGTTGGGGAGGACCTCAAGACAGGGAACTATCAGGAAGGGGTTTCTGTCCCTGCCTTGGGGCGAATAATGTTCGATCAAAGTGGGTGTAAATTAATATATGATCGTCTAGATATAGTTAAAGGGTGAAGGTTTTTGCCTTATGCAAAACAAGTTAGACTGAGGGTCTTTTGCTAGGCATTAAAAGAAAATGTTATCATAATTGTCCCCTTTTATTCGAGGGGACAGAAGCCAAGTAGGGTGTAACAGCAATTCAGATTGCCGTCATGAGGAACTATCCGTTATAGAGGTGTTTAGAGTTTTTGTGCTGTAGAAAATATGACTAAGGAGGAGGGAGTCTTCAAGACACGGGACTGCCAGGAAGAACTGCAAGATATAGCATTAAAGAGAAGGTGATTTTTGGTGGTTCAGTATCTGACGAAATTTCGCAAGAGTTGGTTTGAATTTCTCGTTTCAAGGTTCGATTTTTAGTAGAAGTCATTCTTTTAATTATGAGTTGTTGTGCTAAAGATAGTGAAGTCCTATTGATTGGTACTTCTTAGCTTTCAACACGTTTAATAGGTGGAGTGTGAGGTTTTGCGTTTATTGATTTGAAATACCTTAGATAGATTATAAGAAATAAAAAGAATTTTAATTAAGGTTGGTTTGGACCCGATTGGACCGAGTTGTTAAGGGACTTTTGCGTTTTTCCTTTCTTGATTTTGTGCTGGCTTTGCGTTACGATCTTCATCTCGACCGTAGATTGTGGTAGCACGCCACGACGCGTAAAAATTTTTCGATTGAAGTTATTTTTATTCGTAGAATGGCTTAAGACGGTTGTTATGAACCGTAACCGTACGTTTGCCCATTTTTAGGGTTGTATTCACTGATGATGGTATTCCGATTACCAGATATGGTCCTACCCAGATTTGAGAGAGCTTATGCTTTCGGCTTTCGCTCTTGAGTAAGACTTTGTCACCAATGTGAAACGATAGGGGTCGAACAGCTTTATCGTAGTATAATTTCGATCGTTGCTTGCTAGCGAGCAGGTTTTTACGTGCCGTGGCATAAGACCTTTGGAGCTTGTATCGTAGGATCTGATAGTAGCTCTCGTGATTATACACGGGTTCAGGGTCTCGCTTCAAATTTGACGGAACATCCGCTGTGAAGCCGTAAAGGCAGTCCATGGGAGTTAATTTCGTTCCTTCGTGTACACTGTTGTTGTACACGAATGCAGCGGTTCGCAGATATTGATCCCATGATTTAGGATTCTCGTCCACTATGGTACGTAAGTATTCAATTAACGGCCTGTGTGCACGTTCCAGTGCGCCGTTTGACTGTGGGTGATAGGCAGAGGTTTGTAACTTCTTCACCCGTAGCAGTTTACATACCTTTTTGAACAGGTCACTAAGGAAGTTGCTTCCTTGATCAGTGACTATTCGCTTAGGGATGCGGTAGCGCGCGACAATTTCGTCGAAGAAGATTTGCGCTACAGTGACGGCCTCCCCGTTAGGTATGGCGTACCAATCGACAAATTTAGTGAGGTTATCCTGGAAAGTCAAGATGTACTTGTTTCCGGAGTCAGTTTCCTCGAGTGGACCAACAATGTCGAGATAGACTTTGTCGAAGGGTTGTTCTGCGATGTCCGTGATGACCATCGGCATTTTAAACTGAGGTGATGCCTTCATTTTTTGGCATTTTGAGCAACGCTTTACGTATTTTTTAATATCGCTAAGCATGTGCCTCCACCAGTACTTCCTTCGAATCCGCTTGTATGTTTTAATTACACCCTGATGGCCGCCAAAAGGAGAGTCGTGATAATCATGTAAAATAGTTTGTATCTCCTTGGGGCTTGTGATTATCTCAGGGGGCTTAGGCTTATTGTCAACTAGCGGATTAGTATCTGGCGGGTTTTCTGTAGTGACCTCTTCTATATTTGGAATTTTATCGTTTTCTCGGGGCGTGTGATCCCGTATTTCGGGGCTTTTAGACTCTGTTTGAGCGTTTTTTGCTTGAGCCCGGGTCACAGCGTTACATTTTAGGCGATTTTTGCGAATGGAGTTTATCTCATCCTCCGAGTCCGAATCCATTTTATGGTGAACTTGCGCTTTTACTATTATGTGTTGGCCATTTGAGTATCGCTGACTTCCCGTGGAATGCGGCTTAACGCGTCGGCATTTGTATTGTACTTTCCTGGCTTGTAGTCGATTTGATAATCGAATTCGGAAAGTTTGTGATGAAATCTCACCAGACGGGAAGTAGGGTCTTTAACATTAAAGACGCCTTTGAGAGGCTTGTGGTCTGTATAGACCGTAAATTTTCGGCCTTGCAAGTAACATCTAAAGTTACGTGTAGCCCAGACTATAGCGAGCAACTCTTTTTCAATAGTTGAGTAGTTGCGTTCTGCCTTGTTCAGTGTACGGCTGGCGTAGGCAATGGGCTGGTCGTGTCCTACTTCTCCTTGCGAGAGGACGGCTCCTAATGCCTCGCTGCTGGCGTCCGTGGTTAAATTGAATGGTTTCGAGAAATCGGGATATATAAGTAGGGGAGGAGAGATTAATGAAGTTTTGATTTTCTCGAATGCCTCCTGACACTTCTCGGTCCATGTGAATTTGACATCCTTGCGGAGCAAATTCGTTATCGGACGCACAATTTTGGAGAAGTCGGGTATGAACTTTCGATAGTAATTGGCAAGTCCAATAAAGGATTGAATTTGTCGTACAGTTCTTGGAACTGGGAAAGTTTGGACGCAAGCCGTTTTACTGGGGTCTGGAAGTGCTCCCTCACTGGAACACTTGTGGCCTAGGTAAACAACCTCTTTTCTCAGAAACTGGCACTTTTCCGGCTGCAGTTTGAGGTTGTTCTCTCTCAAACGATTGAAGACTTTGCGGAGCTTACTATTATGGTCCGCAAGGTTTTTACCGTAGATGACTATGTCGTCTAGGTAGACAAAACATTCCAAGCCTTGTAATCCTGTTAGGACGAAATTCATTAAGCGTTGGAACGAGGCCGGGGCTCCTTTGAGCCCAAATGGCATACGCCTAAATTCATAGTGGCCGTAATTGGTGCTAAAGTTTTTGGTCGATCTTGAGGATCTTGACGAGCACCTGGTGATAGCCGTTGGCGAGATCGAGGGTGGTAAAATACCGTGAATGACCTAATTGTGCGAGAATATGCTCGATCCGAGGTAGCGGAAAGGCGTCTCCAATTGTCTTTTCGTTTAATTAACGAAAGTCGACAACGACGCGCCACCTTTTTTCACCGTCTGATACCGCCTTCTTGGGGACGACTAGGAGAGGTGAATTCCAAGGGCTTTTACTTGGCTGCACTATGTCGTTTTCTAGCATTTCGCGAAGCTGTTCATTTATTACGTTTCGTTGCGTCTCTGGCAAGCGATACATTTTCTGGTTGATTGGTGCTTGGTCCTGCACCAATGGTATATCATGAGTGATGGCGTTTGTGAAAGTTAGCCGATCACCTTTGAGGAAAAAGATATCATTGTACTCGTAACAGAGTTGTGATATCGCTTGTTTTTCCTCCGCGCTCAGATTTACGTCCAGGCTGAGCTCTTGGTCTAACCTGACGAGACGCGGGTTATTATTTGAGTTTTCTGGTTCTTCATACTCCTGGAATAAATATTTAACATGTTGTAAAGTGGCCATTTTTTCGGCGCTTGAAATATTTGTTTCTTTCTTTTTATTTTTTCTTTTGCTTATTTTACGGAAACCTGAAATATGTTTATTTTTATTTAAATCACTTTTAAAACTAAATGACGATGGAGTTGGGGTTTCTGAACCGCCGTAAATTTCCATGTTGGAGGCGAACTCGCTTTCGTCTTCTAATAGGCTTTTTCGCCGTTGTTTACTTACTGTGTAGGTTGATTTTGGAGCTTTTGAAAATACCGTCCCTGTAGTGAGCTCGCTTCCAATGTCGACGTGTTTCGAAATTTTATTTTGCGAGGGCGTGGGAGCTGATGGGATTTTGCCATCGTAATTCCTTCTGCTTAGGTGAGCTCCGTCGACATTTGTTTTGTTGGGTTTTCCTTTTCTTTGGTTCCGTTTTTTCCTTATATTTCCTTTGTGCGTGGGTGCTGGTGGTTTCGAGTCACCGTAATTCCTGGTTTTCAGGTGAGCATCCTCAGCGCGTTCTCCGTTTTTCGGGGTTTCCTGATTGTTTCTTTCCTGGTAATCCTGTTTCCGTTGGACGACGGTGTAGTTATGTGCAGGGACTAGATGCAGACTAATGGTAGTCAGAACTACTTGTGAATTGTGTGTGTTGAGAACTCCAACAGACACTGCTTTTAACCCAGCAGGGAGTAAGCCATTCGCTAGGAAGACTCCTTGATCTATTTCTCTTGATAGACAGAGCATCTCCTCCTGCAGCTGCAAGGGAACCTCGACTATGATTTGTGACCTAGCAGGTATGCATACAGGCTCTTTCAACTGTATTTGTTGCTGCCTCATTTCGCCAGTCGCTTTCAGTCGGTTTGTCCATCTCGCTTTCCAATGTTCGGTGGTAATTGTTCCCCTCTTGAGAAACTTTTGAAGTACCACAGATTGTCAGATCGGCCTGTCTGGGCTCTGTTCTATCTGTTCGGGCATTCGTTTTGACCACTTTTTCAGAACACGGGTTATCCAATGCAGCTGTCAATGGAACAGCAAACTCCTCAGGGTTATTTTCCGTTCGAGGGAATCGCAATGCCTTATTCGGGCCCTCAACGTTACAATTCTTTGCTAGAAAGTCATTTCCGGGTAGGTTTTTTATTACCTGAAAATTGCAGGGAATTTTATTCTTTAATGTAAAATTGCCCTGGCATGTTCCCAGCGTCTTTCCGGTACCAAATGGTGTTTGTAAAGTATATGTTTCTCCGGTATTTATATCTTCGGGATTTTTAATTGCTTTCTTTTTTATTATGCTAACCTCAGCGCCAGTATCTACTACAAGTTTGGTATTGCCGTTCAGGCTAATATCCAACGGAAGGCTAACTGTAGAGATACAGGGTTCGGGCGGCTGAGGTGACCCTTTATTAAAATTTTTTGTTTTTAGTGTCGATCCGGGGTCTTTTCGGTCGACTGCTCGTCGTTTCCCTGGCTCTTAGAGTCCCATTTTTGTTTTTGGCGGCATTCCTCTATGGAATGGCCGCGACGGTTGCAGAACTTGCATTTGAGTTTTATGTTAAAAACTCGAGGACCAGCGGAAGGTTGCTGATCCTGAATCCGTCGTTCGGGGAGCCTTGTCTGGTTACTCGGGCCCGGAACCTGGCGATTGTTCCTACAATCGCGAAGATCATGCCCATATATTTTGCAGGTAGAGCAGAAGGGTGTGTTTTTACGCTTCATACAGTCGGCGTAAGTGTGACCTCTTCGCTGGCAAAAGTTGCAGGTGATGTTTGACCTTAACTGGTCGAGGTTCTGGCGGCGGTAGTCGATTTGAGGGGGAGACGAGCGTTGAGGTGGAGTCGTATATAGTGGAGTCTGTCGGCGAAAGTTTTGTGGTGGCGGCGGTCTGTATAACGTTTGTTGTGGAAAATTGCGAGCAGGTGTATATGGGGTTCTATGGAATGCCCGTATTCTGGCAGTTGGGTCCATAGCAACCGGCGTGGTTAAGCCTTGTTCTACAACAACCGGAGCAGGAAAGCCTTGGGTTGTTGTGGTTTGCGTGAACTGGGCGCCCTGCTCTAGTTTCTCTATGTCGAGTGCTTTATTGATCAGCACCTCGAGCGTGCCGTCGGTGACGGAGAGGAGATATTGGCAAAGGTGCGGATTCGTAACCCCGCTGCGGACTGCGTTTTTCGCGAAGTCCTCCAGCTGCGTTGTAACAGCTGGGGTGGCCGCAGCTCCGTATTTGGTTTGTGCTGCCTCCTTACAGAGGGCCAGCAATTGTTTCACTCTAGCCGTGAAGGCGGTGAGCGTTTCGCAGGGGTTTCGGTGAGCTGTTATGAGCCTATTTACCAGTTCCTGGTAAGTTTCTCTAGGAAGGTATGCCGCGTTTAACCTTGCTTCGACTTCTTGAAATGTTGTCGGTACATCAGAGGCCAACAGTTGATATGCTCCTCCACGAAGTCTTGTGGGAAGAATCTTGAGGAAAACGTCTTGCTCCCCTTCGGAGAGACACTGTTTGGCCTGGCGGCAGCAACCCAGGAATGTTTGCAACTCTGATCCGAGATGCGGGCCTGGCTCACCTGAAAAAATGGGCACCATTTGCGCAGTTAACTTAACAATTTTTCCATAATCGGTCGCCATAGTGGAGTTCTGATTCGAGTCGGTGTCGGGCGAGTCTTGTGCGAGAAATCGATTTAGACCCTGTTTTAGGTTAATTTCTCGCAGGGAGTCTTGTAGGGATTGTATGAGGTTTTCCTCAGTTGTGCGTTCTAAATTGTTTTCAATATTTTCTTCAGGAGGGAGTATGCGCGAGAATCCGTCTAGCTTGGCTTGAAAGCGTGCGGCTTCCTTTTGAAAGCGCTCTAGGTCTTCCAATCTCTCCTCGCTGGACTTTGTATTCCCATTTTCGAGGAGGTTAGAATAGAGAGTTGCTAGGCGTTCAGATTCTCGCGCGAACTCGTACAAATTATTAAAATTATTATATTTAAATCTTACTTGGTTTTGATTTATTCGTTGCAGGACGGTCCCGCTCCTGAGTGTGAGTCCTTGTGAACTGGGTCCTGGTTGTGCTGGGGTTATTTGGTGTTCACTGACCTGCGTTTGGTCGGTGAATATCGATGACTGGGAACCCTGACGTGGCTCTTCCTCGCCGATCTCCAAGTCCAGGGAAGTTATGAGGAGGCCCTCTGTCTTCTCCTCCGTTGGTGAGTGAGCGGGAGTAGAGTGGGTGTCCTTGGACATCAACTCCTGCTCTTCAGCGTTGCAAAGGGGGCTTTTGGCCTGCTTGCCGTTCCCTTGTTGACAGTATTAGAGTTGTGATGGGGAAAAGGGGGGCTTGTGCCTGCTTCAACGATTCCCTTTTCCTCTCTGATACTGGTGCTGTGTTGATTGCTTGTGTTGATTGGTGTCGTCTTCTTCGGGCTGGGACGGAGCCCACACAATTCCACCGCTGGTGCTGGCTTACACTTTGCGGAAACGTTGGGGGTGACTCCTCAGGGCTATTGACTACCCGGGAGTGCTTAGAGATACCCCTTTTGGTTTGAGCTTGGATCAAGGCTTTTCAAGCAGTTATGGTAATTTTGTTTTACCACGCTTCCTTAATCCTACCGGCTGCGCCAATTGTTATAAATAACACAAAGTCGAAAGTAAACTCAAACAACAATTAAAGTATACTCACTTTCAATTCGTGTTCGTACTAAACCTTTTTATTTATCCCCCTTTTTTCACAGTCTATATTCTTATCTAACACAGTCCTTATTCCTAACCTGAACAATGTAACCTCCTAACTGGCTTTATTCTTATCAACTAAATTTCTTAAGCAACACTATTCTGCTTTAACACATTAATTACTCATTTTACTTGACAATGAAAATTTCTTAGCAGCTTGTATTTTTATCAATTAAATTTCTTAAACAACACTATTCTGCTTTGACACATTAATTACTCATTTTACTTGACAATGAAAATTTCTTAGCAGCTTGTATTTTTATCAATTAAATTTCTTAAACAACACTATTCTGCTTTAACACATTAATTACTCCCTTTTTCTCGACAATGAAAATTTCTTAGCAGCTTGTATTTTTATCAATTAAATTTCTTAAACAACACTATTCTGCTTTAACACATTAATTACTCACATTAATTACTCACAATGACAATGAAAATTTCTTAGCAGCTTGTATTTTTATCAATTAAATTTCTTAAACAACACTATTCTGCTTTAACACATTAATTACTCATTTTTTCTCGACAATGAAAATTTCTTAGCAGCTTGTATTTTTATCAATTAAATTTCTTAAACAACACTATTCTGCTTTAACACATTAATTACTCATTTTACTTGACAATGAAAATTTCTTAGCAGCTTGTATTTTTATCAATTAAATTTCTTAAACAACACTATTCTGCTTTAACACATTAATTACTCATTTTTTCTCGACAATGAAAATTTCTTAGCAGCTTGTATTTTTATCAATTAAATTTCTTAAACAACACTATTCTGCTTTAACACATTAATTACTCATTTTACTTGACAATGAAAATTTCTTAGCAGCTTGTATTTTTATCAATTAAATTTCTTAAACAACACGATTCTACTTTAACACATTAATTACTCATTTTACTTGACAATGAAAATTTCTTAGCAGCTTGTATTTTTATCAATTAAATTTCTTAAACAACACTATTCTGCTTTAACACATTAATTACTCATTTTACTTGACAATGAAAATTTCTTAGCAGCTTGTATTTTTATCAATTAAATTTCTTAAACAACACTATTCTGCTTTAACACATTAATTACTCCCTTTTTCTCGACAATGAAAATTTCTTAGCAGCTTGTATTTTTATCAATTAAATTTCTTAAACAACACTATTCTGCTTTAACACATTAATTACTCATTTTACTTGACAATGAAAATTTCTTAGTAGCTTGTATTTTTATCAATTAAATTTCTTAAACAACACTATTCTGCTTTAACACATTAATTACTCATTTTTTCTCGACAATGAAAATTTCTTAGCAGCTTGTATTTTTATCAATTAAATTTCTTAAACAACACTATTCTGCTTTAACACATTAATTACTCATTTTACTTGACAATGAAAATTTCTTAGCAGCTTGTATTTTTATCAATAAAATTTCTTAAACAACACTATTCTGCTTTAACACATTAATTACTCATTTTTTCTCGACAATGAAAATTTCTTAGCAGCTTGTATTTTTGTCAATTAAATTTCTTAAACAACACTATTCTGCTTTAACACATTAATTACTCATTTTTTCTCGACAATGAAAATTTCTTAGCAGCTTGTATTTTTGTCAATTAAATTTCTTAAACAACACTATTCTGCTTTAACACCTTAATTACTCATTTTACTTGACAATGAAAATTTCTTAGCAGCTTGTATTTTTATCAATTAAATTTCTTAAACAACACTATTCTGCTTTAACACATTAATTACTCATTTTACTTGACAATGAAAATTTCTTAGCAGCTTGTATTTTTATCAATTAAATTTCTTAAACAACACTATTCTGCTTTAACACATTAATTACTCATTTTTTCTCCACGATCGCGGTTAGAAACGAAACACCCTTTAAAACGCGACTTTCCGCGTTAACGATTAAAACCAGACTCGTCGAATCTCTCGGTTTATTCTTTCGATCAACCGTATCTACATGAAAAGAAAGCTTTGAGCTTTCATTTCGTTTATACTTCGGTCCCTCTTTTGCAGGCCGAAGACGATGTAGCGAGAGATCGCGATCAGAACGACATACATGAAGAAAGCTCCCAGAGCTTTTTCTTCTTTTTGTATCTTACTGAGAAAGATACGATGTATGTTAAGAAATCGCTGAGATAGGCACCTTTATCTGGGAACGAATTTAATTTCGTTCGGTACCATATCTGCTTAAATGCATAATTAGCATTTTTAAGTTACCAATGCGCTACAAATTTCCTGGGAAAGGAATGCGCGGTAACTTGAGCGATTTGTTTGTCGCGAATTGAAATTATTTATGCCGTTTAGGCGAATTTGGTTACATCCGTTTGATGCAACTGAAATATTTGAATATTTGAATATTTCATTTTTTAATGATTGAATATTTCATTTTCATGATTATATTCAATTTGAATGAATAATAATATTGACCATTTTTAGGTACTTAACAGGTTGACTAAAATATATTTGACAGTTATTTTATCTGTACAGTCTGATTGAATATTATTAAAGTGGATTTTTAAAAGATATGTTGTTGAGATAAAATAATCAAACTTATGAAATTTTAATTAAAAATTAAAAATTTAATTTGTAGCTACTGCTACATCGATCTCTTATCTGTGACTTGGACAAATGAAAGGCAAAGTTATAGGCCAATTCATTCCATAGCTGTTGCGATGATGTGGGATATGTAAAAAGTTCCGAGCTCTCAAGGAACCGACAATTTCAAAACAGCCAAAAGTTCGAGAGAATTAATCACACTTCGCAGACAGTCAAAAGCAAAGATGATTCTAAACCTGTTACGACTAGCCTCTAGAGCCTACAAAGAAGGAAGCAGAAGACGATCTACATATGGAGGCAGACAAAGAGAATCAGCCCAGGGAAGTGCACGAAGGGCGAATCTCTACGCTGCACAGCCTTAATATGCTCGATATTTCATTTCATTTCATTTATTCATAAATAAAGATTGTACATATAAGAAAATTTTCTTTATGTTTGTACATAGCAAAGGTTGGAAAAGAAATCAAATTCATAAATTTAAATTTAAATACCTAATAATACAATAATAACAATGGAGCCTGATTTGAGAAGCAATCAGGCATAAGCTACAAAAAGATGACCAATAATTGAAAAAAAGAAAAAAAGAAAAAAGAAAAGAAAAGGAGAAAAACCATCAAATGGTATGTGCAGCAATACAATCTCTTCCTGGTAGTGTGATTCCAACCGCGCCCTGAACACCCCAAGCGAACCCGCACGCCTCACGTCCAACGGAAGCGAATTCCAGAGCGTGACAGCATGAACGAAGAATGAGCGTTTCGACTGCTGACAAGTGTATCTAGGTACTTGAATATTATTCATACGAGACGATCTTAAGAAGAGTAGCTTCTCAGTCAAAAAAAGTGGCTTGCCTTTAAAAACTAATTTAAACAAGAACTGAATCATGCGCATTTTGGTAAAAGATGGAAAAGAGCATCCAAGGAACAAATAGACGAACTGCGAAACATGATCAAATCTCCGAAGCCCGTATACATAGCGTACAATTGAATTTAAACATACGTTGAGCTTATTTCGCGAAGCCGAGTCAAGGCTGCCGCAAACAATGTCGCCCTGTGTAATCAGGGGAAGGAGCAAGGACACTCACAGGAACGAACGAGGCACCACACCACAACTTTCGAAGACCACCATATACCCTGGAAATAATACTGTTGACATGATCCGCCCATGAGAGAGAATTAGACATGATAACTCCCAAGTTTCTTACATTCACTACGAAAGGAATTGATGTAGAACCAATCACTAGAGATGAGAAGGAGTCAGTGTTTATTGACCTTCTGATATGAGCGACATAGAAATGATACAAAACCGGTGAAGCGGATTCCAAGATTGGTCGGACAAAAGCACAATAAAGCAGCTTCGTTATCTATGGATCATCAAACTTCTTTGACCATGTTTTGACGAAGCTCAGGGATGCATTGGCCTTACTGACAATAGCGTCAAAATGATCCTCAAAATAAAATTTAGAATTGACGACAACGCCCAAATGTCAAGTCTGTTTAATGGGCTACCACTAATAGTGAAATTGTAAAGCAAAGGACTTCCTTTACGAGAGAATGACATAACAGTGCACTTGTCAATGTTCAAAGGAAGAAAATTAATAGAGCACCAATTACGGAAGGTCTATAAGTCACGGTCATTATCATTTGACACAACACGGAATATCTTGGCATCGTCAGCTTAACCGAGGATTTTTGAATGAGTTAGATTCAAAGATACATCGTTGATATAAGTGATGAAAAGCGAAGGTCCTAAATGACTCTTTTGAGGCACCCCAGAAGAGTTATTGATTGTGATTAATTCTATTAAAAGCCTGGCTGAAATCAGTAAAAAATCAATCAACCTGCTTTCCAGCTTTAATTACAGGTAAACAGAAATTGGAGAACTCCAACAGGTTGGGAGTAGTGGACTTATACTTCATTAAACCATGCTGGAAGGAGCCCAAGAACGGTTTGCAATGGAAACAAAGTAAGTATGTCACAAACCATAGCCTCGAATACTTTGCCAATACAACATAAACTGGCAATTAGTCGATAATTAGAGATGTCACGTTTGTTGCCCTTCTTATTAAGAGGGGTAATCAATGACAATTTCTAAGATTAAGGAAACACAGCAGAGCAAATAGACAAATTAAACAAGTGATAGAGAATAGAAGCCAGGGACACATTACAATGTTTCAAGAAATACGCAGGAATGCCATCAGGACCACATGAGAAACTATTAGCCAAATTCTTTATATATTTCAAGACGGTAGCTTCGTCAAATGCTACGTCTTTGGAATAAGGGAAGTCGACGGAAGTAACCCAAACTATTTGCTACATTATTAAATTGGAGAAAGTACAAGGTAGTTATGACGGCCGATATTGAAAAATGTATAGGATGATCTTGATACATCTACAAGATCAAACTTATCAACGGAAAGTGTGAACTCATCCTGTAACGAAGCAGATACAAGACTTCGAGCTGAAAACAGTCAAATAAGGGACTTCATCTGCATCTTATCTGACTATACGAACGCTGTTGAAGTTAGCGCAGGATGAAAAGAAGCGCTGTCCATAAGCTTCGAATGCAACAATAACTTCTAGGTAGACGATTTGCTAACAGGAGCGGCCAAGGTATCAGACGCGAAAAAGCCACAAACGGAACTCATATCTCTGATGAAGTCAGGAGGATTCAACTTACGAAAATGCGCTAGTAACGATAGCGCTCCTACAGGACATTCCCCTAGAACTTAGCAAGAATCCATTAAGACATTAGAAATTTCGTGACATCCAGTAGCAGACGTTAACAGACTTCACGTTCAAAGTACTTCAGCGAAAACATCCTGTAAAGATAACAAAAAGAGGCATCCTATCGGAAATTGCATTATTATGATCCTGTTGGCTGGTTAGCCCCAATTACAGTCAGTGTCAAGATAGTTATGCAGACGTTATAGACAACCGGGTCTCTCGGGACAGTCAAGTAACCGAAGCAATAGAAACACAGTGGACAAACTTCACGAACGAGCTACAGAAGTTGTCACTTATAGGCAAATGCTCGCGCTGACCCGAGAAATCGAAGTGAGGAAAGAAAACTGGATTAGTTCGGATCTCTCTCGCTGAGATCACAAAGGGTAGGGACGAAAAGGAACACGGATAAAGTGATCTGGTTCTGCAAATCCCTAGAGGGGTTTTTTAGTGAATAAAAATCTCACACAACCAGAGACAATCGGGTCTCCTGGTGTCTTTGGAAGATTTTCACCCCTCAAAATTGTAGCATTTCGGTAAATTTGCTGACAGCAAAGAGTAAAATTGCACTAACAAAACCCATAACAATACCACGCTTGGAGTTAAAGAGTGCGTTGTTATTAGCAGGACTTTTGAAACAAACGATTCAGGATATGCAGCTAAAACCGCTTCAAATATTTGCGTGGACTGATTCTACATTCGCACTGCAATGGGTAATGAATATCCATCACGTTGGAAAACATATGTGGCTTACAGATGAAGAACGACCAAGACACGCCAAAGTACGACCAAGTACGCTAAGGTACGACGACTGGCGATACGTTCCAATTCAATACCACCCGGTTCACTTAGCGTGAAGAGGACTTTCAGTCGAAGGATTATTGGAAAGTCAGCTTTGGTGGTCCGGACCATAATGGTTGGCATTTCTATAAAAGGACTGGCCAACCAGCAAACAAATCAACGAGAAAACTGATTTAAAAGCCAAGAACAATGTGATTTCCAGCTTCATTATCTAGGATTTTTACGTAAATTTTCATCATTTACCCGGTTGGTACGAGTTATAGCTATAGTACAACCAACACGAACTATCAACAAACTGAAATAACAATTTACAATGAATAGCATTTCTAGAGTTACACAAATGCTTGATGAACAAACAAGTCATAAGTTCAAAAAGCAAACTTCTCCAACTCATCCTATCTTTAAACGACAACAATTTGATAAGGGTTGGCAGACGATTACAAAACGCAACGATTTCATATGTACTAAAGCATCCAATCATAATTCCTAGGGATCATCCAGTAACAGCCCTGTTAATAGACAAATTGCATTTAGAATGTTTACATGCAGGGCCTTCATTATTATTAGCACACAGTCGCAGTCAGTATCGGATTTTAGACGCCAGAAGAGTAATCACAAGTCGAATACGTAAATGTTTTCGTTGTGCTAGATTTTGGAAGTCAGATGCCAACATCACGGGTTAATATAACTGTAGCAGTAGCTACAAATTTAATATTTTATATTTTAAGTAAAAATTTAATATTTGATTATATAATTAATAAAATATTTATATTAAAATCTACTTTAATAATATTCAATCAGACTGTACTGTCAAAAATATTTTAGTCAACCTGTACACTTCGATAAATTTTGAATAGTGTGAAACACAAACACTTTAAAAATTATCATAATCATTTATTCATTGACAATAAAATACTGTACTAAATACAAAGAAAATTTTAACAAACTATCTATGTATATAACGTAAAGTATGATACAAAATAAGTTGTAAATAATTTCAGTCTAGCCAGAACAACGGAACTGGTAACTTTAAAAATAATAAGAAATAAAAGTTTTAAAATAATAAAAATATTTTTTTTTATTATTATTATCAAATAAAATGTACCTAAAGTATTTATAGGTACAAGGAGGTTCTAGGATTGGGGACTCCACAACGAAAGGGACTACAACCTGATATATTTCATTACAACCAAGAAGCCCCATTCATTCCTATACATCACCTCTCGTTGGTGACCCCGACATTCCGGTCGCAACATTAGTGACTTCGGAATTTTAGAAACAGAAGTACCCCCTACCCAAGGTAAGGTACTTCCTGGTTTCTAACAAACAGAAGACTCCAAAAGCAAAATAATTTAAATCAGAAGTACCCCCTACCCAAGGTAAGGTACTTTCTGATCAATATAAGAAGCAGAAGCCATCTACAAAAACATTAAAAACAGAGATACCCCCTACCCAAGGTAAGGTATTCTCTGTTTTTAAAAAAATCAAACAGCAATATTTTAAATAAGAGGTACCCCCCACCCGTGGTGAGGTATCCTCATTATTTAAAAAATCATCAAGTTCTACAAAACATCATCGTTATAAAAAGCAATAATCCATCAATCAAGAAATAAGTTCTACAGACAACACCGAGACAAAACATCCTCGTTATAAAAGCAACCATCAACGTCAACGTTTCAAAATACATCTTTAAGAAGAAAGAAAATATCAACATAACTAAGAAGTAAAAAAAGACAACACATCAACAAAAAATTTAATATTGATATGTTATTGTTTTTTAATTAAAATTAATATTATTGTACAACATAAACATACACAATTCCACATTATATCATATTTTCTTTTCTTTTTTTCTCACCATTCAAAATTTGTATATTTTTATTTCAATAAATAATATATCTTTAAATCAAGTTAAAATATATTTTATCATGGTATAATCATCTAAAAAATTTTTTCATTTTGTGATTCGCGAAGTTAAGTCTCGTTAAAATCAGTGTTTAAATTAAAAAAAAGTGAAATTTTACTTTCAAACAGGGAACAACATTAATGATGATGACTAGTGAAGACGAGTCAAATTTTTCACAACAAACATTACATACAAATGCTACAAATTTCAACGAAAACAATTATGTAGCCACAACTGCAATTAAACTACCAAGCTTTTGGACACCATATCCAGAAGCTTGGTTCATTCAAGCCGAAGCCCAATTTGCTTCTAAAAGAATAACGGTTGACGAAACAAAATATAGTCACGTTGTTCAATCTTTACCAGTGGAAGTTATAACAAATGCTCTAGATTTTTTACAAAATCCTCCACTGTTAAACAAATATGAATGTTTAAAGAATACTCTGATCAAACGTTTTACCGAATCAGAAGAAAAGAAGCTAGAGCAACTACTATCTACAACTGAAATCGGAGATAGAAAACCTTCAGAATTTTATCGCTCTATGGAAATTCTAGCAGGCAATTCATCCACATTAAGCAAATCATTAATAAAGAAGTTATGGATGAGAAAATTGCCGGCAAATATAAACATTGCTTTAATATCTTCCGAAAAACAAGATATTAAAGAACTTTTAGATTTGGCGGATAATATATACGATATTTCCAAAATTCAATTGATATCGGAAATAAACAAAAATCTACCAAAATCAAATTACAATTTCATAGATAACAATTTTCTTTTATCAAAAATAAACCATTTAGAAAATAAAATAGAAAATCTCGAAAATTTGATAAAAGGATTATCATGTCATAACCAACCTTCTTTCTCACGGTCTAGAAACAGATCGAGAGATCATTCATTCTCTAGAAACAACTCGCATAGCAGACAATTTTCAAAATCTAGAGATAACAATCCAATCCAAAGCGAATAAATGTATTTCGCCGTGTTCTTTTAAAACTATTAATAATCAAAAAAACTAATTAATCCCTCAGTGAATAATATATTTATCAATAATATTTCTAAACGTTTATTTATTTTTGACAAAGAAAACAAATTCAAATTTCTTATTGATACAGGTGCTGATATTTCAGTAGTACCTAATGAATTCTTTAAAAAATTTAACAAAGACCCTAACTTATATTTATCCGCAGCAAACGGTTCTACCATTAACACTTATGGTACAAAATTACTTAAAGTAGATTTCGGTCTTAGGAGAGAATTCATTTTCCCATTTATAATTGCTAATGTCAACAAGCCCATTATCGGAGCAGATTTTTTAACAAAATTTAATTTACTCGTCGATTTAAAAAACAAAAGATTACTCGACGGTTCAACAACTTTAAGTGTTAGTGGAATCACGGTAAACGCAAATACTCCAACTCCTCGTTACTCGTTATGATATCCCAGTTAAACATAACGTTGTACATCACATAGAAACTAAAGGACTACTTCCTTTTTCTCGTCCAAGACGTTTAGATGGACATAAATACAAAATTGCAAAATTAGAATTTGATCACATGGTTAAATTAGGTCTGTGCCAATTATCATCTTCTTCAGTATCTTCTGCACTACATCTAGTAGCAAAGAAAAATTCTACAGATTGGCGACCATGCGGAGATTATCGCAGACTCAACGCAATCACAGTTCCGGATAGATACCCATTACCACACATACAAAATTTTTCAATGAACTTAAACGGTTGCACCATTTTCTCAAAAATTGATTTGATAAGAGCTTACCACCAAAATCCAATGACTAAAGATGACATACATAAAACAGCCATTACAACTCCTTTCGGATTATTTGAATTCACAAGGATGCCTTTTGGTCTAAGAAATGCTGCACAAACATTTCCACGATTCATGGACCAAATCATTAAAAATTTAGATTTCGCTTTTGTCTACATTGACGATATTTTAGTTGCCAGCAAATCTGAATCCGAACATCAAAATCATTTAAACCAAATTTTTAAACAACTATCAGATTTCGGAATCAATATCAATCCATCCAAATGCATTTTCGGAGTTGGATCTTTGGACTTCCTCAGTCATAAAATAACAAAAGAAGGGATCTTACCTTCAGAAGACAGAGTCCAAATTATTAACAATTTTCCTTCTCCAAATTCCATTAAACAAATTCAACAATTTATAGGCATGGTTAATTATTACCATAGATTTATTCCAAATCTTGCCAAATTACTAAACCCAATTCACACTCATTTGGCCCTACTTCTCAAAAAGAAACCAAATAACTCTAAAAAATTTTCTTGGCCAGCAGAATGTGAAGATCAACTTAACAAAATTAAACAATCATTTTCAAAAGCAACTTTATTAATTCATCCTATTGAAAATGCAAAAGTCAATTTAACTGTGGACGCTTCTGCTAGCGCTGTTGGTGCAGTTCTTCAACAATCCAATGCAAATCATTGGGAACCCATTGCATTTTTCTCTAAAAAATTAAAAGAAGCAGAAATCAAATATTCAGCTTTCGACCGAGAACTTTTGGCATTATATCTAGCCATCAAACATTTTAGACATTTTCTAGAAGGTCGAGAATTTACAGCTTTTACAGACCACAAACCGCTCATTACAGCAATATGGTCTAAAACAGAAAGAAGTCCAAGACAAACTAGACATCTGGACTACATAACTCAATTTACCTCAGATATCAGACATATCAAAGGCAAATCAAACACAGTAGCAGATAATTTATCTAGAATTTCTATCGAAAATTTTGAACATTCAAAGCATAACAATACCAAATTTGATTTAAAAACTATCGCTGAGTACCAAAATAGTGATGAAGAACTTACACATCTTTTAATAACTCAGCATAACAGACCAGATAATTCAAAATATAAACTTATTAAAATTAAATTAAACACTTCTGAATCTGACATTTGGTGCGAAGTTTCTACTAAAAATTCACGGTCATATATACCCAAAGAACTTCGAAAAACTATCTTTAATACCATACATAATTTATCTCATCCAGGAATTAGAACAACACGAAAATCTATTGTTTCAAAGTACTTTTGGCCTGGAATGAATACAGATATTAACAAGTGGACTAGAAATTGTGTCAATTGCCAAAAAGCCAAAATAACTAAACACACAAAATCAGAAATCGGTAAATTCGAACTACCCAAAACAAGATTCGAACATATCCATTTAGATTTGGTAGGTCCTTTACCGTCTTCATATGGATATTCTTACATTTTAACAATAATAGATAGATTTACTCGATGGCCAGAAGCTTATCCAATCAAAGATACACAGGCAAACACAGTTATCAATACGTTATACGAACAATATTTTCCACGTTTTGGTATTCCTCTAGAAATTACCACAGATCAAGGTACTCAATTCGAATCCAAATTATTCGAAGAATTTACAAAAATTTTAGGATCACATCGAATCCGTACTACTCCTTATCATCCACAATCAAACGGAATGATAGAACGATTTCATCGACAATTAAAAGCAGCCATACGCGCTCGTGACGGCCAAAATAATTGGGTCACACAATTACCTGCAGTCCTCTTAGGTTTCCGAACCACGATTAAAGAAGACTTGCAATGTTCTCCAGCAGAACTTGTCTATGGACAACCTCTTCGCGTTCCAGGAGAATGTATCATTAACAACAATTCAACAATTCAAGATCCATCAAATTTCTTAAGTAAAATTAGATCTTGCATAAATAACTTCAAACCTTCAAATTCTCGAAAACAAAATTCTAAAATCTACGTACCTAAAGATTTAAAAGATACAGAATTTGTTTTTATTAGAATCGACAGAAGCAAATCTTCTTTACAAAACCCATATGAAGGTCCGTTCAAAGTATTAAACAAACTGGACAAATTTTATCAAATCGATTACCGTAGTAAAGCTACAAACATTTCAGTCGACAGACTAAAACCAGCATTTATCGAAAACACGGAACAAATTATTACACCAATCAAAAACAATACAAAAAAAAAGTAAAATTTCAATTATAATTTTTTTTATGACTAACAATATTATTATTCATCATATTCTTAATTCTACGATTCATTTAAAATGGACGTTTTAACTGAGGGGGAGTAATGTAGCAGTAGCTACAAATTTTATATTTTATATTTTAAGTAAAAGTTTAATATTTGATTATATTATTAATAAAATATTTGTATTAAAATCTACTTTAATAATATTCAATCAGACTGTACTGTCAAAAATATTTTAGTCAACCTGTACACTTCGATAAATTTTGAATAGTGTGAAACACAAACACTTTAAAAATTATCATAATCATTTATTCATTGACAATAAAATACTGTACTCAATACAAAGAAAATTTTAACAAACTATCTATGATATAACGTAAAGTAGGATACAAAATAAGTTGTAAATAATTTCAGTCTAGCCAGAACAACGGAACTGGTAACTTTAAAAATAATAAAAAATAAAAGTTTTAAAGTAATAAAAATATTTTTTTTTATTATTATTATCAAATAAAATGTACCTAAAGTATTTATAGGTACAAGGAGGTTCTAGGATTGGGGACTCCTGATATATTTCATTACAACCAAGGAGCCCCATACATCCTATCAACACCCTCAATAACCAAACCATTTACAAAGGTAGGCATAGACTAATTCATCATCAGGACATCACAACAGCGGAATGCTAAACGTGCCAAGGCCTACATTTGCATCTTCGTATGTGTGGCCACACGAGTCATACACATCGAACTAGTGTCTTCATTAACGTCTGAAGCTTTTATCGTAGCACCGAAGAGATTTGTAGCAAGACGAAGCTTATTAGCGATTAAGAAATCTACAACCAACGCAGCACACTACTTTGCTTCTAAAGCCATTAACTGGCACTTCAACCCGCCAGCTACACCTCACTTCGGAGCAATCTGGGAAGCAGGTGTAAAATCAATTAAATGTGGGTAACGCAATTTTGACATTTGAAGAGTTTGCCACCATTCTAACGCAAATTGAAGCTAGTCTGAATTTCAGAACACTTTGCTACGTGACCAATTCTCCGGAGGAATATATCGTGTTGAAAGCAGACAACTTTTTAATCGGACAAGCACTAACAGCTATACTGATACGTTGATACGACAGATAAGATTTCATACGCGTCAAGATGGAATTATGTACAACAACAGGCTAGACACTTCTAGAAATGTTCCAAGGACTACTTAAATCAGTTACAACAACGCCCGAAATGGAACAACGAAACGGAAAATTAACAGAAGGGCGATAACGTGTTGTAAAAAATGAAACGCTTTCTCCGACTCAAGGAATTATAGAAGATGTTTTTCTGGGCAAGGATGGGCTAGTTCGAGTTGCCCAAGTCAAGACAGTTACGACCAGTCGCGAAGTTATGTCGTCTACCAGGTACAGGCCCATGCGCCCGGGGGGGGGGCTTCTGTATTAGAAAAAATTTGACTGAAATACTAAAATGTATATGAAATTAGATAACCCCCCCCCCCCCCCCCCCCCAACAGGAGTAAATCCTGCGCACGGGTCTGGACAGATCAAAACATAACCTAAGTTCGGTATGACGGTGTCGGTACTTGGTGTATCTTGATGTTCTTTATATTGTGTTTTTTATACATATAAACGAAATCGCAGTAAGTCACTTTA
This sequence comes from Leptarthrus brevirostris, assembly GCA_964036015.1. Classification (NCBI taxonomy): domain Eukaryota; kingdom Metazoa; phylum Arthropoda; class Insecta; order Diptera; family Asilidae; genus Leptarthrus; species Leptarthrus brevirostris. Next base: position 100,321,747 of record OZ038372.1, on the reverse strand, counting down.
ATTTCTTCAGATGTCATCGTCAGTACTGAAGATTTTCTTAATATTAGTGAGGAAATTTACTTTACTCCGCCAGGCAGACCGGATCCGGTCTTTGGTGTGAAAGAGATGATAGAGGATACAGCCCACGTGCCTCCAGAAGCAGGTCCTAGCAAACCCATACGCTCGATTTAACTTGACCTGTACTGAACACGCCGCTTACTAACGAAGTATTGTCTACACCTTGATACATTAACCGGCGACGTGTGGATACGTTGGAAAGCCTCAAACCTTCGATAACAATCAAGAAAGTGATGATGGGAATTTCTAACAGCCACCAAACCCGGAAGTAACTTATCTACTTGCGGGAGGAGTCATCCAAGCCATTAATTTTGAGGACATTCGTAGACGACAAGTTTAAGTACGTGTCAAGTTCGAGTATGTGTCAGGGAGGATGGTACATTAATGTTCCATCATTTTCATAAGCATGGTATCTAAAAGATAAAAAACAGGGGAGAATGTTCAATGAGACCTTAAAAAAGAAAGCGGTAATTTTTGAATTACAAAAAGTATTCTTAATCATACTTACCCAATTACCTGAGAAGCCTACAGACACCTCCATTCCGGTTCCCGATTCAACCAGTGTCTCTTAAAAAGACATTATTAGTGAGTATTAGAGAGTATTAGTGAAGCAATTAAAAAACAAGCAAACAGAAAAAGTTTCAGGAAATTTTAAATACACAAAATGTAAACAGTTATCCTGGAAATTTTCAATACACAAAATGTAAACAGATATCCTGGAAATTTACAGCAACAGCAACAACATGCAAATTTAAAACATTGCAAACATACAAAATTTTATATATTGCCGACACCTTACGCTAAAATATATAGTATATAACAGGTATCGGCAACAAGATTTGATATTTTTTGAGACCAAGTGCTTCAGTTGCAGGTGATTATTTCGCATCTCATCACACCTGCGACAGCTGATGCACTTTATTTCAATTACATATAATTTAGCAACTTTTGCCCACTTTTCACAGAAATAACGCATAACACCTAACATGCAACACTTTTGTGCAATCATCGTAAATCTGCACAAATTCACCAAAATATCGCGTCCTTTGCCAGCTCATCAGCTGCCTCATTCCTTTGAACACCACTGTGACCAGGGACCCAGCAGAGAGTTACCTTATGTCTCGCACCTAACTTCCGGAGACCAGCTAGACACCTGCCGACCAGCCGTGACCTGACTAATTTTGAGTCCAGCGCCTTGATAGCTGCTTGGCTGTCGATGTACAAGCAAATCTCGCTACTCATTGGTAGGTTTGGGCGCCCGTGTATTAGTGCTACCGCCCTTTCTATCCCCAAAATCTCCGCTTGGAATACACTGCAATGGTCCGGTAGATGGTACCTACTGCCTATGCTTAGGGAGTCCGAGAAGACCCCTGCTCCCACCCCGTCCTCCGATTTAGACCCATCCGTGAACACCGATATTTCTACACCGGTGGCATCTCCCCACTCCTCCCACTCTTCCCAAGTTGGGATTCTTGTGGAGAAGACCTTCCCAAAACTAAGTTGTGGGGTGGTGTAGTCGGTGCTCACCTGCAGATAGCCTCCAGGATAAGTAATTAGTGTACTGCTATGGCTGTTAGCAGAACTCTTCCAGCACTTGGACTCTATATAGGAATAGGTCTTACTATGGAGGTATACATCCAGTGGACAGTACGAGGGCTTATACCCCATTTCTTGCCAACCATCCTCTTGCAGGCGTAGAACGCTATTGACGCTTTCTTCACGCGTTCATCTATGTTCATGCGCCAGCTTAGTTTGGAATCAAGTATGACTCCTAGATACCTAGTAATTGCTAGGGTATTGCCCGCTAGTTTAGGTGGTTCGAAGGCTTCGATCACTCTCCTCTTTGTGAATAGGATTGCCTCCGTCTTCTGAGGATTGACTGATAAACCACAATTCCTCTCCCATATGTGCACTTTACCTAGTGCTCTTTCCATCAACTCGCTCATGGTGCTTAGGAACTTTCCTTATACCAGTAAGGCCAAGGCGTCTGCATAAGCCACCACCTTTATCCCATCTCTTTCAAGTGAGATCAGGATATCGTTGACCACTAGGAGCCACAATAATGGTTACAATACGCCCCCTTGGGGTGTTCCTCTGTCTACGGACCTGACTCTCTCGTGGTTGCCCAGTTTTGTGTGGATCTGGCGGCTTGATAACATTGCGTCAATCCAATGGCAGATAGAGTGGTGTGTACCGTGAGACATAAGGGCATCATGAATTGCTTCAGCCTTGACGTTGTTGAAGGCCCCTTCAATATCAAGAAACACCCCCAACGTGTATTCCCTGTGTCCCTTTGTATACGCGTGCTTGGAGCCGCTAACCCCTCTTGGTAGAATACGCTCAGGCAAATATACGTCGAGAAGTCTTTCTAGTGTTTTAAGTAAAAACGATGAAAGGCTAATTGGTCTGAAGTCCTAAGCGATTATCTGTCCACTTTTTGCTGCCTTGGGGATAAGGATCACCTTGACCTGTCTCCAAGCTAGAGGGACATAGGAATGGAAGAGACAACCCTAAGCCACGGAATAACTGAAGCCTGTGCTTTTTGCAGCATGATAGGCCAGATCCCGTCTATTCCTGGTGACTTGTATGGCGCAAAAGTTTTAATTGCCCATTCAACCCTGTCCTGTGCAACTATGTAGCTGGCTGAATCCAAGCTTGGTAGCTGCGATCTAGCCGGTCAACCCGCACAACTTGCCGCCCTATTTGTGTCCGAGTTACCGGGAAAATGTGTGCTCATAAGCAGTTCCAGTGTCTCCTCTACCGATTCTGTAAAGGATCCATCGCCCCGCATCAAGAAAGAGGGAACACTGGGACTGCTTGCGAGGGCCTTCCTGAGCCTAGCGGACTCGCTTGCACTCTCAATGGACTCACAGAAAGCCCTCCATGAAGTGCGTTTGGCCTTTTTAATGGAGTTTTTATACTCTTTTAGACCCCTTTTGTAGGCGGTCCAATCCTCAGCTGTTTTTGTTTACTTAGCCCTATTGAAAAGCCTCCGCGCCTCCCGTCTTAACGCGCTCAGGCTCCTGCTCTACCAAGCAGGGTAAGACTTCTTGGGTGGTCTGCTTAGCGGACAGCTTTTCTTGAAGGCGTCAGTACACGCTTTGGATAGTTCCTCCACTGAAGCATGAAGAGATAGGGTGTTTTCGAGAATCTCGCAAGTTGGCGCTGGTATGCTTTGCGCTACTCGTCTTTTAAATTCATCCCAGTCTGTTCTGACCGGGTTTTTAAAGGGGATGCGAGGCTCTGGCAGGAGGTTGATTCTGAAGCGTATCCAGCAGTGGTCCGAAAACGACCTCTTTCCCGATACTCTCCAGTCCTCCACCTTTAGATCATTTGACTCCGTTACGAGTGTCATATCTAAAACCTCTTCCCTATTTGCTGTAATAAATGTGGGCCTGTTGCCCCTGTTACAGATACTAAGTTTAGAATTTAAAATGAAGTTAAATAGAGACTCACCACGTTGAATGGTGTGCGTTGGCGTCGCAACCCAACAACAGGTCTCGTTTTTTTCATCCGCTGCTTCCTCCAGTGCCTGAACCTCAGTAGGTGGGATGCATGCGTCATGCGCCATGTACGCCAAAACGATCCATGTAGGCGCCATGCTGCTGCCCTCCCATTGAACTACTGTGAGGTCGTTAGTGCTGTAATTAGACAATAAAAATAAATTAATGCCCTTCTTGGCCAGAATACAAGTTCTCGGCTTACCTGCATCCTTTTTATAGAAAAGCGTGAATAATTTGTGCTTTAATCCCAGTATGGCGTTTTCCTTGGCCCACGGCTTTTGGATTAAAGCAACATCTATGTTCTCCTCCGCTAGGAGGATGAGTAAGCTCTCGGATGCCAGCTTACTGTGATGGAGGTTTATTTGGACCACCTGCATCCTTAGTGCTCGTCTCCTCCAGGTCAGGCCCCCCTAGTTCCTGCACCTGAGGTTCAACCTCCATCTCTTCCACACCCGCAGTGCCTCCCTTTTGGCCGGCTACCTCCTGGACAGCTGGTTTCGCAGCCTCCGCTCCGGTTGCTGCCACCTCCATTTGCTCGGGTTTCTCAGGAGCTTGCTGTTGCGTCCCCCAATAGACGTTTACCACCACAGAGCTGAAGCCACAGTGCAGTTTAAATCCTGCACGTTTTAGCAGGTCCAGGGACTGTCAGCTGCAGGATGACGCTCCTCCCCGTCGACTTCGGCTCGTTCATCCGGATTCCAGTCCCCGCGAGGAATAGTGGGGTTCTGTGATCCCATAACCGCCAAAAGTTGTTTTGTAGCTAAGACAGGCTCCTACCCCTCGGATATTCTGGAATATCCGTGCTTGGGATGACCTGTAACTTTGCCTTGTCCCATACCGCCCCCAGCTTCAACACGCTGCTTCTCAGAAAGTCCAGTGAAAACTGATCCTTGCAGCAGAACAGCTTCACTCCCCTTAGCCGGCCACCCGTGTCGTCGGACGAAGCTTATGCTCTCCACCAGGAGCATCTCATCCGCCGTGAGCTTCCACTCTTTGTTTCCAGTGTCTACTACTGCAACTTTCAGGTAGCTACGGGCAGCCTCCGCCATCGTCAAAACCGTGCCTTCCCTTCTCATGCCTGAGGTTGATGGCCTTGGTGGTTCTTTGATTCCCACCGCCGCCGATTTCTCGACTCCCCCGTACTTACGTGCTACCGCATTCTTCAGACGGTTAGCGACAGAGCTCATTGTAGCTGCTGAACAGCTTGCAGCGCCCTTCGCAGGTGTCCTGGAAGTCCTACTGGTATTACCATGAACAGGGTTCTGTCGGACTTCTTTGGTTTTCTTGGCTGCGTTTTCCACCTCATCTAAGGAACGCGCCCTTTTACACGCCTTTTCCGTGATAGAGGGACTTCCCTGAGGTTTGTCGCCTTCGCCAGGTTTTTTATATGTAAAGGGGACATGGTATCGATCTGATGCCAGGAGATTTCTCGCCCGCATAATTTCCCTCCTGTCCCTTTGCTTGATGGACGCCGGGTCCATCCTCTCCAGCTTCGTCAGGACATGGCGCGCCTTTTGGCACCGCCTTCTCTTCCTCAGTCCCTCTGAAGTTTTCTTCGGTGGCTTCTTCAGACCGGATTTATCCTCCTGGTCCTTGCCTGGCGATTTGAGTAGCCTTTCCTCCTCCCCCCCCCCCCCCGCTGCCTTCGATGTCCGTTAGGTTGTCGTCGTCTGGCAGCCTCTCCTCCGCTTCCTTCTCATCATTTTTTTTTTTTGTTTGTCCATTTTTGGTCCCACGATTTGGGAGGTGGGAAGGGTGTAAATTTGGACAAGCATTTTTATCAACCATACTCCCCTGCCCTTCCAATCTATATCTTCCTAACCATAATTATCTTTTACGAAAAGTCTTCCTCAAATATTCCATAAAAGGCCTTCCTTTATCACCTCCCCGCCCCCACTGTTTAATTATCAGAATGACCCCCTCTGCCCCAACTCCTCCTCGTCCGATCGACGGTCCGTTAATCTAGGCATTTAAGAAACTTTCTTAATATTAAATTATATTTATTTACGTTAAATAAATCATATTTTTATTAAAATTAATTTGGTAACAGTGCAACTTGTAATGCTTTTGTTCAATAAATTAACATTGCCTACAATAGTATTTTTATCTAATACTCAATCCTTGCTCTTATGCTATTTAGTATGTTATATGGATATTTAAAACAATCTTGGCTTACTGGACCCTGATTCTTTTTCTATACGCTTCATATGCAATTCAAAATTAATTCGAAACGATTGCCATTCTAAAAATTATTAATATCATTTTCTTTATTCTCATTTTAAATGTATCTCCTGGTAACAATTTTGTTCTATTGAAAACTTCGAAAGTTAAAGCCCTGCGGTTAGTCCTTCCTAAGTTACTTAGTAGGGAATTTGGGGCTACACACCGAGGGCATAAATCAAGTTCAAAATAATTTCGAAACAATGTTGAGCTGTCACATAAATTATTAGGAGCCGCTGTTTTGGACTGTATACTAGGAATTTTCCTCGAGGAAGTTCTGAGAAACAGGAAAACTTTATCTTTCGACAGCAAAATTTTACTATGCTTCCAAGGCAAGAAGAATACAAACAGTGCAAACTTATTGGAGGCAAATTTACTTTGAAAAGTGCCATAATTTAACTTTAATCGTACTCGCATATTATCGAAAATAATCATCAACTTTAAAGAAGTTTAAAGTGAAATATCCATCTACGAGGAAATCCTTTTCTGTTGACATCTTATACCATCTCGGCTTTCATTTAAGACGCTGATTAAACAGAAAATAGTAACTATAATTGCTTTAAATAAAAATTTAAATTCGAGTGAAGCTTTTCCTTAAAACTATATTCTTTAGGGTAAAAAGCCATTTGTAACAAGATAGTAAATTAATTTGAACCGATTATAATAAAAGTCTCTGGGAGGATAAGTGGATAGGATGCCTCCACAGGGATTTTGTTGATTTTTAGTTCAGTGATTGCTATCACTATAAGATTAAAATTCGTATAGTTCCAGCCTTGAAAAATATACCGTTGGGGAATGAGAATTAATTTTTGAAACTTCGAAAAAAATCATATATTTTGAACGGCTCGACCGATTTGGCTGAAATGTTAGTATGTTTTAGATATTACTATAGTATATGTAAAAAAAAACTGTCGACTTCAAACAAAATTTATAACCTCAAAAAAACAATTATTTTTGTTATCCACTTGCAATCCTGGTACAATCGCGAAAATTGTTGCGCACTTTTTTTGCTCTATTTTACATGACATACAATTTTTTCAGAATTTTTTTCCGGGTGCGTTAGAGTCAAAAAAAAATGAAACGTCGTTATATTCGTTGTACATTTATGAAAATTCTTCAATGTATTTTTGACTTCATTTGACGTAACATTATAACTGTTGTGGGGTATCTAGTTATCGTCCTTGAAGTTCGTTTTTTGGAATAGGAGCACCTAGACAACTTTAAAACCTATTTTTTTATTTTGAAAATCGAAGTTTATATAGTGCGTAATTTGCATAATTACTAGTCCTAACAACTAACTTATACCAACCTAATGCCCTGACGGGAAAACTTAAAAATGCAATCAAAACGTCAAATTAAAAAAAAAATTTAAATTAAATTTGTAAAATTATTAAGAGTTTTATGATAGTGTGATTTCTGTATTTTTTTATGGAATGTCTGTATTTCATACAAAGCATCTACTTTATTCATGTTTACGTATTTACGTCATTACTGCAATCCGAGACAAAAATAACTGATGCATTGAATAAATTATTTCGTTTAGTAAAAATTTAAAAAATTATTTTTTCCTTAAAATTATTTAAATGTAAAGTATTGATTAAAATTGTTTTTTTTTCCAAAAAGAGGTTTTAATCGGTCTTTGGACATGTTATTGTTCTTTCCATAGTAATCAATTGTGAAATATTTCTCTTTTCTCGTTATTACCTTTAATGGTCCTTTTTATTGAAGGTTTTGATCTATCGATTTAAATAAAGACGAATTTTACATTTTTTTTAAATTTTTTCGCGCATATGTATGTATGTAAATTGCATTGCTTATAATTCGTTAGATTAAAATTATTAATACATGTTTTAAACTAATTTAGTAAATTTGATGGAACAATAATTTTCCTATTGTCTTTAGTGAAAAATTCTCCCAGAACACGGAAAGGCTTTCTGTAAAGGTAAACTAATTTCGCTGGAGAGCATTGCAGTTCTTCTTTAACCTTGTTTCGGAAGCCTAAAAGAACTGTTGGTAATTGTAATAACAAATAGATCTGGCCATTCCGGACACGAATTGAAGTTTTAATTTGTCTATGTAGACGTTCAATTATGCCGGCTGATTGTGGGCTGTGGCAGTGATGGGAATTATTCGAATAAATTTTCGATCAAATAGGTAACGATTTTTTTAAAAAATCGAATAAAGTTTTATTCGATTTTCAATTTATTTTAAGTTATTCGCAAATAATTATTTGTTATTTGGTGGTCCTTAATCCAATTTCACACAATTATTTGTTATTCTATCGTTCGTTATACGATAATCAAATTATTATTTGTTATTCGATTATTAAATCATTATTCGATAGCTCATGTCTCTTTATGAAATATTTATATGTGGTTGGTGTCCACTAGCTAAATTTCAAAAAATTATTTCTTGGTACACGCATTTCATATCACAAGGTGTCTAGTAAATTAAAATTAGGAAATTAAAATTGCCTTGTTATATTTCGATGTTTACAGTAAAGATTTTAGTAAATGTAGTATTCCATAAAGAAACATAACTATCGAATATTTACTTGACAATCGAATAACAAATAATTATTTGAAATTCGAATAAAAAGCACCAAATAACAGATAATTATTTGCGAATAAGTCATCAAATAACGAATAATTATTAAATTATCGAATAACGCACGATCGAATAACAAATAATTATTTAAAATTCGAATAAAAAGCAACAAATAACAAATAATTATTTGCGAATAATTTATCAAATAGCGTATAATTATTTGATTATCAAATAACGCACGATCGAATAAAAAATAATTATTTGAAATTGAAATAAAAAGCATTAAATAACAAATAATTACTTGCGAATAATCCTCCAAATAACAAATAATTTTTGTAATAAAATAAATTTTTATTCGATTTTTCAATTTATTTGAGCTTTTATCTTTATTCGAATAAAAAATGTCCATCTCTGGGCTGTGGGATGCCAAAGCGGGAAAAATATTGGTCATACAATATCCTTACAATTGTTGTTGCTAATATGTTTTGATTGGATAGACTTCAGGCCAACGTGTAAATCTATCTATTACTTTTAATATATATGTATATCCTCCAGGTGAAACGTGAAAGTAGAGGTCCAACTAAGTCCAAATATATATGTTCAAACCTCGTTTTTGGAATCTGAAGTTTTCCTATTTTCGATTTAGTATTCTTATACTAGCACTACTATATTTTAGGGAGGGAAAATTAGTTTTTTGTCTCTATCCTTGTTTTTCGTTTATTTGAAAAATATCTATCTTATCCTGTCTTGCTAAGTATTTCGTTCGTTCGTACAATATATATATATATATATATATATATATATATATATATATATATATATATATATATACAAAATCAACTTGGATAGTGCGTCTATCTCGCTTTTACTACATAAAAATATTACAAGAAAAAGTATATTTTGTATGAAAGTTTGCGTGCGACCAATGTAAAATTTTCGAAAATGAACATGAATTTTTCCGTTCGCAATCTATTGGTAATTGATGAAAAATTTGAAGTAATTGGTGTTGATTTAAAAATTTTTAGATAAATTTTACTGAAACGTGTAATTTATTTTTAATTTAAGAAAAGTTTTTGTTAATTTAATTTGGTTTGGAAAAATTTTTCGAAACAAGATAAGCTCTTTATTCTTATTTACTCTGGATAAATGCATGTGGGTGTGTGTTGGGTTTGATTCGATTGCGGCTAGAAGTAAGTAATTAGAGAAAGATAGCAAGGTAGAGTGAGTTATTAGAAACTTTGTTTGGGGAGAGTTGCCGTATTTCATGTCGCTTGTTTTTTTTATAAAAATATTTATAGTTTTTTTAAAAATTAAGTTACGAACTCGTATCTGTTTATAATAACAATTTCAATTGTTCCCCTCTCCAACCCATCCTTTGATTTAAATATAATCTGACAACACTGAGAATCTGTGCGAATTAGAACTTATTGGAACGGAATGCAAAAGGGTAGAAAACATGCTGTGTGCTAAAAATTCTTGCAAAAATATATTTTTTTAAATATTAATTAAAATATTCTTTATTTTACCGGTAGTAACTTGAAACATGTATACATTTTTAAAATTTATTTATATTCCAACAAAATTTTAACATTTCTATTTGTTTCCCCTCATAACATATTGTTGAATTGGAACTTGTTTTTAGTGTGTGAACAATTTTGTGTTCCGTGAAACGAAAGGGATGTACTTTGTTACTGCAACTGTATTTGGGTAAGGGAAATATGAAAATAAATTGCTTTTCAAAAAAAAGGGCGTACATTTTTTCCCTTCAAAATTTCTTAATTTAAACATAAAATTGTATTGTAATAAAGTTTAAATACAAAAAAAAAATGTATTACTCTTCTTCCACCCTATAAAATCGCACCAAATTTTAATTCCACCTTAGTCTCCGTCTCCCCTCCTGCATCTGGGTTTGTAAAGTAAAATCTGTTGCACATTCCTTAAATTGTTAACATGCATGAAAAAGAGATGAATGATATAATCTTTCTCGTTCTTTCTTTTATACAAAACACTTTTTAGATCGGATTCTGCGCCAGTTTAATTATTGTGTTTGTGCGTGTGTTTACATAAAGTTCATAAATTTTTTTTTTTTTTTACTATGCGGTGCCTTTCGTACTATATTTTCCGCTAAACTATGACTTTACTATCCTGAGATGGTCGAATGGTTTTAAATTGCGTGAGAAAATTAATTTAGAAAAATCAAAATTATGTTGGGCTTGAGTGGGAAAATTGCAGAAAAATTAGGTTATTTTCGTTTTTCCTAATAAGTAAGCTTAAAAAAATTTAATTCCCTGTTTTGATTCGTAGTTTAAACTTCACCTCTTCTTCGGCATATCTATCACAATATTGAGAGTAGAATTTTCACTATATAAACATAGGTTTAGTTGGAAACCGTGAATCGATGAACAATTGCCGTTTGCGTTGCAATTTAAAAGTTTCTAGGAATGCTGTAAATCAGGAGCTGTCTAGTTTTAAGCGTAATCAAGTGGACATAAACCTTTTTGAATGAGTTGGTCGCTCCTCAAAATCCCGCTTTAGCACCCAATTGGAGACGGAGTTGGATGAATGCGTTGAGCCGCACGGCCACCATGCCATGGGCCCCGGGTTCGAGACCAGATGACCCCGTGAGCTTTTATTAAGAAATTAAAACAATCCACTCCGTCTCTGGGCTGTTGTCTAGCTCGCAGCAATGCAAGAACAAGACTCAAGTTTCCTCACTTTCCTTACCCTAATTCCCTTCGGGCCAAAACCATGCTAACGCATCAAAGGGTTGTCCCCTAGGATTTGGCCACATCATATAAAACAAAAAAACAAAAAAAGAATTCGTACCTAGATGAAGAGTGGAAAACATCACGGACACTCGATTGATTGGAATATAAAATATCTTGCCGGCAGCTAAGGTATTTCTCTACCAATGCCTACTACCATTTTAGCTTGAAGTCTTGAAAACAAAACTAAATTTTCCACCTCTATGTGAAGTGGCGTCATGTTCATCAGGATTTTTGAGTGTCAGCAAAGCTCTTAGTATCGCAGTAGCGAAGACTGTTGGCACCCACTTTTGGGAATTTTTTTGTGCATTCATTTGTCCAGACTTTAATTCGTTTGTTAGAATTCGAATTTCTATTCTTTAAGTCAAAATCTCTTGTCCCGGCTTATCCATCTCAAAATCTAGTTTGTCGAGGCTGAATGTTGCTGTCTTCCTATCTCATCTTCTCGAGGGTTGAACATAATATTTAAAAAACAAAGTTTTTCGCCCGCCATCGCCATTTTAAAATACAGCTTGGACAAATAAAAATAATTTTGTGAACCAACAGTAAACAAATGAACGCACAAACTTCACAGGGCACGGGTAGCGCATTAATTTATCGAAAACCTTAATAGACTCCGTTCGACTTTTTAAGATTGAAGTTTTTTTTTGGTTTAGGGGAGGCTGGGGTATGCCCTATGATACTGTTGCACAGCCTTAGCACAAGAGAAATTTAATAAAAGGGATGTAGTGAAAAAAGTGACGATGGTAGTTCTGCTTAGGAAAGATTCCCGAAATTTGTCCGGGAGAGTATAGGGTTGAGATCATGGAAATAGAGATAGGAGAGTAAAAAAGCAGCCAACGAAATTCTGTCGATGCTTCAAAATAAGTTTACTATCCCTTCTTTAAGCTTTGTCTAATGCGCGCACTGTGAAGTATTACTCGGACCTCGTTCTGGGATTGAAAATGTATTTCCATCTATTGTGACACAGCTTGAACGACACCACCAGTGGGTCTATTAGTCTTTCCAATGTTTTTTGAAAGAAAAGAGGAGAGGTTAGGTTCTATAACACACTTATGCCATGATGGCCCATTGTGTTACCACTTTTGGAGCTGGATTCCCCTCGCTATAAATGATATCTAAAACCATTTGGAACTCCTGATGAACCGAACTAGGTCTCTGATATCAGCCAGATTCACAATCCTGAAAAAATGGGTGGAGCCAGGATGGTTTTCTCTTATTCCTCATCATTGGCAACTCCTACAAAAGTTATTCGAGGGCGAAGTTTCGCATTAGCGAGATAAGGCCGTTTTCTCTTTTGGTCGAGGGTCGGCAGGTGTGTTCTCTTTGCCATCCTAAGGAATGCTTGTGTAATTTCCAAATTGCATGTGATTAGCGGTTTGCCAAGGTGCTGAGTTACGTCCGAGTCTAGGAGGGTATTACCGATCCTCGCAAACTCATCGCCTTTGCAGTTGCCCGGAATGTCAATATGCGCAGATACCCATGTGAGGCGTACGTTAAGGCGCTCAGCCGTATCATTGAAATTGAGCGGGATATTTTGGCAGTATTAGGGATCGTGTATATTCCCGTGAGGGATTTAATGGCAGCCTGAATTTCTTTGTAGTTCTAATTCCGGGATTGTGAAGTTGATTGAAAACGGTTTGTCGAAGTTGCTTTGGTATATGTGGACGAGATTTTTTGGAGTTTTCGCACCATAAATGTGATTCAGAGTTGTTAAAATTTTCTTTCGTTAATTGATATTTTGAATTTTGTTATCTATTTTTATTATCTAAGAGAAATATTAATTCTTCATATGTTCTTTGATAATCAGCTATTGCAATCGAATTTAATTCTGTTGTTTTTGCCATTATCTAAGTTCTTAATTGATATTCCAGAGTGTGTGTCTACACTAGCTTTTCCTTTTATGTGTCGAATATCTTATATGACCTAAATTATGCAATACAAATGTCGTGTTTGGCTTGGACTCTTTTCTGTTTATGACCAAATAGCTGTGATTAGCGATTAGTTTATAATCGTGAAATACTATAAATTCTCTTCCTTCTAAAATATTTCTAAAATGTGTGATTGTCAGATATACTGCTAATAATTCACGATCGAAAGCGCAATATTTAATTTCTGTATTCTAGACCTTTTTAGAAAAGAAAGCTATTAATTCCCATTGCTTGTTATTAAACTGTTGTAATACTGCGCCAACAGAACTAGCAGAAGCGTCTACTATTAAATAAAATTTTGTTTCTTCTAATGGATGAAACGGTAAGGTAGCATTTGTAAAAGAATGTTTTATTTTCTTGAATTTATCATCACACTCAGATATCCAGTCAAAATTTTCATTTATTGGTTTCTTTCGTAGAGTGACTAAATGAGTGTGAATAGATTTATATATTTATTTTTTATTTATTTAAGCTTAATACAAATAAATAAAAAGTAAAAGCTGCAATATGAGCTATAAATACAGTAGATACTGGCCGAAGGCGTAAGGAAGAAGAATTAAGGTAGGCGATCAGGATCAAGATGGGCGGGGTCAAGATATAAGGCATGGTGAAGGGATGATTTACTCAGATGGAAGTCAAAATAGGAAAGGTCGTTGACTTTTCGTAACATCCTGGTAATTGGCTCCCTTTTACCGTAGTTTGTGCGATGACGGTCGAGTCGGTAAAGGGGAGTGGACCTAAGGTTACGGGGATTGGTATAGATGGGTAAAGATTAAAGGATTGAAGGGCAGTCTATGGCACCAGTTCATAATTGAATTGAAGAGAATGTCGGAAAAATCACGACGTTTGCTTAGAGGTTGTAAGTCGATCAGTTTCAGACGGTTTTCATAGGGTGGAAGGGTGAATCTGTCAACCCACGGAAGAACACGTAGAGCGAAGCGAACAAACCTACGCTTGACAGATTCAATCCTATTAATGTGAGTTGTTTGTGAAGGTGACTATACCCGGCTGGCATATTCAAGGAGAGGTCTAACGAAGGCGACGTAGAGAGATTTGGAAACATAAGGATTGGAGAACTCTCTAGACCAGCGCTTCACAAACTCTAGCGCGGAGTTAGCTCTGTTAATTATGCTGTCAATGTGGAAACGGAAATTGAGTTCACTATCACAGATTATTCCTAAGTCACACAAAGAAATAACGATAGGGACTGGTACGTCGGTTAACATATAGATTCTCGGGGTGGAGGTAAGACGCTTGCGGGAATACGAGAAGGACTGGCATTTGGAGACATTGAGCTCTACAAAGTTTTTCATGCACCATGTGGTGAATGAATCGAGGTCTTTTTGCAGGAGAAGAGAGTCGGTTGTGGAGGAGATATATTTGATTATTTTCATGTCATCAGCATAAATGGACAGCTCTAAGTGTTTGATGACACATTCAACATCATTTATTGTAAGGATAAAAATCAATGGGCCGAGGTGGCTGCCCTGAGGGACGCCGGAACGAGCGACAATAGCGTTAGAAATGGATGAGCTGAAAAGAATATTGTTGTTGCGGTAGGATCGAATCCAGGAGATAACTCTTAGGGGGGAGTCTAGGCGATCAAGTTTGAACAAGATAACGTTATAGGAGATTTTGTCGAAGGCTTTACTAAAATCGGTGGCGATAACATCAACATCTTTACCGTTTTCCAGGGCACATAGTGTTTTAGAGACGAAGTCAGCAAGGTTGGTGGTTGTAGACCTACCTTTGAGGAAGCCATGCTGGGAGAGTGAGAACATAGACTTACAGTGGAAGAACATGGAATAATTGACCAATTTTTCGAATAGTTTAGATATGGATGATAATTTAGCAATGGGTCTGTAGTTGAACACGTCGTTCTTGCAGCCTTTTTTGAAGATAGGAATAATATACGAATTTTTCCATAATTGAGGGAAAACCCCTTGAGTGAACTAGAGACGAAAAAGCAAAGTAAGGGGTTGAACTAGATTGCATCTGGACCTGGGTGAAAGTCGTCCTCAAGACCATTAATACTGGCTGCGATTAGTTCAGGATCAGGGTCAAAAGATGTAAACGACCTCTGAGTACATTTTTCCAAGAATGCAAAATAGTTAAGGTCGGATTGTAGAGAATTGTCGCTGAAAGATTTACTGAAGAAGTGTGCAAAGAGGTTAGCGATAACCTTAGGATCAGACGAAGGGTAGGGTATAAGGGTAACCATTGGATTTCTTCTTGGAATTAAAAAAGTTGTAAAACGCTTGGGGTCGGATATGAGGCTAGTTTCCATCCGTTGGAGGTACTCATGGTAGAGGGTATCACAACGTTCAGAAAAAGAGGTATAAGCAGATAGATAGGAAGAATAGTCAGACGCAGTCTGGGTTAGAAGAAAAGTTTGCTAACGTTTATTTCCCCTGTTGCGAAGAGAGCGTAATTCTTTGTCGTACCATACGGGGATGAGGAGTAGTTTTTACGAGGAAGAAGAGGGATAGATTGTGTAAGACAAACGTGTATTTCCGCCTCTAAAGCAACGTCAATTGTAAGATGTTGAGGGATATCGCCAATATTAGAGTTGAGGAGCAAGTGATTTAATTCGTCAAAGTCGCTTTTATGAAAATTGAAGGATAAAGAAGACTCGGAGCTTGAAACGGCATGAGGGTGCCCGTAGGAGAAAACGAGGAACAAGGGAGGTAGGTGACGGTTGAGGGAGGAGAGAAGATGGTTGCTTTCTGCGACAGCCGAGTTAACTGGGTCTGAAGAAAGGATTAAGTCTAATTGTCTGTCCAGGAAGTTCCTGACTCCGCTTTCTTGATAGAGGTCGTAAATCTCAATTTGTTCTAAATACCTTGTCCGTGTCCGTCCAAGAGAGTGTCCGCCGAACGGAGGTAGGAATATATAGAAAATACTTATGTTTTTATAATCACTCGAAATTTGTCCTCGTAAGGGAGGTGTCCGCCTAATAGAGGTGTCCGTTTAGGGAGAGTTCACTGTATATATATTTACAGTGAATCGGGAACGCGAATTTAGGTTAATGCTGCTAATATTTTGTTTAAAGAAGAAAAGGGAATATTTGTTTTAGTGCTATTTATTCATTTGTTGTTAAATAATTATAATTAAATTTAATAACTAATAACACCTTTTACATACATATTATATATTCAACAAGCACTTTTCAAAAAGGTAAACAAACCAATTATATTTGGTTATGTTCAACAATCGCACCAAATCAAGAGCATTGCTGCGATTATTTTTACCATCTCAGCGACGTTAAACAAAGCCAGCATGTCAAGTAACAGGTATATGACTTCAGCCAATCAAATAACAGTCTCATGCGACGAATCGCACTCGTGAACGAGGGTTAAAGTTTGTGGCAATAATGGGCCCTATTCTGTAATTTTTCATAAAATGGTATTTTATCCCAGCAGAAAATCAGTCACAGTGGATTGTCGATGGAAAACGTTCCCCTTAGAATAAAAAACTAGAGGAAAGGACATCACTCGGAAAAATGTAAGCATTTTGCTATATGTGGTAGAACCCAAGAAATGTGTGCGTTTCGAGCATGAAAGTAGTTGTTAAAAATATTTGCTCTTTATCTCTTAATTACTATAAATGAACTCTATATGTATTTGATTCTTTTGTATTAGATTCTCTTGTTGTATTCATTTTTATATTCGAATTTTGCTTTACTGTTAGCTTGTGAATTTGAGAGAACCTTTTGTGAATTTAATTAGTCTGAGCTGGAACATTGTACCGTGAACTATCGAAATAAAACATATTACATTTAGCAACGACGGTGCTTTTCTTTTGTGTAACCACCTTATTTGATATCCGAAACCCGGGAAAGTGAACTCGTTGAAGATTTTATCAAGTAAGGAAAAGGTTATTACTGAAAAGGAGTTTAGAATGGATACCGTGGCACGGGGAGTTTATAGAGGTCAAGTTACGAAGTTAACCAACTCAGTTCGTGAATATCTCGCTAGCTCAGACTCTAAAGTTATCGAATCAAACGCGAATAAATTCGAAGAAATCGAGGAAGAACTTATCGCTTATGTAGAACGGCTTACATCGGCGTGTGACGGTCTTAAGGCACTCAACGTGGAATTGCGACCATCTATTAAACCAGAAGAGGCTAATAAGGAATGGGAAACTATTTTGGAATATGAGGACAAAGCTGCTTCAATTCTAGCTCGCCTAAAAAAACGCATATCCAAAATTAATGATTTTCGCGATAATCAAAATAACTGCCAAGGTGAGTCGTCTAGCCGTAGAATTAAAATTTCCTCTGCAAAATTGCCGACACTATCCTTGAGAATATTCAGCGGTGATTTTAAGGACTGGTTACCCTTTTGGGAAAGCTTCCGGACAGCAGTGCATGATCGATCAGATATAACAGGTGCTGATAAATTTAATTATTTGATCAATCATGTAACGGGAAAAGCCGCGGCATCGATTGCGGGTTTCACCCCCACTAATGCAAATTACGACTCTGCTATTTCTATGTTGTTAGAAGAGTACGGAGATAAGGACAAGTTAGTGGATTACACTTTGCAGCAATTGATGTCTATTCCACATGTATCTGTGCGAAATGACGTATGAGAGTATACAGCATTCAGAAGAGATAACCGACGATGGGACTGGGTCTGCAGTGAATAGTGAAGATTCCATTTGTGTTGGTACTAAGCAATTACGCGCCATTTTGAGTTTTTTAAAGAGAGAAGTGACATCACTTGAACGTTCGGGACAAACACAGGCGAAGAGAACTCATAACTCATCCAAGGTAAAGATGGAACTGCCGCGGGATTGCTTACTCCTACAAGTGAAGAATCAATGTGCTTCTTTTGTAAATCCCCTAAACATTTAACAGAAAACTGCAATGGTCGTCAATCTTTGGTGGAACGAAAGAGCATGTTAAGAGAAGACCGACGTTGTTTTAAATGCACTAAAAGAGGTCACTCATCAAAGCTATGTAAAAATAGACACCTTACGTGTAAACAGTGCAATGGCAGTCACGCAACAGCTGTGTGCGATCCTGACTTTCTTCTTACCTTGAAAAAGGCGACGACATCTGATAATAAAGGTGAAAGGGTCAATGCTCAAAAATCGGAATTAAAAGGCTTAGCTACGTCAACAACATTGCAAACTTCGACTGCTTTATGTTCCAATACATTTCAAAAGTCTACGCAAATTTTCTTGCAAACAGCTTGTGTCATTGTGTCATCGCCCTCCAAAGTAAACAATCAGGCGATTTTAACAAGACTCATTTTAGACGGTGGTTCGCAAAGTAGCTATATCAAGCAAAGTATTGTAGAAAATACTCAACTAGAGATAAGTGATACCGTTCGCATGCAGATCATTCCCTTCGGATGTTCGGGTAATTCGCAAAAGAGAACATTAAAAACAGTTAAGGTTAAATTGCAAAGTGTGCACGACCAGCAGTGCATTGTTATTACTGCGGTGGTGGTACCTGACATTTGTCCAAATATTTTACCGGTTCCAATTGTTAAATCACAATCATTTCATAGTCTCTTACTTGCAGATGATCAAAGTTTTGGAAAGTCTATAGACGGAATTGGACTTTTACTCGGTGCTGACGTTTACTGGGCTGTAGTGTGCCATAACTTTAAACGCATAGACAACAATTTAGTGGCAATACAGACAACTTTCGGTTGGACTATCCACGGTCCTACTTCTGCTTCAGTTAATGACAATTTGGTTTTATCTACCGTTTGTTTACAAACAAGTGCAGGGTTTGATGACGCTTCAAACGATATTAACGCTGATATAGAACGTTTTTGGAGTTTAGAGTCAATTGGCATTTCTTCTCCTACAAGAACAAATGATGTCTTAGATGCGGATAACTACATACGCAGAAGTGGTAAATGGTACGAAGCTTCGTTATTGTGGAAGAAGCCTGACTGCTTGTTAGATGACAATTATAAAGGAGCTTTAATTAGGTTTGAAAGGTTACTTCATAATTTATGTCGCAATAGTGATAAATTAAAGGAATATGATACGATAATGTGGGAAAAGTTTATTCTACCAGGAATAGCTGAAAAATGTAACGAGCATAAAGTATATAGCCGACGAAAATTTTATATGCCGCATCGTCCTGTTTACCGCGGGGACAAGGAGACAACTAAAACACGAATTGTCTTTGACGCGTCTGCTCACTGCGGAAGTAATTTATCTTTAAATGAACTTTTGAATCCAGGTCCAAATCTATTACCAGATATTTTGAGTATATTTCTAAATTTCCGTTTAAAGAAAATTGGTATCGTCGCCGACATAGAGAAGGTTTTTTTGCAGGTTAATTTAGCATCTGAAGACTGCGATGTTCATCGTTTCATATGGTTTAAAGATAGAATCAGCAATGTAAGTAATTTACCTGCTACTGCCGTTTATCGCATGAAGCGTGTAACCTTTGGAGTTACTTGCAGTCCTTTTCTATTGTGTGCCACTTTGCAAAAACACATTGCTAACGAATTTAATAATTATCCAGAAACATGTCAAATTTTGAAAAAATCATTCTACATGGACGATTTAGTTACTAGCATAGAGAGTTTTGATAAGGCTTCAGAATGTTATACGGAAACGTGCGAAATAATGCAAAGAGCGTCAATGAATATCCGCAAATGGAACAGTAATGACAAAAGTTTTCGGCAGTTACTCGCAGCTAAAGTTAAACCAGCTGACCCACGTAAAGTTTTAGGCTTACTTTGGTATTGTCAATCAGATGAGATTGCGGTGGACTTGGAAAAGACATTCAGTGAAATACCGGTTAATATAACGTAGAGAAATTTGCTTCAATTTCTCGCGCGAATTTACGATCCTCTCGGAGTACTAGGACCATATACTGTAAAACTAAAGCTATTGTTTCAGGAGTCCTGGCGACAGAAGTTGGATTGGGATGCACCGTTTCCGATTGGTATGACAACAGATTGGAATAAATGCATTAAGAATTTGGAGCTTCTACAGAAGATAACACTGTCTCGTTCCATCTTTAACTGTACTAAACGAACTTGTCAGCAGTTACATATATTTGCAGACGCCAGTCCTAACGCATATGGAGCTGTCGCCTATGTAAGAAGTCAAAATGAAGACGGAATAGGCTTCGTCTCTCATCTTTGTTCAAAAAACAGAGTCGCTCCATTACGATCCGACAAGGGCAACTGCAAGATGTTAACATTGCCAAAGATGGTATTGACCGCAGCACTCATAGCAGCACGACTTAAAATTTATATTACCGAAAATTTATTGGTTGACTTCAGCGCAATATACCTTTGGTCGGATTCCAAGATCGCCCTTTATTGGATTACGGGAAACAAGTGCAGACAAGAGCCTTATATTGATAATCGTGTTCGTGAAATTCAACAGCTTATCGCGAAGGAAGATTGGAAGCATTGCCCTGGTGAAGAAAACCCTGCTGACCTATTTACGCGGGGTATTAACGTGAAAGCATTGCTGAATTCAAGAATTTGGTTTCATGGACCGGACTGGTTAGTAAGAAGCGAAGACGATTGGCCTATACAGGAAGAGAGGGTAAATGAGTTAGGACTTGTCGCTTGTTTTATTACTTCCGAAAAGCTCAAGCATCTTGTGCCTCAATCCTGTTATAGATGACAACGGAATATTAAGAGTTCGTACTCGCCTATCAGAGTCGGATTTCTCCTTTGATGAAATTTTTCCTGTAATTTTACCTAAAAATTCTTACCTTACCGCTCTGCTCGTCTCGTATATGCATGATCGTACTCTATATATGCTGCTCACACGCTTACGTGAAAAATTCTGGATAATTAAGGCACGGCAATTAACCAAAGCTGCTCTACGACGTTGTCGCATATGTAAAAGGCTTAAAGGTAAGCATGCAGTCCAGCCTTTCGCACCTTTACCGAAGGAACGATTGAGTGCCTCTCGGCCATTTGAAACAACTGGAGTAGACTTCGCAGGACCGCTATATGTACGAAGTTCTTCTGAAGATTCTGGGACTCGAAAAGTTTATTTTATGTTATTGATATGCGCTGTGATTCGCGCCGTTCATTTGGAATTGGTGTTAGACCTCACAACTGAATCCTGCATATCAGCTCTTGAACGCTTCTTCGCTAGAAGAGGAATCCCTAAATTTATTATGTCAGATAATGCGCGCACCTCTAAACGAGCTGCTTTAGAACTACGGCAACTTCAAACGATTTTTTATTCGGAACAACTACAAAATTTTATAACTACCGAAGGCATTTGTTGGAAGTTCATTGTTGAAAGGGCTGCTTGGTGGGGCGGTTTTTGGGAGCGACTTATAAGAATCGTTAAAGACACTTTGAAGTTAGCTGTAGGCCGATCAACATTGACAGTAGAACAGCTACAAACATTTTTAGCAGAGGCTGAATACCTAGTAAACGCTCGACCATTAACATACATTAATGACGACCCAATGGAACTGTCCCCTCTAACTCCTTCACAATTTGTGCTGGGTAGTTTTCCTGCAACATGTATGGGAAATTCAGATAAAGATTTACGTTTGAAATGGAAAGACCGCCTTCGTTTAACAAATTCATTTTTTAAGCGTTTTCGAACAGAATATGTGCAACAACTCAGATCAGCTCATTGCAATCGCCAACATTTCTCTTGTGAATTAAAAGAAGGGGGGATTGGGATTCTTGCTTTTATTGTTTTCTTTGTTTTCTTTGTGCAAGGCTTAATTGTGTTGCTGAGTTGCTCGTTCTTGGATTTATTTATTTTTATTTATTTATAAATTTTTTATTTTTTATTTTTTTTTTTTTTTATTATATATTATTGCTTCCTTTTCTTGTTTTTGGTGCTTTTTTTATTCTCGATCTTTTTTGATTGTTGCGTGTTTTTATTTGATATGGCCTGCTGTGGCGCCTGTGCGAAGGTGATTTCCCGTGATAAGGTCGCCTGTGATGGCGTTTGTGGATCGCAGTTCCATCCGGGGTGTTTAGGGCGCGGGACAAGATCTTCCAGCTCCTCGACCTGTGGGGAATATTCGGATATAAAGCCGTGCCATGTTCTGAGGCTCGTGAAGAGCATGGTGGAGTCGCTTTCCGGCGATCTGACTCTGGTTGCGGACAGAGTCAGCTCTTTTTCTTCACGCTGGGCTGATTTTCAGCTTCTGTCCGAGGATACTGGAGCCCTTAATACCAAAATGGACAGATTGCTTGGCGTCGTTGACGCTATTGAGTCAGCCTCTTCAGTTCTAATTGAGAGGTCCCATGAGGTATCCACCCGTATTTCAGCATTGTCTGGTTCGCTGGATGAGGTCCATTCTGCGCTTTCTAGCCCCAACTTGTTTCCTTCCGCGGGCCCTTCTCCCATCATCCCCGTCGTCGATGATATTCGCCGCAACGTAAAACAGGTGAAGGGTGACCTTTGCTCTTGGTCTGCTGCTGTCTCAGCCAATTCCGAGCTCCTAGGCTCTATCGCTTCCGATTTGAGGATCCTGTCCTCTCGTCATGCAGCCTCTTCGGAGCTGCTTTCCGTTTCGTCCGGTACTGTTGTTCAGCCCACTTCTCCGCTCCCCGTTTCCCCTTGCTGCCCTGTCTCTCCTATTTTGGTTGCTCCCCCGCCCCCTACTGTCCCTGAGTCCCCTGCTCTGCGGGACATTGTGCCGATCTGTTCTCCCCCTGCGGACATCCCGCCGCCCGTTAGTGACCGGCCCCCGCGCCGTTCTCGGGCTACGCGCTTGCGGAGGCGTCGTCGTGGCGCTGCTCACGATTCCTCTGCAGGCCCAGAGCCTCCAAATTGCAACATGGCTCCTCACCCTCCAGGCGTTTGTGCTAACGCTGAGCCTGCGATGGCGACTTTGCAATCCAATCTACGGGAGCCGCCCCTGCTCCTCCTCATTCTAGCATATCGGCCGACGGACGCGTCTCCACTGCGTTTACACTGAGGATAGCGCAATTACCGAAATCTTTCTTCGTTTCTCGTCTCGATCCATCTACATCTGTTGATGACGTAATTAGTTACGTGAGGCAGAAGAGTGGGGCTGATGACTCCGCACTCCTCCGTTGTCAGCTTCTTGGTTCTCGTAATTCTCGGGGACTCATGTCATCTTTCAAGTTGATATCCTCCCCAGATCTTTTTGGGATAATATCTGCCCCCGGTTTCTGGCCTGAGAATATAATCGCACATGAGTTTGTGCCCCGTCGTAAGGTCGCAGGCGGCACTCATAGTACAGTCACTGTCAATAACCAAAAAAACTAAGCACGCTATCCCTTTACTACCAAAATGTAAGGGGATTAAGAACAAGAATAGCCCAGCTATTTCAGGCTTCTCAAGCTTGCAGTTACGATGTCATCGCTCTGACCGAAACTTGGCTTCATCACGGTTTTAATGATGCTGAAGTGCTTGACGATTCCTATCAGGTTTTTCGTAGGGATAGATATTCTGACTCTGTAGCTCTTGGTGGCGGTGTGTTGGTTACATGTAAGTCCCACTTGGGTTGCAGCTTGATTAATGTTCCTTCTTTCTCCGACACGCTCATAATTGAGCTCATAGCTCTTAAACTCTCTCTTAATAAGAAGAACTTTTTCCTGCTCTGTTGCTATATTCCTCCAAATTTGACAAACCGCGTTGATGAACACGGTCGTAGTCTTTTTGACATTTTAATTCTTAGCTTAGATTTTATTAATAATATGACGAACCCTGAGGACGAAATCATCCTTCTTGGTGACTTTAATTTACCCAATGTTCAATGGGTATTGAACACTGATGACGATGACTACCTTCCCTTAAATTGTCTTACTGTTAGAGACTTCCTTTTTCTTGACGCCTTCTCCTCCTTTGGTTTACACCAAATGAGTGATGTAAAGAACACTATGGGAAGACAGTTAGATCTTATCTTTTCTTCTGACTCGAGTAACACTATAGTCGAATCGGCTTCTTGTAGCTTATCCGCTATCGACAGTTTGCATCCGCCCATTTTCATCTCGTTTTGCTACGATGGTTCTTATATTGCCGACCCCAACGTGAATCAGTACGTTCTTGATTTTAAAAGGGCGGATTTCTCTGTTCTCTCAAACAGGATCCTCTCGATCTCTTTTGATGATAGCGATGTCGATGAGTGCGTTTCCGTGTTTTATGATAGAATTTATGATCTGTTTAATTCGTGTGTACCACTCAAACGGTCGAGACCATCCTGTCATTCTCCCCCGTGGTATACTAGTGAACTGCGGAGCCTTAAGAATAAAAAAAATTTACTATGGAAAACTTACTTACGCTGTAGAAGCACGTCAGCTTATTGTGATTTTGTTGATTGCTATGACAGATTTTTGGCATTATCTTCATCATTATACAGAGAGTACCTTGATAATGTTCGCGTTAACTTACATAATGATCCTCGTACTTTTTTCAAATTTGTTAATATGAAGAAGAGATCTGATAATTACCCATCTACAATGTGGTATAATGGAACCTCTAAATGCAGTGCGCCCGACATAGCCGACAACTTTGCATTATTTTTTGAGGGTGCCTTTTCATCTGACGACTTTGTGCCTTCTCTGGATGAGTTTGGTCATATCCAAGACCGTCCCGCTGCCTCCATTGCCTTGCCCATTATATCTCGAGATATTATCATGGATGGCATCAATGAGCTTAAACTTGACTTTTCTTTTGGTCCTGATGGTGTTCCACCTGCGTTCTTGAAATCCTGCTCTGACGCCTTACTCACTCCACTGGCACTCATCTTCAACAAATCTCTTCAGGCCGGCAGATTTCCTACGTTATGGAAGAGCTCCTTTATAATTCCTGTTTATAAAAAGGGGCATAAAAACTTAATAACAAATTATAGGCCAATCGCGAAGCTTTCCTGCATACCCAAGTTGTTCGAATCTGTTATATATACGCAGCTTGTTGGGCAGTGTAAGGGGTTAATCTCATCTAATCAGCATGGCTTTTTGCCTGGTAGATCGACGACAACTAACCTGCTTGAATTTACATCACACATAATCTCTGCCTTCCAGCGTGGTCTCCAGACAGACTGCATCTACACCGACTTTAGCAAGGCGTTTGATAAGCTCCCTCACTCTGTGATTATGCTTAAATTGGAAAAGCTGGGTTTTCCGCCCTTATTGCTCGACTGGATCCGCTCTTACTTAAAAGATAGGTCATACCGAGTATCTTTCCGTAACACTTTATCTAGATTTATTAGAGCTTCATCTGGTGTACCGCAGGGTAGCCATCTGGGGCCGTTGCTGTTCATTCTTGCCATTGATGACATTGTCCCTCTGATTAAGCACTCCAAAGTCTTAATCTATGCAGATGATATGAAGATCTTCTCATGTGTTAGAAACAGTTATGATTCTTCTTGTATTCAGGCTGATTTGAATACCTTCAAGGTTTGGTGTGCCTCAAATGGCCTGCAGCTTAACCTGGATAAATGTGAAGTTATGTCATTCTGTAGGAACCCCAATCAGCTCGTCTTTGATTATACCTTTGCTGAAACTACTATCCGTCGTGTTGAGTCCGTTACTGACCTCGGTGTGAAGCTTGACAAAAAACTGGATTTCACTCTGCACATAAACTATATCGTGTCTCGGAGTAATTCAGTTCTGGGTTTTGTTAAACGGTGGTCAAGGGAGTTTTCTGATCGACTGACTCTTATTCACTTATATTTCTCCTTGGTTAGACCAGTTCTGGAGTATGCATCTCAGGTTTGGTCACCTTGCTATGCGGTTCATTCTAGACGCATCGAGTCAGTGCAGCGAAACTTTGTTAGATTCGCACTAAGGGACCTCCCGTGGAATGATCCATTAAGGCTTCCTCCATATGAGGATCGCCTCCGATTGCTTAATATGCACTCGTTGGAGGAACGACGTAGAATTGCTAACCTAGTATTTATTCACCAGCTTATGAACTCGAATATAGATTCTCGTACTCCCGCAGATTTGGTTACTTATAGGCATACCCCGTATTGCTTAAGGAGAGTGCGTTTACTACATGTTGTCCATTCTCGGTCTAACTATGGTATGCATGAGCCTATTAATCGCATGTGTAGAGCCGTGAATATGTGTCCTATTTTTGACCTGGCTCTTACCAAGGATTTGCTTAAACGTTCTCTGTTATCTGTGCACCCCTGACTGTAGTGTTTGGACGTGTTTCACTATTTTGTTTACTAATATTTTATTGCATGGGTTGTGGGAGCCTCATTCACCTCAATATATGTTATATTCTGGTGAATAGGTCAATTGATTCCAGGCTTCTGCTTGTGAAGTGCGCCTTCTGAGTTAGAAGGGTTAATTCAGTATAGTCATTGTTCATGACTCTTCTGTACCTCGACTATTTTGGAAATAAGCTGTAGTGACAAAAACATTTCCAGGACGGGATCATAAAATTCGAGCTTGCGTTTCCTAATGGAACTGTTTTACGTCGACCTATTCAACATCTTTATCCTTTGGAAATACGATATGAAGCGGCGGGCGGAGGATGTTAAAAATATTTGCTCTTTATCTCTTAATTACTATAAATGAACTCTATATGTATTTGATTCTTTTGTATTAGATTCTCTTGTTGTATTGCATTTTTATATTCGAATTTTGCTTTGCTTTTGTGAATTTAATTAGTCTGAGCTGGAACATTGTACCGTGAACTATCGAAATAAAACATATTAGATTTAGCAACGACGGTGCTTTTCTTTTGTGTAACCACCTTATTTGACAGTAGTGAAATTATGCTTGTATACAGGAGGGGCTAACTCATTTTGATAATATTTTAAATTATGTGTTTTTAAAATATATTTTTATAACATTTTTAATATAATATAACTTTGCCCGACCATATTTTATTAATTTACTTAATTTTACTATTTAAAAACACTCTGCTTATGCCCAAAATATTTCAATACTAGGGAGACGACTATGATTCATAACGCGACAAAAATTGAAAACACAACTTGAGCAGACCCGATTGGATGGATTTGTCCAATTTGACAATCGTAGCGACATTTCACTTAACCCCCTCGCCACTTTGCCTAAAAGCAAAATGCTTATACACGTACAGGGCATTTACTTGAGATAGCCTTCTCTCTCGTTCTTCATTCTAAGACGTACCCTTATTTCACCTTTTCAAAAATT
The DNA here is from genome assembly GCA_964036015.1 of Leptarthrus brevirostris. Taxonomy (NCBI): domain Eukaryota; kingdom Metazoa; phylum Arthropoda; class Insecta; order Diptera; family Asilidae; genus Leptarthrus; species Leptarthrus brevirostris. The sequence goes on along the minus strand of OZ038372.1, from coordinate 100,294,646 downwards.
TCACAATGTACGCAATTTTGTTTCACTCCAAGTAGTAATTATTTTGTGATTAAAAAAAGTTAAAATTAGTAAGCATTTGAAATAGTTTGGAATTTATCTTATGAGTATTCTGTTGTTTTATATATTTTTGTAAAATGCTATCAAAATGATATTTTCGACGACTGCCCAGCAGAAATTCAGTCACGTATACAATCGGTGGCAAATGTACAGAAGTTCCATTTGGAGTTGATGTGCCCCGTACACTATTATGCATAACGCCTAGGACATCGTTATACAAAATTCAACTTAATTTCGACATATCGTGTATTCTACGTGATTAATTTTTTTAATTATCGTGTATTCTACGTGATTTTTTTACTGGGATGTTATGTTATGGCGATAACATAAAATTCTTCATAAAATGGGGAACTTTCTTGGTTTACATATAGTTACTTATTTTATCGATGTTCATTTTAAAAACCCCGACCGGACCAGCCCTCAAAGGCCTAAGACCGAAAAATCGCAAAAATTGTGGTTTTCGAAATTTCTCTGACAGAATAGGATTTTAGGAAATTATTTTATGTTATGGCCTAACATAACATAAAATGATAAAATTTTCGTGACAGGATACTGGCCAATACTTTATAACTTCCGTGGCCACAAAAACACGAGCTTCTCATTTATAAGTGTCCGTGAAAGAGTAAACGTCATTAAAGGAAGACATGCAAATGAACTAAAAAGCTCAATGAACTCAATCAGGCACTTTTTCGGGCAATATCTTTGGTCAAACGACATATTTTAAACTTATTTTTTTTTATTTTCAGGATTATCTAAATTTCAGAATGGCTCAATGTCTCGGTGAGCCATTTGGACGCAGACGGAGAAAATATCGGCGAATTATACGGTGCATCATTTTTCGCCCCGAACTTGTTCGTGTGGGGGCCTTTCAGCGAACAAATGCCGCTGCGAGAAACGTCAGTTCGGAGTTGAAAGTAAAAAGTTAATCGTACTGCCCGCGAAATGGCCCCCAAAATTAGGATTTGAGATGACTCGGCAACAAAACTTTTTCTACTGTCGGGTCGGGTCACGTGATTCGGATTAACCAATAGGCCATTCCACACGAGTATTCTTGCAGCCGTTGACAAACCAGTTCGACAATAGGCAGCGTTTTCCAAACAATCCCACACGGGTATTCTTGCTGCAGTTTTCAAATTTACATGCGAATAAGACGATATGCATGTGTGTGTGTGCATTGCTTTTAATTTTTAAGCTGAGTGCGGCCGTGAACGTTTTACAACTGAAATTTCACCCATTTACAAAATGTTTTCAGGAAAATTCAAAATCAGTATGAGAACTAAAGATTTGATATACATACTAATTTTTTTAATTTAATCTAAGGGTGCATTTCTTTATTCATTCCGAATGAGCGAAACGCACCTAATGTGGTTCTTTATTCGTTCGGAATATTCTATTCCTAATTTTCCGTGTTTTTTATTGAACTAAATAATAAATTGTGATCAAGGTAATAATTTCTATATAATATATATTATATAATATAATATATATTATTTCAATTTTGGCAAAGTTCTCCTCGGCTAAATATTGTGTATCGACCACGTGAATTATAAAACTTTAAAAGAACGAGTTCCTTCCGATTTGCATTTTTACCTATGACGATGGAACTAAACACCCAACTAAAACAAATGTCAACAAACTTTCGTTCGATGGAGTAAGTGGAAATTTTCTTTAAAAACTCGGTTTAAGTGTCTTGCAATAGCTGTTTTTTGTGTGTGCCTTATAAAGTACCCTTACTTTGTTTAGTTTACATATGGAAAGATGTTCCGGAAAGCTTGTGGTGTTTGCTATTATCACCGGAATTTACTGAATACTTCATTTTCAGTTTTGCTTTCTCTGTTAATGACATTAATAAATTATCTTAACTTATTTAGACACTCTTTTAGCACTTCACAGCACAATAATTATATATGTTTATCAAAACAATGTAAAATATTCCTTACTTTTTATTTCTCAATTTCACTTCGAACCGGAGAAACGTAAGCAAAAGTGACAGCCAGTGGACCAGTTTGGAATCACTTGCCCCCTCATTCTCCGCAGAAAGTTAATGATTTGTATTAATTTTGTAGTCTTCTTGGTTCATTTGTGATTTTCTTAGTAGCCAGTTTTGGCGAAGCTGTTGTTAAATAAATAAATAAATAAATAAATAAATAAAATCGATAATTTGCCATGCTCACACACATGGTATTCATACGTTACGGCCTCTGCTTTAATTACTTCCTCGTAGGTTTTTTTATTAGCACCGGCGCGTTCAGAACGCGTTTTTAATTTCACCGAATTTGCAGATGGAATAAACGGAATAAAACTGTCAGAAAACAATTTAGTATCAAAAGGGAAGGAAATAAAGTCATAATTGTAAATAAATACACAATTTCTTATTGGATTATGTCTCTTCCGTTAATTTTAAATAATATAAAACCCCGAAACCTCAAAAACTTCAATTTTCGATTGGAAGGAATATTCAATTTGCTTCTATTCCGTTTATTCTGGCGCGTATTCTGTTACTTCCATTCCTTCCCCGGAATGAATAAAGAACTACACCCTTAAATCACTAATGAAAAAATAAAAATTTTTTGCAGGAATTTGCCCTACTTATAACGCCGCCATTATTTCACTAACTACTACAGCTATCTGTTGTTTATTTGTAGTACAGAGCAAGAAAACCAGGAAGAATATCCGAAAAAGCGAACCTGTTGGAGAAAAGAATGGTGAAGGGCCGAAAAGCGATGAGAAAACTCATAAAATTTAATAGCTGCTTTCCAAGCGCAAATTTTAAGTACTTGCAAGTACTTAGATGTGTCTCGGCTAAGTTGATAATTGGAAAGCAAAAAGAATTGACAGCTAGCAGACCCCACGGTACTCAGAATACATAGTATGCCGAATTAGTTTTTGACACAATACGGCTGATCGCTTGTGACGTTACAAGGCAGCAATTAGTATTTTAATTCCATTTTTTTTTAAATGCAAACTGATCTCAAACACAAATTTATTAACTTTTGACAATTTTAACCTCAATTTTCCAAAAGCCAATCTGTTTAAATGAGTTTAACATCATATTCGGCCTCTGGATTAAAAAGTTTGCGTAACTACTCGCAAGTACTTGAAAAAATTTGCTTGAGCAGTTCGGAGCAGCTGATTTAGCGTAGACAACTACCTCAAGTACTTACAAGTACTTAAGTTGTGCAGTTGGAAAGCAGTTAATGAGGGACTTCAATTAGGCGCAACAGATCATAAAAATTTTCTCAATAATTGGCAATTAACACTGATTTACAAAATTAACATTTAGAGAAAAACTATTCCGCCTGAAGAGAAATTAGCCATAATATTACTCTATTATTTTAGAAACGTGCGACAATTTTATCGACTTGGATTTTGGTTGAAAATTATCGAAATCTTTTCTTTGTCGCGCTCATTCAACAGCCAAAACAAGAATGAAATCATGCGTTCCGCTAAAAATGTCTGACCCCTCCAAAAGAGAAAAATGATGCTCTGGTTGGATTAGTGCGTGACAACAGTTGAAATAGGTTTGGAGAAATACCTCTTTGCTTCTGTTAAATCTTCCCCAGAAAACCGATCCGATTACAGCTGCAAGAATACAGCGGGAAGTACAATGGTTGCTTCGCTTGCTCTGCTTACTTAAAACTTTCTGTGCTTTGGATGCTTCAGATGTTTACGTGACCAAATGCCCGCTTGCTTTGACATTACGCGTTCCGTCATCTTCCGTCTGGTTTTTGTGCGGGAGCGTGAATATTTTATTAAAATTTCATATTATAATGAATTTAAAAGAGTATATTTATTTACTGTATGACATATTTTATGCTAGCTAGCAGCTAGCATCTAATTTGAGAGGTTATTTTCATATGTCAAAGCATCCGAAGCTTTCTAAAGTAGAATGTTGGTCAACTTTCGCTTCAGATGCTTTGCTTGCTTCCTTCGTTTGGTTCGCACTCATACCTACGAATGAAGAACAAAAGGAAAGGCCGATACGTATATATACGAGAACAAAAAGTGAAGCAAAATTTTCTGCAGACTACTTGTCAAATTGCAGACTCAGTGTCAAAATTTGACATTTAATTTGTGAAAGTTTTTATGCCGGCAAGTGTCCTCTAGAAGAAAATTTTAAATTCTGTGAAATTTGCAAAGAATTTTAAAAAGTTGTGTAGTGCAGTGCTAAAAAAACATTATAGACAATTTATTATAAAGACATTATAAGTGAAGTTTACTTAGAAAACATTAATTAATTGATAAAATGAAGTGCATAATAAATTTGTGTGATAACAAAGTGCGAAATCATCCTGTTGGAGTCTCATTTCATAGGTAAATATAGAATAAATAGTAGTTAAATAGTAATGCTACATTGCATGACTTAATTGAAGGCAAATCAATTAGTTTTAGTACGAAAACAAAGCGAAGTAAAAGTTACTTCTAATTTTTCTTGGTAGCCATTCGTTTGTTTTCTTTTAAGATTCAGTGCTATGGTTAATTTTAAATATAAGGGGGAGTTAAAGAAATATTAACTTTTTATTAGTTGAAAAAATTTGAATAGTTTATTTATTTGTTATATATTCTATTTTAGATTTCCTAATAAAATTTAAAGTATATAGATAATATACAGAATTTAATAACTGTAAGTATTATCCTAGCCACTAATTCAGTGTAGTAAGAGTTATTTCAAGCAACCAAAGCCGCAACTCTGCCGAAGCCGGTCCCAAGCCGGGTTGCAAGAAGAGGAGGGAGGCCGTAAATTAAAATAATTTTTTTGAGAACAATTTTTTTTAAAACACTTGTATTTAAATTTTTCACATTTGATTTTAATAAAATAAGTCAATTTTAAACATTTCAAAGGCCCTCATAACTCGGCTGAAGAAATTTGTATACTTGACTTATTTTATTAAAATCAAATGTGGAAATTTAAAAGCAAGTGTTTTAAAAAATTAGTGTTCAAAGATAAATTTTGCGTTATTCAATTTAAAGTGCGCGCCAAAATGATTAAATTTTTTAAAAAGAACCTCTGCAGTAAAATTTTTCTTTGACTACACCAATGTAGTTTCCCATTTGTGTTAGTAAAAACCTATACCATTTTAAAATTTGCTTCAGAAAATTTTCGTATGGGCCCTTCCTTTCGTTCTTTATTCGTAGACTCATACAAAGTCTTTATTTCAATCTTCTGTCAAAGCAAGGAAACAAATCAAGCGCGCATTATACTTCCACCTTGCTCGTGCGGAATGGCCCAATAAGAACATTTTGCTGTTGGCTGTCGTGTAATCTGATACGTCCTTTAAACAATCGAAGCGAAATTCAGAGGATGGACTGGAGATCAAACTGAAAAAATCGATTCAGTAGTGATAGAGCTGTAATTTTATTCCGATTTTGTTGATCGATTAATCGCCTTAAAAAGATCGATATCAATAGATCGATTCAATTTTTTTCAACATTATAAAATTACAAATGATTAATTAATTAAAACCAATTTAATAAATAATGAAAAACAGCCTTTGTAGCTTACAAATCTGCACAAAGCAACAATAATTGGTACTTTACAAATGTTGTTTACTCAATCGAGCGAAACTTATAATTTTAATTGCAATTGCAATTTATAATTTCGATGCATGAAACATTCGTTTTTGAAAGTACATTTACACGCCAGAAGTAAAAGAGAAGCACACCTTTTATGTCGCGCATTTACAAGCGAGAAAACTTCGTAAGAAAATACCAAACGAATTCTTTCTCTGTTTAACCTAACCTTCTCTAATAATAGTACAAACTGTCCCGGAAACATTCCAGGAATATTTCCAAAAAACGTCCCCAAAGCATTTTAATGCCTGAGGCCAGAAACGTTCCTGGGACATTTTACGAGTATGTACCAACTCGTAAATGTTTTGGGAAGGTTTCTGGTCTCAGAGATAAAAATGTCTATCTTGGGAATGTTTCTTTAATAATGGAATGGAATGTTCCTGGGACATTTTGTACTATTATTAGGTTATATTAAAAAAATAAGGCAGATTTTGTTCCTTTTGCGCTAACAACGTTTTGTTTCACTCACTGTCAACCTTAGAATATAGGGTTAACAAGGAAGTGCATTAAGCTCAGAAAACTTCGGCAGTTTTTTTAAGTAATGGAATGACCACTTATTATTTGAATGGAAGTAACAGAAATTTTGAATTTTCATAGAGCGGCCAATTAGTTATTTAATAACTCACGAAATTGCTTTCAACTATTTATCGTGTATGCCAGTTTAAAAGATAGTCAATAACCGCCTTTGAACTTCTGGGGTAAATTAAATGAAAATATTGCAGATATAAACAAACTGGAAATTGTAATAAAATCTTTATACAAACGCTTTAGTCGGAAATCATCGCAAATAAAAGTTGAAAGTACAACTTTATTTTCCTCCCTGTCTTCACCTTGTCAACAAGTAACATGGCTGGCTGATCTTACTTACACGTAATGGCTATGAATATTATATAATCTAAGTTGTCAACGTAGAAATTCAAACACTGTACCACATATCCACTAGTATACTATTCAAAAAAGTTGTTGTAAAAGATCAGATTTGGATAGCCTGCTCCTTGCTTTGAAGATTATTTCTGAAAGTCCGATAGGTGACCTAATAGTTGCTATAATCCTATGAAATTGCCTTCGCACCAAAAAACAGTTTGTATAAAAACTGAAAATCGCACATTCCAAAATCAATTATTTCTGATTTACACAACAATCCATCGATGACAAAATCATGCAGTAGTCACTGAACAGATAGCCTTAAAATATTATAGCGATCACAAACTAAGATTTATGATTTTTTGGTTTGAAATTTAACATTTGCAAGATTATTATACAAATTTAAGATAAAATGAAAAAATCTCCCAGTTCAGTTGTAGAGTGTTTTAAATAGATTAGAATCGGAAATAAAGAAATCGATTCGAGCTAAATCGGTCCCGCGTAAAATCGATTCGAAAATCGGCAGATCGAAGGCTAAAATATCGATATATTGAGATCGAATCGAAGATCGTCCATCCCTAGTTTTATGTGCTATATGGTGTTGATTGACGCTCAGTGGATTTGCCGATGTTGTTATCGCTCACCTCTTTATTTAATTCGGCGAAATTTCGTTATGAGTTTAAATGAAGCAAAAAGAATTGCAGCCTATAAGGCTGTCAATGAATGGGTGAAAAATGGTACCGCTATAGGCATAGGGAGTGGATCAACAGTTGTTTTTGCAGTGCAACGCTTAGCAGAACGTGTTGTTAATGAAGGTCTTAAGGTTATCTGCGTACCAACTAGTTTCCAAGCAAAGCAGTTAATTGCGGAGAATAATTTAACTCTAGGAGATCTGGATAGAAATCCCATTCTAGAGTGTGCAATTGACGGTGCAGATGAGGTTGACGCTAACTTGACTCTAATTAAGGGTGGTGGAGGATGTCTCTTGCAAGAAAAGATTGTGGCATCGTGCGCAAAAAAAATGATAGTTATAGCGGATCATACCAAAAATTCAAAGTGTTTAGGCGATCAGTATAAAAAGGGAGTACCCATTGAAGTTATACCGATGGCTTATGTTCCCATAACAAAAAAAATAGAAATGTTGTTTGGTGGAAAGGCTGTTCTGCGGATGGCCGTGGCGAAAGCAGGACCTTGCGTAACGGATAACGGTAACCTTATTTTAGACTGGCAGTTCGCAGATGGAGAAAAATGTGATTGGGAATGTGTAAATCAGCAGATAAAACTTATTCCTGGAGTAGTCGAAACGGGGCTGTTTGTCAAAATGGCACATAAAGCATATTTTGGCATGCCAGATGGAAGTGTAAAAGAGCAAAGTGCCTGAGAATGAAAAATTGTTTTCTATGTACAGCTGTGTCAATTTTTAAATAAATACATTTTAAACTTTATTGGTAGTTGTCTTAAAATTATTATACAATGACCAGTCTAATAAGAACAAGTTCGCATTCAAAAGGTACGTTAGATCTTATTGTGGATTTAATAAAATTTCCCATATATCTTGAATAGATTTAAAAGGTACTTAAGAAATCAAGCATTTTATTTTATTAAAAATCCATTTGTCGTACTTTGAGTCATGCGTTTGCACGCTCGAGTTGATCGAAATTCACTCGATTCCAATAAGATACCAAAATATGCCCTAAGCTTGCCTTTTTATTGCTTAAAACGATTTTTTATTTCTGCCAGGTAGGATTGCATCCTTCAAGTATTGAAAAAGTGACAGGAGTCCTTGCTTATTCCCTTTTCTTGAGAAGTAATTTGTTACTACATCAGGATTATCTAAAATGTAGAAATGTTTTTAGGCATGCATAGTACCTCTTTTTCTAAGTAATACCTAAAAGATTACTCTGCTCGTTTACTGTTGGTAAAACGTTGTCATTTGCACTTAAAGAAACAAATAATGCGAAAGGCACCAGCCAGAGGCACAGAGTAAAATAAGCCATGACCTTAAAAATGGATGTTTTGAATTAGGAAATCTATATTGAATTTGTACTCACCTCTGAAAATGGGTAATAAACCGCTGAAAAAAGTTGGAATGCCAAAAAGTGATTTATAATTAAGAGGACTACGGCAAGCAGAAAAGGAAATGACATAAACTGCACGTAAGGGAAATTTCTCATAATGAGCATGTGAAAGACTTGAGCTGCTATTCCACAGAATACCATAGACCACGGGAAATCATCGAAAAAAATAAATAACACATATATCGAAGTAGTCACAGCTATCATCCATGATATCACTTTTTTTGCAATAACGGTATATTCTTCGACTAATTCAGCAAGGTAGTAAAGTCCTGCCGCTGGAAAAGTATATCATTACTTTCAACTAAGAATTAGTAATAAAATGATGCATCTAACCTATTGCCACTGTTACAAAGCAAATTTGTATGACAACAGAAATATAACTTAAAAAATATAAAAGGCCCATTTCAAATTATTTCATGTTTTTACACTTTAAATAATGTTAAAGATTCTTAATTTGCTGACGAGGTTATGTTTACGAAACTTTAAATAAATGTCAATATTTTTGACATTTCGAAAGTAATTCCACCTTTGAAGTTTTTCGGTCTGTTTGTTTCGTTAAGGCCATTCTACATCCAAAAGTTCGGCTTGGTCGTCGGCGTGGTCGTGGGCTTCACAGCTCAATTCAACGCTCATATTTCTACATTGGAAAAGATCAGCGTTATTTTTGACAGGAAACATATGATTGGAACGTCATTTAAAGTCACTTCATTTTGTGTTTGAAATTCGTTTATTTGTGAAAGTATAGTAATAATATGGAAAATATAGACATAATTCTCAATTTTTACTTTTTTTTTAAATGAAATACTTGTCAAAACAATTTTCAAGTGAAGGAATTGGTAACATTGATTTGGGTCAATAAGTTGGCTCGCCTGTTTTTTCAGCGTCAGCTTTGAAATTTCTCAAAGCTGGAACTGACGACCACGCCGACGCCCACGACCAAGCCGGGATGTAGAAGAACAATTCATTTAACACGTAGTCAAAGCCCACGACCAAGCCGAACTTTTGGATGTAGAATGGCCTTTACACCTTAGAATAAAGAACTAGAGGAAAGGACATTTAGCGGCTAAATTTTGTATGGAAATTTAGCTGCGAAATTGCGTCACTAAATATTTAGCCAAAACGCGGTATTGTGTTTTTAGCAGCTAAAAGTGTGTTAAGTTTTCACATGTAGATGGCAGTTGTTTGCCATATCTTCGTCCATATACAATCACTTAGTGCCGTACCACACTTGTCCTGCTTCCGCGCGATGAAGGCCGCACGAGTGCCCACACTTGTCGTGTCGGATTTTGTGTAGAACACACGCAATTTTTTGTATTGAATGGTAACATTAAAGCAGTTTCCGAACCCAAATAAACCTTGCTTTGAATGTGTGCGTGCCGATGCGACGATAAATAGGTAAGTTCCGTGCGGATTTCCTTATACACCCCTGCACACCCTCTCTCCAACAAACTGCGATGAAGCAGGACAAGTGTGGTACGGCACTTAGAACAGAAAACGAAAGGAAGTGCACCATGCTACGAGTAAGTAACTAAATGGAGTGGCCCAACAGCAGAGATTTCCGTAGCCTGTGCCTAAAATGTGTGAGTTTACACGCACACAAGAAAAACAGTACAGGACAGGCTGAAGAAAAAATCTTTATATGGGGGTGCTTTGGTGCAATTTTTAAACTTCTGGAGAAATCTGTTTAAAATTGCAATTTAAAAACAGCTTTTTCACTAAAATTTGTAATTTTTATTACGCCTTTTCATCACAAGAAATTTAACTAATTAATTTGCAAATCAGTAAACACTTCAATAATAAAGTTTTCATTTACTAACTCCTTGCAAAATTTAATTACACCACCGCCTTTGTAAGTGATAACTCAAGAAAATATGGCTGCTGAGAAAAAGGTAAACAAAGTCTACCTTAACTCAAAAAGTGGGTATTTTATAAGTTAATAGTGTGTTTAACACCGCCTGAAATATTCTTATCACAAAAGAAAGTTATTTTCTCCACTTTATCTGTGAAATTAAATCCCGGGGTGTTTTAAAGAACTGGAATTTTTGCAAAATTGCACTACACACTTCATTATCACTAATCGTTTAAAACTTGAACTTTTTTCACATAGTTTTGACACAACACGCAATAGTTTTATATTTTTGTCCTTCGCAATCAATTTAATCCTTACTTCAACATTACAGGACGATAAAATTAGCACTTTTTCAGCCACAACACTCGATTAAAGAAAAATTTCAAACAAGTGACAACACGTGAAGAAAAATGAGAGCAAAAAAAACGTAGAAATCGGCACACTCATGTACATGGATTTTACACGCTAAGGCCACTCCATTTAGTTTCTTACTCGTAGGCACCATGCTCAAAAAGTTTCCGAATTTTCCTTATGTGTTTGAAAGTTGTGAATGTGTTAGTTTTCACCATGGAAGTAGTAAATTTTTGACTCATTCGAAGTGGTCCTCGCAAACATTACTACCATCGGATGTTATATGATCAGTTCTACCGATGGATTTTAACCACAGTTCTCTGAAGTCTTTATCTTTTGGAAACCTAAAATACCAAAAGGTAGAAAAATATTTTAGTACTTTTAAAGTTTTATTAGAGCCCCCAGGCAAAAACTTGTGCCAGCTGTCGCTAAAACCAATAAGGCGAACCAAAACTCTGATGAATCTCAAATGTAAACAAACGAGCACCATCAAGAGAAATGTTTATATTCTTTGGTAATTTAGCTTTTATTTATACAGCTTTTGCACATATTTCAAAGAAAATGCCGTATAATTGCTTATTATATTATTTAACTTCCCTGAAAAATTATTTTCCACACGCAATGCGTCGATTATTTTTACAACAAAATATCGCACACTTCATCACGAAAAATGTCCAAATTAAGCACGTGAGATTCTTAGTAAACTTAAAGAAGGTATATAGAGAAAGTACCGCCAATATGGCCCAGGTTCGTTAAACTGCACGAAGAATCTTCCCTCATCCGGTTTTTTTAAAGTTGGCTGCTCTACCCTTAAATTAAGTATGGCGCAGTGCTGTGGTACAACATTTACGCGAAAGCACGAAAAACTCAACTAATTACATGGTAAATGTCACTATGACGGTTCTAAATCACCTCAATGGTTTTGTAATTCGCTAGATTTTAGGAGCAAAGTGAACGAGGATCTGACAGACTAAATAAATAAGAAACAAAAAGCTAAATTAAAGAATGAAAACATAACAATTTGCCCTGTACACTCTAATGTTAACAAAATTAATAAACTTACACTTATTGCACGATAATTCTTCGATGTAATCGATTCAGTCTTTTCAATGTAATTCGCGCGCGCACTTTACCGAGAGGAAAATAAACTTTCGCGCCATTTGTCATTTGACAGCAAATTTGTAAATGTACATGGTGCGCGAAAGGGCACGAAAAATTGCGGAAATAGTGACCATATGGGAGGGAAGAAGTTTTTATTTTCTTAATTTGGTATATCGAATTGGCAGTACTTTCTCTATATACCTTCTTTAAGTAAACTAACCGAAAACAGTCTTTTAAATGTTAATTGTCTTTATTTGTAAAATTAGACCACTTTTAACAACTAAACACTGAAAATTATTCAATAAACACTTGGATCCGCACTCTTCAGAAAGTCCACGTCAAATTGACATTTTGTTATGGCGAAGTTGAGGCTCCCTTCCCACACCTTTCCCACGAACAAAAAATCGGAAACCACGTACACGGTTTATACACGATATTGCACTTCCTTTCGTTTTCTGTTCTAAGATATAATCATCACACATTTCGGTCAACAAATTTATTTGACTATTTATTTGGCTGTGAAACACAAAATATAAACAAAAATGTACAACAGCTGATCGTCAATGACAATATCTTTATTGTGACTAACAAATACATTTATATACATTGACAAATACATTTATATACATTGAACTTATGCTGATCAAAAATTTAGCGTGAAAAGAAGGTCCGCCGCTAAAAATTTAGCCGCTAAATCAACAAAATACCGGACTGTAGAACCCAAACGATGTGTGAATTTCGAACATGAAAGTAGTAAAACCTTAGAACAAAAAACGAAAGGAAGTGCACCATGCTAATCAGTTCTACCGATGGATTTTAACTACAGTTCTCTGAAGTCTTTATCTTTTGGAAACCTAAAATACCAAGAGGTAGAAAAATATTTTAATACTTTTGTGGCAACTCTAATTTATAACAATGGGTGTTTTCGATTTTGCTTCTGGGTTAACCCTTGTCCCTTGAAGAAGCAAATGCGTGTTCGAGATTGCGGTGGCATGACCCGAGTTATGCTTCGGATTGTTCGTTTTTGGCACATTTCAACCTTGGTGCTAACACCGATTGCCCCTGGTTTGGACCAGGAACAGCTGTGACACTACTAACACAAATGAAGTAGATGAGTAAAGTAAACTGGTATTGTGCTTGCGTGCTGCGAGTTTTTATATTTAATTATTTATTTTTACTGTTCTGTTATAATAAGAATGAAAATAAACCGAAAAATCTTTGCAGCTTCCATTCTTTTTATTTTAAAGAGGAAAATTGTACTTTCGGATTCGTCATGTAGCCTTTCTTCTTCTTCAAAATACTCATTTTCATTAAATTAATGCTGCAGTAAACCAATAATTGCTGAAATTGCTGCTTTTTTATTAATCGCCATAATTTTCAGTTGGATTTGACAGCGGGTGATAATAATAAACTCGAACACAGGGTTTAACACTATGACACTTCGGTGCAGGGTCACAGTAACTCCAGTTGTCCCCGGTGTTTTGTCTCGGTGGCAAAATCGAAAACACTCAATATACTTTTGTGCAGTTTGACAATCAACTGCTAACGAAGTTCGTAGCATTTAATTAAATAAATTTTACTATAACCTTTCCTAGGTTTCGTTCGACTCATCTAACACAGTAGGCTATACATTACAGTTTTTCACTTGTTTTCTTTTTTCTTTTTGACAATCGCTGTAAAATAGGTTGAGAGTTTAGTTCAAGTTAGAATTGAGGCTAGTCGTAATTACACGACGAATAGTTAATATTTGTAAATTTTTACTAATTTAATTTAAAAATAAATTGTACCATTAATTTTGAAAAAAATATTTTAATTATTTATTTTGTATGAGATTTTTAACTTAAATATTTGAGTAATTATAAGACCTTATAAAAGAGGCACATTTTAAAATGCTGGGGATACATAAGCATTCCTAGGTCAGATCCTTTCTAGGTATCTGAAGAAGGACAAATAAGATTCTTAGTAAACCCTCGTTCACGAGTGCGATTCGTCGCATGCGACTGTAATTTGATTGGCTGAAGTCATATACCTGTTACTTGACATGCTGGCTTTGTCTAACGTCACTGTGATTGTAATAATAATCGCAGCAATGCTCTTGATTTGGTGCGATTGTTGAACATAACCAAACATAATTGGTTTGTATACCTTTTTGAAAAGAGCTTGTTGAATGAAAAACGGCTTGTATAAATATAATATGTATGTAATATGTGTTATTAGATATAAAAATTAATTATTATTATTTTACAACAAATGAGGAAATAGCAATAAAACAAACATTCGTTTTTCTTCCTTAAAAAAATTATTAACAATATTAATTTAAGTTCGCGTTCCCGATTCACTGTTAATATTTATATTTAGAATGATATATATTACTTAAAAGCACTAATTATCTGCAAATTCAAATGTAAACAAAAAATTTTCGTTCGTTAACCTTGTGAACGGGCATACGATGAAAAATAATCGCAGACTGAAACAAAAGTATTCAAAAGGAGAGATGAACGAAAAAATCGCACGGAGTCGCATCGCGCTTATGAACAAAGCCTAAACTAAACCAAAACAGTCTTTTAAATGTTATTGTCTTTATTTGTAAAATTACTCCACTTTTAATAATAGAACAGTGAAAATTATTCAATAAACACTCTATAAACACTTTGAATGCGCACTCTTCAGAAAGTCGACGTCAAATTGACATTTCGGAAGGCGTACTTTTGGGTTCCCTTCCCACACCTTTCCCTCGAACGAAAAATCGGAAAACACGTACACGGTTTATAGATGGTATTGCACTTCTTTACGTTTTCTGTTTTAAGAGTAAAACTATCCTTGTATACAGAAGGGGCTAACTCATTTTGATAATATTTTAAATTAGGTGTTTTTAAAATATATTCTTATAACATTTTTAATATAATATAACTTTGCCCGACCATAATTTATTAATTTACTTAATTTGACTATTTAAAAACACTTTGCTTATGCCCCCAAATATTTCAATACTAAGGAGACGACTATGATTTCATAAGGCGACAAAAATTGAAAACACGCTATACTTAAATTTCTTACACTCAGGACAGAAAAATTGCCAAAAGTCGCGTCTTTCGACTTGGTGTAAATTTTACACTTAAAATGTTACATTCAAAATCGTTGGTTTCGCTGAAATGGTAGCAATGATAGCATACGAGTAAGAAACTAAGGCCATTCTACATCCAAAAGTTCGGCTTGGTCGTCACCGTGGTCGTGGGCTTCACAGCTCAATTCAACGCTCATATTTCTACATTGGAAAAGTTCAGCGTGATTTTTGACAAGAAATATATGATTGAAACGTCGTTTGAAGTCACTTCATTTTGTGATTGGAATTCATTGATTTGTGAAAGTATAGTAATAATATGAAATATCATATCCGTTTTTCTTCCATCTCAATTTTTACTTTTTTTTCAAATGAAATACTTGTCAAAACAATTTTCAAGTGAAAGAATTGGTAATATTGATTTGGATCATTAAGTTGGCTCGCCTGCTTTTTCAGCGCCGGCTTTGAAATTTCTCAAAGGTGGAACTGACGACCACACCGACGCCCACGAGCAAGCCGGGATGTAGAAGAACAATTCATTTAACACGTAGTCAAAGCCGAGGACCAAGCCAAACTTTTGGATGTAGAATGGCCTTAAAGTGCCGTACCACACTTGTCCTGCTTCATCGCAGTTTGTTGGAGAGAGGGCGTGCGGGGGTGTATAGGGAAATCCGCACCTATTTATCGTCGCATCGGCACGCATACATTCAAAGCAAGGTTTATTTGGGTTCGGAAACTGCTTTAATGTTACCACTACATACAATAAATTGCGTGTTTCTACACAAAATCCGACACGACAAGTGTGGGCACTCGTGCGGACTTCATCGCGCAGAAGCAGGACAAGTGTGGTACGGCACAAATGGAGTGGCCCTAGCGTGTAAAATCCGTGTACATGAGTCTACGAGTAAGTAACTAAATGGAGTGGCCCAACAGCAGAGATTTCCGCAGCCTGTGCCTAAGATGTGTGAGTTACCGAGTGTGAGAGCAAAAAAACCGTAGAAATCGGCACACTCAACAACAACAACAACTGCCATCTATAGGTGAAAACTAAACACACGGGCTTTACGAACGATCTTCTGACGTTTCCTTTTAGAAATGTCGTATATTTTTGACAGCAGATTTTATGTGGCATTACCCAAAACATATCGCGTGCGTCTTTGGAAACCTATCAAAGCCTTTCAAAGAGATTCGCGCGAGTAGAATTTCTGATAAAATAATTTAATTTTCTTATATATATAATATTTGTGATTTCTAATTTCTATTTTTGATATATCCCATGGGGACAAAATTTTCTTTTAATCAATCCTTTGGATAGAGTGTCAAGTTTCTTACTTAACTTCGTATTTTTAAAAGAAATTTGGTTAGAATTTAAGTGTGCATAAAACAAAGTATATATTTGCAAGAACATGTCATCAACTGTCGATTCCGAAACAGTTTTACAGGGCAAAGATTTGCCAGCGGTATTTCGTTTGTGGGAAGAAAAATATTCAAATCCTGGATATGATCCAGTTCCAATTTTGAGAAGGTAATTATTTTCACATTCGGCGCTAATATTTACTATTACACAATTGTTGTAATCACAGTGTAAATACACTTTAAGCATCTAAGCATTCTGATTGAATTACATTTGTAACTGTCATTAAACGTCTATACAAAATTTGGAGTGCTTTTCTATGTAAATTTGCAGGTTATCAGAAATTTTTGAAGAAGAAACAGAAGCATATATGCGAAAAGACCCCGATCCCTTTGACGACAGGCACCCTTCACGAACCGATCCAGACTGCGATTTGGGGAGGTCTTTAAAGTTGTTATTTCGCAAAGACAACTTTATGACAAGAGTAAGAAAAATATTCTCTTAATATGTCGCATTTATCATCTTTTTTTTTAAGCTGGTGAACGATTACCTACGGGATAATTTCTTTACCCGTCAAAGCATTCAAAAAAGTTCGCTTGAATTAAATATAGCCGCATGTCGGTTAATACTTGTTATAATGCCCGGATTGGAAACTTCAGCAGTCTTCCAGGTAATTGCTGTTAGTTAACTTCAAAGCGGAAACGCTTTCTATCAAGAAATTTAAATATTTTTTTATATATGTTTCAGAACGAATATGACAATCTCATTAGTCGTATCTACAATTGGGCCGAAGATAGTATAGAACCTTTGCAAAGTTATGCAACGGGTTTGCTGGGAGCTGCAATGGAAATTACCGATATAGCCGTGTCATTTCGTGAACAAAATACGCGATTAGTGCCTAAAATGTTAAAGCGATTGCATATGTTACAAGCAATATACAAATCGAGAGAAAGGGAATCGAATGAGGCAGGTTGCAGTGACATGTGTGATAATAATAGTCTTAAGAAGAAAAGTGAAGGATTTCCTTCTTGGATGGGAGGATCAGAACCAAGCAGTCCAGCTAAATTAGAAGGAACCACAACTCAAAATGGGCTTACGAAATTTCCCAGCACTTCCAACTTATCAACGTTACTTGAAAACGAGAACAGTATGGACGCTTCTCAGCCGAAGATTATGAAAAAATATCTTATTCCTATTCATCCTGCAACAACTGCCACTAGCCAAATGCTTATATTACGATATCTCACTTCAATGGGAGAATACCAGGAGGTAAATTTTCATAAAATTAGCGATCGGAGAGCAAGACAAGTATATATAGTATTTGCTTCTAAATTGAGTTATACGGACAAGCGTAAGCTATGCTTGCTTTCCATCTCAAAACTGAATATAAAACTAAATACCACTTTAACTGACACTTTACCACTTTTACTGATACACTACAAGGAAGTTTTAGGTGTAGCTTCCAAAAGAAAAATAAACTATCTTGCTCTACGGATGCCAATATTAATTAAAATATTTAATAAGATTTGTGTCAGTTCCTAGGCCAAGTGTTTGAACATGGAGCTATGCAACTTATCTTTGGATACATTGAAAATATAGACGCACGTGACACTTGCTTAGCATTTGAAGCCTTAAAGTATTTGGCATCGTTGTTATGTCATAAAAAGTTTGCGTTAGAATTTATTTCCCGAGGTGGACTAGAGGTAAGTACAATTCTCAGTGGCCAACCTACATAGGCTATTATATTGCTATCTAGCTTTGTTGGCCTTTTGTACAATTTTTTGATTTAAATTATTAGTTCATAGTTCAATTCTGTCTAGAATTAAATACAAAACGAATAATCTTCAATATTTTTGAAAAAATTGTCAAAGGCTTAGCAAGGGTTATGTCATTTTGAGGTCAGAACAGTTGTGTAATTGCGAAACACTTCCTTAAGCATGGAAATCATAATGGTGTCATTTTTTGTTTCTAGTTATATGTTGAAGGAACCACATCTTGCTCACTGCTCAATTGTTAGGATTCTGTATCTCAAAGAAAAACGGCACCATTACAAGATAACTTTTGTGTCTGTCCATCAGTCCAAACATTTATCTCAGAAACTGTTTAACATAGAAGCTTGAAATTTGGCATAGTTATACATTATGTATCTTCCACTACTTACTTACTTTTACTTAAAAAAAACTTTAAAATTACTATTACTTAAAAATATAAAAAAATTATATATTGTACAGTGGTGGTCATGGAAATAGAGCCATTCTTTATAACGTCGTAAAATTGTCTGTGGGAATTAATATAACGTAAATAAAAGAAAAAAATATCTATCAACAAAATATATAGTAAGTAAGTAAATTTCTAGATTGACACTTATTTTTAATTACGGCCCTGCAATGTCGTGGCATTGATTCCACTAACCGTTGACATCGTTTGATGGAAATAAATGCCCATTCTTTCTGAAAAACCTCCCATAATTGTGCTTTATTGCTTGTTTTATAATTCCAACAGCACTTTTTAATTGTTGCCATAGATTCTCAATCGGATTGAGAAGGCCAGGGTAAAACAGACAATTTATGATCCATGAAAAACTTTTTTGCGCTCCAAGACGTATGTTTCGGATCATTGTCTTGTTGTAATATCCATTTTAATGGCATATTATTTTCAACTATATTTACATATTCATGTTGATCCATATTTTCTCTGATCCAGTAAATTGGTTCAACTCCATACCAAGAAAACGAACCCCATAGTTTTATGTTTCCTCCTTCATGTTTAACAGTTTTTGTTGTGTACTGTGGAAGGAATTCTTTGTTTGGAGGCCTTCTAACGTAATTCCGACCATCTGAGCCAAATAAATTAATTTTTGTTTCATCCGTCCATAAGATATTCCTCCACTTTGTAATGCCCTCGGGACCATCCCAGTTGATACAGTCGGATGCAAACTGACTGAATATTCTTTACAGACAAATGGGGAACTTTCCTGGCAACTCTACCATGTAAATTATGTTCTTGAAGTCTTCTTAGAACTGTGCGCGCACTTATATCAAGACTTAATTCAGTGTCAATGGGACTTGAATGGACTTATTTTTGAGGTGTGAGTGATGAGCCGATCAGTTTGGCTCGTAGTTTTTCTCTTTGGCCCCCGATTTTCCACAGTTGGTTTTGGTCTCAATGCATTCTCAACCATTTTCTTCGAACAGCCGACTATTCTAGCTATTTCACGTTGAGATTTTCCTTTCTTCCAAAGAACAATGTCTTCCAGGACCCATTTTCACTGAAATTCGACAAGGATATATGCTAATTTTAATAATTTTGTATAATATTCACTGTTACCTGATAATACAATTGAAAAAATATTCACAAGGATTTCCCTCAATTAAAAACACTCGAAATAAACACGTTGGCTCTATTAATATGACCTGTCAAAATGAACACCTTTCCCATAAGTGGGATTCCCCTGAACAACAAAAAGCACTCCGGCGGAAAAATCAGCAGTATTTTATACTAAACTTATCGTCCAGTTAATATCATAGATGGCTTAAAATTGCGACTATAAATTTGTATTAAAACTTGTGCAAGAACCATATGTAAAGCATGGCTCTATTTTAATGACCACCACTGTATATATATATATATATATATTGTTAAGGCGGGGGAGGGGGGGGGGTCAATGTCAAACGTTTAGGCGTTACTGGGTGATTCATAAATGTCAGATTTTCATAGTGTGCTCATTACTCTTTTATTTTTATCTTTTGATCTACCCAACATAGCGACATCAAACAAACGCTAAAAAACTACTATCCCAATGGCCTTTCCAAAATTGTCAACAATGTTGATCTTACTCCTACCATTACTGGTACAGTCACTTCCAAAAGTGAAGAAAATGGTTTGCGATTACCTAAAGTTCAGCATTTTCCCAAATTCTCTCCGAAATTCATGTAATTAGTAAACCCCTTTTTTAAAGATTGCCCATCTTATTACCTTTCCAAAAAGGTGCAACATATCCACGTAGAGAAAATATGTAGAAATTTATACGTAGAAATCCTATCGGAAAATATAAAAACCAAGAAATTAAAGAAATTAAACTCAAATTAATTCAAAAATGCTTTTTATTGAATTTAAAAATAATTACAATTAGTCTTGATAAGTAACAAAAGCCGTTCAAAATGTCCAACGCCACTCTGGATGAATTCCAACAATTTCCTTCTAAGACCCTGTTTAAGGCGTATTGCAGCCAGCCTCTCCCGTATTTTCGTCGCTGCATTCCCAATTCGGCTAACTAAATCCTCGCTATTGTTAACTGGGCTTGAATGAACTTCATCCTTCATTGTTCCCCATAAGAAAAAGTTCAATGGGATAAGGTCTGGAGATCTAGCAGGCCAAGGAATCGGTGCACCTCGTCCAATCCCGCGGTTAGGAAATTTTTCACTTAGTATTACCTTGGCAATGTTAGCCATATGCGCTGGTACTCCATCGTGTTGGTGAAATATTCCCCTAACATTATCCATAGGGTTCTCCTCTATTATATCTGGCAGTATTGTCCAAAAAGTCCTTATGAATTTCACTATTAAGCACTTGCGGCAAAATGAATGGTCCTACCAAATGGTTGCCGATGATACCAGCCCCAACATTAACACTGAATATCCGCTGGAATGAGGTCACCTTTGCCTCTCGTGAGTTAGTGTTCGACCAGGTATGGAGGTTATGGAAGTTCTCGATATTATTCCTGGTGAATTGACATTCATCTGTCCACAGAATTCGGTCCAGAAACGCTCTGTCGTCAATGTCGCGTTCCAGAAGCCAAGTGCTAAATTTAAGTTTTCTCTCAGAATCTCCTTCCAGTAGTCCTTGGCCTGGGTGATGATGATATGGACGTAATCCCCCTGGATGAATAACCCTCCAAACCTCAGATGACGACACTCCTATTCGCCTTGCGACTCGTTTCGGGCTTGTCTCAGGGTCCTGCCTCACGATGGTGGTAAATTGCTGCTCGACGTCGGCAGAAGTTCCCAAAGTTTCCGGTCTCCATGTCGTGTGAAGTTACACTTCCTGTTTCTCTTAATCTTTGGAAAGTCCGTGTAAATACCCCTCTTTGGGGTGCTCGCCGATTAGGGAATCGCCTTTCATATTCCAGTATAGCCGCTCTCTCTTTTCCGTCTACTACACCATACATTTAAATAATATCCGCGTATTCCTCAACTAAATTTTTGCTTAAAAACAACCATAGCAAAATTTTCAACAGGTACGAGTAACAGAACGCCAGGATATAATGGTGTGAATTCTAATAAAAATAAAAGAGAGGTGTACTAATTACATGAATTTCGGAGAAAATTTGAGAAAATGCTGAATTTTAGGTAGTCGCAAACCATTTTCTTCACTTTTGGAAGTGACTGTACGTGCAATGGTAGGAGTTAGATCAGTAGTGCTAACATTTTTGGAAAGATCATTAGGATAGTTGTTTTTTAGCGTTTGTTTGATGTGGGTGTATTGGGTAAATCAAGAGATAAAAATAAAAGAGTGCTGTACATACCGTGAAAAACTGAAATTTATGAATCACCCTGTAACTCCCAAACGGTTGAGAGTGCCCCCCCTCCCATACAATTTTTTGTTTGTTTAGTTGAGATCTATCACCCCACT
Source organism: Leptarthrus brevirostris (assembly GCA_964036015.1). Lineage (NCBI taxonomy): Eukaryota > Metazoa > Arthropoda > Insecta > Diptera > Asilidae > Leptarthrus > Leptarthrus brevirostris. The sequence continues at coordinate 100,272,729 of OZ038372.1, read as the reverse complement.
CTTTTTGGCACGTTAGATCTGAAACACCCTGTATATACTTCTGTATACTCAGTGACGCGACTCTTTTCGTATGTAAAAAATATGTGTGGTGCAGATATACCATATAAACTGAGCCGTGAGTAAGGAGTTAAGAGTTAGGACTTTTAATTTTAACAAAAACTTAATGTTACGTAAGGCGTTGCTTGACCCCCTCCCCCCATATAACGCACCGTAACTTTTCACAAGACCCCCCCCCCCCCTAACTGTGTTACGTAATATTTAAACAGCCCCTATCTAACGATCAAAATGGCTGGTCTCACGTGCACGGTTCATACAGTAATGACCTATCCTGTTTATTCTATAATCTAAGTTCCGTTCCACACTTGTCGTGTCGGGACGAGTGCCCACACCTGTCATGTCGGATTTTGTGTAGGACACGAAATGTATTGTGTGTAGTAGTAATATTAAAGCATTTTCCGAGCTCAAATAAACCTTGCTTTGAATATATGCGCGCCGTTGCGACGATAAATAGGTAAATTCGTTGCGGATTTCCCTATACACCCCTGCACGCCCTCTCTCCAACAAACTGCGATGAAGCAGGACAAATATGAGAAATGTTAACTGACAATTCAAAATACATGGTGCAGAGAAAATAGGTCTGTTCCCTGATGAAAATGCGGGACCCCGCATGTGCACGAACTTACACATTTTGCGTTCCATCACGTTTCGTGCCAGGCAAATTGGCGGACAAAAACAGCTGTTCGGTGTTTTTATTTAGAAAGTGAGGTTAGGTTGAGTTACTGTTTCATAGTGAATTGATTGAATAAAGTTATAAATACAGTATAATTTGGTGATTAAATTGATTAGATTAACAATTTATAATTAGAAGTGCAATTTAAATAGATTCCGTGTGTTCCGCGAATTTTCTTCTTCTTGATTTTCACGAGTGGAACAGACCTAAAACTGGTACTCGATAATTTTTACACAAAACTGAAAGTTTTCGTCCGTACTGCGTCTGTTTACTTTTGGCCTTGAAGAAATTTGACAGTCGAGTAATTTCCCCTTTTGCCAAAATTTTACACACGCTGCCGAGTATGGACAAAATTTCGGCATAATTCTTCTTTTATGGCTGACAACTTACAGCTGATTGATAATTGGCAAGTTACAGCTTATATATTGTATGTTGATGTTGAATTGAACGTAATCTCCCATATTAATAACGTCGTTGCTAGGGCAAACTCTTATCTGGAATTTATTCTTCGATGTTCCAAGGAATTTCCAAGCCCCATTAAACGTATCGAGCCCGTCCAGCGCAGATGTGTGCGATCGGCCCTACGTTCTTTGCATTGGAGCGCTTAAGGTTAGCAACTTCTTACACTCGAGAAGCGACATTGGGTTGCTGATTTGATATTTTTGCATCAGCTTCTGCAGAGAAAGCTAGACAGCGGTGAACTAGCTTCCAAAATATTGCCTGGAGAACTGTCCTATTCCCTACGCAATCGATCACCTTTACAGATTGCTTTTGGCGCAATAATTACGGCATGTTCGAGCCTATTAACCGCATGTGTAGGTCTGCTAATGATAATGGAGACGTTTTTAATACTAATGTGGACAAAGTGACACTTAAAAGGAGCATCTACAATTTGTAATTCATTCTTTTGCTCGCATTTGTTTTTGTTTTTTGTTTGTTTTGCATTTTGCGCCTTCTATATTAGAATGGAAACTCTATTATTATTATAAATCGCATGTGTAGAGTCGTGAATATGTGTCCTCTTTTTGATCTGACTCTTACCAAGGGTTTGCTGTAATGATCTCTGTTGTCTGTGCACGCACGATTGTTGTGTGTGGGCGTGTTTTAATTACTAATGTTTTTTTTCATGTTGGTGTGGGAGCCTCATTCGCCTCAATATATTGTTATGTTCTGGCGAATAGGTCAATTGATTCTAGGTTTCTGCCTAAGAAGTGCGCCTTCTGAGTTAGAAGGATTAATTCTAAAAAAAATTAAAGTTAACAATTGGAACTATTAACTTTTTCAGTAAATTGTTATTCATTTAATTTATTTTTACGATTTCTTGTAAACGCTCTGATCTTTGCACTGAAATTTACTTTGACAGTTCTTCAGTTGTCATCAAAAGCGTCTGTTAACTTTCGCATTTTCATCCCCTCCACCAGAAAAACAATTTTTACTTGATTTTTACAAAAGTAAGCAGACAGACCTACCTTCAACCGTTTGAACACATACATGCTAAATACAATCACTACAGATTTTTGCGTATTTACAAGGCAACCTGGTTGTCTGAAAACAACCAGTGTTGCGAGGATTCCTACCGAGGCTCATGATTGTAGTGTATATTTGAAAAAACGACAAATTGAAAAAAGAAAAACGGATCCTAGCAACTAAGGGTTTTTAATTGTTTATATTTAAATATACAAGGTTTAACAAGTAATTTGATGAATTGGAATCAATTATTGCTAACAATAACTTTGAAGTGATGAAATCAGTATTATGAACTATAGGGCGATTAGATGCGACAGCAGTTCAAGGCAGGTGGAAACACTAATTTTTCTTTGAAAAAGCCTGCGTTAATTGTTAATTTTTATTAAAACAGTTGTTTATTAAGAAAATGGTTTACTGTAAAGAGTTAGGAATTGTTTTGGTAAAAATATGGAATTGAAACTCAACCTGTACGTGGAATACAGGGGAGGAACTTAATTTTGGACCGAAAATTGGGAGCTAACTTAAATTTCTATTAAAAAATATCGAGTACTCAGCGAGTACTAAGTTATATTATTATAGTATTATTTAAACTTTGAAAAAAAAAGAGTGGGAGATGGGTTCAATGTTTTTTTTATCATCACGATAATGGTAAGTACTACAAAAAAAAAATAATAATATTGTTATTTATTACATGCAGTTGTATTTAATAACTAATTTAATTTTCCACTGTGGCCAGTAGCAATGCTATAAGAAAATAACACCTTTTTAGATCAATTACGGTCGTTCAATTATTTGAATTCATCTCCCATTATTACAAAATTTCGCAGAAGCCCAGCTTTATACGATCGTATTTAATTGATTAACACGCTAACAACTCAGAAATACCTTATAGTACGAGATCCGGCTACAAGATTACTACGTTCATCTAGTTTTTAATAAAAATCTAATTTTTACATATATTTATGAATGGGGGAATGCCGAGGTGCCTATCAAAATGTGGCCGCTAGTATTTTTAATTAAAATAATATTAATTGATTTTTCGGAACAAATTTCATTTAAATAAAATATAATCCACTTCACAGCAGAATTTGTAAAGAACTTGAAAAGTTATGGTTGCTATTGCGCACTTAGCCGCAAACTCTTCGCAGCTAGGTATAAACAGGTATTACTTTGTTATATTTATACATTTATGACGTATATTTATAATTTAATATCAAACTAAAGCTAATTTTTTTCTGTGTACGATGGAATGTAAAAATTTTTAGGTAGAAAAAATTTTGCGTATTATAAAAATCTGCAATTTAAAGAAACTAAACTCAAGTTAACCTTGAATTCGAAACTTATTACAATTAATTTTAATATGTTCACAAAAGCGGGTCGAAATGTACTCTCACATTTTCTGTGCATGCCAATAACCCCTTTGTAAATCCCTCTTTAAGGTGTTTTGTAGCCAGACTCTCCAGGGGTCTTATTACTGAATACGATTCGATTATAATCGATCGTAAATATAGGATATTTAGAGTGGAACGGACCTACAGCTAGCAACTCATGCAAGTACAATATCTTTTTTTAATCTCATTCAATTCTAAATTTTCTATATTTACGATCAATTGCAATCGAATCGTATTCAGTAATAAGACCCCAGTATTTTCATCTCTGCAGTCCCGATTCTGCTAACAAATTCCAATTGTCTCCATTGTTAACTCGCCTCGAGTAACCTTAATCCTAACATTGTTCCTCATAAGAAAAAGCCCAATAAGGTAAGATCTGGACATCTAGTAGGCCAAGGAATCGGTACCCCTCGTCAAAGCCAGCGTCTCAGGAAATTTTTCATTCAGTATTGTCTGCGCTGGTGCTCCATTGTGTTGATAAAATATTGCCGTAAGGTTATCCGTAGGGGTGTCCTTTAGTAGATTTGGAAGTATATTCTCCAAAAAGTCCGCATAAATTTGGTAATTAAACACATAGAAAAATGAATGGTTCTATTAAATGGGTGTTGATGATTCCAGCCCCACCATTGGCTTAGAATTTGGCTGGTTTTAGGGGCTTGCGCGACAAGGGTAACTATTTGTTATTCGATGTCGGCAGAATCTTCCGATGTTTCAACTCCCAATTTCGTGTTGTTTGGAGTTACTCTTCCAGTTTCTCTTAACTTTCAGAAAGTCCGCGAAGATACCCCTCTTCGGGGTGCACGTGATTAGGGAATCTCCTTTCATATTCCAGTACAACCACTTTTTGGTTTCAGTTTACTACGCAATAAATGTAAGCTATATCCGCTTATTACTCAAAAGTACATTCTGCCAATTTTTAATTAATTTAGTTTAAAAACACCCGTAGTTATCGATTTGTTTTTTTAACTATGATAGAAATTCTTGCAAAACTTCCTTCCGGTATTAGTAACAGAACGTCCGGATACTAGGGTGTGAAATGAAACAAAATTCCGCTAACATTTTTACAACTTTTTTGCAGCAATTAATAAAATTAATTACCTGTGCACTCTAAACAAAAATTTGCGATCCTTTGTCTTAAAATTTTTGTTTATTTAAAGAATTACCTACATAAAGTGCCGTAAAATATTTAGGTAGTGAGGGATTTCTAAGGATGCGGTTTTTATAATCCTTTCTCTATCTGGACATGTTGCATCGGTTGTATTAATTACAAGAATGTCGGAGAAAATTTGGGAAAATACTGAATGTTAGGTAATCGCAAAACATGTTTTCACTGTACCTGCAATGGTAGAAATTAGACAAATATTGTTAACAATTTTGGAAAGGTCATTATGATAGTAGTTTTTTAGTGTTTGTTTGATGTCGCTGCGTTGAGTAGATCAAAAGATAAAAATAATAGAGTGATATTGTGCATACCATGAAAATTTGGAATTTATTAACTAACTAACAAAAGTTTGTGACTTATCCCACTTATTTTCTACACCAGATGTGAAACAGCCTGTATAATATAAATGTAAGATTTCATTTTGAATATTGTTTAGCAATATTATTTTTGGTAAATAGTTGTGAAATATACAGATTGCAAAAGCTGCAGAATAGGGCAATGAGCATAATACTTAAATGCAGCAGATACACAAGTATTTTAACTATGTTGAATAGCCTAGGATGGCTAAGTGTTAAACAGGATATACTAATAAATGTTCTATTGTTTGTGTTTAAGATTAAGGCAGGAAATATGTCTAGGTACTTGACTGGTTTGATTATTTATGTAAAAGATGTACAGCCATATTATTAAAGAAATGCAAAGGATTTTAGATTGCCTTCTTGCAGGAGTGAAATAGCTTCGAATAGCTTAACTTTGAAAAATTTAAATTTTTTGCCGATTGAAGTAACGGAGGAAATTAATTATAATAGGTTTAAATGTAGCGCTATAGAATTTGTTAAAAATAGTGTTAGGTGAACTTTGTATACTTTCTCGTAGTATTTTTCGCAACATTTTCAAAGTCTCAACTTGGAATTTATTTGACATTTATTAGCCTACCTTCCTCTTGTGTTCGTTTTGTTAAAGTATTGAGCTTCGTCAATAATATCAGCATTTTTCTTTGGTTAGGAGAGTGTGCAGTTATATTTGGCCTCACCCTCACGTTATGTACAAAATTCTTATCATTGCGATAGTACGCTAGTACTCTATTCAGCAAGAGAGAGAATCGTCAAAATCGGGGCATGTATTACGAAGTAAGAGGACTGTTCCATCCTCTTTCCGTAGTGACCAGATGCAAATTTTTTTATTATTTATCAATAAATCGTATTCTGTACAACTGGATGAAAATCATTAAATTCGGTCTACGCCTTAGGCTTCACTCCTATACCACCTCCACCCCATCCTATAAATTTTTGTCGTGGTACCAATGAACATACTATATACATCGCTAAAAGAATCATCCAAATCGATCCACATGTTACGAAATTAGCCCACCCCTCACCTAAATCATATCCTAGCTCAAAGTTGTTCCTCGCAATAGCAATGGGGGATCATACTCTATACAACAAAAAAGGAATCATCCAAATCGGTTTCACCCACCCCAAAAATTTTAAGCGTGGTACAAATGGGCGAACATACTCTTTACATCACAAAGGATTCATCCAAATCGATTCTCGGTTCTCTCTCCCATTCCCCCCGCCCTTGGTCTAATTTTTGTCTATTAGCAATGGTGGATCATACTCTATACAACAAAAAAGCCATCTAAATCGGTCCACGCGTTACACAGTTAGCTTCAACCCAACACCCCTAACACCCATGGACATGTTACCAATCGAGGAATATACTCTACCCAACAGACGAGGAATATACTCTGTCCGGTCAGACAAAAAAAATATACGCGTTGAACTTAGAAACTTTTTTTTGGGAAGTCGGTTAATAAGCGAACGTTTCGTAAGTATACGTATGAGCTGATTTAATGTTCTGTGGTTGTTCGTTCTAGTGGTGGCGCTAAAATAATTTTAAGGGGGCATCCATAGAAAAAAATGATGACTCGTTTGAGCTATAATATTACGTGAAATAGAATGTGCAGCTTAAATATTTTATTCAGAGCAATTACAATGAAATTATTTTTTACTAATTATCAAGATTTTAAGTTTACTTTTGGCCCCCACTTTAAATCTGACATAGATTACGCCTGTATTGTTGATGCCACTACATAGCCCGAAATTGTATTAATACATACTTACTTGTAATAATTAAAAAAACATTGCTTTTTAATGCCCAACAATATTTATTTAATTTGAGATATTTAAAAATATGATTAATGATAAATAACAAATTACTAAATACTTTACTAAATGATATATCACCCTATTGTTTCTATAGAGTTATTTATGTTGATACAGTACAATTCATTTATATCCCTTTTCTATTGGACTTGCTCAATATATCACACACGTCATAATAACGGAACTCAAATGTTAAGTCACTACTTAATTGCGACAACCTGAACTGTAGCAATTGGATGGCCCTATTTATCACTTTTAAACTTTCAAGAAAACATGTGTTTTGTTTGCCGTAGCACGTCTGTTATCAAATTTAGCCATTTTATGTTGGCCTTTTTTAGAATTAACGATTAGATTTTTTAGGACGCTCCAATTTCTTGTCTAATCTCCCTAATTCGTTTCCAACTGCTGTTCTATATCTACTTTATGCCTAGCAGTTTCAGTCAATTACCATGTTCTCATAAACTGCTTTTATATTTTCCTGCTTTATACTTGTAAAGGATTTTTAATTCCGGCCCTTTTGATCAGGTTATCAAATACATATCTCCTTGTTATATTTAAATTTTCTTATTACCTTATCATTATTGATTGAATGTCTCTTATGATAAACTTTGGTTAATTAGGATTTCCAAAATTTCACAACTCTTATTTTGATTTTTATGTTGTGGGGATAAGAATGTCTTAAGGCTCGAGCAGTGCGCTAAGGTAGAGATCTGCATATATCAAGCTGAAAATTTCGTTAGAACAATGATCATGGAAGTAGTGATAAAAGAGCGATGTCGATCTTCGAAATTAAGAAACGTGGTTGTTTTCACAAGTATCTGAGATATGTCGTAGTTATGTTATGTGAGCAGATAAGTAGCCTGAATTGCACAAGACAACTTAGCCAGTATACCAGTGTCAGCGCTGAGGTCTGAAAAGATTAACATGCAGTTTGCCTTATCGACCAACAGATGTAGAAGTGAAATTTAGCGAAGCATTACCCTAAATATGGCAAGCCGCAACAATGAAAACTATTAACATGGCAATTCGGGTTGCATGTGTGTTTGTGCCGTGGTTCGAGTTGTCACTTTGTCAAAACTAAACAAACGCAAGTGATAAGATGGAGTGCTGTGGGCAGTTCCATCATGGGCTCCACACTGATCACACGTGTTATAGACAGCCCGCTCTACAAATTAACTAAATGTTTAATTTGCTAGAGCGGCTTTACTACTACATAAGTGTATAAAATATTTAAAAGTAATATTAAAACTCATTAATACTTCAATTCTTTAAATAATACATAACATAATATAAAAGTGAAACAAGTGATGAATTAAATTTAACGTTACCTAAAAACACGAAAAACATGAAATTCTAAATCAAACATAAAATATTATAATCTAAAACAAAACTCATCAAAGCATTTATTAAAAATAAAAGAAGAGTGCTGTGGACTGATTATAGAAAATAAATATTTATTGATAAAAATAAGTAGTTTCTGTTCAGTGATTAACATGGCTTTAATAATGTGCGTGGAAAGCGAGGTTTACGACGTATGGACGGAATTCTGTAATAATTTCTTGCCGATTTTCTGTTTGACTATGAAGCAAAAATTCGAAAATGTCATAGATGGAGTAGAGGTTAATTTTGTCACAAACACTTTGTTTTGGGGTTTTCTTCTGCTCTGTTATGACCATTGCGTTGGGCAATTTATCAATTTTTGTAGCTTAAGAGATTCAATTAATAAGTTGACGTTGTAGACTTTGAAATGACCCGCAACAGCAATTTTAGAAAAGGGAGACATGTTTAATATTTCTTCTAGGGCTATCTCAACCGTTTGGGAGTTACAGGGTGATTCATAAATTTAAATTTTTCATGGTATGCACAGCACTTTTATTTTTATCTTTAAATCTGCTCAACGCAGCAACATCAAACAAACGCTAAAAAACTACTAACTACTTCCAAAAGTGAAAAAAATGTTTTGAATTTACCAAAAATTCAGTATTTTCTCAAATTGTCTCCGATCATCATACATGTTTTTTATTTTTATAAAATTGCCCATCTCATTACCTTTCCAAAAATGTGCAACATGTCCACGTCGAGAAAGGATGTTGGTTGGTTTGCAAGAGAGGGAAGATGTGTGCCTTCCTTGCACTGAGGCCTTTAGTGGTTCGTTGTACGCCCCCTGCTCGACAGCGTACTCTAAAGTCCACTGTCGATTCGAGCCAAGATTCTAAATCTTTTCTGCTTTAGGATTCGGCATTGACCGAGAACGTGTAATACGGTCTCGTCTTCTTCTCCGCATTCCCTGTATAGACTGGAGTTCGCCACTTCCATTTTTATGGCGTGACCCCTTAGTCTTGCATGTCCTGTCAGAAGGCCAACAAGAAGTTTCAGCTTGGCCTTGTTAAGCTTAATAATATTTTCAGATTCATGTGCACTGAGAGTTCCCCAAAACACCTTTGTATGTCTGGCGATGGCGGATCCTTCCCATTTTTCTTTGTGCCTCCTCCTTACAAATTCTATTATTTCTTTTCTGATTTCCTGGATGGGTATGCTCAGATTGAGTATTATTGGAGTGTCCTTATTTACGCCCCTCTGCGCCAGCTCATTCCCTTTTTCATTTCCTGTGATACTGCAATGCCCCGGCACGTATACTAGGGTGACATGGTTTTTTCTCCCTAACTCCGTGAGGACCTGTTTACATCTATCGTTTTAGATTTTACTGCGGCGTTTGTTAAAGATTCTATGGACGCCTTGCTATCTGTACATATTGCAATCTTACTCTCCGTTCTATTACCTGTTTAGCTCCTATCTCTATCGCAGCGATTTCACATTGAAGAACCGAGGAGGAGTTGTTTACGCCTCCCCATAACTCCAGGTTTTGTTCCTCGCACGATATTCCAAAGCCACGCTCACATTTTTAGCGGTCTGTGTAAATCGCTAATATGTTTTCTTGAATTATCCTATTGTTGATCCATTCACTTTTTGTCGGAAAATGAGTTTTGTAGATTGCCTCCATATTGGGATTACCAGTTTTGAAGTCAAAGCAATCTTCTTTCTCAAGGATTAATATTGAGAATGACCTCCAGGGTCGGTGTTGACCTGGTAGCCTATGTTATGCCTAAACAGCACATACGTTGGGCCTGGTCCATACTTCTCTGGTTTCTGCCAACCTCAATTGCTTTCCACCAGACTACTGCTCCATGCATTATCATGGGCCTGATTACGCATGTGTATATCCATTTTATAATCTAGGGTGATAGTCCACATACCTCTCCTATCGCATTTCTATACTTCCAGAAAGCTCTTACCGCTTTGTTTTTCTTTTCGTGTAGGTGTCTAGCACAATTAATTTCCCGTCTATCAGCACACCCAGAAATTAGGCCTCATTCTTTAAAAGCTAGGAGGTAGAAATTTATAAGTAGAAAACCTATCGGGGAATATAAAAATTTAAAATTGAAAGAAACTAAACACATACTAATCCTAAAATACTTTGTATTGAATTCGAAATTTATTACAATCAATGTTATTATGGTACAAAAGCTATTACCTGTTTAAGGTGTATGTTGCCAGCCTCTCCCGTATTTTCGTCGCTGTAAGCCCAATTCTGTTAACAAATTCGTCTCCATCGCTGACAGGCCTTGAATAAACCTTATCCTTCATTGTTTTTCAAAAAAATCCAAATATCAATGGAGTAAGGTCTGGATGTCTAGCAGGCCAAGGAACCATTGCACCTCGCCCAATTCATCGGACAGGAAATTTTTCATTTAATATTGCCTCAATATGTTAGCAGTATGCACTGACACACCACCGTGTTGATAAAACATTACCCTAAGGTTATCCAGAAGTATGTCCTCTAGTAGATTTAATAGTGTATTTCCCAAAACTCCGCATAAATTTGCTTTAAAGTACTTTTTATTTATACGGTGTGCCTTAGCCACATATTAGGCAACCCCTTGAAGCGTTAGGAATTAGGGTAAGGGGAGTGAGGGAACTTAAAAGCCTTGTTTTTGCATTGCTGCGAGCTAGACAACAGCCCTGAGACGGAGTGGAGTTTTTAATTCTATTTTTAAAAACCGACGGGGAGACCTGTGGAATTTTGTGATACCCTCAATGGTGAATTGCAATTCATTCGTCCACAGAATTCGGCCCAAAAACGCCCCGTTCTCACTGTCGCATTCCAGAAGCCAAATGCAAAATTTTAATCTTCGCTCAGAATCAGTCATTGGTTATATGAACGTAATCCTCCTCGATCAATAACCCTCGAAACTTTAACTGAAGACACAATTGTCTTGCCACTTGTCTCGGGCTCGTTGTTTCAGAGTCTTGTCTTGAGGAAAATCGGTGAAGAGACCCATCTTTGGAGTGCACGTCGATTAGGGATTCTCCTCTCATATTCCCATACAACTGCTTTTTCGTGTCAGTCTATTACACAATAAATGTAAATTATATCCGCTTATTCCTCAAAAGTAAATTTTTCCATTTTTCAATAATTTTAGTTTAAGAAGGATACAGGTGTGAACTCTGGCTAACACAGGCTAAAATTTGTAAACTTTTTTGCAGCAATAATTAAAATTAATTACCCGTGTACCCTAAACAAACATTTTCGACCTTTTGTTTTAAAAATTTTGTTTAATTTTAATTTTTTAATTTCCTACATAAAGTGCAATAGTTAGGTAGTCAGTGATTTCTAAGGATACGGTTTTTCGAAAGGTAATAAGGTTGGCAATCTAATAAAAATAAAGAGAGAGCGAGAAAATTCTGAATTTTTGATATTTCCAAAACATTTTTACCACTTTTTAAAGTGACTGTAGCTGCAACGTTTGTTTAATGTGGCCGCGTTGAGTAAATCAAAAGATAAAAATAAAAGAGTGACGTGCATACCATGAAAATTTGGAATTTATGAATCAGCCTGTTAGCATCAATTTTTTGTTTGCCTAGGTGAGACCTACCACCCCACTTATTTTGGCACACCTAATGAAATAAAAATTGTTGCATTAACCCAGACAAGCTCCGATTACCCAAAAGAAAACGTGCAATGACTTGAGAAACGGTGAATGGTGACCCCAAATATGTATAAGCAAGTTGTTTGGATGCAATTAAGTTATTAGCTATATCTAATTTTATTACGCTTACAATGTTTAGCACCTCACGCAAAATAAAAAGAATGATTTTTTCTAGCTTCTATTGAAAGTTCCTCGACCAAGCGTTGCTTCTACTGGAGTTTCGGTAACATTTTATTATTTAGCGTACTGCGAAGATGCAATGGAACGCATTTGTTCAATGCCAAAGAAGGTTATCTCTGAGTTAGTTAAATATGGACTGTGGCTTCTTGGAAGGGCTCATGATTCTGGAAAGTGTCACGCAACCATGTTTTTTGGCTTAAGTTTTCAATTCAAACTAATTCTTGATGAATTTGACTCTCAAGATGGATTAAGAAAACTGTACAATGTGGTAAGATTTTAACATTTCATTAATTAAATTTTAATTTTAATAAGTGAGTCATATATTTAGATTTCAATCTTGCCAATTCTTTCTGTGGAGGATGTAGTTGAAATGAATGATGATGAAGAAACAGCTGCACGAACATTGGTAAAACATGTTTGTGTTGCTTTAAAGAAATACATGGAGAGTCATTTGTTCTTCAAATATCATAATTATATGAGGCAGCAGTGTCCTTCTAGTGAAATATCTCAACCCGTCTCTAAGGCTGCTAAAGCTAGCTTAGAACAGATAAATGATCAAGTTCGAACATTACAGGAAAATCTACCTGTACGAATGCATTGGCCACCCGTTGATCAGTTACTTAAACTTGGCGGAGTAAGTTTATTGTTGAGGATAATAGCATTTTCTTATGAATGGAATAGTAGTGGACGGTATGTGTTTAATGTTACAGTTTTCAATATTTATTCTGGCATTATTTTGCAGTGCTGAAACAGTACGATCTGCACTGGATGTATTATCAATATGTTGCGTAATACCGCGTGTTTATCAAGCTTTTTGTGATAGAATGGAATTACCTGATGGTTACTTACCTGGATCTTCAGCCGGCATAAATGCGATTTTGGGAGCAGCAGTTGGAGAAATAGTAACAGATGCAGAGGTACAAAAATCAGCTTTAGCAGTGCTTGTTCACTGTGTGTGTGCTCCTACAAATAGGGTAAGTTTAATTGGTTTTGTAACACTATTAAAAAATAATTTCGTTTTTCTTCTAGCCGATCTTACTGAACCGATACGGCTCTGCAAAGAAAAAAATGCCACCGCATAAAATATCTGAGGAACTCGTAGAAAAAGTGTGGGAAAGTGTTTGTTCTAACAATGGAATTATAGTGCTTTTACAATTAATGCAAATAAAGTCTCCGATTACGGATGCTGATTGCATTCGGGGAATGGCATGTCGTGCTTTAGCTGGTTTGGCTCGCTCTGAACGAGTACGCCAAATAATAGGGAAATTACCTCTTTTTGCTAGTGCACAAATTCAGCACTTGATGCGAGATCCTATACTTCAAGAGAAACGCGCAGAGCACGTGCTATTTCAAAAGTACGCACTTGAGTTATTAGAACGTATTTCAGGAAAAACCAAGCCTGTTAACAATCAGTTTGATGCTTCTTTGTCAACAATACACAAAGCAAATGTAGTGGCACAAACAAGAATACAATTTAATGAACAACAATTGTTTCAACTAATTCACGATCATCTAATATCAAAAGGCATGCATACTTCCGCGTCAATGTTACAAAGAGAAGCTGGTTTAAATGCACCGCCACACATAAAATCTTTTCACCATTCGCCGCTTGATTTCAAGTAAGCATTATTAAGTTTCTGCGTTTTCAGTAATGTAATATGTTAATTTTAGAGTTTTACCAGCAAATCCATTAGCAAGGTCTAGAATACGGGCCAGAGCTCAAGAATTAAACACAGCTATCCACTCAATTGTTAATGATACAAATTGTTCTCCGTCAGGAGGTTTATCAATATCTGGACAAAACCAAACTGCAGGATCTCCTGAGGAACCTCATAGCTTAAATCAATCCATTACCCCTATAAAACTAATAAAGAAATCCAGCATTTCAAATAATGTAAATTCGGCGAACACAACGAGCTCACAAAACTCGGCTCAAAGATCTTTACAAAAACAAATATGTTCAACAGAATTATATGCCGGGTCAAATAATCATCGTGAACATACAAACTCAAGCAGTAATATAACATTAACTACAATTGTAACGGAATATCTTACGAATCAGCATGCCCTTTGCAATAATCCTATGTCCACTTGTCCGCAATTTGATCTCTTTAAACCACATAAATGTCCTGATCCAAAGCCAAACCGGGTAATAGGATTAGAACAGAATTTGACAGCCAGAATATTTAAAGCTCAGGCCGGATATAATACAATGAGGCTAGATCGTCGTTTTGTACACACACAGTTTTGTCCGACGCGAACTATTCGCCCACAAGATTATAATGAACTTCAATTTACATGTTGTGACTTACTACCCTGTAACAACTTAGTCATTGTGGGCACTTATCACGGTGAGGCAAAAGTCTATAACATTAATGAAGGCACTGAAGACTCTTCGACGTCATGTCATAGTTCTTTTATCGATCAAATTAAATGCAATCGAGAAGGAAATTTAGTGTTAACGTCTTGCTCTTGGCGAGCACCATTATCTGTACTGTGGTCTATAAGTAATAGGGAATTTGTTAATAAACTTTCATTTGATGAAGACTTCCATTGTGAATTCAGTAATTTGACACAGGATAAAATTCTTGGTACAAAAAGTGATGTATGTGATTTTTCTTTAGAGAGTATTTGATTTTTAAGTTTCTCTTGCAGGCTGCCACAATATATGACTTGAATACAGGCCAAAAAATTTCATCATTCGTGCCTACTATATCAAACCAATATACCAAAAATAGGGCAACTTTTTGCCCAACAGATGAACTTATTTTGTCAGGTAAGTTTTCGAATCAGATAGATTATGAAATGTGTAATGTAAGATTAAAGTTGATTGAACTTGTGCTGGAAAACAAATGTTTATATTTAAAAAGTGACCCAAATTATAAAAAAACCAATTTAAAAAAGGAAAAATTTGTGGGAAAAATTCAGTGCGGAATTGATTCTTCCATGCTAGTTAAATTTTTATACATAATTTAATGGTTTTTAAGGCAACTATTTTAGCTACTTTAGATAGTCTTCCTCTATGCATTTTAAAGAATTATTACAATTTTTCACTTCTTTAAGAACAAACAACACTTTGACATACGATTTAAATCTGTCAAGGATGCTGTGGGCATTAAATCCGGCATCGATGCTGTTTCCGATTACAGAGTGTAAAGTAATAACTATCGTACTTAATTTTTAAAATTAAATCAATGTATTTCATCGCAACATGGAACCAACTTTATTACATAACTAGGCACATTTAATATTATTATAATTCAAATTTTTATTTGCTTCGCCCTCCTTTCTCCTTAATAACAGGTTCAAGACGTCGGTTTAAATCGAAACCGTTTGCACGGATGTCATATTTAGGTATTTTATCCTATACGTCAACTTGATATTTCTTGAATGTATTAATGTTAACTTTTTTTTTTAATTCCCTAGTTTCCCGAGCATGTTTTCCCATTTGCAAATATTTACGATTAAAATTTTTTCAAGAAGCCAATCGTCCTTCCAATAAAACAAAATCAGGCAAATTGTCGCAACATCAATCAAGCCTTATGTACAGAAACAGAATCCTTCACAATCTCCTAGATCTTTGCAGATTGGGCCACTGCTTGAGAAACTAGGCAATTTAATAAATCCCAAAACTAATATATTTAAGAAATTTTAGTTAACGTGACAGTTAACTTTATATTTATATCTTTATTATGCTGAAGAGTTGAATAGAAAGAACTTTTGACGAGATTTAAACCTTAGATCGAATTTCAATATAAAAAAACAGGGTTTTTTTTAAATTTAGGTCTTAATTATATAATATGATCATATCGACAATCGCATGGAATCAATGCTAAATATCTATTTAGTTTTTCTGTTTTTATTATTCAGTTGTAAATTTCGCCATACTTCCCATCGTATCAAATTACATGACTTCTCTCTAGTACACTTGCAAATTGATTAAATTGATTTATTTGAATTTTATTGCTGTAACAATCAGTTCAAAAGAGTACCCAGAAGAATAGACCAAGAATGAAAAAACGGTAAGCAAAATGTTAAAGAGTTAAAACATTCATTGTCAAATAAGAAGTTTTTATGTTAGAATTGGAAATTGTAGACAGTTTTACCTCTAAAAGAGTAATAGTTTGGCACACATATCAATATTCTAAATAAACTTTTACCCAAGAATGGGCACAAGTGGCGGAAATTTTGACTAGATTTAATCTTTCTATTTACATTCTTGTCTTCTGGGTGCCTCGTAAATTACTTCGCAAAATCCTCATACTACTTCTGTCTCTTGTATTTCGATTGTATGTTTAAAAAAAGCAAGTTAAATGTAAATAAGTTAGTTAAACTACAAGCTGTGGATAAATTCATTATTTTTCATACTAAATGTGGAAACTAAAACAATAAATGTTGTTTTTAATGATTTTTTTTGTAGCAAAATTATTAACACCTTTGCGAAGATCTTCTGATTTCCTTTAAGGGGACATTTACATCAGTTGGACCAAAATTTCATGATTTTTTGAGACCGTATATCTCGTGAATGAACAATGCTAATCAATTGAACTTTTTTTATTATTTTTGTACATTTTTTAAGTAACATTTGCTACGTCGCCGATTCATCCCCCCCAAGTCCAAACCCCCCTCCGCGCCGTCAAAGATTGCCGTTCTCGGCGGACACGTCGTGTTCTCGGCAGATTTCCTGGGTACACACGTGACCTAAAAACAAAAAAGTCAACATTTTTTTAAAGTTTATACTATAATGCGTGGTATAGACGTTTGGCAAGCCAAAATTCCAATAAAAAACAAAATGGCGGCCATTTGAAAAAAAAACCTCATTTTTTGGTCATTTTTTTGGTACTGTTTTTTTATTAACTTTTGAAAAAAACAATCAAAATAAAAAATTGAGGTCTATACCACAATGACATATGAAATGAATAATTAGAACGCTTTTGTGAAAAATATAAAATCAAAATAAAAAATTGAGGTCTATACCACAATGACATATGAAATGAATAATTAGAACGCTTTTGTGAAAAATCGCAGTAGCCGTTTGCTCAGAAACGCTGCCGAGAGGAAAAAATGTGACAAGCTGAGATATTTGGCCTTAAACATTTCAGTCGACTTCGCTTTCGCTTAGAAAACAGTTGGGCGCTCGACGGGAGGCACGCCTCTTTAATGACCTGTAACTCGGAAACTACTCAAGATATCAATTTGGAATTTCGGCACATTATTTTTGATCGATATATCCATCGATTAAGCCAATAAAAAAAATTTTTTGTTCCCAACTGATGTAAATGTCCCCTTAAAAGTATTCAAATAACAATTGAGGACATTATTTTTAAAATTTCTTCGTTTCTGACACTTCCTTTCACTGCACGAACTTTTCACAAATGGGTCAAGAATCAACGAACTGAATAAAATAAAATTTCAAGTGAAAAGTTGTAAGGAAAATTTTTGTAAAAAACTTTTTATCATTTAATTTTTTTCACAAAATGCGACAGATTTCCTATCTAACAATTTAATGCCCCTCAAAGAGAAGCTTTGATTTTTTCAGAAAAAAGGGCATGGTGCCCCGTTCGGCATGAATGTAATTTCCCGTGCTCCGAAATTTGCTACCATTGGTAGCAATGCATTTTTTTTAAGAGTTCTAACATAGTTTTCTCTATTCATAGCACTGTCAATTATTTCGCTGTCCCAAACAGATATATAGTTCAGTTTCTATTGCATACAACAAGACAGGAGTATTTCTCCTCTTGTTCTTAATATTTACGCTTTTAACCATTGCATTCCTCAATTTCTGCTTTTTTGCTGGATGAGAAGAACGATACCCTGCTTCTATTAATCGTCCTTTCGCTCTTCTAGCCGACATTTTTAATCCACTTCTTTCTATTCGCGATCGCAATTTAGTATTCGCTGCAGACCTATTCATTGTAACAAATCAGAATTGCGTTATCCTTATACGACATTTATGAAAAATACAATTATTTTCCAACTAAAAGTAAATATATTCTAGATAACTAATAACGAGATTTAATATAGTTATCCAAAGCTGGTATATTATAAATACAAAATGTGTAAGGCTTTTGTACTTGTTACTTGTGATAGCTTAATTCGACGTAACATATCCATTTGTCGTTAGACTTTTTGTAAATGGTCATTTATGGTACTAATTAGATCTTTACAACACTGGTTTGTTTGGTGTTATTTTCTTTCAAATATCCTAAATTGTACTCCTTAATATTTCCGTGGTCCGCGGGTGATGATATCGACGGTACTTTTTAATAAAACTCCATATGTTTTCGATAGAATTAGGATCTTTACTTTATGCCGGCCAATCAAATGAACGAATATTATAATCCAGGAGCCAATATTTTGTTGTTTGAGCTGTATAACAATTTAATTCAGTTGGAGAGTAAAGCCTTAGACTGCTTTCTGATTACTTTATTGCATTGGTCGCTAATACAAAAGTCGAATGTAGCTTTATCGCTAAGCCCAACTTTATCCCATTGACTCTGTGTCCTTCTTTGTTTCTGAAGAGGTACTACAAGCGGTTATTGCTTAGCCTGTAAATTTGTCATGACTTACAAATATTGTTATATTAGTTTGTCGAAAATTTACTTTCATTGTTAAAGCTAAAACCCAGCTCTTTTATTCTCCGCCAATAAGTCATGACCAGTCCTTCCACCTTTATTAAATTGTCCCTTATTAATTTATTTATACATATTTATACTTTTTATATGTATTTTCGCATGTCAATGCTTTGAATTATTCTTGAACTCGTCATGTCATGTCAGCCTTCTGACTCCTCGAGCGCGTTATGAAGTTGGGCAACGTTCTTATTTCACTGTTATTTCTCGTTTGTGGAATTCTCTTCCTATTAACATCAGAGGGCGGGATCGGGGACGAGATTTTAAAAATGAGCTGATGCGTTACGTTATAAATTCATCTTGAATTAACCATGTTGTAACACAGTTTCTACTATAATTAAGCTGCAAATTTTATAATTATTCCTTCTGTAGTTTTTGATTCTTTGTTTTGTCGCTTTTGAAACGTTTAATTTTTTTATTTTTTCTTACTTGGTAATAATTTTCTTTGGATTGCTTGTTATATTAGTTTTTCTTCTTCTTCTCTTAGTTTTATAATATTTGATAGTATTGTATTTTGAATTTTCCTTTTATTTTATACTGGTAAAAGATGTAGTCTTGTGTACATATCCTGAATAAATTGATTTTATTTGAATTATCGCTGGGAATGACTTATCATCCCCTTCCGTTTTTTGAACAGTTACTTTAATCGCGTACAACAATTGCATTGTATTTTTAACCGACTTCCCAAAAACAAAGAGGTTCTAAGTTCGACGCGTATGTTTTTTTTTGTCATACCGGGCATAGCTTCGTAACGCGTCGACCGATTTTGATGATTCTTTTTTTATTGGGTAGAGTATGTTCACCGATTGGTACCATGTAAAAAAATTTTTTGTTAGGGTGGTGGTGGGGGTGAAACCTAACTTTGTAACGCGTGGTCCGATTTGGATGGTTCTTTTTTTGTTGTACTGAGTATGATCCCCCATTGCTAATACCATTGCCATTGGCCTAGGGTGGGGTGAGGGGGGAGGGGTAGTCTAACTTTGTAACGCGCGGACCGATTTGGATAATTCTTTTTCTGTTGGGTAGAGTATGTTCCGTGGTTGATACCAGAAGAAAAAAAATTTTGGGGGGATGGAGGTCGGGTGGAACCTAACTTTGTAACGCGTGGTCCGATTTCAATGGTTCTTTTGCTGTTGTATAGAGTGTGATCACCCATAGAAGAATAATGGTGGGGGGTTGGGCGAGTGGAGGAGTAGTCTAACTTCGTAACGCGTGGACTTTTGTTGGTGTGATTGGGGTGGGAGAAGGGGGTGGAACCTAACTTTGTAACGTGGACCGATTTGGATGGTTCTTTTGCTGTTGTATAGAGTGTGATCTCCCATTGCTAATAGGAGAATAATTTGGTCCTATGGGGTGGTGGGGGAGGGGGAGGGGTAGTAACATCGTAACGCGTGGACGGATTTCTATGATTCCTTTTCTGTTCGGTAGAGTATGTTCCTTGATTGATACCATGAGAAAAAAAGTTTAGTGTGATGGAGTTGGGGTAGGGGGTTAAACTAAACTTTTAACGCGTGGCCCGTTTAGATGGTTCTTTCTTCGTTGTACAGAGTCGGAGACACTAAAAAGTGAAAAATAAAATAGTTTTAAAAAAAAAGTTGAACCGACTTCACAAAAGGCGCTAAAAAGCATAAAATAATTTTAAATTTTATATCTATTACGACATTTTGAAGTCCGTGCAAATTAAACAAATAAAACAACTACAGTACCACAATTGAAAATAATACATAATACTACCTGAACGTTTCAGCTTACGGGATCATAAGAAATGACGATCAAATATTTTTGTTATAGTTGTTTGGTTTGTTTGATTTGCACCGACTTCAAAATGTCGTAATAGATATAAAATTAAAAATTATTTTATGCTTTTTAGCGCCTTTTGTGAAGTCGGCTTAACTTTTTTTTTAAACTATTTTATAAAAAATGATTTACTATATTTTAGAAATATTTAAGATTTCTGAAACTTGAACAACAAAAGATTGGCTCCTGGATTATAATATTCATACATTTTATTGGCCGGCATAAAGTGCAAATCTTAATCCCATCGAAAATATATTGAGTTTTATTAATATTGCCTCTATATAGGATTACCGGTTTTGAAGTCCGAGCAATCTTCTTTCTCAAACCGTCTCTTGATCGAATATCCGTTACATATTTGTACGATCTTTTCATGTTGGGTTTGTATTTCCCTTTCCTTCTACAGTTTATTCATACGTAAACGTAAGGCCGAGTTAAGTTTCACCATGGAATTCTAGTGGAGTAATGTTTAGAATGACCTCCAGGGCCCTTGTTGGTTGTAAATTCCTAAGCCTTTTCAGGAAACCAAAACCAAAAAATAAGAGCTAAGCTATAGAATTTCCAACCAAATCAAACCACTTCGAGTAGCAAAATCCAAAAACCAAACCACGAAATATTACTTAGAACTTAGGCAATTTATTCGCTGCTATCGCAATCAACTCCAGCTTATGACTGACTTTACAGACAAATTCATACATATGTTGAGTTCTTGACTAATTCAAAAATTACGGTACATGATTAAATGCATTAAAGTGATAAGAGCAGTAACAATATTGACAATTAAATTTGAAATTTCAAACAGTGACTTACAAAATTTTAGTTTTAGCAATTTTAAAGTCACAAATAAAATTAGAATTCATAAATTAAGAAAAATTTATAAAGTTGACGGTAACATTGGTGTTGGCCTAGTTGACCTTGTTATGGGCCTGGTTCATGATCTTTTGGTTTCTACCCACCTCCATTGCTTTCCACCAGACTATCGACCCATGTGTTAACATAGGTCTGATTACGCATGTGTGTATCTATTTTATAATATAGGGTGATAGTCCCCATACCTCTCCTAACGCATTTTCAGACGTCCAGAAAGCTCTTACCGCTTCGTTTTTCTTTTCGTGTAGGTGTCTAGCAATTTAGTTTCCCGTCCATCTGCACACCCAGAAATTTGGCATCATTCTTTAAAGTTAATCTAGTGTTGCCGATGCATGGTCTGAACTATCTTTCTTAATTTTTGTCTTTTGGTGAAGCAGCAGAGTTCTGTCTGGGTTTATTTTCAGTCTGCAATCCTGCGTTCAAGAGGTTGCCGCGTCGATTGCTTCTTGAAGTAAGTATACCAAGTTTTCTTCAAACTTACCTCTGACTACTATCGATAGGTCGTCCGCATAACGAATTACGTAGAGACCTTTATCTAACAGGTGTAATGATCATTGCAAAAGAAATCCCACCTGGCACCATCAATACAGTTTTCTTATTATATATAATGCAAAGACTAAGAATTTTCTGAAAGAGTAGATTAGTGGCAGACTAGGTAGTAAGAATATGTAGACAGGATTAGCGAGAACTAAGGAAGAATCTTTGGTTTTATGATAGGAAGTAAAATATGCCGGCGTCAGGTTTAAAAGGATAGTTTATATTTAAATTCAAAAGTGTAAGTCTAGACACTGTTATGAATAGGCCGGTAATTAAGAATAGAAAGGACAACTAATTAGCACGGCGAATATCGCTGAAATATAGAATAATTACTGCTGTTGATAAGAGTGAGCTTACTTGAGGATTTGTTAAACGATTTCTTGAACTAGGCAGGCGGTAGATTGTCATACGGGCGAGCTCTTGAGTTGAGTCAAAAAATAGTCTTTGTGTTATACAGGGCTTCAAGGAATTCATCAATCACTATCAACCACAAGAATGATGAAAGACTTCTTCCTTGTAAAATTCCTCTATTTTCCAGTGCTGTCAATTGTTAATTTCCGGAACTTTTATTTATGATTCGGTCTTCCAGCATGAACTTGATCCAGTTAATTATACTATGATCTGCCCCTTTCTCCCTCCCTATTGAGAATTTTATCGATTTTGATATTGTTGAAGGACCCTTCTATATCAATAAAGCAGCCCAATTCTACTTCTTTTTACATCAATGCCTTTTCCACTTGATGTACCAGACTATTTAATTTATTATTTAACCGATCTACCTTTGATATATGTTGACAACTTGTTATATGGTTCATGCCTATCTGTTTACTTAATTCCCATTCCATTAGTCTTTCAAGACTTTTCAGTAAGAATGAGGTAAGGCTAATTGGTCTGGTATGCATTAGATGTGCTATAGTCCGTCTTGTTGGATTTGGGTAGAAATATTACTTTTGCCACTTTCCAATTTTTAGGAGTGTAGCAGAACTTTAGACACGCTCTAAAAAATTGGGCGATCTGTTCCAGAGTCTGTTACCTCCTTTCTGTAGCATAATGTGATAAATCCCATCTCTGTCCGGTGATTTATATGGGCTAAAAATTGTTATTGCCCATTTTACCTTGTTCAAAGTGCACAGTTTCTTCGTTTTTTCTTCTTCCATCCAAACTTGGGATCTCCAAGGGGTAGCGGTTTCCCCTATATATTCCCCATTCCCTAAGGTGCTTCTCGGGAAGCTGTTCATAATTAGCTTCTCTAGAGATTCCCTCATGGTGAGTGAGTTCTTGATAAGTTTTGTTTAGCTTTTCGACTTAGATAATATTTTCTTTAGTCTAGCTGCCTCACCCGTGCTTGTAAAAACTTTCCACGATTCCCCCTGGTCTTTTCGGCACTAAGGCTTGAATTGCCTCAGTGCTACTTTGTACTCTTCCTAGAGTTCCTCTTTTTGGTGTTTATTAGCTTTATTGAATAGCTTTCTGGTTCTTTTTTAATTAATTTTAAAAGCTTTTATTTAACTTCACTTGTATGTATGTATGTCCTGGAATTTTGTAATCAATATTTCACCCACTTCCACGGGCTGAAATAAGTAAAGTGACATCATTCTAAATCCAATATGGCGAACTTCACGAAATGGCGATTTATAATTTCCATAGTAACCCCTATGAAATGGATATCAAATGTAAGGGCTTCTGAGCGAAACACAATAAGTAAAGTGACGTCATTCTAAATTCAATATGGCAGACGTCTAATATGACAATGCAAGATTATTATGGCATGGAGCAAATCTTCACCCTCACGTGGTGGAACCTATTAATCCGAAACATTCAACATTCACACCAACGCAGATGGATAGTAAACCTAACAGATGTCATGAAATTGATAAGGATCAGATAAGGTTGCAAAAGTCTCAAGAAAGTATAATAGACTGTCTAATAAACAATAACTGATTTATGGATTTTAAAAATGTTGACAAATAATAGATCTAATATTGATTGCACGATTTCAAAAGACTAAAAAGTAGAAAATAAAATTACCCAATAAAAAATATTTAAAAAAAAAGCTTTAATTTAACAATAAAATATAAAAATGTACTAAAAAGGAAAAAATTAGTTTTTGCTATAATAAATTTAGGCTGAAAATAATATTTTCATAAAATAATTAATAAAATAGTACATTGGAACTCCTTTGTAACGAAGTCGCTTTTGACGGAAAATTCTGTTCGCTATAAGAGGGTTTCGTTATATAGGAGGTAAAAGAAAAAGAAATGCCAAAAACTGTCTTTTTATATAAGAGTTTATTACCCTAGTAACAAATTATGAAAAAAATCCGGTCCAGCGTATTGTTACGTAAATGGGGCTCTTCGGGCTCGACGGATTAGTTAAAGACACTTATTTACAGTCACAAATGTTCACAATTTTATTAGTCTTCACTTAATTAGTTCTCTTTACAATTTCCTTTACACGTTTTCGTCACAATATAGCAACGTTTCACTTTTCTAATTATCGGTTATCACTTCACGGGTTAAAATACAACTGACTCTACTCTCTGCTACTACTTAGCTTAATTCTAGAAAGTTCAACAACTTAGTTCTAACAATATCCGTTACTCATTTTCACCACACCAAGTCACCACAGGTTCTAGTCGGCCTTGACTTCATACGGCATCTGACGTTTTCCTGGTTTCCGAAATTCAGGACATGCGCATTGCACAACTTGGTTTCGTATTCATCACGTAGCCTTTGCCAGACTACAGTGCATGTTACAGTATTATATAAAAGGTTATGTACCAAAAAGAAAATTAATAAAAGTTTTACAAGTTATATATGTACATACTTACATAATGTAATGATACTCTACATTCCTATAAAAAATTAGTGCATATTTTAGAAGTATCATTTTGTTATGATAAAAGCTTAGTTTTTATTAAAGTAGTCTGTAATTTTCCTCTGTTTTTCGAAAGATACTTTTTTTTAGTTTCGCAAGCAGAAAAAATGCTTCCTCATTTACATCTTCATAAGTCTCTACAGCTCTTTGCAGAACGTATAATGAATGGGTTATATCTGCTATATTGAGTATTTCCATAGTAGTCCTTTTGTTGCACCATTGAAAAAACCTCGCTGTCATCTGGTACATTGTGAGTGCATAATTCCGCGTCTACGTTTACGTAATCAACAAGATCACCGCTGTCAGTAGGATTCTTAGCTTGCCATTCATTCCAAAGTTCATGTAAGTCTTCTAAATCTCCACGGAGCCGTAAGTCAAAAAGAGGTAAATCATCTTCATCGTCCCATCCAGGTACCGGAATAAAACCAGCTTTAGCAAAGCACTTCATAATTGTTTCCTGATTAAGATCAACAAGCCGAGTAGCTAAAACTTCCCTCACGAAATCGAGAAGGGTTACCGAGTTGATGGATTTATTTTCGTCCAAATCCTTCAGAATTTTAATCATAGTTCGTTTTCTATAATTAACCTTTACTTTTTGGTCTAATGGTTGTACGACGAAAGTCATGTTTGGGGGGAAATAGCAAAGTTTAATTGCTGTTAAATTAGATTGTAAGTCTTTAGGATGTGCAGTACAATTGTCGACAAACAAAATGACTTTTCGTTTTTGATAAGCAAATTTCCTGTCAATTTTTTTCAGTCACTTCTTGAAAATTGCACTTGTCTTCCAAGCTTTTTTAGCATCTAGCGTCTGCACTTTTTCCTATGATTAGGGACTTAAGCTTTTCGCTCCCTGTAATATTGGCACATAACAGACAAGTGACAAGTTATTTGCTACACTTTTCTCCAAAACATTTATCGCCTTTAAATGCCAAAGTTTTATGTGGCAAACACTTGAAGAAAAGCCCTGTTTCATCCGCATTAAAAACGTCATTTGTACTATACCCTTCGAACAGGGACGGTAGTTCGCTTTTCCAAAGTTCCATACCTTCAGTGTTTACACCTGCACTTTCGCCACACAACACTATATCCACTTTTGCTTTTCGATCATATTCAAGCGCTTTGTTTTTAATTAAAGGGCCGCTTAAAGGAAGATTTCTTTCACGTATTGATCGCACACACACAAGCAATGCTATGTCAACCTCACCATAAGTACATAGCCTTATTTTTTGCTTTTTGAAAGCGCCATCAAATGATTTAATTTTTTGCCTATTCCTTAATATGGTCGAAAGTCTACTTGGAGGAATTTTAAACTTGCGGTATACATTAACCTTTTTAACACCTTTTTCCACTGCGAGAACAATTTCCAATTTTTGACTTATAGATAAACAATTCCTCCTTTGCTGACTTCCTGGCAAGAAAAACCTATAAATGGTAAAACAAAGCACATTTTTTTTCAACCATACCATCTATTTTAAATTAAATCACTCTGATGCAAATTACATAAGTTCACTAAATGTCCGATGAGCGAAGATTAAAATAAAAACTTTAAAGATCCCATTCTCGCGATAGCAGATTAAAAGTGAATTTCTAACGGAACTTTCAATGAACGAAACGTAAAAAAAGGTAAGTCTGTATGTACAATAAACAAAAAACATTCAAGTGTAATCCGCGTAAAGTCAAGAAACACGTGTGGTATGCACATTTACGTGTATGCTATATTACACAGTGAAACAGAATCTACGATTGCACGTATCGAGGAGTATGAAATACAAACACTACCACTGATTCATATAGCCGAAGTTATATAGAAGTTGAAATGTTCCGTTTCAATTTGGTATTGTCAGAGGAGTTGTTTCGTTATAGAGGGGTTCGTTATAAGGAGGAAATTTTATTCTAAAGCACCCGAGCTGACGCTACTGCCAATCGTTTTACTTTTCTACAGAGGAGTTAACTTTTATATAAAGGTTCCTTAAAAGGGAGTTCGACTGTACCTCATTTTTAATATCGTGGGTAAAATAAATTTTGACTTACATTAATATATTGTTTGAAATAGTAACTTAGCTTTGATAATTTTGGGTTTACAAAGGATATAAGCACATACATTTTGGGCCAAACATATATTTCAACCATAATATACCTTTAACGTATTTCTTCACGGAATTTCTGTATTCGTATGACTATAAATAAAAGCTTGGGCGCTCATTAGATATTGAAATTATATATTCAGCATAATTTCGCTTGGCTTAGTTTCACTAGTACTATTTTATTTCAGTTATTTGTGCAGTCGGGGGGAGGGTTAATAATTTTTATTAATAGTATGATTAAGAGCTTTGAATTTAAAATAGAATTATTTTTATTTTATGATGCTTTATTTATTGTTTTTTGAATTTCTAAATGCTTACAAATTTATTTTAATGTAATTGCATATCTCAATGAAATAATTACAATGTTTTTTACAAAATTGTTAAGTTCACTTTTAATTTTATTCGAAGACTAATATTGCGCAATAAAACTTAATTTAATTATTTTGACATAACCGGAGAGCTAGATGATATATATCAGCTTTTGTGGCGTGAAGTGTAGTTTATTGATCTGATTATATGTTTGTTTAGCGATGTAATCCTAGGTGTTGAATAAATAGATAGAGGAAAAAATTATGATCATTTTGATATTTTTTTTAAAGATCACTCCGGCTGACTTGGGAAAGTCTCGTCCTAAGACGGTCGCGGGACTTCAAAGTCTTTTTGACTGTCAGTGGCAGGATGAACGTTATGAGAGAATATTTTCTCCTTCGGACTGGTTGGCCGCGGTATGGTGGTGTATACAACTACAATCGACGCAGCCTTGCTTGAAGGCATCGACGTGGGTGGTAGGCTCTTCCAGCCCTATCAGGTCTCAGACCAGATCTGAGGATCTTAAGGCCTTCTTAGGAAGGTTCGGAAAGATTCACGTCAAGGTCCGGGTAGTGCCACTTCAGCCGCGGCATCTTAAGTTTAAGTCGCGAAGCACACGTCACTTTAAACCAGGGTTGTGTGCTTCCAGACGTCTTTTTCTGGAGTGTTGCTAGATCTATGACCTGGATTGAGGTAAGCACCGTAGCGGAATGTCATACTTGCACTTTATTGTGGAGTGTCCTAAGAGCTACCCCAACACGAAAAACGCAGCAACCTCGGACGAGGAGGTGGTCACTAGTGATAGCACTAAAATAAGAAGAGAATGAAGAGGAAGACGAAGGGAAATCCGTTGCCACCAATGTATGTCACTGATGTTCTCTCGAACGTAAAGGGTGTCTCTGCTCTCGAGACGGCCGGTCCAACTCACAGCGGCTATGAATCGTATGGAAGTTTCATATCGATTGGTGGAGGTTCCGAGGGAGAAGCTGTGCTCGATCTTCGACAACCTGCACTATAAGAAAACCACGGCAGGATCTTGACCATCCTCAGGAAAGAGATCTAGCTGGCATCCTGCCCCAACTGAAGCTCCTAATCGTAGAAGGTCCTCATGTCGAGGTGCGAGCACCTCTTCAATAAAATCTCGGGAATCCTTTAGAACCTCCGCCTGGACAGAACTCTTCATTATTACATTTGTATTGCCATTATCTAAGTTCTCGCGATTTCTTGAATGTGTCGGATAACATCGATCAATGCAGCGGGTTTAAGCGCACCCACTAGACTACACAGTATTTTTGAAGACATAAGACACTGGATTATGGACATTGCACCTATTCAGGAGACACACAAGACACTTTTACACGTCTAAAACAAAATTAAAATCTACACAAAGATTGTACAGTTTTTGTCACATAAACGCCTCACAGAGGTTCCGGTGTGGCAATTGGTGTGTCACAGCTTTACACTGATGTCTCCTGTATTCACAGACATCTCCCCAGGTTTCGCGTCTTCCCAAGATTTCGTCTTGGTGGACAAAACACTAAGGATTAGTAAACGTGTAGCTGCCACATAACCAGGATACTGCAAGACAGGCGTTGGACTCAATCCGGTCACAAATTATGAATTGCGGTGATGAGGTTATCCTTGGGAGTGACTTAAACTGCACCCTAGGTTCTTCAATCGATCGTCCTTCTAGAGTTGAATTCAACTTGGTGAGTGCTATGCGATTGCCGAGCCTAGTCAGACATAACAACCTTGTGGATGTCTACCGTTGGCTTAATCCAACGACTATGTCATACACAAGAATTTCCCGAAATGTCCATGGATTCTTTTCGGGTTCTAGGATAGACAGACTTAACGTCTAGGCTAGCGTTCTTAGATTATTCGTTAGTGCCACTCATGAAGTGTGTTCATTCACCTTCCTTTTGTGGCGACTACTGGATTTGTTGAATTCGGAGCAGTTCAGCGAAGGAGTCATTCAGTTTTGCTACCAATGGCGTGATATTAAGAATATTTATTCAAACCTTAGCCATTGGTGGGAAGTTGGAAAGCTTCAGATTCGCTCATTTATTGAGACGAGACTCAATCGGAGCAGTATGCATAGAGTTTGACGGCCGAAGTCACCCGGATTGGTACGTTCCTGCCCTCGCAACGAGTTGCTCTCGCAATACGAGAGACTTAAAGAACGGCTGACATCACAAAACTATAAGCTAGCTTGGAGTTTGTGCTCTGAAACCAGTCGCGTTAGTTGCGAGAGGCGAGTCTCCGATCGAGCACTTTTTGCAGACAACTCGACGTCGTACCGCTTTTTATGAAGTAGACTCGGTTCTTGCCGAATCGGACCAGGTCCTATATGGAGAGGAGCTTGCGAATTATATTCGGAATTACCCTGGCGGTTTTATGCTGCACCGACGTTGCCAACATTCTCGTCCAACGATGAATTCTTTCATCATATTCCTACTTTCTCGGATGAAAGTAGAGAATTCCTGGACAGGGCGCTTACTCTCGATGATATGCTTACCGCAACAAAGGATCTTCAACGTCATGATGGTCTAATTTCTGACCTTTTGGATGTCTCTAATTCTGCAATGGTTGACAACGAATTTCCCTCAAGTTGGCGGAGATCCGTTATGTCTCTAATACCTGTGTAACATAGACTGCAAAATACTGGGAACTCAACTTCGTTCAGTGTTTGCCTCAGTAATACACCCGCCACAGTACTGTTGATAAATCTTCATCAATACTTGAGGAAACGTTCAGTTTACTTACCATACACTAATATAAGGCCACTTATATTAGCGTAGGCCTTGTCTATTTTCGTCACGAAAGATGATGCATTTCCAGTTTCTTGTAGACTTTTCGAAAAATACGAGCAACTGGTGGGCACTAGGGTTAACCTTAGCAAAAGCCAAGGCTTATATTGTGGGAAGTGGCGGAATCGAACAGATTATCTCCTCGGCATACAATGGCATACCTAAAATATTTAGGTATATATGTGGGGCTCGATGGTAAAACGCAAGACTGCACAGCCTTTCGCTGAAAGGACGTGCAATCGTTGTCAATTACTTGATTACGCCGTCCATCGTGCACCTAATGAAATGGGAGTGCTTCGAAGACTTCGTGAAACGACTACAGGCGAAGATCGTTGACGGCTTCTGAGGGGGGGGGGGGGGGGGGGGCAAGATTCCATTTCCGATGGAATGAACGCTTTCGTACTGAAGCGATCGCCGCACACGACATTCAGTACACTCACTTCACATCGTTTGCACGAGCTCTTAGTAGGAATAAATCCTACGGATCATTTAGGTGTTAGGTTAACTAGTAGAGTGATCTATAGCTATCCGTCCAATTACAGAGTCTCTGATGTGACATTCAAACTGCCACATCAATAATCTTGTTCGCGATATGTGCCAGCTTATCTGCCCTACATTCAGCATAACAAGAACGTCGTTTTGCCTGGGCCAAGAACATGTCGATGGTTAAGTGTCCAAATGTTGTATCACCAATAATTTTGGTTTTTAGTTAAAAGCTTTGGAAAGTTGTAGCCAACATGTAAAGGAAATTAGAAGTTCAAATTTCATGAAACTTCTTACAGTAGCTGTTGAATCAACGAGATCTCAACTAATCACATCTATAAAGTATTAACCTTAGTGCGTTGATTATTAGACAAATAAATATAGAACAGTTTATATAAAATGGATATATTGATTGATTTGTTTTTCGTTGATATACAACATTTGCAACTCAATATCTTCAGATGAAGTCTACTAAGGTGTATAACGTTTGGGCAGAATATAAAATAGTTTTTAAAAAAAAAGTTGAACCGACTTCACAAAAAGCGCTAAAAAGCATAAAATAATTTTTAATTTTATATCTATTACGACATTTTGAAGTCGGTGCAAATCAAACAAACCAAACAACTACAACAAAAATATTTAATCGTCATTTCTTATGATCCCGTAAGCTGAAACGTTCAATTGTGGTTATGTAGTTGTTTTATTTGTTTAATTTGCACCGACTTCAAAATGTCGTAATAGATATAAAATTAAAAATTATTTTATGCTTTTTAGCTCTTTTTGTGAAGTCGGTTCAACTTTTTTTTTAAAAACTATTTTATTTTACACTTTTTAGTGTCTTCTACTCTATACAACGAAGAAAGAACCATCCAAATCGGTCCACACGTTAGACGTTTGTTTTAACCCCCTACCCCACCCCCATTCCACTAAACTTTTTTTCTCATGGTATCAACCAAGGAACATACTCTACCGAACAGAAAAGGAATCATCGAAATCGGTTCACGCGTTACGAAGTTACTACCCCTCCCCCTCCCCCACCACCACCATAGGACCAAATTATTCTCCTATTAGCAATGGGGGATCACACTCTATACAACAGCAAAAGAAGCATCCAAATCGATTCAGGCGTTACAAAAATAGGTTCCACCCACCTTCTCCCACCCCCACCCCAGCAACATTTTTTTTCTCGTAGTATCAACCAAGGATCATACTCTACCCAATAGAAAAAGAATTATCCAAATCGGTCCACGCGTTACGAAGTTAGACTACCCCTCTCCCCCACCCACACCTTTTTTTTTTATTCTCCTATTAGCAATGGGGGATCATACTCTTTACAACAGAAAAGGAACCATCGAAATCGGACCACGCGTTACAAAGTTAGGTTCCACCCCCCCACCACCCCCATCCCCCCAAAAATTTTTTCACCTACTATCTCCCACTGAATATACTCTACCCAACAGAAAAAGAATTATCCAAATCGGTCCACGCGTTACAAAGTTAGACTACCCCTCCCCCCTCCCCCCACCCAAGGCCAAATTTTTTTTCTCCTATTAGCAATGGGGGATCATACTCTGTACAACAAAAAAAGAACCATTTAAATCGGACCACGCGTTACAAAGTTAGGTTTCACCCCCACCCCCCACCCCCACCCAACCAAAAATTTGTTTGACATGGTACCAATCGGTGAACATACTCTACCCAACAAAAAAAGAATCATCAAAATCGGTCGACGCGTTACGAAGTTATGCCCGGTCAGACATAAAAAAAAATTTAAAAAATTTAAAAAAAAAAATACGCATCGAACTTAGAACCTCTTTGTTTTTGGGAAGTCGGTTAAAAATAGGCCCATATGAAATGTTTTATTTAAAAACCTATTAATTATTAAAAAATGGAGATACAACATCTGTGCACTTAACCATCAATGCAACCAGGTGAATTGTTTGATAAGCTTTTTTCTAATACTTGCTTAGTCAACAATTCATCTGAACTGCATGCGGATCGAGCCTCGGCAACAGTCCACTAACCCACAGTTTCACATAAGTGCACTTAAGAACCACTTCGTTGAGGAGGCGATTACATCTAGAGTTCCTGGCAACGGAGGCTGGCATTTTCAACTGCACCTGGCAACCTTTATTGTCGGTGCGGGTCGGAAGCCTCGCCTTTCACTGAGAATAATATGCAACAGACTTGCAGCTTGTCCACGAAGTTTCTCTTCGCTTTGGGAGGATGATGTGAGCAGTTTGCAGACGTTAATGCCTCTGCGCCCTGGTCCCGCGGGACTCTAATCAATTCGAAATTTTTGCGCGTTCGTTTAGAACATTTTTAGATGAGTGCTTTTGGAGAACTAGAAAAGTAGCGAACGGCTCTACGAAGAGGGTATCTCATTGGGAGTAGCGGTTCCCGAAGTAGAGTGCTGCATCTACCCTCTGGGAATCATTTTCTAGTTTGATATTTTCTCGGTCTTCGTTGGTTCATTTGGTTCGTTCGTTCAGGTTTAGTTGTTGCTTTAGGTTGGTATTTTTTTCAAAATTTGTTGGGAACTTTTCTTAGCACTCGCTTAGAGGCATTTCAAAATTTCTTTGTAACGTGTAACGCGTAATTTTTTATGTCCTTTTTGGTCTTTAACTACTGTGCCTTTTAAATACTTGTATAATTTTTAGGGTAGCTAGGTTTTTGTAAGACATTATTGTTTATAATGATAAGCCAAATAAAGCGCCGCATTTACATAAAAAAAATTATCAATCCTTTCTCTACCTTGCCATCTTGTACCTTTTTGGAAAGGTAATAAGATGGCAATTTAAATGAAATGACACGGGATGTATTAATTACATGAATTTCTAACAAAATATTTAAAAATGCTGCGTTTTAGGTAATCGCAAAATATTTTTTTAAATTTTGTAAGTGACGGTGCCTGCAATGGTAGCAGTTAGATCAGTATTGCTGATAATTTTGGAAAGGTCATTGGGGTAGTAATTTTTTGGCGATTGTTTGATGTCGCTACATTAAGTAGAACAAAAGGTAGAAATAAATTAATGATATGCATGTCATGAAAATTTAAAATTTATGGATCACCCTGTAACTCCCAAACCGTTGAGTTGGCCCCGCCTGCCATACAAGTTTTTGTTTGTTTAGGTGAGATCTATCACCCCACTTATTTTGGCACACCTTATGTGAAACATCTATAACGTAATTAGACTTTCGACGTCGCAAGCTTCCTTTTATAAAGATAATCTGGTTGGTTCTGTATGGTTGTAACTGCACTGCTAAAAAATGGGATTGCCCGTCTATCTAACAAATTTCAAAATTTTAAGAACTGACATACACAAATCGTTTTGGATTTATATATTAGTAGGTATGATATATTCTTATTATTGCTTTTTTCAGAACCGGAAATTCGCTTTCTAAAACGTTTGTTACTTAGAATTTTTTTAAATATTTTGTTTATTAAAAAAGTTTATTATTATAACTTATTTTATTATTTTGTTCTATCACACAAATATGTTTGGGAATTAGTGTTGGTATGTACACAGATATCAATTATTAAATGACAAATTATACATTTCACACCTTAATTCATACAGCCTCTGGTAGTTATAATCATCATTATTAAAGTTGTAAGTATTCAGCGGCATACACAGCTTATTTGTGAATAATGAAATTTTATAAACTATACTACCCAACCACTTGCATTTTTTTGACAGTTTCAACTTTGTGGGTATATAAAAAAATGTATAATATTATAAAACAAAATTTCGTTATAGCAATAATCATTTTATTTGTTTTGTTGAAAATTCTTTTCACAGTTACAAAAAATTCAAATAAATAGCAACAAAATAACGAAAATAATACATATTTATTGGAAAAATAGGAAGAAATAAATTAAATTTACTGTAGATTTCTTTATGTTCAGCATTTCGTTGCATTACATTTTTCTTTTACAACCAATGCCCGGAGTTGCATTGATTTAACAAGTGTTTCACAATCTTCGACGGTAAAAGAATTCCAAATTCCCTCTATTTTTTAACGAAGAACATTTTTAGTCCTCCTGGATGGATCCGCCGCAAGTCTTTTCTTAATAACTCCCCATAAATTCTCTATTGGGGAAAGATCTGGACTATTAGCGGGCTATTCTATTGTTGGTACTCTATTGACCTGTAACTAGTCTTTACTGGATTTTGAAGTATGGCATGGCGCTCCATCCTGTTGAAACACGAACTCCCTTTAGGCGACTGAAGGAGAGGTATTGATGGCAGCACATTTTGCTATTTTTCGGAGTTAATTGCACGCTCAATTAAATGGAGGGACCCAACTCCATTTTCGGACATCCAGCCCCAAACTATTACAGAAGTAGGAAATTTTACAGGGTGCTTCAAGCACTCTGTCTGGAATGCTTCGGATTTTTTCCGTATAACATGACTACGGTGGTCTTTCTGCAATTGTGCATTATTGTCGTTATTTTTTTGTTATTTATTTAAATTTTTTGTAACTGTGAAAAGAATTTCGAACAAAACACAAAGTAATTATTCCCATAACGAAATTTAAAAAAAAATGCAAGTGTCCCAGTACTTTTGTGGTTGGGTAGTACAATCGTTTATTGATCTTGATGTAGTCAGCAGGGAAATCATTCTTTCAATAGGCCCCTATATTTGAATTTTAAATGGTTTTATTTAGCTTAATTTTCATATATATATTTGTTTGTTTCAAATCTTACAACTGACTTTTCACCCACTTTTAATTGTTGTATCGATTTGAAATTTTGCAGACAACCAATTCCGATGACAATGGAATATTATGGTATCATAGAACTTCCCCCCGCTTTCTCTATTTCTGACTTCCCCCCTAATGCATCTGAGGTCTCCGATCAAGTACCTCTCCCCAGCAGCTTGTCAGTTTATTACCAGAACGTAAGAGGACTTCGCACAAAAACCTCTAGGCACCAATGATCCACCAGGTCGCGGGGTTCTTATAGCTGCTCACAACCGTTATGACGCCACCCTCCTAAAGACCTCCGACTCTACAATATCAGAATTTGTATGTATCAAATTAGTACTAAATAAGTGTTTTCTGTACATTGTTGTTATATGCGTCCCTCTCAACCTCTAGATGCCTACGAGCCCATAATTGAAGCGATCGATACCCTGCTTGAGAACGCTAACGCCTCCGATGAATTTATTTTATTGGGTGACTTTAACCTCCCCCGTATTCAATGGTCATTGTCTGAGGACTGTTCTCACTTTGTCCCCCTTAACGCATCTTCGGCCAAAGAAGCCTTTTTTACCGATCAGCTTTCCGTTTCTGGTCTCTTTCAAGTAAGTCGAGTCAGGAACTTTCTGGACAGACAATTAGACTTAATCTTTTCTTCAGACCTAGTTAACTCGGCTGTCGCGGAAAGCAAACATCTCCTTTCCTCTCTCGACCGTCACCATCCTCTCCTGCTCCTTGTTTTCTCCTACGAACACCCTCATGCACTTTCAAGCTCCGAGTCTTCTCTTTCCTTCAATTTTCGTAAAGGCGACTTTGAAAAATTAAATCGCTTGCTCCTCAACTCTAATATTGCCACTATCCCTCAACATCTTCCAGTTGACGTTGCTTTAGAGGCTTTCTATTCGGAAAAACACGCTTGTCTTACACAATCTTTCCCCCTTTTTCCTCGTAAAAACTACTCCTCATCCCCCGTATGGTACGACAAAGAATTACGCTCTCTCCGCAACAGGAGAAATAAACGTTGGCAAACTTTTCTTCTATCCCAGACCGAGTCCGACTATTCTTCCTACCTATCTGCTTATACCTCTTTTTCTGAACGTTGTGATATCCTCTACTATGAGTACCTCCAACGGATGGAAACTAGCCTCATATCTGACCCCAAGCGATTTTATAACTTTATTAATTCCAAGAAGAAATCCAATGGTTACCCCTCTACCCTAAAACTTGAGAATACCTCTTCGTCTGATCTTAAGGTTATCGCCAACCTCTTTGCACACTTCTTCAGTAAATCCTTCAGCGACAATTCCCTACAACCTGACCTTAACTACTTTTCATTCTTGGACAAATGTACTCAAACTTCGTTTACGTCTTTCGACCCTGATCCCGAACTTATCGCCGCCAGTATCAACGGGCTTGAGGACGACTTCAACCCAGGTCCTGACGGCATTCCGGCCATCGTTCTGAAAAAGTGTGCCATGCGTCTAATTTAACCCCTTACCCTGCTTTTCCGCCTCTCGGTCACTCAAGGGGTTTTCCCTCATTTATGGAAAAACTCGTATATAATTCCCATCTTCAAAAAAGGTTGCAAGAACGATGTGTCCAACTACAGACGCATCGCTAAATTATCTTCCATACCTAAACTATTCGACAAATTGGTCTATGATTCCATGTTCTTCCACTGTAAGTCTATCTTCTCCCTCTCCCAGCATGGCTTCCTCAAAGGAAGATCTACAACCACCAACCTTACTGACTTCGTCTCCAAAACGCTATGTGCCCTGGAAAACGGTAAAGATGTTGATGTTATCGCCACCGATTTTAGTAAAGCCTTCGACAAGAACTCCCATAATGTTATCTTGTTCAAATTTGATCCGCCTAGGCTTCCCCTCCCGATTCATCTCCTGGATTCAATCCTACCTCAACAACCGTCGGTACAATGTTCTTTTCAGCTAATCCATTTCTAACCCTATTGTCGCTCGTTCCGGTGTCCCCCAGGGCAGCCACCTCGGTGCATTAATTTTCATCCTTACAGTAAATGATGTTGAATGTGTCATCAATCACTCAGAGCTGTCCATTTATGCTGATGAAATGAAAATAATTAAACATATCTCCTCCACAACCGACTCTCTCCTCCTGCAAAAAGATCTCGATTCCTTCACCACATGGTGCATGAAAAACTTTCTTGAACTCAATGTCTCCAAATGCCAGTCCATCTCTTATTCCCGCAAGCGTCTTACACCCACCCTGAGAGTCTACATGCTAACCGACGTACCAGTCCCTATCGTTACCTCTTTGTGTGACCTCGGAATAATCTGTGATAGTGAACTCAATTTCCGTTCCCACATTGACAGCATAATTAACAGAACTAACTCCGCGCTAGGGTTTGTGAAGCGCTGGTCCAGAGAGTTCTCCAATCCTTATGTTTAAAAATCTCTTTATATCTCCTTCGTTAGACCACTCCTTGAATATGCCAGCCAGGTATGGTCACCTACACAAACAACTCAAATTAATAGGATTGAATCCGTCCAGCGTAGATTCATTCGCTTCGCTCTACGTGATCTTCCGTGAGTAGACAGATTCAACCTTCCACCTTATGAAAACCGTCTGAAACTGATAGACTTACAACCTTTAAGTAAACGTCGTGATGTTTCCGACATTCTCTTCATTCATCAGCTATTGTGGTGCCATAGACTGCCCTTCAATCCTGCAATCTTTACCCATCTATACCAATCCCCGCAACCTTAGGTCCACTCCCCTTTTGATACTCGACCGCCATCGCACAAACTACAAAGTGAGCCAATTACCAGGATGCTACGAAAAGTCAACGACCTTTCCTCCTTTGACTTCCGTATGAGTAAATCATCCCTTCACAAAGCCTTATATCTTGATCCCGCCCATCTTGATCGCCTTTCTTAATTCTTCTTCCTTCCAGCCCGTATCTACTTTAATTAGAGCTCATTGTGTTGTATTGTGTTGTAGCTTGTAATTGTAGTATGTATTATTATGTAATAGCTTGTATTAAGCTTAAATAAATAAAACTAGGGTGGGGGTGACGTGAACAAATAATCTCTCTCTGGGTCCTTTAAATCCTTGTGGGGCATAGGGCGTCGACAAATAATCTAAACGACCGATATTAGTGTCGTCGAATTATACTTTTCGAGGCCAGTAAGATGAATAATGACACTTCCGATGCCGTTAAATAATTTAGTGATAAGATATGGATGGGGGTGGTAAGAGAGTAACATGTATAAATAATCATAATAGAAAAGGACCGATTAGTGTCAAATCCATAGTTTTCGGTGTCGCTGAGGTGAATAATAAATAGTAAAATTAATACAATAAGATATCCTTAGTCGTGAAAATGGGAAGAAAGGAACAGAAAATAATAAACGAAATCGACCGATGTTAATGTGTAATTCATAGTTTTCGGAATTACTGAGATGAACAATGATATTCTAAATTTCGTTGGATACTGTGGGGTGAAGATACATCTAGGCCCAACTTTTAACCCGAACGGTTTTATTTAACATTAGATGATGTACTTAAAGCTAGAAAATAATTATGTGTCAGAAATGCACTGAGACTGATAAGAAATCGCGTACTGAGACTGATAATATATAATATTTTCGTAAGCCCCACATTTTTGACACATAAGTATTTTCTAGCTTTTAGTACATCATCTGATGTTAAATAAAATCATTTAACTTAAAAGTTGTCTTACCTACTTCTTATTCATATACAGCTAGAAGTTTGAAAATGCAATTCAGTTCAATCAAGACGTCAGTCTATTTTGGATGCAGGAAAAGAGTCCACATATTGAAATTTTTTGCTTTTTAATGATAAAATGTTTAATTTTGTTTGTTTTATTAACCGACTTCCTAAAAAACAGAGAGGTTCTAAGTTCGACGTGTATATTTTTCTTTATTCCATTACCTTTAATATACAAAAAAATTTGTTTTTTCATTTGTTAATAAAATATCTGTAGTCGTTAAAAAAATATTCTACACTAGAAAGAAGGTTATATGATCTGAAACGGTTGAAATTTTCAGTGTTGTTTTTACTATTAGCTTCTCTTGGAATCAAGAATCAAAGAACTAAATTTTCACTTTAAAAAAATCCTTAAATCTGTTTTTTTCTGCATCCAAAACATATTAAATCCTCAACCTATTCTGAATATAGCTTCATAACCGGGTTTTATAAAATTCCATTATCTTATAATAATAACGTTGAAAATGATTAGTACTATAACAATATTTTTATAAAAATTTAGATGGTGTTTTGTGGGATGTTAAGTCTGCTACAGAGATACACAAATTCGATAAACTAAATCAAACGTTATCGGGAGTCTTCCATCCTAATGGCTTAGAGGTAATTTTTTTTACTGATGTAATATATGTAAAAAATGTAATTATTTTAGATAGTGTCCAATACAGAAGTTTGGGACCTACGAACATTTCATCTGCTGCAAACAGTTCCTGTTCTTGATCAATGTCTTATTAAGTTTTCGCCATTAAATGTTATTTATGGAATTAATTTAGATTTGGATGCTCGAGTTGATTTCGAAACAGCAAATAGTTACGATACAAGCTTTAAGGTCTTGGATAGCTTTGATTATTCTAGTATATCAACTATTGACGTTAAGAGAAACATATACGACATTAGTATTAACAAGTATGGAAGTCACATTGCACTGGTTGAAAATCAAGTTGCGTACGACTCACTCCAAGAAAGCTTTGTTAGAATATACTCTGTTGGAGTCCGAAAAAACGATGAACAGGAGGAGGTGAGACCTGTAAAGACGACGACTTTTATCTCACTCAAGGGTTATCTTATTGTTTTATTTTATATAATTATAGGATGAAGACGAAGAACTTGAGACTGAAGAGAATTCAGCAAGCGACAGTGATTCCAGTAACAGTAAGTATTGAATTCTTGGTATATTTAAAAAAACTCATCATTTTTTGTAAGCAGATTTATAATTTTCGTGAACATGATTATTTTCAACCAATGCAGAATACTTAGTAATAAATGGTCGAAGTTCTTGCAAAGTATGTTATCTCTAATAGACCACTTGGTTTTATCTCGGCCATTGAAAAGTTTAACCAAAATGGTTGATACATATAACTTTTAACTTTATCACACAAAGAAATATTACAATAAAAGAACTTCAAACGAAAAAATTAATTTCGGTGGTATTTAAGATAAATGGGTAGAACTTCTTTTAAGAGCGAACAAGTTATTCTTTTATATGTTGCCCTCTCTTTATAGAGTTAAGTCGAAGGAGTAGAGACAATGATTTCGTTCAAATCTTCGAACAGTGTCTTCTTCTGTTTATGCCTTCTTTTGCAGAAAATTTCATCCAGAATCTGCCACACCTTTTTAATAATGTTGATGTTATTTCTCTGGAGGGGAGGGGGGGGGGGGGGGGGGTGGTGGTGGTGTAAGTTAGGAGGAGTAGGCTAACTTCACGTATCACGGTATCAAGACAAAAATTGTAGGGCAGGGTATTAGTGGCAGAGCCTAAGACGTAGACCGATTTTGATTATTTTCATTCGGTTGTACAAAATACGCTTCCACATTGGTAAATGATAACAAAATAGTTTTAAAAAAAAGTTGAACCGACTTCACAAAAAGCGCTAAAAAGCATAAAATAATTTTTAATTTTATATCAATTACGACATTTTGAAGTCGGTGCTAATGAAACAAACCAAACAACTACAACAAAAATATTTAATCGTCATTTCTTATGATCCCCATGATCCCGTGAGCTGAAACGTTCAGGTAGTATTATGTATTATTTTCAATTGTGGTACTGTAGTTGTTTTATTTTTTAATTTGCACCGACTTCAAAATGTCGTAATAGATATAAAATTAAAAATTATTTTATGCATCTTAGCGCTTTTTGTGAAGTCGGTTCAACTTTTTTTTTTAAAACTATTTCATTTTTCACTTTTTAGTGTCTTCTACTCTATACAACGAAGAAAGAACCATCCAAATCGGTCCACGCGTTAAAAAGTTAGGTTTGACCCCCTACCCCACCTCCATTCCACTAAAATTTTTTTCTCATGGTATCAATCAAGGGACATACTCTACCGAACAGAAAAGCAATCATCGAAATCGGTCCACGCGTTACGAAGTTACTACCCCTCTCCCTCCCCCACCACCACCATAGGACCAAATTATTCTCTTAGCAATGGGGGATCAAACTCTATACAACAGCAAAAGAACCATCCAAATCGGTCCACGTGTTACCCCCCCCACACACACACACACACCACCACAATTTTTTTTCTCGTGGTATCAACCAGGGAGCATACTCTATACTCTACCCAACAGAAAAAGAATTATCCAAATCGGTTCACGCGTTACTAAGTTAGACTACTCCCCCCACCTGAACATGGTGTGTACCAATTCAATGGTCTAACATTTGGTCGCAGAGGTTGGTGTACCTAAAGTTCATTTTTTCTCATTATCACTAAATAAAAAAATAGGTGCTTTAGTTTGTTTCTTTTGATTCCCGTATCCTACCTATGTGTGATAAAAGTTAAACTTTTTCAGACGACTGTACTAACATACTAGAAAAGTGTTTTGCCTTGTTTGAATGTTTCACTATTTTTCTGTTTAAAATTATAAATTTCGACAGTAATTGCATAAGAATATGTTTTGCGAAACATATCCTCCAATTCCAGTTTTCCGGATAGATGACGGAGAAAGGCGAAGGAGACGCCGAAATCGTCGAAGAAATAACGATGATGAAGAAAATGGTAGTAATGAAGAGGGTGGAAGCGAAGGAGAATGGGAAGACATCAACACACCTTCCAGCAGCGATAATGATGACGGTGATAACGACGATGGTGATAATGGTGATAATGATGACAACGACAGCGACGATGATTCATGGACTTCCGAATCGGATGCAATGGAAGTCGAGTTCGAGCTCTTCTGACCCCGATTGCTTGCATCTTTAGTTGTCTAGAACCAGTGATCATTCTTAAAGAAAAAAGATAATTACTTTTGTTAAGCGGCTGGGAAATTTTTTTTAATATCAAAGAGATTTTCACCATTTTCATTAGATTTGAACATGTTTAAACAATATCATTATGTTTCTTTCGTATTGAAATTGTAATTTAATTTCAGATCAAGCAATTTTGTTTGAGAACGTGCGGCATTTTCTTTTGTATCTACAAATATCATTTTAAAAAGTTGTATATAAGGCCTTGTTGTAAATTATTTAATAAAAACATAGATATCGTGTATTTTCTAGCTGAGTCTTTCTTTTATTTATTTATTTATTATAAATTGTTTTATGTTTAACCTAATTAAAAGTGATTGGTCGAACATTATAACAACTAAGGAAACGCCTATACATGTCTAGAATTATAAATAGTTTTTTACGCACAAACCGACATTTCTATATTTCTTATTATTATATATTTTTAGAGAAATACTCAGGGGAGGAATTATGTAAGGTGATAAGGGAGTTCGTCGCATTAATTCCAAAGAAACGAGTCCATGTTCTGAACGAAAAGACGCACTTCCGGTGCCTACTCGAGAGTCGTTCATTTATAACTTTTGAGTCCGTCTCACAGCAAGCAAACAAGTGATAACTGATTCCATTAGTAAGCATATCGCAAACACACACAGCACAGTACCGGACCAAAGCAGTATACCACGGACCGAAATACCGTAATTTATTAATTAATTTCTATCCGCTTCAGAGCTGGGCATGTTTTGTGAGCGCAATTGTGGCTGCTGGATGATTGACTTGCCTAGTGTATGCAATGGATGAACTGACTGTGAATGTGAACTGTGATGCCATGGCACTGTACTTGCTCGCGTGTTGGTTCTGAGTTGGAAACCAACTCGTATCAGACTTATTGACAGAAGGAATGAGTCCGAGTGAACGAATCCTTTAAGTGACTCGGACTCGAAGGTTCGAGCCACTTAAAAGGCTCATTTTGCCCATCTCTACACGTAAGGTGATCACTTTCAGTATAATCAAATTTAAAATTAGTTCCACTTTCTTTTCATTTAAATTTGTCATAGACTGTTATTTTTGATCTGTGTAAGAATTGGATCGTTTATTTTAAAATTGGTGTCTGTCCACTTGATAAATATACCAAATTTCGAGTTTCAAGTTCAAAAAAGTTTCAATGAGTTGTACGTAAAAAATGTAGTCTTCCCTATTATAAAGGTTATCAATATTGAAATTCATAACAAATGTAACATTCAAAGCTTATTCATATTTTTAAGTAAATTGAAACATAAAACCCGAAGTAATTCCAAAATCAGTGGACAACGGCAGATTAGGCGGTTGAGTTACTAAGAGTGTGTCGATTAGGTTGTGTTTAAATTGTTGTTTAACAAGAACTGTGACTCAAGTAGGAGATAGTACCAACCCCTCTAACTACAGACCTATTGCACTAACTTCCGTCTTATCTAAAGTTTTTGAATCACTCATCAACTCTCAGTTGATAAAATATCTAGAAAATAACCATCTTATCAACGATTTTCAGTATGGTTTCCGCGCTGGCCGCTTAACCGAAGGCTTAATAACGGCTCTAACGGAACGTTGGAATCATTGTTTCTATAATTTTGGTGAGTCCGAAATCGTCGCTCTTGAAATTTCAAAAGCTTTTGATAAGTCTGGTATGCTGATATTCTAGCCAAATTTCAAGCATTCGGTCTGCACCTTCACCTCGTTAAATGGATAGAGAGCATTTTGTCAGGCCGTTCAATCCGAATAGATATTGATGGAGTTACATCTGATCCCGTGCACTTCAGTGTCATTTCTTCCACCAATCTTATTTCTTTTTATTGATGACCTTTTATCTTGCTCACAATCCTATTCATAGTTTCGCCGACGGCATCACCCTTGATTTCGCGTACTCTTTTGATTCTGTAATGATTTCTCGTGTGAACGCAGAATAAGGGACATTAAACAGAATAGAGTTTTGGATGCATTAAACGCAACGCCCAGTCCACCTCAACCCATATCAGCCGACGACGGAGTGAATACATCCAATTTGCCTTTTCTAAATATCTTGGGTATTGAGATATTCAGCAAACTTAGCTGGACAGATTGGGTTTTCTACAAGGATGTAAACATATTTCACTTCATCTGACTTAGCGCTGATCTACAAATCCCACATCAGGCTTAGATTTAAATATAATTCCCATATTTGGGCAGAGGCCGGACAGCGCATTGTTTTTTTTTTTTGTTATACGATGTGGCCAATTCCTAGGGGACAACCCTTTGATGCGTTAGCATGGTTTTGGCCGGAAAGGAATTAGGGTAAGGGATGTGAGGAAACTTGAGTCTTGTTTGCATTGCTGCGAGCTAGACAACAGCCCAGAGACGGAGTGGATTTTTTTTTAATTTCTTAATAAAAGCTCACGGTCATCTGGTCTCGAACCCGGGACCCATGGCAAAGTCCAGCGTAAGGCTATTAAACTTACTGGCGATTCCCAATCTCTGAGAGCATTGACTCTATCGAGCATCGATGGAATGTCGGTT
Organism: Leptarthrus brevirostris; assembly: GCA_964036015.1. NCBI lineage: Eukaryota > Metazoa > Arthropoda > Insecta > Diptera > Asilidae > Leptarthrus > Leptarthrus brevirostris. The sequence goes on along the minus strand of OZ038372.1, from coordinate 100,228,032 downwards.
GTCTCTCACTCTTCAATCGCTATTTTCACGGCCATTGTTCTAACGAAATTGCTAGCCTGATGCCTTGTAGACACATTAGGAGACGGAGTTGGATCAATTCGTTGAGCCGCACGACCACCATACCAAGGGTCCCGGGTTCGCGACCAGGACCATGAGCTTTTATTAAGAAATTAAAATAATCCACTCCGTCTCTGGGCTGTTGTCTAGCTCGCAGCAATGCAAAAACAAGACTTTCCAGTTTCCTCACTTCCCTTACCCTAGTTCCCTTCCGGCCAAAACCATGCTAGCGCATCAAAGGGTTGTCCCCTAGGATTTGGCCAAATCCTATAAAAAAACCGATACAGGAGTTTCATGTCGCTGCTATACTCTTCAGGTCAAATTTGGACGTACCGTCAAATTTCGTGAATCTTTTCTAAGCAGAACAATGAATGAATGAATGTGGAACAGTTTACCATCTTCTGTTTTATCCTCATATTATGAGTCTTTCAAACGAGGCGTACATTGACACTTCCTTCAGTCAACCTCTTAACTCACTTCCCTGATCCTTAATTCATTTCCTACCAATGGTGTGATTTAGCATCATCCCCTGAGCTTTGGTAATTTAATACAGGGTGTTTCAGACCTGGGATGCCAAAATAAGTGTGGTGATAGCTCTCGCCTAGCCAAACCAAAACCTGTATAGCAGGGAGGTGGGCAATCTCAACCATTTGGGAGTTAGAGTGATTCATTAATTTGTAATTTTCATGGTAGGCACATCACTACTTTATTTTTACCCTTTTATCTAATTAACGCAGAGCTTAGGTTATAGAATATACAGGATACATTACGTATATGAGCCGTGTACGTGAGACCAGCCAGCTTGCTCGTTGAGGAGGTGAAAGAGAGGAAGACTTGTGTACTTGTGATTTCCGTCTAAAGCGTTTGTGCTGTGACAATAATTGCTGCAATTCGCCAAGAATATAATTTTTTAGTAAGGTTTTAGTTAATGACTAACTTCTTATAATTGTTTACTGTCTTAATATACTGAAAAGAGTGTAAATTCTGAAAAAGAAGTGATAATAAATCAAAGTTTTTGTTGCAAGTTTCAGTTTGTTTACATCTTCAGTTCTTAATTATATTTTGAAAAGTGGCACGCACGATTTAATAGATAATAATTTTCTTTTTTTAATATAAATATTAATTTCTAAAAGATTAAAATGTGCGTTATAAATAGTTGGAAGCAACTGGGTGAATTACTTAAGGCCATAATACAATAGCGACTTCGGCTTTTACTTCGAATTCGAAGCCGATGCCTGTCAAAATCAAACATGAGTATGGTAAAGCTGCTTAACACAAAGCCGAAGCGTAGCAAAGAAGGTAAATAAAAATGTCGTTCAGCATTCAGCATTTTCCCAAATTTTCTCCTAAATTCATGTAATTAGTACACTTGTATTTTATTTTTATTAAATTTTTCATCTTATTACCTTTTCAAAAAGGTACAATATATACAGGTAGAGAAAGGGTTAGAAAAACCGCATCCAACAAAAAACCAATAAATTTTTAAGACAAAGGGTCGAAAATGTTTGTTAAGTCAACACAGCTAATTAATTTTAATTATTTGCTACAAAAAAAGATATAAAAACGGAGTAATTTTTTTCATTGCTGATATTAGCTTATGTTAACTAGAGTTCACAACCTTTTATCCTGGCGTTCTGTTACTAATATCTGCTAAAAACTATCTCGATAACTACGGGTGGTCTTAAGCTAAAATTATTAAAAAATGGTAGAATTTACTTTTGAGGAGTACGCGGATGTAATTTACATTTATTGTGTGGTAGACTGAAATGAAAAAGCGGCTGTACTGGAATATGAAAGGAGATTCCCTAATCGACGTGCATTTCAAAGAGTTGTAACATTGGAAGATTCTGCCGACGTCAAACAGTAAATTAGCACTGTCGTTGAAAAAAACTTTGAACCGAGCTCGAGACGTGTCGCAAGACGATTAGAAGTATCTTTAGTTAAAGTTTGGAAGGTTATTCATCCAGCTAGGTGACGTTCATATCGTCATATCCCAGTCCAAGAACTATTGGAAGAATACCCCGGAGAAGTTTAAAATTTTGCATTTGGCTTCTGGAATGCGACATCAAGACCCAGCAAGGATCTTATCTATATGTTGCGCGGTCGTAAAATTTGGTGTCTTCTTTGGGGCCTTGCGGGTTCCAATCTAGAGCCTGTTGAGCGATGTTGTTTGACCCTTTTCTTATTATGTGGACTATCCCTTGTGACTTTCGCCTGCGAATACTGGTGCCTATCGCGTGTTGGCCTAAAAGTCTGTATAGTTCACCGTTGGTAATGACCTCCAGCCAATGGATGTTAAGGATGCGCTGGATACGCTGGTTGACAAAGGCTTGTACCTTAGATGTTATTTAACAGGTAACTTTCCATGTTGAACAGCCGTACAACAACAAATCTTACGTTCGACTTGAAGATCAGGAGTTTTGTGCGCCTGGAGATGTTATTGTGCCATATATTAGCAATAGTATTAAATGAAACTCGAGCCTTATTGATTCAAGCCTGTATATCAGCTTTAGATCCGCCGTCTGCTGTAACTGTGCTTCCGAGATAGCAAAATTTATCCACTTGCTCTATTTGCTCTATTATTATTTTATTGTACTATTTGTGGTCATCTAGAGTGCTGCACAATACGTCATTAATGGCAAACGTGCAATATGCAACCTTGTCTCACTCCGTTCAGCACGTGAAAGAGCTCCGGCAGTTTTCCCTTGTGTAGGATAAGACATTGGTTTCCTGAGTAGGACTCCTTTATAATGGTGGTAACTTTTCGTGGGGTGCCTCTCCTACGTAAAGCTGCCCATATATACTCACGATCAAACGCCTTCTCGAAATCGTCGAAAATTAGATGTAAATGTGACCCCTATTCGGCGGATTGCTTGATGATAATTCGCCTTAAGTATTTCCACTAATACTCCATCAATTCCTGCGGCTTTACCCGAGGCCCATCAACTTAATTGCGTCAACCAACTCCAATTTTGTCGAAGTTCTGACCACAGCCGGCGGATGTTCAGGCTCCTGTATTCGAGGTATTCGACGATCGAAAATTGTTGTTTAGGACTTCGATAAAGTATTCTCTCCACTTCCGAAGTTGATGTTCCTTCGTGACTAGACGGCATCCAGTGATATCTCTCAAAGGATGTTCAGTTCCAAGAGTCTTTCAAGCTAGTTTCTTGGCAACCTTGTATAGATCTGCACTGTCACCGCGGTAGGCCGCTTCTTCTACGATTTCTGCTAGCGCATTGATGTAATTGCGCTTGTCACGTCCCACATTTCTTTGTACACCTTTTTGTAAAGATCGGTATGCAGTTCTGAGATGTTTATCTGCAACGGCGGTAGCAGAATTGATGCGGTCTTGTATTTTAGGCTATGTGACGTCACTAATCCATGGTCGTCTTCCACTCTCTAATTGTCCCACAGCTCACCAAGGATTCCTTCTCCTTTTTCCATTTTTGATCGATGGATTCGTCGGTGTTATGACGCAGTGCATCAGCTTTTTGGCGCAATGCGGTGGTTGGGTGGTTGAAGTGGCAACCCAGGCTCCTCGTCCAGGTTCAATTAACTATTTAGTAATTCACACAGTTGCTTTCAACTACATATTAATCACGTACATTTTAATCTTTTAGGAACTAATATTTATATAAAGGGAGAAGAAAATTATTATCCATTGTATCCTGTGTTAAAACCTCGCTTTTAATATTTTGTCTCCTAGTAATGACGAAAGGTGAACTCTTTTAGGCTTTCACTAATAAATTAATTTGGAAACACTTTCGTTTATTATTTTAATTAATACACAAACAATAGAAAATTAATTGAACACTTTTCGATCATCACGACAAGATACTTAAGTTTAACTTGAAATACAGTCACTAGCAAATTTATTTGGAAACGATTTTGTTTACAACGTCAATTTTAATTAATAGACACACAGTAGTAAATTAATTGAACACTACTTGATAATTAGGACAAAATAATCAAGTCCAAATTAAATAACGTAATACTCTCTATTTCACTTGACTGAATATTCTTAGTTTTTGACCGATTTCTAACGAAATAAAAAACAGACTCCCGATTTCGATTTTACGCGGGCGCGTGTATAATCAGACTCTTCCCGCAACGTGTTGAAACAGACCCTTATTTTTTGATTTCACGTAAAACGCGTCTTAACCGGGCGCCGAAATTAACTAGACTCTGTCGACGATCTACCTACATGAAGAAAAAGCTTTCGCGCTTTTTCTTCGTTTTTTGGCTTTTGCCCTTGATGTAGATGGCTGTCATTGGGCAAAGCCGCTGTAGATCGTTGTCTTTCGCGCTGATTAAGCAAATTTCTCTTGCTTATCGTGTATGGCTACCGTGTGAAAAGAATGTCGACGGTAACCCAAGCGCGTTGTTTACCATGAGTTGGATTTGAGTACATGGCAACTTTCTTGCAACGTAACTCGGTGTACGAAATCCAACCCATTAAATATTTGTTTGTTTTAATTTATGTGTTCCTGAGTTGGATTTGAATATGTGAAAACCAAGTCGTATAATTTTAATGGTATTTAATTTCTAATGACAGATTAGATTCGATGGAATTTTGGCTTATCTTAGAATAAGCGAATCCAATCTGTAACATTTCCTTCCCGCCGCGAATAAGATGATTATTCTTCGGATCGCCGTGTTTTACTGTTGTCCAACCTCCAACCAAACGGTTTTTATTGTTCGGATGATATGCATCGCACGCGTTGACTCGGACGGCGACGGCTGCGTCCGTCTGTGGTGGAACCGCCGAAGGATGCGGTCGGTCTGCATCTGGTCCAGCCTAGGAGGTGGCGACAGCACTCATTTGGTCAACTGTTCATTAACATGTCATGGCGAGACATTTAACGCCTATGGTAAGATCATCTTGCTTATTTACACTTATTCTTTGAATTTTGTTGGTAACTTTTGCAGGAGGACTATTGGTGTTGTGGGGATACACCTAGCCAGTGTTCACCGCGAGCCGGAGGCCCTCTCGCCCAACCGGCCCCCTTCCGATGCTGCGTCAGAAGAGCTGTTTGCTGCCGCACCGGAGGAGGAAATGTGGTAAATTCGCACCTCAACTCCAAAAAAACTTTTATGCTTATATTACTTTGTGCCTTCGTGATTTAAATTTTAACTTTTCTCCCCTTTTTTTTCTTTTGTTTTGTATAATTAATTGGTGTTTATTAAACAAGTTTTATTAAAAATGTGTTTCTTAATTGTAATTCCGGGTGTTATTATTTGTAACTTGTATACCTTAATTTACTGCCTTTCAGGTTAATTCGGGTTTCGCTTGTTTTCCTTGGTTTTCTCTTCTGTGGTTTTGTTACGTTGGTTTATAGGTGTGCTTTAATATTTATTTTTGCTATTATTTCTCTTTCCTTTTTTTTTGTTTACTTCCTTTTTTTTATTTGTTTGTATTTGTCTTGCGCTACGGTCTCGTCTTGACCGTCGATTGTAGTAATATTCCACGCCGCGTTTGAACTTATTTTATTAAACTGTTATCACTGTCATATTTGTTAGTACTTGCCATGTGCTACGGTCTCTACTCGACCGTCGATTGTGGCAGTATTCCACGGCGAGTAAATTTTTACTTTACTTCTTAATAATTTCTCCTTTTTGTAGTATTTTTATCCCCGGTTAGTAAAGCGGTTAGCGGTAGCAAGGCAGGTAGCGCTTCGGTATTTTTTCGACCGACGATTGTGGTAGTACTTTTTTTTTTTTTATAGAATTAACCCTTCTAACTCAGAAGGCGCACTTCACAGGCTGAGGCCTGGAATCAATTGACCTATTCACCAGAATATAACATATATTCAGATGAAAGAGGCTCCCACAACCCATGCAATAAAATATTAGTACACAAAAAAAAAATCCGCAACAATCCCAAACACTACAATGAGGGGTGCAAAGACAACAAAGATCGTTTAAGCTTACTAAGAGCCAGGTCAAAAATAGGACACATATTCACGGCTCTACACATGCGGTTAATAGGCTCATGCATACCATAGTTAGACCGAGAATGGGTAACATGTAGTAAAGGCAATCTCCTTAAGCTGTACGGGGTGTGCCTATAAGTAACCAAACTTACGAGAATCTATATTCGAGCTCAAAAGCTGGTGAATAAATACTAGGTCAGCAATTCTACGACGTTCACCCAGCGAATGCATATTAAGCAAACGGAGGCGATCCTCATAAGGAGGAAGCCTTAATGGATCATTCCACGGGAGGTCCCATAGTGCGAACCTAACAAAGTTCCGCTGCACCGACTCAATGCGTCTAGAGTGAACAGCATAGCAAGGAGACCAAACCTGAGATGCGTACTCGAGAATTGGTCTAACTAAAGAACAAAATAAGTGAATTAGGGTCTGTCGATCAGAAAACTCCCTAGACCACCGCTTAACAAAACCCAGGACGGAATTACTCCGAGATAAGATATGATTTATGTGAAGAGTGAAATCGAGTTTTCTATCCAGCTTTACACCAAGGTCAGTAACGGACTCCACCCGATGGATAGTAGTATCCGCAAATGTATAATCAAAGACGAGTTGATTGATGTTCCTAGAAAAAGACATAACTTCACATTTATCCAGGTTAAGCTGCAGTCCATTTGAGGCACACCAAACCCTGAAGGTATTCAAATCATCCTGAATACAGGAAGAATCATAACTGTTTCTAACGCATGAGAAAATCTTCATATCTTTTGCGTAGATTAGAAGTTTGGAGTGCTTAATCAAAGGTGACAATGTCGTCAATGGCAAGAATAAACAGCAACGGTCCCAGATGGCTACCCTGCGGCACACCAGATGAAGCCCTAACGACTCTAGATAAAGTATTACGGAAAGAGACTCGGTAAGTCCTATTTTTTAAGTAAGAGCAGATCCAATCGAGCAATAAAGGTGGAAAACCCAACCTTTCAAATTTAAGCAAAATCACAGAGTGAGGGAGCTTATCAAATGTCTTGCTAAAATCAGTGTAAACACAGTCGGTCTGGATACCCTGTTGGAAGGCAGAGATAATGTGGGATGTAAATTCAAGCAGGTTGGCTGTCGTCGATCGACCGGGCAGAAAGCCATGTTGATTAGATGAGATAAACCTTTTACACTGCCCAACAAGCTGTGAATGAATAACAGACTCAAATAACTTGGGTATGCAGGAAAGCTTCGCGATTGGCCTATAATTTCTTATGAAGTTTTTTTGCCCTTTTTTATAAACAGGAATTATAAAGGAGCTCTTCCATAACGTAGGAAATCTGCCAGCCTGAAGAGATTTGTTGAAGATGAGTTCCAATGGAGTGAGTAAGGCATCAGAACAGGATCTCAAGAATGCTGGTGGAACACCATCAGGACCAGAAGAAAAGTCCAGTTTAAGCTCCTTGATACCATTCATGATAATATCCCGAGATGTAATGGGCAAGGCAATGGAGGTAGCAGGACGATTTTGGATATGACCAAACACTTCCAGAGAAGGCACAAAGTTGCCTGATGAAAAGGCGCCCTCAAAAAACAATGCAAAGTTATCGGCTATATCGGGCGCGCTACAACTGGAGGATCCATTATACCACATTGTAGATGGATAATTATCAGTTTTCTTCTTCAGGTTAACAAATTTAAAAAAGGCACGGGGATCATTATGCAAGTTACTGCGAATATTATCAAGGTATTCAATGTATAAGGATGAAGATAACGCCAAAAAGCAGTCGTGACAATAAACAAATTCAGAATAAGCTAACGTGCTTCTACAACGCAAGTAGGTTTTCCATAGCCTATTTTTTTTTATTCTTAAGACTCCGTAGTTCCCTAGTATACCACGGGAGAGAATGACATGATGATCTGGACCGCTTGAGTGGTACACATGAATTAAACAGATCATATATCCTATCATAAAACAAGGAAACACAAGCGTCTACATCGCTATCACAAAAAAGGGATGTGAAATCGATTGAGAGGATCCTATTTGAAAGAGAGAGAAATCCGCCCTTTTAAAATCAAGAACGTACTGATCTACGTTGGGGTCGACAATATTAGAACCATCGTAGCAGAAAGAGATGGAAATGGGCGGGTGTAAACTGTCAATAGCGGATAAGTTACGAGAAGTTAATTCGACTGTAGTGTTACTCGAATCGGAAGAAAAGATAAGATCTAACTGCCTTCCCATAGAGTTCTTTACATCACTCATTTGGTGTAAACCAGAGGAGGAGATGGCGTCCAGAAAATGGGAGTCTTTAGCAGTAAGACAATTTGAAGGAAGGTAGTCATCGTCATCAGCGTTGAATACCCATTGAACGCTGGGTAAGTTAAAGTCACCGAGAAGAATTATTTCGTCTTCTGGGTTTGTCATATTATTAATAAAATCTAGGCTAAGAATTAAAATGTCAAAGAGACTACGACCATCTGCTTCAGCATGGTTTGTCAAGTTTGGAGGAATATAGCAAGCTTGGAGGAATATACTCCACGGCGCGTTAATTTTTACTTTACTTCTTTAAATTTTTTATGTTCCTTAGTAATCTAGGGGTGTCTAGTAAATTTTATATTGAACTTCTGCGTATCTATTTGTATCTATTGTTTAAACCAGTTGTATGGACCGTGCCCTGGGCAGTGTTTGTGGCCGTTAAGGCCGCTCTTTTGGTTCTGAGACTGCCTCTTCTAGGGGGATTTCGGGCATGGGCGTTTGATTACGCCGCGTAATCCATGCTCTTAGCGGCGGTATGGCGTATTTGGCTGTCGTGTAAATGACGATGAAGAGCAGCATTAGACCCGTAAATATAACTCCTGTATTTTGGCCTGTGTTTGGTCCAATGACTCTCGTGCAACATTTCGTTAGTGTTGTCACCTAGTAGTAGCTTTGTATATGGGGCTTCCGTCCTAGAATGCTGCTCGTATTTAGCCATGAAGGAATCTAATTCCTTTGCCGTTTCATTTGTTTTCGGGAAGTACGCTGGTTGCGTAAAAAGTAGTCGATGTGTATTTTCAGCCTCGTAATAAATGGTATGTGGTCCTATTTGTAAGTGGCAGGGTTGGTTAATGACCAAGATTCCCTGCCCTGAGAGGCGATGCGTGAGTAATTGCTGGGTGCATGTAATATCCACAATGGTTGTTGTCTTCAATGCATACAGCCAGGAATTTGGCCTATTTAATTTAATTAAAATGTCCCTGGGAGGTATTTGCACTTTTAGCGAACACCTAGGGTTTTCATTCAGGGGATTGAAGAGCAACTTGATCATGCATTCATTCGTTTGTGTAGCTTTTGTTTTGCGAAAGTTGACTCGCTATATGGGAATATTCTATATCCGGGACTTATGAATGATTTGCTTCCGTGTGTATAGGGAAGCACCTGATTCGTTGCAACTTCATTTTTGGAAGATTGAAGATTGGTAATGTTATCCTTATTACCAATTTTTCTTGCAACAAGTGTGTTCGTAATACTGCCGTTTGGTAGAGAATTGATAGGCAATTCTGGGCGTTTGAACACGTGGCATGAGATTTGTGATAAATCTTAAGAAGTGAATCAGGGGCGATCAGCAGGGGATGAATTTGATTGTTTCGGCTAGCGGTTATTATATCCAGTAGCGCCTGCTGTCGAAACTCGATTTCTATCATTTGTAGCAACAAAATAGAGACTATTTCCTGCCTCATTTGTCATGCCACGAGTTTGCGGGTAAATTATATAAATCATTCATCTGGTAGGCTATTTGCCGTTGTCTTTCGACCAGTGAATTTAATGGTTTCTGAATCTTATTAAGCGCAGTCTTGACTACACTGATTTGTTGTTTCTCCAAATCAGCGAGTACCTGATGGTTAGCTTCCAACTCATCCAGGCGACTATAGACTTCGCGTTCATTGCCATTGCCCATGGTACCGAATAGGTAGTGCATGGCGTTTCCGATGCCGTCAAAGATGGATCTCGTTTTACGAGATTTGGGAACAGCTTGTTTAATTACCTTAGTACGTTGTTTGATGTTTTGCATCAACGCGTGCATGTGCTTTTGCTGGAGTTCGCAGAGGTCTCCTACGGTGTTGTTTCCCCACAGTTGATGCACGTAGTGTTCAGCTCGTTCCGCAATCGTTGTTTGATTGTCCAACTCGGTCAGGTCAGGTGGAGTGGTAAACCATGAGGCTTCCTAAGTCCTCGAATAGCACTCCTGTATTGTTGAGTGGGTTTACCGAGTACTACTTCCCATAGTGGACATGATTAGTCCGAGGATGATAGCGTTTTGTATCATACCTGGGGAGAGGTATATGGTTAATAGAGGTTTACTAAATTAGTTTACTTATTTACTAAGCGTAGATTTTCCCTAAAATGGTTTCCTGCGAATGTTATATTTCCGCGGGTGTACCTCAGGGCGAAGGCTGTCAGGAGAAATTCCTGTTGTAGCTCTGGAGGCGAGGGTGAGAAAGGTGGCTCTAGCGCCAATTTCTTGTTGTTGGGAATGTGATGGAGCCATAATTAGCAACTTTTAAATATGGCGAGTTTTTGTTTTTAATTAGTCGGGAGAGCTATAATTTACTTATCGTAGATTTCATATGTATTTTCCACTGTAATGTTCTGAAATTGTTTGCTGCGGATTTTTATATCCGCAGGTCGACTTCAGGACACGGGACTACCAAGAGGAATTTCCTGGTAAGTCACTGGAAGTGGGTATAATAGTTGGTTACCTTTGGGTAGTTGTTTTGATATCTACTGTTGAATACACTATATCGAAGGTAGTTGAGGAGGACCTCAGGGGAAGGGACTACCGGGAAGAAGTTTCTATCCCAGCCTGGGAGGCGAGAAGAGGAAGAAACTAGGAGGTAATCTTTGATCAAAATGGGTCTAAATTAATATACGACCGTGTAGATATAGTGAAAGTGGGAAGGTTTCGCCTTATGCAAAGTAGGTTAGAGTGATTAAGGCATTACAAGAAAATGTAATTATAATTATCCCCTTTGATCTCGGGGTTTAGAAGCCAAGTAGGGCGTAACAGTAAATCAGTTTGCCATCAGGAAGAATTTCTAGATATAGCATTAAAGAGATGGAGTTTACGTGGTCCAGTCTCTGACGGCATTGCACAAGCGTTGTTTTGGTTGACTTTTAGCATGAGTCGTTTTTTTTCCGTTCTTTCCCAATTATGGGGTACTATGCAAGAGGTAGTGAAGTCCAGTTGTTTGGTACTTTGTAGGTTCAAGCACGTTTGACGGGTGATATGGGAGATCTTACGTTAAGAAATTCGATTGGACCGAGTTGTTAAAGGACTTTTTCGTTTTTCCTTTCTTGATTTTGTGCTGGCTTTGCGTTACGATCTTCATCTCGATCGTAGATTGTGGTAGCACGCCACGACGCGTTAAAAAAATTTTTGCAATTGAAATTATCTATTCATAAAATGGCGTAAGACGGTTGTTGTGAACCGTGACTGTACGCTTGCCCATTTTAAGAGTTGTATTCACTGATGATGGTATACCGATTACCAGATAAGCTCCTACCTAGATTTGAGAGAACTTATGTTTTCGACTTTCGGTCTTGAGTAAGACTTTGTCACCTATGTGAAATGATAAGGGTCGAACAGCTTTATCGTAGTATAATTTCGACCATTGTTAGCTAGCGAGTATGTTTTTGCGTGCCGTGGCATAAGACCTTTGGAAATTGTATCGTAGGATCTGATAGTAGCTCTCGTGATTATACACGGGTTCAGGGTCTCGTTTTAAATTTGACGGAATATCCTGTTGTTGTACGCGAATGCAGCGGTTCGCATATATTGATCCCATGATTTGGGATTCTCGTCCACTATGGAACGCAAGTATTCGATTAACGGCCTGTGTACACGTTCAAGTGCGCCGTTTGACTGTGGGTGATAGGCAGAATTTTGTTACTTCTTCACCCGTAGCAGTTTACATACCTTTTTAAACAGGTCACTCCGGAAGTTACTTTTCTGATCAGTGACAATTCGCTTAGGAATGTGGTAGTGCGCGACGATTTCGTCGAAGAAGATTTGCGCTACAGTGACGGCTTCCCCGAGAGGTATGGCGTACCAGTCGACAAATTAAGTGAGGCTTTCTTGGAAAGTCAAGATGCACTTGTTTCCGGAGTCAGTTTCCTCGAGTGGACCAACAATGTCGAGATAAACTTTGTCAAAGGGCTGTTCTGCGATGTCCGTGATGACCATCGGCATTTTAAACTCAGGTGATGCCTTCATTTTTTGGCATTTTGGCAACGCCTAACGTATTTCTTGATATCGCTAAGGATGTGAAGATCGTTTGTATCTCCTTGGGACTTGTGATTATTTCAGGGGGCTTAGGTTTATCGTCGACTAGCGGATTAGTATTTGGCGGGTTCTCTGTTGTGACTTCTTCTGTATTTGGAACTATTTTGTTTTCGCGGGGCGTGTGATCCCGTATTTCGGGGCTTTTGGACTCTATTTTAGCGTTTTTTGCTTGGGCCCGGGTCACAGCGTTACATTTTAGGCGATTTTTTCGAATAGAGGCTATTGCATCCTCCGAGTCCGAATCCATTGTATGGTGGACTTGTGCTTTTACCATTATGTTTTGGCCGTCTGTGTCTCCGCTGACTTACCGTGGAATCCGGCTTAACGCGTCGGCATTCGTATTGTACTTTCCTGGTTTGTATTCTATTTGATAATCGAATTCGCAAAGTTTATGGTGAAATCTCACCAGACGGGAAGTGGGGTCTTTTACATTAAAGACTTCTTTGAGAGGCTTGTGGTCTGTATAGACCGTAAATTTTCGGCCTTGCAAGTAACATCTAAGGTTACGCGTAGCCAAGACTATGGCGAGAAACTCTTTTTCAATAGTTGAGTAGTTGCGTTCCGCCTTGTTCAGTGTACGGCTGGCATAGGAAATAGGCTGATCGTGTCCTACTTATCTTTGCGAGAGGACGGCTCCTAATGCCTCGCTGCTGGCGTCCGTGATTAAATTGAATGGTTTAGACAAATCGGGATATATAAGGAGTGGAGGGGATATTAGTGAGGTTTTGATTTTCTCGAATGCCTCCTGGCACAGTTTAAGGTTGTTCTCTCTCAAACGATTGAAGACTTTGTGGAGCTTATTATTGTGGTCCGCAAAGTTTTACCGTAGATGACTATGTCATCTAGATAGACAAAACATTCCAAGCCTTGTAATTCAGTTAGGACGAAGTTCATTAAGCGTTGGAATGTGGCTGAAGCTCCTTTCAGCGCAAATGCCATACGCCTAAATTCATAGTGGCCGTAATTGGTGCTAAAAGTGGAGTTGGGTCGATCTTGAGGATCGACGAGCACCTGGTGATAACCGTTGGCGAGATAGAGGGTGGTAAAATACCGAGAATGACCTAATTGGTCTAAAGTATTCTCGATCCGAGGTAGCGGAAAGGCGTCACCAATTGTCTTATCGTTTAATTTACGAAAGTCGACGACGACGCGCCACCTCTTTTCACCGTCTGGTCCCGCCTTCTTGGGGACGACTAGGAGAGGTGAATTCCAAGGGCTTTTACTTGGCTGCACTATGTCGTTTTCCAACATTTCGCGAAGCTGTTCGTTTATTACATTTCGTTGCGTCTCTGGCAAACGATACATTTTCTGGTTGATTGGTGCTTGGTCCTGCACCAATGGTATATCGTGGGTGATGGCGTTTGTGAAAGTTAGCCGATCACCTTTGAGGGAAAAGATATCGTTATACTCGTAACAGAGTTGTGATATCGCTTGTTTTTCCTCCGCGCTCAGATTTACGTCCATACTGAGCTCTTCGTCCAATCTGGCGAGACGCGGGTTATTACTTTGGTCTTCCGATTCTTCATACTCCTGGAATAAATATTTAATATGCTGTAAAGTGGCCATTTTTTCGGCGTTAGAAATATTTGTTTCTTTATTTTTATGTTTTAATTTACATATTTTATTGAAATCAGAATTATTTTTATCTTTATTTTTATTTTCACCCCACTTTATCTTATTTAAATCTCTCTTAATACTAAATGACGACGGAGTTTGGTTTCTGAACCGCCGTAAATTGCCATATTTGAGGCGAACTCGCTTTCGTCTTCTAATGGGCTCTTGCGCCGTGGTTTACTTACTGTGAAGTTTTATTTTGAGAGGGCGTGGGAGCTGATGGGCTTTTGCCATCATAATTCCTTCTGTCTAGGTGAGCTCCGTCGACGTTTGTTTTATTGTGTTTTCCTTTCCTTCGGTTGCTGTTTCCTTATATTTCCTTTGTGCGTGGGTGCTGGTGGTTTCGAGTCACCGTAATTCCTCGTTTTCAGGTGAGCATCCTTAGCGCGTTCTCCGTTTTTTGGGGTTTCCTTATTATTTCTTTCCTGATAATCCTGTTTCAGTTGGACGACGGTGTAGTTGTGGACAGGGACTAGATGCAGATTAATGGTAGTCAGAACTACTTGTGAATTGTGAGTGTTGAGAACTACAACAGACGCTGCTTTTAAACCAGCGGGGAGTAGACCATTCGCCAGGAAGACTCCTTGATCTCTCTCTCGATACACAGAGCATCTCCTCCGGCAGCTGCAAGGGAATATCGACTATGATCTGTGACCTAGCAGGTATGCATACAGGCTCTTTCAGCTGTATTTGTTGCTGCCTCATCTCGCAGGCCAAGTTGGTTTGTCCATCTCGTTTTCCAGTGCTCGGCGGTCATTGTTCGCCTCTTGAGAATCTTTTGAAGTAGCAGGGAATATTGTTGGTGAATGTAAAATTGCCTGGCATGTTCCCAGCGTCTCCCCGGTACAAAATGGTGTTTGTAATGTATATGTTTCTCCGGTATTTATATCTTCGGGATTTTCAATTACTTTCTTTTTTATAATACTAACCTCAGCGCCAGTATCTACTACAAGTTTGGTATTGCCGCTCGGGCTAATATCCAACGGAAGGCTAACTGTAGAGATACAGGGTTCGGGCGGCTGAGGTGACCATTTGTTAAAACTTTGTTTTATTAGTATCGATTCGGGGTGTTTTTGGTCGACTGCTCGTCGATTCCCTGGCTCTTAGCGTCCCATTTTTGTTTTTGACGGCATTCCTCTATGGAATGGCCGTGACGGTTGCAGAATTTGCATTTGAGTTTTATGTTAAAAACTCCAGGACCAGCGGAAGGTTTCTGATCCTGAATCCGTCGTTCAGGGAGCCTTGTCTGGTTACTCGGGCCCGGTACCTGGAGATTGTTCCTGAAATCGCGAACATCATGGCCATATATCTTGCAATTAGAGCAGAAGGGCGTGTTTTTACGTTTCATACAGTCAGCGTAAGTGTGGTCTCTTCGCTGGCAAAAATTGCATGTGATGTTTGATCTTATCTGGTCGAGGTTCTGGTGGCGGTCACCATATCGGAAGTCGATTCGTGGGGGAGACGAGCGTTGAGGTAGAGTCGTATATGGCGGAGTCGGTCGGCGGAAATTTTGTGGTGGCGGTGGTCTGTAAAACGTTTGCTGTGGAAAGTTTCGAGCAGGTGTATATGGGGTTCTATAGAATGCCCGTGTTGCGACGCAACCTTAAAATAAAAACAATTAAAATTTACTAAGCAATGGTATACTTACACAACCGTCATGCCCGCTCCTGTCCTGTGTCATCCCCCCACAAATTCTGCACTGCTAAAATAAAAAATTTATTAACTAAATTGAAAATAACAAAAATCCATATTCTTACCTACTTGATCAGCCAAACATCCCTGGCAGTTTTGTCAACCAAACAGCTCATAGCTGGCAAGAGCAATTTGGTTACACGGTGCTCAACAACCGACGTAAACAAATATCGGAATTAATGCTTTTGTGTACAATCCGTATGAACAAGAACTAATTATATATTAAATGATCTCATTTAATATATTAATAGTAAAAATTAAACTTTATCGTCAATTTATAAATCTTTAAAATAAAAGTTTCCCGCCAACATCATAGGTAAAATTTGAATTCCTTGATTCAACATGGCTAAAAAATATCGAATGCTAATTAACATGGCGACTATCTCTCGATTTCAACCAAATTCGATATTTTTGTATGCACCGTTTGAATTCAAACTATAAAAGAGCTGCATGCACATGGGCTATTTCTCTTTTGAAATCTAATATTCAGCGAGTTTGGTGAGTACAATTGAAAATTTACTTAAAAAATATTCAGAACCTGGCTGTTCGAATATTTTATCTAGTTGTAAAAAATATAAAAAAATATTATCAGAGCCTGGCTGCTCGATTATATTTACTTTGTGTAAACTAACCTATTTGTAACAATTTATTCAGAGTCTGGCTGCTCGAATGAATTATTGTGTTGCCTATTAACATTTATTAACCTGGCTGCTCGAATAAATACAGAAGTTCGTTTTGTGTTCCCACTAATATCTTCCCAATACTTATTCAGATCCTGGCTGCTCGAATAAGTATTATTCCCAATAGATTGTCAATATAATTGCAGAACCTGGCTGTTCGCAATTATATCATATTAATTAAACACTTGTCAAGAAATAATTCAGAACCTGGCTGTTCGAATTATTTCAAGATAACTATTTAAATAGATAAGTTAATAAACGTTTCAAATTCTTTCAGCAATTAATTATAAGTGTAGAAATAAGGTAGTATCCCTTTTCAGCGGGTAGCCTGAACAGCCCGTATTCTGGCAGTTGGGTCCATAGCGAGTAGTAGTTGTTCTACAACAATAGCGAATAGTAGTTGTTCTACAACAACCGGGGCAGGAAAGCCTTGGGTGGTTGGCGTTTGCGTGAACTGGGCGCCCTGCTGTAGTTTCTCCATGTCGAGTGCTTTATGGGACAGCTCCTCGAGCGTGCCGTCGGTAACGGTGAGGAGATATTGGCATAAGTGCGGATTCGTAACCCAGCTGTGGATTGCGTTTTTCGCGAAATCCTCCAGCTGCGTTGTAACAGCTGGGGTGGCCGCAGGTCCGTATTTGGTTTGTGCAGCCTCTTTACAGAGGACTCGCAACTCTTTCACTCTAGCCGTGTGCAGCAGCAGTTCCTGGTAAGTTTCTCTTGGAAGGTATGCCGCGCTCAATCTGGCTTCGACTTTTTGGAAGGTTGTCGGTACATCTGAGGCCAACAGTTGAAATGCTCCTCCACGAAGTCTTGTGAGGAGGATCTTGAGGAAAGCATCTTGCTCTCCTTCGGAAAGGCACTGTTTGGCCTGGCGGCAGCAACCCAGGAATGTTTGAAATTCTGAACCGAGATGCGGGCCTGGCTCATCTGAAAAAATGGGCACCATTTGCGCAGTTAATTTGACGATTTTTTCATAATCGGTCGCCATAGTGGAGTTCTGATTAGAGTCGGTGACGGGCGAGTCTTGTGCGAGAAATCGATTTAGACCTTGTTTTAAGTTAATTTCTCGTAGGGAGTTTTGTAATGATTGTCTGAGGTGTTCCTCGGTTTGGCTTACTAAATCGTTTTCTGTTTTGACTTCGGAAAGGAGTACGCTCGAGAATCCGTCTAGCTTGGCTTGAAAAAGTGCGGCCTCTCTTTGAAAACATTCTAGATCTTTTAATCTTTCCTCGCTGGACTTTGTGGTCTTGTTTTCGAGAAGGTTAGAATAGAGAGGCGCTAGGCGTTCGGATTCTCGCGCGGACTCGTAACAATTATTAAAATTATCTTTATTGCTTACTTGGCTTTGACTTGGTCTTTGGATGACAGTTCCGCTTCTGAGAGTGAGTCCTTCTGAACTGGGTCCTGGTTGTGCTGGGGTGATCTGGTGTTCGCTGACCTGTGTTTGGTCGGCGAATATTGATGACTGGGAACCCTGGCGTGGTCTTGCTTGTGGCTTATTGGAGTCCGAGTGTTCTTCCGTGCTGTTCTCCAGATCCAGGGAAGTTTTGAGAAGGTCCTCTGTCTTCTTCTCAGTTGGTGAGTGAGCGGGAGTAGAGTGTGTATCTTTGTACATATACCTCCACTTCTGCTTTTCGGCGTTGCAAGGGGACTTTTGGAATGCTTACCGTTCCCTTGTTAACAGTACTATAGTTGTGTTGGGGAAAAGCGGGGCTTGTGCCTGCTTCAGCGATTCCCTTTTCCAACCTGCTACTGGTGCTGTGTTGATTGGTGACCTTACTTGTTGTCGTCTTCTTCGGGCTGGGACAGAGCCCGCACAGTTCCACCGGTGGTGCTGGCTTGCACTTTGCGGAAGC
The DNA here is from genome assembly GCA_964036015.1 of Leptarthrus brevirostris. Taxonomy (NCBI): domain Eukaryota; kingdom Metazoa; phylum Arthropoda; class Insecta; order Diptera; family Asilidae; genus Leptarthrus; species Leptarthrus brevirostris. Next base: position 100,209,901 of record OZ038372.1, on the reverse strand, counting down.
ATTTTGGTGACTCCTCAGGGCTATTGGCTACCCGGGAATGCTTAATGGTACCCCTTTTGTTCGACGTAGGATAGAGGCTTTTAATGCTGTTACGTTTATGCTAAAACACGCTTCCCCTATCCTACCGTTTGCGCCAATTAATCGCTTTTAATATTCTGTCTCCTAGTAATGACGTAAGGCGAACTCTTTCAGGCTTGAAATACAGCCACTAATAAATTAATTTGGAAATACTTTCGCTTATTATTCTAATTAATACACAAACAATAGAAAATTAACTGAACACTTTTCGATCATCAAGACAAGATACCTTTGTTTAACCTAAATGACTTAATAGTCTCTATTTTTACTTGAAATACAGCCACTATTAAATTAATTTGGAAATACTTTCGCTTATTATTTTAATTAATACACAAACAATAGAAAATTAACTGAACACTATTCGATCATCAAGACAAGATAATTAAGTCACTATTTCAAAGATAATGGGCCGTATTCTGTCATGAAAATTTTATCATTTTATGTTATGTTAGGCCATAACATAAAATAATTTCCTAACATCCTATTCTGTCAGAGAAATTTTATTTTATGTTATGGTCATAACATAAAATTTTTCCTGTTATGAGCTCATAACATAAAAGGACCTCAGCAGGTCATTTTATAAATCTTTTATGTGACTGACGTACGATGTACTCATTTTGTTTTTGATTACTTATGGAGTTTACGCAAAAATCCCAAAATCTTAAAACAACCTTTTTTCTGTTTTTGCTATCACCCAAAATTAAAAACCACCCTTTTTCCGATTTGTCGGTCCTAGGCCTTTGAGGGCTGGGCCGGTCGGGGTTTAAAAAATGAATATCGATAAAATAAGTAAATATAAACCAAGAGAGTTCTAATCAACTCCCGGGCGGTACCCTTATCCTAAATCCCAAAACAAATTACCGGCAATTTTACTTTAAATTGAAATATATTTATTTTTATTGAAATATCGCCCGATCAGCTGTTCGAAAGTAAAAGATTTCACAGCGGAATGTACTAAATATTTTATGTTACGTGCCCGTAAAATGTTTTATAAAATTATTTTATCCAACCATGACAGAATACGAATTTTCATAAAATTTTATTTTCATTTTATGAAGTATTTTATGTTATCGCCATAACATAACATAAAATACCATTTTACGAAAAACTACAGAATAGGGCCCAATATCTATACTATGGCTGGGCTATATACGGAGGACTGGCTCAGTACCAGAAGTCAGTCGACGTTCAGTGATCGACCAGCTCACATATTGAGGAGAGCAAGCGGAAGCCAAAGGAACGAGCAGCAGTCAACCAAAGGTAATATGTAGGCTTAGGAGGAAGTGGACCAAGGCCATATAAGTCCGACCGACAGAGGACTTAAAGCTGGACCACAATGTGGCGCTGGCGCTGTAGTTAACTCGGAAATGTCAAATTTGGCGCGCGCCAAAAGTTAAAAATATTGAACTTTGCGCTACTGCGCCAGCTACACATTGGACCGCCATCTTTTAATTTGCATATTTTTAACTTTTGAGAGGTCTGGCTACCGCGCCAGTGCCACATTATGTTCCGCAGTTTAAGCCAGTGGTCGAGGAGACCACAACCAGCTCAGCGAGTAGAAGTCAGCAGGGCAACCGCCAGAGTAAAGACGTAATTTCAATTTCAGGCGACTGGGGATTAGAGGCTATATAAGTAAGCCCAGTGAAGCGTTTCAGTCAGTCCCTGACTAGCCGCCAAACGGACCAAATGGAGCAGCAAGGGAGTCCCCGAGTGATAAGAGGTATACAGGTAATACAAGTTTGACTTAACCAGCGTGCTTCCCTGGTTATCTAGCTATCGCCCTCACCAGCGCGCTTCCCTGGTGTTGGCCGCTCGTACTGTGCTAGCGCACTGATTATGTATCTGTCGCGCTCACCAGCGCGCTTCCCTGGTGTAAGGCACTCTCTTAACCAGCGTGCTTCCCTGGTTATCTATCTTTCTCCTTCACTAGCATGCTTTCTTGGTGTTGACACTCATACCGTTTCTCTGTACTAGCGCGCTTCCCTAGTGCAACCAGCGTATCACCCTGGTTATCTAGGTATCTCCCTTGTACAAGTTTACCACCCTGACCGTAATAACACGTCCTAGCCGTCTAACAACATTGTCCGTCGTAATCTAGTCGTTATTTTCCTCCGTACAGATTGATCCTTCTTTGTCTCTTTCTCTCGTAAGAAAATTTTCCATCCGAGCAGCAGAAAGCTCCCCCCCCCATGAAGACTTGAAAGCTCCCCCTTGGCTTTGTCTAATGTCGCTGCGATTGTAAAAATTATCGCAGCAATGCTCTTGATTTGATGCGATTGTTGAACATAACCCAACATAATTATTGGTTTGTTTACCTTTTTAAAAAGTGCTTGTTGAATGAAAAACCGCTTAAAGAAATATAATTTGTATGTAATATGTATTATTAGATATAAAAATTAATTTTTGTTATTTTAGAGGAAATGAGGAAATAGCAATAAAACAAATATTCCCTTTTCTTCTTTAAAAAAATTATTAACATTTTGCCGTCGTTGATTTTCCTGAATTCTTTTTGATGCTTTATTTCTTTCTTCGCTACGATTACTGCTACTGTTTACTGGGGGAGATACTAGGACCGGATCTCTGGAACGCCACCTACGACAGCCTGCTACGAATTGAACTGCCCGAAGAGACGTCCCTGGTCGGGTATGCGGATGATGTGGCTGCACTGATATCAGCACGCGACGTGCAACAGGCGCAGCTAAAGCTGAACCAGGTGATGCGAGCCGTAAATAGCTGGATGACGGCGCACGGACTGTCGCTGGCCCTTAGTAAGACGGAGGTCGTTGTCCTGACCAAAAAGAGAATCCCGACAATCCTTCCAGTGCGAGTCGGAGAAGAGACCATACGAACGAGACCATCGGTGAGGTACCTCGGCGTTAATTTTGACACCAAGATGAGTTTCTTCCAGCAGATAAAGGAAACTGCAGATAAAGCAGCAAGAGGCGTCACATCACTGAGCAGGCTGATGGCCAATGTGGGAGGTCCAAGCTCGAGCAAACGCCGCCTCCTGATGACAGCAGTACAGTCAACCCTACTGTATGGTGCAGAGGTATGGGCGGAAGCCCTAAGTAAGGAACAATATGGGAAGAGACTTGGCCAGGTACAAAGGCGCGCAGCCCTGAGAGTGGCCTCAGCGTACCGCACTGTCTCCGAACCGGCTGTCCTGGTGATTGCAGGGGTGGTTCCCATCGACCTGCTCGCCAGAGAACGAAGGGCGATTTATCTCAGGAAGGCAGAAATGGACAAGGCAACGGTTCGCAGAGAGGAAAGGTCCTACACCATGGAAAGATGGAAACAAAGATGGAGAGATGAGAATAGGGGACGATGGACAGCGAGGCTCATCAGTGATCTGGGCCCCTGGGTCGACAGAGGGCATGGAGAGGTTGGTTTTTACATAATCCAACTCCTGAGTGGCCACGGGTACTTTCGTTCGTACCTTCACCGAATGGGAAAGGTAGTGTCACCGGAGTGCCTCTATTGCCAAACGGACACCGCAGAACACACTTTCTTTGAGTGTCAGAGATGGGCTCCCATGAGGGGAGCGCTAAGAGTCCACCTAGGAGGGGCGATCGCCCCGGAAACTATAGTCCAAGCCATGATCGCCGACGAAGAAACCTGGAATCGCACGGTCAGGTACGTGGAAGATGTCCTGCGCAGGAAAAAGAAAGACCTAGACGAGCAGGCCGCCGCAGAGATGGTCGAATGACGGGCTAAAGGAAAGGACCTAGCTTGAAGTAATGTAGAAAACGGTTCCAGGCTAGTGTCCGGAGAGCAAGGGAGGTGTTTTAGTCGCTAAACTGCGCCACAGGAGTCCGACACTGCTGGGAAGGAGTACCCCAGCGTGCATAAAGCATTTCACCTCCCTCACAAAAAAAAAAAAAAAAAAACTGTTTACTGGGGGAGTAATTTGGTTTATTAAAATAGAATCTGCGGGGGATGTAGGCTTAAACCTGTAAAGAAGTTCACATGGAGTTCTTTTAGTTGTACTATGCACGCTATTATTAATAGCAAACTGTATTTTGCTTAATTCCTTATCCCATTTTGTATCTTGCATCGCAGATGTAGCTAGTGACGAGAGAATAGTCGAATTGAAACGTTCCACTTGGCCATTTGCTCTTGGTGTTGACACCGCATTTTGTATGTGTTTTATTCCTTTTTGATTACAAAAAAGTGCGAATGCTTTGGATGTATAACATGAACCCTTATCTGTTATTAATCTACGTGGTACACCAAACTGATTTATAATCTCGCAGAGGAAGCGTAATACAGGTTATGTTTTGGTGTCTTTCACTGCCTGCAGCATTGTAAATTTGGTAAAGGATTCCACGCATACTATGAGAAATTTCCTTCCAGTTGTACTCTTGAGAAAAGGTCCTAAGTGGTCCATATGAATAGTGTCAAAAGGTGTGCTAATTTTCTCTATCGGATTTAGCAGCCCTGGTTGTTTTCCGGCTGGTTGCTTATGATAGAGACATCTGATGCAGCTATTGATGTATCGTTGAGTATAATTTCGCATGTTCGGGAACCAGTAATTCTCACAGATCTTTTTAAGCGTTTTCTCTAATGCAAAATGACCAAATTCATCGTGTGACGCTCGAACTATTTCGTTTCTCATTCCTTTTGGTACAAGCCATCTTGGACCATTATCTGTTACTTTATATATTCTCTCATTTTCTAATTTATACTCTTTGTGAATATTTCTCTCATAATCAGATGTCGGTTTCCTTTTAAGAATTTCCTGAATGTCATGGATTTTATCATCGGTTAACTGGTTTGCCAAAATCCAGTCGGCGACCTCTATTGAGAATTTCGTGACTGTTATCACTTTTTATTTTATTGTCAATAGGATTCCTACTTAACGCGTCGACGTGTGCCATTTTTGTTCCGGGGCGATGTTCAATGTCGAATGTAAATTCCTGAAGGGCGAGCCACCATCTGGCGATTCTTGGGATTAAATCTCTTTTCTTAGCCGCTGTTTTAATAGCGCTGCAGTCCGTAATTACTTTAAATTTGATATCCAACAAATATACTCGAAATTTTTTTAGGCTTTCCACTACCGCTAATGTTTCCAATTCATACGAGTGGTAATTCTCCTCGGCTGATATTGTTTGTCTACTATAGTAAGAAACAGCATGCTGTTTTCCTTGTACGTCTTTTTGTAGTAATATCCCGGCAAGTCCATTTTTGCTGGCATCGGTATGAACCTCTGTTTCTGCCTGTGGGTTGTAGATTGCTAGGACAGGCCTACTTACCAGATGTTCCTTCAGTTTTTGAAACGAATTTTGTTCGAGATTTGAACAGGACCAGTTGCACTCCTTTTTCAAAAGGTTTGTAAGGGCGCGTGTTAATAGAGCGTAGTTTTTTATAAACTGCCGGAAAAATCCTGTTAACCCCAAAAATTGTCTCACTTGATGTACATTTTTCGGCACTGGGAAATTCTTAACGCATTCGGTTTTCTTTAAGCCGGGTTTGATTCCATTACCGGTAATTTCAAAACCCAAATAACTAATAGATTTCTCAAAGAAATAACATTTTTCAGGTTTTAGTGTTAAATGGTGTTGTGATAAGACCTCTAGGACGTTCTTTAGACGACAAATCCTTGAGTGAAATCAATTGAAGGAATAAGAATGTCGTCTAGGTACACAATTGCTTCTGCACCCCTAAGAGGTCCTAAAACTTTGTTCATCATTCTTTGGAAAATGCTTGGAGCTATAGATAAACCAAAAGGCATTCGGTTAAATTCATATTGACCATCTGGTGTTATGAACGCCGTCTTGAATTTTGAATTTTCCTCTATTGGTATTTGGTAATATCCTGATGTCATATCCAGCGTTGTGAAGTATTGATAACCGTGCAATTGATCCAGCTGATCATCCATCCTTGGCAATGGAAATTTATCTTGTCTAATTTGTTCATTAAGTTTCCGATAGTCAATACAAAGTCTTTCTTCGCCATTTTTCTTCTTCACTAATAATACAGGCGACGCAAATGGGGACGATGACTCTCTTACTACTTTGTTCTCTCAATTGTTTTAAAATACTTTAATAGATCTTCGGGATTTTCATAATTTCCTGACTTGGCTGCCATTTGAGCAACAATGTCGGGATTTCCTGAAATGATGCATTGTACGGCTTTCCGGAAACTAATGTCGCACATACTCAGCAGAGCTAGCTTGTCGTGATAATACTCTATTAGAGATTCTCCGCTTAACTTAGTACGCTTCATCATAGTGTTAAGCATTGCTGGAAAGTCTGATTCCTCAGGAAAGGCGTCCCGTAATTTCTTTTTCCATTCCTCCCAAGTAAAATTAATGATTGGTAATCTCTCGTACCATGTTCTCGCGTAGCCTTTCAATTTACCTGTCGAGAAACATGACGTGCATACATCATTCCATCCATGAATCTGCTTTAATTCTTCCACTTTTGAAATCCATCTTGTGATGTTTGTTGTTTTATCACTTGGGTCAAAAATTGGAATTACATCACAACCCATTGTGGAGTTTCTTGATGAACTGCTTGCGGATGCATTAGCGGTTAAGGCGCACCCAAGGCGAGTTAGCTGCTCAAGTTGGTTTGACGTTGATATCCCGTCACTAGTTGCAATGGAACTTGTTGAAGCGGTAGAACTCGTCTCATTTGCATTAAGCTGCTGCTCTTCCCTTTCCAATGCGGGTACTTTACGTTGAGTTTTACGATACATATTTTTTTACCACTTTATTTCACTAAATGAATAAAACTATAACACTCACTCAAGCTAAAAGTTTATAATAGTTTCTTTCTCTTGTATTCCAGCACACGGGCACTTTATCCCACTTCTGAAGTTTTTATAAGTTCAACCAAAACACGAAACGAAGAACACAATCTATAAGTTTTATGAATGTTTTTATTACAGTAACAAAAAAAACAAAATAAACATTAATATAATAAGACACACTATTTGTTGTAGTCTGCTGATGGACACCTTCCCAAAATTCCGAGGTTTAGTCTGTAATTAGAAAAGGGAACTTTGAGTATGTTTAAATATTCAGTGGGCGGGTTTAGCTACGTGCACACTAAGCATCACAAATACTACAAAATGGGCAGTGCTCTGAAACTCATGGACTCAGCCTATGAGATCACTCAGAGTTGCCTAAACTAATAGCGGACACACACTGGAGCTTTGACCTTCATGGACACACCGAATCCGGCCATAAAGACACCCACCCAATAAGCGGACACACCAGCTGTATCGGGGTTTACTCAGAGGATTCCTTCAGCTTCACTGGACACACCACGATCCGCTGAAGTCACGGACACACTAGCACTATTGGTACAAATATAAATTGCTACCCAACTCCACCGGACATACCACGTTCTGCTGGGGAGCATGACAATTTTCAAATATTTAAAAAACTACACTAATAACTACTCTAATAAATAAAACTAAACTACACACAATCTTTTACGCTAATTACACAGAAACTACACAATAAATGTACGGTACACAGAACCCACCTTTGCAAATAATTGTGAGACTATTCACTATAAATTTCACTCCTTATTAAGTACACCTTTGAGAGAATCACTTAAGACTGAAATTCATGCAATCAAGATAAAGAAGGAAACTTCAGGAAACTAAAGGGTGATCAATACCTACGAGGTATCGCTAATTACTTCTTGGGTAAGGGTCATAAATATGTGTTATTTTAAAGAAAGATGCGCAACTTATTTACAAAGACGCCGATGGCGCCTTTCATAATAAAGTTTTCCTAGAAGAGGTAAAAGGTGCTAAGTGCTGCATCTTTTATTGCGGTCTACTTTTACGTCTAAATATTCAAAGGGATGAAATATTTGTTTGGTTTGTTTACCTCGGATTTAACACCTGCAACAATTACAAAGTTCAAAACTTTACTTTCGTCCATATTTATATAGTTATAAACCTGAGCCAATGAAACGCTTAAGCGAAAAGAGAGAAGGTGCGGGTTAATAAATAAGTAATGGAAATAAGTCAAACAAATATTCAATAAAAAAATTATAGAAAATGAATAAAATAATAATAAAAAATAAAAAAAAACCAAAATTGCGTGAGATCTAAAAAATTTAACTTAAACCCAGTGTCCTGGTGTGATTTACTGACCTATGAAAATAGAAAAATCAATTAGTATGTATTTGATAATTATTTGTTGAAAACACAGTAGCAGATTCCACATGAATTTCCGTAATAACGATTCGTTAATATTCCTTTCTGAGTCATACTTCTGTCACGTGCTCAAATGATAACTGACATAATTTTGAATTTTATAAAACAAGCAATTTTAGTTTTTTCCCCGTTTGATTCTTATCACGTTGATGATAAAAGATGTACAAATTATGTTTTTGCTCTGTTTGGTAGGTGTAAAAAGCTTCTAAAAGCAATAAATAAGAATTTTTGAATCTAGGATATTTGCAAATTTACGAATTTTGCTATGTCTCGAAAACAAAAGCTGACTGAGCAAAACGATGGTAACTTTCGTATTCAGCAAGACAAAATTACTCTCAAAAAGATATCGAGAACTCTGCACCAAAAAGGGTTTTTCTGCGGACCTGGTATGGTGGTTTTATTGCTGCTACTAAGAGAAAAATGCTGAGCCTAAGGTGTTGTTGGAGGAAGGTGGAGCCTAGCTTTGCAACGCGTGGACCGATTTTGCTGATTTATTTTTCGTTTTATAGAAAATATTCCCCAACAACTACCTACCTACAATCTAGAAACAAAATGACAGCCCCTGATAGTTTATTCAAAAATTTTCAAGCAAAAGGTAGCTAGTTTATTGGTAATAAAAAGTAAAAAATTTAAGAAAAAAATAAATTCTTCGATTGCACTACGAACTATTAAACTAATGATTTTTTTTGTTTGATTGAATTTAGATGAACCAGTAAACACCGATAACTTGATCTACAATAAATTTTTTTTTTTTAATTTTTGGCCAAAAAAAGTTAAAACATAACATAATAACTTTGTATTATTTGTTTTATAAAATTAAACTACTGTCAAAAAATTTATTTAAATTACAAATTTTTTTTTTTTTTGTCATGATACAAATTGAGCAAGATACTCTGTACAACCAAAAAAGATGCATACAAATCGATCCCACGCGGTAGAAAATAAGATTGCATCCCCTCACATTCCCTCACCATCACAATCTACACAATTGTTAACATGGCGTCAAGGTGGGAATATACTCTACACAACAACAAAAAATCATCCAAATCGGCCTACGCATTACGAAGTTACGTTCGAAAGTGTCGAAATTAGAGTCTTCTCGTTTTTGGGAAGTATTGTTCTTTTCGTTTCTTTTCGGAACTTTGATTGAAACAGTTTTGTAGTGCTGTCTTTGAAGATAGTAAAATTAGCTTACTTGGTGTGTTTTGCCTTCCAGCCGACGATATAAGAAAAGGGTTTTTTTTTCGTGATAGAACTTTCGATAGGGAACACCTTAGAACATAAAGCTAAACAGGAATGGCAGTATCGCGTATATATATATATATAGAAGTGGGGAAAGTTTTCAGGTACTGTCCCCATATCGAAGTGTTTTGCTTTTATTTTCGGAAATGTCAAAGTTTAAGTTGTGCTGTGAAAGTTTTGTGAAAACAGAACTTTATCGAGGTGATTAGTATTAACGATTGCTAATTATAGCCTAGTTAAGTGTAAAAATACCTTGTGATGTCTTATTGTGTCCTTTTATTGTGTAAAACTCCACAAAAAATCACAAATTTAGTGATGAAGTGTGCTGTGTACTGCTGCAAACATTATCGCCGGAGAGCGCGAGGAACATCTGTTTTCAGGAAAGTATATGTTATAATTATAATCTCTAAGGTCTCTTTGCTTAAATTACTGCGATTACATTAAGCGACAGTGACTTATAATAGTAAATATTCACTATTTTCCTGGCTATAGAACTTTGTTTACATTTGTAATCTAGCCAAATATAGCTTTGCCCTTATTGTCACTGTCGGCTCGCGAACAATTTTTCAGAAGGGGTCAGAACACATTTTTCGATTTAAAACTAAAAATATTTTAATTATAATTATATAGATTTCCCAAAAATAGCAAATAATATACATAAGTACTTACAATAAATAATTTTAGATGCAATAGACAAAAGACAAACCGCTGGGGATCAAAAAAGATACATAAGTTATAATATCATATTCTAACTTATTTATCTAAATCACCTATATCAACCTCCACGTGGTGGTCCCTGGAAACAAGTGAGCACTGTCTGTATTCAAAAAAAATGCTCACTTAGCTAAAAGAGAAGGTGGAACAGTTTAAATTCATAAATTATAGAAAATTGCAAAGCATTTTGCAATTGTTTTTCTAAATTGTGTTAGATCTTATTATAATTAGAAAATCAATTTCATCTTCTTTGCGCACATTTTTAAATGTAATTTAATAATAAAATTTCAAATATAAATATTAGTTAATTTTGAATTAATACAATTTCTAATTATTCAAAAGATATATCAACCCCGCTTCAAAAAATCTTAAATTTGGCTACTGTCATGGGCTTCAAACACATAGAAAACCCTCAACTCTACAGAAAGGAAAATGCCGACGTTTTTCTGGCTTACTGCCATTCCTGTTTAGCTTTATGTTCTAAGGGAAACACTGTCGCTTGTTAAAATATTTATGTCAGTTTTTTAGACGTTTGTTTGTGCTCAGTAAGAATGCTCAAATTAATAGCGAACCGTCTTACACTCTAACAACGCTTGCAATTGAAATTTACTTTAAAAATCAGTGTCAGGGCTCTTCGTGAATTTTATTCATCGTTTCGGTTTTCGTACGAATTATTCACTACATGGCAGGTCAAAATGGGAGTATTTCCAAACTTTAATCTATGTACCCCGGTGAAGTATCCTAACTTTATATTTTCTCACACTCTTAACCCCTCGGTTCTACTTACACCGAAGCCCTCAAACACGTCCATCCCAGCCGTCAACCCTACCACCACTGTTTTGAGTTATGTATATCCAGCGCATCCACCTAACCATGCACTCCCAACTTCTTCCGTGTGTCCACCTAACCACAAGGCATAATTTTCCGACCACCCCATCACCTCTGCTTCCATTTCCGTCTGTCCCACCCCTCCATTGTATACACCAAACCTGGCACCCGCTACTTCGTCCGCATGCCCACCTAATTACAAGCCATCATCCTCCTTCACTATCGCCCCATCTCAAACTACTTCTACCTCCACTAATTCGCCCCTTCCGCTAACCAAAACTACTTCATCCCAACATCACTCATTTATCGATCCCCTAATCCCACCTACAGTCAAATTGACTTTGCGCTCTGCGGATTCCAACGATGGACGATACCTCTTATCCCGTTTACGGGACCGCGGAATTTATGAAAACGTTCGTCTATTTCTAGCTTATCTGCACGACAAACCGAATTACGTCTGTATTGAAGGTAAAACCAGCACCAACGTCATGTTAAGTATACAACAAGAAGGCCTACCCACAGACCCAACCGTCTTACACTATTTTTTCACTAAGTAACATGAATCATTTAATATCCCTTCCCTTTCAGAAGATCTATCCACCTATGCTGCGTACGTCAGTTCTCGCCGCATTTCCCATCTCCAAAAAAGTCGCAACGACTCCTTAAACTACTTTGGCTCTTAACCCCCCCCCCCCCCCCGCTTTCTGTATTTCTGACTTCCCCCCTGATACACCTGCGGTCTCCGATCAAGTACCTCTCCCCAGTAGCTTGTCAGTCTATTACCAGAACGTAAGAGGACTTTGCACAAAAACATCCAATATTTTTCTTAACTCCCACAAATTTCGGCACGATATCTTTGCCTTAACTGAAACCAATCTAACACGATCGACAACGAACTATTCCCTCTTTTCCGTGTCGACGGTTGTGTAGGCACCAATGATCCATCAGGTCGCGGGGTTCTCATAGCTGCTCACAACTGTTATGACGCCACCCTGCTAATGACCTCTACAATATCAGAATTTGTATGTATCAAATTAGTACTACATAATTGTTTTATGTACATTATTTGTCTCAAGCTCTAGATGCCTACGAGCCCATCATTGAAGCGATCGACACCCTGCTTGAGAACACTAACGCCTCCGATGAATTTATTTTATTGTGTGTCTTTAACCTCCCCCGTATTCAATGGTCATTGTCTGAGGACTGTTCTCCCTTTGTCCCCCTTAACGCATCTTCGGCCAAAGAAGCCTTTTTTAAGAAGCTTTTTTTACCGATCAGCTCTCCGTTTCTGGTCTCTTTCAAGTAAGTGGGGTCAGGAACTTTCTGGACAGACAATTAGACTTAATCTTTTCTTCAGACCCAGTTAACGCGGCTGTCGCGGAAACCAATCATCTCCTTTCCTCTCTTGATCGTCACCATCCACCCCTGCTCCTTGTTTTCTCCTACGAACACCCTCATGCACTTTCAAGCTCCGAGTCTTCTTTATCCTTCAATTTTCGTAAACGCGACTTTGACAAATTAAATCACTTGCTCCTCAACACTAATATTGGGGATATCCCTCAATATCTCCCAGTTGACGTTGCTTTAGAGGCGTTCTATTCGGAAATACACGCTTGTCTTACACAATCTATCCACCTTTTTCCTCGTAAAAACTACTCCTCATCCCCCGTATGGTGCCGCAAAGAATTACGCTCTCTCCGCAACAGGAGAAATAAACGTTGGCAAAGTTTTCTTCTATCCCAGACCGAGTCCGACTATTCTTCCTACCTATCTGCTTATACCTCTTTTTCTGAACGTTGTAATATGCTCTACTATGAGTACCTCCAACGGATGGAAACTAGCCTCATATCTGACCCCAAGCGATTTTATAACTTTATTAATTCCAAGAAGAAATCCAATGGTTACCCCTCTACCCTAAAACTTGAGAACACCTCTTCGTCTGATCCTAAGGTTATCGCCAACCTCTTTGCACACTTCTTCAGTAAATCCTTCAGTGACAATTCCCTACAACCTGACCTAAACTACTTTTCATTTTTGGACAAATGCACTCAAACGTCGTTTACGTCTTTCGACCCTGATCCCGAACTAATCGCCGCCAGTATCAACGGGCTTGAGGACGACTTCAACCCAGGTCCTGACGGCATTCCGGCCATCGTTCTGAAAAAGTGTGCCATGCATCTAATTCAACCCCTTACCCTGCTTTTCCGCCTCTCGGTCATTCAAGAGGTTTTCCCTCATTTATGGAAAAACTCGTATATTATTCCCATCTTCAAAAAAGGCTGCAAGAAAGATGTGTCCAACTACAGACCCTTCGCTAAATTATCATCCATACCTAAACTATTCGAAAAATTGGTCTATGATTCCATGTTCTTCCACTGTAAGTCTATCTTCTCCCTCTCCCAGCATGGCTTCCTCAAAGGAAGATCTACAACCACCAACCTTCTTGACTTCGTCTCCAAAACACTATGTGCCCTGGAAAACGGTAAAGATGTTGATGTTATCGCCACCAATTTTAGTAAAGCCTTCGACAAGATCTCCCATAATGTTATCTTGTTCAAACTTGATCCGCCTAGGCTTCTCCTCCCGATTCATCTCCTGGATTCAATCCTACCTCAACAACTGTCGGTACAATGTTCTTTTCAGTTCATCCATTTCTAACCCTATTGTCGCTCGTTCCGGCGTCCCCCAGGGCAGCCACCTCGGTCCATTAATTTTCATCCTTACAATAAATGATGTTGAATGTGTCATCAATCACTCAGAGCTGTCCATTTATGCTAATGACATGAAAATAATTAAACATATCTCCTCCACAACCGACTCTCTTCTCCTGCAAAAAGATCTCGATTCCTTCACCACATGGTGCATGAAAAACTTTCTTGAACTCAATGTCTCCAAATGCCAGTCCATCTCTTATTCCCGCAAGCGTCCACCCCGAGAGTATACATGCTAACCGACGTACCAGTCCCTATCGTTACCTCTTTGTGTGACCTCGGAATAATCTGTGATAGTGAACTCATTTTCCGTTCCCACATTGACAGCATAATTAACAGAGCTAACTCCGCGCTATGGTTTGTGAAGCGCTGGTCCAGAGAGTTCTCCAATCCTTATGTTTCCAAATCTCTTTATATCTTCTTCGTTAGACCACTCCTTGAATATGCCAGCCAGGTATGGTCACCTACACAAACAACTCACATTAATAGGATTGAATCTGTCCAGCGTAGATTCATTCGCTTCGCTCTACGTGATCTTCCGTGGGTAGACAGATTCAACCTTCCACCTTATGAAAACCGTCTGAAACTGATAGTCTTACAAAGAAAGTAATCGAGGAGCCAGAAATGTCGGTTCGTCATCGTCTTGGACATTTTGGTTTCGATATCATTCCAACAATATTTGATAGTTTTATTTCAATTTAAAGTCATTTCTCGCTTAAAAGCACGCTTTATAAGCATACACATAAGGTGAAGCCGTAAAATAATTTCAAAATAAGAAGGCTGCTGTGATCAAAATAAGAAGGCTGCTAAGTCCATGTACTTTGCATAAAAAATTGTTTTGGTCGTAGTGCCCACCTTATGAGTAACCCATTAACAATATTAGGTTCATGAATGTATGTTAATTAAACTATTATTAAATTTACTTGCTATCACCAGAATATTTTACTTTATATAAAAAATTAGTGTATGTACAATAGTACCGCTTATTTGTTAAAAAGGTCACTGGAATATGTTTTATCTTCTCAAAGTACTTAATTAACTACAGTCCATAAGCACGCGCATATTCCAAGGTGGTTTTCATACTGATTATAGATTACTGCTTTAAGCTGTACTGGCAAATAGAAAACCTTCGATGAAGTTCATTGCCATATAATGTGCCAGATAGGTTCTTTAAACACTTTGATGACTTTCACTGGCATGAGTAGAACTTGAGTTCCACGATTTCTCACTTCAATTTCTATCGGTAGACGTTCACTTTTCACCTGTTGATTGTGCACAGTGCTACTAGAAGACAATTGCTGTTAGCCTTGTAATTCCTTCTGCTGCAATCATTTCAAATAAGATTGCGCGGAGTGCTCTTGATTTGGAATAAGAATTTGTTCCAGGTGAACAGCTTATTTGAACTTAAATTGAGTTTTGGCACTGTAGATCTCAAACGAGAAATAAAGACAAATGAGCTTACATAACACGAATATAACAATATTTTACTCATTCAATCTGTTTTACTAATATGACTGTAACATTCGAAGCCAAAGACTGTGACAAAAGCAGCCTTATTTTCTATAAATTACTTTTGGAAGTTAAATGTAATCAAATTGTGATTACTTGGAGCGAAAATCTCTTTAAGTTTTGCATAAAAAATGAGCAATTATTTACTCGAAGGTTAAAGAACCTAACCATATAGGTAAATTAATTAACATCAACTGCTTTATTTTATTTAGTTTTATTTAAAGAAAATTTCCGCAAATTATAAGGGGGTGAATGAAAACGTCCTTAGGATCTAAATAAAAGAACGCTTACTCTAGATACAAGCATATCTAAAAGATATGATATGAGTAGCCGATGACCTCTAAGCATATCGTCAAATTGCACACTTTACTAACAAAGAGAAATGCTGATGCCTTTGACGCATTCCAAGACCGGTTCGTTGTTTTAGCTCCAATGAGCAGCTGTTCGGCTGCACAATAAAAGTTTTCTCGTTCAACGTTCAACATGACTGTGTTATATCCTTCAATTTTATTCCAAGCAGGCAGTGTTTTATGTAATTTGGAGCATATTTCAAACTCGGGGTTTTGAATTTTAATCAGCACAATTTGTGGGCATGCCCACAAAAGAGTTGACTTTGTATAAATAAATAATTGCTGCTACCTTATTTTCTCGGCGTTAGTAGTTTGCTTTATAACGGTTTTGATCAAACTTGATTATACTAGCACAAAATGAATTATCCTTTTGGAAAGTAATCAGTAATTTTTAACTTCCCACATATAGGAAGTTATTGTAATTGGCCCGATTTTCAAAATTTTTAGTTTTAACATTTTTTTACATTTCAAAGTCATCATAGTGTTTTACGCATGTTTTTGAACACATGTATGTGTGTGTGTGTGTGTGTGTGCGTGTGTGTGTACGTACGTACGTACGTTCGGACCCATTTTTTTCGACAACGAAATCTCGCGAACAAAAATGATAACGACTTCGCTATGGTGCCATTCGAAGCGTATTATTGTCAATAAGAGCTGAAAGAAATTTGATCAATTTCGGTTCAGCCGTTTTTTTGTTTAAGCAAAAAAACTGAAAAAAAAGTTGCTTTTAGACTTTTTAGACTTTTTAGGATTTCTTCGATATAATTTGTTCTGATGACGATCGGGACATCAAAAAATCGGATAATAACAATTTATTATGAACAGAAATTGTTTATAATGATGAAAAATTGTTTATAAAATAAATAATTGTTTATAACAATAATAAATTTATAATCATAAAAAATGGTTTTACCTGGTTGAAAATTGATTATGAAAATTTGAAATTGAATACAAAATTGAAGATTGTTCATAGCAATTTAAAATTCTTATAAACAATTGAAATTTTTGTTACCACAAAAATTTTCTTTTATGAATAAACTTTGTTTATATCAATTAAAAATGTTCTATAACAATTAAGAATTGTTTATATCAATTATAAATTGTTTATAAGCATTCAAAATTATTAATAACAAATAGAGTGCATTTATTTGGTTTTCATTAAAAAATAGCGCTATAATGGAATAAATTTTTAAAAAAATTTTTGCATCTTATTACAACGAAATTATCATGATAAATTAAATTCATTAATTTATTTATTTATAAATTTAAAAAATAAATAATTTATGTATTTTTAAATGGGATAAAAGTGGGCGAAAGTTTTTTTTTGAAAAAGATTCATCTGATCCAATTGGTTCTGATACAGCTCGATACTTTAAAAAAAAATCCAGAACTTTTATAGTTTTTTGTAACATTAAAAAAATTATAAAAAAAAACCATAAATAGTTGATATTAATGATAAATAAAACGATAAATCGAAAAGTATGAATTTTATTGAGTTTTCACTTACTCCTTTGTACTATGATCATGAAATTTATCGCTATTAACAATTAAATATTGTTAATAATAATTGAATATTGTTAATAATAATTGAAAATTGTTATTAACTGGGAAGTTGTTCGTGTGGACCTCAAGGGTCGCACCAATGATGCGACACCCAGAATCTGGACCCACCCCACTAGTTTTTAATAGTTATTGATTGATTGAATATATACGTGTTCTACCAATTTTGATATGCTATAGCCTCTTTTAAAGCATGTTACTGTACTAGCGAATTGTAGGGAAAGATAGGACATACCACAGCAGTGGACATCCATAGGAGCATTTTTAGTTAAGGTCCCTGCATCTTACCAAAGGTTCTTTCAGATGAATACGAGGCTAAGTAAGCCTTCCTATTCCGGTCTTTCACGTTTAACGTTTAGCTAAGTTTTGAGTTGAAAACGGTCACCAACTAACCATTATAGGATAATGCCAATAAATGTCAATTTAGTTTAGGAAGGTTGAAGTAATATATTTTGGTTTTCATTGTAAAAAGCATTGTTTTATTTTTGCCTGAATATACGTTAAGTTCACATTCGGTATCCCAAGAAACCCTTAAAGATTTCACTAATTACCTACGGAAGAAAACAATGCTGGAACTAGAATCTGCATATCATCAGCTGCAGATTCACTTGGGGTTACGGAAAGTAGAGAAAGAGACTATAAGTGTGGTCCGTTGTTTAATACTCAAATCACCTTAATTAAGGATTTTATAATTAAGGACTTTATTTATAACGATTAGCTAGAACAAAAGAATCATGGAATAACTCTGAAGTGTTCTTCTGCACACAAATTTGGTTATATGCTGGCTGTTACCTAGATCCGAATGTGTAATTGAGGTCTAGCTCAATGAAAAAATCTTGAATAGTTTTAGTGCCGGCGTTGTTGAAAGCACTCTCTATTTCTGGAAAGTCGACCAGGATGTAGTTTTTGTAATGGATTGTGTAAACTTTGCGTAATACCGACAGAGAATATCATCATCTTGCGGGAGATATGGGAGTAATGGGAATCAGGGGCGGATTTAGGTTTTCGCTCAGGGAGGGGGGGGGGTGCAATTTTTTCATTTGTACTTTTGCAAATTGGATACACTCTGATTGTATCTCTTATAAAATTTATTATCACTAAAACGTATTCGACCAAGATAAAACCAAAGACATGGTGATAATAGACAGGGTGCTGGACGGCCAAACGATAGACACTGTTTTTACCACATAATAACAAAGAGTAAATACACGAATCATAATAACAAACAGTAAATACACGAATATCACACTTTAGTTACTATAAAACACTAGTAACGATTGCAAATTTTGAGAATTGATTTAATTTTTTAATTATTCTTTTCACTTATTGAATTTAAATTTATTAACTAAAGTTGTATCATAGTTGTATCATAGCAACTAGAAACCATTATAGGTTCGGTCTGTCTTTCCGCCCGTCGGTCCGTATGTCACAGCCTTTCATCCTCTCATTTTTAAACTAGTTAAGATGAAATTTGGTATTATTTTTTGCATCTCCTTTTAATAGAATTAAATGTTAATTTTCTTATTACATTATTAATAAAAGTATTAAATAATATTCAATTAATATTTTTTAATCATAACGCCAATGCTCAAGGGAGTGCCCTATGATGTTAAAGTACATGTTTGGCAGGAAAGGAATTAAGGGTAAGGGAAATGGGTTAATAGGTTTTGAGTGAAGGAGGTAACGATGTACGCCCCCTTTAACAGTTTCGGGAAAAACAGAAGATTGTCAACTATTCCACATGCGTGTTGTTCTGCTTAGGAAAGATTCCCGAAATTTGGCAAAATCTCCCTAAATTTGTTCTTTAGAGCATAGTGGTGGGAGCAACGTCAAGCTATTGCCGATAACTTTGCATCGTTTTTTGAGGGCGCCTTTTCACCAAGCAACTTTGTGCCTTCCCTGGATGATTTTGGCCATATCTAGAACCATCCCGCACCTCCATTGCTTTGCCCATTATATCTCGTGATATTATCTTGAATGGTATCAAGGAGCTTAAACTGGACTTTTCCTCTGGTCCTGATGGTATTCCACCCGCATTCTTGAGATCATGTTCTGATGCCTTACTCACTCCATTGGAACTCATCTTCAATAAATCTCTTCAGGCCGGTAGATTTCCTACGTTATGGAAGTGCTCCTTTATAATTCCTGTTTATAAAAAGGGGCATAAAAACTTCATAACAAATTATAGGCCAATCGCGAAGCTTTCCTGCATACCCAAGTTGTTTGAATCTGTTATATATTCACAGCTTGTTGGGCAATGTAAGGGGTTAATCTCATCTAATCAACATGGCTTTCTGCCTGGTAGATCGACGACAACAAACCTGATTGAATTTACATCCCACATTATCTCTGCCTTCCAACAAGGTCTCCAGACTGATTGTGTCTACACCGACTTCAGCAAGGCATTTGATAAGCTCCCTCACTCCGTGATTATGCTTAAGCTTGAAAGGTTGGGTTTTCCGCCTTTGTTGCTCGACTGGATCTGTTCTTATTTAAAAAATAGGACTTACCGTGTCTCTTTCCGTAAAACTTTATCTAGAGTCGTTAGGGCTTCATCTGGCGTGCCGCAGGGTAGCCATCTGGGGCCGTTGCTGTTTATTCTAGCCATTGACGACATTGTCCCTCTGCTTAAGCACTCCAAAGTTTTAATCTACGCTGATGATATGAAGATTTTCTCATGCGTTAGAAATAGCTATGATTCTTCCTGCATCCAGGAGGATTTGAATACCTTCAGGGTTTGGTGTGCCTCAAATGGACTGCAACTTAACCTGGATAAATGTGAAGTTATGTCTTATTCTAGGATCATCAATCAGCTTGTGGAAGTAGCGATAGAAGAGCTCAGCACGAGATGGAAGAGTGAAAGACAACCGACATTCCTTCGATGCTCCAGGGAGTCAATGTTCTCAGAGATGGTGAAGTCGCCAATAAGTAATAGTCTTTCTTCAAATGTTCGAATTATATTCCCTGTAGATCAGCGCCAAGTCAGAAGGAGTATTTCTTACATCTCTGTAGAACGCACAAACCAAGCGATTGCAATACATACATATATGATCAGTTCAGTTAAGAAATAATATTTAATATCAAGTTTGAGGAAAATCTAGAATGTTAGGTAAGGTTAGTACGGTGCTATTGAGGTACTCTTAGCCCGCTTCACTTAGACTTCTAGATGAGTTCATTAATTGATTGACTTAGCTTTCAAACTTCAGCGCAGACTTTTGCATCCAAACAAATTGTCAAGCATCGATCGATGAATTTAAAGAAAATACACGGGACTCTCTTCCAGAGATGCTTCACTTACCCGAGTTTGTGTGACATTCTAAATTTTGTTCGCGATATGTGCGTAAGGTTGGATTCTTTTAATAAAGAACTAGAGGAAAATTTTACGCCAAATTCCTATCGGTGAGTGAATATACTTCAGGAACCTAAAATTAGCTGGGGTCGTTCAATTTTAGAGACAGAAGCATTCTAAAAAAGAGACAAGTATATTTCGTACTGTCAAAGGTCACTTTTGTTCCTGAAAATTTTCCTCGAATGAATTTAATTAAATTGTTGTTAAATTATTAGACTATTTTGTAATTGTTGTAACCCGACAAATAATTAGCAATAACATGGTGGGAAGACGTTTTACCTGTAAATACTTCTAAATTGTAATTATGTAAAATTGTACTTCTAAATTGTAACATGTAAAGTTCAATTAAAACCTCGATTTATGGAAAAATCAAAGTTTCGTAAAAATATTTGTGAGGTTACAGGATCGGTCGTTCTAGTGACGCCAGACAATCAAAATTTTTAAGGGGCATCCATAAAAAATCTCAGATAACATTAAAGCAATTTAAAAGAAAAATTTACGATTCGTTTGAGCTCTAATATTACTTTAAATTTAATATGCAGCTTAAATAATTTATTTAGAGGAATTAAAATCCAAATATACTTTAACGAATTCTGAAGATTTTAAATTTACTGTTGTCGCCGCCTTAAATCTGATTTAGATTACGAATTTATTGTTGATACCACTTCATTTCATAGCTCGAAATTCTATTACAACAGAAATTTCTTTCCTCTAGTTTTTTATTCTATCGCTGCAACACGAGGTCTGTTCCCGTACTTCTGCAGCTGCAGCTGGCTGCATTTTACTTATTTATGTGATGGGGGTGAATTCACTTCAGTACGGGAACTACTAGCTGCAATTTTCTGAAAAAGCAAAAGAAGATTTGTTTTGAGTGATAGCTAAAAAATTTTTTTTTAAATTTGTTTTTTATCCTAAGTAATGAAGATGAATCGAAAGTGAACTTCACACTCTGTTGCTGGGTAATAATCCTTTAAAGACAAGTTTATTAGGACAGCTAACAACAGATGGCACAAAAAGAACCTGTATAAGGGATTATGTGGAAAAGATTGTTCAATCCTATATAGATCAAGAATTTAAAATGCACTTTAGAGTTAGTCGCCAGCTTCTCCACTCACTTAGCCAACGTTTGGAGGAGCATAAAACGTTTGAAGAATTGCGATACGATAAGAGGTTTCCAGCATAAAAATATCTACCATTGTTTTTATGGTTTGCTAGGCACGAGGCCTATCGTTTTCGGGACATTGCGGACCGGTTTAATACCTCATTGTCTAGTGTCCACAGAATAATTAGCAGAGTAGTAGCTTAGGCCCGTAGAGACGAAATTCGGGCCCGGGGGGTACCAAATACGGGCCCCCGCGAAAGGAATTTCTGGCCCGGCACTCAGCGTTTACGGGCGCATATACAATCGAATGATTGACTTTCAATTTAAAATCTGTCCAGTATATTACACTTCTTCGATCGTGAAACAATTTTTTATATAAATAATTAAAATGGAAAAAATTTTCTGTTGATGACTTAGATGACGGGGCCCCTTTTGAAAGCCCGGCCCCCCCCCCTGTCGGCGGCCCTGTATATAGAAGAACAGCTCCCTAAGTTTCCCTGGTCAACCGTAAACAAAATGTTGTAGCAATTTTGTATGGAAAAGTAAATCCTAAATGTGAAAAAATTTCAAAAGTAAATACTATTTGTTAAAAATTAGTGAGCGAGAATCAATTTTGTAACTCTTAGAAGAGAAATTTCCCTTTTCGTCGATTAATTCGTATGAGCGGACATATGTGTTGGTTAAGTAATTGACAGTTCTTAAAATTCCTATCAAACACAACATGATGCTTCCTGGAGGATTATTTTCGTCTATTCGTGGAGGATCTGGCAGCTTTATAAAAAACTTAAAGGATACATCGTCTAAAGTGATGCAAACTTTGCAGCTGGGGTTAGCAACAAACGACTCAACATACGAAGAATGATTCAATCTGCAGTCTAGTCTAGTCTAGTCTAGTTTATATTGAACAGAATATATAGCTTGTAGATCCTGGTGTTAAACCATAAAAACTCATTAAAGGACGCCCCAATATTATAATGTTTGTAGGTTTGCAAAGTTCTGGAAAAATAACGACTTGCAAGAAATTAGCTTATCACTATCAAAAGAAAAATTGGAAGTCTTGTTTAGTCTGCGCTGACACATTCCGGACTAGTGCCTACGATCAAATCAAACACAATGGCTGTATTCAGTGGCACTCTGCCTTCTCAGCGTAGGCTGATGTGCGTGACATCAGGCTATGTTACAGCGGCTTGATTGCGCTGAATGCAAATTCTAAGTTAGCTGCTAGTTTAGTTAATTACCTGCTGTTTTTAGTTACTTACCCGCTGTCAGCTTTTTTAAAACTTGTGTATTGTCTGTTACAGAGTAAACTTGAAAATTTTTAGTTTCCATTTTCACTAAACAAAAACTGATGGAACAAACAAATCGTCTTCTTCTTACTCAGCCTACTTCAGCCGAAAATATTTGGGCTGGAAAATATGACAAGAGGCTGAGTTAGCGGCTAAGTAAGAAAATGCATTCAGAATTCCTCAGCCCTTAGCCGCTGCCAGCGGCTGGGTAGTTATAGCCCAGAATGGTGTAGAAATGTTCAAGAAAGAAGGGTTCGAGATGAAAATTGTTGATACTAGTGGAAGACATAAGCAAGTAGAATCGTTGTTTGAAGAAATGTTGGCAGTAGCAAACGCAATAGTAATACGAGCAATATTATGTGATAGATTGTTATTAATTGAAAGCCAAACCATAGGATAGGCTTGTGAATCTCAAGCTCTCAAGTTCAAAGAAAAAGTAGATATTGGTTCGTTTATAATAACAAAGTTAGATGGACATGCAAAAGGTGGAGGTGCTCTATCCGCGTAAGTTAGATAAAATCGTGTTAACTTTTATTTTTCCGAACCCAAAAAACCTTGCTTTGAATGTTTGCGTGCCGTTGGGACGATAAATTGGTAAATTTGCACGCCCTCTCTCTCACAAACTGCGATGAAGCAGGACAAGTGTGGTTCGGCACTAAGACGGACACTGTACTTACAATTTTAATGTGCAACGGAGTCTTGGCTAGTCGAATCGAACGAAATCAACACTCGCAATAGGGGCAAATTAAGTCATCATTTTCCAATCATGCCCTAAATTTCACAAAGCAGACATTTTCTTTCAATTTATGCTTATCTGTTTCCATTTTACAGCCATTCAATCTCATCTCAGTTTCAAAGATAAGGTTACCTAAAGAAAAACTTTACTTAACGAAGTAAAAAATGTTTAATTTTATAATTCACAATTTATAATAAATAATTACAAACTTTTGACAACATGTATTTACTTATTGACTAGCTGATACGTTTAAAGTGCAGTTAATGCATATTGCATAACTATTTTAATTAGATGACTTGTTTAAAAATTGTTTAATTTGAAAAAGTCATGGAAACTGACATGAAAAATAATAATTTTGAAATGAAAACGAATGAGCGATTTCCGACATACACTGAAATTCGGTGAGTCCTTCTTAACCCGTACTGTACGAATGTGAAACAGTTTACCATCTACTCTATATCCAATTAATTAATGAGTCGAAGAAATTTAGACGCAACATTCATCGACACTTACTACGCTCAACTCCTGTTTTATTTTTCTCTCAGTTCTAATTTTTACTTGAGAGATCACCTGAGCTTTAACTTCACCGTAAAAAAGTGCAAGGTTTTATTGTTAAAGGTGCACCTTATCTTACAATTATAATACATAATGTTGTATCTCATAACCGCGATTAGGTAAATAGGAACTAATACACATTTTACTTTTATAGCTATCCAGAATAATCAATTATAATGTAGAGAGAGAGTGCAACAATTATCTACGCAATAAAGTGCAGGATTGGAAATCTTCGTACCAAAGTACAACGATTCCAATACCAACATATGCGCCTCTAGCTTCTGATTCCTCCTCCAATAATTTTATTGGTCGTTTAGCCAAAGCAGTGCTACATTGCATCGATTATAGAGTTGTTATTTATTTGGATCTTAAAGGTGCTTGGTAAGATAGAAAAACCCATAAGGAGGTTTTTGAGTCTAGTTTGTTTAATAAAATTAGAGAAGCAATTGGACCTACTGGTTAAGTAGGTTTAGATAAGCTTTACACCTTCATGTTTATTACAGACTTGCAACAGAATATTCAAAGAATACAAAAAAATTTTACAACTGATAAAATGTGGCTGGAAATGTTTAACGTGCTTACTAAAGAGCTTGAAGCCAATATTAATAATATAGTAAGTATAGTAATATTTCAGAGCGCTCCTTAATGCTCTCAATGCTCACCAAATTGATCCAAACGAGCCATATCCCGGAAAGAAGCTACTATTTGAACTTAATAACAATCTAGAATTTGCTGGTCTCTTTTTCTTGTTTTATTTGCTGTTTCGCACATTCCAAGGCTTCAGTTTATGCAAAACGTTAATAGCTTACTGACGAAAAGTATAATGATCACATAGATGGGATACCAATAATCTTTGGCATATTAATGGTACTGCAGCAGTTCTATAAAGAGATTACTAACCTTTATTTGGACTACATGTGTCAGTACGTCACTTCGTATTTATAACACAGGTTAAGGTGACGAATATTTCATATTTCATTTTCTTAATTTAATAAAGTTAATATTATCTCTTCTAGTGTTAAACAAGACTTTAATGACGAGGTTGTAACAGCTTTACACTTTTTGGAAACCTTTATCACATCTGCTAAAATTTCTGATGATTACTTAGCAACGAAATAACAGTTTAAGAGTATCAATAATTTAAGAAATAAATAACGATATATTAATAAGTAATATCAAATTAATTTGAATTCTTCATTAAAGATCATGCTGAAAGGAGATATTCTTTAAACCATAATGTACTTCCCGTAGGTATGAACAAGTTCGCTGTTTTATCAGGTTAGATCTTTCCACTGCACCAACTGCAGGGTGCCTTAATTTACTGATTCTAGTATTTTGTTATTATTGCTAATTAATTTATCAATATAAAAAAAGTTACTTTTACTTTTAATTTGGAAATTTAAATAATTACTTCTCCATGTATATGTAAAATTTATATTGTTATTATTATAAGTGCTAATATTAGTACTCACCTCGTACAAGGAGCCTGGTCACCAGCACTCGATACGAATAAACTTTCGGGGTTAGTATTAGTATTAGCACTCTTAATAGTTATATGAATTGCGTGGATAATCGAAAGTAAGCAACCCCGAAAATGTTAAAAGTTATAATAAGAAGAGCTTGATGTGCACAAAAACTTTTGTATGTGATTGCTTTTGTATTCTTGTTTTGCTAACAATTTCCATGAAATCTATCAACTCCACCAAAAAGTTAAAACGACTAAAAATAGTAGATCTGCCTACCTCGCAATTTTTATCAACAATCACAGAATATTAAGGTGGTTACACACTGAGCAAACAAACGCAAACACATTTGCCCACGCGTTTGAAATAAAGGTTTTCTGTATGCAAAAAAAATTTCGAAGAAATAACATCCATTCCATCCCGGTGGTTAGAATTTTACAAAAATCGATTTTTTCGATATTTCGAAAGTATAGTCAAAATATTTATTTATTTAAGCTTAATGCAAGCTATTACATAAAAAATACAAAAAAAAAAATAAATACTACAAACTAAAATAAACAATAATTCATAACAGATAATGTAAGCTACAATATGAGCTATGTAAGTCGATCAGTTTCAGACGGTCTTCATAAGGTGGAAGGTTGAATCTATCTACCCACGGAAGATCACGTAGAGCAAAGCGAATAAACCTACGCTGGACAGATTCAATTCTGTTAATGTGGGTTGTTTGCGTGGGTGACCAAACCTGGCTGGCATATTCAAGAAGAGGTCTAACGAAGGAAATATAAAGAGATTTGGAAACATAAGGATTGGAGAACTCTCTAGACCAGCGCTTCACAAACCATAGCGCGGAGTAAGCTCTGTTAATTATGCTATCAATATGGGAACGGAAATTTAGTTCACTATCACAGATTATTCCTAGGTCACACAAAGAGGTAAGATTGGGACTAGTACATCGGTTAACAAATAGACTCTCGGGGTGGAGGTAAGACGCTTGCGGGAATAAGAGATGGACTGGCATTTAAAGACATTGAGCTAGAATATATTGTTAAATTTTTGTAAGGATATTGACAGTATTTCAAGTTTTCCAGTCTTATTAGCACGTAGCAAACCGTCGGCTGCGCCATGATTTTTAATGAAGGATTCGCAGCTTTATTAAAAATTATGGAAGTCATGGCTATTACCATCGGCCCACAAGCGGAGCAACTAGCGCGAGAACATGGTGCGCGGCGAGTATATACTCGTCGAAGCACAAATGACACAAAAGAAGCTCGAACTGCACAGAAAAACGAGAGAACTGAAGAAGCCGAGCAATATGAGATTTTGTATGATGCTGGTATCGAAGATTAAAATTGTTAAGGGAGTCATCGTGACCTGGGGTGTGAATTTTAGACGTTTCTTTCTAAAGGGATTGAGAAAAAAGTACAAATGATATTGTTATACATATTATTATGATATACCATAATAATATGTTATACATATTATTATGGTATTGTTGATATTGTTATATATATTATTACATTGCAAATTTTTTAATTTTTTTTCTTTGCCACCTGGTTCTGTATAGATGGCGCTGAAAGTTGAGCTGAAAAAATTTGGGAGGAAATCGGTGGAGGTTGGCTCAATTTCGGAGAGTCTGAAAAAAGAAAAGAAAATGCAGAAAATGAAAATCATAAAATATACTTGTAATTGAGCATTGACGTGCCCATATTTCAAATTTTGGGCATGCGCAATAAAATCTTACCCGATCGGAAATATCAAATATACAAGAAAAATATTACAAACATGCTAAGGTATAGTGGAATATTTTTTACCTGCTATGCATTCGTGGACAAAGGTCGAGGTGGTCTTCATTCCTAAGTAGGCTAATAAGTCTCGCCTCCTTCCTTCTTAATAGCTTAGAAAGATTTATTGGTGTCCAACATCAATGAAACAGTTGAGTGACCTAAGCTGTCTCTCATTCTCAACATGCATCTAGTAAGAACAAGTCGGTTGAGGCAGAATTTTATGTACCTACTGATCGAAGATACAAAAGATCAATTATTTACAAGAAATTAACCCTAGCAGCAAATTTCAGTTTGGCGGGATCCCCCATAAAAATATACACAACTGGGGGCCCTCCTTAAAGAGGGTTTCTCTCCTTGCTTCTTTGGAATCTGATCCTCAACGATATACTTCTAAATCTCCACACTCCAGCCATAAAGTTATCGGATACACATCCAAATATGGATCACATGGAACATTACCCTTCAAAGCCCTTAACACCATCCTTTATGGTGGGACTCTACGGCTCAATTCAGTCCGTACCGACTATGGACATTCCAAAATTCAGAAACAAATTCAGTATAACAAAAAATTATTGACTACACTATAATAAGCCTAATTTCAACGCCGAGCTAGTCTATTCTATTCCCACCGGACAAGAATGGAAGCAATGTGCATCTACACAACACTAACGGTTCTAACTTGGAAAATAAATTGGTTTGCCAGATTACTGCAGTGTTTCTGAAGTAAAAATCATGACTATAAGGGTAGCGTTAGAATGTCGTTAAGCGGTATATGTATCTTCAAAAACTTTCAGGCTCCTACTAAATCTCCCAAGGGAATACATACGACCTCTAAAACTGCTAAAATGACAAGTCTAAGAATTTAGCCAAACTGTATCCTGCTGATATCAGGACCTAGTTCTTTTCAATAGGAACTCCAAGTCGTTTTACGTTTCTTTTTCGTAGGGCCTAAGTGTATCATCCTACATAGTAACTTAATATTTTTCTGCCATTTGGTTTAACTTACTGCAACTCTCTGGAGCAACTACTGCATATGAAATTTTTAAAACGGCAGCTCTGCTCGGTGCCCCCTAAATAACTTTTGTAGAAGTTGCCAATTTGAGAGGAATGACCAAGTCGAACTATTGAATGTAAATTTGTTTGATTAAGGTGAAGTTCAAGAGTTAAGTCTCCGTTGATGTTTGGTGAAGCTTTTATCCCGCTAAATGTTCCTCAAGGGGTTGCGGGAATTGTAGAGATTATATCAGGTCACCTTAAATGAGGCTGACAACACACTTGCTATTAATACCTAATCTTCCGGGTAAATCGAACACAATCATGCTTTCTCCAAATCATCCCTTTTATCCAAATTTGAGGTACTTGTATATACCGGCCTTTTTTACGCAAGCATAATTGAACTTCGTTCACACTTAACTTACTTACGAAATCTTGTTTTCAGTTGTCTGCTTGTCAACTTGGATTTGCGCACATTTCAAATTAAGGTGATAATAACTTTAAGACAGCTTTTATGTCAATACGGAAAACTCTTCCAAAAGCCAATGTTTAAATGAAATTTCCTGTAAATAAAATATTATATCTAACGCTTCCGTACTTTTCTAAAAAAATAACTTAAGCCATATACAGGTAGTAGCATTAGTCATTCTATTATTATCTAGTAATAAAATCAAACTCTCAAGTAATTTCGATAATGTTTGAAGGAGGATTGTTCTTACTTTTCTCTTGATATCAAATAATTTGAAGTGGCTATAATCATAGACACGCTCTATTTTGGAATTGAAAGTTACGAGACTTTGGTCAAGCCAAATCAAGTGTTGATCGTTTGCACTGTAATTGCAAAGTAATTGTTACCTTTATATAGCTTAGTTTTTCAACGCCTGCAGCTATTATGCCATTTTTGAGCTGTGAATACTATAGTGCAAGCGATTGCAAGTAAATTGTGCTTGACAAAAGAGAGTTGGACTACTTAGAAGGAATTATTGTTTGGCATATTTTCCCAAACGTAGCAATTTAACTGTCTCATCTAAACTTTCCTTAGGCTTACAATAATTAGTCCGGTCGCAATGGGGGGGTCATGTATGCAATTTGGGGTTCCCGCGGTAACTTGTCATATTTTTATGTTTTTCGGCACGGAGAATCGATTTTTCGAGGTTACCAGGCTCAAAAATTTGTCGTTTTCGAGATATGGCCCGATTTTACTTAAAATTAGTGGTTTTTCTGAATTTTGCAAAAAAATAAAAAAATTTAATATTATTAAGAGCGGGAGTCAATTTCTCACTGTGTCCCCATTATCATAAAAAATTAAGTCAAACTTACTTTCACTTTGTTTCTGCATGATCCACATACTTTTATGTTGACAGGAAGGGTCAGAAACTGTTTATGAATTTGTGAAGTCACTCTTCTTATGCCCTTGTTTTTCCACGTATGATTCTTCACTTTCAAAGGATTGCAACAATACTTTATATCTTTCAACTTGTCTGGCATTTTGACTATTTGTGGCGATATCTAACTGTATACTTACTGACTGTATACTGACTGTGAGAATACTCGCTTTCAAAAATCAAAAATTTACACTTAACATTGCTTTGCCACTCTAAATGATAGATGATTTTAAAGCTGAGATGACACTTTCAGTTGAAAAAATATGAAAAAAATTTATGATCAAGTATTGTGTAAAAAACCAAAAAATAATTTTGTTTTTTGGAAAATTATATTTTTATTCGGAATGGCATGTAACGACCTTTACAAATCACTAAAGATCACTGTTCTACTGCAATGGTGGCGATAGTTATGATTTTTCGAAAAAGATATGATCACGAGAAAAAGTGCAATTTTTAAATCCTTCAGCACCATAATTACTTATACCAGTAACAATATTTTGGTGAAGTTTGAACAAAATCGGAGACATCGAATTTCTTCCCCTGGTACACTTGAGGAATTTTGCCCCATATAAGTTATCCCATTCAAAATACTCTATAAGAAATGTGAGGCATTTTTTGCAAATTACAGCTAAACCAAGGACTTTAGGAAAAAAATCTACAGACATAAATTGATTAAAATCAAAAGATCTTTCACATAAAGTTGGTTAATAATTTTAATTTTTTTTATTTTTTTGCAAAATTCAGAAAAACCACTAATTTTAACGAAAATCGGGCCATATCTCGAAAACGACAAATTTTTGAGCCTGGTAACCTCGAAAAATCAATTCTCCGTGCCGAAAAACATAAAAATATGACAAGTTACCGCGGGGACCCCAAATTGCATACATGACCCCCCCATTGCGCCCGGACTAAATCGGACATAATTTGGAAATTGTCTCTTTTTTCTTTTCCTAACAGATAAAACACTAATTCTTGTATAGACAACATTCACGTCACTGTAATCAATTAATAACTACGCATATGGTGGAACTCAGTTAACCAGGTACAACTTTTCCCAGTACCGACTTGTCTCGAACAAAAACTTTTGCGCTGAGGTGCAAATTTATGATCACAATTGGCCAACTAATGCATAATTTTATGTTATTCTTTCTTCTTAAGATAATATTTAAATTTTTTGTTTGTTTTTTAAATCCATTTACTTCAAATTTCAAATTAATACATCCTAGATTCCAAACAAAAAATGTCTTTACAAGTTCTTCACATCTGTTATTTCAATTAGGAATTCTGTCAAGAAAATTTCTTGGTATTCCGATGCGTGCAAGATAGCTCTTAGAATATTCATTTAAATGCGGATTATAACAACAAATATCATCCCAACAAATTTCACTTAGCTTCGGAATTGTCGTCCATAGTTTATATAAATCATTAGTCCTAACAAACCTATGTGGTATTTCTATGCCTCCAAATATGTACATGCAGCCGTTTCCTGGTATAGCTGCTGAGTGAAAGTCAATGGGATGCGGAAGAGTTGCTGTTTGTATTAACGACCACTGTAACGTTTTAAAATTTAATTTCCACATGTCGTCAAAACATTTGTCACTTTTACCATAACCCCCGGCGATGACCCCTTCGGTACCTTCAACGGTTTCATATTGTATGTAAGAATGACACATTTCTTATAGGCTCGGGATACTCACCATGTCCTATGTTTGGATCTGGTTTTATTTTTACGTACATCCAACAATTGCTTTCTAAGTCAAGAACAGGTAAGTTTATTAGATCGAACGCTATCTGTGCAGTTCCTTCCCCCAAAATTTATACAAATTTACTAGTGTAAACAATTTCGTGTTTTGATCGTCTCTCTCCGGGCGACAAAGGTAAACAGTATCTCATCGCTTTGTTAATAAATCTAAGCGTTACACATCACATGTATATTCGAACCCTGTAGTTCCTCGAATAGTATACAAATAATTATTATGTAGAACAATCGCTGGGCCATACTGAGTTGTGGATAAATCTCCATCAATCTTAAGCCTAATAAGTGACGGACGTTTCGTCGAGAAAATATAACTGATTAGAGCCTCTCCAAAAGGATATCCAGTTCCTCCGTAAGACTAAAAACAAACATTTAAACATTTTATTTATTTTTAATCCTTACAATTAATAAATCGTTCTTTGCGGCAATTGCATTAGATGCTAATTCTTCCCCTTTGCATGACAATTCAAGCACAGCCTCCACTGCATTGTAGCCTACGAGGAAGTAACTAAAGGAGAAGCCCTTTCGCGTATATATCGTGTGTGTGAGAATGGCAAGTTTTTGTTCTGCGGCTGGGTCTTAGCTGTCAAATTTCGCTTTTTACTACGAGGAAGTAGGCTTTTTATCTGGGCCCTGGGTCTATGCTGTCTATGCTTTGGACGCAGTTCTTCAACCGACGACAGAAGCAATTTCACAGGAGCATCCAGCCAAACACATTTTTTTTCTACTTCCTCGGGTAGATCTGCAAAGAATCAAAACATAACAACAAAAATTAAATTGATGATTTCCCTCGACCACCACAGAGGTTTGGGATTAACTCTGTGGTCCCTGTCGGAGCAAGAAATTTGCGTCGCCGCATTATACGCAAGCGTCAGGGTGTACACCTCTTAGTCGAGGATTTGCCCATTTCTAATTACAGGCGCGGACTTGCGGTAGGTAGACTATTACTAAGGATCATCCTATAGAGGTCTCAGTTTGTTTTAAATCTGTTTTTATAAGGAGAACGTACCTGTTTGTGGAGCGTTATTCCAAATTCCATGTAGGCGTGGTTGGAAACGTATGGTTCCTTAGATACCTTCCACTCTGTTAAAAAGTGGGCAGATTGTTCGGATACTAGCGTAATGTCTAGAACTTCCCGTCTAATTGAGTTAGTACAGGTGGGTTCCACACCCACCTTACAAATCTGGAGGTTAGTTCTCAGAATAAAATCAAAAAATTACTCACCTCTTTCATTGATGTCCGAGTTGCCCCAGACTGTGTGGTGTGCGTGCGTTGGCGTCCGATCCGATCACCAGCGTCTGCTTTTGTCTAGTGGCTTCCCTGACCGCATTCCTAAGTGTCGAACCAGGAATGTCCACCACATCGTGCGCCATGTAGCGGGAGATTAGCCAAATATTGTGGGCTTTAAGCTCCAGTTTGGCTGTTACGGTGTACTTATTATTGAACTGTGGAAGGATAAGGGCATTAATATCATTCTTAATGAGGATACATGACATGATACATGGTTTACCTGTACCTTATATCTATAGGAGCTTATACCCCTCCAGGTTGAGTCCGCAAACCTTGTCTCTGACGACCCAAGGTTCTTGGACAAGGATGGGGTCTTCTCCTTTCTGTGCTAGACGAAGGAGAAGAGCCGCAGACGTCGCCTTCGAGTGGCGAAGGTAATTTGGACTGCCTTCAACATAACTGTGTTTGTTAGGGCCTCCAGCTATTGTCTCTCTCTTCTTTGTTGGGTTGATAGGTAAGTCAAAGTTTTACACCTTGGCTTCTGATGAGGATACAGCAGACCTTGAACCACCACACACAGAATTCTGAATGGGAAATTTGTAAAATTTCTTAAAATTGTAAATTAAAAACGCTTTCTTCGTTCCCAGTTAAAACCAGAACTGTCTCAAGTCTTTATTACTTATAATATTTGTACAAGAAAAGTTGCTTGATCCTAAGTTTTAATTTCTATGGTAAATCTATAGACTTATTACATTATGAACTTTATTTAATTGCCTACGTTTACAAAATTTCCTTAGCGAAAAATTTTATTGATCGACATTTATGCAGTGAGTGAACTTGGAAACCTGTGACTTCTCTGAGTCACCTTATAATGCTGGTCAGGTGTCTGGCAATGTGTTTGCAGAAAGTAAGGAACAAGTGAAACAATTATTTTCTTTGCTTAGATATAAATTATTTGATTTATGAATACAAGATTTTAAATCCTGCCCGTTGAACCCTGGTTCCAGTGTCGGATTTACATTTTTGAGGCCTATAGGCTGCAAATTTGTGGAGGCCCCTTTAAGGAAACTAAAATTTATTTCATATTGGTTAACTTACTTTATTATAATAGTATTTATAAAATAGCATATGCGAAAATTATATATAAAATTAAATTACATCTTTTCTAGCTTTTTTGCTAATAAAATCTTCTATTACATCACCCATTTCAATTTCTCTCATAATATCATATTCTGATCGTTCAATCATTTACGTTTGAAGGTAATGTGGTACAAAATCGATTTTTAATAAGCTTCATTTTTAAAAAGCATCTCTCAGCAGTAATAATAATAATAACCCCGCAGGGGGATTTCCATGAAGTCACGGGCTTGACAACCCCGCGGACCCCAGTTAAATCCAGCGAGAGTCTGTTCCCATATTGGGCGGCTCCCTGGTCGGCGTCTGTTCTTTATGTTATGGGCGGCCGTTTTACTAAATCTGGTAGTAGGTATAAAATGCAACCCATTTTTCTAAGGAGAACAATGAAAGAATTGCCTCGCATCGGGGTGCGCTGAGGAGTCGGACTGGACTCAGACGCACCGAAACTCAGTCCTCCGTGTTAGACAGTGGAGCGAGTGGCACTGGCTCACGGGTTGGTAGGCCGTCCACAAGAACATCCCCGGACCCTGCTCAAAGTGTTTCGCAGACAGAAAATCCATTGTTGCCAGCGACCACCAGAGCGGGAATCTCTCGTGTGCGCATGAAATGGACACCTGAAGTGAATACCTTCATCATGCGCACATACTACAGGAAAACGAATTTGGAAGCGAACGTGACTGCATATCGACAGGAATTACATAGGGCATTCATGACGGAATACCCTAATACAAACGTCACAGAGCAGAGAATTGCCGACCAAAGACGAGTAATAGTTACGAACAACCTACTTGCACCAAATATTCTGCAAGAGATTAAGGACCAAGTGTCTAGAGATCTGCAGAATAACAACACATTACACATAGCACCAAACACCAACAAAACCCCGTATTATAACACATCGCAGAACCACGCCGCGTCGCCACGCAGTACCACACTCCCACGCGATGTCTCACCGCCACATCACGTCACACTTTCACACCAAACTGTACACATATCTTCTCCAAACAACAATAATACTGGGGAAATTTTGCATCCAGCCCATATCCACACAATCACACAAACCCAACACCCAAACACCCCACCCATAATCAATAGCTCTGATCTCGTTCTTAGGAATAAGGTCAAACAAGCGTTTGAGGATGCACTCACAGAGTTTGCACACTTAAACGCAACACAACGGCACATAATACCAAAACAGGGCACATCTAAACAATTGTCCAGCATTCTTGACATCTTGAATACGGACGTTCTGCCAGAGTACTTAACACATGACAGAACGTTTACTGAAGTGCATACAGCGATATATTGTGCTGCTGTTGCGGCTATCAGATGCAATGGTTCAAAGACGCGCCATCTGAGCTGAACTACTGACGGGGACGGACGTGCCGCCGTGTCTTGCTCCCCAATAAATTTTTAAAGCGGTTGCGAATCGAATTAAAAAATTTCAAAGTGCTAGTGCCATCTTGCCGGAGTGAAGGGCTTTTATGCTCTATTTGAAAGCACAGTCTGGTGAGTCCGTTCCTATCTATTTTTTATTTTCTTCCATCCAACATTCAATGTAGTACAATCGTGCTGCATTGAATGCGTTTAACGGGTCTCCACTGCTGAGCATTTAGCTGCCTTCGTCGAGATCAAAGTTCAGCACAGCAGGCATAACACTGCTGCTGGCTTTGTTTTCACAGAGGCGGCTTTGCTTTGCATCTGTGGATCCCGTTCGTCAGTCCTTGTGTTTGTGTACGTTTTCGTTTGTTTTGTTTTGGGCAAATTAAGACCGGGACTATGCAAAAATTTTTATTTAATTTTTGCAACATTCGTGGCTTAAAAAGTAACCATTTTTCGGTTTACTGCCACTTGATCGCGGAAAATCCGGCAGTTTTTGCACTAAGCGAAACCAAGGTTGTTTCCGATTCTGATATTAATCAGTATCACATCCCTGGTTATCACTTAGTGCCGCTCTTCTCTCCTCAGAGGGGAATCGCGGTTTATATTAGAAATGATGTGCCATTCTCCCATCTCCCTCAATTCTCTTCTACTAATCCAGAATTTAATTATGTCTGGATTAGATTTAAACTCTATCGGCACATTATTCACTTCTGCTTTTTATACCGCAGCCCGAATATGTCTGACACTGACACTGTGTGCTCCTTCGATAAACTGTCTTCCGATATCGATAAGATTTTGGAATTATCCCCCTCTTCTGAAATCGTTCTTGCTGGAGATTTCAACGTCCACAACACACAGTGGCTCAGGCATTCTTCTACCACAAGCCCGTCTGGAAGACACGTCGAGTTATTTAGTGAGTCTTTTAATTTACAGCAACTGGTTGAGTGTCCGACTCGTGTTCCTGATACTTCGGGGCACAACGCGCACCTTTTAGATCTATTTCTAACATCGCATCCAGAAAAATACTCGGTTTCGGTGACGTCTCCCTTGGGTAATTCGGACCATTGTCTAATCTCCGCCCAATTCTCCATCTCCTCTCTGACAACCACTAATCTAAACTCCACCAAAAGATTAGTGTGGCATTATAAAAATGCTGATTGGGCGGGACTTAATAAATATCTCAGAGATCTGGACTGGTCTGATTGCTTTTCTATGAAGGACGTTAACAGAAGCACCGATTATATCTTGAACATCCTATGGTTTGGAATGCATCGCTTTATTCCTCATAGCTTGAAGAACATAAAACCAACTAACACCAATTGGTTCAATAATGACTGTTTCGCAGCCATTAAAAAGAAGGAAGCAGCCTTCCAGGCATATAAATTGTGCCCTTCAGAGGAATTGAGACGTATCTATAGAGATGCGCGGAATATTTGCAATTCAGCAATTAGCCGGGCTAAGTTCAATTTCGACCAGAGCATCAGACGGAAGGTATTTTCTACTCAAAAGGGTAGTAAGGGCTTCTGGTCTCTAGTAAAAACCGTAAAGAACAATTTCACCTGTTGGTCAACACCACCACTCATTTATAATGGGAATGTTTTTACTGGCTCATTGGACAAGGCCAACCTGTTTGCTGTTAATTTTGCTGCTAACTCGTACTTGCCACCATCATCGCAGCCACTTCCATCTCTATCACAGTGCATTAGTAGGCAAAAGCCGCTACACTTTCGCACTCGGGAAGTTTTTAGAGTACTTTCGAAACTCGACGTGTCCAAAGCTACTGGGCCTGATGGTTTCTCGCCCCTTGTTTTAAAATGCTGCGCCTCTGCTTTGGCTAAACCTCTGCGCAAACTTTTTCACCTGTCATATTCAACAGGAATATTTCCAAGTGTAAGGAAACTTGCTCATGTCCAGCCGATACTTAAAAAAGGAGAGGCATGCGACCCCTCTAACTACAGACCAATTGCACTAACCTCGATCATATCCAAAGTTTTTGAATCACTCATCAACTCTCAGTTGTTGCAATATCTAGAAAATAACCAGCTTATCAACGATTGCCAGTACGGTTTCCGCGCTGGCCGCTCAACCGGAGACTTACTAACGGCTCTAACGGAGCGTTGGAATCATTGTCTCCATAATTTCGGTGAGTCCGAAATCGTCGCTCTTGATATTTCAAAGGCTTTTGATAGAGTCTGGCATGCTGCCCTTTTAGCCAAACTTCAAACATTTGGTCTGCATCCTACCCTCGTTAAATGGATAGAGAGCTTTTTGTCAGGCCGTTCAATCCGTGTAGTTATTGACGGCGTTACATCTGCATCCCACGAAATAAATGCCGGTGTACCTCAGGGTTCAGTTCTTTCACCAACTTTATTTCTTCTTTTCATCAATGATCTCTTATCCCTTACTCTCAATCCTATTCATAGTTTTGCCGACGACAGCACCCTTGATTTCGCGTACTCATTTGATTCTGTAATGAATTCACGTGGAAATGCTACAGAAGTCAATCGGGAACGCATGTTTAGATCATTAAACAACGACATTTCTAAGGTCCTCGCTTGGGGCAGAGAAAATCGTGTTTCGTTTAATGCATCCAAAACTCAATGCTGTTTAATGTCCCTTAAAAAACGCCCAGTCCACCCCCAAACCATTTCAGTCGACGGAGTGAATATACCCAATTCACCCTCCCTAAAGATCTTGGGTATTGAGATATCCAGCAATCTTAGCTGGACTGATCATATATTTGCAATCGCTAAAAGTGCGATGAAATGTTTGGGTTTTCTACAGAGATGTAAGAAATATTTCACCCCACCCGACTTAGCGTTGATCTACAAGTCCCGCATTAGGCCTAGACTTGAATATAATTCCCATATTTGGGCAGGGGCAGGACACACCGCATTGTCCGCGTTAGACAAAGTTCAGCGTAAGGCTGTTAAACTTATTGGCGATTCCTCAATCTCTGAGGGCCTTGACTCTCTTGAGCATCGACGGAATGTCGGTTGTCTCTCACTCTTTTATCGCTATTTCCATGGCCATTGTTCTAACGAAATCGCTAGCCTGATTCCTTGTAGACTCATTACAACGCGCGATACAAGATCTACAAGTCGCTCCCACCCCTTTACTCTCCGGGTCAAATTTGGACGTACCGTCAAATTTCGGGAATCTTTTCTTAGCAGAACAACACGAATGTGGAACAGTTTACCATCTTCTGTTTTTCCCTCGTCTTATGAGCCTGAAACTTTCAAACGGGGCGTACATCGACACCTCCTTCACTCAACCTCCTAACCCATTTCCCTCATCCTTAATTCCTTTCCTGCCAAGGCTGTGCTTTAGCATCATAGGGCATCCCCTGAGCTTTGGCAACATCATATATATAAAAAAAAAAAAAAAAAAAAAAAATCCAACTAATATCAACAACGCGACGCTGAAGAGACCGGCTTGGGAGAAACGACTGGAGAGGCGAATCGACGGGATCCGTTGTGATCTCGGCCGACTTATCCAGTATAAACAGGGCAACAGAAGTAAGAGGGTAGTAAAAAAAGTTCACAAAATTTTAAAAGAACAAAAATTACACACAACAGAGACACTATTAATACAAACATTACAATGCACATAGATACACTAGTTCAAAAACTTTCGGCACTTTCCACTAGATTAAAAAGATACAGAAAGTGTACGGATAGAAAAACACAGAACGCACAATTTATTCGCAATGAAAAAAGCTTTTATAGATCACTTAAACACAAACACAATCAAAATTCAAACAATAGCCCGGCAAGTGAACTACCCTCCGAAAGAGATATGGTCGACTTTTGGTCATCTATTTGGTCAAAAGAAGTCCATCATAACCCCAATGCTGAGTGGATTGAAGCAGAAATGCAACGCGTCCAACACATACCCAACATGCCAGAACCACAGATATCGATGGAGATACTAACGGATGTCATTCAAAATACCCATAATTGGAAAGCACCAGGCACAGACAATATTCAAAATTACTGGTTCAAGAAGTTTACATCTACACATATGCACCTCTTACACCACATAAATAATTTTTTCAATAACCCGGAAACTCTGCCGAAGTTTTTAACGGAGGGAATCACGTACATGCTACCAAAAGGCAATAATAACACCACAGATCCATCCATATATAGACCGATCACTTGCCTACAGACATTTTATAAGATTATGACTTCTTGCACCAGTAAACTAATCCACAAACACACAGAACTTAATAACATATTGTCTGAGCAGCAAAAGGGATGCCGACAAGGGTCATTGGGTTGTAAAGAACAACTGCTCATAGACTCTGTGATCCTGCGACAAACAAAAACCGCTCGCCGGAATATACATGCAGCATATATCGATTATAAGAAGGCGTATGACTCTGTCCCGCACTCTTGGCTGGTCGATATACTGAATGTATACAAAATACATCCAACACTCATCCACTTTCTGCAACACTCAATGAAATACTGGAACACAAAAATAAACATAAAAACACCAAACCAACAGATTACAACACCCCCAATACCAATCAGGCGAGGTATATTCCAGGGAGACTCTTTGAGTCCGTTATGGTTTTGTCTCGCTCTGAATCCACTATCACGTGCCTTGGATGCCACCGGTTATGGGTATAATATACGACACGACAGGGAAAATATTCATAAAATCACGCACCTCATGTATATGGACGACATCAAATTATACGCTTCCTCGAAACCTCATCTGCAACAGCTGCTGCAGACTACTCTGGATTTTTCCAATGACATCCGGATGGAGTTCGGAGTTGACAAATGTAGGACGCTTCACGTGACGAGGGGAAACATGAACTTGTGGGATTCGATCTCCCATCCGGGGACACTATTGAACCAATGGGGGAGGGCAAACTCTACAAGTATCTTGGATTCGAACAATCACGTGATATACCTCACACGGACTTAAAGCGAGCGCTAGAGACTAAATATACAGGCCGCTTGAACAGGCTTCTTAATACTAGCCTTAGTGGAAAAAATCTCATTAAGGCTATAAACACGTATGCAACACCAGTCCTTACTTATTCCTTTGGGGTAATTAAATGGACACAGACGGACTTAGAAGCACTGGACAGAAGAACTCGAACGATGTTGACAAGGTACAGGGCACACCATCCTAACTCCTGTACCGAACGACTAACGCTACAGAGGTGCGAAGGGGGTCGCGGCCTGATAGACGTAAAGTCACTTCATTATAAACAAGTGAAATCTATCAGAGAATACTTCTATAGCAAAGAAGATAACTCTCCATTGCATGCAGCAGTGATCAAAGCCGACAACAAACAAACACCACTTGATTTGCACAACAGAATGCTGGATAATACCCTTAACATAGCCACACACACACAGATAAACAGCAAGCATGGTCGCAGAAGTCTCTCCACGGAAGACATTACGCTGACTTGAACCAAAATCATGTCGACAAAGATGCGTCGACGCTTGGCTCAGTCGCCGTGATTTATTCCCTGAGACGGAGGGATTCATGCTTGCTATACAAGACAAAGTCGTTAGCACGAGGAATTATAGGAAACACATCCTTAAGGATGCGGCAGTTCAGGACGACACGTGTAGACTTTGTCATTTAGCTTCTGAAACAATAGAACATATAACGGCTGGATGCAAACTCCTTACTCAAACAGATTACTTGCATAGGCACAACCAGGTCTGCAATGTCATACACCAACAGTTAGCCCTAAAACACAACCTTATTACACCCGCCACATACACACCATATTACAAATATACACCAGACAGTGTTCTTGAAAACTCCACACATAAAATGTATTATGATCGGTCAATAATAACTGATCGGACAATACACCACAATAGACCGGATATTACTCTCATAGATAAACACAGCAAAACAACATACCTAATTGACATTGCAGTACCCAACACCAACAATATGCAGAACACTTTTAGAGAGAAGATTACGAAATATACAGATTTGGCACACGAGGTGCAGCGGATGTGGAAAATGAACAAAGTGACTATCGTGCCAATCATCTTGTCTTCCACAGCCGCTAAAGTTACATAAAAACACTCCACACACACTACAGAAAGCGGTTGTTCTTAACACTTGCCGAACGGTTCGCAAATTCCTAAACTACGGACAGGACGCTACAGACAATACATAAGGACATACCGAACGAATGACAAATCCCCGAAGTCTTGGCATTACGCCCGACGTAGGGGAAAACTACCGCCGCGCCGGCTAAAAGCCGAGATGACATGCGTCAAAACCGAAAATATAATAAGTTTATTTAAACATTTCATCCTTCTTATAAATATTAACTATTCAGTAACTATTTAAACGTCAACAATAACCCTGAGGTCGTCTGTCGAGTTGGCAATACACAAATTGACTATTCCTTCAATATTTTTATTCTAAACTAAGTACAAGTGTAAGCAAGAGCAAACTAAGTGAAGGGAAAATTAAAAACACGAGTAAGAAAAAGTAAAAATAAAAAATACAGGAAAACTGACTATATAATTACAATTAAAAGTTTAATGGAAAAGGCAATTCATAATTCATAAGAATATATCTAACATATTAATTACTAAATAAAGTATATAAGTATATAAGAACTTAAATTTTTATACATCGGATTCAGAAATATCAAGTGTGTATGTACCTAAACATTAAACTTCATTTGCCGATATTTTCAGGCTAGCTTGGCATATTGAAAAAGAGCTTCGAAATTTTTTCCATTCAGAGTTGCGATGACTTCGCTTTCGATTAGATAGGCCTTTCCAAATACTAAAACTCTAAACTCATTAAGGATCGGACATATTGCCAGGTAGTGCAGCAAGTTTTCGTCTTCATGCAAATTACAGAGCGAGCACATTGATCTGCCTTCTGTTCGCCAAGGGCTAGCATTTAGATGTAGCATTCCACATCTGTACATGAAAATAGTCCGTATCTTCATAACTGAAAAATCATCTCTAAAATAGGTCATGTCTCCCAAACTATAATTCAATTTATCATAAAGTTCATGACGAACTGTCTGCCTTGCTCTATCCTGCGCCTTCAGCCATAACCATTTACTTTCCTTATCTGGAATTTCCATTAATAGAGGTGTTAAGATTTCAGTGTTCTGCCAAGATAAACCAATCTCCACTCCATGCTTTTCAGCTAAATTTAACCACTCCCCGTACCAGTAAGATTTTTTCTCTATAGCTTTCTTAGCTAAAATATAAGGCAGTCTTCTTTCATGATAAGAACTTAGTACTTTGACTAAATAGGTGAAATGGCATTTCAGAGTATATACATATATACAGATTTGACAAACCTGTTTCTAGTGTCTCTCAGCAGTACAATTAGCTGTTATAATACAGAGGTAAATTCTTAGACTCGGCGCCAAAAAAGATGACATTTTTCGCGTCAATATCATTCTAACCCACCGTAGCTCCCTATAAGAAAGGAAGAAAGGCAAAAAGTTAATACAGAAAATGTAGCTCTTTCCATCATTTTATGATATATTGCGCCTATATTTTAACAGTGAATACCTCTCAAGTTTTTCAGATTCCCCGCAGTAGAAATAGACTGCGCAAGCTATGTAAATCAAAATTTAAAAATACCATCTTTTTTGGCGTCGACTCTAGTAACTGTTTAACGTTTTTAAAACTATCACCGATTTTTTTCTCAATCAATATTTTTATTTTATTGCCTCGACAATTGTACCAAAAACACTGCCTACTAAATTAGTCATTTACTTTACGATTAACGAATTTTCTCATTATCGGGCGTAAAGTAACAATGCAATGCAATAAAACAAATATGCCACTTTGCACCACGAGAGGAAACAAATAAAGACTTAAACTACATCGCCTTCACCTGGGGTAACAAAAAAATTTTTGTAAACAAAAATTTATAAATTAACTTAAATTTTTTGTTAGAGTACTTATTTATTTATTATTCGTCTTGCAGCTCTCAAATCCATGTTTCCAGAGAAGTCGTACCGCAAAAAGTGCAAGATAGCTGATTGAAAAATGATGTATGGTGTTCTTCCGGATTCGTTCAGGTAAGCGATCGAGCTTCAAATTTGTGATGCGCTCATGTAACTCCAGCAACTCATTTAATTGAGGGTGATATGCAGTGACGTGTTTGGTAGTTAGTTAATTGATACCCCCATGACCGTGTAAGATGATTTAATGTCAGTTTCGAATAGACGATACCAATGTATCGTGACCACTTCCTTTTTTATTGTTCACTGAGGCTGAATTTTTAATAATCCAGTTCCATTTATTGTCATAGAGTGTTGGAAATTCGCTCCCTCTCATCGATCAGTAGGCGGATTAAGTAAATTTTGCATCGCAGCTACAAGAGATGACCAGGAGCTACCGAATTGTATTCAGCACCTACATAGCAGTGTTGCATTTTGTCTTTTTTAAAAAGTGCCTAACCAGAAGCTTGAAAAGTGCCTATCGAGTTCGAAAAGTGCCACATAATTTTTATAGTAATTTATTATATTATCGAATATGAATATTGGCTTTGGAAATGCAAGTTATACAAAAAGGCCACATTTTTCTAATAACAAAACAATTAACTATTATTTTTATACAAAGTATAACAAAAATCGAAGAAATTATTAAATAAATAAAGTGAGAAAAAGTTATTCTTTTAACAAAAGCAACCTGAGTATTCCCAATTTTAAAGCATATATTGTCAGTTAATAAAGTAAACTAAACAGTAAAATATAATATTAATGTTTAACTGAACGTAAATTAATGTAATAAAAACAAAAAAAAAATATTGCATTCAATTTGTGTAAGACTGATTAAATATTGCTCTAGTAAAGATGTTTATTTAGCTTTTTTTTGGTATTTTATTTACCTAATTTAAGGAATGTTGGGATTTGTTGCTTGTTATATTTCTCTTTAATATTTCATCATCCGGTATCCAATTGCAACAAAAATTGTTATTGATTTTTAAATAATCTTTGGTACTCAGTAAAGCTCGTATGAAGTCTATTTCTTTGCAGTGTTTTAATAAGTTTATTATGTGAAAAAATCCTTTCCACTCCTGCTGTAGAATGAGGTAAAATCAACAGTCCATTAATTACTTTGCAAAGATTTTCAAACATGGGCTCGTGTAAGCTGTTTTTACACGATTCCACTTTGCTCCAGA
The DNA here is from genome assembly GCA_964036015.1 of Leptarthrus brevirostris. Classification (NCBI taxonomy): domain Eukaryota; kingdom Metazoa; phylum Arthropoda; class Insecta; order Diptera; family Asilidae; genus Leptarthrus; species Leptarthrus brevirostris. Next base: position 100,165,407 of record OZ038372.1, on the reverse strand, counting down.
ATTCTTCAGCAGGTAAATTTTTAATTTTTTTTAAATATTCATATTCAGCCAAGAGACGCCACTCCGAATTTATACTTTCTCTTGGTAACTCAGTTTGAAATACTTTTAGTAACGGAAAAATAGACAATTCTTCCCCCGAAACAGCTATCTCCAGAGAGATAGATAAGATAATTTTGTCAAAAAAGAATTCTCCAGATCCGCAGATTTCTGTTTGCGACATTTGGGATTTTTTTCCTCTTGAGTTGGGAGCTAGTTTAAGAAATATTTTAGAAAGTGTCCAAATTTTAATAAAAGTGCCTAAAGTGCCCACAGCCTGGAAAAGTGCCACAATTGGCACAAATGTGCCACAAAATGCAACACTGCTACATAGCATCTCCAACAAAGAGAAGTGAGAGTTTTGGAGTCCGGCTTATCAGTCAGTTCAGCTCAGTAACCCAAGCAGCAAGGTACCAAAAGACAGATTGAACTTTAAGGCAAAGTACAAATAAATGAACGCGTGAAAGTCAGTGTGGTTTTTTTCCTCGCACCCTTTATTCCCAAAATGTTAATACCCCCCTAAACATTTTTCTTTCGGAGCCGAATATACCCTTCTACCTCAGAAAAGGTGAGTAAGATTTTGCACATTTCGCTAAAATTATATCCGTAAAAGAATCCATATGGAAAATAAAAATACCTCAGTGATATTTCAGGTGCGTTAATTAGTGCAGTGCGTTCAATTTTCAATTAAATTTGCCTATAGTGAATTTGTCGGTAGCACACATAGATTTCCCATTTCTAATAAGTGTCTATTAATACGCTTCGGCCGTTATTCTCAAGAAATCGCTTTCCAATAACCATAAGCCCAGTATAGTTATTCATCATGACGGTGCTCTAAACTCCGTCATCACATCTACAGTTTATAATTCTGGGGAGCGCACATTATTCGAACTTATTTTTACTAATTTGCTTACCTTCGGTAGTGTTGAGCAAATCATTTCAAGTTCAAGGGCAATAGATTCTGAAATCATTTGTGTTGTCATCAGTGATCAAAATTTATAGTTGTGAAGTGAGTAGTTTAGATTATTGATAAATTGCAATTTGAAGCATTTCACCACGGACCTCCTAATTATCGTGAAATATACATTTCTCTCAAAATTTTATAGCAGAAAAAACTTCTTTAAATTATTAAACGAAACATAACCAGCTACGAGATTAACTATATTTAGGAAGTTTCCTCAATAGTTCATTCAATTCAATTGGTCCTAACAGTAAAGGTCATAGAAAATGAGTAAGGGAGGCCGTTAGTGAGCAAGCAGCTCTGTTCGAACAATTAAAAAGATTTGTCGTAAACTTCAAGAAGTGTTCAAAGGAAAGATTGGCGAGTGTAGGTTATGTCAAGGGTCGTATTGAAGTTTTAGATTCACTGCGGGAAGAATTCTTTACGAACGACAGGGCCATCCGCATCTTAGCATCCGAAGATGATAGAAAGGATGAATATTTACAAGGTGAAGTAGATGACAAATTTGAAGAGTTGATTGCTGAATACAAGGGAATTCTATACGACATCTTGGCGGATTTAACAAAACCACAGTGTCTAAATTCTCCAAATGATATTTCAGGTCACCTTGAACAAAGTGGCAGTGTTCTGAATCCCACTGTACCCAATGCTCTCCAAAGGGATATTAAGTTGCCTCATATAACTATACCTACATTTGCGGGTGATGACAAGACATGGATGTCATTTTATGACTTATTTAAGTCGATTGTTCACACCAACGATCAGTTACCAAATGTCCAGAAGATGCACTATCTCAAGTCTTCCCTCTCCGGGGAAGCAGAACAAATCATCCGTCATTTAAATGTGACTAATAACAATTATAAAATTGCATGGGATCTTTTATGCAAAAGGTATCAAAATCCGCGAGCGTTAATGAATAATATTTTAAAGATATTACTTTCCCAACCCTATATTCATAGTGAAAATAACTTCATGATTCGTAAATTACTGGACTGAACGAATGAATGCTTAGCTAATCTCAAAAATCTTAACGTCGCAATTGATGAATGGGACCCGATTATAATATATGTTCTTGTCGAAAGATTACCTCATGAGACAAGACAATTATGGGAGCAACGACTTGGCTCATCGACTAACCTTCCTCTCCTCGCCGATTTAAAGGAATTTTTAGAATCACGATTTAGGACTTTAGAAGCTCTAAGTCCTACTAAATTACTTAAATTATCCTCTAAGTCAGCCGAGAACAAAACTCGTGCCTACCACGTTAAAAAATTCAAATGTCCAGTATGTAAGCGTCCACATGCTATAAAAAATGCTTTAAATTTGAGAAGATGAGTCCTCAAGAAAAATCCGAAGTAGTTGTCTTAAACTCTCTTTGCAATAATTGTTTGGCACAAAACCATAAAGTAAAAAACTGCACAAGCCCACAAGTTTGCCGGTTTTGCCAAAAAAAAGGCACAACTCGCTCTTACATCCTGCTGACAACTCCAAGAACAATACAGATATAAGTCAGCAACTTGCCTCCATGCCTGGTAGCTCAATGCGTTTCAACGGAGAAGCTTCAACCTCCAAAGTAAATACTTACCTCTCTCATAAGAAGACACAAGTCATGCTTGCTACCATTTTAGTAAAATCATTCTCCACAATAGGTGAACGTCAAATTTTGCGAGCTTTAGTGGATCCTGGCTCTCAGGCCACTTTCGTAACGCAAGTTGCTGTTCGGAGGTTGGGTTTCAAACCTTTTGAGGACTCAACTCAAGTTGCAGGGTTAGGAAACACCTTAACCGTAGAATTCCAACTTTCAGTGTATTTGCGCATTTAATCGGTATCAGGCAAGAGCCCCATTCTGGAAACTAAGGCAGTTATCCTAAATACACTTACTGACTTCTTACCACCGCAAAAAATGTCTGCATATGAATGGAAGCATCTGGAGGGACTTGCATTAGCTGACCCTTCCTTTTATCGCCCCGGAAAGGTAGATCTTATTGTTGGTGCTGAGGTATACGCAAAAATCGTGCAAGACGGAGTGATTCATGGTGATCCAGGTACATCAACCGCCAAAAATACAATGTTTGGGTGGATTTTATTTGGTGAAGTTTCCTCTAAGAATTTAATCCCCAAAGGGTCTGCTCGGGTAGCCAATTTTTGCAGCCAAATCCAAGCGTGTGAGGTATTGAGAGGTTTTTGAGAATTAGAGGAGATATCAGTCCCACAGGAGCCTTCAGAGGAAGATGAATTTTGTAAGAAGCATTTTCGTGAAACTCATTCTCGTACGTCTAATGGCCGGTATGTGTAAGGTTGCCCTTTGCTCCTAGTTCTGTTACGTATGTTCAATTTAGGAATTCACGTGAAATTTCAGTAAGACGATTTTTAAATTTAGAAAGACGACTTAACGCAACATGTCTTTAAGGGCAGACTATACGGAATGTCTCGAAGAATATTTACAGTGTGGACATATAAAAGGGTACCTAATCCAGTAAAAGGCCTTAAGAGTAACAATTATTACCTGCCTCACCATGCTGTCCTTAAGGCTGACAGCTCTACAACAAAAACGCGTGTTGTATTCGACGCCAGTTGCGAGGAGTAAAATGGTTATTCTTTTAACGACTGTTTACTTTCACGGCCCGCTCTCCAACGCGCTATAACCTTTCTCTTATTTGAGTGGCGACAACATCGGTACGTGTTTATAGCCGACATAGCTAGGATGTATCGCCAGATACTCATTCATTCAGCTGATCGCGACTATCAGCGAATAATTTCACGTGAACAATCATCTGATCCAATTGAAGATTTTCGGCTTTTAACCGTCACATTCGGTGTTAAGAGTGCGCTCTTTCTAGAAATGCGCACATTACAACAACTTGCTAAAGGCGACGGTGATCACTTTCCGATGGGAGCTAGAAGCCTTCAACAAGGCTTATATGTTGACGATGTATTGTCGGGAGCAAACATCATACAGTAAGCAATCGAAAAGCGAAATCAAATTAATTCCCTCTCCCCGAGATATAGCTGATAAATGGCTGGATTATCTAGCCTCACTGTCTCACTTAAAAGATATATCCATTCCGCGGTACGTGAGTATCAATTCCATAAAGTCTGTACAGCTTCACGGGTTTTGTGACGCTTCCGAACGTGCGTATGGAGCGGTGCTATATATTCGTTTAGAATTTCAAGAGAGAACTTATGTTAATTTAGTTAGTGCTAAAACCAAGGTCGCACCCCTGAAGTCAATATCACTCCCGAGGCTAGAGTTATGTGGAGCCGTATTATTATCTAGATTGATAACAAAATATCAAGCATCGGTTAAAGAAACAAGCATGAGTATTCATGCGTGTACTGACTCTACAATAGTTTATTCATGGATACGTCGACACCCTAACAATTTTAAACCATTTGTATCCAATAGAATTTCTGAAATTATAACTAATTCGGATCCAAAATCTTGGCGACATGTGCCTTCATCATCGAATCCTGCGGACGTCGTGGCAGTTCAGCATTCAACTTAATTCACAATAACCTCTGGTGGCATGGACCCAGTTGGCTTTCACAATTCAACACTTTTGGCCCAGGCGATTTGAAATTCCTGAACACGATCCCAATGTTCTTGAATTAAAACCACTCAGGACATTTTTTACTATTATGGAAAATCAAGGTTCTGACGAAATATTAATGAAATTTTCCTGCCTCAATAGACTTTTTCGCGTAACAGTACTGTGCAAAAGATTTTCAAAAAAATGTAAGGCAAATAAGGTCGAAATCCCCTCCTGGATCACATCATCAGAATAAGAAGAAGCACTAACGTTTTGGATAAGACAAGAGCAATTAAAATATTTTCTAGTTGAGATCAGTCGATTGTCTAATAGAAGATCGGTTCACAAGGCCAGTAGAATAGCGTCACTTAGACCCTTTCTCGACGATTCCGGCTTGTTACGAGTCGGAGGACGGTTAAAGAACGCGAATATCCCTTACAACGAGAAACATTCTCTTACATTAAGTTCAAAGGGACACCTAGCTCTGGTCCTCATAAATAACGCACACGCTTATTGCTTGCATGGGGGTCCCACACTAACCCTTTCAGTTTTGAGAAAATCGCTGTGGATTATGAACGGACGCAACGTAGTCAAAAAATTTATAAAGAAGTGTGTCACTTGCTTCAGACAATCTGCTCAAACACTAACCCAATTAATGGGGTCTCTGCCATCTCCTAGAGTAACTATTTCTCGTCCTTTCACTAATGTGGGCGTAGACTACGCTGGCCCTTTTAACTTGACCATTTCAAGGTCAAGAGGTTGTCGGTCCTATAAAGGCTAGATTTGTGTATTCATTTGTCTTTAACACGAAGGCGATCCATGTTGAGGTTGTTAGTGACCTCACTTCCGAGGCCTTTTTGGCTGCGTTCAAACGCTTTATTGCCCGGCGTGGTTTATGTCGTAATGTATATTCAGATTGCGGAAGCAATTTTGTAGGAACACGAAACAAAAGGAATCGTGATTTAAAGAGGGCCTATTCTACCGCAAGTCGAGAAGTACTGCAATAATAAACGCTTCTGAATTATTACCGCGACTCTTATAAACAATGAAATATGTATGTCCTGAATTTGTGCAAAATTTTAGTTCTTATTCCTTCACATCCCTTTTATCTCCTTCCTTCAACCTACACTGCAAATAAGAGACTTTACCAATGCCGACCAAAGCTTGCTCCAGACCAGTTTATGCGACTTAAGTCATCCCATACCTACTCCAGGAGGCTAAAAAGCAACCACTTCACTTTAGAAGGATGTAACTGTTATCACTTGTGAATCACCATACGTCAATCAGACTTCGTTGAAATTTGTTATTTAAAGGCGGGGAGAATGTTGGAAATTCGCTCCCTCTCATCTATCAGTAAGCGGTTTAAGTAAATTTTGCATCGCAGCTACAAGAGATGACCAGGAGCTACCGAATTGTATTCAGCACCTACATAGCATCTCCAACAAAGAGGAGTGAGAGTTTTGGAGTCCGGCGTATCAGTCAGTTCACCTCAGTAACCCAAGCAGCAAGGTACCAAAAGACAGATTGAACTTTAAGGCAAAGTACAAATAAATGAACGTGTTTCCAGGATGCCAAGCTCGATCCAATATTATTAGGTTTGTTGCTCTAAGATCCTTGAAGTATATGCCTAATTGTGGCTTGAACTGGTCGATCAGGTCGCTTCTAACAAGTGAAACCATGGAGACAGTTAATAATAATGTAAGAAGATATGTTCTCAATGAAGTCTGTTCTTTTTGTTGGCATTTCCGGAGATGGTTTTGCAATGTATGGATCATCGTTTGGTCGTTTCTGCAAATTTAACCCCTGTGCCTTGTATCGAGTTTGAGTACGGTCATCTTTCGGTGCTTCCCTTTCATTGTCAATGTCTTTCTTTCTCTGGAAGGAGTGGAGCCAATTTATGAACGGGTCTTCGTAATATGCCTGTAGCGGTGCGCACGTCTGCCACTCGTACATAACCGTCCTTTCCCCTATGAATCTCACAGTACAGGTGTATTTTATTTCTTTAAGATGGCCAGCATACCTCGTTTTGCATTCGGCGATTGGTGCTTCCCCTTACTTCGATACTGTAGCGACCAACGTTTCCAAAATTGTTGTTTTATATCGTGGACTAATTCCCATATTTTGAGCAGTTTAGTCTTTATTGGTTTTGCTTGCAAATCAATTGGTGCTGTCAATGACCCTCCTATCAATAACTGTCCAGGTGTTAGAGCAATAAGACCGTTAGGATCAGAAGATATGGGAGTTAGTGGGTGAGAATTACGAATTTCCTCCACATCAATTATAGCTGTTTCAAGCTCTTCATATGTCAATGAAACTGAAGCTATTCTTTCAACCAAAAGATGTTTAGCCGATTTTACCGCAGCCTCCTACAAGCCGCTAAAATGAGGAAAGCGTAGGGGAATGGAAGTCAATTCCCTTCTGGCTGCACATAGAAGTATTTTTTTCTTGCCTTAATGAGAATGGATCACCTCAGTCAATTTTGCTAGCTGATTTCTTGCGCCTACAAAATTGGTGGCGATATTGCGGTATAGGTTGCGGCAAGGTCCACGCTTCGATAAACACTTCTGTTTTTAGATCACTCACAACCTCAAGGTGGACAGATTTGGTTGCGAAGCAGCAGAATATTGCCACATACGCCTTATGTGGTCGTTTTCCTTTGACCTTATAATGAATCAAGATGGGCCCACAAAATTCGACTTACTGTTGACAAAGGGTCGTGCTGGCTGAACTCTGGCTGCTGGTAGATTGCGCATTATTTGTGTCATCAATTTGAGCTTGTTCTTAGCGCATTAAATACAATGTTGAACTATTGAACGCGCAATACTCTTTCCCTTTCTGGCCCGACAACTGATATAAGTCCTTGTGGTATTGCGTGATGGTTCTCTTTGTGATAATCTGACATAATGAGCTTCGTTAGTTCGTGCGAATGTGGCAGAAGCGTGCGGAGTTTTGCGTAAATCCAGAATCCTCAAGTCGTCCTCCAACTCGTATAATGCCTGTAAGGACCAAGAAGGTGCCAGCGTAGCTAGTGGGTTTAATTTGGATACCTCTTTGTATCGCAGAAGACAACGAATGTAGGAGATGCATACCTGCGTTCCGAAGGGTTAGTTGCGGTTAATCCGGAGGACGTTACTTGTCGTGGGGTGCAAGCATCGAATTTGTTTTGAGTTAAAAAAAGTTTAACAAGATCTTAGCTCGTTCCGAGCTACAATTCTTTCCAGTGCGAAGACAGAATTTCCACAATTAAAAATAGTTTTAAAAAAAAAGTTGAACTGACTTCACAAAAAGCTCTAAAAAGCATAAAATAATTTTTAATTTTATATCTATTACGACATGTTGAAGCCGACGCAACTTAAACACACCAAACAACTACAACAAAAATATTTAATCGTCATTTCTATGATCCCGTAAGCTGCAACGTTCAGTTAGTATTATGTATTATTTTCAATTGTGGTTCTGTAGTTGTTTTGTTTGTTTAATTTGCACCGACTTCAAAATGTCGTAATAGATAAAAAATTAAAAATTATGTTATGCTTTTTAGCGCTCTTTGTGAAGTTGGTTAAACTTTTTTTTAAAAACTATTTTATTTTTCACTTTTTAGTGTCTTCGACTCTATACAACGAAGAAAAAACCATCCAAATCAATCCACGCGTTAAAAGTTAGTTTTAATCCCCTACCCCACCCCCATCCCACTGAATTTTTTTTCTTATGGTATCAATCAAGGAACATACTCTACCTAACAGAAAAGGAATCATCGAAATCGGTGCACGCGTTACGAAGTTACTCTCCCTCCCCTCCCCCACCACCACCATAGGACCAAATTATTCTCGTACTAGCAATGGGGGATCACGCTCTATACAACAGCGAAAGAACCATCTAAATCGGTCCACGCGTTACAAATTTAGGTTCCACCCCCTTCTCCCACCCCAACCGCACCAACAATTTTTTTTCTCGTGGTATCAACCAGGGAGCATACTCTATCTACCCAAAAGAAAAAAAATATCCAAATCGGTCCACGCGTTACGAAGTTAGACTACTCCTCTTCTCGCCCAACGCCCCACCATCGGCCAAATTATTCTTCTATTAGCAATGGGTGATCATACTCTATAAAACAGAAAAAGAACCATCCAAATCGGACTACGCGTTACAAAGTTAGGGTCCACCCCCACCCCCATCCCCCCAAAATTTTTTCTCTTGTTATCAACCACGGAACATACTCTACCCAACAGAAAAAGAATTATCCAAATCGGTCCACTCGTTACAAAGTTAGCCTACCCCTCCCACCCTCCCCCCACCCTAGGCCAAATTTTTTTCTCCTATTAGCAATGGGGGATCATACTCTGTACAACAAAAAAAGAACCATCCAAATCGGACCACGCGTTACAAAGTTAGGTTTCACCCCCACCCTAACCAAAAATGTGGTGGGGGTCCACCCTACCAAAAATTTTTTTGACATGGTACCAATCGGTGAACATACTCTACCCAACAAAAATAATCAAAATCGGTCGACGCGTTACGAAGTTATGCCCGGTCAGACATAACAAAAAAAAAAAAAATTTTTTAAATACGCGTCAAACTTAGAACCTCTGCGTTTTTGGGAAGTCGGTTAAAAATCAATCTCCGTTTTATCACAAATTGTTCACGATCCAAGCACATTGGAGTAGAATTTCATTAAATCGTGGCTGCCGCTTACGATGACTTATGTCCATGTTAGAAAGTGCTTATATGCATGGGAAAATCTTGGGATAGAAACAACCAGCTGGGCACCGGTTATCACTCACGCAGTTATTCAGAAACTGGATCACGAAAGTCATAAACTATTCGAAGAAATGCCTGAAAAACCAAGAGAACTTCCGACGCACGAAACATTATTTAGTTTCTTAGAAATACGATTCCAACCTCTGGAATCATTAAAGTATTCAAAAAAGAATACATTACTAAAGCAAAGTAAGTTTAGGAGGTATCCAAAACAAACCAGATATAAGTCATATCACATGACAGCTGATAGTCGCAATGCAACCAAGCAACCTAAATGCTCCTACTGCCAGCAGACGCACAGAATTTATCAATGTCCCAAACTTTTACGGCTTCCAATACAAAGTAGACGACAAATTATTTCATCAAGAAAGTTATGCATCAATTGTTTGAACCACAATGAAGGAGAGAAGTGTAACAGCCGATTTAGCTGCAACTTCAGCAAACGGAATCGTTGCTACATGGAACTACCGAAAATACACAAGCAACAGCGCCACCAGCAGCTGCTCAAATTTCGACCTCGAAAACCAACGTTCCAAAACCACAAGTATTATCTCAAAAGCACGAGCTCCAAATGGAAGATGGGGATTATTACGTGCCTTACTAGACCAAGGATCGCAAGCTTCTTTTATTTCCGAGACAGCCGCTCAACTCCTTGAATTACCAAGGCTTAGAATAAAAGCAGAAGTAGCGGGATTGGGATTGACAAGCGCTGGTACCTTACGACACAAACTACGACTTGAATTATCACCAAGATTTCCATCCAGATTTACAATCAACATCGAATCAAGCAGTAATAAAAGAAAACAGCTCCACAACGAAACTACGGGTTCTTTTTGACGCTTCATATAAAACAAAACAACTACCGTCATTAGCCTTAATGACACAATGCACACCGGACAGATATTATACTACTTTGGAGAAAGCACCGATATGTATTTAGTGCCAATATAGAAAAGATGGACCGGCAGATAAAAGTACATCCCGACGACCAAGTCTACATAAAAATACTTTGGAGACCCTCAAAACAGCAACCAGTACAAGAATATCAATTAACAACAGTTACATACAGTACTAATGCAGCACCATACCTAGCTATCCGGACTCTTCAGAAACTAGCGCAAGACGAACAAAAAAAGTATCCCACAGCATCAAAAGTACTACTGAAAGATTTCTATGTTGACGATTTGCTAATTGGAGCAGATTCAGTGCGCGAAGCTAAACGTCTGCAGAAAGAATTAAAAGCACTTCTAGGGACAGGAGGCTTTAACCTGAGGAAATGGATAATCAACCAACTTTAGGATACACCTGAAATTCTTCGTGAGCAAAATGTGTTTGAAATCAGTGACGGGGAGTCGGTAAGAACATTGGAACTACATTGGTCAACTGCAAATGATACTTTCCAATTTTGGGTACCATCTGGATCAACTTAAAGTACACCAACAAAACGATCAGTACTCTCGGATATTGCCAAATTATTTGATCCCTGTAATAATTCGAGCAAAAATATTGATGCAAGGCTTATGGATAGCGGATGTCGACTGGGACAGTACATTACCACCTGATTTCAGTCATAAATGGCAACAATTTCAGAACGAATTGCTAGCCGTTCAATCCATCAAAATCCCACGATGGACAAAACATTCCAAGAATTGCCAAAGTATCGAACTTCATGAATTCTGTGACGCCTCCGAAAGAGCCTACGCCAGCCGTCGTATATAAAAAAATTCTAACAAGTCAAGTACATACAATAATCACAATGGTAACATCTAAGACAAAGGTAGCTCCGCCCAAAAAACAGACCCTTATACCACGATTTTAACTTTGCGCCGCAGAATTGTTAGCTAAACTCATTACAAGAGTGGTGGATGCCCTCGACTACAAGGAAGTTCCAGTCTACACATGGACTGATTCAACCATAGTTTTAGCTTGGATACGAAATGAGTCAAAAAAGTGTGAAAGCTTTATCTTCAATAGAGTCACAGTAATTAAACAATTAGTGAAGGGAGCTACATGGCGGCACGTAAAAGCAGAAGAAAACCCTGCCGGCTGCTCATCAAGAGGAGTATCACCCACTCACTTAAAAACGCATCCCCTGTGGTGGACCGCGCCACGATGGTTAGCATTATAAAAGGAGGAGTGGGCCTTTAACGAAGAGACCGAACCAAAAATATACACCGTAACGACTTCACTGAAGGCGACGAACAGGATAAATGACATTTTCAGTCGATTCTCCGACCTTACAAAAATGATACGTGTATTAAACTTCTGTCGCAGAATCGCGAAAATCTGCCGAAGTAGTAATGAACGCCATATCGGCACATCAAAGTCCACGAACTTAATCAGACGCTATTCCACTGCATTAAAGTTGTACAGGGGGTCTATTCGCGTTCTGTGATAACCACTGTGAAAAAAGTTTTCACGGCGGTGCGATTCCGGTTCTGTGTAAACATGAAAACATCTGTCAAAATTTTATCATTCGAGGAAAACCTTTTCACCGCCAAATTCTTTTGTGAAAAGTTTGGAAAAGTGTAGTTTACAGTTGCAAGAAATTTTTAAAATGGGTAAAATCAATTTAAAGCGGGGGAAAAAGAGATTATTACCTATCATGAGCTAAATTATTATTATTAAAGTAAATTAGTGATTGAATATAAAACGAAAATTTATTTACAGATTGGATGGAGGCAGAACGCGCGAGCGTTTGTGGGGCGAACTTGCTGACGAAATAACTAATTTAAAAAATTTTACAGGATGTCGTATATCTGGCGGAAGAGGTAGATAACAGCAATCGCGACGAAGCAACTACATCGACATCTCCCTTCGATTGTGGTAACGACAAAATGGAAGCCCTGCGAAAATTAAAAATAGAGGAGGAGAAACTGCTAATCAAAAAGCAGCTTCTTTCTTTCGAGAAAGAAAATTCTGAACATTTAAAAACAATTTCTAATAATTTAAAATTATTAATAGATAAGCTTTCCTAAAATAATAATAATAAATGATTAAAAAAAACTTCGGGAATTTTTTATTTTATTTCCATATTTTCACGTGTAAAATATATAATTATTTAGGTAAAAAATATTGATTAAATTTGAGAACCTCATCTAATTTCTGTTAAAAGAATCCGAATGAAAATTGAGGACATTTTTTGTTAAAATTCTTGTCTCACAGTACACTTTAATTACAGGGTAAGTATATCACCAAAGTTATGACTATCTTCTAAAATTCGCAAAATATGGTACTTTCTTTAACAATACGTGTTACTTGGCTCAACATTTGTGCGATATTATTGAAACAACTTTTCACTGACAGCTTTCAAATGAAAATATAGGATTCAGCACTTGCATTAAGCGGAATTTTTCACAAAGTGAACGAGAATCAGCATGCTGAACAAAATGAAAAGTTCCAGTGAAAGTGGCGGTGAAAACTTCAGTGAAAAAGTTTTTTTCATTTCATTTTTTCACAGAACGCGAATAGACCCCCAGGAGTAAAGTTTCTTGCAAGAAATGAAATCATTAAGGTGGGTATTCACCAAGGCAAACGAACATTTGCCCGCGATCAAAATTTTGTCATAATGACGTAAAAAGAGCTTGTTCCAAACCAAAAGTGCTTTTGCTCGCATGCAAAATAAAGTCAGTATCCACCGAAAACAAATGATCGTGTGCAAAGCTTTGCACGAAGGAAACATTTTCTTGCTAGGAATGCTTATTTCGAATGCTAGTGAGCAAATTCTTGCGTCCCATTGGATTTGGATAACATTTGCACGCAAGCACCTTGTTAGTTTGGTTTGACATGTTTTACGAGGAGGAAATTGTGATAAGTGCTTCTTGCGTGATTCTGGATTCATTAAATAATAAGCGGAACTCACCGCAGTGCTGGATGAGACCCTACTTAAAAAGTAGAGATAGAAGTAGAGAAGATAGAAAGCGCATTCGAACACTCGTCGGCTTCATCACCGGACACTGCCCCATAGGAGCTCTTGCCATTAGACGCGGCGTAGTATCGAATGAGTTCTGTAGAAGCTGCAGAGATTAAGAAGAAATTCAGTCCATAGTGCACCTACTCTGCGAATGTCCAGCTCTGAAAGAATAGAAAATAGATTCATACAGAGATCTGGGTGGCTTCTGACATGCTTCTTCTTTTTAAGGGCATTCACAATGGGTCTTCATGGCCTCCGAGTGAATTTGGTGCTTCTTAGCAACAAACCGCCCGAATAACCAACCAACCAACCAAAAAGTAGAGATGATATGCACAAGAAAACCAGTTTGATACAGGAGTTAAAAACAGATCCTTTGAGCGGTTTCAAAAATTTTTCCAGCATTTCTTCTTCAGACTTTGAATGGTTTATTACCAAAATTAGTCCCATCATTGCAAGATCTGACACCAACTATAGAAAATCCGTTAGCGCAGGAGTGATAATGGCTATAACATCAAGTTTTCTGGGAAGTGGTGACTCTTATTCAAGCTTATCGTATCTCTTCCGAGTGTCAAAACAGCTGTCCATTCCATTTTTAAACTCAAATAAACTCAAAATTTAAATTAAATTCACTTTCAAAACTTTGCCCGCACGCATTTGCACCGAAAAATGAAATGACTTGAAACCATTCGCTTTAAGCTGAATACGTGCAAAACCTAGAAACAAAAGTTAGTGCGCATGTTTTATTGCCTACGAGCAAGCATTGTTGATGTGCGTAGCTGCGGTGTGCACTTTCTTGTTGACGTCATTTTGCTCGTGGGCAAATGTTCGTTTGCCTTGGTGGATACATACCTTTATAAAACAATAAACCAGTACCTAGGTCCAGCAAACTGCTCTCGTTGACAAGGAAGGTTTCCTACGTGGGAAATCTTCCTAAAGCAAGAGTAATCCCAACAAACACAGGGGAAGATTATGCTGGCCCATTTTATCTCCGTGTCTCCAAAGGACTGAGTGTCAAGTGCTACAAAGGATGTGTTGCAGTTTTTGTTTGTTTATCAACGAAAGCAATCCGATTAGAAGTAGTGAGTGATCTTACATCAGAAGCCTTCCTCACTGCGTATAAAAGATTCATGTCACGAAGGGGAAGTTGCACAAATATACACAGCGATAATGGCACAACATTGGTCGGAGCTAACAGAGAAATAAAGAAACAATTTTATGAGGTAATGTACAAGTCACATGGAAAAGCTTCAGAAACACTAGCTACGTACGGCAACGGCACTCAGTGACATTTTATTCCACCAGCATCACCTCATTTCGAAAGTCTGTGGGAAGCCGGAGTAAAATCTACAAAATATCACCTAAAACGTATTGCAGGAGAGACATACGATTAATTCAGCACCCTCCTCGCTCCTCTGAGCATTACTAAGCCCCCCTGAGACCATCCAGACTGAATCTTCAACACACTACCTTAATCGATGGAAGTTGATCAATAAGCTACAAAATAACTTCTTGTCAATTTGGCATCGGAGTACCTATCAAGGCTAAAACAGCGAAACAAAGGGCAAGAGAAGATAGAAAATCTAAAAATTGGAGACGTTGTTCTATTGAAAGAAGACAATCTACCACCAGGCCAATGGTTGTTAGGACGAATTGAATACACGCATCCGGGTTCAGACGGACTGGTGCAAGTAGTCACAGTAAAAACTACGAAAAGCGTTCTCAAGATATGCAAATTGTCGTTTCACGAGGAAGAACTCACCGCATCAGAACCATTCACCCAAAAAGGGCAATCATCAAATGTGGCAGCTATGACAACCAAAGTCTTTCCACAGAAAAGAAAGCAATCAGGAAATATCAAAATTCATCCCACTACCATTCCATTACGGCAACCTATTGAAGAGCTTCGACGCACATCACTGCTGACTCATCAGCAAAAACACATGAGATTATCCAACTTACTGCTCCTATTCAACTGTGTTCTGAGTTAATTTGCACTCTCAACATCCTTTGATAAATTCAATCATGAGAACCCAGTTGTCAGAAGATGGTAAACTGTTCCACATTCGTGTTGTTTTGCTTAGAAAAGATTTCCGAAATCTGACGGTACGTCCAAATTTGACCTGGAGAGTATAGGGGTGGAAGCGACTTGTAGCTCTTGTATAACGCATTGTCATGTATCTACAAGGAATCAGACTAGCAATTTCGTTAAAACAATGTCCATTGAAATAGCCATGGAAGAGTGAGAGGCAACCGACACTTCGTTGATGCTCCAGAGAGTCAAGGCCCTCAGAGATTGAGGAATCGCCAATAAGTTTAATAGCCTTACGCTGGGCTTTGTCTAACGCGGACAATGCGGTGTGTCCAAATATGGGAACTATATTCAAGTCTGGGCCTAATGTGGGTTTTGTAGATCAGCGCTAAGTCAGGTGGGGTCAAATATTTCTTACATCTCTGTAGAAAACCCAAGCATTTCATCGCACTTTTGGCGATTGCAAATATGTATATGATCAGACCAGCTAAGATTGCTGGATATCTGAATACCCAAGATGTTTACGGAGGGCGAAATTGGTTCGGGGTGAACTGGACGTTTTTTAGGGACATTAAACAGCAGCAGTACCATAGAAATGTCGTTGTTTAATGATCTAAACATGCGTTATCGATTGACTTCTGTAGCATTTCCACGTGAATTCATTACAGAATCAAATGATTACGCGAAATCAAGGATGCTGTCGTTGGCGATGATGATGGAAAAACTAAATAACCTTTGCAATAAAGCCATACGCTAAAGTATTATTGCGACTCCGTTCTGATACAACTACACCATAAACTGCAAGAAATGCCTAATATTAATATGATCCTTCATAAAAGAAATGGATATCACTTATAGTCCGGTCAAAGTAGACATTTCAATTAAAATAATCCGCATAGGGCTGTAAGTTGGTACAGATTTTGGGAACATTATTACAAATAAAATATTAAAAATCCCCACCGTTCCCACATCTACAATAAAAGTTATTCAAGGTCAAATGTTAAAAAGAAATGGTTGTTCCAATTTTTCCGGTAAACGGTAAGTTTTATCATAAAAATAGATAAGACAAAAGTTGTAGATCATGAAATTATCTACAAAAATTGTTCTTATACCTTTTTTCTAAGAATCACAATTCCTGAGATATTGCGATTCTAAAAGTTGAAGAAGTCGTATTCTACATAATATGCACACATTTCCGCACAACCTGTGAGGTAGTGTATTTACTCGACGCATTTTTTTAACGTGGTGTCCCCGGTAGGCATAGTCCACGGTCTATTGTGACTAGGGATTCACAATTCCAATCGATCTTTGTGGATCGACGATTTTTCACTCTGGAAAATCGCGATTAATCGTCAATTATTGACTCCGTCGGTTCTGCCTCGACTGATTCGAAGGCGCCGGAAATCGACGTTTTAGCCAAATTTCGATCTAAGTTTGACATTTTACAATTGACAGTAATTAAGAAAACTTTTAAAAATTTATATTTATTATTTGCTAATTTTGCTTCGTGCGAAAGCATAAAGAAAGCAATAAGACATGGAATGTGTGCAACTAGGTAAGATTTATATGAAATAATGCATTTAAATGTTATGTAAATATCAATATGCAATTAAAGTATTCTGTCGCAGAAAAATTTTGTCAAAGCGTAATTTTTGTGAGTGCAAGTCTTTAATTTCGCACTTTTCACATTCTCTCTCACGTCTGCATCTCCAAAGAAAAATATAGTATATTTGGAAATTCCTGGCGACGAAACATGCGAAATTAATGATATGGATTTTCGGATAGTCATAAATTGCGTTACCGATAATAAATATGCAATGAAGCTCGTTAAATCTGCTACGATGCCTTTTTCTGGAGACATATCAGCAATTGCTACTATCTATAGAAGTAGAGAGAGTATCCATTTGTAAGTATAATACATAAAATCGCACTAAATGCAATTTTGATCAATTCATGTAAATATTACAATTCTTACTTTCTTCCAGCGAGCCGCTTGAATGTGAAAACAATTGGTTGTCTCAAAATAGTCCAGAGGATTTTGGTGGATTCAACATGATTTTAGAGACTTCTTCCAATGCTACGATGAAATGCTCCAGCATATATTAGGTGGAGTTCCAACGTGTGGGAACATCCTGATTGAGAAAGATGTCGCAGTCGAGAAGTTACGATTTATATGTATGTACTCGTATATACCTTGTCTTTGATTCAATTGCCTCATCTTGTTGGAAATTCCTCCGATAGGCAGTTGTTCCTTCGAGTTTTCATTCGGAGTTTGGTTGTTGAAATCCTTTTTGGTATTTTTGGTATTTGCTGTCTCAGAATTTTGGATCAAATAAGCAACATCGTCTTCGTCGTTTGAAATTTGATTTTCAACGTTTTTCTCTCTTTTATTCTCTGGTGACATTATTATAACCATTTGGACGCGACTAGTCCAATATATTGTTATCTACTTCGATGATGCTGGACCCCAGATATAAGAAATTGCATTTCAAGCACAAAGTAGAAGCTTCAAGAGCGGTATGTGAAATTAATTCTGAATTGGAAAAACCAACTGAAAACCGGAGTAAAAAAAAAGTAATTCAACAGGACGGGGACAATAATGATATGTGGTCTTATCACTACGAATTACAGAACCGACAAGATATGAAGAAGAAAATTTTTCAAACGACTTGAATATCAATTTTCAGCAATATTTGAAGCGACCCACGGCAACTCTGAATACGGATCCTAGCAAATTCTGGTACTCTCAGAAAGAATGCTGCCCATAATTGTCTTCTCTTGCCTTGAAATAATTGTCTATGGCTTGCACTTCAGTTGCGTGTGAAAGACTATTTTCCCAGGCGAATTACATTCTACAAGATTACCGATTAACTGCTGAATATGTAAATCAGTTGCTGTTCTTGAAAACTCTTGAATATCGCGATTGGCACTTGGAATATATAGAATGGAATAAAAATTTAAGCTCGTCATGTGATAAAAAAAGATATGTGATTAGTCCAATTATCATTTTTGGAAATTATTGTTTTTATTGTATTAAAATTATGTTTTCGTTATGTATTTACGTAGTTGAACCATTTTATGTTGTTAAATAAAGTGAATAAAGCTTATACATAACATCAGCTACATATCTGTTGATTTTTAAAAAGATTTTTTAGCATTCAATTAACCGGGAAAATCAAATATCGGGAACAGCCCGGACCCGAGCATTCCGGATAATCGAGTTTCCTTTCCACTATATCTTATTTTGTATGTATACTCAGTACGTTTACATGCATACTCCAATTAAACTTCAGATAAACTTCGAGTAACCAAATATCATATAAACGCGCATTATCTTCACTCAAGTAAATAACAAAATTTGGTTTGATTGACTTGAAATTTATCATGAGTACTTGAGAAAATGCTAAAGATGGGAATACGAAAGATGAAAAGGAAGAAGATCGTAAATAAAAAGGCAGTGTCTATTTACCACCCTCAAATTGCCGTGTAATTTCCGTGTACACAGAAAGTACGTAAAATTTTTATTAGACTTTCTGGGAGGAAGAGGTGTATTAATCAGGCTTTTAGTTGCTTTATTTACTGGGGGGCTACCGCCCCCTTCCCCCGAAATTTTTGTATCTAGAACAGGCTGTGATAAACTATTACCAGTAATATGAATATTGAAGTGACTATTTGCACTTACCGTACTTACGTGTAGTTCCGTGTATTTCCGTGCACACGGAAATTACACGGCAATTTGAGAGTGGTAAATAGACACTTCCTTTCATTAAAGCAGAACTTTTAAATCGGTCAACAATTTTGTTACGTCAAGTAAACAGAAAAGTGACAGCACTTCGTTAATTTGACAGCACATAGTTAAATGTTGACATCATACGCATTAAAATTTGGCCACGGAAAATCAGCGTTTACATATACGTAAGGGCATCTCCATTAGTTTCTTCCTCGTAGCCCAAAACCGGACTGGTATACTTACTGGTATCACACTGACTTACTGGTGTCACTACAGTACTCTTTTAACGCGTAGAGCGATTTGGATGGTTCTTTCTTTGTTGTACAGATTCTGATCCCCAATTGCCTTGGGAGGGTGGGGGGAGGGATAGTCTAATTTCGTAACGCTTGGACCGATTTGGGTAATTCTTTTGCTTTCTTTTTTCTCTTGGGTAGAGTATGTTACCTGGTTGATACCACGAGAAAAAAAATGTTGGTGGGGTGGGGGTGGAACCAAGCTTTGTAACGCGTGCACCGATTTGGATGGTTCTTTTGCTGTTGTATAGAGTGTGATCACCTATTGCTAACAGGAGAATTATTTGGTCATAAGGTGAAGGATGGAGCAGGGGAGGTTAAGTCTAACTTCGTAACGCGTGGACCGATTTCGATGGTTCTTTTTTTGTTGCACAGAGTAGAAGACACTAAAAAGTGAAAAATAAAATAAACCAAACCAACCAAACAACTACAACAAAAGTATTTTATCGTCCTTCCTTATAATCCCGTGAGCTGAAACGTTCAGGTAGTTTTATGTATTATCTTCAATTGTGGGTGGGTAGTTGTTTTGTTTGTTTAATTTGAACTGACTTGAAAATGTCGTAATAGATATGTATAAAATTAAAAATTATTTTATGCTTTTAACGCTTTTTGTGAAATCGGTTCAGCTGTTTTTAAGAACTATTTTGCATGGGAACATTTTTGTATTATTCCAGTCTGCCTCAATCTCTGAGTAATCCATACAATTCTTTGAAAATTGGCGTCTTCTGGATCTATTCTCACTTGCCTATACATCTTTTCGATATCTGCACTAAATGCGAATTTGTGCGTATGCCATCGAAGAAGCACCGCAATGAGGTCATTCTGGATACTGGGACCGATTAATAGAAGGTTGTTTAATGACAATCCACTCTTACTTTTTCTCGAAGCTTCGAAGACTACGCTCAACTTGGTGGTGGTACTGTCTTTAAGAACTGCATGATGCGGTAAATAATATAAAGTTGCATAGCAATGGTCGGACTCTCTTATAATATTTTCCCCTTCTTTGCTATGGGCTGGAAACATCTGGTTGAGATCGAGATATTCATTAATGCAGTTTCTGCATTCCCTTTTAAGTTCTGCATCCTGAAAGCGTTGCTTTTTAAGGTATAATAGGCTACTCACTGCAATTGATCTTGACGGTCCTAGAAGGACTTTGGTGTCGGCATTCTTAAACGGTAATCCAACTATGTATCGCCCATTCTCCAATCGTCTGTGGGTTTTCACAAGGAACTGCTCACAGATTTTATCTTCCTCAGAAGTCACCATGGAGTTTGGAACTTCTTCTTATTGCCAGAACTGTTGAAGTTTATCGCTAATTGTGTTAGTTACAACAGTTGTAAAAACGTTTACGTTTCCGTTGATATTGCAGTTTGTTTGTCCGGAAACAATCCAGCCAAGACTGGTGTTTTGGGCCATTGATGAGCCGTTTGGTCCTTTGCGAAGCCCATCACGGATGATATACTTGTAAGCGTCTGCGCCAAGTAAAACATCTATACGAACGGGTTTGTGGAATGTTTGATCAGCTAAGTTTAAGTTGATAATGTGATCCCAAGCATCGATAGAAGTCGTCATTAAAGGAACATAATTTGCCAATTTTTTTCAAAATTAATGCTTTTATCATAAGCGGCGCTTCATTTATTGAAATAAAGTTCACATGAGTCATGGCAGTTGATTTACCTATTAAGAATTGGCCAACGCCCGGAATAGATACATGTACGGGTGGGTTTCCGTTTTAAACGAAGTGACTGAGCTGCATATTCAGAAAAGAAAGAACTGATCCAAAATCACACGAAAAATTTGGCTGTTCCCGTAAGGCTATTCTAATGTAACTAACGCCGTCGCTAATAATACTTAATTTTGGGTGACAGTGTTCAGTGTGTTAACTTTAGTTTGTCGATCATTTTCTGGAACATAATTATCTTTAGGATATATATACGTGACTCGTTGTTGGGGTGAACTCTCTCGCCATTAGGTTGTTTAGAAAAAATTTAGGAAATCCTTGAACACGATCGATGTGGAGTAACGAATGATGTTTTTATTGCTGTGAAAACATGAGTGTTTACTTGGACAGCTGCTATGAAGGTGACCGCGTCCTAGACAATTTCAGCATAGACCATGCCTTTTGATAATTGCATTTTTCTCATCTAGGTTCATATTTTTTAATTTGGGACATTTTCGTAGAATGTGAGATTCAGAACATGCACAACATTTTAGGTTTTGCTCCACGAGAAATGTTTGAGATCGAAAATGGCTTTGTGAAATTCCAGTTTTCATCCGTTTGCCTTTTGTACAACCAACAGCTTCAAGCGTTCTAAAACGGACCTCAAGAAACGATTTAAATTTTTCAAAGGATGCTGTCAAGAGCTGTTGTAAATAATAAGCAATAAATTAAGGTAAAGAAAGAAAATGTGTTCTAGACTATTCCTAGAAAATGGGATACCAAATTCCCTGATCCTTACTCTATTAGGCAAGCCGTGGTTATTACAGCTCTTATCCAGAAATATGCTAATGAAGTTGCCAAATGGTGTAAAGGACACCTTTTGGGCATGTAATAATCATTAGTGAGAAAGAGAAGAGCTATAAAGCAATAAAACCAATGCCCGACATTAGAAAAAAGGATCGAACCGGAATTTAGTAAAAAACTCTTGGATGAGAACACATAAGAAATAAATGCAGTAAAATACTTCGCATTTAATTTAGGTATTTTATGAGGTAGTTGTGTTGTCTTGCTTTGAAAAGATTTAAGTGTAAATTCAGTTCGATCTTGAACGAGGTAAAATAAAGGTTGTGCGCGCAAAGCAAATTCAATTTCTTAATTTTTCGTAACATTTTTGGTCCTTCAAGCCAAATCTACCGCGACTTTGGTGATTTGTTTTAATTAAAATTAAATTAAAAAAAATGGACATTCCGGGTTGTAGTAAGTGGAGTGAAATAGATAGTGAAAATGTTCTTCGCTGTAAATTATTAAAAGAAAAAAGGAGAAGACTCGAAGAAAACTTGAATAGTGAGAAGAAAAGATATTTGGATGCAATTACCTTAATAGACAATGAAATTGAGGAGTCATTCCAGGAAATTAGTGAAAGTGATGAGTCAGAAAACTCAGTTAGTGAAAAAAGTGTTCGCAGAAAGAAAAGAAGTCTTGACATCTTGATAAAGAGGCAAAGCTTTAACGATTCATTACCTCGATTTAGTGGAGATCCAAGCAGCCAGCATTTATAGCCAAGTACAGGAAAACCACGGAAACGTGTGACTTTGATGAGATGGAAAATATAGAAAGGCTCAATAAATCTCTGACAGGAAAAGCTTAAAAAATGATATTTATCTCCGCAACCCTATTCTACTAAATAATTTAGTGCAAAAACTACCCACCTTTATGAAATTAGAGTGGGGCTTGTACGCTGTGGGAAATTCAAAGAAATGAGTGTAAAATTACGATGGAAATTGGCAGAAAAATATAAACTCTGTTTTCGTTGCTTAAAAAAGCATTCTGGAACATGTTTTAGAAAAGAATGTGGAGTCCAAAATTGTAAAAGATTTCATCACCCTCTATTGCATAAGCAAAACGTAGAAACAAACCTCATTAAATAACAAATGGCTGAACTGGTTGCAAGCGATCTCTGTAATAAATAAAATCGAGATACCAAGGTGCTACGTTAAAAATCTACATGATGCCGGAAATGTACAGCTTCATATATTCTGTGATGCTTCGGAGCAAGCATACGCTTCTGTAGCATATCTGAGGATCGAACGCAATGGAAAGCGAAGTATAAATTTGGTTACATCGAAAACTAGAGTGGCACCATTAAAACACCTTACCATACCAAAATTGGAATTACAAGCCGCTTTACTAGGATCTATGATAGGAAAAGCAGTTAAAACAGAACTAGATATGAAAATATTTACTGGACAGACTCTAAAACTGTGCTGATGTGGTTAAAAAGTACCAATAAGTTACCTGCGTTCATCGCTGCCCGTGTCGGTTAAATTTTAGATCACTCTGAAGCTACAGAATGGAATTGGATTTCAACAAAGCGAAATATTGCCGACATAGCTACTCGGGATGAGAAAGATATAAATTTATCTGGAAAATGGTTTAACGGGCCTGATTTTCTTCATAAAGATGAGAAAAATTGGACGACTGGAAATACAAAAGAAAAGGTAAACAATTGCAATACGAAAGAAAAGGAAGAAAATATGGCAAATTCACAGAACATGAAGTTTTCACTTCCCGAATCAAAGCGATATTCATCATACCTAAAGTTGATAAGGACACCAGGGCAAATCGTTCGTTTTATTTTCAATTGCCGAAGAGCGAAAAAAGACAGATTTATTGCGGAACTTACGCCAGAAGAAATAAAACAAGCCGAAATGCTGTGGTGGAAATACGTGCAAGGAGAACAATCTGACAAAGAAATAAAGTTGCTTCGAAAAAACATTGCTATTACAAATGGAAAATTAAGTAACCTTTGTGTTGAGTTGGACGAAAACGGAATAATTCGCTTGAAAGAGCGGATAGATGCACTTCCAAATGAGTTTACGAAGAGACCCATTGTATTAGATAAAACACATCTATATGTTGAGCTTCTTATTCAACATTTTCATAAAAAATTTAATCATCAGGGAGTTGAAACAGTAATTAACGAACTTCGGTAGAAACTTTGGAAATTTCAGTTACGCACTGCGGTTAAAAAGGCGATTTTAAATTGCCAATTTTGCAAATTGAACCGTTCACAAATCGTTCCACCACTCATGGGACAAATTCCTGTTATGAGATTAACAAATTAGACTTTCGGTGTAACGCGAAAGAAAAAAAAAGAAAAACAACAAGATTTTTCCTAATTTGGAGTTTATTGCAACAAAAATTGGACAAACTTTCAATTACAACTGATTCGCTTAAAAATTAAACCCGAACTGAACTAAACTGCAAACTTAAATTTACATCGTGGGAGCTTCTTCAGGTGGTTCACGTTTTTTATCAGAAAAGTGCAAATTAATCGTCTAGGCGTTAAATTGCATTGCTTCTTATAATTGTGTTCTGATTTTTGTGAAATATGAAAGGTAAGCGTCTTCTTTGCAGGAAATGAACTAGACGGTGGGAAACAAGTTAGAACATGATTTTAATGAGGAAAATATATGTGAAAGGAGGAAGGGTTAAAGGGTTAATTATAGGGAATTTGTGTATGGCATTATATAATGGAGGGATCTATAACACCCCCACCGTTTGACTGAGGCTCCGACGAAGTATTTGTAACAATTTTTCTTTTATAGATTTTTGATTTACAATTATTAATTATTATTACAACAATGGTGCATATAATGATCAAGTCTATCGAAAAGTTAATAAATTTATTTTCTTTATTGTTTGAGGTAATTTCTTTTATTTTTTTTCTATTGCTTTCAATTTCGTTTATATGCAATTCTTCTAATTCAACATCATTAATTGTCTTGTTTTCTATAATTTTAGTGATAAAGTGTGGGAGTACTATGCTATCTTTACTTTTTAAAATTGTATTGTCAAATAAATTATCCTCAATTTCTATTTTACAATTTTCGTATTTGACAAGGTTATTCCTTTCGATGCTGATATTGAAATTATTACAATTTTGTACAATGTGCGTTTTTGGAATATTTTTAGTTACAATTACGCCTGGAATTACTTCTTTTATTTCTACTTTATTAAATTTTTCTACGGGACAATGGGCTTCCTTAAAATTCATAATACTTAAAACACAATTATCTTTAATGCTTTTCAGATTCCTTTTTAAATTGTTCTTTACGTTTTCATTATAAACATTATTATATTGATCTAGGATGAAAATGTTTTGCTCTAAATATAGGCTTTTATTATTTTTATCCGGCAAAGGTTCGATTAGGATCTTGGAGTATCTGAATATTCGGGAATTAGGAGAATTATAATTATTTGTTCGTGTTGAAATGTAACCACAATCTTAATATCCTTGAACTCTTCAGCATTGTCGATCAATTTTAGTTCTTGTTCGGTAAGTATATTTCGCGATAGTATCCCTAGCTTGCTTGTTAGTATGATTTGTTCTATATCGTCCAAATGGTTTTTCAATAAGTTTATATCATAATTGATGTGGTATATTTGTTGAATATAATCGATTTCATCCTCTAATTTAAGTATTTTATTTTCATTTAATCTATTAAAATCTTTAAGATAGTGGGTTATAATTTTCTGTTGGCTTTGTATGTGTTTGGTTATATTTTTGATTTGCCCTGAGATTTCTTTATTTATAGTTACCTGTTTATTGTTTTCTTCGATTAAATTCTTATTATTTGTGGCTAATGCTTCTAATTTATTCTTAATTTCAATCTCGTCGTTGGCATCCATTGTACCAGCAATGTATTTTAGGCCGGTTCCTAAAGCGTTAATTAAACCTCTTTTTTGCTTCAGGTGTGGTTTTAGGTTAGCTATTTTTTGTTCTAGTAGTCTAAAATTGTGAACTAGCGTATTAAACATTGGTTTTGCCAAGTTATTTTTTTCCCGAATGATTTCGATATTATCGGATATATGGGTCTTAACATCCTCATACTCTGTAATATTTATGATATGTAGCACTTTCTTGTATGCCTTAATTATATTAATGTCTTCTATTTTGATTGTAATGTAGCCATTATTATTATCTAGGTTATGTACTTCTAACATTTGGCAAAGGGTCATGGGGATCACCAGCGTCAGGAGGATTATTTGGATTGGATTCTTCATGTTGACCTGAAATTGTAGGATATCTTTTATATTTTCTTTTGTTTACAGCTCGTATTGTCGGAAAGAGGTTATTTTGGAATTTTTTCTTCCTTTTGACATGGGACTTATAATACTTAAGGTTAGTTTGTTTATCTACCACATGATTATCGTCTAACTTCGCTAATTCTAACTTCCTGAATTTTGAATGATTTTTCCCTCCTCGGGTTTCTTTAATAAACCCTGGCCCTGATTCTACTTCTACATCTTCTCTATCTTTATTTGCCCTAGTAATGGATTTTTCCTTTGCTTTTGTAATGCGCTCTTTTATTTCTTCGAATTCGTCTTCTCTGATTTTTCCCGTGTTGAAATTTATCGGTTTCTTGTTAGTAGTCGAATGAATGGTGTTGTTATAAAAGTGTATAATTTTCAGGATTTTTTCTTCGACGGTATCCGTTTCTTTATTTGGGTCATGCCTAAGGAGTCTGAGATGTTCGTTGATAGTATTATGTAACCTTTCGATATCCGCGTTTGAGGTGTGATTGCTATTGGAGGTATAGTGAATTTCAATGTTTCTGGAGTTCAGGAATTCTTTAATGGGAATGGCTTTAAAGCCAAGTTCGTTGTCTACTACTAGCTTCTTGATATCTCCAGATACGCTAAGGAATTGAAGTAAGGCTCTCTTAAATTCGGTCCAGGTTCTTCCATTAATGCGTATGGCATGGGCGAATTTGCTGAATTTATCTATGAATGTTAAAAATAAGTTCTTTTCGAGGCTATAGAAAACATCTA
Organism: Leptarthrus brevirostris; assembly: GCA_964036015.1. Classification (NCBI taxonomy): domain Eukaryota; kingdom Metazoa; phylum Arthropoda; class Insecta; order Diptera; family Asilidae; genus Leptarthrus; species Leptarthrus brevirostris. The sequence continues at coordinate 100,138,662 of OZ038372.1, read as the reverse complement.
TATGTACTATCTGATTTGGACCAGTAGGTGTTTCTGACAGTTGGAATTTCTGCTTTATCGGTTTACGATCATACTTTTCTAAATTACAGATCTCGCAGTTATTTATGAATTTGGTTACCCTTGTATAGATTTTAGGATGGTAGTATTTTAGTCCTAACTCTTTTTGAACTTCTGTAATGCCGCGATGGTTATTACGTAAATGTTCCTCTTCTATCACTTTCGCTAGCTTTTCTTCGTCGATGACATCTTCCAAAACTCGGTTACATTTTAATATTTTAAAGTTTTTATTGTTAGCAAAATGGGTTAGGTAAGTGTTTTCTAGCACTTGGAGGAATTCAGAATCCTCCACATATACGGCATTAAGGGTTTTGGGATTGAAATGATTTTTTAGAAGATTTATGGCTGTTTCAGTGTCGAGGCATTTTGTATGTATTGTTTTTCGATTTCTGTTGAAAATTACCTTATTTTTTATTCTTAGTGAACCGGAGTTAGTTTTACAAATAATTATCTGGTTTTTGAATACGTTTAGGGGCGATTTGCTTATAGGGATATGATTTTGTTGGCGTTCTTCGTTATGATTGATCTCTAACCTTGAGAGAGCATCTGCATTACTATTTTTAAGGCCCTTTTTATACCTAATTTCGTAGTCATATTCTGAAAGTTTTACTTTCCACCGGAATAATCGTGAGTTTGGTTCCTTTAAAGAGAACAACCATTGTAGAGGTTTGTGGTCGGTTTCGATAAGGAACTTTCGGCCAAATAAATAAGGACGGAAGTATTTTACGGCCCACACAATGGCTAATAGTTCCTTCTCAATTGTGCTATAGTTCTGTTCGTGATCGTTAAGTGTACGGCTAGCGTAACATATTGGATGATCCTCCTGTGACAGGATAGCACCTAGAGCGTACTGGCTTGCATCGGTGGTAACTGTAAATGTTTTTTCGAGATCGGGATATCTTAATATTGGTTCTGTTGTAAGGAGTCTTTTTAAGGTCTCGAAGCTTTTGATGTATTCAGGGTCGTTTATATTCAACTTAGTATTCTTTTTCAAATATTTCGTCATTGGTTTTGCTATCAAGGAATAGTCTTTCATAAATCTCCGATAGTAGCCCGTTAGGCCCAAGAATTGCTTAATTTGCTTTGGATTTTTAGGTAAAGGGAAGTTTCTCACGCAATCTATCTTTTTAGGGTTTGGCCTTATACCCTCCTGAGTAACAATGTGCCCTAAAAATTCCGTTTCCTTCTTAAGGAACTCCGTTTTATCTAGTTGCACTTTTAGGTTCACTTCGCTTAATCTATTAAAAATTTTATTTAGTGCGTCCAAATGTTCTTGAAGGGATGTAGAGTATATAATAATGTCGTCTAAATATACGAGACAAATTTTGTTGATGTACTCTCGCAAGACGTTGTTCATCAGACGTTGAAACGTTGCCGGTGCTGTCTTCAGCCCAAACGGCATACGCAAAAACTCATAGTGTCCGTTTTCGACAGAGAACGCCGTTTTGTGGACATCTTTTTCATCAATTTCTATTTGATGAAACCCTTTTGCAAGGTCTAGGGTGGTGAAGTACTGACATTTGCCCAATTTTTCCAATATCTCCTCGATATTAGGGATCGGGTATTTATCGTCTATCGTTACCTCGTTTAGTCGGCGGTAGTCAATGACAATTCGCCACTTGGGTTTCCCACTGGTGTCTGCTTTTTTCGGGACAATCCAGACTGGGGCGGAGTAAGGAGAGTTGCTAGGCCTTATGATGCCATTTTGCAGCATTTCCTCAATTTGTCGTTCCACTTCTTCCTTATGTACGTAGGGGTACCTGTATGACTTCACATGAATAGGTATGTCATCAGTCGTACGAATTTGATGCTTTACAGCATTTGTGAACGTTAAATTAGAGTTCTCATCATGGAATATATGTGAGTATTTATTAATAAGCCTAGACAATCCTTGTTTTTCTTCTTTATTAAGGTGCTCTATCCGAATCTGTTCGGAAAGCGGTCTTTGGGGTGTGTATTCTATAACACTAAAATTTTCGTCGTTAACGATTTCAGTAGCGAGTGGTTCTAAGCAAAAAATTTTATTTTTGTCATCCCTAATTTCTACTTTAGCGTTAACTTCGTAGTTATCTACATTATAAATGCCTTCTTTAATAATAAGGCTATCGTTTACTGACTTTTGTTCCTTTAGGTAAGCAAGGCCTTCTTTTTGTAGGACGGGAATAGTCAGTTCTTTTTCTCCCTTACCCTCTAACTTATTTTCGTATTTTTCCTTCTCTGGTTTAAAATGTAAGCTTACTTTTCTATCTTGTATGCGAAGTATATTTTCCTCGAAGTCTATCTTTGATTTAAGTGGGATTAAAATATTATTACCGATCAAACCATCGTATTTGTCGTGGAATTTGTGAATATAGAAATCTATCCTGTGTTTCGAGTCGCCTAATTCTTTGAATAGAGGAATGCTAGCCTGCTCAACGATGTTTACTTCATGGTTAAGCGTTTTCAATTGAATGGGTGATTTTAGGGGAATTATAAATTTTGGGTGACACAAACCTGGGTTCATGATCGAGTGTGTAGCTCCTGAGTCTATAATAAATCGTAGGGGTCTTATGTTGCCTGGGATTAGGATATGTGGAAGTTGGCACTGGAGGCTGTTAAACGAAAATTTTGAGGATTCGGAACAGTATTGTTTTGTTCATTGGTATTTATTTCCATTGGTTCGGGAGGAGGTAATCTGTTGGTACTGGGGACGGAGTTAAAGGGGGCGTTCCGGGATGGTTGGTTTGATTGAGAAAAATTAGCGTTATTGTCGATGCGTCTACCCTGGGAATTTGCGTAGGGGTTACTTTGAGGATATTGTTGCGCGGGAAATTGATGGAAGTTATTATTTCTATTTGACCAGTTAGGTCTGTAGTTTCCAAAATTTGGATATATATTATTTCTAGGCTGTGAAGGATATGATTGGGGTTGATTTCTTCCGGGTTGTGGTTTTGTGTTTCTCCTGTTATCTGTTCGGTTTCTAGGTTGGGAATTATTTGAATTGGTTTGGGTTGTGTAATAATTACTCGTTTGAAGGGGGTTAAGATACGCGTAGCCTGACTCGTGAAGGATATTTATGCTTTCTTCTAAACTCTGCGGATTTCTGCAATGTAGGATTGAGCGCATTGGCTCTGGAATCTTATTTCTAAAAATGCATAAGGCTGAAGTTTTATTGGTTTGTATTAGATTGGTCAATGCTTCGTCGTCATTTACAACCGTTTGCTTTGTCTTGATATTTAGTCTTCTTAGTACCGCTTTTATCTCGTTGTAGAATTCAACACTATTCGTTCTAAACCTAATTGCCCTTAATTCATCGAACAGCTCTTCTAAAGTTAACCTATCACCGAAATTATTGATAAGGATTGTTTTAATCTCAGTCCAAGATGTGACGTGGTTATTAATTTCTATTATTTCACGTGCTCTTCCTCTTAATTTCGACTTTATAGTGTCAGAAAATATGCTCTGTCCGAGGGCATCATATCTTATTAGAAGAGGATGAATTTTATCGATTAAATCAACGAAATTTTGGAGTTCCCTGGGATCTCCATTAAATTCAGGCAATTTAGAAAGGTATTTTAGTGGATCGATACTTAGAGAAAGCATACTGGGCTCTGTGTGGATGTTAAGATTTGGGTCACTAATTTCGGGATTATGGAAATTATGTACAATATCTGAAATTTGTTCACTTTGTTTACGGATAGTTTCTAAGCCTTCTAAAAGTTCACTATCTATTGCTAACATAATCTAATTTATACAAAAGAATAAAATGAGTTTTTTCTAACCTTAGACATCTATGTTGAATGTTGATTGTAGATTCCTGTTCCTTGAGTTGCGGGTGAATTGGATATACAGTTGTGTAGATAAATGATGTCTTCTTTGACGATCACTGTTGTCGTAAGTGTAGGTTCTAGGGAGCCAAAGGATTAAGATCCACTAACTTGCGCTATGCTCCTTGTTCCTTCGTCTCTACTAACGTCTGGTGCGGTAATTCCTTGTTGGCTGGTACTGATTGAACCGAATTTGTTGGTTCAATTGGCGGATACTGTTAATTTAGTAAGCCTTCACTAGTTGGTTATAACCACTTTAGGTACAGAACAGCAACTTGAATCACTTTTGCGATTAATTGATCGCTTGATCTTTTCGCTTTTGCACTTATGTCGTATACGCAACGATATTAAAGAGTCACTCACTTTGTGCACTGTCAGTTATGGAATAGTGATCTTTCACAATTTCACTTTGCTGGTGCAGAATGCTTTATTTCTTTAAACGTCGCGACTAGCAGAACGATTTTTAGGAATTGTTTTGCAAAATTGAGAAACTCCGAAGGATAGTTTTCCTATCCTACCGACTGCGCCAAATAAGACTTTCGGTGTAACGCGAAAGAAAAAAAAAGAAAAACAACAAGATTTTTCCTAATTTGGAGTTTATTGCAACAAAAATTGGACAAACTTTCAATTACAACTGATTCGCTTAAAAATTAAACCCGAACTGAACTAAACTGCAAACTTAAATTTACATCGTGGGAGCTTCTTCAGGTGGTTCACGTTTTTTATCAGAAAAGTGCAAATTAATCGTCTAGGCGTTAAATTGCATTGCTTCTTATAATTGTGTTCTGATTTTTGTGAAATATGAAAGGTAAGCGTCTTCTTTGCAGGAAATGAACTAGACGGTGGGAAACAAGTTAGAACATGATTTTAATGAGGAAAATATATGTGAAAGGAGGAAGGGTTAAAGGGTTAATTATAGGGAATTTGTGTATGGCATTATATAATGGAGGGATCTATAACAATTAACGCCATGCAGTAGACCATTCATCAACACTGGATTAGATTATTTTGGTCCCTATGAAGTAACAATCGGAAGGTGACATAAAAAACGTTATGGAGTTATTTTCACATGCCTTAATATTCGAGCAGTTCACATTTAGGTTGCAAACTCTTTAACAGCTGATTCCGCAATACTAGCGATTCGGAGATTCATTGCAAGACGCGGACAACCAGACAGCTTTTATTCCGACAACGGAACTAATTTTCGAAGAGCAGATAAGGTACTGCGACAAAGTTTACAAGAACTAGAAATAAATAAAATTGAAACGGAATCATTACAACGAGGCATCTTATGGAAGTTTATACCTCCATCAAGTCCTCACATGGGAGGTACCTGGGAAAGATTGATAAGAACCATAAAAACAGCATTATCGGCAGTACTAAGATCGCGATTCCCGAAAGAAGAAACATTCAGAACACTGTTAACCGAGGTAGAGTATATCGTAAATAGCAGACAATTAACTTATGTTTCAGGTAATCCCGACGATCAGAAAAGTCTTAGTCCTAATCACTTTTTAATTGGAAGCCAAAACGACAACTGTGTGCCTAGAGTATTTTCGAGTCGCGAGGAAATGTTGCGTAAACAGTGGAGGATATCCCAATTTCTCGCGGACATGTTCTGGAAGCGATGGCTTAAGGAGTATGTTCCAACACTTTTGCTGCGAAAACGGCGGACGTCTTTGGGTGAAAACATCAAAACAGGAGATGTGTAAACCACATCACATTAAGGATTTCAAAGAGCAACGAAACCATTAGCTGTGGTTGTAGACTGTTATCCAGGCGAAGACGGAGTTGTAAGAGTTGTGAAAATAAAAACAGATCATGGATACCTCCAGCGACCAGTAGTCAAATTAAGTAAAATTGATGTTAGTGGAGAAACGATCTCCTCCACTGTGGGGGGAGAAAATGTAAATAATAAACAATAAATTAAGGTAAAGAAAGAAAATGTGTTCTAGGCTATTCCTAGAAAATGGGATACCAAATTCCCTGATCCTTACTCTATTAGGCAAGCCGTGGTTATTACAGCTCTTATCCAGAAATATGCTAATGAAGTTGCCAAATGGTGTAAAGGACACCTTTTGGGCATGTAATAATCATTAGTGAGGAAGAGAAGAGCTATAAAGCAATAAAACCAATGCCCGACATTAGAAAAAAGGATCGAACCGGAATTTAGTAAAAAACTCTTGGATGAGAACACATAAGAAATAAATGCAGTAAAATACTTCGCATTTAATTTAGGTATTTTATGAGGTAGTTGTGTTGTCTTGCTTTGAAAAGATTTAAGTGTAAATTCAGTTCGATCTTGAACGAGGTAAAATAAAGGTTGTGCGCGCAAAGCAAATTCAATTTCTTAATTTTTCGTAATAGCTGTCGAGTTTCTTTAGGTAATTTCTTTGCTGTTTAGTACATTAAAAAGGCATCCCATCAATTAGTAACTTTACGGTTTGTTAAGGCTTGAAAACATTCCACGGTTTTATCTAATAGATTTTTGATAGATTCTGAAGATTCTGTGCAGTGTGTTTGGTTAAATAGACTATCGAAATAAGAATTTACAGGCATTATTGTGTTTTCATATCGAGATTTTAGTATACCTACCATTCTACATTGTCGGCTTAAGTATTGGTTCGATCTGTCGTGTTTACTGAGAAATATTAAGATTGTGCCAACCAACCCCTGTAGCCAACCATACCCGGTCTCCCCTATTCCACGCCAACCCGTAATTTGCATCACTGATCACAAATCCTTGGATTAAATGCTCGGCTTCACCCGACGACAAGCTTGCTTTTAAATAATTTTCCGCATTTTCTAGTGAAGACTTGGAGTGAATGAGTGAGACGAAGAGATAGCGAAAAGACGTCCATGATTCGTAGTTGCCCGAGAAAATGGGATGTGGAAAGGCCATTTTACACCGGCGCGATAGCCGTATCGTTAGCGTTCTAACGCCTTGCATAATACGAAACAAGAATATTCACACCAACGCAGTAGAAATTTGAGATAATATTGCGGTGGACGCGTTATGTTTACGATATAGCGGTAAATTGCTTCCAGACCAGTTCTATCGCAGAGTCAACATGAGTGATTTGACGGAAAACTTAATAGAAGAAGTAAAAAAATAGTTTTCAAAAAAAAAGTTGAACCGACTTTACAAAAAGCGCTAAAAAGCATAAAATAATTTTTAATTTTACATCTATTACGACAGTTTGAAGTAGGTGCAAATCAAACAAACCAAACAACTAAAACAAAAATATTTAATCGTCTTTTCTTATGATCCCGTAAGCTGAAACGTTTAGGTAGTATTAGGTATTATTTTCAATTGTGGTACTGTAGTTGTTTTATTTGTTTAATTTGCACCGACTTCAAAATGTCGTAATAGATATAAAATTAAAAATGATTTTATGCTTTTCAGCGCTTTATGTGAAGTAGTCGGTTCAACTTTCATTTTGAAAACTATTTTATTTTTCACTTTTTAGTGTCTTCTACTCTATACAACGAAGAAAGAACCATCCAAATCGTCCACGCGTTAAAAAGTTAGGTTTAACCCCCTATTAGCAATGGGGGATCATACTCTATACAACAGAAAAAGAACCATCGTAATCGGACCACGCGTTGCAAAGTTAGGTTCTACCCCCACCCCCCACCCCCATCCCCCCAACATTTTTTTCTTCTGGTATCAACCACGGAACATACTCTACCCAACAGAAAAAGAATTGTCCAAATCGATCCACGCGTTACAAAGTTAGCCTACCCCTCCCCCCTCCCCTTCCCTACGCCAAATTTTTTTCTCCTATTAGCAATGGGGGATCATGCTCTGTACAACAAAAAAAGAACCATCCAAATGGGACCGCGCGTCACAAAGTTAGGTTTCACCCCCACCCCACCCTACCAAAAATTTTTTTGACGTGGTACCAATCGGTGAACATACTCTACCCAACAAAAAAAGAATCATCAAAATCGGTCGACGCGTTACGAAGTTATGCCCGGTCAGACATAAAAAAAATAAAAAAAAATAAAATAAAAAACATACACGACGAACTTAGAACCTCTTTGTTTTTGGGAAGTCGGTTAAAAAATCGTAGAAATCGACACACTCATGTACACGGATTTTACACGCTAGGGCCACTCCATTTAGTTTCTTACTCGTAGCGTCGAACTTAGAACCTCTTTGTTTTTGGGAATTCGGTTAAAAAATATCCAATATTGTTCGACTTAGGTACAGCACAAAACCTACAGAAATGTGAAAAAAGGATAAAATATGGGAAGAAATTGAAAAGGAGCTGGGGATCCTGATAAGTAAAAATTCATTCATTAATTTATATATATGAAGAACAGCTTTAATTATTTTAATGCGAGTTTCACAGTTAGTTTCTAGAGGTCGAAGAAAAATTCTCCATTTATTTGACAAAATCCCAAAGGCGTTTTCTACTACACGCCGCGCAGTGCAGAGACGTGTATTATATGCTTCTTTCTCAAAGTCTTGCCTTGCTTGCTTGTATGGAAGTGGTCTCATCAGAAACCTGTGGTGTTAATTGTGTTTGATTAGGCAAACGCTTTGAAGGTGGCAGTTCGAATTCTTCTCTTTCAAATTTTTGCCCCATACTGGATGTTTCAAAGATTCCCCCATCACTATTTTTGCCATAGCCTGGCTGGCTGGGGATCTACAATTGCAATTGAAACAATTAAAATTTTTTTAAATATGAGACATATTGTGTTTCCCATCAATGCTGCCAATACAATTCGGAAATTGCCACTTTTTATTATAACCGTCTTCAGATATTTCAGGCATGTACAGAGGTTGAAGCCTCCTCCAGATTGCTTCAAAACTTCCTTCACTATTTCAGTAACAGCTGAAAATCCCATTCTGAAACTGTGTCCAATTGTAATATCTTAAAAAGGGAATTGTTAATATTACAATTATTAATTTTTATTTTAATATATTGCAGGAGATGCCTTAAAAGTGAAATGGAAAAATCTTCGCGAGTACTACGCAAAAAACGTAAGGAGTATAAAAAAAAGTACTGGACAAGCGGCTTCTACTAAATACTACAAAAGTTGAGTATGGTCACAACAAATGGAAGCTTTCAAACCTTTTTTAAGGTTTGCCAAAACCGAATCTAATGTGATTCATAGTATCGAACCAATAGCAGATTTAGATGCTAGTACGGTGTCAGAGCCGAAAGAATTTCACCTCGAATATGAAGAAAACTGTTCACATCAACATGACATTGTGTGTACTGATAATGAACTTAGTGCGGGAATACCAGGACCTAGTATACAACAAAAAGACAGCAATGCAAAAATGTATGTGTATGAATCCAGCAATCAATCGGGTGTAAATAAGGTTCTACCACTGAGATATATAGTACTGGAGTGACTGGTGCCATGAAATTTCTTCAAGAAAATGGTATCACTTTTCGCTAGTTGTCCCTTTCTGGGTAAGCATCTTTTTTTTCAACATGGTTTTCTTAATTGCGAACGTCATGTCGCCTATTAAATGCTGGCGTTAGAAATAGATGACAATATTCACAATCATCTTACATCTCTTTCTGGGTAAGCATTATCCAGACTAAAACAACCTTTTATTTATAATTTGTATTCCAGTAATTCCAATGATTTTTACATTTTCCTTACAACAATATAGAAGATTAAAATTAAATATGTCTCTTCGTATATATTTAGTTATTATATTCTACTCTGAATGGCTGCAAATTCACAGTAAACGTTGGAGATTAAAAATTGTTTTCCTCCACTGAAAGTAAAATTGTACTCATATGAGATAGCTTATAAGTCAGTCCAGTTTAATACATGTCAGTGGGTTCTACAAAATAGACCAAAACATTCTGCAAGCATCAGTTTTGCTAAAACCATCAAAACATTTTCACCAAGGAGGCAAGTAATTACCAAGATCAAAGTTGCTTACATTTTAATGGAGCAGAACTTACTACAAATAGAGGAGGAAGAAGAAAAGTCATTGACAACTATTACTTCTCCTTCATCTGCGCAACGAAATATTGATCTATAGGTAACAATGAAATATACTTTCTTAAAGGATTCGACAAAGGGAAATAATTATTATTTACTTTAAAATTATGTCAAAAAAATTTAAATTGAATAAATATTTGTAACTTTAAAATAATGTTTTCGTTTTACCTTAAAGTTACTGCGAGACGAGGAACAGGTGGAATCGAACAACGGCAATTCGTGTCTTGCCTACGCGCATCCTCCTGAATCATATCCAGTAATTCCGAGAAACATTCACAAGTCATTCTAAAGTAACGGTAGATCCAATTCCCATCTTTAAGGAGATCTTCAAAAAGGGTCGCAAATTCTCCTTTATTGTCGCGATCTACATTTATTTTATTCATCCACTGCCCTTTCCTAGTTCAACAAATTTTTATAAAAATTAAAAGTAACTTGAATTGAACCTCATTCACTTACTCCTTTTCTGCATCCTTGCATAGTGCAAATAATAAAAGAGTTTCTTCAATCATATGGCATATATTTAGCAGGTATGTATATAAAATTACTTTCTCTAATAAAAATCGGCATCCAAAAAAGCAGCACAGCACGGTGATCAAAAATTAATAATACCGTTATTCATGCAAAATGAATCACTATCGAAACGCTATCTCTATCGCGGCAGTGTGAGGCACCCTTCTATCGCAACTCCTATCGCGCTGGTGTGAAAAGGCCTTTATACCTGGCAATTTTATAACGCTATTTTCCTTCCTTATATGTGATGTATCTTCAGTTTGTGGTTGGGGGGGGGGGGGGTAATCTAATTTCGTAAAGCGTGAACCAATTTGGATGGTTCTTCTGCTGTTGTATAGTTGCTTATAGGAGGATAATTTGTATTTGGAAAAGGGAAGGGGTGGGGGAGGGTTAGTCTAATTTCGTTACGCTTGGACCAATTTCGATGATTCTTTGTCTGTTGGGTAGAGTATGTGCCTCGATTGATACCGCGAAAAAAAAATTTTTGATGGGATGGGAAGGGGGGGGGGGGCGATAGGGGGTTGGACCTAACTTTTTAACGCGTGGACCGATTTGGATGGTTCTTTTTCTGTTATACAGAGTAAACGACACTAAAAAGTGAAAAATAAAATAGTTTTTAAAAAAAAATTTTACCGACTTCACAAAAAGCACTAAAAAGCTTAAAATAATTTGTAATTTTATATCGATTGCGACATTTGGAAGTCGGTGCAAACTAAACAAACAAAACAACTACAGAACCATAATTAAAAATAATTAATAAAACTACCTGAACGTTTCACCTCACGGGATCATAAAGAAGGACGATCAAGTACTTTTGTTGTAGTTGTTTGGTTTGTTTAATTTGCACCGACTTCCAAATGTCGCAATAGATATAAAATTAAAAATTATTTTAAGCTTTTGTGAAGTCGGTTCAATTTTTTTTTTAAAACTAATTTTCTTATTTGCGAATCTTTATTAAAATTTTATATGATTTTTAGTAAATTCGAAAAATGTTGCTTTTGTTGTTAAATTGATCCATTTTTGTAAAACTTAAGATAAAATTCAAGTGGTACTTACCAATTTGAAATTTTCGTGACTCCACGTGTTTTAGACTCCTTGCTCAGTTTCACGATTGATTGATTGATTGATTGATTAAATTTGGAGGTGTGAGGTTCTCAAGCGCCGCGGCCACTGGGGCCTATTGTGCTAACCCTCTCAACTCCTTATAGTAAGACAGAGTCTGCAGGAGGGGTCGATGGCTCTGCCTATCCTCACCAGGTGCTTCCTTAGCTGACAGTGGCCGGTAAGTAAGCCTGCCAGAGTTCTAACAGCCGACCTGCTCAGCTAGAGGAGCTCCCTGGATCTACCCGGAGACGGTGAGGGCATAAGGCTTCTTGAAAGAGCATGCCCCTCAGTATTGTTCCAATACAGCCTATGCCCCTCATTTGCGCGATTTGCTATTAGCCTTTTAGCCGTGCAGAGAGGTATTCCGCAGACCGGCTCCGGCCCTATAAAAGGGGTGTTAGACCACTTTCTAGCAAGTTCGTCTGCTTTTTCATTTCCCGTGTAGCCCTGGTGTCCCGGTATCCATCCAGATCAAGCTTACTTGATTAGTTCTACACAGTGCGTCTAGGCTCCTTTGGCATTCCCACACCAGATTTGATCTGGTGGTAGATGAAGCAATTGCTTTGATTGCAGCTTGACTATCCGAGAAGATTGAGATCCTTTTGTTTTTATAGGCTCTTCTTAGGTTCTCGTAGGTGCATGTCAGTATGGCGAAGATCTCAGCCTGGAATACCGTGGTATATATTCCCCGGGCCAGTGATAAACTGAATCGAGGAGAGTCGCTCCAGACCCCTGCCCCAACACATGATTCAGTCTTGGATCCATCCGTATACCAACTAGCTCCCCTGGACGGACAGCTGGAAGCGTCGAGGTCTCACGCTTTTCCACCCGTATTAGGGGTGGTTGAAATGGTGAGAGTCTTGCCGGCGTCTGATCAGTTAGCATGGCCAACTCAGGTGTGGCTCCAAGAATCTCCCTTATTGTCGTGTGGCCCTTACCTATGTTTTCCCCAAGGAGACCGGCTCCCTCTAGTTTGTAGGCCGCACACAGAGCCAGGCTTTCAACCTCTATATGAAGAGGTTTAATATTTAGCATGGTTTCGAGTGCAGCCGTCGGCGAGGTGCGCATGGCTCCAGTGATGCATAGGCAGGCCATACGTTGCAGTCTGCTAAGCTTAGTCCTTATCACATTAAGTTTTGCTCTGTGCCACCATGTAATCGCTCCATAAGTTATCATGGGCCTTATTACCGATGTGTAGATCCAGAGCATTGGTTTAAGTCCCCAAGTGGTCCCGCAGGCTCTACGGCATGTCCAAAAGGACTTCCGAGCTTCTGCCACAGTTATATCAAGGTGCAGGTTCAAGTATAGCTTGGAATCCAGGATCACCCCCAAGTACTTCACCTGATCCTTGAAGGGTAGCGCAGTGCCCAAGAAGGTCGGTTCAGTAAGACTCTTCCTAGTGAACGGAACGACGACTGTTTTGTCAGGGTTGACTTTGAGGTCAATCTCATTGCACCAGGTTGCGACTACGTCTAGAGCCCCCTGGAGATGTATCGTAATGTTGTTCCCCATATCGCTGGATGCCACAACTACAATGTCATCTGCATAGCCCTGCGCGAAGAAGCCTCCCTCATCAAGCCGTACAAGTAGCTCATCGATCACAAGGCACCATAGGAGGGGTGATAGCACCCCACCCTGCGGACACCCTCTTGTGACGTAGCCCCTGATCGTCCTATCGAGGAGACTCAAGGTAAGATCTCGAGACCTGAGCAGCACATCTATTTATTGACAGAAGGTCGTCCCAAGGCCTCTCCTTCTTAGGGCCCGAGTGATCACATTGAATGATGTGTTATCAAAAGCGCCTTCTATATCCAAGAAGGCTGCAATCGCAGTTCCCTTATAAACCGCGCCCTCCAGCTTGAGTATTAAGTCATGGAGTGCCGTTGTAGTGGATTTTCCGGTTTGGTAGGCGTGCTGCCGGGCATGAAGTGGTGAGTGTAGAAGATACCTCTCACTGATCGCCCGATCAGCAACTTTTTCCAACGTCTTTAACATGAAGGATGTTAGACTAATAGACCTGTATGCTTTAGCGAGTGTGTAATCTACACGGCCTTGCTTTGGAATGAAGGCTATTTCACAGTCCTCCAGATAGATGGTACATGTCCTAGTGCAAAGGACGCCCTGTATATTCTGCACAGCACCGGCGCGAGAACATCACAGCCCTCCTGTAGGAGCACCGGGTACACACCATCCGTGCCAGGGGACTTGAATGGTTTAAAGGATGAAATAGCATCCTTGATGGCTTTACATGTAAAGACCGAGCTGGCAACCCTCCAGTCCGCCTTGGTCGCCCTCCTTGCTAGGTGGTCAGTTAGGCTGGGCCTGTCTGCCTCGTTCGGTTCTTTCACCTTTGAACCAGGAAAGTGGGACTGCAGTAGAATCTCTAGCGTTTCTTCCCTGGTTTGGGTGTATGTCCCGTCCGGTTTCTGGAGTATGTATGTCGCCCGACGTAGTTTTCATAAGGGCTTTATGCAGTCTCGCAGACTTTTTGGCAGAACTTTTGCCAGCTGGATCTTTTAGAACGGCGCAGTTCTCGGTTGTAGGCAGTTAGGGATTATCTATATTCTTCCCAGCACCCGCCTCTTTTCGCCCTGTTGAACAGCCTCCTGGTAGTAGCTCTTAGTTTCGCAAGTTCCCTCGTCCACCAAGGGACGTTCCTGTTCTGGGACCTTACTGACACCGGACAACTTCCCCTGAAGGCCTTCTGTATGGCATCGTTTACGAGGTCTGCCGCAAGTTCGACGTCTTGCGTAGACTTGATCGAGCCCTTGAACCCATAAAGTCTACCACCCAGTTCCTCTTTAAAGGTAACCCAGTTGGTGTTCCTGGGGTTCAGGTATTCCTTTATTTCATTGACACATTCTCCAACTCTGAAGAGAATGTGTTTTTGGTCGGAGCATGATGGCTCTTCAGACACTCTCCAGTCACTTACCAGTTCTGATATGTAGCTACTGCAGAGAGTGATGTCAATTACCTCCCTCCGACGGCCACTGTCAAAGGTAGGGTTAGATCCACGGTTTAGTATAACTAGGTTAGTAGTTAGCAAATAATCAATAAGGTACTCACCTCTTCTGTTACTGCCGCTGGTCCCCCAGTTAATGTGGTGTGAGTTCGCGTCGCATCCAATTAGCATGTGCGCCGCGTTTGTCGATCCCATGAGTTCCCTTAGTTCTCTCGTCGGTGGTGGTTCAGTGGAGTCGTATGGGAAGTACGCAGAGCAGATTAGCACGCAGCATCTTCGTCCCCCCGCACATACCCCCACTCTGGCAGCTGTAAGGTCCCTTGTACATAAGTCTGTGGACGGCAAACAGTTAGGTTTTGCTTTATTATATACAATACAGGTCCGCGGTCTGCTGTCCTTGGTATCATAAATGATTCCAAAACCAGCCTGTCGCAGTCCCGAAATCTGGCCGAAACTTACCCAAGGTTCCTGGATGAGGGCCAGATCTACAGCTTGAGTGGCCAGCAGCCTACAGAGAACTGCCGAGGCAGCCCTACTGTGTTGTAGGTTTGCTTGGACCACCTTCATCTGTTTGTTTTGGAGCAACAGTGTCCTCCTCTTTCGCTCCCCCACCGGCCGCCTTAAACAGCACAGAGGTGATGCTAAAGAAGAGTCGCATCTGCCGCTCTTTTAGTATCTGCATGAACCCTTCGTCAATGGAGAGTGCCAGCGTCTGTCCGCCTTGTTCCGCTTTACGGCCCAATATTCTCCAAGAGGTTGCTGGAATCGGCTGGTTCTGCTTCTCGAGCTTTCCCAGGACCGCTGCCGGATCCCCGTTGTTTTTGGGAATCCACACTGCTACCCTGTACAGCTTGGGTAGGTCCTTCTCCTCAATAGCCTTAAGGGAGGCCCCTTCCCAAGGTGTAAGTTTGGGTATCACCCGCATCAACCAGTCTCTGGTGTCCGCCGTAGCACAGGTTAGCCTCAATGTGCCCCCTGTTACTCGGGATCCCCAGAATTGTGGGGCAGTCTCCTCGGCCGTAGTGTCATCTATGGCCTGGTCGAGTGCTTTCCTCAGAGCCTCGATCTGCTCATCCATCAGCCTGTTTTTTGGATACTCAGCAGGTATCACAACCATAGGTATCCCTGCAAGCAGGTCCCTGTAGAGTGGCTGTATCCCTGCTCTACCCATCTTCTTTTTCTTGGTGGTCTGTCCCCCCGGAGAGTCCCCATCAGAACGGTTGCGTTTTACCACCGCCGTTCTTGATGGTCCAGCTCCAGCATCGTTGGTCCCCCAGGAAGCCCAGTGCCCAAGAGAGAGCCGAATGGTTTCGCCAGATTAGGGCGGAAGCGTGTATTACTGCCACTCCCACCGGCGACTGGTTTCTTCTCCGCCTGCCCACCGGTGGATTTAGGCTGCTGAGGAGGGGCGGGTGTACCGCCTGCAACCTCTGCTGCCTTTCTCTCCCGCTAGCCTCTTGCGCATCGCACCTGAAGGTCGTACGCGTCTGACGTTGAGCTTAGCAACGCCCTCCGCGACAGCCATCATCGCTTCTTCTTCGCCAGACTTGACTGGCTTCTGTATCTGACGTGCAACGTCAGAGTGGGTGTCACTTGCGCGTCCCCCCTCCTCTGCTGCCTAGTTACTTGTTTTGTTTTTGTTTTTCATTTTGTGTCTCCTTATGTTGGTCCCACGAGTATGGCGGGACCTATGACAGAGCCCCCATGTCAGAGGCAAGGCTAAATACAATGGGGTGCGCCTGGTGCCCCAAGGAGATCGTTTGCGACAGTGCTTTTTACTACCCGCTGCCATGCAGCCCTCGGCACGATGACATTTCCACCTTAGCTTGGTAGGTTTGAGAGGTTTTCTCCGCGGATCAGGGATGGGATAGATGGGAACAGGGAACAGGACGGCGACTGTCTGCTATGCAAAGCACATTGCCCGGGTGAGCCGGCATGATGGGAGCGTCATGCACGCTTGGAGGCCGTCGCCCATCACCCCAGTTTCACGATACTTTCTTATTGTCACGATATTTAATCACTATTTTTCAGTTTAGCGTTTCACACTTGTTTTAGTTTACACAAGATTTAATCAATTTTTAGTTTTCTGAATTTATAACGTGTATGATGATTTCACAGCTTTATAAGTTTTATGATTTTCACAAATAGTCGATGTATTCTGATTGATTTCACAAATTACTTTACTTAATAATTCATTATCCGGCTCGAAAGGACCATAAATTATGTTTGATTTCACATGGAAATGAAATTAAATTTCTAGTAACAACTAGGTATTCGCAGATCACTTTTATTGATTTAACAATTTAAACATCGTACAACAACTGAACTGTTCAGCAAAGCAAAACTCTTATCGCAAGCCTACTGGATCCAAAAAGCGGTACCGATGTGCAATCAGGTATAAGCCGTAAAGCAGTTGACTAACTATTGCAGAGAATATTCATATGTATTCAATGTGACTGTATAATTGCAATAATACGGTGAAGCTTCGACCCAGAGACTTGCGATGAGGTCACATGTAAACAAAAGCTAAATTCAAATTCAATTATATATCGGTAAGTACAATTTAAATTTATCAGCACAAGGTTGTTCCAGTATTCCAGGTAGGTATGTTACTTTTTCAGGTGAGGCGGAAGTTAATAATAATAATAAATAATTTATTGGATCTGTACTGTAGATTACATTATCTTTGATTGTACAAAAGTGAATTGGTAAAAAAACATATTCAACAAAAAAGAAATAAAAAAGTGAAATTTATTATATAATAAGAAAGATTAATAAATTATACTAATGAATTCATTATGTACGGTTCACTGTAAAAACAATTTTAAATAAAAACATAAATTATATTAATTAAAAGATGAGATGTGCAATTACAGATATAAAGTTAAAATATATTGGACTTATTTAAGAGATGACAAAAATTTCTGTAGGAGGAAGTGCGTTGAAGATTGTTATCTAAACGATTCCAATTTCTGATTGCTTGGACAAAATAAGACCTCTCACCAAATCTGGAGTTAAAACGGGGTATGCGAATATTTACTTGCCTATTTGACTTTAAGAATACTAATTTATTATATAAATATTCAGGACGCTTTTGGTAAATTAATTTATGTAAAAGGTTTAATTGCTTGAAGACAAGATGTGTCTCTAAGGAGTGGCCCAATAGTGAAGAAATATAAGGAGAGATGTGAGCATGTCGGGGTAAGCGGAAAATGAAACGAATAGTGTCATTATAAGCAACATTTAGTTTATAACGGCAAATGTAATCAAGCTTTGGATAAATTATGCTGCCATATAAAAAGTGTGGAATGATAAGAGATTTAGCCAAGTTAATACGCATTTCATGGGACAACAGTTTAGCGTTAATCCATAGTTGTCTCAAGCCACCATAAATTTTACCCATTACATTTTTAATGTAGTCACAGCAACTTAGGATGGAGTTGATCATTACGCCCAAGCTTTTCACACAGTCAACATATTCCAGGATGCAATTGTTTAGAGTAATTGGTGGTAAAGTTTTTTTATCCAATTTACTCCTGTAAATTGCTATACACGTAGATTTACTCGGGTTCAGTATCAAGCTATTGGTCTCCGACCAGCAATTAATTCGCTGCAAATCAAGTTGATACTCCAAAAGGGGGTTTGTTTATTGTTTGCTGTTGCTGACCTGAACAAGCTGATTTAAATAGGTAACAGCAGCAATAAACGAAAATCTAAGAGATCAGATCTGAACTTCATCTAAAATCATTCAACTTGAACAAAACTTATAAGTTATATCCTTTTGTAATAAAGTGGAATTTTCGACAATTGTAATATAACTGTTCTTTTAACTTTTCTTACCATTTTCAGTTTTTTTACATTTTATGAGCACGAATCTGGAAGAATTTCTCGGCGGCAATTGCCAGTTAAGGACGAAATGTTATAACCTATCAAATAAGCTATAATACATTCCAATCGGTACGGTACTTTTAATTTTTTTAAAAACGCGTTATTAATGAATAAATTTTTACTAATATTAAGAAATCCTGATTCCTATTTAGTTTGGAATAAAATATGTTTACCTTATTTACCTGTGTTGTATTTATTTTATTAGGTGATGTTGGAGAGTTACAACCATCTCTCCTGAGGGACTTGTCGAGCGACTCTCAACTTTTCTATTTCCGCACTAACTAAAGAAAACACTATCCTTTTGTTCTTATTACAATGTAGTTTATTCTCACACAATTCCTTTAGTAAGAAGTTTTATTTCCTTTTACTTTCTTAGATTTTACTTCACACAATTCCTTTAGCATCAAGTTTTACCGAGTAACTCCTGATTAACTACTGGACTTAACTATAACACTGTATAACTTACTCTTGAGCAACTCTCTATTAAAAACTCAATTTACAACTGACTTACCGCTAACTAAAACTTTTGCAGAAAGGCTCTGTTTTTAGAAAAACTTTAAAATGTTTCGGTCAACATCCTTTTTTCGCGTAGATGAAGAATCTTGACTTCGCACAGATGTTCCGCCTCAGTAGCAAAACTTTTTAACACCGGAAGATTTTCACGTTTGTGTTTTACCACAGGTGTGACTTCTGCTTTCGTGATAAAAATTTGCCTACGAGGCAAAACTATACCTGCATGGAATACAACACCTGAATAATTAAGGGTCTCTCTTGAGCCATTCTTTTATTTATACCTTTAAAATTCCTAATTTGTCACTACAAATAAATGAAAAAAACTGTGAAATTTTTAAAATTCAATTCAAATAAAGTAAAAATGATCCTTTTACAAAATATTTAGAGAACATTTTTTGCAGGAAAATATTTGTACATGAAAATTCTAGTTGCATATAAAATTACAAGAATCTTTGAATATGTTACAGCTACAGTAGCCGCTCACTTTGCTAAAGCTGTTAGCTTTATCCATAAACATTTGGATAAAGCTGATTGCTCTGTGTAATACAGATTAAATGATTCACAATAAATCAATGTTGTGCTCCCATAGTTTTGGTGAACAAATTATACTTTCCATAATTTTCAAAATTTGGAGGTACTTTTCGTCCATAACTGGCAATTACCGCCGCGAAATTCTTCAACATTCGTAATCAGCGCATCATTTTATGTAACATCCACCCCCCCCCCCCCCAACCCCCTCTCCTAAAAGGGTGGAGTCCAGATAATGAGATTTACCGGAAGCAGACTCCTGAAACCGGGCTTGTCTCTGTCAGGAATGCTGGCTAAATATAGTCACGTACAGAGAAGGGTACTCTCTTATAAAAAATTCTCCAATTCAAGGTGAAGCAGAAGTCGCGAAGGGATGCGTGACCAAGGGGGAGCTTGGTTGTTAGTATGCGAACTCCGGATACCAGGCGACCTGTAATTTAAATTAACTCGCCTTCCCGTGATAATGGTATCTCCGTCATAGGTGACCATATGAAAGATTTTTTATAAGCTACACATGAGAGCGGGATCTCTCCGAAAATACCAAATCCTCAAGAAGTAACAACACCTCTACAAAACCGACGCCTGATAGAATAAGACTTTCCTGATAATCCTGCCGGACATGTCAGAGATAAACCACCAATGTCTGACGAGGCTATCGAAGATAACCCTAAGACTCAGGGACAGGTCCGTAGAGACAAAATTCGGGCCTGGGGGGTACCACATACGGGCCCCCCGCGAAACGAATTTCTGGCCCGGCACTTAGCGTTTACGGGCCCATATACATTTTTTTTATATAAATAATTAAAATGGAAAAAATTTTCAGTTGATGACTTAGATGACGGGGCCCCTTTCAAAGCCCGGGCCCGGGGGTTTACCCCCTTCGCCCCCCCTGTCGGCGGCCCTGCTCAGCGAAGAGGGCCTTAGAATAAGGGCACAAACCAGAAGAGGTCCGTCCGCTAGCACAAAAGCCACTAAGGGAACCTAACAAATTTAAGAGAAACCACTCCTAACAGCTTGGACTTTACAATCGATAAAATTTTAAGCTTCATCAATGGTGAAAACCACACCCTAAATGTCATGGAAAAGTGCTTTTAAAAGCAGCAGAGGGCACTGCTTCACTTGTTGCTGTCTCACTACAGCATTCCTCGGCTGATACACTGCAGAAAGCCCACTTCAAAAAACTTTATGTATGAGCAGGTCCAGCTAAGATCTAAAAGCGGCTCCTTGAAAGAGTAGGGTCCATCCCCACAGTTTCCATCATCGGAAGATAGGATCACAAAGGCCCCAAAAATGCACATGGGCCAGGATACGCGGCACTCCCGTAAGCACCGGGAGTGGCCTCTGTCAAAAGAACGTAACTCAAGTAAATCGCAACAGAGAAATTTAAAAAGCTTTCTGCCCAAAACAAGCGAAACCGAGCCGATTAACTCAACTTCGAAACCCTTAGGCAGCAAACCTCGGAGGACAAGCCGACAAGACCTAAAAGATACTCAATGTCTTAAAGACCTTGACCCGTCTGATGGAGGCAAGTAGGAGACAGTTAAAATGTCTCCAGATAATTGTCCATCATGCAACAGCGGCAAGATGTGCTTATTAGAAGATTTATTCTGGAGAAAGTAACTGTTACTCCTTACAAGAGCCATTGGTTCATAGAGGACTAGGCAAGGGACTTTTATTTATACAGGGAAAGTTGATTTACAGTAACGAACATGCTGCTCCTCGAGGCGCAATGCTGTTCAAGCGTTCAATTAACTTTCTTCCAACTCTAGAGCTTATCGCTAGGGATCTTATAGCTGTAAATTGCAAATGGGGCAGCTGCTTCCCAGCTTCTGGGTAGTATTTTGTCCCGTTTTGTGGTTAACGTTCCATATAGTGTCAGTCATTTGAATTTTGAGCGTAATTCTAAATATTATTTTGCTAAAAAACTGTTGAAAATACGGTTAAATATGGATATATATTAAACTCCGTACGATTTTAATACATGTCTTTCTAATTCCTTTAACCCCTTGTGCGGCATAGGGCGCCTATTACACCGACGTGATTTATTGATCTGTGTATCTTTTATCTCGACGGATCTTCTCCATGTGTTGCGCGGTCGTCGAATTCGGCGTCTTCCTTGGATCCCATGGCGATTCCAATCTAGACCTTGCTGTGCGATGTTGTTTGGCTCGTTTCTTATTGTGTGGCCTATCCATTGCTACTTTTACCTGCGAATACTGGTGTCTATCCCGTCTTGGCTGGAAAGTCAGTGTAGGTCTTCGCTGGTAATGATCTGTTTCCAATGGATGATACTAAATGTATACATAAGGAAAACGATGTAATAAGTTGGAATTCCCTCTCCTCGTCTCTGTTTAGAAAAAATAAATCCTACCACCTTCATAATGTCTTGTGAAAGAGTTAATTGGTTTTTTTATTAAGTACTTTTGTCAAGCCTGTTAATTTTCTAGATGCTTAAGTTACACTCCGTATATTTTTTCAAATCTTGAAAAGAACTGAATTATATTAAAATTTTTGTGTTTTGTAATAATAAATTGTTCAACAATTTTTAATAAAAATTTCGAACTAAACCGTTCAACTCAAGCAAAGTAAGAAATATTAAAATATTTCTTAACGCGATCGGCGTTTCTAATAAAGAAAAGCTAAATTTTTTGGCTCTTCGTCAACAGCAGCACCAAAAGCAGAAAAAACCGAACATTAGAATACAAATAGATACTCTATGCATTCAGAATCATCTAAATCAGTTCTTGCGTCACAAAGTTAGGCTAAAAAAGTAGTAGTAGTTAAAAAAGCTTAAATAGCGAGGTAGGCCACGAAAAGGAAAATAGTGAACCGTTTAATTGTGCATGACCCAGGTGGCCAGAAATCTAGGCAAGGAAATGTCAAACGTGGAATGTTAAGGAAGACTCGAAGCTATGGTGAATATGTGAGGTGAAAATGTATAACGGAAACATCTAGAACTAAGTGACTGAACTTTCTAAAATTAAGCTAAGTAGAACAAATAGGGCTGAGAGTGAAGCAGTGTATTGTGAATAAAACGTGTAAAGGAAATTGTTAAACGAACTAATTTTTTTTTTTTATATATGATGTTGCCAAAGCTCAGGGGATGCCCTATGATGCTAAAGCACAGCCTTGGCAGGAAAGGAATTAAGGTTGGGGAAAATGGGTTTGGAGGTTGAGTGAAGGAGGTGTCGATGTACGCCCCGTTTGAAAGTTTCAGGCTCATAAGACGAGGGAAAAACAGAAGATGGTAAACTGTTCCACATTCGTGTTGTTCTGCTAAGAAAAGATTCCGGAAATTTGACGGTACGTCCAAATTTGACCCGGCGAGTATAGGGGTGGGAGCGACTGGTAGATCTTGTATCGCGCGTTGTAATGACTCTACAAGGAATCAGGCTAGCAATTGATAGATAAGATTGCTGGATATCTCAATACCCAAGATCTTTAGGGAGGGTGAATTGGGTATATTCACTCCGTCGACTGAAATGGGTTGGGGGTGAACTGGGCGTTTTTTAAGGGACATTAAACAGCATTGAGTTTTGGATGCATTAACCGTAACACGATTTGCTCTGCCCCAAGCGAGGACCATAGAAATGTCTTTGTTTAATGATCTAAACATGCGTTCGCGATTGACTTCTGTAGCATTTCCACGTGAATTCATCACAGAATCAAATGAGTACGCGAAATCAAGGGTACTGTCGTCGGCAAAACTATGAATAGGATTGAGAGTAAGGGATAAGAGATTATTAATAAAAAGAAGAAATAAGGTTGGTGAAAGAACTGAACCCTGAGGTACACCGGCATTTATTTCGTAGGAATCAGATGTAACTCCGTCAATTACTACACGGATTGAACGGCCTGACAAAAAGCTCTCTATCCATTTAACGAGGGTTGGATGCAGACCAAATGTTTGAAGTTTGGCTAACAGGGCAGCATGCCAGACTCTATCAAAAGCCTTTGAAATATCAAGAGCGACGATTTCGGACTCACCGAAATTATGGAGACAATGATTCCAACGCTCCGTTAGAGCAGTTAGTAAGTCTTAAGTGAAATGAATAAAATTGTGAAAACTTGTGATCGAAAATAATTATCTTAATTAATCCGTCGAGCCCGATGAGCCCCATTTATTCAATTTTAGAAAATTATGTTTCTGAAATTCTATCACCGGAAGTAGATGTTTGCAAACACCAGCCTTTTAGATACAGATCCCTAAAAACACAATGGACAAATGATAACCGATAAGCCTGATTAGATACTTAATACCACATATTCCTTCAACCACTCAGTCCTTAACCTTTGTTATCAATCACCCGCCCCATTCTTGAATGTCACTTTGATTATTTCAAACGGATTAGCAGAATTAACTTTGTTACCCATTTCATTTGGCAAGATATAATTGAATTGAACCAACTTTAAATTTTTATGGCTCATAAGAACTACAGCTGCGCGACACTATCATAATTTCGTGCAAACAGAAAAAAGCACCGCGAAATTAGAATTAATTGATATAATTTTTAATTACAAATAGTAAAATATGACATCAGCACACCTTACGACAATACAAATGTTTTATGGTATATTTACAAGGCCCATATTACCATACCAAAACTAAAATTAAGGTAATTACATTGTATACATGCATATAAATCAAATCATCGTAAATAAATAATCATTCATTCATGATCGCGTCGTATTCATTCATATGTCAACTTTCGGTTTAAATTCTACTTCTACTTTCAACATTGAATGGCATAAAAATGGCATTTTAAAAATATTATTTAATTTTATGTTCAGGTACTCCACAAAAAGCACACATGGTCAGCTGTTCCCCACTTTTCGTAACTCCAATTCATCGTTGGGTGCGCCATTCTCAGTTTATTTTTGTAAGCGTCTACAACCAGTTCAGATTCAAATGCGTTGCTTCGGTGATCTCTTCAAGTTCAAATTTTAAGTGTTCTTCGCGGCTTGGCTTGCAAACAATAATTGGCATTACGTAGAATCGATAGACGAAAAAATTGATCAGTTGTATTAAGGCTTATGATTAAGAAATCCACGCTGTTAGCATCAATTACTAGTGTCTTAATAATGCTATTCTAAAATTAGAAAATATCTATATGGTTACTTGTGTTTCAGTTTGAAAGCTTATAAATTAGAAATTGAGCGCGTGTTGAAGTGAGAAAAAGTAAATATTGGTTTTGATTTAGAAATTTTAGTGCCTGTGACAGAAATATAAAATATGAAGGAAGAAGACCTAATAATGGCACGGGCTATAGTGGCTGAGTCGGAGTCTCCCGGAGGATCTCCAGCCCCCTTAAGGAAAACCCGCGTTGCTGAACTCTTGGATAAAACCAAACAGTTTCGGTATGTTTTTAGCCCATTTTGCATATTGCTTTCATTATTGTCTGCGAAGAATGTTAAAAATAAATCACGCTTTTAAACGTTGAAGGTATTATTTTTGGCCTCCTTCCTACTTGAATGAACAAATCACTATAAAGGAGCATAGAAACCTCGAGACGATGCACCTAAAATAGTCATCTAAAGAAATTCTTATTTTACCATTTTCATAATAATACATAGATCACGTTGGATAGTATTGTAGGCTCTACAAGTGCAGTGTAACCTACAAGAGGCCATATGCTAAAACTTTGATTATATCATGATGAAGGAGAACAAGTTAGAAATTATATGCAGGTTTTAATTCAAGAGCATTGGTATAATAACGTCTTATAAAAGTCAAAACGCTCGATATTACAACTTATTTTAGCATAAAATTTGGCGTAATGTAAATAATTATACCGAGAAAAGAAAAAACGACAGCAGTCTTAACAAGTTAACTTGTAAAAAAATCAAATTATGAGATATCATTCCAATTAGACCTATGTGCATGTTTGTTTGGTAATAATTTGATTTTAAGCCCTTCATGCTTCATTAGTTTAGGCCAAAGTGTGTAATTACTAAAAAGATACAATTTGATCACTAAATTGCTTTAAAACATGATGAAACGTAATTTTTTAACCGACTTCCCAAAAAGAGGTTCTAAGTTCGACACGTATTTTCTTTTTATTTATTTATTGTTTTTATGTTTGACCGGGCATAATTTTGTAACGCGTGGACCAATTTTGATGTTGTTTGGTTTGTTGGGTAAAGTATGTTCCCCGATTGGTAGCATGCCAAAAAAATTTTTAAGTAGAGTGGGGATGGGGGTGGGAGTGAAACCTGACTTCGTAACGCGTGGACCAAATCGGTCCTGTTTGGGTGTATAGAGTATGATACTTCATTGCTAATAATGAAGAAAATTTGGTCTTAGGGTGTTGTGGTTGGGGGAGAGTCTAACTTCGCAAGATGTGGATCGATTTGGATGATTCTTCTTTTTATGTGTAAAATATGTTGCCTCACTGATGCGACGATAAAAATTTATAATAACGTCCCTGGCCCTATAAATTGATTCTAACTAAGTCAATTTTTGAAATTTTAAAATCAAATTTTTTTACGTATTTTTAAATATGTATATTTTAAAGAAATGTAGAAAAAAAGAATTTTTGAGTTCTCTCTTAAGGAAAGCTTAATTAGCTTTAGATTGGAATCCGCACGAAACCCGATAAAGGCGCCGGATTTGCCGACCACTCATTGCATAAAGAACATCCATTGTGGAGAAAAGTGCCTAAATTCGGGCTGAAGTTAACACAGGATCGGACGTCCGTGTAATAAACAACCTAGAAAATAATAGCTTAAAAAACAAAGCATGGAAAAATATAGCATAGTAAAAGACAAATTTCATGCAAGTCTCACAAAATTTTAAAATGTCAAAGCAATGCGTCCCAATTATTATGATACCATACATAACGATGCATATGACGCGCTGCCTGTCAAAGTTATGCGATATTGTAATTTATTTCACATTAATAGTCGGTAGCCTGTACATCTCTAATAATTACCTCATTAGTCGAACACAATACACAAACTTTAACTTAAATATTCTGGAAAAGAAATTAAAAAAATTTAAATATTTTCATGTATCTGGGATATGGTATTGCCCTAATCCAAGTTCAGTACATCGGAAAATAGTACACATTTTTAAGTAAGCTGTCATCTCAAAGCGTCAGAAAATGTCGTCGCTGTCGTCTCAAAGCTGACAGAAAATTGCATAAAAAAATTATAGTGTCTATTTACCACCCTCAAATACACGGAAAGTACACGGATATACACGGAAAGTACACAGAAAGTGCAGGTACAAATATCAGAACCAAAATATCTTGATGAAATTATTCTAGGTACATACAAGACGAAATACGAGTTGCAGATGGAGATGACTCAAACTCGTACAACACATTTTCGACGATAATATGTAATAACTAATAATTTTTATCTCATTATGCAATCTATGAATTTTAGAAAAGAAAGATTTTGAATTAATCCGCGCGCGCGTACTTTCCGTGTACTTCCGTGTACTTGCAATAGTATCATGTGATGCTTCATGCATAAATGCTGCTATCACGTGGTAGCATGTGGACGTAAATTGGACTGATGATTGTGAGCACAACTAGGCAGCTTGTCGCAACTTAGTTGAGACTCACAACCAAAGCAAAAGGAAAGGTTATGGGAATACCAGGGTGAACGTTCAATAGCTGCCGCGCAGGCTTAGTCGGTGACCGAATAGGTGAGGGGCCCGCCTAGCTAGCAATGCTTAGCTCGTCGGATCGGTGTGAGATCCTGCCTCAAACTCTTCGGTTCACTCACCCGAACATATTTGCGAGCAAAAAAAGGAGAAAAAGGATCAAACTACGAAAATGCAACCTGACGAATCAGCACCTCAGCCTTGAAATGTAGCAGCCTTGTTGGGCTATCCCTCCCCATTCTATGACTATGTCAAGCCTGATATTAGACATAGTCCTTAGTATCAAGGTCATTTGAAATTTTTTTATGTCTGATAATTCGCCTGGTAGCAGTAATGTTGCAGAAAACTCTGGTAACATCACAGGTTCTCAAGATTCGCGACAATTTTGCATGGGTGTGCACGACGCAAGTGTATTAATCGAACAATTTAATCCACCATAAGTCGAAAAATGCGGGAAATTGGATTCGATCAATTGAAGGGCTGAAAGCCGTTTACGGACGGGATGATCAAAGCGTTAATTTAAGTGAAGCATCGACTATACGATATATTATATCAGACAAAATTCCAATAATCTTAATGCAGGTTAAGAATTTCGAAGAAATTAAGAAGCAAGGGCACACACGTAGAATTTTGAATGAGGAAAGGTATGAGACACGAAAAATTGGTTCCGGAGCCACTAGTCGTAAATTCCATCCATATAAAGAGCGGGGTTATCTCAGAAAAGACAATCAGTCTCATTTCTCAGGAAAATATGCAGGTACATTTAAAATTGACTAGAAAGCGTCAGTATTAGAGGGCCACAAGGTGTTTTAAGTGTAATAAGCTCTATAACGTTTTAAACATTATCTTCTTCATAGGAAGTTTAAAGTTGTAACGGATTGGCATTCTCTACGTCAGACGCAAGAAAAGAAAAATCTCATACCTAGAATAGCGAGATGGTGGCTTAAGATATCAGAATTTGATTTCGTCTCGTTTTCCGACCAGCAAGCAAACTTAAGGGGGGAAGTACATGAAGAGTCCGAAAAAAGAGGAATTTTTGGGATGTATTTTTGGGAAAATGAAAAAGGTCCACATGAAATCGATATTATATGTATTTAGGGCAATGTTTTAAGAAGAGAAAAAACATTTTTTACATTTTGAAAAATAAAAAATTAATCAACTTTTGGTGGGTTTCGTAACTCGTGTCGCGGCTGACATCGAAATCGGCGTAAATTCTCCTGGCCGCAAAAAACCAAACATTTTTATAGTCGAGGGGGTTGTTTATTCTAGATAGACTACGATCTTTTCGAAATTCGAACATTAACTATAAAAATCGGGCATGAAAAAAAAAGTTGGCTTTTTTTGCAAAAATTTTAATTATTTTCGCGTCAAAAATGGTCTTAAAATGATTTTTTTGCTATGTCCGTAGTCTATCTAGAGTAGTTTTTTATGCCCTTTAAAATGAGTGCTGGATGAAGAAAATCTGTTCACGAGTTTTTTTTGTAATCTTTTACGCCAATTTGAAAAACATGGTTTTGAGAAAACGCCGTTTAAAGTTTGTCCCGAAAAACTGACGAAAAAGATGCAGATAAGGAGAAGGTAAGAGGGGACGGGTATTCTCAGAAAAATCGGTATTTGGACTGAAAACGTCGAGAACGCTCTTTAACAAAGTCGCATTCATCACTCTAAATTCCAGAGCAGAAAAAAAATCCGGTAAGCGGAATCACGCGCGCATATCTTTCACAATTTTCGAGATAGGCTTTTGGAATTTTGGAATTATATTCTTAGAGCATATACTTATCGATTAAGACAATAAAAAAACAATCGATTTTTGAAAACGTCTTCATGTACTTCCCCCCTTAAGGAAGACCGATCCAGCAAAAATATGAGCGTCAGAAGATCGATTTTTAAAAAATCGACGAATCGTCGATTCTCCCAAAAATAAAGAAGAAGAATTATAATTATTGACTATTTGCACCTACGTGTATTTACGTGTACTTTTGTATTTCGGAAAGTTCGGGTTTTACGTAGTCTATGTACTACTATACAAATATATTCTCTGGTGGAGGAGAGGGGCGGTGTCCCCCAGTTAATGAAGCAACTAAAAGCCTGATTAATACACCTCTTCCTCCCAGAAAGTATAATAAATTTTGTGTGTGGGCTGTTCGGGGATATTTGATTTTCCCAGTTAATCGAATGTTAAAAAATCTTATTAAAAATCAGCATATATGTAGATCATATTATGTATAAGCTTTATTTGCCTTATTAACCAACATAAAATAGTTCAACTACGTAAATACATAACGAAAACGTTGGATGGTTGGTTTTCGAGGGGGGAAAGATAAGACACGCATCTGCACTGTGGCCCGTTGTGCGCCCCCTGTTCGGCAGTAGCTTAAAGTCCACTGTCGAGCCAACTTAACCCCGTAAAGTATTGGATATTTCGATTATACCCTGATTTCTTAACTTCTGCCAAATCTTCGCAGTAGTATGTTCCTAAGATTCTAGACCTTTTTTGCGTTAGGGCTGCATAGACTAGTCTTTGCCCTTCCCAAGGCCAGCAAGAAGTTTTAGTTTGGATTTGTTAAGCTTTATGATCTTTTCAGATTCATGTGCATTGAGAGTTCCCTAAAACGCCCTTGTTTGTCGGGCGATGTCGGATCCCTCCCAGTTTTCTTTCTGCATCCTCGTTACCCATTCCATGATTTCTTTTCTGATTTCATGGATGGAAATCTTGTAGAATGTAATTCGATCGATCAAATCATCCAGAATGCAATCAAGCGATGGTACTTTTGACTCATTAGAAACCCCAGATACTGTTTTGCACGTGGAGGGTTCATTTTCCTTGTCATCGTATTCGGATTCTTCTAATGTCTTTAAACCATCTTCGATATATTTTTCGTGAGACCATGTATTCTCAATAGATGGTTGGATAAATTTGTTGTATTCGTATTTGAAAGAACTTTAATATTGCAAATTCCACAAATCCTAACTTTTCCGAACCTGTATCATGAGTTTCCAATCAGAAGATTTCTTTGGTTTTTGATGGACGCTGTTTTTTTTTTTGAATTTTGTGGACTTAAGAAGTGGATGCTTCTGTAAAATATTTGACAAAGTTACAATGCAAAGCTTTAAATAAAATTCATATAACAACAAATTTATGTACATGCACTTGTAAATACCTTGTCTTTGATTCAATTATCTCATTTCGTTAGAAAATCATCGGACAGACAGTTGTCCCTTTTTTTTCTTTCTTTTCTTTCGAAGTTTGGCTGTTGAAATCCTTTTTAGGATTTAAGGCATTTTCGTTTGGAATTGGATTTGCAGCGTTTTTCTCTACTTTATTCTCTGGACTATTTTCAGGCAACCGATTGTTTTCACATTCAAGCGACTCGCTGGAAAAAATTATAAATTGTAGTATTTACATGCGAGTGATTAGAAATATTTTTGTTTGTGATTTAGTTATCTATGGAAAGAAATCCCAGGAACTCGCCGGTCAAAATATGCCTTCTTCGCGATGAGGTAAAATTTCTCTTACGTATTTCCCCTTCGAAGTGCTTCACTCACACATATTACACGCACACGTTATAACCGTTCCTTGGTTATTAGTTCTTTGACTTGCACTCTAAAAAATAACGCTGCGACAGAATACTTAGAGAGAATATTGATATTTACATGACGTTAAAATGCATTATTTCATATAAATTTTTCCTAATTGTACACATTCCATGTCCCATTCCTTTCTTTACGCTTTTCAGGCGAAGCATAATTAACAAATAATAAATATAAATTTTTACAAGTTTCCTTACTTACTGTCAATTGTAAAATGTCAAACTTAGATCGAGCATTGGCTAAATCGTCAATTTCCGGCCCCAACGAATTGATCGAGGAAGAATCGAAGGAGTCAAGATTCGGCGATTAATTGCGATTTCCTCGAGTGAAAAATCGTCGATCTACAAAGATCGATCTGAATCGTGAAGCCCTAAGATACATTAAGACGACCGGTTTCTCTACCGGTCGTCTTAATGGGGAGGAAGGAGAAGTTGTAGCCGAAAATATAATTTCAGTCGGAATGGCGAATGAAGATTGGCTAACGGTATTACTAAAGCAGGTTCCTCGATCAAGGGAAATTCGACATATCTAATCATCGAGAAAAGGATGGAATAAAAGGAAGCTACGTTTTTTAAAAAGGAATAGTTCTAAAGAAAACTGCCGACAGAAATCGCTTTGTCATACCTACGGGAACGAGATGGTGAGTCATAAAATCCGCCCATGACGATAGAGGTCAACCCGCTTTGTACCGCACTCTCGAAACATTAAGGAAAGACGTTTAGTTTTCAAAAATTCAACAAGTGGATTGTCCTTACAATAAACGTGGGATTGATGAAACCAGGTACCAGACTCATATTCCGGATATCCAGTCAATACCATTTTATACCGTGAACATCGACCATTTAGGCCCATACCCAAAAAGTAAAGGCGGAAACATTTATATCATAAGTATCGTAGGCGTCTTCACGAAATATGTCATTGTAAAGCTATAAGGGCAACAACAAGCGTAGGTGTCATCAAATTATTAGAAGAGGTCACTCAACATTTCGGGATGCCGATACGTTTTATTACCGACAGGGGAACAGCTTTCACATCGAAGGAATTTGAAAGGTTTTGTAGTGAGAATTGTGTAAAACACACACTGATAGCAGTGAAAACTCCAAGGTCGAATGGCCAGGTAGAGCGATATTTCCGGACAACAAAAGGTGCCATAGCCATGATTGTACAAGGTATTGACGGTAAGGACTGGGACAAAAACATCCGAGCTATACAATGGGCTCTTATCAGTCTGAAAAAAATTTACGACAATAGTGTCCCCACATCAACTAGTTCTGACGAACCAAGCTAGGGATATTCTAGGGAATAAACTGTTGTTAGCTCTTCATGTCGACATCGAGAAAGAAGACGAAGAACTAATTCCGCTTTCGGAACTCAAGGAGGTGTTAAGAAGAATAAAACAAAAACAAATAGATCAAGCCGAAAAGTTCAATTCGACACATAAGGGCCCACAAAATGCTGCTAAAGGACAACCCCGTAAATTGCTGCCGAGGTATAAGGGGCGTTATATGATCAAGGCGGTTCTACCCAATGATGGATATGTGGTGACAGATGCGGAAGAGTTACAAATTACAAGGAAGCCGTACGAATCAGTGGAATCACCAGACCGGATTAAGCCGTGGTGTAATTTGGATACATTGAATTTCGATGAGGGATTGGAGGTTGATGATCAGGTAGATGAAAGTAAGTAAGAAAAATATAAAGCGGACTAAAGGTAGATCGTATAACGAGTTGTTGATGAAAGAAGAAAAATAAATAAATAAAAGTACTTGTGAAAGAGCATAGTTGTTTAAATTGAGTTAATATGTACATAGTTAAAATGTAAAATAATGGTAACCTTTTGGCTGATTACAGCTGGGAGTCGAAGGTTCGATTGTGGCTGGGAGCTGCAAGATATATCATTACGGCTGGTAGCCAACAAATGCTGCGGCAGTTTCGTGTGTTGATTAGTATTGTTTCATGAATCGTTAAAATAAGATTACTGTTCACGATATATGAAAATGGCTGGGAGCCAGAGTAGATTTTGCAATGGTGGTTGAATATATTCATGACTAGGAGTCGAGAGTAGACTTCTGATGATGTGACTTTGCCGACAGTCACTGAGGACAGTGACATCGCAGTTTGGCCGAACTATAATCTGCATCCAGACAAAAGCCCGTCTGGCATCAAGAATAAGAAAGACAGGCGACGAAATTTAATGTCTTCTCACAACTATGACTAATAATATCAACATCTCACGAGAGTTCACTGAGTTTCAAGATGGATATATGAATAGGTGAGTGTTTAAGAGATTAGAGAGATTAGATTACCGTCGGGCATGCTTGTGAGTTGACGCGATTCCGAGTGATCTTTGTGAAGAATTTCAAAAACGAAAATCTGTGTGTCTGACTGTGTGTATGATGCACTTTTCGAAGTGGTATTGGTTTACAGCCTTTCTAAAACACATTTTTATGTTTAAGAAGCTCTTTAAACAATAAGTCTTTATGTACATTAGTCATCGGTGGAGCAAATGATAACGTGTGGTCTATTTACCCTGATGGGCTCAGGTTCAAACCCCACATGCGGCGACATGGTTGCTTTCTGCTGACAACAAATTACGATAAAAAAGGTCATTGGGTATTGCAGAGTAATGTCGAAGTTTCGAAATTCACCTTAAATTGTAGGTGCACTTGCAATCGTTATTTCGAATCCGATGAATTTCTTAACCCGCCGCATGCCCTACAAGGGCTTATTAAACTAGAAACAGAAAGATTACATTAATTTGGCGCAGAATCTAATTATCCAGACAATTTATTTCTTACTTCTCACTCATTCGCTATTTACACGGACATTTTTCTAACGAAATAACTAGTCTGATTTCTTGTAGACATCACAAAGCGCGATATTAGAGCGTCTTGTCGCTCCCACCACTATACCCTCCAATTAAAATTTGGATGGACCGTCAAATTTCGAGAATTTTTTCTAAGACGAACAACACGAATGTCGAAATCTTATTTGTAGATATTTCTAGAGCAATTTCAATATTTAATTCTATCGACTTCTTATTAGTGTTTATTGCCCGCCAGGCGCTTTTAATCCTGACAGCGCGGTAGAATTAGGTAACCCGCTTTTATATTTCACACAAAAGTATTCCAATATAGTTGTTGGTGGGGATTTTAATGTCAACCTTTTATTTAAAAACAACGCTGTTGACAGTTTTCTTCACTTCTTTCAAACGTGTTGCCTCGAGAATATCAATAACGGATTACCAACCTACTATAATTGTAATAACCCCTCCATTTTGGACTACTTTTTCGTATGTGATAGAAACAACGTTCTTTTTCTAAATCAGGTGACATCACCTGACATCTATTATATCTTACAACATTTGCTTATCAACTTTGCCTAATGTGATTAAATACCGTTCTTACAATAATATTGATCAGCAAAGATTATGTGAGGAAGCTCCCACTCTTCCTTGGACTTGTATCCGGGACTATACATCAGTTCAGGATCAATTGAAAACGTTCTATGACTTCATGACATATCTGCATGACAAATATGCACCTCTTCATACTAAACGTATTATACCAAATTCTATTCCGTGGTACTCATGTAGAATCGAGTGCCTAATTGCTGAAAGAGAGTACCTTTTTCGTAAATATAAGAGATATAAATCAGAGGTTTGTTTTTCTGGTACAAGAAAATTAGAAATAAGGCTCCCTCTAAGAGACTGTGGTCCAATTTGAGACGATATAGTATATGCGGAAAGGATCTGCCAAAATGTAACTTAGATGTCGACGATCTCAATACCTATTTTTCTACATTTTATTATTTATTAACTGTCTTAGTACTACTTTATTTCACAAAAGCATTCGATTCTGTGAATCATAGGTTGCTTTTATCAAAACTGCATAAAATGTATAACTTTTCACACTCATCCACTAAGATTATATCTGATTTCCTTTGAAAACGCTCTCAGTTTGCGAAAGCTGGGGATGAAAAGTCCAAGTGGATTAAAATCGCATTCAGTGTTCCACAAGGTTCAATACTTGGACCTCTTCGTTTGTCTTATTCATCAATGATCTTCCTGATGTCATTGAAGATGTGAATATCCACTTATATGCTGATGATATTCAGATTTACCTTTCTCGTCCAATTGGGTTAGTTGTCAACCGTAATCTAATAAATATCTCCACTTGGGCCTCCAGTAATATGCTCTTGCTAAATCCTCTGAAGTCAAATTGTATGGTTTTCTACAGAAGTTACCTTAATAAATCAGATCTTCCCACTATACATCTGAACGGAGTACTGTTGCCTTATTCTGACAGAGTTAAGAATCTCGGAGTGTATTTCAATGGTAATATGGAGTGCTGCGATCATATAAATGCTGCATGTCAAAAGATTTATGGCGGTCTTCGGCTGCTTAGGCTGTCGAGTAGCCTGCTTCATTCTGAGTTAAAGCTAAAGATTGTTCGGACATTGTTAGTTCCTCACTTCACTTTCGGTAGCACAGTTTATCCGCGGCTAGATTCGAAGTGCAACCGGAAATTAAATGTCGCTTTTAATGATTGCGTACGATTTGTTTGTAATTAACCGACTTCCCAAAAACACAGAGGTTATAAGTTCGACGCGTATTTTTTTTTTTTTTTATTTATTTAATTTTTTTTTTTTTTTATGTCTGACCGGGCATAACTTCGTAACGCGTCAACCGATTTTGATGATTCTTTTTTTGTTGTATAGAATATGTTCACCGATTGGTACCATGTCAAAAAAATTTTTGGTAGAGTGGTGGTGGGGGGTGGGGGTGAAACCTAACTTTGTAACGCGTGGTCCGATTTGGATGTTTCCTTTTTTGTTTTACAGAGTATGATCCCCCATTGCTAATAGGAGAAAATTTTTTTGCCTAGGGTGGGGGAGGGGGGGAGGGGTAGGCTAACTTTGTAACGAGTGGACCCATTTGGATAATTCTTTTTCTGTTGGGTAGAGTATGTTCCGTAGTTGATACCAGGAGAAAAAAATTTTCGAGGGGTGGGGGTGGGGGGTGGGGGTGGAACCTAACTTTGTAACGCGTGGTCCGATTTCGATGGTTCTTTTTCTGTTGTACAGAGTATGATCCCCCATTGCTAATAGGAGAATAATTTAGTCCTATGGTGAAAGGTGAGGGTGGGGGGGAGGGGTTGCCTAATTTCGTAACGCGTGGACCGATTTGGATAATTCTTTTTCTATTGGGTAGAATATGATGCTTGGTTGATACTACGAGAAAACAAATGTTGCTGAGGTGGGGGGGGGGAGAGAGGGTGGAACCTAACTTTTTACCACGTGGACCGATTTGGATGGTTCCTTTGCTGTTGTATAGAGTGTGATCACCCATTGCTAATAGAAGAATAATTTGGCCCATGGTGGGGGGTTGGGCGAGGGGAGGAGTAGTCTAACTTCGTAACGCGTGGACCGATTTGGATATTTCTTTTTCTTTTGCGTAGAGTATGCTCGCTGGTTGATACAACGACAAAAAAAAATTGTTTGTGTGGTGGGGGTGGGAGAAGGGGGGTGGAACCTAACTTTGTAACGCGTGGACCGATTTGGATGGTTCTTTTCTGTTGTATAGTGTGATCCCCCATTGCTAATACGAGAATAATTTGGTCCTAGGGTGGTGGTGGGGGAGGGGGAGGGGTAGTAACTTCGTAATGCGTGGACCGATTTCGATGATTCCTTTTCTGTTCAGTAGAGTATGTTCCTTGATTGATACCATGAGAAAAAAAGTTTAGTGGAATGGGGGTGGGGTAGGGGGTTATAACTAACTTTTAACGCGTGGACCGATTTGGATGGTTCTTTTCATTGTATAGAGTCGAAGACACTAAAAAGTGAAAAATAAAATAGTTTTTAAAAAAAGTTGAACCGACTTCACAAAAACCGCTAAAAAGCATAAAATAATTTTTAATTTTATATCTATTACGACATTTTGAAGTCGGTGCAAATTTAACAAATAAAACAACTACAGAACCACAATTGAAAATTTACGTAATTCTACCTGAACGTTTCAGCTCACGGGATCAAAAGGAAGGACGATTAAATACTTTTGTTGTAGTTGTTTGGTTTGTTTGATTTGCACCGACTTCAAAATGTCGTAATAGATATAAAATTAAAAATTATTTTATGCTTTTTAGCGGTTTTTGTGAAGTCGGTTCAACTTTTTTTTAAAAACTATTTTATTTAAGACGTCACGGGCACGTATCCCATTATAATGATCTTGTTTTAGGGTGTTCCTTAAACACTTACTTAGATATAAGAGCTTTAGTGTTTCTACGTTATATGGTAAACTCTAAGTCTCCTACGTATCTATATAATCACTTGCGTTTCTTGAACTCGTCAAGTCATGTCAGGGTCCTGACTCCTCGAGCGCGTTATGTAGTTGGGCAACGTTCTTATTTCACTGTTATTTCTCGTTTGTGGAATTCTCTTCCTATTAACATCAGAGGGCGGGATCGGGGACGAGATTTTAAAAATGAGCTCATGCGTTACGTTATAAATTCATCTTGAATTAACCATGCTATAACACAGTTTCTACTATAGTTAGATTAAGCTGCAAATTTTAAAATTATTCTTTCTGTAGTATTTGATTCTTTGTTTTGTCGCTTTTGAAACGTTTAATTTTTTAATTTTTTTCTTTTCTTACTTGGTAATAATTTTCTTTTGGTTTGCTTGTTATATTAGTTTTTTTCTTCTTCTTTTAGTTTTATAATATTTGATAGTATTGTATTTTGAATTTTCCTTTTATTTTGAATTGGTAAAAGATGTAGTCTTGTGTACATATCCTGAATAAATTGATTTGATTGGGGAAAGGTGGGTAGATATGAAACAGTTTTTACTCGAACAAAGATTGCAGGGAGAAATAAAACAGTATATTGGTAGATATGAAACACGTAAAATTAAAGAGAAATTAAACAAAAAACGATGATAATATTAAACGTGTTTTATTGATAAAAATAAATAACAAAAATTAAAATACCTTATTTCAGTGTATCTAATCTAGGTATGTAGGTATCACTTTTAAGGTTTTCCTGCATTTTAACTAACATTTAAGGCTGTAAAGGATAAGTGTAAATATTAAATAAATAAATATTAAAAAGAAAATACATACTCCAGTTCATGTAGTAATAATAAGTAATAAACTAAAGACACTTTAATAGAAACAAAAATAGGAACACATTTAGTTGGTATCATTAATCTATTGTGTACTTTTTAACGCACATCTAGTGCTGCAAAGGAGATCGGAAATTTGTAGCGAGACTGCTGCCGCTGGGTTGTTCCCAGCACAGTTGGTGGTGGCAATACCCACTTAATGTCTTAATCTCTTTTAGTGCCATACCACAATTGTCGTGGTTCATCGCAGTTTGTTGGAGAGAGGGCGTGCAGGGGTGGAAATCCGTACGGAATTTACCTATTTATTATCGCAACGGCACGCATATATTCAAAGCAAGGTTTATTTGGGTTCGGAAAATGCTTTAATATTACCACTACACACACTACATTTCATGTTCTACGCAAAATTTGACACGACAGGTGTGGGCACTCGTGCGGACTTCATCGCGCGGAAGCACGGCAAGTGTGGGACGGCACTTACGAAAGAAGCTGACATCAATATTTCCTTCATCGTCCAAATCTCCGATCGCTTTACCGAGATAAAAAAAATCTTTTCCTCTTCCAATAAATTTTTTCAGGAGGTAACCTCCTCTTGCGTTTTATTACAGTTAAAAATTCGTTTTTCGTTTATTTCGAAAATTTTCGAGTCCGTTTCAGAATCTAAATGTATGAAATCCTCGTCACTGCTGGACTCCCGCAAGACGCGCTTCTTTACCGTCTTAGCCTCTTTTCTTGCCTTATTGCAGCTTCTCGTTGGTATTTCCTCCTTTTCTGGGGTATCCGTCGCTATTAAAGACTTTCCGGGCCTTCTACCTCTTTGTACTCTTTTTCTATCGCCCGCTTTTGGAAAGCCTCTAAAAATGTCAGGGCTCACAAATGTCTCTAGTTTTGGCTGGTGCTCGGAGCAAGAGGACACGAATCTGTTATTCCACGTTGTTTACCGGTTGATTATGCTTGTTCCACAGGTGTTAACTCTGCTCTATCAGTTACTGAGCTCGGTAAAAAGTCGATATCGAAAAAAGGATTTTTATCTAGTGGAAATGTTCCTGTCTCTTTAAAGGCAACGCATTGCGCCACATCGTAGATCAAATATGGTTTTCCTGGGTTGCACAGTATCCACGAATCACCAGCAAAAGGTCAAAATAACCCAATATCTATTGGCTGCATCTTGTTTGTTGAATGTGGCGGAAGTGTTAAAACTGTCACGCCATTTTCTTTCGCATAATCCAGTATAGCCAATGAAAGAAAGTTCCTACTGGAGCACCGTTTAACATATGGGCTTAAAAGTGGACACTTGGAAAAATCATACCTGGAGAAATATACTGCCCGGAAGCAGTTATGATGGCACATGTGGTAACTAAGACTTGTTTTTCTCTACTTGTAATCTGACACACTGATTTTAAACCTTTTTCCGCAAGAACCTGAGATAAAGGAAAGCGATTTACAAATCTAATAGACTTAATTCCCAAACTCCTCCGATCAACAACTTACCCTTTGTGGTCTCTGAACTGTTGTAGTTTCATGCAGGTTGAAAATCCGTGTTCCATCCGCAAAACAGTCCAGTATCGAAAGCACGTTCTCCAAATTGATAAAAACCGTCTGTACATTATGTTTGTTGAACGATGTCTCCCTAGCCAGACTGCAGGCTTCGGGTGAACGAAGAGATAAACTCTCATGTCGCCTTCTGAAGTTCAACATCCATTCCTTTCCAGCCATTTTCGATTCGTGCCACTTCTTCTCCCCTGGAATTTTATTTTTTACAGCCATTTCATAGGCTTGTTGGCAACACTCAACTATAGATAGGCCAACTATAGATATATACTATATATATGCTCAACTATAGATATATTCTAAGGCTTGTTCCTACTCGGTGAAAATTCGCCTGTTTTCTTTGTAATTTGGTGCATGCTTCGCAGAGTTCCAGTTTTTTCTTTTTCGACATATCTCGATAGAGTAGTGCAAAATGATAACTCAAACTTGGTGGTAGCTTGTCTAATGTTTTTGCAATTTCTAACCGTTTCCAGGGCTTTCTTCATGCTTTCCGGGGAAAACAATCCATTATTTGTTTTCCTTTTGTAAATTCAAGGCATTTTATCTAGAAGAAATTATCCAGTCTGCAAAAATGAAAGAGAATCTTGTAAAATAATGTAGTAGTTATAGTCTATCGTGGGGATTTTTTTATTTTTTAGTTGGAAAATTTTTTGTAAATTATTGAACACAAATTTTTTTTTTTCATATTTAAGTTTAAAATACTGTAATTTTTGAATTTTTGAAAAAAGAAATCCCCTTCAGACTATAACTACTACATTATTTTACAAGATTCTCTTTCATTTTTGCAAACTGGATAAGTTTTGGGGGGAGTTAGGATGCAGACCAGGAGGAGCCATCTAATTTATCAGCAGTCCGTTTAGACACATTAAACAAAATGTTAATATTAAAAAAAAATTATTTTTTGTTATTTTCCTTGTAATTAAAAGTTCAGTAAACAATCTAAAACCAAAAGTTTAATTTTTCTTTCACCGTATAATCCTTAGAATAATTTTTCAAATTTACTCGGTTATCAGCGCGCACAGGGGTATGTGACCCCTTAATGCAGATAATTAGAATAATCTATTTACAATTAAAAGTAGACACTGCATTTTTTATTTTGAGTTGGAAAGCGCTTAAATTTTTAACTTACTCTTCGACAACAAAATTTATAGAACACCAAATAAAAACTTTCACTATGAAAAAGAACGAATTCTCGACTAACCCGTGTTTAACTTCGCGCAATGCCCCGGCGACTAAAATAAAACAACATACGTTAAAATGGGTTTCGTTCAGTTTTAATCACCTCTCTCTCTGTTTCTGGTAAAAACTTACTGGTATGTTTCATTTTACCACACGTTTCATCTCTACACACCTTTCGATTAGGTAAGAAAGAAGAGGAGGAAGAAACTAATGGAGATGCCCTGACGTATATGGGTCATTCTTTTACAGACCGAACACCTTTCTGACCGACACATTTTTGATTTGGCTGAAATTTTTTTTACGGATTTTATATCGAAAAAAGAGATATAAAACCCGTTCGAGGATTTTTTTATTTTTTTTTGTTTTTTGAAAATAGAGAGAGAAAATAGAGTTTTTCAATTGTTGTTGTTGTCTTATTTGTTAATAAATAATATTTGATTAAAAAAATGAAAAATATAGAATAATAATTTATATTACTGAGAAAAACGATACTGGGTC
Organism: Leptarthrus brevirostris; assembly: GCA_964036015.1. Classification (NCBI taxonomy): domain Eukaryota; kingdom Metazoa; phylum Arthropoda; class Insecta; order Diptera; family Asilidae; genus Leptarthrus; species Leptarthrus brevirostris. The sequence goes on along the minus strand of OZ038372.1, from coordinate 100,097,765 downwards.
AGAGAATGAGCCGTGCAATCTAACCCGCACGCCGATACGACGTGCCGCGCTGGATAAATTAATTTATTTCTAAAAGTAAAAATAATTTCTTCATTAATTTAAAAATACGTTTTCCATAGAAAATCGGACGTAGAATACGATGGTTATACTTAAAGCTTTCTAGGAGGGTGGGGCAATGGATGAAAATCGATTTTAACATTTTATTTGTTTATAACAATAGAAATTTGTTTATAATTTTTATTGACGATATTTTTTTTTGAAAATTCATTCTTTTAGCTTTGAAATGAACTGAAGTGTCTTCCTTCAATAGAACCGGAGTTATGAATTTTTGAATATAAGCCTTCAAGCAAAAAATCACGAAATTCTCGAAATTTGGATCCGCTCTATTTTCAAAAAACAAAAAAATTCTCGAACACGTATCTTTTTTTATGATATAAAACCCGTAAAAAATTTCAGCCAAATCAAAAATGTGTCGGTCAGATTTTGTCCAATTCTGTCCGGTTTGTAAAAGAATGACCCTGATTTTCCGTGGTCAAATATTAATGCGTGGGATGTCAAAATTAAACGAAGTACTGTCAAATTAACGAAGTTCTGTCACTTTTCTGTTTACTTGACGTGACAAAATTGTTGACAGATTTAAAAGTTCTGCTTTAATGAAATTGGTGTAATATATATCATTAAAAATTTTATAATAGTGAAGTTTTATATATACTTTAACTGAAATTGTTACTTAAATAAAGAAGGTTTTAGTGAAAACTTATAGTGGAATTTTGTCCAAATTACACCCCTTGTCGACAATCTGGAATATCCTATCATACCTAAGACAAGCTACCATAAACCAGTTATTTAGAAATGGTGAAAGTTTTAAGATTAATTACGAAATATTCATAATTTACGTAAAAATTAAACTTTATTTACATTTAATTTTGAGATCACCAGCTGTTTTGCGAATATTCTGCACTGGCGGATGGAGAAAAGTTTGTCTGGGAGGGGTTTCCGAAAATTTTTATTATATCAAAATTTATAGAGTTTTTGATCTTTTAATTTTATATTTATGTTACTATGAATTATGCGGTTAATAAAATAAAAATATTGACATTGATTAGTATTCTTGTACTTTAGATTCCCAAAATATGTAGTTTTACACCAAAAGTGGCTTCTTCTTGGAAGAAGATTTTTTATTCTCTGATTTCAACGAAAGCAGAGAAACGAGACTAGGCTGTGATACAATCCTACAAATTAAATTAGCGCTGAATATTTTCAATAACTGGAAATTCTTTTTGCAGCTAATCTAATCTTTTCTGAAGAAATCCACACAAATTAAATGTGTGAGAGAAAACAATTAAATTCATCAAATTTAACTGAAGTCGTAATATTAAGCAATTTTAATAACTTGATATTTTATTCCAAAATCGGTATACTGATTATTCTTTTAAATATTGCTGAGATTTAGAAGACGAACTTCCAATTTTATATGGTAAAATTTGTATTTATATTCTGTTTATTTCAACGTGTCTAGGTTGTTTAAAAAACACGCCAAGAACCCTCTCAAACAAAATAATTACTCATAATTAAATTAATTGCCGTTTTACTTAGTGTGGGAAAGATTACCGCACACTATTAAAGTTGCCACGATTCTTCGAGTTTAGGGCATCTCCATTTAGTTTCTTCCTCGTAGAGTAAGGGAGAATTTAGCGGTTGAATTTGTAATGAATAGTAGCCTTACAATCCTTCAGATGAACATAGTACTGACCTAGAATAAATATTCAAACGAAGAACAGCTTCCTAAATTTCCCTGCTAAATCGTGAAAGAAATAGTTTGACAATTATAATGTATAATGTGTACGCGTGTGCAACGTAAAGTTGCCGCGGGATGTTCATTTGGCACGCGCTAACTGGCAGCACGTCCTAGCTCGTCGGTATGGGGTGAGGGTCCTTGAACATCCGAGTCGCAGACTCATAACTGAATTTCGCGTGCCTGTGGCGAAAGAAGGTTGTGGAATCCTTCTCTCAGGTCTACCCCAAAGGATAAAAAGAACGAGAAACAGACATTGAAGGAAGAACAACACCTCTGGTGTCACCTGTTGTTCCTAGCCGCACTGAACTGTCATGAAAAAGTCAAACAGAAAATGTACCCCCTTTTTGGACAGTTCAGGCTCTAACCCACACCATCCCTACACCTGAATAGGGTGTAGGCCCAACCTATAAAGAGTGCTGAAAACAAAAACACAAAAAAATTAAATTAAAAGCATTTGGATAGAAGGAGGAGGGATGAGGAAATCAAGAAGGGGGAAGAAGCTTCCTGGGGTCTCCTGAAATAAAAATAATTTAAATCATACTATAATAATCCATTTATATTAAGATCATAATATAATCATTTCCTTAAAAATTCCTGAGCATACTGTAATTTTATAACAAACCTATCCAATCCAGTTGGGCTATCATATGGCTAAATTCCTAAACTACCATGTTTTCGGTTAACCTGACGAAGAAATATTTCTACCCTGATCCATTATAATTCAGCGAAACGTTTCATTGCGCAACCAAAGCTTTTAACAAGAATATTGCGTCCTTTAGACTTTTACAACTCTAATTTTCTCTCAGCGACGAAGGGGAGAAAAACATGTAGACGACACTAAAGTAGCAAAATTTAATCATTTTTTTGGAGAAGGACAAAACGTGTTACATTTATAAAACTTTAGGTACAACTTATTACTCAATTAAATTCTTTAAACAAAAGTTTTTTGTTCTCAAAAAATATTGAAAAATGGCTATGTTATGGCGTTCCATGGAGGTTTTGGCGGCAATTTTCAGTTTGTACGATATCCAATACCTTCGTGATTTTCATAAAGCAGTAGGTATAAGTTGAAGGTAATATTTATGTTTCCCACAAACTTAAAAAATGTAGTATTGAGAAAGAAGTATTTTAATGTGCACGAAGTAGGCCACGAAAGAAATTAAGGTAAGGAAATGTCCAACGTAGAAAGTAAAGGACGACTCGAACCTCTAGTGAATAAGTGTAAATTTGCTGTAATATTACCGTAGAACAGCTCATTATTGTCAAATTTCACTATTAAGTAACAATTGTTTTATAAGTTAACACGGCAATTATTTTTTCAGCAACAATAAGACTGACGAAAGAAGCGGCAGTTTTCCTGTTATATATGACTTAATATTTTCTAATCGTGATAATATCGATTTCCTGGAAAACCTTAGCGTGCACAATTCACTCCAAATCTTACGTCACATCATTTTCGAGGAGGAAAACGTCTACGACAAACAAATGGACGAACGCAATGGTGATACGATTGTTGCTACTTAAGTTTTGAGATAGAAAAGTAAAAATAAATATTTATAATCGAAAATGGCTTTATTGTTTTTCAAAATATTCTCCATAAAGATCAATACACTTTTGCATGCATTTGAACCAATTTTCGAAGCACTTTTTCCACTTCGATTGAGGTACCTCCAAAACATGTGATTTGAACGCATTAACCGCTTCTTCAGGCGTCGAAAAACGTTGACCTCGCATTTTATTAATTTATGAACTGCGGGAATAAGAAGAACTCATTTTGTGGGACTGTACGGCGGATGACCCATCAATTCCATCTTTTGAATGCTCAAAAATTTCCTTGTTTGAGCCGATATGAGACAGCTTGCATTGTCGTGGCGGAGAATGATTCGTCTTCTGCGATTGGTTTCCCTTATTTTTCCGAACAATTCTGGCAAACAAATGGTGGTGTACCATTCAGAATTGACCGTTCTACGTTGCTGGCGACATTCCAATTATTTCGAAAAAAAACAGATGAGCATTTGCTTCGAAATGCTTCGTGCGCGAACAACTTTTGTTGGATTTGGCTCGTTGCGAAAGAGCCATACAGTCGATTGTTGCTAGATCCATGTTATGCTAGATCCATGATTCTTCGCCTGACACGATCTTATAGATGTTTTTTGAAGCACCGCGATTGAATTTTTTCAACATTTCTTTGCACCAATCGACACGAGCCTTTTTATTTGAGCGATTGCCAAATTATGCGGTATCCAACGCGAACAAATCTTTTTGACGGCCAAACGAGTGGAACTAATGCATAAGCATGCCTCAATCTCACGGTATGTCATATGACGATCAACCGATTTAGGACGACCTTCACGAAATTCGCCCTGCAGCAAAGTGTGACCACGATTGAATTCGGAAAGCCAGCGAAGCACGGTGGCTCGAGGTGGTGCTGCATTACCAAAAGTCGGTAAAAACAAAATGCCAATCCAAATCTTGAACTTAATTGAATTGATCGTCTTTCTATTTAAGAGATCTAAAGACTTAAACAGAGAAATCAGGATTGTTAGAGTCAGCGACGATAATAACAAGACGCCAATCCACTTAATGGACTCCAGAGCTCCACAAACTTGAACAACTAAACCAGAAGACCTTGATCTTCCCTAGCATGACGGAGGTTCTAAAATCCAATAGCTTCTAGATTTCTGTTGAAAGGTTCTAGATGGCCGAGTATCTACAGAGTTCCTAGTCTTTAATAGAGGGTTGAATCCGAGAGTCTCAAAATCTATAAGAAAATTACAGCGGGTCATATCAAGACTTGACCTAGAGAAAATTGACTTCCTCTAGGGTTTCGAAGTTTTCCCTCTACTTAGAGATATTGCGTCACGACACAAAGAAATCTTTTAAAAATATATAAATTCCGAATACAATTTTTATTTTTGATGCTTTACAATAACGGTTAGGATGTATCAATTGGAGGTTCTAATTAACACTAACGGAAACTAATTTTTCCTCGCCCTTAAGGTAGGTTTTTCTCGAGATTCGTTAAAATTAATGCAAATTTTGGAAGTCGTATTCTCAAAAAGTTTATTTTATATACAAAAAATGTTCTTTGCATGTTAATAATACATTTTTTGTAGTAGACAAAATTTTTTTTCTTTTTTGTTATTAGTATTTTTTATATGAAAAGATGGCGCTAATGTACGGCCTGCATCTATATCGTTGAATGCAGGGAATGAACCTGTATGAGCTAAAAATATTAAAAATTAAACGAGTTATGAAGCCAGAAAAAAATGTTGTAAAAGCTCAAGAAATTTTCCAAAAACGTTCATTGAGGTCCATTCCCTGAAGAATTGGCATAAGAAATAGATTAAAAAAAGGAAATCGGACGAGTAGTTTTTTTATAATCGTGCAGGCCTTTTTGAAAAAGTATATTTCGAGATAAATGTGATTAAATGTGATTTGTTCTCTTTACCTTAAGTACTGAAAAATTAAGTGTACAGTTTCCCTTTCAAATAAAAAATCACAACTACACAAATTATTTTCAAACTGCATACTAAAAAGATTTGAAAAACAACTAAACTGTACTGCATGCTTTTCAGCACTTTTGGACGTTACAACGGGGCACTTCAGAACAAGATTATTTGCTGCCTTACTTTCTGCATGTACATGTGGATGGCGTTTTCATCGATGACATTTTCGTAATGTTTTCATAAATTCGAATATTCGCTTCCTGTACCATTTTTTGTTAATATTTGTAACTTATTTGCGGTAAAGCCGGTGTTTGTGCCACACAGAACGTTTAAATGAATACTTAAAGTACACTCCAAGAAAACTTCAAGCAAAAAAATTAAACAACAGTACTTCAGTGGCTTCAGTACTTGAATTAGGTCAAAGCTGATGATAGGGAATATGAAGGTCAAGAAGGATATAAGATTTTGATTAAAAACCAATTAATCTAATATTCATTAATTAGATAATAAACACGTACAGACCTTGAATGTAAAAACGTGAAATTTTTAATGTCACTTCGAGAACACTTCAAATCAAGTAACTGAAATAACATCAATCAAAACCCTGCTATAATTTTAGGTAAGTTCAAGTCAAGTTTTCAGTGGCTGTTGGAACATTAATACAAAAGCCAAACTAAGTAGTTGGAAGTGGCCTTGACTAAGCCGGCAAGACCAGTTGCATATTCAACAGAATTTTTTTTTGACCCATTCGTGATGAAATGCAGTATTTTTTCGGATTCAGTAGGAGATATAACAGTACTGCTGCTACTGTTGATAAGGAGTGGTTTTAGTTTGATTATCTATCTTTACTTTCTGTCTTTGTCGGACATAACTGGCTACTACACTAATTTGTAAATATCATTTAGTAAGTAGAGCAATTTAGGGTTGTGCTAATAATGACCTCTTCCTAAAAGATCTTCAGTGCTCCAAAGACGGTTGATAAGGGCAATTATTAGCAATTAGCAATGCCGTTTATTGATGTCTCACAGTACACTCTTATTATAGAGTTTCTTTTTTATCCACTAGGTATTTTATCAAAGATATGCCTATCTTCTATAGTTCACAATAAATGGCATTATTTATACTTTAACAATACTAGCTATCTTGTTTCAGTTTCACATGAGTTATTGCTGCATCTTGGAATTTCCTACACTTTCTCTTGTCATAGTTTGCCAGACTAGACTTGTGACTTAACCTAATACAGAGTAATTGTCATATCAGTTTCGTGACTAGCTACACCGACAATTAACTCTTATCTGTACAACTTTCGATTTTGTAGGTGTCCTCTCCATACTGAGAGCTATGGCTGCGAGTGTGCGAGCTCACCTCACAGTCTGGTTTTCCCTATATAATACATTCCCTATTATAATACATTTGTTAATTAGGTTGTTTAGCTAATTATGAACTTAGTTACATTATAATTCTTACTTGAATGTTAGTTAGAAATTTAGGTATTCTTTTGCGGTTTGGTTACTATAATTAATCGGTGATACATAATATTCCTCATTACCATTAACATCTTTTTGATTTACATAACATTCTGCAATAAGCAATTCTCGTGTTCTATTATTCTTTTATTGTGTTTATGAATCATTTCTTTTAAGTACAGCATTAGTGGTTTTATTTTCGCTTCATTCATAATGTACTTATTACTATATTTCTTTCTTGTACTTTTATAATTTTTGTGTATTGCTAGTCTAATTATCAATATCAGAATTTTTCTTTTACTACTAAGTGAATAATTATAAAATAAAAACTTTAAAGAATAGAAAGCTTTGCTAGCTTTTCCGATAACTTTCCTTCCATGTTTATTGAACTTAAATAGTCTAGTTAATTGTACTTTATTTCATCTTTCAACGGCACAAAGTCATTGCCTATTCTAGCAGCTATTATTTTGCTTTTTGTTACTACGCCAACCAGGCTTGACTGGGGTGGGGACACCTTTCCCTGTAATGAATCCATTCAAATTTATACGGATGGCTCTAAACTACAGGGTCGGGTGGGGGGTGGTGTTTTCTCAGAGGTACTGAATATTGGCTTATCCTTCCGTCTTCCAGACTACTGTAGTGTGTTTCAGGCGGAGGTTATGGCTATTCAGGAAGCTTTAAATTGGCTAAAGGGGAATGTAGCTCCAAAGGACATCTGTATCCTTACAGATAGCCAGGCTGCTTTGCTATCCCTAGATTCTGTCCTATCGACATCAAATGGTACTACGTGCCATACGTCCAGTCAGATCTGGCCTAAGCTGGATCTTAGGCGCTCCAAGGGTCTGCTTTCGAGGGGCAGATCTGACCTTAGAATAGCTATTGGGGTTATCACGGGCCATTGCCCTATTGGCTTACATGCGAAGAGACTGGGTATCTTCTCCAACGATTTTTGCAGAAGCTGCATGGACGAGGAGGAAGAGGAAACTGTTCTCCACTACCTCTGCCCTGCACTGGCACGCAGGCGAAAGTCCTATTTAGGTAACAATTTCTTAGATAGTCTCTGTGATCTGGCGGCGATTGACGTTGCAGATCTTTGGCGCTACATTGACAGCTCCGGATGGTTCCAATGAGAAGGTGGAGGGAATTCTTTGAATTCCGTGGCATCACAACGGGCCTTTTGAGGTCTAAGTGTGCCCTTTAAGGCAGCCACATAAACCTAAACCTAACCTAAACCTACTACGTCATATCTTTTTAGTCTGTTATTGTCAAATGCGTTTCGTATACAGATGGGTTCGGATTTGTCGGTATTTATTTTAACATCCCATGTCTTATAGAATTCCTGAATTTATTTTAAGTGCTCGTTTAGTTTTTTTTTCGCTATGAACGGATCTGTATGTTTTGACACAACTAGTGTGTCATCAGCGTAAAGAATTGCTTGCGATTGAATACCGCCATTCTGGTCTTGCATGATATGTGGAAAATCCAGAAGAAAAAGGTTGTAAAGTTTTGGTCCCGTAATGGATCCTTGGGGGACGCCTGAGAGTACTTTAATTAGTTCCGACTCGTTTTCACCAATTGCTACTTTTAGCTTTCTGTTTGTTAGAAAGTTCCATATCCAGAGAACGAGTTTGTGGGGTGTGCCGTATGTTATTAATTTATATATAAGACCTTCAATCCATACAGAATCAAATGCTTTCTCAATGTCTAGCGCACATATTGTTGTTACTTCAGTGTTCCTTAAATTTTGCATTATTTCCGTGTGAATTTTTGTCGATGCCCTAGACTGTTGAGTGTCCTTTTCTAAATCCGAATTGGTAGTCGGGTATCATCTTTTCTCCACTCACGAAGTTATCTAGTTTGCTTTCCATGATTTTTTCTGGTATTTTCCCAATGTTTGACAGTAACGATATAGGTCTAAATTCCTTTACTAATCTAGCATTAGGTTTTTTAGGGATAGGTATTAGTTTCGCTGTTTTCCATTGTAGAGGGAAGTAACAATTGTTTATGCAGTTGTTTACTTTATGGTCAGTATTTCGATAGCTTTATCTGATAGGTTTCTCACCACTATGTTTGGTATTTCAAGCGACAGGGATTACAAAGATAACAACAAAATGGTTAAAATATGGAAGAATATTAGCGAGCTGAATACGCATTTGCTCTCATTTGGTATTTATGCATATTTTAATAGGAAAAAAATTCTTTTATTTTGTGATTTCTTATGGTAATTGTTAATTACTTAGTGAAATAGATGTCGCTCTGATGACGTGATAGATCACGAAACGCGTTAGCGTTTAAATAAATGTGGAAAATTTAAAAAGGAAGTGTGTTTTATATAAGATCCCAAAAATGAATAATTTTAAAGTGTTTGGTATAACAGTTTTAGTAATTTTTAATTTCGGAGAGTAATAACGAATGAAGAAAAATTGATATTGCAGCAGCTTCAGATTCATGAACAATGACAATGCCTTTATTCTGCTATCACATGCAAAGATATTTACATCAATTTTCTTATTTCACTGCCATTGCAAAAGTCCTTCTTAACAGTTTTCATCAAACAGAAAAAATAAAAGTTCAAATGGAACTTTTACTTTGCACTGGAAAAATAAATAGCCCTAGTGAAAATTCTAAGTGTCCAAAAATAACTATTTTTGTGGTATAGAAATGGATAAAAATGAAATTCAAAAAAATTCTGTCGGAAATCAATGGAGGACTCAATGAGAATCACCTAGATATGTTTCATTTCATTTGGCGACTCCAAAAATAACAGTTATTTTCGGTCCGTGCTTTTACTTCTTGATTGGTTATTTGACAGTGGCTTGGATCTTTTTTTATCGTAAATTGTCTTATAGAATTGCGAATCGTTTACTATAATTTGTCTGCTATTGTCATCAATGACTATTCCATTTGTAGTTATGCCTCTTTTTCTTCCTGTTATTCTGTTTATTTCTCTAAAAGCTTCCGTTCCCGGTTTTATTTTTTCTAGCTGTTTGCAGAATACCGAATCGGTATATATTTGTAATTTTATCTTTATCAGTTCTTTAAGCAGATTAATCTTTTCTGTTAATGCTATATATTCAGTGTGATTTATATTAAAAGTTCTATCTAGTATTTTTTCTTTTCCTTCTTTTTGTGTTTTTCCTTATTTAAATCAAGTATATCTTGTGGTAGTACTAAATATTTACCTGGTAACTTTATTTCTTTCTTTGCATGGGTATTATGGACTTCTTGAATACTCGTACATCTTGCAAATTCCTGTATTTTGTTTTGTTATAAATCTCATCGTTTTCTAAGCTCCTGTTATTGTTTATGTTGCATAGCTTTAATTTGTTATTTATGTCAGTTTTGACTTTTTCCCAATATATATATATACATATATATATCTATTAGACTATTAAATTCTAATGTCAGTGTTACCGCGTAATGGTCCGAAAACGTAGGAACTGTTTTAAAACTTAAATTGGTTCTGAAGCCAGTTTGATATTACCGTCCCATGATGGTTGCATTTTGCATCACAAATCGCCTGCAATTATAATGTCATCAAATGTATATTCTAACGCGGCAAAAGTACTCGATAGTTCTTTTAATTGCTGTATGCAAATATTGCTTGGGATATATACACATACTAGTAAAATATTTTTCATTACATGATTTTTCCAGATTTTAATTTTTGCCGTTGCAATTTGCATTTCTGAGTTTATAAAGACCTTCTCATACTTATATTTTTTATTAATACCTATCATTGTACCGTTCCTATTATCGTTCTTTATTAAATTATAATTATCGATTGTGACGCTATGTCTTTGATTTAGTTTTGTTGCCGTTATAAAGAAGGCATCAATATTTAGTTTATCTACCAGATGTGAGAGTAATGCAATTTTATTATTTCCTATAATACTGCTGATTTAATAGTTTTAATTTATTTGTTGCCATTTCCGCCTACCAGTTTGCTTGCCCAATTAAATTATTCTATCCTAGCTTGATGAACAGGCATGACCCTACATTTTCTATTGAAGTTCATTATGTCGTTAAGAATATCGCTGACATATTGAATTATATTCTGCATTTGCTTTTAGTTCTTTTATTAGCCCCCCCCCCTCTCCGCAGGAGAATATATTTCAATAGTAATATATAAAACACCCCCACGCGCCCCCTACACTTACTCCAACTATAAAAATTCACAAATAATTGGCAATGACATGTTACAAATTTCCAATTATTGGAAGCACGAAAACTATGTGAAGTTATGTTTTCCGCGCCCAACATACACACACACACATATATATATACATATATATATATATATATATATATATATATATATATATATATATATATCTTCTTGTTCAGGACAACAAATACTACATATTAAATTTTAAAGAAAATCGGAGGTATTTACCATAATCTACATAATTACCTATAATTTTAACGCCATTTCAGTCCATATCTCACTGGCTATATCACACATTTTCTTAATTTGCGTATTTACGCTATCCAAAAACTTTTGTCTCCATACGACAATCCGCTTCACCCACGATTCACCAATACCTTTGGTTTCTCCGTATATTATCGTCCACTTCCGTAGATTTAGTTACAGTCAGTGTTTAGATTGTCCAAAAATATATTTAAATTAAAATAAAAAATATAAATAAAAACTTTAATTTTCATTTCGGCAATACATATTGTAACCTTGTATTTTGATTTCAGCAAGTCCTTGAAATAGGCAAATTTTTAAAGCCCTCGGGAGTTCTGCCCTCTCGATGCCCCCCTTTAGAGTGTGATTATAACGTATAACCTGATGATGGACCTAAGGCACCCTGGAAGTTAAAGAAGCAAGTACAACTAGCGCAACCTATCCTAAGGACTCCGGTTTGCGACGTTACATTCATGTGTACTGAAGATATACCAGTACCCAATAAAACGATTCAGTTTAGAGTTAAATTTTATCCTAGCATGTATGCATGAGAGATCATGTAATTGAAACTAACTTTATCAATTATTAAATACATAATTAAAATGACAGCATTTAAGATACCAGCTTAAAATAAGCGTGAAGTTACTTTTTGTACCAACCATTAAATTAAAAATTAAAAAGCTTTACTTGCGCTACTTTATGGCCAATAGATTATACAAATAAAAGCTTACACAAAATGTAAAATGTATGGTAACTCTACTGAGATGTATTAAAATGGAGTGACTTATAAGCTATCTCATATGGGTACAATTTTACTTTCAGTGGAGGAAAACCATTTTTAATTTCCAATGTTTACTGTGAATTTGCAACTGTTGCGAGCAGAACAAAATAACCATATATATATACGAAATGACATATTTGATTTTAATCTTTTATATTGTTGTAAGGAAAATGTAAAAATCATTGGAATTACTGATATAGAAGTTACAAAAAAAGGTTATTCGAATCTGCAAAATGCTTACCCAGAAAGAGATATAAAATGATTGTGAATATTGCCTTCTATTTCTATCGCCAGCATTTAATAGGCGACATGATGTTGGCAATTAAGAAAACCATGTTGAAAAAAAAGATGCTTACACAGAAAGGGACTACTAGCGAAAAGCTTTACCATTTTCTTGCAGAAAATTCTGAGCACCAATCACTCCAGTATAATATAACTCAGTGGGTAACTCTAAACACGATTGTCAAAAGACACAGCTATAGTAACTTCACTGAGATATATAATACTGGAGTGACTGGTGCCATGAAATTTCTTCAAGAAAATGGTATCACTTTTCGCTAGTTGTCCCATTCTGGGTAAGCATCTTTTTTTTCAACATGGTTTTCTTAATAGCGAACGTCATGTCGCCTATTAAATGCTGGCGTTAGAAATAGATGACAATATTCACAATCATCTTACATCTCTTTCTGGGTAAGCATTATCCAGACTAAAAACACCTTTTATTTATAATTTGTATTCCAGTAATTCCAATGATTTTTACATTTTCCTTACAACAATATAGAAGACTAAAATTAAATATGTCTCTTCGTATATATTTGGTTATTATATTCTACTCTAAATGGCTGCAAATTCACAGTAAACGTTGGAGATTAAAAATTGTTTTCCTCCACTGAAAGTAAAATTGTACCCATATGAGATAGCTTATAAGTCAGTCCAGTTTAATACATGTCAGTGAGTAACTTACATAGTGGCGAAATAAAACAAAAACTTTAGAACTAACTCTATCATTATTAAAAACACCTATTTTACACAAATTTGCACTCATTAATTATAGCGTTGAATATGCTTACCCGACATGGTAATTGTAAATAAACACTATAAATAAAAAGGACAATCGAATTAACCCTTCTAACTCAGAAGGCGCACTTCACAGGCAGAAGCCTGGAATCAATTGACTTATTCACCAGAATATAACATATATTGAGGTGAATGAGGCTCTCACACCAACATGCAAAAAAGAATATTAGTAATCAAAATAGTGAAACACATCCAAACACTACAGTCAGGGGTGCACAGATAACAGAGAACGTTTAAGCAAATCCTTAAATAAATAAATTTGCCACCGCCAAATTATTTCACTTAGAACTTCATAAAATAATTCACTTCATAAAACGAGCGTGTACAAAGAAATCCAAAAAAAGCATTGTGCAAAGCTTTTTACATAATAAATTAATTCGGGTAACCCCCGTTTTTCAATAATTCCCGGCGAGGCACAGCAAGAAAAGCTTACAGCAATAGTAGATAGCAATTCCACCTTTAAAAAGCACAGCACAGAAAAGCTGTGCTTCATTGAACTTTTCGCAGTACAGTCAAGCACAGCATTACGAAAATAAGCAGTCCAGCATAGTATATCATTCAAGACAAAATTCGTTTTGCAGCACAGGGGGTCTATTCGCGTTCTGTGAAAAAATGAAATGAAAAAAACTTTTTCACTGAAGTTTTCACCGCCACTTTTCACTGCAACTTTTCATTTTGTTTAGCATGCTGATTCTCGTTCACTTTGTGAAAAATTCCGCTGAATGCAAGTGCTGAATTCTATATGTTCATTTGAAAGCTGTCAGTGAAAAGTTGTTTCAATAATATCGCACAAATGTTGAGCTAAGATAACGTATTGTTAAAGAAAGTTCCATATTTTGCGAACTTTAGAAGATTGTCATATCTTTGGTGATATACTTACCCTGTGATTAAAGTGTACTGTGAGACATCACAAGAATTTTAACAAAAAATGTCCTCAATTTTCATTCGGATTCTTTTAACAGAAATTACAAGAGGTTGTCAAATTTAATCAATATTTTTTACCTAAATAATTATATATTTTACACATGAAAATATGGAAATAAAATAAAAAATTCCCGAAGTTTTTTTAATCATTTATTATTATTTTTTTAGGAAAGCTTATCTATTAATAATTTTAAATTATTAGAAATTGTTTTTAAATGTTCAGAATTTTCTTTCTCGATAGAAAGAAGCTGCTTTTTGATTAGCAGTTTTTCGTCCTCTATTTTTAATTTCGCAGGGCTTCCAGAATCGAAGGAAGATGTCGATGTAGTTGCTTCGTCGCGATTGCTGTTATCTACCTCTTCCACCAGATATACGACATCCTGTAAAATTTTTTAAATTAGTTATTTCGTCAGCAAGTTCGCCCCACAAACGCTCGCGCGTTCTGCCTCCATCCAATCTGTAAATAAATTTTCGTTTTATATTCAATCACTAATTTACTTTAATAATAATGATTTAGCTCATGATAGGTAATAATCTATCATATAATGAATAAGATGATTCTTTTGCTACTCACTCGCTCTTTTTCCCCGCTTTAAATTGATTTTATCCATTTTAAAAATTTCTTGCAACTGTAAACTACACTTTTCCAAACTTTTCACAAAAGAATTTGGCGGTGAAAAGTTTTTCCTCGAATGATAAAATTTTGACAGATGTTTTCATGTTTATACAGAACCGGAATCGCACCGCCGTGAAAACCCCCCAGGGGGTCTATTCGCGTTCTGTGAAAAAATGAAATGAAAAAAACTTTTTCACTGAAGTTTTCACCGCCACTTTTCACTGCAACTTTTCATTTCGTTCAGCATGCTGATTCTCGTTCACTTTGTGAAAAATTCCGCTGAATGCAAGTGCTGAATCCTATATTTTCATTTGAAAGCTGTCAGGTGAAAAGTTTTTTCAGTAATATCGCAACATTTGTAATTGAGCTATTGTTAAAGAAAGTACCATATTTTGCGAACTTGAGAAGATAGTCATATCTTTGGTGAAATACTTACCCTGTATACTGTGAGACATCAATAAAAGCAAGAATTTTAACATAAAATGTCCTCAATTTTCACTCGGATTCTTTTCTCGTTCACTTTGTGAAAAATTCCGCTGAATGCAAGTGCTGAATTCTATATGTTCATTTGAAAGCTGTCAGTGAAAAGTTGTTTCAATAATATCGCACAAATGTTGAGCTTAGATAACGTATTGTTAAAGAAAGTACCATATTTTGCGAACTTTAGAAGATTGTCATATCTTTGGTGATATACTTACCCTGTAATTAAAGTGTACTGTGAGACATCACAAGAATTTTAACAAAAAATGTCCTCAATTTTCATTCGGATTCTTTTAACAGAAATTACAAGAGGTTGTCAAATTTAATCAATATTTTTTACCTAAATAATTATATATTTTACACATGAAAATATGGAAATAAAATAAAAAATTCCCGAAGTTTTTTTAATCATTTATTATTATTATTATTTTAGGAAAGCTTATCTATTAATAAATTTAAATTATTAGAAATTGTTTTTAAATGTTCAGAATTTTCTTTCTCGATAGAAAGACGCTGCTTTTTGATTAGCAGTTTCTCCTCCTCTATTTTTAATTTTCGCAGGGCTTCCATTTTGGGCGTTACCACAATCGAAGGGGGATGTCGACGTAGTTGCTTCGTCGCGATTGCTGTTATCTACCTCTTCCACCAGATATACGACATCCTGTAACATTTTTTAAATTAGTTATTTCCTTAGCTTCGTTAATGTAACAGCTGCAGAAACATGATTAAAAATTTCTTACCTCATAAATATCGGGCTCCACTCCAACTTCCTGCACATCTGCATCTCCGTCAACCGCCACTGGGTTGATTATCACTAAAACTCTCTTCTCCAAATACCGTCAACGGCTTAATCTTTTTGGTGCCGTTTACACCACTGCAGCTCTAAATAATCAATTAGATGATTCTTTTGCTGCTCACTCGCTCTTTTTCCCCACTTTAATTTAATTTTATCCATTTTAAAAATTTCTTGCAACTGTAAACTACACTTTTCCAAACTTTTCACAAAAGAATTTGGCGGTGAAAAGTTTTTCCTCGAATGATAAAATTTTGACAGCTGTTTTCATGTTTACACAGAACCGGAATCGCACCGCCGTGAAAACTTTTTTCACAGTGGTTATCACAGAACGCGAATAGACCCCCAGCGCAGTAACAGCAATAGCATTAGAAAATGCTGCAGCATTTTTAACTCTGCTCAGCTCTACTCGACATCAAGCGCGCTCGGGTCGGTGGAAAAGTAATTCTAATGGTTGCTATTTATATTTCACCAAATCAATGCTTAAAGCAAATTATCGAATTCATTCACGAAAATTTACTTGCCTGTACCAAAGCCGGATCTGCCCTTCTGAATCAAAATCTGCGCAAATTACCAATGATTTTGAGTGGAGATTTTAATGTGGATGTTTCGAAAGACAAATCAAAACCTTTAGTTGATTTTTTGAAATCAAAATTCAATTTAAATATATCAGATGATATAAATGAGAGCACTACGAAATATGGAACAACGCTTTACGGAAGATTTTTAGATATTTAAAAAAATTCAAATCTAAAGTATCTATAACATATTTCAGCTTCCATAAACCTATTGTTTCAATCTTAGAATATAATAGCAATGAAGAAGTCCAATCAGACCAAAATTCACAAATATAATTATATATTTTGTAACTAATATTAGGAGTACATCATGAGTATAGAAATAAAAATAAATAATTGTACATAACAATAATAACATCACCTTGTTTCTGATTCACCGACCTGAACCGAATTAATCCATTATATAACATAAGTGTAATTTTATATAAGTGTATGTTATATATATATATATATATATATATATATATATATATATACAGTAGTGGTCATTAAAATAGAGCCATGACTTTGTTTACATATGGTTCTTGCACAAGTTTTAATCCAAATTTATAGTCGCAATTTTACGCCATCTTAATATTAACTGGACAATAAGTTTAGTACAAGATACTGCTGCTTTTTTGTTGTTCAGGGGAATCCCACTTATTGGAAAGGTGTTCATTTCGCCTGGTCATATTGGGTGTTTTCGATTTTGCTTCGGGGTTAACACTTGTCGCTTGAAGAAGCAAATGCGTGTTCGAGATTGCGGTGCCACGACTCGAGTTTTGCTTCGGATTGTTCATTTTTGCCACATTTTACCCTTGGTGCTAGCACCGGTTGCCCCTGGTTTGGACCAGGAACAGCTGTGACACTACTAACCCAAATGAAGTAGATAAGTAAAAGTAACTGGCATTGTGCTTGTATGCTACGATTTTTTATATTTAATTAATTATTTTTACTGTCCTGTTATAATAAAAATGAGAAAAAACCAAAAAAAAACTCTTTTCCAACCAACCAATAATTATAATAAATATAATTGCTGATTTTTTATTAATCTCCAAAATTTTCAATTGCAATTTGACAGCGGGTGGCACTAATAAACTCGAACACAGGGTTTCGAACTTGGAAGCAGATGACACTTTGGTGCAGGGTCACAGTAACTCCAGTTGTCCCCGGTGTTATGTCTCGGTGGCAAAATCGAAAACAATCTTAGACAGCCCGCTCTGCAGATTAAATAATGTTTAATCTGCTAGAGTGGCGTTAGTGCTGAATGCGTGGGGTCTTTTTGGGGTGACATTTTGGAACTCATGCAGAACAAGTTTAATTCAATATACAAACTCATTAGTTCCTTTAAATCGTTCAATAAGTGAAATTTCTAAATAAAAGTTATCAAAATCTACCGTTATCTATAAACACGCGGTCATAAAGCTGCGTTATTAGCTGCGTTCCATTGGACCTGGCAAAGTACTCGTAAGTACTCGCGAGTAGGCATTCAATGGATCGCTATTTTGTCTGTTTTGGCTGGAGGTATTGTGACATTTTCTTAATTTTCAATAAAAAATTTTAAAAAAATTTAATAAAAGCTAAAAATGATTTATTTAAATTTGTGTCCGATAAGAAATTTCTTAATGAAAATTAACGTCATTTACACCCAAATACATTTAAAACCATCTAGTGAGCGTTAGAAAAATTAAAGTCATCTAGCGGCAAAAAATTGCGTAACTACTTGGGAAATTTTTGATCAACTACTTGGATCTAGAAGCATGTGTAGTTCCCCGCAGCCAGAAGTACTTGCGAGTACTTTGCCAGGTCCAATGGAACGCAGCTAATATGTAAAATCTTAAATAATACAAATCTCTGGTGGCCAGGTGTTTTGTCATTACCTGTTATTTGTAGCGGAATCTGCTGTGCGTTTAGCGTTTTGGGAGAAGAAGAAGAAGATTCAATTGTCAACGCACACAATTAAATCTATTTTCACAACGTGTATGGAATGTCAAAACGAAAAACGAATGTTTGGATGAAAGCAAATCTAGCTCAAATTATAATTTCTCTTTTCTGAAAAGTTTCAAATGTGAGATGTGCAATTATTTCGTGCTTTTACGACATTTACAACACAAAATAAAGAGGCACAAAGTATCACAGTTTTGTCAACAACAGCTGCGGTGCAGGAATTACGAAAACAAGTTAAACTGCGTTAATGAAATAGTAATAATAAGCAAAATATTGGTTTGATGTTAAAGGAAGATAGCTTATGAAAATGAAAGTCGAGAATATATGGGTTTAGTATTGTGAGAAAATTAAGTTAATTATTAGTGCTTTGTGAAGTCAGAATGTCAAAACAGGTTTTAAATGGCACAGGTCGGCAGCCCCATCAAGATGATCAACATGAAGTAGAAATTATGAGGGAGTGGTGGTAAGATTTTAAAAGAAAATAAATAAATACATTTATTGAAAAAAAAATAAAAAAAAGTCTTACATGACCCATGCGAGAATCGAACCCAGATCCAAAAGACACTTCATCCACCTCGCTGTACCACTCAACCAACCTTTAATGTAAGTGTTGTTATTTTTTTTTTTGGAAATAGTACTAAAACGTGAACGAATTTAAAATTCATTGAACAAAGGTTATACATCTTTTGTTTACACAGCGAATAACATTTCAATACTTTGTTGTTATTTTTTCCTTTATTCGTTTAAAGAACTAGTTCTTTATTCTAAGTTCGTTATTGCTTTCATTTTGTGATTTTCTGCAATGTCAGGTATTGGAAAATTGAAATTTTAAAACATTTTTTGTGTGATTCTCAAGAATCCTTCTAAACGTTTTGCAAAATTTGCTTGAAACGTAACGGCAACTTAACATATGCGGAGCGCCCTGCCACTGGCAGTGACATACCAAAGTGGGCCAAGCTTGTCGGCTTGGGCTGTGTCTATGCTTCCCCTTTATGAAGGTATAAATATTTAATTGTGTTAATTAAAAAAAAACAAATTAAAATCAGTTAAATTTCGGGTGACACTGTTAATTAAGCTTTACAGGGTGGCCACCCTCAGGAGATTTTTTCGTGAATCATAGTTAATTTTACAGTGTCGGTCAAAACAAAGAGAACTGAATGCGATAGAACCAATTTGTTTTAATATATCTGTATTGCAAGTAATTACTATGAAAAAAAAAATTATTATTTCAGCATTCTTTTATTATTATTACTACACACTTTTTTAAAACAACAAATGCATAACGAAATAAAAATTAACGTCTGGTAACAATTGCATTTTCGCTAGGTCATAACTAAGGGAACTGATAAAAGAACTGATATCTTATGAAGTTTTTGACAAAAAACGCATAGAAATATCTCGTTATCAGTGTCAGTCATCTGCGGGACTTGTTGAAGGGTAAACTGGTAATTAAATTTAACTTTTGTGTGAATAATAAAATAAATAGTGGTGCCTTTGTTGAAGGAGTGGAAAGACAATAGGAAATGGCGCGAAATAAATATAATACCGAATTTAAAATAAGAATAATTGCCGATTATAAGCAAGGCTCCGTGGAAACTTTTCATAAAGGGGGTAAATCCAAAAAAACTTTACATCGGACAGGTGGATTAATTGCTCGGAAGATTAAATGTGATAGCTTCATAACATCTTACCAAATTTTAAGCGATTTAAGACTGAATGTCAGCGGTAGCACTATCAAAAGGAGAGCTAGAGAGGTCAAACTTAATAGTTTTAGAGCCGTAAAAACACCATTTTTTTCTAAACAGAACAGGCGGGAACGTGCCTTCAAAAATAATTGATAACATTATTAGATCTATGCCGAAGAGATGTTCATTCATTCATTCATTTCATTTATTAGCAAAAATTAATGCTCTATTACAACAACTTATAATTCATTCATGCATACCTTAAAAAACATTACATCAAATTCTTTCTTAATCACAAACCAAAACATTCCACTTACTCTTTATAAATTCTATACAATATCTCTTAAATCTATCTACATTCATATCACTGCTATCATATCTATCTTTTGTACATTTTAAGGTCCTTATAAATTAAAGAATTTTTTGTTCTTACTGTGGTAAAATTTACTAACCTAAACTCATTCAATCTTACGCCATACGGCTCCACTTCACTTGTATAAATCAGATATTCACTCAGATTCCCAGGCAATAATCCATTCTACATTTTAAAGATTAACAACAAAACATTTAAAACAATCCTTTCTCTTACACTCATCCATTTCAATGACTCCAGCATAGCTCTAATAGGCGCATATTTATTGCAACAAAGAATTGCTCTTATTCCCTTATTCTGAAGTTTCTGTAATCTATCCATCATTCCACTGCCAAGTAAAAATAACACAGACGAACAGTACTCAAAATGCGGTTTTATTATTACATTATAGATTTGTATTGCCGTAAGCATTGAAAGAGACTTTCGTATTCTTTTTAAAAAACCAATCTTTTTACCTATTTTCCCACATATATAATCCGCGTGCTCTTTGAACTTCAATTTGTTATCAACTATCACACCCAGATACTTTATCTTTTCCACTTTTTCAATATTGTCACTATCCATGTTTAAATTACCCTCATATTCACAATTGATTGTCATAAATTTGGTTTTTCTAATGTTCACTTTCATCTTGTTCATTCTTAACCATCCACTCAGTTCTCGCAAATTATGATCCATTGCATTCACACACTCACTAATATCATCTCTCACAACATAAAATAATGCGTCATCAACAAATAATACAATATTCGCACCATCCAATACACTCATTAATATAAACAAGACATTGTAGGATACCCGGCACAGATCCTTGTGGCGCTCCCGCATTTATTGCCTTTCTCTGAGACATCGCCTTGTCTACCTTAGTTCGCTGCACTCTTCCGGACAAATAGCTATCAAACCATGATCATTGCTTTCCTTTTACTCCATACTTCTTCAATTTTCTCATTAAAATATCTCGATCTACAGTTTCGAAAGCTCGCTTAAGGTCTAAAAACACCGCCAATACTTTTTGCTCTCTTTGCATTGCTTCCTTCCATTTTAGCAGGACCAAATTTAGGGCCGTCTTACAAGTATGTCCTCTTCTAAAGCCTGACTGCTCACTCAATATTAGTCGATTTCCTTCTAAATATTCCTCCAACTGCAACTGAACAACTTTCTCCAAAATCTTGTCATAGGTTGCAAGCGTGTTTATTGGTCTGAATTCCTCACATTTCCTTGTATTTCTCACTTTTTTTTGGTATAATTACAGTTTCCTTCCATCCTTCTGGAAAATGACCTTGTTGTTATGAAGTAATAAAAAATAATGGATACTCAACTAAATATTAAGTTTGTAAACAAAAAAATGAAGTTACATTTAAGTTCTTTTATCTTCCTTTAGTTGTGAACTAGGAAAAATGCAATTGTTACCCGATTTTAATTTTTATTTCGTTGCGTTTAATAATAATAAAGTAAATAATAATAATATTTGGTTCTATCGCATTCAGTACCCTTTGTTTTGACGACCGAGCCTGTATGTATAGAACAACGATCTTTTTTTGTTGATTGCAAAGTTTGTTTAAATCTTTCCAACATAGCAATATTGGAGAGCAAGTTCTTACGAACCATATGAAAGGAAGGAAACATAAGTTAGCAGAGTCAACATCATAAATATCGATAAGACTACTTAATCTTTATTCTGCAAAGAATTGTTCTTTTAAAAAAATTTTTAAACATATCATCTACACTACGCAAAGAAATCAGTAAGGATCAGTAAGATGTCTGTTCTAACTGTAATTATATTGTAGGTGGTTCTGATGAATACAAGGTAGCCCAAAAAGGACATATGTATGTTTTTGTACGTTTCTGGAATTCCGAAAATAATCAAGTTTATACTAAATATTATGGATCATCACTTCTGGGCAATGTGAAGTTTGCTCCAGAAACTGAATGCGAACTCAAAAAAATTATGTGAATGGGCTAATCCTTCTCAATTTCGGAAGTGGTTTGTATACAGTCCATAACTTATAAAAAAACGATAAAAAAGACAAACTTAGATGTTGTGAATTTTTTTGAGATCACTTAATTGCCTGTTTTGCCACATTCTTTTTGACGTAAAGATTATCAAGTACTCAAACTCTTCATTATTTCCTTTAAAATTGTGTGCTGTTCGTTAGGTGGACAATTTTAATGTTGTCAGCCGTGGTCTTAAAATCAATCCTAATGTACCTATGCGCACTAAACTTGCATTTTTCCAGACCATTGCTTCCGAAGTTGAACCATTTCAAAGGTTCACTCAAATGATTCTCTCTTACCATTATTATGTGAAGCTTTTGTAAGAACACTACGAAGAATTAGAAGAGCAGTATTTTTCAAATTGTTAGCTTTGTTTTATAAATTATGTTTATTTATCTATAAGAGCAACAGATAACGATAATAACTAGAACTAACTTATTTAAATTAGTAGCCTCAATTGGCTCTTCAGTTGCAATTTGGAATAACCTAGCTCGATGTAGACAGCGTTATCGTTATAAAGGCGTGACATTGAAGTAATAACCTCGTGTATACCGTAGAGCGTGTGATGGTAGGGAATATGAAAAAAGTCGAAATTCCTCAAGTACCGGGTCGGAATGGAAATGTCTATATCGTTCAGCAATTCGGAGGAGTTGATCGTTCCCTGTAGTAAATCATAAAAAAGTGATCTTATAACTCCAACGTCTCTTTTCAAGGGAATCGAGAAATCAGACCGAGCCTAATGTGCAAAAGAGGAGCCCCCTAAAAGAAAAGTTTGCCAACGTTTATTTCTCCTGTTGCGAAGAGAGCGTAATTCTTCGTCGTACCATACGGAGGATGAGGAGTAGTTTTTACGAGGAAGAAGAGGGATAGATTGTGTAAGACAAGCGTGTATTTCCGAATAGAACGCCTCTAAAGCAACGTCGATTGGGAGCTGTTGAGGGATATCGCCAATATTAGAGTTGAGGAGCAAGTGATTTAATTTGTCGAAGTCGCTATTACGAAAATTGAAGGATAAAGAAGACTCGGAGCTTGAAACGGCATGAGGGTGCTCGTAGGAGAAAACGAGGAACACGGGAGAATGGTGACGCTGGAGGGAGGAGAGAAGATGGTTGCTTTCTGCGGCAGCGGAGTGAACTGGGTCTGAAGAAAAGATTAAGTCTAATTGTCTGTCCAGGAAGTTCCTGACTCCGCTTACTTGAAAGAGACCTGAAACGGTGAGCTGATCAGTAAAGAAGGCTTCTTTGGCCGAAGATGCCTCAAGGGGGACAAAGTGAGAACAGTCCTCGGACAATGACAATTGAATACGGGGGAGGTTAAAGTTACCCAATAAAATAAATTCATCGGAGGCGTTAGCGTTCTCAAGCAGGGTATCGATCGCTTCAATTACGGGCTCGTAGGCGTCTAGAGGTTGAGAGGGGTGAATGTAACAACAGAGGATGTACAGAAGACACTTATTTAGTGCTATTTTTATGCATACAAATTCTGATATTGTAGAGTCGGAGGTCTTTAGCAGGGTGGCATCATAACGGTTGTGAGCAGCTATGAGAACATCGAGACTTGGTGGATCATTGGTGTCTATACAAGCGTCAGCACGAAAAATGGTGTAGTTTGGAGGGAATAGTTCGTTGTCAAGAATTCCTGGTGTTAGATTGGTTTCAGTTAAGGCAAAGATATCGTGCGGGAATTTGTGAGAGTTAAGGAAAATATTTGATATTTTTGTGCGAAGTCCTCTTACGTTCTGGTAATAAACTGACAAGCTGTTGGGGAGAGGTACTTGATCGGAAACCGCGGGTGCAATAAAGGGAAAGTCAGAAATAAGGAAAGCAGGGGGTTAGGAACGAAAGTAGTTTAAGGAGTAGTTACGACTTTTTTGAAGATGGGAAATACGATGAGAACTGACGTGCGCAGCATAGGTGGATAGATCTTCTGAAACCTTATGGGAAGGTATATTGAATGATTCATGGTATTTAGTGAAAAGTTGGACTGATGGGTCTGTGGGCAGGCCTTCTTGTTGTATACTTAACATGACGTTGATGCTGGTTTTACCGTCAACACAGACGGAGTTCGGTTTATCGTGCAGATAGGCGTACGTTGTCATAAATGCGACGGTCCCGTAAACGGGACAAGACAAGAATGGGCGGGTTAACGGAGGCAGAAGTTGTTTGAGACGGGGCGACAGTGTAGGAGGATGACGGCATGCAATTAGGTGGGCATGCGGAGGAAGTAGCGGGTGCAAGGTTTGGTGATACAGAGGAGGGGTGGGACAGACGGAAATCGGAGCAGAGGTAGTGGAGTGGTCGGAAGAAGTTGGCTTGTGGTTAGGTGGGCACACGGAAGAAGTTGGGAGTGTGAAGTGGTTAGGTGGGTGCGCTGGATATACGGAACTCAAAACAGGTTTGCTGGGTTGATGGCTGGAATGGACGTGTTCGAGGGCTTCGGTGTAAATAGAACGGGGGGTTAAGGGTGTGAGAATATATAAAGTTAGGATACTTGACTGGAGTTCTTAGATTAAAGTTTGGAAATACTTCCATTTTGAGCTGCCAATTGGAGTTAGGATCACTAGCTTTAGGGTTAGTGGTGAGATGTGCGGAAGAGTGAGGAGTGATTATGTTGTTACTAGTTCTATGATTCTTATGGTTAGGGTGAATACTAAATTTAGGTGTGGGAGAAGGTCTTTTGGGGTAGTTAGTGAGGTTAGGTTTTTTAGTGTTTAATTTAGGGTTAGGTGCAGAGGGCTTATGGTTAAACTTAACGTACTTTCTAGTCCACTTAGAAATTGTGATGTTCCCGAGAGTGAAGATTTTGTTGGCGGGGTTACTGATGAGCCAGACATATTTGTTTGGGATGGAGATCTTGAAGTTGCTGGATTTCCTTACGTCTGACGAGAGTAACTTCAGGCAGCTAACGGGGGTGAATCCAAAATTTCGGGAAAAAAATCTGTGGGCCCAGGAATCGTTATGGGTGCACCCTTGAGAAGGAATGGAGTATGGTCGCTTGATGAAGATGAATGTTTGCTGCCTAGTCTTTTAAGTCTCTGCTCAAATTCCGATACTGTCCAGGTGGTGGTTTGTTAATCGTAAGTGTGGTGGAAGTGGGTTTCGATGACACTGGTGGAGAGATATTGATGGCAACATCAGTAACCTTCTCTATAACGGGCTCGACCAAACCAACAGGAGCATCAAACATCTGAAGCAGGCTGCACCAAGGAGGAATGCGGGGTCTTAGGAATCACTTTGACGGTAGATCGTGGCGGATTTGCAGAAGTTGCATCCCGGAGAGTGGAACAGTTAACTTTAGAAGATGTAGGTCCAGAAGAAGAAGAATTCAAACCAGAAGCAGCTGTGGTGTCGGACAGAGGAAAAGAGGGGCCGAGATATCTTATCTATCTATATCTATAGATGGTTAAACTCCTGATATCAGAGCCGACTGAGCCAATTAATTCAAAGTCTCTCTCAATGGCTGTAGAGCACGAATATAGATCCCGCTTGACGTGCCGGACACCGCGCCGAATGTCATCTAAGATTGGCATGATAGACTCCGTAGGTTGGCCGATGGAAGGCGATAGTGAACCAGCGCGAAGGTCATCCAAGGAAGCGACCAGGCCGCTTATTTTTAAGGAAAGCTTCTAAATCCTGCAGTTTTGAGTTTAGACTGGAGTCGTCGGACAAAATTTGAAGTCCAGCAAAGTTTGTGGAGATCTCGTTGACCTTATCAGCGATGTAAGATTGATCTGTGGAGAGTGTCGCAACGACTCCCTTCATGAGCCGTAAAACGTGACAGGGCCTAATATTGGAGCACTCTTTACATGTAGAAAGACCATGTGAGAGACAAGTGCCATGAAAAACACCACCACATATGCCATCACAGGCAACACTATTGTTTAGCAACTCATTAGAGCATGCCTTGCAAAGGGCCATTATGTGCGTGAAGATTAATCGGAAATATTTTAAAAATAAAAGGTTATACAAAAAGCTTTTCACCAGGTTGCAGCAATTCCGAGTTAAAAGCAAAACTATTTCCCGACAATGTAAATAAACAAACTGAGTCACTTCCGTTTCAAAAACAAAAATATTTCCCGGCATTGTAAAAAAAAAACTGAGTCACTTACAAAATAGCGGCCAGTTAAAAATAAGGTCACTGACAAATAAGTAAACAAGAAGAAACTGTGTCAGGTAAGTTATTGACCGGGAAAGAGTGGCACTCACTTTGCTGAGAAACACACGAAACGAAAATACTGCAGAGAAATTGAACAGAGCGTGAAGCGATCACGCAACGCGTCCGATTGATTGGGCGGTAATTGGAGAACAACCTGAACCAAACTATATCTTACTAATTAATAGTCCTGAAACATGAGTAAGATCGAATTGTGGCTACCATAATCACACACATGCCAGGTTGAAATCAACGGCATCACTTACAAAGACAGCCCGCATATTTCTTGGGATGAAACCCACATCTACCCATCTATGTTCAGCGATATCCAGCCCAACAAAACAATTGAAACACTAAATCTACAGAAACTAAAAAGGTTCCAATTTGACAACAGAAAAGCTTTAGAGATCCTTCAAATAGAAATCACAAAAAGGTATAACTACACATGGATATCATTAGCAGTCCTCGCATTAGCCGGCATGATCATCATAGATTACCTGTTCCGGAAACGTGAAACTGCATTCCATCTAGATAGTTCAATTGTAAGATCATGCAACGCTCATGCAACAGAAACTACAAGGACGCAGTTCCTGTGGCCATCGCTCCACACTAAGGGGGGAGGATTTACGATTACATAAGATTACACATATTCAAATTCTAAGTTCATCACTGTCATTGCCCCAATTCTTGGATTTCCCGTAAAAAGCTTCATTGCATCCTTCCCACTGTTGCGACGCAACCTAAAAATAAACAAATTTAATAAAAATAAATACAAAGTTTTACCTGATCAGCCAAACATCCCTGACAGTCTGTCAAAAAACAGCTGATATTTGGCAAGAGCACTTTGGTTACACGGTGCTCAGCAATCGATGTAAACAAATCTCGGAATTAATATTTGTTTTGGATCAAAGCCGTGTAACCAAGAACTAAGTATATATTAAATGATCTCATTTAATATATTAATAATAAACCTTAAACTTTAACGTCAATTTATAAATCTTTAAAGTAAAAAGTTTCCCGCCAACATCATAGTTAAAATTTGAATTCTTTGATTCAACCTGGCGAAAAAATATCGAATGGTAATTAACATGGCGACTATCTCTCGATTTCAACCAAATTCGATATTTTTGTATAAACCGTTTGAATTCAAACTATAAAAGAGCTGCCTGCACATGGGCTCTTCCTCTTTTGAAATCTAATATTCAGTGAGTTTGGTGAGTAAAATTAAAAATATACTTAAAAAATATTTAGAACCTGGCTGTTCGAATATTTTATCTATTTATAACAATATAAAATATTATCAGAGCCTGGCTGCTCGATTATATTTACTTTGTGTAAATTAACCTATTTCTAACAATTTATTCAGAGCCTAGCTGCTCGAATAAATTATTGTGTTGCCTATTAACATTTATTAACATATTTATTCAAAGCCTGGCTGCTCGAATAAATACAGAAGTTCGTTTTGTGTACCCACTAATATCTTCCCAATACTTATTCAGAGCCTGGCTGCTCGAATAAGTATTATTCCCAATAGATTGTCAATATAATTGCAGAACCTGGCTGTTCGCAATTATATCACATTAATTAAACACTTGTTAAGAAATAATTCAGAACCTGGCTGTTCGAATTATTTTAAGATAAATATTTTAAGCTAATAAACATTTCAAATTCTTTCAGCAATTAAACATAAGTGTAGGAATAAGGTATTTAAGTGCAAGTGTTAAGAACTACAATTGAATAAAAACTTATCTTATCAGCAATAAATTCTTTAATTTTCGCGTAACCAGTATCCCTTTTCAGCGGGTAGCCTGAACACCCACACTTTCAGCAACATAACAGGAAAGCGTCCAGACCAAGAAACTTCGTCAGCAGATAAGTTATGATAGCGCTTACCGTAAAACTATAATTAGATTATAAGTCAGTCTTTTGTCGAACTTAAAATCGGAGAGTCAATAAATCTAAATCAATTTTATCGAGTTGTTTGAAATCAATTTAAATCATTTTAATCTGAATTATTATAATTCTTATTATTTTTTGACTAACGTTTGCGTGAGATGTATAATTCGCGCGACCAATTAGATAAAATTACATTAGACAAGACTTTCAGGCAGTATTCTGCTTTGAAACTTTTAAAAAATCAATTTTTTTTACATTTTTCGAAATTAAATATATTCAAGAATATTCTCTCAAAATTTTAGAAAGATTCAAGCAGTCTAAATATACTTTTCCGCCCCTCAAACCTAACTATTATTCGACGCGTAACGACGTAGTAACGTTAATTCGACGCGGTGACCCACTCGCTGACTTTGAACGCGTTAATCTCAAAACTACTTTTTTACACCGCTTGTTGCAAAAATTTCCAAAACTCCTGAACCGATTGTTATAAAATTTTAACCATGTTTTCTGCACACCTATAGCAACCGGCTGAACTAGGATTATTTAAAAAATCTTATTTTTACTATTTTTTTATGGTAAAAAGCTGTTTGTTATTTTTGCATGTACATCAAAAATCCTGGTTCAGCCGGTTGCTAGTAATATATTGAATCTAAAAATTTTTCTGTTTCAGGTGGCCCATTTTTAAAATTTTTACAACAGCGCAGACCCAGCTACTAATCAAAGCATTGTATTCAAATGGTGTTTTTGTGCGGTAAAAGTGCATAAAATATATAATAAACATTTTTTAAATATATTTCAATTAATTAAGCCTAATAAACTCTACATAAATATCTTCATTCGTAATCTCATAAAAATAGCCTTTTTTTCGAGCGTCCAAAGTAGATTACTGCCTTAAACCACCTCGGTACCAGTTAGTGAACAGTCATAAAATTACGTGCACATAGGTTTGTTTTAAGAATTCACAGTCTGTGCTATTAATTACGCAAAACGTAATTTTTATGTTTTTCAAGATCACTTCTCTCTATTTTCTAAGAAAATTTTCGAGGGATTCAAACCTTTTCTCATACACGTACCTACGGACTCCGATGTAGTATCGAACTGCTCGAGCCAAAACCATCGTAACGACAAGCACAGATAAGATTATGTTATCTGTGCTACAAGCCAAGAAGTGTTTCCTATAATTTTACCGGGAGGTGGCTATTTAACAACACCAAGAATAAATGCTCAAGACAACACAACTGATGTTAAATATATTAAGGAGGACTTACTGAATAATTAAAGCGAGGAACTTGGTAAAAGGAATCATTCATAATTTCATTACGTACTTTCGATACAATGCTCGAACCAATAATGTAGTAGGCAAAGTTGGATTTAGATTGTATTAGACCCAACAGCCTTTACAGCCGCTTTGCAGTCTACATATATACTATTTGATGTGCCCGCCGCCTTGTGCATAGGCACCCCTTGGAGCTGAAAGACGCTGTAGAACGAGTAGATGTTCGTGACAGAACACTGATGCTCCTGCTCCAGAGCTCGTTCTAGATCCATCTGGGTAGATGTTTACAATATAGGTTCTTCTGTTTATGTTTTCCTGAAAACCTGTCCGGTATTACTGTTTAATTTTAATTGGCTTCGTACAGAAGATAACATATTTTATTTCGTTCATAGCTATGGTAAAAATAAAGATACAATACTGTAGTAAATCTGAAGATATCAATTAAAACATAAAGTCAACCTGATAATCCAAAGATTGCAATAAATTCAATATATTCTTTAATGGTATTGGTATTATTACCTTGAACTTCCAGTTGAAGTCCTATTATTACGTAGCAGCATAGGTTGTGCAGGACTATTCAAAGTTACTTTCCTCAACTTGGCCGTTTTTGACGTTTTTTGGATTTGTTCACAGAAAGAGACCAGTTCTTTCTCTTAGCTCAACTAGGCGCGAACTCTACTACCGATTTCAGTTATTTATCGCACCAATTGTGTTGAAATTTTTTCTTCTTTATCTGGAGGATATACATATACCTGCACTTTCAAATTCGCCGGTGGTGTCGATGGATTCAGCCTCTGGAGCAGTTTTAGAGCGCTGTCCGAAGGCACCTCGCGAGGTATATACACCTTCGCCTTGGGTGCTAGCGGAATATTCACCCTATCTACCACCTCTAGAGAGGCTTCTTTCCACAGGTCGTTCAAGGTTCTAGCGACCCTGCTACACCAGTCCATCATTGCACTTAATGATCTTCTTCCACCTGCTCCATCGAATGATGGCATAGGTTGGTCCGCGTTCCTGTGTGCCCGAATAGTTCGCTCAGCAGCCTCATCTCCATGATCTTCCATCTCTCCAAAGTCATCTTTCCATGGGGGCCGCTACGATCGATAATCGCCACGATAAGGGTTTCCTTTACAATATAGCTTGTCAATTTTGTCGGTGCCTTAGACATGATGATGGTGTCGGTGCTGGACTTGGCTAAGAGCTTAGCTGTTTGAGACTATAGGTCTCTTACCTGGGTTTGCGGGAATGTCAAAAAGCCTGGAATGTCACAAAGTCCTGTCATTATCCACGGCATCCCTCGCCCAAGACATTCTTTTCTGTTACTCTGGGGAGCAGCTCTGCTTCTTACCGAGGGTTTCACTGAGCCCCCCAGCAGTTTTAAAGTGTAAACCCAACTACAACGACCAGTCCGAATAACTGCCAACGATTGACGAAAATTCGCTGTCAATATAGGCAACCGTAAAAGTTGAAACACAATTATGGTGTCAACGAAATTTAAAATGAAGATTTTACATTTCCTTAGAATCTGCGTAAAAATATTTGTTATTGTGACAAACGTGTAACTTACGAGTGTTAATGTATCAGTTCTCATTTCCGATGCCCAATTTGTCATTCGCTGGCAGTTGGCAGTTCCAGTTTTGTGCATTCCCATTAAAAGCAGCACTTTCGAATTTTTGACAGTGAACTTTTTAATTTGTTGGCCGTCAGTCGTCGCAATTGTGTTTAATACTTTATATTGCGATAAAGCCCTGCGATCCTCCCGCCTAGTGGTCAAGTGTCTGCATCTGGGTCTCCTCGTCTATAGAAGCAGAAATAACTAAACGGAAAGGCTATAAACGCAATTTTCTGAAGCATCTCACAACTCTTAACACACTTTCCACTACAAACACATTTTGAACATGGGCGTAGTAATTTTTTTTTCTATGTAGAAATTAATTTAAAAAAATTTCCGATTAGAAATTATAATTATAAGCATTGCATAAATCAATAAAAAATAGTTAAAAATCTAATTTAATACCTTTAAAGAAAGAAGGAGATAAATTTATCCTAGAAATTCTTCCGATATAATACGCTGAATGGCTTAAAATTTACAAGACTCACATTAATACAAGAAGTTATCTATTTAAAAATGAAAATCGGCTTTATGCAGTCTGGCTTTTAATGTCACTTGAAAACATTGAAAGCTCTGTCTGTTTATTCGAAAGTTTTTACACAAAACCTGTTTACTTTTGGACTTGAAGTTTGACACTCTAGAAATTTCCCCTTTGCCCAAATTTTACACACACTCATGAGTGTGGACAAAATTTCGGCAGAATTCTTCCTCTTTTATGGTTGATGTTTGGCGAGTTACAGCTTAGAAATAAAAATTCAAATAAACACGGGGAACTATTAACTTCTTCGGTAAATTGTTATTCATTTTTATTTATTTTTACGATTTCTTGTAAACGCACTGATATTTGCACTGAAATTTACTTTTGACAGTTCTTCAGTTGCCATCAATTTACCCAAAAAGCGTCTGTTAAATTTCGCATTTTCATCCCTTTCACTAGAAGAACGATTTTTACTTGATTTTTACCACGTTTTACACATAAAAGTTAACAGGCAGACCTAAAAACACGCAAGCCTTTCCGCCACGACAAGGCTCAAACTCCGTGGGAAGGTTCTCCCAATGGTGTCTGCAGCAATTAGAAAGAAATATTATATAAATTAATATGCCATTGAGATTTCTGTAGACTTAAACTTATACTTAAGTGGTAAGTAGTATATCCTAAATAGCTGATAATCATGTACATATATGTGTATAATAAGATCCTTATAAATGTATTAAATTGTGTAAACGGCAATTATGTAGAATGTAATATTAAACAGCATGTTAGATTCCTTGGAAGTGTAGGAAGTGAGTATATTTTTGACGGAGTGAATTTTTTTGCGATGTTCTACTAGCGAGGAAATAGTATCTTGTGTGCAAATCTTTTTCAGCAACTAATTTAATTATTAAACTGTAGTGATTACTTCTAATCTTTGCCTATAAAGTATTTTTGCACAGATATCAGTATTGCATTAAAATGAGATTTTGTTAAAATTGTCTGGTTTTAGTCAATATCGCCCATCTGTCGACGAAGTAGGCTTTCTGCTTTTTCTGCGATTAATGTTACACTGCGCGAAAGAATTCGCAAAAAGTCTCTACTTTTATGTGCTATTACAGATGCCTGGGATATTCGCCCTGAAGTGCAGATAAAAACACTGGACAACTGAGGATCTTGTTAATTTTAAAAATAACAAAGCAATATGTCACAACGTGTTTAATGTAGTCTGATACATTTTCAGGATTTGAAGCATAAACTGGTGTTCAATATGTAATGTGCAGGAACTGTTGTTCAATAATTTTAATATGAAAATCACTTTCAGGTTCAGCCAGTACAATAGCCCCCAAAAATATTATATTTATGACGTCTTTGCGCCAAATTAAACCAAGTTCAAGCTAAATAAAAAAAAGTTCCAAATGTAAACAATAACGAAAATAAATTTTCCTTACTGACTGAATGACAGTTCAAATATCTTATTTTTATTGACAAAATTAAAGTCGCCCTTTCGTCCCTCATACTTCTTCCACAAACGAGATGTTTCACTCGGGTACAGGATTTTTACACCGTATAGCTGTTCCGTTTAGTTATTTCTTCGTAGCTGTACACTGTACACCGAGTCTGCTTCGACGTCGGTACCGGTAGCGAGCGTTTTGGAGGTGCTTGGAGCACCCATCAAGCAGTAATACTGCAATCATTTCAGTCAGATCTTTAGTAGCACTGGCGGCACGCAGAGAAGGCAAGCCTTCCCCGTGTCCGCCGGCAGTTGCAGTAGATACTCCTGCCGACGATTTTGTTGCTTTTGTGGACCTTGCCATCTTTCTTTTAGTATTTTATACATACCATCAGGTTTGCAGTTACCGCCGACATAGTCCAATCTGTCATTGATGCACGCAAGCTTCTCCACCACGGAAAGTATGGAGTACGGAGTATGGGAGGGGGGATAAGGTACAGTACAGTGGTGTGTTGGGGTTAGAGTTTACAGGAGTTAGGATAGAGAAGATGGATAATTGTGGTTGCTGGGGAAAAGGTGGCGCAACCTTGACTCGAATTAAACATCGGTTTTCTAGATGATGCGTGAATGATTTGTTGGTAATTTCCGCGACCTCTAATAGTCACTAAGAAAAGGAAAAGGAAAATTCAAAGTTCTCTTTAAATTAAAGAAGGAAAGTCAGCTTGAAAGACGTATATTTCCCTTTTCATACAATTCTACGCTATGAACTAAAATTATCACTAGTTAAGGCTATATTTAATTCAAAATTTCAAATAATTTACTTATCAAAATAGCTAAATGAAGGTTATAATTTTATATCCAAATTACTCTTACTTAAATTCGACAAAGAAGTTCCGATTCTGTGAAAGAGAGACAATTCGATTATTCACAGTTCAAGTATTCTGGATGATTAACGACATGCACATACAAACGAATTATTTATAGTCAAATAATTAACTAGTTTCTTAAATGTTGCTTTTTATTTTGAATTTAATTTTTCGCCTTTAACGCACTTTAAGTGGCACGATTTCGGTTCGTTGAGAAGTTCTAAAATTATTTGTTTGGTAATAAAATACAATTAATTTTCTACTTTAAATAGTTTTGTTTGCCACATTACTTTGTTTGGAATAAATCGAAAATTATTTGTTTGGTGATGAGCCCACTACAAATAATTTTCTACCTTAAATAATTTTGTTAGTCACCTTATTAGTGATAATTCGAAAACTATTTGGTGATGTGTCCAATATAAATAATTCTCTTCTTTACCTAATCTTTCCAAACGATGGAATAATTTGCTACGCATAAAATTAATTACCTGGTGATAAACCCAGAGTAATTAATTTCCTGAACCTAACTCGTAAATTTACCCACAAGAGAAACAAAGTTCAAAATTCTTGGCTTGGTAATAAGCCCAACTCCAATAATTTCTCAATATTTAAAAAAAACTCAATGAATAATTTTCCACGCTTGAATACAACTGCTTGTCCAAAAACTCTGCACGTCAAAACTAAAACCACATTCGTAAATGACACTCAAGAACTGAATAACCTTCCAGGCCGGACCTCGTATTTAAATCCACGTGAATTTCTCCTACATGACATCATCGAAGTTGGCTAAAAAAAGATGGCGTAAACTTGTTATACTTCCAGCTTTAGGTTTCGCTGTAGTGGAGCACTGCCTACTTTAGATACAATTCTGGAAGCTGACATGAACAGCTGAGCATTGGTGGTGTAAAAAAACCAAAACTTGCCACAGTAGCCATAAGGAAAAGTTTGGGAAATTGTACTTTCTCGTAATATTTCTCGCAATATATTGCGATTACCTAAAATTCAGAATACCTATCATAGTTGAAAAACAAATCAAAAAGTACAGGTTTAAAAACGCAAAAATTATTAAAAAATAATAGAATTTAATTTTGAGGAATACGGAGATATTATTTACTTTTATGGTGTAGTAGACGAAAACGAGAGAGCGGTTGTACTGGAATATCAAAGGAGATTCCCTAATCGGCGAGCACCCCAAGGAGGGGTATTTACACGGACCTTCCGAAGGTTAAGAGAAACAGGAAGTGTAACTTCACACGACAGGCAGACACGACTCGAAACTGCGGGAACTTCTGCCGACGTCGAGCAGCAAATAATCACCATCGCGAGACAAGACCTTGAGACGAGCACGAGACGAGTCGCAGGACGATTAGGAGTGTCTTCATTTAAGGCTTGGAGGTTTGTTCATCGAGAGGGATTACGTCCATTTCACCATAACCCAGTCCAAGGACTACTAAAAGGAGATTCCGAGAGAAGACTGGAATTTGGCACTTGGCTTCTGGAACGCGACATTGACAATAAGGCGTTTCTGGACCGAATTCTGTGGACGGATGAATCTCAATTCACCAGGGATGGTGTCACGAACTTTCATAACCTCCATACCTGGTCGAAAATTAACCCACAGGGGACAAAGGGGACCTCATTCCAGCAGAGATTCAGTGTCAATGTTTGGGCTGGTAGCATCGGCAACCATTTGGTAGGGCCATTCATTTTGTCGGAAGTTCTGAATAGTGAAATTTATGCGGACTTTTTAACCGACTTCCCAAAAACAAAGAAGTTTTAAGTTAAGGAAAGGTCACGTAAATTTTTTTGCATTTTTCATTAATGTTTTTATAAGAAATAAAACGGAAAAAATTGAATTTTTTTTTCAAATCGCCTCCAGTTTCTTAATTCTGCAATAAATAAAAACAATCTTACGTCATTCCCTGACCAAGGGTTTCTGATTAATAACATGGGCTTAATTTTTGTTTCAAGTCAGCAGGGAAAGGGCAGCGAAGTGACCGTTTGCCCACAGAAATTTCCAGACCTTTTCGCGGAACTCCCACGGCCGTCTTCTTGGATTTTTTATAAAAAAGTCGTCTATTTATTCGTTTTCCCCAAAAAAATTAAATTAAGAGTATCTACATCTCTAGGGTAGAAATATTATTTGAAAATTCTAGTGTTTACAAACTTGCATTCCAATTTCTCCCGCCATATTTCACTATTTTAATACTGAAATAATGAAGATGTCGGTATTTTATTTTTAAGGAAATTTTTTTAAATTTCCTTGAAAAGGAGAGTGAACCAGATACAAAACTGGTTCAGCAGTTTGTATGGCGGAGATCTACATATATAGCTCACTAAAAAAAACAGCTAAAATTTCTCACATTTTTTGTATTCACATCTACGCAGTAAGTCTAATAGGAAACGAGGTACAGTGAGAGAAAGGACATAAAGAAAAATCGTTTATTTTATCATAAACTATACGAATAATATTATCATGGCATTATATTAACAACATATCATTTAGTGTTTTTATTATTTTTGACGCTCCTGGTCGATCGATGTTATGTCTTCATTATCGTCATCTGATTCGTCTCTGTTCACGAGAATCCGGATCTCCACTAATAAAATTTCTTCTTCGACCTCGCTCTCGATGCAAGCATTTGGTTAATCCTGATTTTTAGACAGTTTTGAAATTTTTTCGGCCCTTTACAGTATACTCACCTCTTAATCAAAAGTTTGAAAAAGTATTGAAATGTTTTACATTCCGCACCCCCAAGATAGGCTTAAATCGAAATCGAAATCGAAACAACGATGACAGATGTAACTCTACCTACATAAAACAACTTACTCCATAATATTTAAAAGAACGATAAGGTTGAATAAGAATTCTTGCGATTAAACAATTCTGCGTAACTCTATTAAAAATTTATTATAACCTACTTCGCTCGAAGGTTGCTATTCATTGATAAAAACGAAATATGAAAACAATAAACAGAAAAAATCTTCGAAGTGTACCTGTAGCTCAGCACTTTAGTTCGAGTGATTATTAGGTTGTGCGACCTAATCAAAAATCAATGACGTTTGACTTACTGCACACATTAATTAATTCTGTATTTCCGTTGCCGCAACACTGCTAATAAGAGGGAAAATATAAACTTATACATATTCTAAATATATTTACATTCACTTAGGGAATACTATTTTGTTGCCCCATGTCAAGAACACAAGCGCATAATTATTATCATTCACGGTGACTTTCAATAAAAATAAACCACCTTATCAGCTGCATGTTTGCCAAGTGATTAGAAGTTGGGGAAAGGCATGACAACTGAAATAGAACAATTTATTTCCGCTAATGGTGTGTTGTATGAAGTTGTAGACAGAGTTGACTTGTTTTAATGACCCGTCTCCCCTTCACGTTCTCGAAATTCTTTTGCCTTCTCAAATTAACTAAAAGTAACAATCATTAATTTAATTTTGCACCACGCTGTTTTAGTGCATACGATCACATAAATTTGTTATAGCTAATCAATCCACTTATGACGTCAGTATTACTTTCAATTTATGCATACATACCGCACAACGATTACTATAGGCTAAGATTTTGCTATAAGCTTCAGAAAGTTATTATATATGATTAAACCTGGAAATGTTACAGATTGATAAATTTCGGAATCAGTTAAAGCGATAGTGAATCTTCAGCAGTTTTGCCGCGAGATAGTCAGCTGTTTTAACACTTGTTGGTACTTAAGCCAATGTCTTACCAGACCACGCTATGTGGTAAGCTAGACTCCAGTTGTCTGCTTTGTCCACTAAGCAAATCAGTTTGCAGCGGCAGTTAAACAAGTAAAAACGTTTCGCGAACGGATGTGCTATAGTCGGTTCGCCTTTCTTATGGCTCGTGTGCGCTAGTGTTTATTTAGTAAATGCTTAGCATATTTACTTTCTGGTATTACATATGCGACAGTCAATTAAGTACTCAACTTGCCTTTTCGAAGAATTGTAAATTACCCCGTGATAGTTTTTTTTTTAAGTGAAGTGTACTGTGTAAACACTGGTAGTGAAGGGTTCGAGCTTTGAGCTTTCTTTTATTTTATTTGCCGCGCTCATATAACCTTAACTTGACATACTTACACAAGCGTATGAGATATTTGTTTTTAAGCTTTTTGAGTGCTGGACATTGGAAGCAGAAGTCTTAATTAAATTCTTCAGCGCTTTTACGTGCAGTAAACTACTTTGGGTCGGGAGGTCATTTGACCGCATCGAAAATACTCACAGGGGATCGTGTTCGCTAAATTGGGGAAAATAGCATGGAGGTTATTGACCAAGTCTTTCTGAATCTGCATTCTCATACAGTCTTCAGCTAAACAAGTTGGTACACTCATCTCTGGATTCTAATTTTACGGGTTTAGGATACTCCGTTTTCACAGGGCTATAACAAATAAAATAAATAGTTCTTTTTTAACCCGCCCCGGTTAATTAATATAATATTGGTTGGTCAATGACGTCATATTTCTTTGATTTGCTGATTGATACTTTATTATGTCGTTTATGCACGTCACGCCATTTGGATGTAAATCGTTGACTTTATTCTAATCCCGACTGTAACTTGTTGGTACCAGGCACGGAGTCGATATTTTATTCTGCTTCTTGCTAATTTTTTTGTATATAACCTTTTATAAAAAGAGATAATTCCAGTTTACAATTTAATTAGCTCTAAAGAAATATTAAAATAGAGATGTAAGAACTCATCTATTTAAATTAATTTGCTTAAACAAGAAGCACCAATAGATCTTTCGTCAAAATTCAAAATAATGTTCTGCAAACGTTAGTAAATGTCAGCGAGAAATGAATAACGTGACTGTTCAAGAAATATTGTTACAGTAGTCTGTAATAGTACAAACAAAAGTATAATTATGCCTTATATAATAAAAATACATTAAAGCCTTGCACATAATTATATGTACTTTGTGTAAATGTAGTTATTTTGTTGATGGTAGTGCATATAGCGTGTGAAAAACGCAAAACTAAGTACAGTAAATTTTATGCCTATACATTCCGGACATAAGTCTAAAATTTCATACTTTGCAATAGCCAGTATATAATAAATAGCCAGTATATAATAACAGATATAAAGATTCCCCACTTGTAGATACATGTAAACTAATTACGTACGCTTTTCCCCGCAACGGATTAACACCGAACCTGTACACTGAACATTTTTTCAGAATAATACCGAACCTGTACACTGAACACTTTTTCAGAATATATCTGAATTATACTAGTTTTTTCGAGTATTCGTAGGAGGTATACGAATACCTATATAAAATTGCTGCAAGCTTCATGTACAGTCCGTTTCAAAATGATAAAGTTACTTTTAAAGTTGCAAGTCTTCTGCAGACAGAGATTCTTTTATGTAAATCTCATTGTGGTGGCAAACGTATTAATCTTTAATTAATAGTCTAACATTTTTTTTATTGCATAGTTTATTATCTTTCAAACAAGGTTAAACATTAGGCGAAACATTCAATATAGGGCGTTTCAAAAAGATAAAGGCAGATTAAAAATCGGAAGGAAAATAAGGGTTTATTTAATTTTTTTATATTTTGTTGGTCCTTAATTTTTTCGAATGACGTCAAAAATGCTATTTGGCATGAATTTGATTAAGTTGTCCGATGTAGAAGATCTTAAGTTCCGCCAAGCTGTCAGGATAACCACTTTCAGTTCATCAGTCGTTCCGTATTGTTTATTTTTGGAGTAAACTCCTGGGAAAGAATGCCCCAAAGATTTTCGATGGGTTTCAGGTAGGGAAGATGCGCTGGACAGTCAAGGACATTGATATTATGACTTCTGAACCACGATTTTGTACTGCTGCATGTATGTACATTGGCATTATCTTGTTGAATTTAACATTAGGATGATGAGAAAAAAAATATTAAACATAATAAACAAGTACTTTATTATCAAAATAAATAACCTTACTCCAATTGTTCCTCTTGGCAAATTCCAACCGGTTTTCTTTATGTTTCGGCTTTAAACATGGTACTGCTTTTAGCTTTGCTTGCTGGATAAGTGGTTGAGATTTTATTGCTCTTCAGACAGTTGATTTGGATATAGTTAACCTCAATTCGCGCTTTACGTTGTTGCAGCTTTTCTTCGAATTCGAAACCATATTAGAAATATTTCAGATGTGCCTGTTTGTAAAGGACTTATGGCGTCCGGTAGATTTATTTTTTCCATACTCATCAATATTATTTATATAGTTTTCGTAACAGCCAAAGATCTGCCCAGTCTTCGCGAAATTTCCATCATACTAAGTTTGTTATCTCTATAGGTATCAATTCTACCTTTTTCATATTCAGATAGAGACTTCACGCATGCCATAATCTTGAATGAGTATTTTTTCAAATAAATATAATACTACAAAGTTCAAATTTAACTTACTTTGCTTAAACTTCGTTCTGACTTTATAATTATGAAACGCCTGAATTGCACTTGGGTCCTCCTTGTAGAAAAGTTAACAACAGACTGTCAGATCAATCGCATTTAACTAAACACGCGTCATATTTGTCTATTAGTAACGGGACTACCTCGTTAGTACATTCTTCTAAAAAACAATTCGCTTCGTCAAGTGACTTTATAATTTTGAAACGGACTGTAGAAGCAATTAGTTAGTTAGGGAATGTTAAGGCAATATCGGTTGGGTTGAAGGGATTTTCCCAAATACATACATACATAACAATTTGCTGTTTCTCAATTAAAATTTCTTTAACGCAAGTCATTGACAATATGTTCTTAAACTTGCGTCAATTAGAGATCTTTCATTTGGCCAGAAGTCTTGGAAAGCTGCGGTTGACATATCAATTTAAAATGTGGTCTTTGTGCTTGGTAGTAAGTCAATAGAACACAACTTAAGTGTGCTTTACAGGTGAACATCCTAAAATAATGTCTATTTCCAAGGGGTTGTAGAAAAGTCAATTCAAATTTGAGCAAATTCGGAACATTTATTACATAACTGTGATTCGTTACCAGTAAAATGTGTAGTTAAAATTTAAAAAAGTAGTTGTAGAATTATAGAGGTCAAAGGTGGTTGCCGTCCCTGCCACCTAAATGTTCTGTTTAGTACACTTCTGGCTAGAAATTGAACATAAAATTTAAAAGATCCTTTTGGATATTTTTTTCCACAGTGGGGTCTAGTTCATATGAACTAAAAAGAAGATCCCTAATTAAAAAACCGTAATATCAAAATCTCTAAAAATAAAATCCCTAATGACAAAATATAAAAAAACCATAATGATAATATCTCTAAGAGTAAAAATTTATAATTCAAAAAATCCCTTATTAAAAAGCCCTCACCATGAATTTTATAAAAGAAAGATTTTGAATTTAATTCGCGCTACCGCAGTCATTGCGGTTCATTTTTTCCATTATCACCCCTTCTCTGCTCGTAATCCGCTCATTTACACACCACCACACCTACCACAATTCTCCCACTCAGCCTCTACCGATGATTAGTGACTCATCCTTAGCACTACCTCAGCCATTCTGATACACAACCAATCATTTCGTCTTTATCTCCTTCTTTTCCGTAACCCATCACTCGTATACTTACTCTCTAACCCACTTTGTTACAAAACTGTTGACCTTAAATTTTACCCTCATCCAACCCCCGAAAAATCATCTTCAAACACACACAAGCCCCCACACACAGCTTATCCAATTAGCCAACCTTAGCATTTCCCGGCCATTCGGCAAATTATTTTTTTATTACAACCGCGCACATGACCACCGCTTATTCATCCAATCTGCTGCAATCTTCTCCTGTCATTTTTGTATCATAACAAATAATTTTATCAATATCACCCCTCGGCATCTCAATGCATCGTACGTCTCCTCAGTCATCCATCCAATAATCCGCCTACCCCTCGAACCACCCACCTACCCACTTGTCGAAATTCACACTCTGCATTCCAGCTACCATTCTCCCACAAAAATAGACAGTTTAACTGGTCATTTAATTAATGAAAGCTACTACGAAAAATTAAAAATTTGTTTGTAATAAACGACGGTACAAGTTTAAAATGTTGCTAAAACGTATCCAAGCGATGTCACTTTCAAAATTTTACAGTTGAAAAAATCCTAATTCAGCCGCCACCCCTCCCCAAACCCCGCAGTACATTCCCTGCCGCATTGATATATACTCAGCACCACTTGCCTCCCATGTCCTACTATCTTTAAATTAGTTGAAACATAAATATTTGTTGATTAACGCCATCTTTTCGAGCACCCTGGTTCCCGTACACAACGCTTGTATTGAACGCATTACGGGTAGATGCACGGGTACCCGGGTACCCGTCTGAAACGTTAAAAGCTACTTCCAACACCGACACTTTAAGACACCGGTCGGTGACCTGATTTGAAATTGGGTAGTTTATTTTTAGTGCAAAAATTAGTTAAATAAAGTGACACAAATTTCAAACAGCACAAACTTAAAATCAAACACATTTTTCTTTTATCAGAATTTGTATTGACATGTGTACACTAAATCGTTCTGCACATTGCTATTTGCAGTAAGAACTTTTTGTC
This sequence comes from Leptarthrus brevirostris, assembly GCA_964036015.1. Taxonomy (NCBI): domain Eukaryota; kingdom Metazoa; phylum Arthropoda; class Insecta; order Diptera; family Asilidae; genus Leptarthrus; species Leptarthrus brevirostris. Next base: position 100,055,118 of record OZ038372.1, on the reverse strand, counting down.
AGAAAAGATCGCCTCTGAATCAGCGTGCCGAGCTAACAGCAGTCAACATTTTGATCCTCGTTTTTATTTGAACTTCTGTAGCACTATGTTGTTTCAGATAGCGCTGTTATTTTCCCACAATTTCTTTTTCGGTTCTTAATTTCAACGGTCCCCTTAAACAATGCAACGGTATACATCGATTTTAAAATTCCAAAACTTTTTATTGTTAAACAATCTTTGTGCAACCTCGTGCTTCGACACAGAATATAGTCCTCAAAAATTAATAACCGCCGATCCTTCAATCCATGAAGGCAAACAAACACCGGTTTAACATTCCAAATTTTTTCTAGACACATCATCCGACAATTTGCATCCCTGACTAAAGTAAAAAGGCACCTGGGAAAATGGGCATCTCAACGAGTTCGAATCGTTTTTAAAATCTGGCCTAGAACTGGTACAGTACTGGATGTCTGTCAGATCTCTGCACCGTCTCCACTTCCTACTTTTATACTTTGAGAGACCAAAGTGTCCCGGTGACTAAGAACTCGTTAAAGCGCGCTCACTTGAATACTCTTTGCTAGTTCATGGACAGTGCTTTCAGCACATATTGTCTCTCTGATTCCTTTAACTACTTGTGGGGTATCTACGAAGTCTCTTTTCTGCCGGTCCCGATTCCTCTCCTATGTCTTCAGCTCTCTCCATGTATTGCCCACGCTTTCACCTTCACGATTCACCTTGAACGTTGAACGGTGTCTACCTTCCATTGAGCAGCTCTGGCAAGAAGATCGTGATTAGGAATGGTCTCCGGCCAATAAATTCGAAGGATGCACTGCAAAAGACAGTTTTGATATTATAGCATTTGTAAGTTTAATATCGACTTGTCTATTAATTTTTAGATGTTTCCAGATATCCATTTTATCCACATCAAATATCTGCTTGTCAAGTAAATTATTTGAGCGTGATAATTAATTAATTAGTTTTTTTAACCCTTACTTGACACACTTCCGCGAAATGTCGTACTTCACACAATGGGGTGAATTTCACCCCAGCGACAGCAATTATTATATCAAATAAACTGCTTAAAACTTTAACTTGCTAGTTTTTTTCAGAGCTTTCTTTTCGAAGTTAGGTTATATAGCTAAAAATTAAAATCAAGTATGATAAAAAAAAATAAAAATTTTACGAAAAATATCTTTTCTGAGTTTTTATTTTTTAATATGGCTACTAATTAGCCGTGTTTGCTTGAGAAAAAAAAGTAGGTTAATGGCCTTTTAAAAATTCTGAGTACTAAAGGGAGGAATTTCGTGAAAAAATTAACATTGTATTATTATGATAAAATAGTTTTTAAAAAAAAGTTGAAGCGACTTCACAAAAAGCTCTAAAAATAATAAAATAATTGTTCATTTTATATCTATAATATTACGACATTTTGAAGTCCGTGCAAATTAAACAAACCAACAACAAAAGTTTTTAATGCTCCTTGCGCATTGTTTTGTTTGTTTAATTTGCACCGACTTCAAAATTTCGTAATAGATGAAAAATTAAAAATTATTTTATGCTTTTTGTGAAGCCGGTTCAAATATTTTTAAAAGCTATTTTATTTTTCACTTTTTAGTGCGAATCGGTGAATGCTGCTCAAGCGAACAACGCAATTTCAACAATTCGGCAACATATTACGAAATTAGTCACGGTCATCCTTTCATACCCTTTCCTTAGATGCAACATTTTTACCATGGGCAACATACTCTATATAGCAAGAGAGAATAATCATAGTCAGAGAATCATCGTAGTCACTCTTACGAAGCTAGGCGCCGCCTCTCCTCCTAACCCCAACATACCGCTTGGTCAACATTGTATACAACAAAATGTATACAGCAAAAAAAAATTATCCAAATAAATCTATGATATTAATAGATTAGGCAACTTTTAAACTGAAACCTTACTAACAGTATTCAATGACCAGATAACTTACCGCAAATTATGTCTATGGCATTAGATGTGATTGCAAAAACATACTATTTTATAGCCCTTTCTGATGGAAAGAAAAGAGGTCTATTAGAAAAAGTGTTGTTTTTTCGTTAAAAAAACTAAAATGTGAAATTGTTTCTTTAATTACTGCGCTCGACATTTTACTTGGGCGACATTTAATTTGGAATGGGTAACATTAAATTTGTCAAATCCGATGCTTGAATAGACAAACCGACATTTAATTTGGACGGTCGATAATAAATTTGTCTAAATCGACACTAATATGGCCACATTTAATTTGGACATATCGACATTTGTTTGTGTGGACAATACAATCTATCTGGAAATACATACCTAAAAAGTTAATATTTACTGTGGAAATGCTTTATGTATATGTTGGGTCTCCTTGCATGCCGAACTACCATACAACAGAACAGATTTCACGTTTGTTGCGAAGATCTGGGGCTTTTTGCGCGTAGAGAAGTCACTTGTTCACTAAATGGGGAAGATTATACTTAATGCAGCTTGAGTCTTATTGATGCGAGCCTATATATCAGCTTCGGTTCCTCCGTAAGCTGTAACTATACCTCCGAGATAATTGAGCTTATCTTCTTTTAGGATATGTTGTTCTGTAAGATAAATTTCGGTCCCCCGTCGCGTCCAACTTCATGTATTTAATTTTTCCAGCATTGCTTTTAAGCTTTTTTAGCATCTGGGATAAGTGATTCGGCTTGTTAGAAGTCAGGCGTGTGAGTCCTCGGTTGGGAAGGCTATCCAGTACGCTATCATTAATGATGAAAAGAAAAATAAGATAATATGCAGCCTTGTCTCAGTCCACTCAGCAGCTCAATCGGTTCTGACATCTTGCCGTTAAACTGCACGCAATAATTAGTTCCTTGGTGAGAATATTTTATAATGGCTATTATTTTATGTTTTCCATATATGTATACTCCCGATTTACAATGTCGAAAGCTTTTTCGAAATCAAATAGTAGGGCGTTATTTAAGGCTGTTGTTATTTTCATTTATTACGTAATGGGACTCTTCCCGACGCTATATTTATTTGAGTATGCTTCCAAATATTTATGTCCGGCAGTTTATGGAAGTGGTAGGCAAAAAATACAATTGGTGCTAATATTTACTAATAACGTTTCATATAATAAACTTTTTTTTAATGTAGAAAAAATACAAAAAAAACTTAAAATAATATTTAATTTTATACCCTTTATTTTCAAAATGTGCTTTTTAGCGCTTTTTGTGAACTCGGTTCAAGTTTTATTTAAAAACTATTTTACATTCATATATCAGCGCAGAAAAGAGATATTTTTCAAATTTATTCCGTGAAAAGGACCTAATCCTTCTCGAAAACATTTTATGCTAGTCAGTTTTTCCAGTTATGATACAAAAGCGAGGATACCATTATTCATTAGTGGTAGTTGTACCTATCTGAAATAGAAAACTAAATTTGTCTAAATTTGTGTTTTTTTCTGTAAATTAATGTTTGTCTCCTTTTTATACAGATACTGTGAAAGTCTTGTAATAAAGAAAGTTATAAAGAGAAGAGTGATAGTTTTTTTATTGAATAGAAAATATGGCGTGTGTGTCTGATATTGATCTTGCAACACTTCATAAAACTCGCCTTGAAGAACGTATTCGATATAAACTGTCTTCTTGGACTATAAAAAGAAATCTTAATAATTGTTTTGTTTTAAATGACCTTGCTAAAAAGTGCTTTCAACATAACCTTCGGAAAGAAGTAAAATTAAATCAATACTTCTCTAAACAAAATGATAACAGTGGTGGTCTAAGTGGCAGTTTTGAAGCATTAGAGTTACAAGAAGAAAAAGATGATTTTGCCAATGAAGAAATTAGATTGAACGACAGTGGTTACTTTTCTACTACTACTACGAATAGGAGACGATCCGGAACGTGGCCGTAAGTTTTAATGTTTGTCTCTCATACATATTTTGGAAATAGGGAAGAATTATTGTGCATTATCTGATAAAATAGATTAAGTATATCCCTTATGGAGATGCGTGCGTAAATATTCTGACTCCCTAAATAGTCTTATTAAAATTTTAAAGCAGATTTACGTATATAATACCAAAATATAGTAATCTACAGTAGCTCAATTTGTTGACTACATGAATACTGATTGTCATAATTTTTTTATTTTACGCTATCCTTTAACATAGGGAACCAATGAGGATGGGATACTGAATAAAACTCTGCCCTATATAGGGAAATCTATGATGTTATTAAAATGTTTGCTTTAAATTGGAACAGTTGCTGAACATTAAAAAAGCACTTAAGTGCGAGTCTTATTTGCGTACTTTTTCGTACCCATTGTGTGGCTTAGACAGATAACATAGAAGTACTTAACTTTCAGATCAACCTACATATGTACATAACATATATCTAGGTTTACTAAGCATGATATTTATCTGGAGCTCGTTCCAAAATGTAGGTGTGACAAAATAAGTGGGGTGATAGATCTCACCTAGACAAACAAAAGAAGTTGTATAAGGGAGTGGGGGGGGGGGTCAACTAAACCGTTTGGAAGATTAGAAAAATCGCTTTCTTAGAAGTCTTTGACTGCCTAATTATTTCATTCATTAGATAAAAATAAAGTAATTATGTGTATACCGTGAAAATTGCAAATTTATGAATCACCTTGCAAGCCCCTCGCGCATATATATATATATATATATATATATATATATATATATGTATGTATGTATGTATAAGGAAAGATCTTCGCCGACTCATGGGTTACATTCATACCAAATTGCTTTGTTGCATTTGCTATACCCCTCCTTCTCTCTCTCTCTACACCTATCGAAAATTTTAGCACTGCGCACACTGTCGTTCCATTGCATAAAGCTGTTGCAAATACAAGATGTTATTATCAAAGTTACCCCAACATCGATGATATCGTAATCTGCGGCATTTAATTGTTAACGTATTTTTCATTCTGTCATGACAAATTAAGAAAGAATTAGGCCCTTTAATGTTATTGGATGCAGTAGTAGGTACACACATTTTTATTGATATTACGTAGACAAATTACTAAATAAATATTAACAAAAAAGTTGTCTATTTATAAAGTTCCTTAGCAAGTAAAATCTAAAATGTGGTCAACTATTCTTATATAACAGTAGCTCAACCTTCGTTATGTTAGCTTCCCGTCGAGAGAATTTTAATCACCTGCGTTTTTCCCAGTAATGGGACAAAGGTCATTAAATCGTAAACGACATCGATTTTCCATGTAATGTGGCTACTTAATTTGAATTTCAAGTACATTTTCACCCGACAAGCTGATGTTTTCAGTTCTTAGAGAGCTCGCAAACTATCAAAGAGTTCGTTTTGTTTTCGCAAATGAAATGGATGTTTTTAATTTCCAATTCCGATTTGGTGAAGTATTTTGAATTAATTAAACGTATCCTTTCAGCAATCAAATAATTTTTTAGTTAAGTCCCCACCGTCTAAGTGAAGTGCTCACTGAGGTTTGGCAGCCGTATATTGTGATTTAGTAGGAATCTGATAGTTTTAACTTTCTGCACATTTACTAAAAGTGAAAAAAGTGAAAGTGACTTGTAAAGAAATATATTTATTATTGATAATAACTTTTATTAATGCTTCGAAAATCGTGGGATGACATTTTTTGTGAACTAACGCAATAAATCTCCTAAGCGATTAAATTTCCGCCAAGGTATGTACTTGTTCACAAGTGTGTAAACATAATAATTTCAATACACAATAAGGTAAATATTTATTATTAAATATTTGTTGTAACGCAGGTGGTGTCTTGCATGAGATAATACACAGATTGTCTGTGCCATCTCTGCTAAAAATTAGATCTTAAACTTTAAAGTTAAACCTTCGTCGAAAAAGAGCTTTTTCCAATTTTTATTTTATTTTGCGTTGTGTAATCTATTATAATAAAACTCAGATTATACTACAATCCCCCGCAGGACCTTTGTTTAAGCGTTATAGCCCGTCAAAGATTTTGCAGGACTCCATGACCCTGGCGGAAAAAATTCAGCATAACTGTTAAACCACGCTATGGATTTATATTAGTATTCCTTATTTGCATAGCTTATAAAAGCGGCTTCCAAGCAAGGCCCTAATTGTTCCTATAATTTTTTTTGTATCAAAATTTTCCTAAATTTCATTTTTTTTAACGAAATATATCATAAAATATCCTCATTATCTCCCAAATTTTCCACAAGGACACATAATTTTATTATTTTTTGCAAATTCGAACGGGCTTGTTTTGGAATTTTTTTGTAAATTTCACTCGGGTCAAGTGATTTTCTTACATATTTTGCACATTTTGAAGATATTATATTATTATTATTAATATTTTACCGAAAGATTAGTGTGCCAGTGTTAGTGATTTGTGATGCTGCTATCTAGTTCGGAATTTGATTTAGTTGGATTAACTAGTCCATCAGCGAAAGAAAAACTAATTCTTTGGTGGTGCTGTTGAGAAAGAGCCAGAGGAATTTAGAGGAATTTTTTATTAGAAACGCCGATCATGTAAAAAAAATTTTTTAATATTTCTTGCTCCGATCGACTTTTGAACGGTTTGTTTTGGAATTTTGCTTTAAAAAGGGAGCTATTATGCTTTAGAAAAAAGGGCATAATGATAACTTAATATTTTGAAAACTCACTAATAGTTAAGTTAAGCTGACGTCAAAAAAAACGGTCATCTGTGCATTTTGGGTAGGAAGTGATTTTATTTATTTTGTGTACAGCGGTATTGAGTGTAAGCTGAGTTTTTAATATAAATTTGTGAATAGTTTTTTTTTATTTATTTCGTTAACCGTAAGCCTCGTAAAATGTATAAAGTGTGTTTTATTTTATTGTGGATAATATTATCCACAACTTTTATTTATATTTATATTTTGTCGTAATATTATATTTTTTAGGAGAAAGTACTCTATTGTAAAGTTCAATTGCAAGTTTTTTTAAATTGAATTAAAAAAATTATTAAGTCTCAAAGCTCTTAACCACCTGATTTGTCAGTTATTTTTGCTAATAACTTTTATTAACTATGGCAAAAACGTGTAAATAAAAGTTGTAGATAATATTACTCTTTACATAAATAAATTTTTATGATACTTACGGTTAACGATAAGTAAAAAAAACAATGCACGGCCTTTTAGTCAAGATGGCGGCCGAATGACAACATTTCCGACCCCGAAAACTCAGCTTAAAGCTCAGCATTGAGCCCACTAAACAAAACAAAAACAAATCGCAATCTTTGCATCCGAAGTTCACTACAGAGCCAGCTAATACCCATAACGAATTTGATAATATGATGGAAAATAAATCCATTCTATTCACTTCGGCTAGATCTTCGCAGAAGTGTGTTCTCATGATTCTAGATCTAGATTGCGTTAAAGCCGGGCATTGGCCGAGAACGGGCAAAATGGTCTCGTCTTCTTCCCCGCAACCTCTGCATAGACTGGAGTTTGCTTTTTGTTACGATGTCGCCAGAGCCTAGGAGACAACCCTTTGATGCGGTAGCATGGCTTTGCCTGGAACGCAGTTAGGGTAAAGGGAGTGAGTAAACTTGAATGTCTTCTTTTTGCGTTGCTGCGAGCTAGACAACAGCCCAGAGACAAAGTGGATTCTTTAATTATATTTTAAAAACACACGGGGAGATCAGGTCCAGAACCATGGAACCATAGCATGGTGGTTGTGCTGCTCAACCAATTGATCTAACTCCGAGTCTAATCCTATTCTTCTGGCATGATCTATTAATCTTGCATGCCCTGGTTCGAGTTAAAGGATAGTTCACACCGTGACTTAAAAAAAATAAAACGAACTGCTTAGAAATGTCAAACGTTTTATTCCTCTGAAGATCCGTACAAGACTGCTTAAAAATACATTTACAAGCTTTTACCTCTGATTTCTAGAGTAACAGTTTTTACTTATCTAGAATTAAATTATGCTGACTAGCGTCTGGGATATTTTATGATTTGAAGAATTTTATGGACCATGTGTAGCTATTGCATTTCCTGTAAAGGTTATTAACTTATGTGGGAATTGGAAAATATGCTTAGGTAAATATGTCTGTTAATTATGTATCGTAACTCACGCGGCGTTCATAAGTTTGCAGTCTGGCCTTATTCAACTTGATTATCTTCTCTGATATAAATGCATTGAGAATTCCCTTCTCTCAGTCTGGCCTTATTCAACTTGATTATCTTTTCTGATACAAATGCATTGAGAGTTCCCCAGAATACTTTAGTATGTTTAGCTGCTTCGGATCATTCCCAACTTATGCTGCTTCGTGGTCCATTCCAGGATTTTTTTGTTCATCATTCTTAAAGTTTCTTCGTTTACGCCAGATCGTTTGCTTTCTCTTTACCTTGAATTCTGCAGTGCCCTGGCATGTATATTAAGGTGACCTCATTTTGGCGCCTTAGTCCTGTAAGGGCGTTTGAATCCCCCTAAAGTTTTGGATTTCACCTCGGCGTTTTTAAGTGATTTGGTTGTCGCCTGGCTTTTCGTACATATTGCTATTTTGGAGGATCCGTTAGCTTCCTCGCTCCTATCTCTATCGCTGCAATTTCACACTGAAGAACAGAAGAACAGTTTTTTACACTACCGAAAATCTTCAGGCTTAGTTTATCACCTGACACTCCAAAACCACAGCCACACAACTCGTTCTTTAAGTAAACTGTGTATATTGCTTTGGTGTTCTCTTAGATCACACCATTGTTAATCTATTTTCTTTTTGTCAGGAGGTAAGGTTTACCTCCATATTGGTGTTACCAGTCTGGAAATCCCTGCAATATTCCTCTCCGAATATTCTTCAATTCATTTCTGCTTTGCAGATTTGATCAATCTATTCATGTTGGGTGAGTTGTCCCCATATCCTCTACAGTTCATTCATGCGTCCACAAGTTACTTAATGATATGTTTATGTGATGCCTAAACAACACATCCATTATATGATATGGGGAGATAATCCCCATACCTTCCAAATCGCATTTTATACGTCCAGAAAGCCCTTAGTGCTTTGTGTTTCTTTTCATGACCCCAGAACACACCCAGCAATTTAGCCTCATTATTTGATGAGCTTAGTGCTGCCTAAGTACGAGGAAACTATCTTCGTTAATTTATGTTTTCGGATAAAGCTGTGTTGACTGCTTCTTGAAGTAAATGTCCTCGATTTTCTTCAAACATACCTCTAACTACTATCGATATATCATCTACATAGAAGACAAAGCAAAGACCATTATTTGACAAGACTTCTAGTAATTCATTGGACTATCAGCCATAGAAATAATCCGTCCTTGTGGAGTTCCTCTATTTACCATCACTGTCAATTTTTGGGTTCATAAAGGTTAAAAAAAGTTGCATTATTTCCTGAGCGATGGACACAAGGTAGTCTTTATTGGAGGTGCAATTTTTTTAAATAGAGCTGCAACGTGGAGCATACGTAAGGTCGGGGTGGGAGAGTTCATCTGCAGCCGCGACTGCCCTCATAAAATGTCTTCGTAGTATAATACGTACCTAATCTCATTATCGCAAATTAATAAAGTATATGGCTACGAAGGCGGACAATGCTAGTTTGTTCTTCAGTAAAATTTTTAGTTCGCTAGGGTTATCTCAAAAGCGAAAGCCATCTCGATCGGTTTGAGCCAATGCTGTTGGGGCCACGGCAATAGTAGGAAAAGTTACAACACTATGGAAAAATTAGACTTTTATTTTTAGATAGCATTAAACTTTCATCGCATTAATAAATTAATCGAAATAAAATTTTGTTTGCTATTCTTTAGACTAGTATAATGCTGCCTCTTGTTGTTGTTTTTAACTCGGAGCTTTTAATTTTATAAGTTTTAGGTGTCAATAAAATTGTTATTTATTTTGATTCAATATTATCTTCACATACGTGATAACAGATTAATATTTACAATAAATACCTACCAAATAATGCATAAATTTATGTTAATTGTTCAACAAACATAATAGTTATGCAAATTGATTTATTAGTTCTGATTTACATAATGTTTACATTCTATAGGTACATTTATTCATTCATTCACTTGCATTCGACAAGAACTTTTAAAGAAAAATTCCAATCAAAAGTTCAGATGCAACAATCATGTTTGGTTATGCGATCACAAATAAACGAATATTTATTAACTAACCTTGAGTTTAACTTTCAGAAGAAATAATCGAATGAGTCGAAGGCATGCTCACGTATTTTCGCCGGAATTTCATTTCGTTGATTTCACTTAATTTGGTAATCACCTGTTATCATCGCATCTTGCCAGTTTTATTCAGTGAACGCGTTTTGTTGATGTTTTTCTTGGTCAGTGAATGTTTTTATCCGAAATGGAACGTTGTTTTTAATACAATAATTAATGAGAAAAGCAGCAAAAACCCTACGTCGTAAGCGCTAACTTATTACAACACAGCGTTTAGTAAAGTACTAAAATTGTCTAAAACTGCTGCTTTAGTGTAAAGAACGAGTCGCAAAACCACTTATGTAAATGGTTTCACGCTCCTTGAAACAAGATTAACTTTTTCGAGTAAATCTGAATTTGTTTTTACTATCTTTTAATAGTTCCGCTCTTGAGATTTTACAGTGTGTGTTTTTTCGATGCGCCTTGTATTAATACTTATTTACTACCATTTCGCTGACTCAGTACTGGCTAGTAAAAATCGCGGAACTTAAAATTTGTGTTTAAGTTTTGCAATAGTTAATTGCTGAAGAGAGTTTTTAAGATAAAATTTAAAATGATTGGTGAATAATAACTATCTTTGATCAGAGAAGATTAAAACTTACGAGGCTAGCGTACATAAAATATATTGTGCGAAATGGGATTGATGCTGAGGTCTTCTTTCTCTACCTTCAGTTGTTTCTTCTTCGCATTGATTGTTTCAGTTCTGTCGCAGTCTTCAGTTCATTAAGGTGGCTCGCAAATGCCCGCTAGTTCCTAATACAATTGTGTGAGATTTTTTTTATTTCGGGAACCTAAAGCTTATAATCACTTTTATAGTATTAAATGCTTAAACGCAAGTTATTGTTTTGTCAGCAATTCTCTTTTCAACAGGAGAATTTAATAAAAAGTAGTGAATCTATCATTGACGACAAAGATGTAATGGAGGAATTCGCAAATAAATTACGTGAAAGTGTTTACAAAACTCTAAATAGTGATCATATTCATCAAGCTGTCCAATCGCAGAAAATTTTAAGGTTCTCAAAAGTTCACGTCATGTTAAGCCTAAAAAAGATTAATGAATCACTGTGACGTGATTCCGTAGACGACTTTTTACACAAGCAATAGTTTTAATGTGTGATGTTTGGAAGCAATTCTTACAAGAAAAAAGAATTAAAATTATGTTAATTTAAAACTTTATAGAGAAAATACTGTATTATACTCAGGATGGCATGATTAAAGTTTATTTCATGTGTTTAAAATACTGTTGAAAACAACATTGAATGTTTTTAAATATGAAAAGTGAAGATATTTTAAACGTACAAAATCCAGAAAATTGGGATGTGTAGTTTAAAATTTGGACTTCTATTTTCAATAATATTTATGAATAAACTAGAACGATCGATTTCGAATAACTGAGATTGCAATCCCTATTTTTAATGCAATACCTGTTCATAGATTACAATAAAAGTATTGAGCAGCTTCTGATTTGATATTTCAATTGCCCACATTAGTTCTGTCTTCGATGCTTAAGACCTAATTATACATAAGCTTACATTAGTGTTTCTATAAATTTCACATCAGGATTAATTATTGAACAAGAAATTATAGTTCTTAGAATATTAATAAATGAATTTTGAAATAATATTTAACTAGCTAACAATTATTTTTACATGTCGCCTCCCCATGCAGGGGGTTACCCCATCATTATCGGGAGTATCATTATTTATCTTAGTGACCCCGAAAATTAGTGTGCCCGCGATTCTGTGCAATTTACGTATTCAAAAACAACCTTGTAATATCTAAACTATACATCCAAATAACACAATTCAGAGACAGTATTTGCCTACGTTTAGTGCAGAACCCAAAGAACGTATTCGATTTCATAAGAATTCATGTTTTCCTACCTTAATTAGAACTATACCTTAAGACAGCTATAAGGCGGCTCTAAAGGTCTTTAAGAAGAAGATCAGAACATCTAAGAGCAAGAGCTGGATCTCCTTCTGTGAGCAAATCCAAATAACCTCGGAGACAGCGAGTTAAAGGAAAGATATTTCTAAGGGTCCTACCCAACCTATGTGTAGCGCAAGTGCAATTTGGACCAAGGACAGCAAGGAAACACTGGAGGTCCCGTTAAACACTCCCTTCCCTAGTTGTATCGCCCCAGAAGCCACAAGCAATGCCAGTACAAAAAAGAGGTACAATATGGCAGGAATCATCTCTGAGGACATGGTCAGATGGGTAATAAACTTGATTATTTCATCCAGGTAAGTCGCCGGGGCCAGATGGGATAGTGCCACTCATGTTACAAAAAGTACTTGATTTGGTGCCCCCCTGGTTGGCGGCGATTTTCAAAGAATGTCTTAGATTGAACCATGTACCTGAGTCCTGGAAACTAGCTCGCGTGGTTTTTGTTCCCAAAGCCGGGAAATGTGGTCACGTTAAACCAAAGGATTACAAGCCGATCAGCCTGATATCGTTTATACCGAAAGCTGTGTTCGAGATCGAAACTCTACAAAGAGTTCACTCTGGGAACTTTTATTAGTATAGAAGGTGCCTTCAATAACGTAACGAGGCTCTCGTAAATGCTCCTAAAATGGCTAAGGTGGACAAAACTATTTGCAGTTGGATAGCCACGCTGCTGAGCAATAGGGCGGTTACTTCTGAAGCTCGAAAAGTGGTCGCGTGATGTCGTTATATCAGTGTCAGTGTCCCTGAGCACGATTAGCGAACTGAGGGAAAGATCGCTATGGAAACGAAGCTCCTGAGCAGGAACCAAAGGATTCCATATTAACTGGCGTAAATCAGAATTGATACTTTTTGCAAGGAAATATAAGGTATCTACTTTTAAAACTGCAAGTATGGACGGAATGCAGTTTGAACTTATGTACCATGCCGAATACCTCGAACTTATTCTAGACTCTAAACTGTGCTGGAAGTTAAATGTAGAAAGGATTGGCAAAGCGAACAAAGCTTTTTAGACATGCAAAGGACTCTTCGGCAAAAAGTGGGGAATAAGTACCCACATTACGCACTGGGTTTATATGGCGATTGTGCGACCAATCCTGCTTTATGGAGTTATGGTTGGGTGTAGATAAAAAAAAACCTATCTCTCCAGACTGGAACACACACAAAGACTGGTAGGGATCGGTATCACGGGGGGGCGCAAATCCACGCCCTTCCGTGCTCTAGACGCTATTTTATACCTCCTGCCAATGGGTCTGTACACTAAGAACGGCGCGAAGAGGGCCATGCTGCGTCTTAAGGAATGAAAATTCCTCAAGACTCGGTGGTGCGGCCAAAGCCCCCTGGAAGAAAGTCTCACTACGGGCACGGACTACATACTACCGATTAGAGACTTCAATAGGAAATTCAGAGTAGTAAAATCAGGCTGTTCTGTTAATAATTATGCTTCAACATCTTTTCACGTAAATTTTTGAGACATTTTTCCATAATTTGTTAGTAGATATATCTGTTACCGCGCACTTTTTTGTAGAATTATTTAGGAGGAACAATATTGTCATATATCGTTTTTCGCTCATGATATTCATCGCCATAGGTCAGTTAATTGACACAACAAAATCATCAATTATACAACTAAACCTAGTTAGGAGAAAATATCGCACAGAGAGACGCGGCAGGTGACTTTGTTTTATTATATATTATGTAGTGAAGTGATAACGTTTTGATGCAAAATTCATCTTGTGCATTTTGAACGCCCAACATTGAATTTTTGTGACGGATCCATTAAACTTTCAATGTTTACATAATTTAACATTTTGTTCTTTATTAACGTTATTTAAATTAAGCTTAAATTGCGTAGATGTAGCAATTTTAACATATTTAGAGGGCTTTTCATATATATCCCCTAGATGCGATGTAAGCGCATAAACGAAATAAACAAGGGTGTAAAGAGCTTCATGTGCTTGTTATGTGAACTACTTAAATTGAATTGACAGGGAACTTATCTAGAGAAAGGTTGGAAAGTTTAAGGTTTTGCCTTTTTAAGGAATTAATAAGTAGCTCAATATATGCGATTATTTTTAATTGTTTAAATAACAATGTTAACAGGTAAGAAAAGACGCACTTCACATGATAAATAATAAAGACTTTCTTTCAATGCTAAAATTTTAAAAGTAAAATGTTTCTGAAGCAGGGATAGCAGCAAAGAGTTAACCTTTATTTTTAAAAGCTTCCTCTGGAACCTTACTATTTTCAATTTAAAAATATCTATTCCTCTAGAACCTTAATATTTTCGATTTAAAAATATGTATTCCTCTGGAACCTCTATATTTTTAACTGCAAATATAAATCTTCCTGTGCAAGATTTCAAAGAACTTATATAATCAAGAGCAGATTTATCTGTAAAAGTTTCTGTAGAAGAGATAATTTTAAAACTTTTAATATAACTGTTCTGGGAATGTTTGTGTCAGTTATCTTCAAGTGTCTCAAAAAAGAATTAACCTTTATATTTGAAATTTTCCTGTGGAACATTTATTTTATGTGCAATATTGATAGACACTTTTCTTTGCGGTATATGCAAGTAGTTTTATTAAAATTGCTATACATGCATGCATTCGTATGCATATATTGCAACTTCAGTGTACTATTATTACGTGAAATTTCATCTTTCCACTGGCGGGAAAGTTTTGATACTTTTGGTACAAGATACAGTACAATCGATAAAAAATAATGAAAAAAAAGAAATTTGTCACTAATAGTAGGAAATTGTCAAACTTTTACATTTATATAAATAGACCTTACACATTGTTTTATAAATTTATGACACAAATAATTTTATAAACAAATAACACAGTTTGAAAATGTCCTACTATAGTATTAGTGAAAAAAAATTGAATTTACCAAAATTGAAATCCCGGCAGTGAAAAGATGAAGTTTCACAATAATACACTAAAGGAAAATAATTTTTTTAATCAAATTAATTTTTATCCGATAATTACAAACAAATTTTTTAATCAAATAAATTTTTATTTGATTTTTCAATTTATTTCTCTCCTTTCTGCCTTGGGTGCCTGCTAATTTAATAGGTAACTGTGTGGACTATAAAAACGGATATATGAAGTTTCTCAAAACGTGTTGATATAATTGGAGCCTAAAATAAGAGAAAGAAGATTCATTTTTCCTTTTTTATTTGATATTTCTCCCTTTATAAGAGAAATATTTAATTTTTGGGAGATAAAAGTTTTCACAGGAGAGGAACACTTATTTTTTAGAACTCTAAATTATAAATTCCAAATGGAACAGTTATGCTCGCAGATTTATGTGAAAAGGTTCCAGTATAACCGATAAATTAGAAGAGATTGAAAAAGTTCCATAACTGTTACGACCCTTGTTCTGAAGAGATAAGCGAGCGCTTATATTGCCCTTTTGTTGGAAAGTGCTTTTTATATTTTCCGTCGGGTGGACGAGTTTTTTAAAGCGAACACAAAAGTTTATCAGCCATGTAATTAATTTATTACAAAAGCCTATGTATGTGTTTGGGAATCGTCGAAAAGCAGAATAATAGGTCTGTTCGTTGACGCCACTCCGAGTCAAAAAGAGTCATTTAGAGCCATTTTGTACATTACTTGTGTTATTTGAGAAAAGAGTAGCAATCTTCTTGCGCTTTTTGTGTTCTTTGAGAAAAGACTGATACTCCTTTCCACTCTTTTTGTGTTATTTGAAACAAGAGTGGCAATCTAGATTACTTTAGAGCGAACTTTTCTGATCCTGCTTTAAATAAGGTACAGCTTTTTGACGTTTAAGATAGAGTGATTTTAAACTGAATTTTTGTTAATCAAGTTAAAAAATTAAAGTATTGTGCTGCAAAATGCAGAAAGTAACAATGTTAAATTCTTGTGGGAAGATATTTATGTGACATGCTCGCCAAATACTGAAAAAGGATTATAGACAGGTTTGTTGTCTAAAAATGTTTGAATGATAATTATATTCAAAACAAAATGACAGTCAGCTATTAAGAGTGGAGTACCGCATCCAATCTGGTTTTGCTGCTTGGATTAGAGTAGAGCTGTGCGCTGCTATTTTATACTCTGCTCTTTTTGAATCCGAGTAGAGTCGAGCCGAGATCTGCGCCACTCGGAGTGGCCCCCGCGAACAGACCTAATTTCTTTTGAAACAAACTGTATTTAAAAATCCATAAGGGTGCCGTGCTAAAATGGCAAAAAAGGAATCTTATGATGCAATCTCGGCTATTTGTCTGTCACACCTGCTCTTTTCAGGAACTACAAATGCTATCGAATTGAAATTTAGAATGGCCTTAAATAATTCTTGCCCTACTTTATTGGAAATGGAAAAATGTAATAGGTTTTTTTAGGGGTGGGGTCAAAATTTGAAAGTAGGGTTACTAGGTCAAGTGGGGTATCATATGAAAGGGCTTCATTTGCACATTACAAAATATATTTTCATTTCCTTTTATGCTGCATAGTTTTCGACTTATGATGAAAAATGTCTAAAAAATAAAAATAAAATAATATGTAGTTCATTTTTGGCAGCCTGCCATTCGCATGCGCATTTCTGCCAACGACTTCTGTAAGAGTTACTTAAACGAGAAGGAAGTTGAAACATTTAGTTTGCAAATGCCCGGGGTTGGCCAGGAAAAGGTTTTAGGTCCTCATAAAAAAGTTAGTAGCAATTTTAATGTAATATATTTAAAATTATAAATCTTTTATTAATGACTAAACTAAGAGTACTTTACGTTACGTATCAAAACAACAAAATCAAAACTTTATGAGTGTCATTATTCTAATCCGGGTTTAATTGCTATGGAAAATTGAACAATGATAATTTCAACGTTCTTCTTTTTTAACCAATTAGAAATATTTTATTAAGTTATACCAACACTTCTAAATCTTACTTCGACGACTACTGATGTAAATAATAAGTAAATTAAATAAAAAAGAAAGTTCATACCTTTTACAAAAATTGTAACGTCTCTCAAAATAAAAAACTGACTTAACAAATATGAGCAAACTTTATTCTTTAGTTTTTTGTGTACATAAAGCGACTTCTACTTAGCGAATGACTGAAGCAAATAAGTCTGTGCAATTGGTTGGTATGATTTGTTTGTGTTGATATTATTTTTCTACATTCTCCAGACAGGCAGATGAACAGAGTTCTAGTGGATACAGCAGCTGTACAGGACGTTTAAATTTAGCTCCGTTGTGAAGTCGAACTAATCAGCAACGAATTTTTCCGGCACGTCCGGGATACACACTTTCTACCAGGCCTAGTTTCCAAAACATGCGAGAGACTCATTCAACAAAACTACATCGCCTGATTTAATATCTGAGGAAAAGCTTCTCTTTTCATGATGAAGGGAGCGCATTTGCTGTAGGCAATCGTTTCGCCAGCGTTTTTTGAATGATATAAGCGCACGAAAACGGTTCCTCCATAGTAGCCTCAACTGTGTGTCGTCCGGCTCCTTAACGTCTTCTTCTAGTATTGGTAGTGTGGAAGGCACAGGACCTTGTAGAAAATGTGCTGGTGAAAAGGGCGATAAATCCAACGGGTCTTCTCCAACATAGGTTAGTAGTCTTGCATTTACTACACTCTGCACTTCTGTCAATAACGTATACAGGTGATCTTTGTTAAGAAC
Source organism: Leptarthrus brevirostris (assembly GCA_964036015.1). NCBI lineage: Eukaryota > Metazoa > Arthropoda > Insecta > Diptera > Asilidae > Leptarthrus > Leptarthrus brevirostris. The sequence goes on along the minus strand of OZ038372.1, from coordinate 100,037,371 downwards.
TGCTCGGTGTGCTATTGATGTTTTTAGGGCTCCATTTATTATCCGAATTAGTCTCTCACAAATGCCGCCCCCTTTTGGGGCGCGCTCTACGTAAATTTCCAAATGATGACTTAAAAATAAATGTAGCCTTTTATCAGAAATGAATTATTTTAGCTTTCAAAGTTCCAGTGAGGCCCTTTGAATATATATATATATATATATATATATATATATATATATATATATATATATATATATAACAGCTGGTGACCCTTGTCGAGCAATAAACGTCCAGAGTGGGCTCTAAATGAACCGCTCTGACAGCTGCGCAGGTAAAAAGCATAATGTAGGATTTTTTCTGGGTATAGTGGCCTCGCAAAGTCTATTGAACGGTCGGGACAGATGAAGACGATCCCGGGGAAGTGGGGCAAACGGCTGCGAGGCGCGCTTTGAGTTTAAAATCTTGCAGACAAAACATCGCCTAATTAGGAATTTTATGAGCTGCCCGTCCTGAGGAATCCAAAATTTTTCTCCAGATGAATACCACCACGAAGAGTACTTCCATGCGTATCTTGAACAATTAATTTTGTAATATGCGATGACTTCGGCAGAATGATGAAGATGAGCCACACTTTCATTACTATCCAGGAACTACCCTTTACAAGTCGGTTTGCCTCGCGCCAAATTGACAAAACGAAGGACGTAAGCAGTCTTCCGGTGAGCCCTCGTACGACAAGATCTGCTGGGTTGTCAATCCCAGTACAGTACTATTTTAGAATCACTCCAAAGCCATACCTGCTCATTTGCGACCTTTAAATTTTGTCGTAAGTAGCTTAAGAGGCGAGCTGCTAATAACGCCGCAGTCAGTTCAAGTATAGGTAGACTTAGTTACCTTGTTCCACTTTTCTTTAGAGGAGCAACTCTATTTTTTGATTGGAAAAGAATTTTCAGGGCGATAAAATACCTAAGAAATCGAATATTTTGGTAATACCCACAAAACTTGACGTTTGGTACCCCAAAATGCTGGCGAGTTAATAAAATTTTCAACTGGTTCCAGATCCACAGCTATTTCATTCACTACTGCGAACCACAACATACCTAATACCTTTTGCACATGGGGAGGTTGCTCTTTCTTAGCGAACAGGTTACGGAGCTCTTCATTGGTATTCCACTTACGCAAGTTCATAGATATCGCCTTCATCAGAGTCGTAGTTTCGACGTATAACTTTTCTGCAGTCTCCCTTTTGTTAGTACTCAACACCAAATCATCCGTGTAGAAACTTTTTTGAAACTCCATAGCAGTCTTCGCGAACCATACACCTTCTGTTTCTTAGTGACTTAATATACAAGGTCCAAGAAGAAAAGGACTGCACGTTATGCCGAAGGTCCTATAAACCTGAAGGGTGCAAGTTCAGTATAGGGATTTAATTTTTCAGCAAACCAAAAGAATCTATGGCTGTCACAGTTCTTTTCATTCAACAGTACTTGTAGAAATGCCTTTTCAATATCAGCTACCATTCCCAGCTTACCGCGGCGAAAGTTCAAAAGAATTTTAAAGATGTCAGGCAGCAAATTCGATCCTCTCTAAGAGATCATTGAAAGACTTAGCGTCGAAGTCATGTGAAGAGGCATCAAAAACGATGCGAACCTCTGTTGTCGATTTATCGTTACGATATACCGGCCTGTGAGGCATATAGTAAACACGATATCCGTTACCAAAATCCGAAGTCTTTTCCGCTATATAACTGACGATAAATTCTTGCATGGCATCTTCGTATTCAAGCAATTTACCTGGTGTATTTGAAAATTTTTTGACAATTGCGTTAAATCTTAGCAAAGCAACCTTTTGATTGTCATTTAACTCACAATAAACGTTTTTCCAGGGAAGAGAGGCAACATAGCGATCGTTAACACGCTTTGCCCATGCACTAAAGTGAGAACCATTTTCATCTTGAGTTCCTTGACCTTTAATTCCTATTGTTTCAAGGTCCCAAATTTTTCAACATTTTTACAAACGCAATTATGAAGCGAAGTGACGTCATCGGCTTCTGGAACAAATTTTGGCATACAGGCGGGTGCTGGGACCTGTAAAAAATTGTCCTTATTGCAGTTAATTTCTCAGAAATTCGCTCGATTTCACAATGTGACAATTTGCCAATATTAATCTGCTCCAATTAACAAACTTATCCCTTCCTCAGATTGTACACAAATCTCTGGCACTTCCACTGCATCTAAAAAAAACTTCTCTTTCATCGTATTGGCTTCGAAAAAGAGGTCGAACGCGATTACAGAGTTTAGTTGGAGTCTGCCTCTCACTACCAAAAGCTATCACACTAAGCTTCTGTGTTCCGATCACAAGCAAGCTTAACGTTCGTGCTATATTTGATTTAATGAAGGAAATTTGACTGCCTCCATCCATGACGATCCACCCACAAAAAGAGAGCTAGCTCTGTTTGGGTTACATGCAATTACGCGCGCATTTTGTAAAAATACATTGGCAAACCTGTGAGTGGCGTCAGTTGTGTAGAGGTTTATTGTTTGGTGTGTGGTGTATGCACTGATATTACAACTTAGTCCTCGTTTGCAGCAGCGAAAACACCTTTGTTTCGGTCAACGATTTTGAGCTGTTGCACTCCTGCATTGTATGAATTGTAGCATTACAAAAGAAACATGAACTCTCTCCTACAGATGTAGTAAGTAAGCCAATAGATGTTTTAACACACAAGGACTCTACCTCCCTTTTTAAAAATTGTAAAAGTCACTAATTATATTGCTTGACGAAAGAGTTACCGCATTCTCTGATTTGGCTTCCACCTCTTCTGCGAACATCTGTCAAATCCGTCGTTTTCTTAGAGTCTTCCGATAAATCATTGTATTACCGGTGAAAATCTGTACGAATATCATGCGGTAGGCAACACAAAAGTACACCCTTTAACACGACGATATAGTGTTGAGAATAAACGCCTAAAGCAGTTAAAGAACGTATGCTGGTCATAACTTGGTTGTATAGGCGTCTGAGGCCCACCACGTCTGTCTTGGAAGATATGGATGAAAAGGATAGCAAACGTTGCATGGGCTGGTCGACTAGTTTCTCCGTATTCCCATACTCCTCTGTAAGCAAAGAAATAGCCGTGTCATAGCACGTTTCTGTGGGTGTAAGTCCATCAATGGCGTCGGTCGCTTTGGCTTCCACTGACGGTGACCCACGGTCGTTTTCTGCTGACAACAGATTACTATAAAAAAAAGGCGATGGGGGGCTGCCCAGTGGTTCGGAATTCATTTTAAATTGTAGGTCCACTTGCAACCAATGTCTCGAATCGGTTCAAGGTCTTCATCCGCGGGGGTTATATATATATATATATATATACAGCACAGAAACGTGCTATGACACGGCTATTTCTTTGCTTACAGAGGAGTATGGGAATACGGAGAAACTAGTCGACCAGCCCATGCAACGTTTGCTATCCTTTTCATCCATATCTTCCAAGACAGACGTGGTGGGCCTCAGACGCCTATACAACCAAGTTATGACCAGCATACGTTCTTTAACTGCTTTAGGCGTTTATTCTCAACACTATATCGTCGTGTTAAAGGGTGTACTTTTGTGTTGCCTACCGCATGATATTCGTACAGATTTTCACCGGTAATACAATGATTTATCGGAAGACTCTAAGAAAACGACGGATTTGACAGATGTTCGCAGAAGAGGTGGAAGCCAAATCAGAGAATGCGGTAACTCTTTCGTCAAGCAATATAATTAGTGACTTTTACAATTTTTAAAAAGGGAGGTAGAGTCCTTGTGTGTTAAAACATCTATTGGCTTACTTACTACATCTGTAGGAGAGAGTTCATGTTTCTTTTGTAATGCTACAATTCATACAATGCAGGAGTGCAACAGCTCAAAATCGTTGACCGAAACAAAGGTGTTTTCGCTGCTGCAAACGAGGACTAAGTTGTAATATCAGTGCATACACCACACACCAAACAATAAACCTCTACACAACTGACGCCACTCACAGGTTTGCCAATGTATTTTTACAAAATGCGCGCGTAATTGCATGTAACCCAAACAGAGCTAGCTCTCTTTTTGTGGGTGGATCGTCATGGATGGAGGCAGTCAAATTTCCTTCATTAAATCAAATATAGCACGAACGTTAAGCTTGCTTGTGATCGGAACACAGAAGCTTAGTGTGATAGCTTTTGGTAGTGAGAGGCAGACTCCAACTAAACTCTGTAATCGCGTTCGACCTCTTTTTCGAAGCCAATACGATGAAAGAGAAGTTTTTTTTAGATGCAGTGGAAGTGCCAGAGATTTGTGTACAATCTGAGGAAGGGATAAGTTTGTTAATTGGAGCAGATTAATATTGGCAAATTGTCACATTGTGAAATCGAGCGAATTTCTGAGAAATTAACTGCAATAAGGACAATTTTTTACAGGTCCCAGCACCCGCCTGTATGCCAAAATTTGTTCCAAAAGCCGATGACGTCACTTCGCTTCATAATTGCGTTTGTAAAAATGTTGAAAAATTTGGGACCTTGAAACAATAGGAATTAAAGGTCAAGGAACTCAAGATGAAAATGGTTCTCACTTTAGTGCATGGGCAAAGCGTGTTAACGATCGCTATGTTGCCTCTCTTCCCTGGAAAAACGTTTATTGTGAGTTAAATGACAATCAAAAGGTTGCTTTGCTAAGATTTAACGCAATTGTCAAAAAATTTTCAAATACACCAGGTAAATTGCTTGAATACGAAGATGCCATGCAAGAATTTATCGTCAGTTATATAGCGGAAAAGACTTCGGATTTTGGTAACGGATATCGTGTTTACTATATGCCTCACAGGCCGGTATATCGTAACGATAAATCGACAACAGAGGTTCGCATCGTTTTTGATGCCTCTTCACATGACTTCGACGCTAAGTCTTTCAATGATCTCTTAGAGAGGATCGAATTTGCTGCCTGACATCTTTAAAATTCTTTTGAACTTTCGCCGCGGTAAGCTGGGAATGGTAGCTGATATTGAAAAGGCATTTCTACAAGTACTGTTGAATGAAAAGAACTGTGACAGCCATAGATTCTTTTGGTTTGCTGAAAAATTAAATCCCTATACTGAACTTGCACCCTTCAGGTTTATAGGACCTTCGGCATAACGTGCAGTCCTTTTCTTCTTGGACCTTGTATATTAAGTCACTAAGAAACAGAAGGTGTATGGTTCGCGAAGACTGCTATGGAGTTTCAAAAAAGTTTCTACACGGATGATTTGGTGTTGAGTACTAACAAAAGGGAGACTGCAGAAAAGTTATACGTCGAAACTACGACTCTGATGAAGGCGATATCTATGAACTTGCGTAAGTGGAATACCAATGAAGAGCTCCGTAACCTGTTCGCTAAGAAAGAGCAACCTCCCCATGTGCAAAAGGTATTAGGTATGTTGTGGTTCGCAGTAGTGAATGAAATAGCTGTGGATCTGGAACCAGTTGAAAATTTTATTAACTCGCCAGCATTTTGGGGTACCAAACGTCAAGTTTTGTGGGTATTACCAAAATATTCGATTTCTTAGGTATTTTATCGCCCTGAAAATTCTTTTCCAATCAAAAAATAGAGTTGCTCCTCTAAGGAAAAGTGGAACAAGGTAACTAAGTCTACCTATACTTGAACTGACTGCGGCGTTATTAGCAGCTCGCCTCTTAAGCTACTTACGACAAAATTTAAAGGTCGCAAATGAGCAGGTATGGCTTTGGAGTGATTCTAAAATAGTACTGTACTGGGATTGACAACCCAGCAGATCTTGTCGTACGAGGGCTCACCGGAAGACTGCTTACGTCCTTCGTTTTGTCAATTTGGCGCGAGGCAAACCGACTTGTAAAGGGTAGTTCCTGGATAGTAATGAAAGTGTGGCTCATCTTCATCATTCTGCCGAAGTCATCGCATATTACAAAATTAATTGTTCAAGATACGCATGGAAGTACTCTTCGTGGTGGTATTCATCTGGAGAAAAATTTTGGATTCCTCAGGACGGGCAGCTCATAAAATTCCTAATTAGGCGATGTTTTGTCTGCAAGATTTTAAACTCAAAGCGCGCCTCGCAGCCGTTTGCCCCACTTCCCCGGGATCGTCTTCATCTGTCCCGACCGTTCAATAGACTTTGCGAGGCCACTATACCCAGAAAAAATCCTACATTATGCTTTTTACCTGCGCAGCTGTCAGAGCGGTTCATTTAGAGCCCACTCTGGACGTTTATTGCTCGACAAGGGTCACCAGCTGTTATATATATATATATATATATATATATATATATATATATATATATATATATATATATATTCAAAGGGCCTCACTGGAACTTTGAAAGCTAAAATAATTCATTTCTGATAAAAGGCTACATTTATTTTTAAGTCATCATTTGGAAATTTACGTAGAGCGCGCCCCAAAAGGGGGCGGCATTTGTGAGAGACTAATTCGGATAATAAATGGAGCCCTAAAAACATCAATAGCACACCGAGCAGTTCTTAACAAAGATCACCTGTATACGTTATTGACAGAAGTGCAGAGTGTAGTAAATGCAAGACTACTAACCTATGTTGGAGAAGACCCGTTGGATTTATCGCCCTTTTCACCAGCACATTTTCTACAAGGTCCTGTGCCTTCCACACTACCAATACTAGAAGAAGACGTTAAGGAGCCGGACGACACACAGTTGAGGCTACTATGGAGGAACCGTTTTCGTGCGCTTATATCATTCAAAAAACGCTGGCGAAACGATTGCCTACAGCAAATGCGCTCCCTTCATCATGAAAAGAGAAGCTTTTCCTCAGATATTAAATCAGGCGATGTAGTTTTGTTGAATGAGTCTCTCGCATGTTTTGGAAACTAGGCCTGGTAGAAAGTGTGTATCCCGGACGTGCCGGAAAAATTCGTTGCTGATTAGTTCGACTTCACAACGGAGCTAAATTTAAACGTCCTGTACAGCTGCTGTATCCACTAGAACTCTGTTCATCTGCCTGTCTGGAGAATGTAGAAAAATAATATCAACACAAACAAATCATACCAACCAATTGCACAGACTTATTTGCTTCAGTCATTCGCTAAGTAGAAGTCGCTTTATGTACACAAAAAACTAAAGAATAAAGTTTGCTCATATTTGTTAAGTCAGTTTTTTATTTTGAGAGACGTTACAATTTTTGTAAAAGGTATGAACTTTCTTTTTTATTTAATTTACTTATTATTTACATCAGTAGTCGTCGAAGTAAGATTTAGAAGTGTGTGTTTAGAAGATGGGGGGCTGCCCAGTGGTTCGGAATTCATTTTAAATTGTAGGTCCACTTGCAACCAATGTCTCGAATCGGTTCAAGGTCTTCATCCGCGGGGGTTATATATATATATATATATATATATATATATATATATATATATATATATATATATATATATATATATATATATATATATATATATATATATATAACAGCTGGTGACCCTTGTCGAGCAATAAATCGTCCAGAGTGGGCTCTAAATGAACCGCTCTGACAGCTGCGCAGGTAAAAAGCATAATGTAGAATTTTTTCTGGGTATAGTGGCCTCGCAAAGTCTATTGAACGGTCGGGACAGATGAAGACGATCCCGGGGAAGTGGTGCAAACGGCTGCGAGGCGCGCTTTGAGTTTAAAATCTTGCAGACAAAACATCGCCTAATTAGGAATTTTATGAGCTGCCCGTCCTGAGGAATCCAAAATTTTTCTCCAGATGAATACCACCACGAAGAGTACTTCCATGCGTATCTTGAACAATTAATTTTGTAATATGCGATGACTTCGGCAGAATGATGAAGATGAGCCACACTTTCATTACTATCCAGGAACTACCCTTTACAAGTCGGTTTGCCTCGCGCCAAATTGACAAAACGAAGGACGTAAGCAGTCTTCCGGTGAGCCCTCGTACGACAAGATCTGCTGGGTTGTCAATCCCAGTACAGTACTATTTTAGAATCACTCCAAAGCCATACCTGCTCATTTGCGACCTTTAAATTTTGTCGTAAGTAGCTTAAGAGGCGAGCTGCTAATAACGCCGCAGTCAGTTCAAGTTTAGGTAGAGTTAGTTCCCTTGTTCCACTTTTCTTTAGAGGAGCAACTCTATTTTTTGATTGGAAAAGAATTTTCAGGGCGATAAAATACCTAAGAAATCGAATATTTTGGTAATACCCACAAAACTTGACGTTTGGTACCCCAAAATGCTGGCGAGTTAATAAAATTTTCAACTGGTTCCAGATCCACAGCTATTTCATTCACTACTGCGAACCACAACATACCTAATACCTTTTGCACATGGGGAGGTTGCTCTTTCTTAGCGAACAGGTTACGGAGCTCTTCATTGGTATTCCACTTACGCAAGTTCATAGATATCGCCTTCATCAGAGTCGTAGTTTCGACGTATAACTTTTCTGCAGTCTCCCTTTTGTTAGTACTCAACACCAAATCATCCGTGTAGAAACTTTTTTGAAACTCCATAGCAGTCTTCGCGAACCATACACCTTCTGTTTCTTAGTGACTTAATATACAAGGTCCAAGAAGAAAAGGACTGCACGTTATGCCGAAGGTCCTATAAACCTGAAGGGTGCAAGTTCAGTATAGGGATTTAATTTTTCAGCAAACCAAAAGAATCTATGGCTGTCACAGTTCTTTTCATTCAACAGTACTTGTAGAAATGCCTTTTCAATATCAGCTACCATTCCCAGCTTACCGCGGCGAAAGTTCAAAAGAATTTTAAAGATGTCAGGCAGCAAATTCGATCCTCTCTAAGAGATCATTGAAAGACTTAGCGTCGAAGTCATGTGAAGAGGCATCAAAAACGATGCGAACCTCTGTTGTCGATTTATCGTTACGATATACCGGCCTGTGAGGCATATAGTAAACACGATATCCGTTACCAAAATCCGAAGTCTTTTCCGCTATATAACTGACGATAAATTCTTGCATGGCATCTTCGTATTCAAGCAATTTACCTGGTGTATTTGAAAATTTTTTGACAATTGCGTTAAATACTTAGCAAAGCAACCTTTTGATTGTCATTTAACTCACAATAAACGTTTTTCCAGGGAAGAGAGGCAACATAGCGATCGTTAACACGCTTTGCCCATGCACTAAAGTGAGAACCATTTTCATCTTGAGTTCCTTGACCTTTAATTCCTATTGTTTCAAGGTCCCAAATTTTTCAACATTTTTACAAACGCAATTATGAAGCGAAGTGACGTCATCGGCTTCTGGAACAAATTTTGGCATACAGGCGGGTGCTGGGACCTGTAAAAAATTGTCCTTATTGCAGTTAATTTCTCAGAAATTCGCTCGATTTCACAATGTGACAATTTGCCAATATTAATCTGCTCCAATTAACAAACTTATCCCTTCCTCAGATTGTACACAAATCTCTGGCACTTCCACTGCATCTAAAAAAAACTTCTCTTTCATCGTATTGGCTTCGAAAAAGAGGTCGAACGCGATTACAGAGTTTAGTTGGAGTCTGCCTCTCACTACCAAAAGCTATCACACTAAGCTTCTGTGTTCCGATCACAAGCAAGCTTAACGTTCGTGCTATATTTGATTTAATGAAGGAAATTTGACTGCCTCCATCCATGACGATCCACCCACAAAAAGAGAGCTAGCTCTGTTTGGGTTACATGCAATTACGCGCGCATTTTGTAAAAATACATTGGCAAACCTGTGAGTGGCGTCAGTTGTGTAGAGGTTTATTGTTTGGTGTGTGGTGTATGCACTGATATTACAACTTAGTCCTCGTTTGCAGCAGCGAAAACACCTTTGTTTCGGTCAACGATTTTGAGCTGTTGCACTCCTGCATTGTATGAATTGTAGCATTACAAAAGAAACATGAACTCTCTCCTACAGATGTAGTAAGTAAGCCAATAGATGTTTTAACACACAAGGACTCTACCTCCCTTTTTAAAAATTGTAAAAGTCACTAATTATATTGCTTGACGAAAGAGTTACCGCATTCTCTGATTTGGCTTCCACCTCTTCTGCGAACATCTGTCAAATCCGTCGTTTTCTTAGAGTCTTCCGATAAATCATTGTATTACCGGTGAAAATCTGTACGAATATCATGCGGTAGGCAACACAAAAGTACACCCTTTAACATGACGATATAGTGTTGAGAATAAACGCCTAAAGCAGTTAAAGAACGTATGCTGGTCATAACTTGATTGTATAGGCGTCTGAGGCCCACCACGTCTGTCTTGGAAGATATGGATGAAAAGGATAGCAAACGTTGCATGGGCTGGTCGACTAGTTTCTCCGTATTCCCATACTCCTCTGTAAGCAAAGAAATAGCCGTGTCATAGCACGTTTCTGTGGGTGTAAGTCCATCAATGGCGTCGGTCGCTTTTGCAGTTAGTATTAATAGCAAGCAGTTGAATTTTTCAGTATTCGTGAGGGAACGGTTTTCATGCACCGCTACTTTGTATTGCTCCCAAAACGCAACCCATTCCCGAAAATCAACAGAAAATTGGCTTCCACTGACGGTGACCCACGGTCGTTTTCTGCTGACAACAGATTACTATAAAAAAAAGGCGATGGGGGGCTGCCCAGTGGTTCGGAATTCACTTTAAATTGTAGGTCCACTTGCAACCAATGTCTCGAATCGGTTCAAGGTCTTCATCCGCGGGGGTTACGGAAACTAGAGAGAGATTGCTTTTCAGTATTCTTTATACTTAAGGGTAGGTTCTAGTCGAGCAGTTTCAAAAAATTAATTTTTTTTGCATATTTTAAATCTATATAGTGTCTAGAATAAGCATCTAAAACGATTTCACGAAGTTCAGAAAAATGTAAAAGTTACAGCCGATTTAGTGCGAACGCGTACCGGCCGAAAATCATTCCTACGTTCAGGCTAAATGCGGATGCACGCGCGCCGTATTGTTTGCTCAGCAGGTATAAAAATTCTTTTATGTACATATATGTATGTTCTGTTTGGATAAAATAATATTCCTTGAATATAATATTCAAAATCAGTTTAATAAGGAAAAGGAAGGATTGCTCTATGGTCCAGGAACAGCTGACTAGCTGTAAGAAACAAAAATTATATATTTTCCCACTTTTTTTTCTTTGTCAAACTTTAAACGCGTTTTTCTCAAAACGTTGTTTTTAGACACGCCGTGCAAAGTTGCAGTCGAACCGTTCAACCGATTGACTTCTTTTTTCTGTTAAATAAAGATTATTAAATATTTACTATTTTTTTAACCACTATGAACAACAAAAAAAGGGTAAAAAAATCCTGCACGGCGCAGCGGTTTGTACGCGCTACACGGCTCCAGAGGCGCGTTGATATCTCGAAAATTTTACAATTTAAAGAATTAAAAGACATTTTTTTGTGAACTTAAGTAAATTTACTAATAGCTGAAAAAGTCGAATTATACATTATTTAACTTCTACTGCGAGAAAAAAATTCATGAACTTCAGCCATTTTTCAGGCCGCTCGACTAGAACCTACCCTTAAGGGGACATTTACATCAAAAAATTCATTTTTTTTTTATTGGCTTAATCGATGGATGTATCGATCAAAAATAATGTGCCGAAATTCCAAATTGATATCTTCAGTAGTTTCCGAGTTACAGGTCATTAAAGAGGCGTGCCTCCCGTCGCTTTCTAAGCAGTCGAAAGTCGACTGAAATGTTTAAGGTCAAATATCTCAGCTTGTCATATTTTTTCCTCTCGGCAGCGTTTCTGAGCAAACGGCTACTGCGATTTTTCACAAAAGCGTTCTAATTATTCATTTGATATGTCATTGTGGTATAGGCCTTAAATTTTTTATTTTGATTGTTTTTTTCAAAAGTTAATAAAAAAATAGTACCAAAAAAATGACCAAAAAACGAGGTTTTTTTTCAAATGGCCGCCATTTTGTTTTTTATTGGAAATTTGGCTTGCCAAACGTCTATACCACGCATTATGGTATAAACTTTAAAAAAATGTTGACTTTTTTGTTTTTAGGTCACGTGTGTACCCAGGAAATCTGCCGAGAACACGACGTGTCCGCCGAGAATGGCAATCTTTGACGGCGCGGAGGGGGGGTTGGACTTGGGGGGGATGAATCGGCGACGTAGCAAATGTTACTTAACAAATGTACAAAAATAATAAAAAAAAGTTCAATTGATTAGCATTGTTCATTCACGAGATATACGGTCTAAAAAAAAGCATGAAATTTTGGTCCAACTGATGTAAATGTCCCCTTAAGTAATAAACATTGAAAGACATTTTTACTTAAAATTGGGTGTCAAAAATATCGTGTTAACGTGTGAGAATCTCTTAACTGAAATGGTGAACGAAAAGTGCTTCCTAAAACATTCCTCTAGTACGGTTCTCGAGTGCTTTGTTGCTCTTATCTTGAGGTTACATTTCACCTTAAATTATGAATCTAATGGGACATAAGAACAGAGCTAAAATGTTCTCACCAAATTTAACAAAGGTGTTATATCGCATGATCTTGGTGGCCAGTTACCACTAGCATATTGGGTGATAACAGGATGTTTTACGAGATATATAGTATGTCGTTTAGATCAAAATGATCAAATTTTCAAAGATTTTACTGAATACATTTGTTAAATTTTAAGGAAAACAAGAGAAACATATGACATAGTTCTTGTTTCATGAACCTTTATATAATTCTTTGCAAAACGCCTTAAATCCATTTCTGCCAAAATCGAATTTTTGTTGAGCATTATGTTTATTAGTTTCATGTAGTTGCGAGCGTATATCTAGTTACGTGTGTTAAATCATATTGTAAGTGTACTTGTATCTCATATTCCTAACTACACTATTTTAATTACTATTTTTTAATAAGTTGTTTATTTAAAACACACATTTTTTCAAATGGAAATGGGCTTGAATCCCTGCATGAAACAATATCACCTATCGATTTTTAAAAATCACTTTTTAGAATAACTATTAATCAAAAGATATTTTTTTTTTGCTTTAAATATCAGTTAATGGGAGATTTGTACTGTGAACTTGTGAAGATGGGTACAATTATGAAACTTTTTCCTTCTTTTTATTTAGGACATAAGGTACAGAAAGGAAATGTTTTTGGTAAAAAACCCAAAGATGTGAGCGCTAAATTTGGACCCTCCAAAGAAAACGCGGCTTCACGGTGTGCAGAGTTCCAGTCCTTCCAGGATTTGAAATAAAAAAAAATTGTCAGATTCTAAAAGTAGAGGCTTGTAGTTATCGCTCTGATCAGAGTCGAAATTTCAGAAACTTTAGAAATGGCGCGAAATTCAACATGGATTTTCAATTTTTTGAAAAGTAAAAAATCACTTTTGTTATTTTTATATTTTTTGGTAGTTTTAATATGTCAAGAATATATTCTGAAGTCAAAGTTGGTGCAGATGATTTAAAAAAAACTATGTTCTAGTTTTGAACATTCTATTCGAAATTTTTTCTTTTAGGTGTTGAATCACTAATAGTGTATTTTGAATAAAACCTCGATTTTTTTTTTGAGTTTATTATAGCACTTTTTTAATTGAGTGCTTAGTATTTTAATGTATCTTTTTTGTTTAAGACGATCCTGTGACGAGATGCCACTTGTACCAATTATATCTTTTTTTTCCTGGTACCGTAAAAAGGAGCGTACAGGAGCCATGACGCAAAAAAAGCGAAAGAATTTTTGTTTTAAAGGTTACATATTTCACTTAAACATGATGCAACCCAGGCTTATACAAACAATAAAGATTTCGAGAAAAAACAATTTTAAAAATGAGCCTGTTTTTTTTTGCAAAAATGATGGAAATACCACCTTAATATCGCAACAAATCTGTATGTGGTCGGGACGAGAATCCCATGTCTAAAGAAAATGTTAAGCTCGAATTTGCTGGAATCGAACAATTTTTAGATACTTTCACTGCACATCAGCGCGAAAAACACGTATAAAGTTTTGAAATTGCTTTGACCGGCCGTCATGAAATTGCGTGCAACTAATTTTCTAGATCAGCTATGATAAAAAGGTGTGCATGGGGTTATTCTAGAGGCTTGAGAATATTGAAAAATGCAAAAAGAACAAAATCGATTTTTTGAAGCCAACTGGAAATCGCCCTTAAAGTTAGCATACAAAAAATCCATCGTTTTAATGACAGTTTGCCTACATTTCCCAACAATTGGCTGTGACCACAAAAGCAGGCGTGATCTATCCAAAAAAATTACTAAAAAATACTTTTCTTGTTGATAAATATATTAGCATATGTCTAATAAAAAAAAACCCAAAGAGTTTCAAAATGCACGTATAAATTTTTAATTTTAAGTACCAACGAGCCAAAACAATTAAATTATATCTTCTTCTCCATTCTTTTACAGGCGCACAAGAAGTCTGAACGCACCGTCACCCATCCAACAATTTGGACCATGTGGACGAATTATGAAAAACTCGGCAATGGTAATGTAAGTAAATTTATTATGCAAGTTATAAAATTAAATTTTTTTAATTTTCTACCTAAAATTAAAAAAAATAAAACTTATTGCCGCTGCGGACAGGATTCGAACCTGTGCGGGTAGAACCCAATGGATTTCAAGTCCATCTCCTTAACCACTCGGACACCGCAGCTACTAGTTGCTCTTGCCTCAAAGTTTGTTTTCTCCACATATGTTATGTCGTCGGTGGTATGAGCTTATAATTTAAGCTTTGCAAAAGAAAGCTGACATGCTTGCCATTTCAGAATTTAGAGCTTTACATTCTTAAAGACGAACTTGACGAAACAGTGACAAATACGGCTGCGTAGTACTGTTTTGGTGCATACTGCATCTTAAGACTGGACGAATTCTGCAATTTTTTTAAATTCCACTATAATTTTTTCGCGGGCTATTAACAGGTTTTCTAAGCTTTCGAAATGCTATTTTTTTATGACACGTTCGCTTGAAAACGAAAAAAATTAATTAAAATTCAAAAGCCAGAAATTTATTTTTGGAAAAACTAATGAAAAGTTATTTGTTGTGAAAAAGTAAAAATATAACATTTAGGGAATGAGGAATTCATTGGCTTGACTGCAGCATTGGTGACTGCCGTCTTCATCTGTTGTATCTGATTGAGCCACGTAAAATTTATCGTATGTTTGATTGGTTGCTTTAAATTACTGTCATTTATACTTGGTGTTTAGAATTTAGAACTAGAAAAAGGACATAACTCGGAAAAATTTAAGCATTTTTTATATACGGTAGAGCTGAAGCGTGTGCGTGGGTGTTTCGAACATGAAAGTAGTGAAATTTGCTTGTATACAAGAGGGGCTATTTCATTTTGATTATATTTTCAATTTGGTGTTTTAAAAATATATTCTAATAAAGTTTTTAATATAATATAACTTTGCCCTACCCTATTTTATTAATTTAATTAATATTACTATTTAAAAATACTTTGCATGCCCCCTAAATATTTCAGTGCTACGGAGACCACAATGATCTCCAACAAACAAGAGAAGAAACTTTTGGATAAAATGTTATTCACTCATCACGACTAGGAATTGTGTCAATGTTTTTATCACATCTTTTATTTATCTGAGAAAAACTGCGAGGAAGTCTTTTCTTAGATAAATAAAAATGGGACAAGAACGCCTGTTGTTTCTGGACAATATCATCATACATTTCAAAATTACAATAAATTTCTTTTAATTAAAGAAGTCCAATATTTATAAAAGTTTGTAACTTTTGACCGTTTGTCATAAATTTTTACAAAAAACGCGCTAAGACATTGACATCTCATCAGAAAAATTTAAAAACACAACTTAAGCAAATCAATCTGCCTAATTTAACCACCTACGACGACACTTCACTCAACCCTTTCGTCAGTTTACCAAGAAGCAAAATGGTTATTACACGTACAGGGCTTTTACTTGAGATAGCCTTTCCTCTTGTTCTTTATTCTAAGCCTTGGTGAAAGCGCAAATGTGATTACACTTGTCCTGCAATGCCCCGCTCTCTTGCTCTAATTTGAAGAAGATTATTGAACGACTTGTTGGGATAAAAGATCTTGATCGATGTTTACAAGACATTGATGTGGAGTATCGCAGAATCAATGTTAACGATAAAATATCGACCTTAGATTTTGGCAAAACTGAACTGGATCTTAATTCCAAAATATTTTTTTAATTGAAGGCTTGGCATTTGTTGCCTTATAATTATAGGAGATTAGAAAATACCTTTATTATATATATATGTATATCCCGACGATCCCTTCTACTGATCTGCACATAGTAAGTATAAGTGAATTTCTATTTAAGTGGTAGCGAGCATCAACCGGCAAAATTTTATAACTTCTTCGTAGGTGAATATGAAGAGATATTACTTGAATCATATCTTAATTTATAGATAATAAATCTGCAAACTTAAGCAATAACGTTATTCACAACTCTTTCTGTTGTTTGCCTCCGGAATTAGGTCGGTGCGCTGCTTGCTTTATTTTATTTACGGAGTCAGCTGACAGTGGGTCAGTTATCTTATGCTTTCCATATTTACTGCATAAACAGCTTTCCTTATGTTTAATTAAATAGACATTTATTTTTTCTGGCAAAACAAACACATATCCCAAAACTTATACTTTATTTTAAACTTAACTCTAATTGATTAGGGGATCATTCTGGCTTAGACCCTCGAAAAAAGGCTATTTTTATGAATTTTCTATGAAAAAACTATTATTGATCTTGATATAAAATTTATTCAGCTCAATAAATACACTTTTAAAAAACATAAAAATATCTGTATTTATAGTTTTTTAGATTTTTTATATATGTACATAAACAACGGGTGAACGGAAATTCTCAAAAAGTTGGTATGTAGCTGGCGGCGGTGATAACTTGATAACGGCTCATCTAACACACAAAAACCAATAATATTTAGGTTCAGTATATCAGTGGCTCTAGCGCATTCCATGGAAATTAATATTTATTGATAAATAACAAAATAGCGGACATTTAAAGAAAAAAACATATTTTTCACTAAATTGTAAAAATCAAAATTTTGATTTGGTTGTAGAATGCGCTGAAGCTATTACTGTGTATAATATGTGGTTAAAATTTCATGAAGATCGGTTCAGTGGTTCCGGGGACATCACCGCCGCAAACCGGAAAAACATAGTTTTGAGAATAACGCGTTTAAAGTTTTTTTAACGCGCTCAAGTATTAGAAGTAGCGACGTAAAGATCGCAAAATAATATAGTTAGACTGCTCCGAATACTCTAGCAACACTTTTAGATATATATCTTTCGAAAAATCGATTTTTTGAAAGTTATAAACCAGAATGATCCTTTAATATATACGATTCCTAATAGATGTGTTTATTTATTTATTTGGAATTCGTCAAAAGTTGACTACTACAGAATATAACATATTTAACTTCCCACTAACTACTATACAACTTTTCATTATTTAATTCGCAACTAAACACTCACTCTAAAAACAAACTCAAATAAATACAATACAAAAACAAATTAAATTAAAGCAGAGAGCAAAGAGGTGACATTAAACAAGCTGACTGTTCAAATAACGATTTATTTGAGCTTCAGACATTTAATTAAATCAAGTTTATCCCAATGATCATTCAAAAAAAAAGACATAGAATTAATAGGTTTATGAAAACATAGTTAGTGCGAAATATGTAAAGGAAATCATAATTTCTCTAAGGGCGACAAAGAACCAAGATATTCAGACAACTAAGTAGCTTCGCGGAATTAATTGTACCCTGCAAGCATTTCCAAGGGGCAGAATCCCAAAGACCGTCGTTTTTTTTCTAGAGTTACAATGGAAAGAAGCTTGGGTATATCCCTGTAGGGAGGTCATATAACAAAATTGTTTCATGGAAGGCTACGAAGCGCAAATCTTAAACCTTACGTTATATCCCTTCGATCAGATTAATATGAACCGAATGAGATGGTTACCCGACCGAGGAAGAGTACTCTAAAATCAGTCTAACTAAGGAGCAATAAAAAGTTTTGGCGACAAAAGAATCATCAAAATCCAGAGGCCATCCCCTTACGAAGCCCAAAGCGGCAATTGCCTTACCATGTAGGAAATTTGGTCATCGAAGGAAAGCTTCGAATTAAAATTTACTTAGTGCTGTCAGCCCAGAACAATAAGATACGTTGATATAATAATTATGATGTATAATTTTAAATTTATAAGTATATGGCAACATTCAGAGGTAGAAAGTTATCCGAATACCAAGGGTGGAAAGTATTCAATTCAGAATTAATTAAAATCATCAGATATAGTGCGAAATATTTTCGCATCATCAATATAACATCAGATGTTTGTGTGAAGCAAAAAACATGCCTACTCTGTAGTACTCCAGAGGTATTATGACCTCAGACAACAAACTCCGAAATGGAACACGAAGAAAATTACACAATATTGGAAGGATCCTAAAAATTGTTTATAGTTGAAAAACAGCGAATCAGAAATAATCGCTTAAAAGAACTCCAGATAGATTGGCAACAAGTTGATAGTTAGTTACATCGTTCCTATTGCTCTTCTTATAGTGCGGAAAATCTTAGAGCGTTTCTATAACATTCAAGGATTTTGTTTTCTGACGCCATTGGTCGCCATTCTATAAATTCATTCCATACATATAATACCGATATCAAAAAACATCAATGTTTTGAGTTCGATTATTATCGCTCATCGATGTTAATAAGGATGTTTTATCAACATCGCTCATTTCTAATTATTGGTGTAAAATATGAAAATTTGCTAAAAAAAAGGATAATCTTAAATACACAAGACTAAAAAATGCACAAAATGATCCTCAATCATTTGACATTTTTTAAAGTAATAAATTCTACATCACATAAAAAAAATTCGGATTACAAATGTTGTTTATAATTACCGCACCATACAAAGTACAAAAATGAAATCTCCCGTTTTGTAATGTTATGAAATTTCAACTTACATGGCGTCCCTGTATGAATTTGGTCATGCACATGTTTTTTAAAAGCTAACTTTGGCTTTACAATTACAATTAAAATATCCTTTTCGATTATGCATTTAATCGGATAGTGTGAAAGTGTATCTTGACAACACTTTATCCTGTTATGTGATGAACACAAAAACTTTTTTAAATCCAATTTTTCTAAAATACGAACGAATTGTTTTCTTTTACAGACAATGTAGCCATATTGCGCCATTCTAAAACGACGTGATGAGATCTTTTTAACCGACTTAACAAACACAAAGAGGTTATAAGTTCGACGTATATATTGCACTTTATCTGTCTATCGCATAAAAATTTTTCATCGAGATTTTGGCTTACACATCCGTATAAGATACAGCTGGTTCACAAACTGAAAATAATCATCTTTTTAGACGTTTGTTCGCTGGTTGGGCTCATGAACAATTGCAAATTGATCCAATTTTTAATTGCAAAATTTTGTTTAGTGGTAAGATTCATTTCTGGTTGAGTGGATATCTGTATAAACAAAACTGCCAAATTTTAATAGCGAGGGAGGTGAAAGTCTTTTATAAGACACCGTCGCCACCCCCCTTAGCAGGGGCGAACTAGGATATCCTATTGTCACCCCTAACCTTGATTCCCTGGCTCGATCATTTATAAATCAAATACTTTTTAAAGATAATTGAATCGACTTCACAAAAAGCGCTTAAATGCATTATATAATTTTTAATTTGATCTTATTGAAATTATTTATGCTGTTTAGCGCTTGTTGTGAAGTCGGTTTAGCTTTTTTTTATTATTTTATTTTTCACTTCTTAGTGTCTTCAGATCTACGACCCAAAAAATGCTGCTCGTACGAACAAAGCAATTTCAACAGTTGCAGAGAAACAGTATTATCTAAATCCATCAACATATTGAAAATTAATCATGATCACCCTTTTAAACCCTCACTTTTCTCCGGAAGTCCCAAAAAAGCGGGTTGCCGGGAGCTCTAGAGTTGTTCAAGGTTTTAGGGATAGACTAACAGGCTCCATCACAGAAAGTCTATTAGCAACGGATGACCAGAAGGGTCCACCTCGAATATAAACCACTTACTCGTGATTGGAGTTCTGTCTTTTTATGCCGCAGCACTCCTAGATATGATCTGACCACTTTCGTGGTACTACTGGTCGAATTCTGCTTGGCCATGCTCGCTTTTATACTTTTGGCGTGGCCCAGAATTATTCCCCCACCAAGTAAGAATACTTGCGGCATTTCTACACATTCTTACTCAATGGCATGGTACGACCTGTTTAACTGGTTTTCTTACCAAGTACATGGCGTGCATGCTATGGGAGGACGAAAATCGGTTTTCTCTGGTTCTTAGGCACAAGTCTCTTATGTCTGTGCCACCGGATGACGTAATGCACATTTTAATCCATGAAGCTGGAATTTTTATGGACATATAACGAAGTATTTGGACAAAAAGTGGAATTTCAAGAAAATGACATGGGCGACGGCGTAAATTCATGAACGAAGCAAAATGCTTCGGTACAACTCTAGATACAAAATTCGTACCATGTCGTTAGTGCGCCATCGTACTCTATACAAGAAGAGAGAATCATCATAGTCAGAATTATCGTAGTCATTCTAGATCTTTCATCATTTATCAGCGAAGGAACATGTTCTGTAAAACATAATCAATCACTAACTCTCACCATACACCACAATTTTTGTCATGATACAAATAGATATTCTATTCATTCAGAATCATCTAAATTAGTCTACGCGGTACAAAGTTAGACTACCCCTTCCCCTACCGTACTCATAGGTCAAAATTTTTCCTCATAGTACCAATGGGGCATTCTATTGTATACAACAAAAAAGAATCATCCAAATAGATCTATGCGTTAAGAAGTTGAACCAATGGTGGAACATATTCCACACTTCAAAAGAAGAATCATCCAAATCGGTCCACACGTTACGAATTTAGCCTACCCCTTTCCCCCCGCTTTACCATAGATCAAAAAATTATCCTAATATTAGCAATGGGGGATTGCACTCTATATAACAAAAAAAATCGAAATCGCTCTGCGGGTTAAGAAATTGAAATCCGCCCCCCCCCCCCTTCTCCCGGCATTAAATTTTTGTGACTTTGGTATTGAACATCTTCTATACATCTCCACGCGTTAAGAAGTTAGACTACCCACTCCTCATCAGACCCTACGTCAATTTTTCCCCATTATTAACAATGGGGATCATATTCTATACAACATCTAAAACAGTTCACGCACTACAAAGTTAGGTTACACCCCAATACCAACCGCCAACCGCCACTCAACCAACAAAATTTTTACAAGGTACATTACATAAAAAAATTAAACAAATACAAGTGGAACTGATAACCTTTTTGGGAACCCGGTTAAAAAATAAATGTGAAGTTTCATTCTTTCGAACTGAAAACAAAATTTAATTTAAATAATATTTGCCTGTCTTATTTGAATTTAAAGTTTTATCCCGCTTAAAAAGAACTGCCTTTACAACTTTGGCATATTTTTAAATGACCTTCTTGTAAAAAAATTCTACTATTTCTTTGGTAATTATTTGTTCTAATTTTTTCACTAAAGTGTTCTGCACCATTCTTTTTTCTCTTTTGTTTTACCCGGAAATAGGAAATGTTATACGAATTAGTGTGATATGATTGAAGCTGAGTTGTGGCTGTATTCCAGTCTTGTTCTCTAGTATTAAATGTGAACATAGTTTCCCGATAAAAATTTTAATAAATAAATAAAATACATAAGATAAAGTGCCATTTCGTCAAAGAGAATAACTTTTTATACTAAAATTAAATGTCATTTTCTCCATTTCTGACTGCTTTCGTTACAATCAAAGTGGATATTCGCAAAATTCCAAATTTGAAAATCAAGAATAATATAATACCGAATATTTTAAAATATCTGAATTTGAAAACAAAATTGAAGTAGGTAATTGCAATCTAAATAAAATACTTTGCGGTAAGACACCCCTTGCACCCCAAGGGTGGTGATGGGAAGGGGGTGACTTGTAATAAAAGGTACCCTAAGCCTCGCTTTATTCCTCATAAATATTCTGCAATGAGCTCCCGAGAGGCGTTAAAAAGCGATATTTCTATGGTCCTCCCTTGGGCCAGAGCAAATCTTGTCATGCTAAATTTTTCCAAGATGGATGATGGATTGAATATACCAAATTCGCCTTCTCTTAACATCTTGGGTATTGAGATATCTAGCAATCTTAGTTGTGCCAACAATTCAGTAGATAAAAACGCGAAGATATGCTTGCCAAGATGTAAGAAATATTTGCCTGGATCTGATATGGAGTTGATCTGCTAGTCTCACATCAGGCCCAGACTCGAATATAACTCACATGTCCGCGGTAAACAAGGTTTATAGAAAGGTCCATATCAAATTTGGACGTACCGTACAATATTAGGTACCCATCTTAAACAAGAACGGAGAAAAGTTTACCATGTTCTGTTTTTCCTCATCTTACGATTCTTAGGCGTTCAGATGATACGTACATCGTCATGAGCTTTACTTAACCCATTTCCCTTATCCGTGATTTCTTTTCTGGTAAGGGTTGGTGTGGTGGAGTAAATGATAACATCTCGGACTACCAACCCGCAGGTCCCAGGGTCGAATCCCACCGACAGCGACAATAGATTACGATGAAAAAGCCTTGGGGGTTGCAGATAAATGTTAGTGATTCGGAATTCACTTTAAATTGTAGGTCCCCTTACAATAGTTGTCTCGAATCGGTTGAAGTCCCCCCCCCCCCCCCGCCCCCTTTCTCCCCGTGACCCACAAGTGGTTAGGGGAACTAGAGAGAGAGAGAGAGAAGGCTTTTAGGGCAACCCCTGTGCTTTTGGGATTATCATAAAAAAGTAGAACGAATACAGCTTCCGTGAAAGATAAGTTTTAAAATAATTATAACATACAATTTAAAAGTAATGTTTGTTAGAGCTATATTTCAATAATTTATTATGATTTTAATAAAATTTTGCAAGAGAAAACTTGTATTTATATACAAAATTCCATATTTTCAGGCAAATCCAAGATCCGGCCAGTCAGCGGTTGACGTGGTACAAGCCACCTTTAACCGTGCTCGTCATAAAGAAAGTTCGTGATTCAACTGTCCTGTCTCCATTTGTGCAATTAGTTGAATGGTTGGTGCAGGAAAAACACATGGTAGTGTGGGTGGAAGCAGCGGTTTTGGATGATCCTTTGCTGAAAGAAGATAAAAAATTCCAGAGTATAAAAGACAAATTAGTTACATTTAAGTATGTTATCTTGTAGATTTAATTTAAGAGCATTTATATATGTGACAATTTTTTAGAGATGGCCGAGATGACTTGACTGACAGAATCGATTTCATTGTCTGCTTAGGAGGTGATGGCACGTTACTTTATGCTTCTTTGCTGTTTCAGCAATCAGTTCCACCTGTGATGGCTTTTCATTTAGGATCGTTGGGATTTTTGACACCATTCCAGTTTGACAATTTTCAAGAACAAGTTACAAATGTATTAGAAGGTCACGCAGCCCTTACATTGCGTAGTCGACTCCGCTGTATAATAGTCAGAAAAAGTGATAGAACAAAAGATGGTAATGGCTCAGCAGTTGTTAATGACAATAACTGTTCCGAACATCTGCAGATACAAAACCCGAAAATTTCGACAAATATATTGGTGAGAATTAATTCAAATGTTGTAATATCTTTATTGATATTTATATGTATTCCAGGTACTTAATGAAGTGGTTATTGACAGAGGTCCGTCGCCATACTTAAGCAATATTGATCTTTTCTTAGAAGGAAAGTATATAACGTCCGTTCAAGGCGATGGACTAATTGTCTCCACGCCAACAGGCAGTACAGCATATGCAGTAGCTGCAGGTGCTTCTATGATCCATCCATCCGTTCCGGCAATAATGGTGACACCAATTTGTCCACATTCACTTAGTTTCCGGCCTATAGTTGTTCCAGCTGGTGTTGAACTTAAAGTATAGCCTCATATTAAAATAAAATTTGAAAAAATTATTAAACTTCTGTTTAGATTTCCATCTCTCCAGACAGCCGAAACACTTCCTGGGTGTCCTTTGATGGAAGAAATAGGCAAGAACTTCTGCATGGTGATAGTTTACGAGTTACGACCTCAATATATCCAGTACCAAGCATATGTGCACAAGATCAGATTTCTGACTGGTTTGATTCTTTGGCTGAGTGCCTACATTGGAACGTGCGAAAACGACAAAAGTGCCTAGATGAATTATCAGATTTAACTGCCTCCGGTTCTGAAGATACATTAGATGAATTAGAACCAACCTGTGACTCATTGCTTGACAGTTAGACAATGCTAAATGTTGTTACCATAACCGTGTTAGAATTCGAAAAATTTAATATAATTTTAATCATTTAAGAACCTTGTCTGGAGCAAAAATGGCCAAACGCACGTTTTTATTGAAATTTTTGTAGGAAATTGTTGATTGTTAATATTATTATCCTGAAGTGAAAGGGCAACACTTCTTTCACTTTTTATAGACATTATATAGGTTTCTTTTTTAAATTTGAACTTTTATACTATTCTATTTAAATATCATTAATTTATTAAAGGTTGTAGTATATTTTTCTAAATAAACTTAATTTTTTTCTCTGTGTGTTTGTTCCTTTAATATATATTTTAGCAGCATTTTAGACAGAAATGCACAATTACAAATTTGAAACTTTATGCGATCAATAAAACCAACCGAAATATGCAATGCGTAATAACAGTTATATTGATAATGCTGTAAAATTATTTTACGATTCTCTTTCTGTTTGTTTTGCTAATTGTGCTCCTGTTTCAAGGTCTCGTGGTTCGCGTTCATATCAGCTTTGGCTCAATAGTTCCGTGAAGCACTTAAAGAATCTAAAGAATAAAGCTTGGAAGCGGTTTTGTTCCTCAAGGTGTGATGCTGACTACTTCACTTACTCCATGTTACGCAACCAATTTTGCTCTGCACTTGATATTTCTTATTCTGACTATTTAGAGAGAATTAAATCGACTTTGCGTGTTGAGCCTAAACATTCTGGACGACGACGACCCCCTGACGACTGCCAACCTATTTGGCGAATTTTTTGGCACCGCATTTTTGACTACAGACTGTGATACTACTGATAAGGACTTTACTCATATGACGAGGTTTGCTCCGACTACTCTTGAAGCCAAAGACCTTGTGTTTGACGAGGATGCTGTGCTAAAGCATATTTCTGGTTTTTCTGATAGTTTCTCGTGCGCTCCTGATGGTATCCTTGCTTGCTTTGTAAAAAACTGTCGCTTGTCCCTTGTTTCTATACTTTGTCACTTATTTAAGTTATCTATTTGTTGTGGTGTCTTTCCGAAATCTCAGAAAGCATATGTCATCATTCCCCTACATAAGAGAGGAAGTAAAAAGGACATATCCAACTACCGCCCCATTGCCAATTTATGTTGTATTGGTAAAATGTTTGAGGCTCTGGTGTACAATGCTCTTAACTTCCACTGCAAACCTTTTCTGGGTTACTTTCAGCATGGCTTCATGAAGGGTAGATCTACTACGACCAACTTGCTGGAATCCTCTAATTGCTGTATTTCTGCCATTGACGCTGGCAAGCAGATTTTAGCCTATGTGCTAAGCAAAGTCTATGCCTTTTACAAATACCTGGCACACCACTTTCTTTAAATTCCCATATGCACTTGTTTGGCTGTATTCGGGTTCCTGTTTTTGCGTTTTTTAATTGTTAAAACATGCAACCGTTAAAAAAATCATTCAGTAGTGTGAGTTTGGCCATCACTGCTTAATTTTGCTTCATCTATTTTACTGAGAGAGATGGAATATAAGGAAAAACGCATATAATATTTGTGAGGTTAACGTGAAAACTGATTTTAATGTTTTGGGTCTTTGGCACCAGGAAGGCGTCAAACAAAATTTTTAGGAGGCATCAATAGGAAATCTTAAATAAGATTGAATCAATAAAAACCAAAATTTATGATTCGCTTGACCTATAATATAACGTCAAAATTAATATGCAGCTTAAATATTTTATTCAGGGAAGATAAAATTAAATTATTCCTTAACGAATTCTCAATTACTTTTGGCCCCACTTTTAATCTGACTTAATTTACGCCTGTATTGTTCCTACCACTACATCGCTCGAAATTCTACTACAAAAGAAATTTGCTTCACTAAAATCGAGTTACAGCGCTTCCTCTAGTTCTTTATTCTAACGTTCAAAGCCCTTGTGCTAGTTACAGAGGTTTTCGATGAAACTAGCTCTTGTGTTTAGGAAAAATTTCTGGGAATGTTTAAACTAAGAAAAGCTTTTAAATTAAATTAAATTTTAATTTACATATTAGGTTAACGAATTTTATTTTATACCACTTCGAAAGTTGTTGTTTTGCAAAGAATTTTATTCAAACTTATTCGGATGGACAGTTTGGCAGATACCAATTATGGTATCTGCAGTAGGAAAATTCAAGAAGAGCAGGTACATTTGCTTGCTATCGAGCATTGTGAGTGAATTAAAATAAAGTTGTTAATACTCCTACAATAATATAATAATGGGTAAAAGTTAATAAAAAATTTAAAAAAATTTTTAAATATGTTTACAGCTTCCGTTACAAGTGTGTGAAATATATTTATTTAAATCGTTATTTTTTAGTTATGATATTATTCATTGCGATTTTGCAAGTTGTATCATAAAAGTAGACGTGGATACATTTTTGGGTCACTGGATACATTTTTTCGG
Source organism: Leptarthrus brevirostris (assembly GCA_964036015.1). Classification (NCBI taxonomy): domain Eukaryota; kingdom Metazoa; phylum Arthropoda; class Insecta; order Diptera; family Asilidae; genus Leptarthrus; species Leptarthrus brevirostris. The sequence continues at coordinate 100,010,699 of OZ038372.1, read as the reverse complement.
AAATTTGGATACAAAATAATTAAGCTCGGCGGCAACACTGATGGTGAGGACGTTCAGTTCTGGTTTCAACATCAAACGTCTCAGTTAGTAGACGACTTCTGGTGTAGGATACTCGCATTTTGTTCGAGCGTCTTATAATTTTTGGAGTATTTTTTATTATTTTGTTATTAAAAAGTGCAACGAAATTATAAAAATGAAAGTACTTTTGAAAAATGTAAACGTATGAAATCGTTTCGGAAAAAAAATTTAAATATCACATATTGCAGTTTGAGCTGAACTACTGACGGGGACGGACGTGCCGCCGTGTCTCGCTCCCCAATAAATTTTTAAAGCGGTTGCGAAAGCGAATCGAATTTTAACAAATCAAAGTGCTAGTGCCATCTTGCCGGAGTGAAGGGCTTTTATGCTCTATTTGAAAGCACAGTCTGGTGAGTCCGTTCCTATCTATTTTTTATTTTCTTCCATCCAACATTCAATGTAGTACAATCGTGCTGCATTGAATGCGTTTAACGGGTCTCCACTGCTGAGCATTTAGCTGCCTTCGTCGAGATCAAAGTTCAGCACAGCAGGCATAACACTGCTGCTGGCTTTGTTTTCACAGAGGAGGCTTTGCTTTGCATCTGTGGATCCCGTTCGTCAGTCTTTGTGTTTGTGTACGTTTTCGTTTGTTTTGTTTTGGGCAAATTAAGACCGGGACTATGCAAAAATTTTTATTTAATTTTTGCAACATTCGTGGCTTAAAAAGTAACCATTTTTCGGTTTACTGCCACTTGATCGCGGAAAATCCGGCAGTTTTTGCACTAAGCGAAACCAAGGTTGTTTCCGATTCTGATATTAATCAGTATCACATCCCTGGTTATCACTTAGTGCCGCTCTTCTCTCCTCAGAGGGGAATCGCGGTTTATATTAGAAATGATGTGCCATTCTCCCATCTCCCTCAATTCTCTTCTACTAATCCAGAATTTAATTATGTCTGGATTAGATTTAAACTCTATCGGCACATTATTCACTTCTGCTTTTTATACCGCAGCCCGAATATGTCTGACACTGACACTGTGTGCTCCTTCGATAAACTGTCTTCCGATATCGATAAGATTTTGGAATTATCCCCCTCTTCTGAAATCGTTCTTGCTGGAGATTTCAACGTCCACAACACACAGTGGCTCAGGCATTCTTCTACCACAAGCCCGTCTGGAAGACACGTCGAGTTATTTAGTGAGTCTTTTAATTTACAGCAACTGGTTGAGTGTCCGACTCGTGTTCCTGATACTTCGGGGCACAACGCGCACCTTTTAGATCTATTTCTAACATCGCATCCAGAAAAATACTCGGTTTCGGTGACGTCTCCCTTGGGTAATTCGGACCATTGTCTAATCTCCGCCCAATTGTCCATCTCCTCTCTGACAACCACTAATCTAAACTCCACCAAAAGATTAGTGTGGCATTATAAAAATGCTAATTGGGCGGGACTTAATAAATATCTCAGAGAGCTGGACTGGTCTGATTGCTTTTCTATGAAGGACGTTAACAGAAGCACCGATTATATCTTGAACATCCTATGGTTTGGAATGCATCGCTTTATTCCTCATAGCTTCAAAAACATCAAACCAACTAACACCAATTGGTTCAATAATGACTGTTTCGCAGCCATTAAAAAGAAGGAAGCAGCCTTCCAGGCATATAAATTGTGCCCTTCAGAGGAATTGAGACGTATCTATAGAGATGCGCGGAATATTTGCAATTCAGCAATTAGCCGGGCTAAGTTCAATTTCGACCAGAGCATCAGACGGAAGGTATTTTCTACTCAAAAGGGTAGTAAGGGCTTCTGGTCTCTAGTAAAAACCGTAAAGAACAATTTCACCTGTTCGTCAACACCACCACTCATTTATAATGGGAATGTTTTTACTGACTCATTGGACAAGGCCAACCTGTTTGCTGCTAATTTTGCTGCTAACTCGTACTTGCCACAATCATCGCAGCCACTTCCATCTCTATCACAGTGCATTAGTAGGCAAAAGCCGCTACACTTTCGCACTCGGGAAGTTTTTAGAGTACTTTCGAAACTCGACGTGTCCAAAGCTACTGGGCCTGATGGTTTCTCGCCCCTTGTTTTAAAATGCTGCGCCTCTGCTTTGGCTAAACCTCTGCGCAAACTTTTTCACCTGTCATATTCAACAGGAATATTTCCAAGTGTATGGAAACTTGCTCATGTCCAGCCGATACTTAAAAAAGGAGAGGCATGCGACCCCTCTAACTACAGACCAATTGCACTAACCTCGATCATATCCAAAGTTTTTGAATCACTCATCAACTCTCAGTTGTTGACATATCTAGAAAATAACCATCTTATCAACGATTGCCAGTACGGTTTCCGCGCTGGCCGCTCAACCGGAGACTTACTAACGGCTCTAACGGAGCGTTGGAATCATTGTCTCCATAATTTCGGTGAGTCCGAAATCGTCGCTCTTGATATTTCAAAGGCTTTTGATAGAGTCTGGCATGCTGCCCTTTTAGCCAAACTTCAAACATTTGGTCTGCATCCTACCCTCGTTAAATGGATAGAGAGCTTTTTGTCAGGCCGTTCAATCCGTGTAGTTATTGACGGCGTTACATCTGCATCCCACGAAATAAATGCCGGTGTACCTCAGGGTTCAGTTCTTTCACCAACTTTATTTCTTCTTTTCATCAATGATCTCTTATCCCTTACTCTCAATCCTATTCATAGTTTTGCCGACGACAGCACCCTTGATTTCGCGTACTCATTTGATTCTGTAATGAATTCACGTGGAAATGCTACAGAAGTCAATCGGGAACGCATGTTTAGATCATTAAACAACGACATTTCTAAGGTCCTCGCTTGGGGCAGAGCAAATCGTGTTACGTTTAATGCATCCAAAACTCAATGCTGTTTAATGTCCCTTAAAAAACGCCCAGTCCACCCCCAACCCATTTCAGTCGACGGAGTGAATATACCCAATTCACCCTCCCTAAAGATCTTGGGTATTGAGATATCCAGCAATCTTAGCTGGACTGATCATATATTTGCAATCGCTAAAAGTGCGATGAAATGTTTGGGTTTTCTACAGAGATGTAAGAAATATTTCACCCCACCCGACTTAGCGTTGATCTACAAGTCCCACATTAGGCCTAGACTTGAATATAATTCCCATATTTGGGCAGGGGCAGGACACACCGCATTGTCCGCGTTAGACAAAGTTCAGCGTAAGGCTGTTAAACTTATTGGCGATTCCTCAATCTCTGAGGGCCTTGACTCTCTTGAGCATCGACGGAATGTCGGTTGTCTCTCACTCTTTTATCGCTATTTCCATGGCCATTGTTCTAACGAAATCGCTAGCCTGATTCCTTGTAGACTCATTACAACGCGCGATACAAGATCTACAAGTCGCTCCCACCCCTTTACTCTCCGGGTCAAATTTGGACGTACCGTCAAATTTCGGGAATCTTTTCTTAGAAGAACAACACGAATGTGGAACAGTTTACCATCTTCTGTTTTTCCCTCGTCTTATGAGCCTGAAACTTTCAAACGGGGCGTACATCGACACCTCCTTCACTCAACCTCCTTCACTCAACCTCCTAACCCATTTCCCTCATCCTTAATTCCTTTCCTGCCAAGGCTGTGCTTTAGCATCATAGGGCATCCCCTGAGCTTTGGCAACATCATATATAAAAAAAAAAAAAAAAAAAAAAATCACGATATTGATCTTCCTACAACAATAAGCGATGCTGGATACCATCTCAAGTATTATAGAAAATTTGTTGTATATTTGATGTAAACTTGAAGCTGTTACTCGATAGGTACAGCAATGCACCAAAAAAAAATCAAAAAAAGTTGTGTGCCAAGGCCTTACCAACAAATTTAACGAGGCACACAACCTTTTTATCTTCTACTTAGTAAATACTAAATTTTAAGAGTAATTCTAAGCTGTTACGCCATTGGTATAGTTGCAGTCCACAAAATGTTCATGAGAGGGGGACATACCAAACTTGTGCAAAAAGTTTTGCTTAGGCACGCAAGGATTTTTCTTTTGTTAACTGTGAGTACTAACATTTAAAAAACATTTCATTCTGTTAGCCGAGCGGTCAGCTTTTTTGCGGAGTACGTTTTCGAGTATACATTTCACAATATTGTGGACTTTTGAAGCCGTTTTGTAATGGTGAATATCATAGTTTGGTAACGAAATTCTTACAATACTGTAAGAGAGAATTAGGCCCCTGGAGAAGCTCTATCATTAGTCTAATCGTTTAAATTTTAATAGGGCGAGATCAAGAATTCAATTGGCTACGGCATGCGACCTACAGTCACATCTGCTTGAAACACACGTTTGCAACTATGATGCAACGATTATTCATCCTCTAAAAGCTGTATAAAATTCACTTACTATTCCAAAATATTTCAATGTACTTACTTTTAATTTAGTGAGAACAGCCAAAAAGTTATGTTTGCTTTGCTTGCACGTGTTTGCTGCAGCTATTAAATTCGAAACGCGCTCATATGTTACCGATTATCGTTGTGAAAAATATATTAAGGGGAACTATCAGTGTGACGCTCCAAAACAAAGGTGTTTTGTGGGTTTTTTTGTAGTTAATAATAGGCTCTCAGTTTTGCGTTAAGCGTAGCCGTTTATTTTTTTTTTCAATTTTTAAGTAATGGTAACTAACTGAAGAAAAATTTCGATCTTCAAAACTTTTTGGCGACTTCAGGTGTCGTAAAAAAAATTGAAGTTTTTCGGAATAAAAAAAACCGCTACGCTCAGATGGCCGCTGCGATTACGAAATTTTTGTTGAAAGAAAAGAGACTTAAAAATAACTGATCCGCGTGCTTAAAAAATAGTTTCGATTGGAATTGTACAAAAGACTTATAATCTTATCTTATAATCTGTACCTACAGACTATGGCTCGTGAAATAAAGTAGCGTGAATTGCCACAAGCAATAATACAAAATGTGCAAAAATTAATCTAATGAAATCACTAACTACTTAAAGAATATAATTAAACACAATTGAAAATAAAAGAAACCAAAAAAAATGAAAATAAAAATTGACGAAATTAAGTGAACTGCAATACATTAAGAATAATCAAAACAATCAAAACAATGTGCACCATTTACATCTATAAATCATTATACGATTTTATCAATCTAACAAAACCCCTGCTAGCACCTGCAAGTTGAATATTTCTAGGAAGGGAGTTCCATTTACGAATAGCCTGAACAAAGTAAGAGCGCTCACCATATGATGAAACAGATCTAGGCACAAGAAATTGAAGACTCCTGACCGATTGCAAGAACTGCAGCTTTTCGTATAAGTATGATGGACTTTTATTTGTTATAAGACTATGTAGGAAATTGAAGTTTCATTTTTCAGCCTGGACACATTCTATAGGGTCCACTGTGAGCACTATAACTAGTCGTTTCTGCGAATTTTGAAATAATGAAAAAATGAAAAAAAAATACTATTTCTTGAAAAATTTCCCCCTGGTGGTCTCCCTTATACTTCAAAGGCGTTTTACTGAGAAAGATTTTTTTACCTGTGCACCATGTTCTAAATATTAATGGCTATCCCAAACAGCGGTTGTTGCCAAGACTGGGCACTACCTACCTTTTCTCGAGGCGTTTCGTCGTATTTTCGTACCCTCATAGCTTCGGTCTGGATAATACCATCGAGCCCAAATTCTTAGAATAAGATGTAGTTACCAGGCTAATGAAACACACTAAGTTTCATTTTACCAGCTCTTATACGTTAGATTTTATTAATACGTCGATTTCGCCACTCATGATCATCAAAACCTCTACGGTATTTCCTGAAGTCTAAGAAAGCTGAAATTTGGCATGCTGGGGGTCTATTCGCGTTCTGTGATAACCACTGTGAAAAAAGTTTTCACGGCGGTGCGATTCCGGTTCTGTGTAAACATGAAAACATCTGTCAAAATTTTATCATTCGAGGAAAAACTTTTCACCGCCAAATTCTTTTGTGAAAAGTTTGGAAAAGTGTAGTTTACAGTTGCAAGAAATTTTTAAAATGGGTAAAATCAATTTAAAGCGGGGGAAAAAGAGATTATTACCTATCATGAGCTAAATCATTATTATTAAAGTAATTTAGTGATTGGATGAAGGCAGAACGCGCGAGCGTTTGTGGGGCGAACTTGCTGACGAAATAACTAATTTAAAAAATTTTACAGGATGTCGTATATCTGGTGGAAGAGGTAGATAACAGCAATCGCGACGAAGCAACTACATCGACATCTCCCTTCGATTGTGGTAACGACAAAATGGAAGCCCTGTGAAAATTAAAAATAGAGGAGGAGAAACTGCTAATCAAAAAGCAGCTTCTTTCTTTCGAGAAAGAAAATTCTGAACATTTAAAAACAATTTCCAATAATTTAAAATTATTAATAGATAAGCTTTCCTAAAATAATAATAATAAATGATTAAAAAAAACTTCGGGAATTTTTTATTTTATTTCCATATTTTCATGTGTAAAATATATAATTATTTAGGTAAAAAATATTGATTAAATTTGAGAACCTCATCTAATTTCTGTTAAAAGGATCCAAATGAAAATTGAGGACATTTTTTGTTAAAATTCTTGTCTCACAGTACACTTTAATTACAGGGTAAGTATATCACCAAAGATATGACTATCTTCTAAAATTCGCAAAATATGGTACTTTCTTTAACAATACGTGTTATCTTAGCTCAACATTTGTGCGATATTATTGAAACAACTTTTCACTGCCATCTTTCAAATGAAAATATAGGATTCAGCACTTGCATTCAGCGGAATTTTTCACAAAGTGAACGAGAATCAGCATGCTGAACAAAATGAAAAGTTGCAGTGAAAAGTGGCGGTGAAAACTTCAGTGAAAAAGTTTTTTTCATTTCATTTTTTCACAGAACGCGAATAGACCCCCTGGCTAGGATTAGCACACAAACGACGAAAATATTAAGAAATCTGTAACTTTTACCCTCCACCACCCATAAAGAGGGGTTCAGGTCTGTATATAAAATTTCTTATTGGTAGGTACTTCCAAAAGTTCTAGAAAGCTGAAATTTGATATGCACACTAGGATCAGCACATAAAAAGTTAAGAAATCTGTAACTTTTATCCTCCAACCTCCCGATAAGTGGGGTCTGGTTCTGTGTTATATAACAATTTCTCATAAGATAATTTCCAAAAGCCCTAGAAAGCTGAAATTTGGTATGTAGAGTTTTTGCAAATGCAAAAAGAGATGTCAGAAAGCCTGTGGATGCAAAAAGGCTGGATTAAAGTGCTCCGTTATATGCACGAATTGTAGTGGTACCTGTTTTAATTCGCAAGTTCTATTACAAGATAGCGATGAAGAGGAAGAAACGGATACTATTTTCGAGCAAACGTATGATGAAATCAAGAACGAAGAGGATTGTGATGAAACTGATAATCCCATCGCGGATGATGTGGAAGAAATTGCGGTCGGTGGGGTTTCGACCGGTACTAAAGACGCAATACCTGCTCCATCAAGAACAGCGAAGCGAAGTAGATGCGTTAAATTTTGGAATAGTGAATTGCATGTGGATTAGGCCTACTGGGGATACCACGATAAAATAAACGCGCCGCTTACTCTATTTAAAGGTGGTGTAGAAATTAGTTTTTTGGCCAAAAAGCGTGTTGAACTACATTTTGCGGATCTCGTACGTCAAAACTATTAATTTTACGAAAAAAAGGTTATTATATAAATTGTAGGAAATTTTCTCTAGTTTCATGTTGTATATTAATGTTTTTATCGTAAAATGAGTCGGAAAGGAAATATGGTCAAAATATTCCTTTTAGGCGCCATTTCTCCAAGGCGCCAAACTTTCCAAGTAAATCTACCAAGTGACTGTACTATGTATCGTTCAGCAATTCGGAGGAGTTGATCGTCCCCTGCAATAATCATGAATTTGAATCCTTAACTTAAACATGTAGGTAAAGGATGTTTTAATTTTTAACGAATTTCTTTTGTTTATGTCGGAAACATTTTGATTAGAAAACTATTGTCCCGTAGATTAGATACCTTAAGCATTTCAAAATGCAAAATAATTTACAATTAATCACGGATCTCAATATAAAATTTTCATGTATGAACTAAAAAATCAGCTGAACTTGTAATTGAATCAAAATACTTGCTGCGGCTACCAAACCTGTCTTTCGAGGATGGATGAAACAGGCAAAAACCACCCGCAACGCATATTTGAAGGAGAATAATTCGTTCTTTCAGGCGGGTTTAATGATAAGGGAAGTGTTGAAACCTTTTTTGTCACTTTCAATCGGGAGTCGTTATTTATCGAATTTTAACCCTAAAAAGGGTGAACGGTGAAGGTAGCTTTCCAAGTGGCTGAAAACAAAATATGAGCGTCGAAAAATTGGACCTTATTCATGAATTTTTTTTAAAGAACTGGAAAAAGTTATTCACAAACGGATTTTTGCAAGCAATGTGTTTAGCAATGCTCCAAAATCACGAATTCTTAACACAGACACTTTTCTGGGATTCCTTATTTTTCTACAATTCGAATTCTGTGAGAAAAAAATTGAAGTTTTGCTTACTTTTTCCTTTCCCAACCCGGAAATAACATTAAATATTTGAATTTTCATAGAAAAAAAATCAAATCGGTTAAATACATTTGAAGGAATCTGGGACGAAAGTTCAAAAAACGTTTGTTTCGAGAAGGACTCGTTTAAAGTTTTACAACGCGGGTATTAAAACCGACTGTTCGCGCTTTGGAGCAGCATATATGTTTATAGTTTCTATATACAATTGTAAACCATGTAATTTTTAGTGCTTAATAAGATATTTACCATCTTTGGTACAGTGCCAAATAAATTTATCTAGCTATCTACTTTTAAGGATGTGTCGAAGAGACTAAGTAAAAAAAATCGAATTTTTAAAACCGCTAAGGTAGACTACCTCCTTAATTCCGAGTAGATGCGCCGCAGAAGTTGGTAAAGGACTGAAGCAATTCAATGAAAATTCTCGTCATAGGTTTTCTCCCAGTAGAGACTGGCAGCAGAAATAGGGTTGTAAATTGAAGCTCAGAGAAAAAAACCAAATTGTAAAGTTCAAAGGATTATATTGAGATCAACGTAAGAATAATTTGAGGCAATTCAGATTTATGGAAAATAATCCATAATCACAAATTAAATGATTGATGAATGCGCCTTTTGCAATTTTAAATAATTAAATATACCTACAAATTTTGTATTAAAGTATGTAATGCGATTGCTTTTTGTCATATAATTAAATAGGCTCTAATTGTTTAATTTAATCGTCAGTTTTTAAGTCGAAAACGGTTTATTTCGGTTGCAAGTACTAAATTTTCAATGCAATTTGTTAGAAGGTGATTTGGTGATAGTGGTTAGCGAAATTGAGCCCTCAGTACAACTGGGTATAAATACAACTATTTGGACGGATATCACTCTTTCATAAATAATAACAAGTAAATATTGTTACAATTCAGTCCTTATAAGTAATAATATAATTAGATTTAAAAAAAATGCAAAGAATTTGGCGAGGCTTTGCTAAAAGTATGTTATGAGCAATAGTTATAATACAGGAACAGTATTACTATCCCTCAACTACGGCCAATTTCTAGGTTTTCTACAGCCTTGTGGTATATTAATTCTAAATTTTTAAAAAATCTTCGGAGAAAACCATAATGACGTTGGTTTTAAATAAGTTTAGTTTTCTGTGTGCCGTAAAATAAGGGCAATCGAAACTGATAGATAGTGGAATAGAAACAAAACTTTCAGATGCAATAATTATCACGTACCTATCTAATAACATTTTTCTTTGCAACAGGCATTTAACTAATTAGGTGTTATTCTGTTGTAATTTTTCAATTACGTTACATTGTACATAATTTATTTTAATGTTGTTAATTCTTATTGTTTGTTTCTAGTAAAATTGTGCTTTTTGTGGAGAAAAGAAGTGCAGTGTGAAGTGTAACAAGTGCAATGTGTCTTGACACATTAAAAATAAATTATAGTTTCAGCTTACCTAAATTAATAAATAAATAATTTAAAACAGCATTTGTGCAGTAGATTTTTGGGAGGCATATGTTTTTCAAATAATTTTCAATCGAATTTTTTTGCTATGAAATATATCAGTGATTTTGCATTAGATCTGCATAGCCTTCGATAGCTCAGTTGGTAGAGCGGTGGACTGTAGATGGTTGTTCGTAGCAGTAATCCATAGGTCGCTGGTTCAAATCCGGCTCGAAGGAAGAGATTTTTATTATTTTCAAATATTTTCAAATAATTGAAAAATTTAATTTTTGAGAAAAAAAAAATTTACTTTTATATTCAGAAGGTAGCTTTAAGAAATAGACAATAAATGACAAAATCCAAGGATCGCCCCTACATTTACATGAATAAAAACAATTGTTTAAAATTATGGAATGATCTACTTTGCGTGATTTATGTCTTTATTTCTAATTGCGTTGGTGGCTGATATCTGAGGCTATAAATAGTAGCAGATGTATTGACAAAGGTAGTACATTTTAAATTTCAGAAAAATTTTATTTGTATTATGTAGCGACAAAATATAATATTTGTATAGTAATAAATGTAAAGTAAATATAAATGTAAGAATTCTGTTACAATAAATTTTTCAAAATATTTTGATATTAATTTTTTATCAATAAGTGAATTTTTTGCTTTTAAGATTGAAACACTGTCAACATTTACAAGAATTACTAAAATATACAAAGAAATCAGATTTTCAATCGGTTGAAAATATTTTCAACACGTTTAAGTTTGAGAAATTACTATGCATTAAGAATTTCATTTAACTTTAAAGTGTGTGTGCTTTTATATTAAAACTATTTTGAAACTCCCAATAATCAATTTGCTGAACCTTTGTAAAAAAATAGCTGGACAAATGTTTGTTTTAGCAAGCGAACGTACATTCTTTGAATATGTAGATAATTAGCATTTCTTTTCTCGTTTAATATCTAAATGATTACGGTTCATGTTCTTTTTGCAACAACAACGAAATAAACCTCCAAATTGATGTACATAAATATTTATGGTTTCATACTTTAACTGTTAAATAATGTATGTAGTTATAGAACGGAAAACTTCCAAAACAAACCGTTCAAAACTCGAACGGAGCATAATATAATAGAAAACAACTTTGTAACGGTCCGATTTGGATGGTTCATTTTTTGTTATACAGAGTAGGATCCCCTATTGCTAATAGGAGAAAAAATTTTGGTTTAGGGTGGTGGAGGGGGAGGGGGAGGGGGAGGGGGAGGGGGAGGGGGAGGGGGAGGGGGAGGGGGAGGGGTAGTCTAACTTTGTAACGCGTGGACTGATTTGGATAATTCTTTTTCTGTTGGGTAGAGTATGTTCCGTGGTTGATACCGAAAGAAAACAAATGTTGCTGGGGTGGAGGGAGGGGGATGGTGGTACCTAACTTTGTAACACGTGGACCGATTTGGATGGTTCTTTTGCTGTTGTATAGAGTGTGATCACCCATTGCTAATAGAAGAATAATTTTGCCCATGGTGGGGGGTTGGCGAGAGGAGGCGTAGTCTAACTTCGTAACGCGTGGACCGATTTGGATATTTCTTTTTCTTTTGGGTAGAGTATGCTCCCTGGTTGATACCACGAGAAAAACATTTGTTGGTGTGGTTTCCCCCATTGCCAATAGGAGAATAATTTGGTCCTATGGTGGTCGTGGGAGAGGGGGAGGGGTAGTATCTTCGTAACGCGTGGACCGATTTCGATGGTTCCTTTTCTGTTCGGTAGAGTATGTTCCTTGATTGATACCATGAGAAAAAAAAAATCAGTGGAATGGGGGTGGGGTAGGGGGTTAAAACTAACTTTTAACGCGTGGACCGATTTGGATAGTTCTTTCTTCGTTGTATAGAGTCGGAGACACTAAAAAGTGAAAAATAAAACAGTTTTAAAAAAAAAGTTGAACCGACTTCACAAAAGGCTCTAAAAAGCATAAAATAATTTTTAATTTTAGATCTATTACGACATTTTGAAGTCGGTGCAAATTAAACAAATAAAACACCTACAGAACCACAATTGAAAATAATACATAATACTACCTGAACGTTTCAGCTTACGGGATCATAAGAAATGACGATTAAATATTTTTGTTGTAGTTGTTTGGTTTGTTTGATTTGCACCGACTTCAAAATTTCGTAATAGATCTAAAATTAAAAATTATTTTATGCTTTTTAGCGGCTTTTGTGAAGTCGGTTCAACTTTTTTTTAAAACTATTTTATATTTATTAGAACTCGAGTGTTTCGGCATGAGAACACTCGAGTCAAGTGATTTTCTGTACATATTTTGTACATTTGGAAAAGTAGTTAGGGAAGACACCAAAGACAAAACCACCATAAAGTACGAGCCATGAGCCATGACTTCTGCACAAATTTATTTACATTATTTCTTATGGCAGCCAGGCAGAGATGACTTTTCCTTAAACTGGCCCTACCGCCAAAACTATTAGTTTTATAAAAAAAGAGTTTTTATTTAAACCCGACTAAATTATCTTTTCAACAAAGTAAAAACATATACACTAATCATGCACGACTAATAGCTCATGCCAGAAAAATAGGAAGAATAGCAGACTCCATTCTATGAAGAGTTTTCTCAGAAGAAGACGAGTCCGTTTTACACGTTCTGGGCCAATGCCTGGCGTTAACGCAAAGATCTAGAATCACGAGAACACACTTCTGCGAAGATCTAGCAGAAGTGAATAGGACAGATTTATATCCCATCATATTATCAAATTCGTTATTGGTATTAACGCCCGCTTTGCTTAGGCTAGGTACGCATCCTATCCAGACAGTCATTATAAGATCGATACTGGTCGCGTAACAAAGAATAAGTTAAGTAGTCATGATCGCCCCTTGAAGAACAAAACTCTCCTCGGAGCTAAATATATATCTTTTTCTTCCTCGCTTTCCCTACCCAAATTTAATTCCGGCCAAAACCATGCACACATCAAAGGGTTGTCCCCTAGGATTTGGCCACATCGTATAAAAAGCCATGGTTAAAAGTTGCACCAGGCATTTAAATTAAAGTTACGAACACAAACAGAGATAAAAGGAAAATCTCTAAAGATTGCCAGTTTTGTCAATGTCAGTAATTTACAAATAACGATTTGAACGGTCAACGGCACAATTTAATAAATTAAAACACACGTTTTGTTAAATACTAAATTATAAATAACAAAAACTAACACCTTTCTCACGTACATGCCATCGTCAGCGGCCAACGCAGACTGAAGTTCAATGCCACCAGTGGGCATTGCACTTGTTCAGCACTGATAACAGGTCAATAGCCTTAAAATTCACTGCTATATGGTAAAGCTGAAGAGAGGTTATGCGATGGGACCATCATCGTTATTTAAAATGTTATTTTTATTTTTGGCAATGTCGAGACTTTCCCATGCGCCTAATTCAATTCTTTTGTTTACAGCTTTTTCTAATTTCAATCTAATTATTCCCATATCCCTTTGGTTTTCTTCTAATATATGTTGTGCTACAGCTGATTTTCCAGGTTGATTATTTTTCGCGTGGCTTATATGTTCTTTATGTCTGATTTTTATTGATCTCTTAGTTTGTCCAATGTACTGTTTGTTGCACTCTCCGCATGTGATGCTGTAAATGCCTGATTTGTCTATACTTGTTATTTTGTCCTTCGGATTGCTTAGTATGTTTAGCAGTTTTTCATTATTTTCATATACTATTTCAAGGTTAGATTTGTTCAAAATTTTCTTTATGTTATCTGTGACTTTTCCTTGAAAGTTAAATGAAACTCTTTTCTTTTCATTCAATACTGGTTTTAGCGTAGTTCTGCTTCTATTTTTTATTTTATTTGCGTGTTTTTTAACTATATCTTCTATATCTCGTACTCTGTAGCCATTTATTTTTGCGACGTCCTTTATATATTCGTATTCATTTTTATAATTAATTAAAGATAAAGGTAACCTATTCAACCTGTATGCCATGCTATGAAATGAAGCCATTTTATGTTGTCTAGTTCAAAAGGAATCCCTAGTAATAAACCGTTTAGTCTGTTTGTTGATGGAAATTTTGCTATAAAAAAGGGTCAGTAAACAAGAATACGTATCATAGTTGAAAAACAAATCAATAAGTACGGGTATTTTTAAGCAAAAATTAGGAAAATTTGAGGAATACGCGGATATTATTTACATTTATGGTGTAGTAGACGGAAAAGATAGAGCGGCTGTATTGGAATATCAAAGGAGATGCCCTAACCGGCGGGCAACCCAAAGCAGCAAATAATCACCATCGTGAGGCAGGACCCTGAGCCGAGCACGAAACGAGTCGCAATGCGATTAGGAGTGTCGTCATCTAATCTATCATCATCACCCAGCCCAAGGACTACTGGAAGGAGATTCCGGGAGAAGACTGGAATTTAGCACTTGACTTCTGGAACGCGACATTGACAACCGGGCGTTTCTGGACCGAATTCTGTGGACGGATAAATCTCAATTCACCAGGGATGGTATCACTAACTTCCGTAACCTCCATACCTGGTCGGAAACTAACCCACACAGGGCATAGGCGACCTCATTCTAGCAGCGATTCAGTGTCAATGTATGGGCTGGTATCATCGGCAACCATTTGGTAGGACCATTCATTTTGCCGCAAGTGCTTAATAGTGAAATTTATGCGGACTTTTTGGACAATACCCTGGTAGATCTAATAGACCTAATCTTAGAATGTTTCACCAACACGATGGAGTATTAGCGCATACGGCTAACATTGTTAAGGTAATACTGAGAGAAAAATTTCCTAACTGCTGGACTGGATGAGGTCCACCGATTCGTTGGCCTGCTAGATCTCTAGACCTTACCCCATTGGACTTTTTATTATGGGGAACAGTGAAGGATGAAGTTTATTTAAGCCCAGTTAAGAATAGGGAAGATTTGGTTTGCCGAATTGGGAATGCAGCGACGAAAATACGGAAGATTCTGCCTTAAACAGGAACTTAGAAGGAGATTGTTGGCATCCATCCAAAGTGGCGGTGGACATTTTTAACGGCTTTTGTTACTTATCAAGATTAATTGTAATTATTTTTAAATTCAATAAAAAGCATTTTAGAATTTATTTGAGTTTACTTTCTTTAATTTGTTGATTTTTATAATATTCTCCGATAGGATTTCTACGTATAAATTTCTACATATTTTCCTACGTATAAAAATAAAAAAAGGTGTACTAATAACATGAATTTCGGAGAAAATTTGGGAAACTGCTGAATTTTAAGTAATCGCAAACAACTTTTTTCACTTTTGGAAGTGACTGTACCTGCAATGGTGGGAGCTAAATCAACATTGCTGACAATTTTGTTGGGTAGATCAAAAGATAAAAATAATAGAGTAATGAGCATACCACGAAAAACTGAAATTTATGAATCACCCTGTAACTCCCAAACGGTTGAGATTGCCCCCCCCCCCTGCCATACAATTTTTTGTTTGTCTAGTTGAAATCTATCACAATAATCATTTTGGCACGTCAGATCTTAAACACCCTGTATACAGTTATAAATTGAATTCCGACAAACAACAAATATTGCGAAGAGAATTACACTCACTCTCATTGTGAAATTTTCTTTGCAAGATTTGTTGTCTGTCGGATTTCAATTTATAACTTCATATACATTAGACATATAATATGTACATATTAAAAAACAATTTTGAATTTCATTTTTTGAAAATTTAATTTTTACGCTACATCGACCTGTTTATCCGGGATTTTGTGACTTTAAGACTCCGGGATATTGTATTCCGGGATTTTCAAATCCGGGATTTAGTTTCCATCCCAGAATTATTATATTGTTTTTTAAAAAATGAATAAAAAGTTTGTAATATAATTAATATATTGTTTTTAAAAAAATTAATAAAAGTGGTGTAAGTAAACGTAATCTGTGACGAGTAATTAAAAATTTTTAATAACATTGTTTTTAATTTTAAATATTTCGTTAACACGAAAAATAAATTTAAAACGAACGCTTCTTTTCATCAGTGGTTACATTAGTTCCCGTCCATTGCTGAACTCACCCATTACCAGGTAATGGAAAGGGCAGGCATTATCGATCCCTCCTAGGCCATCTCAATGTTAAAGTAATCGAAGCTTTCATCCAGAAAGTAGGCATTTTGATTTACTTTCATCAGTAATAGTGCCTTTCGGTATTGCTTACATTTTCTACAGTGTAATGGGGTAATGACTGAGAAAACGCACATTAATCCTTGACTCATATAACGTAGTGGATTTTAATTCGATGTAGTTGAAGATATTGTAACGTAGTTTATTTTATTGCACTGTGTGTTTGAATCTACTGCGGTTAATTAATAGAATAAGTTATTACATGTAATAAAATTTACCAGTTCTAGATTCTATTTCGTTTTCAGTAATATATACTAAGAAGGAGCTCTTTTTACTTAATTTGTAATAAATTACAACCTTTCCGCTTTTAGATTCTTTTTTATACCATCCATTAGGTACCACAGTGAAATTGATTTTCTTCTACAAGTTTTCTGTGTTCTTGACGCTTAAACGATGAGCTAATAGTAGATATCACACACACATATAAATCAAATGTGATATTCGCTTCCAAGAGACAGCTAAAACAATTCTGACGTTTTTTCTTTTCAAATTGAGAAAATATATAATTTTAAAGTAAATATTTATGGTATAAATCCAATATGGATGATGAATAAACAATTAATTTTATACTTGACAGTATGCAAATGAACTACGATATAGAGAATACAAAAAATTTCAAGAGTAATCCTCTAAATTTGATAAATGGTTCCCTACAATTTACCTGCAAGCGACGGCTGCGACTATTTGTTAACTATATATCGTTCGGAAACGAGAACGTATATACTGAGTTTAATAGAACAAAACATAGAAAAGTTTAAAGTGTGACTAAACGAAATACGAACTTCGTTAGCAATTAGTTGTCAGTGATTAATCAGAGTCGCCAAAAAGGCTATTGGTAGGAAATGGTTCTACGTGACGGTCTTTATCCCAATCCTGCTACACGGCGTGATCATCTGGTGGCCATCCTTGAACAAATCCACTCACCTTGGTATCCTAGGAAATGTTCAAAGATCATCGTGCATCTGTATTAAGACGACACCCACACCTGCTCTGGAAATACTTTTTCATCTACCTCCCCTAGATTTGATTGACAAGGAGATGGCAGCTAGCGCTACCATTGGACTCAAAGGCAGCTTTTAGCGGTCCAATGCTCGGGTAAGATACTCTGGAATTTTGAGCTCATTATCGCTCTCGTAAGGAAACCCTGACTTTACCTAAACCAGCTATTTTTTTGACATGCGGTTCAGATTGACGATTCCAATCAGGCAAGCCTGGAATTACTCTACACTGCCTTTTGCTGAATCCGCCCAGATTAACACGGACAGTTAGGTGGCGATATTATCCATAGAATCTGTCTCATCGACATCATCTGCGCTTCATCCACGGCTCCAGATGGTTTCACTAGGGGGTTGTGGAGTTTCTTAATTCCGTGGCATCTGAATGGACCTAATCAAGGTACATACAAGTTTTTCCTTTGCTGGACGATCCATACCTACCCATACCCTACCTTGATGTTTTCTTAAATATTTAAAAATCTGTTTTAATTGTCTTCTGGCACTACCCCCAGTATACTGGCATTATCAACAAACACTGATCCGCCGAGATGGTAAGCACTCTTCAAGCTATATCACAAATCCTTTGATAATGAGGCGCGTTATAAAGATGTTTTATTATATTATGATTTTTCAGGAAGAAGTAAAAGCAGGAGAAAGAAGTTTATTGCAACGTGACACATCAGTAACCACGTTGCATTTCCTTTCATTTAAAGTATCAGCTGAATTAAGTTGGCTCAAATGTTAATGTTAAATTGAGTCGCTTTCGGTTTGGACGATATTTCCAAACTCGGTAAAATAGCTCTTTATTCTTTTGTTGCAGGATGTACTTTTCTGATATTGCTGGCATCAAAATAGGCTAGGAAAATTAAGTAATAGAGGATAATATGTAAAAAAAGGCGTCGTTGATATAAAAGATAACGAGCTGACTTTTTATCATAACAATTTCTGATTCAAATCCACCCGGCCAGCGTTGGCGGCAATTCATGGTTGCTTTCTTCTGACAGCAGATTACGTTGAAAGGCTCTTGAGAATTGCAGAGTTAAATTGCAGGCCATCGAGCTTATCGAAGTTCTCCTCTCGCGATATGTCTATTTATCTCTAGTTCCCGTAACTCTTTGTGGAACATGGACGAGAGAATTCGATTCGAGAAACTGATTGCATATAATTTAAAATCCACTCAAAGAGCACAAACATTTTCAAGTTTTCTAGAACTACCCACTGAATGCCTTAGGCCCGAATTATAATTCTAACTGATCATCCGACTGCGACTTTGCTTAACTGAGAAATACATGGAAAATGATCAAATTGCAGCTTCGACTTCTCAGACAATGATTAACTTTTTAACACTTGTTTTCTTATTTATATTTTAATTTTTAATATTCTATAAAAGTAAAAAGTTCAACTGAAAACTAAGCGCTTTCTCAAAACATCATTCTTAGATTTTTCTTTATTTTCAAGGACTCGTTATTTATGGATACTGAGCATACAGGGACCCGTTGTATTGTTTGTCAGTCATTGTAGATCTCAGCCACATTTTCACTCGCCGCAATGTAGCTAAAGACCTTTGGATAGTGCTTTGTGGATCATGACTGTGCTAGAGATATAAGAATAGCTTTTTTGTAGCTGGAAAGAATGTCTGAGCCTCCTTCAGTACTTCTAAAAAAACCAGATGATTTAAGACTTCTTTTCTGCTCTCTTATCTCGCCAAATGATGTACCATATTTCAGCTTTATCAATAATACTTTCAATATTGTAAGTCTTGCAGCGGCTAATATTTAAACTAATTAAATGTCATTTTTAACATTGATAGTTTGAGATGTTAGTTGTTACAACATATTTCGCTAAATTAAGCTTCTACAAAATTAACAGGCCTTGCAAAATTATTAATGTAAAAACAATGATTAACTTTTTCACAAGACTTCATGGACGTGGGAGATTTACTCTTTCTAAACAGAGATGAGGGAATTCCAACTTATTACATTGTTGTCCTTATCAATCATATTGAATCATATTTGGTTGAAGCAATCAACAATTTTTTACCAAATTAGTATTTGCGATTACGCTACTAATTCAAACGACCGCATAGTATCGCGAACGTCAACTACATAATAAGAGAAAGACTGTTCGTCGGAAGCAATCCGAGGCGGTATATTTGATGAAATTTATTTATCAAATAAAATGAATTTGAAGTTTTGTTACCCAGAAACTGTTTGTTTGGGTGGGGGGTTGGGCATAGAAGAACTTTATTTGCCCCACCTCGGATATGTCCGTGGTTCTGGTGTTTATTACTATAACGGTCAACGTTGCTACGAAAAGTTATACTTGCCTCGTTTTAGAAAGTTTTGAGCTTTTCTTTTATTAAAAAATCTTGGAAAGAAATGTTTTCATCGTGATTTTTAGAAATAATTTTAAGTCCGGGTGATTTTTATTTCTTATTACATTTAAGGGAAAGAAGTGGTTAAGTTCTAAATAAAGAAGTCTGCTGTTGTGAAGGTACTTGTTCTTAAATTGTATGGGAATTACGTAAAGGTCTTTAGGTAATTTTCCCAGAAATATTTTTTGACTATTTTGCAGAGCTTAGGAAAAATTCACTTTGCTAGTCGGATAGTTCTTATTAAACTTAGATTTTATTCATCCTCCAATTAAATTTATTTATTAACTTCCCACATATAGGAAGTTATTGTAATGGGCCCGATTTTCAAAATTTTTAGTTTAAATTTTTTTTTACATTTCAAAGTCACCATAGTGTTTTACGCATGTTTTTGAACACATGTATGTGTGTGTGTGTGTGTGTGTGTGTGTGTACGTACGTACGTACGTTCGGACCCACTTTTTTCGACAACGAAATCTCGCGAACAGAAAATGATAACGACTTCGCTATGGTGCCATTCGAAGCGTATTATTGTAAATAAGAGCTGAAAGAAATTTAATCAATTTCGGTTCAGCCGTTTTTTTGTTTTAACAAAAAAACTGAAAAAAAGTTGATTTCAGACTTTCTTGAAAAGGATTTCTTCGATGTAATTTGTTCTGATGACGATCGGGACATCAAAAAGTCGGATAATAACAATTTATTATGAACAGAAATTGTTTATAATGATGAAAAATTGTTTATAACAATAAATGATTGTTTATAACAATAATAAATTTATAATTATAAAAAATGGTTTTACCTGGTTGAAAATTGATTATGAAAATTGGAAATTGAATACAAAATTGCAGATTGTTCATAGCAATTGAATATTCTTATAAACAATTGAAATTTTTGTTACCACAAAAAATTTCTTTTATGAATAAACTTTGTTTATATCAATTAAAAATGGTCTATAACAATTAAGAATTGTTTATATCAATTATAAATTGTTTATAACCATTCAAAATTATTAATAACAAATGAATTCCAAACAGAGTGCATTTATTTGGTTTTCATTAAAAAATAGTGCTATAACGGAATAATTTTTTAAAAATTTTTTTTCATCTAATTACAACGAAATTATCATGATAAATTAAATTCATTAATTTATTTATAAATTTAAAATATCAATTTTTTAAGTATTTTTAAATGAGATACAAGTGGGCGAAAGTTTTTTTTTGAAAAAGATTCTTCTGATCTAATTTGTTCTGATACAACTCGATACTTAAAAAAAAAATCCAGAACTTTTATAGTTTTTTGTAACATTAAAAAAACGATAAATCGAATAGTATGAATTTTATTGAGTTTTCACTTACTCGTTTGTACTATGATCATGAAATTTATCGCTATTAACAATTAAATATTGTTAATAATAATTGAATATTGTTAATAATAATTGAAAATTGTTATTAACTGGGAAGTTGTTCGTGTGGACCTCAAGGGTCGCACCAATGATGCGACACCCAGAATCTGGACCTACCCCACTAGTTTTATTATTTGTTGTTGTTACTGTTAGTTTCCACTGACAAATGGATTATGAATTTATAATTAAATTGACAAGGTAATTAATGGTATAATGCATTCGCTAGAGAGTCTTCTCCTCTCACACAAAACGAAAAATACTGATTGTCCAATAAGATCTTATTTTTACTTAGTGCAGACATTCTTTTCAAAACTCATTACTTAGACTGCAACCATTTTTCCTTCTATGAACAGGTTTAATGTTTCGATTAGATTCTTGCACCGTTTCTCACGTCTTAAATAAATTATTATTTTATTTAATTATTATTATTAAATTACGTTCTCTGTAAATCAAAATGCCAAAATTAAGTTGCGCTTGCTTACAAAAAAATCGAAAGTTTGTGAATTTGAATGAATGTAAAGAAATTTCCGTTATTTTATACCTTATTTCCAAAACAAAATTATTATGTAAATAGCTACAATGGCGGAAGTATAAAATAATCCGTTTCACGACGTACAACACCATGTAAAATTATTGATCAATAAAATTAATCACTACAGAGGTGGCAAAATGTTAGAGGTTTCTCCCTAACACCTTGCAGAGTTATTTTATAAAATGCTCCTGAAATGAAAACTGTTAACTACAAATATACTGAAAAATAATATTTTTACTTCTGATTATGCGCAATGTGTTATTAATCACGTAGAAAAATCTGAAAATGACCAAACTGTAGATTTAACAAGGAACTTCTCTTGTTGTTTATAGAATTTTATTAGTTCGTAAATCACGACGCGTGATGTGTTGCTAAATTACTGACAATCCAACCCCATAACAGTTTTTTGGCATGTATATCTCAAGAAACGAAATGTTAAAGGTGATTTTACAAGGGACTGTTGTTGTGTCGTTGTTCGTAAATCTGGAAAATTTGATTAGAAGATTCCTTCAAATTTTCTTATACTTACCATCACAATCTCTGCAGTATTTATCTGTTCGAAGTCGCATCACTTGCGAGTTTGTTTTATATATGCCTGCAATGATAAATGTTAATAAATTTAAAATTTTACTTTTCGCTATGCGCAAATATTAAAAAATTAATCACGTAGTTTGGGCATGTATCTGAAAATGGTGTTAAAAGTCTTCTCACAAGGGATTCTGCTTGTTGAAACAACTCTATCAAAGAATGTAGTACATTCCTTCTAAGTACTCTTTTGCTTACCAGGCCATTGTCTGCAATATTTCTCTCTCTTTTAAGTTGCATCACTCCCGGAAATCTACTCATAACTAAAGTGGTCGACAAAACAGTTTAAATAAGTTTAATGCGCCTGCAAACACAAATATTTTAATAACAATTTATCACTAAACTTTTAATTTTAATAACAGTTATATTAACAGATTCCTTCAAATTATCTTACACTTACCAGACCATTGCCTGTAATATTTCTCTCTCCTTGAAGTTGCAGCAGTTGGATTTACAGCTCTACTTTCAAATTTTTTTTACATAAATGTCCATAAACCAAAAAATCGATGTTTCATGCAAATCGTAAAAATCAAGAAGAAAATTCTCGGAACACGCGGAATGTATTTAAACTGCACTTCTAATTATAAATTATTAATCTAATCAATTTTAATCACCAAATTGTCCTTTACAACTAGCTTTATTCAATCAATTCACTATGAATCAGTCATTCAGTTGTGTGTCAAATTCTGTTAGTTTGTACATCTGGAAAATTTGATAAGAATAATATAAACAGATTCCTTAAAATTATCTTAACCTTCCACGGCATTCTCTGCAATATTTCTCTTTTCGAAGTCGAATCAATTGCGGGTTTATGTGCCTGTTTAGACAGTTCAATCTGTCTTTTCCTTTTGTCGCTCCTCAAAATGAAAATTTGTTCACACGTGTCGCTTTGAGTCGAGTTGTTGCCATGACATTGGGTACAAATGAATTGAATGACCCAACGCACACCTGACTAACCTGACTCTAAATTACTTCCCTCAAGCCGGTTTGAGGATGTGAGCCAGACGTACACGTAAGATATTTTGCTCCGACTCAATTTTATGTCAGAATGCGAGTTGAGTTAGTGTTGGCTTGATTGTTCAGAAAGCCACATTCTGTGACATTTAAAAAACCTGTGCTAAATATCCAATATGCACTTACCTTTACCTGAAATATTTTCTGCTTAATTACCAACCCCTAAATAACATTACAGACCCAAATTAAACCGAACTTAGTTTGAAATGAGTTCACAATTTCCGTCTATTCTTACATGACATATTTAAAATTGAAACTTGAAATGTTTTATGAGTTTTTTAGCTGTCATTTCGGTATACATTTAAATTGAGTGGAATTGATTTATATAATTATGGGTTTCTGCTTGTTTAGAATTGGAAAACATAACTTCAAAAAAAAATGTTTTGCTTATAAAAAATAGGAAGTTTAAAGTTATAAAAATACTTCACAATTGGTTGCTATTTACATGTACTTTAAACCAAAAAGTGTAAATTTTTTAAACCTAATTAGGTTGACTTTCTTTCGGTGCATTATTCGGCTTGGTTTCTGATTACATGTCAGTACAGAAATTGAAAAGTGTGCTCAGTTTTCTGAGAACTAAAACATTAATTACCAGATCGCATGCAAAATCATTTAATTAACCCTCCAGTCACAAAATATCAACTTTATTCTTAAAGTTGTAATTTGCACCCGAGGGATAGAAATCATTTCCGTGCAAAAATGCGTTTGCAATTACCCTTCCTTGCGATCATTTACCTGCAATATTTTCATTTTAATTATCAAGTTGACTACCTGAGAACTAAAACATTAATGAACCGAGCGCATGCAGAAAAATTTTCTGAACCCACCAGTCACAAAATATCCACTCTACGCTTGTAGTGGTGTTTTGCACCCGAGAGATAGAGATCATCGATCCTTTACCGTCAAAAACCTGTGTAGACTCAAAAAACAAAACCGTGTGCGTTGGCTGAATAATTCACACATTTACAAAACATCTACAATAAAATGCACCAATGTGCCAGAAGAATATATATAATTTAAATAACAGTTATATTAACAGATTCCTTCCTTATACTTACCATGAAAATCTCTGCAGTATTTGAATTTCGTCATATACCATGACCAGGAAAAAAAATTATGACAATGCAGAAGAAACATCCCGTTTAAATGTGGGTTAAAGCAATTTTGGGGGTTCAACCCCCCCCCCCCCCCCGGAGGATTTTTAATATGTTCTGTATTTCTTGATTAGGAAAAATTTGACTGAAATCCTACGCACGGTCCTGTTTACGGTTTCAGACAAAGAATAGCATTTTCTTAAATGCCACATAGAAAAATTTACAATTTGTTAGCCTGCAATTTATTCGCAATGATACCATTTTCAGTTACATACGGGTAAATATCGCACATATTTTATTCAAGCAGCAGTAATTACTGCAAAAAGAAGACATCATGTAACGATGTGAAATGATTCTTCAAACTTTTGTATAAATCGCGTTCAGCAAAAGCTTTTGTCCAAACAACTTAATTCAGCAACAAAAGCTCTGCAAAAATCGTTCAATTTATAAAAAAATTCGATTGTCAACATCTAAATTTTCGACTTATGGAAGTACAAATTGATACAAGTTCGTCGAATTTCTACAACTTCAGAAACATGTTACAGTTGAAGAAAGAAAGTCATTCTTATTCGTGACAATTACTTCATTCAGCAGACTACATCTTTTGTACATGTTTGAACTCGTCTCTTTATAATTTGGCTTTTAGAATATTATCTACTGAAAAATTGGTTATATTCAACTTTTGACAACCAACTAGCATGAGCTGCGGTGTCCGAGTGGTTAAGGAGATGGACTTGAAATCCATTGGGTTCTACCCGCACAGGTTCGAATCCTGTCCGCAGCGTTTCGCTCTTTTTTTTCTTATTGTTATATTCTTGAAACACAAATTAATGTTCAAATAAGAAAACTTTTAAATTAAATAACTTTTGTTAATAAAATGCACTAAAAAGCAAAAAATAATTTTGTCTTTCTCAGTGAAGAATAGTTTCATGGCAAAATCAGAAATGCTATACTTCAGATTAAATCTAAAATTGAATGTATTAACAATATTTTAAAATTATATTACCTCGTTTAACTTTATTTGTTATCAATGAATTGTGTAAATTTACAGTTTTTAAAGTGCATTAATAAAAGTGACTAAGTTGAACTGATTATAAATATTTATGGGATGATTTGCTTAAATGATAAAATTTTGTATGGATGTGCAGTGTATGTACGACTATTTTTTATATTTAATATAGCAATGTATATATATGAAATAAATCTGCGTACTAGTTGCCAAAATACAGCCTTATTATATTAAAATTATTTCGCGTGCGCATCTGGGGAAATAATTTTAATATAAAAAGTCTGTATTTTGTAAAGCAATATTTTTTAAAAGCAGTATTTTGAGAAGCAAAATATTATTTAAAAAAAATTGATAAAGCAATATCATGAAAGTAGTATTATGAAAACAATATTTTGAAAACAGGAATGTTGTAAAACAATATTTTAATTTTAATATTTTAAAAGTTATCCAAACATTATATAACCCCATTTTCTACTGCCACTTGACTTGTCAAAAGCCACTGTTTTGCACTAAGGTTCTTTCTGATTCTGATATTAGGGGCATTTCACGCGAAGCGGACAGCGAAAAAAATTTCAGGTTCTGGATTTTGTTCATATTTGGTTTAATTGTATTTCTATATGTCCTGAATTAATGTGGATTTTTATTTTTTTTCTATGAAGCCTAGTTGCCCTTTTATAAGCATTTAAAGAATTGAAAAAATTTGAGGAGCGGGTTTTTTTGAAAAAAATTGCCATTATTCATAGTGATAGAAAAAAAGTAAATAGTGTTATTTTAAAGACAAATAAATGTTTTTCTTGGCTGTTATTACAGAGTTGAAAAAAAAATAATTTTTTTTCGTATATAAAACCGGAAGTAAACATATCAAATCAAATTTTACTTAACTTCGACATTTTTAAAAATTTTTGTTTTTATCTCAAAATGTAGCTTATAGTTCATAAATAATATGTGTAACATTTTAGAATGGGATCTGCATTCGTATCGGAGATAGAGAATTAAACTTAAATTTTTTCATGTTTCCATACAAAACTATCGCACTGGCAAAACGCCGACTACGCGCTGCACTGTGTTCGAATGCAGATCCCATTATGAAACTGAACAGGCATTTACTATACATTTTAAGTTATTTTTTGAGCTATTAAAAAAAATTAATTAGGTCGAAGTTTGTCAAAATTTAATTTTAAATATTAATTTTGAATTTTTTACATGAAAAAAAAATCCAATTTCGAATTCGATACCACGACTGTGAAGAGCATGCAATTTCCTATAAGAATCACTATTTTACTTATTTTTATATAAGTTTCTTAATATGATGAATTACCTTTGTAACAGGTCATACATAAATTTTTCAAAATTGTTGGTTGTCCCCTTCGAGTGAAATGCCACATTAATCAATATCGCATTTCTGGTTATCACTTAGTGCTGGTGTTCTCTCCTCAGATGGGAATAACAGTTTACATCAGAAATAATGTGCCATTTTCACATCTGCCTCAATTCATTTTTACTAATCCAGAATATAATTATGTCTGGATTAGATTTAAACTCCATATACATCATTCATTCATTCATTTTGGCTTTTTATACCCCAGGCCAAATATGTCTGACGATAATACTGTGTTACTTTGATAAACTGTCTTCAGATTAGATTCTATCTCCTTTTTCTGAAATCGTTCTTGCTGTTAACGTCCACAAAACACACGGTAGCTCAAATATTCTTCCACCATAAGCCCATATGGAAGACATGTCGAGTTATTTAGCCAGTCCTTTAATTTGCAGGAACTGGTTGAGTGCCCGACTAGTGCTCCTAATACCTTGGGTCACAACGCATAGATTTAGATGAAAAATTCAAACAATGGTTAATATCCGCCCAATTTTTCAACTCCTCTCTGATAATCACATCAAAATTCCACCAAAAAGATTAGTGTGGCATTATAAAAATGCTGATTGGGCTGGACTTAATAAATTTCTTAGAGAAGTAGACTGGTCTGATTTCTTCTTCAAAAGAAACGTTAATTATATCACCGAGTATATTTTGAATATCCTATGGTTTGGAATATATCGCTTTATTCCTCATAGCTGCAGAAACGTGAAACCAACTAACATCAATTGGCTCAATAATAACTGTTCTGTGGTCATGAAAAATAAAGAAGCGCCCTCCAGGCATACATCATAAGAATTAAGACGTATCTATAGAGCTGAGCGAAATACATATATGCAAATTATTGCTTAGTCGGGCTAAATTCAACTACGACCAGAGTGTTAGACTTTCGGAAGTTTTTAAGCTTAACTCGACGTGCCCAAAGCTACTGTGCCTTATGGTTTTTCGCCCCTGGCTTTAAAATGCTACGCTTCTGCTTTGGCTAAACCTTTACAAAAACTCTTTCATCTGTTGGTGGTTTTCCCACTAGATCTAGTGGTTTTTATATGTCCCAGGTGGGGAAAAAACGTGACGGTGGGTAGCGGAAAATCTAGCAGGAAATGGCACTGTCAGTGGCTTTTAGCGGGTTTAGATAATTTTAAACAATTTTGTAATATTAAAAACAATTACTTGTTAATAAATGTCTATACTCCATATTTGAATATATATTTCCTCCCGCGAAAAAATTAACTCCGTTTATACTTTACCATGAATTTGTAATGTTTAG
The DNA here is from genome assembly GCA_964036015.1 of Leptarthrus brevirostris. Lineage (NCBI taxonomy): Eukaryota > Metazoa > Arthropoda > Insecta > Diptera > Asilidae > Leptarthrus > Leptarthrus brevirostris. The sequence continues at coordinate 99,982,868 of OZ038372.1, read as the reverse complement.
CCGTGGCGAAACTGGTCAACTAGTCAAATTATAATGTGAGACTTTATGTCCCTTATTTTTGACATTTTAAAATAGTCAACGCCATCTAGGAGAGTGGCAGCGCAATGCATCACTTCGTTCCAAGGTGAACATAGGCTGTATTCAGCGGCACTCAGCCTTCTCAGCGTAGGCTGATGTGAGTGACGTCAGGCTATGTTACAGCGGCTTGATTGCGCTGAATGCAAATTCTGAGTTAGCTACTAGTTTAGTTAATTACCCGCTGTTTTTAGTAAATTACCCGCTGTCAGCTTTTTTCAAACTTGTGTATTGTCTGTTACAGAGTATACTTGAAAATTTTTAGTTTCCATTTTCACTAAATTTATCACTAAACAAAAACTGACGGAACAAACAAATCGTCTTCTTCTTACTCAGCCTACTTCAGCCGAAAATATTTGGGCTGGAAAATATGACAAGAGGCTGAGTTAGCGGCTAAGTAAGAAAATGCATTCAGAATACCTCAGCCCTTAGCCGCTGCCAGCGGCTGGGAAGGCTGAGTGCCGCTGAATACAGCCGTATCCTTACGAAATTAATGAACGAGTCTTCTTCTTTCTAAACTCTGAGGTCTGTCGCCCTGCTTTCTGCCACGAGATGAAGATGACATTCCGAGAAGGAGGCAGACATTTCCAAATTATGACAGAAAGCAGATCGACCCAACATCCTCAGAAGGTAATTTGTAAATTATTTTAAATAAAGTCTACATTTATCCAAAGAATCGGTGCTTGGATAAATTATTAATACAATTAATTCCACTTACAGCACGTTAATATAACCCTTACCATCAGTTGTCCCAGTAAATACAACCCATGTCGAGATTTCCTCATTATGAGAGGAAGAGGCCAATAAAGTCCGATTGCCAAACGACCAAACGTTTGCAGAGAAACTACTGCCGTCGTTACTGAGCCACTAAGTGGAAACATTGATCGAAAAGGGTAAACATTTTACATTATATTTATTAGTTGAGTGAGAAATCACAAAATGCCCCTGTTGATTTATAGGAACCTTTCCTCAGAGGCGCTGAGAAAAACAGACAGTACCTTGCCAGGCCAGCGTTAGCGTGTCGTCCTTCATCTCCGGGCCCTGTCAGGCCCCATCTGACAAATCGGACAAGGAAACAAGTAAAGGACACTTGATATGAGTAGGGAAATGTCCTAGTCTGGATCTCTCCGTGAGTACCTAGAATTAAGTTGCAAATATCGACACGATCGAAATGACCGCTAATTCGGGGATTGCCCAGAACGCCAAAAAGGGACTTTAATGAACCTCTGGAAGCCCTAAGGAGGCTGACCGCTTGATGCTCCAAGGGATACACTGGCTCCAGCAAGGGAAAAGTTCCCCTCAATAGCAAATTAGCCTGAAAGCCCGAATTCAATTTTCTTATCAAAGCTTTCATGGAGTGAAAGATCAATGATCAAATTCATCAATCAAATTTAATTAGCTTAAATGGAATTACCGTGGTCAACTGCTTTTATTACTATTGTCTTTTTTTGCACAAAATAAAACTAAATAAACTTTAATTAACTTAGTTAAGTCATTAATCTTAGCAACTATTTTCAAAATTTTGAAATTTAGATACATGAATAGTTTTTCCTGAAACGCTTTAAAGGTTTGGTAAATTTAAAAGTCGCGCATTGACATATGTAGGTACGATTCGTATTCTTAACTTTTACCCTCATTTTAGTTAAAATCCACTGCACATATAATCGTTTGTTAAGCATCATCTTGTACGTTAGGTTTATAAGCTTTCATACATATAAAGACAAGTGTTCAAATAGTCAGGACAATTGAGCATAGTTATACCTATTTTAGAATTTGAGATATTAGTAGTAAAATCAAATTATAGTGGAAATACGCATACCTCTAATCCATTCATTTCCCTCGTTCTAGTGAGTGACTTTCAGTTTTAGTTATACGTTTAGCTTTCTCAAATACACACAAGAACAAAGCAGCCATAAGAGAAAGAAGAGAAAGAAACAAAAGTTGTCCTCCTTTTCTCGTAGATTCAAAAAAAAGAGGAAAAAAGATTACAAAAGATTCGAGGGGAGGGAACTGTTAATTTTGGTTGAATGAACTTTGAGACGAGCGAAAGATTATGATTTAATTTTACATTCAATACTTAAACGACGAGATAGTATACATGTCTTTAAAGATTTTTTTTTTGTACACATTTGCTAACAATTTGAATAGCTCAACAAGCAGCTATGATGATTTTTCTGCTGTTAATATTTTTGAAGCGTAGGGTCGCGAGACATGAAAGTACGTAAAGATTGGTATGCGTTATATGACCAAGACACCCAGTACAGTATTATCTATGTTAATAAATTTGCTATTAGTTTTTCTCTCTTTCTTTGAATGCTAACGACATTCCTGCATTTAGGTCTTTGATTAAGGCAGTCTTTCTTATAGTATTTATAGTTTCCTTGAAGTTATATTAAACCATACGATTCAATATATGCTATTTTGATTAAGTTAGTAATCCTAGCTCTTCATTGAGGTGTGTTAGTTATGTAAGTTAGATAGTTATAGACAAATGTATTGAGATAGAGTCTTAATAAGATTTAATATATTACTTATATTTAATATGAAGTGAATTTCTTAGTTTAATTTCAGGAATCCCCATGGCGCTTCTTCTCTCTTGTCTCCCCTCCCCCATCCCTTCACCCTCTTTCCTCATGTGTTTTTTTTTAAGGTTTGTTTAAATTAATTTTTTTTGTTTTCAGCACTACTTTAAGGTTGGGCCTGCATCCTAGCCAGATACAGGATAGGTGTGGGTTAGTGACTGAACGATCACATAGGGGGTCGCCTTTCTTTTGTGATTTTTCTTGATGGTTCAGTGCGGCTATGGGAGTAACAGGTGACACCAGACCTGTTGCTCTCCCTTTTATCTGTTTTCGTTTGTTTTCATCCTTCGTGGCAGACCTGAAGGAAGGATTCCACAACCTTTCTTCGCCAAAGGCACGCAAACTTCGGATTGTAGATGTGTGAATCGGATGTTCAAGGACCCACACCCCATGCCGACGAGCTAGGATGTGCTGCCAGCTAGCGCGTGCCACTTGAACATCCTGCGGCAACTTCACGTTGCTCATCCGCACACGCATACATTACAAAATGAATATTGTTAAAAGTAAACAAAGAAACCGTATGCAAACTGAGATGGTTAATGCTATATTAACAAGAAGATTCGAACTACGTCGCCATGAAAAGTCTTGTCACGACAACGTTCTCCCAAATGATATTCTTCGAAAAGTAGGCTCTTATGAAAGCTATAAAAACTCAACAGAAGTTTCAACTGAGGAAGTTGAAGAACTTGTCTACCTCTTGAATCACGAAGATGAATAAGAATATTATTCGACGATCGACATTTTGTATATGTTTGTATATGTTTATTTATATGCATCATAATACTATAAGATATAATATAATTCAGATAGTTAGGGCTTGTTCATAAGCGCGATACGACTGCGATTTTTTCGTTCATCTCACTTTTTGAATACTTTTGTTTCAGTCTGCAGTTATTTTTCATCGCATGCCCGTTCACAAGGTTGAGAAACAAAAATTTGTTGTTTACATTGAATTTTAATCATTTAAGTAATATATATATATATATATCATTCCAAATATAAATATTTACAGTGAATAGGGAACTTAACTTAATGGTGTTAATAATTTTTTTTAAAGAAGAAAAGGGAATGTTTGTTTTATTGCTATTTCCTCATTTGCTGTAAAATAATAATAAGTAATTTTTATATCTAATAACACATATAACATATATATTATATTTATTCAAGCCAAATTCAACAAGCACTGCTGCGATTATTATATTCAAGAGCATTGCTGCGATTATTTTTACCATCGCAACGACGTTAGACAAAGCCAGCATGTCAACTAACAGGTATATGACTTCAGCCAATCAAATTACAGTTTCATGCGACGAATCACACTGGTGAACGAGGGTTTAAGAAATGCAATTTCATTTCAATTTCATGAAATTTAATATATAAAAAATCTGGTGAAAATTTAGTGGGTTTTAACTTTGACTTGGTGGAATCTAGTGGGTTTCCGAGTGACTTCTAGTGGGAAAATCTCCAACAGACTTGGCAACACTGCAGAAACCAACCAGCTTATCAGTACGGTTTCTTCGCTGGCCGGTTGAAAGGTGTATGTTGAGGAATGCGGACCTGAATAATAGGAAATGATTCGGGCGTAGTCTTTTATAATATAGCCCCAAATCAAACACATTTTAGTATCTAAAAGACTTTTGAGATACATTATATTTATTAGAAGGAAAAGAGTCACTTTTATTTTAATGAAATACTTTTATTTTTAATTTATTTTAGTTGTAACCAGTTTGGATAGTTAAGTTCGACTATATTTTAAATAAAATGTGTCTATATCCTATTTTTACGTCTAAACATAGATAAGTACATAGTTCGAATTTTTATTTGTGTAGAATACAGTAATTGTGTAGAATATGATTATTTGATTTTTACAGAGTTTGCATTTCACACTATTTCAACATTATTTAAGTGTATGGCTGATTATTTGACAAATATTTTGTTGGTACAGCATTTGGATTGCAAGTAGTCAAAGTGGATTTTCAAATATTTTAACGTAAGTATAATCAAGTGAAAATTATTAATAATAATTATTATTATTATGTTTAAATTGATAATGCGTGTAGATACCGTTAAAGCGGAGAAATAAAACTGAGCGTTGGAATCACTGGCACTTATACAAAAAAAGAATTTTCAAAAGCTCAGACTCAATATTTTACAGGAAAAAGTGAGATTGGTCTTGATATCGATTTCACTTCATCATATAAAATATTGAGTCAAAGCTTGTGCTCATTTTTTTTTGTATAAGGGCAATTATCTCAATAATTTTGGTGAGTCCAAAATTGTCACTCTTAATATTTCAAAAGCTTTTTATTGGGTCTGGTATGCTGCCCTTTTAGCCAAACTTCAATAGACGGAGTTACATCTGATCCCTACGAAATAAATGTCGGTGTACCTAAGGGTGCAGTTCCCTCACCAACCTTATTTCTTCTTTTTAATTTCACGTACTCTATCGATCCTGTAATGATTTCTCATGGGAACTCTATGGAAGTAAACCTAGAACGCATATTCGTATCATTAAACAGCGACATTTCTATTATCCTCGTGAACCGTTTTATGTTATTGCATCCAAAACTCAGTGCTGTTTAAGGTCCCTTAATAAACAAGTCCCATATCAGGCCTAGACTCGAGTATAATTCTCAAATTGGGCAGGAATTGAACACACCGCATTGTCCGCGTTAGACAAAGAGCAACTTAAGGCTTTTAAACTTATTGACGATCCTTCAAACTCTGAAAGCATTGACCCTCTGGAGCATCGCCGGAATTTGGTTTGTCTCTCAGCCTTCTATCGCTATTTCCAGGGACATTGTTTTAACGAAATTGCTAGCGATACAAGATCTTCAAGTCGGTCCCACCCCTATACACTCGTCAAATTTGAACTTACCATTAAATTTCGGGAATCTTTCTTAAGCACAACGACACGAATGTAAAACAGTTTACCATCTTCTGTTTTTCCATCGTCCTCTTGCCTCGAAACTTTCAAGCGAAGCATACATCGAAATCAACTTCATTCAACTCCTTAACCCATTTCCCTTACCCTTCATTCCGTTCTTGCCAAGGCTGTGCTTTATCATCCTGGGCATCATCTGAGATTTGGCATTATCATGTAAAAAAAAATTTAAATCAATAACATCTATGTAAATTATAAAATTTCTAATAATAATAATCAATTACTAATTCTCTACAGAATTATATATTATTTGGGATGGTAACTAAATCCTGGATTTGAAAATCCCGCAATACAATATCCCGGAGTCTTAAAATCACAAAATCCCGGAGTACAAAATCCTGGAACACAAAATCCCGGAATACAAAATCCCGGAATACAAAATCCCGGACAAAGAAATCCCGGAAATATGTTGCGTAAAAATTAGATTTTCAAAAAATTAAATTCAAAATTGTTTTTTAATATGTATATATTATTATTAGAACGGCAGTATAATAGTAGTAAAAGAAATACCAAAATTTATTACATGATATTTTCGAGAAAAAAAGTCCAAATTTGTATAAGATAAAGAAAATGTAATTAATTTAAGGCTATATTCCTAGCGATACATTTCAAGAAATCCAGTTTTGTATAAGTTTCCTTTCTCCTTAAAATTCTTTTAATTTTCTTATATTTTATTGCGTTAAACTTTCTTATTTTAGTACGTTCACCTGTTTTCAATTTTTCAGTAGTTGTTAATGAGATAATCAGTTCCTTAGATAAGTCTTTAATTAACGTATAAGGTCCAGCGTGACGTTTTCCCACGACGGTTTTAAGGCGCCGGTGTCAGGCCTCAACACTGTTTTGTGTCTTGGGTACATTTTCAGCTACCGAGTCAGCGATACTCCAAAATTCTGGATCATACTGCGGCTTGTGTTTCGTAGATTTACCAGATATATAATAGTTCTTAAACCATATTGATCGGAACCCTATCATGTGGGTATTCATTTTACGTAGAATCGTAAGATCTATTTGGAAATGGAAAAAAAATTTGAAAATGTACTAGAGGTAAAATTTTGCACGAGAGTGTAGTAGTAGAATATTTTTGAAATTTTTCAAAAAACTGTGGCGCACCACATGCTGGACCATCTTGCGAATGGGTGAGATAAAAAATTTTTTTTTTGATTTTGTACCAGACTTTTTTCATCTATTACAAAATGGATTTTCAAAAAATTATAACTTAGGGTGGGGATGTGCGATTGAAAAGAAGACAATTATTTTCATTTGTTTTGTGATCGAAGCAATTTGGAAAAAATATAAAAAAAATTTTGGTAGTAATTTTTCGGGGGGTGGGGGTGGGGGATGGCTAACCCCGAAGTCGAAATAAGGGATGTGTGGTATCAAATTAAAGGTAAACCGGTCACAAATTGATTGGTGCAGTTTTTGTTTAAATCGAAAAAACTTTATCGCTGACTTTTTTTCGTTAAACATTGAAGCGGGGATGCCATCCTCCAAGTTCTACGGGTTGATCCAAAACGGACCGTTCTTTTTTTTAAAACTATCTACTCCAAAAGTTATGAAACTTTTACAAACAACACACCATTCCATCACTTATAGTTTTCGCGCAAACACGGTGGGAAGATTTTGCTAAAATTTGCGCAAATTTTTCGGAAAAAAGGACTTTTTTCAATCATTTGCGTTAAGTGGTGTGAAGTTTTCGTCGGAGCGAGTTGAAAATTACATCAATCGATAGGTAATCGATTGTAGAAGAGAAATCACCCCCATGTTCCAGATCGAAAATGTATATTTAGTGTAGTTACCAGCGACGGAAAAGTGCCGTAAGGCGACCAAAATGCCGATAAAAGGTGCCGTCGGAAAAGTGAGAAAGTTCAAAAAATTATATCTCCTGGAGTTATTAATTTTTTTAAATTATTATTTCAACAGTTGATTAGGGGATGGATTTACTACATCGGAAAATTAATTTGGTTGATAAAGGTTAATTGGGTCGAAAAATGCAGACAAAAACGGCAATATAGCAAAATTGCTAACTTAATAAAGTTAAATTTGTTAAAGAAATTTTCACCCATCCGGAGGTGACTACCCTTATCTGAAAGAGGATGTAAATGGGATGTGGAGGATGTTTTTCTTATTTCTCTGCGGTTAAATTTTTTATACTAATCGTAGATTTTTCACTTTTGCTCAACATTTGATTATATTATCTCAGTTGGGGGTGATTCTTTTGATATGAATTAAGGATTGCTGATTTGTGGGGGATCTCTTAAAAGTTTAACTAAATACCCTAATATATTTGAAAAGTTAAATCATGCAAATCGGTGCAGCGGTTGTGAAGTTACTAACCAAAGAGCAAAATATGAGGCTCTTTTGCATAATGACCAGTTCAGTTGCTTTATTGCCAATTGCTGTTAATAATAGAAATTTAAGAGATTTTTATTACTCTACCCTTTTCTCCTCTATTAGGGCTAAAATGTGTCCATACATGTGAAAGCTCGATATATAATACTTTATTAGTAATAGCAACATGAAATGGTTTTTTCGGTGTACTCGGTCTTGCTTTCACTAGGAACTGGATACCTACTATTACTAATTACTATTGGAAATTATGAAAACGAAGCAGGTTTATTGGTATGCAGCGATAGAGGAGGAATTATAGATATAATTTCTTACCTCATTTGTTCTTGGATGTTTATATTTAGTGAACATTTTGAACTAAATAGCTTCAGTTCCGGTTATTCAAATGAGGTAAGCAAATCTCACCTTATAGGGGGTTGCACATGTTTGAGTACGAATAACTTTGGCGTTTATTGATATATTTTAGTAATTCTTTCAACAGGTGGTGAAGGATACTATTAGCTAAACTGTGAGATACATTGGGTGGATATAAGTACAGTAGTTGAAAAAAAATACACGACACAATGTGAGATATTTGTGATTGACTGGAGGTTTTTGCTAAATTTGCTAAAAAAAATCAATTTTCGTGGGAGTAATTACCTTTATTTGAAAGGCGATGTAAATACGTAGGTATGGTTAAAATTTCATCGAGATTTGAAAATTTAAATGTTGCATCAAAAATTTCCAGTGAAAAAATGAAAAGTTAAATTTTGTTAAGAAAATTTTACAATATCTGCAAAGTGTGGATGTATATTTAAGGGGAAGGCGGTGTGTAAGCGCTATACTAAGTTTCGTCCAAACCAAGATATATTTAGTTGACATTTTAGAGATTTTTATAATATCACTGATTTAGCGACTTGAAGCCATCTGCTGGGTTCAAATGAAACCTTGGAGGTTCACGGGTTATAGTAGTGGAAAGCTACCAATCTCTGCTTTATTCTGGTTTTTAAATTACCAAAATCGGTTAGGTATTTGGCGAGATATTAATTTTTCTCTGTAGCAAGGACCTTTTCAATGCCGAAATCCTGGACGAATCCCTTTTGAAAATTATGAAATTTTTTTTTGTCTTCTTTCCCGGCAAGATTGGTATCAAATGAAAGGTATTACTGCGTAGAATTCAAATATGAAAACCATTTTGAATTATCTTTGATACAGTGAGTTTTATAAAGGTTTCTTTTTTCTATAAATTTAATTGAATGCCGTCGGCAAATTGAGAAAATTCAAAAAATTATTATATCTCCGGGAGTTTTTAACTTTTTCTAAAAATTTTTCAACATTTGATTAGGGGTTGGATTTACTACATTATAAAATTAATTTGGTTGATAAAGATACATTGCGTCAAAAAGTACACACCAAAACGGTAAAATTGCAAAATCGCTAATTTAATTTGTTAAAGAAATTTTCACCCTTCCGGAGGTGACTACCCTTATCTAAAAGAGGATGTAAATGGGATATGCAGGATGTTTTTTTACTTCGCTACGGTTAAATTTTTCATACTAATCGTAGATTTTTCACTTTTGCTCAACATTTGATTATATTATCTCAGATGGGGGTGATCCTTTTGATATGAATTAAGGATTGCTGATTTGTGGGGAATGTTTTAAAAGTTTAACTAAATACCCTTATATATTTTAAAAGTTAAATCATGCAAATCGGCATTAGCTAAATTGTGAAATACTTCAGGTGGATATAAGTACAAAGGATACAAAGGTACTAGCTCGCAAGCGGCGGTAATGTACAAGGGTATTTGCTCGCAAAGGGTGATAGACTACAAAGGCGATAGCTCGCAAGGGGCGGTAAGATACAAAGACAGTAGCTCGCAAGGGGCGGGAGGATACAAGGGCACTAGCTCGCAAGAGGCGGGAGGATACAAAGGTCGTAGCTCGCAAGAGGCGAGAGAATATGTACAAAGGTTGAAGCTCGCTAGAGGCGGGAGGATACAAAGGTGTTAGCTCGCAAGGGGCGGGAGGATACAAGAGTAGTAACTCGCAAGGGCGGGAGGATATAAGAGTAGAAGCTCGCAAGGGGCGGGAGGATACAAAGGTCGTAGCTCGCAAGAGGCGGGAGGATACAAAGGTCGTAGCTCGCAAGGGGCGGGAGGATACAAAGGTAGTAGCTCGCACCATACCATTCGTTAATTTCACAAGGCGTCATTTTTCACACTATAGTTGCTTATAACCCGTGGACCGATTTTTATAACTCTTTTTTTGTTAAATAGGGTATGATCCCTTCTTTCAATTGTATACCCTCACCACACTTTACTTTTATTCAATTTTTTTTTGGAGTATAATATACTACCTCTTATCCTCTTACTCCAATCACTCCCTACCCACACTTTTTTTTAGTCAAATTTTTAAATTTTTTTCTTTTGAATAAAGATTCTGTTGCTACCGGGACAAAACTTTTTTTTTTTTAAATAAAGCAGCAGGGAAGAATTCTTTTGCAGCTAAAACGATGGTTTTTTCGAAGTCACAAATAATCTTTTTCGGTTTGAGGTTTACATTACAATCACATGCTAATTTGCAAAGCTCATAGAAAAATTGACTGTAAGCTTCTTTTGTTTTACGGCTCATTAAGCAAAAGACCAAAGGTACAGTTTCATTATTTATATGAGCATGGACAGCAAAAAGTTGTTTCATTATAAGTGGAACTACATAAAACGTTCCATCCATGAGCCAACAGCTTGCTTCCGCCAAGATTTGTAAACTTAATTTTGTACCAAGCACAATAATTTTTTCATTTTCACAAAAATTACTTTCTGCCAAAACAAAGAGTTCTCCATCCAAAAATTTAATTTCTTCGGGTATTTGTATTTCCTGCAAGGAAGTTGGTTCTTTTATATTTGTTTTACGCGCACGTGTAATTTTATTTTTTTGTGACATTTTTGCCGGCAAGTATGGCCGACAATTTTTCTCGGTGATAACAACTGAATCCCGAACTACTTGTGAGGGCGGTAAGTTCGAGTCTTTTGATTTAGTTTTAAGGAAATTATTAGCAATTGCAACTTCTTTTTCATAAGCCAGCGGATCGTGATTATGCTTTGAAGGATTTTTTAGAATATCGTGAACACCATTTTTTATTATTGTAGTAACACGGCTATGACAGTAAAAACTTTTACGCTTCGCACATATCCAATTAAACGTACGTTTTGTTTTCTTCTCCAGGTGAAAGAAGTAATTGTCTATTAGCAATTTCTCACCGCATTTATTAGATTTAACTGTTAAGACATTCGAAACACTCATACTGACCGGAATTTTCAATTTTTATATTTTATTTTGCGCACGCGATCTATTTTCGAGAAAAGCAAATTTGCAACTACATTATACTCACAAAATGAATCGAAACAATGGTAAGAGATCTGTGTCTGATGTATATACAGTTATAAATTCAAATCCGATAGACAACAAATCTTGTAGATAAAATTTCATAATGAAAGGGAGTGTAATTCTCTTTGCAATATTTGTTGTTTGTCGGGTTTCAATTTATAACGGTACCTATGTATATACATCAAAACACAGGTCTCTTATCACTGTTTCAGATTAATCTTTTGAATAAAATCAGTAGTTGCATTTTTATATAAATTTGTTCGATCTCGGAAATGCCATATTTTGAATTTATGCATGTTTTTATGAAATCAAATGCGGCCGGCCGCATTTGATTTCATAAAAACATGCATAAATTCAAAATATGGCATTTCCGGGATCCGGGATTTTGTGTTGCGGGATTTTGTATTCCGGGATTTTGTATTCCGGGATTTTGCGTTCCGGGATTTTGTGTTGCGGGATTTTGTATTCCGGGATTTTATATTCCGGGATTTTGCATTCGGGATTTTGTATTCCGGGATTCCATACCCAACCCATATTATTTGTATGAAATTGCTTCTTTTACGGGTATAAATAATTTTTTAAAATTTATTCTAATGATTTCGGTAACTGTTTTAGAAAAGAATTTTTCGAATACGAGAAGTGAAATATTTATAATAAAAAAAATTAATTGCCTTTTTCCAACAAATTTGGATAATCCCGATAATTTGGGATAATAAAGTAAATTTTTTTGAATTAGAAATTCTCATGCGCAACTTTAACATTAAGCAATATCATTCTCGGTCATTCAAGTGTATGTTTCTTTTCCGTAATTATGATAGAAAACATATTGCAATCAAAAAAATTTCCACCACTTTTGTGTCACATGTCTGTAAATTGACAAGTACTTGAATATCACAAAAAGTATTTTGATAAATTGATAAAAATTTGAAATTTAACATTAAAACATTGAATGTGTCTTAAAAGAATTATGTCATGATAAAAAATTCCACTTCCCGCTTTCATATAATAACCATTATAAAAATTTAAATTTTTAAAATAGAAGAAGTAACAACTTTCGAAGCAAAGTTAAAAACGAGACTCTAAAATATATTTATTTATTTATTTATTTTTTTACAGAGATATAAATCCTATAGACATTCCTCTGTACTTAACTACGTACATAACCCAGGTCACAAAAAGTTATCAGAAAAAGAAAGATATTTAAAAAAGGTTAACATAATGATATCATTATTTTCTTACATGTGCCCTATTTAGAGACAAGAAAGATATCTTAATAAAGTTATCAATAAGATATCTATTTCGAGATAACTTTCTTATAATATCTTAAAGATACCTATTTCAAGATATCTTTAAGAAATCATTTAAACGTTAATTTTGCAAACTTCTTTAATTCATAAATTACGAGGTAACAATGTCAAGATTTTGTATTTTTTATTATTATAAATAATTTTACAACAACAAAATCGCCGATTTTTATCAGTCTTTTTTTACTTCTAAAAATTGAAAAATCAATAAAATAAACAATATCTCGACGTTGTTACCTCGAGAAACTCATAAACTAACGAAATCTTTTTGGATTTTTGTCAACAGATGATCCAGTAATGAGTTATGATGATCAGCGCAAAGCAAATTGATTTTTGTGTATACGAAGATTTCCGGTCAGTCGCTCAATTCACAATATTTTTACCCAAAAATTTAACAGAAGACTCTTGAAATGTTGTACTATTATGTTCTTAACTTAAAAATAAATTTATATTTACTATATATTTTTGTTTGTTTATTAAATATTTGTTTAAAATATTGAAAATTAACCCTACTCCCACTTAAGTCAAAATTGTTGACGTTGTTGCCCAATCAAAGAAGATTTAGTTCATCAGAAGGAAATACGTCACTTATGTTTCCTGTAGTGCCTAAATCAAATCTTCCGCCGCTAAAACTTGCCCAATTCTCAGGAAAATATTCAGATTATCCAAATTTCATCTCCACGTTTAATAAACTCTGTAACAGAGAAGTACAATCATTTAAGGAATTGTTTATTTGGCCCGGCATTACGTACTATTGAATCATTGGGTAAATCAGCTGAAACGTACCATGAAGCTTTAGATAAATTAAAAGAGGTACGACAATAAGTTCTTATTTTTTCAGGAACACATAACAGAGCTTTTTGATCTCCCAAAGGTAACCAAAGGTTCAGCAAATCAGCTGAGCAGTTTAGTAGATAAAGCGAGCGCCAATCTCAGCGCTCTACAGGTACTTGGAAGTGATACAGATATAACTAATTCTATCATAATTCATCTTGTTAGTACAAAACTAGATTCGGAGTCACAGTCGCCTTGGGATGAATCAGTCAATTATGAGATATTTTCGACATGGACTGATTGCGAAACAATATTGAGTAGACGGTGCTAGTTTCTTGAGGCCCGAGAAAAGAAACCACCTTGCCAGCTAATCGATAATCGTACTAATAAAGGTCAGATTTATAAGCAAACTAAAAATTCAACCAAGGTTACGAAATCAATGTGCACATTCTGTTCAAAGTCTGATCATAGCATTATAAATTGCCAATCTTTTTCCCAATTGTCAGTTGTTGATCGTTTTGAAGAAGCAAAGAAATTTTCCTTCTGTATAAATTGCTTATCAAATTCATTCTGTTGGACATTGTCGCGCATCAAGATGCCGAGTTTGTTTCAGACCGCATCATACCTTGTTACATCGTTATTAAAACTAAGGTCGATTAATACAATATTCGCCACTACTAAGTTCGTCAGAGTGTGAACCTATACAACATGAAACCTTAGTATCAGTGAGATCGACTAATCATTCAAATCAAATAACATCTTTAAATGCAAATTCTTCGCTATGCTCTGCTGCCTCTGAACTATGTTTTGAAAGAGACATGGTAATGTTTTGTAAGCTACCGCTGTAGATCAGATTAAAGACAGATGTAGTTGCTACTACATCGCTCGTGCGTTATTAGACTCGGCCTCTCAGCTAAATTTTATTGCAACACATTTGGCACAAAAAAGTTCGGCTTCAACGTCAACATATTAAAGCAGACATTAGTGGGATCGGAGACATCGCATCCCGGGTAAATTTCGAAACAATCTAATCTCAAATAAATGACTATGAAACTGAATCACAGGTATTCAGCCGGAATCAGAGATATCTATTAATTCCAAATAATTTAGACCTTGCGGATCCTAAGTCTTATAAGCCTCAAGTCATTGGAGCTGAAAACTTTTTCCAGCTGCTCTCTATCGGTCAAATAAACATTGGTGATGATCTTCCTACTCTGCAAAAGACGCTGCTGGGGTGATTTGTTTGTGGAAAATACAAGATGCCTGAAAACGTTAAACAAATTTGCAATGCATCATATTCGACCGAACAATTACATTTAAATGATTCATTTAATAATTTTGTTGAAAAATTCTGGACCCTCGAAAACGTCATCAACGAGGCACCCAAACTGACCGCAGAACAGCTACGATGTGAGCGATTATTTTTAGATACTGTGAAAATATTACCAAATGAAAGGCTCATGGTTAAGTTGCCATGAAAGGAATCACCAAAGCTTCTCGGCAATTCCATTGATATTGCTAAAAGACGCTTCCTCGCTTAAGAACGCAAACTAAATGAAAATCCGAACGTGAAACAACAATACATCGAATTTATGAGAGACTATGAAAATCAAAACCTTATGGAGGTAGCACCGGACATCAGGATTCCACTTATACATTATTATATGCCTTATCAGTGCGTATGACGTCCTGAAAGCTCGTCAACAAAACTACGAGTAGCTTATGATGCATCATGGCAGACAACATCAAACTTTTCGTTGAATGACATCCTTATGGGTCCAACTGTGCAAAATGATTTAATTTAGATTCTGCTACGATTTCGTTGTTGGAAGTTTGCTTTGATAGCTGATGTGGCACAAATATATCGACAAATTTTAGTTCATCCTGCAGATGCTTACCTGCAGCGTATTTTTTGGAGAGAGAATTTCAAAGATGAGTTAAAAACTTTTCGTTTGAAAAGTGTAACATATGGTTTGAAAACTGTAACATATGGTCGTAACGACTCCTTAAACTACTTTCGTTCCTAACCCCCTTGCTTTCCCTATTTCTGACTTCCCCTCTATTGCACCCGCGGTTTCCCATCAAGAACCTCTCCCCAACAGCTTGTCGCTCCTATTACCAGAACGTAAGAGGACTTCGTACAAAAACAACAAATATTTTCCTTAACTCTCACAAATTCCCGCACGATATCTTTGCCTTAACTGAAACCAATCTAACATCAGGAATTCTCGACAACGAACTATTCCCTCCAAACTATACCATTTTCCGTGTTGACGGTTGTATAGGCACCAATAATCCACCAGGTCGCGGGGTTCTCATAGCTCCTCACAACCGTTATGATGCCACCTTGCTAAAGACCTCCGACTCTACAATATCAGAATTTGTATGCATAAAACTAGCACTAAATAAATGCCTTCTGTACGTCCTCTGTTGTTACATTCGCCCCTCTCAACAACTAGACGCCTACGAGCCCATAATCGAAGCGATCGATACCCTGCTTGAGAACGCTAACACGTCCGATGAATTTATTTTATTGGGTGACTTTAACCTCCCCCGTATCCATTGGTCATTGTCCGAGGACTGTTCTCACTTTGTCCCCCTTAACGCATCTTCGGCCAAAGAAGCCTTCTTTACCGATCAGCTCTCCCTTTCAAGTCTCTTTCAAGCAAGGTTCCGAATCGATACAAAATATCGCTCCGCTCCACGTATCGATTCGGCCTGGAGCGTTATGAAAATATCGAACCGCTCCGGAGCGGATCGTTATTTTCCAAATCTGATATCGAACCACTCCGGAGCGGATCGTTATTTTCCAAGTCTGATATCGAACCGCTCCGGAGTGGATCGTTATTTCCCAAGTCTGATATCGAACCGCTCCGGAGCGGATCGTTATTTTCCAAGTCTGTTATCGAACCGCTTCGGAGCGGATCGTTATTATTTTTAATGTCAATCGATCCGAACCGCTCCTCCAGCGATATTGAATCGATTCGGAGCGATTAGAATATCGCTCCACTGAATCAAAGGAATATATCTAGGAATTTTTATAAAGTGCACCACGTCTACACCTTAATTACAAGGTGCCTTGTACTGAGAGGGCTTTTAGAGTTTGGGTAAATGGGTGCTGGGTAGGAGTGAGTAGTAGGGTGTGTGGTGTGTGTGGTTGATTGGTGGGTTGTGGAAGATGATGGGTAAGGCGTTTATTCTGGAATATGAGTGGTTATTTTCAAAAAGTGTACTTCAGCTCATATTTAATTACAAGGTGTCTTGTACTGACCTATATATATATATAGGGTTTATACAGTTGTGGTGAATAGGTGCTGGGTACGAGCGAGTGGCGGGGTGTAGGGCTATTAGTAGCAAGGGGGGCAGCGGGTGTTAGGGTAATTAGATGTTGGAGAAGAGTAAAGGGAAGGCAATGAGAAGGCAGTGATGAGGGAAAGGAGGAAAGGCTGCATGCGGCCCAAATATCCGCAAAGGTAACTTCCTAATCTAACTTTCCCTCATGAAGCTTAAAGTAATATAATCAAATAACCAAGATTTGATATATATATATATATAAATACCTTACAAACTTTCGAACTAGATAAATTGCTGTAGTTAACCTGAATTATGAGAGAACAGCGGAAGAAATAAAAGAAGAGGCATATATTAAGTGCGCATCAGACGACAAAATTATGTCCTACTATCAGTCTAAGAGTGATAATCATTATAATGTGGAAAACACCAAGTGCATGGGATCATTAAAGGTATGTTTAAATTTACGGTCTTGAATATTTGGTTTAATTGAAACAATTGATGGTTATTTTGGACAATTGAAGTTTCTGTTTGCATATCGCTGTGCGTTGTGATGCGCCTTTGGCCGACTTAAAGATGTCGAACAAATTTCGCTCGCGTTTTTTTCCGAGTATTAAGGTTTTTTATTCGTACAAAAGCATGTTCAAAAATTAGATTACTCTGAAAAACACAAAGGCCTACTTTACCCTCATAAAATTGTATTCTCTGAAATTGGGAATCAACCTACATTTGATTTTTCTGTTTTATTACTTTGGATTCCTATGCACATTTGAAGCAAGCGAAGTTTACTCAACTTCTGTAGTCAGCTCCCTGATTTGGCTAAATAATTCAAATAGTTTAGCATCAGACAGACTCCATTGGGTTGATCAATTAAAAATTAAAAAGAAAAAGGAAAGGATTATTTTCGAATAATTACCAAACATATTCCTTTGATTCAGTGGAGCGATATTCTAATCGCTCCGAATCGATTCAATATCGCTGGAGGAGCGGTTCGGATCGATTGAAATTAAAAATAATAACGATCCACTCCGGAGCGGTTCGATAACAGACTTGGAAAATAACGATCCGCTCCGGAGCGGTTCGATATCAGATTTAATAAATTACGATCCGCTCCGGAGCGGTTCGATAACAGATTTGGAAAATAACGGTCCGCTCCGGAGCGGTGCGATATTTTTATAACGCTCCAGGCTGAATCGATCCAGATATCGCACCGATCCGATCCAGAGCGATTTGGAGCGATATTTGGAGCGAAATTTCGTATCGATTCGGAACCCTACTTTCAAGTAAGCGGAGTCAGGAACTTCCTGGACAGACAATTAGACTTAATCTTTTCTTCAGACCCAGTTAACTCGGCTGTCGCAAAAAGCAACCATCTTCTCTCCTCCCTCGACCGTCACCATCCTCCTTTGTTCCTCGTTTTCTCCTACGAGCACCCTCATGTCGTTTCAAGCTCTGAGTCTTCTTTATCCTACAATTTTCGTAAGGGCGACTTTGACATATTAAATCACTTGCTCCTCAACTCTAATATTGGCGATATCCTTCAACATCTCCCAATTGACGTTGCTTTAGAGGCGTTCTATTCGGAAATACACGCTTGTCTTACACAATCTATCCCTCTTCTTCCTCGTAAAAACTACTCCTCAGCCCCCGTATGGTACGACAAAGAATTACGCTCTCTTCGCAACAGGAGAAATAAACGTTGGCAAACTTTTCTTCTAACCCAGACTGAGTCTGACTATACTTCCTATCTATCTGCTTATACCTCTTTCTCTCAAGGTTGTGATACCCTCTACCATGAGTACCTCCAACGGATGGAAACTAGCCTCATATCCGACCCCAAGCGTTTTTATAGCTTTATCAATTCTAAGAAGAAATCCAATGGTTACCCTTCCACCCTAAAGCTCGAAAATACCTCTTCATCTGATCCTATGGTTATCGCTTATCTCTTTGCACACTTCTTCAGTAAATCTTTCAGCGACAATTCTCTACAACCCGACCTTAACTATTTTGCATTCATGGACAAATGCACTCAAACGTCGTTTTCATCTTTTGATCCTGATCCTGAACTAATCGCCGCCAGTATTAATAGGCTTGAGGACGACTTTGACCCAGGTCCCGATGGCATTCCGGCCATCGTTCTGAAAAAGTGTGCCATGCATCTAGTTCAACCCCTTACTTTGCTTTTCGTCTCTCGGTCACTCAAGGAGTTTTCCCTCAATTATGGAAAAATTCGTATATTATTCCCATCTTCAAAAAAGGTTGCAAGAACGATGTGTCCAACTACAGACCCATTGCTAAATTATCATCCATACCTAAACTATTCGAAAAATTGGTCTATGATTCCATATTCTTCCACTGTAAGTCTATCTTCTCACTCTCCCAGCATGGCTTCCTCAAAGGTAGATCTACAACCACCAACCTAAATGACTTCGTCTCTAAAACACTATGTGCCCTGGAAAACGGTAAAGATGTTGATGTTATCGCCACCGATTTTAGTAAAGCCTTCGACAAGATCTCCCATAACGTTATCTTGTTCTAACTTGATCGCCTAGGCTTCCCCCCAGATTCATCTCCTGGATTCGATCCTACCTCAACAACCGTCAGTACAATATTCTTTTCAGTTCATCCATTTCTAACCTTATTGTCGCTCGTTCCGGCGTCCCTCAGGGCAGCCACCTAGGTCCATTGATTTTTATCCTCACAACAAATGATGTTGAATGTGTCATCAAACACTCAGAGTTGTCCATTTATGCCGATGACATGAAAATAATCAAACATATCTCCTCCACTACCGACTCCCTTCTCCTGCAAGAAGACCTCGATTCATTCATCACATGGTGCATGCAAAACTTTCTAGAGCTCAATGTCTCCAAATGCCAGTCCATCTCTTATTCCCGCAAACGACTTACCACCACCCCGAGAGTCTATATATTAACCGACGTACCAGTCCCTATCGTTACCTCTTTGTGTGACTTAAGAATAATCTGTGATAGTGAACTCAATTTCCGTTCCCACATTGACAGCATAATTAACAGAGCTAACTCCGCGCTAGGTTTTGTGAAGCGCTGATCTAGAGAGTTCTCCAATCCTTATGTTTCCAAATCTCTCTACGTCTCCTTCGTTAGACCTCTCCTTGAATATGCCAGCCAGGTATGGTCCCCTACACAAACAACTCACATTAATAGGATTGAATCTGTCCAGCGTAGGTTTATTCGCTTCGCTCTACGTGATCTTCCTGGGGTTGACAGATTCTACCTTCCACCCTATGAAAACCGTCTGAAACTGATCGACTTACAACCTCTAAGCAAGCGTCGTGATGTTTCCGACATTCTCTTCATTTATCAATTATTAACTGGTGCCATAGACTGCCCCTCAATCCTGCAATCTTTACCCATCTATACCAATCCCCGTAACCTTAGGTCCACTCTTCCGACTCGACCGCCATCGCACAAACTACGGTCAAAGCGAGCCAATTACCAGGATGTTACGAAAAGTCAACGACCTTTCCTCTTTTGACTTCCATCTGAGTAAATCATCCCTCCACAAAGCCTTATATCTTGAACCCGCCCATCTTGATCCTTATCGCATACCTTAATTCTTCTTCCTTTCGCCTTTTGCCAGTAATCAATGTATATAGCTCATATTGTAGCTTATACTTTTTATTTATTTATTCTTAATTCTTTATTAAGTTATAGCTTATATTTTTATTTTTATTTTGTATTTTTTGTTGCAATAGCTTGTATTAAGCTGAAATAAAATACAGCGTCAGCACCGTACCTGGCTACTCGGTGTCTGAACTATCTTGCCGATATCATTCCACTTGCTGGAAAAATAATTAAAGAACAAAATTAATAGCTAAATCTAAAGTAGCACCTACAAAAACCACTTGAACTCTGCCTTGCTTAGAATTTTGCGGATTGGAACTATTAGCTAAATTTTAATTAAAGTTAAAGAAAATTTTCCAAAGCCAATTAACGTGTTTCTTTGGACTGACTCGTGATTGTATTGTGATGACTTGCGTCACATGCAACAGTATGGCAAACCTTTGTGGCTAAAAGAGTTTCAACAATCCAGGTAATGACAGCTAACGCATCATGGCGATATTTCTCAAGCAAATCGAACCGTTACCTATTTAAAACAATATTGTTGGTTTACCGGCACGAAATTTCTATACGAATCTTGCGAATTTTGGCCAGAGAAAAAAAGCAAGTTAACTGATCTTCCTGCAAGAAGAAGAGTAAAGGAATCATTTTTGGATACGGATCTATGCTTATGTATTGTGTTTCATAGAGAATTTAAAAAGAAGAAGAACTAAGAAAATACTTGTTGTTGGAGAGCTATGATCACAAGAATTGGAAAATTCTCTTTTGAAACTTGTCTGGTTAATTCAGCAGAGAGAATTTTCAGAAGAAATTCAAACTCTGAAACAAAAGAAAATGATCAGCCCCAAAGGTTGTCTGCAGAGTCTTAATCCTTTCCTTGACAACCAAATGCTCTTGCGAGTTGGAGGGCGTCTGCGGAATTCAGATCTTTCCTATAATGCAAGATGCCCTATCCCAAAATAATCCTTTAGTCAAATCCCACATAAATTACCTTCACTTTAGACATTTTCATGCAGGTCCTTAAGCGCTGATTGCGATTATTCGAACGCAGTTTTGGGTTGTAAACATCACAGACTACGTCAGAAGAATAGTGAGGGAATGCATTCATTGTTTTCGTTACCGGCCGATGCTGTTGCAGTAGATAATGGCAGATCTACCTAAGGATCGTATTGCAAGATCAATGGCGGGAGAAGAAAACCATACAAGTCTTACATCGCAGTTTTCATCGGTTTTTTATCGAAAGGGGTTAATCTGGAAGTTGTGTCTGACTTATCTTCAGAGGCATTCATTTCAGCATTAAAACGTTTCGTTAGTCGTCAAAGACTGTGCAGAAGACTTTATTGTGACAATGCCACAAATTTTGTTGGTGCCAACTGAAAGAATTTCGAGAACAGTTTCTTGCAGAGAACTGTCAAAAAGCTATAACCCAGTGGTGTTCAGAAGAAATCATTGAATTTCTTCACATTCCACCTCTTGCCCCGCATATTGGTGTTGTGGGGGAGGCGGCAGTCAAGTCAGCCAAGCCACTTATTTTTCTTACTCATCAAAACTCGCTATTGACCTTTGAGGAGTTAACGACATTTGCAGTCAAATAGAAGCATACCTAAATTGCTGTCCAATCTGTAAGTTATCACCTGACCCAAATAATGAGGAGGTATTAACACCAGCGTACTTCTGGAATCAAGTTCCTTTAAGTGTTTTTGTTGAACCTAATTTTACTAACGACAAAATGTCTCATTATATAAATAGCTGCATTTCAATTATTCAACAGCACTTCTGGCAACGCTGGTCAGCAGAGTATCTTTCTTCACTGAAAAATAGGTACAAATGGAAATTTTCGACTTTTAACGCTTTAGAGGGAATGTTGGTATTACTCCATGATGATAATCTTCCGCCACAAAAATGGTTATTGGGACGAATTGTGAAGGCTATACCAGGTAAAGATGGAAAGGTGAGAGTTGTAGATGTTAAAACAAGAGCTGGAATATCACGTCGAGCCATCCACAAACTCGCACTCTGCAAACAACGAACGACGATTGACAGTGTTGGTAAAACCTGGCTGGCGGCATGTTATTATTATTATTATTAAATTATATATTATATGTAAAGATCAAGGACTAACCGTATCCTTTAGTCACTTCGACCAATTTGATCTTTTGTGACCTGATCCAGGTTCAGTATTAGGCCGCCCCGTCAATCTTTAGTTCCCTTATCAGACCTACAATTTTTCTGAGGGCTGCCTTGGCTATATCTGATGTTGATGGGAAAGCCCCGCCAAGGTGTCTAAGCCTGATACGGCCGAGGGTCTCTCAGTGACAGAGGATATGTTCCGCTGTCTCTTCCTCTTCTAA
Organism: Leptarthrus brevirostris; assembly: GCA_964036015.1. NCBI lineage: Eukaryota > Metazoa > Arthropoda > Insecta > Diptera > Asilidae > Leptarthrus > Leptarthrus brevirostris. The sequence goes on along the minus strand of OZ038372.1, from coordinate 99,960,234 downwards.
ACATAATCGAGAGGTGTCATCATCAGCCAGCCCTAACTTTTTTAGGTGATAGCCCACGTAACAGTGACCAGTTCGAAGTCCTGTTATCAGCCTTAAATCTGGTCTGCTGAGTGAGAGCAGCTCTTTCGTTTTCTCTTTTGAGTAGTTTATAAACCTCTTTGCTTGTCTTGACCCTGGGATATTTGTCCAGTGTGAGTGCTTACATTCGCCCTCCCATGACCGGATACGCATTGCTATTCGGCTTTTTGTGTAGCCACAGAATAGCTCCGGTCCAATAAACTGAGAATCCACAACTTTTTTTGCTAGGTAATCCGCCTTCTCGTTGCCTTCCATGCCCTCGTGCCCTGGTACCCATGCTAGTGTGATGCTGTTGCTCGTGATGCTGTCTTCTTTAAGAGCTGTGAGACAGTCCCAGAAGATTTTAGACTCAAAGGTGTAGGATCCCAGAGCCTTAAGTGCCGCCTGATTGTCGGACATAATATATATTTTAGCACCGCGTATTCCTCTGTTGGTAATTTCACGTGCGCAGATTTCGATGGCATGTATCTCTGCTTGAAAGATGGTTGGTGTAGAACCGAGCGATTTGTACAGCCTTAATCTTGGTCCATTGACCCCGATGTCCGTCCTGTCTTCCATCTTGGATCCGTCCGTGTACCAAACCAGAGATCCCCTTTCAAAGATATGTCTATTATTGAGACAATAATCTCTGCTCTCAAGGAGCAGCTTGAATGGTATATCAAAGTTGTGCCTTTTCGGCATGATATCTGATATTGAGTTGATCACCGGATCACCCATGAATTCTTCAAGGATTTTCCTATGGCCAGACCAGTCGCCTGCTGAGAGGAGATTGGTGCCAGTCAGCCTTATTGCGCTTGAGACAGCCTCCTTCTTTAGATTTTAATGTAAAGGGGGGAGATCTAAGAGGGCCTCCATAGCTGCCGTGGGGCATGTGCGCATGGCGCCAGTAACTCCTAGACATGCTGACCTCTGCAGTTTTAGCAGTGTGGATCGCGCTGTCTTTTGTTCTACTTTTGGCCATCACATGAGAGCTGCGTAGGTGACCATGGGTCTTATGATTGTTTCATATGCCCAAAGGGCCATTTTGCAGCTTAAGTCCCCAGGTCTTTCCAAAGAGTCTTCGGCAGGACCATAGGGCAGTCATAGCTTTTCCTGTAACCCTATTGAGTTGAGGATTCCATGTGAGTCTTTGATCTAGAATTACTCCTAGATATTTGACCTCACTTGAGAATTTTATCCATGTTCCTTGAAGAGTAGGAGCCTCTAGCCTTAGGTTCCTTTTTGTTGTGAATGGTATAATGGTTGTTTTACTAGGGTTGACTCTGAGCCGTTGCCTAGCACACCAGGATTGTACCATATTCAGAGCATTTTGCAGTCAGTGGTTCTTTCCTGCTTGCTCTTGATGGGTCATCAGCTTAGCCCTGGAATCGCATTAGTCAGTTTGACCAGGAGATCGTCAATAACAAGTGACCAAAGCAGTGGGGAGTGGTGGTATGTTGATAACTCAATTAATTTGTAAATAGTAACTTATACTTAACTAATTTGAAAAAGATAATATAAAAATTTAAGCATTGTAAACCATGCCCAGACTATTGCACAGGTTGTTTACACAAAATCCGCTATTGATTTGGCTCATTTATTATTAGCTATTACAGTTAGACTACAGAATTAGAATTTGGTCTGTAAAGAATTGAGTAGTTCGTTGCTGTTACTGCTAGAAGTTCTTTCATTTTCGTTGTTGTTACCAGTTGAGTAAATAAAGGCAATTAAACTAAATTGGAAATGCGTTTAGTTTTGAATTTAATAATCTACATTTGCAAAATACTCTTGCATATCAAACATAATTAATACATCTAAAGTTTATCTTGATTAAATTTCCCATCCAAAAAGGCACAGCATGTCCAGGTAGATTAAGGATGTAGAAATTTATACGTAGAAAACTTTTTACTGACCCTAAAAAGCTTCCTATTGAATGTGAAACTTGTTACAATTAATGTTATTATGTTACAACAGCTGTTCGATATGTACTCCACCACTGTCAATAACCCTTTTGTAATTCCCTCTGTAAGGTGTATTGTAGCCAGCCTCTCCCAATTCTGCTAACAAATTCGTTTATATTGTTAAATGACTTTGAGTCACTGACATATATGTAGCTATGGACCGATCGTACGCTATTCAATTTTGAGACAGGAAATTTTTTATTCAATATTAACTTTACAATGATACCAAAATGGGCTGGTGCTCCATCGATATTACTGTTTGATACACTTACAGTAATCCGACCAACTCATCTTTTTTTCAGAAAAATTTCGACACCACCACCCAAAAAGTATAGTCCGTCATTACTGAAAAGTTGGTAGTTCCTAAGGCTAAGGATTTTTTTTATTCTGATAACTTTGAAACCAGGTCTCACTAAGAAACAATATTCGTATATCAACCCCAGAATATTCAAACACAAATTTGAACTCATTAATACATGATGGTAGAACTCGAATATTAAGATGTCAACAAATAAGCTTATTCGGTTTAGATATTGCATTCAATTATCGGAACAGTCCATATGCACTGTGCCGAAGCACCTAGAAGAGATGAGAACCATAACCAACCCAAAAAAATATCTAACTAAGTAAAGTAAAGTATAACTTAAATTTACAATTAAATTCAATTAATGATTTCATTGTTTTGTGGCATATTTATGTGTTATATTTGTTTAATTTGAACATACTTCAAAATGTCGTAGATATAATTAATAAGCGCTTTTTGTGAAGTCGATTGATTTATTGGTTAAAGTATCGCATTCTGAATATATATTAGTGAAGTAAAAGAATTTTTCATAGATGTTTATCTGAAGTCTGCGCTAGTTTTGTTGTCTCTTGTTTTTGTTTTTCAAATTTATTCATGACAAGAAGATAACAAACTTAGCGTGACCTTTAGAAACTGAAATCGGGTACCGTCATTCCTACGACTTCCATTAACACTATAACTTTAATTCATTCAGTAGCAAAACCACAAAATTCTTAAAATAAACTTAATTATTATTCAGGCACATTGGCAAAGCACACTGTCCATTGTCCTCTGTTTGTAAAATTGCCACGCAACCTGAGTTGTCGTGTCATAAGATAATGAAAATGAGTTTCTGTAAACCTTCCTGTCATTCCATGTGGATTTCGTTAAAACATCAAACTCCAGAGGGTGTCTCAGGAGCGCCGGATTTCGGGGTATAACTTATTATAAATTGCTGACCACATGCCACTTTATGTCGTGCACAATTGCTTCATAAATAAGTTAAGATGAATCACTGCAAAGGCAGTTTTCGCGTTTATGTATAGAGGGGACGGGACGCCTAGAGCTTTATTTGAATACGAAAGTTAAATTCCACTGGCACTCTTACCGAGAATCACAAAATTATTCTTCAAAGACTTTGCAACAAATGTATCACTTCGTAAATAATTACCACTTCTAAATGAGGAATGGAGTCTTATAGCATTTTGGATACAAATATAGTTTATTAAAAGCGACTGATTAAGGAAAGTCAAGAAATGTTAATATCAGTAGAGTCTAGGATTTCTTAGAATGAATAAATATACTATATATATACTATCGAAACTACCAAATATGCAAAGCGCCAGCAATTAAAACTACCATAAGTTCTTTTCCTCTACATGGGGCCGTCTTTAGGTGTAGGCTGACCGGGCCCGTGCCCAGGGGCCCCCAGGCATTAGGGGCCCGCTAACATTCAACACTTCGAAAATATACAAAATTGAATGGAGAAATAAATAATTGCAACAAACAGTCATCAATCAAAAAATATGTTTGATAAATTTTATTGAACATAAGTATGAAAACAATACGAAACATTTTTTATGACTATTTGAATCATGAAATTCAATCGAAATTAATAAAAATTTAAATAGACAACAAATCTAAAGTATTGAAAACCGAAAGAGATTGAAAATTGAAACACATGTGAGCAAGGTAAAGCAGTTCGATTTTTGAATTATTATCACAAGTTAATCTTAAATTAAATCATAAAATGCCGGTAAGTATACTTCCTTGTTAGGCTACTTACTTTTAATCAAAAATTTATATTTTGAATTTTTAAATAAACATTCTGTTAATAAAGTAGTTAATAGTAGTTGAAACATTTTAATTGATAAAATAATTTATGTAATTAAAATAATTTAATAGTAGATAGTCACCGTAATTAAGTTTTTAAATAAAATAGAATGTAAAAATAAAAATGTGTGATAAAAGAGCCTACTAAAAGATTCATGAACATTGATCTTCTATTGACCCATTACGAATTCCTTAAGGGGCCCGAAGCTTTTTTCGGCGCAGGGCCTCGCATGTTCCAAAGACCCTGCTTCTACATATGAACTCCTGTGTTTAGAATATACAAGAAATCGCAAGTCATCTACGCTAGATCAATATGGAACTTAAAATGAAGTGATAACAAAGAACACAAGCAAAAATAATCGCAAAAAGCATTAAGCATTTACTTAATATACGTAAATTTAGTGCAATCGATCCTCGAATTAATCTGCCGCATCTGCATCTACAAATTGAACTTGTATTTTACGCTAAAATGTAAAAGCTTAGAAACAAAGTTGACATACAGTAATTTTTTGCACCTAAACGTACGTTAACCTAACAACACAAAATCATAAATTGCACAACGAATAAATACAGAAGAACTTCAATAGTAATTTGAACGAGTACAATTAATAATTACAAATTGGAACTAGTCGGGTGGGTCCAGATTCTGGGTGTCGCATCATTGGTGCGACCCTTGAGGTTCACACGAACAACTTCCCAGTTAATAACAATTTTCAATTTTCAATTGTTATTAACTATATTCAATTATTATTAACAATATTTAAATGTTAATAGCGATAAATTTCATGATCATAGTACAAACGAGTAAGTGAAAAATCAATAAAATTCATACTATTCGATTTATCGTTTTATTTATAATTAATATCAACTATTTATGGTTTTTTTTATCATTTTTTTAATATTACAAAAAACTATAAAAGTTCTGGATTTTTTTTAAAGTATCGAGTTGTATCAGAACCAATTAGATCAGATGAATCTTTTTCAAAAAAAAACTTTCAGAAAATTTTATCTCATTTAAAAATACTTAAAAAATTGATATTTTAAATTTGTAAATAAATAAATTAATGAATTTAGTTTATCATGATAATTTCGTTGTAATTAGATGCAAAAAAATTTTAAAAAAATTATTCCGTTATAGCACTATTTTTTAATGAAAACTAAATAAATGCACTCTGTTTGGAATTCATTTGTTATTAATAATTTTGAATGGTTATAAACAATTTATAATTGATATAAAATATTCTTAATTGTTATAGACCATTTTTAATTGATATAAACAAAGTTTATTCATAAAAAAAATTTTTGTGGTAACAAACATTTCAATTGTTTATAAGAATTTTCAATTGCTATGAACAATCTTCAATTTTGTATTCACTTTCCAATTTTCATAATCAATTTTCAAGCAGGTAAAACCATTTTTTATGATTATAAATTTATTATTGTTATAAACAATTATTTATTGTTATAAACAATTTTTCATCATTATAAACAATTTCTGTTCATAATAAATTGTTATTATCCGACTTTTTGATGTCCCGATCCTCATCAGAACAAATTATATCGAAGAAATCCTTTTCAAAAAAGTCTAAAATCAACTTTTTTTTCAGTTTTTTTGTTTAAACAAGAAAACGGCTGAACCGAAATTGATTAAATTTCTTTCAGCTCTTATTGACAATAATACGCTTCTAATGGCACCATAACGAAGTCGTTATCATTTTTCGTTCGCGAGATTTCGTTGTCGAAAAAAGTGGGTCTGAACGTACACACACACACACACACACACACACACACACACACACACACACACACACACACACACACACACACACACACACATACATGTGTTCAAAAACATGCGTAAAACACTATGGTGACTTTGAAATGTAAAAAAAATTTAAAACTAAAATTTTGAAAATCGGGCCCATTACAATAACTTCCTATATGTGGGAAGTTAATAAATATTTAACTCACCATATATCAAGTTTGTCAAGTTAAGTATAATACTCAAGTAACAATAATGATGCACGAGTTACTGTCTCAAAACCAAATACTTAGTTCCCATTACGAATTCCTTAAGGGGCCCCAAGCTTTTTTCGGCCCCGGGCCCAAGTTTGTCAAGGTAAGTATAATACTCAAGTAACAATAATGATGCGCGAGTTACAGTCTCAAAACCAAGCACAAATTCTTAGACACCGGATGGATGATATTTCAAATTCTCATTAAAATCCAGATACATGCACATTTTTCTAAAGTAAAGCTAAATAATCTAGAAGTAAGTCACGTTTTGCAAATTCTTTTTTTTTTTTTTCGATCGCTAACGAGCGAGTATGAGTCTAAGTGGCACAGTCGGTAGGATCTATTACTATCTCTTTGAGTAGTTTTTGTGTTGTGTAAATTATTAAGCGACAGTTTATTGCGAGAAATTTTCAGTACCGACGGGTTATCGATAGTTGTGGCGCAACCTATTTACTTTACTTATAACACGGGAGAACATTTTCTATTGTGAGGTTTATCGACGGATTATCGAATAAAAATTCTCAACAAGAAAGTGATCATCCTGGTGGATTTAAATCCGTCAGTTGGCGAACCTATCGGACTCCAAGGAACTCAAAGGACTTCCAACTCTACAACGATGGTTTATCGTTGGCAGAAAAAAGTTCTTTCCAGGGAAAAAAACCAAAGGGAAGAAAATGCTTCACTCGATAATTGTAGCAATTGCGTAAGTCGAGTTAAAGACTCCTTTTCCTTCCTTACTATTTACTTAATGAAACTAAATATATTGCAGAAAAATTTACTATAAATATAAATAGAACAAATATATGTTTCCGAAGCTGTTATTGCGATATTTGTGAGAAATTCTTAATTATATTATTAATTATAATATCAAACATCCTTAAAAGAAAGGAGAAGCAAAGATTAAAATTTTATGAAAACAGAAAATTGCCTAAAGGTGATTGTGGTGAATTAAGTAATACAAGCAGTGAAGATAAATCTATTATATCATTGAATCTTTCTACACCAAATAATATTAACAGGCGTAATAGTGATAGTGAAAGTGGTTCTAGTGTAGAATTCGATCGTCCATTAAGTGATAACCGACTTAATAGTAATAGAATCCCATAGAATACAATAATATTAGCGAAAGTGATCTCACATTAGAACCTCAAATAAGTGCTGAACGAAATAATAACCATAGTAATTCATCATTAGAATTTTTATTGAGTGATATAGTAAATCAGGACCAAGTAAATATGGCGAGTAATAATAATAATAATAATAATCAAGCAGAAGTTTTTAATCGTCTCCGAACTAGTTCGGGAAATACCAGAAACGCCCACACGAGACAAACAACTCGAAGTCACCCCTAATTTGACTCTCAATCCAACATTTTTTTCAGAATTAATAGACGCCAAAATTTCGTAAGCATAATATTGCAGAGCATACCCACGAGTTATATGTAAAATGTTCCTCATGAAATAAGTGTCCCACCAGAGAATTTGACCTATCAAACTTTTGTAGATCACCCGGAAAACCTCAATAATGTTTTAAGTGATTCGTCAAATCAGAATTTCAAACCCGAATTAGATCAATATTACGACGACTACAATTCCGACCAATCATACCAATCCTTTATCAACGCGGAATTTGTCCATCCCAATGACTACACAATAATAAAACCAAATATTATCGCAACAATTCTATTTACCCACGAAATTAATAAGAAGGTAATCTTACCCAATTTTTCTGAATTTAAGCAGCACGGAGAAACGAGATTTCTCGTATTTCGCTTTCATGGATACTTCGATGGATTAGTAAGAATAGACACCCTGACATCTTTAGGAGCCAAAATAGATTTATAAAACAAAAACCTAATGACTAATAACTCTGTATTACCCCTACATTTTAAACCGACCTTTATGTCTAAACGATATACAATTCCGGTCAATTCCAAACAGATAGTTCAACTTCCATTGGATATCCAAAATGATGATATTTACATTAAGACCACCATGCTGAAGGGGAATATGCTCCTACAGGGTGTAACTTTTCTAGAGGTTAATATCAGTTTAAAATTTAAATGATAGCTCTCACCTAGGCAAACAAAAAATTGTCTGACAGGGTGGGAAGAAATCTGAACCGTTTGGAAGTTACAGGGTGATTCATAAATTTCAGTTTTTCATGGTATATACATTACTCTTTTATTTTTATCTAATGATCTACCCAACACAGCGACATCAAACAAACGCTTGAAAACTACTATCCCAATTGCCTTTCTAAAATTGTCAACAATATTGATCTAACTCCTACCATTACAAGTATAGTCACTTCCAAAAGTAAAAAAAATGGTTTGCGATTACCTAAAATTCAGCATTTTCCCAAATTTTCTCCGAAATTTATGTATTAGTACACCTCTTTTTTGCAAGTAGTGACGATTTTTGAAAATGGAAAAAATCGACTGTCGTGCAGTGACTAAATACTTGAATATGAAAGAATGGCAGAAATCCATCAGTGTGGCTTTGAATTGTCACCCCACGCCCCGTATTAACCTGATCTAGCTCCATCAGACTTTTATCTATTTCCAAAGCTTAAAAACCACTTAGGAGGTAAATTTTTTTTCCACAAATAAAGAGGTTAAAGCTGCTGTCGATGCATATTTTGAGGGCTTAGATGAAGATTTTTTTTAAAGCTGGTATAGAAGCGTTGCCAGGCCGATGGAAAAAAGGTATTGAACTCGGAGTAGAATACGTTGAAAAATAAGTTAAGTAAAAAATTATAGCTTTTCACAATGTCACATTTTAAAATACGCCTAAATCGCTTAAATTGCAATATGAAAAAACAGAAAACCCAACTAAACCATTAGATAGGCATCTGCGCGATAAATCATAAACAGATACTCACCATTATCGATAAGTTTTCAAAATAGGCTGCTGCCTATACCTTAACCACTCGCAGTAGTCTAGACGTAATTAATTCTATAGGACATTTCTGCAGCTGCACAGCACACCCAGGAAAATAGGTTCGGACCAAGGATCCGAATTCCCCGCAAATATTTCTAAAAATTTTTGTAGTCAGTACAATATAGATTTTTATTCAACATCCTTTCAACAAACCCGTAGCAATTCACCCGTGGAACGTTTACATTCCACTTTAACTGAAATATATAGAATAATCTACGATAAGAGTCAAATAAAGGGCCCTGATGCCATTTTAAACGAAACCCTGATAACATACAATAACGCTATACACTCCTCAACTAAATATTCTCCTTACGAGCTCTTCTACGGTAAAACTTACAAATTTCTGAATAATGTTACTTTTAACAAAGAACACGAGGAGGTATCTACAAAAATAAAACCAATTGCAAGCAGAGCTATACCCATTAATAAAAGATAAAATAGAAAAAATTGTAAGAAAAACCCCCAGGAGAATACGCAAATAACGAAAAAAATTACAGGAAAGAAAGGAGAAGAAAGTTAGGGAAAACAGAGAGACTACAGTTATTACAACAAAAAACAAAAAATTACATAAATCCAGAATAAAAACATTTACAGGTTACTAATGACGAACGTGAACGGACAGAGACTACAAATCCAGAACTTGAACAATAGTTACGAACTGTTACCTATTAAACAAGACATCATAGAGAAAATAAAATATTCAACAGACGTTTTAGATAATAAAGACGAATTCGAAGATATGATAGAAGTTACAAAAATTAAATTTAAGGAATTAGAACAGAAAATACATAATCTCCTCCCAAACTACTAAAAAGAGGTATGCTTAACGCCGCAGGTACATTGATAAAAGCAATCACGGAAAACATGGACGTAGAAGATGCTTTACAAATTAATAAGGATCTATTAAATTTAACCAACATAGTAGCACAGATAAGATTAACCAATTAGTCCAGATGAACAACCAAATGTCAGAAAGATTCAATAATGCAATACTCCATATTAACAGCTAATAGAATCATACCTAAACCTTTATCAAAAACAGAAAGGTAATAAGACGAAGAAGAATCATTAAAATACTTGCAATACATTAACTGAATAAATTTCAATATTGACCTGCTTCACAATCACCTAGCAAACATTGCAGAAGCAATAGTGCTAGCAAGGCATTATATATAAGCAAATCAAATCAGACCAACAAATTTACGAATTCCTTAATTTAAAAGCATATTATAATAATTCAAACATAATATTCAACGACCAAATCCATATCTTAACCAATAGTACATATTCCATTTGATCCCACTCCCAATTAATAAAACATTTACCGTATCCTCACCACACTCGACATACAATATTTCGACGAAGCATGCGCTTTCGTAGAACGAACATTTTACTGCAGAGAAGCCATGAACCCACCTGTTGGCCAAACATTATCCAAAAACAAACCGGCAACTTGGAACTTAAGAGAGGGAAGGTAAATTCCAACAATTTATCAGGCGGAACCCAATTACATGCTCACCATCAACATATAAAACACAGCACTAAAATCCACCTGCAGTATCCCGAAAGGCAATGTCTAATGAGATGATATATCCATCGATGCTCAAATTCCTCAAAAATCATCAAAGACCTCAACCTAGAAAAACTCGGCACTTACCACTTTAAGAATGAACAAACCATTAAACTCCTGCAAGAAAATTCCTCGCAAAAGGACAATTGGTATCGGCATAATAATCTTCATAACGAACCCCATTCAAGTCATTTTTTCCAAGGAAGCTTCCTCATCATTCACTCTGGAAACCCCAGAGATGTAGCTTTTTTGGCCGTCGCTCCATTTAGGGGGGGGGGGGGGGGGTTACAGTCTCAAACCCAAATACTTAGTTCGCAGGCACGAATTCCCAGACACCGGACGGATCATATTTCAAATTCTCCTTAAAATCCAGATATGCACATTTTTCTAAAGTAAAGCTAAATAATCTAGAAGTAAGTCACGGTTTGCAAATAAGCATTTTGGCCTAGACTTAAAATTTGTAAAAGCAGACCAGAGTAGTTGATTTTCAGTTTTCCGAGTAGTCAGTCAATTTTGTAAAAGTCTAATTCTTTAAATAAAGTTAATTAAAGTAAAATAGATTTTTTTTGTCGATCGCTAACCGAGTAAGATCCTAAGTCGCGAGGCAGAGTTAACTCTGACACCACCACAGAAGATATCGTGCAATATATCGTCTCGGCTCGGGGTTTCACTTCCAGGCGCATAGCCAAATCACGCAATGCTTTTGAATCTTACTTCACATCGTCGTCCGTCATTTCTGCTGAGATCTAGCCTAGTACATCCATTGTACGGGAGCTTATTCCAAGGCATCGTTCCGGCACTAAGGCTGCTTCAAAAAACTTACCAGCGACATATCTTTCTACAATTGAAATGTAACTCGGATTCATTCAAAAATACCTTAACAATAATCTCTACAACAATTCTACTGATTAATTTTTCGATGTGTTCTATCTGACCGAAATTTAGCTCTGGACATGATGGCTGTTGCTAAACGTTTTAAACTTGATGTCATGTAACAAGAGACCCAAATTGCGAACTCAGTTCAAACTTAGTTCGGTTTACTTTCAGTTTGTCATGTAACTTGGGTAAAAGTCATCTTTCTACTCTGAACTGTTCAGCTTTCGCGATCGGATGACTTGGAGTTTCTGAGCGTTGGCTTAAACTTACCTCGTAAGTGTTTCTTTGTTTGCCTTTCGGTCATGCGATGAATTCTAGGCTGGTGTCTTCTGATGATGGAGGATTGACTCCTTATTCGTCCACATTGTTACTAATTCATGTATCATCGATGGCCTTACTTCTTTTGGTTTTGTACAGTGTTCCGAGTAGCCAACGGCTCCAACCAATTCCTAGACTTGTGTTCAGTACTAATCCCGGTTGTACCTTGGACGTTATTTAGATTCTTTACTTTCTTCAGATTTCCCTGTTCTGTGATCCTGTCAATGCAGCATTTCTGATTTACAGTAACTAATGTTTTAAGTTTAGAAAAGGTATAAAGGAACAGAATAATCAATTCTTAATGACACCCCGCTGGGGTATTGCACACCCGACTGGGGTATTGCACACCCTGCTGGTGTAATGCACACTCCACTGGGGTATGTGCTCTAGTATAGACTAGAGCGCCAGCCTCAAGCTTTGACGACATAAGTGATTATAACTTGGGTAATTAACTTTTATATATCCTCAATTTTTTCTTTTAAATATTTATAATGATCTGAATTTGTGTTCGAAAAATGACATGCTCTGTCTCATGTCTCTGTCCGTTGGTATGTACGTATGAGGAGACGCGACGAGCCGCAATTTTTGACCGGTATTGGTAATTCTTAAGCTAGAATAGAACCCTATTGATTTTCATAATGATTTCTCAAATACTTTAATTTTCATAAACAAATTTCAACAGATTTCCATATTAATAGTGACCTCACCAATTAGATCTGTCCGTTTTGTACAAGGAAACAAATTCAATTTTAAATTTTTTAATATCATGTGGTTTTCGACATATACATATATATATAAATATAAATATATATATATATATATATATATATGTATATATATATATATGTATATATATATATATATATGTATGTATATATTAGACCACCCATGAAATGTATAGAAAATGCAAAAGTGTGTTTTTTGCACCATGTGTTTTTTTTTTTTTGGAAATAAGATAGTAAAATAAGTTAGTTTAGTAGAAAAAACGAATGCGGCATTCAATTAAAGCCGCAAAAATGGCTTAAAAATCATTGATTACTGAAATGAAGTATATAAAAATTCTGGAGACTGGTTTAAGGCATATTTTTATAGAGAATAGAAAACAAACAGTTTTTCCATACAAACTTTTGGAGTTCGAATGATATTTCATGGTGTTTAGTTGAGAAAAGTCAATTTTTCTTAAAAATTTGGTTTTTTTCTTGATTTTTTTTTTATTAATCTTCATTTAATGCTTTTAAAAATTATGCATTTTCCAGAGAATTACCGGTCGAAAAAAGTACGTTAGAACCGTCTAAAGAACTTCTGGGACGAAGATTTTCAAGGAAAATTGACTTATCTCAACTGTAACATCATGAAATATCATTCGTAGATCAAAAGTTTGTATGGAAAAAGTGTTTTTCTTTCGATTCTCTATAAAAATATTCTTTAGACCAGTTTCCATAATTTTTTTCTGAACATCTACATATATTTCATTTTAGCTATAAGCGAATACTCACGAACCTTACGCAGCAACCGGCTGGTTTTGTGCCCAATCCAAATATGTATTCTAGTCTTGGGCCGTTGAGGGTGTTGATAGGATGATGAGGAGGACTGCAGGTAATTGTGTGACCCAATTATTTTGGCCGTCACGAGCGCGTATGGCTGCTTTTAATTGTCGATGAAATCGTTCTATCATTCCGTTTGATTGTGGATGATAAGCAGTAGTACGGATTCGATGTGATCCTAAAATGTTTGTAAATTCTTCGAATAATTTGGATTCGAATTGAGTACCTTGATCTGTGGTAATTTCTAGAGGAATACCAAAACGTGGAAATTATTGTTCGTATAACGTATTGATAACTGTGCTTGCCTGTATATCTTTGATTGGTTAAGCTTCTGGCCATCGAGTAAATCTATCTATTATTGTTAAAATATAAGAATATCCATTTGAAGACGGTAAAGGACCTACCAAATCTAAATGGATATGTTCGAATCTTGTTTTGGGTAGTTCAAATTTACCAATTTCGGATTTTGTGTTTGGTTATTTTGGCTTTTTGGCAATTGACACAATTTTTAGTCCATTTGTTAATATCTGTATTCATTCCAGGCCAAAAGTACTTTGAAACAATAGATTTTCGTGTTGTTCTAATTCCTGGATGAGATAAATTATGTATGGTATTAAAGATAGTTTTTCGAAGTTCTTTGGGTATATATGATCGTGAATTTTTAGTAGAAACTTCGCACCAAATGTCAGATTCAGAAGTGTTTAATTTAATTTTAATAAGTTTATATTTTGAATTATCTGGTCTGTTATGCTGAGTTATTAAAAGATGTGTAAGTTCTTCATCACTATTTTGGTACTCAGCGATAGTTTTTAAATCAAATTTTTATATTGTTATGCTTTGAATGTTCAAAATTTTCGATAGAAATTCTAGATAAAGTATCTGCTACTGTGTTTGATTTGCCGTTGATATGTCTGATATCTGAGGTAAATTGAGTTATGTAGTCCAGATGTCTAGTTTGTCTTGGACTTCTTTCTGTTTTAGACCATATTGCTGTAATGAGCGGTTTGTGGTCTGTAAAAGCTGTAAATTCTCGACCTTCTAGAAAATGTCTAAAATGTTTGATGGCAAGATATAATGCCAAAAGTTCTCGGTCGAATGCTGAATATTTGATTTCTGCTTCTTTTAATTTTTTAGAGAAAAATGCAATGGGTTCCCAATGATTTGCATTGGATTGTTGGAGAACTGCACCAACAGCGCTAGCAGAAGCGTCTACAGTTAAATTGAATTTTGCAGTTTCAATAGGATGAATTAATAAAGTTGCTTTTGAAAATGATTGTTAAATTTTGTTAAGTTGATCTTCACATTCTGATGGCCAAGAAAAATTTTTAGAGTTATTTGGTTTCTTTTTGAGAAGTAGGGCCAAATGAGTGTGAATTGGGTTTAGTAATTTGGCAAGATTTGGAATAAATCAATGCTAATAATTAACCATGCCTATAAATTGTTGAATTTGTTTAATGGAATTTGGAGAAGGAAAATTGTTAATAATTTGGACTCTGTCTTCTGAAGGTAAGATCCCTTCTTTTGTTATTTTATGACTGAGGAAGTCCAAAGATCCAACTCCGAAAATGCATTTGGATGGATTGATATTGATTCCGAAATCTGATAGTTGTTTAAAAATTTGGTTTAAATGATTTTGATGTTCGGATTCAGATTTGCTGGCAACTAAAATATCGTCAATGTAGACAAAAGCGAAATCTAAATTTTTAATGATTTGGTCCATGAATCGTTGAAATGTTTGTGCAGCATTTCTTAGGCCAAAAGGCATCCTTGTGAATTCAAATAATCCGAAAGGAGTTGTAATGGCTGTTTTATGTATGTCATCTTTAGCCATTGGAATTTGGTGGTAAGCTCTTATCAAATCAATTTTTGAGAAAATGGTGCAACCGTTTAAGTTCATTGAAAAATTTTGTATGTGTGGTAATGGGTATCTATCCGGAACTGTGATTGCGTTGAGTCTGCGATAATCTCCACATGGTCGCCAATCTGTAGAATTTTTCTGTGCTACTAGATGTAGTGCAGAAGATACTGAAGAAGATGATAATTGGCACAGACCTAATTTAACCATGTGATCAAATTCTAATTTTGCAATTTTGTATTTATGTCCATCTAAACGTCTTGGACGAGAAAAAGGAAGTAGTCCTTTAGTTTCTATGTGATGTACAACGTTATGTTTAACTGGGATATCATAACGAGGTGGTTGTGTTAATGTGGGAAATCTTTGCAAAATTTTACCGTACTCATTACTGATTGCGTAGTAACGAGGAGTTGGAGTATTTGCGTTTACCGTGATTCCACTTAACTTAAAGTTGTTGTACCGTCGAGTAATCTTTTGTTTTTTAAATCGACGAGTAAAGTAATTTTTGTTAAAAAATCTGCTCCGATAATGGGCTTGTTGACATTAGCAATTATAAATGGGAAAATGAATTCTCTCCTAAGACCGAAATCTAATTTAAGTAATTTTGTACCATAACTGTTAATGGTAGAACCGTTTGCTGCGGATAAATATAAGTTAGGGTCTTTGTTAAATTTTTTAAAGAATTCATTAGGTACTACTGAAATATCAGCACCTGTATCAATTAGAAATTTGAATTTATTTTCTTTGTCAAAAATGAATAAACGTTTAGAAATATTATTGTTAAATATATTATTCACTGAGGGATTAATTAGTTTTTTTGATTATCAATAGGTTTATAAGAACACGGCGAAATACATTTATTCGCTTTGGTACCATATTTATTGTGGTACCAACAATAAGAATTGTTATCTCTAGATTTTGAAAATTGACTGCTATGCGAATTGTTTGTGATCTCTCGATCTGTTTCTAGACCGTGAGAAAGAAAGTTGGTTTTGACATGATAATCCTTTTATCAAATTTTCGAGATTTTCTATTTTATTTTCTAAATTGTTTATTTTTGATAAAAGAAAATTGTTATCTATGAAATTGTAATTTGATTTTGGTAGATTTTTGTTTATTTCCGATATAAATTGAATTTTGGAAATATCGTATATATTATCTGCCAAATCTAAAAGTTCTTTAATATCTTGTTTTCCGGAAGATATTAAAGCAATGTTTATATTTGCCGGCAATTTTCTCATCCATAATTTCTTTATTAACGATTTGCTAAATGTGGATGAATTGCCTGCAAGAATTTCCATAGAGCGATAAAATTCTGAAGGTTTTCTATCTCCGATTTCAGTTATAGATAGAAGTTGCTCTAACTTCTTTTCTTCTGATTCAGTAAAACGTTTGATCAGAGTATTCTTTAAACATTCATATTTATTTAACAGTGGAGGATTTTGTAAAAAATCAAGAACATTTGTTATAACTTCCACTGGTAAAGATTGAACAATGTGACTATATTTTGTTTCGTCAACCGTTATTCTTTTAGAAGCAAATTGGGCTTCGGCTTGAATGAACCAAGCTTCTGGATATAGAGTCCAAAAGTTTGGTAGTTTAATTGCAGTTGTGGCTACATAATTGTTTTCGTTGAAATTTGTAGCATTTGTATGTTATGTTTGTTGTGAAAAATTTGACTCGTCTTCACTAGTCATCATCATTAATGTTGTTCACTGTTTGAAAGTAAAATTTCACTTTTTTTTAATTTAAACACTGATTTTAACGAGACTTAACTTCGCGAATCACAAAATGAAAGTATAACCCCTTATTATGTACAAATTTTTAGATGGTTATACCATGATAAAATATATTTTAACTTGATTTAAAGATATATTATTTATTGAAATAAAAATATACAAATTTTGAATGGTGAGAAAAAAAGAAAAGAAAATATGATGTAATGTGGAATTGTGTATGTTTATGTTGTACAATAATATTAATTTTAATTAAAAAACAATAACATATCAATATTAAAGTTTTTGTTGATGTGTTGTCTTTTTTTACTTCTTAGTTATGTTGATATTTTCTTTCTTCTTAAAGATGTATTTTGAAACGTTGACTTGTTGCTTGATGGATGGATGGTTGCTTTTATAACGAGGATGTTTTGTCTCGGTGTTGTCTGTAGAACTTATTTCTTGATTGATGGATGATTGCTTTTTATAACGATGATGTTTTGTAGAACTTGATGAATTTTTAAATAATAAGGATACCTTACCACGGGTGGGGGGTACCTCTTATTTAAAATGTTGCTGTTTGATTTTTTTTAAAAACAGAGAATACCTTACCTTGGGTAGGGGGTATCTCTGTTTTTAATGTTTTTGTAGATGGCTTCTGCTTCTTATGTTGATCAGAAAGTACCTTACCTTGGGTAGGGGGTATTTCTGATTTAAATTATTTTGATTTTTTTGGAGTCTTCTGTTTGTTAGAAACCAGGAAGTACCTTACCGTGGGTAGGGGGTACTTCTGTTTCTAAAATTCCGAAGTCACTAATGTTGTGACCGGAATGTCGGGGTCACCAATGAGGGTGTTGATAGGATATATGGGGCTCCTTGGTTGTAATGAAATATATCAGGTCGTAATCCCTTTCGTTGTGGAGTCCCCAATCCTAGAACCTCTTCGTACCTATAAATACTTTAGGTACATTTTATTTGATAATAAAAAAAAATATATTTTTATTATTTTTAAACTTTTATTTTTTAAATATTTTTAAGTTACCAGTTCGGTTGTTCTGGCTAGACTAAAATTATTTACAACTTATTTTGTATCCTACTTTACGTTATATACATAGATAGTTTGTTAAAATTTTCTTTGTATTGAGTACAGTATTTTATTGTCAATGAATAAATGATTATGATAGTTTTTAAAGTGTTTGTGTTTCACACTATTTAAAATTTATCGAAGTATAAAATATTAAATTTGTAGCTACTGCTACAGCCGTCAAACTCAAAACGTACCTCCTTTAGTACGTAACCAGACTGTTGACGGCGGTCAGAGCCCGGAATGTCGTCACTTTATGCAGAAATCCTTAACGACAGGACCTCCCAACTCTCAGAACTTGGTGTATTTTTATCCCCCCGTTCAAACATATATGTCATCATTAATGGCGGTAGCTTCACCATGCGCATTGACCTTAGCTGATGACGTCACAGAGACCCGCCAACTGTTTGCATTAGCTACGTCCTTCATACCACCCACACGTAACCGATTACTTCCAGTAGACTATAATGGCAAGTAACCTTGGGTAGTATACCATCGTCATTTTGAAGCCGTAGCGCGGGCTAATGCGTGGTCTGCCAAATTAAAGGCTTTATACTTAGCACCTTGTCGTCGAGAGACGGCACTAAATTTCTATGCCACTCTAGACACACGAGTCTGAGACAACCACGAAATATTGAGTCAGACTCTAACCAAAAGATATAGTGACGAATACAGACAGTCATAATCAGCTTAGACCTCGAGCCCAAAAAGTGAGGAAAAGCCTATCAGAATTTGCCACGCACCTGCAGAGGCTAGTCTACCTATCATTTGGCCATTTGGCGATTGGCCCGTGAGAGCTCGAAACTGTATCGCTCTTAGCGATTGCTTGGATGGTATAGCGAACCTCGACGGTCAACAGGAAGTCAGGGATATTGAGCCTGGAACACCAGAAGCCGCCCTAGCCCAAGCCACCTGGGTAGAAGCCAGCCACGCCGCCGTGGGTTGAGTTGGCGTCACAGTCGCGTTGCTGAAGCTACGGTTACTTCTCATCACCAAAGATAACCAATCAAAGAAGAAAGCCATCGGGAATTATACGTCGCCTGATTTGAGAGAGCCTTGGAGTCTCGTTCCGAACCAAAACGAAGCCCATAAAATACAGAAGCATGAGACAGTTTACAACGTCAAGCCGGTGAAAACTTCACTACACAAGGGTACCCGGGTTTAAGGTTTGCAAATTCCTTGTGTTTAAATAGGTCCGCTTTAAACTGACATTCACCGATTCAGAGCGAACATCGGCGACAAACACAGCTCCAAAAACAGGGAACGTCTCCATTACAGCAACAAACGATGCCAATAACTTATTTCTAGCGGGAAAAATTGCTGCAGTTTTATTCCGCTTATTCATCGATACTGGAGCGACTCGGACTATCGGTCACACTTAAACTATATCCAAGAGTCAACACCATGTAAAAATGTGGGCGTCTAATGTAGAGTCAGTGAAGACTCTACAATATTACTTCACTTCACTACTTCACTCTCAATCCGACGGATTCCTGGAGAGATTCAGTAGAACGTTGCTAAACTGCTTCGCCAACCTTTAGCTAGGAGAGATACCGAACGAGCAAGTGTCAACAAACGACTTCCTAAAAATACCTATCATTTAACTGCATTCTATACATCAACAAGTCCGAGAGAATCTACAAGTAAGCAGCCACCGAATGATAAATAGATAGACCTAACAGCGAAAGCAAATCCGTGCACAGAAGATCTCGTCTGGCGTTGTGCCCCTAAAAGAACGAAAGGAAAGTGCACAAAACTACAGAGTAACTGGGGAGGGCCTTATCGAATAAAAGAACTAATTAACTACCAAATAAAAAAACTATCAACTAAGACGAGTAGTGTCGTCCATCGAAGCCGACTAGCAACTTATAAAACTCCAAATCACATGTAAAACTTGCTTTCGAACGAGAGAACCAATGAAAGCTACAAAGCAAGACAATCGAAAACTAAAAAGCGAGTAAGAGGCGTCCTGTAAAAACAACCTCTTCCCAAATAAGGTCGAAACATCGAACGACGGAAAGGAAATGCCTCTCGATCTTATCCACACTTAAGATAAGTTAGTGAATTGGCCGAGATCTCAACTTGAAAGGCGCAGGGTCACTAAAATGAAGAATAGGTTTCAAATCTTTCTGTATTATACTATCTTAATAACTTAAACTTATGCTGACTATTTTGTTAGAATCCTACAACCAAATATTCATTCCTAGGAACGGAAACATTATGAATGGGAAGAAAAATGCTGGAACAGCTTTCTTTCAAAGAAGGGAGAGATGTTACGCCCAGGCAAATTCTGAAGAGAATTATAATTAGCTTTGAATGAAATTGAAACCTAAAAACATACAACTAATTTAGAAAGAATTGTAAATTTTAATTCAGAAACTGAAAAGAAATGTAAAAAGATATTTAATAAGATAAAAAAGAAATGTAAACATTAACTAGCGAATAGAAATCTAAGAATAACTAGCCGAAAGAGAAATGTAATTTGAAACCTAAGAAACCTACAACTATAGTAAGCAATGAAATGTTAATGTTAATTTTATGTTTTTTATACGATGTGGACAAATCCTAGGGGACAACCCTTTGATGCGTTAGCATGGTTTTGGCCGGAAGAGAATTAGGGTACGGGAAGTGAGGAAACTTGAATCTTGTTTTTTTTGCATTGCTGCAAGCTAGACAACAGCCCAGAGACGGAGTGGATAATTTTAATTTCTTAATAAAAGCTCACGGGGTCATCTGGTCTCGAACATGGGACCCATGGCATGTTGGTCTTGCCGCTCAACGTACTGAGCGCTGATCGCCTAAACAAAGAAAAGCGTAAAAGCTTTAAAGCTTTTTTTTGCCAAAGAAATAAATTTAAAATTCA
Organism: Leptarthrus brevirostris; assembly: GCA_964036015.1. NCBI lineage: Eukaryota > Metazoa > Arthropoda > Insecta > Diptera > Asilidae > Leptarthrus > Leptarthrus brevirostris. Next base: position 99,939,317 of record OZ038372.1, on the reverse strand, counting down.
ACCAGTACCAATCCACGTGGGACCGCATCTCAATTAGAAAATCAATCAAAGATTCGCTGAAGTTGCAGATGCGAGTGAACAGGCATTTAAATCCTCCGGACGTAAAAATAAGCAGATAACTTCGCAATTGCTGTGGTGAGGCCATTTTGCCTAGCTTTCTATATTACATAATTTTGCGGACTTCGTCCTTTGCTTTGGTTAAGAAACATAATTACACCTATACCATCGCATCGTTTCAAGCAATAGCTAGTAAGTGTTTGCGCAAAATAAACCATATCTAATAGTAGCTCATTGAGGACTAGATTTCATGCGGGCAGTGAGAAGATACATTCTTAGGGAGTGCCACTAGTTCAGCTCTTTGTATAGTGAATTCCATAAGCTGGAGTTAACGATTCTGCTTTTGAGCATGAGATCAATTAGCTCGATAAGAGAACTGTTTGGATCCAACAAGAAATATGTATTGAATAATGTTGCGAAATACAATTTAACGTAGAAGAAAATTATATATATATATATATATATATATATATATATATATATACATATATATATATATATATATATATATATATATATATATATATATATATACATATATATATATATATATATATATATATATATATATATATATATATATATTTATATATATATATATATATATATATATATATATATATATATATATATATATATATATATGTTACGGGATGGTCGGGCGTGTATAAAATAAAAACTCGATGGCTCGATTTTAATTGAGATACAACTTTATTTTGTTAATAAGCACGAGCACTACAACATGGAATACTCTTCTTCCTTCTCTTTAGTGACAGGCACAATGTTGGTTGCGCTTGAGGTTTTTGGTTTATACGGCGTTGGCGTTGGTATCGCTGGAGAGCAGTGAATTCCATAAGCTGGAGTTAACGATTCTGCTTTTGAGCATGAGATCAATTAGCTCGATAAGAGAACTGTTTGGATCCAACAAGAAATATGTATTGAATAATGTTGCGAAATACAATTTAACGTAGAAGAAAATTATATATATGTATATATATAGATATATATATATATATATATATATATATATATATATATATACATATATATATATATATATATATATATATATATATATATATATATATATATATATATATATATATATATATATATATATATATATATATATATATATATATATATATATATATATATATATATATATATGTTACGGGATGGTTGGGCGTGTATAAAATAAAAACTCGATGGCTCGATTTTAATTGAGATACAACTTTATTTTGTTAATAAGCACGAGCACTACAACATGGAATACTCTTCTTCCTTCTCTTTAGTGACAGGCACAATGTTGGTTGCGCTTGAGGTTTTTGGTTTATACGGCGTTGGCGTTGGTATCGCTGGAGAGCAGTTCAGTGGCGTAACAGGTATAATCTGCATCGTAACAGGTCGGCCATCCTGCAGATTGGAATCGTCCTCGATTTCCTCTTCCGATGAACTGTTGAACAAGTGGTCTCCATCATCGTCAACTAAACCTTGACACCACGGCTTCATCTTATCTGAGGAATAGACTGAGTGAAAATGACGTTGCGATCTAGGAATACCTGGTATATCCTCAATCACGTATCCGTCTTTACCCAATACTTCCTTCACTACATAAGGTCCTTTGTATTTTGGATCAAGTTTCCTGGAGTCTCCCGTTGAAATTGACGGTCGTTCAATTAGAACGAAATCTCCTACGTTGTAATTTCGTGGCGTTGAATGTCTTGCATCGAAACTCTCGTTCTGTTTACGCTGGGATTGTTGAATGCAAGCAAGGGCTTCGCTTCGGACTCTTTCTAAGTCGAGGCGGTTATCGTGAGTAGTATCTTCATGTAATGCTAGAAGCAGTTTATTTTCTAAAGAGTCTCTAGGTTGGAAACCGAAAAGCAAGTGGTGTGGTGTTTTTTTCGTAGTGTCGTTAGTGCAGGAATTCATTCTCCATTGAATACTTTCTAGGTGACTATCCCAACTAGTAGGGTCTTCACTCAGAGTTGACAAGCAATGCAAAAGCGTTCGGTTGCAGCGTTCAATTTGTCCACTTGCTCTTTTTGTCCTTGCTGCCGTCATTATGTGTTGGATTTTATTTTCAGTACAGAAGTTTTTGAAAGCTTTCGCACTAAAAGCAGTTCCGCGGTCGGTAATAACTCTCGTTTGGGTTCCGAAATGTTTAGCGATTTCGCTCAATACCTTAATTACAGGCGCTGTCGATGTATTTGTAATTGCCCGCAATACAATGTATTTGGTAAACCCGTCCACGATTCCTAGAATGTGTGTCTTCCCTCGATTACTTTTGGGAAACGGTCCTAGGTGGTCGAGGTGAAGGGTATGGAATGGGATTGCAACCCTTGGAATACAATGAAGTTCACCCTTAGGTTTTCCAGCAGGCCTTTTATGATAAACGCAGTCTATACACGAAGCAATATAGTTTTTTACCTTTTTCCTCATTTTCGGAAACCAATAGTCTCGTTGGAGAAGTTCAAGAGTTCGTTGTACTCCATAGTGACCGACGTCATCTTGGCAGGATTGGATGATCTTCCAGGTAGCGGCTGAAGGTACTACCCATAATAATTTCTCACCGATTTTTTTAAATAACCGATATCGTTTTAATTGGTAATTTTTATGAATGTCTCTTTCTTCATGGTTTGTGGGAATTCTCGACAACGTTTCCATGATTCCTTTCAACCTTGGGTCTTGGATTTGCATAGTGCTTCTTAGCCAGTCTGCCTCGTTGATCTCCACAGTAAATACATTTAAGTCAGCTACTTCGCATTCCTTAGCTACAGACTCGACAACAGCTAACGTTTCCAGCTCGTAGCTGTGATAATTACGCTCGCACGCCGTTGTTTGTCGACTATAATATCCAATAGGTATTAAATTGTTATCCTCGCCTTTTTGAAGTAAAACTCCAGCTAGACCTATTGCACTGGCGTCAGTGTGCAGCTCGTGATCTTTTGATGGATTGTCTAGACCTATTGCACTGGCGTCAGTGTGCAGCTCGTGATCTTTTGATGGATTGTATAGAGTAAGCAGTGGTCGTGTCGTTAGGATTTCTTTTAGCTTCTCGAATGCCTTCTGCTGTTGCTGATTCCAGACAAACGTTTTGTCCTTTCTCGTTAACAGAGTTAGCGGTTGCGCGATAAGGATACGAATTTTCGAAAGTAGCTCGTTGTGCCTAAGAACTGTCGAAGCTGGTGCAAGTTTTCGGGAGGAGGGAAATTTTTCACAGCTTCTATCTTTTTTTCGTTTGGACGAATTCCGTGTAAAGAGATGTCGTAACCCAAAAATTCAATTTGTTCCTTAAAGAAGAAAGATTTCTCTACTTTGAGCGTTAGACCTTCCTCAGACAGGATCACTAGAAGTTTTCTTAATGTGTCCAGTCCTTCATTGAAGTACTTGCAGGGAATAAGGACGTCATCCATATACACGATTAACCTTCCTAATGGTCTTCGTTGAATGTTGCTCATCATGCGTTGAAAGCAAGATGGTGCATTTGAGAGGCCAAATGGCATACGCAAGAAATCGTATTCCCCATCTGGAATAATAAAAGCGGTGTATTTCGTGGAACTCTCCGCGATGGGTATTTGGTACTATCCAGATGCGAGATCCAAACCGATAAAAAACTTACCTCCTTCAAGTTGGAGTAACAAGTCCTCTATAATGGGCAAGGGATGTTTGTCCTTTACAGTTATGCTATTTAATATTCGATAGTCTATAAGCATTATTACCACCATCGTAACATATATATATATATATATATATATATATATATATACATATATATTTGTTTTGCTATATAGATTTATATGTGATATATAATAAATTAGTACATGAAAGGTGCACATATATTCTAAGGAATAAATTTGTCGAAATAAAAAAAATTATAACGTTTTATATCATTGTCTTATTATTATCCTAATAAATTTTCATAGCAAAAATATTTTTCAGCGCACAGTGGCCAATATGGATTAAACATGATGGTTCTGTGTTTGTAGTTGGACAACAGAAATCATCTTCAATATTTATCATGATTGCACCATCTTCAGAATGCCATCTTCCGACTGGAATTCGTGATTTCTTTGTAACCATTTAACCTCACGACTTTTTGATGCCGTCAAGTCTTTGAATCTGATGGTAATATTCGTTTTTTTCACAATAAATTGGCTGTTGTCATCTTTAAATCTCAACGATTACTCCAATGATTAAGTAGTCTTCCTAACTTCGTTTGTTAATGGAGTATACTCAACGATTGAATCATGTAAAAGTAAGCAGTATGCTGTTGTATTTACAGGTATATTTTCAAAAACTTAGCCGAATATTTACAGGACCAGCTTTACAGATCTCCTTTTGAAGTGAACAATCAATGATAGCGATCTGAGCATCTGATTTGAACATTTCCCATCTTAAGAGCTTCAATCTTTATTCTCATGCATTTCGCACCCTCACCATTTGCTTAGTAAGCATCATGTACATATTGATCGTATTTAGGAGGCCAATCTGAAATAACAAGCAGTTTAAACAAGCAGCTATCCAAGCAGCAAGTAGTTAAAAACTGTTATCGTAACAGCTAGCAGTTTTAAGAAGCAGCTATCGAAACAGCTAAACAACAGTTTAAAAAGCAGCTATGTCTGACCGGGCATAACTTCGTAACGCCTTGACCGATTTTGATGGTTCTTTTTTTGTTGTACACAGTGTTATCTCATATTGCTAATAGGAGAAAGAAAACTTGCCCTAGGTTAGTGGGAGGAGGGAGGGGTACTCTAACTTTTTAACGCGTGGACCGATTGTGATGATTTTTTTTCTGTTGGGTAGAGTTAACACCAAGAGAAAAAAAAATTTGGTGGGGTCGGCGTGGAGGATGGAACCTAACTTTGTAACGCGTGGACCGATTTGGATGGTTCTTTTACTGTTGTAGAGAGTGTGATCCCCCATTGCTAATAGGAGAATAATTTGGTCCTAAGGTTAGGAGAATAAGGCAGGGAGAGAAGTTGTCTTCTTTTGATGTATAGAATATGCTGGCTCACTAATACGACGATAAAAATTTATAAAATGGGTGGTGTGCGGAGGGGGCGTTACACAATTTCTTAATTCACACACCTATTTGGAAGATTCCTTTTTGTTGTGTATTATATGATCCCCCATTGCTACTCTATAGAAAAATTTTGACCTAGGGTTGTGGTGGGGGGAGGGGAAACATAACTTTGTAACGCGTCGACTGATTTAGATTATTATTCTCTCTTGCTGTATAGAGAAAAGTGACGCACTAGGGTCAGGTTAAGAATTTTTCTAAGGCGAGGGTAACTGTGACTAATTTCGTAATATGTTACCGGAGCATTCTTCGAGTCGTATATATGAAGACAATAAAAAGTAAAAAATAAAATAGTTTTTAAAAAAAAATTTGAACCGACTTCACAAAAAGCGCTTAAAAACATAAAATAATATTTAATTTTTTATAAATAACGACATTTTGAAGTCGGTGCAAATTAAACAAACAAAACAACTACCCGACCACAATTGACGACAATATATATATATATATATATATATATATATATATATATATATATATATATATATATATATATATATATATATATATATATATATATATATATACCTGAACGTGTCAGCTCACGGAATCATAAGTAAGGACGATTTAATACTTTTGTTGTAGTTGTTTGGTTTGTTTGATTTGCACCGACTTCAAAATGTCGTAATAGATATAAAATTAAAAATTATTTTATGCTTTTTATCACTTTAAGTGCAGTCGGTTCAAATTCTTTTTAAAAACTATTTTATTAACCGGCTTCAATAAAACAAAGAGGTTATAAGTTCGATGTGTATTTTTTTTATGTCTGACCGAGCATAACTTTGTAACGCGTTGATTGATTTTGATGATTCTGTTTTTGTTGAGTAGAGTATATTCAAGGATTGGTTCCATGTCAAAAAAATTTTTGGTGAGGAGGGGTGGGGCGGTGAGGCTGAAACCTAACTTTGTAACGCGTGGACCGATTTGGATGGTTCTTTTATTGTTGTACAGATTGCTAATAGGAGAAAAAATTAAGCTAGGGGGGAGGGGTAGTCTAACTTCGTAACGCGTGGACCGATTTCGATGATTATTTTTCTGTTGGGTAGATAATGTTCCTTAATTGATCCCACGAGAAAAAAAATTTTATGAGATGGAGGTGTGATTAGGGGTTGAACCTAACTGTTATACGCGTGGACCGATTTGGATGGTTAATTTTTCGTTGTATAGAGTAGAAGACACTAAAAAGTGAAAAATAAAACACACAGCAAGCGCTAAAAACCCTAAAATAATTTTTAATTTTATATCTTTTACGACATTTTGAAGACGGTGCAAATTAAACAACTAAAACAACTATAGAACCACAATAAATTGAAGATAATACATAACACTACCTGAGCGTTTCAGCTCACGGGATCATAAGAAAGGACGTTTAAATACTTTTATTGTAGTTGGTTGGTTTGTTTGATTTTCACCGACTTCAAATATAATAGATATAAAATTAAAAATTATTTTATGCTTTTTAGTGCTTTTTGTGAAGTTGGCTTAACTTTGGTTTTTAAAAACTATTTTATCTGGAATTCGATCTTACGGAAATATAATTCCGAACTCTGTAGTTATGTTAAATCTCGTATAAATTATAATTTTTAAATATTTGTATTGTAACGTGCCAGAGGTAGGCCACGAAAAGGAAAATAGTGAACCGTGTAATGCGCATGCCCCAGGTGGACAGAAATCAAGGGAAGGAAATGCCAAACGTCGAAAGTCAAGGAGGACTCGAACCTATGGTGAAGATGTGAGGTGAAAATGCGTAACGGAAACATCTAGAACTAAGTGGTAGAAGTTTCTAGAAATAAGCTGTGTACTATAAATAGGGCTGAGTAGCAGGCTGGTTAGTTTTAGTACTGATTTATACTGTGAAGTGTTTATATGTGATGCCGCGAATAGTAAGTTGTATTTGAACCCGTGAAGTGATAAGTGCTAATTAAAAAAGTTAAACATTATATTGTGCAGAAAACGTGTAAAGGAAATTGTGAAATAAACTAAATAAGTGAAGTGAATAAAACTGTGAAAATTTTTGATTGAAAATAAGTGTCTTAATTAATCCGTCGAGCAAGAAGAGCCCCATTGACGTTCCAATATATATAAATTTTAAATGTAACATATCAGAGAGTAACTGAGTTCACTTCCATACTATTAGTTTATACCAACATTTTAATGCCAGTGGGTTGGTTATTTTACATGATATTTCTCATCAGTTTGCCAATTAAAGAGAAAAAATTGAAATTTAAGAATTTTAATTTCGTACTTTTGGCATATCTTTTACGTTAATCAACATCATAATGCTTGGATTTTATATATTAGAACATGCTGCACCAATTACGTATTTAAATAAAACGGTTGGTTTGCATATTTTAATTTTTATTATCGCTATCGAACCGTAGATTAAGCAAAGCAAACAAATTCGGACGTGGTTAATGCTAAATCAAAGTTTGCTAGAAGCATGCTTACTATGTGACATAATTTTGACGTAGCAAACTGTCATAATGAGAATAAGTTTAAGCAATGGATTCGGACTGGCTCTAAATGTATAAAAAAATGGGTAAAATGAGGTGTCGTTTTAAGGTACCATTATCTCCGTTTAAAATCAACACAACTCCAATTTTTTACTCCACCTGCAACAAGGATAAACAAATACTATATACTAAAAATTGTGTACTAAAAGTTTTTTTTTGCAGGACGGGGGAAATTTTCTGCAAATGTTAAAAAAACGAGTATTTTCTTCTTGTTAAGGGCATGCCAAGGACAACATACCGATTATTACTAAAATAGCTGGTATAATATATATAATTTACAGGGTACTGATCCCTTTTTTCTTCTTCTTCTTTTTTATCTGTCTGTATATATTTTACGTCTCAAAAATGTCAGTTAGGGGAAAATCGATTTAAAATTAAAGAAGAGATATTTAGCACTTTAAGATTGACCTGGGCCATAAGATGCACTTGCATCTGCTTCTTCTGTAGGTCTCGAGGGATATGATACGTATCCTACAATTAGTAACGTTTCGCAGAATGCATTGATAACCGACGAGTTAGCTGCCAAAAGTATAAGGGTGTTAAAGTTTTTAAATTTTGAATACAAATTTGGAATCAATGTAACATCTGAACCTGTATCTATAAAGAAATGTTTGTTGGTAGATTTGTCGAAAATGTATAAGCGACTTTTGAGTAAGTCAGATTCCACCCGTCGCTAATAAAGACTGATCTATTAATTTTTTGACTGCTTAATAAACTTGCAGGGTGTGCATTTATTTGCTTTCAAACCGAATTTGAGATGATACCAGCAAAGTTCTTTGCCATTAGATAAGCTACGATTTCTCGAACGATTTCCTGATTTCGACATTGAATTAAAGTTTTTATTTAAAAGATGAACGAGAAAATCTGCGAAACTGTTCAGTTAGTTCGCTGACTTGATTTTGTAGTTCTGTTATGGCTGAAACACTTAGGCTTGATTCGACTGATACCGACTACACCTCGGTTCGTCGAGTCACTTCAAAAATTTCATCATACATCAAGGACAACTCGTCTAATACACCTGGAACACTTGCTAGAATAGCTTGTATATTTCCAGGTAGCCGCTGAAGCCATAAAGTTTTAAAAATTCCTCGGACAATTTGACCAAATTTAACGATTTTATCTCTCGCAATAATTTTGATGGTTTTGCGTTTCCTAAAGGCAACATACATATTTATGAGTTGCTTTAGTTTGACGTTATAAGATGCGGAAAGCCGTGTGCACAACACGTTCCGTCAAATTTTTTTTAGACTTTCTGGGAGGAAGAGGTATATTAATCAGGCTGTTAGTTGCTTTACTAACTGATTAATATACCACTTCCTCCTAGAAAGTCTAAAAAAAGTTTACGGAACGTGTTGTGCACACGGCTTTCCGCATCTTTTTTGTATTAAGAATAGGATGTGAAGAGCTATTACCATTAATATGAATATTTTCGTTCCGTGTAGTCCGTCTAAATGTTGCGTACACGGAGTACATGGATCCGTGTTCTCTGTGTATCTTTTACGCGGACACGGGTGATGCGAATAAACACTGTCTAAAAATAAAGATAAAAAAGTAATTTTTCTTAAAACTGTTACGTTGTCAATCAGTACCATAGGGGATGTGGTGGCCTAAAAACAGAAAAGAATTTGAAAAATTATTTTATTTATTGTATAGGGAATTACCTGAATGTTCTTCGTGTTTGTCTTCATCCCCGTGCGAATTAAATGATGCTGCAAAGAACTCTGCTTTATTTTCAGATACAACGAGAGGTTAAAGGAACAAAAAGGATTACCTTCACACTTTCTGACCCGAGAAGATCTATTTTTAAGGATATTTCCTTTGAAACCTTTCCTGACCGATGATCAGAATAGCCTTTCCCATCCAATCCTACAGTACGAAACCGATTGAATGTTCATATAAACCAAATTGATTCAAAATTTACCTGGTCTACGAAATTGATCCAGTGAACTGGTTATCAACGATCAGCTGTACCTGAGCTGGATTAAAGCACACAATAGGCTTGCTGTACCCGTTCAGAGCTAGTTAATGAGTTGGAGCTCTAATTCCTCATTACGCCGCATAAAAATAAACCACATATATGGCACCCGCCTTAATCAAATTCTGGATAGAATTTTTTCACTTACCTGGATTTCGTCGCCGGATTTATGTAATTACCTGGATTAGGATTAAGTAGTATTAAGTTTATTTCTTTTACTTTCATAATTTAAATTTAAATTAATTACCTTTGTGAAGATCATGTACAGCAGAAAGGGTACCGCACAAAATGAAGTTTGCAGTCTGGAAAAAGTACATAAACCAAATTAATTCATGGTATTTATCTTTAAGCGTAAAGTAGAGCACAAAAGAAATCAAAAAAATATTACCTGGTCCAGTTTTCTCCTCCTAAACATCTCCAAAGAACTCGCACTAAAAACATAACATAACCTGTACACCGACATAAACAAACCCGAATTTCCCGAAGAACTTCAACTTCCCGAAAACGAAAAGGAGCTCAGCAGGTTATCCGTAACCCAAAGCAAGGGATAGAAAATCGAGCAGGAGGTAAATCGCCCCAAAACAAAAACACGAAAAATCAAAATATCGTGATGACGGAACTGTCAAGTCAAGACATTTTTACCAAAATTTACAAGTTCCAGAGAAGATAGAATTTTTCTGAAAATACCAGAATTATCCACGAATAATGCCGAAAATTTTAAGACAAGAAAAATTATTTATAAAATCAAACCGTTTTTAACCGATACAAAAAAAGCTGCTAGAAATAGGGGGCGGAAGTCACAATAGTGGAGGATTTTCTATATAAGCTTTGGTATGTGAAGCGGATGGCCTCTTTCTCTCTGTACTCAGTCTTCTTGGTGAAAGCATGGTGGATGTCAAAAGAAAGTTTTGAAAAGGAATTAACTTTAGAAAGTGAAAGTGGAAAAAAAAGAGAATCGAAAATAAAATAAAGTAATTTGCCCAGTTAGTGCACTGAAAAAAAAGAAAAGGAAAAGAAAGATTGTGTATGCTGTATGCAGTAAAGGACGTTGGAGTTGAATAGGAACCAGAACACAGAAACAGAAGGTGGAGGACATTTGGCCAGGATCAAGTTTCGAGAAGTGAATTAAACTAGGAATATAAAGATAAGTACCATTCTGTTCAGGTAAATTTTATTTTATTTCGTTTAGAAAATTTTTATGCGCTACTTGCCCTGCTTTTCTTTTTGTTTTGTTTTTGAAATATTTTTCTTGAGGTTTAATGACATATATAGTGAGTTAAGTGAGTTGAGAATTGTAGAGTGATTTTGCAATGTGAGTAGGTTAGTCAAAAATAAATTTATCTGAATTTGTTTCTTTAAAAAGGAAGTGTTTCGATTGATTATTGAGTTCGTGGACTCAAGGAAAGCCACGTGGCGCCCAATAGGTGTGGAAGTCGCCCACTCTTACCCACCCCTTTCACCAATTCTAGCCGGGGTGATTTATGCACCGAAGAAAGTGCATAACAAATTTGGCAACCAACGTGGGGCGAAGCACCTGAATCAAAATAAATATATATAAACAAAAAGGAGAACATAATTTTATTCAAAATGCAAATGTCATTCGAAACGAGTCAATATTGAATGTCTTGCTATTCAACTTTTGTTGCAAACTCAAACCAACGCAAGTCGAATGTTGCAACGCGTTACTAGCATAAATCTCAAAATCTAAATGGGCAAGTAGCGTTCGTTTACGTAAATAATATACACGTACCGCTTATAGAAGTAATGTCTGTAAAAATATAATGCAATTTTTAGCAAACTCACTTGTTTTATATTTTCCGATACTTAATTTCTTTTGTCAGGTACACCATATCTCCTCATTGAACTCTTTTTTTCAGATTATAAATTATAAATTTTCACTTTAATTTTTATTGAATTTCACTCCAACATCACTTCGTTTTGCTTTCAATACTTTTATTTTGAAACAATTCACACTTTCCTCTGAATTGCACTTTACACATAACGCACATTGCACCTAACAATTTTATCGTATTTCACGTATTAAGGTCATAAAATATTAAAACGCGACTCGAAATTTAAAGAACTTTGGAATATTTGAATATATTTATTTTTGTAAGTAAATTTAACCGAAAACAAAATAATTTCGCGTCTCATGTGTATAAAGCGTCGGTTTTTACTACTGTTCATCCGGCTAAGTTCACAAAAACAAAAATTATTAAAGCCATCGGAGAATTCATTTAAGAGAGACAACCCAAGTGATGATGAATTTTCAAAAAAAAATCAAACAGAGTTGCTGGGCAGCGCAATGCTGACCTTCCTCAATATCTGACCTAATTTCTCGCCGATTAATTCTCTCAATAACTTTAAAAACAAAATATGATAATCCAGATGTTGCGACACTTATAGTCGAAGCAATATTGTTCTTATAAGCGAATGTATCGAAACACGAGTTTGTTTATATTTCGAGTACCAGTACTTCCTCTGCATTTCTATTTAACTGAATTTCGTATTTGCAATCGGTTGACAGCATGCATGCATAGTTCTGAATTGTTTACATTGCATTTAACCTCGATCAAGCAAGTTAATTGTTAAGAAAAATTTGTGGATTTCTCGATTTCCTGATTATCGTTTGGGGAATTTATGTTATTTATTGGATTAAAGATTAACTAGCGTTCATAATATGCCTGTCGATTTCGATTGAATTTGAAATTTGATTTGTTGAAAGAAAATCTAGATTTGCTGTTTTTAAGAATCTTGAAGATTTTATGGAGAATTACAACCATTTCGCTGCTCGCATGATTTAGTTACTTATGTATTATATTGAATTTTTGGATTATAGTTCATTCAGGGGGAATAAATAAAATATTTGCTGCCGGGAGAGTTTTATCTATTTCAGACGATCCTGCATTGAAATCCTATTGGTTTGAGTATAAACTTCTGAAGTTAATTCTTTTTTTGTTTCGTCGCAAGTGAACTAGACGTTAGGGTAAATATTTCCTACCATTAATTGTTTAAATTAATATTGTTTTTTTGAGATCTGGGGGCTGATCGTTACATTCCGTTTCAACATTCAGTAGTGCCCGTTGCTTACATTTGCAGTAATATTTTTAAAGGTTTAGGATATTTTCGCATTAAGGCATAAGGAAATATATTTTCACTAACTTTTGATTTCGCTTCAAGTAGTTACGAGGTGGTACATCCCCATTTTTTTTTTCGTAGATATTCGAGACAAATAAAGTAAATATGGATATAAATAGACTGAATCAAGAGGAGTTGTCGTATGAGCTTAGGTTGAGAGGGTTGCCGACCGGAAAGGTCGACGGGATGCGCGTAAGCTTGCGTGAAGCCTTAAAGGTGGAGAAAGAGGGTATGTCCTTGATTTTGAAACCCTATCCTTTTACTTACGAGGAAGATAGTGAAATTATCAACAACAAAGTGGAAAAAATAGGGGAACTTTTAAAGACTTTTTGCGGGGATTCCAGTAGTGGTGACTACAAGAAGATTCATGCCAAGATTGAGTGGGCTCTGCGAAGATTAGACAGTCTGCTCCCAGTCGGGGACGAACAGAAAGGGGAAAAGTCTAAAATGAGGGCAAATTTATTTTTATCCTTGGGGTCCTTAAAAATTAAAGCGGACGGAGGTCACGATGAAAGCGATTCTTCCTGCGAGGAGGCTGACCTATCCATAACAGCCAAAGTCGTCAACAATGCCTATTCTAGGGTTGATATTCATAAATGGGATGTAAAATTTTCTGGCGATCAAGGTCAGTCCGGTCAATCCCTTAACTCATTTTTAGAAAGGGTGGATGAATTAGCCGAAGCCCGAGGTATCACTAAGTACCAAATGTTTCATTCAGCCTTGGACTTATTTTCAGGCAAGGCACTTATTTGGTACAGAGCAAACAAGTCCAAGTTCCATTCATGGCATGATCTGACTAAGGGTCTGAAGAGAGAGTTCCTCCCTTATGACTATGATGATCGGTTGATGGACGAGATCAAAAAGCGAACTCAAGGAAAAGACGAATCGATTGGCATGTACATAGCTGTAATGACCACTATGTTTAATCGATTATCAGAGCCGTTAACAGAGGGCCAAAAATTGCGCGTATTAAAAAGGAACATCAGTCCTTTTTACCAAACCCAGCTGGGATTAACAGAAGTCGACACGGTAACAGAACTGATAGAGTTGGGACGCCGACTGGAATCGATTCGAATATCTGTCGAGTCTTAATCGCCACCACCTTCTAAGAGAAGTACTCAATTGTTAGAACCCGACTTAGCCTATGTCGCAGCTGAACGTCCCGCGGTAGCCGTCGTCGCAAATCAAATATCCCATCCAGGTCCGGAAGGCCAGTCTAGAATAAAATGTTTCCGCTGCGGTCGGAATGGTCACATTCCACGAGCCTGTCAGAGCAGAGCAAGAAGCATAAGGTGCTATGGATGCGGAACCCCGGGTGTTACGCGCCCCGAATGCAGGAATTGTTCAAACCGACCCACCAGCCAACCCCAATAAGATACCACGCCTAACCGAATAAACCAAAACCGATCAGCCGATCAATCCCAATCGCATCCGTCTCGAAGCCAGAGTAGTCAGGCTCCGGGAAACGCCAATGGAGTTCGGATGTAGAGGGCGGTTCGAGCTCTAGTAATTCCCATAAAGTCGCCCGTTTCGACTGTCCCTCATATAGTAAGACCACAGAAAATAAAACAGGTAGCGTCGCTCTTCACACATTGGTGAGTTATATATTTTCAAAAGTAAAAGATGATGTGCGTCCCTACCTAACCGTGTCTATTTTCGGGTTTAAAATTTGTGGCTTGCTGGACTCAGGCGCATCCAGGACAATAATAGGAAAATTTGGCTGGGAATTACTCGGAAAGTCAGCGCTTAAAATTCAGAAAACAGTATCTGAGACAGTAACGTTAGCGGATGGTAAAAGTATACGCGTGTTGGGTGAAACAAGTTTACCGATAGAGCTTGAGGGCCGCTTAGTAGTTGTCGATGTTTTGATTATACCCGAACTTCCTCATTCACTGATATTGGGAACGGATTTCTGGCAGACTATGGATATATCCGCAAATTTACGGGAAAACTCATGGAGGTTTGGTAGTGATAATCTTCGCGTAGATGCCCTGCACAGTCATTCTAGATTAACAGCTGACGAACAGAACGAATTAACTGAGATTATTAAAAAAACCGAGCAGAAAATGGGAAAAAGTTTAGGCTGCACAAATCAAGTAGAGCACATCATCCAGACGGACTCTCCTCCGATTAAACAGCGGTATTATCCGGTATCACCGGCAATACAAAGGATCATAAACGCTGAGCTGGACAAAATGTTAGAAGCAGGTGTAGTAGAACCCTCGGACAGTGCTTGGTCCTCTCCAGTGGTGATGGCGAAAAAGAAGGACGGCACATATCGATTCTGTGTCGATTATCGCCGATTAAACAAAGTAACTAAAAAGGACGCATATCCACTTCCTTATATCTCAATAACCCTCGACAAACTACGAGATGCAAAATACATGTCTTCTCTCGACATAAAATCTGCTTTTTGGCAAGTGCCACTGCAGGAAAGCTCAAAGCAATATACTGCCTTCACAGTACCAAACCGTGGGTTGTTTCAGTTTCGGAGAATGCCATTCGGGTTGAGTAATTCCCCAGCTACATGGCAGCGTTTAATAGATAGGGTGCTGTCAGGGAATCTGGAGAGCCACGTGTTTGTTTACCTGGATGATGTGATTGTCGTCACACAAACGTTTGAAGAACACAAACGTATTTTAGGAGAAGTGCTTGATAGGCTACTAGGTGCAGGATTAGTCATAAATTACGAAAAATGTGAGTTTTGCCGGTCGGAACTAAAATATTTGGGATACGTAGTGGGTGAACAGGGCCTTCAAGTTGACCCTGATAAGGTAAAGTGTATCCTCGATATTCCCCATCCTACAACGGTTTCTGAAGTGCGCAAGTTTGTTGGTACAATAGCATGGTATCGTAGATTCATACCTCATTTTTCATCGATTCTAGCTCCAATCACAGATCTTCTGAAAAAGAAAAAGAAGTTTGTGTGGTCTTCAGATTGTGAGGAGGCTTTCCGTCATGTAAAGGAAAGTTTAGTAACCGCTCCAATTCTGAACTGTCCGGATTTTGACTATCCTTTTACCATCCATACTGATGCCTCAGGATTCGGAGTAGGAGCTGTACTGACTCAAAACATAAATGGTGAAGACAACGTGATTGCATATTTGAGTCGCTCATTGAATAGGTGCGAAAGAAACTATTCAACTACAGAGCGAGAGTGCCTGGCTGTGTTATGGGCGGTCGATAAGCTAAGACCCTATGTGGAGGGAACGAGATTTACGGTTGTGACGGATCACGCATCCCTTGTTTGGCTCCACAGCTTGAAAGACCCGACCGGAAGGCTGGCTAGGTGGGCCATGAAGCTCCAGCAATATGACTTCGAGATTGTGCATCGTAAGCGCAAGGAGCATCTTTTGCCAGACTGGTTGTCTCGTTCGGTCCCGGTTTTGGATTGCATAAATGGGTCCAACAATGGGTCAGACAAGTGGTACGAGAAAATGATGAGAAGTGTTAGTGAGGCACCATCTAAGTTTCCTGATTGGAGAATAGAAAACGAAATTCTGTGGCGACATTGTCAACCATCGTTAGTATCCATCGTTAGCCACGGAATCGGAATTCTAGAAAGAGGTAGTCCCTAAAAATAGAAGGAAAGATTTTATGTGCAAGGCACACGATATCCCAACCGCGGGTCATTGTGGCATCCAAAAAACGTACGATCGGCTCTTGCATAGTTATTACTGGCCTAAAATGAAGTCCGATGTTGCTAAATACGTCAAAAATTGCATAACTTGTCAGGCCATAAAACCGGAGAGAAAAAAACCATCCGGACTGATGGCACCTCGTCGTTTGGTAGGTAAACCTTGGGAATGCCTGAGCATGGACCTTATTGGTCCTCTTCCTAGATCAAAACGTGGTTACGTCTATATCCTTACAATTGTAGATCAACTGAGTAAGTTTTCTATGCTATTTCCCTTAAGGGCGGCCTCCACTAACTCTATTACCCAGGCCTTAGAAGACCATGTATTTTTACTTTTCGGCATACCTAGAGTTTTAGTATGCGATAACGGGGCCCAGTTTAGGAGTCGTGACTTTAAGAAGTTGTGTGAAAGTTACGGAGTTGAAATCAGGTATACGGCTTTGTATCACCCACAGGCGAATCCGTCTGAGCGGATTAATCAGATAATTAAAAGTATGCTTCGCGCGTACGTGTCGGACAACCATAGGGTTTGGGATCAGCACTTGCATGCGCTATCCGCACATCGACGCATGAAGCTACAAAGCTAACACCTTACTTCATCAACTTCGGACGGGAAATGGTTACACATGGAAAAGGCCATAGGAAGTCTCATTCTAACGATATATATGACCCGGAATTAAGATCACTAGCCCTTGAGGAGGTGATAAAAGACGTGAGAGATAGGCTTTCAAAGGCTGCGCAAACTTCCAAACGAACTTATGATCTTCGAAGGAGGGATCTGCGATTTTTGGTTAACGACATGGTTTGGAGGAAGAACTACGTTTTGTCGGATGCAGCCAAGTACTTTAACGCTAAACTTGCACCAAAGTATATTGGACCATTTAGGGTCGTTAGAATAGTGTCACCATGGACGTATAGTTTAGAAGATAATAGTGGTAAAGATGCGGGTATATGGCATGCCAAGGATTTAAAAGCACACTATTCTGACAAGGACTAACACTTCGTTCGGTCACAGAAAAGAAAAGGGCACCTGATCAGTCTCCACAAGTAACTACAGAGTATATAATAGTCACCTAAGCTCACGGCGATTGCTACCTTCTTGTTTCATATGGGTCTCAAAATACAAAGATCACTTTTCATGAGCAAATTGCTAGCTATTTTAAGACGCATATATAAGCGATGAAGAATTAGATAGATAAGATAAAAAGGCAAAAAGAATTAGAATAAGGTAGCACGAGAACTATATTAGTAGAATACGGTAACGAAAGTTAATTGGTAGTTGAAACCTTTTGACATATGATAATGGGCTTCGTACCATGAAGAGTATGGAAACCCACGGCTGAGATGCGGGAAATCCACGAGTGAATAGTTAACTTTAGGAAAATCTTACATGCTTGCCACGAAAATGATTGCGGATCGCGACCAATAAAGGTCATATGAATGAAGTTCATTGTTTTTTTTGTTTTCTTATTATGGAAAAGAGGTTAATAAATTATTATTGGATATAAGATTTCTTCGAAATCTCCCGGAGGAAGAGGAGGTGTGTTACGTTGTCAATCAGTACCATAGGGGATGTGGTGGCCTAAAAACAGAAAAGAATTTGAAAAATGATTTTATTTATTGTATAGGGAATTACCTGAATGTTCTTCGTGTTTGTCTCCATCCCCGTGCGAATTAAATGATGCTGCAAAGAACTCTGCTTTATTTTCAGATACAACGAGAGGTTAAAGGAACAAAAAGGATTACCTTCACACTTTCTGACCCGAGAAGATCTATTTTTAAGGATATTTCCTTTGAAACCTTTCCTGACCGATGATCAGAATAGCCTTTCCCATCCAATCCTACAGTACGAAACCGATTGAATGTTCATATAAACCAAATTGATTCAAAATTTACCTGGTCTACGAAATTGATCCAGTGAACTGGTTATCAACGATCAGCTGTACCTGAGCTGGATTAAAGCACACAATAGGCTTGCTGTACCCGTTCAGAGCTAGTTAATGAGTTGGAGCTCTAATTCCTCATTACGCCGCATAAAAATAAACCACATATATGGCACCCGCCTTAATCAAATTCTGGATAGAATTTTTTCACTTACCTGGATTTCGTCGCCGGATTTATGTAATTACCTGGATTAGGATTAAGTAGTATTAAGTTTATTTCTTTTACTTTCATAATTAAAATTAAAATTAATTACCTTTGTGAAGATCATGTACAGCAGAAAGGGTACCGCACAAAATGAAGTTTGCAGTCTGGAAAAAGTACATAAACCAAATTAATTCATGGTATTTATCTTTAAGCGTAAAGTAGAGCACAAAAGAAATCAAAAAAATATTACCTGGTCCAGTTTTCTCCTCCTAAACATCTCCAAAGAACTCGCACTAAAAACATAACATAACCTGTACACCGACATAAACAAACCCGAATTTCCCGAAGAACTTCAACTTCCCGAAAACGAAAAGGAGCTCAGCAGGTTATCCGTAACCCAAAGCAAGGGATAGAAAATCGAGCAGGAGGTAAATCGCCCCAAAACAAAAACACGAAAAATCAAAATATCGTGATGACGGAACTGTCAAGTCAAGATATTTTTACCAAAATTTTCAAGTTCCAGAGAAGATAGAATTTTTCTGAAAATACCAGAATTATCCACGAATAATGCCGAAAATTTTAAGACAAGAAAAATTATTTATAAAATCAAACCGTTTTTAACCGATACAAAAAAAGCTGCTAGAAATAGGGGGCGGAAGTCACAATAGTGGAGGATTTTCTATATAAGCTTTGGTATGTGAAGCGGATGGCCTCTTTCTCTCTGTACTCAGTCTTCTTGGTGAAAGCATGGTGGATGTCAAAAGAAAGTTTTGAAAAGGAATTAACTTTAGAAAGTGAAAGTGGAAAAAAAAGAGAATCGAAAATAAAATAAAGTAATTTGCCCAGTTAGTGCACTGAAAAAAAAGAAAAGGAAAAGAAAGATTGTGTATGCTGTATGCAGTAAAGGACGTTGGAGTTGAATAGGAACCAGAACACAGAAACAGAAGGTGGAGGACATTTGGCCAGGATCAAGTTTCGAGAAGTGAATTAAACTAGGAATATAAAGATAAGTACCATTCTGTTCAGGTAAAATTTTATTTTATTTCGTTTAGAAAATTTTTATGCGCTACTTGCCCTGCTTTTCTTTTTGTTTTGTTTTTGAAATATTTTTCTTGAGGTTTAATGACATATATAGTGAGCTAAGTGAGTTGAGAATTGTAGAGTGATTTTGCAATGTTAGTTGGTTAGTCAAAAATAAATTTATCTGAATTTGTTTCTTTAAAAAGGAAGTGTTTCGATTGATTATTGAGTTCGTGGACTCAAGGAAAATCACGTGGCGCCCAATAGCTGTGAAATTCGTCCACAACCCACCCCTTTCACCAATTCTAGCCGGGGTGATTTATGCACCGAAGAAAGTGCATAACAAAACTTAACTCTTTTTAAACAAAATTATTCTTACTGCCCTGGTTCTCCTTTGAATACATTCTATGCTTTCCGGTCAACTGCGTATTACCACTGGTGAGTCAAGTCAAGTCAAGTCAAGTCCGCGAGTTTTCAAAACTCTGTCGATTCGTAATCCTTTTCGATTTCCCATGGTTTCCTTCACGTAGAGGCTTATCTTCGGCCTTCAGTTCGATTTGTTGTCGTCCTTCGTTGTCCTTTTTCGATGTTTGTTTCCTTGTTAAACTTCTCGTTGATTTGTCATCCTTCGGTACGGCTGCTGCGCTACATCAGCCGTAGGTTTTTCTTTCACTTTAAGTGTTAGTTATTAAGGGAGGGTGAAGGAATAGGATTTGGGAGGGATTTGGGAATTTGGAGGATGCTTAGGGTCAGTTGGGTCCTAATTTTTGGTGCGCTTTAGACTGGGTAGACTACCCTCGGTAGTGAATTCCTTACACATCGTAAAAGGTTATTCTTCCGTTGTGAAAATAAATGTCGGAGTTTTCGGGCTTGGTGAGAAGCAGGGGTGAGAGATATCTGACGTCTTCCGGTATGAGAAGGTCCGGTAAGTTGTTTATGAGGGAATTGGGATGAAATGGAATCTTTTCCATTTGTTTTGTCGCTAGGTGTACTAGGTATTCCTTGAAAGGAGTAATGTTTGCGGCTTCATAAAGCACGCTATTGGAGTAGTATTTGTGAGGCTCCTTTCCGTAGAGTCCCGTGCATGCATGGAGAATTTTCCTCTCGAGATTACCGAGGCGTTGCATGTAGGTTGGGGAGATGGTGTGCCAAATAGGGAAACAGTACGTAATGACGGGTCTTATAAGTTGCTTTTACAGCAAAAGTTTGGTTTTTGTTGAGAGTCCATTCCTGACATTGATGATTGGGCTGAGAAGGCTGTAGGCAAAATTTGCTTTGTTAATAACTGCTTTGACATGAGCATTGAATCTTAGGAGTTCATTGAAGTTCACTCCTAGATATTTTGCTTTCTGGGTCGGTGCAATAATTCCGCCATTGTAGGCGGCTTTGATTTGCCTGGATTTTAAGATTTGCCGGTTTCGCCCGTTTGAAGGTTTTCGGATGCAAATGAGCTCAGATTTTGAGACATTTATTTTGATTCCCCACTTTTTGTAGTAAGTTTGGAGCTTTTCGAGGTGGAGGTTGACTTTATTTACGGCCAAAATCGGGCAGAGTGATTGGGCATAAGTTAAGGAGTCATCTGCGTACAGAAGTGTTGTGCAATTTTCATTTGCAGGTTGATCAGACGTGAACAGATTGAAGAGGATGGGGCCTAGGATTGATCCTTGTGGGACACCTGCCTCTATTGGTTTAAGTGCTGATTTTTGGCTATCTAGCTCCACGTAGAAGTTTCTTTCCGTCAGGAAACCATGGATAAGTTTGTTGAGGTGCGGTGGGAAACCGAATTGGTTCAATTTGAAAATTAGACCATTGGTCCAAACAGAGTCGAATGCTTTTTCAACATCGAGAAAGCAGCTGACTGTGCATTCATTTTTGTTTAGAGCACTAGTAGTGTTGGTATGAAATTTCAGCAGTGGGTGTAGTGTTGAGTGCTGTGGCTTGAAGCCGAACTGAGATTCCTGCCGAATATTATTCTCTTCGCAGGAGTTTGTGATTTGTTGCTGGATGACTTTCTCAAAGAGTTTCCCCACATTAGATATTAGGGAAATGGGTCTGAATTCTTTAATGTCCTTGGATGAAGTTTTCTTTGGGATGGGGAGAATACGGGAGGTTTTCCAATTTTTTGGAAAGTAACAATTGTTTATACAATTGTTGAAAATCGACGAGAGAAAGTCGTGAGCTATTGGTGGAAGCTTTTTCAAAACAGCGTTTGAGATTTGGTCAGGGCCACTCGATTTTTTGCTGTTAATGGTTTTTGTTAGAATGAAAAGTTGAAGAGGGTTCGTGAAAATGGATTGCTCTTGTGGATGAATTGCTGGATAATCCACGCTGAAGAATGTTTGAGGTATGGATTCCGTATTATCCAGAAAGGTGTTTATACGGGTATTCACTTCGTTGCAGAAGTCTGGTTCGCTCAGACTTGAGTTGTCTTTGAACGTTCCTTGGAAGTATGTTGCGAAGGCATCGCACTTTTCTTGTGGGAGAATGAGAATTTCCTTGTTATTTGAAATTGATTTGGGAAATTTGGGCTTCCTACCGCAGACTTTGTTAATATTCTCAAATGTCTGGGCATTTGGTTTGATTTTTTCAAGCCTTTTAATGAATTGTTCATCACAATGCAGTTTGGTTTGTTCATCAATAATAATTGATAAACACTTGACTTGGGACAGCACGGACTGGTATGCTGAATTTTGGGTATTAAGGGTCCTGTGATAGATGCGGTTGAGTATTTTCCGCAGTTTTTGCCTGTATTTGTACAGGTCTTGAAGGCCAGATGGAAGGTTCTTGTATTTGTGGTTGTTTGCAGGAATCGTTGTGGAGAAGTGGTTAATGTTGTCCTGAAGGCAGTGAGTGAAATGCTCTATGTGAGTTTCTAGAGTTTCGGAGAATTCCGATTGATTGCCAGTTCCACCACTAGATGGTCTGAAGAAGCATGGTGAGTAGTACAACTGTAGTTGCTGATTTGCGGTAAGAGGTTTATAAAATTTGAAGTGACTAGATAGAAATCGATGTCGGAGCCTAAACGAGGGAAAGTTGGGGTGTTTGGAGAGACCACTATGAAATCGTGGTTATCCGAGTTGTTAGTCAGCCAGTTAGAAATTGTTTTCCCGTGGCTGTTCTCGAGTGTGTCATTCCACATCGGGTGTCTGGCGTTAAAGTCTCCTCCGATTACCGTGTAGGTGTGTTCTTTGGAGAGATTGTTTATAATTTCAAGATTCCGTCGTATTTGTGCGGCCGAAGCGCCACACCTGTTATACAGCGAAATGAACAGGAGAGATTCCTGGGAAGTAAGGAAGACTTTTACAGCCATGCATTCCATATTTTTAAGACTATCAATCTTGACTTCTTGGAATTTTAGGTGGTTTTTTATAAGGACAGCTGTTCCTAAGGTTGTTTCCGATTTATCAGTTCGGACTGTTGAGAAATTCTCAAAAACTAAATTGTGTCTGGAGCTAAGATGCGTCTCTTGCAAGAGGACGAAATGGGGGAATTGCTCACCAAGGATGGAGTTGAGGCCTATTCTCTTGTTGTGTCGTTCTAGGGAATTACAGTTAAATGTTAGAATTTTTAGTCTTTTTAGTTCCCTAGACATAGGTTGAACGCAAATTGCAAATATGCTCTTTGACGTTCCGCGAGGGTGGTAAGTTTCCTGTATTGAGGAATTAAATGATTTATTTTGCCCATAAGGGCGAAGAGGTCACACCCGAAGAGAGCTTTCGCCTCTTGGGTGCAGAAGTTGTCCACGTCATTTTGCGACGTTTTTGGGGCGATTTTAGGTGCCTCTTTCTGGCGAACAGTTGTTGGGATTTGAGGATAAGTAGTTTTAGGTTGGTTAGTTTTGTTATTTTTATTAATTATTTGTGAGAAAGACATACCTGGCTGTATGTAGTTCCTGGTCGATTCCCTAGCGAACTGTTCTCTCTGCTTCTGATGTTCCTTCAACTTGTTGCGGGTTTCTATGATGTCCTTGTACCTGGGGCATCCTCTGTAGCTGGCTGGGTGTCCTTCTTTCTGGCAGTTCACGCAGAAAGGTTTCGCTGTCTCATCGTTCTTGATGCGGCGGCACTCTCCTGGTCCGTGGTTTTGCGCACATTTCACGCATCTGTATAGCTGAGCGCAGTTGCTCGCTACGTGGCCGAATCGCTGGCATCGCTTGCACTGTGAGATCCCTTTGACGTTGTGCTTCTCCCAATGCACAATTTGATTCATGAGGCGGTCCACCTTCATGATTTGGGCGACATCATGTTTTCCATCGAAGGTCACTATAAAACCATTTAGTTGCCTATCTGTAGCTTTACTGCGTGGAGTTATCAGCCTCATCACGCTCTTAATTTTGATACCCTTCAGCTCGCGTTCCAGGGCATCCTTTACATCTTCCTCATCAAAGGTGTGTTGCACACCTTTGAGGACCAGCGTTGTCTTTCTTTCCTCCTTCGGTGTGAAGGTGTAGGATTCCACCTTTATTTTGTTTAGTAGATCGAAAATTACTTTTCGGTCATTTTCCGTGGCAGGCTTGATCGTACACTTTCTACCGCTGCTCATCTTTATAAAAAACTTTGGCCTGATATCCAACAAGTCCAGTGCCTTGTTGAACTCTTTATAGTTGAGCCCATGTGCGATGATTGGCGGTGGTCGTGTAGCCGGTTTTCCTTCCGATGCTTCCATTCGCTCTTTCTACTTAGGCGGGACGATGAAACGGTTTTCGTTTTGCAGCGCCTGGTAATAGTTGCTGCTCTTTCTTGGGTCGGTTGGTAGTGGCACCACTAATTTTTTCTTTTTCGTGGCTTCCTCCTGTTGCTGCGCATCATTCTTGGGCTTGCGCTTTTTATTCTGCACCAGCTCATACTCACTTTTTTCGCTGGATGACGCCGGAAGATGGGGATATTCTTCCTCGTTCGTGACTTCCATCGTGTTGTCACTGCCGGTGATGCTGGAACCGCTGCTGCTGCTGGAACCACTGCTGCTGCTGCTACCGCTGCTTGTCGAATTTGCCACGTTTACTTTACCGTTTACCGATGTCTTCCGGGAAATGCGTGATATTGTTTTCCGCGAACGCTTGAAGCAAATGCCGTCGTCGTTCTTTACCTTATTCTCTTGTGCCTTATCAGTAGTGGGGGAGGGGGGGGGGGGGGGTGGCTCTTATAGAATATCGAGACATCTTCGGCAGAGGTTGTCGTTAGAATTTCTTTTTGTTAATACAGAATGCCTTACCACTTCTACCAGACAACTATTAAAAACAGGTATCCGAATTGTCGTTCTTCGGTAGAAGTTGTTGTTAGAGTTCCCCCTTTTTAATAGAGAATGCCTTACTTGTTTTTAATGTTCTTCTTTATAATAGAGAGTGCCTTATCATTTGTGGGGGCGGCTCTTTTAAAAGGGGGTCACTAATTTGTGGGTGCCGAGTGATATGGATTCGTGACCTACAATTATCAGGAATTACTCTTCATTCTCTATTGAAGGTCTATCATTTCTTGTTCTCTGTTCCAAAGAATCCAATCTGTCTCCGGTATCTTGTGTGGGCATTGTCCACCAGATCTCTTACCTAAAAAAGCTTTAAAAGTTTTGTCTCCTGAAGAGGACTTGTTAAGTTTGCTTCGTCAAGGAAGACTTCCTTCGGTTGACGGCTAAATGCCGCCGATAGCGTGACCGTTTGAAAAAGGTTTTCTAAAACAAATATATTGAGATCCGACAAAAGAAAAACCAGGACGAAAAAGAATTTGTATTCAAATATTTTATTATATTATTCGAAAACTACATAAATCTTGATTTGGTTATTCTTGAAGTAAGACTGAACTAAGAATCAGCCTGTGGAGCAATTTAATTTTGATTTTATACATTTCTTTGGAAAACAAAATTATTTCAGCCTACTTAAATAGCCTTTGCAAAAATTAATTGAAAAATACGAACGTAACCCAAAATTACTAAACCTAATAAAAGTAAATACATTTCGGAACGATACTCGTGCTACCACCACACTTCCTCTTCTCCTTGTAGCTATACTATTCCTAAATTATTTTAAAAAACGGTACCGGCATTGGTACATTGTTGGCTAAGCAGACGACATATTTAAGAGGCCAAATTCGGGCATTTAAATACCTTCTTACATATAACATTTGATATATATTCGCAATCGGGAAAGTGCGGGGATTCACATGAGCACATTACTAAAAATTCGTTTTTTTGACTCAGTTCGTGCAGATGTTACGTTAAAATTAAGCACGAGCTATACCATCATGACAGCAAATTTGCGTAGAACTTATCAGTTGTCTGTTGCTAAACAGTTCGCCGTCAAAACTACGCATGCTGCTATCACTACAATTCAAGGTCATTAGAACAGTGTTCACCACAATAAAAAATTTATAATATCAGTGATAAAGGGCCAAATTCTACATTTGTAGTTAAAAGGTCATTTATCAGCGCCCACGCAATTTACTACGTAGATTTTATCGCCAGTTCACCCAATTTACAACAAATCAACTTCCCCCACTCAGCCTAATACCGCTTTCAGGTTAGGTTGTGTAAATAAACAACTTAGAGTATATAACTATAAGGAGAGGCCCTAAAGCCAAAAAACCTCGGCACTTTTCTTGATGTAGTTGAATCGTTGAGTTGTGTTTGTTTTCGTCATGGCAGTAGTAAAACAACGACATTTCTAGAGGTGGGCCAAAATAAATTGGAAATTAGAGCGTAATTGCATTTTACAATTGCCTCAAGGAATTGCGAATGATTATTTAAATTAAATTTTACTTTTGAACATTTTAAACATTTTAATCACGAATTTAAGTTTTTAGTGTCCCTTTATAAAAGTTAAATCACGAGCCACTGGGTTAGCTAAGGAGAAGCAAAAAATTCGATCTTAGAAAATGTAAACAAACTAAGAACGCGCCGAAAAAACTTCACTTTTCTTTACGTTCCGTTGCTGTTCTTAGCGTGTCAATGCAATTATATCAAGCTTAGGAACTAACAAAACATTATTTTAATCAAAAACATCCCTGAAAAACGATATTCCACGTGTACAACGCCGTTTGTTTGCACAACACAAAACCGCGCACTTCATTTCAACAATTTCACTATTAAAGTACACTGTCTACAGTTCAAAAAGTTGAAAGCTATTAGCTTTACAGTTTTCTAATATATTGCACTAAAATAAAGAGTAAAAACGACTCGGAACTTTATATGGAATTACAAAACAAAATTGTTAAACCTTCAAACAATTCACGATAATCACTTTGACAGTTCGCAAACTAAGGAGAAGAGCTCTCCGTCCTCACCTTGCCTAAAAGCCAAATGCCGATCACACGTACACGGTTTCACAGATGAGGGCCTTTCCTGTTGTTATATATTCTAAGATAAACAATACATTCCTATCAACCTCTGGCGCTACACCAACTTCCTTCTCATTCACAACAAACAACTAGGTTACCTTACTACAAGCCCAAAAAACCCATACATTATTTTCCACCACTTTGCATTGATGTGGAATCCCTACTACTCGTATATCGTACCAATTAAAACAATTTTTAGGAACTAAAAGTATTTTGGTACATTTTTTAGTTTGGTTCCGATTCGAGACCCTGGATGATTGCACTTCGGATGAACAAGCTTAACTTAGACAAAACTTTGTCCTGATATCGGGTTTGACAAGTAACATACAGAAGAGTTAGAGTTCAGTTTTGTCTTACATACTATAAGATGCCGTCTATGTTAATATAAAATTTCGATAGAGTATCATCAAAACAAAAATTCTTGCTTATTATTTTTTTATACAAACAAAAACCTTATCAGTGGTTATCGCTATATTTATATTATGAAATATTGACTTGAAAAGGCGAAAATTAGCAAGGAAAATGGCTACGTATGCATAAGTCATAATGAAAACATAAAAAGCCTTCACTGAAGTTTGCATGAGATTGGATTCCTACAAATTTTAAAGAAAGGTAAATTAGAACAAGCCGACGTCAATGAAAAAATCGCTTGGGCACTTCCATGCAAGCTTACCACCTAGAAAATCGCATTCTTTGTTAATAAGGCCAGCCTATTTTTGCATTTATTTCTATGCATTGAGTAGTTCTAATGTGACTCTTCAACATACATATTATGGTTGGAGATAAAAAGCGATGAGCATAGGATAAGTAACTTTTTTAGTACTTTAGTGCTTATTACGAGAATATCTTTTCTGGCAGTGAGTTGCTACTGCTGTGTGCAATCTCTTAGTATTAAATGATGCCGTGACGTCAATACCTGGGAAATATGACGTCAGATTTGAACTGGTTATGGAGGTATTACATGAGTAAAGTTTTTAAGGAGACTGCGAAAGTTGAACTGTGTTGATGTGGGACAACTAGGAGAAAAAGGATAAGATTAATAAACCATCTTGTCTCTTGTGAATATTTTTAGATGGAATAAAAAAGTGGAATATTATGACTTGAACTCTCTTAGGCGTTTGCAGCTATTTAGGTTAGACAACAAAATGCCCAAATTGATTAAGGAGGAGCACACGAAACAGTAGTAAACTAGTAAACCTGAGTTCATTATTGTTCTTGTGAAGGAAAATTGTGTCACTATAATTAGATTTTTCTTTTAGGAAAACTATTTGTATAGAACCACGAATGTTATTCAAATCGTTTGCTCTAATCTCATGAACTTCGAGCAAAGTACCTTGACTTTGCACTGACCCTTACTTGCTGACTTCTACCATAGAAGAAAGGGTTAATGGTAATCATGAAAATTTTCAAAATTGAGATTTTAATAGATATAAATGTTTTAAGGTCCTTGAATCCACATAAACTATTTTTAGACTGATGTCCGTCTGTGCGATTTTGGCCTCAATAACTATCGAACGGTTTAACTGATGGAGCTGGAATTTTGCGCAAATGGAACTTATAACACGAATAGGGGGATACAAACGGATTTTTGTCTAAATAGGACAACCGGAAATGGGTGATTACGGATTATATTTAATGTTTATTATCCACAAGAGCTTTCAGTTTTTCTAGAAGCATAATTTTAGAAAACAAAAACATTATTATAAGAAACGGAAAGTTGAGTGGCGTTCACTTTAGATTATTTGCTATTGATTTTAATATTGTTTAATGTCGCCACCTGCTATTAAGTTAGTTAAAATCAAAATAGTGACCTATTATTTAAATTAAAAATAGAGAACTATTTGAGTTAGCTGAAGCTTTGGGATTTAACACATAATTACACTGGTGACGACAATATTTTTAAGCTACAGGGGTAACTTTGTTGTGGCATTACCACATAATTATATACAATGGTTCCAACACAACTAGTTGAGACGGCAAAACAAAACAAAACGAAATTGGTTGGACCCAACAAGCAAAATTCGAGCTATTTAGTGTGAAAATGAGATTTAAAGAAAAATTAGTAGAATTGGTAAGGTACGCGTCTTTTTTTTATGATAAAAAATATCCGATATGTAAAAATAATATAATGAATACCAAAAAATGGTAGGAAATAAGTTTTTATCAATTATAACGGTTCAGACAACGGAGTATTGTATTTATGTAATAACTTTGCTTGGCAACACTATTGGATAACTTTACGCTAATCCAAAAAACTAACCATATATACGAAATGACAACAGTACCTACCCAACGAATATTGTCATAAGAACCTTTGGCTACAAACATCGGACTATGGTATTTGAGAACTGTGTGTGATTATTACAGGGCCCTGAAACGTAGCGTCACAGGTGGCCTGAAACGTAGCGTCACAGGTGGCCTGAAATCAATAAAAGAAAGTGTTAAATGTAGGAAGTCAAGGATGACTCGATCCTGCGGTGAATAAGACAGGTAAAAGTGTGTAACGGAAACATCTAGAACTAAGTGGCTGACGTTTCTAGAATTACGCTGAGTAGCACCCTCGATAGTTTAGTCAGGATTTAAACCGCGAATAGTTTAAATGCGATTGATACTGTTCAAAGTTAGTTCTGATTTAACCAGTAAAGAGTGAGTAACCAGTGATAAGAGCGAGAAAGAAATTGGACAGTCAAGTGAATAAATACTTTGAATAATTGTGATTGAAAGTAAGTGTCTTAATTAATCCATCAAGCTTGAAAGGCCTTACAATATTTATCACAATATATGTATGTATTTGCAATTGTGCAACGTAAAACAGGTGCAAAATGTAAGGTGGTAAAATATTCTTTCTTCTGACAGACAGATTAGAATGAAAACACAAAGATGCTTTTAAAGCCTCTGTATGCAAATTTGCGCAAGTTATTTTTTTATACGATGTGGCCAAATTCTAGGGGACAACACTTTGATGCGCTAGCATGGTTTTGGCCGGAAGGGAATTCAGGGTAGGGGGAGTGAGAAAACTTGAATGCCTTGTTTTTGCATTGCTGCGAGCTAGACAACAGCCCAGAGACGGAGTGGATTATTTTAATTTCCTAATAAAAGCTCACGGGGAGAACTGGTCTCGAACCCGGGCATCGTGGTCATGCGGCTCAACGAATTGATCCAACTCCGTCTCCATATTGCTGCAACTATTCCGCTAGTGTCTGCACTTAAAAGAAAACTCGCGCAAATTTGTTTGTTGAAGATTATTTGCCGTAAGTTACATATTTTTTTGGGGGTAGCTCCTGGGTCAGGTTCCTGCCCCTCTCCGATAAAAATGAAAGGCGCAATCGTTGTCCAAACTCGTTTGTATCACTACCGACGAAACCCGTTTTATAACGAAGGTACACTATAGTTTGGAAAAATCTTATTCAATATTGACAGAACATAACGTCACGCACGTCCGCGAGAGCGACAACGCTATTACACTTTTATAGCGTTTTTTACACATATTCGCAGAAAAATAGGTTTTATTTTTCAAACAATTATCATGAACGATTATAATCTTTTACTGATCGGCAAAAGCAAATATTGGTGCAAAAAAATTGGGATATCAACAGGTAAATTGTTTGCTTTAAGATTTTTATTTTATTTTTAGGATTTTTATTTCTTTGATTTTTTTATGATAACGCCAAAGCTGAGGGAATGCCCTAATCTGCTAATCTGCAGGCGGCACTCACAATTGAGCCACTGTCAATAACCAAAAAAACTAAGCACGCTATCCTTTTACTACCAAAATGTAAAGGGATTAAGAACAAGAATAGGCCAGCTATTTCAGGCTTCTCAAGCTTGCAGTTACGATGTCATCGCTCTGACCGAAACTTGGCTTCACCACGGTTTTAATGATGCTGAAGTGCTTGACGATTCCTATCAGGTTTTTCGTAGGGATAGATATTCTGACTCTGTAGCTCTTGGTGGCGGTGTGTTGGTTGCATGTAAGTCCCACTTGGGTTGCAGCTTGATTAATGTTCCTACTTTCTCCGACACGCTCATAATTGAGCTCATAGCTCTTAAGCTCTCTCTTTATAAGAAGAACTTTTTTCTGCTCTGTTGCTATATTCCTCCAAATTTGACAAACCGCGTTGATGAACACGGTCGTAGTCTCTTTGACATTTTAATTTTTAGCTTAGATTTTATTAATAATATGACGAACCCTGAGGACGAAATCATCCTTCTTGGTGACTTTAATTTACCCAATGTTCAATGGGTATTGAACACTGATGACGATGACTACCTTCCCTTAAATTGTCTTACTGTTAGAGACTCCCTTTTCCTTGACACCATCTCCTCCTTTGGTTTACACCAAATGAGTGATGTAAAGAACACTATGGGAAGACAGTTAGATCTTATCTTTTCTTCTGACTCGAGTAACACTATAGTCGAATCGGCTTCTCGTAGCTTATCCGCTATCGACAGTTTGCATCCGCCCATTTTCATCTCGTTTTGCTACGATGGTTCTTATATTGCCGACCCCAACGTGAATCAGTACGTTCTTGATTTTAAAAGGGCGGATTTCTCTGTTCTCTCAGACAGGACCCTCTCGATCGATTTCGCATCTCTTTTTGATGATAGCGATATCGATGAGTGCGTTTCCGTGTTTTATGATAGGATTTATGATCTGTTTAATTCGTGTGTACCACTCAAGCGGTCGAGACCATCCTGTCATTCTCCCCCGTGGTATACTAGTGAACTGCGGAGCCTTAAGAATAAAAAAAATTTACTATGGAATTTATCTTCATCATTATACAGAGAGTACCTTGATAATGTTTGCGATAACTTACATAATGATGCTCGTACTTTTTCAAATTTGTTAATATGAAGAAGAGATCTGATAATTACCCATCTACAATGTGGTATAATGGAACCTCTAAATGCAGTGCGCCCGACATAGCTGACAACTTTGCATTATTTTTTGAGGGTGCCTTTTCATCTGACGACTTTGTGCCTTCCCTGGATGAGTTTTGTCATATCGAAGACCGTCCCACTGCCTCCATTGCCTTGCCCAATAAATCTCGAGATATTATCATGGATGGTATCAATGAGCTTAAACTTGACTATTCTTTTGGTCCTGATGGTGTTCCACCTGCGTTCTTGAAATCCTGCTCTGACGCCTTACTCACTCCACTGGTACTCATCTTCAACAAATCTCTTCAGGCCGGCAGATTTCCTACATTATGGAAGAGCTCCTTTATAATTCCTGTTTATAAAAATGGGCATAAAAATTGAATAACAAATTATAGGCCAATCGCGAAGCTTTCCTGCATACCCAAGTTGTTCGAATCTGTTATATATACGCAGCTTGTTGGGCAGTGTAAGGGGTTAATCTCATCTAATCAGCATGGCTTTTTGCCTGGTAGATCGACGACAACTAACCTGCCTGAATTTACATCCCACATAATCTCTGCCTTCCAGCGTGGTCTAAAGACAGACTGCATCTACACCGACTTTAGCAAGGCGTTTGATAAGCTCCCTCACTCTGTGATTATGCTTAAATTGGAAAAGCTGGGTTTTCCGCCCTTATTGCTCGACTGGATCCGCTCTTACTTAAAAGATAGGTCATACCGAGTATCTTTCCGTAACACTTTGTCTAGATTTATTAGAGCTTCATCTGGTGTACCGCAGGGTAGCCATCTGGGGCCGATGCTGTTCATTCTTGCCATTGATGACATTGCCCCTCTGATTAAGCACTCCAAAGTCTCATTCACCTCAATATATCTTATATTCTGGTGAATAGGTCTATTGATTCCAGGCTTCTGCTTGTGAAGTGCGCCTTCTGAGTTAGAAGGGTTAATTCGATTAAAGCACAGCTTTGACAGAAACGAATTAAGGGTGAGGGAAATGTGTTAAGAGATAAAGAGTGCGGAGTGAAGGAAATGTTGATGTGCGCCTCGTTTGAAAGTTTCGGGCTCATAAGGCGAGGGGGAAAACAGAAGATGTTAAACTATTTAACATTCGTGTTGTTCGTTTTAGAAAAAATGCCGAAATTTGACGGTCTGTCCAAATTTGATTGGATGGTATAGGGGTGGGAGCGCCATGAAACTTTAATATCGTGCGTTATGATGCATCTACAAGGAATCAGACCAAAAATTTCGTTAGAACTATTCCCGAGAAAATAGCGATAAGAAAATAAGAGACAACCGACCTTCAGTTGATGCTCTAGAGATCCCTCAGAGATTACGGAGTCGCCAATAAGCTTAATAGCCTCTTTTTGAACTTTGTCTAACGCGGTCAGTGTCCTCCTCTCCTGTTGAGCGGTTGGCGTGGAAACAGGCTAACTTCTTAACACGTGTACAGATTTGGATGATTCCTTTTGTGATCTTTAGAGCATATTTGCCTCTTGGAGGTGGAGGAGTGGAGCTTACTTTATAATGCATGCCCCGATTTCGACGATTCTATCTTGCGGTATAGAATACGTTGGCATCGTTGGAAATCGATTTAAAAAAAAAGTTGAATCGACTTCACGAAAATCACTGAAAAGGATAAAGAAAATACATAATCTATTACGTCATTTTGGAGTCGGTGCAAATTACGCTAACTAAGTAACTGCCAATCCCCTATTGAAGGTACTATATAAAACTACCTAAGCATTTCGGCTCACGAGATCATAAGAAAGAAGGATTAAATGCTTTTGTTGTCGTTGTTTTGTTTGTTTATTGATGTTGTTAATGAAAGAACGAGCTTTCTCGCACTTACAATTTAATTTAATTAATTTCTAAATATTTACAAAAACTTCACTTAACTAAGCATTTAATTTAAGAATTTGCGGATAATTCAAGTACGTGTGCCCAACAAGAAGAAGCCAACTGCAGAGAGAGATATGAAGAATATTCCGGATGCTGATCTTTGTGTCTGCACCACAGTGCGGACAATTACGCTAGATGGCGTGCAATGATGTGCTACGTTTACAGTAGCTTAAATTACCTTACAAATGATTACCCAATAAATAACGGCGAATGCAATGGAGAATTCAATAGTCTTATCTCATTCCCTTACTTTCACAGCTGAGTCTGATTCACGTTTAGAAAGCTATTTAACATACCGCCTCCCTTGAAAGGCTCTAGGAGGGTTTCAATTGTTTATAGGTAATTGACACACTTGAATCGTTTTAATATACCACTCGCGGTTTTGACCGTCACAACACAGACCTTCGCACCATCTTCGCCAGGATGGATATTTACGACACGACCGAGAACCATTTATATTATTTCATTACAGGGAATTTTTCTTCCTTTATCAACACTAACTTGTTTACGGCTGCATTAGGAATAACTGACGTTCATTTGTTGCGACATTGTAGTTGATTGAGGTACGTTTTGGACCATCTGCCAAAATTGTTGTTACGCTCGTTGAACATTTTGTGAACGTTGTAATGTACTTAAGTGAAGTTCTTTAAGGTTCGGATCCACTATGGCAGTCAACGGCTCACCAATTAAAAATCGACCGGGAGCCAAGGCGGATGGGTCATTAGGGTCAGACGACAGTTCCTCTATAGGCCTTAAATTCAGTATGGCCTCTTTCTGAAAACCAATGAACCTATGCAGTTCTTCAAAGGTATGTGTAAGCCTTCGTACTACTCTTCGAAAATGATGCTTCGCAGATTTCATTGTCGCCTCCCATAAGCCGCCAAAATGGGGTGATCGCGGAGGTATGAAATTAAAATGTATGTAATTCTTGTTGCAATGTTCGATTACTTCTTGTCTAGTTTCTCGTGATAAGAACATATTTCGCAGTTCCGTTAACTCTGAATTGGCGCCCGCAAATTCATGGCGTTGTTCCAGTAAATGTTTGCGCAAGTTCCTCTTCGACTGGTGAATCTTCTAAGTGAACTAATATAACTTATTGAAGATAGGTCGCTTATGAGTTTCATGTGAACTGGCTTTGTAGTAAAGCAGACGAAGATAGGTATGTAAGTTTTGATAGCTTGCCACTTAACCACATCCTTGATTTGAGAAAATCTTCGCGGATACTAAGTCTGCATGATTTTTGAAGCTTTCTACATAACGCCAGTACTCAGTATTTGTTATATCCTGAATATTGGCTACCCAGGCTAGGTTCTGACAACCAGGCAAGGACAATCTTAGAATCTGTCCAACCGAATACAGTGCCTATTGAAATATTTATTGCGGAAGTAATCCGGACTACTAACTCGGCCATCAATTGTGCAGCACAGAGTTCCAATCGAGGTATCGTCATATACTTAATTATGGAGCGACTCGAGATTTAGCACATATTAAATGGATGCTTATGTTCCCGAGCTCATCAACACATCTGAGGTATAGACAGAAGCCATAAGCCCTTTCGCTTGCGTCTGAAAATATATGAATCTGAACGTCCGTTAACTGCTCAAAGTTAACACTCTCCTTGAAACTTGAAATGTTTCAATGAGAGGTAATTGACCCATGTATTTTTACCAAGTCGTATGCAATTGTAAGAGTAAAGACTCATCCCAGTCTAGTGACAACTTCCACAACTCCTGTAAGAAGATTTTTTCAAGCACACCTGCCCATGCAGTCAAATAACCTTCCAATGTCGGAGAATATTCCAAATCAGTCCTAATGTTAATGTTAAGAACGTCTGATTCATGGAATTGCTTTCCTTTTTCTATTATGTCAGCTGGGATATTATTTAGGAAGTCATTGTTGTTCGAACACCACTTCTTTAGCTCAAGACCTCCAGAAAGTAGGGTTGCTTCAACTTGACGTTTAGTCTTCTTAGCAGTGTATTAACTATCTGCATTATTAAGTCATCAATGTAGAAATCTGACTTTATTATGGTGCTGCCTAAGGGATATTTGTGAGCCTCGTCAATTGCTAGCTGTAGAGGAGATCTTGTGGCAAAATATGGTGTCGCAGTTGTACCGTAAGTAACAGTTTGCAGTTGGAAGAATTTTAGTTTCTGACTTGGATGATCTCGCCACACAATATTTTGAAGTGTACAGTCCTGGAGATCGAAAAGAAACTGCCTGTCAGTAGTTATTGCAATAGGATGTTTCCTAAATCCGGGAATTATGTTGAACAAATCTTGTTGCACTGCTGGATCGGTCAACATGATATCATTCAAAGAGTAGTTGATAGTTGACTTCGCAGAAGCATCAGAGACTACTTTCAATTTGGTGCTTGAGCTGTGTGGTTTTACGACGCTGCGATGTGGAATGACGTATGCGATTGCTGAGATTTCTGTATCACTTAGAGGACGCATATGTGCAAAGTTGAGTCTCCTAAGTACCTAATGGGATGCCGAAGAGGAATTTTATGAACAAACCGTCCGCTAGAGTTGCGAGTGTAATTATTCTTGTAAAAGTCCGTGCTTTCAAGGTTGCAACCTGTTGGAGGTTTCCAACTTCCCAGAATTTCTAAATTATTTCATTTATAGGTTACAGAAGATGGTGATGCGCATCTTAACTCCATAATAAAAGTTGACACTCTTCTTGATCCCGGATCAGAGTTGGAGGACCTTGGTCTGCGTTCGACAACAAACGAAGATGCCAGCAACGAAGCTGGCAATCAACAATGCGATATGGTGTTAATGTCGCGATAGATTCGTTTAATTTTGTGGCGTGGGCATACGTACAATCCGGCTCGATAGGACCAAAAAATGTTAATGAAAGAACGAGCTTTTTCGAACTTTCATTAATTTATAAATATTTACAAACACTTCACTTAACTGGGGATTTAATTTATGATTATGCAGATAATTCAAGTACGTGTGCCCAACAAGAAGAATCCTACTGCAGAGAGATATGAAGGATATACTGGATGCTGATCTCTGTGTCTGTACCACTGTGCTGACAATTACGCTAGATGGCGCATTGATGTGCTACATTTACAGTAGCATAAATTACCTTACAAATGAAAACCCAATAAATAACGCCAAATGCAATAGAGAATTCAACATTCTTAGCTCATAATCAATTCACTTACTTTCACAGCTGAGTCTGAGTAACGTTTAGAAAGCTATGTAACAGTTGTTTATTTGGGAATCGGCTGAAAATGAAAAAGTTTTCCTGCAGACGGAAACACTCCCTTTGAGTATGACAGGTGAACGAGTTTACGCAGGAGTTAAGCCACATTAGAGGTGCATCATTTTAAAACCATCAGATCCAGTAGCTTTAACATGTCGAGTTTAGAGAGTATCTTCCCGATTGCGAAAGTGTAGCGTCTTCTGTCTTTTAGTGCACAGCGATGGAGACGGAAGTGGCTGCGATGAGGGTGGCACGTATTAATTAGCAGCCAACTGATTGTTTTTGTTCAATGATCCAGTATTAACATTCCCGTTATAAATGAGTGGTGGTGTTGAAGAAACCCTTAATTATATTTTGAGAAGCAAATATCTTCCGTCTGACATTCCGGTCGAAGTTGAAATTTGCAAATCTTCCGCGCACCTCTATAGATACGTTTCAATTCCTCTGAATGGCACATAACAATTTATATGTCTGGAAAACTTCTTCTTTGTTTTTAATAGCTGTGGAACCGTCATTCTTGAATCAATTGTTATTAGTTGGTTGGTTTTGAAGCTATGAGGAATAAGACGATGCATCTCAAACCATAGGATGTTCAAAATATATTCGGTGCTATAGATAAGGTCTCTCATGGAAAAGTAATCAGATCAGTCGAGCTCTCTTAAATATTTCAAAACAAAAATAATAAAAACAAACTGTTTCTGAACTCGACTAACGTAAGAAATATTAAAATTTCTTAACACGATCGGCGTTTCTAATAAAGAAAAGTTAAGCTCCTTTGGCTCGTTATCAACAGCTCGTTATCGGGTCATGTGAATATTTTGTGCATTTTGGAAAATAGTTTTACCGCAAAGTTAGTGGGACAGTGTAAGTGATCATAATTTTATACAGCTGTCTAGATCAGCATTAAATTTCGTGTTGGAGTTATCTCTAGTTTTCGCTTTCTCGCGAAGGCGTTCAGCATAGGGAGGGGGATCGAACTGAGAAAATCGATTCAGGACGGACGATCAGTAATTTTTTTCCGATTTCGTAGATCGATTAATCGACTTAAAAGGAAAAGATCGAATAGATCGATTCAGTTTATTTTGATATTTCAATTTATTTCGGCATTTTGAAATTGCAAGTAATTAAACCTGTTTCTGCATATAAAAATATAGGGTCATTATTAAACCAATTTATTAAATAATAGAAAACAGCCTTTGTAGCTTACAAATCTTGGGTATTTCAAAAATTTTGCAGAGTCTTTTTGAAAGTACTCGTCTTCATTAAAGTAACACAACTAAAAATGTACACCCGAAAAGTAAAAGAGAAGCACAACTTTTGTGCCGCGTATTTGCAAGCGCAAACATTTTTTTACTAATATCACATGTCCCAGAAACCTTCCAGGAATATTTGAAAAATACGTTCCCAAGGCATTTCTATGTCTGATTTCAGAAGCGATTTTAGGATACTTTATAAGTATGTACGAAGAACATTCTCGTAAGTTTTCTGTGAAGGTTTCTTAGCCGTAAAAATGTATATCTTGGGGGCGTTTTTTGAAAATATTCTGGGAATGTTTTATTCTTTCGTTTTAAACGGTAATCACCGCAAGTTAAAGCTGACAGTTCACCTTTATCTTCCTCCCTGTATTCACCTTGAGAGAAACATGACTACCTCTCAGTTGAAAATTTCAAAATGGACGCAGTTCTGGTTCACTATTCAAGTGCTAATTGTGATCGAAAACACTTACACACTTTTCATATAAAAATACTATGTAAGATTTTAAAGAACGCAAAATAAATTCTTTCTCTTTTTAATTTATTGTGGAAACGTTTTTTACACAATTCACCATTGCTTAAATGTCAAAATCTATATTGTTTTAAAAGTATAAAATCTGCCAAATTTGAGACTTTAGATTAAAAAAACTATTAATAAGAGTCAAATCTTTGATAGAGTAACTCAAAAAGATATATATGCTTCTTTCAGGAGATAAATATCTACGTGTACATGAGTTTCTTACTAGGATTATACGTGGCAGTATATATACTTGTCTATTCCACTAGTTATATTCAACTTTGTTGATGTGGCAAATCCGCGTAAACGGAGTTGGATCAATTCGTTGAGCGGTACGACCCGCCGATCGTGTTAAGAAATTTTAATATTTCTTACGTGCCTTGATTTCAGAAACAGTTTGTTTTTATTTTTGTTTTGAAAATTCGCTCGGGTGATGTGAATATTTTGTGCATTTGGGAAGTATTATTTATTAGTGGACCTTTGGCAAGATGGCACTGGCAATTTTTATAATAATTTCAGAATTATTAATTTTTCTCATAACCGAGCTTATTTGGAAAGCAGACAACACAACTCAAGCGATGAGTAACGAAAGGAAATTTTAAAATATCAAAAATTAATAATTTAATTTTTTATGCGGCAACTACCACATGAGTTCTAACATGCATCTATGTAAAATTTATAAAGATATGTTTATCTTGAAGCACGGGAGTGCCCCCGCCAAGACTGGGCACTACCTACCTTTTCTCGAAGCGTTTCGTCGAATTTTCGAACCCTCACAGCTTCGGTCTGGATCATTCTTAGAATAAGATGTAGTTACCAGGCTAATGAAACACACTAAGTTTCATTTGCCCAGCTTTTATACTTTAGATTTTATTAATACCTGAAACCTCCGTCATCAAAACCTCTAGGGTATTCCTGAAGTCTACGAAAGCTGAAATTTGGCATGCTGGCTAGGATTAGCACACAAATAACGAAAATATTAAGAAATCTGTAACTTTTACCCTCCACCCCCCATAAAGGGGGGTTCAGGTCTGTATATAAAATTTCTTATTGGTAGGTACTTGCAAAAGTTCTAGAAAGCTGAAATTTGATATGCACACTAGGATTAGCACATAAACAACGAAAAAAGTAAAAAATCTGTAACTTTCATCCTCCAACCCCTCGAAAAGGAGGTCTGGTTCTGCATTATATAACAATTTCTCATAAGATTATTTCCAAACTTCCAGAAGCCCTAGAAAGCTAAAATTTGGTATGCAGACTAGGTTCTGCACGCAAATAACGAGAAAATTAAAAAATCTGTAACTTTCACTCTCCAACCCCCCCATTAAGGGGATGCAGGTCTGTATATAAAACTTCTTCTAGGGAGGTACTTCCAAAAGTTCTGGAAAGCCTTAAATTTGATATTAAAGTTAGATGTTATTAGTACATAAAGAACTAAAAAGTGAGTGTATTTAAGAAACTAACAAGCATTTTTACGCCTAAAACCACCAGACCATGGTCGGACCATGATTTACTGATTGCGTTTTGGATGAAAATTTGGTTTACGACTAAAATTTTAGGTTTAATCAGAGATTTCTTGTTATTTCGGATAGTTAAGTGTCATGTTTTTACTTTGTTGGAAAGATAATTTAGTCTGCTTTAAGTGATTACAAATAAAGCACAACAGTCAGCTATAGTTGGATATAATCGGTTAATAGCTAAGTACCAGCCTGATTTTGCAAATAATAAGCCAACAAGGAAAAGAGGCAACGATAGAGAGTGGGCTTTGAAAAAAATAATAGCTGACGCACAAGAAATATAGCCCGAAAACATAAAAAGAACTAGAGCATCTTACAAAAAGAAATCAAATCCCACCAAAAACATATCATGTAAAGGAGGTTGCCAAGATTCATAAGCTCAAACCGCTTTCATTGTTAAAAAGTTATCAGATCTCATGTGGAGCCAAGCCCCTAACTCTACAAGGCCTAACTCTACAACCCCTAAATCTAGAAACCCTAAATCTTGGTCAAAAAGTATGGTATCTGAGGATACGGTTTTAAGTGCTTTAGAGGGTGTACTTTCGCAGACACCTGTGTAAGTAGTGTTACCATCCTCTGAACAGTGCTTTCTGGTGGATCACCTTTTCAAGTGCAGGATAACATACGACCACCCCGTTTAGTTAATTGTAATAATTTTGGTTGACCTTAAGGGGAGTGGTAAGGTTAATTCGATACAAAAAAAGCATATTTTCGATAATTTTTTTTGGCAACACAGTTAATATATATTTATTTCTATAATTACTACATAATAAACAACATTTGAAGAACATTTCGCAAAATTTTCATTAATTTTTATGAAGAAATGAGCCATTGACAGCGAATCTCCGCGGACGTCTCAAAAAAAAGTTTGATTGTGGTGCCCCTCATAACTCATTATTGGATTATCTGAAGTCAAAAAACCAAAATGATTTTTTTAGTTCATAAGCTTCTGCAGGTAATGACGACGAGTTTTTTTTTTTATTGATTTTTCAATTTCTTACAGCACTTGGAAGTCAAAATGCCGATTTTTAATCAAAAAAATAGAAAATTTTGTGATTTTAAAATACGTTAAAATTAAAAAAAATAACTCGACGTCATTACCTCGTCATTTATGTAAAGAAAAAGTGTGAAAAATTTCAAAAGGATTGATGCAGTAGATTTTAAGCTACAGTGGGCACCGACTCTGACAAAGCTTACACGTAGAAGATTCGGTTTGTTAACAAACTACCCATAATTTTTTTATTTATGCACATTTGCAATACAAAAAAGTTAAAAAGATGATTTTCAACGTTTTTTGAATTTTAATTCAAAATATTGAGGTTATGTCAAAAAATAGTTTGAACAAAAGTTGTAGATCTTTCAATTATCTACAACTTTTACATTTAACTTTTTTCGATACGAGTCACATATTTCGTTTTATCAGCAGAAAACCGCGTTTTTGGCCTTCACGCGCTACATAACTTATTATTTTAACAATAATAATCGAAAGGGTACCATATTTTGAAAACATGTTTTTGACGTAAAATTTAACGGGGAATTCTATGGAAATATCAAAAACTTGATTTGTTCTGGGGGCCATTGTTATAAAACGATTTAAACAATTAAATTGTTAATAACAATATGAATTTGTTAATATTTTTTATAAAAAAAAAATGTTTTCTTAAAGTTCAGTCCTTTAGCTACAAAAGTGTAATTGGTGAAAATTTTGTAGCTCTTATAGATTCGGAACTATGAATTTTTGAAAATCAGTCTCCAAGCCAAAAAACTCGCCATTCTCAAATTTTCGATCACTTGTATTATCGAAAAATGAGGAAAAAAAAATTCCTCGGACACGTATCTTTTATTTTTCGATATAGAATCTGTATAAAAAGGTTTAGCCAAATCGAAGAGGTGTCGATCAGAAAGGTGTTCGGTTTGTAAAAGAATGACCCATATATGGGATGTATCGGATGGACGGAGACCCGAGGCACTGTATCTCCGGAAGTTTTGCTCCGGTTAGAAAGAAGATCAAATTTTAGATGTGAAAATAAAAGATGTCATATAACATGTTTGTTGCACTTTAATAGACTCATTTGATGTCCACTCGATGGGAGGCGTAAACAATTTTTGTTGTCTCCACTTTTCATATTATGGCAAATCCGTGAAAACTAGAAGAATCTCCATGTGAAATTTCATCACAAAAGGTGATAAAATAAAAAAGCTACGAGATTGTGATACATGGACAAACGGACGAATATGACGAAATCAGATATGTGGATTTGTGTTTTTAACGGAACCATAAAAATGATATTTGACTGTGAAATAATTTCGTAGATTTGCTCCCTCAAAAATTGTATGGAATATAAGAACATACTTGGTTTTTTTATTTTCCATTTATAAGGGAGAAAGCAAATGTCGTAGTGCCTAATAATAATTTTTTTAGTCTATGGAAAGTGATACTGATGCTTTTAATATTTGGATATAAAAAATAATCATACAACTTTTTATATTTATGTTCTGAAAATAATGAAATGCTGAAAACCACAGGTTATTTATTCTGTTTTTAAACAAATTTAAAATTGTCGGCTTAATTCTTTGGCCAGACCTTCGCCCTAAATCGACAATTTAACAATAAGCCAAGTCAAAAAAAAATTTCTTTCTTGTTTCTTTTATTTGATTTGAATTTGTTGAAAATGAAACGGTCTTAGATCTCTCTCTATTAGCATTCTTCAGAATACATGCCTATTAATGCTGGGAATATTCAGCGTACTTTTTATTCAGTACTGTTTTTTCCTTCCTTCTTACCTTTGCGTAATTTAGAAAATAAATGAAATGCTTTTTCAAAAAATTTTAATTAACTAAGTCAAGAATTTTGTGAACCCTGCTATTACTAATTTTATTTATTATATTACAGGGGCAATATGCCAAACAAGGACTCCCTTTTGCTGCAGTTATGAACTGTTGAACAACTGCTTATGCATGTTAAATTATTCGAAGCCGATTTAGTGCCCCTACTTACCCATATTTTTGTTACATTGGTCGTTTTTACGTTTACGTGGGCAACCATACACATGTATTGGCACCAAAAATCTCCATAAGGACTTGTGATAGAGAATGTGTTCGCGGCGGTTAGTACAAGTTAGCAGTTGGCACGTCACGGTTGCAGGAGATGCATAAGGAGAAGGACACATATTTCCGCACTGCATATGCGCAGTGATAATTTATTGATTACGCGCGACCTCGTGCTTGCAAATTGTAGGGGAAGTACGTACAGATGTACTAGAAAAAAGGGTAGTAGAGTCCTTAAGAAGGTCAACGTTTAACTCTATAATTGCATAGAGTAACCTAAAAGATAAAGTTGAAACTACACCTATTTGAATCTAATTCAATTGTAGCGATTGACTGCAACGATATCCTGTTCGATATGGTATAATAAAGTACAATAAAAGCTTTTTATATTTGTATATAAAGCTTATAAATTGTAAAATTTAAAAGTTAAGAGTTCGTTATTTTTAAAACTTCACTGAAAAATGGTTGGAGAGTTATACGTTCGTTTAAATCAAAGTATGAAAAAGGATATATGGCGTACAATTTTTTGGTGTGTGAAGTTATAATAGCTGTAAATATGTACTTATTAAAAAAATTTAAAATAAAATAAATTTTGTATGAAAGTCGATTCCGTTTCAACAAAGTTTCAATTAAAGTCACCCTATTTCAAATCATCAACTCACAGACTTTTTCGAACCAAACCCAACTAATTTTGAATAAAAATCACCCGAACAAAAAATATATAAATTGTGAAATTCCAATTGTTATTATAAGTTCAAGTGTTGACACTGACTATTGTTGTTATGTACTTAAAATAAAATTGAGATAACACAGTAGATTATATTTTTTTTTATTCGGGTGATTTGGAATCAAAATTGGTTGTGTTTAGTTTGTAAAAGTCGGTGAGTTTGAAACAAAACAGGTGGAGATGATTTGAAAAAGGTATATATTTGTATGTATAAATATAGTATAAGGAAATCTTAATAATAAGAAGGAAAGATGATCAGACTTATTGTGTTAATCGTAGCGAGTGAGTATTATTATATGGTAGTAAGTAATTCAGTATCGACTCCCCGAATAAAAATAAGACTCACCCATTCCTAACATGAAACAGTCACGCATAGCGTTAAAACGTCTGAAACCCAAATGAGGCACGGTACGACTAAGTAAAAATTATACTTTTCCAAATGCCAGCCCGTTGCGAGCACAAAATAGCTCAAACCAAACTTTTATAAACTAAAATTTAAAATGAAAACAAT
This sequence comes from Leptarthrus brevirostris, assembly GCA_964036015.1. Classification (NCBI taxonomy): domain Eukaryota; kingdom Metazoa; phylum Arthropoda; class Insecta; order Diptera; family Asilidae; genus Leptarthrus; species Leptarthrus brevirostris. The sequence goes on along the minus strand of OZ038372.1, from coordinate 99,894,908 downwards.
AAAATTATTTTCGTAGATTAACTCATTCGATACCGAAGTCTTAAAGCAAAACTATCTCCAATAGTCGGTAACGTTTGTTTAGTTAAATCTCATTTTTACTTGGATTATAATAACGATTAACTAAAACTGGAAAATATAAGTTATTAACACTCCGGCATAGAAAATAATATCAATTTTAAAACCCGGCATAGAAAATAATATCAATTTTAAAACTTACCAGGTTCTTAATCTTTAAGAATTTCATGAAATTTATTTGCGATATGCTTTCCAAGTACATCAAATATGTCCTATTTTCCAACTTTCTCTAAAAAACCAGCATATTTGCTGTTCTCTTTGACGGTTTTTTATAATTGAACCCGAAAAAGAATATTGTCTTTCTTTGTGAATTTCTGGTTCGATTAATAAGATCTCATTGTTAAATTGTTGGTCTACTTGCAGTTTTTATGATCGAATCTAGTAAAGTTATTTTTTCGCTCCGGGCGATCTAGACAGAGGAAACGACATTTGTGAAATTTGATCAGTGTGAGAAAAACCGTCTAAAATTTCAATAATCATGACGTTATTTACTATTAGGTATAATATTTGTACAAGGTACCAATCAAGGAACATATGCTATACAACAAGAAGAGAGTCATCTAAATCGGTTGACGCGTTATGAAGTTAGGCGTATACATAATCATTTTAGATTTACATTGTCGTCGAATTTAGAACATTCCCTTTTTGTAAGGTCAGTTACAAATTTATCTTTTAAATTCCATTAAATCGTCATATTCACCAAAACTTTAAATACTTTTGTTAACACTCAGGGTTGCAACTCCAAGAAAAATTTGTGGGTCAAATTTGTCAAGAAATGAATTTAATGAATCAAAAGGTGCCAGAAATAATAATAATATAACTGTAAATATTTATTAAAGACAACAGAAGAATAAAATAAAAACGAGTTATTAAAGTTAAAATAACAAAGAAAGACAACACTTCATAGTGAACTATTATAATAAAATTAATAAAAATTATGGTAATGTAAACGAAATTTACAAACAAAAGAAGTAAGGGAATTGATCACTTCACATAATCCATCGAAACTGGGTTTAACTCCTTTGCAGACATTATAAATTTTGTTGTGCGCATTTCAACTTTGTTTCTGTTATTCCTTTCAATTAAAGCATATTTGGACAATTTTCTTTCCGCCGCAACAGAACTATGTGGCAAACTTATTAAGTTGAATACAAATTAAGGTATCTCTTTAAGCATTGGCTCACTCATAGCATTTTGTAGTATACCTACCTTCCTCCAAAAACTTTTCTACATTGTCAACTACCTGAATAACATTTCTTTGGGATTTTAACATTTTCATTGGCGTGTTAAGAATTTCTATGTCTCATTTTGCAATATGAGAATAATTTTGTAAGAATAGTAGTGTAGGCTCATTAGGATCTAAAGCTTTATCTGTCTCCACAGTTCAATATAAAATTCTACTATATTCTCTTTTATTTTCACAACTTCAATTTCTAATAGATCTGCATTTAATAAAAGGAGACTTTCGTACCTAAATATGTATACATATATCTGTCATATTTAAATATTTTTTTTAACTAAATTCACATTATCAAGACTTTCCAAATTCTATTATTCAAAAATAAAGCTACTTAAGATTGTTTTGAAATTAATTTCCATGCTAGCTTGAAGGAAGAGCAATCGTACTTCTTCGGATTGAAACTCGATGTTCATGTTGTTAATTCCTTTTAGAATATATGAAAGAAAATAGAAATAAATTGTGTTCTCCGGTTTGTCCATAGCTTCAGCCTTCCCGCTTGCGGGGCATGGGGTGGGAGAAATTCTTCACTCGAATCGAGACAACGATTGCAAATGGACCAACAATTTAAAGTGGATTCCGCACCATCGACATTTTTCTGCAACTCCCAATGGCATGTTTATCGTAGTCAGTTGTAAGCAGAAAACAACCATGGGTCGCCGTCGAAGGGATTCGAACCTGGAACTTCCGGGATGGAAGGTGGACACGTTATTACTTAATCCACCGACGCCTTAACTTCTAAAGTACACGATATAAAATATACTTTCCTGCACAATCTTTCCACGGAAAAAGGAAGATTTTTACTTGTGAATGATGCTGATAATTATGTTGATCATAGACTGACATACTCGTACACATTTAATAAACGTGAGGTTTGGATTTATTGCCTTTAAGTTCGCTTAAAGGCCATTCTATTGCCCAGCCATACACTATCGGCATCGATTGCTAAGCCAATCACATTTTTAATTGAAATTTTGTATTTCTCCAGGAACATTTTTAATGAATTGAAAAAAATAATGGTCGCAACAGTTTCTATCTCTTACTCCGCACAATGTCCTGACAAAATACCTAGCAAGGAATGTTGTATTAATTGTAGGGTATTATTGGTACAATAAAGCCAAACTCAAATTTCCGAGAATGTTACCATTTTATAACATTAAGTAGCTACTTTTCTCAACCAAACCCCTTTTTCAATACAATTATTTATAAAACTAAAACTTGTTCGTATATAATTAACAATTATTTGTAACACTGAAACTATTCGTCCATTGTATGTAATTAACAATTATTTGTAACATTAAAACTTATTGTCCAACGTGTGTAATTGGCAATTATTTGTAACACTAAAACTTATCGTCCATCGTATGTAATTAACAATTATTTGTAACATTAAAACTTACCGTCTATAGTATGTTATTAAAATTTATTTGTAACACTACAACTATTCGTCCATTGTATGTAATTAACATTTATTTTTAACACTAAAACTATTCGTCCATCGTATGTAATTAACAATTATTTGTAACACTGAAACTATTCGTCCATCATATGTAATTAACAATTATTTGTAACACTAAAACTTATCGCCCATTAATGATAACATTGAACATTTATTTATACAATTAAAACTTATAACTTGATAATGATTATACGTGTTCGTATGTAATGAACAATTATTTGTAACAATAAAAGTTATCGTCCATAGTATGTAATTAACATTTATTTGTAACACTAAAAGTTATCTTCCAACAATGACAACATTTATTCATATACTAAAACTTATTCATTGTACACTGCACCGTGATCCCCCATTCAACACCTAAAACAGACTCTCTTTTTTTCTTCTTTTGCTTTTTCCTTAGCCGTACCGAAGGTTCGTCTCAGCGATTCCACCGTTTAAAACAGACTCACTGATAACCGCGACTTGCTTCGCTCACGATCAGAACTAAACTCGTCTATTCTACCCAAAAGAAATCGTTAATACCCGATCTTAGAACAAAAAACGAAAGGACCATGCACCATGCTCAAAAAGTTTCCGAATTTTCCTTATGTGTTTGAAAGGTGTGAATGTGTTAGTTATCACCATGGAAGTAGAAAATTTTTGACTCATTCGAAGTGGTCCTCGCAAACATTACTGCCATTGGATGGTATATAATCAGATCTACCGATGGATTTTAACCACAGTTCTCTAAAGTCTTTATCTTTTGGAGATCTAAAATACCAAAAAGTAGAAAAATATTTTGATATTTTTAAGCCCCTAGGCAAAAACTTCCGTCATCTGTCGCGACCCAAAACTCTGATGAATCTCAAATGTTAACAATCGAGCGCCATCAAGAGAAATGTTTATATTCTTTGGTAATTTAGCTTTTATTTATACAGCTTTTGCACATATTTCAAAGAAAATGCTGTATAATTGCTTATTATATTATTTAACTTTCCTGAAAAATGATTTTCCACACCCAATGCGTCGATTATTTTTACAACAAAATACCGCACACTTCATCACGAAATATATTCAAATTTTAAATGTTAATTGTCTTTATTTGTAAAATTACACCACTTTTAATAATAGAACAGTGAAAATTATTCAATAAACACTCTACTCTACACTTTGAATGCGCACTCTTCAGAAAGTCGACGTCAAATTGACATTTCGGAAGGCGTACTTTTGGGTTCCCTTGCCACACCTTTCCCACGAACAAAAAATCGGAAAACACGTACACGGTTTATACTGTACACGGTATTGCAGTTCCTTTCGTTTTCTGTTCTAAGCGCCCGATCTACATGAAGAAAAAGCTTTCGCGGTTTTTCTTCGTTTTTGGCTTTTGCCCTTGATGTAGATCGCTGTTATTGGGCAGATTTGCTGTAGATCATTGCCTTTCGCGCTGATTAAGCAAGTTTCTTTTGCTACCATGTGAAAGGAATGTCGAAGAGCGAGTTGGGGAGATTTTAGTTTCCGTGGACACACCGAAATTTTAATGTCCTTGGAATACCGATTTGACGGTGAATTAAGATAAAACACCCCAAAATAAAACGAAAATACTAAATAAATTTTTTTGATATCTGGCTTAGTTTTCGAGATATTCGATTTTGAAATTTTAGTATCACATCACTTAGCGACTTGTCAAAGCGGATATTCAATCCTTTTGAAAGAAATTCTCGCGCAGGGAGGGGGACGATAATAAGGGATCTAAAAGCCTAATTAATACACCTCTTCCTCCCAGAAATTTTAATAAAAAAGTTCGCGCTACCTTTAAGTTCGGCCATTTTGACAATTCATCGTCAAATCAGCGTGCCACGGAAACTAAAATCTTGCCGAGTTGGTTATCATGAGTTGGATTTCAGTACATGGCAACTTTGTTGCAACGTAACTCGTTGTACGAAATCCAACTCATTGAATATTTATTGCTTTTATTTTTATTTGTTCATGAGTTGGATTTGAATATGTTGAAACTTTGTGCAACATAATTCGATACATGAAATCCAACTCATAAAATTTTTACGACTTATATTTTCTAATGACAGATTGGATTCGATAGAATTTGGCTTATCTTAAATAAGCGAATCCAATCTGTAACAGGAATACCAATGTATTCTTAGAGCTAACATGAGTCGTCTCTTCCATAATTAGTGAAAAAAGATGCTTTCGTAGTTTTTTGCAACATCTTCCCTACCCTTTTCTCCTGTTCAGATAACTGACTTGCTTTGATGTAAATAATTGAATTACTAACTAGTTGGCACTTGATGAAACTTCACTATATACGAATAAATAATAAAAATACTTGATAAGACTTTAAAAATTAAAAAAACTGTTCAAAATTCGAGTAACGTAAGAATTATAAACAATTCTTAACACGATCGGCGTTTCTAATTAAAAATAAAATTCTTCTGACTCTTCCTCTACAGTAGCATCAAAGAGTTAAGTTTTCCGTAGCTGCTAGACGCCCTCGCGAGAAACCGAAAACCAAGTTAAATACCGATCTAGACAAGTGAATATTTCGTACATATTTTGTTCAATTTGTAAATATTTTACCACACTCTTTATTAAAATTCATCAGTACATCACTATAGTTTCCGGTTTCTCGCCAAAGCGTCCAGAAGATAAAGAAAAATTAGTCCTTTGGTGCTGCTGTTGAGGAGGAGGAGCCAAAGGAATTTAGCTTTTTAACTGACTTCCCAAAAAACGAGAGGTTATAAGTTCGACATGTATTGTTTATTTTGTTTTTATTGTTTTTATGTATGACTGGGCATTATTTTGTACTGCGTGGACCGATTTGGACGATTATTTTTGTGGTCGGTAGAGTATGTTCCCCGATTGCTATCATGTAGAAAAAACTTTTGGTGGGCGGGGTGTAATGCGTGGGGGTAATGCGTAGATCAATTTGGATGATTCTTTTTTTGTTGTGTATAGACTACGATTCTCTATTGCTAATAATGAAAAAAATATGGGCCTAGGGCGGGGTGGGGAGGGGGAGCGTTAGTCCAACTTTGTAACGCGTCGATCGATTTGGAGTATTCTTTTTTTGTTGGGCAGAGTACGTTCTTCAATAATCAAACAAAAGTTTTTTGGGGGTGGGGTGGGGGGGGGGGGGGGGGGGGTTAAAACATAACTTCGTTTGGATTTGGATGATTCTTTATCTGATATATAGAATATGTTCCGCAATTGGTTCGGCGACACAATTTTAAACGGGGAGGTTGGAAGTCAACTTCTTAACGCGTAAACCGATTTGGATGATTCCCTTTATGTTACATAGAGTATAATCCTCCATTACTAATATGAATGAGAGTATGAAAGGGTAACCGTGATTAATTTCGTAATATGTTGCCGGATTTAGATAATTCTGTTTTCTTTTTATAAAGTGCAATTTTTCAAATTGCTGTGTTCGTACGTAAAATAATTTCTAATTTTATATCTACTAATACATTTTGCAGCCGCTGTAAATTAAACAAACAGAACGACTACCCAACCACAATCGAAGATATATAAAACTACCTAAAAGTTTCAGCTCACGGGATCATAAGGAAGGACAATTAAATACTTTGTTGTAGTTGTTTGGTTTGTTTAATTTTCACTTCAAAATCTCGTGATAGCTTTAAAAATAAAAATTATTTTATGCTCTTTTTGTGAAGCCGGTTCAAGTTTTATTTTAAAAAACCATTTTATCTTTATTAGAAATGCCAAGTCATTTGAATAAACAATTTTAGGACTTCTTCGATTGTTGTTTGAAGTAAACTCGGACTGTTCAGATGGTTGTTGAGATGTCTCAGACGCTATTGCCAGCGGAGAATCGAGAATAATTCTGTACCATGAATATATTAAAGAAGCATAATGCATATATGCTTGCGTTTATTTTTCGGATTTACCTACTAATCCATGTGTAGTTGTGATATTCTAAAATTTTCCAAAAACCTCTGAATGAAGAATTAAAGACTGCCGACCGCACTAAGATGTATCTCCACCAAAAAAATTAAATTTTTCTAAGAAAAGAGTGTTGATAGGAAAGAAATGTCGCGGTTATAAATCTATTTGGAAAACTTAAAATTGAAACTTTGCACTTCGGAAACAAAAAGAACTGATTCAACACTTGGCGCCCGAGTGGGCGCCTTGATTAAAATGGAGTGACTTATAAGCTATCTCATATGGGGACAATTTTACTTTCAGTGGAGCAAACCCATTTTTAATTTCCAATATTTACTGTGAATTTGCAGATGTTGCGGATAGAATTATATATATATGATTATTAATATTTACTTATTGCGAATAGAATAATTCAAAAATCTTAGGAATTACTTAAATAAAATTAAAAAAAAAGTTTTTCTAATCTGTAAAATGCTTACCCAGAAAGAGATATATATATATATATATATATATATATATATATATATATATATATATCAGTGGCCGGCCGAGATATGTTGTTAGTTTGCGACGAAAAATTACAGACCAAGATTTTGTTTTGGAATGCGAAAGTACACAGCACAAGGTGAGCCAACTGCTACAAATAAAAATGTGGATTTTCTTCATGCTATGAGCACATGCAATTCACGAGGGGTGCTAAGTGTATTGCAACAGTACTTTTATATTATCTGTGTTTGTCAAGTTTTCCATATTTTTTACGAACTCATCTAGATGCTTCCTTTTATCAAGGGTTCCGTTTTCTCTCTAGTTCCCGTAACCCCTTGTGGGTCATGGGGCGAGCGAAGAACTTCACCGGATTCGAGACAACGATTGCAAGTGGATTGTATGGCAGGGGGGAGGGGCAATCTCAACCGTTTGGGAGATACAGGTTGATTCATAAATATCAGTTTTTCATGGTATGAACATTTTATTTTTATCTTTTGATATACCCAACACAGCGACATCCAACTAACGCTAAAAAACTACTATCTCAATGACCTTTCCAAAATTTTCAAGTGTTGATTTAACTCCTAACATTGCAGGTACAGTCACTTTCAAAAGTGAACAAAAAATGGTTTGCGATTACCTAAAATTCAGCATTTTTCCAAATTTTCTCCGAAATTCATGTTATTTGTACACCCCTTTTTTATTTTTATTGGATTGCTCATCTTATTACCTTTCCAAAAAGCTACAATATGCCCAGGTAGAGAAAGGGTGTACTTTTTGTACTTTGAACCTTATAAGTAGAAAACTTATCGGGAAATATTTAAAAATCTGCAATTCAAAGAAACTAAACTCAAACTAACTCTAAAATCTTTTTTATTGAATTCAAAACGTATTACAATTAATCTTAGTAAATTACAAAAGCCGTTCAAAATGTCCACCGCCACTTTGGAGGCATGCCAACTTCAAAGTCCCTGTTTAATGCGTATTGCAGCCAGCCTCTCCCGTATTTTCGTCGATGCATTCCCAATTCTGCTGACTAAATCTTCCCTAGTATAAACAGGGCTTGTATAAACTTCATCCTTCATTGTTTCTCATAAGAAAAAGTTCAATGGAGTAAGGTCTGGAGATCTAGCAGACCAAGGAATCGGTGTACCTCGTCCAATCCAGCGGTTAGGAAATTTTTCACTCAGTATTACCTTCATAGCGTTAGAAGTATGCTTCATCTTGTTGGTAAAACATGTCCGTTCGATTATGGACAAGGATCTCCTCTATTAAATCTGGCAGTGTATTGTGCAAAAAGTCCGCATAAATTACACTATTCAGCATTTGCAGCAAAATAAATGATCCTACTAAATGGTTGCCGATGATACCAGCCCAAACATTGACATTTAATCTCTACTGGAATGAGGTCACCTTTATCCTGTGTGGGTTAGGTTCTTACCAGGTATGGAGCTTATGGGAGTTTGTGATACCATCCCTGGTGAATTGAGATTCATCCGTCCCCAGAATCTAGTGCTAAATTCCAGTCTTCTCTCAGAATCTCCTTCCAGTAGTCCTTGGACTGAGTGAAAATGATGTGGACGTAATCCCTCTCGATGAACAACCCTCCAAAACTTAGATGAAGACACTCCTAACCGTCTCGCGACTCGTCTCGTGCTCGTCTCAGATTCTTGCCTCACGATGGTGATTATTTGCTGCTCGACGTCGGCAGAAGCTCCCGAAGTTCCGAGTCGTGCCTCCCTGTCGTGGGAAATTACGCTTCCTGTTTCTCTTAACCTTCGGAAAGTCTGTGTAAATACCTCCCTTTGGGGGGCTCGCCGATTAGGGAATCTCCTTTGATATACCAGTATAGCCACTCTTTCGTTTCCGGCTACTACACCATAAACAAAAATAATATCCGCGTATTTCTCAAAAGTAAATTCTACCATTTTGTAACAATTTTTGTTTAAAAACACTCATACTGATTTATTTGTTTTTCAACTATGATAGGTATTGTTGCAGACTGACCCTTTTTTATAGCAAAATTTCCATCAGGTACGAGTAACAGAACGCCAGGATACAAGGGTGTAAATTCTGGCTAACACTAGCTAATATGGGGAATAAAACAAAATTGCACTAACATTTCTATAAATTTGTTGTAGCAATTAATTACCTGTTAACCTCAAACAAACATTTTCGACCCTTTATCTTAAAAATGTTGGCTCTTTAAAGAATTTCCTACCTAACGTGCAATAAAATAATTAGGTACCCAGGGAGTTCTAAGGATGCGGTTTTTCTAATCCTGTGTCTACCTTGCCATGTTGCACCTTTTTGGAAAGGTAACAATAAATATAAAAAAGAGGTGTACTAATGTCAGCAATTTCGGAGAAAATTTGGAAAAATTCTAAATTTTAGGTAATCGCAAACAATTTTTTTCACTTTTGTAAGTGAATGTACCTGCATTGGAAAGAATTTGATCAAAATTCTTGGCAATTTTGGAAGGGCCATTTTGATAGTAGTTTTTAAGCGTTTTTTGATGTCACTGTGTTTGTTTGATCCAAAAACTGAGATGTATGAATCACCCTGTAACTCTCAAACGGTTGAGATTACCCCCCCCCCCCCCCCCCCCGTACAATTTTTTATTCCGCTAGGTGAGATTTATCATTTAAACTCGTATTGACCTCTAGAAATGATACATCCTATATATATATATATATATATATAATATTGTATGCAGATATATATATATATATATATATATATATATATATATATATATATATATATATATATATATATATATATATATATATATATATATATTCTTCTATAGCAAATAATAATAATTTCTTGCTCTGCGGGTATAGAATAAGCTTCAATATGATTGTATGATGAGAAAGCGTGCTTTCCGAAAGTGTTTAAGTTCCTTCAGCCTTATAACTTTTTATTTTCATAATTATAATTATTATTTTCTCGGGACTATGCCTGAATTTCAGTAAAATCTATTACAAAAGTATGCTAAATTGAGAGCTTCCCCAGCTTACTTGCGGATAAAGGAAGAAAGCGGTACTCTTCTGCAAAAGTCGCCGTATCCTTCTAGTTAGAATAGGAGGTCGTTAAGAGATGGTGTACATCGGAGCTTTCCAGTCGAGTTCAGTTCTTATTAACCTTTAAAAAACAAAACAAAGTTCGAGTGTTAACTTATTTGAATTACTTAAAAATATAGTTATTAAGAAAAAGCCGTAAAGAATGTGCTACAGTAAATCCTATTTCCAGTGTGATAAGCTTCAAAGTCTTCAAGGAAATTTTTCTAAAGTGTAACATAAAAATGTGTTCTCAGTGGTGGTGAGGGAAATTAGCTCCTTAAGTAACCAAAAAAGTGTTAACATGTTTTGATTAGATAGTGATTTAGGCATGTTCTCTTTAATATGTTAATGTTAGTTTGCTGTGATGAATTCATAATAGTTAAAATTTGGAAAGTTAATTGTAAAGCCTCAGACGTATAATTTTTTTTGGAGCAAATTAGCATTTGCACTTGCTGGAGTAAATTTCAGTGATTTAAAGAGACAAGCTTTCCAGGGAATGGAGTGAAATAAGTTTTTATAAAAATCTCAATCATTTAAGAATTGTATTATTATGCTGCTGTTTAAAACAAAGAGGTTATTTATCTATTATTAAAACAGCACTCATTTGTCGCAATTATCTTTATTTCTAGTTTATCAAGAAATCAGCAATTATCTTTACAACTAATTTTCAAAATTGCTCTGGTGCTTGAAAGCAAATAATAGTTATTGGGTGGATTGGTCTTGAGTCATGCAAAGGTAGTCTAATGAGCTTAATTAAATGCGGCCTTATAGCTGCGAAATCCTTGGAGTTATTTGCAGATATCAACATACATACATATCAGTGGATTATATATGTAGTTATGTATTATTGAAAAAAATATATTATAAAAGCGTTCCTTGAATATTAGAGCACTGGACACGAAAAGCTAATAATCAATTTCTGAATTACGTGTGGAATGCAAATATAGGTGACATAAAATTGCAATAGAAAATTGTTTGATATTTGGAAACTTATTTAAAAGTTCACTGAAAGTTCATAAGTGTCACATATATAATATATAAGGTATTGCGTAAACCATGGATAATCCTGAATCTTGGGATGAATCAGGTCATGCCCAGTCCGAATATTAAAACTTAACCTTACTAAAATCCTCACCTTAGGTTTTATGCCTAACCTAAATGTTACTGATAATACTTAGTACTAACAAAGTTAGAAAACATATATTCAAAAGCGGTCAATTTCGGTCTAGAGTTAAAAGTTAATTTCAGATTTCGGTTTTATCAACCCTTAGCTTACTTTAGAGCGTTCCGATACTTCATTTACTAAGCATTTCGGTGCATTTGTTTTACTGTCGTACCAGCACCGTTTGCTGGGTGCATAGAGTATACATAGTCCTGAATTACACGAGAGGGATTTTACCCCATAACTCACGGCAATGCTCTTTTGTGCAAAAGTAGAAAAACTCTCGGAGTGTTGCTACGAAAGGGGCTTTGACTGACGTTAAAAACCGGTTCATAAGTGTTTTGCAGGGTTGAAAATTTGTATTCACCGGCTCAAGCAATACTAAATCAACCTGACACCAACAATTTTCGAACCCTAATGAGGAAGTTACGAAAATGGACAGAAGCAAATCAGGAAAAACTCAAGCAAAACCCCTACGATTCGTGATTGACCTTCACAGATGACTCTCTTGCTACCGCACTTCTCTCACCAAGAAAAAACATGTTTTTGTCACTCATGGGGTAAAATCCCTCTCGTGTAATTCCGCACATACATTGTATTTCCTAGCCACAGGAACTGTATGTATTGGGATTGAAGAAGTCGCTACAACATACCTCAATTTTGTAAAGCATTAAACAAATGTTAAGGCTTTCTACCACATTTAGGGGTCAAATATTAAAACATATTAAAGAAAACAATATCTGTTATTGTTCACTTTGAGGTAAGAATGTCACAAAATAAATAAATGTGTAATTGCTGTAAAATGACAAATACTTATTGGAGGCAACTCACGGTTAGATTAGGTTATAGTGGCAGCCTATCAAGGCGAAGGCACGCTTAAGCCACAATGGGCTATGGTGGTGATGATGGTGGCATACCACGTTTGGACTAGATATGTAAAGATACCTAAAACCATGAAGATATCCTAATTATCGGAACTAGGACCTCGATATTAACAGATTCTTCTTCGGCTAAGCCATTAAAAATATAAATAAATAATTAACGGCTCCTGTGATTAACTAGAGCGATTTTATATACGTGGTACATAGAAGGGTTAAGAAGGGCAGTATGGTCAAGCAGAACGAAAAATGGTAAACCCTTGTGAATTGTTTTCGACCATTTTTACAGACGAAAATTATTAGCTTTTTGCTTATCTAATCTTCAACTCATTCATTTCTTGTTCATCTAATCTTCAGCTCATGTCATTTGATCCTAGCGGGGTTTCTCAAAAAATTTTATATTTTGGCGTTATAGTTTTCTTTGACATAAATATTGTGAAACAAAAAAATCAAATTGAATATCGTTAAGAATTTTTATATTAATATCTCGAATCATAATGAAATTTTTTTAAAAATTAACAAAATGGCGGCGAATTTTTGTCAACTATCGTTGTTTCGAATCTTTCTTTTAATGAAAAATGGGACCAATCTACCAGTATGAAGAAGACTGTGTCAAAATTTGAGCCCAATCGGCCACAACAACAACACCAGCCGAAAAAATGTAATATATACTTTTCGAAAATCAAATATTTTGACCAGAGCACCCCCTTAAGAAAGAAACACTGTTTTTGGGGGATTTCGAGTGAGCTTATTTCAAATCCGTTATCGGATTTAAAAAATTCAAGACGACGAATGCAATACGGCAATGAATTTCTTCTGGCTATATTTGTATATCTATTTGTATTATATGAAATGAATTGAGAGAGATACAGACATCAGTCTGCTCTATATACCCATCGCGGCTGATATATATTCCAATTGTACAGTAGAAATCCAAAGCCAATATTTTTTGTTTTCAAAGCCGCGCTGCGGGTTGGGATGCACCTGGGAGCAAAGGATCCTTATAAAATCACAATGTAAAAAATTATTGCCCCATGAATGGCGTGCTCTTGCGAGGATTCTCTTTAAAGATACCATTTCTTATCTCAAATACAACTTATGCACCTGAAGCGAATAGGGTTATTAAAAACTTGATTCGAATTCGTTTCTTAGACAAAGTTCAAAAAAGGCATTTAATCTTATTGATACTACACAATCTCTGAGAGCATTTACTCTCTGGAGGATCGACGGAAGGTCGGTTGTCTCTCACTCTTCTATTGCTATTACCACGGGCATTGTTCTAACGGAATTGCTAATCTGATTCCTAGTAAACACATCTTTTCTCTTCAAAAACTTTTCAATAAATACTCTTTTCTATTGAATTTTCACCATTTTACACGGCTTTAAGGCTTTAGGTTGGTTAAGTTAAAAAATATAGGAGTTTGAGTTAGCCTACGTATATCATGCAAAGGTTGGTTTTTACTTGATTTTACTACAAAGCGCTATAGTAAAGTGGTAAAATGTGATATCTGCATTCCTCTTAAAATTGTTTTGAAACCTCTAAATAGTCAAAAAACGCCATATACACATATTATATTAAGTATACACAAACAATATTAGCAAACAAAATTTAAGGGATTTATAAATTTTTTCGGAAACTGTAAATGGCTAGAACTTGGGTTTATTCTTCTATAATATGGTTACATATGTCAGACCGTCTTTTACTATTTCTTTCCGACTTTTTGGCTTGCAAATTTCGTTGAAAAGGAGAGATATAGTGAGGGGTGGCGGTGGGTGGTTTTCGCTAATTTTCTAAATTTTAGTGGTCCCCCCCCCACCCCTCAATCTTAGTAAAAAACTATATACTTTTAAAATTGTTTCGACCGAAATGATTACTATAACTCCGTCAAATTTAAAATCGATGAAAATAGCAGGTACAGAGGAAAACAGTCATGACATACAACCAGACAGACACCAAAATCTGACCATATGGGGTCTTTTTACCTTTTAAGTACGAAATTCTAATGTCACGCTTCGGACTATCTAGTGCAATCACACAAATTTCAATAAAAATGCTGACAAACCCTTTTTTATACGATGTGGCCAAAGCCTAGGGGACAACCCTAGGGAATTATGGTAAGGGAAGTGAGGACACTTGAATGTCTTGTTTTCGTATTGCTGCCAGCTAGGAGTGGATTGTTTTAATTTCTTAATAAAAGCTCACGAGAGACCTGGTCTCCAATCCGTTAGCCATGGCATGGTGGTCGTACCGCTCAACGAATTGATCCAACTGCGTCTCCCTTCCACCAATTTACTTCCGACGTTGGGTGAATATGTGACACGTAACTGATTCAAACATTTATCAGAAAATGTGAAAGAAACTTTATAAAATAAGAGAAACTTTAATTTAAAAGATGCGGTTATTTATAAATAATTGATTGCAATTATTTTCAGTTATAAACAACTTAAGTAATGTTTTTATAGTTTTGCAATATTTTAAGTGTTAAAAATCCGTCAAGATAACAGCAATGAAATATGAAAAAGAAGAAAAGAAAGTAGCTTTCAAGGTATTAAGTTTGACGTAAAACTAACAACAGCCAGTTATATTCAGTGAAATGCCGTTTGGACGCAAGTCTCCTCTCGAAGCTTTGGCTTTTCCTGGAGTTATCCTAGCTTACAAATACAGCCAGTATCGCCAAAGAAGGCGAGAAGCTGCAAGTAGGCGTGTGACAGAAAGGGAACTTTCAGCACTTCACCATAAAATCGTAAGTAAATTAATAAATATTTATTTTTTTAACTAAACGCATTTTCTAACAAAATAGGTAAAAATATTCGCTTGTTTATTAAAATCTTTATTGTTACTTTAGCTAGCTATAAGTGTGAATTGATTACTTTCTTGAATTATTTTCGTTTCTCATACGCTGCTTTTCTCAGCGCAGAAAACATAAAAATTGCAACAAGTTGTTACACCTACAGAAAGCATCAGAGAACAGTCGTATCTATTATCCTCTCGAAAACATATAATATTTATAAAATTTTACCCAGGTGAGAGATATCTGATATTGGCGGATTGTTGTAGAATTTCAATTGAAAATTGATTTTTGTAAAATCAGTTCAAATATCATTAAAAATTTATTCTCTCTTTATCAGATATCAAAGTAATAAAATCATAATATCTGGAACAGGAATAATATTCTACTCATTATATAATCAACTGTCTCGAATTCTTCTTTCTGTATTTATATATAAGTGAAAAAAACAACATGAATGTATTTTAGGCACTAATATTCATTTTCATAAATTTTGCAAAATATACCTACGGCCTACTTACGATAAATATAATTAGGTTAATTCCGCAATTCTTCTTAAATTTACGAGAGCGTAGTGCAAATAGTAAGGTCTTTTAAAATCCTATTAACCCTTTGAAGCCCGGTCCTAGTGTTGTGATCAGAAAATTGTTTTCGGGGCATATTTTGTTAACTATTTCCTTTCTTTTATCAAAAAATAAAAAGTTATTCTTTCCGGATGAAAGGGTATCCCGTCGGAAAAAGTTGCTTATAAGCAACTTTGGGAAGATAAGGTATTATCAGTAAGATGAAATACGAAAAAATAATACGACTTATGTGTATAGTGACTTATTTTTAGAAAATATAGAAAAATTAGCACATTTTGGAACTTGTTCGTGAAAATTAACAAAATAACATAAATAAAATATGTCAATATATTAAAGAAATATGTATACGTATGTATAACAAGTCTTATCGGTAGTAAGAAACGGGTAAGTATTTAGGTTATTTGGTGTGATAATTCAAAAAGCAGTTTCGCTTTGGAATAATACACAGCCATATTTTGCATTTCGAGCATGTCACGGTTGTGGCATTTACATGGCAGCGTCAACACTTATTCTTCTTTTCATTATTGTGTAGGAAACGCTATACCAATGGATTCTTTGAAGTGTCCTGATCAAAATCGCGTTTGAAAATTTTGGTTCCTTCAAAGGAGGTGTGCTCAGTTAAATGCGTGTAAGGTCTTTGAAGGACGTCGCAAGACCAACATATAAAACTTTTTTTTCTAATGGTACCCAACATGCCATAACCAACTTACAAATTTTCGAGTTATTGGACCTCAAACATAAATATTGGGAAAATTTTGCACAAAATGTTGGTATGTTATCCTTGATCCTGTAAAATTTTTACACCAAGGATATTATTATTTTTTCCTTAAGAGGCTCTCAGGAAGCTCTTTACAACAAAACAAGATTAACTCGATATATGCAGCCATTCAAAAGTTATTAACCCTTTTAATGCTGCTGGAGTACTTCAAGAGTGCCTTGAAGCGTCCCCACAGACATTTCGTGGTCATTCTCTTGTTGAATGGCATTGAAGGTACTTATATCTCAGCTAGAAATGTGGTCTTTAGATTGCTTTGTTTATTCGTTACGACTTGTGCTTGAATTTGTTAAAGATTTGTATTTCGATTTCGCTTTTTGTTTTTGGGTTTTTATTGGTTTTGGATTTTGAATTTTGTGGTTTTTGAGTTTTACGGTAACGGACTTTTCTTTCGATTTTGGATACGGATTATGATTTTGAATTTAGCATAATGGCTAACAATTCCTTCATAAATGAAGCCTTTCGAGCTCTTCTTCCGATAAACCTTTTCTGTTGTTCAGTCACTAAAAAACAGATTATTTATAAACACCTTTATTGCCCAAAGTTGTCTACAGGCAACTAAAATTTTGCCTGCAGTTTTTTATATGAAATATTGACTTTTCTTCAAAACTTTGTAATCAAGCATTTAAAGCAACGTATTAAGATTACATTTAACCAATAATTTAAGAATTCAAGCAAACTTTGTTAA
The DNA here is from genome assembly GCA_964036015.1 of Leptarthrus brevirostris. NCBI lineage: Eukaryota > Metazoa > Arthropoda > Insecta > Diptera > Asilidae > Leptarthrus > Leptarthrus brevirostris. Next base: position 99,877,810 of record OZ038372.1, on the reverse strand, counting down.
TATAAAAGTGCCTAATTTTGCTGCCAACTTTTCACACGTGTTAATACCACTGCGCACGAGTTATAAAACTGTTCCGTTACACCCCTTAAGTCAACTGATGCCATCTGTTGAGCTTTTAAGCTAATAAGTAATGTTACATGCGGGTATTCAAACCTTTAAGATGGGCAGAATATGCAATTGCAATTCTTTAACAGATGTCAAAACTCGCGGTTGCTTATAAGCAACTGTGGGCTTCAAAGGGTTAAGAATTATCACAGCAAAGCTAATTTTCCCCATTTTCTTTCATCTCACATTTAGAGTAGCACATTTGTGTTGCCTTGAATGTGATTAACGGGTACTCACTAGATTGGACATTATTCAAATAAAATTTTATTTAGTCAAATAACGCGAATAATTTTATTCGTGAATAATTATTCGACAATCACAAATATTGTTGTTTTATTGTTTCTGCGATTAAAAATCAATGGCTTATTTTGGTTTGGATATGAAATAGTCTCTTTATTGTTGCTCTATATTCCACTTTCTCGAACATAATTACTCAACTGTTCTTTTTCCAAAAGCTATGAGATTACTTGAAGTCTGAGGTTCTTTGATTGACGGGCCTTAACTATTGTGACGATGTCAGATTCAGATTCTGTTACCATTGCCATGGCTTTCCTGATTAATGTATCTACGTGTCCCATTCGGAACGTCGTAAGAAGTGTTCACCATCCCATTTTTGATTGGTCAATTCTTGAACCATACGTATGATACTGCAGTTACCATAATCCTGACCCTACGATGAAGTAACTAAAGGAGAGGGCGTAGTGTATAAAACTGCAAATGTGAGCATGGAAAATTCTCTGATTTTCTTCGGTGAATGAGGAGACAAGTAATTCCAGACCGGTCCACTGGTTGTCACTCTTGTTTACGTTTCTCCGGTAAGAAGTAATATCGAGAAATAAAACGTGATGAATATTTCATATCGTTCCGATAAATATAAATAATTATTGTGCTGTGAAGTGCTTAAGGAGTGTTAAAGCTAGTTAAGATAATTTGTTAACAGCAGCAAGAAAAGTTTGCTTCGTTTTATGTGATAATCGCAAACACCACAAGCGTCCTGAAATATCTTTCCATATATAAGCTAAACAAAGTAAAAGTACTTTTTAAGTCACACAAGAGAAAACAGCTATTGTAAAAAACTTAAACTGAATTTTCAAAGAAAATTCCCACTTACTCCTTGTCTATTTGTTGAGATTTTAGTTCCAATGCCATTGGTAAAAATGAAGGATTCCCTTGAAGGAATTCGTTCTATTTTAATTTTATAATTTACACGGTCGGTACACAATATTTAGCCAAAGGGAGCTTTGGCAAAATTATAGTTATATAATTATATTATATAAATATATATTATTGTACAGAAATTATTATATTGATCACAATTTATTATTTTGTTCAATATTTTAAAATACGCGGCAAAACTCTTACATATACAGTATATTTTTAATCACCTGCTTTACGCTTATGAGATTGTATACGCATATAAATCTCACATAAGCTTAAAGTTGCCACGATTTTCTGAGGCAATGGCCTCTTCTTTAGTTACCTCCTCGTAGACCTGGTCTACCAGCGTTATTGATGATGCCCTATTCCAAAGTTCTCTTAAGGAGAAGCCTCGATCAGTTATTAGTTCTTTGCCTCGATCCCACATCACACAAATTTTTGAAATGTTCGAGGGCAGTTTATGAGCTGTTAGATATTTTACAAAGCAGACGCAACAGGTATTATGGAAGCTTGTTATCATGTCTATTTGCATTAGATAAAAAATCACAAATTATGACAATGAATTCATACAAATAAATTATGAATGAATGAATGATGAATTTTTGTTTTTTAACATGCCCAAAATTCAATCATTGTTGCCCTGTTGATTTAAAACAAATGATTTTCACGTCTATAACCATCTAATTAAAGCACACTTAAGAACCTTTTTAAGAATATTATAGTGAAAGAATTATGTTCAAAAGATAATAATGACTCCAAAAGCCAAAATACTACCCAAAAAAGGTCATCTTTAGATTTTTACTCGGACTCATGATGACTCTATTGACAGCCATCGGGATCGCTACCCAGAAATTAGATCTGATTTTATTAAATATAATTCCCTACTACTTTAATTAGCTCCGATAGAGCGATTCTTTTCATACGCGACATGGCAAATCTGTCGAAATCAAGTAAACTTTTGAATAATATGTTCGAATAAGGGGTTGAATTGAATATAATTTTAATCGTAAATTTTTATAAATTTAGGTAATCGCTGATTGTTTGATACAATTGAACTATTTTCTTATTCTATTTTCACTTATAGATAATATTACTTTTTTTCATTTCATTTTTATTTCTGTATAACATAACCCGTTCCGCGAATAAAATCAGTACCTCACAGATTTTTTGGCGACTGCGACCGGCAGGGTTGAAAGATGGTTTTTTTTCAAAGGTTTTCGTAATGGCTTTAATGTGCAGCCATAAATATGTGGTTCTTATACAGATTAAAAATCACATATACAAATGTAGAGGAATGTAGAATAAATCATAATTTACAACTATAAATAATAATAAATAAAAAAACAAATTTATTTCGAGTATTAAATATTGAAAAATGAAAGAAAAAGGAAAATTATAACTTTGTGTGTCCAAAAAGTTCGTTTTTTTGTGATGTAGACAAAGGCCAAGGTTTTGCCTGGAAGGGAATTAGGGTAAGTGGAATGAGGGTACTTGAATGTCTTGCTTTTGCATAACTGTGGCGTAGACAACAGCTCAGAGATGGAGTTGGTTTGAAAATTTTTATTATATATATATATATATATATATATATATATATATATATATATATTTATGTACAACTAACTTCCCATTTGAAGTGATATATAGTACATCTCATATTAACGATTACTTTAAATGGTTCAGTCCAGCTGGACTGGATGGTTTACTTTTGTCAAAAACTGTACTTGAAAGGTGCGCTGAATACTTAATGGCTTGGGGTGTGCAGTGCAATTTTATTTGGCACTTTATCATTTAAAAAAGTGTCTAGACTAGAAATTTCTTTCGTTTTCGTGTTCCACAATAAGTCCCCAGAACTTTAGTTCCCTGGGCTTACCCACATAGCTTCGCTGATCACACTACCCTTGACTTCTCCTTTTATTCTAATGGGAAATTTCGTGACAAAGTTGTGGATATTAATCTAGCCGTATGGTTAATTAAAATTCGACATTTCGCCGATATTCGCTTTTGGCAGAGCTTCCACACCCCAACGATGTCTTCGATCTTTTAAGCGCAGCTACATCCCCTATTCTGGCAGCATGCCAGAATTAATCAAATTCTATTGAAATATTTGAAATATCGAAAGCGACAATCTTAGGCCACCAACGTCATGGATGTAATGGTCCAACGCTCCTTCAGTAAGTAAGTCTCTGCAGCGGCCAGCTCAGAAACTGTATCGGTGATCGCTAATAAGATTGTTATTTTTTAAATATTTCATCAACTGAATGTTTCAAAATTTTTTGATAGAACAGAAGTAAGTACAATCTGGGGTCTATTCAAGATTTCTGTTATAGCTGCTTCAAAAACATAGAAAATCAAGCTTTCATCACTTGTCAAATTTTGACACATCAAACAGAAGCTTTTAACTAAGTGATAAGTAATAAGTTATTTTGTTTTATTCGTTACTCTTCTCACCATTTTAAGCACATTCCGAGAGCTTCGAAAGTGATTATAGATTTCTACTGCCAGCAAAACAGTGATAACCGTGTTGTTCATTTTCAATCAAATGACAAATGCACACACACAGAAACATTGCCATAGCTGCTTCTTTGCGCTCTGAAGTGCGATCAAGTTACGACAGTTATTTTGGAATCAACAACACAATACAATGTCAAAAAGCAAGCGAACAAGCGAAATTTTTTTCTTATTTTGAACAAGCAAAAGCTTATAAATGCAGCTAAAAGCTGCTATACCACTGGTTCGTAGTAGGAGGGGTCGCTTACCCCTCCTTTTTCAGGTATTAGCTGGACGTGAGTAAGTTTCCAGGCAGAGGAAAATAAATGTGGAGTATGACAAGTTAAAAAGCTTTCACAGTGGTTTAGCCAAAGAAGAGACGTAGTATTATAGCACCAGGGATGAAAAATCATCACGATCAACAGCCTTCGACATGCCGAGCTTTAAGGGTACACGGTGGTGAAAATAGAAAAGACTTCAATGGAAGCGGTTAATAGCAACTAGCAGGAACAAGTTTGGCATTGTTCAGTATAAACTTTCTCAGTTTGATTTAGACTTGGCGTAGATGAGCTGATGACATTTTTCTTTACTGTTTTAATGATGAAATTACCCCGAGGAATTACGGACTTACATGACATTAGAGATACTGAATGGATATACCGGAGTATCGATACTTTGCTTTCAATACTTCGAGGTTTTGTAATCGGTACTACCAGCCCCCGATACTACCGATCCTCGATACTTTTCTTTCAATATTAGAAGTATTGACAGCCCAGCACACACCGTCTCATTATTTGGTGTATGGGTCCAATCTCTAGTCGTATCGCAGTATGCAAAAGCTAAAAAAAGATTTCTATTGAAATACAAATTTATTATTCTTTATTTCATCTGCTTTTTTAGTTGTTCTTGCGAAATTTCAAATTATTGTAACGTAAATGGAGCTCTTCGGGCTCGACGGATTAATTAAGACACTTATTTACAGTCACAAATCCTCACTATTTTTATTCGCTTAACTTCATTAATTCGTTGCACAATTTTCTCGACAATATTCTGTTTCACTTAACTTATTTACACTTCTCACTTCACTGGTTAAAATTCAACTAACTATTCGCATTATCACATGTAAACACTTCGCAGTCTAAATCACGACTAAACGACCTAGGCCACTGCCCTATTTATACTACTTCGCTTAATTCTAGAAAGTTCAGTCACTTAGTTCTAGATATTTCCGTTACACAGTTTTCACCTCGTCGTCCTTGACTTTCCCCGTTTGACATTTCCTTTTCAGGATTTCTGGCCACCTGGGACATGCGCATTACACGGTTGACTATTTCCCTTTTCGTGGCCTACCGCGTGCACGTTACATTATTCATTTGCTAATTTGCTAAAATTTCATGTGAAAAAAATTATTAATCAAATGCATATATCTTTTGAGCAAATCGATAGTTTGATATTTCTCAACGATAAAGTTGTTGTAAATTGTTTTGCAACAACAAAAAAAACCAATAATATAATAATTGTCATTTCTATGCAATTTCTACACCATTTATAATTTTTTAAATGTTTTATCTATATGGTTCCAATACTTTTGAGTATCGATACTTCTTCAACGGTATATTTGTATCTAAGTACCGAAAGATGCGGATATATTGCAATGCCAAGTATCGATACTTTTCGATTCGATTCCCATCTCTACATGACATGTATCTCGCGCATTACTTTTGATCCGCCTGAATTCCTGTGATGTGCTTAGAGGGTTACTTCTTATTTGTAATGGCCGTAAAGTCATTTTTACGAAGCTTGAGTAATTGACCAAAACAAATTATGTTCAAAATATATCCGTTGCAGTAGTTAAATTTCGGCAGATAGCAATCACGCCAGTCCAGCTCTGTGAAATTTTTATAAAATCCAGTTCAGTCCTACAAGGAAGTGACTGAAGATGAAGCCAATGCCTCAGAAAAGCGTGGCAATTTTAAGCTCGTCTGAGATTTATATGCATGCAAAGTCATAAACGCAAGCAGGCGATAAAAATGTATTGTATATGCAAGAGTTTTGCGGCGTATTTTAAAATATTGAACTAGTTAATAAATTGTGATTAATATAATAATTTCTATATAATAATATATATATATATTTTACCTACGGCATTGAAACTAAAATCTCAACAAAATACCAACCCAGTAAAAAAATCACGTGGAATACACGATGATGCGACATGGAATTGCTTCGAAACGCTATGTGGAAAGTAAGTTTAATTTTGCATACCGATGTCGTAGGCGTTATGCTTATTAGTTTACCGATTGGCACATCAACTCCAAGTGGAACTTGTGCACATTTTCCACCGAATTTCCACGTGACTGATTATATGCTGGGTAGCCATCAAAAATATCTTTTTGATACAAAAGATTAATTCTAAACTATTTAAAATGCTAACTAATTATAACTTTTTATTATCATAAAATAACTACCAAAAAATGCGTGCATTTTGAAATTTTTGAAAAGGGGAAATAAACCAGCATTTTTAATCGACTATCCACGGTCACTGATTCCTTTTTTTGTTTGTTCTTTTTTATACGATGTGGCCAAATCCTAGGGGACAACCTTTGATGCGTTAGCATGGTTTTGGCCGGAAGGGAATTAGGGTAAGGGAAGTGAGGAAAACTTGAGTCTTGTTAGCATTGCTGCGAGCTAGACAACAGCCCAGAGACGGAGAGGATTATTTTTTAATTTCATAATAAAAGCTCACGGTCATCTGGGCTCGAACCCGGGACCCATGGCATGGTGGTCTTGCCGCTTGCATTGATCCAACTCCGTCTCCCTGCTGGGAACCATTATAAAAATATCAACAAAATTTTCGTTCGACGAAATAAGTGGGAATTTTCTTTAAAATTAAATGCCTTATAAAGTACTCTTACTTTGTTTAGCTTACATGTGGAAAGATGTTCCGGGAGACTTGTGGCGTTGCTATTATCACAAGATTTCACTGAGCACTTCATTCTAATAAAATAGTTTTTAAAAGAAAAATTGAACATACTTCACAAAAGGCGCTAAAAAGCACAAAGTGATTTTTCATTTTATGTCTATTACGACATTTTGAAGTCGTTGCAAATTAAACAAACAAAACAACTACAACAAAAGTATTTAATTAATAATATAAATTTAAAAATTATTTTATGCTTTTAAGCGCTTTTGTGAAGTCGGTTGAATTTTTTCTAAAACCTATTTTATTTTTCACACGTTAGTGTCTTCTACGAACACAGCAATTTCAAAAGTTGCAGAGGTAGTGCGCTCTTTAGAAAGGAAACAGAATTATCTAAATCCGTCAACATAGTACGAGATTAGTCACGGTCACCCTTTTATACCCTCGTCGCAGATATAAAATTCTTACCTTTGCACTAGTGCGCCACCGTAACACATTCAACAAGAGAGAATCATCATAGTCGTTGTCATTCTAGGTATAGAATTTTTATCATTTACCAATCAGGAATCTATTCTGTACAATTGAATCAATATCATCAAAATCGGTCTATGCCTCACTCACAAATTTTTCATAATAAATAATAATAATACTCTATGAGTCACGCTTTACAAAGTTAGACTACCCCTTCCCCCATATTTCAACCCTAGGTGAACATTTTTCCGTATAGTAGCAACGGGGGATCATACTGCATACAACAAGAAAGAATCACCCGAATAGGTGGATGCGTTCTGAAATTGAGTAATGCCCCTTCCGAACCCTACCTCATTCAATACATTTTTTGTCGTGGTGCTCGCGGGGCAATATATTAGAAGTTGACATCCACCACCTCCCCGACTACAACCCCTCCATTTAAAATTCTATCGCGGTACCAATCCGGGAACATTTTCTATATATCAGAAAAAGAATCATCCAAATCGATCCATGCGTTCCGTAGTTAGAGCACCCTCCCTCCCTCTCCTCATCACACACTAGGTACATATTTTTTTCATTTTTAGCATTGGGGTATGACACTATATTCACAAAAACATGAACCGGATAATTGAGAAGTTAGGTTTCACAGTCACCCTACCCCCACCCCATCAAAAATGTGTTTTTGACATGATACCAATATGGGAATATCCTCTACCCAGCAGAAAAAGAATCAACTAAATCGGTCCACGCGTTTGACTACCGCTCCGCTCCCCACCCGAACCAAGGACCAATTTTTTTTTAATTATTATCAATGGGGGATCATACCCTAAACAACAAAAAAGAATCATCCAAATCGCCCCATGCGTTACGATGGTAGGTTTCACTGCCACCCTCACCCGTACAAAAATTCTGTGAAAACTTTTACAACAATTTTTAAAAATAAAAACCTATAGAGTGCATTGAATTTGGTTACTGTTACTGCTAGTAGAAATAGCCTTTCGATTAGTTTTTGCAATGAACTTTTTGAATGACCATCTCGTGTTCAGCAAGGTCAAATGAGTTCACTAATTTATATTTTTTTCAACTGCTATTGCTGATTCTCTAATTAAGTATATATCGATAAAATTTAACGTCCATCTCAGGTTAATCAAGTGCAAGAAAGAAGTTAATGCTTCTTCTTGTTTGCCGTAAACAATATTTAGATTCCTTCGCAATGGCGTTCTGGTCTTCATGTTCGCTTATTTACGCATAAAGAAAACTCAAAACCCGAATGTAAGGAATGCCCTATTCATAAACGCAGGTTTGCACTGCAGCTGCATAATTCAGCAATACACATTGTTCAGCTGAATTGTGCAGATGATGGGCAAACCTGCTTTTATGAATGGGCCCTATGCCTGACATTTAAAAAATACAAGACTTTTTTGTTGGTACGTAGTATGAACACAGTGAGGTTTACAAAATTTCGGGCAGTTCACTTATTTATAAGGCTACTAAGCAGTTTACCATAGCTAAAAATACTAATAGAGACTTTTCTATTGTATTTATCATAAAAAGGTGAAAGAAAGCATATTAACAGCGGAACTTGAAGGTTGCAGATAAAACTAAATAAAAACTTCAGACGCACAGTGAGTGCGTGTCACCTAACATAGAAGCACCAGGCACTTAGTTTATTGATACTAGATCTTGATAAATTAAAGCTTCCTGTCGTAATAAAGTACAAACAGTGCAGAAGTAAATGGAAACCGCCAAAAAATACGCCCTTGATGTTGCCCTTAGCTGATATATAAGTAACAAGCCATAAATCAAGCCGGTTATATTAGGTTCTGTGTGTTGTTCGAGGTAGAAGGGAAAGGTTCAAGGGCCAGTTAAAATTCCTTTTTTCATTTGCCAAAATGAAGTGGAGATAGGAGCACTGTATAGCATTTTCTTGGACAGCCTGGAGGCAATTTATGACTTGTATAAAAAGCAATTTTGAGAACAGGTTGAATATTTTAAGTCACGCTAACATAATTTATTAAGTAACGGCATCGCTCCTGAAAAGATTAGAATTCAGATTTAAATTTAACACGTCATTTCTTTCAGAGCATAAAATTGGATTTCAATTAACAGTAGATGGAGTCATCAATCAATGCTACGTAACACTATGTATACTTATGTAAACGCTAATTTAGTTGATTGCAAGACATAGCGTGCTATAGCTTTTTATCTTTAATTGATATTGCCATTAATTTTTGCCTTACCTAAAAATAATAAATTTATTATTATTTTTTCCAACTATAAATATTGAATATAATTAAGAAAATTTTCTTTTCATAAATTGCCATAAAAAATGATGAAATTGAGTTTATATTATTCTTATTTAATATACTTAGTTACTTAAAAACTTATTAGGGCAAAACATTTTCTGACCAATCTTCCACCACCTACAGTAAAATGGAAGTTATTCTTCACATAGAATTAATACTGAACTGTATATTATTTCTGAACTGTTCGGCCCTGAGTTCCAGGTCTTTCGTCGGGATCGCCATTTATCTGACCCGTGTTCACCTGTTGGTGGTGGGGTTCTGTGTGCGGTTAGGGGGGGGTCTCTCGTGTTCGGTCGTTGACATCTCGGATTCCCGCGATCTCGAGCTCTTATGTGTGGTAACGAGATTTCCCACCAGAAGCTTGTTTGTTATTACTGCTTTTATTCCGCCTTCTTCACCCTCCATTGTGTACGAGCTGTTTGCGGCGGATTCAGGTAGATTTCTGGAGCTTGTGTTCTCGTCTGACGCTGACTGTACGTCTGTTATGAGGTGCGTGACTCCCTTGGTTCCTGAATCAGGTCACCACCCCGCACTTCTGATTGTCATGTATTTTGACACCGCTGACACGTCTCCCTCCCTATATGGGGACCTCTACTTTAACTTTAAATGGGCTGATTTCACGTCTATGAATAGCTGGCTTCTTTCTTGTGATTGGTCGAGCGTGCTGGCGGAGTGCCATATCGACCTGGCTGTGACCGCTTTTTACGATATCCTTTACGCTTGTTTTACCCTGTTTGTTCCCGTCGGCACTTCTCGATCGGGTTCACCTCACTTGTTTCGGCCCTGGCTTGACCGCACCTCACGACATCTTAGGAACTTAAAAAGTAAAGCTTGGAAGATGTATTGTGCTTCTGGATGCCATGATGACTACTTGGTTTATTCTGAGCTCTGCCAGCGTTTCTCCGCTCGGATACAAAAATCTTATGCCGAATACTTGTCTAACATGAGAGCTACGCTGCGTAATGATCCTAAACAGTTCTGGAGGTTCATCAATTCGAAGCGTAATTGTGACGCTTATCCTTCCTCCTTGAGGTACCATGACTGTGAGAGCGATGATTCGTTCACTATTGCTAATTTCCTTGCGGAATTTTTCCGAACTTCTTTCTGTTATTCCACCTGTGATATTTCCACCCCTGACTTTGCCCATTTGACGCGGCTCCCGCCTACTTCCCTTGAGCCTAAGGATTTAGTATTTGACGACGAACGTGTTGATGAACATCTATCTAATTTGGCAGATGGCTTCTCGAGCGGTCCTGATGGTATTCCCGCTTGCTTCTTGAAGAGATGCCAACTGCCTCTTGCGGGTGCTCTCTGTTATCTGTTTAATCTGTCCCTGTGTTCCGGCCGTTTCCCCGAACTTTGGAAGACTTCTGTTTTGATCCCGCTCTATATGAAGGGCAGTAAGTTTGACGTTTCCAACTATTGACCGATTGCCAGCCTATGTCATGCTGCGAAGGTTTTTGAGTCCCTTGTCAGTGACGTACTTCGATTCCACTGTAGTCCTTTTTTGCGGTCTTTCCAGGATGGCTTCCTTAAGGGAAAATCGACGACTACAAACCTCCTTGAACTTGTTAACTATTCTCTGCCGACCATCGAGGCCGGTAAGCAGGTGGACTGTGTATTTACAGATTTTAGTAAAGCCTTCGATCGAATTGACCATGGTATCCTAATCTATAAACTGTCTATTCTCGGGTTTCCTCATTGCTTCGTCGACTGGCTGTCCTCTTACCTGTCTGGTCGTACACAGCGAGTCCTATTTCGAGGTGCTCTTTCCAAATAAATATTTGCCACCTCGGGGGTGCCTCAGGGTAGTATCCTTGGCCCGCTCCTGTTTATCATATACATTAATGATGTTTCGCTCCTGCTGTCTAACAGCAAAATTCTGTGTTACGCAGATGATGCTAAGATTTTTCGTACTGTTACCTGTGAATCAGACTGCAGTCTTCTGAACTCAGACTTGGCTTCATTCTGTGACTGGTGTTCGCGCAACCGCCTTCCTTTAAACACCGGAAAGTGCACCGTTATGACCTTTTACCGTAAAAGATCCCCTTTCCTCTTCGACTACACTGTCGATGGTGTTGTCTTGGATAGGGTTGACAGGATTAAGAACTTAGGCGTGGTCCTTAACTCTCGTCTTGATTTTGACAACCACGTGGACTCGATCGTTGCTAGGGCTAGTTCGATGTTGGGTTTTGTTAAAAGATGGTCTAAGGAGCTTGATGATCCCTACTTAACCAAACTTCTCTACTGCACATTCGTTAGGCCATTTCTGGAATACGCCAGCCCTGTGTGGTCCCCCTACTTTGCCGTTCACGTCAATCGCGTCGAGGCTGTGCAGCGCAGATTCCTCAGGTTTGCTCTCCGTGGACTTCCCTGGATTAATCCTTTGCTTCTTCCCTCTTACCCCGATCGTCTGTGTCTCATTTCTCTCGACTCCCTCGAGAAGAGGCGTAATATTGCTGAAATAGTATTTTTGTTCGATTTATTGCAGGGAACAATAAATTTGCCTGAATTGCTGGAGGCCGTTAATATCTCGATCCCGCAGCGCTCCTTAAGAAATCGAGACTTCCTGTACATCCCAGGTCATCGAATTCTATATGGGATGCACGAGCCCATCACGTCGATGTCTCGTCTTTTTAATCAACATTTTGCCGAATTTGACATGGACTTCTCTAGGCTCCGCTTGAAGTGCTTGCTCAGGCAGCGCCTAGGTTGATGCAGGCGATATGAGTTGACTGCTTCCCTGCAGTTATCTTCTTATTTTTAGTTTTAATTATAATTTTGTATACTCCTGTATTAATCAGTTTTTGACGAACCTGTTTTGAAAAAATACTTCTTAGTAAAAAATATAAAAGTTAATACAACTTTTTAATACCGTACGTTCCTCTAATAATGCATTGGAAAGTGAGCTTTAATGATGAAAAGACACTTTTCAAAAATTTTTAAACTAAATAATATTCGTTAAATGTGTCACTTAAATTACCCTTTAACTTTTCTCAATATACTGCAAAATTAAACATTTTTTTAAAGCATTTCCCGCACCACTGAAAGAACCAATAAAAACCGGAGGTATTTTTCGCGTATGGATGGAAAAAATCTCCGGTACTCAAAGGGTTAACAAAATGTCAATTTTTTGGTTCTATTTTTATTTATGTACCGGAGAACACCGAAATCCAAGGTAACAAAGAAACACACAAAAGAGAAACGAGTTCAACTGAAACAGCACATCTAAAAATTAAGACCAGTTGCATTCGAGCGGAGATAAGCGGCAAATTATTCTTCCAAATGATATTTTTTAATAAACATTTAAAGTCATACTTTAGTGTTTTAAATTATTTAACCTGTTACGGTACAACTTCCTCGCCTTTTGTTTTAATATGTAAAAAACTTCGGTTTTCTAACATTATAAATTATTAGGAAACCATTTACAAATTAAAGTACTCAAAAATATTGCTAATGTTATTAGTTTAACTTAATGCTCTAATTCAATCGCCCATTTAGGGTTTCGTAGAAAAAAGAGGAACTCATATAGTTTCGGTCTGTCTGTATGTCAGAGTCTTCCCATCCTCTCATTTATATAACTATTAAGATGAACTGATGAACAAAAAATGATCAATTATGTTTACTTTTTTAAAGGAAAATGAGAATTACTTTTTAAGGTATATTACATCACTTTTTTAAATCTTTCTTTAGATTTTTAGGTATTTTGACCCGTACAACTGCTAATTATCACTTGAATTGATAGTGAAAATATAAAAAATTATCACTTTTCGTACCAACTTGAAATTTTAACATTTTATTAATAGCATTTTAACACGTAATAAAAGTAAACTAAACATGTTATTAAATAAGTTTAGAATCTATTTAATAAAAATAACACTATAATTAGGTTTGATATTTGACTCTTTATTAAATAATGCACTTTCACTTAGCATTAATTAATGGGGACTGAAATAGGTAAAGCCACATAGTTAGCCTTTTATACTTCGTCACAATTGATAATAACTAGAAATCTGTGTACAGGGTGTTTCAGATGTGATGTGCCAAAATGAGCGGGGAAGGGGGGGGGGTCTACAAAGAATGCTGAAATAAAATCAAGTTAAACAAAGTCAAAACATGAGAGGAAGGGTAAGATTTAATTCAAACGATCGATTAAAGGTACCTAAATGAGTACGCGTTAATAATTAATATCTTCAAGTACTACATAAATTGGAATAATTAATAATTTTGAGAAATTTATTTTAGTTCAACACCAGCAAATCCATAAGAAAATGAGCAATTCAATACAATTCGGGTTAGAACTGATCCATATTTAATAAAAAAAAAGAATTCATTTTAATCTTAACGAATATCTATTGTACCCATTTTATCTAAATTTCCAGATTACATATATATTACATATTGAAGGAAGCGATTGCTGTTAATTTTTCTGAATTGTTATCTTTATAAAACACTATGAACGAAAGGAAATCTCTAATGGTAGTTAAATAAACAGGTTAAAGTAAAAATAACCACATTGGATGCAATGCGTCTGTCTTAAACCAAAAGCAAGAATTGTTTAGTTTAGTTATTCAACACACTTATCTGACAGAAAGAAAAGAGATGCTATATCTAAGACCTATACCCTGATGTCTTAGACCTATACCCTAGGGTGGAGGTTTACTCTAAGTCGGCGACCAGGTTCAACAAACAAGAAAAAAATTCCGAAATGACTACTATAACTTTGGATTAAGAAAGAACGACGACAACCGACTCATAGTTATAATGTTGCCGAAATAAAACATTTTATTTCCTCACAGTGCAACATTAGCGGATTGCGAACATGATTCCAACTCATTCAAGTCCAGTATCAGAGTTTTAAGGCAAAGAAAAACAAATGCGGGAATACACTGGAAGATAATTACTTTATGATTTTCGAATCTTAATTGAATTTAAAGGTTCTGCAATGTCTCTATTTGAGGATGATGACTTACTAAAACTTTACTAATACACTGGGATTATTATAATTAACTGATCTATTACATGCCTTTAACTGACAAACATCTAAAAATCACTGAAAATAAAAATTGTAGATAAAAAAAAGCAAATTTTAGACATAATACTGTACTTTCAACGAGGTGTACCGATATGAGCATATTAAGCTTTGAACTCTCCCTAAATCACTTGGCACGTATTAGATTAACACATATTGAAATTGACCCTTTTCTTTTCTTGGAAATATTTATTTTTTTTAATTAAATATTTCTTTTGGAAAGCTCACGGGAATAGACATTAGTATTATGTAATATTGCTAAATAGTGTCAAATTTTAAAATTTTTATATCCCCTTATTAGTACAACCTATGCGGCATCCTTCACAATAACTTTAGTTTATTTAATTTGGAAATTAAAACATTTTTCGCAACTTTCACAGCCTATAACTATAATTTATTATAAAGTAACTATAAGATTAGTGACATATTTTGTAATAGTCTCCGTTGAAGAAGATTAATTCTTAAAAAAATCCGTCTGTGGACTGTATATTTATGGCCAGCATACTATATATATTAAATGGCCAGCCCACAAAAAAATTCAACGAAAGCATTTACCTAGTTTAGTGTGTAGTGTTTACCATTGGGTATAAGGAACTTTCCGCGAGGACTGTTTTTCTGTCAAAACCACACTAATTAAGGCGACATCCGTGTGGACTTGGTAAGTGACATGGCGGATCCTGACAGTAGTACCATTGAACGTCGTCGCTGTTCAGGCGATCCTGCGTCGTCACAGCTGGCATTCTGCCTCTTTGTTTAGGGGCCTGACAGAGCCTAAGGTGGAGCGTTCTCTTCCCTCGTGTCTGGCGAGAAGTCCTAAATGGGTTAAAAAGGAACTTTTCTTGCAATGCTTTTATTTTGAAATGCTAAATCAAATTACCAATTTTTTCTTATTTCGGGTGCAGCACAGGTTGATGCGATAAAAAGGTCATCTCTGTGGCCTGCACCGAGTAAATCCCTCGAGTTGATCCCTCAAGCGGGGTATTCGGGTCGAAAACCAATATTAAATTTTGCGATTATTTATGATTAGTCCGATTACGGCCAATTTAGTTGAACTTTCTGATGCGAATTCTTATTTGCGGACTAATTTTATTTTAATTTCTCCAACTCAGCACTTTATACACAAGAGGCGATCTTTTTAATAGAGAGCAAAAGGTGAAGTAAATGCCCTACGCTACCAGCTCATGGCGCGGACTACTAAAACAATGGGGTAACATTACAATACGTTAAGATATGTGGCCTTACATATATTAGTGTATGGTAAGTGAACTAAATATTCCCTCAATGATCGACGAAGATTAACCAACAGCGGCTCCAATGAAAGGTCATAAAGCATTCGTGACAAGGGGCATCCCTGCCTGATACCCCGACGAAACCGAATATGAGAATCACTGTATTTCTATACAGACTACTGATGATCTCAATCATCTTGGCGGTGCACCTAAATACTTTGAGAATGCTCAGCGCCTTTCTCTGATCTGAAGAGATCATGGCCATTTGCGAAACAGTTTTTTCATGGTAAATGAAAATATGCTTTACTACGGCGATGTTGACATAGATGCTACGACCTCTAACTCACTAGGACTATGACTATTACTGAGGCAGTCACTGAGCGAAGTTGAGCTCCCAATGTTTTGCAAACTATTTTGTAATCTACAATATACAGAGTAATTGGTCTCCAGTTTCCCATCCTCTGAAGATATCCCTTCTTAGCAATTAAACGGATTCGGTATGTCCAACCACTGCAGAATTAGAGACATCCAAAGCGTCAGGAATCAAAAGATTCTTACAATGTACAAAGAATTCTGGAGTTAGACCATCATAACCGATCCTATGACATTCTTGCATTTTAGGAGATCTACTCTATGCGAAGGAGGTCCAAAAAAGTATTTTTCCAAAAATCTCATCAAATCTGTTTTCGATAACTTCCGTATACCAAATTTTACCTTAATAGGTTCATAAATGAGAGGATGGAAAGGCTGTCACATACGGAATGACCGAAACTATAATGGCTTTTAGTTGCTACGGAACTGTAAAACCTAAACCTCAGCGCACGGATTAAGTGAAACTTCTTTTGTCTTTGTTAATTAATAAATTTAAATTAAGCAGGTGAAAAAGAGTAATGAAAAACATTAAATCAATTCTCAAAATTTAAAACGGTTACCATTGGTTACCATGTCTTTGGTTCTAGCTTGTGCGAAACTAACACAGAGACATTTATTTTTTCAGCAACTATGAGACTGACGAAAAAGCTGCAGTTTCTTGTAATCTATGACCAAATGCCTACTAACCCTGATAATGACGAAAATTTAGTTTTAGAAACCTAGAAAATCAAGGGGACGGGGTTTTCCCACATTTTGAGCTATATCTTTATATATAAACCAATTCACGAAATTTTTTGAAAAACGCATTTTTGGAAACTCAACTGTTCAACCGATCAAAACAATACAACGAACGATACAATATATATTTTTTTTGTTAGGCGCCATTAAAAATTAAAAGAAAAATATTTCATAACCTTTAACTGTCGAATTATGTGCGTATTATTTATTTATTTATTATTATTGGCTTACATATATGGTAGCCACTATGACCAAGAAGGTCTTTTGTGCCAAAACCCCTACTGCTGAAAAAGACGCTCATATTTAATGAAAGCATTAAACTTACTTAAGACTATGCAGGTAAAATTTTTCTATCATCCCATTTGGCCTGGTAGATTAAAGCATGCTTTTCGAAATTAAAGTTTCACATAGCAAAATATAATAAATCTAAGGAATTTACTTATATCATTATTTTTATAAAGTAATTGCTCATTTAACCCATAATCAGTCCGATGAAAAGGTAACTAAAGAAAATCGTGATTCGTCAGCGAGCGAGCCGGAACCGATATGCTAAAACAAGCCAAGAGAACAGAAGAGTCTATGGATTGCCGAATGCAGCCGAAAGCAAAAAGGATGCTGGCATTACGGCATCTCTTTTAAAGTGTATCCAAGTGCAGGAGTTCAAGTCTATTCACACAAGGTGGTAATATAAGGAAGTTATTCCAAGGAAAGCCTCGAAGAGCGAACCCAACGAACCTCCGTTTAACAGCTTCAATGCGATTGATATGTGTCGCATTGAGCGGTGACCAGACTGGAGAAACATATTCCAGAATAGGCCTGACCAAAATGCGATATAAAAGCTTTGTAATGTAAGGGTCATCAAATTCCAGAACAGGATCGTAGATACATCACTGATATCAATTATAAATAATAATGCCCGAGGTGGTAGTCCTGCGGTGCACCGAAAGTGTTGGAAATAACATCAGACAGAGCTTCAGGAAAAGAAACCCGCTGAGTGCGTTCAGACAAGTACGAATGAATCTAATTTACAAAAACTCGCGGAAACCCGAGAAGGAAGAGTTTGAGAACAAGAATTCTATGATTTATTCTATCGAAAGCTTTGCTGAAGTCAGTAAAAATACAGTCAACTTGCTTACTGCCTTCAATTGCAGATATTTGAAAATTCCAATAAATTTGTGGTAGATGATTTACCCCAAATGAAGCCTTTCTGAAACGGCTGCAAAAACGGCTTGCAGTAGAACATCGCAAATAAGAGCCTCAAAAATCTTGGATATACAACAAAGCAAGTGGTCTATAGTTCGAAATTTCGCATTTTTCATCTTTTTTGTAAGGGAAATAATTAATGTGGTTTTCCGAGCTTTCGGAAAAACGCCGCAACGAGTTGAGAGATTAAATAAATAACACATAATGTGAGCAGGAACGAACCACATCTTTTCACGAGTGAGGCAGGGATACCGTCAGGACCAAATGAAAAACTATCAGCCAAGGTAGAGACTTTCTTCCAAATCGTAGCTTCGTCAAGTAAAAGGTCTTTGGATTCGAGAGAAGTCGGTGGAAAACTTGTCACAGGTATCGTCCAAAAATGCAGTTTTATAAAAATCGGCAAAAGGTTTGCTATCGTCGAGGGCTCATTGCTTTCGCTGTCTCCGAAAGACAAAGAAGATGGATAGCCATCAGAATTGCGCTTCAAGTTCACGAATGTGTTAAGCCTGAAGAAGCAACGCTATCTATAAAAGAAAAAGCAAACTGATTGACAGACCGAAAAGAAGGAACCAAGCCATCATCCGAGTGAGAGAGCTCCCAGCCAACTTCAGGCAGCTTAAAGTCACCCAAAGCAATACTTCGTCGGAAGGCATCAAGGCCTGTGAGAGGTCATCCAGGCAGGAGGCAAATATTTTATAAACAGTAGACGGAGAACCGGAAAGAATATAGGCGGTCGAAATGAACACAGTTTTACCAGGCAGTATAATAACAATACATAAAACCTCTATTTCTTCGGAGTTCGGGATGTCAACCAGTCTGCATGGAACATCGCGACGCAATAGCTACTGCAGCAGTTCTGTGCTACCATCAGGAAAGAAGTAATACACTCAGCAGTGAAAATGGCTACAATAGCTACATTTTCACTGAGATCAACACTTGTATTTATATTGTGCTATCATAGAATAGTAGTCAATGCATGAAGAGGTTTCTTTTAGCCTTTTACTCGTCGCTTCAGATAAATGAGATTCTATTTAAATAAAATATTCATCATGGCGGCAAGGCGTACAACTTCAGAATTTACTGTGGATTGTTTTAATAAAGCCGGAATTTTACAATTATTCGTCGAAATATAATAGTATACTAATTAAATTATTTATTGAAAAATTACTTTTAAAAAATTCAGAATTTAAAAGTAGACGGTAACGCTCGACACAAGATTTTGGCGTCGTCCGCATAACACAGAATTTTAGAATGAGACAATATCAAAGATACATCATAAATATAGATAATAAAGAGTAGGGCTTCACGGCACCGAGACAAGACCGAGACTTTGGCAGATCTCGGTCTTGGTCTCGTCAAGGTGAAGACGATCTCGCTCTCGATCTCGATCTCGGCGAGATAAAGGCCAGTCTCGGTGCGATCTCGCTCTCGGCAAGATAAAAAAAGGGTATTTCGGTGGAATAACGGGGAGCGAGGACAAGTTATATATCTATGTATATATGCATTTTCTTCATATTTCCATCGTCAAAATAAGGTAGCAAAGGCTCTTGTTTGCTATTGGGGATAAAGCGCAAATATCTGAAGAAGGAAATAATGTAGAAAGAAGCGATTGGGGAGAGCAGTGTATACTTATATGCCCCATAAATCACACAATTGGAATATTTCGGAGCGACATAAAAGCTGAAACAACTAAAAAAAATTTTCCACAATAAAATGATAAAAACTAATATCTCGTCCACTCTCGTCACCTCAATCTCGCTCTCGGTATCGTACTGTTACCAATGATATTGGTCTCGCTGCCGGTCTCGGTATCGTGTCGAGACCGATACCGGCAGCGAGATTTATCTCGAGTATCGTGAAGCCCTAATAAAGAGCAATGTTCCCAGATGACTGCCCTGTAGAACCATAGAAGTATTAAAAATTGGCTTACGATCAGACAGATACGAACACAACCAGTCAACAAAAACTGATGGAAACCCGAGCGGGGAGAGCTTGAGTACAAGAATTCTATGATTTATTCGGTCGAACCAAAACCACCGTAAACTACAAGCCATGAACTGAACTTTTACATGGGGTCGTAAATGGTCTGACTGAATGGTCATATTTACATTGTTTCTTATGGTAGCCAGGGGGTCATTTTTCCTTAAACTCGCCCTAGCGCCAAAACTATTAGTTATATGAAAAAATTAGTCTTAGATTAACTTAAAGCAGACTAAATGATCTTTCTAATAAAGTAAAAACATGTACACCTTATTAAGCAAAATAACAAGAAATCTTTGATTAAACGTGAAATTTTAGTCGCAAACCAAATTTTCATCCTAAACGCAAGCAGTAAGTCATGGTCCGACCATGCTCTGTCGCTTGTATTTTCTTTAAATTTCCACTTCCGCACTTTTAGGCTTAAAAATGTTTATTATTTTCTTAAGTCGGGTATGAATATTTTTACTTCATTCGAAAGAATGTTTTGTTTACTTCAAGTAGAACAAAACAATTTTTTCATAGAAGTTATAGTTTAGGCAATAGGATGAGTTTAAAGAAAAATCACCCCCCGGCTGCCATAAGAAGCAATGTAAACTTATCGAAAAACCAGACCATTTTGGCCCTAATGTGTGTGCGTGAAATTCGTCAGTTCATGGCTTGTAGTTTACGGAGGTTTTGGTCGAACGCCTTGTTAAAATCAGTGAAAATGTATTCGACCTGTCTACCACCCTAAATATCATAGAATGCAGAAATTGGAGAACTCCAAAAAGTTCGTGGTGGTCGGTTTGCTTTTCAAAAATTCATGTTGAAAAGATTGAAGAACGGTCACAAACTAAGGACTCAAAAATCTTAGAGATACAACAAAGATTAGCGATTGGTCTGTTATTAGATATATCGCACTTGTCGGATTTTTTATTGAGAAGAATAATTAAGGAGAGCTTCCAGGCATTCGGAACGCACTACAGCATAGAAATAAATTAAATAAATAACACAAAATTGGAGCAAAAGACAAAAAACCCCTCTTTACAAAAGAGACAGACACTCCATCAGGACCAATGGAGCAACTATCAGCTAAGGAAGTAATCTGCTTTAAAATTGTTGCTTCGTCAAATAATAGGTCTTTGTATACGAGAAGTTGGCGAAAGTCTCATCAAATGGATAAAATCATTAATTCTAAAATCATAGTTGTGATTCAAAAACGCAGTTAAAAAAATAGCAAAAATATCATCATAGATAATTGCTTTCGCAGTCCTCAAAAGACGGCGAAGATGAGTAACCATCAGAGTTTCGCTTAAAATTAACAAATCGCCTGAAAAACATAGTATCAATAAGCAGTGCAGCCTTCATTCTGTAAATGTAGTAGTGGTATTAATGAGGAACAGAACAACTTATCTCAAAGAACTGTCTATTGATTATTGCCAGTAATTAGCTTTAGTGATTGGAACATAATAAGTGAAACCTAAAGACAATATGTTACAATTTTAGAGTTGCAAAATATACCTTTTTTAGATTTTATTCAACAAATTTCATTTCTTTTCAACAGATTTCAGAAATACTTGAACAATATTCAAGAAAAATCAATAACTTACACAACTCAATCAACAGTACCTATTTCTACGAAATATCTTATTCTACGAAAGGTGGATTATTAATTTATCGTTGTTTGAACACCGAAGCTCTAAGTATATTAGAAGAATAGTCGAGGAAATAAAATTTGAACCGAGAAATTGACTTTTAATTAAAATTGTGCTTAAAATTATTAATTATTATAAAAGCAAGGAAGCAGCCTTCCAGCCATATAAATTGTGCCCTTCAGATGAATTGAGACGTATTTAAAGAGATGCGCGGTATATTTGCAATTCAGTTATTAGTCGGGCAAAGTTCAATTTCGGAGCGTTAGACGGAAGGTATTTACTACTTAAAAGGGTTATAAGGGCTTCTGGTCTCCAGTAAAAACCGTAAAGAATAATTTCACTTGTTCGTCAACACCACTACTCATTTATAATGGGAATGGTTTTTCTGACTCATTGGACAAGGACAATCTGTTTGCTGCTAATTCGTACCAAACTTCAAACATTTGGTCTGCACGCTACCCTCGTTAAATGGATAGAGAGTTTTCTGTCAGACCGTTCAATCCGTGTAGTAATTGAAGGAGTTACATTTGATTCCTACGAAATAAATGCCGGTGTACCTCTGGGCTCAGTTCTTTCACCAACCTTATTTCTTCTGCATGCAGTTAATGGAAAAATGTTGCATTATCCCATAATACCTCATAATGATAATGATTACCATTACCTGTAATGCTAATTGTAAGCAGCATTATCTTAGCATTATTTGCATTATTTTAGAGTGATTCGCATTATTTAGATTATTTAGTGTTTAACAGTTTTTCTCAAAATAATCATGTCCAAAATTTTTAAATAGTTAACCTACAATATAACTCAAGGAAAACAAGATAATATTCATAAATAATAATGAGCTTAATTAATTGAACAGCGATAATCATAATGTAATCTTAAAAAATTTTTGCAAATTTTTCACTATGCTATTCTATTATTTTATATTAAAACATATCATACAAGGTTTTAAAGAAATGTTTAATGCTGTGGAGAAAAGCAAATCGTCCTAAATCCGCTAAAGTAATGTTTAGAGAATTAAACATAAATTTAAGCTATCCAGGCGAAACACGTTAGAATTTATTATTCGATTCAGTTAAAAAAATACTGCGAGTGAAAGAGAAAATAAATGGACTATGTGGAGAGCTTCTGCTACCAAAATTTACACAAAATGAATTCAATTACTAAGATACTAATTAAGAATTGTGTTCTGTCATGTCTCCGCTAGCAGAAACATTGGATTTTTTACAATGTGAACATTCCATGTTTTTTGGTTATCTCATCCCATCCCTAATAACACTACAAACAAAGTTGAAGAAAATATATTTGTCCGGTCAAATTAAAATATTAAAGGAAGTAGCCATTGCATTGGAAAAACGTTTCATAGAATGCTTTCAGGTGTACTTTTCATTATCCTCAGATGTAAATGATTCTATAGTTGCATCTGTTTTATGTCCAGATGATAAGCTCAAATGGTTTCCTGCTTTGCAAAACACTGCCCTAGACTGCAGTCCAAGGTACGTTTCTTCCGTTTTTCTAAATCTATTTCTAATCAATAATAAAAATAATTATTCCCGATTTAACTACGGCTTCAGCTTCAGCCTTAAACATACACGAAGGTGAATTAGAAAAGCAGTACCATCTTTACTTGTATGATCCGAACTCTGATATTTCTATGCTGGACAAATATCCAATACTAAAAAGCCTATCTTTACCCGTCAATACAGCATTGACTTCCTCGGCTCCATTTGAAAGTCTATTTTCCTTCGCCACTATAGTTAATTCTCCGCGAAGACATGCGCTTTCTGATGCCAATTTTAAAAGATTTGTGCTACTAACCGCTAATAAATTTGTAAATAATATTAATAACTAGAATTTGTATCATTAATTTCATATTTACTTAAAAACCGTACCAACTCAAGTGGCTGTACTCCCTTTATTATTAAAAAATAAAAATAACAAATCAAACAATCTATATTTTTAATTAAAAGCCCACATGATTATTTTCAGAAAAGCTGTTTAACACTAAATAATCTAAATAATGTGAATAACTCTAAAATAATGCAAATAATGCTAAAATAATGCTGCTTACAATTAGCATAACAGGTAATGGTAATGCCACATTTTTCATTATCATTATGAGGTAATGCCAAGTCTGTGCTTTAGCATCATAGGGCATCCCCGGAGCTTTGGCAAAATCATATGTATAAAAAAAATTAAAATAAATGAAATGACGGATTTAAGAAAAGAATTTGGTAATTTATTCAATTAAAATAAAATAAATTATTTAAGGAATGAAATTTTGTAATTTGTAATTCCTTTCATTATAAAATAATTTATTTTTTATTTCCAATTTAGATTCCAAAGGTATTTAAATCCATGTAATGAGTAAAGTATGTATTTAAAAAATAAAAATTTTTCATTATTTAATTACTTTTCTAATTAGGAATTAAAGCATTTAATTAGAAATTTCTATAGTAATTAGGAACCAACTGTAGTAATAATTCCTTAGAATTGTAATCAAGCTAAACTTCATTACCAAAAGGAATCATTACATCCCAACTCGGTTTCAAATCAAGGACTTATAACTATGGACGGACAGTATGCTATTTAATTTTTTTGACCAGTAGCGAACAACTTTCTTTGCCCGCATTTTCATTTCGAGTATTTTGCTAATACTTTTGAGAGAAAAAAACATGCCTGTAGAGCTTAGGCTACAATAAGATGTGTGCAAAGTTAATTTAAATGTTACAAGCCCGCACGCATAATGTTCCAGTTCAACACTCTTTAATTCTGAATTTGCATTTATCTTACATTCATTGCAAATCATTAACCTTAGTTTCTACTTTATGTTTGTTAAAATCCTGTAACAGTAAATCTGCTTTGAATACCTAAGGGAATAAATAAAAATTAATTTTAAAGGTACTACACCTTTAAAATTTGACACTCAATAAACCCTTACTCAGTGTATTGTCATTATGCTTCCTTAATGACTTCAAGCAGTTGCAAGATTGCACTTGGGCGTGCACTCGATTCAGTTTTTAAGTGAGGCAGTGTGCCACTGAGCCATAATTTATTTTCATTATTGACCGACTTTGCCCGAAGTGTTTGATGAAGATAACTTAGGGTTAAACTTGATACTGGCATATATAATAATTGCTACTTAATTATAACCTTTAAAATTTGTTTAACTTAGGAATATGAACGACACACTCTTTTAAAGAAGATAATATTTCTAAAAATTGCGAACTTTGATTTTATTTATGCACGTAAAAGAAATCGATTAGTTCAAATTCTTGAGTTATTATCTAAAAACTAACTGAATTGAATTTTAAGCAGATATTGGGCACCTTGTCAGATCAATTGATTAAACCGTGTCTAAGCAATTTAAGTGGAAATTTTTATTGACACAAAACTAAATAAGTTATTTCCCAAGTATATTGCTTTAAATCATTTTTATGAAACGACAAATTTGGTATTTCCACCTTTTAAGAAACTTTTCCTTAGATAAGAAGTAAGACTAGGCATCAGACTTTATTCTTTTATGTTCAGCTTCCAGTTAAGTGTCGAATCGAGGTTAAAGATATAAAGGTACTTCTTCAAGAATTCACAACTACAAATTTACGGCGATGTATCATTGTATTTGGCCTCAACAAAGGCAAGAAATTTCAAGTGTCATATTGGGTGTATTTCTTTATTCATTTCGCATGGTCGGATCACGGATGTTTCTGTATTCGCTCAAAATATTAAATTCCTAACGTTCCGTGTTTTATTATTAGCACCGGCGCTTTCAGAACGCATTCTTTTTGTACCGAAGTCGTTAATGGGCTAAATGGAATTAAACTGTCAAACATAAAGGTAGTAATCAAATAGTAGTATACTTCTCCTTCCAAAAAAGTCATAGTAGTAAATAATAGGTTTGTTCGATAAGCGGCCGTCTGGAGCAATTCGGGAATTTTTGAGAGAGGTCAAAAAAGCCTGGGGTACCCCAGGATTTGAAATCTTATCGAACGCAAGTTTCATTGAGAACTGTCATCGTAGCAAAAGTGGCAGTTCACGAAAGTTGTGTTTATTGGGTAAATGACTTTAAGTAATTTGTGAAATGGATGCAACCTATATAACTCTGCTGAGTGAAATATTGGACGATGATTGGTTGCTGTTAGATGGTTCCAGCCTTTCAGATAAATCAAGCGACTAAAGACAACTAAACAAACAAACAAAAGACAAGTAAACAAAGGCAGCTAAACAAAATGAGGAGTTCCATCATGGACGCCATCGTGATCGCACGTATTTTGGACGGCCCGCTCTGCAAGTTAAATAATGTTTAATTTGCTAGAGTGGCGTTAGTGCTGAATGCGTGGGGTTTTTATGGGGTGACATTGGAACAAGTTATAAATTAATATTAAAAACTCATTAGTTCCTTAATACTTAAAAAAGTGAAAATTAAACTGAAGAACCAAATTTACCGTTATCTACAAACACGCGGTCATAATTCCTACATATAATATAAAAAATTAAAATTAAATACAAGTGAAGATGCTAATTAATCGTTAAATACAAACACGCGGTCAAATGATATACCGTTATCCAAACACGCGGTTACCCGATCATATAAATAAGAAATCAAATTAACTTTTCCAATAAAATAAAGCAAAGTTTAAAACTAAAAATCTTAAAAAGTGAAAAACAGAAAAATCTAAATCAGTGAATAATTAATTGTTCTCATATCACACTCTGTACCAAATCTGTCTTAGGTGCAGAGTTACATCCGGAATGGTTAGCAAAATAATGGAATACTAAGGCTGACCAGGTGGCGTCTATAACTGTTTTTGTGTTAACCGAGACTTAGCAGTGCTCTGTCTCTCTAGAAGAAGAAGAAGAAGAATAAACAAAATGACAGCTCTACTTTCGTGCTCCAGCATTTTCCTGGGGCGAGTTGGGAGCACTTCTGAGCAGCTACGGAGCTCTCGTCGAACACAGAACTATGAGTTCGGAACTGCTACAAGTGGTTATCGAACGCGTTGGGGCGCTCTAGAGCGCTCCAGGGCTAGTTATCGAACAGACCTAATATAAAAAACGAAAACCTCCAAAAATTTTTGGTAAATAATTACTTTCACCTAACTTCCGTTTTCAACTGACCGAAATATCCATTTGTGTTTACATATTGCTTAAACTCCTTCTATTTCTTTCACGGAATGAAACTAATTTTGCTTGCCAATCTCATGAAGATTTTATTCTATGATGTTCCCCTGCAAGCTTCTTTTGCGCTTGTTAGCCTGGTTTTGAGAAAAAAAAATCCATTACAAAAGATTACTTGGAATTTGTTTTGCTCTTGTGCACCTAACTTTTAAACTGGTAAAGTGATAGTCAGGCAGATCTGATTTTTGCAGAATATAGTTAGGTTTTCCATATAATTAATTACAAGACTTTCATTTATTAGCTATATATTCTGAGGTTTTTCCAGTCTTTTAGTAACTGGTTGTGTGATTATTAGATGTTTAATCTCACCAATGTAATATTGATCTATAAACTTTCATTCTTACTTCTTTTATTTAACTTCACCTGTTAGTTAGTATGTTTGGGCCAAATCTTGCAACTGAATTTCAAACCAATTCCCCCCAACCGATTCAGCTAAAATTTTGCACATAGCTTTAAGTCTGACGACACTTTAATATAATATATTTGATATCGCTTTAAATCGAACATGACGGACGATCCAAAATGGCGGATTATTTTTCTTCACAACCCCCTTGACATGGATATTAAATGAGAGGGTTTGATGGGTAGAATATGATAAGCTCTGTGACGTCATTCTAAATCCAATATGGCGGACACATATTGATTGATGCGACACAGAAAACAGATAACATAGACATAATGACATACATCAATAAGAGATGAGGGGCACCCAAAGAACTAGAAATATTCGAAGGCGCAAAGATCATGTTACGGTGTAACATTGGTGTATTAAAAGTTTTAGTGAATGGCGCTATTGGTTACATTACCAAAATCATCTGGCCTTGCTTTCGGCGAGCACAAATTTCTGATACTGGTACTTCATCAGTTGAGATAGATTTCGGTAACGACGGAATTCATAACATTAAGCCTATGTAAATCTATATAGTTTTCGGCTAAATACAATTATGGCACGGCCGAACGAAGAATTTTGTCCATGGTCTTATGCTGTGCATCCACTGTGCATAAGATGTAGGGCAACACTGTCGGTCGTACCGGGTTTATTTGCGGCCTTAACTTTTCGCTGCTGGACAAGCATACCTATGTTAACTTAAGTAGAGTAAAATCTTTAGATAGTCTTTTCATTGAAAAGCTAGATATCTCAAAATTCATTGGAAAAGCGCATTGTAATAAGGATGCGTTATCAGCAATGCAAAGATTAAGACGTACTAACTAAGAAGCACAAAATAAAATAATAAATAAAATAAACCTTTTTAAAACACTCTTTTATTTAAGAAATTCCAAACGCTAGGTATACTTAATTAAGTGGACATACATATGCTAGATATACTTACTTAAGTGGACATACCTACCAACATACATATATCAAATTAGTAGATCCTAATAAAAATAAACTTTCTTTATCGCTGAAACGAATTAAATATTTTATGTTAAATTAGTTGTTTTCAAAAAGCTTGTCGCGCGAAATGTTTATAAAAGCAAGTATCAATTAATTTTATTCGAGAGTGATTGGTTGGTAAGTATTTGTCGAATTACATATGTATTTTCTTTACAATTCGCGCGACAAGCTTTTTGCAAACAACTACTTCAACATAAAATATTTAATCAGTTCCAGAGATAAAGATAGTAAAAACGTTTATTTTTATTAGGAACGACTAAGTTGAAATATGTATGTAAGTAGGTATTTCTACTTAAGTAAGTATAAATATCACTTGGCATTGCATTACCTTAATAAAAACCTAAACTTATTCGTTTTAGTACATTGCTTAAATTAAAGCTTGTTTTTAAAAAGGTTTTTCATTTATTACGTTATCATAAATATCGTTTGAACACGTGTAAGTTTTGATGCATATGAAAACATTCCTGCGGAGTATGACAGCTGAAAAGTTTTACGCAGAGGTTTCGCCAAAGTAGAGGCGCAGCATTTTAAAGCCAGGTGCGAGAAACCATGAGGTCCAGCAGCTTTGAACACGTCGAGTTTAAGTTAAAAACTTCCTGACTGTTAACGTCTGTTGCTTGCACTACTAGTAGATGACAAGTAGGAATTAACAGCAGGTTGGCTTTGTCTAATGAAGTCGAAGTTGAACTTTGTCCGACTAATCACTGATTTGCAAATATTCCGCGTACATCTGCATATTCATAACATACGTCTAAATTTTGTTTCCAAACTTGGCCTTTCCATGAAAAATTGGATGCGGACTGCCATATCTTCATTAATTAAATGTAATGTAATGCACCTTCAGCCACTTAGTTCGAGATACATCTTTCCTTTATTTAGTTTCACCTCACTTATTCACCACAGTATCGAGTCGTCCGTGAGTAGGAAGTCAGACATTTCCTTTCCTTGATTTCCCGCCACCTGCGATATGCGCATTACACAGCTCACTACTTCCGTTTTCATGGCAAAATTAATGCACATTACAATGTACCTACTGTTTGAACATTCGATTAACAAAAAGTGTTACAAAAAGTTTATTTCACAAAATTGCATTTTACAAAAGTAAGATTGCTGAACTGAGCTAAAGTGAGAAAAAGGACAAAAAAGACTTTTCACAAAACGGTCTGTTCCATAAATGTAGTGCTGTTAAAATGTACTTAAGAATTATCCAGCGCATTACGCAAGAATATAAAATGTCGTTACGCATTAAAATGTAATTTTACAAAATATTAAAAATAAATGTATTTCACACACCATCCATTTTCTGAAAATATGGCATCACATTATTGGAAAAATTTCAAGAATTTATTTAAAGGTTAAAAGGCTTTACAAGCACCAGTTCCTGTCAGACTATAAAAAGTATTTATTAATGCAAGGTATTTCATTTATTGGCTGAAATTTTAATTTCCTGCCGCCAACGTGAAATGGAAAGTAGATTACATCAAAATTCATTAATTTTTATAGATAAAATTCGATAATAAAATTGAAAAAGTTATTATTATAACAGTTTTCTAAGGTACCTCGGCAGTGAATAAAACATTTGTACAAGAAATTTAAGTCCTACAAGGTCTTTTAACAAAATAAAGAAAAATATTTTCAAAGCAAAGAATACAATAAAGAAAGCAATTGTTGTTGTTACATTTGCTTTCTTCAGCGTCACCTTTTTCTTTAAGAAGCAAGTTACCGCGTATAAAGCAAAAGTACATCAAAGCGGATTCTTCATCCTTTTCTTTTCTATAGTGCATTAAATACATTAATAAGTTTAGGTTATACAAGATATAAAGTAAAGACAAAGCAAATATATGAATTACTTAAAATAGTAAAGGAAACCTTGACAACCCGTATTTATAATTTCGATGAAACAAATGTAAGAGATGATGCCGAATCAATAAAAGTGTAAATAAGCTATTCGAAAGCAACCATGGGTCGCAGCCAATGGGTTTCGAAGCTGGGATCTCTGGGATGGCAGACGACACGTTATCATATACTTCACCGATGACATGCTTGTTTGTCGGTACTTCGAAATATACTTAAATTCTAGGTTCACGCCATGCTTCACAAGGGGTTACCGAAACGAGGGAGAAAGAGCGATTCGAAAGGGTTATGGAACAGAAACGGAGCTTGATTTATTGGTTTGCATCGCTTATATAATGAAAAACTAACTCTTTTATTTGTATAGTGCACAAAATGTTTACGAAAACTGGTATTTGAATGGTACGCTAAAAGAAAAATATGCAACGGCCGAGCGAGTACGAGAGTTTCGAAGCGGCTCGAAGAAAATCAGCGAGGAATCACCGTCTGCCATCTTGTGAGGTCGCCTCACTAGCACCACTTGTAGGAACATGCAACTCAGTTGAGCCGATGGATATTGATGAAATCGAGTTTCAATCGACGATATTATAGTTGATTTGGAGCCTATCAAAGGTGTTAAATACGAGGCTCGTTGGTGTATAACAGAAGAACACTTATATATTATATTGTAACCTGTCTTTAATTTCAAACTATCCTCATCATCTTTCTAACGTTTGACGAAGACAGTGTAACGCAAAAGTTCATGGCACGATCCCCGACTGTGCCCCGCCCAAACATTTTAAAGCTTTTCTTACATTTGCAAAGGAGGCAAGCACTCGTTTTTTCGCCTTTTAAAAATTTATTGTCATAGCATTTTACGAGTATTTCGATTGTATGTATATCAGTAAAGGTAGAATAAAAATAAGAGAAATTCCTACTAGCTTTTTTTAAATTTGGCAACAGAACCAATCCTAAATTTATCAGTTGGGTTCATCAATTTCAATAATATCAGCGTAGACCTTGAATATATCACGGCTTATCATTTTTAATAGACCAAGGTTGTATGAATTTCCAAAATGAGGCTTTCTAAAGAAATTTAGGTGGCACGGAAAAATGAATCGTAAAAAGCGAATTTAGGAAATTGATGTACACATGTTTAAAGCACTCAACAATAAGTTTTCATAAAAGTGATAATGCTGGTTACTGGTCAGCCACTTCTTGACTCTGCTAGTCGTAGTACACTAAATCGCAGCACGGTTTAACATTTCGTAATACTAGACTGACATGGCAAGAGAAAAAAACCTGATAATGTTACATATATTCAAATTCTAAGTCCATCACTATCATCAATTCTTGGATTTTCCGTAAAAAGCTTAATTGCATCTTCCCTACACTTTCAGCAACATAACAGGAAACCGTCCAGACAATTTACCAAGAAACTTCGTCAGTAGATAAAAAGTCAGTCTTTTGTAGAACTTTAAATCAGAGAACCAATAAATTCAAATAAAATTGCTTAAAATCAATTTAAATCTAAAATTAAATTTGAATTATTGTTTTTTTTTACTAAAGTTTGCATGAGATTTATATTTCTCACAGCAAGTTTTGTCATATATGCGATACATCAAATTTATACGATGTAAAGTAATAAAATTGCGCTAAATGGGAAGATTTATTATTGGTTTTGTATTAAACTGGTTTTTATTTGTTTTAATAAGAAACAAAAAAACAACTAATATTTTGTAGAATAATTCCATTCTTTAAAGGAGGACAAATTCTGGCGGTTGCGGATTGATCAACAGTGTCCAGCTTAAGAATTACGTCCCAAATATCTCTTCCATCTGATGTTATTAAATTTGAATTCATCATGTTATTTTGATTAATTTTAAATAAATGTGCAACAATAATGCATAAATTTCCGTATCAAAAATGGATTTTTATATGAAATTTTGTATATAAAGTTTTCTGTTTGTATGTCAACAGTACACAACCACAATTGAAGATAATATATAAAACTACCTGGACGTTTCAGCTCACGCGATCATAAGGAAGGACAGTTAAATACTTTTGGTGTAGTTATTTAGTTTGTTTGATTTGCACCGACTTCAAAATGTCGTAATACTTAGATATAAATTTAAAAATTATTTTATGATTTTTAGCGCTTTTCGTGAAGTCGGTTCAACTTTTTTTTTAAATATTTTATTTTGCACTTTTAGTGTCTTCTATTCTGTAAAAAAAACCATCCAAATCGGTCCACGCGTTAAAAAGTTAGGTTCAACCCTCTACCCCCACCTCCATCCAATCAAAATTCTTTTAATGGTGGTATCAATCAGGGAACATACTCTACCCAACAAAATTTTCGTAAAGGCGACTTTGACAAATTAAATCACTTGCTCCTCAACTCTAATATTGGGGATATCCCTCAACATCTCCCAGTTGACGTCGCTTTAGAGGCGTTCTATTCGGAAATACACGCTTGTCTTACACAATCTATCCCTCTTCTTCCTCGTAAAAACTACTTCTCATCCCCCGTATGGTACGACAAAGAATTGCGCTCTCTTCGCAACAGGAGAAATAAACGTTGGCAAACTTTTCTTCTAACCCAGACCGAGTCTGACTATTCTTCCTATCTATCTGCTTATACCTCTTTTTCTGAACGTTGTGATACCCTCTACCATGAGTACCTCCAACGGATGGAAACTAGCCTCATATCCGACCCCAAGCGTTTTTATAGCTTTATTAATTCTAAGAAGAAATCCAATGGTTACCCTTCCACCCTAAAGCTCGAGAGTACCTCTTCATCTGATCCTAAGGTTATCGCTAACCTCTTTGCACACTTCTTCAGTAAATCTTTCAGCGACAATTCTCTACAACCCGACCTTAACTATTTTGCATTCATGGACAAATGCACTCAAACGTCGTTTTCATCTTTTGACCCTGATCCTGAACTAATCGCCGCCAGTATTAATAGGCTTGAGGACGACTTTCACCCAGGTCCTGATGGCATTCCGGCCATCGTTCTGAAAAAGTGTGCCATGCATCTAGTCCAACCCCTTACTTTGTTTTTACGTCTCTCGGTCACTCAAGGGGTTTTCCCTCAATTATGGAAAAATTCGTATATTATTCCCATCTTCAAAAAAGGTTGCAAGAACGATGTGTCCAACTACAGACCCATTGCTCAATTATCATCCATACCTAAACTATTCGAAAAATTGGTCTATGATTCCATGTTCTTCCACTGTAAGTCTATCTTCTCACTCTCCCAGCATGGCTTCCTCAAAGGTAGATCTACAACCACCAACCTTACTGACTTCGTCTCTAAAACCCTATGTGTCCTGGAAAACGGTAAAGATGTTGATGTTATCGCCACCGATTTTAGTAAAGCCTTCGACAAGATCTCCAATAACGTTATCTTGTTCAAACTTGATCGCCTAGGCTTCCCCGCCAGATTCATCTCCTGGATCCGATCCTACCTCAACAACCGTCAGTACAATATTCTTTTCAGTTCATCCATTTCTCACCCTATTGTCGCTCGTTCCGGCGTCCCTCAGGGCAGCCACCTCGGTCCATTGCTTTTTATCCTCACAATAAATGATGTTGAATGTGTCATCAAACACTCAGAGTTGTCCATTTATGCCGATGACATGAAAATAATCAAACATATCTCCTCCACTACCGACTCTCTTCTCCTGCAAGAAGACCTCGATTCATTCATCACATGGTGCATGAAAAACTTTCTAGAGCTCAATGTCTCCAAATGCCAGTCCATCTCTTATTCCCGCAAGCGTCTTACCATCACCCCGAGAGTCTATATGTTAACCGACGTACCAGTCCCTATCGTTACCTCTTTGTGTGACTTAGGAATAATCTGTGATAGTGAACTCAATTTCCGTTCCCACATTGACAGCATAATTAACAGAGCTAACTCCGCGCTAGGGTTTGTGAAGCGCTGGTCTAGAGAGTTCTCCAATCCTTATGTTTCCAAATCTCTCTACGTCTCCTTCGTTAGACCTCTCCTTGAATATGCCAGCCAGGTATGGTCCCCTACACAAACAACTCACATAAATAGGATTGAATCTGTCCAGCGTAGGTTTATTCGCTTTGCTCTACGTGATCTTCCGTGGGTTGACAGATTCAACCTTCCTCAATATGAAAACCGTCTGAAACTGATCAACTTACAACCTCTAAGCAAACGTCGTGATGTTTCCGACATTCTCTTCATTTATCAATTATTAACTGGTGCCATAGACTGCCCCTCAATCCTGCAATCTTTACCCATCTATACCGTAACCTTAGGTCCACTCCCCTTTTCCGACTCGATCGCCATCGCACAAACTACGGTCAAAGCGAGCCAATTACCAGGATGTTACGAAAAGTCAACGACCTTTCCTCTTTTGACTTCCATCTGAGTAAATCATCACTCCACAAAGCCTTATATCTTGACCCCGCCCATCTTGATCCTGATCGCCTACTTTATTCTTCTTCCTTTCGCCTTCTGCCAGTTATCAATGTATATAGCTCATATTGTAGCTTATACTTTTTATTTATTTATTCTTAATAATTCATTTATTATATTCTGTAGAATTAGTATTAAGTTATAGTTTGTATTTAATTTTTTATTTTTGTATTTTTTATGCAATAGCTTGTATTAAGCTTAAATAAATAAAATAAAAAATTATTCAAATCAGTCCCTGTGTTACAAAGTTATGCCCGATCAGACATAAAAAAAATAATACACGTCAAACTTAGAACCTCTTTGTTTTTGGTAAGTCGGTTAAAAATAAAAATATTACACGTCGAATGGCATGGTAAAGTCATAAGAAAAGCTCTTGACTAAAGATTCCCACATTTGAAGCTGCATCAGCAGTTGTTTCCAAGGTATGATATATCCTAAACTTACTAAGAATTTAGAATAACGTGAGAAAGTAGAACACTGACCTTGTCAAGTAGAATGTAGGAATGAAGATAGGAGGAAATGACAGTCAGTTGTTCGAGAACCTCAAATTCGTATAGGCGGGAAATTTACTTCCTAATTAATTACCAAACATTGTGTGATTTTAAGAATGTAAGAAAGTTTGTTAAGAGCCATAATGTAAAGCTTATTTTGAATATAGTTAAAAGTTTATGAAGTGATTCATTTTATTTAATCGAGGTGTTCTTCTCCAAGTGATTGTTCTTCGAAATTAATTAACTGGCGCAGTCGGTTTGATCCTGTTCTGAAGAATTAGGATTAAATGATACGAAAGTAACGAAAAAAAATGTGTTAATGAAATAGTTTAATCAAAAAGAAAAAGTTTTCTATTGATTCGAGTAATAAAGTGTGAAACGAAGTAATTCAAGGCAAACTTTAGTGAGTTACGTACATAGAAACGAGCACCAAACCCCAAAGAAGACAAACTGGAGAGAAGAATTCAACGACATCAAATTATCGACTACAATAGAAGGATGAACCCATTACCAAACCCACCATCAATTGTGGAGCAATGCTTAGCAGCTTTAACAGATATTTTGAATAGGCAGAATCAACAGCCATCTCTACGGAGAAGAATAGAGAAAGACCTAAGATACTTGCCAACATTCGAAGGAAATCCTGGAACCTTACCAGCATTCTTGACATCAGTGGATCGGGATTTAGCAGACTATGGAGATCAGGCACCTCAGGCCTACACCATCGTTTACAACAAAAAATTCTGGAACCTGGTCAGAGTGCAAGGCAAAGTTAAAACTTCAGTATAGATCATCAAAGGATAAGGAAATCAACCTAATAAAAGTAAGTTCAATTATTGAAGTAATGGAAAAAAGGTGCTATTTTTAGTGATTTTAGAAATAAGATAGTAAATAACTTAAGTAGTTTGTTAGTGCTGAAAATTAAAGAAGTTACTGCTGGGGCTTTAGCAACAGAATTAAGTAACAAATTTAGCATAGAGGAAATGAAAACACTGATAAATAAGTATATTGGACAAGATGAGTATAATTTAAAATGGTATAAAAATAACCACGGCATAAAAGACAGACATCCTAAACACAATAATCATACATCAAATCATAATACTTTTAGAAATAACCGGGTTTTATCGAAAATTCGTAAAAGACTATGCCAAAGTGTCACACCCTCTGTGGTGCTGTTTTCGGCCATCGTTTCGTGCTGTTTTCAGCGATATAGTTTTTTTCATTTATAACTAATCTCGCTTTTTATTTTTATTTCAGAGAAAAATAATTGGGTTTCATCGGCTTCCTTTCCTGTTTTTGTTTTTTGAATTTTATTATTTTGTATTATTTTTTTGAATTATTATTTTTTGGATTACCTATTTTTTAATTTTTTTTTTATGTATAATGGCACTTTATTTGGCACAATCTTTATAAACAAAAAATCCTACAAAACTCGTACTACAATAAAAAATGCGCAATATTCAAAACAAAACGACACAATTGGGTTGCAGCTTGATTGATGTTCCTTCTTTCTCCGACAAGCTCATAATTGAGCTCTTAGCTCTTAAGCTAACTAACTAACTTTTTCCTGCTCTGTTGTTATATTCCTCCAAATTTGACAAACCGCGTTGATGAACACGGTCGTAGTCTCTTTGACATTTTAATTCTTAGCTTAGATTTTATTAATAATATGACGAACCCCGAGGACGAAATCATCCTTCTTGGCGACTTTAATTTACCCAATGTTCAATTGGTATTGAACACCGATGATGATGACTACCTTCCCTTAAAATCTTAAATTGTCTTACTGTAAGAGACTTCCATTTTCTTGACGCCATCTCCTCCTTTGGTTTACACCAAATGAGTAATGTAAAGAACTCTATGGGAAGACAGTTAGATCTTATCTTTACTTCTGACTCGAGTAACACTATAGTCGAATCGGCTTCTCGTAGTTTATCCGCTATCGACAGTTTGCATCCGCCCATTTTCATCTCATTTTGCTACGATGATTCTTATACTGCCGACCCCAACGTGAATCAGTAAGTTCTTAATTTTAAAAGGGCGGATTTCTCTGTTCTCTCAAACAGGATCCTCTCGATCGATTTCGCATCTCTTTTTGATGATAGCGATATGGATGAGTGCGTTTCCGTGTTTTATGATAGGATTTATGATCTGTTTAATTCGTGTGTACCACTCAAACGGTCGAGACCATCCTGTCATTCTCCCCCGTGGTAAACTAGTGAGCTGCGGAGAATAAAAAATGGACTATGGAAAACTTACTTACGTCAGCTTATTGTGGTTTTGTTGATTGCTACGACAGATTTTTGGCATTATCATTATACAGAGAATACCTTGATAATGTTCGCGATAACTTGCATAATGATCCTCGTACTTTTTTCAAATTTGTTAATATGAAGAAGAGATCTGATAATTACCCATCTACAATGTGGTATAATGGAACCTCTAAATGCAGTGCGCCCGACATAGCCGACAACTTTGCATTATATTTTGAGGGCGCCTTTTCATCTGAAGACTTTGTGCCTTCCCTAGATGAGTTTGGTCATATCCAAGACCGTCCCGCTGCCTCCATTGCCTTGCCCATTATATCTCGTGATATTATCATGGATGGTATCAATGAGCTTAAACTTGACTTTTCTTTTGGTCCTGATGGTGTTCCACCTGCGTTCTTGAAATCCTGCTCTGACGCCTTACTCACTCCGCTGGTAGTCATCTTCAACAAATCTATTCAGGCCGGCAGATTTCCTACATTATAGAAGAGCTCCTTTATAATTCCCGTTTATAAAAAGGGGCATAAAAACTTAATAACAAATTACAGGCCAATAGCGAAGCTTTCCTGCATACCCAAATTGTTCTAATCTGTTATATCTTCGCAGCTTGTTGGGCAGTATAAGGGGTTAATCTCATCTAATCAGCATGGCTTTCTGCCTGGTAGATCGACGACAACTAACCTGCTTGAATTTACATCCCACATAATCTCTGCCTTCCAGCGAGGTCTCCAGACCGACTGCGTCTACGCCGACTTTAGCAAGGCGTTTGATAAGCTCCCTCACTCTGTGATTATGCTTAAATGGTAAAAGCTGGGTTTTCCGCCCTTAGTGCTCGACTGGATCCGCTCTTACTTAAAAGATAGGTCATACCGAGTATCTTTCCGTAACACTTTATCTAGATTTATTAGAGCTTCTCTGGTGTACCGCAGGGTAGCCATCTGGGGCCGTTGCTGTTCATTCTTGCCATTGATGACATTGTCCCTCTTGTAGGGCCGTGAATATGTGTCCTATTTTTGGCCTGGCTCTTACCAAGGATTTGCTTAAACGTTCTCTGTTATCTGTGCACCCCTGACTGTAATGTTTGGACGTGTTTTACTTTTTTGATTACTAATATTATTTTTTGCATGTTGGTGTGGGAGCCTCATTCACCTCAATATGTGTTATATTCTGGTGAATAGGTCAATTGATTCCAGGCTTCTGCCTGTGAAATGCGCCTTCTGAGTTAGAAGGGTTAATTCGATACCCGTTAACGATCGATAATTCGTTAACGATCAAAAAGAACATAAGAAATGACACGGTACGTTACTCTAAAAATGTTTCGTAAAAACGACTCTATAACTTGAACGCAAAAAAATAGTAAAAAAAACCTGTAAAAAAGAAAATATAAGAAACTTTAAAATGCCCCCAAGCGAGTGCCAGCTCTAAGAAAGTTCGAAGTTCCTACTTCGGGAACCACTGCTCCCCAGTAAATGCCCTATCCGTAGAGCCGTTCGCCATTTTGCTAGTCCTCCGGGAGTCCCGCGGGAAAAGTCTGCAGAGTTATTTAAGTCTGCAAACTGCTCCCATCATCCTCCTAGTTCTACGATTCCAACGTGAGACTTGCCCTTTCCGAAGCACTTGCAGCAATACCAAAGCGAATAGAAGCTTCGTGGACAAGCTGCTGCAAGTTTGCGGCCTGTTATTCCCAGTGAAAGACGAGTCTTCCGTTCCGCACCGACGATAAAGGTTTCCAGGTGCAGTTGAATGTGTCGGCCTTCGTTGCCAGGATTTCTAGACGTAATCGCCTCTTCAGACGGAGTTGGATCAATACGTTGAGCGGAAAGACCAACATGCCATGGGTCCCGGGTTCGAGACCGGTCATTTCGTGAGCTTTTATTAAGAAATTGAAATAATCCACTCCGTCTCTAGGCTGTTGTCTAGTTCGCAGCAATGCAAAAACAAGACTCAAGTTTCCTCACTTCTCTTACCCTTATTCCCTTCCGTCCAAAACCATGCCAACGCATCAAAAAGCTGTCCCCTAGTATTTAGCCACATCGTATAAAAAAAAAATATCTGGCAATGAAGAGGTTCTTTAGTGCATGTGTGTGAAACAGTGGGTTAGTGGGCTGTTGCCCAGGCTCGATCCGCATGCAGTACAGATGAATTGTCGATTCAGCAAGTGTTAGAATACAGCTTATCAAGCAATTCACCTGGTTACATGTCCTTGGCCCAGTAAAAACGACATT
Organism: Leptarthrus brevirostris; assembly: GCA_964036015.1. Classification (NCBI taxonomy): domain Eukaryota; kingdom Metazoa; phylum Arthropoda; class Insecta; order Diptera; family Asilidae; genus Leptarthrus; species Leptarthrus brevirostris. The sequence continues at coordinate 99,838,326 of OZ038372.1, read as the reverse complement.
CTTGTAATACTGAATGCTGGCACAGATCGCGAACAAGATTAATAATGTCGCACAAGGTCGGGCATGTGAAGTATCTGTGGAACAGGGTTCCTTCAGCACCACAAACCGTGAATTTGTCGATCGATATGTGACAGCTGGTTTTAATGCACGAGGCTGTGATGGAGCAGTTTGAATGACACATCAGAGTCCCTGTAATTGAACAGATAACTATAGATGACTCTGCTAGTTATGGTCCCCATTACTCCCAAGTCTAACCCAAGATGTGCCCGCCATCTATTAGCCCCTAAGGTCCCCGTAGGGTTTACTCCTACGAAGAGCTCGCGCAGCCGACGTGATGTCACTGTACTGAATGTCGTGTGCGGCGGTCGATTGATTACGAAAGCGTTTATCATCTCAATGGGGGTTTATAACTGTGTTCCGAGAAGCATCAATGATTTCTCCAAGAACTGTGAGTTGTCCTGTATCGGCCGTTACACCTCGAGCATTACTGAACAACGAATCTACTAACTCATCATGCTCGGAATTTCTGAGAATTCCCCGTACCCAAGTTCATTCCATCGCAAATGAAATGTTGGTCTTATTCTGCCCCAGGTTGTAATCGTGGACATCATATCCTGGGACCAGTCATTAGGATATGGTGGACGGACCGAGAGCAGATAGTAGTGCTGCCCTGCGCCCCCCCCCCCCCCCCCATAGAACTTACCCACAGCTGCGAAATTAAGTTATCTCTTTGACAGAACACTCGCTGGAATGCTTGTTCCTGAATACAACGAAATTCCACAACCATGTATGTAAGACCCAAACCACACTCCGCTACTGTTCGGCAGAGCGTGCTTTCAGCGACTTATCGTCTTCCCCCAGAAGGCGTCAACGACTTTCGCCTGTAAAAGTTTCATGAAGGCTTTTGCGAAGCACTCCGATTTTAACAGGTGCACGATGGACGAGGTAATCAAATAATTGACAACGACTACGCGTCCTATCAGCGAAAGTGGGTGCAGTCTAGTCCGCCACGAATTCACAGCTCCAGAGAGTTTCTTCAGAGCCATGCGGCTATTAGATGTTTTACCATCGAGCCCCACATATACACCTAAATATTTTAAGCAAGTATTCGTCCATTGTATGCCGAGGGGAGAATCTGAACGATTCTGGCACCTCCCACACCATTATGCTTTATAATAATCATTGAATCTCTATACAGACCACTGACGATCTCAATCTATCTGGACGGAAGCCCAAATATATCGAGCACACTCAGGCGACCCGCTATCAAACGCCTTTTCTTGATCTAAAGAGATCATGGCCATTTGCGAACCAGTTTTTTTATGATAGGCGAAAAGATGCTTTGCTACGGCGATGTTGCCGTAGATACTACGACCTGGAACGCAGTAGGACTGTGACGGGTATATTACTGAGGCAATCACTGAGCGAAGTTGAGTTCCCAGTGTTTTGCAAACTATTTGGTGGTCGACATTACACAGAGTAACTTGCCTCCAGTTTCCCATTCTCTGAAGATTCACCTTCTTAGGTATGAGACGCATTATGGATCTCCGCCAACTTGACGGAAATTCGGTATGTCGAACCTCTGCAGCATTAGAGACATCCAAAAGGTCCGGAATTAAAAGATTCCTAAAACAAACAAAGAATTCTGGAGTTAGACCATCATAACCAGGAGAAGTTTGACGTCGAAGATCCTTCTTTGCGGTAAGCATATCATCGAGAGAAAGCGTTCTGTCCAGGAATCCTATACTTTCATCAGAGAAGGCAGGAACATGATGAAAGAATTCATCATTGGACGAGAATGTTGGCAACGTCGATTCAGCATAAATCCGCATGTAGTAGTTGCGAATATAATTCGCAAGTTCCTCTCCGTATAGGATCTGGCCCGATTCGGCAAGAATCGAGTCTACTTCACAAGAAGCGGTACGACGTCGAGTTGTCTGGAAGAAGCACTCGATCGGAGACTCGCCCTCTCGCAACCAGCGCGACTGGTTTCGGAGCACAAACTCCAAGCTATGCTTGCAGTTTTGCGCTGTCAGTCGTTCTTTAAGTCTGTCGTATTGTGCGAGTAACTCTGGTTGCGCGGGCAGAAGCGTACCAATCTGGGTGACTTCGGCCGTCAAACTCAATGCATGATATCTGCTCCGATTGAATCTCGTCTCGATAAATGAGCGAATCTGAAGATTTCCAACATCCCATCAATGACGAAGGTTTGAATAAATATTTTTGTTATCACGTCATTGGTGCCAAAACTGAATGAATTCTTCGATGAACTGCTCCGAGTTCAACAAGCTATTGTTGAAAATCCAGTAAGCAGTTCGCTTTTTGACCAAAGTGCTAGTCGCCACAACAAGAAGGTGATCACTTAATGAACACACTTCATGAGTGACTCTAACGAAAAAGTTAAGAAGGCTGGACGAGACGTAAAGTCTGTCTATCCTCGAACCCGAAAAGCTACCCTGGACATTTCGGGAAACCCTTGTGTATGACCTAGTCGTTGGATTAAGCCAACGGTAGACATCCACAAGGTTGCTTTGTCTCACTAATCTCGACAATCGCTCGGTGTTCACCGAGTTGAATTCAACTCTAGAATGACAATCGATTGAAGAATCTAGTGTGCAGTTGAAGTCCCCACCAAGGATAACCTCACCACCGAAGTTCGTAATATGCCACAGGATTGAGTCCAACACCTATCTTGCAGTATCCTGGTCATGCGGCAGGTACACGTTTACTACCCTTAGCGTTTTGTCCCCTAAGACGAAATCCAAGGAAGACGCGAAACCTGGGAAGATGTCTGTGTATACATGAGACATCAGTGTAAAGCTGTGGGACACAGCAATTGCCACACCGGAACCTCTACGGGGTGTTTATGTGGCAAAAACTGTGTAACTCTTGTGTAGATTTGAATTTTCTTCTAGACGTGTAAATGTGGCTTGTATAACATTTGTCTCCTGTGTAAGTGCAATGCCCGTGTTCCGTTGTCTTATGTCTTCGAAAATACTGTGCAGCCTAGTGGGTGCACTCAAGTCCCCTGCATTGATTGATGTTATTCTACACATTCAAGAAATCGCAAGAACTCAGACAATGCCTGTACGACTCTAATGATGAAAAGCACTGTCCAGTTGGAGATCCTAAAGGATTCCCGAGAAATTGTTAAAGAATCGCTCGCTGGAGCGACACTGTATATAGCCGGCGTCGGATTTGCCTCAGGGAGTGGCTCCTCAGATACCTTAGTTGCAGGTTGCTACAAGAGGGCAGGCGCAGCACTGGGCGAAGTCTCTACTCCAGTAGAAGCCATCTGGAAGCACACACCCCTGATTCAGAGTGATGTGTGCTTCACGGCTTAAACTCAAGATGCCACGGCCGAGTCCCTCGTCCCCAATCCTGAGTGGTACTGCCCGGACCTCGCCGTGGATCTTTCCGAACCTTCCTAAGAAGGCCTCAAGATCCTCAGACCTGGCCCGGAGGGGACCCGAGAAAAGCAGACTCTCGTCGGCTTCACTGAGACCGGGTAAGGTTGGAGGTGCCTACCACCCACGTCAATACCTTCAAGCATCAGTTTGGTGGCTGCGTCGATTGTAGTGGTACAGACCTCCACCATTCCGCAGCTAACCAAGTCTGAAGAAGGAAATATTCTCCAACGGGACCACCAGTGATAAGGCCTTAAGGTATGCACTTTGTGTGCACCCTCGAAGGTGCTCAATGTGCATACCTTACGTTCATCCTGCCACTGACAGTCAAAGAGACCTTGAAGCCCCGCGACTGTCTTAGGCCGAGACTTTCCCAAGTTATCCGGAGGCTGACGTGGAGTCACATAACTACCCTGAATAATTATACTAGAACTTTTCTTAGAGCTACCACTCACCTACTGGGCCTAGCTAGTCCCTGCTACTATCTCTAATCGAACAGGCGCTGGTCCTTTCGGCACTGGCTTAGTGGCTACAATCTTCTTTGTCCCAGAAAGATTTGGGCGAAATTTCACAAGTTGCGGTGGTGGTGCTGTTCTTGAAGCTTCTTTTACAACTTCTACCAGCTTAGGTGTGGCTTGTTGCAGCCGCCGTCGCAGACGCCTTCACAGTTGGTGCTGCCGAAAGGTTATTGAATGCGGCGGTTGTCGCAGGCGCTTTAGCAGCGGGTGCTGCCGAAAGTTTACTGGTTGCGACAGTTGTCGCAGGCGATTTAGCAGCGTATCTTCACCAAACTTCTGAGAAGCAGCAGATGCTGACCTCTTGAGCGGCACCATAGTCTTCTTTAGTTTGGCCTCTTCTGTCGGGCCCTTTCTAGCCTCTTCTGTGGGCTCTCTTGCTGATGGTGATGTTGGCAGGAAAGAGCCAAGGTCTCCTTTTTTTCCTCGATCCGTCTTTTTACGGGTATTAGGGGGTTTTTTCTTCCCCCCGGAAGCACTATCACTACTACTGTCGCTCATTTGAGTACAGTAGTTAAAGTTACATTGTTGCAAAGTGGCTTTCGGCTACTTGATTTCAACTGACAGTTCCGAAAATTAATTATTAAAAATTCACAAAAAAAAATTCAAAAAGTCCCTCGAAAGAGGCTGTATAATTGTAAACAACAGGAACATTAACGAAATATTTTTAATAACAATTCAAAAGAACACTGACACGCAAACGTAACGGAACACAATTAAATATAATAATATCACCCGAAACTCTAACTTTTTTATTACTATTGCTCCCGATATAAAGGCACGTCCGACACCTTGGCACTTAACAATATAATATAATATATAATTTTTATATTATTATCTTATATTTGAACTTGTTATGTAGTTTTAAGTTATTTTTTTCGTTTTTTAATAAACATATTGAATTTAAAATTTGTTCTTGTCATTTATTGACCCGGAACCCTTTCTTTGTTTAAGTATTTAGTATATTTTTAACATTTATAGTTTTTTAGAAAGGATATTATGTTTGTAAGTCATAAAAAATTATAATATTTAAAATTCATCAATATTTTTTTATTGGATTTAGAGATAAATCCTAAAGTACTTCCGAAATTGAGTTAGACCGATTACATAATTATGGGCACAACTAATCATTGGATAACAAGATCTGTTATTGATGTAAGTTAGTTGAATAAATTTCACTCGACCAGCAACTTTCACTATACAAATCTACTTTCATTGCAGGGTAGCGATTTAAGTGCCTCTGTTTCCTGATATTTAGTTGCTTTCTCTACCACTGTTTTCATGATGTGTATATTTCATGTTTGTGTACGTAAGTCAATTTAATATCGTTAACGAGAAGAGCTTCTCCAAGGAGGTTCCAATAGTCTTTCAGAAGTAAATGTTATCTGAATTGTACATTCTCCTAGACTGCCTCATGAATATGTGGCAAAGGACTTATTTATGACTTCCGCTTGTTTCTAAAATGAGAAATTTTCCGGGAAGTACAAAAAAAATTCAAACAGAAACTGAAACTGTCTTAACTGAATAATCAATTAGAAGTAGTTAAATTTACCTTTGTTGAATTTCCTACTTGCTATTTTTTTATGAATATAATAAGAATAAGAATTTTCGGATGAATATTATTTAATAGGGAGCTCCTGAGTAAGTAATGGCAATAAAAATGTCGCCTTATCCACTTCAATAAGTGAGTAAGTGAATTGCGTGAAGCTTTTTCGAATAAAATAATTAAAGACGCGTCTCTAAAACTTCTTCCAAATGCTTATGAGAAACCGAACTTTTTTTTTAATACAAACAGTTATGTTATACATGGTAGGTATTTCGCGAATCGATGCTGCAAAGTTCCTACACTACCAATTAGATAACCGGTTGCCTAACGTTTTCACCTTCAAAGTAGCCTCCCTGTGCAGATATACAGTAGTCTCAAAGCTTTTTCTACTACTAAAATTTTCTCTAGTTTCGCTTTTATGAACTAGAAAAGAACAGTCGTAGGGTCGTACTTTCCCAATAGTATCGAAAAGGTGTCTCTGATTAGAAGACTAATCACTTTATTAGAATTGATTATTTAAAAGTTTGTTCTTTGTTTTTTTTTTTAAACTGCAATCTACTTTTCCAGCCACTGTAGTTTACTGCAGTCTCCTCACTTTTATATTCTCATCGTAAAGAGATTTCAGATTTTCCCTAGATTTTTACTGGTCATTTTTCGATAGTCTTTCGAAAATTTCTGAATTCTATTTCTAATTCGCATTCGTTTTTTCGTTGTTGGACCGAAATCGTGCTGCTTATTTAAAAAGGCAAATTTCAATAAATTGCGTGAAGTAAAAAAGTGGCTTTAATTCAAAATTTAAATTTAGTAAAAGCGCTCAGTAAAGTTGCATTTACTAGTCCAACACAATGGTGCGACGAACCATGCGACGGAAAGGTTGTCGTGTTGAAAAAGAGATTGGAATCGCATGATAGTACATGCGAGAGAATCTTGACGGTTGGAATAACAGGATGACAAAAGCAAAATAAAAATTTCATTGTTGGCAGTACTGAATGCGACTGACAGGTGTACCAACCAATACAAATCAATGCTTTATAAATTGTCGTCGCATTGTCGTATCGCACTGGTAAGTGCAATCTGTTTCAGCCTTTACATTCTTTCGTTCATTTTGTTAAAATAATGACAAACCGCAGTAGGCAATACGGAGTGAGAAAGGTGAGTGTGTAATAAAGGTCATAAAAAACGCATACATAGTATATAAGAGGATCTTGTTATGTAGCACCTTTCGATTATGTTCAATAGTTAGTAATAGTAATTCCATAGATTGCCTTTTGCACAACACGTTTTAATACCCGTAAGTTAATTCTTGGGTAGTTGTAATTAAATTAAATTGAACGAACTTGAAAGTCCTTGGAGGACTTAAAAGGAGTTGATAGTTCTTAAAGTACCAAAAGAACTTAAAAGTATTAAGATGAAATTGCAAGTACTTAAAAGGAAATAAAAAGTGATGTTGCCAAGGTCAAAGGGACGAAGGGCACTAGGGTAAGTGGAACGAGGGAAATTCAATATCTTGTGTTCGCATTGCTGCGAACTAAACAACAGCCCAGAGTCGGATGGATCTTTCACTTTATTGGAATTTCAAATAAAAAACTCACAGGGAGACCAAGATTGAAAACTGTACCACTGGCGTGGTGATCATGCCATTCAAGCAATTGATACAGCTCCGTCTTCAAAGTAATTAAGACTTTAGGTGCTTTTGTGGGAAGACTGTGCACGAGACTGCGCACTGTTGCTAAAAATTTCCTAAAACAGATTTACTTAAGAGTTGTTCTTGAATTATTTCGTAGTCCAACTTAAAATGCAGAACTCGGAATTAATACTTTGACCAGTTGGAAAAAATTTAAATTTATATTTCTATTGTGGTACCTTTTAAAGGTCTTCTGTGCAACAACTGATGTTCACTGATGTGACCTAGAATTTTGAAATTTGGCACAAAGGAAGGTCTCATAGCATAATTAAAAAAAAATCGAAAATCATTAAATTCTAATTTTATGTGGATTTATAACATAAAAAGCTTATATTTTAATGTGCCCTCTGCTCTTCTTATTTCTTAAAGTATTGGATCAAAAATTCTAAAAAATTCGATATCAAAAATATTTAGAAAATTTAAAGGGCACAAATTTTGTTTTGAAGCCTCACCATTTTGTTAAATTTTCTTCCTAAAATATATGCGTGTACCGAAAATTATAATGTTGTAGGGTTTTTTTCTGGCCAAAACAATTCTTTAATAAGTGTTTTCGACCTTGGAGATATTTGGTGTTAATTGTATAATTTTGCTAGTTTCTTTTTATTTTGTTTTTCTAATTCATGTAATACAAGTTTAATGTATGTTTAATAACATCTTTTCCCAAAACCTAAATAAATAATTTTGTTAAAAAACAATTCAAGAAAAATACCTTTATTGAACCACTTCCAGTGGTATCCTTCCTTAAAATACTAGAGAAACTTAAGAAATGTGAATGACAAGTAAAACTTTCGCTAGCTATCTACAAAAGTATTTTAATAAATTAAAATGTACTTAGAAATCACGACATATAAATATTTGTTTAAGTTCACCAATTAGTTCACCAACAAAAAAAGTTTGGGAATGGAATGTAAATTCTAAATAAAAATAAGAAACTAAATACACAATTATCCATTTGTCCCAAAAATAAATCACTTTACAAATTTGTGTGCGCCTAATTAATTGCTTTTAAAGGTCCCAAATCGAGGCTGCTGAAGACCGCAACAAGCATTAAAAACCGCAGTCTCCCAAACTTTAAACCTTAAAGTTTTGCCGAAATCAAAAAAATATATATATATACCTTGATACATTTGAAAAAAAAATCGATTTTTTTGCAGATTCTGAATCTATTTAGTATATAGATATAATTCATCCCGAAAAATGATTTTTTGAAATTCGATCATTCTCACTACTTTAAATGCGTTTCAATTCGATTTTTGTTTTCATCACGAATCCCAACTGCCAAAAAGAAGATATCGTAAACTTATTAACGAACAATGCAGACAATTATTCTCCAAATTATTTTTGTATTGGTGAACATGGCAATTCAGCCGCCAGTCCTTGTTTTTTCCAATATTTAAATCATACTTGTGGGAAAATCTAAGGTTCAAGAATAATTTGACATGAAATGAAATAATCAAAATGTTACATTGCTAATAAGATGTACAAAGAGTAGTTATACATTTGTATGGTTGTAAGAAGAATTATATAGTTTATTTTCACCTATACATTTTACTCAGTTTTAAGACGTATTTCTTTGATATAATAGCCTCTCGCTAATATTAAATATGCAAAATATTACCTTATTAGGTTAGGGCGACGGCTATCGAAAAGCCGATCAGCCTTAAATTGATTTTAGAACCAGCCACAACTGTGAGTAAGCCTGAGAAGCTGCTTCAGACCTATGTTAACAACATCATGCAGTCCATTGAAGACGTACGCACCTAAAGCTCCTAGCCAGAGCCCGGCAATCCAAGAGTAAATGCTGAGCGCTTTAAACTTCTACTTCGTTCATACAACCTCTACAAAAGTCGTTGGTGGGGATGCGTAAGTGTTCTGCGTGTCTAACAAAGAGACAGTGGCCAGTAATGATTGCAATAATGGTTCAGAGATCGGTGTGATTTCTCCTTAGCAAGAAAGCCGTTTTCTCAATGTTCCAAGGTGGTCACAACCACCTCGACATATCATATGTTGTCAGATTGCTCCATCTTTCCTTAGCAAGCCTTAAGGTCGACTTCTCTTTTTAACCGACTTCCCAAAAACAAAGAGGTTCTAAGTTCGACGCGTATTTTTTTTTTTTTTTTATGTATGACCGGGCATAACTTCGTAACGCGTCGACCGATTTTGATGATTCTTTTTTTGTTTGGTAGAGTATGTTCACCGATTGGTACCATGTCAAAAAAATTTTTGGAAGGTAGGTGGGGGGGGGGGGGGGGGTGAAACCTAACTTTGTAACGCGTGGTCCGATTTGGATGGTTCTTTTTTTGTTGTACAGAGTATGATCCTCCATTACTAATAGGAGAAAAAAATTTGGTCTAGGGGTGGGGGAGGGGGGAGGGGTAGTCTAACTTTGTAACGCGTAAACCGATTTTGATAATTCTTCTTCTATTGGATAGAATATGATCCTTGGTTGATACTACGAGAAAACAAATGTTGCTGGGGTGGTGGTGGGAGGAGGGGGGTGGAACCTTACTTTGTAACGCGTGAATTGATTTGTACGGTACTTTTGCTGTTGTATAGAGTGTGATCCCTCATTGCTAATAGGAGAATAATTTGGTCCTATGGTGGAGGTGGGGGAGGGGGAGGGGTAGTAACTTCGTAACGCGTGGACCGATTTCGATGATTCCTTTCATGTTCGGTAGAGTATGTTCCTTGATTGATACCATGAGAAAAAAAGTTTAGTGGAATGGGGGTGAGGTAGGGGGTTAAAACTAACTTTTAACGCGTGGACCGATTTGGATGGTTCTTTCTTCGTTGTATAGATAAGAAGACACTAAAAAGTGAAAAATAAAATAGTTTTTTAAAAAAAAGTTGAACCGACTTCACAAAAAGCGCTAAAAAGCATAAAATAATTTTTAATTTTATATCTATTACGACATTTTGAAGTCGGTGCAAATTAAACAAATAAAACAACTACAGTACCACAAATGAAAATAATACCTAATACTACCTGAACGTTTCAGTTTGAGGGGTCATAAGAAGTGACGATTAAATACTTTTGTTGTAGTTGTTTGGTTTGTTTAATTTGCACCGACTTCAAAATGTCGTAATAGATATAAAATTAAAAATTATTTCATGCTTTTTAGCGCTTTTTGTGAAGTCGGTTCAACTTTTTTTTTAAAAACTATTTTATTACTGACTCTAGAGCCCGGCCGACCGACCTGTCTTTGTGTGTATTGTTCTCATTGTCAAAGAAAAGGTGCGCGCTTTATACTATATTAACTGCACTGCTCTCATAAAACAAAAGGACTCAAGCGTTCAAGTTCATTATCACATCTCCTTTATTTAGCATGTGTACGAAAAACAAACTGCGACTGTGGAAAAAAAATAAAATATATATATATATATATATATATATATATATATATATATATATGTATATATATATATATAGGTATATCATAACATAACTCGTACATTCATACTTATACCTGCCCTTCTAAGAGAAATTCACGTCTGTTCCTGTCAGCAGGCACTCAACTTCAGATTATTATATAACTACAGCATTACATAAATAAAAAATTCAGAATGGAAGAAAAATCAAAAACTATTAAATGGAAATGATAAATATGGAACCCTCGACGGATAAACAATGTCCATACTGAACCGGTTCTATTGTTGTAAAAAGTATATTCCCCCATTGGTAACATATCAACACTTTCGGGCCATAGTTGGGAATGGGGAGGACAGGGGCCTTACATTACATTTACATTATATAGAGCGATTTGCATAATTATTTTTTTCTCATGGCACCATTGTAAAAGTGTCGGTCTTTGAATGGGGTTGGGTGGCCCCAACGTGTTGGGAATCAATCAATTAACTAATTGATTCTAATTGTGGGATCATAATTGCAACTAAATTTAATCGCAATTAAACGTTCATTATTCGTTCCAACTAAATGTATTTGCAATTGAAAAATTTAGTTGCTGTAAATAATTAAACATTTAATAGCGATTAAATTTTGTTGCAATTAGAATCCTACAATTAAAAATTAAAAATATTCAATCAATTAATTAATTGATAAAAGATTTAATGGATTGATGCCCAACACTTCTGTACAGTAATTGCTAATTTGCTTATTATTTTATGACCATTTAAAGTAACGATAGATAGTTCTCAATCATCTTTCGTTTTTCAAACTTTGAAAATTGAGAAACATTTTTTCCTTAAATTCAGTCAAGTTGTAAAGTTGTACGGAAATTCGATTTTTTAGGCTTTCCAAATATTGAATAAAATTTGCTTTAACGCTTAAGTACTATAACCCCTTCAATGATGACGGATTTATTTACAAATAACGGTCTAGCTAAGTTTTGTTCGGGTGTCAACTTTCGTGTATGTATTAACGTAAATTTAACTTTAATTAATTTATTATTAATTGTGGCTCCTATCGTAAGCAACTAATTAGTTGTTTGTTCTCTTTCTTAGTCTTTAGAATTAAGAATTAAGTAATTGTTAGTTGCACGTCTTACAGTTAATAAATAACACAGCTCCACAAAAAATATTGAAAAAATTAATAATGAGGTCTGACTATGTTAACTACCTGTTTTCGAGGTCGCTGAATCCGAATCCGAGGTCCGTTTAACAGCATCACATTAGGATTTTCCACAATCTCAAAATTTAGACCAACAACCCTTATTACCCCTTGAATTTAAAACCCCATCATACCAAAAACCCCAAAAACAATAAGCTCTTAACCCCCAACCCCTCGACCTCTAAACCGCATAATCCCATAACCTCAAAATAAAAGCGACAAAGGTCACAATACGCTCCTTATTTCCGAAGTTAGGGCTAGATATTCAGTTCCACAGTACATAACATACATAAAATCCTGATGTGATTGGGTTAAACGGACCTCGGATTCGGATTCAACGACCTCGAAAACATATAGTAAACATAGTCACACCTTATTATTATTTTTTTCAATTTCCTTTGTGAAGCTGTGTATTTAATTTTAATCTTTTGCATAAATCTATAATTGTGTCCAAGACTGCCGTCAGTGCCTAACTTCGTAACACGTGGACCGATTTAGATGATGCTCCTTAAACCTGGAATGGAGAAGGGGGCCCATATACCTTTATAGGTTAGGGTAGGCGTAGCAGTAGCTACAAATTTAATTATTAATTTTTAATTAAAATATTCATCAATTTGATTATATTATTATATTTTAAATAAATCCACTTTGATTATGTTCAATCAGACTGTACAGATAAAATAACTGTCAAATATATTTTGGTCAACCTGTACACATCCATAAATTTTGAATAGTGTGAAACACAAATACACTTTAATAAATATAATGATCATTCAATCATTGACAATAAAATACTGTACTCTATATATACTGGTAACTTTAAAAATATAAAAATTAAAAGTTTTAAAATCATTAAAATAAAATTAGTCATTTCATTACAAAAAAAAAATTATCTAGAGTATTTATAGGTCAAAAGAGGTTCTAGGATTGGATACTCCACAACGAAAAGGATTACACCCTCATATATTAGTTATCAACGAGGAGCTCCATTTATATCCTATAACGCTTCAAGAGGTACTAGGAGCCCCATTTACATCCTATACACCCTAAGCAGCTTACAGTGGTGGGTAAAAAGCCCCGAATATAGCCCACCAGGTCCAAAGCGATACCACAGTCAGATGCCCCCCCCCCCCCCCCCCTTCTGGAGATGTCGTTTTGTGAAAGTCGGAGGTCTACTAAATTTATGCCAAAGGTATCTGTCTCCGCTGCGAATTTCAGAATGTTTCGCATACTAATGTTCGAAGATTCTTTTAATTCTTAAATGAATTAGTTGGCTAGTATCTCCCATCCTCTTCTTGCGAGCACAGGACAACGGAATAAGAAGTGTTCTAAACTTTCTGTTATGTTGAGTTCCTAACAATGTCTGCACAGATCAGTGTCAGAAACCTCACTTATCTGCGCATGTAATCCCGTAAGACAGAGGCCGGTGTAGATCTCGAGCATAGTTCTACATTGAGTCCGAGTTAAGTTAAGTAAGCAGTTAGTTTTCCTTTGAACATTGCATTTCCACATGATTTTCGCGATTCGACACGTTATGGTCTCTTTTCATCTTCTTTTCGCAAGATATAATACCCCATTTTATTCCGCCTCCTCAGTTTTCATTTCAGTTACTCTTCAAACGAGAACATTTGCCACTTCATTTCCTGTGATTTCCCTGTGGCCAGTTACCCAGTAGAGTTGTACGAACTAGCTAACTTCGTAACGCATGCAGATATGTTATTTGGCCTAATTGGTGCCAAGATAAAATTTTTGCGCGCAGGTTAGGGTGGGTTTATTATTATTAGGGGTGGATCGAAGGACTTAATCACGTTTTAGCCATTTCGATCAAGTTGATCTTTTGTGACATGATCCCATACAAAACTTAAGATAGTCAATCTAACTTCAGTTCTTTAATTACACTTAAAATTTCTTTCAGGACTGCCTTAGCTATGTCTGCCTGTGATGAGAAAGCTTAACCTACATGCCTGAGCCTGATACGATCGGGTCGCACAGTGACAGGGGATGTGTTCCGCTGTTTGCTCCTCTTCAATACAGAAGCGGCAGATGCCTTCTTCAGCTAGCCCTATCTTTTTAAGGTGTTAGTCTAGGAGGCAGTGACCAGTTAAAAATCTGTTATAAAGCTTAAACATGGTCTGCTGAGTGAAAGAACGGAAGCGTTTTGTAATTTGAGTAGGCTATAAACCTCTTTGCTTGTCTTAACCCACTGACCGGCTGGCAAACAATTCTAGACTCAAAGGTGTAAGACACTGGAGCCTTAAGTGCTACTTGGCTGTCAGGCATTATGTATATTGTGGCACTGCGTATACCTCTTTGAGCTATATCACCTGCTCAGAGTTCAATAGCGTATATCTCTGATGCCCGTTCTGTCCCGTATATTGAAGCCATTCTTGTAGCAAACCAGAGATCCCTTTCCAAAGATGTGTCTGCTATTGAGCTAGTATTCTCTGCTTTCTTTGATCAACTTGAATGGTGAATCAAAACTGTGCCTTTTAGGTATGGTATCTGAGATTGAGTTGATTACAAGATCGGCCTTGAAATCTTTAAGAATTTCTTGTGACCAGTCAGATAGCCTGTTATGAGGAGATTGGAACCATGCAGTCTTGCTGCGCTGGAGGCAGTCTCCTTTTTTAGGTGTACATTTAAGGGGAGGAGGTTCAGTAAAGCCTCTAAGGCTGCAGTGGCACCCGTAACTCCTAGACAAGCTGTCCTCCTAGCCGCCTAGTGTTTCCAAGAGTAGCTTTATTGTTTTGTCTAAGTCGATAGTATAGGATTCATCAGTACAGGGTTCTCAATCGTCCTATAATTATAGTACGTGTACTATAATTTGACCAGCTGTACTATCCGCAATCCTGATTCCATTATAGCACGCAAGTGTACTATAATTTCACTTCGTCGAAATTCGCTTTTAAGTTTTTCTTAATTAATGCTTTCACTAATTAGTCACTCAATTGTTCGATTCTTATTGATTCTTTATTGATTGTCAAATGAAAATTATCAACTAAAACCATTAATGAAAATCATCCAACGTACAACCTGCGGATAAAGTAAAAATTTGAGTAAATTTTCATACACATTATTTTTTACGCCTTTAATATATTAAATTCAATCACAACATTATTAAAATAGAACGATTTGACATTGGAAATATATATTTTTGTATTGGTGTTGTCATTTTTACCAGGCGTACTATAATTCTAAGGTTGGTACTATAATTTTACCATCACGATACTATCTCCCACTCTAGCCCACCTAAGAACCCTGCATCAGTCCTCTAGAAGACGCTGATGCCATTTCAATGATCTTCCTAGACAGCTTTTTGGAGGCGTGCTATTAAGGGTAGATCATCAATCCTCTTACAAAAGTCCGTCTTGGTTTTGCTACTGGACCTCCTTAATTCTCTTTTGTGGGGCCTGCTTGTATTCATTTCAGGCACCTGGGCGCTTTGATTTATTAAAGAGCTTTCTTGATTTAGCTGTTAGTTTACTTACATTCAACCAAGGCACATCGCTGGCAGCCCCTCTGTGTCTACCAGAGTACTACTTTCGTAGCTCCGGATGATCATGTTTCGTAGCTGGTTTGAAGCCATTTCTAAGTCCTCTTGCGATTCTAGCGGAGCGTCAGAGTTCTGGTGTGTTGGTCCTGAAGTGGTCCCGAAAGGTTTCCCAATTTGTTGGCTTAGGAATCCTGACCTCCTTCAGTTGTACGCGGAGGATCTCTACATTAAATGTTATGTGTTTATGGTCTGATAGGAAGGGCTCATCAGACACGTGTCAGGTAAGGTTCAGAACTTCTTGCGAACAACTTTAGTAAAGATTGGTTTATTATCCTTATTCAATATGTCAATGTTATTTTTTATGAAATAGTCTAGTAGGTACTCAACTCGGTTTTTATCCCGGTGCTTCCCAAGATTGTGTGGTGGGGATTCGCGTCGCATCCAAAAATGAATATTTTATTGAGCTTTTACAGTACAATAGTTGCATTACTTCCATCGCAGGTAGTGGTTGTTCCGAGTCTCCAGGGAAGTAATCAGAGGCAATAACTACCTCTTACCTTCCCCTGTGCGTCGGAACCTTCATTATGACCGCAACAAGGTCCCAAGTAATTAGCTCTGGAATGGTAAGAAAGTTAATCGTTGGCTTAAACATTAAGGCAACATGAGTAGTTCCGTGCTCGCCATCGTATCTGTATCTTGTTCTGATGAAACTCTGTTTATAAGCCTTCCATGAACCCATGGATCTTGAATAAGAGCCACATCCAGTCCCTCCAGCAACAATCTCCTGCTAAGCACGCCAGAAGCAGCTTTGGCTGATTTGGAAGATTCATCTGTGCCGCATGTGTCTCCCCCGATGCAGTGGTTCGATATGTTTGCAGCCTGTTGCCAATTGTTGATGCGATGCATTCCAGGGTTTGACCTCTCGAGGTAGAGGTAACCGGAGCCATTCGCCCCATTAGTTGTTCTGCGCCAGATGTGGTTGGGACTGGTGGTAAGGTTACTCCACCTCTCGAGGTCGTGGGACCTAAAACAGCGCGCTTTATCGGGTGTTTAAACCCTTTAAATCTATACCCCACCAAAGTCTGTACCATGTCCTTGGCAAAACCACTTCTGGGTCCTAAGCTGCACTTACCCGAACATGTAATTAACCTTAATTTGGGTTTTCTTGAGGCGGTATCCTGTGTCTTCCTTTTCAGTGACCACCAGGCTTAGACCCTCAGTTGATGATTTGGACCCTTAACTCAAGGATCTCCTTATTTTTGACTTTCCGGGAAGTAGACAACCAGGACTTTACAGCGAGCAAGCTTATCCTCCACTGCCCTTAGTTTAACCCCATTCCGTGGCTGAAGCTCAACCACAGACTATTTGAGCTACTCCGAGGTGGTCTTATCAGCGCAGTTGATCATCAAGCAGGCTGACATATGTCCGGTGCCAATAAAAGCGGGTTTGACCTCCCTGACTTCTAAAAATCTGTCCAGTTGGATGTCTATTCGCTCTCCTGCCACAACTTCCTGGTATGAGAGGATTGTGGGAGCCTTGCTTCTCTCTACTGGTGGCTCCTGTTTTCCCTCCGTACTATAACTTTTGGAGTTCTGCTCCCTTTGGGAGGTCTCTGAACGGTTTCTTTTGGTACTGTGCGGTACCTCTATCCTAGGTGCCAGCGCCAATATTGCAGCTGCCTTTGGCTCACATCCCTGTGCCACTGGCCTTTTAAACCGCTTTTTGGCAGAATCACTATATTCTTACTCTTTGGGCTGTTGGTGTCTTATAAGTCATCGGGACATTTCCTTGAGTCCTGAGGGGCCTCATCGACTCCATAATCTTCATCAGGTATGAAGTGAAGATCAGACTGTAGTGGTCTTTTCTCCTGAAGTCCCAATAGAGGAGTTTTCTGAGAGCTATCCAAGGTTCTAACTAATTGAAAAGACTTAATTACAAAATAAATATAAAAATTCTTTTATTCAGGGTTACTTTCTTTTCGGCTTACAATCAAGGTTTCTTATTACTAGCTCTGTGTTATACTGGTTAATGCTACGCGAAAGAAATGAAAAAAGATTGATTATGATTGACACTTGAGAAAGGTGCGATATGGTATGAACGGTCGTGCTTACTTCAGTAAATGCCGTGGATAATACACGATATCCGACGATTTTGGGTGCGTCGTATTCTTAACGTAGCGGTATTCAAACAAATTGTCACGCTAACACCACAGACAATCTTATAGTAGCAATGACCAACAGGCTGACAATCTTACATGGATAACCAACAGGCTGACGCCACAGACAGTCGATAAGGACGGGAAGATTGATAGGCTGATATCAGAGTATGGATGACAAACAGGCTCACACTACAGAAGCTAGCTAAAGATGTGTAGATTGACAGGCTGACGCCACAAACAACCTCGTGCTAAGGATGATGAACAAACCACAGCTGATCGATAAGGACGGGTAGATTGACAGGATGAAGTCACAAAGAATCGTGTAATATGGACGACCAACAGGCTGACGCCACAGAAGGTCGATAAAGATGAAAGGTTTGTCGGGTAACACTATCAACAATCTGTGGGTATGACAGGTAAAAATTAAGTACTCCTAAAAAGTCTGCTCTGCAGGTGGGACTTTTTAGTTCAAAAATAAGCCACTAGAACTTCGATAAAAGAGCTGTTAGTTTCTCGATCTAAGCGCACTTACATCAGAACAAGACCACTTTCATAGTACTACTGCTTTAGCTTTTTAGAGTGATACGCCCTTTTATACTTTGTGGAGACGCAAATAGTTATTCCCCAACCACATATTCTCTTGTTTCTGATATTTCTTTATTCTTCCTTTATGAACAACTTGATACAACGGAGATGTATACATCCAACTGATTATGGATTAATATTCAGATTATTATGTGTGTCATGCACAAGACAACGCTGCTTAATCTAATAGCTAGTAGAATAACCGGTTTTTATTTGATTCCAACACAAGTATTTTATGCCTTTGTTCGTGGATGACGACCCGCTTATTTTTTAGCTCGAGCTCCGATGGACATGAACAACGTAGACTTTTCAGAAACAACGAGATACATATGTGATACAGATTCTATGGGAACGGCATGAATTCATCTATGAAGCAAAAATGTTTCGTTACAAGACATCCTGGTAGGACTTATGTTAATGTTCTGGTTCATGGGCATATCTTCTGGCATTTGAGGCCCTGAGTCAGACTCTGGAATTGACATTTTGCTACCCTCATTATTATTTTCATTGTACAATTTCATAATAGTCCCACGAGTAGGGGAGAATTGACGGTCCACTGTAACAGAGATCGCCGTTGTCACAATAAGGCTGGGTAAAGTCGGAGGTCGCCTTGTATCCGAAGTTCGCATACTAACGACCAAGCTTACCCTTGGACTCGGGTTTATAAGGAACTTTGAAAAAGCTGAGAATACACAGGGAGCGAGCCGGAACGGGGATATTCAAAGACCCTAGCAGCTCTGGAGAATTCGTTGTGCCCTGCTAACAATCAAAGGCAAAAATAATTTTAGAGTTGTTACGCCTATTCTCACGAATGTCCAACGAGAATGATTCGGGTCTATGCAAATAAGGAGACAGAATATGAGGATTATTCCAGGCTCTCATTAATAAGGCTCGAGTTTAATCTAATATTCTTAATGAGACCTGGCGCAATAACAACATCTCAGCACACACAAAAATCCTGATCTTCGAGTCAAACTTGAAGTGTGTTCTGTTATACGGCTGCTCAACATGGAAATTGACCTGTCAAATAACATCTAAGCTACAAGACGTTGTCAACCGGTGTATCTGGCGCATCCTTAACATGCATTGGCCGGAGGTCATTACTAACGAAAACCTACACAGACTTACAGGCCAAGACAGGATAGACAGCAGTATTAGCAGGTGAAAGTAGCAATGGATAGGCCACACACTAGATTGGAATCCGTCGAGAGGGAAGGTACTCAGATCAACAAACCGTTGCCAAAGTTGAAGGCGTTGGCACTGAACCGAACCACGTGGAGAGTCCATGTAATAGACGCCATATGCCTACAAGGAGTTAAAGGAACCAGAGAATTCCATGGAGGTCCCTAAAGTCAAATCTCAAAAATCTACGCTGGATGACCCCGATGCGAATAATATGGACCTCATAAGACGGTGATCAAACAGGATTAGCATATTGCAGAATGTGCCTAACAAAAGTACAATAAAGAAGTTTGAATATATAATGATCATCAAACTCTTTTGACCATCGTTTAATAAAACCTAAGGTCGCATTAGCCTTATTTACAAGAGAATTTATATGGTCATCAAAGGAAAAGTGAGTGTCAAGTATAACCCCAAAATCCCTGGTCTGTCAAGTCTAGGTAATAAGCTACCATCAATAAAAAAGTTAAAGTGCAGAGGATTCCTTTTGCGTGAAAGTGGCATAGTGACACTTGAGGATGTTCAGAGCGAGATAGTTATTAAAACACCATTTATGAAAGGCGTCTAAGTCAGAGTTTTAAAGTGAACACTCATGTTGATTAGCAGCAGCACGACAAATTTTAACGTCATCAGCATAGCAAAGAATTCTCGAGTTGTAAAGAATCATCGATACATCATGTGGTGTTAAGTAGTTCATTTGAAAGCGCCCCATGAAAAAAACATGCTGTGTACAATCGGACAGATACGAAAACACCCAGTTTACAAAAACAGAAGGAACGTGTAATTTATGAATGAGAATTATGTGATTGATTCTGTCGAAAGCTTTGTTAAAGTTAGTAAAAATGCAATTAACTTGCTTACCGGATCCAAGGGAGGAAACGCAACTCTTAGAGAATTCTAATAAATTGGTTGCGATTGATTTACTCTTCCTAAAACCATGCTGAAAGAAGCCAAGATATGGTTTACAGTGTATCTGAAAAACATCACAAACTATAGCTTCAAAAGCCTTGGCAGTGCAAAATGAATTAGTAATAGGTCTACAATTCATAATGTCGCATTTATTGCCCTTTCTATGTAGCGGAATAATCACAGAATGCTTCCACGGTCTCGGAAAGATGTCACAACGAATAGATAAATAAATAACAAAGAACGGAAACAAGGGCCGAGCGACATGCTTTCAAAAAGCAGGCTTGGATATCATTGGGACTGCTCGAGAAGCTAATAGTCAAATTCGAGATGTACTTTAAGATGGTAGGCTCGTCAAATACAGGATCCTTCAGTTGAAGGAAAGTTGGCGGAAGCTTTGTCAAGTGAGTAAAATTCTTACCACTAATATCGCAGTCATTGTAAAAAAAAGCAGTTTGAAAAACCGACCGCAGAGGTTGAAACAACCAACGTAGAGGGATGTCCGTCACAGTTAAGCTTCGAGTAGACTTAATTCTATTCAAAGTAGACTTAATTCTATTCAAATAATCGGAGTAAGAAGACTCTAGGCAAAACATAAATCTATTCCGTAAATCGGAGTAAGATAAGTAATCAACGTCGCTGCGAGAGGAACAAAACCTCTACCAAGCCTTCTTTTTTAAGTTCTTGATGTGTTTAATAGAGCTATTCAGCCATGGTTGAAAGTATGTAGATTTTGAAATGGGAGCACATTAACAAAACAGCTAAATTATCATAAAAATTAAACGCGGCTTTATCGACTGCGCGTTCCACCAGATCATTTGCCTTTTTTTTACCTAGGATTTCGCAGTGCCCTGGCACTCATTTTGGCGCCCTGGTTCCATAAAGGCATAACCTTCTAACGTTTTGGATTTCAACACGGCGTTTGTCAGTGATTTGATTGACGCCGAGCTCTCCGTACATATTGGTATTTTGGAGGATCTTGCACCCCATTCCGTTAGCTTGCTCGCTCCTATCTCTTTTTCGCTGCGATTTCACATTAAAGAGCAGGGGAGCAGATATTTACCTCCACGCCATATCTACACACTTAGATTACCAGTCTGGAAATCCCAGCAAACTTATTCCCCGAATATCCTTTCTTTCAGCTCTGCATCTTAAATTTTTAGCAATCTTTTCATGTTGGGTGAGTTGTTCCCTTACCTTCCACATTTTATTCATACGTAAACGTGCGGCCAAGTTTAGTGGCATAAATTTGACGTGGAATTTCAGTGGAGTAATATTAAATACGACCTGGAGGGATGTGATGATGCCTAAAAAATAGTTCTTAAAAAAAAGCGCTAAAACGCATAAAATAATTTTTCATTTTTTATCTATTACGACATTTTGAAGTCGGTGCAAATCAAACAAACTAAACAACTACAACAAAAGTATTAAATCGTCCCTTCTTATGATTCCGTGAGCAGACAGGTAGTTTTATATATTATCTTCAATTGTGGTTGGGTAGTTGTTTTGTTTGTTTAATTTGCCCCGACTTCAAAATGTCGTAATAGATATAAAATGAAAAATTATTTTATGCTTTTTAGCGCTTTCAGTGAAGTCGGTTCAAATTTTTTTTTAAAACTATTTTATTTTTTACTTTTTAGTGTTTTCATGTATACCACTCGAATGCTGCTCATACGAACAAATTAATTTCAAAATTTGCAGAGGTAGTGCACTAACAAAATGATCCAAATCCGGCAACACATTACGAAATTAGTCACGGTCACTATTTAGTACCCACACCTTAGAAAATTTTTAACATGACCTTAGTGCGCCACTTTTCTCTATACAGCAAGAGAGAATTATCGTAATCAGAAAATCATCGTAATCACTCTAGGTACAAAATTGTTATTATCTATCAATCAGGAAAGGTAAAAAATCGGTTAACGCCTTATGAAGCTAGGCGCCGCCTTTCGTCCAAGTCTCATCATAAGCCACATTTTTTGTCAGAATACAAATAGATACTCTATGCATTCAACCCCAACCCTAGGTCATCATTTTTCCATAGAGTAGCAATGGGGGATCACACAATACACAAATAAAAGGAATCTTCCAACTTATAAATTTTTGTCGTCGTATCAGCGGGGCAACATATTCTACACATCAAAAGTAGAGTCATCGAAATCGGTCCACGCGTTACGAAGTAAGACTACCCTCTCCCTCCCTTATCATCACCGTCCGACCAAATTATTCACCTATTAGCAATGGGGGATCACACTCCCTACAACTTTAAAAGAACCATCCAAATCGGTCCACGCGTTACAAAGTTAGGTTCTACTCCCTCCCGTGCTCGTGGTATTAACCAGAGAACATCATCTACCCAATTGAAAAAGAATTATCCAAATCGGTCAACGCGTTACGAAGTTAAACTACCCCTCTACCTTCCCCCACCCTAGGCCAAATTTGTTTGTTTCTCCTATTAGCAATGGGGGATCATACTCTGTACAACAAAAACAGAACCATCCAAATCGGTCCACGTGTTACATAGTTAAGTTTCACCCCCCCCCCCAAACCCCCAAATTATTTTGACATAGTACCAATCGGTGAACATACTCTACCCAACAAAAAAAGAATCATCATAAAAGGTCAACGAAGTTATGCCCGGTCAGAAATAAAAACAAATCTACGTCGAACTTATAACCTCTTTGTTTTTGGGAAGTCGGTTAAAAAGCACTTGCGCTACCATTGATTAATTGTCTTCTTATTGCACACCTCCATTGCTCACCACCAGACTACCGCAACGTGATTTATAATGAGTATGACTACACATGTGTCAATCCATTTTACCATATGGGGTTATTATTCTTATATCTTCCCAATCGCATTTCTACACGTTCAGAAAGCTCTTCTTCTTTTGTACAGGTGTCTAGACCAATTTAGTTTCCCGTCCATCAGCATACACAGAAGTTTGGTTCTCAGTGGTGAGCCTGGTGTTGCCTATGCAAGGGGGAACCATCTTCCTTTATTTCTATTTTCTGGTAATGCAGAAGAGTTCCAATCTATGAGGTTGCTGTGTTGACTGCTTTTTGAAATAATTAACCCAGATTTTCTTCAAACTTACCTCTTACTACTATAGATAGGTCATCTGCATAGACAACACAAAGAACCTTATTTGACAAGACTTTTGGTGGTTAACCCCCCACCCCCAGGAACTTCTTTATTAGGAAAATTTTTACCGAAATACTAAAAATATAACCTAAAATGTATATGAAATTAGATAACCCCTCCCCCCCGGAGCTAATCCTGCGCACGAGCCTGGTGCTGTAGTCGGTTTTGTTGGATTTAGGTAGAAACACTACCTTAGCTACTTTCCAGTTCTTAGGGTATAACTGTTCTCTAATCAAGTTCTAAAACATTGGGCGAGTCTGTTCCTTACTGCAAAGCGTTGATTTAATAATTTTATTCCTGATTTTACTTTTTTTTGTAGTACAAAATCCCCCTGTTTCTCTATTTTCCACCCCTATGTGGGGCCCCCAAAAAAGTGGTATCTGCACTCGGCGATCCTTCATCCGCTAGAATACTATACGGGAAGCTGTTTAGTATTAGCTTCACTAGTGATTCCATCATGTTAGATAAGTTACCGATAAGTTCGGTTTGACTTTTAGATTTGGAAAGTATTTTTCTAAGGCTTGTTGTATCTCCTGTACTTTCAATTTGGCTACTAAATTTCTTCCGCGATTTCCTCAGGGCAATCCTACACTCAGACTTGAATTGTCTAAGTGTTGCTTTGTACTCCTGCCTCAGTTCCTTCCTTCGGTGTTTATTGGCCTTATTGAATAGTTTTATTCCTTGATTCCAATATCCGAGAGTTCATCCATCTCTGCTTCCATACAGTTTCCAGCCGTTTCTCCGGACACGTTTCTTCGAATAAGATGCTATGCTATCAGTTTCTTCATCGATTCTATGTTTCGATTCTAGAGAAATATTTCTTATGCTTTATTCTATGTTTATTATCTCCGTCTACTTATCCCATTTGGCTTTTCTGGAGTTTCTAAAAGGCAGGGTGTTTATCTATTTATTTAAGCTTAATACAAGCTATTGCATAAAAATACAAACTATAACTTAATACTAATTCTACAGACTATAATAAATGATAATTAATAATAAATAAATAAAAAGTATAAGCTACAATATGAGCTATATTTATTGATTACTGGCAGAAGGAAGAAGAATAAGGTAGGCGATCAGGATCAAGATGGGCGAGGTCAAGATATAAGGCTTTGTGGAGGGATGATTTACTCAGATGGAAGTCAAAAGAGGAAAGGTCGTTGATTTTTCGTAACATCCTGGTAATTGGCTCGCTTTGACCGTAGTTTGTGCGATGGCGGTCGAGTCGGAAAAGGGGAGTGGACCTAAGGTTACGGGGATTGGTATAGATGGGTAAAGATTGCAGGATTGAGGGGCAGTCTATGGCACCAGTTAATAATTTATAAATGAAGAGAATGTCGGAAACATCACGACGTTTGCTTAGAGGTTGTAAGTCGATCAGCTTCAGACGGTTTTCATAGGGTGGAAGGTTGAATCTGTCAACCCACGGAAGATCACGTAGAGTGAAGCGAATAAACCTAGGCTGGACAGATTCAATCCTATTAATGTGAGTTGCTTGTGTAGGTGACCAGACCTGGCTGGCATATTCAAGGAGAGGTCTAACGAAGGAAACGCAGAGAGATTTGGAAACATAAGGATTGGAGAACTCTCTAGACCAGCGCTTCACAAACCCTAGCGCGGAGTTAGCTCTGTTAATTATGCTGTCAATGTGGGAACGGAAAATGAGTTCACTATCACAGATTATTCCTAAGTCACACAAAGAGGTAACGATGGGGACTGGTACGTCGGTTAACATATAGACTCTCGGGGTGGTGGTAAGACGCTTGCGGGAATAAGAGATGGACTGGCATTTGGAGACATTGAGCTCTAGAAAGTTTTTCATGCACCATATGATGAATGAATCGAGGTCTTTTTGCAGGAGAAGAGAGTCGATTATGGAGGATATATGTTTGATTATTTTCATGTCATCGTCGTAAATGGACAACTCTGAGTGTTTGATGACACATTCAAAATCATTTATTGTGAGGATAAAAATCAATGGAAATAGGTGGCTGCCCTGAGGGACGCCGAAATGAGCGACAATAGGGTTAGAAATGGATGAACTGAAAAGAATATTGTATTGACGATTAATGAGGTAGGATCGGAGCGGGGTGATGAATCTGGGATGGGGGGAGCCTAGGCGATCGAGTTTGAACAAGATAACGTTATGGGAGATCTTGTCGAAGGCTTTACTAAAATCTGTGGCGATAAGATCAACATCTTTACCGTTTTCCAGGGCACATAGTGTTTTAGAGACGAAGTCAGTAAGGTTGGTGGTTGTAGATCTACCTTTGAGGAAGCCATGCTGGGAGAGGGAGAAGATAGACTTACAGTGGAAGAACATGGAATCATAGACCAATTTTTCGAATAGTTTAGGTATGGATGATAATTTAGCAATGGGTCTGTAGTTGGACACATCGTTCTTGCAACCTGTTTTGAAGATGGGAATAATGTTGTTACTTATGTTATTTGCACTGACTTCAAAGTGTATCCATTGTTGGTCCGAAAAAAATACTTCTCCATCCTATTAATTGCCCTCCCTTTCGCAAGTGTAATGTCTTATTCTTATTTCCGTTTCTTTTATAATAAATAGTTCTGACTTAATTAAATATTCAATTAGAAACTTCCCGCTCCCATTGTTGTATCTGATAAGCGTTCGCATCATAGCCGATGATCATTTTTGGGTCGTTTTCCTTTGAATATCCAACTATACACTTTAGAATTTGTATTGGAGGCGGTTTTTTATCATACGGTCTGATACCAACAGAAGCTTCTTTTGTTCCAGTCCTTTGCTGACTTCCCATTGGACAATTACACAATTGCTGTCGCTAATCTGTGGAATATAAATAGCGTTTATTTCTTTTTTTCAATAATTATGAAATCTTAGCCTAGTTTTGTTCAGTTAAAAGAAATATGTAAACAGTTATGCTGGTGATTCATTCCTTTTTGCAGTGTAGATTCTTGGCTTATCCACGTCAGTTATCGTTAGGATTCTACTAATGACTGCGGATCCTTACGCTAAATTTTATCGGTATAACCGTCAGATCCTACCGGCAGTCTACCTTCACGATTTCTGCCAGTCTGCCCATTGAGTACAAAGTTACTATCAATCTCCACTCACTCTTGCTGTCCGTGCCGACTACCCTCTCATTTACCGGACCAAGGTCCTCTTTTTCAGCAGCCGCCGATGTACAGAGCTGAGATTCCCTTCGACGGCCCTGCTGGAGTAGTTTTCAGTTAAGGTACATTTTACTTTTCAGGTACTCCCTTGGAGCCACTGTAGGGATGGGCGATCTTCGATTCGATCTCGACGGATCGATCTTTTAGCCTTCGATCTGGCGATTTTTGAATCGATTTTTCGCGGGACCGATTCAGCTCGAATCGATTTATTTATTTCCGATTCCAATCCGTTAAAGACAACAAGCGACGCGCTAAAATAAAACTGAGCAAGCTCTCGTGGAAATTTTTTCACATCGTCATTAATTTGTGTAATAATCCTGCAAATTTAAAATTTCGTAGCTAAAATATTGTTAGAGTTTGATAAATGCGTTTCAGATCTTTATAATATGTTTGTGTTATCTGTATCAGTGAGTGCCATGAGTACCTATACTGTCAAACAGTATACGTGCCAGTACTCAATTTTAGTGCATCCCTGGTAAACTCTAAGTCCCTTGAAGATTTCTCGCTGCTAACTAGGATAGCTCGAAAATAGTTGTGAAACTCTTTAACTAAAAATTAATTCCTAATATATTGCTCATAATAAGAAAACTTTGAATACACCTTTCACTATATGTGATTACAACTACTGGGTTCTCTCCATCGTCCTGATTGGTTGGTGTTACGTCCGCTCACTCCGTCCTTCCGCTAAATGGTATCCTCGAGCAAGGTCTTCTTCTGAACTATCATCACTCGTTTTTAGTTCTTTAGAATTGCAAAATTAATCACTTGGTGAAGAAAATATAATTTATTGTCATGTAAAGTCCGCCGGTTCTTGCTAGTAATGACAAATTGAGCCTTATAAAGCGAAACAAAATTTGTTCTTCTCCAAATTGAAATGTCAAAATAAATGGAATCGATCTGTGAACATCGATATTTTAAGGCCGATTAATCGATCTTCGAAATCGGAAAAAAATTACAGATCGATCCGTACTGAATCGATTTTCTCAGTTCGATCCCCCATCCCTACCACTGACCTATTTTCTCTCTGACTTCCTGAGTGAGAACTTTCCATGTGGAAGTTTCGAAATCCATGTCCTCGCTCGCTTTTCTGAATTGAATTCATTCGAGAGCCAGATCGAAATCTTCTTTAAATTTAACACGTCGCTTTACTGACAAACTCTAGGTTGTCACCTTCCAATAGTGTATTGTTTTGAGGTACTCTAACATACTTAACTAAGCAGGTTGCTCTGAAGTGTGCGGTGAAGAAGCTACTCCAGTGACACTTCGGGAAAAAGTTCAATTTGCCCCGTAAAACTTTCAATTACCTGCACTCTATGTACACATTTTTTTAACAGAGTATCATCCAGGAAATATGGTATTTTTAACTGAATTAAACTTATCAAAATCAGTTCACGCATTACGAAGCTAGGTGCTGCCTCTCCTCCAATTCTTCATATCGGTCCGCGTTCCCGTCCCACCGTTAGTCTCGTTTTTGTTAAGCTGGTTAAAACTAAACTAAACCTTAAAAAAAACCAAACTAACCCCTAAATTCCACCCTCACCCTAAGTATGACATTGTTATCCTGCTACCAATTGAGCGACATATTCTAAACAATAGGAAAATTATCCCACACGCAATTTAAAACTTATATTTACATAAATTTTTTAAAATGTGAAGTTATAATAGGTATTTGTATTAGGGATGGGCGCTACCGATGCGATATAGCGATGTATCGATACTTTCTCTCTCGGTACCGAGGCTTAGCAGGACATCTATGGCACGCAAGACTTTTGGCGCTTTTAACGCTTTTCTGGAAGATTTGATAAGATGATATAGACTCGTCACAGTACCACAAGATTTTAGTCGGCTGTGACGTTTTTTTTGAAATAAAAACAATCCAAGTGATTAGTTATCAGCGTATGTTAGATGCTAGGTTTTAGTAGAAAGCGCTGTAAGTAAATGCATACATATATATATTTTGCAACTTTTCAAGGATAAAATAACCTAATCAGATGAATGATGACCGCGTAAAAATCTTTCTTAAAAAAGAAATTGATCAGCAACTCGTAATAAGTTTACTCAATTAACTCGTATTCTTCTTGTTTCCTCCCCAACTATGTAGCTCAACGACGTTAAACACCTTAAATTGCTTTTCATCTAAAATACCCCTTGTATTCCCTTCTAATTTGATTTTACCGCCCACAAGGGTGCAACAATAATAATTGTATAATGGAATTATGAGTTTCATTAACCTGCCTGCTGTTTCGAAGGCAATGATTCGTCGAGTTCCATCATCTTTAAGGATATATATTGATGATGTGTGGGGGGATATGAAGAAGTTTGTGTGTCAACAGCCACTAGCTGTGCAGAGCTAAAGTATTCAACGTAGGGCATCTGATGTTGGTATGAAAGCTTGCTGCTATACACCTAGTATATAAATAGAAAGTGAACTTTGTACAACACTCTGTTGTACTCGTTTCAGATTTTCCTCTGAGGGTTTTATGAAGCTAGTCAGGTTGCGTGGCA
Organism: Leptarthrus brevirostris; assembly: GCA_964036015.1. Classification (NCBI taxonomy): domain Eukaryota; kingdom Metazoa; phylum Arthropoda; class Insecta; order Diptera; family Asilidae; genus Leptarthrus; species Leptarthrus brevirostris. The sequence continues at coordinate 99,809,475 of OZ038372.1, read as the reverse complement.
AATCCATTCGTTTGATTTTTTCGACAAATTGTACTAACTTTTCAATTTCGAGTTCGCCTTTTGAAAGTCTACTATGCTTAGTCAGAGGTAGTAGGAAAAGACTAACTTTTGGTATTTTAATTGGCATAAAATATGTTGTTGCTGTGTTGCCTATCCCAAAAAGTACCAAATTTTTTTTATTTGGGTTAATAACAACAATGAACGCCGTATTAGTGAGCACAGGATTCCAATCATGTTTAAGTTGGCAAGGTAAATTGGTAATGAAAAGGATTTTGATGTTTTTCCTTTTATTTATGTTGATACTATTAACTTAATACTAAAATTTTTCAAACTTTTCTGAAGTTCTAGTGACTGCAAATGAACAAATTAACCAAACCTATAGCTTAAGGGGTTATCTACTTGTTCAGGAGTTATGTACTTCTTTATAAAAATTTTTCAAAGGTGCTTCCTCAAATTTTCATAATGAGCACTAGAGCACTAGACTTCAAATTAAAGTTTCCTTTATTGGCGAATTTACGTATAATTGCCTCACTAAGATTCCCGCGCCAGTTTTACCAGGTGTGCAGTCAGTAGTTTCATTTTGCAAAGCATTGCCGTCGTCCTATATAATACTCTGTTGTTGTAGGATATGTAAGGAGACTTTAGATATTTAGCAGTATAAGTCGTTAATATTTTTGTTCGAATTTTAGTAATTCTTGAATATTTGTTTTATTAATCGTCAACCAAACCAGGTACGCATATGCCAGAATTGGCCATAGAATTTGCTTATACATTATGAACTTAACTTTGGGTGATAGTCCTGAGCATGCAAATATAAATGCAAGTGCACTCTAAGGTATTTAGCTGTTTCTTTCGGGTAAGCTTCGTGTCCGTGAAGGGTAAGTTTAGCGTTTTTGGCATGTGAGTAAATTCGGACACCTCTAGAATTCTTTGCCGGTGTCCTGAAAATAATGAGTTCTGTATATTTGGAATTTATTTGGAAATCACAAGTGAGCAAGATATCTCGAAAACTATTTCACTGATCGGTTTGAAACTTCCACTTTATTGTTTTTAATTATAATAGGCTATTATTATTTCATTCACTAGGTAGCCATAGTATCGTACTATAACGTGCACGAAATTGGCCATGGCAACGGAAATACTGAACTCTATAATGCCCATGCTCCAAGTGGCCAGAGGTCAAGTAAAGAAAATGTCAAATGTACGAAGTCAAGGACGAGTCGAACCTATGGTGAATAAGTGAGGTGAAATGTATAACAGACACATCTAGAACTAAGTCACTGAAGTTTCTCGAATTAAGTTGTGTAATATAAATAGAGCTGGAGTAGCAACATGGTCCGTTTTAGTCACGATTAAAACCGCGAATAATTTACATGCCATTGATACTATGAAGAATTAATTTTGATTTAAACAGTAAAAAACTGTGAACATTTATGGTTGAAAGTAAGTCTCTTAAGTAATCCGTCGAGCCCGAAGAGCCCCAGCTACGTTTCAGTACTAATGAATTCTTTTTGGTTTTTAGTTTTAAGACCAGCCGTTATCTAATTATAAAAGTTGTTTTGGGACAACGGCTGTATTTCGTCCAGTTTCAAAATTTTCTTAAGAAAAATTCATACAAGTGCATGTACTAATGAATGCTCTTTAGTGTACTTCAATAAATTTTATGGCAGTGTCCATTCGCATCGTCCGTGTACAGAAATTTTTCACGGTGTACACGGATCAAAACGTATACTCCGTGTACACAACACGTTCCGTCACATTTTTATTAGACTTTCTGGTAGGAAGAGGTGTATTAATCAGGCTTTTAGTTGCTTTTAACTGCGGAGCTCCCCCCCCCCCCCCCAAGTTTGTATCTAGAATAGGCTGTGAAAAACTATTACCAGTAATATGAATATGGAAGTGACTATTTGCACTTATTGTGTACTTACGTGTACTTCCGTGTAGTCCTTGTAAATGTTGCGGACACGGGCGATGCGAATAGACTCTTCCAAATTTTATTAACATGACATAAAAAGTAATGAAAATCCCTTAATTTTTCATGAAACAAGTAGATATAAAGAACGACCACAAAGAACAATGCATAACTAACAACAAATAAAATAAAAAAGAATTATTCAAATGTCCCCGCCCAAAGCTTCGAAAAAGGTACCTTAAGTTGTTCCATTTTATATGGAAAAAGTTTAAAATAAAAACATGTGAAAACTGGAATGAAGGTTTCTTCGTTCAATGTACTATAGAAACTGCAAATGAAAGAATACTAATTTTAACTTTAGAATTAGCACATATTTTTTAGCGAGCCAAAAAGTTCAGGCATTCGAGCATGCCGAAAAAAAAAAGTAAGAAAAAAAATATTTCGAATCGATTTTTTTCCTGGAGTATAGGTTTAAGTGAGGTAAAGTAAGTGATAACCTGTCGGCCTTCCATCCCGGATGTCACCGGTTCGAACGCCACCGGCGCACAGTAGCCAAATTTTGAAAAAAACCTGGCCATAACCCCAAGGACTAAATTATCTTTAAGCATTATCCATTACCTTTCTTTAAAAGATGTGGCCAGTTCAAACTCCAATTACAACTTAACAACAAAATTGTTATAACTAGGATTTAAAGTTCCTGTGGTTGATCATCGAACAATCTGAACTGTCCGAAACCCTGATTAGAGAAGTTGGCAGAGTAGAACTTAAGATCAATGCTGCTAAAACTAAACGTATGAGCTTGTACTCCAGGAGATGCGATGGGATAAATTTTGCTATCAAGGAAGCTGAGATATTACGCCATAGTAATATCTTTGGTTCGAACATACGGCTCTTCAACATGAAAAGTGACCTATCAAATAACAACTAAGTTACAAGCCTTTGCCTACCGCTGTGGTTGGTGGTTGTGAGGAAATTATGGAAATTACTATACTGCAGTGCCATGGCGGAGTAAATTCTAGATTTATTGCAAGGAGTCAACTCATACTCTTCACAGTATAGTTAAAATATATACTTGAATCACAAATAAGATTACTTAATTACTCTACAAAAAGTAAAAATTCCTATTATTAAAAATATATTTTCATTTATAATAAAGTATATCGCTATATATCCCTCAAGTTGCCTTGAATTACTTGGGTTTTCTACAGAGATGTCAGAAATACTTCACGTTATCGGACTCGACGGTAATCAACAAGTTCCACATTAGGCCTAGACTCGAATATGATTCCCATATTTAGGCAAGGGCCGGGCATACCTTATTGTGCACTTTTGACAAAACTCAAAGAAATGCTATAAAGTTTATGAACCCGAAACTTTCAAACAGGGCGTACATTGTCACCTTTTTCATTTAAAACCTATTAACCCTGGAGACAGAGATGGATCAATTGGTTGAGCGGCACGACCACCATGCCATGGTTCCCGGGTTCAAGACCATGTCTCTCCATGGGTTTTTAAAATTGAATTAAAAAATCCACTCCGTCTCTGAGCTATACACTAGCTCGCAGTAATGCAAAAACAAGACATTCAAGTTTCCTCATTCCTCTTACCATAATTTCCTTCCGGCAAAAGCCATGCAAACGCATCAAAGGGTAGTCCCCTAGGCTTGGGCCATATCCTTACCCTTACCCTTAATTCTTTTCATCCAAGGATTTACTTTAACATCATCGGCGATCTCTTGAGCTTTGGCATTACCATTGAAAAAAGACTTAATTGAGCATCATTTAATATTGTCAGGATGGATTAATGAGTGAGAGGGAAATGTAAAGTGAAAGATCGGATTCAAACACAACACAAATTTATTCAACAAAATATAAAGTTCTTCTCGGTAGTTAAATACTAATCGGTAAATCGGCGGCAATGAATAAAACGTTTAATAGCCAACTGGCTATACAGCGGCGGCGGTACGTCCTTCTTAAACGAAACGTGCGGTTCTCACGGCGTACGATGAAAAGTTCATCACTCTTTAGTGGTGGTACGGTGGTACGGTAGTATTGGTTTTGCTCTGGGTTGCCAGAGTAGTCTGACAGCTCGGCCAATCCTGCCTCGGAATCGTCCTCGATTTCGTAGTCGATGTCCTCCAAGTCGCCATGTATTTCGGCTGAACTATTACACCAGGGTCGAATCTTATCAGACGCGTTCAGTCGGTTCTAATTTGCGGCTCTCTCCAGTCGATGCGGCTTCATTTTCGATCAGTACTAAGTCGTCGACTGAGTATATTTTAGGTGATGAGTGTTTTCTATCAAAACATTGTTTCCAATGTTCTCGTTCTTTAGTCAAGTTCTCCAACGCCTTCTGTCGTTTACTGCGGATATCGGTTTCGTTAGTTTCAGTCGGAGCTACTTCATCATGCCAACAGCTAACAGGTGATTGTGTGTCACGTCGGTTAATTTGAAATCAAATATCAGTTCGTTTGGGCTGAATCCGGTAGTTGAATTCTTTTGCGAATTAATCGTCCACTGTAATGCGGCTAAGTGTTCATCCCAATCGTTATTATTTCGGACGGTAGTACGTAGATAAGATAATATGTTTTGATTTGCCCTCTCAACTTGTCCGTTGGAACGAGGAGTACGGACAGCAACTTTCACGTGCTGGATATTACTCTGATCACAATAGACGGTGAATTTCCGGGAGGTGTACGCTGTCCCTCGATCGTTGATTATTCGTTTCGGCAGGCCAAAATAACTCGTAAGCTCGGTGAGAATATTAATTACAGGTTGGGTTGACGTATTCCGTACGGCTTTCACTACGAGATACTTGCTAAAAGCATCAGATATTGCGACGACGAAAGTATTTCCTTTCTTGCTTCGTTTAAATGGTCCTAAATGGTCGATATGCAGTTGACGAAATGGTATCGGTTGCATTTCCTCGAAATAAAGACGTCCCTCAGGTTTCCCAGAACGAGATTTATTAAAACAGCAATCCACACACGAAGAAATATAATCCTTAACGAACTTTCGGGTCTTCGGAAACCAGTAATGTTGCTGGATTCGTTCGATAGTCTCTAGACCAAAATGTCCAAAATTGTCATGGCAATGTTGAACAATTCGCCATCTCACCGCCTTCGGTACAACAAACCTCAGACCATTTCCAGTTTTACGATATACTCGATACTGTTTCAACTCGTAGTCCTTTCTTATCTGCTTTACTTGTTCGTGCTTTTTCTCCCCCTTTAATACTGCAATAATATGTCTTAACGTATCGTCCTGTAGTTGTAGAATGTATAACCAGTCGTCACTTCCGGTTGAAATGGTAAAGACAAGACCAGCCACCTCGGGCTCCTGTGGAAGCAAATCTGACGCACGGCTCAAGGCATCAACATGGGCAAGACGACTGCCCGATCGATGTACAATCTCGACGTCGTACTCCATTAAACGTAATAACCATCTAGCGATTCTAGGTTTCAACTCCGCCTTTGCTTTTGTAATAATGTTCCGGCTAGACCGACTGCACTGGCATCCGTATGAATCTCGTGTTGTGCGTTAAAATCGAATAGCACCAGCACTGGACTATTGCACAAGATGTGCTTAAGTTGATCGAACGATCTCTGTTGTTCTTCGCCCCATTTAAAACTGATTTGCTCGGACTTCCGCAATAAATTGGTGATCGGTTGTGCTATCAATGAATAATCTTGTACAAACTTCCTCCTTACTTCTGTTACTGAAGTTGGTTCTTTAAAATGTTTGATCGCAGTTACTTTTTCGTCCCCAGGCCGAATACCTTGTTCATTTACGATGTGACCTAAATACTTTATTTCGGTTGCTAAAAATTTCCATTTATCTGTTCGAACAGTCAGGCCATGTTTATTCAAAATTTTTAGAAATTTCTCCAATCGTTCAAGACCGCTTTCTACATCCTTACTCGGCAAAACTATATCATCTAAGTAGGCAATTGCTTCTCCGGGATTTAGCTGACCAATCATCTTATTCATTAAATTTTGAAATACTGCCGGCGCATTGACGAGTACAAAAGGCATGCGATTATACTCATAATGTCCATTATGAGTAACAAATGCTGTAAACTGTTTCGAGCGTTCCTCCATTTCAATTTGATGGTAACCCATCCTTAGATCCAGTGTCGTAAAGTATTTCTGACCGGCGAGCTGAGCAAATTGATCCTCCAGATTCAGCATCGGAAAAGGCTGTTTCACAGTAATGCTGTTCATTTTCCGGTAATCAACGCATAAACGGTTTTCACCATTCTTTTTATCGATAAGAACAATAGGTGATGCGTATGCAGACTCTGACGGGCGAATTATATCGTTATCCAATAGCTCAGAAATAATCTTCTCGATGATTTCACGTTTGGCGTAGGGAATTCGATATGGTTTCACCGATATTGGATTATCTGTCATAAGTTTAATTTTCATTTTCGTGGTTGAGCATTTTCCTAGACTGCGAATATCCGAAGCGAAACTTGTATGATTCCGTGATAACAGCATTTTTAGTTGATTCTTTTCGTCGCGATTTATGGTTGCGCCTGTATTTAATTCTTTCTCATTTTCAAGCCAGCATCGTTCACCTTCAATAACTAGACGATTCCCCTGACGACATAAAGTATCTCGTCCCAATAACAGTTCATGTTCCAACTCTTCGTCTCCAACTATTAATGCACAAATATCGTAAGTTTGGTTATCAATTTGTAATAAGAGGTTGACTTTCTCCGTACAGCAGTAACAACCTCCCGCAAACCCATTTAATATTACATCGCATGGAATGATTTTTCCAATTTCATATGCAAGACTTCTTCGAATTAGTGTACGATTACTACCCGGGTCAATAAATCCTATCGTTTTCCTACCGTTTACTTCAACTACTTTTAGTATTTTATCGTTCGTTTCGGCTGTAGGTATTTCGCTTCTAATTTCGGAAATATTAGATTTTGTGTTCGGCGGTTTGTTTTTCCTTTCCGGACATTCAATTGTACGGTGACTCGTTCGTAAACAAATAGAACATCGCTCACGTCGTTGTGGTTGCGGACAGCGAATAGAAATGTGACCGGGATTAAATCAGTTATAGCATAAAAGGTTATCGTGTTTTTCCTGTCTCTTAATCGGAGATACAAATTTTTGACTATCCGTACGCGTTTCCAAATTGTTTCCTTTATTTCGCGGCCTGATACAAGTCGAGGTTATAGTTGGGATAAGGCTAGCATATCGACGAATTGAAGCCAGCAACTCATGGCAGTAAATATAATTAGCACTTGTGGAAATTTTCATGAAATCGTTGTCGTTGATGCCCCGTAAATGTATTTGATTATTGCCGATTCGGGCAAATTACCTTTTCTGCCTAACGCAAGCATTTTATAATAATATTCCTCTAAAGATTCGTGAGGTCGTCGTCTCATTTCCGACAATTCTATATGTAAATCAGCGACATTTGTTGTGCACGGGAAATCCATGAGAAACTTCGAAATAAATTGCGGCCAAGAATTAAAAATGTCACAGCTATAATTGGACTGCCTCAGATAGAGTGAAAAGTGTATTAAACAAATTTTTTTTATTTATCCCAATGAGTGGGGTGCCCTTATGTTTCCTAAAATGCAACAAAAAACGTTTTAGCACCTTCTGATTTCAGCCTTCATAAACTCCCCTAAACTACCGACTGAAGACTAAACAGTTTTCAGTGAAAACTGTACCGAACATTGCAGCAGAGACAGTTCATGAAAAATTTAGAAATAACTCTACGGAACCCTATCAAGTTGGACACATGCTCTTAAACATTCTTTTATTATATTATTAATAGTAATATTGTCAGACTACTCTGGCAACCCAGAGCAAAACCAATACTACCGTACCACCGTACCACCACTAAAGAGTGATGAACTTTTCCGAAAGAAGGGAGTCGATCATCGTACGCCGTGAGAACCGCACGTTTCGTTTAAGAAGGACGTACCGCCGCCGCTGTATAGCCAGTTGGCTATTTAACGTTTTATTCATTGCCGCCGATTTACCGATTAGTATTTAAGTACCGAGAAGAACTTTATATTTTGTTGAATAAATTTGTGTTGTGTTTGAATCCGATCTTTCACTTCACAGTTTAGCTGGACCTTTACGATCCACAGTTTAGCTGGACCTTTTAATTTAGTTTGAATTGCGAATAAAAGCATCTTATCACTCCACCCGTATGCTTCTTTTAGTTGTGAAACGCGTTGTATAAACTGATCAGACTTCAGTGAGTCTTCTGCTAATGGATGAAAATCCGCCAACACCGCCATTATATCTCGTACACTCGTGTAGGGATTTTCTCTTATAAAATTCGATGCTGCATTCATCGCCATTTGTGTGCATGGCGCGCTGGTTACGTAACTCGAAATTTGTGGTTGTTGACACATATAAAAAGTGTTCGCAGGCGTGTCGATTCCCCCAATACGTGCATTCGTAGTCGGTATCCAAAATTGAGAAGAAGACAAAGGCAAACTTACCGGAGCGGTGGTGTATGTGAGTCCAGTTTGTATAGGAAACTGCATTACCGAATTTGTAACTAGTGGTGGTGTCTCAGATTGATGTCTCTCAGTGATGCATGTAGGTACAGTCACCAGTGGCGTCGATGCATACTGTCGGACATGCCGATTTTCTGAACTGTTCACACGCGACACATTACTACCACTTCATCGTGAAATCGAATGTCCACTGTCCCACCGTAATTGTCGTACTGTTTCTTCTAGTTCACTCACTCTTTGCACTAGCGATTCTTCTCTGTCACTCCTATTTACACCGGCCAAATTTTCCGTATATTTTTCCTACCCGACGATACTAATCCCCGATAACGGCACTCCCCGCGTAATTGTTTCACGTTAAGAGCACTAAAACTGTCCATTTTAACACAATGTCTTACTTTTTCGCGACACTTTACATTTGATGAATAGTAATCCCACTTCTGAAGTTGTCAGGATGGATTAATGAGTGGGAGGGAAATGTAAAGTGAAAGATCGGATTCAAACACAACACAAATTTATTCAACAAAATATAAAGTTCTTCTCGGTACTTAAATACTAATCGGTAAATCGGCGGCAATGAATAAAACGTTAAATAGCCAACTGGCTATACAGCGGCGGCGGTACGTCCTTCTTAAACGAAACGTGCGGTTCTCACGGCGTACGATGAAAAGTTCATCACTCTTTAGTGGTGGTACGGTAGTATTGGTTTTGCTCTGGGTTGCCAGAGTAGTCTGACAATATTACTATTAATAATATAATAAAAGAATGTTTAAGAGCATGTGTCCAACTTGATAGGGTTCCGTAGAGTTATTTCTAAATTTTTCATGAACTGTCTCTGCTGCAATGTTCGGTACAGTTTTCACTGAAAACTGTTTAGTCTTCAGTCGGTAGTTTAGGGGAGCTTATGAAGGCTGAAATCAGAAGGTGCTAAAACGTTTTTTGTTGCATTTTAGGAAACATAAAGGCACCCGACTCATTGGGATAAATAAAAAAAATTTGTTTAATACACTTTTCACTGTATCAGAGGCAGTCCAATTATTTTTCTAGAAATCTCATAAAGTCTCTTTTTGGCTCAGCAATCTAGGGATATAGATGAGAGGATGGGAGTGCTATGACTTGCAGAGAAACGGTCGGTCGAACCAACCGAAACTATAATGATTCCTAGTTGCTACCCCTGTAAACATTTTGGCGAATTCGTTCTAGGCGAAACGTAAACGTAATGTTTACGAGCCGCTCGAACACCAACCCTAATGTATCGAAGCGTGCCAAATAAAAATAAACCTGTCATTTGTTTACTCACCTCTTAGAATATATAACAACAGGAAAGGCCATCTGTGAAACCGTGTACGTGTATCGGCACTATTCTTTTAGGCGAGGTGAGGACGGAGAGTTCTTCTCCTTAATTTGCGAACTGTCAAAGTGATTACCGTGAATTGTCCGATAGTTTAACAATTTCGTTTTGTAATTACATATTAAGTTTCGGGTGTTTTCTACTATCCTGGTTAGCGTAATATATTATCAAACTTTAAAGCTAATAGCTTTCAAATTTTTAACGTGTAGACAGTGTATTTTAATAGTGATATTTTTGAAAAGAAGTGCGCGGTTTTGTGTGGTGCAAACAATCGGCGTGGTACACGTGGGATATCGTTTTTCAGGGCAGTTTTTGATTAAAATAATATTTTGTTAGTTCTTAAGCTTGATATGATTGCATTGACACGCTAGGAACAGGAACGGAAAGTAAAGAAAAGTGAAGTTTTCTTGGCGTTCTTTGTTTGTTTACATTTTCTAAGATCGCATTTTTTGCTTCTCCTTAGCTAACCCAGTGGCTCGTGATTTAACTTTTATAAAGGGACACTAAAAACTTAAATTCGTGATTAAAATTTTTAAGAGTTGTTATTTAATTTTGTGATATAGATTCGCTACAAAAAACAAAATCATTCGCAATTCCTTGAGGCAATTGTAAAATGCTACTACGCTCTAATTTCGAATTTATTTTGGCCCTCCTCTAGAAATGTCGCTGTTTTATTACTGCCATGACGAAAACAAACACAACTCAACGATTCAACTACATCAAGAAAAGTGCCCAGGTTTTTTGGCTTTAGTGCAGTGATGGCCAAACTCACACTACTTAATTTGAAGAAAGCTTAAAAGCTTTAGAAGCATTTCGTACTGCTTGCTCAATTTAGAACCTTAAAATATTTGCAAAAGGTTGTATATCTTAAGGTATTGTATAATCGCTTACAAAACTACTTAAATATGACGATTTTTTTTTAACTTTTGTATGCTTTATTAATTAAAAAACGCAAAAACAAGAAATCGAATACAGCCAAACAAGTGCGTATACGAATTTGAAAGCTCAAAAGCTCACTTGCCCGCGGGCATAGGTTTGGACATCACTGCTTTAGTGCCTCTAAGGCTCACCATCGCCATCTTGAGTTGTGTTTAAAGTGTTTAGAAAAATTTTTGCAGTGTTATTTTAATTATAAAGTGATTAAAATAGTTTTATTATTGTTCTAGTTGATGTTGATATTTTGTTTTTAAAAACCAAATTATTTTAGTTATTGATAAGGATGATATATATTGATATAAGAGTATATATCACCTAAACGGTTATAATATTCATAAACTTGTTTTATAAAGCTATCAAAATAAGTTAAAAAGCCAATGTAATCAATACCAAATGAAAATTAATCTTATGAATTTATATTTTATTATGTAAGAAACAATATATGGTGCTGTGACAAATTATATTGAAATGCTTACAGATAAATATTTGAATCAAAATGTGTAATATTTTTGTTCGTAAAAAGGAATATAACGAGCATATGTAAGTACAGGCCCGTAGCGACGAAATTCGGGCCCGGAGGGTACCACATACGGGCCCCCCGCAAAAGGAATGTCGGTCCCGGGACTAAGCGTTTACTTGCCCATATACAATCGAATTAGTGACTTTCAATTTAAAATCTGTATAGTATATTACACTTTTTCGATCGTGAAATTTTTTTTTATATATAAATAAAATGGAAAAAATTTTCTGTTGATGACTTAGATGACATGGCCCTTTTTTAAAGCCCGGGCCTGGGGGGTTTACCCCCTTCGCCCCCTCCCTCTCGGCGGACCTGTGTAAGTAAGTAAGTAAGTTATTAAGAAAAAATTCATTGGAGTGTGATAATTTGCTTTAATTGCCTACAGATATTTTTCAAAAACGATTTACATTATTAATTTATTTTACAGTTAAATTTAGCTATGGGACCCATCACTGTCATAAAAATGGAGTTTAACCGTTAAACTTCAACATACAACTCATTTAAAACTTTTTACAGTGAAAATTCTCAAAGTGAACTTTATGAAAAGTATTTATCAGTATAATGACACGCTAAATCATTTCGTTTACATCACGCTAAAAGCATTTCGTTAAAGACACGTTCTAGGCATTTCGTAAACGACACACTAAAGTATTACACAAACGGAGCGGGTTTTTTAAAAAAAAAATTTGCTATTATTCAAAGTGATAGAAAAAAAGTAAATAGTGTTATTTTAAAGACAAATAAATGTTTTTCTTGGCTGTTATTACAGAGTTGAAAAAAAAAATTTTTTCGTATATAAAACCGGATGTAAACATATCAAATCGGATTTTACTTAACTTCGACATTTTTTTTGTTTTTATCTCAAAATGTAGCTTATAGTTCATAAATAATGTGTGTAAAATTTTAGAATGTGATCTGCATTCGTATCGGAGATAGAGAATTTAAACTTAAATTTTTTTGATGTTTCCATACAAACTATCGCACTGGCCAAACGCCGACTACGCGCTGCACTGTGTTCGAATGCAGATCACATTATGAAACTGAACAGGCATTTACTATACATTTTAAGTTATTTTTTGAGCTATTTAAAGAAAAAATTTAAGATGTCGAAGTTTGTCAAAATTTAATTTTAAATATTAATTTTGGATTTTTTACATCAAAAAAAAAATCAAATTTTATAAGAATCACTATTTTACTTATTTTTATATAAGTTTCTTAATATGATTAATTACCTTTGAAACGGGTCATACATAACTTTTTCAAAATTGTTGGTTGTCCGCTTTACGTGAAATGCCCCATTGTAGATATTTGATAAAAACAGAGACGACTAAATTATCGTCCAGCACCTTGCCTCTTAGTCGCCAAGGCTTTGCTTTTGTCTTCATTTTATAAGGTAGCGAAACAGAGCGTTACTCAAATGTAAGTAGTAGAGATGGGAATTAAATCAAAATACATCGATATCTGGTATTATAAAAACTTAAATCTTCCGATGCAGTGTATCGATGTTATCGACAAAAAAATATCGATATTTAGATATTATCGGTATTGTATTTGAAAGTATAGCAAATTGCTCTTGACGGATGTAAACATGGCTTTATATGAATAGACAAACGTCATTTGAAGTACTTTCTTAGTTAGAATAATGATTATAGAATATACAGGATAGTCCTTTACAGATATGAGCCTTGTACGTCAGACCAGCCAACCTGCTCGTTGGGAAGATGATGACCAGGAAAAGGAGGAAGATAAAAGTGACCAGCCAACTTGTACTTGTGATTTCCGTCTAAAGCGTTCGTGAACAAGATTTTTGAGTTTATGTAGAAATTAGAAGTAAATTATTAATTTTATTTGACTAAACAGACAAAGAACATAATAATGTGTTTTAAAAAACATTTCTCTCCAAATCTATCCTAAAAATTTAAGGAAAGCTTAGGAAAGATTTCATAATTTAATTGTGTGCGACTGTGCGTAACTGAAATGAAAGATATCACAAGTTTTTAACAATTTTTATAACCAAAAAACTAGTTAAGTGAATAAATAGTTTACGATTTCTTTTCGTAAGTTGGAAAAATTAGTTAACTTTGATTAAACAATGCGCTGTATCAATAAAAAAAATTACAATGGACAGCTGATGTTACTCACAAATGGAATAGTTGTTCATTTTGGTATAATTCCACAAATCGTGTTTTTACTAAGGGGAGAGAGTTTCCTGCTTTTTGACATCTCTCTAAATCTATCCCTGTTACAGAAAACGAACGCGACTTGTGTAAGGAACAGAAGGAATAGAATACGCGCCGGAATAAACGGAGTAGAAGAAATATGTAAACACACAGGAATATTCCTGCCAGAAAGTGGAAGTCAGATTAAAGCAATTATTAAATAAACAATTTTTTTGGGTTCTTTATATTATTTAAAATGAATGCAAAAGGCATAATCCAACAATAAATTATGTATTTTTTTACAATTATTACTTTCTTTTCCTTCCCTTTTAATACTAACTTGATTGCTGACAGTTTTGTTCCGTTTATTACATCTACAACTTCGGTACAAAATTATCACGTTCTGAATGCGCCGGAACTAATAAAAAAAAGGGGAACATTAGGAATAGAATATTCTCAACGAATAAAGAAACACATTAGGTCCAATGAATAGAAATACACACAGTAAGTTACTGATTTGGCATCACTTACCACGGTTACATGTGGGATTGAAAACTTGACTTGACTGACAGTTCAATCTGTGGCGACAGTTAACCTACTTGAGAGCTTGACTTCACTTACATTGCTTTAGTTCAAGTCGATCCGACAAATTTTTCGGATCGACTTCAGTCAAGCCGACTTGCAGTCGATCCGAGGTTACATGACTTCCAAGTCGACTTCAAGTCTGCATGTAATCGTGGTATAGGAGTTGTTTAGAATTTCGATGCTATCTGAGTAACGACGCAATATCGATTAAAGGATTTATCGGGTATTGCAAGTATCGATACAAAATATCGGTATATTGGAAGAAAATTATCGATACTGCTATGTATCGAGGCAGTATCGCCCATCTCTAGTAAGTAGAATTCCTCCTAGAGCCAAAACCTAGATTGACGCCTGTAGCTTAGTATACCTTCCAAACAACTCTTAATAGAACAAATTTTTATTCTCTCACTCAAAATATGTACAAATAAAAATTGTTTCTTATACATATCTTAATTTTTATCAATTATTATTATGCTAACATATAGTACCTCTTACTTAATATAATACTTAATTTATATTGCAAAGCAACAAATCTTGGATTTTCTTTAAGAAATTGTATATATATTTATAAATCAATTACACTATGTCTTAGGAAACATAACTAGTTATTTTAACTGAAGTCAAATCACGTCATAGTTTTTTTCCAAAAGGGTATTCCTCATTGGTATCTAGGTAAAATTTTCCTCGTAACCTAAAAGTATAAAAATATAACTTATTATATTATAAATGCTGTTACGGATGGGATACATAACTTTAAATATTTTAATTGGAGATGTATCGACTATGGTTTAAACAGACTAACTATATAATAGTGCTGAAAATGTAATGTAGCAAATTGTGAAGAATTGTGAAGATGAAATAATGAATTGTATATTATAAGGACTTGTAAAGGTGTAAATCAATAAACTTTATTTATCTATTATTATCTATCTATCTATCTGGTCCCGCTTGTTCCGGAGTCTGGTCGCCATCATACGCTACATAAAGTTTTATTCTTGGATCCGGTTTTCATGTCATCGTATATACCAACTGACTTTTTCTTAATGCGTTGAGTGGCAAGACCAACATGCCATGGGTCCCGGGTTCGAGACCTGATGACCGGGAGCATTAAAAAAAACAAACAAAAAATAATCCACTCCGTCTCTGGGCTGTTGTCTAGCTCGCAGCAATGCAAACAAGACTCAAGTTTCCTCACTTCCCTTACCCTAATTCCCTACCGGCCAAAACCATGCTAACGCATCAAAGGGTTGTCCCGTAGGATTTGGCCACATCGTATAAAAAAAAAAAAAACTTAAAAAAGGCTGATATCCCTTTAATTGACAACTGGTGCCGTAACTCTTACGTTTATATATATATTCTTTGTCGGTTGAGGATTGCGAGAGCAATTATCCTAGGGCGCTAGCCAACCGTTTGGAATTTATTTTTAAAACTGCGTTTTTAGATGACAACTATATACTAGAATTAATGATTTTACCCCTTCCACGAGGATTCTGCCTACTTCTCTCGAATCCAGAGACCTTTAATTTGACGAGAACATGATTTTAAAGCAGATTTCTACCTTAGCTGATAGCTTCTTTCTTGGTAGTCCCGCTCTGATGGTATTCCCGCCTCTTTTATAAATGTAGTTCGTCTCTTACTCCTGTTTTATATTACTTATATACTCTATCTTTACGATGCGATGTGTTCCCGAATGCTTGGAAACTCTCACTCTCTAATTCCTGTAACCCCTTGTGGGGCAACCATGGGTCACCGCCGGTTGGATTCGAACCTGGGACCTCCGGATTGGAAGCCCGATAAGTTTTTACTTACTCGGCGAACGACATGGCATGGAAAGTACCTCTTATTACTCCACTGCTTAAAAACGCGACAAGTGTGATATATAAAATCCAATCAAAACCAATAGCTCATCTTTGCTGTGTCTAAGACTTATGCGGCCTTGGTTTTTGACGTCTTTTATTTTCATTGCAAACCGTTGCTCTAGTCTTTCCAACCTGACTTTATGAAAGGCAAATCAACCACCACCAACTTATTTGAATTTTCCAATTTTAAGGGTGATTAACAGATTGACAGCATTTTTATTGATTTTAGCAAGGTATTCGATAAAATAAATCACAGCATTCTTGTTCGTAAACTTTCTTCTGGGATTTCCATCTGCTTTTGGCGATTGGTTATGTTCATATCTATCTGATCGTACGCAGCGAGTCCTGTTTCGTGGAGCTTTCTCCGAGCCAATCTAAATTCTTTGTGAAGCCAACAACGCTAAGATCTATTCTATCGTATATAATGCTTTACATTATCTTCTTCTAAATTATGTCATTTGTGCCTTCCATAGCATTGTGTTCCATCAACCCCCTCCCTCCAAATATTGGTAAGTGTACAGTATGTCTTGTTCTCGAAAAAGTAATCCTGTAAACTTCAATTTCACCATAGATGGCTGCACCTTAACGTCACTTAAAAAGACGAATGGTCCGGGGGTATGTCTAAATTCACGCTTTTCATTCAACCATTACTTTAATGCCATAATTAATAAGACTTCTGCATAAAAGAATTTGATGATCCCAACATCACTAAGCTTCTCTCCTGCGCGACCTGCTTTGGAACAATTTCGTTATTCCACCTCCCTATGTTCATCGGCTTGGGCTGCTATATATAAATTTTCTAGAAAGAAGATGCTACAGAGTTATGTTCGTCTTTAATTGCCTGCTGGGTTTTATTGACTCCTGAACTGTTGCCTTCTTTTAACAAATCTATTTTGAGGAATCAGGACTTCTAGCATGTGGCTTATCACCCACTAATTATTGCAAATTCACACCGATGGCATAACTCTTTAATTTCTCCTTTGGCTCCATTGACTTTCGTCTACCTAAGGGCATTTTGAAGAATCCGCTTCGTTAAGATTTGACATACGTGTATTTAAACTCTGTTGCCAATAGAAAAAAAGCAAATAAATCATAAAATATTTTAAATAAATAACAGTTCGTCGACGAGAGAAATGATCGAAGTCGGCTCAACCAATTAATAGTCGGTAGTCAGTAAATCTGTAATTCTGTATCAAGAAAACAGGAGAGACCGGGAATATAGTGTGCATGTGATAAGCTCCATCTTATTTAATATATCAGGAAGCAAACGTGTCTTATTTGACTCTCTTTTTCCCAAAAAAAATTTTTTTTCTTGAGGCATCCTTTGTTAAATATAGTAATGTTTTTATTATTTATCTTATAGTTTTTCTTCCTCCTGCTTGTTAACAAAAACTATTTTTTCTCTCAATTTACCTTTAAAGAAGCCCCTACAAAATAACGTGATATTTTTGGTCTATCCGTCCATCTGCCTGTATGTAACAGCCCTCCTATCTTTTTATTTATAAACCATTTAAGATAAAATTTGGTACACGGATTTAGATTGATGATCCAAAAACAGAAATTAATATATTTTTAAAAGATAATCTTTTTTTATATCACCCTCCCATAGAGTGAAAAATACAATTAAAAAAGGGTATCTTTGATAGGTCTTCCTAAACTGCAGCAAAAACGTTAATGTTAACCTTTTGTTTTTAACTCTTCAGTCAAAGCGCCCCCTGCTCTATTTTTGAAGAATATCGGAAAAAATTTTAAATGTAAAATTCTAAATGTTCAATGAAAATTATAACTAACACATTAGTAAAAATTGTCTGCGCTCTTAACCATTTATTTTTTCTGAGAATTTTGAATTTAGGTTTACTTTAGGTATATGTTTGCTTATTTCCCCTCGTGGGGTGCAAATCTAACAGTTTGTCAAGAAAATCCCGAATCAAAACTCTTATATATAGGGGTCAAACACAGAACATGCCATTTCAAGGCAGTTAATAATAAAAAGGAATTATGAGGATGTGTTGTTTGAAGAAATTTTTACCTCGGATCTGCAGCAATTCCCATATATGCTCTTATCTCTGGTTCACAAGATTGATTCCTCTTAAAATTTTCTGATTCTTCACATCTATCAGCTGGAAAAGCCTTCGGCCAGGTCAATGTCTCAATAAAATACTGCCAAGCTCGTTGATGGCTACATCCGACTGTAAGAGAGTAAAAATTACATATATATAGTGGTGCAAGTCCATTTTGGAAGTACTTTTAATTTTATTTTCCAATTTATTAAAAAAATTTAACAAGCTTGAAATATTTTTGTCGTTGTAACTTTTAAACATAATAACCTTTAGAATGAAAATAACTCTATTCAAGATCTTACGCTTATTAATAACTTTTTTTTAACTGAAGTCTCAAATTTGGCAGATTTCACAAGTGGACTTACCCCCACTTTCAAAATAAATGGCTTATATATATTTATATATATATATATATATATATATATATATTTATACTTACTTATCACACCTAGCCACCGATTATTTGCTATTTCCTGTTTAGCACAACCTGGCTGTAATGGTATTCCTCCATTAGGATAAAAGTCAGCGTGCCCTAATGGATGAGGATTCCCAAATAGTCCTCCGTCAGTATGTATAACATCTACGAATTGGGCATCCGACGGTTTCAATCGATGATGTGTACTTTTTTCGTCAAAAAGAGGAAAAGCGGGATCTAACCCTTTTAAAGAATCAAATATCGTCAGTGCTAACAAAGATGCAACTAGAATATTCTATACATACTATAAATATAAATAAATATTAAGTTCATATAAGAATTTGAAAACAGAGTATACAGAGGGTGATCAACGAATTAGAAACATCTAAAATTTATTGAATTTTATATTGCTCATCAAGTTTTTTTACACTAAAACAATATCATTTTGTAAGTCTAATACCTGAGATCAAAGATGTATCTGTTAATGTTTATTTTATGACATGTCGTTATTTTCATCCAATTAAGAAATGGGTAAACCCAGGACAAATGACTATTTCCACATTTATGGCCGATTCTAGGTAATTACAAACATTCTGTTTTCGGCAAAAAACTGGAATTAGTTTTCAATTCAGTCTTAAAGGTTTATTTGAAGGATGCAGTTGCAAGATTTCTGAGTGATATTATAAACGTTTCAGTGATATTTTTGTGTAAATTAAAGATTTAGTGTGAAATTTGATATTCAAGACTACTATATTGAGAACATGGGTCGTAAAAAGGATATAACAAATGAAAAAAATATGCTATTGGTGAACTATTGAAATCAAAAAAGCTAACAAATCGTGAGATTGCGAGTCAAGCGGATGTTTCGTGAGCGACAGTGAGTAGAATCTCAAAATTGTTAAAAAATTATCAACCTGCAACATACAATAGGAGACTTAAGTGCCAAGGAATCAGGAAAACTACGCCTAGGACAGACCGAAGAATAATCCTTATGGCGGCAAAACAACGTAGAGCTCCTACTAAGGTTCTTAACCGGAGTCTGGATAGGAATTCAAATAACTCAAGTTACCTTACGCAGGCGGTTATATGAAAGCGATTTGAAAGGGAGGCAAGCAGCTAAAAAGCCAAGTTTGACCCAAAAAATGAAAAAATTCTGGTTTGAGTGGGCTAGACAACATGAACACCTTACGATTAATGAATGGAAAAAAGTAAGCTGATAATGTTGCTTATTTTTTGTAAATTTCTGGTCATAGCATAAAATGTATTGAAACTAATGATTTTTTTTAAACTTAAGGTCAGCTTTAGCGACGAGTCTCAGCTGAAAATGATGACGGAATATTCTTGCTTTGTAAGGAGGCGGCGAGGAGAGAGATACAAAGAAGATTGTATACAAAGAACGGTCAAACACCCACCGTCAATAATGGTATGGAGCTGTATTTCTGGAGAAGGTCCTGGTCCTGTATACTTTGTTGACCGAACAATGAGACAGAATCAGTATAAGAAAGTCCTCCAGGATGTTTTTATTCCACATAGGAATTCACTCAATTATCACCCTTTCTGCTACACCTTCATGCAGGACAAAGCTTCTTGCCATACAGCGAAATCGGTCAAGCACTTTTAATGAAGGAGAAAATTGAGGTACTTCCATGGCCCGGCAATTCTCCGGATCTGAATCCAATTTAACATTGCTAAGCCTTACTAAAAGCGAAAGTTTACAGTCTGCAGAACCGAAATATTGCAGAACTGAAGCAAAATATTAAGAATGTTTCGACAAATGACGACCAAATGCGAGAAATAATTATTAATTGTGTAGAAAGTATACCCAACCGAATTAAGGAGGTAATAACAAATCGAGGAGGAATCACAAGATATTAATTAAGTTTATATTAATTTCGAATCTATCTGTTCCAAATATATATGTGTACATAAGAATTTTAATTTTTGTTCTGATTTTTTTCTAAAAACTACCAATAAAAAGCTAAAAGTTAAAGCTAAGTTTCTAATTCGTTGATCACCCTCTGTAGTGTTCTAGGCTTCAATATTTTGGGAGTTCGAAATGAGCTGAGTGCCTGTTTTAATAAATGCTACCTTAATGATTTGCCTAATAATGATAACGCAACCTTAAACATTTTAGTAAATAACCAGTTTTACTACTTATTACAGTTTATTATTAAAAGTTTTCTATTAACTTTAGTCTACATAGTTATCAATCGAAACACTAAAACGAATCAATAAAGTTTCTTATTCCTTTGATATTTAAGAATTAGAAACTGTAATGATTCGTTTTATATCTATTGGTAATCTAGCTAGATACCTTTTTAGCTTTTACGTATAATAAAGAAGTGTAGCAATGGAGCTTTTCTTAAACGCAGATATGCGCAGCAACTGTACTATTCAGCTGAACCGAACGAGTTGCTGAATCATGCAGCTTGATTTTAATGACGCTGCTAAGCAGAAAAAAATACAAATTCCATATTGTGGAAAATGCTTTCATTCCGTTTTTCTTTCAAAATACTGATCTTATTTTATTTAAATAGCATTTGATAAATTTTATATATTTTTTTGATAAAAGAGGATAACTCCAATTTTTGTCAAAGTAAATTTGCAGACAACAGAGCACATTGCAAAATGATTTCAATCCACTAATCCACATAACACTCCAGCTTTTCGGTAATTTACGATTTGCTTCCATCATTGGCTGTTATTACAATTTGACTAGAAAAAACTCGAAAAAAAACCTTTTTTTGTATTTTTCTCGAGAAAAAAGCAATATTTCTAAAACCCACTTGCATGATGGTATTTTTCGGGGAACATATGTACATTGAAAGTGATTTTAAGGTGTTATTTCTTGCATGGTATTACAAAGTACCAGATTGACAAATTAACAGGTAAAGTGAGAAGTAGGTCGGGCGAACTCTAAATCGCTGTACAAATGGCTGATAAATTTAGCAGATCTATGTTTTTCACCTCATTAAAAGCTTGATAAAAGAAGGAGGCAGTCGAAGAACTTTTGTGTTTTTGTTTTTGTTTTACCACCCTTATAACACTATAAAATCTATTACAAAAGCTCGCAAATACTCTTTTAAATTATAAAAGGTTTGTTTGATGAGCTCGAACCTAAAGCAGAGTAGAGCAGAGTAGCTCAATTCAGAGCAACATTCAATTTTAAATTGAAACTAAGCCGAGCGCCTTATCAAAACTTTCTGGACTCCAAAATGGATCACTAACAAGCCAAATCGATTAACTCTATTCTGAATTTCTTCTTACCGTTGGAATATAAATACTTTTATTTTAAAATTCTTTTTAGAAAGTAACACAAGTATCTTAATAAATAGGTCACTCCACAACTTAAGATACGATATACTGAATTCCTGGTTTTGTTTTCAAAAAAAATTTCACAACATGTAAGTGTTTATATTCTGACAGTAAGAAAAAATTCAAAATGGAGTTAATCGATTTGGCTTGTGAGTGATCCAAATGTCAAATGAATTGTCATTCCAGTTGAATATGTATTTTTGTGCGATATTTGCGAGAAAATTACAAAACCACTGAATTATAAATTTCCCCTTCCCAAATTAATTTTCAAACCCAAATTTCACTTGTGTCAATTTGACAGTTTACTTTTCTGCCCAAAATTAATCTACCTAAAAGTAGAGCAGAAAAACCTGCTGTAAGCTGAGCTAATTCACTTCAGAGCAGCCTCGTCGAATACTCATTAGAGCAACTTTCAGGTGTCATTGAACAGAATTTCTGCTTTCGTCTGTTCTAGATTGTCCTAGAGCAAATTATTTCAAGAAAATTCATTCATCAATGAAAAGTTAATATTGCATTCTAGCAAGTGTAATGAAAACTTAGCAAACCAATTGTATTGCTGAAAAACTGAAAAGTTATTTTCGCCATTTCACCTTAGCTTACCTGTAATGCGTGGTAGCGTTATACCCCACTCTTGCAACTGTTGTCCGGCGAATCCGGCTGCTTCAGCGCCTAAACTAAATCCGATGACGTGTATTTTTTCAAGCGGAAATCCAACACTAATTAAAAATCGTAAAAACCTAGCAATATATCTTGAAGCTTGTGGCATATTTTGAACGGTATTCATATACCAGGGCAATGCCGTTAATGGACTCCAGTCCACGAGAATTACGTTGTAGCTTCCCGCCTTTAAAAAAGCTGCAAAGAACTTTGTAATAATAATAATAAGAATTTGTTGTATTTTTGTTAAATCACGTCCGATTCCGTTTATCAGGAAAACTAATTTCACTCCCTTTCTTACCATCACGTATTTCCTGACCACTCTGACCCTCTCCACCAGGTGCATGCTCGGAAAATCCGTGAATATAGAGAAGTAACTGTTCGGATATGTTAAAGTTACTGCTTTTGAGGCCTTCTAGGTCTGACATGAAAAGATTATCTGGTGTTGTTGGATTATTCCTGAAAAAATTCAAAGAGTAAAAAGTAAAATTGTTTGGCAAACACATCCGGCTAATCAATGCTTACCGTGTATAAAGAAGAAATCTGACATCAAGCACCTCTCGAAGTGGACAACAATTTGAACAAGATCCTCTCGGCGCAGGACTAAAAACGAGAGGTGAGCCAGCTGGAAGAAAAAGAATAATAAATTAAATTAGGAAAAATTCCGGCCAAGTGCGGGTTGGACTCGCACACCGAGGGTTCTGTACCTTGAAAGTTTGCTGATTTCTAGAAAACTGTGACCGCGATCGTTTTATTTTTCCTGTAACATTTACATAAACCTATGTATGTATGTAGGTATGTAAACTTAGTGTGGGGGGGGGGGGGGTGATCGTGTTTTTTAGATATTACATCATAAGTCGAAAACTATGCAGGTTAAAAGGAAAGAAAATATATATGGCAAATGAAGCCCTTCCATATGTTACCCCACTTGACCTAGTAAAAATTAAAATGCTAACCCCCACTTTTCAGACCCTTTTGCAACAAAAATAAAAATATTTTTGCATTTTTTTCATTTGCAATAGAAGTGAGCAAGTATTATTTAAAACTATTCCAAATTTCAAGTCCATAACATTAGTAGTTGCTGAAGAAAGCAGCTGTGACAGACAGACAGACAGATAGCCGAAGTCACACCATAAGGGTTCTTTTTTTTACCATTTTGGTACGAAATCCTAAAATCGACAATATTTCTGCAAACCTTAAATATAAAATAAATTGATTGACAACGTTAAAGGCGCACGACGTAACCCAAAATTTTTGGTCTTTGAGCCCTCTACAGATCTTGGCTAAATTAATTTCAAAAGAAATCCCGACTATAAATAAATTTTACCCAAATAGTTTTGCATAACAAAGAAAGCTTTCTTCAATTAAATATTTATACACTAAAAGTATAATTTTCCTTGTACAAAATATTTAAAGACAAGTTCTTGTACACCAAAATTATAATTCGACGTACAAACATTACCTTCTACAAAACGTCTTCAATATTTTGTAAATGGATAAAGTAACAACAACTGCAAAAGTATTTTCGGCCTTTTCTATTTAGTAGTAGCCGCTAGAAATCAGTCATCTAGTCGCTGTTAAGTACAGAGCCGATTGATTACTTTTTTAACCGACTTCCCAAAAACAAAGAGCTTCTAAGTTCGACGTGTATTTTTTTTGTGACTGACCTGGGATAACTTCGTATCGCGTGCACCGATTTTGATGATTCTTTTTTTGTTGAGTAAAGTATGTTCACCGATTGGTACCATGTCAAAAAAGTTTTTGGTGGGGTGGGGGTGGGGCTGTTGGTGCCACCTAACTTTGTAACGCGGGGACCGATTTTGATGGTTCTTTTCTTGTTGTACAGAGTGTGATCCCCCATTGCTCTGAGGAGAAAAAAATTTGGTCTAGTGTGGGGGGGGGGAGGGGGAGGGGTAGTCTAATTTCGTAAAGCATGGACCGATTTGGATTATCCTTTTTCTGTTGGATAGAGTATGTTCCCTGGTTGACACCACGAAAAAAAAATTTTAGTGGGGTGGGGGTGCAGGTGAAAAGTATCTTTGTAACGCGTGGACCGATTTGGATGGTTCTTTTGCTGTTATATAGAGTGTGATCCCCCATTGTTAATAGGAGAATGATTTGATCCTAAGGTGGGGGGGGTGGGGGAGGGGTAGTCTAACTTCGCAACGCGTGGACCGCTTTAAATGGTTCTTTTATGTTGGGTAGAGTATGTTCCCTGATTGATACCACGAGAAAAAAAATTTTGGTCGGATGGGTGTGAGGGTAGGGGGTTAAACCTAACTTTTTTAATGCGTGGACCGATTTGGATAGTGTTTTTTTGTTGTACAGAATAGAAGACACTAAAAAGTGAAAAATAAAATAGCGCTGTAATTTAAAATAGTTTAGGAATAGTAGAATAGCTGTTAGAAATTAGAAAAAGATAAAGAGAGGGGAAGAAGCAGATGCAGGTGCATCTTATGACCCACATCAATTTTAAAGTGTTAAATATCTTTTCTTTAACTTTAAACCGATTTTCCCGTAACTTGCATTTTTGAGACTTTAGGTACAAATAAAAAAACTAATCAGATCCCAGTGAATCTTGGTACACATTTAAAGTATTATGTAATCTCTTTGCTATTCTACCTATTTGAGTAGTAATCATTATATTATCCTTTACATGCCATCATACATATTATGACCATTCCACATCGTACGCAAGGGAAAACTGTCGGAGACCTTCCATGTGCTAACCGGAGTGAAACAAGGATGCATACTGTCACCTTAACTATTCCTGATCGTCATTATTGACGTATTGTGTAGCGCCCTAGACGAACACTTATCACGAGGTATTAGATGAAAACTTCGTTACCATCTTATGCACCTGGAATATGCAACAAGCAGAGTCATGTAGCTCTAATGGCCGAAGACATGTGTGGAGCAGGTCCCAGAGTAGGGCTTAAGATCAATGGTACGAAAACCCAGCTTATTAACTTGGACTCCAGGAGACAACATGAAATTTATCTGGAAGAGCAGCAAATGTAGCAAGTGCATACATTTTGCTATCTCGGAAGCATAGTTCCAGCAGACGGCGGAGCTTAAGCTGATGTACAGGTTCGCATTAATAAGGCTTGAGTTGCATTTAATACTCTTGCTGAGATCTGGCGCAATAACAACCTCTCCAGACGCGCAAGACTCCGGATCTTCGAGTTGACCGTAAAATCTGTTCTATTGAACGACTGTTCAATATGGAAAGTGACCTGCCAAATAACACCTACGCTACAGGCCTTTGTCAACCGGTATTTTCGGCCCATCCTTAACGTCCATTGGCCGGAGGTTATTACTAACGAAAACCTACACAGACTTACAGACCAAGATTAGATAACCACCAACTTTCGCAGGTGAAAATGGCAATGAATAGGTCACACACTAAAAAAAGACCCAAACAACGTCGCAAAGCAGGCCCTAGATTGGACTCCACACGGGTTCCAAAGAAGATGCCGAATGGGACAACCGCGCAACACATGGAGAAGATCCGGCGAGAGGGAAGATCCCCAGATCAATAAATCGTGGCCACCGTTGAAGGCGTTGGCGCAGAACCGGATCAGGTAAAGTAGTAGACGCCCTGTGCCCCCACAAGGAGTTAAAATGACCTTTACAAGAAATTTAATGTATGCCAGTTTTTTTTTAACATTTGCCGAAAATTAACCCTCGTCCGACCGAAAAAATTCTTCAGTTTAAAATTTTTATATACTTGTACAATAATTTTTTATCTTTGTTGCAAGCGGAGTAATAAATAGGAGCAGTTGTATTGAGTACAAGCGGAGATAATGGTACCTAAAAATGACACCTATCGGCCATTTAACCCGTTTGTTGTACACATTTAGTGTTTAATATGTTTGTTTATAATAAACATATAAAGTTAAGGCCGAAAGAAAAGCAGGTACCCGTTTAGGCGTAAACAAGGCCCATTCATGCAGCTGTTACCTTATTAAGGATAAATTATGTGATTAATGTTTGCATGCGGAGTCTTAAATTCCTAAAATTTTCACCGATAGATTTTAAATCTGTCCGCTCTTTAATCATTCATACAACAGCGCGCTTTTCTATCTCAAAGCAGTCAAGTTGGTCTAGTGTGTTGTTGGCTTTCGCATTCAATCATTCTAATACATTTTGAGCAGAGTTATTTTTTCTTAATTGCTTTTTTTCATCTTCGGACACAAATGTCTATCCCGCTTTGATGTGCAGGATACAACAAAAACAACGCTTGACAAAAGTTCACAGCTAAGATATTTATTATATTATTTTACAAGTCTGTTTTCAGGTTGAATAGCACACAAGTTGAATAGAATACAACAGAACCGATTTTAGAGTCGATTGAAAGATGCGGAGTATGTTTTTGCATCTGAAGAGGTTGTCAGTATTATAAAGCCCGAAAATGCTTTCAGAGTTGCTGTTATCTTATCCTTTTACAAAATATTTGAAGAAGACGTTTTCTACAAGGAAATATTTCTACACCGAAATATAATTCTGGTGCACAATATTTCTTTGCACAAGGACTTGCTCCTAAGACAATATTACCCAGTATTGGAAGGACATTGTCAGTTCTGGAGACCAAATGTAGAATAGTAAATACTTTTTTCTCTAATTTATTTCAAGAAATATTAAAAGTTGCTGAATCTTTATAAATAGAGATTAAAGAATCAAGACACCATCAAACCAACAGATCAACACTGAGAAATATTTTCTCAGGAGCATTTACTAAGCTTTATTGGATAATATTTTGAGTGATATACAAACTCGCTTCCCAACAATAACAATAATCCTGGTCAGTGGCGAAATAGTACTTTTAATATTAACGGAAGTAGACAGTTTAGGAATCAACTACCAAACAGAGACATGGATAACAGTCAGATCCAGCCAATGGATAAGTACTAAACATGAAGCGAATCAATTAAGGGGGCAGTCTGGGTTTATTGCACATATTTTCAAGATTTCTTTTTTATAACAGAATTTATTTAAATCTTTCAATGTATTTTGTACAATAAATTATACATATTAAACTACATGAAATTTTTTATTTATTTTTTTATTTATGGCAACAAAATGGCGGTCATAAGAGAACCCTGTAAAAAACTGGTTGGCAAGATATCTCGGGTCAGGAACGTCTGAAACAAAAAATTTAAACGGGATATTAAAATATAAGTAAGTGGCTAAAGCTGGAACTAGAATTGAACATTTTGGGTAAAAAAAACACAAAATAGCGGACTTTTGAATTTTTTTAGCCTTTTTTTGCAACTAAAATTGTTTAAGAAAAGGGTTAAAAATTAATAAATATTTATAATTCTAGTTCAGGCTGAAACTATAAATGTGCTGAATAATCCCTGAAAATTTCAGCCCAATCGGTTAAATAGTTTTTTGAAAATCGTGTTAACCAAGTCAAAAAACGTTGTTTCGTTGTTTCGTCGCGCACCGGCTGTGCGCGCTCACAAACCTTTTATTGTATCGCCTTATATACATATTTCTGGGGATCTTCGACCTAAATAAGAGTTTGTACACTAATTCTACATTTATATACTACACGAAAATGATATTTTTAGAAAATCGAATTTTTTTAAAAAAATAAACCCAGACTGCCCCTTAAGTGATAATGAGTTTTTTATAAACTAGCCTCGGAGAAGAAGAAAATTTATACAATTCTTACCATAGAAGAAACAAAATATGTCGCTATGATAGATACGGGGTCCACAATTAGCTTATTAAATTCAAGAAATATTTAAAGTAAAATATATGAAAGGAGTGGATAAAATACAAATTAGCACAATGGAAGGGCAAGTCCTAAAAGACACCGAATATGTAAAGACAAAGTGTTCTAAAGAATTTAGCCAACCGGATAATGCTAGGATGAGATGCGTAAAAATAAATCTAGATAAAATCTTTTGACTTTTTGATCGGGATGGGTTGGGTGGAAAATAACGTAAAGTTGATAGACATGAAAAATCAAGAAATTATATTAAACAATGATGTAAGAATACCATTTTTAAATAAAACATTTAAAGAAGAAGTAAATGTGTTAGAGGAAAGTGACTTAACGAATATTTCATTAAATCATTTAAATGGGGAAGAAAAGAGAGGGATAATGAATTTGTTAGAAAAACATAAGATATTGCTATATAGGGAAGGGGATAGATTAACCAGCACAAATAGTATTGTACATGAAATTAAAACGACAACCATGAAGAAGAGGTTCGAAAACAACTGAAAGATATGTAAGCTCAAGGCATAATTAGGAAGAGTAGCAGTCGGTATAGTTCACCCATAATTGTTATTCCCAAGAAAAAGGATAACTCAGGCGTTAAAAAATTTAGAATTGTAGTAGACTACAGAAGATTAAATCAGATTACCATCGATGATAAAGACCCACTTCCTAATATAGATAGTATATTAGACAAGTTGGGTAGAGCGCAATACTTCAGCTCCCTGCTAAAGGTTATCACTAAATTCTGGTCGCGGAAAGATATATAGAAAAAACGGCTTTCGTAACGCCAGCAGGTCTATACAAGTACGTCAGGATGCCATTCGGTTTGAAGAATGCTCCTGCAACGTTCCAGCGCTTAATCAACGATATTTTGCGGGATTATATCAATAAAATTTGTGTTGTCTATCTAGACGACATACTAATCTTCTCAACGACACTAGAAGAGCATATCAACTCTCTAGAAAAAGTCTTTAAGCAATTGACAGAACATAACTTGAAAATTCAAGCCGACAAATGCAAATTCATGAAAAAAAACTCAATTTTAAGGGCAAGCCTTGACAAAAACGGAATCAAACCCAATTCTGATAAAATTAAGGATATAGTCGAAGTTCAACTGCCAAGAACTGAAAAACAACTAAACAGTTTTCTCGGTATGACAGGTTTTTACCGAAAATTCATAAAAGATTACGCTAAAATAGCTCACCCTCTGATTAAATATCTCAAAAAAGATGTCAAAATTAATATCAACGACCCCCAATACATTGAAGCCTTTGAAAAATTTAAATTGCTAACATCCTCACACCCCGTTTTGAAATTCCCAGATTACGAAAAGGAATTCACTTTAACCACGGACGCAAGTTATTATGCAATTGGAGCCGTTCTCTCACAAGACGGTCATCCAATTTGCTATGTTTCTAGAACATTGAACAATCACGAACGGAAATATAGTGTGACAGACAAGGAGTTTTTAGCAATTGTCTACACAGTGAATTATTTCAGACCTTACTTATATGGTCGTAAATTTAAAATTATTACAGAACACGCCCCTATAAAATATTTGAACTTAAAATACAGAGGGAAAGAATTCTCGCAAAGGAATCAACGATGGATCCTAAAGATGCAAGAATATAATTTCGATATTGAGGAAAAGAAAATAAAGTCACTGATTTTTTCAGCCGAATCGATAGCAGTCCTCGAATCAATGAAGAAAACAGCAGTGAATCCAATATGGACCTGTCTGATACCCTTCACTCAGCGGACGAGCAACTTTTAGATCATATCGGAATCAGGGAAGAAATAGTGAATAAATATAAAACCCAATTAATACAATGTACTAACGTATAGTCCAAGGGAAGAAATAAAAATTTTGCATGGTAGGAGAATAATCGAACTAAACACACAAAGCTTGAAAGAAATAATTAGAGAGGTGTTAAAGAAATATATAAAGCCGGGACGAATAGGTATATACTCGGAATAGGGCTTCACGATACTCGAGATAATTCTCGCTGCCGCTATCGATCTCGACACGATACCGGGACCGGCAGCGAGACCAATATCATTGGTAACAGTGCGATACCGAGAGCGAGATTAAGGTGACGAGAGTGGACGAGATATTAGTTGTTATCATTTTATTGTGGAAATTTTTTTTAGTTGTTTCAGCTTTTATGTCGCTACGAAAAATGTCAATTTGTGATTTATGGGGCATATAAGTATACACTGATCTCCTCAATCGCTTCTTTCTACACTATTTCCTTCTTCAGATATTTGCGCTTTATCCCCAATAGCAAACAAGATCCTTTGCTACCTTATTTTGGCGTTGGGAATATGAAGAAAATGCATATATATCATTTCTCCTCGCTCCCCGTTATCCCACCAAAATACACTTTTTTTTTGTCTTGACGAGAGCGAGATCGGACCGAGACTGGCCTTCATCTTGCCGAGATTGCGACGAGAGCAAGATCGTCCTCACCTCGACGAGACCAAGACCGAGACGTGCCGAAGTCTCGGTCTTGTCTCGGTGCCGTGAAGCCCTAACTCGGAAGTAGATGATAGAGACTATAAAAAGGTACAACAATGCATAATAGAAATGTTTTCAAAGGATAGCAAAATAAAATTCATGAAGTCAACACATAGGGCATAGAAATTAGCAAACGAAGAACAGTGCCATAAGCAAGTATCACTCTATCATACTAGGGACTCTCTACACAGTGGTATAAGTGAAACATAACAAAGCTTGAAAAACAGGATTTACTATATATATATATATATATATATATATATATATATATATATATATATATATATATATATGTATATATATACTATACAGTTAGTAATAAATAATTGCGAGAAATGTATGGGGATAAATACGACAGGAAGCCTATTCAACCTAAACTAAGAATAACAGAAACACCCCGTAATAAAGGTGAAATTATTCATCTTGATGTTTTCCACTTCAGGAAACAAACCTTTGTAATCATTGTAGACAAACTTCGCACTGATATACTTAACAAATAATAGAAATTGGACCACAAAGTATACTATCATAGACTTATTTAGCAACATTTGAGAAGCCTAAGAAGATAGTTCTGGATAATGACATTAAATCCGAACAAGTTAAGCGATATCCGGAGAAAGAGGATGTATATATATATATATATATATATATATAGACGTTCATTGGACAAAGCCAAATAACCACACTGGCAATGCCGACGTCGAAACTACATTAAACCTTGATAGAAAAGCTTCAAGCAGTCGAGAATAATACATCGCTACAACATAAAATGCAGATAGCAGTAATTATAACGACAGTTACCATTCAACCATAGCAATTACACCGAGACAAGCTAACAGATCTATCAGGGTTAGTGCAAAAGATTGAAACACAAAAAATGCAGTACAAAAATACAACAACAAAAAACTAGAGAAACTTATGAAGAAAACAGAAAAGAGGGCTACATCAGAAATTATAAACGCTTAAGTCATAAGGACCAACCATATAATAGAAAATACCCTCTAAAAGATGTACACTTTTCAAATATTCAAAGACCGTATAAATTTACAGGTGACAGTAATACTGCTACTAATGACGACCAGGACAGTACAAGGGCTGTTCCAGGTACATCCCATACAAGAACAGGACGTGTATCTTAGAATAAAATGTAAACAAGTAGAAATAGGTGATGAAGCTGACGATCCAAATGAACTTTCACAAATTCTAAATCAATTAGAGCAAAACATAGAATATCTAAAATTAGAAGATAGGCAATCTCTTACCAAGAAATCAAATTAATAAAAACTAAATTGCGAACAATTTAAAACCCCAACAATGGACGATGGCGATAGACAAGATATACTTGAACATTTGCGACTACTGGACAAAAACAACCATAACGCAATACAGACTTTAAATCAACAAATAAAAATTAGAATTAAGATATTTGAAAAATAAAATAAACCAAATCCTAGATAATATCATGGCAACAAAAAACCATATAATTCACCCAAGCATTCTAACGTTACAAGAATTAGATAATTATAATGTCGACTTCCACAAACTAAATTCCTGAAAGTAGGAGTTACTAAATACAAAGATCAATTCCTTATTTTTGCAATTAAAATCCCAAAAAGCTACATTGTTACAGACTTACAAATAATAAAAGCTATATAAACAAAATGCTCTAATAAAAGATTTCAAGTTAAGTAAGCGTTGTATTTTTGCTAATAAGTGTACCCTAGTACATAATAATGTAACAAGCATAGAAAGTATTCATATTCATTTTCATTTATTACAGGTAAATATACACAAGATTTAAAATCTTTTATTGTACAATTAAAAGTGGCGCTAGATTAGTTATTTCAACAAAAACGAAATGCTAGAAATATTAATTGAGAAATAAAAATAAAAAGAAGAGATAAATAGAACAGGAAATAAGAAAAAAAATATTTAAAATTAATTTGCAAAGCTACTTTAGATGCTTCAGTGTAGAGAGACAAGACCCGAGTAAAAGTACCAATCAAGCAAAGTGATTGTCCAAAAGACGCCTGAATGCACCGGCAGTGCCAGCAGTTTGAATATTTAGAGGAAGACTATTCCATAAGCGAATTATTTGGACAGGGTAAGAACTATTCATAACTGATTTCCTAAACCGCGGTACTAGTAAATTTCTGTTTCGCTGAGATGTTGTAAATTGGAAGTATTCACAGAGGTATGGTAGTTTGTTCCATTTAAGCAGCTTGAATAGAAACAGCAACGCTCGTCGTTTGAGGTAAATTGTTATAATAGAAAATCCTCCTATAATATAAAATATATAATTCTTTCAAATCCTTTCCCACAGCATCTTATCATAAAATTCCATAAGTTCACTTCAACTAAATTAATCGCTGATGTTTATATTCAGTGAACAAAGAATTAATTGCATTGCAAAATATGCACTTGCACAAACAATTCCTAAGAATTGTTTGCCACCTTAAAGTGAGTACCAAGAACTCGTTGATTACCAAGAACTCGTTGATACAGACCCAACAGATCCGAGTCAGCACAAATCCCTCAAATCTTGCTATCCTAATTTGCTTCCTAAAAATAAGTCAGTTGCAGTTTGGATTGACTCGCGCGAATTAAACGACGTATCTAATTTAATTGAATGTAATTTATAAGCTAAGTTTTTTGTAAAAGTTATAAGTGGTAATAAATATATATATCTTTAAAAATTAAATTCTTTTTTTTCGAAGAAGAAAAATTAGAAGTTAAAAGTGGCGCAGTCGGTAGGATACGCATAGATTCGGGCATTTGTGTGTTGTGTAATTAATCATTAGAGTGATAAATTAAAAAGTTACGTAACCCAGAAAGATTTGGGTACAATTGTGCTCGTTTCTTGTATATCTATACTTTAATGTGTAATCCAAAACTCCACACAAGAAGATTTGTGTAATTGATATTTCTATGTGATTTTACACAAAAAGATTTGTGTAGCTGAAATTTCTTAGTGACTATACACAATATGATTTGTGTAATAAAAATTTATATTTTTTGGTGATAAGAATCAACCTGTGCAGTTAAATAAACATCGATACAAAAAGATTTGTAAATCGATCTGTGCTGCAAAATACTTTTAAAATAGAAAAAAAGTGTGAGCTAATTATCTATACAATTAACTGAAAAAATTGCTGTCCAAGAAAACAACAGTACATAAGGAACTCCAGGAACCATAAATCAGCACTAAATTGAAAAGCTGCTATCCAAGAAGACAACAGTATCTACCCAAGGATTCTGCAATTCCAGAAGTCGTTCAATCGTGAAATATTACAACGCCCTTTCATCCAAGGAGGACACAACCGAAGCTGAAGATACCAAGTAACATTCAACAATTTTTTTTTAAATATATATAAATAATCTTTTCATTAGTTAGAATTAAAAGTGAATTGTTAGTTTAAAAATATTGATATTTCTGCATATTTTTATTTGATTCATAATATTAAGTGTTTCGATCTCCTTTCGTGTTTATGCCATATTTAAAATGACGGAATCAGGTGATAATTTAGGACAGTTAGGTGACAATTTGAAAGCTACAATAGAAACCATGAGGAATCGCATTGATGCGATTAATACAGCCACACGTCAGTCAATAACAATCGATCCCTTAAAATACCTGTCCAAATTACCCGAATTTGACGGGAACCCCAATCATTTGCAAAACTTTATCGATTTAATAGATAGAATACACCCGACTTTACAGACTTTTGACGAACTATCACAACTAATATTTTCTGACACTATAAAATCTAAACTTAAAGGTAGAGCTCGAGAAGTAGTTGAGATAAATTATCATATTAGATCCTGGACAGAAACTAAAGCCCTTTTAAATAATAATTTTGGTGATAGAAAGTCAGTAGACCAACTTTTTGACGCGATGAGAAGCGTAATTTTTTTTTTTAAACTTAACTCTACAAACCAATATTGATTCGGCCTTAAACATCTTTAAGAATAAAATCCCAGAACCAATGAAGTCGATTTTATATTGCAGGGCACCAAGTGATTTGGAAACCGCAATTAACATTTTATACGAATCAGGACATGCGTTCTATAATCCATTCGGTCAAAATCAGAGAACTCATGTCCAAAGACAAATTCATATTAACAGAAATCAAAATAGAGATAACGATGGGCAGACTTTTACTAGCCGTGCAAACCCGTCTTCATCTAACCAAACTAGAAACATTCCCTTTAGAGTTTCGAATATGGGAGACCAAAGAAGAATCACACAAAATTCCTCTTTTTCACATCAGTATCCCCAAAATAATAATAACAATTATAATGCTAGTTCAAATAATAATTATAATCATAATCCGCAATACAGATTTAATCAAAGTAATAATACAAATAATATTAATAACCGCCCTTTTCAGAATAATTTTAACCCAAATAGTAACAGATTTAATACAAATAACAATCAGTCTAATAACAATAGACCAGAGCCAATGGAAGTGGATTTAGTACATATTCACCCAGATAGACAAGATCGTTCCGAATGTCAAAATTTTCAATCTCTAGCCTCAGACCCAAGCTTCCCTATATAATAGTCAAATCAAAGACAATTCCATTAAAATTTATAATAGATACGGGAGCTACTCATTCAATTATAAATCCCAATCTTTGCCATCAAAGATGGAGAGTAGAACTTAAAGAAGCTCTTAAATTAAAAACCCTCAACCATACTATAGAAATTAAAGAGAAAGTCAGAATACCCTTATTCGCTGAATTAGGCGATCCTTCAAATAAAATAGAGCTATTAGTTTGTAAGTTTCACACAGAATACGACGGGATAATTGGCAACAACATCCTAAGTCAACTTCAAGTAAACATAGACTACAAAAATAATATTCTTACTTCAAGTGAAAATAAGCTTAAACTTCACTTTGAATTACACGAGAAATGTAAAGAAGAAAACTATAAAACTGTTGATTTGAACCTACCTGTACTTCAAAAGGATGGGCTAGGATATTTAAAGGAAGAGCGAGCTAAAGATAGTTCGTTTACCATTAAAGAAGGAATTTATAACATTGAAGATTATAAAATCCGTGCAAAAGTGGAAATATTAAAAAATGCCTCTAAATTACAAATTCAACCCCTGAAGGTAGAGAAGGTGGATCACCACAATTTTAATATAATAGAAACTAAGGAACATAAACCGCTTCTTAATCAACTAAGGATCGATCATTTAAATAAAGAAGAGGGAACTTCTTTGATAAAACTAGTTAAAAATTACCATGGGATTTTCTATGAAGAAAATTCAAACCTTACGTTTACTAGCGCTATAAAACATGAGATTCGGACTACAAACGACATTCCGATCCATCGTAAAACATATCGCTATCCGTACATTCATAAAAAAGAAGTCGAGAATCAGATTCAGGAGATGCTTGAAAATGGAATCATCCGTCCAAGTAATTCTCCTTACTCCGCACCTATCTGGATTGTACCTAAGAAGGCCGATGCCAGTGGAAAATCGAAATGGAGACTGGTCATCGATTACCGTAAGCTGAACGAAGTAACGGTTGATGACAAATACCCTATTCCAAATATTGATGAAATTCTGGACAAGCTAGGGAAATGCCAATATTTCACTACGCTTGACTTAGCCAAAGGTTTTCATCAAATAGAGATTAATGAAAAGGACATCCATAAAACCGCTTTTAGTGTGGAAAATGGCCACTATGAATTTTTACGTATGCCATTTGGACTGAAGACAGCCCCAGCCACATTTCAACGCTTAATGAATAGCGTATTGCACGATTTTATAAACAAAATTTGCTTGGTTTATTTGGACGATATCATTATATTCTCGACCTCCTTACAAGAACATTTAGACTCCCTTAATAAAATATTCAGAAGATTACAAGAAGTGAATCTTAAAGTTCAACTGGATAAATCCGAATTTCTTAAGAAAGAAACCGAGTTTTTGGGTCATATTGTTACACAAGAGGGTATAAAACCCAATCCTAAAAAGATAGAGTGTTTGAAAAATTTCCCAATCCCCAAAACAAGCAAGCAAATAAAACAATTCCTGGGATTAACGGGTTATTATAGAAAATTCATTAGAGACTATTCAAAAATAGCAAAACCCATGACAAAATTCTTGAAAAAAGATGCCAAGATAAATATTGCCGACCCAGAGTACGAGAGGAGTTTCGAGACCCTGAAACTACTTCTCATCAGTGACCCAATCCTGCGGTACCCAGATTTCGAAGAAGTTTTTACCTTAACAATGGATGCTAGCCAATATGCCCTTGGAGCAGTGCTCTCTCAGGACAATCATCCTGTTTGCTACGCTAGCCGGACTCTGAACGATCATGAAATCAATTATAGTACAATTGAAAAGGAATTGTTGGCGATCGTGTGGGCGACAAAATATTTCCGTCCATATCTTTTCGGCCGAAAATTCATCATTGAAACTGATCACAAACCATTAACGTGGCTGTTTTCAATAAAGGAACCCAACTCTAAGCTAATAAGGTGGAGATTAAGATTGTCAGAATTTGACTATGAAATTAGATATAAAAGGGGAGTAAAGAACAGTAATGCTGATGCGCTTTCACGCATTGAAAGTTTAGAATTAAATCTATTGGAAGAGGATAACATACCCATCAGTAACTCATCATTAAATATATTTAAAACGCAAATAATTATAAATAAATCCAATACAGGATCCATGAGAATGAGGAAGAAGAAAATATTTGATAAAAACAGAACAATTATCTATACAAAATCGCTGGATGTACAAACAGCCACCGCTTTACTAAAAAACCATTTTAACCCTAACGGTCTCAATTCCGTTCTCATAGAAGACGAGGATTTCTTTAATACACTAAGGAGTACATATCTAGAACACTTTTCCACTAATAGTAAATTTAAAATAATACGATGTTTGAGTGTATTAGAAGATATAATCGACGAAGAGAAATTAGCGGAATTAATAAAAATCGAACACTTAAGAAATAACCATCGAGGAATTGAAGAAGTATTCAAAGAATTAAAATTAAAAATTTATAATCCAAAATTAAAAATTAGAATTACACAATTCATAAATAACTGCGAAATTTGTAGTCTCGAAAAATACGAAAGAAATCCAATTAAAATTAAATACAAAATTACTGATACGCCGTCCGCCCCTAACGAAATGATCCACATCGATGTTTTCTATATCTTAAAGGGTCAACTTTTCTTAACGGTAATAGATAAATTTAGCAAATTTGCTCAAGCGATAAAAATCTCCAGTCGTACTTGGACAGAATTCAGACGGGCTCTTTTACAATACTTTAGTAGCCATGGAAACGTAACCAAAATAATCGCAGACAACGAATTAGGTTTTAAAGCTCTTCCCATACTAGAATTTCTTAGAGAAAGAAATATTGAAGTTCACTATACGTCAAATAGTAATCATACTTCTAACGCCGATATCGAACGGCTGCACAACACCATAAATGAACACCTTCGTCTTCTTCGACACGACGAAAACAAAGACGTCGAGACGGTTGAGGAAAAAATCCTTAAGATTATAGGTTACTACAACAACACAATCCATAACACCACAAATAAAAAACCAATGGATTTTGTTACCGGTAAAGTGACCGAAAGCGAATACGGAATCATACGTGAAAAAATTATTGAAAAAAAGGAAAAAATTATTAACAAACTGAATACAAATAGAAATGATAACAGCCTGGACCCAGGTCCAAATTTCATTAAAGAAATCAGAGGTGGCAAAAACCATCGTATATATAGAAAGATTGAAGCGGAGAAACTGGATGATGAACATGTAATAGATGTTAAGAACAACCTAAAATATTACAAGACACATGTAAGAAAAGCAAAGAAATATCAAGACAGAAGAAATCCCAACATTAAAGCTAAAAAGGGAGTGTGAATGGAAATAAAACAAGACGCAAATATTAACATAAGAATATAAAACATTAATCAGATAGATATAAATAAATTTTAATAAAACGAATTTCTAATAAATATAATATTATAACAATATAAAATAAAAATACAAACATTATAACTTTCTCTTATATAATAAATAAATTATAATTAAGTCTGGTTTTAGGAACCAACAATGGAAATACTGTTACTTCCAGTACTGCTACTGATCACGATGACGGTAGTCCCAACAAGAACGCAGGAAATACAATTACACGACCTAAACAACAACAACGGATATGTAACACTCAACCTGGAAAATGTGAAATTAATTAAAAGTTATAAGAAAATTCTACACATTGTCAATGTGACCGAATTCATGATAACGAAAGAACACATAAAAGATAACCTGTTGGCACTTAAACCAAAATCTGGATTAATAGGACCAATGTATAACAGTATAAATCAAAGTCTTGTTCTCTTAGAAGCAAAAATAAATAATATGATACCCCATCATAAACAAAAACGAGGACTAATCGATATGTTAGGTGTAGGTTTAAAATATGTAGCTGGCACTATGGACCATGCAGATGAGATAGAAATTAAAGAAAAACTAGATAAACTTTTAGAATCTAACGGAAAATTAATTAAAGAAAATAATAAACAAGTTCTAATTAACAAAGAACTTTCAGATCAGATTCAAAATATTACTATACATATACGAAACCAACAACGGACAATAGAACAATACCTCAACCATTATAATAACGGACTATTAGACAAAATAGCAACTATAGAAGATGAAATTCAATTAATGCAATATATTTATCATACTAACCACGATATACTGCTTTTAAGAAACCATGTCGATGATATAGAACAAGTCATTTTTACTAGTGGATTAGGCACCCTTTCTAAAAATATCTTAACCATGAATGAATTGGAATTTATTTCAGATTTAGAAAGTTACAAAAACATTAAGGTGACAGTTAGACTTTACAGAGATCAAATTATAATCGTCCTTCTCATTCCTCAAATTTCCGACCTGGTCTATTCCAAAATACACCTAGAACCAATCCCAGACCAATCAAACAAATCTATATTTTTAGAAAAAAATGAATATTTAATAGATAAAAACAACGAAGTTTATAAGTTTCCAATTAAAGATAATTTAGAGAAAAATTTGATTTCAATACAAAATTCTTGCATTAGAGATATAGTAAATTCAAAAGAAACCTACTGTCCGAAACAAATAGTAAGAACGGAGGAGATAATAGAAGTAACAGAAGGCATCCTAATAACTAAGAATCTTAAAGAAACAAACCTAGTTCAAAATTGTAACCAACCTAATGTTAAAATCAGTGGAAATTATTTAATAAAATTTAAAAACTGTAAAGTAGAATTAAATAACAGAACATTTGAAAATTATGTAACAAAAATCTATGACAAAATTATTCTACCAAATTTTGTTACCAAAATAAAGGAAGAAAAAGTTATCCAAAATATTGAACTGGAAGAATTGTATTTAAAACACATTAATAATAGAGAGTTCATAGAGGAAATAAGATTAGAAAATAAGAAATTTAGTTCAGCTACAATAAGCATAAATTTGTTAATTATTATCAGCATTTTAATTGTATTGTTGGTTATAAAATTAAGAAAGAAAAAGGAATGTAAAATCCAAACTGACTTAAAAATATTTTCGGCGGAGCCTCAATCTAGTGGTGGGGGTGTTATAATAGAAAATCCTCCTATAATATAAAATATATAATTCTTTCAAATCCTTTCCCACAGCATCTTATCATAAAATTCCATAAGTTCACTTCAACTAAATTAATCGCTGATGTTTATATTCAGTGAACAAAGAATTAATTGCATT
The DNA here is from genome assembly GCA_964036015.1 of Leptarthrus brevirostris. Classification (NCBI taxonomy): domain Eukaryota; kingdom Metazoa; phylum Arthropoda; class Insecta; order Diptera; family Asilidae; genus Leptarthrus; species Leptarthrus brevirostris. The sequence continues at coordinate 99,769,175 of OZ038372.1, read as the reverse complement.
GCAAAATATGCACTTGCACAAACAATTCCTAAGAATTGTTTGCCACCTTAAAGTGAGTACCAAGAACTCGTTGATTACCAAGAACTCGTTGATACAGACCCAACAGATCCGAGTCAGCACAAATCCCTCAAATCTTGCTATCCTAATTTGCTTCCTAAAAATAAGTCAGTTGCAGTTTGGATTGATTCGCGCGAATTAAACGACGTATCTAATTTAATTGAATGTAATTTATAAGCTAAGTTTTTTGTAAAAGTTATAAGTGGTAATAAATATATATATCTTTAAAAATTAAATTCTTTTTTTTCGAAGAAGAAAAATTAGAAGTTAAAAGTGTAAATCTCCAGACTGGACCCGACAAGAGTTAATCTGAAAGGTGTGATATGGTCAAACCTTCGTAGTCCGTGAATAAACCTAATACAGTCGTTAAAAGCAACATCTAATCGACGTGCACAGTGACTGTCTAAGTGAGGAAAAATCAAGCTACCGAAGGTAAAATGGGGCAGTATCAATGCCTTAACCAAATACAGACGACTACTTCTCGGGATAATATAGGCTGACAACCAAAGTCTTCGTAAACCAGCATATATCTTGCCAATCCTCGCACTTACATTTGCACAGCAGTTCATTTCTTGTCCCAAAATAATGCCAAGATTAGTTATTTTACTTAGGACTGGCAATGGAGAACCATTTAACATTATCTGAGGAGCATTACTTAAAACAAGAGGATTAGTATAAAACATGATAGAGTGAGATTTTTCGGGGTTCAAAAGTAATCTGTTTGCGATTGACCAGTCAAATATTCTACCAAGATCGGCATTTATACGCTCGATGCGGTCCTCAAGGAGCCCAATAGGCCTACCCAAATAGATCTGAACATCATCAGCGTAAAGATGGATTTTCACATCACGCACCACACTTGGCAAATCATTGATGAAGAGGCTAAATAAAAGCGGTCCCAGTATTGATCCCTGTGGTACGCCCCGTGAAAGAACCAATGGACCAGAGATTACGCCATCGATCTGCACTCTTTCGGAACGATCTGACAAGAAACATGCTATCATAGAGGCAGCACATGAGCTAAAGTTGAAGTACGTGTGTAATTTGTGAATAATTAAGCTGTGGTCAACGCAATCGAAGGCTTTAGAAAAATCCAGTAATGTTAAAGTTGTGAAGTGATCATTGTCCATGGCTTTTCTTATGTCAGTGGATACCCTGCCCAGCCGTCTCACAACTATGAAAAGATCTGAAACCAGATTGCCAAGAAGATAGGGATACGTTCCTCTCGACATAATCCAGTATTTGCTTGGACATAATCTTTTCAAGTACTTTCGAGAAAAAGCACAAAATGCTTATTGGACGGAAGTCGGTTATCGATACTGCAGAAGACTTCTTAGCGATGGGCAATACAGTGGCAGCCTTCCAGCTTACTGGAAACGAAGAGGACATTAAACATGTGTTCACAATGTGGAAGATGTAATCGGCAATGAAAGGAAGGAGTATTCTATTAAAAAATATGAACAATGACTATATATGGCAGAATTGTGATAAAAGGAAATTAAACTTAATCGGTAATTACTTGATAAATTTTAACAATTTTACTCTAGGGATAAAAGACAAAAAAATTTATAACAAGAAAATCATTTTACTAGACAAATTTGTATACCCCCCAAACGATGTCAAACAAATTCATATAAAACCTATAGATTTTAGAAAACTGACTTGGAACAACGTGAATAATATTAACGAAATCAAAGAATTAAAATATCACCGAAAGAGTATGTATGGAAGCAATGTAGGTGTAATAGCTTTGTTAATCCTAGGCCTATCAGGAATAATAGCGTTTATGTTTTTGGAAGAACAGCCGAGAAAAAATTAAAATAATAAATAATACGAAGCCGAAGGTTTCTGATCTAAAGCGGGGAGGAGTTACATACTTGAATATGCAACGTGACATCCCACTACCCAGTTTATTAGATAAACCTGAAACAATATCTCAAGTGCCAGCCGAAACAAAACCAATGGCATGGTAAAGTCATGAGAAAAGCTCTTGACTAAAGATTCCTACATGTCAAGCTGCATCAGCAGTTGCTTCCAAGGTATGATATATCATAAACTTACTGAGAATTTAGAATAACGTAAAACACTGATCTTGTCAAGTAGTACCAACATTCTACTTGACAAGGTCAGTATTTTAGGAAGGTTGGAGGAAATGACAAAATAGTCAGTTGTTCGATAGCTTTAAATCCGTATATGTAATTACTTATTAACTCCACAATATTGTCTGATTTCAAGAAGTGTCAAAAGTTTGTAAAGAGAAATGGTGTAAAGATTATTTAAATAAAGAAGCAAGTTTAAAAAGTGATTTCTTTTATTTTAACCAAATTGAATCAATTGAATTATCGATAACGAAGTAATCAGACAGAAGTTCTTCTCCCAGTGATAAAATCGAAGTTATATAAATCGCGTGCTAGTGAATGAGTTTTGCATTAGCTGTATGTAAGATGAATAAGAAATTTAATCGAAATACACCTACATTGGCAATGTTCAGCTTTAAAGAACGACGACTCGTCCGCTTGGTTCTTTCCCTCTCTCTCTGGTTCCTTTAGCTCCTTGTGGCATGGGCATCTTCTACACCGATTCTCTAGCTGGACCTATTCTGCGCGCCAACGCTTTCAGCTGTTGCCACGATTTGTTTATCTGGGTGCCCTACTTTTCTACGGATCTTCAACATGTGTTTCACGATCGTCCAATTCGGTGTCTTCCCTGGGTCCCGTTCGGTCTCTAATCAATAGCCTTATGACCGATGTTATTTGGATCTTTTCTCATTTGTGGCCCATCCATTGCCAATTTCGCCTTTGTGCACTGATTGATCATTGGTAATGACCCCCCGACTAATGGATATAAAGGATTCTCCTGCCCACCAGTTGACAAAGGCTTCTAACTTAGATATTATTCGACAACTCACCATGTTGAACAGCGGTAAAACTGAACAAATTTCCGGAGATCCGAAGTTTTGTGCGTTTAAAGATGTTATTATTGCGCCATATTACAGTAAGAGTATTAAAATCACCTCGAGCTTTTTTGAGCTCATAATGGCGATCAAGAAAAGCAAAGGTGACAGTATGCATCCATGCCTCACTCCTTTCAGCACTTCGAAATACGCCTCATATCTACCAGTCATCAACGCTGTCAAACGCCTTCTCGAAATCAGCGAACATTAGATGTAAAGGGGACCTCTATTAGGTGGATTTGGATGGTGCTGCAGGAAGAACCGCCACGAAAATCGGCCTGTTCACCATCATGAGTTCTCTGGAATGTTGACTTGATACTCATTAAGATGATTTTTTCCATCAATTTGGAGACTGCAGTAAAAAGACGGATGCCTCTCCTCAGGTCGCTTTTCCTGGAAATTTTCAAAATTACGCCTTTTTTCCATTCAGAGTGATAGGTCTGAGTTTCTCAACATTCCTGAATTATCAGCCGCAGCAATGTGATCCACCTTAAGTAGTTCCGCTGGTATTCCATTAATCCCTGAGGCCTTATCGAAGTCCATCGAGTTAAATGCGTACACCACTCCCAATTATATCCAAGGTTTGTCGATCATGTTGACCACAGTTAGTTGACCAAAGGTATCCAAAGTTGTTGTTTAGGACTTCAACAAAATATTCTCTCCACCTCTGCAGGTGATGCTCCTTCCTGCCAGTTTCTTGGCAATCTTGTGTAGATCCTCGCTGTCACCGCGGTTGGCCACTTCTTCAGTTGCATTTGCTACGTCAAGAGATCGATATGCAGTTCTAAAATATTTTAACACTGCAATATCGGTAGTAGAATTAATGCGGTATTTAATCTGCTTCTGTTCTTGTATTGTGGCTTCACAGATCCGTGGTCGTCTTCTTCTCTATAATCGTTCTACGTGTTCTGTATCACAGCTCGCAAAGCAATCATTGGCCTTTTCCCATTTTTTGTCCATGGAGTCGTCGGCATTATGACGCAGTGCATCAGCTTTGTGACTCAAAGTCTCTACATTGAGCCGTGGTATATTAGATTATGTGTTCCACTGGCGTGCGATTCCCGTACAAAAGCGAAACTCGCGTCAGTCGCCTGGCTGGAAGCTGGCGTGTGATTTTGACACTTCATAGCGCTTAGACTGCCATGAGTAAAAATTTTTGTAAAACGGTTGGCATTCCCCTTCAACCGATTGAACACACACTTGTTAAATTCAACCTCTACACATTTTTACATTTTTGCGTATTTACAAGGCAACCAGGTTGTCTGAAAACAACCAATTTCGTGAGAATTCCTACCCCGGCTGCGGATTCATCTGACTTGCCCGCCGCCTCGTTTTCGGTCTTTTTGTATTCTGATGCCGCCGTCTCGTTCAATACTGATGGTGACCTGTCTAAAAATGCTGCTTAAAAGATCAATTCTTCAATTTTTTCTGCAGTTGCCGATGCACCAGCCGTAGGATCAGCCCTGAGACCTGTTGTTCTCCCGCGACGCGTCTTCGTCGCAAGGATCCATCCCAATGCCACTGAGAAGGATGGCGTCTGTCACATTTCGTCACAATATAGTGCATCTCATGACGTTATGACTTTGTATTCGTATCGACAACCCGCGCAACGGAGTTGACTGATTATTTGCTTCTTTCCAGATCATCATTCCAGAAGCTTTAGTCAACAGCGTAATTTCACAGGCTATTTGGTCTGATAGATACATTGTTGCTGAGTTTATCCCTAGGAACATTTCGAACTCCAACAAGAGTAATACATCTTCTCAAAAAAAAAGACGTCTTTCCATTACGCAAACGTAACCATTTTTGGCTCCAAGTCGACTCGCCTCTTTGAAAGATCTTCCGGTTCCTGTTATGACGTATTTTGTCTGTTAGATAACTGGTTCTATGGTTCGTTTACTGATGCTGACTTCTTTGGCCCTGGGGCGTTAAATGCGCCTGTTGGAGGCGGAGTGATGTATGCTTATTTTCATTGACAAAGAACAATATTTTGGTTTCAATTGCTTACATCCTTCTAGGTTCGGATCTGAGCACAAATGTTGGCCTCTCAGATTGGACTGAGACTTTACGCCCGTGTGACGAACTTGTCTTCTTTAGAGATTTTATCTGCCGAATGTTTGTTGGGAACTTTCTCCTCAGTTGTTTGGTTTGCTTCCTTTACATACATCCACATCTCAGCAGGTTTATTTTGATAGCATTGCTCCTTCTCGATTGACGTGGTGCTGCGTTACGCCATTTCTATATCTGCTGTTTATCATCATTATGCAGTGCATTGCATCTTCCCATTTGATCCTGTTGCTGCCGCAACTACTGTTCAGTGTTATTATGGTTTTAATTATACAAAGGCTGACTTTTCTTTTGTTCATGACTTGCTATTTAATTATGATTGCGCTAATGTTTTTCTTCAACGAGACATTCACGCAGTTGTTTCAGTTTTTTATGACAATTTGTTTGCTTATTTTTCTCAATATTGTTCCTATTTATATCTAGTAACTTCTTTGGCTGCCATCCTTGACTTGATAGTTCATTATAGGTAGGACGAATAAGGCATGGAAATGTTTATGTTCAACAAGAAGCTGATTTAGCTCTCTTATAGTGGTTATGTTAACTGTGCGAAGATTCAAGACAGTTTTGGAAATTTTTGAATTCTAAACGACAAACCGATGGTTATCCTACTTCACTTAGGTGGTGTGATCGCGAAAGTGATGTGACTTCTTTAAGACAACTTTTATTGACAGGAACTGTTTTATTAGTTTTAATGATTTTACTCACTTGAAATGGTTTCCTTCAACTCCCTTTGAGATGAAGAATCTGTATTTCGATGACGGTACAGTCGCGCAATACATCATTTAATTGACCGAGAGTTTTTCTTGTAGTCCCGATGGTATACCTGCCTCCTTTCTTGAGTACTGTTCTAGCACTGTTGTTCCTATTTTGTGTTACTTATTTTATTTATCTATGGCTTATGGTGTCTTTCCCAATTTTTGGAAATCATCTGTGATTATCCTCTTCAAAAGAATGGTAATAAAGATGACATAATTGGGCATTGGGAGGGCCTTTGAGGCTTTAGCTTTTAGGGTTCCTTACTTTCAGTTGAAGCCTTTCCTTGGATCCTCTGAGTACGGTTTTGCTCTTACGTCTATCACCCAAACTTGTTGTCTCACCATAGCTGTCAAAATTTGCAACTCCTTGAAAGCAACATTTCAGTTTTCGCCGCGGATAATGCCAGTTATCTCATCCAAGTATGGGTTCAATGATTGAAATTCATAACGTGCTTCAATGTTTTGTTGGCTCTGAGATGATGTATCCGTTAACGAATATTGTGCGCTGTACGTTCCTTACCAAACCTTTTAATACTAGGTCCATTTCCGTTACTGTCAGTTGGCACACAATAAGTAAAGATTCGTTGTAGATTTAAAAATGAGTTCTGCGAGAGACTGCTGAGATAATGTCCATGCATCGTACCGTCTTTACCTTAGCTGAAAATGCGAGTTTTCTATTTCTTGTTTCTGGTACGTCTTTTAGCGACGATCCATGCGAGAACGATTTGGGAATCGGTGTACTAACAAACACCTGATAAAATTTTCGGCAACCACTGTCGTATACGCTCCACTAATTCTACCATGAAATGTGCAGAACATAGTTCCAATCTTGCCAACGTCACTGTTTTTAGGGGTACTAATATGGATTTTACACACAGAAGGCGAACTCGCATTTGACCAATTAATTGATTGGATATAATTGCGAACAGCCAGGTTCTGCAATTATATTGACACTTAATTTCGAATCGTACTTATTCGAGTAGCCAAGGCTCTGAATAAGTATTAGAGAAATATTAGTGGGAACACAAATAAAAACTTCTGAATTTATTTGAGCAGCCAGGCTCTGAATAAATATGTTAATAAAATAATAGAAGGCAAAACAGATTAATTTATTCAAACAGCCAGGCTCTGAATAAATATATGCAAATAGGTTAATTTAGCCCAAGCAAAATATAATCAAGCATCCAGGCTCTGATGATATTTTTGTAAACCTTCACAAACAAAATAAATTGTTCGATCAGCTAGGTTTTGAATATTTTTTTTAAGATATTAATAAGGTTTCACTCACCAAACTCTCTGAATTAGTGACTTAAAAGAGGAAGAGCCCATGTGCATGCAGCTCTCTTGTAGTTTGAATCCAAAAATATATACAAAATATCGAATTTGATTGAAATCGAGAAATAGTAGCCATATTAGTTTGCATTCGATATTTTATCACCATGTTGCATCAAAGAATTTAAATTTAAATATGATATTGGCGGGAAACATTTTGTTTTTCAAGATTTGTAAATTGATGTGAAAGTTTAAGTTTTAATATTAAGGGGTTATTCTACTGTTAAAAATTGTGTTTTCGATTTTTTTTACATATTTCGATAGATAAACTCTTCAAAAATAAGCCTGTAAGAATATTAGAACAATATCTGCTTTCGTTTTCATTCTACAGGTCGAGCGCGCGCACCGTCAAAAATCTAGTAAAAACTCCTTTCGAAAACTTTAAACGCCTTTCGACCGATCCACTCAACATTTTGCACACATCTATATAAACTAATTTTCTATGGAATGAACCTAAATTTAGACATACCTAACATATGTACGCACTTTGGGAATACCTTTTTTGCAAAAAAAAAATGGAATTAAATCGAGAGTCTTATGTTCCAACATTTGCCGAGTTACGAAAATTCCATATTTAGTTTCATTCAATAGATTTTGACCTAAACTAACAAAACATTTTTTAAAAACTTGTTGCAGATCACTTGGAGACCTGGGCAATGTACCGTGCATTTAAATTAAATTCAGATGTCAATAAAGTTGTATACAAACTTTGAAATCGATAGCTTTTGTAGTTATTTTTTTATAACGATTTTAATTTAATGATCAAAAATCGCGTTTTAACTGTAGAATAACCCCTTAATGTACAAATGAGATCATATTTAACTATCAGCCAATGTTTTGATGTATTGCGCGACCGTATCGTCATCGAAATACACATTCTTCATCCCCAAGAAAGTTGAAGGAAACCACTTCAAGTGAGTAAAATCATTAAAACTAATAAAACAGTTGTTATCAATGAAAGTTGTCTAAAAGATTTATTTCTTTCTAATTACAGGGTTGTTATTATATTCTGTCAGTGAAATTCAACACCGTGTTAAACTTTTCCGAGAAGGAAATAACGGTATCTACAATTTTTTTTTTTAATTCGTCAGACTTCGTGAGACAAAAATTATAGCAGTTCAAATTTCGCAATAATTCGTGACGATTTTAGAAGAAAAGTGTGCGTTAGTAATACTGCATAGGGATGGGGGATCAAACTGAGAAAATCGATTTTTTTTCTGATTTCGAAGATCGATTAATCGTCCTAAAATGATCGATGTTTATAGATCGATTCCATTTATTTTGGCATTTCAATTTGAAGAAGCATACATTTTGTGTCGCTTCATTATGCTCAATTTGTCATAACTAGCAAAAACCGGTGGACATCACATGACAATAAATTATAATCACCAAGGGATAAGAGTTAAGAAGAAGTTCTTGCTCCAGACTGAATACCATATAGAGGAAGGACGGAGTGGGCGGATTTAACACCTATCGAACAAAACGATGGAGAGAACCCAGTAGTTGTAATCGCATACAGTGAAAGATATATGCAAGGTATTCTTATTATGAGCAATATATTAAGAATTAATTTTTAATTACAGAGGTTCAGAACTATTTTCGAGCCATCCTAGTTAGCAGCGAGAAATCTTCAAGAGCCTTAGAGTTAACCAGGGCTGCACTAAAATTGAGTGCTTCCAAATAACCTGTTTGGCACTGCCAGATACTCATGGTCAAAGATTACTTACTACTAGATAACCGGCTCCTAAATTACCCAGCTAATTTGAAAAAGTAACACTGGCACCACAGTAAAACGAAATATATCCAGCTTTTAAAATCATAAGAATATACATACAAATAAAGAGTACAGGTAGTGTGCAGTCATTTACTTCTGTCAAAATTATTTGAGAGAATCACTTACTCCTGTCAAAATTCTGTTCTCATCCGGAAAGAATTACAGCCTTCCCTAAAAACAGTGACGCCGAATCTTGTCGAAGGGAAAAATGTACCAAAACCACCAATAAAAAGAATTCATGAATCACATGACTGAGATAGTCTACTTGTGTGCGTAGGGAACTTTCAAACTGTCACTAGATTCTGATCTTTTAATGAGTGAAGTACATTTTACATTTGTAAATGCACATAAGAAAAGTATTCTTGTCTCCTACCCACAAACTCTCCCGGAAAACAAATTTTTAGTTCTGACTGCAGGGTTGCTCGATGCGGGAAATATATAAAAGCAACCAAAAAATTTTCTCTACTTTGTTCGCAGCCTCTAATCTATCTAATCTAATCTTTGCTCATGGTACTCACTGATATACAGATAACTTTTTGGTATGAAATTTTAAATTTGAAGGATTATGACAAATTAATGATGATGCGAAAATATTTCCAGGTGAGCTTGCTCAGTCTTGTCTTAAATAGATAGGAATCGGAAAAAATTTATCAATTCGAGCTGAATCGGTCCCGCGAAAAATCGATTCAAAAATCGGCAGATCGAAGGCTAAAAGATCGATCCGTCGAGATCGAATCGAAGATCGCCCATCCCTATACTGCGTTGTTATCGCAAAATTTGAAAAGTAAGGAAATTTGTAGCGAGTGCAGAAAAGTTGGAATTGGCAAAAGACTTGTTTTCCGTACAATTAAACGATTTCGGGAAACCGGCTCAATAAAAGACAAACAAGTTCGGGAAAAAATTAGAAGAAATTACAATCGTTCTTAAAATGAAATCGCTAATCAACATTGAATCAGCAGATCAACAGCCAGAAATATTTTATTAAAGGATCTGAAAATGAAACCATTAAAAAAAGAAAAACTCATGCGATAACGGAATTACAGAAGACAAGAAGACAACGTTCCAAGAAAGCTTTTTGTATTGGAAGAAACATTCAACTCGCAAAATAATTGGTGCTATGCAGTTAACATTGCTGATATCCCAAGTGAAAAAAATTATATTAAAATATTTCAATCTTCGTCTCGCGTAATGGTTTGGGGAGCTATTTGTAGCAGGGGAAAATTGCCGCTGCCATTCATCGATAAAGGTGTTAAAATGAACGCCAGTTATTACTTGAAAAATGTTCTGCAAGATCATCTGCTGCCTCATGTTAAAAGACTATTCCGTGAAGACTATTTTTTGTTCTACCGGATATTATACCGAAGGACGAATGGCCTCAATCCTCCCCCGATTTCAACCCAGTGGACTTTTATGTGTGGGGTTATATGCTTGGACGTCTAACTAATTCGAATGTCAAAAATATTACTGAATTTCAAAAAATTTTGGTAAAAATATGGGATGATATTCCATTGGAAGTAGTGCGTGCCTCTTGTTCTTCAGTCCCAAAGAGACTAAGAGCTGTTATTAAGTCTAAGGGTGCTAAAATATAAATATGAGTACTACGTTATATACTATAACATACCTTCTTAGTATTTTCAAAAAAAAATTAATAAAATTAATTCGTATTTATTTACTAACAGAATATAATAACAACCCTGTATACCCTGAAATATTTCTTCTGATATTCGTTTCTTCTTAATACCGGGTACAGCATAACCAAATTGCGTTGAGTGTAGACCAGCTGTTATGTTGACAGCTGTGTCAACTAGGGATGGGCGATACTGATGCGATATATCGATCTGTCGATGCTTTCTCCCTCGAGGCATCGAGGTCTTGACCTTGATATTCCCTTTACTCGATAGTCACGAGTATCGATAAATTTTGTTACCGATACTCGCGACGGTATCGCAAAAATTTTTTTTTACCGCGAAGTGAACTGAATCCATCTATAAGACGATAACAAGCCATAGTATCACAGATGCTTTTAACGTTTTTCTCGGAGATCTGACTAAACACAGTACAAGATTTTTATCGGTTTTGACAAAAACAATCCAAGTGACTAGTTATCAGCGTATGTTTGATGCTGAGGTTAAAGTGCTTTAATAGGAATAGCTCTAAGTTTATACATGTGGGATCGAGGCTTCTCCATGAAAAGAACTTTGACACTAGGACTAGAAAATTAAGTATTTACTCAATGCAGCGGTTAAATGAAGCCTCAAAAAAGTGCCATTTGGAAAGTTTTTAAAAGAAAAAGGCCAAATATGTAATAAGATTTACTAGGCTTTAATCACAGAAAGAATTAAGACGACGATGGTATTTGTCTTAAATCGGCGCATCTACATATGACCAAATTCGGAATTGTCTTACCAAGTGAAATATGATTTTATACTTCTGCTGATGACAGAGTAGATTTTTTATTTATTGCATTTCTTTTAAATTGCTTATAGGTAGGCCGAAATTCGAACCTGCATCAACTCCGTCTCCGAATTTTTGGTTATTTACTAATTTAATACTTTATATTCAATGTTATAAAATGAAATTAAATCTATAAATGTTATCATTTGACCGATACCTTCAACTATCGATTATTCTTTTTCCATTTATCGATGCTCCGATATCGTAACATTCATGTTAAATTAAACCATATTATTTCTAGATTGTATAGAATTTTACATTTGCAAGGAATTACTGTAATTCACTTTTTACGAGTTTATATTTAGATACTCATCCGGGACCAGCTCATCTATGGGCAGAGGTGACGAGAAGATGGCTTCATCACACTGCGGGTTGAATCCTTCTTCGTCATCTTCGAACGTTAGGACGGTCGTAGAAGTTTGTAGGGAAGTGACTGCTGCTTCTGTTGGACGGATGTTGTTATCGTCTTTCTCATCTTACATCGTGAGATCGGCAGGAGCTTGTTGAGAGAGTACTTCTGCTCGATGGATGTTGAGATCGTCTTCTTCCATGGGGGGGTAAATTATATAATTTAGGAAGGACCTCTGCCCAATCTACGCTTCTCCTAAGTGTTGATGGGGGCGACATGTTGACAACAGCGAAAAAATGTCCTCTACATCCCCCTGCTGAACGGGGATGTAGAGGACATTTTTTCGCTGTTGTCTTCTGGCTGTGCAAGTAGTTCCTCCCAATCGATGTTTCTTCCAGGAATTGGTGGGCACTATCGGATTTTTGTGAAATTTTTAATTTTATTTAGTTCTGTAGATGGAAAATATTTTATCAATAAAATGTTTGTTCTGAGTGTGGACGATTACAAACAGGATGACACCATGTTATAAAATAAGTAGGTTGGAAGAATACATAATCCATGGTCTTTATTATTGCAACCCGTATATGATTGTCCTTTCCGGGGCAAACTTTGATGATGCGTGCGAGTGCCCATCGGGTTAGAGGAAGTCTCTCATCCTTTTATCCTTTTAGAAGCTTGTGTTCCAATATTGTATTGGAAAGTATTGTTTGAAGATTTTGCTGCTCTTCTTGCCACAATCCATCCCAAACGTGTATTATGCAAAAGCGGCTGACCATTGGGAAATTTTATTTTACGGTTTTCTAAGAGTTCTTAATATAACTCAGCACCTATTATCATGTCAATTGGATGTGGTTTGTGGAAGTCAGGATCGACTAATTGGATGTTTGTTGGTACCTCAAAGTTATAGATGTACAGGTATGTTGATGGTTGATAGTCACTTATTTTTCAGAGTATTGTAACATGTACTGTAGTCTGGCATAGGCTTCGTGATGAAAACGAAATCAAGTTGTGCAATGCGCATGTCCCGAATTTCGGAAACCAGTAAAACGTCAGATGCCGTATGAAGTCAAGGCCGACTCCAACCTGTGGTGACTTAGTGTGGTGGAAATGAATAACGAAAATTTCTTGAACTAAGTTGCTACACTCTCTAGAATTAGAATTAGTAGTATAAATGGCAGCCTATTGAGTCAGTTGTATTTTAACCAGTGAAGTAATAAGTGTTAATTATTAAAGTGAAACGTAATATTGTGAAGAAATATTGTCAAGAAAATTGTGCAACGAATTAATGAAGTGAAGTGAATAAAAATTGTGAAAATGTGTGACTGTAAATAAGTGTCTTAATTAATTCGTCGAGCCCGAAGAGCCCTATTTATGTTACAGTATGATGGCTGTTTTTGCGGCGCTAAGCATGTTAGCTCTGCATTTCATGACCAGCTTAGTTTCATATATTGCTGTAGTTTCTATTCCGTTAATGCCAATTATAGGAACGCTGGCTTTGTGTAAACCCAACAGATGAACGATCTGTGCATCTGTGATGCTGAATCGAGGGGTACTCTACATCATCTCAATCTCCTGTTGCACTAACTGCATTTAATACCGCCGTCTGTGATCTAAATGACGCTTTAAGGCTGGTGGAAGCTTAGGTTTGATTCGAAAATGTTGAAGACGGTAATGCTGTTTTGTTCTGTGCAGGTGCCCAGTAGGATTTAGCTGTATCCTTTCTATCGCTATTGAAACTGTGGTGTAAAGTGTAATGTCGGCTCTTGCAGAGAGTTCAATTTCTGTAATTATGACTTGGGGTGAAAGCATTTAACTTGTTACGAGTTTTATTTCTTTTGGCAGCACCTAACACTTCTCGAGCTTATTTCTTTCGAACATCGAATGTTTTGACAGCACGCGAAAATGTTTCGGGTATTGTTTTACAAAAGTAGTGTTTATCACATCGGTCGCACCAGTTTGTAAGAGCTAACATATAAAGAGTTACTCAGCCAGCTCTGTGGATTAAATAGGGTTTCTTCTTACTTAAAAATTTATTTTATTCTAAAAATTACAATCATTCAATATCCTATTTATATAAATCTTAAAGGTAATTAATCAATACAAAATTTAAAATATTTACAGAAATTATTCGACATTTTGCTACGTCATTTTGCTACGGGTGGGCAAAGAAATTTGATGCTTCTTATATTATACAGCTGCTTCATTGCGCACTTGTTAGACCTATTCTCGAGTATGCCTGTTGTGTTCGATCTCCTTTTCATAACGTCGCTTCGCACGATTTGTTTTTCGTTACCTGCTGTGGCACAACCCCCAGTACTTTCACCTTATTCTGACAGACTTAGATTCCCATTTATGGGAAATAAACGAAACAACTCCAAAACTGTGTTTGATTTCGATTGATTGCAGGGTTACATTGACTCTACGAGTAAGTAACTAAAGGATTAGAAACAAGTTTAGAAAATCGTGGCAATTTTAAGCTTGTGTGAGGTTCCCATGCATACAATCTCATAAGCGCAAAGCAGGCGATTAGAAAAGTATTTTTAAATTTTGGCAAAACTATTCTCGGCTAAATATTATCTGCCAACCGTGATTGAAATTAGCCGTAATCACATATTTAATTAAAATTTTGATTTACATATATTGTACGTTAAAATTATAATTTAAAGTTTATTTATAAAATAATTCGAATTTTTGCAAAACCCTTTTTACGGGCTGCCAATGCAGGATGTAAGAAAACAGCTGGAACCTCAAGACACTAAGTGACAGCATAGACCTAGGGCCCAGATAAAAAGCCTACTTCCTCGTAGTAAAAAGGGAACATATTTGACAGCTAAGACCCAGCCGAAGAACAAAAACTTGCCATTCTCACACACACGACATATACGCGATAGGGCTTCTCCTTTAGTTACTTCCTCGTAGAATTGACTCGCCTTCTCTTTTATTCAAATTTAATATTTCTATTCCTTGAGAAATTCAGATTTTTTTTTAAATTTGATGATTTGATTGAAGAAATGTTTTATATAAATTAAACTATTGTCGAAATCATTATGAACTTCAATAGGAGTTAATTCTGGTAGTTAAATAATCGACAGAAAGAAGAATTACGACCTTTAGCGTTTCCTTATACATACACTCGGCGCGGAAAGTAAGTTGACGCAGCTTGCTCTAAGTGATGTGAACCTCTTATGCAGCCGAAGGATATCTACCCAACCAAAAGTTTTCCTTATTACAAATGAGTTATATGTAGCCATAACGTTAGTGTGAATAGTTCTGGTTTACATCGCTGTAATACAAAATCAGTTGATCTTTTTCTTTTCAAGTGCATTTTGCAATAAACGGAAAGTAAGTTGACGGGTTTATTTTTTCATTTTTATTATTATTTACAGTTATTGTCGATGTTGTATTTGTTAGTTATTGTAATGGCATTGACGAAATGTACGTATTTACGAGATATTTCTAATTCTTGATTTTTGCTTTTATTACAGAATGCCAAAAAATCATGAGCTTGTTACTGACGAATGTTTCACTATATATAATCGAAGACGAAAAGGTGATAACCTGCAAAAAATTGCACTGGATTACGGAATTTCAAAGGAGGGAGTAAGACAAATTATTCTGTAAATTTCAAATACAGGCAACGCTGAAAGTCGTCCTAGATAAGGCAAAAATCGGGAAAAAAGTAAGCGAGAAGACCAAGAAATTATAAAAGAACGTCGGAAAAACAAAATAATATTAACGAAAGAGCTAAAAGAGAAACTTCATCTGCCTATTCAGAGCACCCAAATAAGGAAAAGAATCCATGAAGCAAGTTTACAAGGCCGAGTGTCCAGGAGAAGACCGCACGTTTCCATCATTAATTCAAAGAAACGATTAGGTTTCGCTAAAACCCACCTGAACAAGCCCACCGAATTTTGGAAATACGTTACTTGGTCGGACCAATCAAAGTTCGAGTTGAAACAAAGTAGGAGAAGAAAAATGGTATGGCGTGAGACAGGCAAAGCTTTTAGAAAGGACATGTTTCAGACTACGGTTAAACACGGAGGTAGTTCGGTCATAGTGTGGAAGTGTTTCACCAGCCAGGAAGTTGGTAATCTCGTCGTAAGCGAGAGTATAATGAATGCTCAAAAGTATATTGAGATATTAGAGCAAAAAATAACCCTGTCTTCTGAGAAATTGTGCATTGAGAAGTCGTATATTTTCCAAAATGATAAGGACCCAAAGCACAAAGCCAAAGTAGTTTCTGGACTTCTTTTATAATTTGTCGATCTTCTCGCTTAGTTGTCTTCCGATTTCTTAGGAGGATTTTCAGCATTGCCTTTTTTTGAAATTTTTAGAATAATTTGTCTTCTCCCTCCTTTGAAATTCCGTAATCCAGTGCAATTTTTTTCCGGCTTGCGCCTTTTTGTCTTCGATTAAATATAGTGAAACGTTCGTCAGTAGTAAGCTCACAATTTTTTGCATTATATAATAAAAAAAATAAAGAATTAGAAATATTTCATAAATACGTACATTTCGTCAATGCCATTACAATAACTAACAAATACAACATCGACAATAGCTGTAAATAATAATAAAAATGAAAAAATAAACCTGTCAACTTACTTTCCGTTTATTGCAAAATGCACTTGAAAAGAAAAAGATCAACTGATTTTGTATTACAGCGATGTAAACCAGAACTATTCACACTAACGTTATGGCTACATATAACTCATTTGTAATAAGGAAAACTTTTGGTTGGGTAAATATACTGCGACTGCATAAGGGGTCCACATAACTCAGAGCAAGCTGCGTCAACTTACTTTCCGCGCCGAGTGTACAAACCAACGGACAGAGACGTATGTTGTCTTTCAAAGGCAAATTCCAGTTATAATAAATATCTAAAAGATTTAAAAATGCTATAATCGTTTAGAAGAAGATCTGTTCTTTACGCAAAAAATTCCAAAACAAACCGTTCAAAACTCGAGCGGAGCAAGAAATAATAACGAAATTTCTTGAAAAGAGCGGCGTTTCTAATAAAGAAAATCTAAATTCCTTTCCATCAGCAGCAGCACCAGAGGGAAAATAAGTATCTATGCGTCGAGCCCAAAGTACAGTACAGTATAAATATATATATGTATATATATATATATATATATATATATATATATATATATATATATATATATATATATATATATCTTCTTTTTTGTACCTTCGTCGGGCCGATTTTAGAGTATGCCTGTCCCATTCGGTCTCCGTCCTATGCAGTTCATAGTGCTCGTATTGAGGCTGTCCAGCGCAGGTTCCTTAAATTTCCTTCCATGGAATAACCCCTTATTTCTCCCTGCGTATAAAGAAAGACTTGGGCTACTCTCTTTGGACTCGCTAGAGGAATGGCGCAACAGATCTAGGACTTCCTTTATCTTCGATATATTGCAGGGTTTTGTTGACTCACCTGAACTATTGTCTATGTTAAATATCCGCGTTCCTATTCGTTCCCTTAAGGGGGGAAGTACATGAAGAGGCCGAAAAAAGAGGACTTTTTTGGGATTTATTTTTGGGAAAATGAAAAAGGTCCACATGAAATCGATATTATACGTATTTAGGGCAATGTTTTAAGAAGAGGAAAAACATTTTTTACATTTTGAAAAATAAAAAATTTATCAACTTTTGGTGGGTTTCGTAACTCGTGTCGCGGCTGACATCGAAATCGGCGTAAATTCTCCTGGCCGCAATTTTCATCTGAAATCAAAAAACCAAACATTTTTATACTCGAGTGGGTTGTTTATTCTAGATAGATTGTCCCGAAAAACTGACGAAAAAGATGCAGATAAGGAGAAGGTAAGAGGGGACGGGTATTCTCAGAAAAATCGGTATTTGGACTGAAAACGTCGAAAACGCTCTTTAACAAAGTCGCATTCATCACTATAAATTCAAGAGCAGAAAAAAAATCCGGTAAGCGAAATCAGGCGCGCAGCAGAGATCCTCGATCCCAGGCGCGCTGGGCCGGATCGGCGCCGACCACTTTCAAGTGGCATATCTTTCACAATTTTTGAGATAGGCTTTTGGAATTTTGGAATTATATTCTTAGAGCATATACTTATCGATTAAGACAATAACAAAAAATCGATTTTTGAAAACGTCTTCATGTACTTCCCCCCTTAAATTGGTGTGCACAAAAAAGTCGTCCAACGGCTCAAATGAAAATTTGAAACTTCTACGTTTGAATACCGTGTGGCACTTTTAAATATCAAGATGGGTGGTTGTAGATTGCGGCTTTCAAGTGATCCACCGCGTATACGCTGTATTGGGTCGCCATCTTGGATTTTTGTAATTCTGATATCGGATTTGTAATCAGAGACCTCAAAAACCTCCGAGTAAAATTGATTTATTGGCGGATATTGTTAACTCAATGCCTCAAAAACCCCCGAGTCAAATTGATTTATTGGCCGGAAATTGTTAATCGGGGCTTTTTGAGTTAAATTGACATTCCGATGTTGTATAATTTTTAAAAGGATGCCCCACGTTCGATCGTATCAAATTCAGCCTTGAAATCGACAAAGAAAGCATACACTTTCTTTATTTTATACGATTAGGCGAGAGTAATAACGCTTACCAAATTGAAAATATTATCTATTATCTGTTATACAACATACCTGTAAAGTGCTTGAAAATCATGTCCATGAATTAGAGACCGCTTGAATTCTCCACTCTATTTAAATCGCCTTTTTTGTGAAGTGGGAAAATGAAGGTTTCTAAAATGATTTGGGTATTACAGGATTATCGTATATAAAATTAAAATAGTTCAGCAGTTTTATTAGACATCTTTCAAGGAGCGTTTTTATAAAATTCATACGGAATTCTATATATTCCAGGAGCTCATTCAAGTGAAATTCATTGTCAAGCAAATCGACATTGATCAGTGGAGCGGCGTAAAGAATGGGCTTACCTTTGTCCAGGGCCGGGTTAAGCAATAATTTCAAAATAAAGTCTTAATTTCAATATCGATGCTAGGTTCGATAGTAAATTTATCACCACACATCTCTCATGTTAACTTCCACAAGGTTTTAGAACCCCGTATATTACCTAACCTTATTGTGAGAGCATCGTAGTAAGAATTCTTCTTCATCTTCACAGGTTTTTAAAATACCTGTTAGCTCTAACTTTAAGGTAATAATTGCGAGCACTGTTTGTACTTATTTTCCTAAACATTTTAAGCCATTTAAATTCGGTTCTTCTTGTTCTGTAGCATTAACTGTCAAAAATAGGTTTACATCTGTACTTCTAATTATGTTCGTTAGGTCATAAACAGTATTAGTACACATGATCGAGCTGAGATAATAACCCGGATTTTATTTCTATAAGCACAGAGGACAGAGATAGAGGTTTTGAGTTATTTGTATCTGATGAGCATGGATTAATTTTGAAGTTACCCAATTCTTACATTAAAATCAATCATCATAATATTTCCATCATCAACACTTTTAACAAACTCCACAAATCTTTCACAGTAATTACAATTAACATAAGCTGACATTATGGTTTCACGGTTTCAATTTTTAGTAAAACTCGGGAAGAACCAAAAACGCGTGTGAGTTATTAACTAGGGTGTATGGTGAAGATGTTATAAACCAGGTTATAAACCACTAGAAGTCACTCGGAAACCCACTAGATTCCGCCAAGTCAAAGTTAAAACACACTAAATTTCCGCCAGATTTTTTATACATATATTAAATTTCATGTAATTGAAATGAAATTGCATTTCTTGACTGTCTGAATTATTTTATATTTTATAATATTATGGTGCATGTTAATAAACATATACAAAATGTCGATCGTCGAATATTCTTATTCATCTTCGCGATCAAAAAGCGAGACAAGAGCTGCAACTTCCTCAGTTGAGTTTTTATAGCTTACACTCATATTGGGATTGGTAAGACTTAATTTTTATGAAAAATATTATGCTGGCAAGACACTGTGGAAATTCGAGTTTTGACTAGTTTCGCCACTGCTAAACAATAACGGCTGTATCAATTTGATACATTTACATGAAAACATTACGAATTCATTGTAAAGTATGGGTGTAAACGGAGTTAATTTTTTCGCGAGAGGAAAAATATATGCAAATATGGAGTGTAGACATTTATTAACAAGTAATTGTTTTTAATATTACAAAATTGTTTAAAATTACTCAAACCCGCTAAAAATCGCTGACAGTGCGATTTCTCGCTAGATTTTCCGCTACCCACTGTCATGTTTTTTCCCACCTGGGACATATAAAAACCGCTAAATCTAGCGGCAAAACCGCCAGCTTGGCAACACTGCTGAGGATTTAGAATTTAAATGCAAGTTCCGGGGAACGACATGGGGGATTTACAGATCATGCACACAAACTTGACACATTTGTTCGTTGCTATGAAAGTGTGCGCGCAATTAATTGAAACGGTTTGGTTGGTCCTGAATTACACGAAAGGGATTTTACCCCATGAGTGACGAAAACCTGTTTTTTTCTTGGTTAGAGAAGTGAGGTAGCAAGAGGGTCATCTGTAAGTGTCAATCACGAATCGTAGGGTTTTGCTTGAGTTTTTCCTGATTTCGTTTTGTCCATTTTCGTAACTTCCTCATTAGGGTTCGAACAAGTTTTGGTGTCAGGTTGATTTAGTATTGCTTGAGCCGGTGAATACAAATTTTCAACCCTGCAAAACACTTATGAACCGGTTTTTTAACGTTAGTCAAAGCCCCTTCTGTAGCAACACTCCGAGGGTTTTTCTACTTTTGCACAGAAGTAGGGATGAGCGATATTGACAAAACATCGATATTGACATCGATGACCGATATTAATCGAACTCAAAACATCGATGTTCCTTAATATCGATGTTATATAGAAGGGGTTAATAGAATGGCGGCCAAGGGCGTAAAAAGACAATATACTTGAATGTTGTTTTTTTCTCTTGTTTTGTGATGTAGCGAAAGCCCCGGAAACAACCCTAGATGCGTTTTTAGCATGGTTACGACCGGAAGATAATGAAGTAAATTGAACGTCTTGTTTTAGTATAGCTGCGAGCTAGAGAAATGCCTAGAGTTGGAATGGACTTTTTTATGATAGGAAGACTCGTCGGTCAACTTCATCAGCACAAAGAACTTGGGTGTAAATTTTAACTCGTAGCTTTTTTTCATCGAGAGATCGTCTTGTGGCTTTGGCGATTCATTCGTCAGCAAGACTCTTTATTGCTCTTTTGTTAGAACGATTCGATAATACGTTTTCCCGATCTAGCCATCATTTTATTCAGTTCATAATTATCGGATCGAAGCGATAAAATGTAGGTTTCTTAGATTTGCGCTTTGTAGCCTTCCAAGAAACAATCCTGTTATATTGCCTCCCTATAACAATAGGTTTAGGCTTCTTTCCATGGACACGTTAGAGAAAAATGGCTCTGCGAATCTGTACAACTCATTCCCAAGGGTTACTTAGCTGTTTCAATATTTTATTTCCTTATCGCCCTCCCAGGAATTACGACTTTCTTTACATTCCTTGCTGTCGCACTAACTGCGCTTCTAATGAATTCATTAATTTTCTGCTTTTTTGAATGATCATTGGGATGAACTTGACTTAAACTAGTCTAAAACTCAAATAAAATAAAATAGGGTAACTACTCAAATTGCATAGCCTTCTTCTATTGGCAACGAATCCTAGTCTTCAATTTCAAAGGAATATTCAAAATTTTGAACTAAGTTCGCTTCAGTTCTTTTCTGCCAACATCGAAGGTCGATGTTTTGATCGTACCATCGATTGTGCGATATTTGACATACTTCAACATCGATGTTGAAACATCGATGTTTATACTGTCAACATCGATTTTTCGTGAACATCGATGAACATCGATCATCCCTACACAGAAGAGAACTGCCGTGAGTTATGGGGTAAAATCCCTCTCGTTTAATTCAGGACTTGGTTGGAGGCGTTGAAAGTAGAGTTAGTCCTGAATTACACGAGAGGGATTTTACCCCATAACCCACGGCAATTCTCTTTTGTGCAAAAGTAGAAAAACCCTCGGAGTGTTGCTACGAAAGGGGCTTTGACTGACGTTAAAAAACCGGTTGATAAGTGTTTTGCAGGGTTGAAAATTTGTATTCACTGTCTCAATCAACCTGACGGCAAACATTTTTCGAACCCTAATGAGGAAGTTACGAAAATGGACAAAAGCAAATCTGGAAAAACTCAAGCAAAACCCCTACGATTCGTGATTGACACTCACAGATGACCCTCTTGCTACCTCACTTCTCTCACCTAGAAAAAAACAGGTTTTCGTCACTCATGGCGTAAAATCCCTCTCGTGTAATTCACGACTAATTCAGGACTTACCGAGATTGTAAAGAATACAACTGCCGTTATCGTCCGCAAAGAACGACGAATTACCGTGAGATAGCTCGTCGCATGTCGAAACAATTCAGTTTGCAGAGCATTTTCGATTTGCCGCGATGATTTGGCCATGCGATGCGTGTCTTGACAGTGCGCGGACCCACGGAAATTTTAGCTAGACCAATTACAAGGTCATTAAAGTTGAGGAGACGCACTGAAAGGAGCTCGAGAAAGATGGTGGTGTCTCGTGTTTAAAAAGTGTCAGGAACGGTGGGAAAACTATACAGTTCGTTTCATAATTATAGCACACCTACCAACTTCATGCAATTTAAGCGATAATTTTTTGGTTTTGCACATTGGCACAAAACAGCTTGTGCTAGAATAAATTCTCTCTCTTCCGCTCTGAGAAAAAAGTTTTTTTTTTATGGATTGTTTCGATCATTCCATAGTACTGTTATAAGAAGTGGGACACTGCAATTTTAGGTCTTCTTTTCGCGTTTCATAATTAAAGCACATTTAAAAAAACCAAACAAAATTGAACTTTATTTTTGCAATTGTGATACAAAACAATATTTAATATCTAGTTACACTGCCCTGAGCTTTTATCCATTCAAAAATTCTTTTTTTCATTGACTCAGCCATCAATTTGAACAAATTTTGATCCAACGCGTTCCACTCCTTCGAAATTGCAGTTTGGCATAAACGACTCTTACGAGAACGCACCAAATATTTTCTATTGGGTTAAAGTCCGGCGAGCAGGCCGGCCAGTCCAACACCCTGATGTTATTTTCCCTTAACCAGTCTTTTGTTTGGTGGCTTACAGGTATACTTGCGTTGCCCTGCTGGAAAGTAAACTCTTTGTAGCACGTTTATGTAGTCACAGCGTTTCATTTTTTTAAATTGCATCAAGTTGGTAGGTGTGCTATAATTATGAAAAGCACTGTATTAGAGCCGAGGGGGGTTACGCTATGACAAAATAACGTATATTAAAAGTATATTTGTATTATTTTTTTCTTACTAAACATTAGTAAGACAATTTGGAACATATTAAAATGTACTAGCCATATTTTTTTGCCTTTTAAATCCTGTAATTACCTCCTAAAACTCATTTTCGATTACCGTTTTCTCAACACCCGACAAATTAAATAAATTTGGCTCGGCACTTTATGCACAACTTATATATATTTTTTTAAACGAAATTCATAAAGCATGATTTCAAAAAATCAGTTTGACCCAGTTTATTCTAAAACTATTGAACATAATAGTCAACACAGCTGATTGTCATCAATAATTTCCTCATTTAATTTAATAATTATTAGAATTGCTTTGCATCTAAGGTTCTGCTGAGAAGGTTACAATGCTTCTAATGACTTCCTTTAAGCCAAAGTTCTGAGGAATTACGATATCCTGCACAAATTCTAAGTTTTGACAGTTATTTCTGTTAATTAGTAAGAAATTTTAGCTCTAAATTGTCGACTTCTTAGTTTCTTTGGATCAACATTAAGCTTGTTTCTTGAGTTGTGTAACTTTTCTAGCGGGTGGGCGATATATTCTTATTTGAAGCAATAACATAGTAAACAAAAGCAATTAACCAGTAACAAATGTGCGGCAACAGACTACAATGCGAACAACACGTGTAATAACATTTTATGTACCAAGGCACAAGACTGATACCTCTTTTTCACTTTCAAAAAAATTTGCTCATGTGCACAGTTCCAAAGTCAACCTTGGGATAATCAGATTTACATCAGCTGCAGGTAAATAAACCGCGTGCCATTGACCATGACAGTTGCGCAACTCTTTGCCGGTTATATTGACCTTATTAACCATTTTCCAGTCTTGGCTTGGTCAAGTTACTTACCAATGACTTAGGTCTTCATTTAAGTAAGTAGATACACAAAACCGGATTTCTATCTTGACATGAAAATAAATAATGGAAAATATAAAGTCTATGTAACAGGAAATGCTGTTTTAGATTTATACGGCATAGGCGATTGAAATTTGAACCTTATTATAATAAGGATAATCCTGATACCTTGGTTACGGATTATCTTTTATATTCTACAGGAATTTTACTAAATATTCCTAGTTTACAACCGGCCAGTCATTTAGAGGTAAGAAATCAACATATAAACAGCTGCAGATTAACAATTCTGTTTCACACCCGTTTTATCTTGTTATTCAGAAAACAGTTACTTCTTTAAATGATGTGAATATGTTTGTTCTTCATGGTAAATCTTCTTGATGAAATTGTTTACTTACATATTTGTAAAAATTTACAAGTGCCGCCACATTTTTAAGAAGGTCATGTCGTGTATGAGAAATTTGCACTTTTAAAGTACATCAATTAATTCTTAGTGATGATAATACATCTCGTACAAATGTATGAGATTCGATGAGTTATTTAATTTTCAATAAAGAAGTGAAAGTAAAAATATTTTTAAAATTGAATGTTTAAGTGTTGACAAACAAGTTTTGATAAAATACCTTCACTTTGTTGGAGCAAGTGACCTAAAAAACTTTAAATTTCATGAAGTGAATGTACAAACTTAATTCTCACCATTTTGTATTTCGCACATCGAGTATAAATACCAAAAGTGCCAAATAAAGAGAGTTGAGAATCGGTTAGGGAAGTTCAAATTATCGCGTCCTAGGATGTAAACTGAATGTAGTAGTCATGTCAATTTCAGGTTATAATAACTAACACATTATTACAACCGAGCGCTAAATTTACATTTAAAAGGGTCAAAGCTTTCAATAATTCTGAAATTACAATTTTTCCACTGTTAGCTATTTCTTGCCATGTAGTCGTAAGAAGTTAAATGGACACTTTATTCTACGATGACGCTTTAATAATTTTACGATTATTAATTAATGGCGTTATGAAAATTTACTGAGTTTTTGGACCACTTTATATTAGTGGTGGTACTATTTAGCATTTTATGTAAATTACAATATTTTACATTCTTAGCATTTTTACTTAAACTGGATATTTCAAATTGACAAATTTAATAACTTTTCTTTTAAAATATAATAATTAAAATTTTTTTCAGATATAATTTTAGCTGGTAAAATATTGAATAACTGAAATCCTCTCTCTACTACTCTCTCTCTCTCTACTCTCTACAGTGGTAATCTAAAATTGTTAGAATTACTTAGCATATTTGGTTGAACATCTCGTACATCAAATAACATAAATGATATACTTGCGTATCTGTCGAGTAAAAATAATTGAATCGAAACAATCACAATTTATTTTGCCGCCTTCAAATAACATCCATCTGAAGCGATACGCATATGCCAACGCTTATTTTTTTCATTTATTTAATGTATGCTCGAAAATCTCTTTCCACGAGACGGCAATTTAAGTTTTTAGAACAGGAAAAAATCAGAGGTTTCCATATCCGGAGAATATGGTGCTAGTTGGGTGGTAGGTACTGCGTGTTTGGTCAAATAGTCGGTCACAATACTCGCTTTGTGACATGGAGAGTTATCATGTTGCAAAATTCAAGAGTTGTTTCCCCACAATTCCGGTCGTTTTCTACGGTGATACTCCTTATTGACTGCTTGAGCCGTTCGCACGTACTCATAATGAACAACGCCTTGATAATCAAAGAAAACAGTGATCATATTCTTGATTTTTGATCGACTTTGACGCGTTTTCTTCATTTTAATATTCGTAAACCCATATTTTGTCACCAGTAATTATTCGTTTAATCATGGTAGGATCGTTTGTTACCTCAGAAATCATCTCCTGCGCCACTGTCTTTCGGAACTGTTTTGAAAGAAATTCAGGTCTTTTGACTCAAGTCGTGCTGTGCTGCAACCTCCGGATGTGGAATTCCTCTCTGCGCGGCTAAAAGGCTGATAGCAAACCGTACAACTGAGGAGCATAGCTTGCATTGGAACAACATTGAGGGGCACGTTCAATGAGCCTTATGCCCTCACCGTCGCCGGGTAGATCCAAGGAGCTCCAAGGATGTTACAACTCTGGCTGGCCTGATTACCGGCCACTGTTAGCTAAGGAAGCACCTGGTAAGGAAAGGCAAAGCCACCAACCCCACCTGCTACTGAATTAACCAAATCAATTTTTATTAAAGATCTTCAATATTTTACACCTCTTTATCATAATAAGTCATGTGGATTTATATTTCGACTACTAAAACCAAAACAGAAATGTCATTCTGGCACATACTCATCTTGGTTTAGCAATTATCTACAACTATAATATTTAGCCGATTTCTTTAGGGTTGGGAATTGCAAGTGGAATTACCATACTATTAACTGGTCTAAAGAAATTTTCTATGAATCATCAGAATTAATTAAATTAAAAACTAATTGATTAGGATGACTTAAAATTGTCATGCTACTTATTCTTAAAGCTAATACATATCTAAAACAAACTAAGTTTGTTGTTGTAGGTTCCACTATAACGCGGAGGGTACGTTCCGGGTTATGCGAGATCCAAAGCAGTTTTGCGCTCTGGATCACGTATAACGCGATCCTTATATAACGTAGAACGTACATTCCGGCTTATAGGAGGTCCTACTGTACTTAGTTTGTTTTAGATATATATTAGTTTTGATGATAAGTAAAATACCTTCCGCTTTATAGGTAAACAATAAAATATAAATATTTTTTCAATATAATAACAAATAATATGCTTTTGATATAATTTTAAAACAAAAAAATGTAATTTTTTCTTTGTTATACATACTTTATGTACTAATTTCTTAGTCGAGTTATACTGGGTCAGCAGCACAAATTTCAGTTCGCGTTATAGGAAACTGCATTATTTGGGGTCTTACCGAACGTCTTTAACTCATCCATAATACGTATAAAATTCCTTTTCTTAGCAGACAGCTTACACGCATATTTTTTTTTCAATGAATGTCAGTTAAAAGTAAAAAAACGTATGTGCATAATAGGATTCTTCTAGAGTAATAAATATTTCGAAGAATAATTGCACCAAGATTTATTTGAACCGCATGAGTAATCAAGTCGGCAATAGGTTTTACAGAAACAACTAAAATCACCCAAGCTTGCATTTTCACATACTTTAGTAAGATAGAGTGACTTCAATGTCGCAATGATTTACTAAATTGTATTTCAGCTATTCTTCTTTTTAACGTCTTGGAAATAACATTGACTCAAGTTATGAATAAACATAATGAATTTAAATTTCATTTGCATTTCTCTGATTAATGACTTTTTTAAATCATAAGTATTAACTGAACCATTACTTCCAAAAAATCAATTTTTATTCAATATGATTAAAGGTAGAAGAGATCTTACAACAAAAGAGAGACCAACGCTTGACGCGGTATTCGCAAGAAATCTAGATAAAATAGCACTTTAACATTTCGTGTCCTATTTCGGTCACCACAATTTTATTGTAAATATTTTGGAATGAAATATCTTTAATAGGAACAAATTACTGTTTCTTTTACGATAAAGGCAAAGCTCAGCAGTTGCCCTATGATGCTAAAGCACATTGTTGGCAGAAAGAAATTTAGGGAAAGGGAAATAGTTGTGAGGTTGAGTGGGGAAGTGTATGTAAGTCCCGTTAGACAATTTCGGGTTCATAAGACGAAGGAAGAACAGAAGATGATAAAGTATTCTAAATTGCAGAAAATATTTTACTGCCGAGTCATCTCTAATCCTAATTTTGTGGTGCCATCTGGCGGGTAGCACGATAAACCTTTTACTTTTAACTCCGAACTGACATTTCTCGAAATGGCATTTTCGCCGCTCAAAGTATGCTGTCGTGTATGTGCAATCTGATACTGCCGACAGCGGAATTTTTTTGCTGTTATCCGTGCTGTTGCTGATTCTGTCGGCTGTCGTGCAATCTGATACGGCTATAAAACAGAACGAAGAGTTCTATATTGTACGACGTAAAAACAAGGAAAGTTAACGACGAAAAACGCCAAGGTCTTAAGTAAGAACTGAAACATTGAAGAGCTAATGAGCGAAATAAAATCGTTCTGTATAGAAAGCAAAATATGTATGCGCAAATAGAAAACAACGGGCAAATCAGCATGTCAAATGCAGATATTCATTCCCAGGAGAAAGATAAAGGATGTTGTGCAATAATTTCAAAATCGTTCTTCGTGGGGAAGGACGTTAACAAGACTCCAAAGAAAATATAAGGACGACTTTACTAATTACTGTAAGGGAAGGTTTGAAGGCCTCACTGATGTTGACGATCCTTTACTGAATCAAAAATTTGATAAGAAACCTCTTTGGATAGTTTATTGCATTGAATGGTATAGAGGCAGTTTGAATTTGTTGATTTATCTAAAGAATTTTTTAATATAGATTTCCATACACACAATTGTAGTGTACGCTTTAGTAGAAAATCTATCATCTAACGAATGAATATTTACATACATTTATGTAAATTTTAATGAGAACTGTTAAAAATGTTCTTTCATTGCTTAAAAAAAGACGGAACTGTACCTGATATAAAATACTTTTTAACCGACCTCCAAAACACCTGAAGGTTCTAAGTGTTTTTGGGTGCAAAAGTCACTAAAGGTTGATATCAACTTTGGAAAAACTCTTATATTAATTTCTACGAAGCAATATTTTACTAATACTTTTTTACAACTGGCAAATTTTCTTTTACCGACTTAAATTCGATCCGCCAGAAATCTTAAGAATTAATATATTCATACAGATAGCTGTAATGCAATTAGAACTTACCAAAATAAAGAGTGAAGATGCTACAGAGTGCTGAATTTGCTGATAGCGCCATAACAAAATATTAAAAAATTTCAATTATTTCAACTTTTAATTATCATATTCACAAAAAACCAAGCACATATATTCAAGAAATTCCGCCTATTCAAATGGAATCACAATACAATAATTTACAGTTTTTTTTCACTGCCAGCTCTAGACTTGCAGCACAAAAAGTTCACTTAAAGTTATATTATATAATATAATATTTACGTAGTAAGGTCGACTAGCACTTTCACATGCGCACGCTTAGGTCGCCACTTGCGGGAGACGACAACGTCTGATACCAACCACGTAATGCACTAAACTGTTAGCCGCTTACTAACTCTTTCCACTCTTTCGTCTGATATAAATAAGCTTGGCAAAATTAATTTAAAATTTTTCTCACATTTTAAACTTACTGAAATCTCTACAAAAACTGCAAATAAGAAGTTTAAGCTGAAGTTGAACAAAAATTGGAGATTGATTGGAAATTATTATGACGACATTTCCCTAAGCTATATAAAAAGACGCTAGGGCATTTTATCGTAGTCATATTTCAAAAATTATAATAAATGTTAAAACTAAAAATAAATAGAAGTCATATCTAATTAGAACAACCTTTTTACAAAAACAGGAGGTGTACCCTTTTAAGATCTGTGCATACCCGTATACAGTGGGTAAAAAATGTCTGCCTATACTAGCTGATGCATCGGTCAATAAATTTAAGCACATTTTCAGAATTAATTACAATAATGTTTTATTCTTCGGAACCACTGTACTTTTTACAGCGTTATTAACTGGAAAGTAAACTATTTACAGACTTCGTTTCATTGTTTAGAAAATATATGACAAAAATATATTTAAACCCCAAACTTCACTTCAATAAGGTTTGCGTGCAGCCATCATAAAAAAATAAGTGCAATGAAATATCATTATCAGTTAAACTTTTCAATATTCAAGTGATCATAAATTAAATCTTTTCGTTTTATTAGCAAATTATTATATTACTAGCTGGTGCCCGCGCCTACGTCTGCGGCTATAGTGTAGATAGATAATAGTGTGGTTGGGCAGATGGGGGGGGGGGATGTTACTCTATTTAACAAAAAAAGAATTATGCAAATCGGTCCACACGGTCGGGAGATATGTATGCTAAAGCACCTGAAGGTGAAAAGTTTTGTCCCGGTAGCAACAGAATCTTAATTCAAAAGAAAAAAATTTAAAAATTTGACTAAAAAAAAGTGTGGGTAGGGAGTGATTGGAGTAAGAGGAGGGAAGACCCCCCTATTTAAAAAAAAGAATTATGCAAATCGGTCCACACGTTACGAAGTTAGACAATAGCAACTATAGATGAAAACTGTTTTCCCTAAATCAAATGTTAATATACTACTCCAAAAAAAAATTGAATAAAAGTAAAGTGTGGTGAGGGTGGGAGGGTATACAATTGAAAGAAGGGATCATACCCTATTTAACAAAAAAAGAGTTATAAAAATCGGTCCACGGGTTATAAAATTTGACTAAAGCAACTATAGTGTGAAAAATGACGCCTTGTGAAATTAACGAATGGTATGGTGCGAGCTACTACCTTTGTATCCTCCCGCCCCTTGCGAGCTACGACCTTTGTATCCTTCCGCCTCTTGCGAGCTACGACCTTTGTATCCTCCCGCCCCTTGCGAGCTTCTACTCTTATATCCTCCCGCCCTTGCGAGCTACTACTCTTGTATCCTCCCGCCCCTTGCGAGCTAAGACCTTTGTATCCTCCCGCCTCTAGCGAGCTTCAACCTTTATATTTTCTCGCCTCTTGCGAGCTACGACCTTTGTATCCTCCCGCCTCTTGCGAGCTAGTGCCCTTGTATCCTCCCGCCCCTTGCGAGCTACTGTCTTTGTATCTTACCGCCCCTTGCGAGCTATCGCCTTTGTAGTCTATCACCCTTTGCGAGCAAATACCCTTGTACATTACCGCCGCTTGCGAGCTAGTACCTTTGTATCCTTTGTACTTATATCCACCTGAAGTATTTCACAATTTAGCTAATACCATCCTTAACCAACTGTTAAAAGAATTACTAAAATATATCAATAAACGCCAAAGTTATTTGTATACCTCATTTGAATAACCGGAAGTGAAGTTATTTAGTTCAAAATGTTAAATAAATGTAAACATTTAAAAACAAATGAGGTAAGAAATTATTTCTATAATTCCTCCTCTATCGCTATATACCAATAAACTTGCTTAGTTTTCATAATTTCCAATAGTAATTAGTAATAGTAGGTACCCAGTTCCTAGTGAAAGCAGGACAGAGTACACCGAAAAAACCATTTGATGTTGCTCTTTGGTTAGTAATTTAACAACGGCTGCACCGATTTGCATGATTTAACTTTTAAAATATATAATGGTATTTAGTTAAACTTTTAAAACTTTCCCCACAAATCAGCAATCCTTAATTCATATCAAAATAATCACCCCCATCTGAGATAATATAATCAAATGTTGAGCAAAAGTGAAAAATCTACGATTAGTATGAAAAATTTAACCGTAGCGAAGTAAGAAAACATCCTGCATATCCCATTTACATCCTCTTTTAGATAAGGGTAGTCACCTCCGGATGGGTGGAAATTTATTTAACAAATTTAACTTTATTAAATTAGCGATTTTGCAATTTTACCGTTTTGGTGTGTACTTTTTGACGCAATCTATCCTTATCAACCAAATTAATTTTATAATGTAGTAAATCCAACCCCTAATCAAATGTTGAAAAAAATTTAGAAAAAAGTTAAAAAATCCCGGATATATAATAATTTTTTGAATTTTCTCAATTTGCCGACGGCATTCAATAAAATTTATAGAAAAAAGAAACCTTTATAAAACTCACTGTATCAAAGATAATTCAAAATGGTTTTCATATTTGCATTCTACGCAGTAATACCTTTCATTTGATACCAAACTTACCGGGAAAGAAGACAAAAAAAAATTTCATAATTTTCAAAAGGGATTCGTCCAGGATTTCGGCATTGAAAAGGTCCTTGCTACAGAGAAAAATTAATATCTCGCCAAATATCTAACCGATTTTGGTAATTTAAAAACCAGAATAAAGCAGAGATTGGTAGCTTTCCACTACTATAACCCGTGAACCTCCAAGGTTTCATTTGAACCCAGCAGATGGCTTCAAGTCGCTAAATCAGTGATATTATAAAAATCTCTAAAATGTCAACTAAATATATCTTGGTTTGGACGAAACTTAGTATAGCGCTTACACACCGCCTTCCCCTTAAATATACATCCACACTTTGCAGATATTGTAAAATTTTCTTAACAAAATTTAACTTTTCATTTTTTCACTGGAAATTTTTGATGCAACATTTAAATTTTCAAATCTCGATGAAATTTTAACCATACCTACGTATTTACATCCCCTTTCAAATAAAGGTAATTACTCCCACGAAAATTGATTTTTTTTAGCAAATTTAGCAAAAACCTCCAGTCAATCACAAATATCTCACATTGTGTCGTGTATTTTTTTTCAACTACTGTACTTATATCCACCCAATGTATCTCACAGTTTAGCTAATAGTATCCTTCACCACCTGTTGAAAGAATTACTAAAATATATCAATAAACGCCAAAGTTATTCGTACTCAAACATGTGCAACCCCCTATAAGGTGAGATTTGCTTACCTCATTTGAATAACCGGAACTGAAGCTATTTAGTTCAAAATGTTCACTAAATATAAACATCCAAGAACAAATGAGGTAAGAAATTATATCTATAATTCCTCCTCTATCGCTGCATACCAATAAACCTGCTTCGTTTTCATAATTTCCAATAGTAATTAGTAATAGTAGGTATCCAGTTCCTAGTGAAAGCAAGACCGAGTACACCGAAAAAACCATTTCATGTTGCTATTACTAATAAAGTATTATATATCGAGCTTTCACATGTATGGACACATTTTAGCCCTAATAGAGGAGAAAAGGGTAGAGTAATAAAAATCTCTTAAATTTCTATTATTAACAGCAATTGGCAATAAAGCAACTGAACTGGTCATTATGCAAAAGAGCCTCATATTTTGCTCTTTGGTTAGTAACTTCACAACCGCTGCACCGATTTGCATGATTTAACTTTTCAAATATATTAGGGTATTTAGTTAAACTTTTAAGAGATCCCCCACAAATCAGCAATCCTTAATTCATATCAAAAGAATCACCCCCAACTGAGATAATATAATCAAATGTTGAGCAAAAGTGAAAAATCTACGATTAGTATAAAAAATTTAACCGCAGAGAAATAAGAAAAACATCCTCCACATCCCATTTACATCCTCTTTCAGATAAGGGTAGTCACCTCCGGATGGGTGAAAATTTCTTTAACAAATTTAACTTTATTAAGTTAGCAATTTTGCTATATTGCCGTTTTTGTCTGCATTTTTCGACCCAATTAACCTTTATCAACCAAATTATTTTTTCAATGTAGTAAATCCATCGCCTAATCCAGTTTTGAAATAATAATTTAAAAAAATTAATAACTCCAGGAGATATAATTTTTTGAACTTTCTCACTTTTCCGACGGCACCTTTTATCGGCATTTTGGTCGCCTTCCGACGCTTTTCCATCGCTAGTAACTACCCTAAATATACATTTTCGATCTGGAACATGGGGGTGATTTCTCTTCTACAATCGATTACCTATCGATTGATGTAATTTTCAACTCGCTCCGACGAAAAGTTCACACCACTTAACGCAAATGATTGAAAAAAGTCCTTTTTTCCGACAAATTTGTGCAAATTTTAGCAAAATCTTCCCACCGTGTTTGCGCGAAAACTATAAGTGATGGAATGGTGTGTTGTTTGTAAAAGTTTCATAACTTTTGGAGTAGATAGTTTTAAAAAAAAGAACGGTCCGTTTTGGATCAACCCGTAGAACTTGGAGGATGGCATCCCCGCTTCAATGTTTAACGAAAAAAAGTCAGCGATAAAGTTTTTTCGATTTAAACAAAAACTGCACCAATCAATTTGTGACCGGTTTACCTTTAATTTGATACCACACATCCCTTATTTCGACTTCGGGGTTAGCCATCCCCCACCCCCACCCCCCGAAAAATTACCACCAAAATTTTTTTTATATTTTTTCCAAATTGCTTCGATCACAAAACAAATGAAAATAATTTTCTTCTTTTCAATCGCACATCCCCAACCTAAGTTATAATTTTTTGAAAATCCATTTTGTAATAGATGAAAAAAGTCTGGTACAAAATCAAAAAAAAATTTTTTTATCTCACCCATTCGCAAGATGGTCCAGCATGTGGTGCGCCACAGTTTTTTGAAAAATTTCAAAAATATTCTACTACTACACTCTCGTGCAAAAATTTTCCTCTAGTACATTTTCAATTTTTTTTTCCATTTCCGAATAGATCTTACGATTCTACGTAAAATGAATACCCACATGATGGGGTTCCGACCAATACTCCCCGAGTTATAAACGAACATAGCACACCAACTCGCATAGGTCCCGCACTTTTTCAAAAACTCTCGAAAAAAATAGCCTATCTCACATGCGGCCATAACATCTACAGCATCCGTAAATATGAACGCATTCCGTTTGACAGTTTTTTCTATTTTGGTCCCACCAATTGCAAAAAATTATCCTTTTTTGATCCTTTTTCAAGGACTCCATCTGCAACGTTAATAACTTTGCCATATTCAATGGTAAAAATCCATTCAAACTCTTATCACATCCACGACATTCTCCCCTATCCATAAATATCTCAAACTCATCTATCCGTCACCCCGTTCTTCCGCTATAGCCACACAAAGGTTCAACTTTAAGGCCTCGCCTACTCGAAACAATCAACCTTATGGTAAAAAAAATATACACCATTCCATCGGCAATAACCCACTTTATATTTTAGTAAAAAAAAAAAAAAAAATTTCCCCCATCCAAATATTCGATATTTCGAGAACAAATTTAAAAAATCGGGCTCCGTTACGACACAGTTTAATTCTTTCACTATCATATACCATTTACCGCATCAAAATCCATCGAACCAATTCTCTTAGACACACTGCAATAGATTTCTCTACCCGCAACCAACTCGCATTTTAAGTATTTAGACTAGCTGGTGCCCGCGCCTACGTCTGCGGCTATAGTGTAGATAGATAATAGTGGGGGTAAGCAATACGGGGGATAATGCTCTATTTAACAAAAAAAGAATTATGCAAATCGGTCTACACGTTCGGGAGATATGCTAAAGCAACTGAAGGTGAAAAGTTTTGTCCCGGTAGCAACAGAATCTTAATTCAAAAGAAAAAAATTAAAAAATTTGACTAAAAAAAAGTGTGGGTAGGGAGTGATTGGAGTAAGAGGATGGAAGACCCCCCTATTTAAAAAAAAGAATTATGCAAATCGGTCCACACGTTACGAAGTTAGACAATAGCAACTATAGATGAAAACTGTTTTCCCTAAATCAAATGTAGTATATTATACTCCAAAAAAAAATTGAATAAAAGTAAAGTGTGGTGAGGGTGGGAGGGTATACAATTGAAAGAAGGGATCATACCCTATTTAACAAAAAAAGAGTTATAAAAATCGGTACACGGGTTATAAAATTGGACTAAAGCAACTATAGTGTGAAAAATGACGCCTTGTGGAATTAACGAATGGTATGGTGCGAGCTACTACCTTTGTATCCTCCCGCCCCTTGCGAGCTACGACCTTTGTATCCTCCCGCCTCTTGCGAGCTACGACCTTTGTATCCTCCCGCCCCTTGCGAGCTTCTACTCTTATATCCTCCCGCCCTTGCGAGCTACTACTCTTGTATCCTCCCGTCCCTTGCGAGCTAAGACCTTTGTATCCTCCCGCCTCTAGCGAGCTTCAACCTTTGTATTCTCTCGCCTCTTGCGAGCTATGACCTTTGTATCCTCCCGCCTCTTGCGAGCTAGTGCCCTTGTATCCTCCCGCCCCTTGCGAGCTACTGTCTTTGTATCTTACCGCCCCTTGCGAGCTATCGCCTTTGTAGTCTATCACCCTTTGCGAGCAAATACCCTTGTACATTACAGCCGCTTGCGAGCTAGTACCTTTGTATCCTTTGTACTTATATCCACCTGAAGTATTTCACAATTTAGCTAATGCCATTCTTAACCAACTGTTAAAAGAATTACTAAAATATATCAATTAACGCCAAAGTTATTGGTGAGGTTTGTATACCTCATTTGAATAATCGGAAGTGAAGTTATTTAGTTCAAAATGTTAACTAAATGTAAACATTTAAAAACAAATGAGGTAAGAAATTATATCTATAATTCCTCCTCTATCGCTATATACCAATAAAATTGCTTCGTTTTCATAATTTCCAATAGTAATTAGTAATAGTAGTTACCCAGTTCCTAGTGAAAGCAAGAGAGAGTACACCGAAAAAACCATTTCATGTTGCTCTTTGGTTAGTATATAAGGGTATTTAGTTAAACTTTTAAAACATCCCCCACAAATCAGCAATCCTTAATTCATATCAAAAGAATCACCCCCAACTGAGATAATATAATCAAATGTTGAGCAAAAGTGAAAAATCTACGATTAGTATGAAAAATTTAACCGTAGCGAAGTAAAAAAACATCCTGCATATCCCATTTACATCCTCTTTTAGATAAGGGTAGTCACCTCCGTATGGGTGAAAATTTCTTTAACAAATTTAACTTTATTAAATTAGCGATTTTGCAATTTTGCCGATTTTGTGTGTACTTTTTGACGCAATGTATCTTTATCAACCAAATTAATTTTATAATGTAGTAAATCCAACCCCTAATCAAATGTTGAAAAAAATTTAGAAAAAAGTTAAAAAATCCCGGATATATAATAATTTTTTGAATTTTCTCAATTTGCCGACGGCATTCAATAAAATTTATAGAAAAAAGAAACCTTTATAAAACTCACTGTATCAAAGATAATTCGAAATGGTTTTCATATTTGAATTCTACGCAGCAATACCTTTCATTTGATACCAAACTTACCGGGAACGAAGACAAAAAAAAATTCATAATTTTCCCAAGGGATTCGTCCAGGATTTCGGCATTGAAAAGGTCCTTGCTACATTTGAAAATTAATATCTCGCCAAATACTTAACCGATTTTGGTCATTTAAAAACCAGAATAAAGCAGAGATTGGTAGCTTTCCACTACTATAACCCGGGAACCTCGAAGGTTTCATTTCTACCCACAAGATAGATTCAAGTTGCTAAATCAGTGATATTATAAAAATCTCTAAAATATTAACTTAATATATCCTGATTTGGACAAAACTTAGTACACCGCTTAAACACCGCCTTCCCCTTAAATATACATCCACACTTTGCAGATATTGTAAAATTTTCTTAACAAAATTTAACTTTTCATTTTTTCACTGGAAATTTTTGATGCAACATTTAAATTTTCAAATCTCGATGAAATTTTAACCATACCTACGTATTTACATCCCCTTTCAAATAAAGGTAATTACTCCCACGAAAATTGATTTTTTTGTTAACAAATTTAGCAAAAACCTCCAGTCAATCACAAATATCTCACATTGTGTCGTGTATTTTTTTTCAACTACTGTACTTATATCCACCCAATGTATCTCACAGTTTAGCTAATAGTATCCTTCACCACCTGTTGAAAGAATTACTAAAATATATCAATAAACGCCAAAGTTATTCGTACTCAAACATGTGCAACCCCCTATAAGGTGAGATTTGCTTACCTCATTTGAATAACCGGAACTGAAGCTATTTAGTTCAAAATGTTCACTAAATATAAACATCCAAGAACAAATGAGGTAAGAAATTATATCTATAATTCCTCCTCTATCGCTGTATACCAATAAACCTGCTTCGTTTTCATAATTTCCAATAGTAATTAGTAATAGTAGGTATCCAGTTCCTAGTGAAAGCAAGACCGAGTACAACGAAAAAACCATTTCATGTTGCTATTACTAATAAAGTATTATATATCGAGCTTTCACATGTATGGAAACATTTTAGCCCTAATAGAGGAGAAAAGAGTAGAGTAATAAAAATCTCTTAAATTTCTATTATTAACAGCAATTGGCAATAAAGCAACTGAACTGGTCATTATGCAAAATAGCCTCATATTTTGCTCTTTGGTTAGTAACTTCACAACCGCTGCACCGATTTGCATGATTTAACTTTTCAAATATATTAGGGTATTTACTTAAACTTTTAAAAGATCCCCGATAAATCAGCAACCCTTAATTCATATCAAAAGAATCACCACCATCTTAGATAATATAATCAAATGTTGGGCAAAAGTGAAAAATCTACGATTAGTATAAAAAATTTAACCGCACAGAAATAAGAAAAACATCCTCCACATCCCATTTACATCCTCTTTCAGATAAGGGTAGTCACCTCCGGATGGGTGAAAATTTCTTTAACAAATTTAACTTTATTAAATTAGCAATTTTGCTATATTGCCGTTTTTGTCTGCATTTTTCGACCCAATTAACCTTTATCAACCAAATTAATTTTCCGATGTAGTAAATCCATCCCCTAATCAACTGTTGAAATAATAATTTAAAAAAATTAATAACTCCAGGAGATATAATTTTTTGAATTTTATCACTTTTTCGACGACACTTTTTATCGGCATTTTGGTCGCCTTACGGCACTTTTCCGTCGCTGGTAACTACCCTAAATATACATTTTCGATCTGGAACATGGGGGTGATTTCTCTTCTACAATCGATTACCTATCGATTGATGTAATTTTCAACTCGCTCCGACGAAAAGTTCACACCACTTAACGCAAATGATTGAAAAAAGTCCTTTTTTCCGAAAAATTTGCGCAAATTTTAGCAAAATCTTCCCACCGTGTTTGCGCGAAAACTATAAGTGATGGAATGGTGTGTTGTTTGTAAAAGTTTCATAACTTTTGGAGTAGATAGTTTTAAAAAAAAGAACGGTCCGTTTTGGATCAACCCGTAGAACTTGGAGGATGGCATCCCCGCTTCAATGTTTAACGAAAAAAAGTCAGCGATAAAGTTTTTTCGATTTAAACAAAAACTGCACCAATCAATTTGTGACCGGTTTACCTTTAATTTGATACCACACATCCCTTATTTCGACTTCGGGGTTAGCCATCCCCCACCCCCACCCCCCGAAAAATTACTACCAAAATTTTTTTTATATTTTTTCCAAATTGCTTCGATCACAAAACAAATGAAAATAATTTTCTTCTTTTCAATCGCACATCCCCACCCTAAGTTATAATTTTTTGAAAATTCATTTTGTAATAGATGAAAAAAGTCTGGTACAAAATCAAAAAAAAAAATTTTTATCTCACCCATTCGTAAGATGGTCCAGCATGTGGTGCGCCACAGTTTTTTGAAAAATTTCAAAAATATTCTACTACCACACTCTCGTGCAAAATTTTACCTCTAGTACATTTTCAAATTTTTTTTCCATTTCCAAATAGATCTTACGATTCTACGTAAAATGAATACCCACATGATAGGGTTCCGATCAATACTCCCCGAGTTATAAACGAACATAGCACACCAACTCGCATAGGTCCTGCACTTTTTCAAAAACTCTCGAAAAAAATAGCCTATCTCACATGCGGTCATAACATCTACAACATCCGTAAATATGAACGGATTCCGTTTGACAGTTTTTTCTATTTTGGTCCCACCAATTGCAAAAAATTATCCTTTTTTGATCCTTTTTCAAGGACTCCATCTGCAACGTTAATAACTTTGCCATATTCAATGGTAAAAATCCATTTAAACTCTTATCACATCCACGACATTCTCCCCTATCCATAAATATCTCAAACTCATCTATCCGTCACCCCGTTCTTCCGCTATAGCCCCACAAAGGTTCAACTTTAAGGCCTCGCCTACTCGAAACAATCAACCTTATGGTAAAAAATATATACACCATTCCATCGGCAATAACCCACTTTATATTTTAGTAAAAAAAAAAAAAAAAATTTTCCCCATCCAAAAATTCGATATTTCTAGAAAAAATTTAAAAAATCGGGCTCCGTTACGACACAGTTTAATTCTTTCACTATCATATACCATTTACCGCATCAAAATCCATCGAACCAATTTTCTTAGACACACTGCAATAGATTTCTCTACCCGCAACCAACTCGCATTTTAAGTATTTAGACTAGTGGATGCCCGCGCCTACGCCGCGATGATACTGTAGGTAGGTGGAAAGTGGGGGTAGTTTACAGTGGGGGTAGGGCATAGGGGGGATGTGCTCTATTTAACAAAAAAAGAATTGGCGAAATCGGTCCACGGGTTCGGGAGATAGGCTAAAGTAAAGTAAAAAAAGTGAGGTAAGGAAAAATCTAAGAATGCAATGAAAAAGAAATCAAAAAAAAATAAATCAATAAAAAATATAAGGGTGGGTGAAAAGTGGGTGGGGTGGGAGGAGGGATGACCCCCTATTTAACAAAAAAAGAATTATCCAAATCGGTCCACGGGTTAGGGAGATAGGCTAAAGTAAAGTAGGTGCAAACAGTTAAACAGTTTCTCTTAAGTCAAATGTAGTATATTATACTACAAAAAAAATCGAATAAAATGAGAGTGCGGGGGGATAGGAGGGTATGTAGGTGGGAGGAGAGATCATACTCTATTTAACAAAAAAAGAATTATCAAAATCGGTCCACGGGTTAGGAAGTTGGACTAAACCTTTGTATTTGCCCGCCCCTTGCGAGCTACCACCTTTATATTTTTCCCGCCCCTTGCGAGCTGCCACCTTTGTATTTTTCCCGCCCCTTGCGAGCTACCACCTTTGTATTTTTCCCCGCCCCTTGCGAGCTACTACCTTTGTATTTTTCCCGCCCCTTGCGAGCTACCACCTTTGTATTTTTCCCGC
The DNA here is from genome assembly GCA_964036015.1 of Leptarthrus brevirostris. Lineage (NCBI taxonomy): Eukaryota > Metazoa > Arthropoda > Insecta > Diptera > Asilidae > Leptarthrus > Leptarthrus brevirostris. The sequence continues at coordinate 99,728,500 of OZ038372.1, read as the reverse complement.
CCCTTGCGAGCTACCACGTTTGTATTTTTCCCACCCCTTGCGAGCTACCACCTTTGTATTTTTCCCGCCCCTTGCGAGGTACCACCTTTATATTTTTCCCGCCTCTTGCGAGCTACTACCTTTGTATTTTTCCCGCCCCTTGCGAGCTACCACCTTTATATTTTTCCCGCCCCTTGCGAGCTACCACCTTTATATTTTTCCCGCCCCTTGCGAGCTACCACCTTTATATTTTTCCCGCCCCTTGCGAGCTACCACCTTTATATTTTTCCCGCCCCTTGCGTTCTACCACCTTTGTATTTTGCCCGCCCCTTGCGAGCTACTACCTTTGTATTTTTCCCGCCCCTTGCGAGCTACCACCTTTATATTTTTCCCGCCCCTTGCGAGCTACCACCTTTATATTTTTCCCGCCCCTTGCGTGCTACCACCTTTGTATTTTGCCCGCCCCTTGCGAGCTACCACCTTTGTATTTTTCCCGCCCCTTGCGAGCTACCACCTTTATATTTTTCCCGCCCCGTGCGAGCTACCATCTTTATATTTTTCCCGCCCCGTGCGAGCTACCACCCTTAAGTTCTTCAAGCCTTTGCAAACAAATTAGTAAAAAAGCGTAATATCCAATTGCTCTTGGCTTTATCAATTTCTAATGAGTTTACCAATTTCAATGAAATAAATTTTAAAAGAAAGCACAGGATTTGCACATTCATGCCCGATATCACTTATCAATATTTTATAAGCTCTAATCGCATTGATAGAGGGCGGCACAATAAACTTTCCATACATTTTAGAAGATTTAACAGAAAGAAACCGTTATATATCCTACTATAACTAAGGAAATTCAAAATGGTTTTCATATTTGAATTCTACTCAGCAATACCTTTCATTTGATACCAAACTTGCCGGGAAATAAAACAAAAAAAATTTCGTAATTTTTCCTAGGGGATGGTCCAGGATTTCGGCATTGAAAAGGTACCTTGCTGCAGGTAAAAATTCATATCTCGCAAAATAGTAAACGGATTTCAGCTATTTAAAAAGCAGAATTAAGCAGAGGTTTTCAGCTACTAATACTATAACCCGCGCACCTCTGCGGTTTCATTTGTACCCACCAGGTGGCTCCAAGTCGCTAAATCAGTGATATTACAAATATCCTTAAAATATCGACTAAATATATCCTGATTTGGACGAAACTTAGTATAGCGCTTAAGCGCCACCTACCCCTTTAATATAAATTCACACTTTGTAGATATCGTAATATTTTCTTAACAAAATTTCACTTTTCATTTTTTCAATGAAAATTTTTGAGGCAAAATTTCAAATTTTTCAAAATTTTACCCAATCGGGATGAAATTTTAACCAAAGATAACTATCTTCATCCCTTTTAAAATAAGGGTAGTCATTTGCGCGAAAATTGAAATTTTGTTAATAAACTTAACCAAAAACCCCTGTGAACGACTTATTTTTGTAATTTGGTCGTGTATTTTTTTTTCTACCACTGTGCTTGTATCCGTTAAACGTATCTCAGCTATTTGTTTATATACTTCAATGCTTCCTTAACAAATAGCTAAAAGAATTATTATAATCCGTTCATAAATACCAAAGTTATTGGTACCTAAACATTTCAATCTCACCTATAAGGTGAGATTTGTGTACCTCATTTGAATAAGCGCAAGTGAAGTTATTTAGTTAAAAATATTTTCTAAATGTAAACATTTAAGAACAAATGAGGTTAGAAATTATATCTATAATTCCTCCCCTATCGATGCATATCAATAAACCTGCTTCGTTTTCATAACTTCGAATACTAATTAGTAATAGCAGGTACCCAGTTCCTAGTGAAAGTAGGAAAGAGTGCACCGGTGGATCCATATTCATGTTACTATTACTAACAAAGTATTGAATATCGAGCTTTCACATGTATGGCAACATTTTAGCCCTAATAGAGTAGAAAAGGGATAAGTAATAAAAATCCCTTAATTTTCTATTATTAATAACAATTGGCAATAAATTACATAAAGTGGTCGTAGTATAAAAGAGCATAATGCTATACTGTTTTGTTAATAACTTAACACATACTGCACCGATTTGCATGATTTAACTTTTAAAATATATAAGGGTGATTGAGTAAACGTGTAAAACACCTTCTATAAAGTTTCAACCTTTAATTTATACCAAAAGATTCACCCCCATCTCAGATAATACAACCAAAGGTCGGCAAAAGTTAGAAATCTACGATTAGTATAAAAAATTTAACCGTAGCGAAATAAAAAAAACACCCTGTATATCCTACTTGCATCCCCTTTCGAATAAGGGTAGTCACCCCCTTGTGGGTGAAAATTTTTTTAACAAATTTAAATTAATTATTTTGACGATTTTCACATTTTTCCGTTTTTGGGTGTTTTTTTTTACCCAATGAACTTTTATCGCTCGGATTATTTTTAGGGGATGACAAATCATACCCTTAAATAAAGCATGAAAGAATAATTGGAAAAAATTGAAACCGACCGCAGATATAATTTTTTGAATTATACTCACTTTCCCGACGGTACTCATTTATCGGCAGTTTGCTCAAGTGACGCCGTTTTTGTATTGCTAATAACTACCCTTAATATGCATTTTCGATCTGCAATATGGGGGTGATTTAGCTTCTACAATCGATTACCTATCGATTGATATAACTTTCAGCCCGCTCCGACAAAATTTTCACACAACTTATAGTAAATGCATGAAAAAGGTGCTATCCAGTTCCTAGTGAAAGTAGGTAAAATTTCACCGGAAACACCAAATTCATTTTACTATTACTAACAAAGTATGTAATATCCAGCTTTCACATGTATGGCAACATTTTAGCCCTAATAGAGTAGAAAAGGGATCAGTAATAAAAATCCCTAAATATTCTATTATTAACAACTTTTAGCAATAAATTACGTAAACTGGTCGTAGCACAAAAGAGCCTCATATTTTGCTCTTTTGTTAATAACTTTACAACCACTGCACCGATTTGCATGACTTAACTTTTACAATATATAAGGGTGATTTAGTAAACGTGTAAAACACCCCCTATAAAGTTTCAACCCTTAATTTATACCAACAGATTCGCCCCCATCTTAGATAATATAACCAAAGGTCGGCAAAAGTTAGAAATCTACGATTAGTATAAAAAATTTAACCGTAGCGAAATAAAAAAAACACCCTGTATATCCTACTTGCATCCCCTTGCAAGTAAGGGTAGTCACCCCCGGGTGGGTGTAAATTTGTTTAACAAATTTAACTTAATTATTTTGACTATTTTAACATTTTTCCGTTTTTGGGTGTATTTTTTACCCAATGAATTTTTATCGCTCGGAATATTTTTAGGCGATGATAAATTATACCCTTAAATAAAACCTGAAATAATAATTGGGAAAAATTAAACCCGACCGCAGATATAATTTTTTGAATTATACTCAGTTTCCCGACGGTACTCATTTATCGGCTTTTGCTCAAGTGACGCCGTTTTTGTATAGCTAATAACTACCCTTAATATACATTTTGGATCTGGAATATGGGGGTGATTTAGCTTCTACAATCGATTACCTATCGATTGATGTAAGTTTCACCCCGCTCTGATGAAATTTTCACACAACTTAATGCAAATGAGTGAAAAAGGACAAAATTTCACTTTTCATTTTTTCAATGGAAATTTAAATTTTTTAAAAAATTTACCCGATCGGGATGAAATTTTAGTCATAGCTACACATTTACATCCCTTTTGAAATGAGGGTAATCACTCCCGCGAAAATTGAAATTTTTTTAACAAATTTAACAAAAACCACCTGTGAACGGCTTATTTTGGTCCTTTTGACGTGTATTTTTTGTCTTATACTGCACTTATATCCACCCAAAGTATCCAATAATTTAACTAATAGTAGTATTAACAAACTGTTAAAAGAATTACTAAGAGATGTCAATAAATACCGAAGTTATTGGTACTCAAACATGAGCAACTCTCTAGAAGGTGAGGTTTGTTTTTACCTCATTTGAATAACCGAAAGTGAAGCAATTTAATTCAAAATGTTTACTAAATGTAAACATTTAAGAATAAATGAGGTAAGAAATAATATCTACACTTCCTCCCCTATCGATACATATCAAGAAACCTGCTTCGTTTTCATAATTTCGAGTAGTAATTAGTAATAGTACGTACCGAGTTCCTAGTGAAAGTAGGTAAAATTTCACCGAAAACACCAAATTCATGTTACTATTACTAACAAAGTATGTAATATCGAGCTTTCACATGTATGGCAACATTATAGCCCTAATAGAGTAGAAAAGGGATGAGTAATAAAAATCCCTTCAAATTCTATTATTAACAACTTTTTGCAATAAATTACGTAAATTGGTGCTAGTACAAAAAAGCCTCATACTTTGCTCTCTTGTTAATAACTTTACAACCACTGCACCGATTTGCGTGATTTAACTTTTAAAATATATATGGGTGGTTTAGTAAACTTTTAAAACACCCCCAATAAGTCAGCAACCCTTAATTTATACGAAACAATTCACCCCCATTTATGTAGTATAATCCAAGGTCGGCAAAAGTTAGAAATCTACGATTAGTATAAAAAATTTAACCGTAGCGAAATAATAGAAACACCCTGTATATGCTACTACCATCCCCTTTCGAATAAGGGTAGTCACCCCCGGGTTGGTGAAAATTTCTTTAACAAATTTAAGTTAATTATTTTGACGATTTTAACATTTTTTCGTTTTTGGGTGTATTTTTTACCCAATGAACTTTTACCGCTCGAAATATTTTTAGGGGATGTTAAATCATACCCTTAAATATTGGACGAAAGAATAATAGAAAAAAGTTAAAACCGACCGGAGATATAATTTTTTGAATTATACTCACTTTCCCGACGGTACTCATTTATCGGCATTTTGCTCAAGTGACGCCGTTTTTGTATTGCTAATAACTACCCTTAATATGCATTTTCGATCTGCAATATGGGGGTGATTTAGCTTCTACAATCGATTACCTATCGATTGATATAACTTTCAGCCCGCTCCGACAAAATTTTCACACAACTTAATGCAAATGAGTGAAAAAGCTGCTACCCAGTTCCTAGTGAAAGTAGGTAAAATTTCACCGAAAACACCAAATTCATTTTACTATTACTAACAAAGTATGTAATATCCAGCTTTCACATGTATGGCAACATTATAGCCCTAATAGCGTAGAAAAGGGATGAGTAATAAAAATCCCTTAATATTCTATTATTAACAACTTTTTGCGCTAAATTACGTAAACTGGTCCTAGTACAAAAAAGCCTCACACTTTGCTCTCTTGTTAATAACTTTACAACCAATGCACCGATTTGCATGATTTAACTTTTAAAATATATTAGGGTGGTTTAATAAACTTTTAAAACACCCCCAATAAGTCAGCAACCCTTAATTTATACGAAACAATTCACCCCCATTCATATGTTAAAATCAAAGGTCGGCAAAAGTTAGAAATCTACGATTAGTATAAAAAATTTAACCGTAGCGAAATAATAGAAACACCCTGTATATGCTACTACCATCCCCTTTCGAATAAGGGTAGTCACCCCCGGGTCGGTGAAAATTTCTTTAACAAACTTAACTTAATTAAGTTAGCGTTTTTGAGATTTTTCCGTTCTTAGGTGTATTTTTTTACTCAATGTATTTTTTTCGCCCGGAATATTTTTAGGGGATGTTAATTCATACCCTTAAATAACAGGCAAAAGAATAATTGAAAAAAGTTAAAACTGACCGGAGATATAATTTTTTGAATTTTGTCACTTTTCCGACGGCACTTAATTATCGGCATTTTGGTCGCCTGACGCCGTTTTTGCATCGCTAGTAACTACCCTTAATATGCATTTTCGATCTGGAACATGGGGGTGATTTCTCTTCTAGAATCGATTACCTATCGATTGATGTAATTTTCACCCCCGTCCGACAAAATTTTCAGTCAATTTAATGCAAATGATTGAAAAATGCGCTTTTTTGCACCGGAACTTATGCAAATTTTTGCAAAATGCTCCCAACGCGTTTGCGGAAAAACTATTAGTTATAGAAAAAAACTTTTGTAATGAGATATTCATAACTTTCGGAGTAGATAGTTTTAAAAAAAAGAACGGTCGATTTTGGACCACTCGTTAGATTTTAGGGGATGGCACCCCCGGTCGAATATTTAAGGGAAAAAAGTCAGCGATGAAGTATTTTGAATTAAAAAAAAAAATACACCAATCGATTGGTGACCAAATTACCTTTAATTTGATACCCCACATAGGGGTAGTTGGAATTTCCTTGAGGGGTGCGTCCACCCCCACCCCGAAAAATACACCCCCGAAAATTTTTTTTTTATTTTTCCCTAAAAGATATTTAGAAATAAAAATGAACACAATTTACCCGAACTCGATCGGACACTTCGGCCCCGATCACGAACAACTCAAAATTCAAAAAAATGTAATAGATCAAAAATCTAGTACAAAATGGGAATTATTTTTTTTTGAAAATTCCACGTAATAGAGCATGTGCACAACTATTCTAGGTAGTTTTTTGAAAAATTTCAAAAATCGTCTAGTACCTCCCGCGGGGGTGTATTTTTTGCTCTAGTACTTTTTGAAAATTTTATTACATTTTCGAATAGGCCTCGCCCCTACGTGAAAAATGATACGACACATGACCCCCCTCCGAAGTATAGTTTCGGAGTTATTTCGAGTCAAAGTGCCAGAGGGGAGGGGCTTATTGCCACTCCCCCTAAGCCTATATCGAAATAAAATATAGCCTATACCATTTTCTCGCTGATTTTCTAGAATGTGGACTTTTTAGAATTTTGATCCGATGGCCCAGTTTTGAGCTTTTGGGTCTACCGATTTAAGAAAATGGGCGATTAAAAAATCGATTTTCGAGCCTTAATAACTTTGGCCCCGCCCACTCTAAAATTCTTAATTTTTTTTAAACCCATAGCCCCGCAGCACCCGACTCCGACAAACCAAACCCGAACTCGATCCGACACTTGGTTCTCGAGTTATAAGCTCTTAAAGTTTCAACTTTGAGGCCACGCCCCCATTTTGTTATAGCTCCGCCCCAAATTTTAAAGAGCGGACACGATAGCCCTTAACATTTCCTATCATCTGGCAAAAGTTTTTTAAAAAAAAAAATAAGCTACTGGGGCCCTCCTATGGGCCGGGGCAAAATTTTGACCTGCCTATAGCACAATATCATGGATTTCTAATAGATGGGCATTTACCCAAACCAAATCGGTCCGGTAGTTTCTGAGATTAAGCGCGCACAAAATCAAAGGTACTCACGTTTTATATATATGTTAGAAGATTATTTATTTGAAAACAATATACAAACTTTTTTGTTTGAGTAAAATAAGCTAAAAGTGCAAATGTATCGATATGAGTCGGACAACTGGAAACTCCAGAATTAATATTATATTAAAGTTTCACTGTAAGGGAAATTCTTAGCCGCCATTTAGGGGAAGCCCACATGCATACAGGGGAACTACGTGTAACGCTTTAGTAACTGTCTGTATGTGCTGTAACTGCATGCACTGAGGCTAATGCGATTAAAACCTCCTCGTGGTGGTGGCTGAAAATAGACTCCTTATACGGTCATGTCTCTGTCAGGAGTGCTGGCTAACTGTAGTCGGACAGAGAGAAGGATACTCTCTTAAAAATACCCCAATCCAAGGTGGAACAGCATACACCGACAGATTCGTGGCCAAGGGGGAGCTTGGCCGCTGGTATGCGTACTCCGGATACCAGACGACATCCGGTTTTAATTAAGTTGCCTTCCCGTGATAATGGGGATGTGTGATAATGGTGACCCTCTTTTCCCCTATTCTTGGGGTTTTCATCGAGAAATTTTCAAAACAATAGCATGGGAACGGCATCCCCCAAAAATCTCATATTCTGAGAACGTAACAATGACCAGATGGAACAGGACTTTCTTAAAAATCCTGCCGACAGGTCACATGTGAAAAGACGTCCAAAACACGAGAGCGTCCAAGCCACTGTCTGTAAAACAAGTTGTTTAGGAGTGCGAGTGGATATTATTTCGGGCAACTTACCTGAAGACTTGCTGACAGAGGACCAACTAAAGACCATGCAAAAAGCAGTCACAAGAAAATACTGAAAAAGATGGCGCTGTAAAGCCCTCCTTCCTAGGAACCAGCCTAAAGCCAGGCTGGGCAGTTTTCATCTGTTTTGACAAAGACACCTCGCACTAAAGTTCTTTTTACTTTCCCAACAGCCTGGACTTCACAAACGATGAAATCTTAGACTTTATCGATGGTCAACACCACAAACAGGCTGATAGGCTGAAGATGGCGTACTTGAATTTAAACTTTATGTCTAGGCAGGCACATCTGAGACCTAAAAGTGGTTCCTTGAAGCCCCACCCATGGACATGGGTCCGAATGCTGCAGTCCCGTGCTCTCTATGGGAAAGCCAGAAATTAAGAAAGCCCAAAATAATTAGAAACTAATGGATGAGTTTGGTTAGTTGGGTGGCTTCTTTGGGGGGGGGGTCATCTTCCTCCCCACAGCCCTTAGACAGGATAGAGTATGCGACTCTTTTTCTTTTACCATGAGCCCTTCTTTTTCAAGGGCGATCCTTTCATATTGGGTGTGTTGTACCTTTACTTTTTACACTTTATTCATACCTAAACGTACGACCGAGTTTAGTGCCACACATTTGACGTGGAATTTCAGTGGAGTGATGTTTAGGATGACCTGAAGGGCTCTCGTCGGGATCAGTACACTATGCCGTAAAAAATATTCCTGAAGCAAAAACAAAGTCCCTAAAAATAAAAATCTATAACGACAAAATCTCTAAAATCCCTATTGACGAAATCTCTAATATCTTTTTTTTACAAATATTTTCACTTCACCTAGATTGCAACTATTGTTTGCAAGGAAAATGTGGTGCTTTGTTTTTCTTTTTGCGTAAGGGCCTTGCCCAATTTAGTTTCCCGTCCAGTAAGACTCCCAAAAATTTAGCCTCATTTTTTATGGATGGTCTGGTGTTGCTTATGCGCGGGAACTATATCTCTTAGCTTATGTCTTCTTTCCGGTAAAGTAGCAGATTTCCGTTTTGTCTGGGTTAATCTCCAGTCCACAACTTTAAGCCCATTAGGCTTCAGTTTTTATTGCTTCTTGAAGCTAGTGGCATAAGGATTTTCAAACTTTACTCTTACTACAATCGATAAATCACCCGCATAGCAGGTAATATAAAGACCTTTATTTGACAAGACTTCCAGTAATTCATCAATCATTATATGAATGGTAAAAGAATACCTCCTTCCTCAATTAACAACGGCTGTCAACATTTCATTTCCGTAATTCGTATTTATAATCCGATTTCTCAATATGGACTCGATTCAGCTTATTATGCCTTGATGTCCTTTCCTCCAACCTTTTTGATTCTTACTTTGTTGTTCTATGCATATAAAGCGGCCTAAAACTACTTCTTTGTACATCACTGCTTTCTCAAGGTGATGTACTATGCTATGCAAAGCGGATGACAACTTTATAACCTTTTTTTGCTTATCTCCTTTCTTAGCTCCAGTTCTTCTAGTCTTTCTAGACCTTTTAATGGGAAGTTAATCTTATTGGTCTATTCGCACTCTCTCTCTCTCTCTCTCTCTCTCTCTCTCTCTCTCTCTCTCTCTGCGTCTGTACTATGCTTCCGAGATACAAAAATTTATCCACTTGTTCTATTTGCTGCTCTTCAAGATAAATTTCGTTTTGCTTCTGGAGTCCAAGCTCATAAGTTTGGTCTTAGCAGCATTGATCTTAAGCCCTGCTCTGCGAAACATTAGAGATGCGTGATTCTCCTTACTGGATAGGTGGCAAACATTGTCGACATAGTCTAAGTGCGTAAGGTGTCTAAAAAGTTTCCATCTAATCCCCCGCGATGGGTAGTAATCTAAGCCGCCGCACAATACGTAAGTGACAGTATGCACTTGTTGTTTCACTCCATTCAGCACTTGGAAGGGATCCGACAGTTTTCCTTATGTAGAACGTGACATTGGGCTCCTGAACAAGACTTCTTTACGATGGTGATAATTTTTTTCTGGGATGTCTCTCCTACGTAAAGCTGTCCATATATACTCGCGATCAACACTATCAAACGCCTGCTCGAAATCGTAGATGTAAAGAGGACATCCATTCGGCGGATTGCTCAATGATAATTCGGAGGGTGTTGATATGATCGCTGGAGAAGGAACCCTCATAAAAGCCTGCCCGGTCATTATTTAGAGTGTGCTCGACAATTTGCTTGATTCGCATTAAGATAATTGTTGTCATCGATTTGGAGACTGGAGTTCAAAGACATACTATACTGCGCCAATTGCTACAACTCCTTTTTTGAGAATCTTTAATCAATAAATAAATAGAATCAAGTGATGCCAGATGAAGCTCTCTCAGCGCCGACTGCGCCTTATTCAAATGTTCTTTCTATATGAATAAATGTTCTCCACACCCGTCCATAGGAAGGAATCCACGCTGACCGGGTTCATGCCTGTGGTTTAGTGTATACCGATAAGCCAAGATTTTGTGAAACTCTCTGACTACCACTAAACCAATTAAGATGGGTCTCAATTGATCGCTCTCTAGTGTACCCTTACTCTTGGGAATGAAGATTGTTCTAGTTAGTAGTAATTCAAACGGGAGTTCACCGCTGAGTAGTATGATGTTATATAGGAGTGCTCTCTTACATGAACAAACATTTAACCACGTTCGAGCAGAAAACCCGTCGATTCCTGGACTGGTGTTTGTGTCTAAGCCAGCCGTTTTGACCTCACTAAGAGATATATGCTCCCAGATGTTTGAGAGCCCACTGTCCACAGACTGACCAGGGTGGGAATATTCTTTACTTGGCTGATGGGAGATGTCACTCCAGTGGTAAAAGATCCGCTCATCGGACGGACCCTCTGTACCTCACAGCCAGGTATCATCGAGAACCGCCCTTGCGCCGATTTTAAAGCCTTTTCGGAATAATCCCTGCAAGAATGTCGCTTCCTATTACTACTATTTCCAGTAATAGCTGGGGCGTGTTTGGTGATTTCAGGACCCCTAACTTCCTACCCCGACGAGTATTCAGACTAGCGACCACTTGACAAAGTTCCTTGATTGTATCAATCAAGTTAGACCTAAGAGCAATGTTTAGGCCAGCAGATTCCTCAGCTTCAGCACGGCTATAAAATTCCTGAATGAAGCTTCTGACCAGCTCCTTATAGTTGGCACGGCGTCGTCTACTCTTAATAGCTTATATTGTCCTGTTCGTAAGCTCATGATGTAGCAGCGAATTAATGACAATCAACGACTCCGAGGAGTTGGAAACAAATTTAGCCTCTAATCGCGCCATGAGCCTCACTTCTTCGTCAACCATCTAAGCTTAACTCTTTCAGTTTCAATTGCTTGATGTGCCTCTATTTTATTAGAACCCCACGGACAACCTTCTGACGGCTATAACTCAGACAACTGCAAGCAGAAGTGGGAGTATACATGCGAAAGCTCACGAAGCTACAATACTTGCAAGAAAGCTCACGAAGAGACATTGATTTCTTGCAAGTATAAACATAGAAGTCAGAAGGCTCACGAATAGACATTGATTTCTACAAGTATGACCACCTGGAATCGGACCCCTATTTGGCAACTCGACCCGAACGATCGAATCGAGACTGATGGGTACTCGATTCAATCGAGATTTCATATTTAGTAAATTGTTCGAGTTCAAAAATTCGAGTTGCCACTATTTTTTGGTTTTAGTGATATAAAAAACGATGCTAATATTCATTTTAAAGACAAATTATAAAAATTTATTTCTTTTTTCCATTTTCGTTCAAAAGAAAGTCATCAAATAAACACTCGAAAGCCCTCGAGATTGAGTTGCCAAATGCAAATGTCTCGATTTCGAGTTCAAATCGAGTTACGGGGGGTGTTACCAAAGTTTAGGCATCCACTCACTATGTCGATGTATTAGGCTTTGGTTGCACCCATTCAGCTTTTTTCTTCCTGTGTTTTCCCTTCGTCAGTTCTTCTTTGACATCTTTCAGAAGGGTAAATTTCACTCTCCTCAACAGGAGAGTTGGGAGTAGAAGAGAAGCTTCACATTTTCTACCTGAACAGGTAGAGAATGTTGCCCCCTGCTTTTTCCAGCCCTTTCACTGGCTTCTCTTCTACTCCCAACTGGAGTCCTGCTATCCCCTGATCTCCCGACTCCACTTGGAAGTCTCAAGCTCCATGTCCCGGTTTAGTCTGCCCATGAAGCTCAGAATATCGTTTGCTTCCCTAAACTCATTGCTAACCACTGCTAGGTTACCGTCATCCCATAGAATATTATTCAGTTTAACCCTGGTCTTGAGGTATTCCAACGTACCCAAATCCACACAGGTTACCCTGACGTGCCCATTGAAAAAATCCAGTGAAATCTCGTGACAAAGTCAGATTCGCACCTCAAGGTTTCCACTTGCCACTCCTCGAACTTAATTGTTAAGCAAAATGTACAAATAATGTATAGAAAATCAGTTGACTGGAGTGAAACGAAAAAATTCCAAAACAAACCGTTCAAAACTCCAGCGGAGAAAGAAATATATTTAAAAAAAATTCTTAACATGAGCGGCGTTTCTAAAATCCTTTAGCTCTTCATCAGCAGCAGCACCAAAGGGTTAGATTTTCTTTAGCTGTTCGGTGTTTGATTTAGTTGAATTAACATAGAGTTTTCAGTTGATTTCGCAGGCGTCCAGTAGCTAAAGAAAATCTAACAATTTGGTACTGTTGCTGAGGAAGAGCTCAAGAAATTTAGATTTTCGTCGTAGGTATCACCTGCGCCGCTTTGGTAGTCTCCGGTTTCTTTAAAATTCCTTCCATGAAAGTTGTCGGCACGGATTTGGCATCAGTCGTCGTCCTCACCTTCGTTAGCTTTTCCGGAATCCTCCCTCCGCCTCCCCCTTGTCATATTTGAAATGCCACCTGTCTCTTCTTCGTTACTGTCTACGTTTGCAGGCTTCTGATCCGAGGTGCATGGCATCTTCAGAGGTACCTTGAATTTCTTGCTTAGTAGCTCCGAGTTCGTCACCACGCTCATCCCAGCTACCCCATATTTTCTTAACTATTTATTGTCCGAACCATTTCGTTTCCTAGCGCAGCCTTATTCGGTGCTCTGATCGGACAAGAAGAAATTTATGTTATCATATTGGCCAACTCGTTGCCTTTGTGAGTAATCTGATTCATTGTTGTTGTTCCGGCTACTGGCGACCTGTTTCCAAGACCGGCGGTTTTCGTAGCTCCCATCGACGTTTGGGCTTATATCCCAGCCCGAGTTGATTCTCTTTGGTCGACCTTTTCCATTTTTTCTATGGTTGGAGTCTCTTGGTCCCTTCCCTTCTCCAATACTTTATCGGCATGGTCGAACCTGCCAGAAGCAAAGATTCCATCAACATCGCTCTTAGAGTCATTAGGTGTACTAAGCCCTCTCACTACGACAAGGTGAACTCCGAGAGGGGAAATGGATAAACTTACTCTTAGTTAATAACTTCATCATCACATCATAACGAAATGGTTGTGAAATACAATACAATAATTTAAAAAACAATGACGGGGATACAGTCGCGAATCGGTTATCTTGAAGTGCCCTTTCTTCCAGTTTATGTACATTTTCGCTGTTTTACATTATATTTTATCTTCATATAGGACGAAATTGTAAATTACTATGACATTTTGCGAAAAAATTATCAAAATACAATTACAATTACAATCAATGGTTATTATTTCCAAAGAATTCGTCGAGACCTTCCCGACTGGAAATTCGTTCCGGTTAGGGTCCGATTCGGATCAGGATTGCCTGGCGATTGATCAGGGATAAATCAGGCTTCCTGATCCGGATGTGATTATAAAAGGTCTTATATGATCCCCTCAGGATCCGTTCAAAGGATTTGATCTTGATCATAAATTATTTTCAGGAACTCTAATTTGACTTTTTCAAGATTAACTTTGCTTAAAAAAGTAAATGTACATATTTATTGAACGTAAAATAATTAAATAAGTATTACCATTTTATTTAAAGTTTATTAATGATTTTAGTGATTGCATGATATTACACTTTATCTGATCAGATGACCGCATCAAAGGATAGAGTACTGCACTGTACTGTGTGATCAATTTCTGATCAGATGACCGGATCAAGGGATGGATTACTGTACTTTGATCAGAAACTGATCAGATGGTCGGATCAAGGAGTACTGTACTCTGATACGTTTCTGATCAGATGGCCGTGTTAAGAAAAATCTGATCCGGATCTGATCATAATCCGGGTTCCTTGAACTAATTTCCAGTCGGGTTTCCAATGAGACCCAGGTCACGAGAAGTTGTGATCTTTCAAAGATGCAAAAATACTCAACTCTAGCGGTAATGTAATCCCCCCCCCCCCCTTTCCCACATACTTCCTGCACGAGGGCCGTAGCTACTGTCTACCTCACTCAAGTAGAATCATATGTACTCTATCTCTATTCTATTATTTTTTCGGTTAGTTTTTCAGTCAGATAAGAGTATTTCAAATTATTGTATAAGACTCAGATCCTGAATCGCCACCCACACATTTCGAGTTAGAAAACGGTGTCACGTCAATTGATACGCGGTGAGGGACATATTAAAATTACGTGTTTTATTTCAATACCATTTATTTTTTAATTTTAATATTTTTAATTAGAGACATGAGAAATGAGACATGCTAGACTAGCTGAAAACATCTTCAGCCTTCATTTAGCCCACTAAAACTGCCCATCGGGCCCTCTTTATTAAAAAGGGACTGTGTTGAAAATTAAAAGATTTGAGAGATTGATGAATTATTTTGAACTTGAATTTATTCAATGTTTTAAAAACTAATTTACAATTTAGGCGCTTAAATTTTATGACTATTTTTAAAAATTCAAATCACTATGTTACAGTTAACTATTATCACAATTCAAACTAATTCAGTAAAATTATCATCAAAAAATAGAACGTATTTCAAAATGCAAGTTCACCGGGTATATAAATGTACTGCGAATTCCACAACTTAGCAGCGGATAAAGTTCCCCTTAATTTGAGTCTTTATCCACAATTCCCAATACTGTGCACAACTAATTCCGCGAAATATTACAGGATATAATGAACGAATGAACACATAATTTTTATAATGAGCCGAGAATAAATGCAAAAAATTAAAAAAATTGAATTTAATGAAATGCTTGGCATTTATTGCGATCAAAAGGAAAATTATTGTGGAGAAAATATTAATATTAAATTCACAAATGGAAATTTTATACAAAAAAGGAATTCGTGAATAAATAAAAGAATCTGAAATTTAGTTAAATTAATGACAAAAATATTATAAAATTTAAAAACCTCTTTTGACGAAAAGGAAATTATTAATATTAAAAAATCCAAGAAACCAATTTTATTAATTCGCAAACCTATTTTAACTCACTAAACGAATCCAAAATTACCACTTTATTATTAAATTCGTTGTCACAAGAATCAGGAAGAGTGTAGAAATCCTTCTGCTTTTATAGCCTTTGGAGACTTGATTTTTAACATGGCAAAAATTCCAGAAAATTCGAATTTTTATTTTCTGACATTTTTATCAATTAATGTTGATATTCTATGTCCAAAATTTTCAAGCGAAGACTATTTGGCGCAAACTGAAAATTATGAAATTATTATTGGTTATTTTTATTGATTGAGAGATTGTTTCTATTTCTTTTTAATAATTTTTCTCTTTCCCTCTTAGGGCGCTTATGGGAATTATTAATTTCGCAAATATTTCATTTAATTAGTAATTCCTCGCTATAAACATTCTTTCGTTAAATGCGCCGCGTTAAATTTCATCGATTAATTGGTTTCGATCTCGGAAGAAATCAAAGTTAAACGGCAAACCGCGAATGAAATCGAGCGTTTCAATGGTACCGTTTACGTGTAAGTTTTCGCGGTTTCAAGTGTTTTTCTGAGTGCTTTTCAGGTGCATGATGTACTAGGATACCTAAAGTACATCCAACGAGGGAATCTTTCTAAGAGCAGATAAAATCTGCGTTCTCAACTGTCAAAGACAACTTTTCATTGAGATATTTCGAGCTATTTAATAAATTTAATAATTGACTTCGTGGAAGTGCATTTTATTGTTATTTTTTATGTGGATTTACTTTTGTTGATATTTTAGTGCTTTCGATGTGCACGTTGTTGTTGTTTTGTTTGTTTACGTTTTGATGATTGGATTGGTTTCCCTTTTTGCTTCTGTTTCATATATCAATACTAATATGTTTTTTTAGGTTCATGGTAAAGTGCTACATTAAACAGGGCCCCTAGATTCATGGCAATATGACCTTACGTGTGGTCCTGCTCTATAACCATCCTGCTTTCCTAAGGAATCTCAGCAAGGCTTTCAGCTCAATGCCCTGTAGCTCTACAAGCCCTGAGTAGAAATAACTGCCAAGTAGCTTGTTTATTCTTGACGATAGTGCAGGGCACTCGCATAGCACATGTCGCACTGATTCGATTTTCTCCGGATATTTGCAGCTCCAGCAAAAGTCATTTGCCACTCGAACCGGCCTTCTGGCATGGTTACCTATTGAGCAAGAAGCTCATAAATCATAATCAATATGCAGCATAAACAATGTTTTTTTACCCAAAAGGAAATAGTAGAAATCTGTAAAATTAACTTCACTAACAAATTAATTTTTTCCCAGACACTTAAATTACTTAGTCATCAAAATGAGTTTTAAGCAAACAAAAATATTAAGTTTCATTTAAATTCACTTTGCATATTTTCTCACAAAATTGTAAAACGTAAATTTGCAAGCTTGCACTTATTTGTTCCCACAGACCAAGAATGCAAGCTTGCACCTAATTTTTGTATATATGTAGAATAAACTCTTAATAAAGATCAGTTGAGTAACAACAGTGTTTTTAATTGACACAGTCCATTTGTTCATGGTCCTTCGAACAAAAGGAAAACTAACGAGACAAAGCCTAAATATTCCTATGTGAGGCTGCATAGGCGTTAGTTTTTTCTCTTTTTCAAGTTTTCATTTAATAAGTGAACAAAAGTACAGTTGCTGCAAGCCACTTACTGGAGCAAGCGACATTTCGTCATCACCCCAGTGAACAGCAGTAAAAGCAGTGGTTTTCGCTGCCCAATATACAAGCCAAATCAACTGTTGGAGTCAGCAGCAGTAGCTACTGGGACTAGATAACCAAAGCTTGACCACGCAGTCCAAGCTTAACAACCATTTCTTTTCCAGATAACTATTCATAGCAGGTGTCATTACGTCAACCTCCTGATTCCAGCAGTGAAAAGCAGCAACAACATCTGATACAATCCTTGCAATACAGATGTGCACGGGACAGAGTATCAACTATTCAACACTGAACCCAAAGAAGTCAACGGCAGTGACATCAGAATTAACCTCAGCTGGAAGCAAAACCATACAATCGAGATCATCGTCATAAAGTCAACCGAACCTTTGGCGAGAGATAACATCAAGGTTACCTGAAGACAACTACATCGGTGCTGTTCTCGCAATTTTGCACATCAGCAAAATTCAGTCAGCCCAGCGGAAGCAGTAGCTCTAGTCTATTGCAGTGCAGCAAAACCGGAAGCAGTGGCTGCTCTATTGAAGTGCAGCTCCATTAAGTAGCGGTGGATTTAGTATCTGCTGAAGTAAACGTCGTATCTTTTCCAAATCGTAAGCAAGTGCTGCATCGCTTCTATCACAGCAGCAACAAATGGCAGAAGGAGGAGATCCCACAATGGATGCTTCTGCTAATGAAGAATTGATTGAAGAATGCGCAGAACAGCAAAAGCAAATCGGAGATGAGATCCTGAAAATTTTAACAAATTATAGAAAAGACTCTGATTCTCGCAAAACAGAGTTGTACTTGAAGAAACGACTTCAAGACGTCAATGATAAGTGGGAAAAGTTTCACAAAAATAACGAAACGTTAGAACAAATTAAAGACTTCGACCCTAAACATGTCTACTTCATCAGTAATTTCTATCAGAAAATTAAAGAAACATATGAAATTACAAAGAGCATGATGGAAGCAAAATTAAAGGAGGTATTAACAAATCCACTCAGCAGTAAATCAAGTGAAACAGAAGGCCCTAAAACTGGAGCAATTCCTAAAGTCTCAGAACGACACTCTGAAAATTATGCAAGAATTCAAAGGCAACAAACAAACAAAGCACTTTTGCTGAGTTTCATAGAAAAAATTCAAAACGAAGAGTCAATGGCTCACCCGAAGGCATATTATGCTCATAAGATGCAAATGCTTAACAACTATTGGAACTCAATGGCATCTCATCACATAGAAGTAATGTCTAACCTCACATTACACGAGGAAGACAATGCGTATCTTCTAAACAACGATTACTCAGCTCTTGAAGACAAATATCAAGAGACAGTTATCAAACTTCAAACAGCACATGATGCGTCAGAAGGACAGAGAGACCAAAACATTTTAACTAATCAGCCGCAACCTCAAAAAATTAAACTGCCACCATTGCAAGTCCCAAAATTTAATGGTGATTACAAGAATTGGAGCTCATTCCAAGATCTATTCAAGTAGCTAATCCATAACAATGCTGGCTTGGGAAAGGCCCAAAAAATGTACTACTTAAAATCAAATCTAGTAGATGAAGCCAGTAAGATGCTGCAACACTTAAAAATTACGGACGATAATTATGATATAGCCTGGGAATTATTAAACAAGAGGTATAGCAACACAAGATTATTACTAGCCAGTCAATTGCAACGTATACTAACGTTGCCAACATCTCAATCGGAATCAGCAAGCAATTTAAAACTGTTGCATGATACCACTAAAGAATGCCTGGGAGCTATTAGAAATCTCAAGGTAAAAACCGAAGACTGGGGACCAATTCTACTACATATCTTGATCCAGAAATTGGACAAGGAGAGTCACAGGCACTACGAAGAACGCTTGAAGAATCCAAGAGAAATACAATCTCTAGAAGAATTCTTTTCATTTCTTGAATTCAGGTTCCAGGCACTAGAAACAATAGGAAAAAAGGATACTATCAATCAAAGGATTGCACGAAGTAGTCACGTCATACGTCAAAACCCAAACGGTAAAACTAAACCATTTCCTAACAAAGATAGTTTTCAAAGGTGTACATTGTGCAAGAGCAATCACCATGTGTACGGATGTAAAATATTCCGCAACATGAACAATCTTAAACGCAGAGAACATGTTAAAACCCATAAACTTTGTGTCAATTGTCTGCACCCAGAACACGACATTTACAGTTGCAAGAGCCGCAATACATGCAGAATCTGCAATAACCGACATAACACGCTTATTCACATAGAAGGGAAGAAAACAGACAACGTCTCTACTTCCGAATCAGGAACAACCACCTCCACCATAACTGATAAAAGGGAAGCAAATGCAGTTGGATCGCACCTAGCGCATGCTGAGTCAATGCCCACAAAAACTGAAGTAATGCTAGCTACAGCAATGGTAAAGGTCGCCGCCACGAACGGAAGCTTCGTGACACTACGAGCATTGATTGATCAAGGCTCGCAGGCAACATTCGTATCAGAAAATGCAGCTCAACAGCTTGGATTAAAGAGGTCATCAGTAGTCATTACCATAGACGGCATAGGCAAAAACTGCACAGAAACTGTACGTAGTTCTATCCAGCTAATAGTCAAACCGAGATTTCCTTCCAAGTTTGAATGCAGAACAATAGCGCTAATCTTGAAAAAACTCACCAATAACATTCCTGCACAACCAATTCATTTGGAGCACTGCTCACACATTCAAGATCTGGTATTGGCAGACCCCACATACTACCAACCAGGAAAAATCGATCTAATTATAGGAGCCGATTTATTTACCGACATATTGCTCACCAATGTTATTAAGGGCCCGAAAGGAACCCCAATAGCCCAACATACGAAATTAGGGTGGATATTGTCGGGGGAGGTTCAGACCAACAAAACTAGTTCTGAATCTATTCTTTGTACTGTAGCAAATATTGAAGATCAGCTCAGAAAATTCTGGGAGTCAGAAGAACTGCCAGCAGAGAAGCACTTGTCTGACGATGATCAAAAATGTCAAACACTGTATGAAAACACAGTTCGCCGACGAGAGGAGGGTAGATACATAGTACGTTTGCCCTTTAACGATGCATTGCAAGATCATCCTATAGGTGAATCGAGACATAAGGCTGTTGCCAGACTTCTTGGGCTAGAAAAGAAATTTGAAAAAGACCCGGTCCTGGAAAGAGAATATAGAGCCTTTATGGACGAATATCTGAAATAAGGTCATATGAAGCTTCGAGAGCTACAGTTCCTAAATAATAGAAGTCATTTCTACTTACCACACCATGCTGTTTATAAAATTGACAGTACTACGACTAAGCTACGCGTAGTATTCGATGCGTCTGCACAGTCTAGTTCAGGACTCAGTTTAAATGATAAATTACTTACTGGGCCCACGTTACAACATGAACTGTTTGACATCATCTTGCGCTGGCGAAAACACAGGTTTGCGTTCAAGGCGGATATTGAAAAAATGTACCGACAGATTGAAGTCGCTCAGATTGACCAACAATTTCAGTGCATTTTATGGAGGAACTCACCACAAGAAAGTATTAAAGAATATCAGTTAACCACAGTGACATACGGAACACGCTCAGCTCCTTATTTAGCAGTGCGAACGCTTCTGCAATTAGCACAAGACGAACAGATCAACTATCCAATAGCAGCAGAAATAACAAATCGTGATTTCTATGTCGACGACTTAATCTCAGGTTGCGATACATTAACAGAGGCAAAAATCGCTATACAGCAACTAACCAATTTGTTGGATTCTGGAGGATTTAGATTAAGAAAATGGGCTAGCCATTGCCCTCAACTTCTTCGTCAATTTCCAGAGGACAACATAGAGATGAAACCTATGCAATTAAGTGGTGACACATCCGAATCCATTAAGGCATTAGGAATACAATGGCATCCTCAGCATGACGTATTTACGTTTAAAGTTAAATTGCCTATTACTGAAACGCCACCAACAAAAAGGAGTTTTCTATCTGAAGCGTCAAAAATATTTGATCCGCTTGGATGGTTAACACCTACCACTATTCTAACAAAACTCATGTTTCAAGAGTTGTGGCTGGCAGGTTTGAATTGGGATGACCAACTACCCCAGCAATTAGCAGAAAAATGGACCAAATTCAAAAACGATCTAATGGTCTTACAAAGTCTTCAGATACCTCGTTGGATACATCAGACGAGTAAAAACACCATAAGGGAAATTCACGGATTTTGCGATGCCTCGGAAAAGGCATATGCCGCCGTCGTTTATTTCAGGACTAGCGACAATACTGGCAAAATCAAAGTTACACTCTTAGCCGCAAAAACCAAGGTAGCACCGATCAACAAAAAGCTCTCTTTACCTCGATTGGAATTATGTGCAGCTGTTTTGGTGTCCAATCTAATTAAAAGGGTCACGAAGGCAATGGAAATAGACACTACAGAAATTCACGCATGGACAGATTCCACAGTTGTATTGGCCTGGCTAAAGGGACATCCTAGCAAATGGAAGACGTTCGTAGCTAACCGGGTGTCCGAAATTCACGCAGTATTTAAGGCTAACCAATGGCATCATATCAGATCCCATGAGAATCCAGCAGATCATGCATCACGAGGTATTCAACCTACGCAACTTCTGCAGCATTCATTATGGTGGACAGGTCCTAAATGGTTGACAGAAAACCCCTTAAAATTTTCACAAACAGAAGAGCCATACACAAATTTGGAAGCAAGAAAGGTTCAGGCATTCCTGGAAGTATCCTCCAACACAAGTTTCCTTTGTGAACTAATACTAAGGTACTCATCTATAAAGAAATTAAACAGAATACTAGCATATTGTTTACGTTTCAAAAGAAATACTAGGGAATTTAAAAACAATAGAATACTTGGACCAATAACACCAGAAGAAACAGAAGAAACAAACAATTTACTAATTAAGGCAGTACAAGAGGAGGAATTCCCAGAAGATATAAACAGAATTAAAAAACAAAAGCAGCTAAAAACAAACAGTCCTTTGCGGTCCTTACATCCATTTGTTGATAATCAAGACATATTACGGGTCGGCGGAAGACTTTGCAATGCTGAAATCAACTATGACCAGAAACATCCAATCATCTTGCCTTACAAACATGCAATCACCACCCTGGTCATTCGCCAATCACATCAAGAGACATTACATGGAGGCAATCAGTTAACATTAGCGCATACACGATTAAAGTTTTGGATTTTAAAAGGTCAGAGTGCTATCAAGCAACATTTGCACAAATGTGTGATATGCTTTCGTCACAAAACTCAAGCAAACGAACAACTTATGGGTAATCTTCCTAAGTCACGCACGTTACCTATGAGGCCATTTACGAATACTGGAGTAGATTATGCTGACCCACTGAATATACGCACGTCAAAGATCAGAGGAGCTAAAACGCAGAAAGGGTATATTGTTATATTTATCTGTTTATCCACAAAGGCCATTCACTTGGAAGCAGCAACAGATCTAACAGCCGAGGCATTCATAGCCGCTTTCAAACGCTGTGTTGGAAGAAGAGGCATTATTAAAAACATATATAGTGATAATGGCTCAAATTTTGTATTGGCAAACAAAATTTTACAAGTAAAAATGGAAGAGTTCAAAAAACACTTCGCAAACAAATTCGTACAAGAAGCTGAACACATAGGAACCACCTGGCATTTTATCCCACCTTCTTCCCCCCACTTTGGTGGATTATGGGAAGCTGGCGTAAAATCCACTAAGCAACATCTCAAGCGAGTGATTGGAGAAAACAAGTTAACCTATGAAGAACTTTCAACATTCCTCGTTCAGGTTGAAGCATGCCTAAACTCGAGACCTTTAAGTCCTATGTCATCTGATCCAGAAGATTTAACAACGCTCACTCCAGGTCATTTCCTAATTGGATCATCAATTCTCGCTCCACCCGCTGCGGATTTAACAGAATCCAATATCACATCCTTAACAAGATGGAATCTCATAGAGAGACTTCACCAAGACTTTTGGAAGAGGTGGTCTTCCGAATATCTATCACGGCTGCAAGAAAGACCAAAATGGGTGAAACAAGAAGTAAATCTCAAACCTGATCAAATAGTTATCGTGAAGGATGAGCAGTTACCACCAGCTCGATGGCCTATAGCTAGAATAATAGAAGTACATCCAGGCTTGGATGGAATGGTAAGGGTAGCAACAATAAGAACGAAAAATTGCATTACCAAAAGATCCATTACCAAATTATGCCTATTGCCAACGAGTGACAATGAAGCTTGTCTAGAACAAACAGCTAGCACTGTGCCACCAGGGCCACCCGGACAAGCAAGCACGAATTCTTCTCACGCAACATGTACTATAAGTCAAGGAACTACGGCTTCAGATTCGTTATGGGAACCCCAGCATACATCAACTACTGTTAGTCAAAAAACTACGGCTTTATGTATGGTATGGGAACCCTCTCATAAATCAAGTACTGTGAGCCAAGGAACATGTTCGACACGGCAACCTGAAACACTGGTTCAATCACCGACAATTATAAAAGGGAAACAACACCATAACAACTCCGTACCAGTATGTGATCGCCACACGAAAACGAAGATTAGACCAGTAACAACTCCCTACAAGAATTTAGTCGATGTAGAGCAGCAAAAAGAAGCTAAGATCAGACTCATGAAACGCCTTACTAACACAGAAACACATTTATTGCCGAACTTGAGTAAAAGGACAAAAACAGAAATTCAGGAAGACAATCTAACAGGAGCACATTCCAACACACGAAGTCAATCCAGTTCAACGGTGATACTGTTATGTATATTAGCGTTCCTAATCATTCCAATCTTGGGACAAGTACAACAGGAATCCATAAAAATTACCAAATTTAAGACACAACCAGGATTGTATTTTGAAGAATTAGGTGAGGTACGTATCATCAACAGTGCTTGGAACATTTTGGCATTTTATGATCTTCAAACATACTGGATGGAAATAAATGGGGTAAAACACAGCATGAGTTTAATGAAGGAAGTATGCAACGCAACTACGGTAGAATTGCCATTTTGTACCGACATTCTAAGTCAATTCCAACACCAGCTGACAGAGATAGATGAAAACAATGAGGTTTTACGAAAAATTCATCAAAATGAGCACGCTAGAAACAAGCGGGGTGTTTTAGATATTGTGGGCAACATCGCAAACAAATTATTTGGAGTACTCGACTCAGAATACGCTGAATATATGAACACCGAAATCGATAAAACACGAGCTAACGAACAACATTTGCTTGACCTCATTAAAAACCAAACTTCGATCATGGAGTCAACGATCAACATTTTTAAAAAAAATGATGTCACTATACGAGCTCAATTTCAAGAAATTAACTTGCAAATAAGAAATTTATCACACCACATCCAAAAGACCAACATAGATCACAGAGCAACGCAAATGTTCACATCGTTATCTACACTTACGATGCTTATCCTGCAAAACTGTCAAAGAACTCAGAATGCCATACTGGACACACTAATTGACTTGCAACACGGGAAAATAAATCCATTGCTAGTAACTCCAATGCAATTAAAGCAACAAATTAGAACAATTCAGACATATCTACCACCATCTTTAACCATTCCCGGAAAGGAAGAAAATCAGATTCTTTTAATATACAGACTGCTAACAGTAAGGAGTAGAGTTACGCCTACCCGTGTTTTGTTTAGCATAGAAATACCTCTGTTATTAAACGAGTTTTATCAATTATATAAAATGATTCCTGTACCAACACCATCTAACCATAGTTTCGTCTTTATTGAACCAAGTTCCGAGTATATTTCAGTAGGACTACATAAAGATCAATACTATCCAATGACTCAACGAGAAGTGGACGAATGTGACCACTTAGACATGGACAGTTACTTATGCAAGCAAAGCCATCCTATCTACAACATGCACTCCAACATAAGCCGATGTGAGATTGAACTTTTGAATCATCAGCCTGCTCTATCAAAGGCATGTAAAGTAAAGACTATCAAGCCATACAAATTTTGGATTCAGCTGCACCAACCGAATGAATGGCTCTTTTCGTTAGACCAAGAATATACTTTCAATGTGATATGCGCCAATAAACTTCAACCTCATACATTGGAAGGAAGCGGAATTATCAAACTGAGGGAGGACTGCATGATCAGGCAATCATCAATGACCATAACTGGACACAAGCTGTACCAAGGTCGACTCAGTTCATCATTTCTACCAAGCGTTAATATCACGGAACATTTATTTGGAAACATATCAAGGAGCAATCAGTCGCCACCATTGTACATTCGTACTAGCAAGATAGAGTTAGATGACATCCTCAAGGAGGTTAAGAACCTACAAACACAAGAAAGGTTCCCTGAACAACTAAGTGTCTACGATGTTCATCACTTTACAATCAGTTACTTGTTATTATCGGTAGTACTAACTGGAGCCGCCTACATTACCTACAAGCAACGGGCAACACTTCCCTGCTGCCACAAGAAAATTCGCATGAGAAACAAACCAGTTCCAGCAACACGTTCAACACAACTCACCATGGAGGACTTTTGTGTAGCAGATGCAACACAGTAGGGGAGAATGAGCAAGAAGCTCATAAATCATAATCAATATGCAGCATAAACAATGTTTTTTTACCCAAAAGGAAATAGCAGAAATCTGTAAAATTAACTTCACTAACAAATTAATTTTTTCCCAGACACTTAAATTACTTAGTCATCAAAATGAGTTTTAAGCAAACAAAAATATTAAGTTTCATTTAAATTCACTTTGCATATTTTCTCACAAAATTGTAAAACGTAAATTTGCAAGCTTGCACTTATTTGATCCCACAGACCAAGAATGCAAGCTTGCACCTAATTTTTGTATATATGTAGAATAAACTCTTAATAAAGATCAGTTGAGTAACAACAGTGTTTTTAATTGACACAGTCCATTTGTTCACCTATGTTCCCGTGTCCCGTTAAAACCGCTACCTACTTCTCCTCTTACTGTATTCAGGCCACAGTTGCCTGGCAACAAAACATGTGTTCCGGTTTGTCCGCCGATGACTAGTCTCTGGTAATATCTACCTTAAGAGTCGTGATCGGAATTTTAACTTAGGTGATCGCGTCAGAGCTATCCAATTCGACACCCTTTTTCGCCAATTCAACTGCTCTATCATTGCCTAGGATATTCCTGTGGCTGAGTACCCATTAAAGGGTCACCCTGTGACATCTGAAAATCATGCTTAGACTGCTTTTTCACAATTGTACTAGCCTTGATTTTACCACCACAGCTTCCAGCGCCTTAACGGCCGTCTGACTGATATATTCATATATCCATATTGGACTCTATACGCGTAGATACCAAAAGAGTCGTTTGGCAAATCGCAGCTATTTCCGCCTGAAAGACACTACATTTGTCTCACAGTCTATATGATTCGAGCAAGAGCCATTTGCCAGAGTATACTCCTGCTCCTGTAACTGCGCTCGTTTTAGATTTATCCGTATATATGGAGATCTCTGATGCTTTATCTGCTTCAATCCTATCGCATTCCTCCCTACCAGATAACCTAATATTAAAGCTCTTATTGACGGTTATACCAGTAACCCAGTAGTCCTTGTCTATTTTGTTGTCTGTGAATGCATAAAATGTCTGAAGGATGCGAGAATGCCAGTTTAACCTCTCCTTCCAGCAACCCATAGCATGCAGTCTGGCTACGCTAGTCGCTTCCATAGACTATACAATCTATATTCGTTTTCGTCTGGCATAATATTAATTACGTAGACCTGTGAATTTATACTATTAATTTCTCCTTTTAATTATGTTTTTTTAAAGAAATAAAGTGTGCTGATTTCAAAACTAGTGTTGATTTTTTTCTATCATATCAGTAACTATTATTTTATAATGATCAAAACTTGAAACAGATAACATTCTGAGCAAATATCAGATTCCTTTTTACCGATAAGACAATTTTGTTTACTCAATATACACAAGAAAGTGTCAAAATGTGACATTCATATGCAGGGATTAAACAAGTATTTATACTGCCCGACGGCGGGCTATAATTTGTCTCTACTGAAAATCTAAGGGACAAAGAATAACCTCTCAGACTTGTCCCGGTGGAAGGAGCAAATTGTAATTTGGAGTAGAGGTATCTTGGATTGCCAAAGTATATAGTATATTAGTCTATGAAGAAAGGCACCATTCAGGCTTTTCACAAGTCCGACAGTGTACTGTTAACGATGATTCCCAAGTCTCTCACACTTTCAGAAAATGGAACAACAGAAGCATTCACTTCAATAGGAAGGAACTCAGATATATCGTTTTTATTTTTACAAATATTTTGGATCGCATTTTGATATGCATTTATCTGGAGGCTATTAGGCGTAGCACATGCGTCAATAGTCTATATATCCTTATTGAGATAGAGATAAAAAGTGGGATATCATCAGCATATGCATGAAAGCTACATGATATAATTACTCATCCATATTTCAAATAGTAAAGGAACAAGGATAAGGCGCATCGAGTCTATCGGCGTGTCTGCCTATGAGACTGTGGCCCGAAATAACGGCCACGATAACACTAATGAATTGACCATTTAGGGTCAAGCTTTGGCCATATCTGTCGGGTGGCAAGTATGTTCCCACGTCTGGACTGAGTTAAGGCTAATAAGCCTAACCCCGTTTAGTATAGGGCAATTCATAGGAGGAGCATTATGTTTCTGAGTGAAAAGTATTAACTCCGTCTTATCCGGGTTTATGCTCAGACCACACCAATCACTCCATAATGATACCTCGGAGAGGGCGTATTGTAACACTTCAGCCAGTGTGTTTGGATGCTTATCTGAATAAATCAGAGCAATATCATCAGCGTAGTCGATAACCTTGTGACCATAGTGCTCTAGGTCCATGTGTAACTCATCCAGAGTTAGGTTCCACAAGAGTGGTGAAAGGATACCTTCCTGAGGAGTTCCTCTAGTGACGACTCTTTGTATGCTAGATCCTCCCAAACTGGGATCGATGGCCCTGCTTTTTAGCATAAGGTCAATAAGTTCGATGAGGGATCGTCAAGTTCTAGCCTCTTCAAGGATGCCGTTATCACCTCTGGCCTGATGTTATTTAAAGCACCCTCGATGTCTAGGAAGGCTGCAAGTGAATATTCTTTATGCAGTAACGAACCTTTAGTGTAACCATTTTGCGAAAGAGATAACTTGGTTGGATTGACTGTCTCTCCAGAGTTTTGAGCAGGAAGGAGAAGATACTAATGGGCCTAAAATCGTTAGGTTTGCAGTGTGAGGCTCTTCCGCCTTTAGGAGTAAAGACCTCTTTCAACCTCTTCCTTGAGGACGGAATATAGGTTATGTTAAGGCAGGCCTCATAGATGACCATTAGCTACGGAATAAGTATCTCGGAAGCTAATTGAAGTTTAGCTGGATTGATATAGTCTAATCCGGGTGATTTGTAGAGTTTGAAGCTTTGTATCGCCCAGTTCATCTTGAAGACCAGTTCATGACCGCTCGAAGTAGCTGGCAGCTCAGCAACATCAGCGACTCAAGACTGGTTAAAGTCCAACTGTCATCCCGTTAGGCTAGGGGGTGGGGTACTGGGCGTTGTTGGGAGGGTTTTTCGCAAGCGACTCGCCTTAGAGCTGCTCTCAATTTTATAGATAAGTCCTCCCCGGGGATTGTTTTGCTTATCTGATAAGTTTTTTACATTTACTCAGGCATTCCTCATAGGAAGTCCAAACATTAGTTATTTTCGCTTGGTTAAAAAGCTTACGACACTCCTTCCTAAGAGTCATAATTTCCCTCGACCACCACGGAGGTCTGGGCTTACCTCTGGGGTTTCTCTCGGGGCAAGAAATCTGCTTCGCCACATTGCACGCAAGTGTCAGGGTATCCACCACCTTGTCGAGTTTTTGTCTATTTTCGATAGCAATGGGACAGTCGAAAAAGATAAATAAAAACCGGTTAAGAGCATGTCGGGCCATACTTATTGTAGGGTTTGGTAACCGTTACCTTGGTCAGCTACATTTATCTCTTAAACTATTTGACTCTAGTCAGTCGTGTTATTTTTAAAAGTAATTTCAGATTATGTGCTAGTATGCTAGGTTTTTTAGATTTTTCCAAAATCGCTTTGAAAGTGATATGAAACTTACCGAAAACGGCCATTTTGGAACCTGTGAGGAGTAAATTTGTAAAATTGTTTAAAACATGATTTGAAATTTCCTATGAGGTAAGTAAAATTTTTTTGTCATCCCCCACTTTATATGTTGTGAGGTACACTTAAAATCCTTTTTCCAGAATGTTAATAGATAGATGGTATCGGGTATAATTATCTATACGTCCAACAAATTTCAGCGCTGAAGTCGTATAGTCTCTGAGCAAAATAAATGCGACATATAGACAGATGCACAAACAGACGGATATGGCGAAACTATAGTATATTATAAGGGTTTCTTGTTTGTTACGGAACTCTAAAAACGTGAAACTAGGTGGTACAGTCAATTAGTTCCTACTTTATAATGTGAATGTAGGCACGATTGCAATCTTTCTTCGTCGAATCGGGAAGTTCTCCTCCTGCCACTTGTCACAAAAAGGTTTCAAATGAAACGCATGAGGGCTTCGTTGGGACTTGTAGTGTACTAGAACCCTTAACCCGAGCAGGGGCAATTCTTGGGACAATATTGACTAATCTATTTATTGATATTCCGTTTATATACAAAATTGACTTGCATGCTAACATGTAACTTATGCTACCTGAGATATTTGTTTTTGCTAAATGAAGTTATTTTCGCAGTGATTTCTGATGTACAACAGCTCGGTTATGGTCAGAAATGCTGAATTGCGTTTTTATGGGAAAATCTTTTATGCTAATTTCTGTGGAAAGCTTTTTTGTTTAAATGAAATTTGGAGTGAACTTTTTATACTTTTTGTGATTTCAGGTATTTAGATTTTAAAGCAAGATTGATTCAGAATCGATTGATCATACTTGGGGCGAGGATGTTTAGTAATGATAGGTGTAATGTATTGTACTTCAATTTCTATTTTACTATTTGCTTTTTCTTTAAAGCCTCGGAATGTTGCAAGCATTTATACCATAAAATGCTAAAAATCAGAATACGAAGGATACTACATATAAGTGAGTATATAGTGGTGAACATGTTGAGTCTTAATTACGGGAAAGCTTGCTTTTACTTTATTGAATATAATATTGGCAAAGGAATTTGTGTCCTGATGAATAAGTTGTAATGTAATATTATCTACGCTGACTTGGATTTGACGATCTAGTAATGTTGAAATATTTGTTAAGGCATAGAACGGCCATCAAGTCTGTTTGAAAATGTTGTTTGTGTGTTGATAGTCATGTTACTCATGTTGGCATGTTTTATTTAAAAATTTTGTCTGAGTTTTATTATACCGGATTTCAGAACTTTTTTGGTAAACAAGTAATTATTACACACGATATTAACTAGCGTTTCCTGAGGTACAACAAAGATCCATTGATTTGGATAAAGCTATTGTATCAACACAAAACCGAAATTTTTTATATATGTCTATTCCACTAATATTTATTTACCTTGTTAGGTTACCGCGGTTTCGCCTCACTCCCGTAGGCATCTTCAGACCGACTGAGCCAACTACATCTCTGAGTGATCACATCCATGGTTGAAGGAGCGGTGAATTTAACACAGGGTGATCATTTAATGTCTCCGAACTATGGTCCCTGAATAGTCTATTGATTTCCAGGGTCTCAAGTGCATCCATTTGATACCCCTTATTGATCACGTGTAGGACTTCCCAGTTTTCTTTATTTTGACTGTGGTTTCTTTCAGTAATATGCTTAAAGAAGCTTGAAGTGTGTCTGGTGTGGTGCTCCTTAATACGGGTGGCAAAGGATCTTCCTGTTTGCCCCACATAGGCGGTTGGACATTTTTCACAAGTTATTTTGTATATACCATTTAATTTGCTTTTGTCCTGCTGAGTGGTTGGTTTTAAAAGCTTGCCGAGATCTTGAAGACAATAGTACGCTGGACTGATGCTTAATTTCCTTAATTCTTTTCCCACTCTATCTGAAATACGGCCTATGTAAGGAATTTTGCGCCAGTTATGTTTTTTTGTTTCTTTTGTTAGAATAGGGTGCAAAAAAAAAAGTTACGTCAATTAACATTGTATCAAGTAGTGTGAAGGCTTTGTCTTCTTGAATTGGCATAAATTTGTAACCGGCATTCAGTGGTTTAATAAGTCTACCTCAGAACACTTATTGGTGCTTGAGTGGGGTATATTGGTTTACTCTGGTGACATAAATGGCAAAATCTATCTGTATTAATGCAGCCGTCAACTTCTGTTTGCGTTAGTGGATAATAAAGATCACGATGCAAGGTATTGACAAGATATTCTGTTGATGGTTCAATGTAATAATATTCACCGTTATATGAATATAGTTTAAATAACTTAAACAAATTGATTGAAGTAGAATGGATTTTTGGTGATTTAGTGTATTGTTTGCTGTTGGTGTTTTTAATACTATTTAGTGCAATAATTTGCATTCTAGCATGTGTGATTCTTTAGGTAATTCTGGTTTTGGGAGTGCTACAGACTCAAAAGGTAGTTTGCACAAATTTTTATTGTCTTAATAGTAGCAAATCGAGCTAAATGATCAGGCCCCGGATGTGTAGATACAATTCTCCTTAGTAACCAATGGCTAGGTGGTAAATTTTAAGGGGGTAGGCAGGTTTGAAATTTTCAAAAAATTGAACTTTTTTTTTCTCAATATTTAGTCACTCTATAACCTCAGAAATAAGATAAAAACGACTTTTGATCTCATAGCGTATCAGAAGTGGCCGAAAAATGAATCACGCCGCCAAGCCTCGAGCGCTCGCATCTTACAATCGGCGTGTCGAGATGACCGTCTTATTGAAGTAGTATCTTACCGTCTTATCGTCTTTTCTCAGTATCTCAATCTTATCATGTGCCGTCGCCCCCCATTTCTAGTTCGAAAATAAAGTGTCACAAAGAGAATAGCTAAATTTTGACACAGTTGATACTTCGGTATTCGTACTGATCGCTGCGTTCTTCGAAATTCTTCATCTTTTAAACGCGTTTATCCCAAAACACATTTTTTTTGGGTTGTCGCCACGATTCCAGTCGATCTACTAGGACAATTTCATTCAATTTTTTTTTAAATATTCAGAAAAAGCTTAGCAATCGCATGAACCTCGGTCTTGATTTTCAAATAATATTTAATAACAATATGAAAAAGTTCTTGCTTAAAAAATGTAGAAAAAAAAGAAAAAATGACAAAAACTTGCACTATTTGTTTATTTATGAATTTTTTTCCATAACTGAGGTTCAGGATATAGCTATTTATGTGCTCTTTTATAATCAATTTTTGTTTTGTGTTTTAGATAACCCAAAGTTGAGAAATCATGGCAACCGTTTCTTAACATGGCGTCATCAGATCGGCCATAAATTAACCGGATGTTAATGAAAAATGAAAATAAAATTTTTTTTGGAAGTTATTAACATGTTAGAAAACATACTAAAAATTTGTAAATGTCAAATAAAGATTAATGTTAAAAAAATGTAGTTGAAAAAAGAGGTCATTGAAACCTGGCTACCCCCTTAATGAGAGCGATATCACCTTCATTTAAATTGCTAGCGGGTGTTTGCCATTTAGTTCTTTGTTGTAGTCTAGTGAGATATTCGAAAGACTTTTTTTTCTAGAAATGTGTTCGTACTTTTCTGAGTAATTCACATCGTGTCAGAAGGCTTAATGGTTTTTTAGTTGTGCAGGTTCAATAGAGGATACCAATGGACCACCTATTAAGAAAAGGTCAGGAGTTAAGACTTCTAAATAAAATAATGATTTGTCAATGGACAAAGTGGCTGGGAGCTTAAACAAGCCTTGATTTGGGTTAAAAGTGTAGAAAATTGTTCGAATGTCTAATTTACATTCACTGCAGTTCTCTTGAGATGGTGCCTAACGAACTTAACTCCCGCCTTCTAAAAGCCTCTAAAATGAGGAGACGCATGCGGAATAAAGTGTCATTGAGTGCCATTAATAATAATTTGAGATGAAACATCTTTATGGAAATATTCAATGACAAGTCAAGTAGTCCGCAATCACTGTAAATATTTAGAGAAGATCCCTTTATAGATACAAAACGTTTTTACGCAGCCAGAAATGATTCTGTAGTTAAATCACTAACTGCTTCTAGGTGAATTACTTTAGTACAAAGGCAAACGAAAACAATATGTAACCTTTGCAAGATTTAGTATCTCTGCCTTTTTTTACTCGTAACATAATTTGTCCAGAGTAATATATTCCTGTACTTGTGAAGGATAGAGTTAGATTTACTCGAGGTGCTGGCAGTTGCCCCATTAATTGTTCCGTTGTCCTTGCTTTAATCCTAACACACGTTGTACAATCATGAATGGTAGATCGGACTGAACTTTGTCCATCTAATGTTGATTGCCTGCCGCCATGTAGTAATTTTTGGTATATTTATTCTTTTTGAAAATTAAAAAAATAATCAAAAGTTTCAAACCAATTTATGTTACTAGTTATTCTTTGTGAAACGCGAGTTATCATGTAATGTCCCCTAGATGGTTTTGTTCTTTTTATTCTAACTATAAGCAATTAATTAACAATTAAGCCATAACATGAGTTAACAATTGCTCTTGCAGACAATTTTTCACTTTATCTGATTATGCATCGAATACGAAAAGTTTAACTAAGTTATTGAAGAAAAGTTTTCATTACAATTGAAGGTTCAAATATCTCTACTACAATTGTATTTAAAATGAATACCAGGAAATTCATGAGCGAAGGCTGCAATATCGCGATTCTCGTACGCTTTTAATTTTCAAATTAACCTTACTTCCTCTAATTGAAAAAAAAACTTTATAAAATTTCATTGAGGAAGTAAATAAAAAATATTTCATCGACCAACTACCGACCCAACAGCGGCATTGAGACAGTAGCCCACGTACATACAAATCACGAAAACTTAAGTTACTGTCTATAATTAATATTCAATGGAAGTTCAAGTACTTTAGCGCTGCGTTGCTTAGAATTACTTTATCTTATTGATATTACCTATTCCAGCAACTAACCATTTCGAACGGTTTTTACATTAATACACTTACCATTATTGCTCAGTAACATTGATTATGTAAGCTAATTAACCTACAAGTAAGAGTATTTTAGAATCCCAAACATTTTAAGATTAAAATTTTGAGTTATCACGCAAATATAAAAGTCATGTTCAGGTTCAGGAAAAGTATGTTCAGGTTATTCCTACGGTTCTTATATATGTACTTCTTCTACTCGTAAGAGTCGTAAGTCGTAATCAGGTTAAACCTCGTAATTACTTTACTTTTACTCTTAACTATTTATTAAAATAAAAATTCATTAACGTTATGGAGAAACATTAAAATAAATGAAAAAGAAGGTTTTACCATTATGCGCGTTTTTATTTGTGCTTTCTGACTGCTAAAGAACGAGACGGAGCTAGGCTTTTGGTATTTTGATCTTAAATGGTCAAATGACAAGAAATATGTTTGGGGTACATGTATGCCATCCCTTACAACATTACAGAAATATAAAATAAAGATAATACTAGATTTGACCCTGTTGTTTTACCTATTTCACAAACAACAAATTTAAATTTAATGGAATAAACCTATCGCTATAGGGCCTTTCATTAGATTGTGAAAGCTTTTTTACCAGTTATACGTACATATATGAAAATAAATTTGGATGTAGAATTTGAAGTCAAATTCTTTTCTAAATCGAAGTGACTTTCATCTTGCAAATATTATAAAGCGTTACAACATTTTATTAAAATGAATAAAACTGTTCATACTTATAATATTTATTATTTATAATTTTTGCGCTTTTATAAATACATCTAATCCTCTCAAAGTAAACCACAAGTAGACTTCTGCCATGGTGGAGTTCGACCTGTATTTAATATCGTTTATAAATTTTACTAATAGCTTGGTAAAATTGTTTACCCTGCAAATAGGAACCCTAATTTTTTCCAAAGGCAACCATAGTACATGCAATTGTAATTTTATAATACATAAAATTTTAGAAACAGGTTACACACTAATTTTTCGTAATTGAGGAAATTTTCGAAAAAAGAGCATAGGTATATGCAAAAACCAAATATTGAGTTTAACAGTTCGAAAGTTATCGTAAAAGGAACTGAATGGAATAAAGGTTTACTTATTTATAGAATGTAATTCCCATATTCTTTAATCAGGCCGCAGTTGAAGCAGCTACTAAAGAGGCTAGGAATGAATTAATTGCTTGACGGACGAGTATTCCTGGATTCTGATGAAATATCAATTCGTATGGTTTCTTGTAAATTCCAATAGTTGCTTCTTCTCGTTTAGTTTAAATTATTTTTAGTTTCTAGCTTTATTTTCGCTTTTGATTGAAATCCTGACATGTCATCTTTTTTTCGTTTTATGTTTTCCTTCATTGCAAGATTGTGCTTTATGATTGTTTTGATTAGCGTGTAGTGGTTGGGGTCGCCAGACAGGGGCGAGCGCGCCTTGGACAGAGGGGGGAGGGATTCATTTTTCTTTAAACGCGTCTTATTACTTCTATGACAAATAGTTTTGATCTACTTTAAGTAAACAAAACAACAGCCATTTGGAAGCGTAAAAGCATGAAAATATACGGAAGTGGAATTATAAAGAAAAGACGAACGCCAGCGCTTGGTTGGTTGGTTGAATGAAAATTTGCTTTACGACTGAAATTTCAGGTTTAATTAGATATTGTTTGTTATTGCTTTAAGTTAATATCAATCTTTTGTAACATAGAACTAATAGTTTTTGAGGTAGGGCGAGTTTAAGAAAAAATTACCCCCTGGTTGCCATAAGCAGCAATGCAAATACATTTTTA
This sequence comes from Leptarthrus brevirostris, assembly GCA_964036015.1. Classification (NCBI taxonomy): domain Eukaryota; kingdom Metazoa; phylum Arthropoda; class Insecta; order Diptera; family Asilidae; genus Leptarthrus; species Leptarthrus brevirostris. The sequence continues at coordinate 99,692,455 of OZ038372.1, read as the reverse complement.
CATTTTTACATTTGTAGGACCATTTACGATCGCATATAAAAGTCCTGTTCATGGATTGTAGTTTACGGTTTACGCTGGTTGTGTCTTCATCCACCCCGCCCTCCACCGCATAGTGTCGTTCCGAGAAGTAGTCTCTATCCTATGCCTTAGAAAATTGCGTCGAAAATGGCAGGAGCAGCCGCGAGCACCAAAATACAATTCAGTTGTTGATTGACCGTGACCTTGTTCGGCTTTTGTCATTGCTCGCGCTACTACGTATTTGCAATTACTGGATTATAGTGTTTAAAAATCAATAAATACAAGTAAAGTGCGAAGGAAGGTATGCTATTTTTTTTACTAAATCAGGATGTTGACATCAATTGAATAAGTCACGTTCAGTATTAACTGGGTTAGGTTTTGATACACATTTATTTTTTTCTACGTAAAATATGAAAAAATTTAGAGATATCAGATGATTTTTTAAAGTACCCGAATTTTCAATGACACCTGATCGTGAAAAGTCGTCAGCTGTAACTAATCCTAATCCTAGTCCTAGTTTTTCTGCACAGCTTGAAGCATCAACAAACACATCTGAAGAAAATCCCGCAAAAAATTAGATAGACAGTACAGAAGTTCCAGAAAACTGTCCTACGCCGACGACCTCCGGGCAAACAGCTGATTCAGACAGAGCCGGAAATAGTTTCATTTGAGTGATCAGAATCTCCTGGTAATGAAAAACGAAACAATTTGGGCAGCCTGCAAGACGGACACTCACAGCCCCAAATAAATTTTCAAAAGCAAAAATTGGCAACAACTTAAGATCTTTTACATCTAAATATATTATCTATACAGATGGTTGGAATACAACACGGGAGAAGACAAGGTTTACTGTTTTTTGTGTAGGCATTTCATTAAGGAAGAAATTCGTGACCAACGCGAAAAATTTGTAAGAACGGTTTTTTTTTGTTATACGATGTGGCCAAATCCTAGGGGACAACCCTTTGATGCGTTAGCATGGTTTTGGACGGAAGGGAATTAGGGTAAGGGAAGTGAGGAAACTTGAGTCTTGTTTGCATTGCTGCGAGCTACCTGGGGAATGACCTCTTGTTTTGCATGGACTGCACTTTTCTTGGTTGCGATTCGTAGAGCTTTTGGATTGTTTTGATTATTCTGTCACGGCTGAACTTTTGTGTTATTGTTATGATCTTTGATCACAGAGAAACTCCTTTCACAACTGGCTGAGGTCACTGGGAGAGCTAATGCTGCCTGAAGCAGTTTGTGTACGTTAAGACAAAACTCTTTTTTAATATGTTTTTTTAAATTTTCTATATTTATTTCACAATTTTGGAATCAATTTTTAAAATATCTTTATAATTATTAATAAAATCATCTGCATTCCCCATATCTAATTTTAGGAAGGCGTCTAGTGCATTCGCCAATGGAAGGTTTTCAAACCGCCGTTTTAAGTTGACAATTATATTGTCTATCACCTCGTTATAAATTTTTATCTTCCAGTAGTCTTCGGGTTGGGTGTCGGTCGGCAAATCCACGGTGTTGCTTTTGCCAACAGTTGTCTCTGTATAAAAATCATTTTGCTGACGCCTCTGTTTTGATATTCTGACAGGTTCTAGGCAAATTACATGCTTTTCAGCAAACTGCTCGATATCTTTCCAAATTTTAAATTCATTTCTAGTTGTATCAAAAGTATAGATTGTATTTGCTATTAAATCACTAGCCTGAGACATCACTAGCCTGCACTTTTGGTCTGAAAAAATTTACTCAATTGGTTTTTGTTCAGTGTCTCCAAAATTAGCGTTGCCAGTCCTTGTGGGTCTCTAGACGTCGAAGAATTAATAAAACCAATGAATCTTTCTACCACATTTAAGTCGATCGCGTATCTAATGGTGATTGACAATCGTTCCTCTTTGTAGCATCTCGCCTCATCTACTCTCAAGGAAAAAAAATCCACACGCTTTCGCTTCCTGTTCAATTTTCTCCCTAGTTAGGCATGCTATTATTTCAATAATTTCATTTTGAATATCTGGACTGCAATAATTCAAACGTTTTTCAAAGTGTATGCAAAAATGTGTGTCGTACTTTGAGAAAAGTTGAGCTATTTCCAAGAAATTACCTCTATTTTTAGATGATTAGTCCTCTTAGAGGGCATCACTCTTAAAGGCAAACCCTGACGAACAAGGATCAGTATTACATCAATGAGTTTCAATAAGTATTCTCTATTTTGAATAACATCTTGCTCCTGTTGATTTCGAACTTGCTGATGGACATCTCCAGTTTTAAGAGATATTTTGTAGGATACGTATTTTTGTTCACATTCGGCATGAAGCGAAGACTCTGCATGTTTTTTCAATGCGTTGTGCGGCAAGACCAACATGCCGTGGGTCCCGGGTTCGAGCCCAGATGACCGTGAGCTTTTATTAAGAAATTAAAAATAATCCACTCCGTCTCTGTATATATAAATCGATGTAATTAAAGAATAAAGGCAGAATATTTTTCAAGTCTAAAGAGTTTATTACTTCAGACTATCTTAGCCCCCACCCGTGGTAAGCTAAATAGTCTTCATCATCTTATTGCGCCCCCACCAGTGGTAAGCGCAAAAGACATTATCTTACTATCTGACTAGTACAGATCTTAAACATCTTGTTGCGCCCCCACAAGCGGTAAGCGCCAAGACATATACTAAACACTCTGCAATGCGGCGAATAAAAACCTGGTTAAGAAGTACTATGCTTCAAAATCGTGTCTCGCATATGGCTTTGCTGCATATAGAAAATGAAATAGTGAAAAATACAATCACTTCTGAGGCCTGAGTCTTAAACCAATTCAGTGAAAAACTGAGAAAACTAAAACTTAATTAACAAATTAAAATTAACAAGAAAATGTCTTTGTTTATCGTTATGCTCTTTAATTTTGTATTGCTTAATCGTTTGAGTGTAATAAATATTAAATTTTGATTGCTACTTTATTTCTTTTTTTAAAGATCAAGTATTCTATAGCAAAAGACTGCAGAGTTGAGGAAGGCGCCACTTTTCATGAGGAGAGTGAATAAACTCCTTTATTACGAGGCATTACTTATGTATCTCTCTTGTCATTGGTTACTTCCAAAACTTGTCAATTCTACTATAAAGTTAGTTGATCTCTTATCGGGTTACTGAAATTGAAACCTGGAGGTGGCTGATCAGCTGGCCGGCTGCCCACCCTAGGAAAACTCCCTAGCACCGCCAATGGCTCTCTATATGGAACGGTGGAAAACTTCGCACAATTCGATGAGAAAACTGCAAGTAAATCTACAGTGCGAAGAGGATTTTGAAGCTTCCGACATCACTTTACAATTTTAATGGCTTATTAGCGTTAACTTTTGTCGGCAGAAAGCAAGCATTGCTTACCATGTGAGCAAGCGATCAGGTCAGGGCTACTAAGATAGCAAATTTGAACGTTTTTACTTACAATACCTTAAATTTTCAGTATTATGATTTACCGGCTAAAGAATTATACAAATATGTAGTTAATTATAATAACATCATTTACATAATAGAGTTTTACTTGAAAAGCAAAAAGAACAAGAAAACATACATATAATAGATCAGTAAAGAAATAATTTAGAATGCATGGATATTTTCTCAATACTATACAATAATGAATAAATCTAACAATACTTCTTAAAATTTTCTCAACGACTGCATCGTTATTTTGCAAAATTAATATTTAATATACAAAGATTATCTTCAATAACGTTCTAATAGAGAAATTTATTTGTTTCGTTATAGGATAAGTTATTGAGCAAACTAGAAGAGAGTGAACCGGAACCACCTACCTCGCAAGAAGATGAATGCGTCATTTGCATCAATGCTCGGGCTACAATGCAAACATCACCTTGTGGTCACAGAGTCGTTTGTCGTCGGTGTTTCGTTAAAACAATTCAAAGTGCAGTTGCTCAACGTCTTCTTCCTTTGCGCTGTGTTATATGTCGCGCAAGGGTAAATCGTCTAACATCAACTTCAGGAAGCTGGCGCTTACAGGAATCGGCTAGTAGCTACTCTGTTGGTGGCAAAAGTTGGACATCAGCAGGAGTTCCACAGTCTGCCAGTTCTTATTCTGTTGGAGATCATTCTCATCATCACCATCATTTACATGGCAGAGTCACACAATCCGCTAGTTTATATTCTATGAGTTCAGGTTCTTCCTCACTTTCCAGTGCTTCAAATCTAACTAGTTGTTCAAATACGTCTTCTGTATCAAGTGGTGCTGAATCTTCGTCTGGATCGTCAACAAGTGGATCCATTCACCATCCTCATCATCTTTTAAGTAGTAGACCTCAACATTATAATCATCATCATTCTACATGTCCAAGTGGATGCTTAGGTGCAATTCCTCGAAAACCAATTAACGTAGCAACAAGTACGTATCCAGGACGACGCTACACAAAAGGTCGGATAGCTGATCTACAAAATAGGCTTCCCCCTATCAAAGAATTCAAAAGCCCAGCAAAAGTTCCAACGCCTTCACCTGTCCATATCAATAATCCCCGCTTTCGGTACCTTTCCATTTTAAAACAAATTTATATATATATTATTTAAATATTTTTTTTAGATATGCTTCGTACACTAAGTCACCCAGTACTCACGAAACTGTACCACTTCTTAAAGATCCATCACCACCGAGAGGTCCACAAACAAATTCTCATGTTTCTATAAAGCAATCGTCTAAAATTGGAATGACATCCAAAGTTAGTCCGATAGCTGCCAAAACAACTATACAGAAAAATGGATTAACTTCTTCAAATTCCAAAATAGATTTAAATCATCCAAGTTCTTCCAAAAATTTTCAGTTAATTAGCTCGAAACTTAGCAGTAGTAATGTAAGCAGTTGTAACTCATCGTTTCGTAATATTCATCAAGACGAAAAGGCTGACAATAAAAAGAATGAAACTATGGAGAAGAAGAAAAAAGAAGAAAAAATTAAGTTAAAAGCAGAGAAGGAGGCACGAAAGGTAATTTACTTACATAAAGTTTTATAACGTTTTGAACGCTTTTAATTATTTTTTTGTATGATAATGCCAAATCTCAGGGAATTAAGGCTGAAGGAAGAGGGTTAAGATGTTGAGTAACGGAGCTGTCGATGTACGGCTTGTTTGAAAGTTCAAGAGTCGAGGGAAAAACAGAAGATGGTAAAGTATTCCACATTCGCCTTGTTCGGTTTAGAAAAAGAAACAAAATTTAATGGTCCCTCCTAATTTTACCTGGAGAATATAGGGGTGAAAACGACATGAAGCTCTTGTATCGCGCATTGTGATGTATATACAAGCCATCAGGCCAGTAATTTCGTGAGAACAATGACCCTGGAAATAACAATAGAAGAGTGAGAGACAACCCATATTCCGTCCATGGTACACAGTGTCAATGCTCTCAGAGATTGTGGAGTCGTCAATGAGTTTTTTTTGTCGGCCAAAAGACACCGGACGGACAGCCCTCTGGTAGTGTGAGATTCTAACTCACTAAAAACACCTCTCTGGGGATTAGCCGAAACAGACCACATAGAATCGGGTCACTTTTCGTACCCGGCCTGTCTCACATAGTGGGGGCAACTGGGTATCCAGTTGTCCCACTGTCGCCACAAACCTCGGTTTCCTGGGTCACTACTAGAATCCTAGCCTATCTGCAGGAATCCATGTTGTCCCACCGTCTCCAGTGTCCCTACTTGGTCTATGTGTTAATAACAACCTTCACCCCTTCTCTGTTTATGGCATTGAAGGGTTCTAGGCCATAAAGCTTTAGTCCAGAGCCAGGACAAGTAACTTCCTCCGGATTAACCGCAGCTAGCCCTTCGCAAGGCAGGTCTGCATTTTCTTCTGGTGGGTGTACCGCGAGATAGCCCATTCGTTAGAGTCTATCATCTCTACCACCGCCGCACCTATGGAAGTTCTAGATATTATTTTGCCAATGGCAACTTCTTCCAGGACTGCTTCAACACTGTCAGCCCGCGCAAGCCAGCCTCCATAGCCGCCACAGAATCTGTTAGAGTCTACCATACCTTCCACCTCCACTCCTACAGAAGTGCCTGAGGAAACGCCATTCGTGATTCAATTAACCCTGTGTCCTGCAGAGTTAATTCAATGTGTTAAAAAGCCTTTCTTTGAACTTTGTCTAACGCGAACAATGAGGTATCTCTGATGTGGCAGTTGTAGATGAGCGCCAAGTCTAAAGGAGTGAAATACTTCTTACATCCCTGTAGAATACTCAAGCATTTTATCGCATGTTTAGCCACTGCAAATATATAATCGGGCCAGTTAGGATTACGGGATATCTAAATACCCGAAATGTTTAAAGTTGGCGAATTGGGTACATTCAATCCGTCGACTGAAAGAGGTTGGTGGCCTGGGTGTTTTTTAAAGGGCATTAAACATCATTGAGTCTTGGATGCGTAAAACATAACACGATTTGCTCTGCCCCAAGCGAGGATAGTAGAAATGTCGTTGCGTTCTTGGTTGATTTCTGTAGAGCTCCCCCGAGCCTTCACTACAGAATCAAAAGGGTACGCGAAATCAAGGGTGCTGTCGTCGGCGAAACTATGAATAGGATTGTGTGTGAGAGATAAAAGGTTAAGAAAAGTAGAAATAAGGTTAGTGAAAGCTTTGATTCCATAGGGACACTGGCGTTTATTTCTTAGGGAACAGCAGAGGCGTAGCGTTTTTAAACCAGGGTCTAGAAGCCCTCAAGTACGTGGAAACTTCCGGAGTGCAAACGTGTAGCATAACGCAATGGATATGGAAGAAGCTGCAATGAAGGTGGTAGGTAGAAATTAGCAGCAACCAGGTTGTCTTTCTAGTAAAAACATTCCCATCCTAAATGAGTGATGGTATTGAAGAACAGGTAAAATTGCTCTTTACGGTTTTTACTAGAAACGAAAAGCCGTTACTACCCTTTTGAGTAGCAAAAATTTTCCCTCTGACATTATGGTCGAAGTTGAACTTTGTCCGACAAATCACTGATTTGCAACTATTTTGCGCATCGCTAGAGATACATCTCAGTTCCTCTGAGGGGCACAATTTATATGCTTGTAAGGCCGCTTCCTTGTTTCTAATGGCTGCAAAGCAGTCATTATTGAACCAATTGGTGTTAGTTGGTTTAATATTTTTGAAGCTATGTATGAGGAATAAAGCGATGCATGCAAAACCATAGGAAGTTCAAAATATATCCGGTGCTATAGTTAACGTGTCTCAGGGAAAATCAATCAGACCAGTCTAACCCTCTGAGATATTTGTTAATAATAATAATTTTTTTTATGTATAATGGCAATTTTTTTGGCACAATCTTTATAAAGTAAAAATGCTACAAAACTCTAACTACTCTAAAAAATTTACAACAATAAAAACAAAACAGACACAATGGTTAAGTATCAAAAAGAACATAAAAATTACACCGTACGTTACTCTGAAAATACTATGTAAAAATGACTCTAAAACTTGAAGCAAAAAAATAGTAAAAACCTGTAAAAAAGAAAATAGAAGATGTTTTGAAATGCCTGCAAGCGAGTGCCAGCTCTAAGAAAAGTTCCCAAAAAATTTTGAAAAAGTTCCGAAATTAAACCTAGAGCTAAACTTAAAACGAACGTATAAAATGAACGGAAACCGAGAAAAAATTAAACTAGAAAATGATTGATTGGGTGTTCGCAGAGGGTAGATGCAGCACCGGGCGAAATTCCTACTTGGAACCGTTCGCCACAAAAAATTTCGAACCGACTAAAGTCCCGCGGGACCTATCATTCTTCCAGTTCTTCCTTCCCGCAGCACTTGCAACAATACCAAAGTGAAGAGAAGCTTCGTGGACAAGCTGCTGCAAGTCTGTGGCCTGTTATTCCCAGTGAAAGCCGAGATAATACATATCGCGAACAAGATTACAAACCGTGCAGGCTCTTTGAATTCGTCGATCGATATATGACAGCAAATTGGAATGCACGCCGCTATGATGGAGCAGTTTGAATGCAACATCAGAGTCTTTATAATTAAACGGACTCTACTAGTTATCGTCCCCATTAATTCCAACTCTACCCCAAGGTGTGCGCACCATCCATAAACACCTAAGTGATCCGTAGGAGCCGACGCATCCCTGCCTGATGCCCCGACGAAACGGAATACGAGATAATATATGCCCATGATGCTTTATGAGAATCACTGAATCTCTATACAGACCACTGATGATCTCAACCCACTTGGACGGAAGCCCAAACATGGGACAGAATCCTGGCTGGGTCTCGACGCTCACGCCTGAGAATGGCCAGGATCATGTCCGAACCTTTGTTGTACTAAAGGCTGACGAGAAAAGCAGGATCCACTTCAAAGCGACTACTAATCGATATGGAACTTCCACACGATTCATAGTCGCTTTGGGTTGGACCGGCCGTCCCGAGAGCAGAGACGACCTCTTCGTCCGAGAGAACTTGAGTCACATCCATTTGGGTCACTGATGGTGCATATTGAGCGCAAGGTGCAGCCTCTTGCTCCGAGACCCTCTCAGTACCCACTGCCTTCTTCGGTGGTGGCATCACCTCCTGGTCAGACTTTCTCTTCGTTTTCATCTTCATCCTCTTCTTTTTCTTTTGGCTACCATTAGTAACCCCCTGGTCCGAAAAGTATACTTTTTTTGGTGTTGGAGTGGCACAGTTTCTAGCCGGCGTCGGATTTGCCCCAGGGAGTGGTTACTCAGACACCTTAGTGGCAGGCTGCTCCAAGAGAACAGGCGTAGTACCGGGCGAGGTCACTGTTTTCGGAGCTTCCGCTAGAACAGGCGTTTCCTCCACAGTGGCCTCAGCCACTTTCCTGAGCCTTTTAAGACACTCCGCAATAAAGTGCCCTGCCTGATGGCAAGCATGGCATTTCGCTTCGGTGCTCACTTCTAACCAGGTCATCAATCCGGCAACACTCCAGTAAAAGCCCTCTGAAAGCACACACCGCTGGTTGAGAGTAACATGTGCTTCACGGCTTAAATGTAAGATGCCGCGGACCGAGGTCCTCGTGCCCTATTCTAAGTGGCACTGCCCGGACTTCTCCGTGATTCTTTCCGAACCGTCCTAAGAAGGTGTTAAGATCCTCAGACCTGGCTCGGAGTGGGACCCGTGAAAAGCAGACTCTAGTCGGCTTTACTGAGAGCGGGTAAGACTGGAGGTGCCTAACACCTACGTTGATGCCCTCAAGCGTCAGCTTGGTGGCTGCTTCGATGGTAGTGCTTTAGACCTCCGGCATACCGCGGCCAACTAGTCCAAAAGAGAAAATATTCTCTATCGGGACCACCAGTAACAAGGCTTTAAAGTACACACTTTAAGTGCACCTACGAAGATGCTCGAAGTTCATGCCATCCTGCCACTGACAATCGAAAAGTCCTTGAAGCCCCGCGACCGTCTTGGAACGAGACTTACCCAAGTCAGCTGGAGGCTGATGTGAAGCCACTTAGCTACCCTGTATAACGATTTGGGAACTTTTCTTAGTGCTGCCACTGACCTGTTCGGCGTAGCATGTTTCTGCTACTACACCTCTATTAAGGGGGGAAGTACATGAAGAGGCCGAAAAAAAAGGACTTTTTTGGGATTTATTTTTGGGAAAATGAAAAAGGTCCACATGAAATCGATATTATATGTATTTAGGGCAATGTTTTACGAAGAGAAAAAACATTTTTTACATTTTGAAAAATAAAAAATTATCAACTTTTGGTGGGTTTCGTAACTCGTGTCACGGCTGACATCGAAATCGGCGTAAATTCTCCTGGCCGCAATTTTCATCTGAAATCAAAAAACCAAACATTTTTATACTCGAGGGGGTTGTTTATTCTAGATAGACTATCTTAGATAGACTAGATCTTTCCGAAATTCGAACATTAACTATAAAAATCGGGCATGAAAAAAAGTTGCCTTTTTTTTGCAAAAATTTTGATTATTTTGGCATCAAAAATGGTCTTAAAATGATTTTTTTGCTATGTCCGTAGTCTATCTAGAGTAGTTTTTTATGCCCTTTAAAATGAGTGCTGGATGAAGAAAATCGGTTCACTAGTTTTTTGTAATCTTTTACGCCAATTTGAAAAACATGGTTTTGAGAAAACGCCGTTTAAAGTTTGTCCCGAAAAACTGACGAAAAAGATGCAGATAAGGAGATGGTAAGAAGGGAGGGGTATTCTCAGAAAAATCGGTATTTGGACTGAAAACGTCGAGAACGCTCTTTAACAAAGTCGCATTCATCACTCTAAATTCCAGAGCAGAAAAAAAATCCGGTAAGCGGAATCACGCGCGCAGCGGAGATCCTCGATCCCAGGCGCGCTGGGCCGGATCGGCGCCGACCACTTTCAAGTGGCATATCTTTCAAAATTTTCGAGATAGGCTTTTGGAATTTTGGAATTATATTCTTAGAGCATATACTTATCGATTAAGACAATAAAAAAAAATCGATTTTTGAAAACGTCTTCATGTACTTCCCCCCTTAACAGGCGCTGGTTCTTTTGGCATTGGTTTTCTAACTGCTCCAGTCTTCTTTGCGCCAGTGAAGGGGGCTGCCTTTAAGGCAGCTAGTACCACATCCTTCAGTTTGGGGACTAACACAAATTTATCAATTGTGGCAAATCCCACAGGCACTTTAGTAGCTGATGCTGCTGAATTCCCTCACTAGGTGCCACCGAGAAAATCGCAACAGTCGCTGCTCCACTTGATGCAGTGTTAGTATTTTTCCTTATTGCTGTTGTAGCTTCCGCAATGTTGGCCTTTTTAGTTGGGCGCTTTTTTTTCTCTCCTCCAGATTCACCTTCGCTACTGCTACTCATACTGAGTGCAGTAGCAAATCGAGTAGTAGTTGAAAAGTTCTCAGATCACTCGATGCTCAATTTAACAGGTCAATAATTAAATATGCAGAAAGTGCCGAAGCTGTAAAAATATTTAAAAAGTTAAATGTATATGCTGGCAATACAAAAATAACACTGGTGAAACGAAACAAAATAAGAACGAGGAAACGCAATGGAACACAATTTAAATTGTCTGTTTTAACTAAATTGTCTTTTAATTTCGTTCACTTTTTACAAAAGATCTTTAACTTTTAGTCCTTTTTCAAATGTTTTTTTTTTTGCTTTCTTTAAGTTACTTCTTCCTTGTCTTAGTTGTACGCGCTCCTCGGCATAGCTAATATTTAAAAAAAAATTTCTTTTATTGGCACTTTTTCTTTACTTTCTTCGGCACTTTTAAAAACAAGTCCACACATTACTATTACACATTATTATGTATAAGGTTATTGCTTAAATCCTACAAGATAACAAAATTATTTTATCCAGTTCAATTTAGAAAAGAATTCAATAATAAATAAAAGTAAAAAAAGAAAATAATTAAATGCTGTATATAAACCAAAATAACGGTATCGATGCCGTCTGCCAAGGTTGGCAAATGCTAATTCCTATTATGAATGAAAGTATAAATTTATATATAATATGTATGTGTCTTAATCGTAATTTCAAGCTTAAGCACTGCCTGTTGAAAAGAAGAAAGAAATTATAAAACTATGTAGACAATAAAAATAATAATAGAAAATAACTACCAAATTAGGAGTATTTTGGATGCTAATTACTTAATTTTAAAATTAGACTAACATAACTACTAGAAAATAATACAATGTGAAGAGAGAAGAATGAGGATGTATCAGCAGTTAAACTCAATTACTAGGAATTTTCTATAATTGCACGCCTTGGAAATATAAAGGTACAGGTCGTGTTAGTTATTACTACCATTTAAAATATTAATTACTTCAGCTTCGTTTAATTTTTTCTTATTGAATACCAGCACGCGAAATTCTGTAAGAATTGGGCAAACACCGAGGAGGGCACCATGTCTTAGTCTTCCGATTAATTGCACAGCGAACACAAACTACAACTAACGAAATTTCGTAACTAGACTGATCTTTTTGATTGAGAAATGATTGATTGTTTTTCTCAACATTTTAAACTAATAAGTATTTCCAAATTTACATCATTATAAACTTAAGAAACTAAACTGCTATTTATATTTCTGAAGATTTAAAATGATGTTATGAATCATTAAACGTAACCTCCTCATCACAATACTTCACAGAGAATAAGATCAGCACAGCAGCGTTAAATCGATGGCAAACAACCAACAGCTTTCATAAATCAACTGTATTATACTTATACATGACAACCAATAGTACCAATTTTCTGGGAAGGGTCGTGCTTGAACCTTAATTAATTCATTTATTTATTAAGAGGTGTATACATTTTTTTTACATAATTACACTCTCAAGAAAACCAACTTTCCAATGGTCTAACGTTTTCTTTTCTTCGGATGGTTATAATATGCTTAATAGCTATTCCTTTACTACCAAAATGTAAGGGGATTAAGAACAAGAATAGGCCAGCTATTTCAGGCTTCTCAAGCCTGCAGTTATGATGTCATCGCTCTGACCGAAACTTGGCTTCACCACGGTTTTAATGATGCTGAAGTTCTTGCCGATTCTTATCAGGTTTTTCGTAGGGATAGATACTCTGACTCTGTAGCTCTTGGTGGCGGTGTGTTGGTTGCATGCAAGTCCCACTTGGGTTGCAGCTTGATTGATGTTCCTTCTTTCTCCGACACGCTCATAATTGAGCTCTTAAGCTCTCTCTTTTTAAGAAGAACTTTTACCTGCTCTGTTGTTATATTCCTCCAAATTTGACAAACCGCGTTGATGAACACGGTCGTAGTCTCTTTGACATTTTAATTCTTAGCTTAGATTTTATTAATAATATGACGAACCCTGAGGACGAAATCATCCTTCTTGGTGACTTAAATTTACCCAATGTTCAATTGGTATTGAACACTGATGACGATGACTACCTTCCCTTAAATTGTCTTACTGCTAGAGACTCCCTTTTTCTTGACGCAATCTCCTCCTTTGGTTTACACCAAATGAGTGATGTAAAGAACTGTATGGGAAGACAGTTAGATCTTATCTTCACTTCTGACTCGAGTAACACTATAGTCGAATCGGCTTCTCGTAGCTTATCCGCTATCGACAGTTTGCATCCGCCCATTTTCCTCACGTTTTGCTACGATGGCTCTTATGCTGCCGACCCCAACGTGAATCAATACGTTCTTGATTTTAAAAGGGCGGATTTCTCTATTCTCTCAAACAGGATCCTCTCGATCGATTTCGCATCTCTTTGTGATGATAGCGATATCGATGAGTGCGTTTCCGTGTTTTATGATAAGATTTATGATCTGTTTAATTCGTGTGCACCACTCAAACGGTCGAGACCATCCTGTCATTCTCCCCCGTGGTAAACTAGTGAGCTGCGGAGAATAAAAAATGGACTATGGAAAACTTACTTACGTCAGCTTATTGTGGTTTTGTTGATTGCTACGACAGATTTTTGGCATTATCATTATACAGAGAATACCTTGATAATGTTCGCGATAACTTGCATAATGATCCTCGTACTTTTTTCAAATTTGTTAATATGAAGAAGAGATCTGATAATTACCCATCTACAATGTGGTATAATGGAACCTCTAAATGCAGTGCGCCCGACATAGCCGAAAACTTTGCATTATTTTTTGAGGGCGCCTTTTCATCTGAAGACTTTGTGCCTTCCCTAGATCAGTTTGGTCATATCCAAGACCGTCCCGTTGCCTCCATTGCCTTGCCCATTATATCTCGTGATATTATCATGGATGGTATCAATGAGCTTAAACTTGACTTTTCTTTTGGTCCTAATGGTGTTCCACCTGCGTTCTTGAAATCCTGCTCTGACGCCTTACTCACTCCGCTGGTACTCATCTTCAACAAATCTATTCAAGCCGGCAGATTTCCTACATTATGGAAGAGCTCCTTTATAATTCCCGTTTATAAAAAGGGGCATAAAAACTTAATAACTAATTATAGGCCAATAGCGAAGCTTTCCTGCATGCCCAAATTGTTCGAATCTGTTATATATTCGCAGCTTGTTGGGCAGTGTAGGGGGTTAATCTCATCTAATCAGCATGGCTTTCTGCCTGGTAGATCGACGACAACTAACCTGCTTGAATTTACATCCCACATAATCTTTGCCTTCCAGCGAGGTCTCCAGACCGACTGCGTCTACACCGACTTTAGCAAGGCGTTTGATAAGCTCCCTCACTCTGTGATTATGCTTAAATTGGAAAAGCTGGGTTTTCCGCCCTTAATGCTCCACTGGATCCGCTCTTATTTAAAAGATAGGTCATACCGAGTATCTTTCCGTAACACTTTATCTAGATTTATTTGAGCTTCATCTGGTGTACCGCAGGGCAGCCATCTGGGGCCGTTGCTGTTCATTCTGGCCATTGATGACATTGTTCCTCTGTTTACGCACTCCAAAGTCTTAATCTATGCAGATGATATGAAGATCTTCTCATGTGTTAGAAACAGTTATGATTCTTCTTGCATTCAGGATGATTTGAATATCTTCAAGGTTTGGTGTGCCTCAAATGGCCTGCAGCTTAACCTGGATAAATGTGAAGTTATGTCATTCTGTAGGAACCCCAATCAGCTCGTCTTTGATTATACCTTTGCTGAAACTACTATCCGTCGTGTTGAGTCAGTTACTGACCTTGGTGTGAAGTTAGACAAAAAACTCGATTTCACTCTGCACATAAACTATATCGTGTCTCGGAGTAATTCAGTTTTGGGTTTTGTTAAACGATGGTCAAGGGAGTTTTCTGATCGACTGACCCTTATTCACTTATTTTTCTCCTTGGTTAGACCGGTTCTCGAGTATGCATCTCAGGTTTGGTCACCTTGCTATGCTGTTCATTCCAGACGCATTGAGTCGGTGCAGCGGAACTTTGTTAGGTGCGCACTAAGAGACCTTCCATGGAATGATTCACTTAGGCTTCTTCCTTATGTGGATCGCCTCCGATTGTTTAATATGCACTCGTTGGAAGAACGACGTAGAGTTGCTGACCTAGTCTTTATTCACGAGCTTTAGAACTCGAACATAGACTCTTGCATTCTCGCAGGTATGGTTTCTTACAGGCACACCCCGTATAGCTTAAGAGGACTGCCTTTACTGCATGTTTTTCACTCTCGGTGTAACTATGGTATGCATGAGCCTATAAATCGCATGTGTAGAGCCGTGAATATGTGTCCTGTTTTTGACCTGACTCTTACTAAGGATTTTCTGAAAAGATATCTGTTGTCTGTGCACCCCTGATTGTGTGGGCGTGTTTTGGATTTTTTTTTTTACTAATATTTTATTGCATGGGTTGTGGGAGCCTCATTCATCTCAATATACGTTATATTCTGGTGAATAGGTCAATTGATTCTAGGCTTCTGCCTATGAAGTGCGCCTTCTGAGTTAGAAGGATTAATTCTATAAAAAAAATAGTGATTTTAAATCAATCATTTTTCCATCTCCATAAAAATCACGGCAAAAGTGGTACGAAATAATGGTACGACTTACACATGCGCAGGGAAATAAAGTGAGATGTACTCCGGCTTGGAACATAAAGATGGCAATGCAATAATTTGTCAGAAGTTAAAGCATAAGTTATTCACACAAAAGTTGGCTATATTCAAAAAGAACCGAAAGGAATTCTAGAAATAAACTGTGGCTAAATAAAACCGCCATTTCTTTATTTAAATGAATCCTCTAGGAGAAAATATTATTATTCCACCAATGCCAACATATAAGAGGCCCCAGTTACGAAAGTTACTCGTGATGGTAAAACTAAGATTTTGGACTTGTTACAGGTAATGGCGTTTTGCAAAACTTGGCAGAAGTAGCGGGAAAGTTTAGTAATAGTATACTAACAATAATAAATGATTATTTGTTCCATAGGGACGCCTACGTTAAAAATCTTTTAAAGGGTGTTAACCAGAAATCACTGTACTGACCCCACTTTAGGCCATATTGCGTCATAATAAAAATTTTTTGTTTGATTATCTTAGACAGAAAAAGAGTGACAGCTAAAAAAGTCTGATACAGTTGACCAAATCCAATCTTTCTGAAAGGACATTAGGCTTCTTACCATTTACAGTAGGATAAGTTCAGTAATTTCTGTCCAAGAGAGAACCAAAGACTCACCAACTTCCTTTCAGTAGACTGAAATTAAGTAAGGAGGTGTTTTGTTGTTAAAACAACTTAGTTATAATTTTCATGTAATAGAATGCAATTTTTTCAAACGGTTTTGCACCAATCAAATTTCAACTTACATAAACCAGTGAAGCAAGGTGGACATAGAAACGCTTTTTCACTCAAAAATTTTGCCGTTTTTGCTCTCTATGGATCCACATGGTATATTTTTGATATGTGACAATGCAGTGAAATCTCTCTAAAATCGGTTTTAATATATATGGCTTTTCTTTTGGCGCGAGAGGTGAACATTTTCAAAAGATAGCGGGAATCACGACAGTCTCTGGTAGTGTGAAATATTAATTGACTCAATCTTTATTATAGACATTGTATTGTAAGCCATAACTAACAAGAATAAATAAACATATAATGTTGTCTACCACACTTACTTTTTTGAAACGAACACGGGGGTTTCAGCTTTCAGCCATCATCAGTACACTAAATTTCAATTGCAAACAACACTTACTGCAATGGTCTGCATAGCGGGAATTAATTAATAAAATTGAACATTCGATGGTACCTAAGAACGGACAATTAGTATCATTTGACGTGACAAACTTATTTACAAATGTCCCTTCTGATGATTGCAAGATGGTATGTAAAAAAGTCATCAAAAATTCGCATCTGAATCCAAACCAACAAACAGAGTTTTTATACCTTCTGGACCTTGTTTTAAAACAAAATTATTTTGTTTTAAATAAAGAGTTTTATAAACAAAATGATGGTTTGGCCATGGGATCACCAATCTCTCCTGTACTAGCAGAAATGTACATGAACAACTTGGAAGAAAAAATGTTTAACACAAAAGATAGAATATTAGATAACGTCAAGTTTTGGTATAGATATGTTGATGATGTGTTATGTCTGTGGACGGGTAGTATGAGACAACTTAATAATTTTTAAAAATACATAAATTCATTTAACCCTAAAATTCAGTTTACAATGGAGATAGAAAAGGATAACCAAATTAATTTCCTAGACCTAACGATAAAGAAACACGGTGATAGACTCAAATTTAAAATTTACAGAAAAGAAACTTTTACTGATACAGTCATACATAAAGAGTCATTCACGCACTTTAGATATAAACAGTCTGCTTTCGATAATATGATACACAGAGCAATATTCATACCAATGGATCACAATGACAGAGAAGCAGAAATCAGAACTATTAAAAGTATAGCTAGGAATAATGGGTTTAAGAATAACTTCATTGACGGTATTCTGAAGAAGAAATTAAAAGATAAATTTATGAAAGAGATAACTTGCATGAGAAAAAGCGCAGAAATTGATAAAACATGGGCTAGCATACCATATTGTGGAAAAGTATCTGAAGAAATCGCTAGGAAATTAAATAAACAAAATATTAACGTTGGTTTTAGAACCATAAGAAATATGAATAGTTTATTACCTAGCATTAAAGACACAACAGAAAAAATAAATAAAAACGGGGTTTATAGTCTAAAATGTGCAACTTGTGAAGGAGTATATATTGGACAAACAGGACGAGCTTTCAAAGAAAGAATAAATGAACACTTCAGTTCCTTAAAAAACAATAATTCTAAATCTAATTATGCCAAACATCTGTTGGAAAGTAAACATATCCCTGACTCGACTCCAAAAATTTTGCATATATGTGACAAGGGCAAAAAATTGAACTTGCTTGAGTCACTTGAAATTTACAGAGCTCTGAAAAAAAATAACAATGCGTGCTTTAATGATCAAACGGAGCTTTACCACTCCCCGCTATGCAGACCATTGCAGTAAGTATTGCTTGCAATTGAAATTTAGTGTACTGATGATGGCTGAAAGCTGAAACCGGTCTACACTACGTGTTCATTTTAAAAAAGTAAGTGTGGTAGACAACATTATATGTTTATTTATTCTTATTAGTGTGAAATATTACTCACTAAAAACAGCTTTCAAGGGATTGTCCGAATCAGATTACTTTATTCGGGTCCCTTTTAGTCCCTACCCCTTGCCATATCAGCAATAGATACCTGGACTAGTCTAGTTTTCCTCCCTCACCTCGATTCCCGGGTAAGCTCAAACATTTGCTTATGAAACACCTCTCCTATTCTTCCGTACTCCATCCAGTCGTGTCCCATCAGCTTTTTCCTTCTGCTTGCTAAGGTAGGTCACTGGCACACTATCTACACCGCGGGCTCTAACTCCTCCAGGCACATCCTACAGGTATCATCCTCGAGGATATTCATCTTCTTTAGATGACACCTGAAGTTTTTTTATCCTGCTAATAGTACCGTCAGTCGTCTCAAAGTTCTTCGATCCATATCCAGGACCTTCTTCTGTTCAGCACTTCTGAGCGCTACAATCGCCATCCTAGCCTGTCTATACGAGTCCGCGACGGTCCACTGTTCCCAGTTTACCCTCGTACCCTACGTCTCCGGCAGTGAACGGCTCCGGACTTTGGAAAGCCGAAGTAGCTCCCAGTTAAGCAGTACATTTGCTCTCTCATTTCCTACAACCCTTCCCCCTCAACTACGCCAGTGTCATCTCAGTCAATGAGGCACACGCATTGAGTTTGTGGATATTCTCCAAGGCCAGCATTGTATTCAACTCTGTGTTGTTCATACACCAGATCACCGCGATCAAGATTATCTAGTGCCACTACTATCTTTTTATTCCTCACCCGGCTCTCCAGCAGGTAATCCAGCGCATAGACCGAAGCCAGTAGCTCCGCCTGAAAGACTGATATGTGCCCACAGACTTAGATGGGTATTCATTTTCAGGCCCTCACTGAAGATTTCCTGCACCGTCCATCCACATTTCCAATTCCGGTATTTTATTTTTGACAAGATCCAAGATTTTCCTATACCCATGGTAATCACGAGACATATACAAGTTTACACCTCGATCCATGCGAAGAGCCGTTGATGCAGAAGTTCTCTTCACATATATGTCTAATGGCAGGGAACCTAGCATCATCTGTAACGCCAATGGTTTAAAAGGCACTTGTTATCCCTACACAAGCCAGCCACCGTGGTATATGAAGTAATCGGTCTCACCATCATAGTATATATCCAGTATGCATCCCTTGGCGAGATACCCCACCTTCTACCACAGACCCTCCCAGATTGATGTGGACCCAAGTTAGCTCCTTGGATGTTTTCCTCAACATATCTTTTTCAGGTAAGTCTTGAATCTAGGAGTACCCCCAGATACTTGAATGAACCCGAGGCGGTAAGTTCTTCTCCAAAGAGTTCTACTGGTCTAAAACCTGATTTTTTCTCTTCCTAGTGAAAATGATAAGATCAGACTTATTTGCATCTATGAAGAGCCCCTGTTCCCTGCATCATTGCAATACATTGCATTGCATACAATCGCACGTATGAGTTTACGTCTTTTTTGTCATGAACTGGAAAGCATCGAAAGCCGAGGTGTAGGACTTTAACCCACTACCTCTCCTCAGCCGACTTCGCCTCACTAACTTCGCGGGCTGAGCTTACCCGTTGCCATAATTGCAATATCGTCGGCATAACCCACGTTGTGTATGCCCTCTTCCATAAGTTTGCGTACCAATGAGTTGTTGTGTTACTTGTATAAGGATACCTCAAAGCTACACCCGGATTTGGGAACACGAACGGGTAAAGATACCGTCGGACCTTTGAAGTTGAGTTAGAGCTCAAGTTCGCGTAATCAAATAAAACTATAAGCACTTTTTTAATTTAATTTAACTAATTAGGCTTGTCTACGAACTGAACCTTTCCCGATAACGTTTTTAGACCGACCCCTTCAGAAGATAGAAACAGACTCTACTGCACCATAGTTAAACTCAGACTCTCTGAATCTATCTATGCAGAATCACGAACAGCCGATCTACATGAAGAAAGGAGCTTTCGCGCTTTTTCTCCGTTTTTTACTTTTGCCCTTGAAGTTTAGGCAAAGTAGATGTAGATGGATGTCATTGGTTCGCTCTGCTGTGACTTTTTCTGTAATTTGTTGACAGAGTCGCTGTAGCAATTTTGTTTTGCTTATCGTATATTTGGCTACCGTGTGAAAGAAAATGTCGACGGTAACCCGAGCGCATTGTTTAGCAATTCGGTGTCGGAAATCTAACTTGTTAAATATTTGTCGGTTTTTATTTTGAACGTGAACGTGAACGCCCTCTGACCTTGGTAGCGGAGGAGTCTCTGGGTTCCGGAGGATCTGTCCCCTCTGCAGGGCGTTGGACCTTCAGCCCGTTGTATTTTCTGGTTTTACTACTGATAGTATTAAAGGGGATGATAGTTTTGTAATATTCGGTGGCCTTGTTCTTGACCGTTATTGCCTGTCCTTTAGGGGATACATCGACCGAAGGCTGCGCGACGCCTTTATGCGGTCGCCGAATTGTGGCAGTGTTAGACGGCTCGTTATGCTTTTATTTATTTATTCATTTTTTCTTTTATTTGTATTTTTTTTTTCGTACTTGCTTTGCGCTACGGCCCCGTTTTGACCGTAGATTGTGGTGGAGCTCCACGGCGCGCGATTTCTTATTAACTTTGAAACTCTTTTTTTTTTTGTACGTAGTAAATTCAGCATTAAATTTGTAAGAATGGTCTTCATCTTTTACTTAAACCAGTTAAATGGACCGTGCCCTGGGCAGTGCTTGTGGCCGTTCTTTTTGTTCTGAGACTGCTTCCTCCAGGGAATGGGCGTTTAATTACGCCGCGTAATGCATGCATTTAACGGCGGGATGGCGTATTTGGCTGTCATGTAAATGATAACACAACACTATAAGTCCCGTAAGTGACAAAGATTTTGTTGAGAGTATTTGCGGTGTTTTAACCTGGGAGTGTAAATTTAACTTCTGCAATTTGGCCTGAATTGCGTCCAATGATTATGTACTCTCGTACAACAGCTCGTTAGTATTTTCACCTAATAGTAGTTTCATATATGAAGCTTCTGCTTTCTCAAAGCAAGCCATGAAGGAATTTAATTCCCTAGCCGTTTCATTCCTTTTCGGAAAGTACGCAGGTTACGTGGTAAACAGTAGATGTGTATTTTCAGCCTCGTAGTATAGGATATGTGGCCCAATTTGTAAATGGCAGTGTTGGTTAATTACCAATATTCCCTGTCCTGAGAGGCGATGTGTGAGCAATTGCTGGGCCCAGGTAATACGCACTATAGTAGTTGTCTTCAA
Source organism: Leptarthrus brevirostris (assembly GCA_964036015.1). Lineage (NCBI taxonomy): Eukaryota > Metazoa > Arthropoda > Insecta > Diptera > Asilidae > Leptarthrus > Leptarthrus brevirostris. The sequence continues at coordinate 99,671,209 of OZ038372.1, read as the reverse complement.
TGCATGGATGGATGCAGGAATTCGCAGGAATTTGGCATATTTAATTTAAATTAAATGTCCCTGGGGAGTATTTGTACTTTTAGCGTACAACTTAGGTTTTTTTCCAGTGGATTAAAGAGCAACTTGATTACGCATTCATCCGATTATGTTGTCTTTGTTATTGGCGTATTTAACAAACCAGCGTAAGTGTCTTCCTCGACATTTCGAGTGACTTTCCGATATGCTTTCATGTTCTCCGATTTTAATAATAGGAAAAAATTACTGAGTCGAAAGTTGACTCGCTATATGGGAATGTTCTACTTCCAGGACCAATGAATGATTGGCTTCCGTGTGTATAGGGAAGCACCTGGTTCGTTTCAACTTCATTTTAGGACGATTGAAGATTGGTAATGTTATTCTGATAGCCAATTTCTCTTGCAACAAGTGTGTTCGTAATTTCGCCGTTTGGTAGAGAATTGATAGAAAATTCTGGGCGTTTGAACACGTGGCATAAGATTTCTGATAAATCTCAAGTAGTGCATCACGGGCGATCAACAGGGGGTGAATTTGATTATTTCGGCCAGCTGTTATTATGTCCAGTAGCGCCTGCTGTTGGAACTCAATTTATAACATTTGTAGCAGAAGGCTTGGGATTATTTCCGGCCTCATTTGCCTGGCTACGAGTTTGTCGGTTAGGTTATGTAATTATTGTCGTTGCCTTTCGAAGAGTGAATTTACGGGTTTTTGTATTTTGTTTAGCGCAGTCTTGACTACGCTGATTTGGTGTTTCTAAAAATCAGCTTGTACCTGATGGTTAGCTTCCAACTCATTCAGGCGGCTACAGACTTCGCGTTCATTGGGAACAGCTGGTTTAATTACCTTTTTATGTTGCTTGATGTTTTCCATCAACGTGTGTATATGCTTTTGTTGAAGTTCGCAGAGGTCTCCTCCTGTGTTGCTTCCACACAGTTGATGCACGTAGTGTTCAGGTCGTTCCGCAAGCATTATTTGATTGTCCAACTCGTTCAGATCCAATTCCGTAAGAATATTCCATGTGGAGTGGTAAACCATGAGGCTTCCTAAATCCTCGAATAGCACTCCTGTATTGTTGAGTGTGTTTACCGAGTAGAGCTCCGACGTACTATTTCCCATAGTGGACATATCCAGTCCTGGGATGATGGCGTTTTGTATCAGACCTGGGGAGAGGAATATGATTAATTGAGGTTTACTCAATTAATTTCCTTATTTGCTAAGCGTAGATTTTCCCTAAAGTGGTTTCATGCGGATTTTATATTTCCGCGGGTGTATCTCAGGGCAAGGGCTGTCAGGAGAAGTTCCTGCGGCAGTCCTGGAGACGAAGGTGATTATGGTGGGCTTAGCACTAGTATAAAGGGTATAAGTGAATGTTTTAATTCGTGGTTCGTATTGGTTAGCTCTCTTATGGAGCTTTTATCTTCGGTGGAGTTGTTTTGAGTTTTCCTCAATTAGATATGACTAATGAAGACGAGGTTGACTTCAGGGCAAAGGACTACCACGAAGAACTTCTTGGTATGACATTTGGGGTCGTTTTTAGTACAGATTTTAAGTTCATGGGTAAAGGAAAAAAAATTAAATCAACAACGGGATAAAATTATACGAATTAATTTCGTTATTTATAAGAGTGAGCTCTCTTATAGAGCGTGTTATGTGGGTAGAGTTGTTTTGAGTATTTCTGTTGAATAAAGTATAACTAAGGAAGATAAGGACTTCAAGGTAACAGACTATCAGGGAGAAGTTTCTGTATTAGGGAAATGAAAAGGAACTAAGAGGTAGTTTTCGATCAAAGTGTGTGTAAATTAAAGTACAATTGTGTAAGTATAGTTAAAGTGTGAAGGGCAAGCTTCGTACAAAGAAAATAAGAGTGAGGGGACCCTCGTTAGGGCATTAAAAGAAAATGTTATTATAATTGTCCTCCTTGATCGCGGGGTGGATCGCTAAGTAGGATGTTACAACAATTCAGTTTTCCATCAGGAAGAATTCCTTAACATAGCATTAAAGAGATGGAATATGGATTGTCCAGTCTCTGACTGAATTTCACAAGAGTTGGTTTGGTTTGGATTCTGAGAATTGACTCGAAAGCCATCTTAATTTTGGCCGCCGAAGATTGACCACCATCCGTGTAGTAACGTAGCCCCACTGCACATTGCTCTTCACCTCGGATTCGTTTAGCCGGACCCCCCTCTTCTGGTGTCGAATCTGGTAGGGCAGATGTTTCCAGTCTGTTATCTAACTGCCTGACCTCTTGGTCCACACCTGCTTTCTTAGCAGCCTTAGCAGCTTTACCTGACGCTAATTGCTGCTTTTTTCGCTCCCTCTTTCTCTTACACTCCCGCCGAATTGTTTCTCACGTTGTCAGCCGATTTGGGATCGGCCTCTACTGTATCCTCCAATCCTGTGGAAATCTCAATTGCTGCAGGTTGCACTTAGCTTCATCTGAGCTGTAAAAGTCTGCCTCCATCTGCGCCACCTTACCTTCACCACCTGTTACTTCTACATCATCATCCTTGTTAATCTTAAAATCCATTTTTGAACCCACAAGTTGGGAGAGACATAAACGGACCGGGAAGGCAGAAATCCCCCATACCAACCCTACTCAACTAAATTACAACAGGAGATTGAGCTGCCCCTGAGGAGATACCACAAGCGAGCCTTTGACCCCGGTTCTTGCGAGAGGCATCAAGTCGATTTAGGAAGTCAGATGGTTGCTCTCTCAGCGTGGCTCCACAACCTTGGAGTTAGGGGATATATTTAAGAGGTTTACTCCTCTCGTGTGTATTGGGTTTTTTTAAGAAATTAAAATAACCCACGGGTTTTCTTGTGTAACCTCTTCTGTACTTGGAATTATTTCGTTTTCGAGAGGGGCTCCTTTGAGATGCTTGTGGTCTGTATAATAGACCGTGCATTTTCGGCCTTGCAGGTAACATCTGAAGTTGTTTATTTTGTTTGTGTCTTCGCTACTGCCACGGCTCCCCAATCTGTTGATTGCTTTTATTTATTGACAATATTTTGTTTATTTTATACATTAATTATGAGTTCTTGCAAGGCTTGTTTGAAAGAAATTTTAGACAACGCTATTATTTGCGCTGGCATTTGTGGTAATTCGTTTCATCCCACTTGCCTAAAGCAGAGCCTGAAATCGATTTCGTCTTGTAATACGACGTGCAAGGAGTGCACCAATGTTAAGCAGTCTCACGTGCTTAGATTGATGAAAAGTATCGTCGAAAATATTTTTGCAGATCAAGGGTACATTGCCAATAGAATGACTGCCATCAACTTGAGCCTTTCTGGCTTTCAAAACTTATTTGAGGATATTGGCACTTTAAATCGCAAAACTGACTTCATCATTATGGCTCTGGACAAGTCCAACGATAATTATGACATGTTTCTTGGCAGATATCACATCAGATATTCTCCATTGAGGACATGTACGGAATAATTGCCAACTCTGAACATTCGGTCATTTCCAGTTCTACCCCAGTTCTGCCAATTTGCGAAGACATATGTCGCAGTTTTAAGAAGTTTAAAATTGACATGGACTCATGGTCATCAACCGTCAGTGCTGTCTGCTGCTGTAGGTGAGAGCAAGTCGCCTTCGGGGACTGTTGGTGAGGCGGACGAGTCCCGTGTTTCTGTGGCTCCTCAGGCGGTTGGCTGCATTTCTTCTGGTGTCTCAGCGCCGGCCGATGGCTCCCGCTCTTCTAGACAGGTGCTGCACCGGTTACTGTTACATGTTGAAATATTGGTTCCTCACGCAATCATTCTGCCTGTTTTTATACTTCATCGTTCAGAGTGCTGGTTCCGGAGGATTTATTCAATAAAGTTCTTTCTCCTGAGATTTTGCCCCGCAATTCAAATGTGCGTGAATTTCTCCCAAGAACTCGACTTAGTTTTGCCAATGCGTGCTCAAAGAACTGATTTCGGAAATGTTGATCTACTACGCAAACGTAACTGGTCTTCGTTCCAAAAAGGCTAGGATCTTTAATGGATCCAGCGATCTTTGCTTCAACATAATTTGTTTGACGGAAACTTGGCTGTATCAGGGAATTTTAGATGCGTAGCTGTTTAGCTCTGAGTACATTGTTTTTCGCCGTGGTTTTATTTATAGCTATTGGACTGCCTGGTAAAACTGTGTTCATTTCGACCGCCTATATTCTTTCCGTTTCTCCGTCTAGTGTTTATAAAATATTTGCCTCCTGCCTGGATGACCTCTCACACGCCTTGATGCCTTCCGACGAATTATTGCTTTTGGGTGACTTTAACCTGCCTGAAGTTGGCTGGGAGCTCTCTCACTCGGATGATGGCTTGATTCCTTCTTTTCGGTCTGTCAATCAGTTTGCTTTTTCTTTTATAGATAGCCTTGCTTCTTCAGGCTTAACACAGACGTACAGCATATCTAACGACCATGGAAGTTTCCTCGCCCTCGTTTTTTCTACTGATCCTGCTAGTACACTGGTAAGACGATGCTTGGAGCCCATTATTCCTGAATCGGGTCATATTGCTCTTTTCATTGATCCAGTTATGATCACTTCCTGTGTGCCAGATAACGTTTGTTATAACTTCAGTAAGGCTGACTTTTGCGTGTTAAACAACTGGGTCTCAGCTTGTGATTGGAGTAATGTCCTCAATTAACGAGACATTAATGAGGCCGTTAGATATTTCTATAATTTACTGCCTATCTGTTTTACTTACTGTGTCCCTATTTCTAAATCGAATAACTCACGTTCTAACCAGCCTTGGTTTGATAGTTCCTTAAAACATTTAAGGAATGTTAAATGTAAGGCCTGGAAAAGGTTTTGTTCCTCTAGGAGCGACGCTGACTAGTTAACATATTCCAGTTTACGCAGTCAATTTTTATCTGACTTAGCGTTTTCTTATAATAATTATATTAACAGAATGAAAGCATCCTTACACGTCGGACCTAAGGGATTTTGGATGTTCGTGAACTTGAAGTGCAATTCTGATGGCTATCCATCTTCTTTGTCTTTTGAATACAGCAAACCTTTTTGCCGATTTTTTTAAAACTGCGTTTTTGGACGATACCTGTGATACTAGCTTTAAGGATTTTACCCATTTTTTGACGAGGTTTCCGCCGACTTCTCTCGAATCCAAAGACCTTTTACTTGACGAAGCTACGATTTTGAAGAAAACCTCTACCTTGGCTGATAGTTTTTCAATTGGTATCCCTACCTCACTCGTGAAAAGATGTGGTTCTGCTCTTGCTCCTATTCTGTGTTATTTATTTAATCTCTCAACTCGTTGCAGTGTTTTTCCGAAAGCTTGGAAAACCTTATTAATTATTTCCCTTCACAAAAAGGGTTATAAATGCAAAATTGTAAACTATAGACCACTTGCTAATCTTTGTTGTATATCCAAGATTTTTGAGGCACTTATTTGCGATGTTCTATACTTCCACTGCAAGCTGTATTGCAGCCGTTTCAACATGGCTTCATTAGGGGTTATTGCAATTTCCAAACTTCTGTATTTCTGCAATTGAAAATCGTAAGCAAGTTGACTGTATTTTTACTGACTTCAGCAAAGCTTTCGATAGAATATATCATAGAATTCTTGTTCTCAAACTCTTCCTACTCGGGTTTCTGCGAGCTTTTGTAAATTGGATTCATTCGTACTTGTCTGAACGCACTCAGCGGGTTTCTTTTCCTGGAGCTCTGTCTAATGTTATTTTCAACACTTCAACCACCTCGGGCCATTGTTATTTATAATTTATATCAGTGATGTATCTACGATTCTGCCTCACTCAAATATTCTTTGTTATGCCGACGACGCTAAGATATTTCGCAATGTGTCAGAGAATGCCGATTGCCTACTTTTAAATTCTGAATTGGATGCCATTCTGAATTTGTGTTCCATTAACCTTCCCCTAAATATTATAGGTATGTCCTCACGAAAAAGATCTCCCTTTCAATTTAACTTCACCATAGAGGGTTGTACTTTAACAAGAGTTACAAAGGCTAAGGTACTAGGTGTCTGGCTCAATACCCAATTTTATTGCGAGGATCATTTTAATGCCATAGTCACCAAGGCTAATATGACTTCGGATTTCGTGAAGAGGTAGTCAAAGGAATTTGATGACCCTTACATAACAAAGCTTTTATATTGCACTTTTGTCAGGCCTATTCTGGAATATGCCTCTCCAGTATGGTCACCGCTCTATGCGACACATTTCAATCGCATTGAAGCTGTTCAACGGAGGTTCGTTAGGTTTGCTCTTCGAGGCCTTCCTTGGAATAACTCCCTTATATTGATAGACTTGACTTATGTTGATATACTTGAACTCCTGCACTTGGATACACTTGAAACGAGACGACGTAACTCCAAGATCCTTTTTGCTTTAGATAGCATCCGGGGATCCATAGACTCTTCTGTTCTCTTGGCTTGTTTTGGCATACCGGTTCCGGCTCGCTCCCTGAGGAAGTTACGACTTTCTTCAGTTACCTTTTCATTGCACTAATTATGGATTAAATTAGCCGATCACATCGATGTCGCCATTTTTAAATTCCTCTTTTGATTGCATTGATTTTCATATATCGCGAAATCATGTAAGGAGTCAGCGTTGTTGAAGTAACTTTTTACTTTTCACTTTATGTACTTTCTATTTTTTATGTACTTTTTATACACTTTAGCATCTTTATATTCTGCATTTATATTTTGTGAATTCTCATAGCCCATACTATGGCGAGGAACTCTTTTTCAATAGTTGAGTAGTTGTATTCCGCCGTAAGGCTAGCGTAGGCAATGGGCTGGTCGTGTCCTATATCGCCTTAGGAGGGGACGGCTCCTAATGCTTCGTTGCTTGCGCCCGTGGTTAGATTGAAAAGTTTCGAGAAATCGGGATAGGTCAGGAAGCGGAGGGGAAATTAATGAGGTCTTGATTTTCTCGAACGTCTCCTGATACTTCTCGGTCCATGTGAATTTGACATCCTTACATAATCTTGGAGAAGTCATTGATGAGCTTTCGATAGTAATTGGCAACTCCAATGAAGCAACGAGCAGAAGTTCTCTCCTCTTTCTTTGTATAGTTTTCTGCATCTCTTTCTTAAGGCTTTGTATCTTCCCCAGACTTCGATATCTTGGCTCCTCATGGCGCGGTTGAAAGCCTTCCCACTTTCCATATTCAGTGATTGCAGGTCCCTATTCCACTACTTCAGTCGAAGTGCATGTTTTGTAATACGCCTCCTCTACAGCCTTTTATAGAGTGTACAACTACCCCCTCTACATGCACTAAGTGTTTGTTTCTGACTATTGGTGTTTTGCCCTTAACACCCCCTGACACTCAGGACCGCCGACAGGGAGGGGGCAAAGGGGGTAAACCCCCCGGGCCCGGGCTTTCAAAAGGGGCCCTGTCATCTTAGTCATCAACAGAAAATGTTTTTCCATTTTAATTATATGTATACAAATGTTTTACGATCGAAAAAGTGTAATATACTAGACAGATTTTAAATTGAAAGTCACTCATTTGACTGTATATGGGCCCGTAAACGGTTAGTGCCGGGACCAAAATTCCTTTCGTGGGGGCCCGTAAGTGGTACCCCCGGGCCCGAATTTGGTCTCTACGGGCCTGCTGATACTTCTGACTATTGGTGTTCTTAGAGAACTTCTACGCCTCTCATCATATCGAATATCATAAGTTTTGGACACCCTACCATTAAGGCGGTTCTGCCTGTGGCCTCATCTCCATGGATCTCTCCTCGAGACACTTTTCACTTGGATGTATTTTCGAAGCAAGAGTTCTGGTTTCTCAGTCTTTTTAGGATAATATCCTTGCCCTTAGGTTGCCCTGAGACATACATATATCATCACTCTCCTGATATTTTTCATAACATCAACGCGTTTTACCTTCAAGTTCATTCCACCCCAAAGGTTGAACAATCTCTTGACGGTTTCACACAGCCATGTCTTGAATTTTTGGTTCACACACCTTAGTGTGATTAATCCATCCTCCAAGCCCACTGAATTCACCTCCATTTCACCAGCCTTTTCAGAAAGGAAGTCAATGACTCCTAAAAGGGCTGCTGTGAAGATTTGCAGATGCCCTTCTTCAAGACCCTTTCTAGAGTTCATGACATCGAGACGAAGATCATTTGCCGCAGCCCAGGAGTAGGTTTTTACGCATCTTCCCAACTTGAATCTACCCCCGTCCTGGTGAATTCTTTTTCTCTTCTCTTGGACCGACGTTCCTTTCTTTGCTCGAGTCGACTCACGCTTTCACTTGCTGGGATCCGTTTATGATGAATAACATTCATCTTCTTCTGCGACCTCCTTTTCGTCTTTTCACGGAGGTCCTTTTCTGACAGTACCCTGGAGGTAGAAGCAGTCGGAGCCGGCTGGTCAACCACCTTTGTTGCAGAGGCCGTCGTTGATTCTTTACCACCCATGGAATTATCGGACCTCGCTGCACCTTCTGATTCATTTAGCCGGACCTTCCACATCTGTTGTTGAATCAGTTAGGGCAGATTCCGGTTTGCGTTCACTTCTGATTCATTTAGCCGGACCTTCCACATCTGTTGTTGAATCTGTTAGGGCAGATATTTCCGGTTTGTCGGGTAACTGCCTGACCTCCTAGTCAGCACTTGCCTTCTTAGCGGCTTAAGCTGACGCTAACTGCTGCTTCCCCGCTGGTTGTCACGTTGCCAGTCGATTTAGAATCAGCTGGCTTCATCTGAGCTGAACTGAAATTTACTATCCGTTTAACCTAGCAAATCCCTTCTTTACAAAGTCTTGATGAACTTAAACCCCTGAATAGTAGCGCATTTGTTATTCGCGATTCTGTAAACCTGCTTTAATTCCGCTGATGGAAACAGTTTATACGGCTTGAAAAAAGTTTTTGGTTTTCTATGCCGTTTGAAAATTCATTATTAAACCAAGAAGTTCTATTCGTTTTCGAATTTTTGAAACTATGCGGAACAAAACTGTACATTCGAAATCAGTTTTGGAAAAACAAGCCGATCACCATTTGTTCTAGATTAAACTAGTGGTCTCATAACTCGAGAATTTGTTCTGGAAGACTTTGGAAAAGGAGTATATTTTAAATATTTCTTTTTTAACTGAAGATAATATTTCGTAAGACGCACGATGTGTTCATCAGATATATGTATGTATTCAGGCTGCCGTATAAAAAACGAAAGTGTATAATATACCCAAGAAGTTTAAATCTTAGCCAGACATAATTAAATTTGAAACTAATATAAGAAAATTTGGGGAAGGAAAAGGTGCCTGAATTCTTTAAACCGCAATTCTCCTTAAGGTGGTGAAAATGATACTGCGATGTTGGTTAATATCAGCATTGAAAACAATTTTGATTTCACTGAATGCAAATACAGTAGGTTTTACAAACGTCAAGTGGCAGTAGACCGAAAAATGGTTTCCTCTTAAAGGGGGAAATAGGAATAGACGGTTCAAAAAATCGATTTTTTTTATTTCATACATTCTTAGTAAAACTATTGAAAAATATCTTCCCAAAATATTAAATGAAAATTCCGACTCGTTCTATTGTTATAAGCCCTTAAAGTGAGTAGCTCTCCTTCAGGCCCCGAGCGCGCCAAAATAGGAAATAGGGGAAATAGGTGGAGGGTCTTCAAAAAATTCAATTTTTTTCTTTTTCATAAATCGATTGTAGAACTATTCAAAAATATATTCTGAAAATTTCAAAACAAAATTCCACGCCGTTAAAAAGTTATAAGCGTTTCAGTGAGTGTCCCTCGGTCGAACGGTTGGAGCGCGGTTCTTTTTAAACGCGTTTTTCTCGAAACTACTTTTTTCGAATTTGTCTACACTCTAGCTCCTACAGTTTTTGATCAATCGTTATCAAACTTAGCACATAGTTTCTCGCTCTATTTGAACCTCAATCCTAAACAATATCTTTATTTTAACTATTTTTTTATTGTAAAAAAAGTACAAAAAAATGGTAAAAAATCATACCAAATTTTCACATTCCTCAAAATAACATTAATTTCATTCAAATCGTTCCGCGCGTTGCAAAGTTAGGTTTTAGCCCCATCCCCTCCCCACCATCATTTTTTTTCTCGTGGTATCAACCAGGGAACATACTCTACCGAACAGGAAAAGAATTATCCCAATCGTTCCACGAATTACGAAGTTAGACTACTTCTCCCCTCTCCTCCACACCAGGCCAAATTATTATAACAAATATTAGCAATGGGGAATCATAATCTGTACAGTTTAGCTTGAAGTCATGAGAGTGAAATATTTTATGATTTTGTCGAAATCACTGAAGTTACATTTAAATCAATGCTATACATTTGAAGTCAAATAAATGCAAGCTTCTGAGATTTCACAGAAATCAAATCGCCCGTAATACATTATTTATCAGTACCAATAATTGTCCAAAAACCGACGTTATTATGCCAGTGTTGCAAACCAAACCCAATCATAAAATAAGGTCAAAGTGGATGTGGGGGTACTGGTACTTTGCGAGAAAACCGGTTAAAAACATTGACTTTTACGTGATAACAAAATGTTGGCTAAAAGTGGACGTGGGACTTATGAATGATACCTTCACAAAGGAAATGACATGATTGGCACAAGGTGGATAGGCAATAAGGTTGTCTAGCATCACGATTTGAGCATGCTGTCTTTCTTTTATTTATTGAAATATTTGGATCAGCATCATAGTCGTCTGAGGAAAAATCTTTATCTACATCCATACTTCTAGTAAGTAATATAAAAAATTTAGTCCTTACACAAAAGATTGGCATATTTGACACTGTATTCTAAGTATTTTTCGAATTAAAAGCACAAAAAAATTCTAAATGTTTACAACTTGCTGAAATTTTCCAGAAAGTTGTTAACAATTTATTTGATTTATTGAAGAATTTAGCACAATTTTAATTTTATAACAACGGAGCGAACGGGACTGAACTAAGACGTTATTTCAAATGAACTAAAAAGTTATAGCATGACAATGACTCACCCTGTACAACCCGAGGTAGCTAACTGCTAGTGATTGCAAATGATTTAAATGTTAGTTCACTGATTGCAACCAAACCACAAATATTGCATTCTCGTTACTTCCCGCTAAGCTTTAACTAGAACGATTTCCTAATGGTGATTTAATATTTTGAAGTCCAAATTCCAAATGGGAGTAATGAATTAGATGCTCAAATAATTTACTTCCTTAATACTCCAAGCAAGACAGATCTTGTCAATTTCCTGCTGTATGAAATGAAATCTTCCAAAGAACAGTTAAAGGCCGAGTTAAAGTCAGCAATGAAAGAACAGAAGACTTCATCAGCCGAGTTAAAGTCAGCAATGGAAGGATATTAATGATTTAAAGGCATCAATGGACGAAGATCAACCTGAATTAAAGTGATCGTTGGAAGAACAGAAATAGTCGACAGCTGAGTTAAGAGCATCCATTGAAGAACACAAATTGTCGACGGCCGAGTTAAAGTCATCAATGGTAGCGGAACTTAAGGTCTCTGCTGAAGAAGTGTAAGCTGAAATGGAAAATTCTATGCAAAAACAGTTTGCAGGCCTGGAGTCAACTGTAGAGAAGAAACCCATGGTGACCATAGAAAAGAGATTGGAAGAGGTGGAACTTTTTGGACAGCTCAAAATAAAAGACGCTGAATGTAAAATGATACATTCAATGAAGAAAAATTTCGAAGAAATTAAGTTAGATAGTGTCCAGACGTGACGGTTAATAAAAGACTCCAGCAGTGAACTTTTAGACTGACGAAGAAAAAACTGCAGCCTTAATTTTGGTATTTAGGGGCGAAACATCAAAACAAGCTTCCAAAAGGCCTATTTACCAAAGAGAAGAAATCGAAATAAAAGATATTTGTTATCGAATCAATACCCAAGGCAACCGTTGTCATCCTAAGTGCTGGACATGCGGCCAGGAAGGTCATCTCCGACGGATTGCTGGAAGCAAAGGAGATGAACCCTTCCGAGATATGATCCGAGGAAGACTGGTTGTTCTTATTCCAGCAAAAGGGAACGGGAAGACAGTCGAGTCGAAGCTACATTTCGGCGACGCAACCATTGATGCCAGTTCCGCAAAGTGATTGCAAAGGGAAGACCTTTGACCAGTTGTTAGAGGAGTACTATCCAACAGAAGGTGCCCGAAGCGATGGAGTGGTTTCGAGAGACTGTCGATGGCGAAGGACTAATGAAGAGCGAAATGTGGCAAAATGAATACGAGTCAAGAACGTCCCGGAAATTCCAAGTACAAGAACAATTTCCACATGTGAATAGTGGAAATGTATCACGAGACGAGAAAATTCAACCTGTGCGAAGACTGTCTTGCCGACATCGAGCCGAGAAAAGCCGAAGCTCCAAACTGGGGATCAACTGATACCCCGTATACATGCAGGGTTGAACCTAGGTTGAACCTGAGTTCAACTTCATGTATACGCGGATCGAGTCGAAGTAGGGTTGACTCAACTCAACTCCGCTTAGCAGGCTGGGTCGAGTTCAAATGACAGCTGTAATTGCCGTATGGACGCGGGTTGAGTAGTCGAGTTTGGAACGGAATTTTGTTTGCTGTGTTTTTGGGTTAAAATATTTTTTTTTGTATTCTGTTTTTCGTGCTGCGATTTAAGAAATGGCCAGAGAAACATTTGGGATATTAATTATTAATAGGCAATATTAATTGTCTTTGGATTAAATTTAAATAACTCGCTGAAGCATTTACAATAATATCGTAATTATCACTGATGATTTTTACATAAAATATTTCGATAAAATCACACAAAAATAAACTCAAAGTTTTGAAGGTTACTTTCTTCTGTCACTTCAACTATATTTCAACTAGAACTCAACTCGATCTTTCAACCCTGCGTTGCCATATACGCGGGTCGAAAACTCAACCCAATCACGACTCAATCTTTCAACCATGCATGTATACGTGGTATGAGGTACAGCTTACTAGAAGAAGAATATGTGTAAGTGAAAGCTAAACGATAAGGATAGGATAAGGATAACAATGAGAAATTCGAGATAGGCGACCTCAATTGTTTGTTTAAAGAAGAGAAATCCGATGGACAATTTGAGAAACAGTTTTGATCTGAGGAGTTGTTGCCGGAAGCTACAAAGGCCAATGTAAGATTACTGAAACAGAAGTACTCCAGAAAGGCCGTACAGGATGAAAGCTGTCCGAGACGAACAGTTCAGTATAATTTGCACGAGGTAGGCCACGAAAAGGGAAATAGTCGAGCTTAGTCAAACTTATAAGTCAAAAACGATTCGAACCAATGGTGAATAAGTGTGGTGAAAATGTGTAACGGAAACATCTAGAACTAAATGGCAGAAAATTCTGGAATTAAGTTGAGTACTACAAATAGGGCTGAGTAGCAGTGCGGTTAGTTTAATCTTGATACTGTGAAGAGTTAGTTGTATTTTAACCACTGAAATGACCAGTGTAATTAAGTAAAGTGAAACGGTTCATTGTGAAGAAAACGTGTAAAGGAAATTGTGAAACGCACAAATTAAGTGAAGTGAATAAAACACTGAGCATTTGTGATTGATTGTCTTAATTAACCCGTCTAGCCCGAAGAGCCCCATTTACGTTACAATATCTTCGAAGAGCCAACATAGTTTTTTTAATGAGTTCCTATATGTAAGTCTGCACGTCTAAGACAGTCTGTACCCCGTGCACAATGAGCACGTATAATATTAATATAAATTGATCGTCAAATGCCTCAATAGATTTTTTTAGAAAAACCTATAATATACATCATTAGTTTGTAAAATATAAGCAAAACCTTAATTCATCAACATTCAGCAATATCGCGCTTGGAACACTTTGGTTTAATCTTTGCAAAAACACAAGGGATCGGGAACACACTTCCACGAGTAGATAAATTAAATAACATATAACGATCCAAAACAAAGCCACATTTTTCGCAAACGCGATGAGTTATAATTCATACTCTCGTGAAATAGGAACTAATAGGATCGAGAAAAAAAAGTTGGTTCTTTGTGTGGGTACAATTCTTAAATCTCATTCCCAGACCTAAATAATACATTTAGAAATACGTTTATTCATACCACCTCAATTATTAGATAAATGAACTTATTACAATCTGAAGCTATATCATTCCATTCTATAACGCTCTGCCGGTATTCAAAGAACCGCAAATAGGTTGAATTTTTAAACACTTTGGTTTAATCTTTGCAAAAACATTCAATAAATTATTTTATATCTTATAAATACATATTTAATAAGAAATTTATATATATTTCATACAGGAAGAAAAACGTATTGCTAAAGAAGAAGAGAGGCTGGCTAAAATTCTTGCCAAAGAAGAAAAGAAGAAAGGAAAACGAGAAGCTAAAGAAATGCTTTTAGCTAACGATGCAAATAGAAAGTAATGGATGAAGGAAAAACGAAAGCAGCTGTAAACTGTGTTACGATTAATGTTAAATTAATTAAATTTCTCATATCTGCCAATTTTTTATAACTTTGTAAAATAATTCTTTTTTAAATTCATACTATATAAGAAATATCATCTCGGGCCTCATTTTATATTTTTGTCTGTTCCAGAGTAAGATTCCAAGGATTGTGATTAGATTTAAGTACAATAATGTAAGAAAGTAATTAAATCATTGTAAAGTTTCTTAAATATACATAAATTTGTTTCTTTAAGTCTCTAAGTAATAACTCAATATATTCAATTAACTAAATGCAAAATAGTAGGTATTGTTACATTAAAACATCTAACAGCAATACAAATGTACATATGTATGTTAAAATTAAATTTAGGTTCAATATTTCAATAACATAATTTTAGTTAATAAATAGAACAAAGCAGGTAGATTTTATAAAACCTGGAAAACGCAAAGTATTATTTCGAAAAGCAATTTAATTTAAATAACTACAGTTTATGTGTTCCTTAAGTAATAATAAGGATAATACTTTATGCCATACATAGCGTCCGTTAAGCAATAACTAGTTTGGTAACTCTCACATTTTTAAAATTTCATTTTTTTAATATTCGAGAAATGAAATTTACAGTAATTTAGTGATTTAAAGCTTAAATTTTTTTAAGTTTTAACAAAAATAATACTAATTATATATATATATATATATATATATATATATATATATATATATATATATATATATAATTTTATATTAATTTATTTTAATTAATAACTTTAGTTTAATGGTTAGACAAATTAACATTTAAGTTAAAATAAATTTTACCTATTCTAACTAAACTAATATCTTAAATGAATCTTCGTTAGACGGCTAATAATCCAATCAAAAGATAAAGAAAATGAAGAAAGACTTGGTAGTTCAGAAGACTCTATCGATACAGAATCAATAGATCTAAATGCAAATATGGCTTCAGAGCTGTTAAGCTTCGTTTGAAGATGTGACCAAACCACAAGGATCCAAACCAATGCTTATTAAGAGTAAGTGATTAATCATAAACCAGTAAAAAGACCAGAAAGCTAAATTTTCGATTTAATGATTATTACCAACGAGTTTTAAAGATTGCATTTGATTTCATTTGAAAAAAATTATTGAAACTTACCAGAACCATAAGAACTTAACCTATTTGCATACACAGGTGAAAACTGCAGGACAATTTACTGTACTAAAAAATAGAGTTTCAATAAATTTAGAGTACCATTTTATCTTTTAAAAAGGTATTCAGGAAGGTCTGCAAAAGCGATTTGCTGTACATAGATGTAAGGAACGATATTACAAATCAGATTTGTAATTCCATATATTGCATTAATAGTTTTGTTTTAGAAATTACTACTATTCAATTAAGGAAAGTTTACAAGGTTTCGGGAACACACTACAACGAGTAGATAAATGAAATAACATATAACGATCCAAAACAAAGCCACTTTCTTCGCAAACACGATGAGTTTTAAATTCATACTCTAATGAAATAGGAACTCATTGGGTCGAGAAGAAGAAAAAAGTCGGTTCTTTGTGTGGGTACAATTCTCAAATCTAATTCCCAGACCTAAATAATACATTTAGAAATACGTTAATTCATAACACCTTAATTATTAGATAAATGAACTTATTACTGTCTGAAGCTAAAGCATTCCATTTTATAACCCTCTACCGGAATTGAGAAGAGCGCAAATAGGTTGAATTTTTCAAGTTTTGTACTTACGACGACCCGATCACGATTCCTTCAAAATTATTAGAAATTGTTTTAAAAAAATTACAAAAAGGGTAAAAAACACTTCGCTAAATCTTCTCTGAGATATGATAAACCAATATGATCTAATACGCTGGAAAATTACATGATAAGTTAACAAAAAAATTTTGTGTATACATATACATGGTGTTTCTTAGGTTGTGTGCAAAAATTAAGGAACTGGTTATCTAGGCGGGAAACGAAAAAAATTTTTGGGAGGGGAGTCTATCTCTACCCCTCTCCAAGCTATGTTATAGGATTTTAAAATTTCTTTACCCTGAAATTAACCAATCTTACATTTTAACGCATATGTTCTACAGTTTTAATGTTATAGACGTTATTAATATCTCAGTTGGCGTTAAAGACTGTGTATTTTTTTTAACTACTAATATATTTAACAGATAATGATTTTCAACCTTAATTTTCAGAGCAAACATGTTTGCATTTCAAACGGAAATATTTTGAAAATTTGTTCTATAATTTTTTTTATTTTCAGGTTTCAAATAGTGGAAAAAGTAAGAACACTTGTTTTATTTCCACATAATAGGAGTAAAAATGTTTTTTTTTTGGGATGGTGATCGCTCAAAAATATGAGCGCTCAAAAGAAGTGATGGATGTTTCGACCGAAAGTGCAAGCTGGTCATCATCAGCGTAGTACTTGGACTTTCCACCACGGACATCCATGGCGGAAGTTCAAAAACTGAACTCCTATAAGTACTTAGTTTGTACTTAGTTTAGTCCATCAATTTCATAAAATACCAATACTGGTTAAATATTTCTTCATCAGAAAGTTTCCATTCGATAAACTCTTGGTGGAAGTCATTTCAAGATGAAAAAAGTAAAAACATTTGTTTTACTTGCACATAATAGGAGTAACAAAATTTTTTTTTGAGCGATCACCTTCCCCAAAAAAAAAATTCTTTACTCCTATTATGTGGAAGTAAAACAAGCGATTTTACTTTTTCCATCTAGAAATGACTTCCACCAAGAGTTTATCGAAAGGAAACTTTCAGATGTTTCAGATAGCCAATATGTTTTATTTCAAAAGAAATTTAAAACACAGAAAAGTCTTTTACCTTTTCCAAGTTATTTGATCGAACGTACAGCTCATACCTGCCCTTCTAAGAAAAAATTGTACCTGCTCCAAATTGTTTTTCGGTAATTTAAGTGAAGTAGTCCATGTGTAGTTGTAAAACGTTTACTGTAGGTCATAAAATAGTTGTTTCGTAAGCATGCATATATAAAGATAATAATCATTTTGGAATGAAAATCCTATGATCTCCACGTATAAAATGATATGCAAGCGCAGTGCCATTTTTAATACCGTGATATTTCAAAGTAAGAAGTCGTTTTGATAGTTTGCAATTAATAGTTGAAAAAAGTGCAATCTACAAATGAAGAATGCGTCACATTATTTTCTGCAACGGAAATTCCCTCGAAGCAGAGCGTTATTATTACCGGCGATGAACCAGAAAAAGGCAACAGTCAAGAGCGCTTCAAAGGCTTTAATAAACTGGAAGCGCTCATACACTTTTGGCTCAAAAGGATTTCAATGGTTGAGGCAACCATAACTGATCCTACTACAAGTACAAGCCGCATAGCGTGTGGCGTAGCGGTGAGTTTAGGATGGAGCAGTGAAGGACTTTATCCTTTCCATGTGACATCCGTATAGGAACAGGCCTCATCTACATGAATGAACCCTAACCCATTGCAGAAGAAACGTATTGGAGTGGCGGAATGAAAATTACGAAGGTAGGTGGATACGGCGAAGTGGTACTTTTCCTTGGCCGATTCGTTCCCCCATTATATAAAATAAGAGCTGGCAACGTTTTCGACAGAGAATTTCAGGTAGGCTGGTTTTCAGATATCCGCTCTCTTCCACTATCACCGAAGGTATGGGGACAGTCTGGCTGGCGGGTTATATTAGTTTCACAGCCGGGAGAGGCCGCAAGCAGTAAAGTGGGAAACAGAATTTGGATCTGGCGCTTGGTGCTGGCGCTCTCTTTGGCGCTGGCTGTAGCTAAGTACGAACAGAATATGTAGCACTGTCACTTTTGAAATTTTACCTAAAAGCACTGATATTATCCTTAAGTATTCAAAAGTTGCTTCAGAAAACTTATACTCAGTTAAGCAACAGTACAACTAAAGAGAAATAAAAGCACTTAACACTTATTTCAGATTCCTCTGAAATATTTTTCCACAGTTTTGCCTTCGCTTCTAAGTTTTATATTCGGGATGTGATAAATCCCAGAATACATGTTGTTTCCGAATAGTTTTAATTAAATTTTTCTCTAAAACCGTGCTCCTAATCCATTAATTTAGAAATGTCAGATTTGGCGCGCACCAAGAAGTTGAAAGTAGGCAAAAGTGCGCGCCAGCACCAGCACCACGCGCCAGCACCAGATCCAAATTCTGTCGGCGATATCAGATGGCTACGTTTTTAACTTTTGACAGCTCGCGCACCACGCGCCAGCACCAGCGCCAGCACCAAATTCTGTTCCAGCCTTAAGTCATGGTCCCACCGTGCTCTGTCGCTTGTATTTTCTTTAAATTTTTACTTCCGCACTTTTAGGCTTAAAAATGTTTATTATTTTCTTGAGTAGGGTATGAATATTTTTACTTCATTCGAAAGATTGTTTTGTTTACTTCAAGTAGAACAAAACAATTTTTTCATAGAAGCAATAGTTTAGACACTACGACGAGTTTAAAGAAAAATCACCCCCCGCCCCCGGCTTCCATAAGAAGCAATGTAAATTAAACGAAATGTCAGTCACTTTGGCCTTATGTGTGTGCGAAAAACTTATCAGTTCATGGCTTGTAGTTTACGGAGGTTTTGGCCGTACCGTTTAAGTCTGGGCAAGTATTGTGATAATATGCAGGTAGTTAAAGAGATAGTTGCAAACAAGCCAGCCAAAAAATACACAGTATGACATTAAAATTAATTTACTTATCATTAGAGATTTCTTACAATGGAATTTGATTATAGAATTAGAGTCAGACTATTATCTTTACGTTCTGATGAAGAAACAATTTCTGCGATAGATTATATGAGAACGAACTAGATTCGGTTCGAATTAAGAAGTACTTTCAATAAAAGAAGCTTCCGATTTTTTTACTTCAAAATACTACAAAATAATGATTATTTTCAATCCCTGTTTTGTTTTCATTTTCAGTGTTTAAAATAAAATATTATTGCAATGGCTAGTAATGAAATAAACTGTGTTTTTTTTTTAAAAACAAGAATGGAAAAATAATAAAATTTGTTCGTGTGAAGTTTAAATAAAAACATAATAATGTTATGTTACCGGACAATTTCAATACTACTGATAGGTACCATAGACAATGTTATATTAGTTTTACAGCCTTGATGGCTTAATATCGTAATTTATCTGGAACGAATTCTTCACCGTTAACAGATCTTCCCAAATTTTCAAATTTTCAAATTAATTTTCATGAGACCACTTCAGAAATAGATTTAGTAACCATCACCGGGAAAAGTATCAATATTATTAAAAGTGGCTGTACTTGTTGCGAAAAAGACCGAAAACAAGTTAAAGTTAGAAAACAAAATTTACATTCTTCGAACGACGCAAAAATTTATGAGAAAATTATAGAAAATTAGAAAATGATGAACTGATCCAAAAAATCAGAAATCTAAAATCCAAAAATAAACAAAATCACTCTTGGTGGCAAAGTAGTAGAATTGAGGATGCAAAGAGATTTTTTTAGTCAAATGTTAGGAATATCTTTAACTCACAAGGTGTATATTGAAAAAATACTGACCTTTCCACTTACACGGGTGCCGACTTCAATGTGTCATGTTGATGGAACTATTTGCAAAACAGATATCATCAACTGTTGTGTTTCGATAATATTGTATCAGATGGTTTCTTCATGTTACGCCTAATGAAAGAAATACCTCAAACCTTTGATAACATATCGAAAAAGTTCCTTATCATGATATCTCAATTTAAATCGAATCGCACTGATATTTTGTTTGACCAGTATTTTACGCATTCAATTAAAGATTGTCGGCATGAATCGACCAGCCATGTTTTAATTGGACTAAATCGAATTCGACCGCATAATTTTACTGCTCAACTCAAACTATTATTAACCATTGGTCGAATGATGAAATGGCATCTTTTATTGGTAATAAAACAGTTTACTAAGTTTCAACGAGTTTTAGTCTTATCGCGTTTAAAATAATAAAGTAATTAGGACAAAAGAAGATTTATTAGCGTCTGAAGAGCACGAAGCAGCAGATTCTAGGATTGTATATAATATTTGCCAAATTGATTTTGACGCTGAAGTTGTTGTAAGATGCTCGGACTCTGACATTCTAATTATTCTTCTCGGTAACATGGACTATTAAAATAATGCTTCAAAACTTATCAATATATATCATCATCATCAAAACTTATCGATATATCAACATCAATGAAATGTACAGTATTCTGGGTAGCTTACCAGGCATTCATGCAATCGCAGGATGTGATTACAAACCGGCTTTTTCCGAAAAGGTAAATTTAGGCCTTTCAAATTATTCAACGAATCGGAAGGTTATCAGTTCACATGTCAAAATATTGTTACCGATGACGAAGAAATACTTGAGCGTACATTTGTCACCTTAAAGAAATCTGTTTGTAATATGTATGGGGTCTAAAAATTTCGACGACAGTTTTGAAAAAAAATAGGCATTTCGACTCATCAAATTTACCGCCATATAAAGCTGAATTACGACAGCTGAATAATTTAAGAGTTCGTTGGGTGACAAAATTTTGAAAAATCTGAATCTTTGTCACCACTTGCTTGTGGCTGGACAATCAACGAAGATAAATATGATTTCGTCTGGTTTAATGGAGATCAATTACCATCAATTAGTTGCAGATATTATTGTTCGAGGTAAATATTGATTGAAAGCAAATGTAACAACAATTTTAACAACTTACTTAAATTTTATAATTAATATTTTTCATTACACATAGTCAAATGCTTGAAAGCGGCAATATATCAGAAGACAATTATGACAATAATGATAAAGATGAAAGCAGCTACGATGACGATGACTCTGAAAAAGAAGATGTGATTTTTGTGACGCAATTATAAAATAATTGAATTTAATTTAAATAAACTAATTGTTTGTATTTCACATAATTTGTTTTATGCTTCTCATCTAAATCTATTCTGATTCTAAATCTATAATCAAATTCTATTTTAATAAATCTCTAATGATTAGTAAATTAATTTTAATGTCAGACTGTATATTTTTCGGCTGTCTTCTTTGCAATTATCTCTCTTTTACTACCTGCATATTATCAGAATACTTGCCCAGACTTAAATGGTCTGGCTCATAATTAAACAACCGAATTATTATCTGGCAAATTAATTTTATATCTTTTGATGACTAACATCATATTAAAATTTCAGCCATACTGAAATTCTTTAAAGATATATATTTTTTAAATTATTTAAATGGCGTTATCAACAACAAAAGTGTCTTTCAATAATAAATTTGTGTTGCTGCAAATTAATAAAAACCAATTAAAAAAATAATAATGTACCTAAAATGATTTTTAAATTAATATTTTCACCTGTTACGCTCGCACCATGCCACTGAAAGTGAAAGAGAGCAGATATCCAGCCTACCTAGAACTCTTGTTTTGTCGATGTTGCTAGCTCTCGTACTACTAACTTCACTTGATTTTTATTTATGGTAGCCATATGAGAAATGATAAAAGTTGCAACAAGAGGTAAGGTGAGGTTCGCGTGGCTGCCTTAAAGGGCGTACTAAGACCTCAAAAGGCCCATTGTGATGCCACGGGAATCTAAGGATTCCCTCCACCTCCTCATTGGAACCATCCGGAGCTGCCGATGAAGCGCCAAAGATCTGCAACGTCAATCGCCGCCAGATCGCAGAGACTATCAAAGAAATAGTTTCCTAAGAAGGACTTTCGCCTGCGTGCCAGTGCAGGGTACTGGCAGAGGTAGTGTAAAATGGTTTCCTCCTCCTCCTCGTCCATGCAGCTTCTACAGAAGTCATCTGAGGGGATCCCCAGTCGCTTCGCATGTAAGCCAATAAGGCAATGGCCTGTGATTACCCCAGTAGCTTTTCTAAGGTCAGATCTGTCCCTCGAGAGCAGAAAATTGGAGCGCCTTAGATCCAGTTTAGGCCAGATCTGTCTGCACGTATGGCACGTAGTGCCGTTTGTCCATCTGTAGTTCGCTAAGTTGATTGCTCTCCTACTAAGCAACATCTTACAGGTTGCCAGGGGCCAACCAAGAGTAGTCCTTTCCGATTCAATCTCCAGGGTGGTACCACGTCTAGCAAGCTCGTCCGCTATGCAATTTCCTGGAATATCCCTGTGCCCCGGGACCCAGCAGAGGTGAATTTGATACCGTTCGGCTAGCTCATTCAAATGCGAGCGACAGCTGTTAATAGCCCTAGATGTCGATAGGACAGAATCAAGGGATAGCAGAGCAGCCTGACTATCTGTAAGGATACAGATGTCCTTTGGAGCTTCGGTCTCCCTCAGCCACTTCAAAGCTTCCTGAATAGCTATGACCTCCGCCTGAAACACACTACAGTAGTCTAAAAGGCGGAAGGATAAGCTAATGTTCAGTGCCTCTGAGAAAACAACACCCCCCACCCTGCCCTGTAGCTTAGAGCCATCTGTATAAATTTGAATGGGCTCCCCACAGGGATTGGTGTCCCCATCCCAGTCAAGCCTGGTTGGAATGGTTAACAAGACAATAACTTATAACAAAAATTTTAGAAGCTGGAAATGAAACAAAAGAAAATCTAGCAATTGGCTTAAAAACATCAATGAGAAAAGAAGCTGTTCTGTGCATTTCAAATGACGCAGGATATTTTCAAAATATTTTAACTGATTAATTTGACTTGTATGTCAGCACTATTAAAAGTCCTGTCCTTTCAGGACCCTCAAAAACAAAGAGTAAAAAGATAACAAATTTAGGAGGCAGGTAGAAATTTTTCTTAGAAGGTATCAGCTGTACGTTAGGTCATGTATTTTGAGGAAGGTAATAGATTTTTGTGTTTTCTAAATTTCTTTCGAAAAAGTACACATTGAGTGCTATTTTAAATCCGAAAATAAAAAAAAGATTATAGGGAAAATTTTCAAAATTACTGTTACCTGTCAATTTAATAGTAATAACGTCTATAACACTAAAACTAGAAAATATGCCTGAAAATGTAAGACTGGTTGATTTCGTCGTGAAGAAATGTCAAACTCCTATAACTTGGTGGGAACTGTAGATAACACCCCCCCCCAGCACCCTCCCACAAATGTCTTTTTAGGTCGCATGCAAAAATTAACTTTTATTTTGTACACGCTGTAGTCACACGTTTTATTTCAATAAAGATAAATTTTTAATTTCACGCGGCGTTTACGCAGCCGAATATTTTATTTTATTACATATATGTATGCAGGGTGATTTTTTAACCTGCTACTTTCAAATACCACGAATAATAAGGAAAAAAAATGTCCATAATAAAAATTTAATCATTGCGCAGAGGAAATAAATACATAAGTGCTGAAATTAGACTGCTTACTTCTTGTAAGTTGACGTTAAGTAACTTTGAAATCTTAAATAGGAACCCATATTTGTTATTTAAGATTCGCATTATATCGCTAAAATACCTAGGATTTGTCTGAAAATCGACGATATTTAATTTTTTTCGAATCCTGCAACAAAATGCAGTACTGAGTCCTAGTCCAGAGAAGTAAGACTTTTGACTTGACTCATCCAGCAAACCCTTATATGTTATAAATTCTACGGAAAATTCTTTGCGGTGTTCAAAAATTTTCAAATGTTCATGTATTTTTGAATTTTGTTGATAAACGAATTACTTGAGCAACAATTCATAGTAATCACTTTGTAGGGAATAGGAAAACCTACAAAATGCCGTTTGAAAATTGTAAAAATGTTAATTTGTTGTTTTGTTTAATTTTAGAAACTTTCAAGTAACAACATTAATATTAAATTGAACGAATAAACTTCATATTTCGTAGAAAGGGAAACAAGATGGTTACAACTTCTTAGCAAGCTTTCTGAAACTTCCACAAACTCGAAAACCCCCTTTTTTAATGTTTTGGTCCTGTGGCCTATTTCACAAAACTTCAAATTACAACCACAAATTTTTACTTGTGGATGGCAATTACAGTTTGTAAGACGAATTTCGGTTTCACAAAGTACAAATAACTATTTGACAAATTTGTGATGAGAAGCAGGAAATTTTTAAATAAACAATTTTGTCTGTCACAATTTTGTATAAGTACCGTTTCAAAAGATTTGTAGTTGAGTTGTAAACTACAAGTGTTTTCTCACAAATTCTTGGATATGTGTGTCGGCTTTTTTGGTTTCAGTAGCTCATGATTTTTTGTATTCAGCTATAAGCACACTGCGGTTTTAGTTACAAATGTTTTTTATAACACTGTAGAAGTGATAGGCAGCGTTAAAATATATCTAGTAAGAGATAAAAAAGGCATTTTATTTGGAAAATTTTCGGAAAAGATTACTCATGAAAAAAAAAATAAGCGAGTGGTAAAGTATTTTGAATGCATTAAATGCTCAAGGCGTTCTTAAAGAAAAAGACTACAAATATCTTCGCGATGTTGCGTGGCAAAACGTAAGTTTTTCCTCCTGTAAAGTTTTTCCTCAAACATCAATATGTACCAATATTTAAAACTATCCCTTAAAGTAAATGAAAATGGAGATGATTTTTAATATTTTTTAGTCAAAATAGATAATTCGAAGAAAACGGGTTCAGCTGGCGGCCAAAATTGTATTTTCACAGACCTTGATAATATCATTATTGATATTATTGACAAGGAATCTCCAACATTGCAGGGCATTATTGAAGAACCATCTCCCACTCTTTCCTCTTCTCCATTAATGATTATTCAAATTGAAGAAAATCAACAGAATTATCAAGAAACATCGTAACTATATGGGTCAAAATCACCAAGGTGGCGAATTTGGAAATGTAAAATTTTGTAAAATTTATTACGTCATGGAAATCCAAAAAATTACTTACAATGTACACGTTACTCTCAATAATTGCGCTGTAAAAGAAGTGCGTAAATTCTCACATTTTAATCATTTATCCAGGATACCAAAGAGACTGGGTGTATTATAACATCATTCAGAGAACGTATTTCAAAACTTAAATATTTTTTTTATAAATATAAATTTGATAAAACTAGTTACTAGTTTGGAAATACGGTGCTAAAATAAATATTAAATAAAATATATTTAAATCTGTACTCTACATTGTCTAATTTTCTCTTATTTTAATAAAATGTCATAACGTCATATTCGGCAACGTTCTCGAAATGACCGTTCCCGAAATGATTTTTCAACGCTTGGAATTACTTTAAATAGTCATTGGCCATCTTGGGTGGCAATATACAACACTGGCAGAAATAGGACAGCATTATTTAATGGAATTAAGAGTAATAATTTTCAATTATCGTAATGTTAATGATTTTGAGGCGTTCCCGTTATGATGTTCTATTGTTGTACAGTACCAAAATACATAACTGAAATAATCTTACCAAGAAAATTAATTGAAACCCGCCATAAATCAACCGAACACTGTGTACACTCGAGAGATTTCATCGTACGACTGCGTAGTAGTGCCTCACTTGACGTAATTGGGCACTACTTTTTGACAGAATAGAGTGCGTTCACGAAGTGACCTACAAACTACCGGACAAAGTTATAAGTAAGATAAATGTGAAGTTATTTACATTTTCTGTTATTTATAATTGTGATTATGCTACTATAATACAAGTGTATCAAACATGATTGAACATTTTATTTTTAAATTAGTATTTCATTGTTTTATGAACATTTCAAAAACGGAAATGCGTGTTGGGACGCGTTCTCGAAATGACATTTTCACTAGTTTCATGAGAAAAAAAATGTGTTAACAGCATTTTGCAAAAAACTAATGAAGGGTTTAGATAAAATAAAATAAATCTGATATTTAAAAATATTTGTGACCCAACTATTTTAAGCCTTTAAAACAAATGGTGTCAGAACCAAATTTGCCACCTTGGCGATTTTAACCCATATACATAAGCTTTCTTCCAATGTAATTTTTTGAATGTCTTGTTGCTTTTTATTAGAATATCAGTACAAAATAAAAAGACGGTTACCAAGAGGAGGACGGAAAGATGTGAGGATGATGAAATGCTTTCTTTAAAAAAAAGAAGATTGCAACTTGAAATTTACAATCTGCAATTGGACGCCATTAAAAAAGAACGGGATTTGGGACTAAGGAGAAGTCGTCTGACAGCTGAAATTGAAGACGGAAATCATACAGATGTACAAAATTCAGCTGCACAGGAGAACATTCTTCATATAAGTGAATATTGAACATGGCATTTTCATTATGAATTAAAATACATTTATTTCGATTAAATAACGCTTAATTTTATATTTCTTTTTTTTTTTGAAAAATGATTAAGAAAATAATTCAGGGTAGCTTGTCCATCTAAACTGTTCAAACCATCATCATCATAATCATACAAGTTTTCTTCCTCTTCTGTGGTGGAAAGTAATTCAGAGTTACAGTCTGTTGCTTGCCGCGATATATTAGTCAAAACAATGCAGCATTTAATAACATATATTGCTTTTCGAGGTTGCAGACGTAAATGTGTTAAGCATGGAAAGTTTTCCCTTAAAATTCCAATAGCGTTTTCTATTATTCTTCGAGTTAACCTATGTGCTCGATTATACCGATCAATTGTTGGAGTTGAGGCCATTAAAATTGGTGTAATTAACCATTCTTTTAAAGGACACGCCGAGTCCCCAAGTAACACCGAATGAGGAAAAGGTCGAAATCCATTTTCAAATTCTGAAAAAAGTGGACTTCTTCGCAATACTCTTGCATCGTGCACACTTCCTGGCCAATTAACATATGCATTGTAAAACGAATAGTCTTTTTTTTTTTTTTTTTATATATGATGTTGCCAAAGCTCAGGGGATGCCCTATGATGCTAAAGCACAGCCTTGGCAGGAAAGGAATTAAGGATGAGGGAAATGGGTTAGAAGGTTGAGTGAAGGAGTTGTCGATGTACGCCCCGTTTGAAAGTTTCAGGCTCATAAGACGAGGGAAAAACAGAAGATGGTAAACTGTTCCACATTCGTGTTGTTCTGCTAAGAAAAGATTCCCGAAATTTGACGGTACGTCCAAATTTGACCCGGAGAGTAAAGGGGTGGGAGCGACTTGTAGATCTTGTATCGCGCGTTGTAATGAGTCTACAAGGAATCAGGCTAGCGATTTCGTTAGAACAATGGCCATGGAAATAGCGATAAAAGAGTGAGAGACAACCGACATTCCGTCGATGCTCAAGAGAGTCAAGGCCCTCAGAGATTGAGGAATCGCCAATAAGTTTAACAGCCTTACGCTGAACTTTGTCTAACGCGGACAATGCGGTGTGTCCTGCCCCTGCCCAAATATGGGAATTATATTCAAGTCTAGGCCTAATGTGGGACTTGTAGATCAACGCTAAGTCGGGTGGGGTGAAATATTTCTTACATCTCTGTAGAAAACCTAAACATTTCATCGCACTTTTGGCGATTGCAAATATATGATCAGTCCAGCTAAGATTGCTGGATATCTCAATACCCAAGATCTTTAGGGAGGGTGAATTGGGTATATTCACTCCGTCGACTGAAATGGGTTGGGGGTGGACTGGGCGTTTTTTAAGGGACATTAAACAGCATTGAGTTTTGGATGCATTAAACGTAACACGATTTGCTCTGCCCCAAGCGAGGACCTTAGAAATGTCGTTGTTTAATGATCTGAACATGCGTTCCCGATTGACTTCTGTAGCATTTCCACGTGAATTCATTACAGAATCAAATGAGTACGCGAAATCAAGGGTGCTGTCGTCGGCAAAACTATGAATAGGATTGAGAGTAAGGGATAAGAGATCATTGATGAAAAGAAGAAATAAAGTTGGTGAAAGAACTGAACCCTGAGGTACACCGGCATTTATTTCGTGGGATGCAGATGTAACGCCGTCAATAACTACACGGATTGAACGGCCTGACAAAAAGCTCTCTATCCATTTAACGAGGGTAGGATGCAGACCAAATGTTTGAAGTTTGGCTAAAAGGGCAGCATGCCAGACTCTATCAAAAGCCTTTGAAATATCAAGAGCGACGATTTCGGACTCACCGAAATTATGGAGACAATGATTCCAACGCTCCGTTAGAGCCGTTAGTAAGTCTCCGGTTGAGCGGCCAGCGCGGAAACCGTACTGGCAATCGTTGATAAGATGGTTATTTTCTAGATATGTCAACAACTGAGAGTTGATGAGTGATTCAAAAACTTTGGATATGATCGAGGTTAGTGCAATTGGTCTGTAGTTAGAGGGGTCGCATGCCTCTCCTTTTTTAAGTATCGGCTGGACATGGGCAAGTTTCCATACACTTGGAAATATTCCTGTTGAATATGACAGGTGAAAAAGTTTGCGCAGAGGTTTAGCCAAAGCAGAGGCGCAGCATTTTAAAACAAGGGGCGAGAAACCATCAGGCCCAGTAGCTTTGGACACGTCGAGTTTCGAAAGTACTCTAAAAACTTCCCGAGTGCGAAAGTGTAGCGGCTTTTGCCTACTAATGCACTGTGATAGAGATGGAAGTGGCTGCGATGATGGTGGCAAGTACGAGTTAGCAGCAAAATTAGCAGCAAACAGGTTGGCCTTGTCCAATGAGTCAGTAAAAACATTCCCATTATAAATGAGTGGTGGTGTTGATGAACAGGTGAAATTGTTCTTTACGGTTTTTACTAGAGACCAGAAGCCCTTACTACCCTTTTGAGTAGAAAATACCTTCCGTCTGATGCTCTGGTCGAAATTGAACTTAGCCCGGCTAATTGCTGAATTGCAAATATTCCGCGCATCTCTATAGATACGTCTCGATTCCTCTGAAGGGCACAATTTATATGCCTGGAAGGCTGCTTCCTTCTTTTTAATGGCTGCGAAACAGTCATTATTGAACCAATTGGTGTTAGTTGGTTTGATGTTCTTGAAGCTATGAGGAATAAAGCGATGCATTCCAAACCATAGGATGTTCAAGATATAATCGGTGCTTCTGTTAACGTCCTTCATAGAAAAGCAATCAGACCAGTCCAGCTCTCTGAGATATTTATTAAGTCCCGCCCAATCAGCATTTTTATAATGCCACACTAATCTTTTGGTGGAGTTTAGATTAGTGGTTGTCAGAGAGGAGATGGAGAATTGGGCGGAGATTAGACAATGGTCCGAATTACCCAAGGGAGACGTCACCGAAACCGAGTATTTTTCTGGATGCGATGTTAGAAATAGATCTAAAAGGTGCGCGTTGTGCCCCGAAGTATCAGGAACACGAGTCGGACACTCAACCAGTTGCTGTAAATTAAAAGACTCACTAAATAACTCGACGTGTCTTCCAGACGGGCTTGTGGTAGAAGAATGCCTGAGCCACTGTGTGTTGTGGACGTTGAAATCTCCAGCAAGAACGATTTCAGAAGAGGGGGATAATTCCAAAACCTTATCGATATCGGAAGACAGTTTATCGAAGGAGCACACAGTGTCAGTGTCAGACATATTCGGGCTGCGGTATAAAAAGCAGAAGTGAATAATGTGCCGATAGAGTTTAAATCTAATCCAGACATAATTAAATTCTGGATTAGTAGAAGAGAATTGAGGGAGATAGGAGAATGGCACATCATTTCTAATATAAACCGCGATTCCCCTCTGAGGAGAGAAGAGCGGCACTAAGTGATAACCAGGGATGTGATACTGATTAATATCAGAATCGGAAACAACCTTGGTTTCGCTTAGTGCAAAAACTGCCGGATTTTCCGCGATCAAGTGGCAGTAAACCGAAAAATGGTTACTTTTTAAGCCACGAATGTTGCAAAAATTAAATAAAAATTTTTGCATAGTCCCGGTCTTAATTTGCCCAAAACAAAACAAACGAAAACGTACACAAACACAAGGACTGACGAACGGGATCCACAGATGCAAAGCAAAGCCTCCTCTGTGAAAACAAAGCCAGCAGCAGTGTTATGCCTGCTGTGCTGAACTTTGATCTCGACGAAGGCAGCTAAATGCTCAGCAGTGGAGACCCGTTAAACGCATTCAATGCAGCACGATTGTACTACATTGAATGCTGGATGGAAGAAAATAAAAAATAGATAGGAACGGACTCACCAGACTGTGCTTTCAAATAGAGCATAAAAGCCCTTCACTCCGGCAAGATGGCACTAGCACTTTGATTTTTTTAAATTCGATTCGCTTTCGCAACCGCTTTAAAAATTTATTGGGGAGCAAGACACGGCGGCACGTCCGTCCCCGTCAGTAGTTCAGCTCAAACTCCTGGACCGCATATTAGCATACAATTAATGCTGTGTTTCCCGTGCCTATCGACATATATCAATTCAAACTCATTGGGCGTATCAATGTTTATTAAGGTCCCATCAATACATCCGTATACGCATGGCATGCCTTTGTTGAAAGAAATATATTTAGCAAAACCATTTTATGACTTAATCAATAAGTACTAACCAGCAATATTGAAGAATTTTTTACATATAATATTGTGTTCCGTAGGCCATCGTACAACGCTATCAAACAATAAGTCAACAATTGCTGTACAGACGCGATGAACGCATCTGCATACAGTGCTTTTAGATATGCCGTGCATGTCTGCAATTCCATGGTACTGGCCCCCATTTCCAAGCCAATGTAACGATGTGAGGAACTGCTGGCTAGGAGGTAATGCAAATTGTTTTGAGTTCGGTGAGCAATTCGCTGTCCGATAATTAAAATTAGTTCCTCTGCTTTACGGCGGTTTATACGAAACCTTTCATTGAATTAAAAAACATCAAGTAAAGTATAATTAACGCCAGGACGATATACTCTTCTTCTTCTTCTTCTTCTTCGTCGAAGCCTCAAAACAAAGCCATTACTTCCGCAACTATCACTGCTGCTATGACTTCGACGCATCAGGGACATTTTCTTATATAAAATGAAATTAATACTTTCAAGAAAACAATTTGTAAAAACTTTACACAGCACCTTTCACTTGTGAAATATTCTCGCTTATTGTACAAATTTTGTAACTGCAATTTATTTGTGAAACCAAAATCTACAAAAAAGTTATATTTCTACGTATTTGTAGCTTGTGAATTACAACTACAAATAACTTTTGGTGAAACAAAAAATGACAAATTCCTACAAATTTCCTCTTGTAGAATACATACAACTACAATTTTGTAGGACAGAAATTTCGTGAAATTGAATGTATCAATTTTCCTACAATTTTTGTGAAAAATCACTTGTAAATCACAATGTCTTTTTAACGTATGATATATCGAGAAATTAAGTGAATATACCACAGTTTATAACGAAGACGACGTTGTCATAGTAAGTACAAGTGTATAATTTTCTTGACTTTTATCGGTTCAAAGCAAACTTGATTTGAATTCAAATATGTATATATTTCGTTCAAGTTAGTTATTTTAACGATTTTTTTTTATTTTCTCTGATCTCATTTGAAAGCATACGAAGTGAAAGTTATTATGGACGAGATGAAAATATCATCAATATGGTTCAATATTTGATAGGGATCAAGAATTGAAATTTCTTGGGTTAAGACTACGGAACGAACAATACTATTATTATTGGCTGAAATAACTTTTTCTACCAATGCTGGTAGTTACCGAAGGAGAGGAAATGAAACATTATCACAATTATGAAACCCGCCTGAAAAACCTGGGAGACACCATTTCAGCCCATTAGGGATGTTTTGGTATTCCGCTATTGTCCTGGGTGTTTTATCATCTGGGGTTTGATTACGTTTCCCCCGAGTCAAATTCACTTCCATCACGAAAATCCCTTAAAAACAACGAAGTCGATAAGCTCTTGCAAGCCCGTCAGAGTTGAAGTTGGAATAAGCGGGGTGGTTTATCGATTTAGGGGTAATTCCCAAAGGTTAGGGAAGAAACATTATCATCATTGTGATCTTCTCACTGGAAACGATTGTAAGCCCATTCCTAACGTTTTTGTAGTGTTACGTTACTAAGTGTGGAGGCAGTTTTAACCCCGCATGTTGATTGCGTCTCCCTGGTCCATATTCACTTAATTTATTGATATTCCCTGATTCGATAAGCCTTAGGTTCCTAGGCTTTCGAACTGAAAATTTGTAAAAGGGGGAGGGAGTCGATATTGGTACAGTTCACTTAAATACCTGCCGTGTTTTTACACTCCTTTAATTTATTTATTTATTGTGTAAAGTTTTTAGAATCAAATGCAACAGACTAGCCATTTAATCTAATTAACTATAATATATTGCAAAGTGAATATGTGAAATTTACCATTTTTTTTATACGATGTGGCCAAATCCTAGGGGACAACCCTTTGATGAGATAGCATGGTTTTGGCCGGAAGGGAATTAGGGTAAGGGAAGTAAAGGTACGTTTTCGCTGGGAGCTGTCGACCGCTGCCGTTGGCAGCTGCCTTCGACAGCTGGCTGCCAGAATCGACTGCTCTTATTGCAAATAAATGGTAGTGGTTTCTTTGAAGCTTTTCGGAAGCTCGCCGATGACTGCTGACAGCGGGCTGTTGCTTCTCGACTGCTCACGAACCAGTCGAACAGCTGCGTCTGAGCTGTCGAGATTCAGTCAGATTATGATATTGGAGCAGTCAGCTAAAAGTAAAAGATGGCTCCAAATTTTTCAAATGTTCAGGATGAAAAATTAATTGAAACAATAAAAAATCATCCTGCTATTTATGACATGCATTATCAAGATTACAAAAATGTGCACATAAAAAATAATATATGGGCTATGATAGCAGAGACGGTTGGTGAAAAAAGTGGTAAGTAAACACTGAGAAATTCGTGTAAATATAATTTATTAATAATTTGTTAAACCAAATGATGACAATGTGTGAATAATTAAAAAATAGCAACATTATTTATACCGAAGATTTCTTGCTGCAGAGATGGAAAATATGTTTATCTTGCCATGACAAAGCACCTTCCTGGACAAAATATTCAGTGAATGCTTGCCGGACATTAAAGCCCTCAGCATAGGCGTATCCACCAAATTGCCTAAAAGGAATAATATTTGGCGGAGGTTCCATATCTGGATCATAATTATAAAATGCCCGCCCATTTTTTACATATATGCATCTCTAAACAGGTTGTGTAGACAGCAACATACTGTTACTATGTTATCACACGTCTCTGGTTTAACCGCAATAGGTGTGTAGAAAATTCTAAAAACTTGGCACAGAAGACCAAATGCATTTTCAGCTACTCTTTGAGCTCGGCTTAGTCTACTGTTAAGTATAATTTTTTCTTTGAGGTAATCCTCTTTTTTGAGTGTGGTAACTCCGTTTCCTCTGGTAACAGTTTCCCAGAAAGTATTAATTTCCCCATAGGGGTTTTCGCAAAAATACCACTATCTCCTTCCTTACCATAAGAACCAACATTAATTATTGAAAATTTATAGTTAGCATCAACAAGAGCTAATAATACAATTGAGAAATAATTTTTGTAGTTAAAATACAGCGATCCGCTTTTATCAGGGCAAAAGATTCGTACATGTTTTCCATCGACAGCACCGACACAATTTGGGAAATCACATATTTCTAAAAAGTCATTCGCTCGCTGTTTCATACTTTCCGGTGTCGGTGGTGGCAATAAAAGGGGTACTAGTTTTGTACTCATAACAGCCAAAGTTTCTCGAATAATATTGCTAATGTAACTGTGTGAAATGCGAAAACCAAATGAAAGGGATCGGTACGATGAAAGACAATTTCTTCAAACATAAACAGAAGTCAAAGCTGGGAACAGGATCTGCTGCTTCATCTCGCCCATGTAAGTGGCCACTTTTCACAAATCTACAGTTCTTAATGAAAACTGAACAGGGTGTAAGACAGAACAAAGTTGTTTTTACTCTTTATTTAGATAATGGTGAAGAGGATTCTACGGAAGATTGTTGATTATTTAGCCTAAAAAACTCGCGGATTTTCTCTTCGTTATTTTGCAGGTGTCCATTTATTAGTAAATTATAGCAGCCCTCTTCACTTCGAGTTTTATATATACTGCTAACACACTGTCTCTTATTTAATAGCAGTTGTAGCTGCATGTAATCATCCTCTTCCTCTTCTTCTAATAATAACAACTTCGCTATATTTTGCACTGTTTCACGCCACGGAAGACAAATCGAAACTTGACTGTTGCTTGTGACGGCTTCAGTGAAAACACCCAGCAGCGCTGCTCAAAGTCTGCCGTCAACAGCCGCTGCCGACATCCTCGTCGACAGCTCCCAGCGAAAACGTACCTTAAGGAAACTTAAGTCTTGTTTTTTGCATTGTTGCGAGCTAGACAACAGCCCAGAGACAGAGTGGATTATTTTAATTTCTTAATAAAACCTCACGGGGAGACCTGGTCTCGAACCCGGGACCTATGGCATGGTGGCCGTGCGGCTCAACGAATTGATCCAACTCCGTCTCCATTAAAATTTATTTGTGAAATTCACCATTAAAGGAATTTCGCGGTTGACAAAAATCTACAAGATTAAAAACATGATTAAAAAACCTTAAAGAAATAGTTACTGATTCATGGCAACTCTAATTATACCTATGTATAATAATTTTCATTGAAAGTATTAACTAAAGGCCATATTCAGCAATCTTTGCAGGTATTTGCTAATTGGGCGTGCTTTGATAACGACTTTGTCGTGATTGGAGGGTTAAAATCAAAAGGTCCTAAAACATTTTTGCATTTTAGTATACACATCTAAAGACACATTAATCTTTGGGGTAATCTTTCAGCACTCTTTTCATTCTATGAGATGGAGGTTACCAAAAATAATTTTTCCCAAAATCTCATTAAATCTGTTGTTGAAAAGATCCGTATACCAAATTTTATCATTTAAATGAAAGGATGGGAGGGCTGAACATACAGATAGACGAATAGAAGGCAGAGCAAAACCGTGATGGTTCCTAGTTGCTACTAAAGTCTAAAACCTAAACCTCACCTACATAAGCGCACGGATGAAGTGAAACTTCTTTAGTCTTTGTCAATTAATAACTTTTAATTAAGCACGTGAAAAAGAGTAATGGAAAACATTAAGCTTCGAAATTAACAACGGGTACTAGTGATTTACACTACCTTAGGTATGTTACAAATATTCGCGCATATACTATTAGATATTTGGTAAAAGCAGCCCTTTGCCTATGATCACCATGTCTTTGCTTTTATCCCGTGCAAAATTCTCAAATACCCCCTCTCAACCAAAAGAGATGCGCGTCTGACACACTCAAATCGCCAAATCAAACGAACTGGAAATTGATAACTCTTATAAAAATTGTCCTTGTGCTGCTTAACCATTGTGTGAACTCCTTCTAATATTTACAAAAATATTGCTCAGATTAGGTTATCTTATGCAATCTAAGCAATAGGGATGGGCGATACTGATTTACTTGAAGTTTTTCTCGAAAATAAAAACATCCCAAACGATTAGTTATCAGCGTATGTTTGATGCTAAAAGGTTAAAGGCTTTATTAGGAATCGCAGTAAGTAAATATGTACATGTGGGATCGAGGCTTCTCTATGAAAAGAACTTTGAAACCAAGAATCCGCAGCTGGTAGCCCAGTGGTTAGGGTGATGGAGTATCATGCGCGTGGTCCTCGGTTCAAAACCAGATCTCGCCAGTTGCTATACCTTGGTCTTGACGGGCCCATGATTTTCCCATGTTGACAACATATTACCTTAAAGAGTCCATCGAGGATTGCAAAATAATGTCGGTTGGTAAGATTCAATGCCAATGATTTTTTTACTGGTTATGTTTTTCCAACGCTAATGAACACTCACTGTCAATGCTTACATCTTAATCTTGCTGTCACCCAACTAACGAAGGTATCTCTGCCATACAACTATTTATTAAAAAAGAGAAATAGTCAATTTTTACAAAGTAACGCTTGTAATGCTTTTATAACATACTTGATAATCTGCTTTTAAATTACCTACAATAGAAATTATTAATAATGCAGATATTTCTAAAGTTTTATTAAAATCGGATATGAAACCCAAATAATATTATTCTACATCCTTGAAGAAACACGCTTAACAATTGTGATTAGGCAGTCATAACTATCATTTACAGAAGGCCACAATGCAATTGCATCTCTTAATGTTTGCCGGTTCATGGTTTCGAACTTATGTTTTTAATTGCTTCCATCAGTTCGTAACCGGGTGATTGCGGTGCTGCTGGTATGATTTTTAGGCGAGCATGAAGTAATTTAATTTATTTCAGCTAATTTAATACCCAAAAGTTTACCACAACTCTCAAACATCACTAGCCGCTTTCCATTACTATTTAATTCTTTCAGTGCCTTGGTCGTTTCTAGAGAATTTAATATTTCGGTTAAAGGAAAACATTTTTTAAATAGATTTTTTTTCCTCTGATCTTTCTTAAAATAAAAATATTGTTAATAAATATATTTAGGTACATATGTGTTATAATAAACATTTGCAATCTATTTAATATTTAATTAGGCGAAATTTTATATGATGAGTTCTAAATTGTAGATCATTTTTTGGTCTGGCATTATCGTGCTTTGGGCAAAACTCCTTTCGAACAACAACAAATTTGAAATTAAGAGCAATTTAGGAATCGAAAAAGTCTCAAATTTGGTAGATTTAACAAGGTGACTTATGCCACTTTCAAAATAAACGGCTCATATCTCGATTCTAGTAGAATGGCAAAATCTACTGAAGCTGACGACCACGAGGAAGCTCAAGGAATATTATACGAAGCAGGCATTGCCCATTAATTGTTAGTCTTTTTTTTCTATATGAATCAGGTAGAATCAGGTATTCAAAACTTCAAACTCCCTTTTCTCGATACGCTGCTTTCTAAACTGGCGGAGGTGATAAATATATTTTTAATTTCACTACGTTATCCTACATACTGTTTGTTATTTATCGCTCCTAGTATATTTTTGCATAAAGTTTATATTTTTTTCATTAAAACAATCTTTAAAAAAATCACATTTTAACACACATTTTCTGAATTTCTTTTAAATTTACTAGGAATCATACTAATTAAGAATCTCTTGTACATTTATGTTTGACTTAAAACCACCCCCGCCGGCTGACGATGACGCGGCAGAAGCGCTGCGTAACAGTAAACAATGTAAAAAAAACTTTTTGTGCACTATTTAAGTATATAAAGAAACGTGAGAACAAGTTTTTTGATTGAACCTTACTCTGTAACCTCTGGACCGATTAAGATGGCTCTTTTTATGTTGGGTAGAGTACCATGTCAAAAACCTTTTTGGTGGTGGGGCAAGGGGAGTGTAATAGTATGGGGAGGCATTCTGTATAGTATTAGTAAAATGACAAAAATTTATTGGTGGGGTGCAGGCGGGAGAGAGGGCGGAACAGGACTCCTTAACGCGCAGACCGATTTGGATGATTCTACGTGTTGCGATACCGTTCGAAAGTTGAAAATAAAGTTCCAAAAACTTGATGAAATGCAAGTAAAAACGGATAAAGAAAATGCTTGATTTTTTAAAGAGTACGAATATATGTATTATCATTTACTTGAATGATTAGGAGAAAAATCGATACCGCTGTATAAACAAATCTGGTAACTAGGTATTTTTAATCATTGAATTAACAATAAAACAGAAGTCGAGCAGCTGAAAGTATCTGCAAAGGGTTTATGGGGAGTTCTTTACAGGGATATGATATAGTAGGAACTAATATGTGCTGTTTTATAAGCACAACTCGTGACCAGGTAGTCAGTGTATGTCTGTGCAGAACAGGTTACGAGATTAGGTTGATGGGTGTAGCTGACGCTAGACGGTTCAGGAAATGGATAATCTCTCCAGTTTTGAGCTTTGAGACCTCCTTCAAGTCAATTAAAAATAAGCTGATTGTTGCTGTATCCCTTACTCAGCGCGGGCCACTACTCCAGTAATCCGTAGATGAGAATCGGTCGTACATCCATAATGTTAACTTTGACTAGAGTCCCTACCTCCTACTAAGGGATCCATTACATTCATGCTTAGAAATCAATGCAGGTTTTCTTAACCCGGTCTTCTATATTAAGTTTCCAGTTGAGTTTGGAGTCAAATCCGCAAATATTTCGAGAGTAATGCATCGTTCAGTTTCAATTGGATGCCTCGATTAATGCTAAGTCCACATCTGCTTGTCAAGCGCTTAGTTTATCCAGAGCATCTTCCATGAGTTGACTTATCACAGATAGAAGCACTCTTTACACCAAGATTGCTACGTAATCTGCACATGCAACTACTTTATTCCTATTCTACTTCTACTGCCTAAATATAGAAAAATGATACCTATAGTTTTCCTTTGTAAGATAAGCACAAATCATTTAAGGCAATAAATACAATTTCTTCTAAAATAGTTGTACAAAAATATACCTCTTTAAAAACGAGACAAAGAAAGAATTGTCCGATCGTAGAAAAGAAGTACATTAATAACATAAAATGTTGGCAAAAAGTTTCGGAAAAGCAATTCTTAGAAAGTTTATAAAAGTAGTCCTGTGTTACTTTATTCGAAAGAATATTTTGCCAAATTTGGCACCAATTTAACGTTGCTAGATTCATCTAATAAAAGAATATTTAAAGTGAACTCCGGATATGAAAACATCGTGCATGTTGATAACTGTCGCTCGTTTAAAAACTTCTTCATACTAATTGAACAGTGTTCTGCGTATATGTGTCTACCCACAAAAAGTCGATTTCAATATATTGTTTGTTCAGTTTAAATGCACAACTCTATGGTCAAGTTATTTCGACTATAATATACTTAAAATACTGAAGCTTAATGATTTCACAAGGTCACTGATTTTTTTATTTTTTATTTTTTTTTGTAAACAACGCGTTAACTCAAAACACGGGTTCCTGCGTATAAGTTTGCGAAAAACTTTCGGAGGGTTGGGCGTTCGTGGTTTTTGGCAAGTTTGTGAAATTTTGCAAAATACTTGGCCATTTATCGTGTACTGCTAATCTTTTTAGAGTATAGCTTGATTGCTCAAAATAAAATTATAATCAAATTGATGAATAATAAAAAAATTTCCACAATGAAATATGTGTACTGTGGTCATCTCCAATGTGTTATAAGCACTGTCAAGAAGTTAGTAGATCATAACCCTTACACATTGTTACCAACGAAATGTATTTTCTCCCAAAAATGGATTTATTTTAATTGTTTAAAAGTAAAAAAGTGCTGCCCTGAAAAGTTGCGATTTTCAACTTACCAACTTTTTCCCTGTGACCACAGAATTATTATAATGAATTAAAATAATAAACATAATACCTAAAATTAGGCATCCTTTACGGGCTACTTTAGCGAATATATTTTTTAACTGTCTTCCGTAGCTACTCATTACAAAAAAATGAAATCATTGCCATCAAAACTGCAAACATATCCAAAAATAATTTGAAAGCAATACAATTTTTGACATACATAAAAATTTTCTTAAAATGTTAATTTTTTAATGTATAAGGATTGACCTTCAATGCTTCGATACTTCAATAATTTGTCAATTAAAGGGTGTAGGCTATTCCAATCCCTACAATACTTCTGTTCATCCTATGCACATAATCCAAACTTTAATTTACAATTAGTGTACATAGTAAAGGTAGATTTCTTAGTCAATACTTATTGTTAGGACGAGCGTTTATAAGATTTTATAGGAGGAATAATAAATGTAGCTAAAATTGTAAATAACTAAAAACAGTCAAATACAGAGATATTACTAAAAGCGAGCACCCAGCTGGGCTTTATCAGCTATATCAATAATTTGCGAACTTATGTAGTTTCTTGTGCTTAAACGATCCCTTGTTTTTCGTTCTAAAGTCTATTATTTATTATCTTTTGAAATAAAATGTATACATTATGTGACAATATTATGTTAGTTGTGAATAAAGTTGTTAATGTTATACCGCAGGCAACATTACTTTTTAGATTTTGCTTTAAAGCAGTTGGAATCTTATATGACGCAAATGATATTAGCAAATTGTAAGTAAAATTCTTATACATATTACATTCTAGAGACTGGAAACGTGTTAAAGCAATTTTATTGTTTATTTTTATGTATACAAATTGTTAAATGTTGATTAGATTCATTATATTAAGAAATTATTATTATTATATAACAATTATTAAACCGAACATTAGATTGGATTGAAATAAAATTATATATTTATTGAAAAAAAAGTTAAAAACATAATTGAGTATTTGAAATTTGTTTTATTCAGCATTCATTCATTTCATCCGTGTAAAAATCAAAGGGTGTTCTGAAAGTTACGAATTTCCTTCAAGGAGGTGATATGAAAATTCATTTTGACCTAAATACAGTATAAAATAATGTGTCATGATTTTCGAGATAACAGAAGATTTATTTATTAAGTGTACATTGTAACGTGCACGAAGTAGGCCACGAAAAAGGAAATAGGGAACTGTGTAATGCGCATGCCCCGGGGGGGAGGGGGGGGGGGGCAGAAATCAAGGCGAGGGAATGTCAAATGTAGAAAGTCAAGGACGACTCAAGCCTATGATGAATATGTGAGGTTAAAATGTATAACGGAAACATATAGAACTAAGTAACTGAAGTTTCTTGAACTAAGCTGAGCAATATATAGGGCTGAGTAGCAGTCTGGTTAGTTTAGTTGTGATTTGGACTGCGAAGAGTTCATTGTATTTTAACCCGTGAAGTGATTAGTGTAAATAAGTGAAGTGAAAACGGTATATTACGAAAGAAAAATTTTCAATAAAATTGTGAAACGAATTAATTGAGTTAAGTGAACAAAACTGTGAACATTCGGGATTAAAAAAAAGTGTCTTAATTAAACCGTCGAGCCCGGAAAGCCCCATTTATGTTACAATATTAAAAACTGCAGAAGACAAAATTACTCGAAGCAAAATTTCAAAAATTATGACACCTTATAACACTATATTTAATATGAAATATTGCTAATGATTTTCCCTATCACCTCCTTAAAGGAAATACTGGAAACTAGAGATAACATTCTGCATAATCACATTCCTTTCACATTTATGACTGCATTAAAAATAAATTTAATCCAGTACCAAAACTAAATTTGTCTTAAACCTTTTCAAACGAAGTAACGCGCGGGTTAACCCCTTCCTTTATTATTCATTCTAAATTAATTACTTGACTAAATTTTCAGTCGATTGCAGTAGAGCCCAGCTTGATATGAAATAGCACTTAGGAATTTTAAATATTAACAAGGTTTTGTGACTTAAATGATTAATTGGTCATCAGGTAAAAGAGGAACAATCTGGTGTTTGTCAGTGGCAGATTTACACATTTCCCAAGTATAGGCTGTTCAATTTTTGTTCTTAGGTATATTTCTGAGCTAATCAAAGCTCAATCATGTACGACTAATAAGGCGGGGTAATGTATGTACGTACACAATAATGTACGTTCGCGTTTGGGAGAAAAACATTTTTTGGCTGAAGACTATCGCGCACCATCATAATTCAACATACGAAATAATTGATAATTATGCTATTTCTAATTTCCATATCATAACAAATTAAAAAAATAATAACTAGATTCCAGATGAACTCGAACGTACGAATACTCAACGTTGTCGATTATATATAGCTTTCAATCTGAAGAGTATTTAAGTTTGTTTATAGCATTCAAATGATTAAAATAAAACATGTTCAACAAACAGTAGTCAACACATAAGATTATAATCGATAAAGTTATTTGATTATTTTTAAATCTTTTGATCCATTCAAAACGAAGAATATTTGAACCAAAACATTATTCTATGCAACAATTTTTTATTCAGATATACCCATCAAATACCAGATACAAAGTACACAAACCCCCCAGTTTGCATCCCCCAACCAGTAGTCGGTCTTGCATGAGTGGGTAGTGGGAAGAGTATGAAATATATTTTTCTCAATTTCTGTCTCTTCTCGCTCTTCCAAAGTGTGGGCTGAGGCCGATTACTGGTTGGGGGCCGCGAACTAGATGTTTTAACATAGAATATAGAAGTTTGCGGTAAAAATCATCGGAAAGATGTCTTGTAGACTTCTTTCTGCAAGACATCAGAAAACCGTCTTACAAAAATCTTTTTGATTACTATAATATGGCTAAAAATAAATTCAGTCCCCAAATTTGCCGCCCCTAAGAT
The DNA here is from genome assembly GCA_964036015.1 of Leptarthrus brevirostris. NCBI lineage: Eukaryota > Metazoa > Arthropoda > Insecta > Diptera > Asilidae > Leptarthrus > Leptarthrus brevirostris. The sequence goes on along the minus strand of OZ038372.1, from coordinate 99,628,802 downwards.
ATGCCGCCCTAGGCTCAAGCCTACCCAGCCTGTTGGTGAATCCGCCACTGCTGTTTGTAGTGAATTGGATGATATACCCCACACATTGAGACTGACGGATGCAATTACGGACATTTCCTGTAAACAGACGTATGTAAGGAACCACACGATGATAAGTTTCGAATAGTGCTGGGTATAATAATCGAGGTATATCTACCCTGTTCCAAAAAGATTGGCAGTACTCGGTGAATGGCAAGTTATGATGCTAAATTTAAAAAACTCGCCAAAATCCATGTACAACCATCCTTTCGAAGTATCTGCATAAAACAAATTTCTAAGCAAAAAAATGTTAATACTACTACTCAATAGAAGACTGTATTTACCTAATTCACAAATGTATTTACCTTTAATTGGTGTTCATTAAGAATTTAAGTGCGCTTTGATTTGATCTACAGCTGATCTCATGTACTTAAGCGTCGTGTAATTTCTTCCTTTTAATTTGTAAAAGGAAAGGGAAGAGAAACAGAGAACTATTAAAATGCGATAAAGTTTAATTTTGTGGATGATCCTCTTATGGTAAGCGACAGCAAATGAGTATCGTTAAAAGCAGGGTTGTGCGTCTACACGTGTAAATCAATAATCTACATCGACGTGTAGAGTATGTGTAAATTAAGTAGAGTATGTATTATGTAGTGTATTGGTGTAAATTATAGAAACTGTGATACTCTGCATGATAAATTACATTTCGCAGTCGGGTAAACTCAATGTGACAAACTATCTCTTGAGAACCTTTTTGTTTTGTGTGTCTGCCCGCAGTGCTCTCTGACTCTGTCGGTTTTTCGGCGAAAAATTTTCGCTACCCGTTATTTTTATTTACGATTAAACGAGTGCCAGTTGCTTACAGTTTTTTGTGTAGTTAGCATCAGTTTGTGTTTGTGCTTTTTATGCGAGCGAAAATGGGTGGCGCGGGTCGTCCTCAAAGCCAAAAGGCAAGTGAACTTAAGCTTAAAACTAGTGGGGTAGGTCCAGATTCTGGGTGTCGCATCATTGGTGCGACCCTTGAGGTCCACACGAACAACTTCCCAGTTAATAACAATTTTCAATTGTTATTAACAATATTCAATTATATTACGAGTAAGTGAAAACTCAATAAAATTCATACTATTCGATTTATCGTTTTATTTATCATTAATATCAACTATTTATGGTTTTTTTAAACATTTTTTTAATGTTACAAAAAACTATAAAAGTTCTAGATTTTTTTTTAAGTATCGAGTTGTATCAGAACCAATTAGATCAGATGAATCTGTTTCAAAAAAAAAACTTTCGCCCACTTGTATCTCATTTAAAAATACTTAAAAAATTGATATTTTAAATTTATAAATTAATGAATTTAATTTATCATGATAATTTCGTTGTAATTAGGTGCAAAAAATTTGTTAAAAAATTATTCCGTTATAGCACTATTTTTTAATGAAAACCAAATAAATGGACTTTGTTTGGAATTCATTTGTTATTAATAATTTTGAATGGTTATAAACAATTTATAATTGATATAAGCAATTCTTAATTGTTATAGACCATTTTTAATTGATATAAACAAAGTTTATTCATAAAAGAAATTGTTTGTGGTAACAACCATTTCAATTGTTTATAAGAATTTTCAATTGCTATGAACAATCTGCAATTTTGTATTCAATTTCCAATTTTCATAATCAATTTTCAACCAGGTAAAACCATTTTTTATAATTATAAATTTATTATTATTATAAACAATCATTTATTGTTATAAACAATTTTTCATCATTATAAACAATTTCTGTTCATAATAAATTGTTACTATCCGACTTTTTGATGTCCCGATCGTCATCAGAACAAATTACATCGAAGAAATCCTTTTCAAGAAAGTCTGAAATCAACTTTTTTTTCAGTTTTTTTGTTTAAACAAGAAAACGGCTGAACCGAAATTGATTAAATTTCTTTCAGCTCTTATTGACAATAATACGCTTCTAATGGCACCATAACGAAGTCGTTATCATTTTTTGTTCGCGATATTTCGTTATCGAAAAAAGTGGGTCCGAACGTACGTACGTACACACACACACACACACACACACACACACACACACACACACACACACACACATACATGTGTTCAAAAACATGCGTAAAACACTATGGTGACTTTGAAATGTAAAAAAAAATTAAAACTAAAAATTTTGAAAATCGGGCCCATTACAATAACTTCCTATATGTGGGAAGTTAATAAGAGTGAAAAACAACAAATTTGCAGCAATATGTTTATTGTGTAAAAGGAGTTTAAAAAATACAGCGGCAGCTAGGTCAATACAACAAAGGTAAATATTATTTTCTTTGTTTTTCAAATATTATTAAGAAAACTATTTATTTTTTATCATAACGAATTTTACGAACAATTTACTTTTACAGAAATGTATGCAAACTTGTAGACCAAAACGAAAGTATTGATGCTAATATTTCGATTTCCGTTGATTCAAACACAAAATGTAGAATTTCATTCGTCCGAATATGAAAAAAAATCAAGAAACAAATGTAAGCTGACTGGCCTCTTCCTTTTTTAGGGATGCCTAAAGCAAAGAATATATTTTTCAGGTCATTGAAATTGAACAAATGGATTGAAGCACAAAACTGTTGTAACTATGCTGCACACTGCCGAAGCAAAACCAGTATTACTAGATGCCTGGGATTTGACAACTGATTCTGAAATGGCAGAAAAACTGGTTGAAATTATTGGCAAAAGTTGCAAATTGGCCGAACAGTCTTACGATACAACTGCATACGCTATTGTATCCGACAACACTGCAGCTATGATTAAAATGAGAAAAATGGTTGATTTATGGCATAGTACTTGTAATAGCCACACTGGTAATTTATTACTTAAAGATATCTTAGATAAAGAATGATCAAAAGTTACCACAATCCTAAAGGAGTTCAAGCACCCGGATTTAGAAGCAACTCTGGTCCAACGAGGAGGTACGCGAATAAAACACCATGTGATACGAGATGGTGTTCCTACCGTAATTCTTTTTCTTGTCTCATTCAAAACAAAGAAATTATGAAGCAAATAGCAGCCGATCGTAGTCTCAGAAAAATAAAACAAAGTGTCTCACTATTGTTATTTGATGATGAATTTATGAAGGAGGTTACAGACTCAATTAAGCTTCTCGATCCAGTATGTGAACTTGTCAATTTCTCCCAGAACTCTTCTGTTTCTATCGCAGATTCAGAATTATTGTGACTAAAACTAGAATTACCAGAAAAGTTCAATGACAATTTAAAAAACGAAAGGAAATGGCTTTAAATGGGTACTCTTTAGTGGCATATTACCTTCATCCTTCATATGACAATGCGCTTCTGACTACTGAACAACAAAACATCATAAACGATTTTCTTTTCGACCATCTAGATACCAGCGGTATTGAAGACTGGCATCATTTTCGGAAACAATCAGTGCCCGTTTTTCCAAAATTAGTAGAGAAAAATGTTGAAAAATCTATTGTATTTTGGAGCATGGCTGAATTTAACCATCCAGCGTTATCTAAATTAGCCATTAAACTTCTGCAAATTCCAGCTTCATCGGCTGAACTGGAGAGGTCCTTTTCCAATTGGGCATACGTTCACTCACCAACAAGGAATAGATTATCTTTTGAACATTCAAAAAAATTAATACATGTATACTTTTCTCTAAAACTCGCAGACTCAAATGCTACAAATGAATACTAATCAATAAAGTAAAAATTATGGGCTATATAAACGTTGTTTTTTATTACGATACCTTTTCATGAAATCTTTAAAAAAATCAAAATTATGCATTTACTTTACGTGTAGATGTAAAGTATCTCATGTAGAATGCGTGTAGATTACACGTAAATTATCATGGAGAGTACACGATGTAATCTACACGCACAACAGAACCCTGAGAAAAAAATATTCTGTCACGAGGGAGGTGTTCGAAAACACAAGATTTGGACAAAATCACTGAATTGGCATCACTGACGCTGATTGTGATTAGAACAATCAGCAGCCAGATGCTTTTGGACGACCGACAATGATCAGCACTCAGTGGTGTATGGTGGGTTTTTTTTACATGCGAAGTTCCCCGACGCAATACGAATTCGAGTGACTGGAATGGTCGGAAACAGGGTTCTCAACCGTCCTATAATTATAGTACGTGTACTATAATATGACCAGCTGTACTATCCGCAATCCTAAGTCGCAAATGTACTATAATTTCACTTCGTCGAAATTCGCTTTAGGTTGTTTAAAAAACGCGCCAAGAACCCTTTCAAATAAAATAATTTTCAGCCGCCTGCAATGCCGTTTTGCGTAGTGTATGAAATATTATCGCACACTATTAAAGTTGGCACGCTTTTTCGATTGCATCACTATGTAGTTTCTTTCTCGTAGTCGTAGGTCCACGCCGGTCGAATTCGAACTTGATCAAACGCGTTCTTTTGTTTTAATTTCTTTTTACCGCGGAAAAAGCACTGCTGTTTACATGTACTTATGTGCTATGAAAATTTTTTTTGTAATGGTGTTGTCGTTTTTACCAAGCGTACTATAATTTTCAGGTTGGTACTATAATTTCACCACCACGATACTATCTTCCACTCTTGCCGACCTGAGAACCCTGGTCGGAAAGAACATTTAGTTTAGTCAGATTATATCTTTTAGTAGTAGGTTTGTAGAAATGCTTGAATTAATTTATTATAAATTGTTTTGAATTATTTATTTTGAAATATGTACATATTTTTGTATCAATGTTGCACAGCTGTTAATAAGAAAAACCCTAATGAATGGTTATGGATTCACAAGAAACTTGAAGACTTAACCGGAAATAGACACAGATTATGGATTTAAAAGAGTAGAAATAGAAAAAAGTATATTTCGTTCAAAACAATATGCAATCTTATTTTAAATCTACTTAAACATACTGTTGGTTAATGTCACCAGGGCGTATTTTTGAAATTTTTCAATACATTATACATTAACTGATGAGAAGTTAGCGGTGCACTTTTTCTATAATCTGTTCCAAAAAGATTGGCAGTACACGCTCTTTTGGACTATTCCTGTCTGCTTTATTTTCCCAGCATTTTCCCTCTTCCTCAGCATGCTGTTGCCACGATTTCAACTCAGAACATTTTCTGATTTTTCGTCGTGGACTCGGGTTGCCATAAAATGCGTGTTCAGGATCATTTCAGAAATTGGCGTGACTTAAAAGTTTTCAGACGCCAAACTATTTATACTAGGTGTTTCGCAAAAGGCGTGCAAAAATAAATGGAGTGAAGATCTCACCTGTGCAAAAAAAGAATTGTTGGGAGAGGGTGGGGCGATTTCAACCGTACGGGAGTTGCAGGGTGATTCATAAATTCAAAATTTTCATGGTATGCACTTCATTATTTTATTTTTGTCTCTTGATTTACGCAACGCGGCGGCGTTCTGCTCACGCCAATAAACTACTACCACAAAGTTCTTTTTAATATTTTCAACAATGTTGATCTAACTTCTACCACTGCAGGTGCATTCACTTGAGAAACTTAAAAACTATTTTGCAATTTCCTAAAATTCTTATTACTTTCCAAAAAGGTACAACAGCTCAGGAAGTAAAATAAACTGTTCCTTAGAGAACTCAGCCTAGCCTCCCTGGTTCCTTTAACCCTTTGGGGAGCGTAGACATCTACTACACTGTCTTTTTACCTTGCCCAGTTCTGTGACAATCAGTACGTTTACATGCATACTTCAAGTAAGCTTCAAGTAAACTTCGAGTAACCAAAATATCATGTAAACGCGCATTGACTTCAAGCTTACTTCACTTAAGTAAATCTGAAAAATTTGTTTGATTGACTTGAAATTTATCATGTAAACGTAACTTGAGTACTTGAGAAAATGCAAAGCTGAAATTTGAGAATATCAAAGAAAAATTAAAAGAACATTGTAAATAAAAATTATTATCGGTTTTGCGTTTAGCGATTTATAGGTTTATTTAACTTAAATAGCAAAATAACAACTCAATTTCACAACAGAAAAAGTCAAATATGAAATGTCATTTCAAGAAAATTTGAAGTTAAGTACTCAAGTATGCATGTAAACGTACTGAATGTTTTCAACTGTTGCCTCGATTTGTTAATCTGGGTCATTTTCATTTTTGCTGTGTGGGCTAGCCATTGCCACTTTCGCCTTCGAACACTAATGTATGTATAACAACCGTACAACAGCACAGATTTTACATTCAATTTGAAGATCCGGAGTTTTGTGCGTCTGGAGATGTTGTAAATGCGCCATATCTCAGCAAGAGTAATATAGTACATTCAACTCGAGCCTTATTGATTCGAGCCTGTACATCACATTCAACTCCGCCGTCTGTTGTAACTATGCTTCCGGTTCCGATATAGCAAAATTTATCCACTTGTTCTATTTGCTGTTCTTAAGTTTGGTTTGCAGCATTGATCTTAAGCCTTCTCTACTCATGGCTTCGGACATTAAGGCTACATTACTCTGTTTGTTGTATAGTAGAAATACATAGTTGTCATAAACCAAGTGCGTGAATTGGTAACAAAGTTTCCATCTAACCGCTTAGCGATGGGTGATCTTTTAGGGCGCATTTTTAATGACGATAGTTGTTTTATTTTACCTTTATTAAGCTTACCCCTGCGGGGGCTTAAGAAGATAAATTTGTTTTGTAATACTTCCTAAGCTTACCTCTGGTGAGGGCTTAGGAAGTTTTTACTTGTTTAATGAAAACTCTGGAGTGATTTTAATAAGACTAACATTTTATAGATTTATGTTCAGTATTTACAGAAATATAATTGCTAATCTAAGTATAGTTCGATCACAAGTGACAAAGCGTGCGTCATGCTTATTCATAATTTTTATGTTTTTATACAGGTATGGAAGTACAATGACCGCTCGTGTCACGTTTGATCGAATTTCTTCATTTTGAACTTATTACTGCGGTTGTAGTTCTATAATAGTCTAACATTCCCCCCCCCCCCCCCGGGATCGAACTGAGAAAATCGATTCAGTACGGATCGATCTGTAATTTATTTCCGATTTCGTAGATCGATTAATCGCCTTAAAAAGATCGATATCTATAGATCGAACAGATCGATTCAATTAATTAGAACTGTGTCTCTATATGCCATCCCACACTTGTCGTGCTTCCGCGCGATGAAGTCCGCACGAGTGCCCACACCTGCCGTGTCGGATTTTGTGTAGAAAACGCATTTTCCGATTCCAAATAAACCTTGCCGGTTTTCCCTATACACCCCTGCACACCCTCTCTATAACAAACTGCGTTGAAGCAGGACAAGTGTGGTACGGCACTATGGCTGTATTTCTTTATTCATTGCGTGGAAGGAATAGAAGGAACAGAATATGCGCCAGAATAAACCGGATAGCAGCAATATGTAAACACAAAGGAATATTCCTTTCAATTGACAGTTGAAGTCAGCAAATTCTTCAATAAACAATTTTTGAGGTTTAAGTTTTTTATATTATTTAAAATGAACGCAAACAACATAATCCAACAATAAATTGTGTATTTATTTCTACGAATAAAGAACTGAAGGAAAGGCTCAATGCAAAATATCGTGAAGCATTACACAAATACTAAAACACTTTCCACCACACGCACATATTCATCATGGCAGTGGTACATTTTTTCTTTCAAGTGGGGGTTCCTTCTAAAATTCTTCGGATAATTAGTATTTTCCAATTCCACCACCACCAATTCCATATGACATTTATATATTTTACTCTTGGGAATCTATAACAAAAATTTAATTATTTTAAACGCTTTAAACAATATTTCTATAATACTGATAACCAATTTAATTTTGGCCTCTCAAAACCGAATATTTACGACGTCTCTGCACCAAAATACGCAACTTACTGCAAGAAGAACACAACTTGTAAACAATAATAATATTTAATTGTTTCTTCTTTTCTGACTGAAACTTCATTAGAACTTGCTTTTGTTGTGTTACTATGGAGGTATCTCAACATTTACATTAAAAAATTTAACGAAAAAGATGTTCCCGGCAGTCGGCAACGGAATTTATTTCCACAGTTTGGCACTACACAACTTAATATAGTTTGTTTCACACACTTTTTAACAGTTTTTTACAACTACTTATGTTCAAAAAATCTATTTAACTGCACAATTTCACGACTTTCGATATCGGAAAATAAATTTACAATTAAATGTCAGCCCAGGTGCCTTATTCTTATTGACGAATCTACAATTCTCCCCACATCTCTTCCACTTCGCCTAAAAGCTTTTTGCTTCATTCACATATACGACTTTTACGAGTTAGGGCCTTTCCTTTAGCTCTTTATTCGTAGATTTATTTACAATTATGACTTTCTTTTCCTTCCCTTTCGATACTAAATTGTTTTTGACAGTTTAATTCCGTTTATTCCATCTACAACTTCGGTACAAAAAGAACGCATTCTGAACGCGCCGGTGCTAATAAAAAAACACAGAAAATTAAGAATAGAATATTCCGAACCAATAAAGAAACACATTGGCGCGTTCCGCTCATTCGGAATGAATAAAGAAATGCACCCTATATAAAAATATAGGGTCAGAAGTAAATTAATTTATTAAATAATAGAAAACAGCTTTTGTAGCTTACACATCTAAAAAAGCAAAAATGGGTATTTCACAAATATTGCTGATTTAATCGAAATACAAATTGCGATGGAATTCTTTTTTGTCTTTTTTGAAAGTACATACTAATTCCGACTCGTCTTTATTAAATGAACTTAACTAAAAATTTACACCCAAAAGTAAGAGGAAAGCACAACTTTTGTGTCGCGCATTTGCAAGCTCAACAATTTTTTTTTTATAATAGCAAAAACATATTTTCAAAAAGCGACCCCAAAGCATTTCGATGTCTAATTTCAGAACCTATTCCAGAATATTATATGAGTATGTACGAAGAATATTCTCGTAAATGGGAAAGTTTCTGATCTCAGCCTTAAAAATGTATATCTTGGGGACGTTTTTTGAAAATATACTGGGAGTTTCACCGCAAGTAAAAGTTGAAAGTTCAACTTCATCTTCCTCCCTGTCTTCATCTTGCCAAAGGAAAACATGGCCAACGCAGCAAGTTGCCAACCTTAAATTCAAACATGTACTATTCAAAAAAGATAATTGTGAAGGATTCTTTAAAGTCTGAAAGTGTACCCTTATTTCCTCTTTTCGACAATTACATAAGGGAAGACAGAAACATGACTACCTCTCAGTTGAAAATTTCAAAATGGAAGCAGTTTTGGTTTACTATTCAAGTGGTAATTGTGATTGAAAAAACAGACTTTTCATATAAGACTGTTTTAATAAAAGACTATGTAAGATTTTAAAGCACGCAAAATAAATGCTTCGTCTTTTTAATTTATTGTAAAAAGGTTTTTTTACACCCCTGCTTAAATTTCTAAATCCATATTATTTTAAAAGTGTAAAATCTGCCAAATTTGACACTTTAGATTAAAAAAAACTATTTATAAGTGTCAAATCTTGGATAGAGTAAAAATGTGCAGTACAAAAAAAACAATTTGAATAAAAGCTTAAAATCCCACATTCGAATATCATTTATTTTAGATTTTTCTTTAAATAACTTATTTTTTTCTCGTTGGGGAATCACAAAACCAGCCACCAATGACAAAATCATACAGTAGTCACTAAAATATTATAGCGATCTCAAACGCATTCATATAACATTTACGATCCTTTTAAACTTTTCTTACATTTGTCGGATTATAACACAAATTAAAAATAAAATGTAAAAAAAATTCACGAGTGAGCTTGTTTAATTTTTGGCACGTCTTAAATAGATGGAAATCGGAAATAAATAAATCGATTCGAGCTGAATCGGTCCCGTGTAAAATCGATTCAAAAATCGGCAGATCGAAGGCTTAAAGATCGATCTCTCGAGATCGAATCGAAGATCGCCCATCCCTACAACATTATACGTTGTTGGTTGGCTCATGCTGAAAATCCAGCTATTCTTCAAGGTATTGTTTATCTCGTATTGGTTCGTGTTCAATAATTGGGTAATGTTCATCACGATGTGGGCTAGCTAGTATACTTATACATAGTCAGAAGATGGCTCCAGTTAGTAATACTCTTCTTTTCGTGGGATGGGGACCGGTATGACTTTGAAAAGTTGGAAGGACTCACTTCTTAAAAGTGGTATCCTCATGCTGCAGATTACATAGTCCTTTGTAGTTGTTATTCGTGCCGACATCAACCTGTACAATTTAAGTATGTCATCTTTTGTTGGTATCGGAAGAGATAGCTCCGTTGGAGATTCCCCCTCACCGTAACCAATTCATCCTCAGCTGACGTGGTGTAATGAGCAGTGGGCTTATTTTTCCATGATGAATGTCCGCTACGGTTTCTACTAGAGTCGTTTGATTATCCTTGTATGAAAGAATACTCAATGTTAGGTGGATTGATATAGTAAGAAGTTATAGTACAGCTTTCTCTGTGCGAGAATTCTGAAGTGTTGTATTAACTTCTTCTGTAAGAGTAAGGAGATGAGACTCAATGATTTTAAGTTGATTCTGAATATTATTTTGGTCCTTTTCAAAGATATTAATTGGTGATTCTGTTATTGAGGTGAGATTTTGTTTAGTTTTGTCATCATCTAGTACTCCAAAGAAGAAATTGACTGCTGTTCCTACAAAGTTTAATGGTGATCGTATGTTCCTAGGGGGGTTTTTGCCATTCCGTTTGTACAAAATTTCGTTGTTCTGTTCCAATATTAATAATTGTTGCTCAAATTGTTCAACAAGTGGATTGCAATAATTTTCCATTTCCTTTGTTCTTTTGCAAGCTTCTCTTATTTCGAAAACCCTCTGCTTTACTTCATAGAATTCTTTCCAATATGGTCCTAAATTGTAGTAAGAGATGACCTTCACATAGTCGCTAGTATGGGAACGATGAGTACAGTTAGAAGTAGCATTCTGATGGGGTTTCCGAGCGTTCGTTTTATAACGGTGAAGCGGTTTATCGTTTTTATTTCCGAGGGCCATTGCTCGTCTAAAGCAGGCCATACATGATCAATTCTACCGTCAAGTCTGCAGCGGACTTGACGCGGCGTCCAGTTTGCAGCGCATCCATATAGACCACTCACGATCATGTTTACCGTCCAGTTTGCATGATGCCGCATCAGCTGAAATCATGGCGTCCCCAGTGGCGGACGACGCCGCGTCAGCCATCCTAGGCTTATGCTCGCAATTAACAACCAAAAAGAAAAATCGTTCGCCTGCAGATGCCGACTAACGTCATGCATACTTGACCGCTCATACACACGTTCAAGTTTGCGTGACGATGCAGGCAGAATCGAAATTCGATTTTTCCTTCATGTAGACTTGTCATGCACAATAATAGCCATACACCGTCAAGTCCGCTGCAGACTTGACGGTAGACTTGATCGTGTATGGCCTGCATAAGCGAAATTTTTTATTATTACTGCTCTGATTTAGAGGCATGTGTCGTTTTGCCGCCTCTCTGCGCGTATTATAGTTTTAACACATTTTAATCTGATTAAAGAAAATTAAGATACCCCAATATAGGCAACAAACCTTAATTTTCTTTAATTTCCTTTTAATTGAAGTCTTTTGTAGCGCTTGATTAATTGTGCTTTTGTTTGTGACGAATTTGCTGACGTTTATTTATAAGGTGGTTTTATATGTACTTGTCATGTTATTTCTTTGCAGTGTATTTGTTTCCTTGTGGTCCTCTCCAACATCTAAGATTTCTTTTTGTTTAACCGGTACCGGTAATTTAACCGTTTCATCCATTGGAAGAGGACATAGTTTAACGACTGGTCTCTTGATGATATCATTTCTTGTTTTCAGGTTGACGACCCTAGTAAGACCATCTGACCCTGGGTGTGCTTCTGTTATCTTGCCCAATTACCATTTGTTTGCCGGTAAATTTTCGTCTTTTAATAGAACAAGGTTTCCAGGCTTAATATTATTCCTTTCTTGGGGCCACTTGAATCTTTGTTGAAATTTAAACATGCCTTAATCCGCGCTAATACTGTTGTCAATTCCTCAAAGGTTAAAGTTGTCTCTCCGACTATTCTCTTGAAGTGGTGCTTTTACTCCCGCCAAAGTGGGGGGCTGACGGTAATTTTAAGTTTGGCTAATTTACTTATGATTTTTTCCTCAAATTCCTCCTTGAAGGACTTAAAATTGATCTGATGTATTTTATTTGCGAGAACAACATTTGTAACGTTGTCGCTGTATATGTTTTCAATGAGTCCTCTCCTTGCAGTAAACCGTTTGAACGTTGCCAAAAGTGCTTCTGCCATTTAATCGCTAGTGACTTCCAAGTGAACTGCTTAGTCCCCAAACATGTTATTTTTACCATATAATCCTTGTATGCCTTGCTTCCTCTCCCTCGGGACATCCGTAGACTTATATGTCCGGCGTAATCTATACCGGTATAAGTGAATCGTCTTGCAAGTGTTACGCGTTCCTTAGGTAAATTACCCATTAACTGAGCACTTCGGGGTTGCTGTCGGAAGCAGATCATACATTTGTGAATAATCGTTTCACTGCGCTTTGACCTGAAACCCAATATCGATATCTAGTGTATGTACACTTAAGTTATTGGTGCGCCTCCATGAAATGTTGCTTCATGCGCGTCTCTTATTACCAATATGGTAAGATGACTTTTGACTTTTGTCTTTTTTTGTATGACAAGATCATAGGATGCTTTGCTTCAAAGTCTAAGTTGGAGTTTTCAAGCCTTCCATCTACTCATAGAATACCGTTGGAGTCTAATATCGGGTGCAATGTGATAATGTTGATTGCCTTATACATTCGTTTTCCTTCTTCGACAATGTTGTTTTTATTTCTTCGACAAATGTTATTTCTTGCACGGCACGTACTTATTTTAGCAGTGCTCCATCAAGTTGGATTTTTGTTAATGGGTATAGTTGGTAGGTTCTTTAGACTATCAGCGTTATCTACCATGGCATCTGGAATTGCTTTTTCTTCATTTTTTACCCATGTAGGACCATTTCACCATAGATTGTGATTATTGAGCTGCAGCGGGCTTATTCCACGTGATGCTATATCTACAGGATTTTCTTCAGATCGTATATAGTGCCTTTGACTCGAATTCAAATTTTGTTGCATTTCAACTACTCTGTTTGTAATATATTCTTTCCATTTACTAAGGTGACGTCGAATCCATGTGAGTACTATCGTAGAATATGTCCATGCAAGGACTGACATATCTTCCAGGTAACCTTTTTTAATGATCTTGTAAGTAAAAGAGCCCCACATAGCTCTACTCGTGGTAGAGATAATTTCTTACTGATTGGAGCTACTTTTCATTTCGCAGTTACTAATGTTGTCGTGATATTCCGTCTTTATCTCGCGTTCTGAAATATATTCCCCCTGCATAAGCATTCTCCAAAGCATCTGAGGAACGATAAAGTTCGGTATTGTATCCAAAGAGGAATTATTATTTTTATTCATGGTTTGGAGTTGTTCTTTAAATGTTTGCCATTTTTTTTACTATAAGTGATAGAAGTGGCTTGTGAGTGAATAGTGGATTGTGAGTGATGTCAGCCATCCAAGAGGGTCGAATAGCATCCAAGTTTCGGACAGAAGAGTCCTTTTTGTGGTAGCTGGCTTGGAGGTTTGTTTGTTGACCTTAAATTCGAAGATATCTTGCTGTGGTTGCCAAGGTATTCGGGAGTGTGCTATAGTAAACGGGAACTATTACTGGACCATTTCCTTAATTTAAATCCACCATCCTTCAGTAAATTTGTCAGGTCTTCTTTCACCTGGATCGCCTTTCCAATAAAGATGTTCCTGACATTACATGTTGAAATAAAAGTCTCTCTTGACTATCTCGGCTGCTTGTGTATACTTGAATTTCTCGTCATCTGCGAGCTGATGTTAATGAGTGTTCGAACAGCTAACTAAGAAGCTGAGCGAGTTCCATATATTACCGTTGTCAATTGATATTCCTTGATAGGTGATTCTCTCCATAGAATACGTAGCATGTTCTGATCTCCTTCTTTTCCTCGTATTTGCCGATACATCTTCTCTATATCCGCTTTCAGTGCATATTCCTACTTTCTCCATCGTAGAAGTATACTAAACAGTTCTTCCTGAATTGTTGGGCTTATTAATAACATATCGTTTAAACAGATTCCCATTGCGGTATTTACAGAGACGTCAAAGACTACCCTCAGTCTTGTTCTGGTACTATCCATTTTGACGACTGAATGGTGAGAAAGAAATTATACTTCTTCTCTGAGGTATTCTCCGACAGCTTCATATGCCCTAGTTGTATATATTTTCTAATGAATTGCTTGTATTCTCGCTGTAATGCTGGATTTGTTAAAAACTTTCGTTCCAAGTGCATCATCCGTGCAAATGCCTTACTTCTTGACTCTCCTCTTTTCTTATGTTTCGTCCTTGGATCGAACAGCAGGCTAACCGTGTACCTTACATCCTCTCCTCTTTCTATTGTTGATTTATAAAGTTCTTCACATTTCTTGTCTTCTTCTGTAGGTATTTTGTGTTATGGTAGCTCTTAAATCTCACAGAACCTTTTCAATTATTGGTCGATGTGGTAAGTAGATGGGTATTTATTCATGTCTTTTGCTTGTGCTGCACAGCACGAGATGTTGGATTCGTTGCTTTTTATATTGATGCTATCTAAAAGACTCCATCCGAAATCTGTTTGTTAGGTTAATAGCCCACACAGGACAAAGGAGAACAATGAAGGATGAAGTTTATTCAAGTCCTGTTAACACCGAGGAGGATTTAGTTAGCAGAATTGGGAATGCAGCGACGAAAATACGGGAGAAGCTGGCTGAAATACGCCTTAAGCAGGGACTTAAAAGGAGATTATTGGGATGCATCCAAAGTCGCGGTGGACATTTTGAACGGCTTTTGTAGTTTACTAAGATTATTTGTAATACGTTTTGAATTCAATAAAAAGGATTATAGAGTTAATATGAGTTCAGTTTCTTTAAATTGCAGATTTTCAAATATTTCCCGATAAGTTTTCTACCAATAAATAAATAAATTATGTTGTACTTTTTTTGGAAAGGTAAGAAGGTAGGCAATCTAGTAAAAATAAAAAAAGGTGTGCTAATTACATGAATTGCGGAGAACATTTGGGAAAATGCTGAATTTTAGGTAATCGCAACAACTTCTTTTCACTTTTGGAAGTGACTGTACCTGCAGTGCTAACTCCTACCATTGCAGGTACAGTCACTTATTCGAAAAGTAGTTTTTAGCGTTTGTTTGAGGTCGCTGTGTTGGGTAGATCAAGAGATAAAAATAAAAGAGTGATGTGCGTACCATGAAAAACTGAAATTTATGAATCACCCTGTAACTCCCAAACGGTAGAGAGTGCCCCCCTCCCTGCCATACAATTTTTTGTTTGAACAGGTGAGATCTATCACCCTACTCATTTTGGCACGTCAGATCCGAAACACCCTGTATGCCGTGGTTCCCATTACAAGCTGCGCATGTTCTTTTTCTACTGCGCTTAAAGTTGTGTTTTGATGGGCTTCTGGTTGTGTCTACATGATTACTAGTTCTGTTTGGCTTTGACTGCTTAAGGGATCGTCTCAGTGTGACCCTCCGAAAAATCACTGATTTTCGTGATTTTTTTTTTAATGTTGAAATAAACTAATCGGTCCGGGTTTTTTTATAAATAAATACATTCATGACGAATATAAAATGATTTTTTTTATGTTTATTTATTGGGTGTATAATAGTTGAATAAATTGTTGAAATGACACGTAAATAAAAGGTCCTGTACGATGCCCACAATTGCGGCTGCAATTTTGATCTGAAACAAAAATGTCAAAAAGATTATTAATCTGTAGGGAAGTCGTTATCGCGCTATGGAGGGTTTTTTTTTTAATTTGAAATGGCGGCGGTTTGAACAAAAAGTATCGAATTTGGCCCTTTTTTTCGACAGTTTTCCGTAAAAGAAAATAGGAAGATTTCAAAAAAAAGCTTCCATAGCGCGATAAAGAATGACGTTAAAAATATTCTCTTCAAATTGGAACTAGATATCTTCAAAACTCTTCCTTTGAGAGTGGAAACCGTTTTGAAAAACACCATTCTGAGAAAAACGCGTTTAAAGATTGAAGTTGGAAAATTTTAGATAAATCGTTTACTTACGATCAATCGGCCGTGGTTGATGTCGAAAACGAACTGAAATGCTTGGCCAGTTTATTTTGAAAAATTATAGAACGTAAGCACCTTAGAAAGATACACACGCAGGTAGATAAACAAAAGGAATAACGGTAGAGCGGAGTGCCGAACGGGGCAGATGTCTCGCTCCGTTCCCTTTCTACAAGAAACGCTGAAGCGACCGTAATAATAATGCAACAAAAAAATCGATTTTTCGATTTCGAATTTCACACTGAGACGATCCCGGAATCTTTGCGAAATTTTTCTCCAATGGCTCAAGAGCTTAAAATCTATGCTCCAAAAAGGTAAAAAACCCATCCAGAGATTGTAATTCTCGTGTATTCTTTAGCTTATCTTCATAATGCCTGTTGTATATATCGCTACTATAAGGAGAAATATTGACCAAGGGTCGTGGTGGGGGTAGTCTAACTTTGTAACGCGATGGCTGATTCAGATGATTCAGAATGCATAGAGTATCTATTTGTGTCATGACAAAATATTTGGCTGAAGATGAGAGGTGAAGGAGGGGCGGCGCCTAGCTTCTTAAAGAGTAGACCGATTTCGATGATTTTGATTTTGTTGTATAGAATTCGCTTCCTGATTGGTAAATGATAAAAATTTTCCACCTGGAGTGACTACGATGATTATCTGAAGCTTCTCTCTTGCTGTATAGAGTACGGTGGCGATGGTAAAAATGTTGTATCTAAGGAAATAGTATGAAAGGGTGACCGTGACTAATTTCGTAATATGTTGCCGGATTCTGATTTCAGATACCATATTTCCTTTCTATAGAGTACACAATCTCTGCAACTGTTGAAATTGGGTTGTTCGTAAAGGCAACATTTTTCAAGTCGTATATGCAAAGACACTAAAAAGTGAAAAATAAAATAGTTTTTTTAAAAAAAGGTTGAACCGAATTCACAAAAAGCTCTAAAGAACATAAAAAAATTTTAATTTTATATTTATTACGACATTTTTAGATCGGTGCAAATTAAACAAAGCTACGCAACCACAATCGACGATACTATATAAAACTACCTAAACATTTCAGCTCAAGACTTCAAATTGTCGTAATAGATATAAAATTAAAAATCATTTAGTGCTTTTTGTGATGACGGTTCAACTTTTGCTTTTAAAACTATTTTATATTGTACTGTTGTTAGGAAATTCATAAAAACAAACACAATTGTTAAGAGAAAAGGTGGAGAATGTTTGTTTAGAGTACACAGATAATTAATTTTAATTACTGTTGCAAATAAGTTATTAATGTAATTTATTTTATTGTCGTTATAAGCTAGTGTTAGCAAGTATTCACACCCAAGTACCCTAACGTTCTGTTACCAACACCTAATCAGAAAGAATATCCATCATAGTTGAAAAACCCTTAAGCAAGCACGAGATGAGTCGATTAGGAGTATATTGAGCGAAAGTTTGAAGAGTTATTCAATGAGAGGTATTACGTTCATATCATCGTATCCCAGTGCAAGGACTACTGGAAGGAGATTCCGAGAGAAGATTGGAAATTTTGCACTTGACTTCTGGTATGCGACATAGAGATCAGGGAATTTCGGGACCGAATTCTGTGGACAGATTGAATCACAAATTTCCACAACCTCCATACCTGGTCAGATACATACTAACCCGAGCAGAACAATTAGAAGGTGCTGTAGTTTTGCATAAGGATAATTTTCCTTTCCAGTATAGTAACTAGTGATTGGGACGGTTCGATATTATCTATAGTGACATCGTGTTTTTGTTCTAATTCCTGACCACTCTTCACGCCACCATATATCCTTCTCCATTATTTTCCTTGCTAAGCACTTAGGGAGTCTTTCTTCGCCCATGTTTAGTAGTATTTTTCTAATATATTGAAAATGACAACAGAGGGTGTGAATATATAAATCCGTTTGTTTGCTTGACTACAACATCCATTAAGGACAGTCCTCTGTAATTTTGTACATTCTGCGGGTCGCCTTAAAGGCAGTACCTAATTTTTCCAAAAATCTTACAGGAGCATTTTTGAGGGACTCGTAGGTGACTTTGTCTATTCCCGGGGCTTTATTATCTTGTGCTTTTCTTAGAACCTCACTTATCTTATTCACTTTCATTTCTTCATCTAATATAACGTCTACTATATTCGGTTCAGCAAAACTGAATGTACTACAGTTATCTATTGGATTCAGAATATAGAATATCAGATTCGGAATAATAGAAATCAGTAAGAAGGATGCTAGTTTCCATGGTAAATTCTTCTCCTGTAATTTTTTTCGTTATTGCCCACCAATCTTTCATGTCTTTTATGGACGCTAGTTTAGCGGCCGGAAAGGGGGAAGTTTTCTGTGCCTTGTAACAGTAATTGTCGAGCCCCTTCTGTTTGAACTGGGGGGCTTTTCCCTTAGAAGAAGCCTCAATAGAGCCAACAATGACTCCCATCAGGCCTGCCAGTGGATCGCGGCCAGCCCATACTTCCATAGCAGCTATATCCTTCTCTATCTTATTCCTATATTTCTTCACATATTGCTTTTTCCAATCAAATTTAGCGAGTAGAGCTAGCTTTTTAGTGTCACGTGTTTGATCCTCAGTTCTCAGAGGCAAACTGATGGGCATATGATCCGAGTAAGGTTGTGCTCCAACTTGAAAGTCGATTATATCAGGCATAAGATCAAGTGATACCGAGGCAAAGTCGATAACTGATGAACCTAATCCCTTGACGAATGTTAGCTCACCATTTTCATCCCCTGGTGTTCTTCCATTAAGCACTACGAGTCCCCAATTATCTATAAAATCGATAAACCTTTTTCCTCTAGCATTGCTTACTTTATCTTTAGAGTTGCACTTTTCTCTAAAACTAGTTGGATTTATGTTAACATCTGTCGTAAGGTGTTGCAGATCATCAATGCGAGAATTAAAGTCTCCCATTAATATAAGGTTTCTACCCTGAAAGTTTTCAAAAAAAGTCTGCCAGCGCTCCGAAATCCCCCTCCCAGTTATTGCAATTGATATACGCTGGTATTAAGTTATTTAGCTTACTTGGAGATGAAACAGTTACGATATGTCCGTTACACAGATACCTGCAGTTTATGTCTATTTTCGTCCCGAAAGAGGATGCATTTCCAGGTTCTTGTAGAGTTTTCGAACAATACGGGCGACTGTCGGGCGCTAGGGATAACCTTAGCAAAAGCCAAGGTCAATGGTGAGGGAGGGGGCGGAATCGAACAGATTCTCCCCTCGGCATACAATGGACGAATACTTGCCTGAAATATTTAGGTGTATATGTGGGGCTCCATGGTAAAAGATGTATAATAGCCGCATGACTCTGAAGAAACTCTCTGGAGCTGTGAATTCGTGGCGGACTAGACTGAATTATTTAATTACCTCGTCCATCGTGCACCTGCTAAAATCAGAGTGCTTTGAAGAAGGTTTCGTGAAACTTTTACGGGCGAAAGTCGTTGAAAGCACGCTCTGCCGACCAGTAGCGGAGAATGGTTTGGGTCTTACAGACATGGTCGTGGAATTTCGTTGTGTTCAGGAACAGGCATTCCAGCACGTGTTCTGTCAAAGAGATAACTTAATTTCGCAGCTGTGGGTAAGTTCTAAGTCACAACCTCGGGTAGAATAAGACCAACATTCCATTTGCGATGGAATGAACTTGGGTACAGGGAATTCTCAGCAATTCCGATTAGGTTGAACCCTGAGTTAGTGGATTCGATTTTCAGTAATGCTCGAGGTGTAACGGCCGATACAGGACAAATCACAGTTCTTGGGGACATCGTTGACGCTTCTGGGAACACATTTATACACCCCCACCCCACATAATTAATGAAGCGACTGCCGCACACGACATTAAGTACACTCACTTCACATCTGCTGCGCGAGCTCATTGTAGAAGTAAATCCAACGGAGAACTTGTTAATATATGGCACGCATATCTTGCGGTAGACTTGGTAGTAATGGGGCCCATAACTTGCCGAGTGATCTATAGTTATCTGTCCAATTACAGAGACTCTGATGTGGCATTCAAACTGCTTTATCACCAAACTGCTCGTGCATCCAAACCAGCTGTCACATAGCGATCGACGAATTCAAAGAGCCTACACTGCTTGTGGTGGTGAGGAGACCCTGTTCCATGGATACTTTACATGCCCGACCTTGTGCGATATTAATAATATTGTTCGCGATATGTGCCAGCTTATCTGCGCGACATTCCACGTTACAAGAACGTCGTTTTACTGGACATGCAACCAGGTGAATTACTTGATAAGCTTTATCCTTACACTTAAGTCACCAATTAATCTGTACTATATGCGGATCGAGCCTTGGCAACAGCCCACTAACCTACACTTAAGAACCTCTTCGTTGCCAGATTGAGAAGGCGATTACGTCTGGAGTTCCTGGCAACGAAGGCCGACACATTCAACTGCACCTGGCAACCTTTATCGTCGTTGCGGAACGGAAGCCTCGTCTTTCACTGGGAATAACAGGCAACAGACTTGCAGTAGCTTGTCCACGAAGCTTCTCTTCGCTTTGGTATTGCTGCGAGTGCTGCATAAAGGACAAGTCTCACGTTAGAAAAGTAGAACTGGGAGGATGATGGGAGCAGTTTGCAGACGTCAATGAATGTGCGTTCGTTTAGAACATGTTTGGATTACTGCTCCCGGAGGACTAGAAAAGTGGCGAATGGCTCTACAGAGAGGGCATTTGCTTGGAAGCAGTGGTTCCTGAAGTAGGAACTTCGCCCGGTGCTGCATCTACTCTCTGGGAACACTCATCATGTTCTAATTAAATTTTTTCTCAGTTCGGTCGTTTAGGTTTAGCGCTAGGATTAGTTTCGAAATTTTTTCAAAATTGTTGGGAACTTTTCTTAAATCTAGCACTCGCTTGGAGGCATTTTAAAATGTCTTGTATTTTCTTTTTTACAGATTTTTACTGCTTTTTTGCCTTCAAGTTTTAGAGTCGTTTTTACTTAATATATCCAGAGTCAGAGTCCAGAGTCAGAGTGATCTGTTTGATCGTTAACCAATGTGTCTTTCTTGTTTTGATTGTTATACATTTTTCGGATAGCTAGATTTTGGTAGTATTTTTACTTTATAACGATTGTGCCAAATATAGTGCTATTATACATAAAACAAATTGTTATTATTGTCACTGTTGCCGCTAAGAATGCGTTTTCCGTATAGCTATTATAGTATTATTTAAAATTTCCTGTTGCAGTTTCATCCATTGCATTGAACTTAAGTTAACCTCTTCTATTTGAAAGGTTAATGAGTGAAAAAAGCATGTACAGAACTCTCTGGTTTTATTACATCGAGTTGGGAAAATTCTCTTTCCGCACCTACAATCATAACCCCCTGCGCGACAGCCCTTCCTTTCTTGGGGCCAGGTTTGGATCTGCTGATTATTGTTGAAGAAGATGGCATTTTTTGAAAACAAACATTTTACTGGTGTACATCAAATTGTGCCGAGAAAATGTCACCAGATGAACATTCCTCAATGATGTAATCAAAAAAGAGAAATGAAATGTCGTTGTGAGAAGGCTCCGGCAAAATGTTTGCAACTGTATGTATTCTATTAAAAAAAAATTATTTTTATGTAAAAATTGGAAATATATATATATATTAGCTTACTTTCTTATCTCTATACTCAAACCTAAAAATTTTATTTGCTCGTAAAATCTCCAGGTTGATATTGCAGCTTCGGTCCCAGAAGTTAATTTATTCTTTCAAATATTTTACCGCAAAAGTGGTGATCAGTGTAGCAGTAGCTACAAATTTAATTTTTAATTTTTATTAAAATTTCTTAAGTTTGATTATATTATTAATAAAATATTTTTATTCAAATCCACTTTAATAATATCCAATCAGACTGTGCTGTCAAATATATTTTAGTCAACCTGTACACTTCGATAAATTTTGAATAGTGTGAAACACAAACACTTTGAAAAATATCATAATCATTTATTTATTGACAATAAAATACTGTACTCAATACAGAGAAAATATTGAACAAACTATCTATGTATTAATTGTAAAGTAGGATACAAAAAATTGTAAAAAGATTTTTAGTATAACCAGATCTGCCGATCTGAAAGCATTAAAATTAAAATAAAAGTTTGAATAAAATAAAATTAAAAAATATTTTTTTATTTGAAATATAATGTATCTAATAGATTACAGATACAAAAGGAAGTTTTTGGGTTTAGGGCTCTGGTACTACGCCCCATATTAAAAAGGAGCTCTATTCGCCTAACCACTTCATTGGTGACCCCGAAAATTTTTTTAAAAACAGAAGTACCCCCTACCCAAGGTAAGGTACTTTCTGCTTTTTTAAAAAAAGTAAACAAGGACTAACAAAGATAATGCAACAACCCTCGAAGAAGCAACAACATTTTAAAATAGAGATACCCCCTACCAAAGGTAAGGTATTCTCTCATTTAAAAAAAAAAGAAGACAACGAAGATTTAACAATTCAAGAAACAAAATTTTAATAAGAGGTGCCCCCCACCCAGGGTAAGGCATCCTCATTATTACAAAACTACAATCAAGTTCAACAATATTTGAACTATGAGGTGCCCCCCACCCAGGGTAAGGCATCCTCTAGTTTAAAAACCACAACGAATCAACACATCAAAGAGAAGATTACATCTTTAGGAAGAAAGAAGAAAAGAAAACACCGTAACAATAAACGAAGATAACAACGGTACGTGTTTTTATAATTAAAATTACTTTAATTGTACCACAACTACATAATTAAAAATATCATAAACAACATTTCCTCACATTTTCAAATTATTTATCTAAATAAAATATTATTTGTCTTTTATACTAAAAATAATATATTTTTCTTCTCAATATATAATCATTCTCGAAATATTAATATAACTTAAAAAGTTATAATAAGGGGTTGTTCTTTCATTTTGGTGATTCGCGAAGTTAAGTTTCGTTAAAATCAGTGTGCAATAAAAAAAAATGAAATTTTACTTTCAAACAGTGAATAACTACAATCATGATTACTAGTGAAGATGAGTCAAACTTTTCGCAACAAAATATACATTCAAATGCTACAAATTACAATGAACACAATCATGTAGCCACAACTTCAATCAAACTACCAAGCTTTTGGACTCCATATCCAGAAGCTTGGTTCGTTCAAGCCGAAGCCCAATTAGCTTCTAAACGAATAACGGTAGACGAGACAAAGTACAGTCACGTTGTTCAATCTTTACCAGTGGAAGTAATAACAAATGTTCTAGATTTCTTACAAAATCCTCCACTTTCAAATAAATATGAGAGTTTGAAAAATACTCTAATAAAAAGGTTTACAGAATCAGAAGAAAAAAAGTTAGAGCAACTTCTATCTACTACCGAAATCGGAGATTCCGAATTCTATCGCTCCATGGAAATTCTTGCAGGCAATTCCTCCACATTTAGCAAATCTTTAATTAAAAAAATTATGGATGAGAAAATTGCCAGCAAATATCAACATAGCCTTAATATCTTCCGGAAAACAAGATATTAAAGACCTTTTAGATTTGGCAGATAATATATATGATATTTCCAAAATTCAATTTATGTCGGAAATAAACAAAAATCTATCAACACCAAATTACAATTTTATCGATAACAATTTCCTTTTAACAAAAATAAATAATTTAGAAAACAAAATAGAAAATCTCGAAAATTTGATAAAAGGATTATCATGTCAAAACCAACATTCTTATTCAGGTTCTAGAAACATATCGAGAGATCATTCATTCTCTAGAAACAATTCACATAGCAGACAAGTTTCAAAACCTAGAGATAATAATTCTTATTGTTGGTACCACAATAAATATGGTACCAAAGCGAATAAACGCAGTTCGCCGTGTTCTTACAAACCTAGTAATAATCAAAAAAACTAATTAATCCCTCAGTGAATAATATATTTAACAATAATATTTCTAAACGTTTATTCATTTTTGACAAAGAAAACAAATTCAAATTTCTAATAATAGATACAGGTGCTGATATTTCAGTAGTACCTAACGAATTCTTTAGAAAATTTAACAAAGACCCTAACTTATATTTATCCGCAGCAAAAGGTTCTACCATTAACACTTATGGCACAAAACTACTTAAAGCAGATTTCGGTCTTAGGAGAGAATTCATTTTCCCATTTATAATTGCTAATATCAACAAGCCCATCATCGGTGCAGTTTTTTTAACAAAATTTAATTTACTCGTCGATTTAAAAAACAAAAGATTACTCGACGGTACAACAACATTAAGTGTAAGTGGAATCACGGTAAACGCAAATACTCCAACTCCTCGTTACTACGCAATCAGTAATGAGTACGGTAAAATTTTGCAAAGATTTCCCACATTAACACAACCACCTAGTTATGATATTCCAGTTAAACATAACGTTGTACATCACATAGAAACTAAAGGACTACTTCCTTTTTCTCGTCCAAGACGTTTAGATGGACATAAATACAAAATTGCAAAATTAGAATTTGATCACATGGTTAAATTAGGTCTGTGCCAATTATCATCTTCTTCAGTATCTTCTGCACTACATCTAGTAGCAAAGAAAAATTCTACAGATTGGCGACCATGTGGAGATTATCGCAGACTCAACGCAATAACAGTTCCGGATAGATACCCATTACCACACATACAAAATTTTTCAATGAACTTAAACGGCTGCACCATTTTCTCAAAAATTGATTTGATAAGAGCTTACCACCAAATTCCAATGGCTAAAGATGACATACATAAAACAGCCATTACAACTCCTTTCGGATTATTTGAATTCACAAGGATGCCTTTTGGTCTAAGAAATGCTGCACAAAAATTTCCACGATTCATGGACCAAATCATTAAAAATTTAGATTTCGCTTTTGTCTACATTGACGATATTTTAATTGCCAGCAAATCTGAATCCGAACATCAATATCATTTAAACCAAATTTTTAAACAACTATAAGATTTCGGAATCAATATCAATCCATCCAAATGCATTTTCGGAGTTGGATCTTTGGACTTCCTCAGTCATAAAATAACAAAAGAAGGGATCTTACCTTCAGAAGACAGAGTCCAAATTATTAACAATTTTCCTTCTCCAAATTCCATTAAACAAATTCAACAATTTATAGGCATGGTTAATTATTAGCATAGATTTATTCCAAATCTTGCCAAATTACTAAACCCAATTCACACTCATTTGGCCCTACTTCTCAAAAAGAAACCAAATAACTCTAAAAAATTTTCTTGGCCAGCAGAATGTGAAGATCAACTTAACAAAATTTAACAATCATTTTCAAAAGCAACTTTATTAATTCATCCTATTGAAACTGCAAAATTCAATTTAACTGTAGACGCTTCTGCTAGCGCTGTTGGTGCAGTTCTCCAACAATCCAATGCAAATCATTGGGAACCCATTGCATTTTTCTCTAAAAAATTAAAAGAAGCAGAAATCAAATATTCAGCTTTCGACCGAGAACTTTTGGCATTATATCTAGCCATCAAACATTTTAGACATTTTCTAGAAGGTCGAGAATTTACAGCTTTTACAGACCACAAACCGCTCATTACAGCAATATGGTCTAAAACAGAAAGAAGTCCAAGACAAAATAGACATCTGGACTACATAACTCAGTTTACCTCAGATATCAGACATATCAAAGGCAAATCAAACACAGTAGCAGATAATTTATCTAGAATTTCTATCGAAAATTTTGAACATTCAAAGCATAACAATACCAAATTTGATTTAAAAACTATCGCTGAGTACCAAAATAGTGATAAAGAACTTACACATCTTTTAATAACTCAGCATAACAGACCAGATAATTCGAAATATAAACTTATTAAAATTAAATTAAACACTTCTGAATCTGACATTTGGTGCGAAGTTTCTACTAAAAATTCACGGTCGTATATACCCAAAGAACTTCGAAAAACTATCTTTAATACCATACATAATTTATCTCATCCAGGAATTAGAACAACACGAAAATCTATTGTTTCAAAGCACTTTTGGCCTGGAATGAATACAGATATTAACAAGTGGACTAGAAATTGTGTCAATTGCCAAAAAGCCTAAATAACTAAACACACAAAATCAGAAATCGGTAAATTCGAACTACCCAAAACAAGATTCGAACATATCCATTTAGATTTGGTAGGTCCTTTACCGTCTTCAAATGGATATTCTTACATTTTAACAATAATAGATAGATTTACTAGATGGCCAGAAGCTTAATCAAAGATATACAGGCAAGCACAATTATCAACACGTTATACGAACAATATTTTCCACGTTTTGGTATTTCACTCGAAATTACCACAGATCAAGGTACTCAATTCGAATCCAAATTATTCGAAGAATTTACAAAAATTTTAGGATCACATCGAATCCGCACTACTCCTTATCATCCACAATCAAACGGAATGATAGAACGATTTCACAGGCAATTAAAAGCAGCCATACGCGCTCGTGACGGCCAAAATAATTGGGTCACACAATTACCTGCAGTCCTCTTAGGTTTCCGAACCACGATTAAAGAAGACTAGCAATGTTCTCCAGCAGAACTTGTCTATGGACAACCTCTTCGCGTTCCAGAAGAATTTATCATTAACAACAATTCAACAATTCAAGATCCATTAAATTTCTTAAGTAAAATTAGATCTTGCATAAATAACTTCAAACCTTCAAATTCTCGAAAACAAAATTCTAAAATCTACGTACCTAAAGATTTAAAAGATACAGAATTTGTTTTTGTTAGAATCGACAGAAGCAAATCTTCTTTACAAAACCCATATGAAGGCCCTTTCAAAGTATTAAACAAACTTGATAAATATTATCAAATCGACTACCGTGGTAAAGCAACGAACATTTCAGTTGACAGACTAAAACCAGCATTTATCGAACACACAGAACAAACAATTACACCAATTAAAAACAAACCAAAAAAGAAAGTAAAATTTAAATTATAATTTTTTTTATTACTAACAATATTATTATTATTCATATTCTTAATTTTACGATTCACTTAAAATGGACGTTTTCACTGAGGGGGGAGTAATGTAGCAGTAGCTACAAATTTAATTTTTAATTTTTATTAAAATTTCTTAAGTTTGATTATATTATTAATAAAATATTTTTTTTCAAATCTACTTTAATAATATCCAATCAGACTGTACTGTCAAATATATTTTAGTCAACCTGTACACTTCGATAAATTTTGAATAGTGTGAAAAACAAACACTTTGAAAAATATCATAATCATTTATTCATTGACAATAAAATACTGTACTCAATACAGAGAAAATATTTAACAAACTATCTATGTATTAATTGTAAAGTAGGATACAAAAAATTGTAAAAAGATTTTAGTATAACCAGATCTGCCGATCTGAAAGCATTAAAATTAAAATAAAAGTTTGAATAAAATGAAATTAAAAAATATTTTTTTATTTGAAATATAATGTATCTAATAGATTACAGATACAAAAGGAAGTTTTTGGGTTAAGGGCTCTGGTACTACGCCTCATATTAAAAAGGAGCTCTATTCGCCTAACCACTTCAATCAGTTAAGTGATCAGAATATGATACAGCTGTCCAGATTGGTGCTTAAACTTGCTGGTTAAACATTTAGTTTTCGGTTTCGTTTGAAAGCGACTATCAGCTAAAGAATAGCTTTGGTGCTGCTGTTGAGGAAGAGCCGAAGGAGTTTAGTTTTTCTTTATCAGAAACGCTGATCATGTTGAGAAATTATTTAATATTTTTTAGTTTTTAAAAGTTTATTTTAGAATTAATTTATTCTTGTTTTTTTCAACCCTATATTTATCCCGAAAGCTTTTCCATCTTTTTCTGGCTCTTTCTGCTATAACAAAATTTGACTTACTTACTTTCTTACTTTTATGCACACACAACACTTATCGGTTATATTTAAAGACTCACCGATCTTATCCCACCCTTGATCCTTCTCCCTATTAAGAATCCAAGGAATTTAGAACTAGTTTTACATAATTCGATTTACGTAATACTAATCCGGCTGCGTTTAGTCCGCACGTATTAAAACTTTGCCAGATGTCAAATTGTATCCTATTTGAATTACCTGTTTCTTTTTTTGTCCAATTTGCGCTTTTTTCTTTTAGCACCCATAATTTGCTTAAACAATATTAGTGTACTGTAAATAACAACAAACATTTGTCCACTTTGTTTTTAACCAATTCAAAACGAGGTAGTACCGCATGAGATTGTGACTTAAAGTAGTACTACAAGCCAAGGTTGTTGCTTTTTACAAATTTATTTTTAAATAATTACAGGTATGATTACATATAACTAAATTCAAAAAATTCAAGCTAAATTCTCGGAGTAATAGCGACACGAGTAATGCGAGCACAGTATGCCGTAGCTGCAAACTGTTCCGCGGAACTAACTGATCAGTAACCAGCTGTAGGTTGATATTTGGTGATTTGAAATCATGTGGATAACGGACGCTGGACCAGATGAAGCAGTTGAAAGCAGACGTTTTAGATTAGTATTTTGCTTGAACATATACCGCCCGCCCGCGGAGACCAATGTATTTAGGGCTCCGCCCGCCATGACGAACTATAAAAAAAGGATATTACTTTGAAATTGGTGATGATACGTCACCAATCGGTAACACGCATAATTTAACAACAGGACGTTTTAACCTAGTGTTCCGGCACCGGAGTGAAGCGACACGAACTCTGCCAGCGGAACCCGGATGGAGTTGAGTGATGCGGCCAATTAACCATCTCCTAGGAGGGAGATTGTCTTTCTTTACTAGAACCAGGCCACCCACTGTGACGGGGCAGGTCTCTTCATTCCATTTAGATTGCTGCATAAGGGTATGCAAGTAATCTCGGGACCACCTCTTCCAAAAGAGCTGCTGTATGTGTTGCACGATTTCCCAGCGAGTTAATCGGTTGATTGCAGCGTCTAATGTGCTAGGTTCCGGAGGAGTCGTGCTTGCAGTTCCCACCAGGAAGTGTCCTGGATTTAAAACTTCGGGGTGTGCAGTGTCGAGACTAATGAGGTAGAGAGGCCTCGAGTTTAGGACTGCCTCTATCTCACAAAGTGTCGTAGTTAATTCTTCAAAAGTTAAGCAGTGATCACCAATAACTCGTCGCAGCTGAGGCTTACGGATTTTATGCCAGGTTCGCACAAGCCTCCAAAGTGGGGTGAAGCCGCAGGAATGAAGTTCCATACACAGAGAGAGCATCTGGGATATCCTTATGAAACTGCGAGTAGTGGACAAAATTATCTTTAAATACATTGTTAGCTCCGTGGAAGTTGGTCACGTTATCCGAAAAAATTTTACTAGGAGCTCCTCGACGACTTATAAATCTTTTCAATGCGGCAAGGAAGCTTGAAATAGTCAGGTCTATAACAGCCTTAATATGGACTGCCTTGGTCGCAAAGCATATAAATAAGGCAATATATCCTTTGTATATTGTTCGTCCATGTCCTCGAGCTAGCTTCAATCGTATAGGCCCGGCATAGTCCACTCCGGCATTGTAGAAAGGTCAAACAGGCGAGAGTCGTGCTTTGGGCAGACTAGCCATAAGTTGACAGATGGCCGTTGTTCGATGTCGGAAGAACACAATACATCGATGTATAAATCGCCGTACCAATCCTTTTAACTCAGTAATCCAGAACTTCTTGCGTATGTGGCTTAATGTAAGTTTCTTCCCTCCATGTAGGTTAGAGCTGTGTGCTTGATCAACGATTAAAACTACTAAGTAGGACGTTTTCAGTAAAACCATAGGATGTTTCTGCTGATAGGATAAGCGAGAGTGATTTAGGCGACCACATACGAGTAGAATACCGAGGCCGTCCAAGAATGGATACAGTTTTATGATCTTACTCCTTTTATGAACAGGTCGATTAGCCAATAGTTGTACGATTTCTGCCGAATATTCTAATAATTGTTCTTGCTTGATAATGATATACAGTGCCGATTGCAGTTCGTAAGTTGTAAGAGGACTTAGAATGCGAGGTCTTGCACCTGGTGTTGCTAATAAAACGTAGGCAATATGCTACGACTCTGGTCAATCTTGTCAGTGAGGAAAATTGCTCAACTACATCCAAGTACGGAACGGATAAATCACGGGCAGCGTGATGCGATAGCCGTTCTTCCAATAATTCTACTTTGACCTTTGTCGCCTTAGTAGTTGGCCAAACTTTTGATGGGAGCGAAAGCCACGAAGGACCTTGTCACCAATGCTGGTTGTACCGAAACTCATAAGCATTTAATCCTCGGGAAGCAAGATCCGCCGGGTTCTCTGATGATGCAACATAACTAAAAGTAGCATTTGGTAGAGAAGTCTGTATCTCTAATACACGGTTAGCTACGAATTTTTCCCAGCGCTGGGGATGTCCCTTGATCCATGTCAAAACGGTAGTGGAGTCAGTGCATCCAAATACTCAAAGATTGTTAAATTTCATTGAACAACGAACGCACATCAGTAGGGGGACTAGCAGGAGTGCGCCATAGAGCTCAAGACGTGGTAAAGTTATACTCTTTAATGGAGCCACCTTAGTTTTAGCAGTTAATAAGGTAGTTTGAACATCACCGAGTTCATGGGTAATACGCACGTATACTGATGCAGCATATGCTGATTCAAAAGAATCAGAAAAGCTGTAAAGTTCACAAGCGATTTGGTTTGTGTGATTTCTGATCCAACGATTTACTCGAATTTCGTTGAGAGCAAACAAGTTGGAGTGAAATGGATGCCACTAGTTTACTATGTCTTCATTGAGCTTATCGTCCCAATCGAATCCAGACTCTAAAATCGTTTGTAGTATCAATTTGGCCGAACTTACTACAGGGGATAGCCACCCCAGTGAGTCAAACAGCTTTGCAATGGTGGAGAGTACGATTCTCTTTGTTAGACGAGCATTAAAGTCGGTAGATTCCTTAGCCGTAAATCGAATTCCGAATTCATCTATTGCAGGACTCCATACAATGCCTAGTGTTCGTACGTGGTGATCAGGACTGATCTCCAAAGGATTCAGCAAACGTTGATCTGGCTTCAAATAAGTCAGCAGTTCAGTAGAATTTGAAAACCATTTTCTTAGTTTGAACCCTGCTCCCTTCAAAATGTTATGATTCCTTAGCCGTATTTAATTAAATAAAACTATTAATTATAAATTCACGAAATAATCCAACGTGTGATAAAAAACAAACAGTTAAATAATTATACTTATAATTACTGTTTCTCAATTAACAAGGCAAGATTGTTGCTTTTCACAAATTTATTTTGAAATAATTACAGGTATGAGTACATACAACTAAATTCAAGAAATTCAAGCTAAATTCTCGGAGTAATAGCGACATGAATAATGCGAGCAATGTATGCTGCCGTTCTAGTGCCTCATCCAGAATGTAGGCCCCAGTTAGGACGTCATTTACGTAAGTATCCTCAAGAAGAATGTCCACTCCCATTGGATATTTTCTCCCGTCATCTTCAGCTTGCTGGTGAAGTGTCTGAATTGCCAGGTAAGGTGCACATGACATGCCGTATGTAACAGTTTTCAGCCTGAAATCGTTAATGCCTTCACTCCTCTGATGACGCCAAACGTTACGTTGTAGATTCCGGTCGGAGGGATGTACCCATATTTGACTGAACATTATGTCGATGTCAGCTGAAAACACTATTGAGTATTTTCTCCACCTAAGGATGATTGCGAATAAATCTGCTTGAAGCTTTGGTCCAACATGAAGATAACCATTTAATGAGGATCCTCTTGCAGATTTGAATGAGGCATTGAAGACAATGTGTAACTTAGTGGTAGTACTGTCTTCTTTCATAACACCATGGTGTGGAAGGTAGTTGACACGTGCGGAATGATCGAAGGGGTGAACGGGTACCGGCTCCATCTGGTTTAAGACCTCATCATCATTCATGAAATCTCTATAGCCCTGCAGCATGATAGTATCAGAATATAATCGGCTTTCGAGGTGTAACAGTGCCTTAATAGCAGTTTGGCGTGTAACGTGAACGCGGCTAGTTTGTTGACATTTCAGGGGTAGTCATAGGTAGACCACTGGCATCACGTAGGTAGGTAGACCACTGGCATCACGGGACACTGTTTCTTTATAAAACTGTGAGCAATTCACTTCTTCTGGGATTTTAGTAGAAACAGGAACTTTTTCAACTTCCCAAAACCGTGTAAAATTCCATCACTCTGACCCACCGGGCCTGACAGAATCTAACCCAAAGACGTATTTTGGGCAATAGGAGTATTATCAGGGCGTTTCCGAATTCCTTCAGTCAATAATTGTCCGATAGCGTTTGCTCCAATAATAAGGTCTACTCGATGTGGTTCACCACAGTTAGGATCTGCCAATGGAATCTCCATTAAATGAGGCCAACTGGAAACATCAACCTTTCGAGAGAACAGAGAACCGGTTAAATTAGGTAGCACTAAAGCTTCTACAAGAAGTTTAAAATAAGGGTCGATAGTTGGCCCAATTTCGATGAAGACTATTCTCTTACAAGCACCAGCGCGGGCAGCTCCTATTGCAGAAATCGAAATATTTGTCCGTCTTTCTGGAGGTCTTAGTTGCCGTACAGCTGCCGCTGATATGTATGAAAGTCATCTTAGAGTCTTGGTCCAATAAGGCTCGGACGATAATAGTATGACCAGCTTCGTTTCGTAGTATGACACTGGCAGTAGCAAGGCATTTGTGGTCCTAGTAGATTCGGCATCTTTATCCCCGTGTTTAACATTCGATTGTGCAGATGCGAAAGAATTATTATTGGATGTTACATTAGCCAGCTGAATATTTCGTATTAGAACAAATTGGAGTACCAACAGACAAGGCAGAATTTAAATGAAGCCTTCTCTGATGCTTTTGAGCACAAAGTTGGCAGCGTTTAGTCACATAACATTGTGTAGTGAGATGAGAAGAGGCTAGACAATGGAAGCAAAATTTACCTTGCTCTACGATAGAGCGTCTCTGCTCTACATATTTGCCCTTGAACTGTGGGTAAAACATTAAAATGTGTTTATGTGTACATAGAGGATATTTGCGGGCCTGTGTGATTTAGACTATTTGGTTCTGGATGCGCCTTCCATTGAACTAAGTGATTCTTGGGCCCTTACACGGCTTTCGAGAAAATCTTGGAGAGTTTTAAATGCGACTTCCTTATCGTCGTGGAGTGCAATGGTATTTTCCAATGCCTTACAAGTCTCGTTGTCAAGCTTCTGGACCGTGATGTACACAAGCCAATCATCCCAACTTTCCACAGGACGCCCTAAATTTCCAAATGCTCTTATCACGTCATTTGTGCCATCTGCCAACCGTTTTAATTCATTCGTAGACGCAGAATTAACTGCTGGAAGTGTAATGAGTGTTTCAAGTATAGTATTTATAAGTATGCGTTTATTCTAGTAACGTTTTTAAAGCGTTTCCCATGCGCTTTTATAATTAGTGGCGGTAAATGGAAGATTATGAATAAGCATTGCTGCCTCACTAATGAGATGGGTTTTAAGATACTGCAATTTCTTAACCTGTGATAGTTGTAGATTTTTATAGATGAGAGATTCAAACATGTCTCTGAATGCTGGCCACTCCAAATATTCACCAGAAAATTTGGAAAGGGTTATCTTTGGTAAGTGTTGGGGCGCGGTAGAATAGCCTGTAGTTAAAGATTGTACCGCAAAGCTTAAGTTACCTAGAGATCTATCAGGCGTGTCTTCAAGAAGGTCCCTCAGAGTTGCCTGTACTTCGATGTACGAGTTTTCAATTTCGAAGAATGTTGCATTTTTTAAATAGTCTTGCAATTTCTGTTCTGGAGAGGCGACGGAAACAATGGTTTCATGGTTTTCCTTATTTATTGAAATGGAATGGGGGTTTCCAGCTTGGCAAATAAAGTATCCAGAGTTTCTGGCGTTGTTAATAAGATGTCTCTGAGGAATTAAGGAAGGTGAGAATAAATAAACTTACCAGGGCGAAATAAAGCTCTTCTGAATGTTACGAATATCAATTTTACAGTCCGAGCAATGTAATCTAAGTTCATTCACTTATCAGGCTCGTCTTCAAGAAATAACACCAAACCTTAGGTTTTCTTTCACTTTAAGTAAGCAGCATTCAATAATGCACAACCATATAAAGTATGGCGATGTTTTCAGTTTCCACACAGTTATGTAGTATCAATATCAAAATCACTGCACCCTGCGAACATGTGTTCTGAATCGAAGAGCATACGATAGTCCCGGCAAGAATTCCCGGTCGATGCACCAAAATGTTTCTTAATTAACAAGGCAAGGTTGTTGCTTTTCATAAATTTATTTTTAAATAATTACAGGTATGAGTATACATACCACTAAATTCAA
Source organism: Leptarthrus brevirostris (assembly GCA_964036015.1). Lineage (NCBI taxonomy): Eukaryota > Metazoa > Arthropoda > Insecta > Diptera > Asilidae > Leptarthrus > Leptarthrus brevirostris. Next base: position 99,594,236 of record OZ038372.1, on the reverse strand, counting down.
GAAATTCAAGCTAAATTCTCGGAGTAATAGCGACACGAGTAATGTGAGCAAAGTATGCCGTAGTTGCAATCTGTTCCGTCGAACTAACTGATCAGTAGCCAGTTGTAGGTTGATATGTGGTGATTTTAGATCAGTGATGTCCAAACCTATGCCCGCGGGCGAGTGAGCTTTTGAGCTTTTAAATTCGTATATGCACTTGTTTGGCTGTATTCGGTTTCCAATTTTTGCGTTTTTTAATAGTTAAATCATACAAAAGTTAAAAAAATCGTCATATTTAGGTAGTTTTGTAAGCAGTTATACAATATCTTAAAATATACAACCTTTTTAGGGTTCTTAATTAAAGAAACAGTACGAAATGCTTCTAAAGCTTTTAAGCATTCCTCACATTAAGTAGTGTGAGTTTGGCCATCGCTGTATTAGATCATGTGGATAACGGACGCTGGACCAGATGAAAGCAGTTGAAAGCAGACGTTTTAGATTAGTATTTTGCTTGAAAAATTACAACAAAAAATTTAAAAAAAATGTTGTTACTATTATTTCAAAATTTAATATTTTTTCTTTGTGTGTAGATGCAATGGTATTTGGCAAGTCTTACACATAAAATATGTATGTTCACACACCCAACAACATTTGCAAGAGAGGAAGAAGAGGGAAAAGAAATTTATGATTTAAAAATTATATTTGTATTATGTTATTCGTCTATAACGATTAGAGAAGTCATCACACAGAAAGTCTGTTACCGGTCAATAACCGTCGGTGGTATTATCATACACATGTTGTGTGATCGGCCAGTTGTTGTTGTTGTTCCGGCTATCACACACATGTTGTATGAGCGCCCATTAAAGTGTATAGATATATGACAAATTATTAATTTCATCAAAGAGTGCATTATGAAGAAAACACGTTGCATACAACCAGACAGATAAGAACAAAACCAATAAACGGAGGCTGAAGCAAACCACATCCGCTAAAATAAAATCCATCTTCTTACCGGCTTCTATGGTAAATATATAGAAGTTAGATAAATTTACAAATTGATTGTGGTAGATTTACGCTTCATAAAACCACGAAAAAATAGATAATAATGACAATAAAGAACGTTGTCAACCTTGGCCTCAAAATCTTGGCCAATGCAACATAAATTAGCAATAGGTATCAGAAATATCCCATTTGATGCCTTTCTTATAAAGGGTAATGATCATAACAAAATTCCAGGGTTTAGGAAACGCACCAGAACAAATAATTGAGTCCTTGGGCTCTTCTAAAGTTGTGCATTTCGTAGGGAATCAGTGAACGAAATCGAATCCTCATGAAAGGAATGTATTAACAGCTCAGATATAATTCATGAATTAAGATTATTAATTCTATCTTAAATGAAACGTGGTTGTTAGGTTTAAAAAACTGTGCAATTGCCAGCTTTTACAAATAAAAAGGCGTCCTCTAACAATAAATGTAACAATAATTTGCAACTAGATCAGTTACTGTTTAGTCTAATATACAGGAAATAAAAAATCGTTGTACAGGTCTTTAAAAAAATTATAAAAATATTTAGTTATCCCCTACATACGAGCTTGTGATAATGTTAATAGCCATGTTTATTTATGTTTTAACAACTGTTTTTAATATTATTGTTAAATATAGTCTGCCATTTTATTATGAAGCGTTTAGAATTGATTTGATTTGAGCAAGTTGTTAATCGAATTGTAGATTTATAGTTATTCTTCTATATGAGTATGCCGGTAAAACAAAGAAATTCCAGGAATGTGAATACCTTAACATAAACACCTACCTCGTAGCGTTTTTGTCTCGCGAATTCATCATGACACCCGCGGACGTCGTCGTGCATCATATTGCCTTACATTTTGGAATTTTACGAGATGTTATTAACTTACGAAGAATTGACAAGTCACGCAACTGCTCTAGCTCCTTCTTCGCGTCTTTCAAGGTTGTCATCCCTGATGCTTTGTTCAATGCCATCGTTTCCCCTGAGATTTGGCCCAATGGAAGCATCGTCCGGGAATTTGTTCCAAAAAACCGTTCAGCTCCAGAGATGCTCCACAAAACTCATCAGCGAGATCACGTTCTACTACGCTAACGTAACCGGGCTTCGATCAAAGACGACTTGCCTCTATACCAGCTATACTTTTTCATGTTTCGACGTGGTCTGTCTGACTGAAACTTGGATTTGTGGTATGATCGCCGATGCTGAGCTCTTCGGCCTGGAATTCACCGTCTTTCGGCGTGACCGACATCTATCTGCAGTGAACGCTCCTGTCGGGGGAGGAGTGCTATGTGCTGTTCGTCGCAACATCCCTTACTCTGTTATTGAGATTTTGGACACGAATATTTTGGAACTTTTATGTATAGTTCTCAGATTGCCGGATAAGAACGTGTTTATTGCCACCTCTTACATTCCTCCGGGAGCGACCAGGGATACATACGACTCACTTGCTTCCTGCATCGACACTCTTTCCTCCTCTTTGCGTCCTCAAGATGAGTTGTTGCTCCTCGGATATTTCAACCTGCCAACTATTAGCTGGGTGTCATCAGATGTTGACGGCCTGATTCCTTCCCAATCACCTGCACCGCAGAGTTCTCTATGTTTGATCGACAGCATTACCTCTTGCAGCATCGCTAATGATTCCGGTAGATTTTTGGATTTGGTGTTCAGCACTGACCCATGCAGCATGTTCTTCTTCCTTGGTTCCTGTTCTTTGTTATTTATTTAATTTATCTATTTCTTGTGGAGTCTTTCCAAAATCTTGGAAGTCATCTTTTATTATCCCTCTTCAAAAGAAAGGCAAGAGGTATGATATTTCCAATTACAGACCCATTGCAAACGTGTTGTATTGCTAAGATTTTTGAGGCATTAGTTTACGATACACTATACTTTTATTGCAAACCTTTTCTGGGAACTTTCCAGCATGGCTTTATGAAAGCGACTAATTTACTGGAATTCTCAAATTTCTGCTTATCCAAAATTGAGGCTGGAAAGCAAGTGGATTGTATCTTTACAGATTTTAGCAAGGCATTCGACAGAATAAGCCACCAAATTTTGATTCACAAGTTGACTGCCCTCGGGTTTCCTTTATTTTTTGTAGACTGGGTTCGTTCTTACCTACTAAATCGGACCCAGCGTGTGTCCTTCCGTGGATCACTATCCAAGTTTATTTTTAATTCCTTTGGCGTACCTCAGGGGAGTCATCTGGGCCCGATTTTATTTATTATTTACATCAATGATGTATCTTTATTCTTGAAATATTCAATAATTCTTTGTTATACTGACGACGCCAAAATTTTCCGTGTTGTGTCCTCTATTTAAATTGTGACTTAGGAGCTTTCTACAACTGGTGTTCTCTTAACTATCTTCCCCTCAATATTAGTCAGTGTACGTCTATGTCTTTTACTCGTAGAAAGAATCTTCTCGACTTCAACAACATCATGCATGGCTGTTCTGGAAGAAATTAATAGGACAAAGGACTTGGGTGTCTGGTTGAACAGTCGTTTTATGTTTGACGATCACATTGATGAGATAGTTATTAAGGCAAATTCTACATTCGGTTTTATAAAAAAATGGGCAAAGGAATTTGACGACCGTTATATCACCAGGCTTCTCTACTGTGTTTGGTCTGAAGTATGCTAGTTGAGGCAGTCCAGCGCCGTTTTGTTCGCTTTGCACAGACAAGCTTAAGCTCATAAAACTGGACTCTCTTGAACTTAGACGTAACATCTCTAAAACTGTTTTCGCTTTTGGATGTCTCCAAGGTAATGTTGACTCTCCAGTCTTGTTGTCTTCTTTTAATATATCGATTCCAAGTCGCTCCTTGAGAAATCGAGATTTTCTTAAAATTCCGCAGCATCGCACAAATTACGGTTTTCACGAGCCCGTCACGTCAATGTCTCGGTTTTTTAATTTGCATTTTAACAACATTGATTTTAATCTGTCGAAAAATTCTATGTAGGCCAAACTTTCCTAACAACTTTATTATTGTTTTGTTTTGTTATTATGTATTATTAATTATTTTTCTAGTTATTTTTATTAATTATTGTAATTTTATATTTTATTTTATATTTACATGTTAAGTAACCAGTCCTTTGATTAATCTTAAATAAATAAGATCCAGCTGGTGCAATGTAAATCAAATTAATTAAACAGCTACAACAAGCTACAGCAGCTTGTTTATGGCATCCATATCGAAAAAACGGTTAGAAAATATACAGAACATATTTTGCTTCAGAATGCAATGTGTTTTTTTGTGTCTATTATTCTTTATTTGTGGACAATCAGAGCCACTCTTTTGTAGTAATGTCGTTAGCAGCTGAATTTGTGTACAAATGTTAGAACATAACATTATGTACCAGGACATAACACATTTTGAAAAATGTTGGTAATAATAAGGATCCTTATTTAATACTACCATAAAACAAAGAAGATGCGACTACCAAAATCACAATAAAAGCTAAAAAGGGTAAATTAATTAGTTATTTTTGCATTCTGTAAATTACATTATTATGACTTATTACGTTGTCAAAAGTAGCTCTGCAGGCTTCATAAGTAAATCGATTTAATATAGTGAAATAATTTATTTTGCTTATTATAAATTAAGTTCAGTTAAAAAGATTAACTTTTTAATTTTTCTTAAAATTTACATAATTAGATGGCTGCAATTTGTGATAATAGGATCAACTCCAAATTACTTAATAAACTAGTTATATGTTTATCAAAACTATGAAAAGTAAAGAACCTCTTCTTCTTCAAGTTATTTACTTAAGAGGATTTTAGTTACTATAAAATATTATGCAAACGTTGATTTTCAAGTATGTCGTGATGAGAAAATGAAGTCTTCAGTTGACTGAATAAAATCAGCTTATCCTTGTAGCTGTTGCACATGTTGTAAACATTGTTCAAGCTTAGAGGCATAGCCAACTGTAAGTTCGCCGTTGCAACCATATCCACCTAATTTGTGTATAGCTGCGTGATCGTAACAATTGATTACTCCGTCACCGTTGCAATCTTGGCCAAATTTAGCCATGTAATTTTGAACAGCACGTGCAGCACAATATGGATCATTAGCGCAGTTTGAGTAAGCTGAAAAAACATAAAACAATGTCATAAATTTAATTACCTATAAAATAAAAAAATAATCAACAGATTTTGCTACATACCTGTAGTTGAAGATAGATCTTCACCCTGCAATGTAGGTTTTCCGGCATCTGCCCAATAAGCCCAAGTAATTCTAAATAAACCGCAGACATCTCCGGTGCATGTCACAGTTTGATTGCAACCACTTATAGCTTCACAGATGCATCCCAGACAAACTTCTGTCACAGGCGGTGTTGAAGATGGATTAGCTGAAAGTTTTCAAAATATTAAATGAATTAAATTGTGTTTACAATGGTTCAAACACCATCAATAGAGATAACTTTTATTAGAAAATGTACAACTTTTCTTAAAGAAACTTATAAATAAACCTTGAAACCTGTTTAAGGGATCCCACACAATCCTTTTGAAAGTATGTCTCAGTGGAATTGCTTGAAATTATGCTATCTTGTTAATTTGGTAGCACTGAAAGTTCAAAAGCCTTTCCTCGTGTTCTGAACGATCCTAAGGTTCCTAGGATTACTGGAATAATGTGGTGGCTTAACGCGGACGACCAGGTCGTATTGGTATCAGGGAAGTTCTTTAGCACCAGAGCCAACTAACGGAGGAGAGCTCTGGGCATTATGCATAGATGGGTAAATGAATGCGGTTTGGTACCTAATAACCAGACAACTAAAGTGGTGCTGTTCACAGGGAGAAGACGAATTGAATCCTTTGAACTACCCAAATTTGGGGGAAACACCTTACTAGTCTAGTAAACACAAAACTGAAATATTTCGGAATCATTCTTGATTCCAAACTAGACTGGGGCATCAACATTGAGGAGTGCGTGAAAAAGGCTTGGATAGCATTTTATGCCTGTAAGAAAACCCTAGAGATGTATACTATGCATCGATAGTGAGACCAATGCTGACTTACGGAATCCTGGTTTGATGGGGCGCTCTTGAAAGGAACTGTAACCATAAGAAGCTCCCCAAAAGTTCAAAGAGTCGCTCGCTTGGGCATCTCAGGAGCAATAAGTACAGTGTACATCCACGGTAGAAGTATAGCTACCCGTAATGCCATTTGAATGAAGAAATCTAACAATTAGAAAACTTCGCACTACGGACACAGCAGGATACTAAAAGCCTACTCAGGAGATTATCTTTATGAGAGCACTGACTTTACTGTTACTTCAATAAGCTTCGATAAAGCTTTCTCTACTATTAAATCTAGCAGGGAAGAGTGGGAAGGTTGTCAGTGGCTGCCAATGCCGGGTATACCTATCTAAACGGATTGCTCAAAAGTGGGGTACAGGGTAAGAGCGGGACTGTTCGCCGACCGTCTCAGCATACGGAACTCGTATCGACTGCCGGACCACTGCAGCGTGTTTCATGTAGAGATCCTGGACATTGAAGGGGCGAAAAGAGTAATACTGTGGCACAAGAACCTGCAAAGCCATAGTGAAATTTACTTGTTTATCGACAGTCAAGCGGCCGTTAAGGCGCTCGACTAAAACATGATCAATTCACGGCTGGTGTGTAGATGCCGGACCGGTCTCCAAAGCTTGGGGGCTCTACGTGGACGGGTAACTAGACAGCCGATGGTCTGGCAAAAGAAGGTTCACAGTTGGACGCTTCACAAATAGACGGATCAATCGGACGACCTTTAATTTCAGTAAAAAGATAGATCGACCTAACAGCTGTTCAGCTCGCCGGGCGCAGGTGTATCGGTTTGACAAGGTTCCTTCGTAATAAAATCACAAGCACATCAAGGTCTATGTAAAATCGACTGGGTATTACCGGTGACCGTCACGTAACCTAACCGCAGGTTCCGAAAAACTGTCCAATATCGCTTTAGTAATATTACTTCTAACCATTTGCCTACCATTTCAAAATAAATCGCAAACAAAGCAAGACAATCTATTTAATATCTTGTTTTGACAAAACTTCACCTAACTACCACTATTATCACGTAAAAATTATTGTTCCAGAAACAAGCCTGAGACTAAACTTGGAACCTATTGGCAATATTTCAATTAACTGTCGCAAACTAGCCGAAAACCTTAAGGGTAGTTGATGTGAAACCAGTAACGGAGTATTTATATTTGTTTCGACGTGGCCTGTTTGACTGAAACCTGGCTCTGTGGAATGATTGCCGACGCTGAGCTATTCGGACCGGAATACATAGTCTTTCGCCGTGATTGACATCTGTCTACATTGAATGCCCCTGTCGGGGGAGGAGTACTGTGTGCTGTTCATCGAGATATACCATGCTCTGCTATTGAGTTCTCTGAATCTGATGAACTGAAATTTTTATGCGTTGTTCTGAAGTTGCCGGACGTGTATCTGTTAGCGCCCACATGACGAACTTTGTAGATTTCAATTTGCCAACAATCAGCTGAATACCTTCCGATGTCGACGGATTGATACCGTGCCACTCATCAACATCGCAGGGATCTTTATGTTTCATCGACTGCCTTTCATCTTCCGGGCTGACGTAGTGTTCCAGCATTGCAAATGACTCTGGTAGATTCCCGGATTTGGTGTTCGGCACTGACCTATTTGGAACTTTTGGCAGGCATTGCTTGGTTCATTTGGTTCCTGAGACGTCTCACCATCCTTCTACCGACGTCTGCAACATCTCCGATTCACAGTAATTATACTTTTAATTTTAAACGGGCTGATTTTTTTTTTATTAAATAATTATTTATTAAATAGTTGTTGGTCTAATATTGTACATTTTACGATAATCTATCCGCCTGTTTTCTCCAATGTGTTCCTATCTCTAGAACAAATAATTCCTTTTCTAGTCCGCCCTAGCTGAATAGTTCACTAAAACATATCAAAAATTTAAAAAATAAAGTTTGGAAACGTCTCTGCTTGTTAAGGAGCGATGCGGATTTTTAGCTTGTGTTTGATATGTCTGTGTTGGATAGATCAAGAGATAAAAAGAAAAGAGTAATGTGCATACTATGAAAAACTGAAATTTATGAATCACCCTGTAACTCCCAAACGGTTGAGATTGCCCGCCCAGCCATACAATTTTTTGTTTGTCTAGTTGAGGTCTATCACCCCACTCATTTTGGCACGTCAGATCTCAAACACCCTGTATGTTAGTAGTATATCTTTCAAATTACTTCACTTTTTAGTCGCGAATTTACGTTCTTTCTAGAGCATTCTCCGGCTACAGCTGGATGTTGTTTGGCTCTGATATACTCCTTTATTTAAGTAGTCCCAGTAATAAAGTATTTGGGAACTGAAAAATGGGGAGAACTGAATTTCTGGTTGAAGGGATTCTAACCACAGAGCTTAATTCAATTGAAATCGCTTGTTACATCTCTTATGGTCCAACTTAGCCCAACTTATTCTAAGTGATGTTACCAAATTACTTGTAAAAAAATTTAATTATTTCACTTTAAAAAAGTCTGATATTTCTATGTAAATGAAAATAGAAATTCTTGTAAGAAAACTATACTACAAGATAAATTTTGTTAAGCAATATTTCAAATTAATTCAAATAAAATGAAATTTAATGAAAATTTTAAAAATCCAGTTTTTAGTTTTACCCACCCCTATATCCAAAGTTGTAAAAACTGGTTTAACCGCCACTTGCCGAAAATAAGTCAGGTACAAATATTTTTTATTATATATGAAAATATAAACAATTATTATATATTAAGAAATAAGAAGCTCTTATTGCATTTAATTATTTTATTTGCATTTATAATATTAATCATGAATTTTCTGATTTTCACCTTTTCGATTATCTTAAAATTTCGCACATAAATTATTTACTGCGGGTAATGTAAGATATAGTATAATTTTGAAAAATAATCTTTCTCATTTGGGCTGTGTATGTGTTTAGGTTCAGGTGATTTGTTCGTTTATTGTTTCCTAGACATTGTTCTCGTTTTAATATTCCCATAAGAAAGCAGATAACATGCGATAATTAACAACCACAAAGGAATAATTGCAGTCACGTTTTATAATCAATTCCTCTTTTAAATAAGTAATTAAATTACTATTTAAATATTATTATTTTTAAATTCCTTGCATGTAATGACGGACAAATATCTACTGTTCTCGAAGTGTAGTAATTTATATTTATTTATGGCAGTGTCTATATACCACCCTCAAATTGCCGTGTAATTTCCATGTACCCGGAAAAACACGGAAAGTACGTCAAATTTTTATATGACTCTCTGGGATGAAGAGGTGTATTAATCAGGCTTTTAGTTGCTGTATTAACTCTCCCCGCCAGGTTTATATCTAGAACAGGCTGTGATAAACTATTACTATGAAAGTGACTATTTCCATTTATCGTGTACTTGCATGTATTTCCGTATATACGGAAATTACACGGCAATTTGAGAGTGGTAAGTATTCATGCCCAAAATTATTTATTTAAGTTCAGATATTTAATAATATGATTAACTTCTTAATAAATAAATAATTTAATTTAAATCTATTGAAAGAAACCGCCAAAGGGAAACTTGGTTTTTCTAAACTGATTTCATGTTTGTTAAGTTTCAAATAGGGAAGGGCGAATCACATCGATATATCGAAGTATCGATAATTCACTTTAATATATAGATAATTTGTATCGATGTTTTCAACGTCCGATAAATGCTACAATCGATATTCCTGCATCTATAATTAGATAGTATTGAAGTTCGAAGCAACTTTGTAATAAATTAAAAATAAGACAGTTATAAAAAAAAAGTTGCACCGACTTCACAAAAAGCGCTAAAAAGCATAAAATAATTTTTAATTTTATATCTATTACGACATTTTGAAGTCGGTGCAAATCAAACAAACCAAACAACTACAACAAAAATATTTATTCGTCATTTCTTATGATCCCGTAAGCTGAAACGTTCAGGTAGTATTATGTATTATTTTCAATTGTGATACTGTAGTTGTTTTATTTTTTTAATTTGCACCGACTTCAAAATTTAGTAATAGATATAAAATTAAACATTATTTTATGCTTTTTAGCGCTTTTTGTGAAGCCGGTTCAACTTTTTTTTAAAACTATTTTATTTTTCACTTTTTAGTGTCATCTACTCTATACAAAGAAGAAAGAAGCATCCAAATCGGTGCACGCGTAAAAGTTAATTTTAAACCCCTACCCCACCCCCATTGAACTAAACTTTTTTTCTCATGGTATCAATCAAGGAACATACTCTACCGAACAGAAAAGGAATCATCGAAATCGGTCCAGGCGTTACGAAGTTACTACCCCTCCCCCTCCCCCACCACCACCATAGGACCAAATTATTCACCTATTAGCAATGGGGGATCATACTCTATACAGAAGCAAAAGAACCATCCAAATCGGTCCACGCGTTACAAAGTTAGGTTCCACCCCCCTTCTAACACCCCAACCACACCAACAATTTTTTTCCTCGTGGTATCAAACAGGGAGCATACTCTACCCAAAAGAAAAAGAATTATCCAAATCGGTTCACGCGTTACGAAGTTAGACTACTACTCCCCCCACCATGGGCCAAATTATTCTTCTATTAGCAATAGGTGATCACACTCTATACAACAGCAAAAGAACCATCCAAATCGGTCCACGTGTTACAAAGTTTGGTTCCACCCTCCCCCACCCCACCAACATTTCTTTTCTCGTAGTATCAACCAAGGATCATATTCTACCCAATACAAAAAGAATTATCCAAATCGGTTCACGCGTTACGAAGTTAGACTACCCCTCCCCCATAGGACCAAATTATTGTCCTATTAGCAATAGGGGATCATACTCTATACAACAGAAAAAGAACCATCGAAATCGGACTACGCGTTACAAAGTTAGGTTTCCAATCATCCAATATTTTGCAAAATTAAATCTGAATCAAAATTATTATTTAATCATTTGATATTTTACATTGATTTCTATAAATTAAATTAAATTCTATAATTGTAATCATTTGAATACTGATACTTTCAAAATTGATAATTCTTTTACAATTTAATGATACATTGCAATACCAAGTTTGGATAATTTTGCTTTCAATTCCCAGTTGCAAAACTAGGGATAACGAAAAGAGACAGAATCCAAAATTTTTACCAAGCATCGTTCTAATTTACTGGTTCTATGTTTGAAATATTCTCGACCACCAGCCATAAAAGATTGTACAGCATGGTCCTGCGGAAACAGCAACTAATGATTGTTAATCCATCCTCGCAATTACTTGTCCAACCGGTTGACTATAACAAAGTGTTTCTTCACTGTCTACGACATCTACGTTTTCCTCAAGTTTGGCCATTGAACCGTGATTTTCAAGCTAGGCATTAAAGTTTTCATATTTACATATTTATGTATTATAGGATTTAGGTTTATGATAGGTTAGGTTTTAGCTTATCGTTGTTTTATTTAGATCGAAAATAAAAAACGGAGTGTAGCCAGCCGGCAATCTTCTATAGAGCGGTCACACGAAATCTATCATCTCCATACCGCTAGTGCTAAATTTATTTTAAAAAAAGCCCCGGCAGAGGTATTTCGTTTTGCGGATATGCATAAAGGCATACAATTTGAAGGAAGGAGCGCAACACGTTTTTATTAAATTTATTGTTTATTGATTGTGTAAAATATTGAGGCTGAAGTTTCAATCAGTTGTAATTAAAGCTAAGAAAATATTTTATTATTGTGGGGAATATTCAGCTAAGGTAGTAACTCTTAAGACAGAAATTCATTTTTAATTTTTTGGCTTTTCAAAATAACAACAAATGAAAGCTTGCTTTTAAAAAACTTTTTAGTTTATTTTATTTTTTAGGGATATTGCGGAATTAAGAACCAATTACACAGAGTACCTAGTACCTAGTACCTACACATTTAATTTGACCATGCACAACATAAGTTTCTGAGGCTCCGCATTTTAACATACTATTCTTTATTTTCTACAGTAGTTCCTTATTCGGTTCATTTCATTTATAGCATTAATATTGTAATATTGTCTACTCGTCGAACCCTTTTATTTCATACCCATATCAAGGGGGTTGTCCGCCGTATTGAATTTGGAACAATATTAGATAATGCATTGTCATCGGATCTCCATACGAATGGAAAATTAAAGCTCATTCGGATATCGGAAAGTGAGTCAAAATCGGCTTAGAAGATTATGACGCCGGATGGATAGGTCGAGGATGCCGTTGCCGTTGGACATCGCCGTGCCGTCGTGCGTATAAAATACATAGAAATAAATCAGCGTATTGCACACATAAGTCAACGGCACAGTGTCATATTTCCGTCAACAAATTTGTTCGGTAAATTTGACGTCCAACAACCAAAGCAGCAGACGGTTTAGTATTGTGTGACTTGTATCATTAGTTGTTTTTAGTTTCAAATTAGTTTTTTCGTTGGTTGGTTTACATTTGATAACATTATATATATTATATATATAAGTAATAAAAAGGAATACGATGTTTAACTGAATTTGTTACGATGAAACCAGTTTTATGAGATAAAATAAATTCAAAACTGCACAAAACGCTCGAAATATTCACATGACCCGAGTGAATTTAATTACGGAACTTTTCTGGATTTTTTTTTAATTTATTAAATGTTGTCGCACATTTTGACTTTTGGCACAATAAAAGTTAAGTCCAAAATTTTCTTGTGCACATAATTCGTCTTTTTCTTCCTTCTAAATAAACTAACAAGATGAGCCTCCTTTATCTGCACAACGTATCGTAACATTAACCAATTCTCTTAAATGCACAACACACTTAATTCATACCGATTCGAATCTGCGATATCGTCTAGTGTGAAAGTAAGTGACGGCAACGGGATTGAAGCGGTTATGCCGTCGTCTGTGCAAAAAGCCTAAAGCTTGTAAAATAAATTACTTAATGATTTTTACATTCTACCGATACCGATTCAACTGTAGGGATAATTTCGATTTTCAGTGATCCTGAATTAAATTAGACTTCTCAGAAACAATATTCGATACCAATTCAGTTTAATTAAATTCTTGTTAAACCTGCGCAGTTTAACTGAGCATTTATGGCTAGCTTAAGTTGAGCAGCAAACTTGAGAGTTACCGATCCTTGTGATATTCTTTCAAATAATACTTCACAATTCTGAGACTACCTAAAAAGGCTTACATTTGTTACCACGACAGGGAGGTTTTTATCTTTCAACTGTCGTCTGATGCCAATTTGGAAACGCACCCTACCGGTGATTGGTGATTACAGATTAAATTCTGATGATTGGAATCGGATTTTCCTTGCCCTTTTGGGGCAACAACAATTTAGTTTACTTTTACGTCACCGAGTGAAAAAAATAATCACGTGAGAGTTACAGACACTGCTTCCAAGTTGCTTGACTAATTTACGATTGACAACCAAGAAACTCGTTAAAATAAAGCTCAGTTTGTTTTATTTGCAGACGTCCAGAACTTGAAATGTTACGTCCCACCAAGTAAAATGCAGGCTATAAGACCTAGTTCGAGTATGATGTATACGTGGAAAAATAAGGAGATTATGGGTCTGTTCGAGCCAAAAAGGGCGAAAAAGAGCCTTTTGTGTTCTTATAGAAAATAGCAGAAATCTTCTTTTTGTGTTCTTTGAAAGAAAAGCTAAGCTCCTGCCGTCTCTTTTTATGTTCCTTGAGAAAAGAGCAGAAATCTCAGACCACTTCAGAGCCAACTTTTCTGCTCCTGCTTTAAACAAAGTGAATATTTCTTTACAAATACAAAAAGTTGATATAGTAGTCATCAAAATTAATCAGTTTTCAACCGTTGATCATGTCTTAATTTCTGCAAAAGCTGAGTGCGAGTGCGAAATTTATCTCAACCATTCTTTACCTTGCACCAAATATCCACAAATTATTCAAGTAAGACTTTCAGGATTTAAAATAAAATAGTAAAAAAAACTGACTTTTGAAGTCGCTGCAAATTAAACAAACATAACAACTGCTACAAAAGTATTTAATCTCCTTCGTTATGATACCTTTACCTCAAATGTTTAGGTAGTTTTATATAACAAGTATTCTTGGATTGTGGTTGGTTAGTTGTTCTGTTAGTTTAATTTGCACCGACTTCAAAATGTCCTAATAGATATAAAATTAAAAATTAATTTATACTTTTTAGCGCTTTTTATAAAGTCGGTTCAAATTTTTCTTAAAACTATTTTATTTTTCACTTTTTAGTGTCTTCAGATATACGCCTCGAAATATGCTGCTCTTACGAACAAAGCAATTTCACCAGTTGCAGACGTTGTTCACTCTATAGAAAGGAAACAGAGTTATCCGAATCCGACAACATGTTAAGAAATCAGTCACGGCCGCCTATTTATACCATCACCTTAGTTACAAAATTCTTACCACCTCTATACAACAAAACAGAATCATTATAATCAGAGAAACTACGCTCTACGTAAAAACTTCTTATCATTTGCCAATGAGGAAAGGTGTATTCTTTAGAACAGAATCAAAATCGGTATGTGCCTTATGAAGCTAGGTGCCGCGCCTCCTCCAACTCTCACCATAAGCGACAATTTACGTCATGATACAAATTACATGATACTCATTTCATACAGATTCATCTAAATCAGTCCATACCTTACACCTATGCCCTAGGTCAACATTTTTCCTCATAGTAATGGGGGACCAATGTACCAATGGAGGAACGTCCTCAATACACCAAAAACACAATCATCCAAAGCAGCCGATGCGTTACGAAGTTAGATTATCCCCCCCCCCCCCCCTTCCGCACCCAATGATAAGTTTTGTCCTTTATTAACAATGGGGGATCATATTCTATACAGCACAAAAAACAACCATCCAAATCGGTCCACGCATTACGAAGTTAGGTTCCACCCCACCCTCTGCCCACACTCTACTATCAATATTTTTGATCACGGAACATGCTCAACCCAACAAGAAAAGTTTCATTAAAATCGGTTCGCGAATTACAAAGTTAGGTTCCACCCCCATTTCACACCACCACTATACTAAAGTTGTTCACATGGTATCAGGGAACAGTCTCTATCTAACAAAAAAGGTATTGTCAAAATCAGTCCACGCGTTACAAAATTACAAAGTTAGGTTCCACCCCCATTTCCAACCACCACTATACTAAAGTTGTTCACATGGTATCAGGGAACATTCTCTATCTAACAAAAAAAGTATTATCAAAATCGGTCCAAGCGTTACAAAATTATGCCCGATCATACATAAAAAAAAAATTTAAAAACAATTTTATAAAAAGAAAAATAGTCGTCGTTTTTTGGGAAGTCGGTTAAAAATATTACATGAAAACGATGAAAAATATTGCAAGGAAGTCTACAACGTAAGTTAGGCTTCGAACAAATAGATGCTTCTCTGCACCCCTAAGCAACGTAATCTATTGTTATGACGGCCTATATAACAAGTTACTATATTATAATTTGGAGCATCATATCTTAAAAGTAATAAACACGTTGAATTCTATATATAGGTACTTGGTCAAATTTACAAGTTTCCATAAACCTATTTCAATAAATTTACTTAGTAAAAGTGCAAAACAAGGAGTGAGATGAGCACTGCTAAAAATAGCTAATGATTGCGTAGTATAACGACGATGATCTTCGATATATTTATTCTCATTTTTGTTTCATGATGCAAATCTTAAGATTTTTTAAAGATGTTATCATATCAACGAACTTGGGAATTTCTCAAGATTCCTGATAATCAGAGTAGCGATTTTTGTGTCAATTTATTTCATTGTATGAATAATGTATTTTATACTAAGAACTTTACTTACATACAGCATTCCAGAATATACTGCTCTTGGCAAAGACTTTATCTACGCTTCAAAACCGGAATACTTCCATCGATAGAAGAAGCGACTAGGGAGATCGAGCAATGAAATTTCCAGGTAATTTAACAAAGTGGAAAATCCACTTAGCCTGCGATCTCATAGCAAACTTCGTGCTCGTACGATGACATTGAACTTGTTTTGCTTGCACTTGCATAGTTATTGTCCGTCATTTATTTTAAGATAAATTTAAAAATTTCAAGGCTTTTTGGGATGGAAAAATCAAGTCTGCCCTTACCGTAATGAGATAATAATAAATTACTATTTTATGCCTCTGCTTTTATTGTTACTTGCTTGCAAATAAGTTTCGCAAAAGATATTAATTCTGATGGCACCAGCCATCTAAATTTTTTCTACTTTTTATATTTCTTCGTTGCCAAAGGTGTTACTCAAAACTGTACGCAAGATACAATGGGTACATACTTCGGAATTTCATTTTTTGTAAGTGGGTGCAAGGCTACGTGGATACAATTTCAATATTTTTGAGTATTTTTCTTTCGTTTTAAACATTAATAGCCGTGTTTTTTTAATGAGCGAGTCATCAGATCATTAAAAGAACGATTATTGAAATTTTTAAAATAAAACTACAGCTCACTTCCCAAGTTACATATTTGTCAGTTTTAGACGTTCTAAGTTTCTATTTTACGCCAATTGTAAACAAGAAAATATAAAATGTTAAATATATTTAAAACGCATTGAAAAAAATTGTGTTTGTGGATTTAACCAACATTTTAATTTCTTTCGTTATATTGCACATTCACAAAAATGACATTTCTATTGAAATTGAAGTTGGCAGCGTTTTATTTTCAAGGTAAATTTCTTAAATTCCCTTGAGCAGGATAGTGAACTAGATCATGAACTGGTTCAACAGTTTGTATGGCGGAGATCTATATAGCTTATTAAAAAAACACAGCTAATGAAAGAAAAAGAAACGTGTTTTGAGGCTTAAGTTCTTGTCTCTCATTTTGTTCTTTAAATCACACGTGCATTGTGCAATAGATATTTTTAATCTTATTGAAAGAATTCTTTACTTAAACAATTCAGTCTTTTCCTAAGCAATTCCTTAACATATTCAACATATAAGAATTTATTGAAAAGTTAATAAATTTCACCGTACTTTAATGGTGTACAGGTTCTTCCTAAGCGGTTTTAAAAGGATAGGATTTTCGAATATCTACTTCCGTTTCCGAGTAGATTTTAATACCCTCAGGCGAACGATTGTTGTAAAACTTTAAACGCGTTTTCCTCGAAACAAGGTTTTTTGAATTTTCGTCCCAGATTCCTCCAAATGTATTTAACCGATTTGATTTTTTTTCTTTTTCAAATTCTATTTATTTTTCAGTGTTGGCGGACATTTGGAGAACGCCATTTAGTTTTTTTTTGGTTTTGTAAATATAAATTTAAAATACAAGCATTACTAAACACATTACAAAAATATGTTTGTCAATAACTTTTCTACTTCCTTAAAAAATTCACGAAAAACTCGACTTCGACACTCCAGGTAGATTACCCCCTTAAACTCAAAATGTATTAGGTGTGTAACTTTGCTTCCACCGTTTTTAAATTCATGGCTGTAGCGGTAAGTAGGTGTCAAAATGAACATAACGTAGACAACAAACAACAAGTTTAGACATTTTTAAACATAACGTCACCAAAACATTAGTTTTAGATTTTTGTCTGCAACATAAGGTTATTCTCAACTGAAAATGTCAGTGTACAACCCAAATTCTCGTCATTTAATTTTTTAGTTTTAATTTTTTGCTTCAATATGAAAAGATCTGCGGCTGAGGCACATCGGATTCTCTCAAATACTTATTGTGAGGCCTCTATTAGTGAAAGAACTTGTCGTGAGTGGTTTCAACGCTTCAAGGACGGTGATTTTGACGTCGAAGACAAGCATGGCGGTGGAAGGAAAAAGTTTTCGAAGATGCGGAATTGGAGGCATTACTTGCTCAAGACTCGTGTCAAACCCAAATTGAATTGCAGAAGCAGGTATCAAAAGCAATTGATGAGTGTGAACCGTGAAAGTGAAGTGTGAAAGAAACACGGTCGCAATACAACGTGAGAGACATGATAAAGTCATTTTGCAGCATGACAATTCTCAAGCTCATGTGGCTTAGCCGGTTAAAAAATATTTGGAAACGTTGAAATGGAAAGTTCTACCCCACTCGCCGTTTTCTTCAGACATTGCGCCCTCTGACTGATCCGATCAATGGCATACAGCCTGGTTGATAAGCACTTCCGTTCTTCCGTTACTCAACTGTGTTTTCCGATTTGAAATTTGCTGAAATAGTTTGATATATATTTAAATAAAACCATAACAAGGTTTAAAAAAAAACTTTTTTTTTATTCCACTTTAATTTACACTACTTAACACTAAAATAAACTTCAAATTTATCTCTGTACTCGCACAATCTGCGCAAGCAACGGACTTTTATTATTGAAATCTAACTGTTCATTAACTAATAGAGACAAAGTACTCAGGTCATTCCTACTTTTAGATTGTAATAATTTATTTTTTTTAAATTTATTTTATGATTGGTATCATTTAAATGCTTAGCGATTCCCGGTTTATTTAATTCAGTTAAAATGTTGAAATAATTTGGTTTGAGAAAATAATTATTTTAATATTTGAAAGTTTTGAATCATTGCTTTAGCATTTATGTATATTGCACTTGCAGTGAAAATTTTCACAAAAGATCGAAACGTAAATTAATTCACAATGAAATAATAGTTCACAGTTCCGCAGTGATGAAACTCAATTTGGATTAAACTCAGCTTAGTTGACAAAGCCGTTTAACTTATCTGAGCTTAAGTGTTATAGATCTCTCTATTATATAACTCCATATACAAATTCCCTATAATTAACCTTTTAACCCTTTCTCCTTTCACATACATTTTTTCATTAAAATCATCTTCCAACTTGTTCTCACCGTCTAGCTCATTTCGTGCAAAAAAAGGCGCTTACCTTTCATCCTTCCAAAAATCAGAACACAGTTCTAGCAAATAATGCAATTTAACGAATAGAGAATTAATTTGCACTTTTCTGATAAAAATGTGAACCACCTGAAGAAGCTCCCATGATGTAAACTTTAGTTTGCAGTTCAGTTCGGGTTTAACTTTTAAGCGATGTAGTTGTAATAAAAAAGTTGTCCGATTTTATTTTTGCAATAAACTCCAAGTTGGAAAAATCTTGTGGTTTTTCTTTTTTTTTCGTGTGACACCGAAAGTCTTATTTCTTAAGCTCCAACTGTGAAACCGGCCGGCCCTTGATGTTGTTTATAATACATTGATAATCGCACTGCAGTATATCACATGAATCCATCCTGTTGGCAAAACATTTGACTGAGATCAATATTAGCCAAACTTTCATTCCAGTGCTGTTACAGTAAAACGTTCGCACCTTCCCTATTTATTAAGGCATAAGGAGAGATGATATTCCGGCACATCAAATTGTTACCTCCTAAGGGCCGTTCCACACTTGCCATTCTTGGTGCAGTTTGTAGGATGCCCTAAGGGTGCAACAAACTACTAAATTACTTCCGGATTTTTTTGTGACAAATATGACCATTTTGCTTTGAGAAGTAAGTATGTAGACAGAAATGAATTTCATCACTGAAGAAAATTATTCAATATAAATGTGAGGCAATTGTTCAAGAACCCAATCAGCAAACCTATATAAGACACATTTAGCTTTACTTCCTGCACCAGATAGGTATTGTAGTGGTGCAGACCCAGTACTTTGCGCAAAGTTCTCCATGTTGTGTCATATGATAACTCCAAATTTTGCAAACGTCAAGTAATCTCATCCTGTTTTGCAGCGGCAATATTAGCTTCACTGCAGGGCATTTCTTTATCTTTTCGGCATTATCACATCATGTAAAGCATTATTTTTTTTAACGCTAACAGATGAACAATTGTTCGTGATAATTCACAAAGTGAACGTTGAGTTTAGCGAATCGAAGACTGATTTTGATAATAATCTTGTAAACTTTGTTCCAATGAAAAAACTATCTGGCTTCAGAAAAAAAATAGCTGTGAAACCACGCTAAATATCATAATAAATGAATAGAAATAGAACATAGATCAGGCGAAATTTGTGGAAGCAATTTTTTTGGTTACAAAATTTTCAAAGGTCTCGTTGTTTGCTGACGATACACTAATGTACAACAATTAAATCAGGATTTAGACGTTTTAAGTGAATGGTTACAACTGAATAAACTTATGTTAAATGTAAAAAAAACGATATGACTCTTAACCTAATTTGTGATATTCGTGTCGAAATAAGTGGCGAATTGATTGATAGTGTTGAGGAAATGAAATAGCAGGGCATAGTTTTACATAAAAAATTGGACTTTAATTCACATGTGGACTGTTTATGCAAGAAAATTGGATTTTTTAAACGTATTAGGCGAACAATTTCAACTATGAGTGCTATTCACGTATGTACATATATAATAGTATAGTCAGAGTACACCTTGAATACTGTTCAACAATATTGTTTCTGTTTTCACAAACGCAAACGAAGAGACTTCAAAAGCTGCAAAACAAGGCGATGCGATGTATACTTAAGTGCAACAGATTTACGTCAATTCAGTGGATGTTATATACCCTTAAATGGATGAGCTGCAAGGAAAGAGGAGTTTTAACGTATGTTTAATATGAAAACTGGAAGACAGCCTCAGTTTCTAGAGGAGAAGTTAAATCTAGTAGCCGAAGTTCAGCCATACTATCTGAGGGGGGCAGAAGTGACCTATCGTTTGAGCCGTTGGAGAAGGAGGAGTACACAGAATTCCCTACTATGCAAAGGCTTAAAAATGTTTAATGACCTTCCACTGGAACTGAGGTGCGAGACTGTTTTCCATCGCTTTAAAAAGGGTTGTTGGCAATTTATAAGGAGTTCATCCAGAGTTTGTACATACTAATAAAGTATTTATTATTATTATGTAAAACGTTCCATGAATAAAATAATACTGAATATTGACAACAAAATTGCTATCACACCTATTGGGTAACCGGGTTACTGTAACCCTGCACGTCGAGGACTTAGACATCGGTATACCAACCAGCGTTGACCGTTTATTTAGTAGTAAATTAGATAATTCCTTCTTAACATGCATATGATAAAGGTAAATTCATCGAGACAGCCAACTAATCGTTGATATAGAACTTTCAATCATATTCAAAGAATTTACCCTTGAACTTTCCTTGATGTTGAGGGTGCTTTTATTAATATCAAACCAGAGGCGATAACAGAACACTTATGGAGGCTGGATCTAGACAATTCTCTCATCGAACTTATAAATTTTATGCTTAAAAACATAATGATTAACACCAGCTTAGGAGGATCCACCATATAAAGGGTCGCAGCAAGGGGCAGATCTAAAGGAAGGATCCTCTCATCGCTCTTGTGTAATTTGGTCCACAATGAGTTACTTCTAGGTCTGGAACATTCTGGGTATAAGGTTATTGCCTACGCAGATGCCGTTGCTCTGATAACCTCGGACAAAACCCTAATATATTAGGGGCCGTTCCAGTATTACGTAACGCAGTCAGGAGAAGGGGGTCTTGTGAAACGTTACGGTTCCTTATAGGGGGGCGGGTCAGGCAACGCGTTATGTAACATTAACTTTTTGTTAAAATTAAAAGTCGTAACTCTTAACTCGTGACTCACGGCTCAGTTTATATGGTATATCTACACTACATATATTTTTTTACATACGAAAAGAGTTCGCGTCACTGAGTATACAGAAGTATATATATATATAGTAAATAACCGTGTACCAGAAGTCCATAGTTTTGACTCTAAGAGTCCGACCTGTTGCGGTCAAGCAAAACCACCTAAACTACAAGCCATGAGCTTACGAATTTCAGGCATTCACATTAGGGCCGAAGTGGGCCATTTAATTTCCAATGCTTCTTATTACGGTATTTTGCGCAACATAATTGACATTTATAAGTAAAAGTAATCATATGTGTATTACGTAACGTTTGGGGAGGAGAGGGGGGAGGGTAACGCGAAACGTTACGGCGCGTTACAAGGGGGGAGGGGTCAGAAATCTGCAAAAACTGCGTTACATAATATTTTATTTGACCGGCCCCTATGCCAAAACATGCCGCTCAACTCTGCATGACATGGTTGAGGGCCTTAACGTACGCCTCATAAAAGAACAAAGTGATATGCCGGTCAACTGTTGTACCGATCGGCAAGCGAGAATCGGCACTGCTGTACTATACTTGGACATAACTCACCAGAGTGGTGAGTGGTGCAAGCTAGACACGAAACAAGCATTCCTCAAGATTTCTAATGATAAATGGCAAAGGGAACACATCTGCCTAATCACCCAGCAGACCTGGCCGACCCTTGATCTAAAGCAAACGCGAGAGATAATTTCGCTAAAACGAAATATTATCAGCGTGGTCAAGGCTGTCATTTCGGGTCATTTTCTTATAAGCACACATGATAGTAGTAGCTCCCTCTTTTCAAATGAGTTAGCCGAACTAGGCATTACTGATGTCAGGGCCCTAGTTCAGTTCAACAGGAGCTCCAAATGGTTTTCAGTTATAATAGGGTTGAGAATCTAGCCCTAACCGAACTTGTTCTACTGATGTCAGGGACCTAGCTCGTTTCATCAGGAGCTCATAATGGTCTCTTTTAAGGAATGTTATAAGGTTGTTAATCTAGCCCCAATATGGTGTTACAATAGACCACTTTGGCCTTAGTGCCCCTTCCCCCTGGTATAACAGCTACTTTAACATAACCTGATCTAAATTAGATAACAAGGAGTAGTAAATTAAAATAGATACCAGCAAATTAAAAGAACCAACATTATAATAAATACAAACATAAATAATAAAAATTCTAATAATATTCATTAAGGGCTTCGTCAGTGTTCACGAATTCAGAATGTACTGCTTTTTTAAAACCACTATATCCCTCGAAGGTTTAAGTGAAACTGAAACAATATTTGTGGCGTGGAACGAGGAAACGTACCTTACAGCATCTGGCAGCGTCTATCTCCGGCTGGAGGGAGTGGACCTTTTCCCCTCGCGCGAAGCTCGTATTCTCAAATAGGTTTTACAAAATGCGCTATAGATTTTTCAATTTTTATCGCACAAACTTGAAGGTATGCTCATTCGATTCTACGTACTTTCTTCATGCAGGTTCATTAAAAACCTGAAATTCGATTTTTGGTGCTGTAAGGTACGTTTTCTCGTTCCACGCCACATTTTTTAATCTCGCTTTCCTAGTACCTATCCTCTCGACCCTCTAAAATTTTTGCTACCTTCTATGACTGAAGTATGGTGGTGTCATAAATATGTACTACGTATCAACGCTACTTTGACAGCAAAAGATCTATTAAAGAAATAGAAGTAGATTGTTGTCGTAAAAATATTTTGGACCCTGTTGATACCACCTAAAGTTTTCTATTATGATAAGAGAAATATGCTGGCATAAACATTAAGATATTATGAAAAAAGTATTGTAAATCAATCTGTTTCTTACACTGGCGTGCAAGTTAAAAGTGATGATCATTTGGTCGATACTACGCAAAAACCATTCAACCCACACACTTATGAAAGCTTTATTTAGATATTTTATTATTTAGCGAAAGCTTTTGTTCAATACATTACCGCGGGCGAGACAACATAATAATGTTTTAATGAAAATATTAAAATTTGTTAGACCAGTTAGTCTTGCAAGGCGTCGGTGGAGGAGGTAGCGTATCGGTCTTTTATTATAAGGGTTCCAGATTCCAACACGACCGGGGATGACCTAACCCCTAAAATTGTAGGTGCACATGTAATTCAATTCTTCTCAGACCCCATGCCTCACTAGGGATAACGGGAATGAGGAATGAATTATTCTTAAAGACAGGTAGTCAGGGACTTCTAAGGACGCGGTTTTTCGAATCCTTTATGTACCTTGCATGTTGTTTCTTTTTGAAAAGGTAATAAAATGGGCAATTTGATAAAAGTTAAAAATACCTGTATTAATTACATGAATTTCGGAGTAATTTCAAACTATTTTTTCACTTTCGCAATTAATTGCACCTAAAATGGTAGGAATTAGATTAATTTGTTGACAATTTTGGAAAGGTCATTGAGATAGAAGTTTGCTGGCGTTTGTTTGATGTCGCTACAATATATTACAAGAATAATAAGTTATGTCTTTTAAAAAAGGGAACAAAGTACGGATTTTTGTTAAATAAAAGTTATAATAATAAGACAAAATGTTGAAAAGACCTTATTGGATAATTTAGTTTCTAATTATTGGATTATTTAGTTTAAAGTTTTGACCTTGTACTATATAAAAATGAAAGCAGTTAGCGAACCTAACGTGACCTCAGTGTAAAAGGATTTCGGTCATCTTTCATTTGATGCCAATTTCATATAAATAGATTATTTCAGTAAATTAAATTAATTAACAATTAAATTAAAAATAAACTGATCTAAGTCTCCTCCAATTAAAATTTGATAATAAGTACGTAATTAATAAATCTTTGAGATTAACCCGATCCTACTTTATCATTTATTGTTTGGCTTGACTAGTATTATCTCCCAAAAAATTGGTCTCTCAAAAAGAAAAGAATTGGGGTAGAGGGAAAACAATATCCCTCAAACCCTATTTTTCGATCCCATCATAATTTTTTTATTAACGAAAATAAGTAGTAGTAAAATAGATCGATCTGATTAATTGAAAACGAAAACCAAATATCGTCAAACAGAAGAATTTGGTAAAGATCAGGAAATCTATAACAATTAAATAAACAAGTTTCCTTCTTTTATGTTTTTAACTGTTTATCCTACAAATGATATAAACGCATAACATATTTTCTTCATTTCTTCACATTATAGATTAAGCAATTGAGCAAAATAAGACAGCAATTTGTTTGTTTGGCCAAAGCTACAAACTGTTTAGGGAAGGACTATAAAATGAAAACAAAAATTGGCAAAGGCTAATGTTATCAATTGACCTCAAAGTATACTTCGTTAGAGCAAACCATTCACGTTGGCATGTCATGTATTTTCTTTTCAGACTAGGCGGATATAGCTAATTGAAAAACTCTTCTATGTGAATTTATTATTGCCGGAAAAAATACTTAACCTTCGTATTACTAATGAATAATAACTAAATGACACAAAAAATTTTGTCAAATTTCAATAACTTTATTAAATCTCTTCTCTTATAAGACAATGGGCGACTTAACGGATCATTGAGACAACACAACAACAATAAACCCTTGAGGTTTAACGTGAAGAGAATATCAGTAATCGGTTAAATATATCTATGAAAAGCAACTTGTGTATAAACAATTTCTACAAGTGTATTGTATTAACTTTTACTAGTTCTCAAAATTTTATATTAACAAGTGAGATTTCTTGTGAGTAACTGGTTCTTAAATAAGAATGACACTAGCAATGACGTAACAAAACAACGTAAATTTTAAGTGGAACATTTTATTTGTAAAGCGATAAGACGGATACTAAGAAAACCTGTTTGTTGAAAGTTCCATATTAAGCGTGATACTACTCATTTCAAGAAAATTATATATAAATGTACAGATGTTTTTGACAGCCGGTAAAAAATAGTTTTCCTTGGCGTGTAAGAAAAATAAAAGTGAAGATCGCACTATGATTTGAATATCTTCAAAACTATCAATGTCGCAGCTATTGATAATGACTAATGCCGTAATTGGCAGACGTAGCGCTAAGTTTTATTAAACTCGGTTTAGCAAAAATAAATAAAATGAAATAAAATTTGATTAAGTCAACTCATTTTTCTACAAAAATTACTCCCACACGCTCAGTATATACAGTGAACGAAATTCTTATGAATACACGATACAGTTAATTTCTTCATTTCTTATGTTAACATTTTTGTTTGGAAATGGTGCAAACACCTAAATATTGTTCTATAATTTTGAATTTAAAATATTTTTGATCAAAAGTATGAAGTATTAATATTTATTTAATATTTACTAGGTCAAGTGAGATTCATCTGCACATTATAAAATGTATTTTTATTTGCACTTGGCCGGATTTTTTTTCAATGACCGTTTCTGCAAAGCCCTGCCCCTAGAAGTCTCCACCAATTTCGGGAATTCCAAATTCGTTATTTGTTTTTAAAATTGTATCTTTAATTGTTATCTCACTGCGATAAAGTACCCATGTACTCGTTTGTTGCATCAAACTATTCCTTGGTTCTTTAGTCCTATCGATAGCAGCATTTTCCACTTGGAAAATAAAGTCTTATCCGTACCACCCACCAATAACATAGCCTACACCACAGTTATGGCAAAAAAGCATCGCGCGTTCATCCTAGTAAACCCTTTTTTGTCGGTAAAAAGCACATAATTCTACACATTGTACCATGAGATGTACTTTTTACGAAATTAAATCTAACCTACTTCTGGGTAATAGTCAGATGAAGCCTTTAACTAATTATCGGAAGGATTAAAATAACATACAATTTATGATGCAAAGGGCATATTTTCTCCTGTTATATTGTATTTATCTTTTTTTGTTAGCTTTCGGTTATAATTAACATCAATTTTAGAAATTGTGAACGACAGCAAAAGGCCGGCTCATTTCATTCTAAACGTGTTGCAGAAAAAGATTTGAATCATTGTAAGCTTATGTTTTTGCTTACTTACGGCTTCGTAGAGAAAAGGAACATTATAGTAAAGGTCTATCCGTCTGTCCGTCTCGCTGCAAGTTATGTCATAACCCTCCCGTCTTCTAATTTATTTACTAATTAAGAGGAAATTTGGTATACGGACATAGATTCATCCACCCAAGAATAGAACTGATGAGATTTTAAACAAAGATAATTTGCACCACCCCCCTCCCATAAAGTGAGAAGTGTACTCAAAGTTTATTTGAATCTTTTAGTTACAAGATATTTGCTTTCAATATCTTACAGGGCCCCCCTCCCTCTAATAACTAAATTATCGAACTATTGAAAAATTTCTAAATGTAGCCTTTCGTTAGTGCTAGAAATATCCCTAGAGTTATTTCTAAATTTATCATGTGCGTTACCGAACACGTCCAATTCTTATTCTGTCAACACTTTTCATGGCATCACTTTCAAGTTATCTATTATAAAACCGGTTTTATATTATTCCAAAATATAATTACCTTTTCCATGATTTCAATTAAAAAAGTATTTGAAATATCTAAATAATTCCTGTGTTTATAAGAATTTTAAGCGTAACCTTCACTGCGAGAGCGAAATTTAACTATAATTGAATTGAATTAGAACACTTGCCTCAACTGCGCAGAAGTAATAACGGTAAAATTTTGGAGGTTCCACCATTTAATGACAATGTGAAAAATAGGCCAAAATCGAAAAACACATTTTTTCTGAAGTATGCATTACTCAATCGCGTTTTTGTACACTGTAGGACTGATAATGGTACAATGAATAAAACAGGTAGCTTTTCATTAAATTGCCTGTTAAGTTAAATTTCGTTACACTTAAACTTATGAGAGAGAAAATTTAAATGTACCAAAGAGTACTTATGTTAATATTCTCGTAATGTTTTTTTTATTTATATTCTTGGAAATGCGCACAAGTAATTGAATAGAATAGGCTAAAGATGACGTCAAAAAAGTATGCAACTTAAAAGGTTTTCATTCTGTGATAAATTAAGATTATACTCTGCCTTCATTGTACCATGAGGCTGATTTATCTTTCATCCCACATTAAAGATATTAATTTTGTCCTACCTAATCAATTGTGGCTTTATTCTTGACACTTGACTTCGGAAAAGCCAGTTTTTTCCCATATGCGAAAACAAGGTTGCCTCCGATGCTGGTATTAACTAATATCAGGGGTGCGATATTAGTTAGCTCTTTTATCTCACTAGTGGGAAATCTTGATTTATATCAGATGCCGCCTTTCTCCCTCAATTCTCTTCTTATGCCTTTCTCCCTCAATTCTCTTCTTCTAATCCGGAGTTTAATTATGTCTGGATTATATTCAAACTTAATCGGCAAGACACATCATTCACTCTGCTTTTTATATCACAGCCCGAATATATCTGACGTTGATAATGTGTATTTCTTTGTCAAATTACACACTGATATCGATAACATTTTAAAAATGTCTGCTTGCTACGAGCCATTCTTACTGTCGATTTCAATGTCCACAACACTCTGTAGTTCAGGTATTCTTCTACCACAACTCCATTTGGAAGACCTGTTGCGTTATTTGGTAAAAGATCCAATAAATAGTTGAGTTCCTTACTCGAGTTCCAAATACTGCGGGGCACAACACGCACCTTTTAAATATGTAAGGCAAGTACTCGGTGTCTTTGGTGCCCCTTTGGGAAATTCCGACTATATTTTCTAACCCCTCTCTGAGGCTTCTAATTAATACTACAGAATTGTTGTCTAGTAAGCAGCGGAAAAATAATTTTTTTCTGTTTATCTATGTCAAATATTTACAATATGCTGGATGATGGACGGAAGAGTTGAAACCTTCTAGGTTATAACGATCCTCATCTGGACATTCTCAAGTGTTAGTTACACCTCCAAGTGGTAGCAACCGGGCAATGCATCCTAGAATGTAAGCAAGTACTGGACTTGTGCCGGCTGAAAGTGCTGTAGCCGTCCTGGAAGAAGGCGCCATTTCCAAAATAATAACTAGAACTTCCACAGGTGCGGCAGTGGCAGAGATGGTAGACTCTAACGAGTTGGCTATCTCCGCGGTACACGCACCAGTAGAAGATGCAGATTTGCCTTTCGAAGGGTTAGCTGCGGTTAATCCGATGGAGGTTACTTGTCTTGGCTCTGGACTGAAGCATCATGACCTGGAACTCTTCAATGCCGTGGACCAAAAAGGAACACTAGTGGAACAATCTGGATTCCCGCAGATAGGCTAGGATGCTAGCATGGACCCAGGAGGCCGAGTTTAACGGCAAAAGTGGGATAACTGGATAACTCAGTTGCCTCCGCTAAGGGAGACTGGGAGGTGACGCTTCTACGTGTAAGTAAGAATCTCACAGTAACGGAGGGCACGGGCTGTCCAAGGTCTTTGCGAAGATTTTCACCTCTCCCGATAAAAAAATAAATAAAAATATTTACAATCCATTAGGAAAACCAACTTATTTACTTTTTAATTTGCTGCTTATTCTCACCTTCCGCCCGAACTCTACCTCTGTGCGCTCATACTTATGGACACAAAGCTTCGCACTTTAAACGCGAGACGTTTACAAGGTTTTTACAAACCGTGACGTTGTTGCGCAAAGTTTTTCACCTGTCAGACGCAGCAAGAACCTTTATCTCCCCGTGGAATCTTACTTATGTTCAGCCAATACCCAAAACTGTAGAAACAAGTGATTCCTTAAATTTTAGACTAATTTCTCGTCTAAAATCTTTAAATCACGTATCAACTGCCACTAGATAAAATATCTTGAAGATTACCCTCCATCCAGTGACCG
Organism: Leptarthrus brevirostris; assembly: GCA_964036015.1. NCBI lineage: Eukaryota > Metazoa > Arthropoda > Insecta > Diptera > Asilidae > Leptarthrus > Leptarthrus brevirostris. Next base: position 99,564,901 of record OZ038372.1, on the reverse strand, counting down.
AACTGGTCCATCAACTGGAAATTTACTAATAGCCCTACCTGAGCGTTGAAATCATTGCCTTCATAATTTAGCTGTACTGATCGGATCTGGATCATACGAATTAAAAATAAAATCTCTGAATAAAAATCCCTAATGTAAAAATCTCTAAAAATAAGATCCCTAATGATAAAATATCGAACAGTACTTACCTTAGCATTTAAGTGAAAAATATAATTAACATTTCTATGTTAAAACTATTTCCATGAGAATTACTGACGTTAGCATTTTAGGTGAAAAACAAAATTCTCCTGCTTCCATTGCACCTTCAGTGCAATGCAAAACTCTCCCATTTCAGTATAAAAGATAAGAATAAGTTTTGTTAGCTTAAGCAGTCAAAATATTAATTTTACTCGGTAAGGTTTAGCTTAAGCAAACCCCGTGAATTTTTCGGCCTTAATATTTTATGTGAAAGTTGAATTAAATTAAAGTGGTGATTTATTTTTCTAAAGAAATTATTATCAATTATCTAACTCGCGCGGATTGAATTCAAAATCATTCTTTTATAAACTTCGTAAATTTGATAATGAGAGAACGTTTTTACATTTTTGAATCATTATCTACAACTCGCATTTCGTCTTGTATACTAATTTCATCGAGATATTTTACTTCTGAAACTTGGCTGATTTCTCTGAATTTTTTAATTTTCTACTTTCGAGCTAAAACTTTTAGCATATAAACTCTGACATTCTCCTTTCAAAATGATTCTGATTTTACAATAATAGTTGCAATCTACGTCAAATGGAAAACATCTTCCAATTTTGCAACGCGAAAAAATCCAGTAGAGACACCCCAAGAATCTGTTGCAGGAATGGAAAAATTCGATTACCACCACTGGAAGCACCTCCGCAGGAATTTCTACATCACATGACCGGGGAAACTCTAGAATTAAAACACTTTCTTCAAAATATGAAAGCGTACAACGCCTGCTTCCAAATGACTTCTTTCGGTGTCCCTTCGATCAACACTAACAGATATGAAATCGATTATGTTTTTTCCATCCAGGGAAAAATCTATCACAAAATGGGATCATTACTACCACTACCCAAGGAAGACTAGAAACTGCAAGTACATTTCATCGGCAATGAAGACAAAGAAATTGATCAATGATACACAAACATCAGTGGATTGAGACGAGAAATAATCCCAGATGTACAGAGGATCTTACACAAATATGTACAATCAACTTATTCACATATTCAAAACAGCACTAGACCGAATAAATTTTGATGACTATAACGTTATAATTCGAGCCGACAGGAGACCACGTGGAGAACACGATTGTCGATTTAACGCACCTCAGATAGAGGAAGTTGGCCTCGTAATTGTGGACAATGAAAACACAAGCCGTGACATAATTGTACAACGAAGAAGAGAAGGACTACAACGCATTGCAGAAACACACTGTTCATATGATGCCTTCAATATCCATTAATATTTCTGTACGGAGAGGACGGATATCATTATATTGTGAAACAAATCCAAACTGAAACAGGCGTAGAAACAAACAAAAAAGTCACTTCCAAGAAGTTCTATGCTAACCGCTTAATGATCAGAGACAATTAAACACACAATCACATTCCCAACACTCGCCGTTTATTCCAACAATTCTTGGAAGATATGTATGCAAAAATAGAAGCGGAACGGATGCTATATATAAGACTAATTCAGAAGAAACTACGCACGGAAGAATACATCCACCTTCGAGACACGATCATAAATGACGAAAACATTGACGACATTGGAACAATGGTAATCTTACCCTCATCTTACATAGGAAGTCCGAGCTACATGCACGAATACACTCAAGATACCATGACCTACGTAAGAAAATATGGACGACCTGACCTCTTCATAACATTTGCATGCAACTCATCGCGGCCAAAAATCAAAGAACAACTAATGCAGGCCATACACGATCAAGTCTGCCGTCAAGTCTGCAGCGGACTTGACGCGACGTCCAGTATACTTGACGGTGTATGGCTATCATTGTGCATGACAAGTCTACATGTATGAGCGGTCAAGTATGCATGACGTTAGTCGGCATCGGCAGGCGAACGATTTTTCCTTTTGGTTCTTAATTGCGAGCAATAAGCCTAGGATGGCTAACGCGGCACCGGCCGCCACTGGGGTCGCCATGGTTTCAACTGATGCGGCATCATGCAAACTGGACGGTAAACTTGATCGTGAGTGGTCTATATGGATGCGCTGCAAACTGGATGCCGCTTCAAATACCACATCTTTGGAACCGTTAGATGCTGGATGTATGCAATCGAATGGCAAAAACGAGGACTGCCCCACTCACACAATCTCATATGGCCACACGACAGAATTCATCCCTCGGATATCGACGAAATCATCCAAGCTGAATTTCCCAATCCACAAGAAGATCCGGAGCTGTACGACATAGTTGCAAAGAACGTGATTCACGGACCATGCGGGCCATTAAACCCCAAATCGCCATGAGTGATGAAAAATGTACAAAAAATACCCAAAACCATACCATACAAAGATGATGGCTATCCCAAATACAGAAGCCGATCACCCAAAAAGGTGGCTTCACAGCAAAAATACGAATACGAGGCAGAGACGAACTGAAAATAGATAATCAATGGGTAGTACCACATAACCCGCTACTTTCCAAAATGTTTTAAGCACATATAAAGGAGAATACAGCAATTCATGTGAACAAAGGCAGTGACATGGCAGTATTTCAAATAGACAAAGACAGTGTACATCAAAACAGAAACGACAAGATCCTCATGTAACAAATGGGAAGATACATCAACAGTAACGAAGCAGCGTGGCGGATTTTCGGTTTTCTCATACACAAACACGAACCAACTGTGCAACATCTAGCAGCACATTTGGAGAATGGACAGAGATCGCCAGAAAAACTGCAATCGAACCACCTAAGAACACAATATTAACAGCTTTTTTCCAACTGTGCCAAACGGATCCATTCGCAAAAACATTACTATATGTCGACGTTACTACCTATTATACGTGGAACACAACAAAAAATCTTTCAACGACGAAAGCAACGAATTCCAGTAGAGGATCATCCAGGAATCATGACAACTAACGCACTAGGCCGAGTTTACGCCCTACATCAGAACAACGCCGAATGTTTCTATCTCAGGACGGGGACCAACAAATTTCACAGATCTCAGGACTATTGACGGTTGCCTATGCCAGACGTACGTGCCAACGCTTATGACTACTGGAAAACGAAAACCACTGGGAATTAACCCATCAAAACCAAAATAACTATGGGACTCCTTCAAAGAGAGTATGAGTGATGACATACTGTACCAAATCCGACAAGCTCATGCAGAACTGGCCATCGAATTCAACGACGACATCTTTAATGAAACACTCATTCGCCTAGAAGATACATGTTAAGCAATAAAAAAAACCAGATCTTAGTACAACTTGGGATGCCAGCGACAAGATGCTTTCAGTGTGCTAAACTTCGAAATAACAAAAGAGAAAACCTATTACATCAAAGAACTACTTCAATACATTGCTCACAACAAACCACTCTTCAATGATAATCGCAAAAAATTTGCAACGTTATCATGGACCGGATCAACAACAACACTTGCGGAATTATTTACTTGGACGAACCAAGCGGCACCGGGAAAAGTTTCTAATAAATCTATTGGTGGCAGAAATACGTGCTGAAAAACACATCGCACTTGCAGTGGCATCGTCCGGCATTTCCGCCACACTTATGGAAGGAGCATGAACTGCCCATTCCGCTACCAGAAATTCATGACAACTACCATTGATATAGCCGAAGAACAATTCCCGGAATGTAAAATCTCAAGAGCACTTCTAAAACAAGCTAAAATTATCTTCTGGGACGAATGTACAATGGCACATAAAAATCACTCGAAGACATAGACAGAACATTAAAAGACTTGCAAGATAACTCTGAAGTGATGGGAGGAGCTCTACTCATACTCTCAGGAGATTTCCGACAAACCCTTCCAGTTATCCCCAAGGGGACGGAGTTGGATCAATTGGAAATTGAAAGAATAATCCACTCCGTCGCTGGGCTTTTGTCAAGCTCGCAGCAATGCAAAAACAAGACTTTCAATTCCTCACTTCCCTTACCCTAATTCCCTTCCGGCCAAAACCATGCTAACGCATCAAAGGGTTGTCCCCTAGGATTTGGCCATATCGTATAAAAAAAAATCAACACTTGCAGACGAAATCGATGCAGAGTTGAACTATCGAAAGATGAAACAACAGCACATTTTGCTCAAAAACTTTTACAAATAGGCGAAGGCACATATCCTACTGACCAGACGACCGGCCTTATTGAACTCAACAGTGATTTCTGCAACATAGCCACTACTGAAAACGAACTCATTCACCAAATTTATCCAAACATTGTTCACAACTATACCAATCCGGAGTGGCTATTTCAGAGGACAATTTCAGCAACTAAAACTAATATTGGCGACGATATCAAGTTTAATATTCAAAAGAAAATTCCCGGTGAAGAGAGAATGTCCGCACCTCAGAGCAAAAGGGTATAAAGTCACACTCCCTCCTGTAAATTTTACAGGAGAGCGTAAAATATAATAATTTATTGTGTTTTACAGGCTACAAAGTAAGAAGAAATAATTATTATATCTACTTGCTTTGTAGCCTATATAAATTAGTAATTTAAACTTGATTTAGATTACTTATTTATATGAATAATGATAAAAAAACCGGAAAATTTAAATTTTGGACTATTTTGCTCTGAGGTATGGATATACAAATCGATCGATACGATGGTAAAGGTTGGAGAAAGTGTCAACTTCCCTGCAGAATTTTTAAACTCTTTGCAAGTACCAGGAATGCCGTAACACTGCCTTCGACTGAAAATTGAATCTCCGATCATACTACTCAGAAATCTCAACTCACTAAAACTATGTAACGGAACAAGGCTGATCGTCAAACAGCTATCGAATAACATCATCGAAGCCGAACTTATGACTGGAAAGGACAAAGGACACATAGTATTTATCCCCAGAATACCACTGATGTCTACTGAACTGCCATTCCAATTTAAAAGACTGCAATTTCCAATCAAATTAGGCTATAGTTTTACAATTACCGAAGCTCAAGGACAAATTTTACATTCGAAAAATTTGTACATATATACCCCCTACAACATGAAAAGTGTTGTTTATAAACAAGTGTTGTAAATAGTTAGAATATGTTTTAAATAAAAAATGTGTATCTCTTATATTTTAAAGTTTATCCTTTCATTCCAACCACCATACAATCTCATATCAACTCCCTAAGCAAAGCCGGGTACCCCAGCTTGTAATGAATAAATGCAGTGAGAAGAATTTAGGCTATTTAAATAGTCAGAAACATAATTGAATAAACCTTTTTAATTTGCAGCATAAGAATATATATATTTATATATTGCAAAACTTTGAAATATTATCGATATAAAAGTTTTGAATTTAGTTGCTAGTTTCGTTAAAAATCGATTCGAGAATTCAGTTGAGAATTACTTAAACCTGTATGTGGTGCAAACATATTTATCACAGCAAACCCGTACATCGTTCGGCCACAACTGAACTTCGGCATAGAAAAACAGTTCTGAATAATTTGGTGATTGGTGTGAACATTGTAATGGTGTCATAGTCCCAAAGGTCTACACGTCCAGATATATATTTCATTAAGAGACCTGGAGTCGCACTGCTGCTACCTGCTTGATCGAAAAAGCAGCAACTATATTTTTCCGACCTTTAACAGATTTTACATGCTGAGCTATTCCACTACCAATTTACCCGCTGTAATTAACCCTAGAATCGAAATTCTACTTTTTATACTTCATGTCGATAATTGGGCCAAAATAAACTATATTTGTGTTAAATTTAAAATTTTTCGTTTTTCAGAGAAAATTGCATATAACACAGAAGGACGAACAGAAATAGAAATGATGTTATAAATATTCCGTTTTTTTCAATTATGATACGGAACACTTTTGAATTTAAGAACGTTTATATGAGCCTGTTTTGCCACAGAATGCGTATTTGGCAGCATATTCCAGATAGCAATTAAAATGGTTGACAGTGCAATTTATATATATATATATATATATATAAATTTATAAATATTATAAATCAATTATACTATACACAAAGTGGTATTTAATTAACCCAAAAAAAATTTTAATGAGACGCTTATTGCGCAGAATATTTTGAATTTCATTTTTGTCAATTCTGTTTACTTAAGCACAGAATTCAGATTAAAAGTAGATATGTACATATAAATAGCAAAATTAAAATATAATACTAAAGCTGACAAATGATTTCTTAAGCCACCAAAGTAAACCCGTTCTGGACGGAATATGTTCTTGGTAAATCTTTATCTTTATCAACACCTAACAAATGTTTGTAACTCGTAGGTTCAATGCCTTCGCGAGTTGGCACATTTTTAAACAAGTTATATAAATATTTATAAATGAGACACGTATTTAACTACATATACATCTGGAAATGATGAGTTAGAAACGTGCTAATATATAAATTATAAGAAATCTTTTCTGTTCTGAATATGAAAGAAAATAATCGCCATCTTCAAAGCACAGATTTCATATTTGGGTTTGAAAAATCATCAAAGGTTCGGTTCGAACACCATGTTGCTAGGCATACTATGTGTTAATGCGGTTTTCAGTCGGCTATATGTAATGTATGTATATATTTATAGCTTGAATGACTATGACGTCCCTCAAAAAACCATATTTTAAGTTTATCTAAAAGGATTTTTATTGCTATTTTAATCAAATTCTTTTTTTCCCACTTAGTACTGTGGTGAAGGTATAGATTTTGATAAAGGAAATGGGAACGAGTATTGTGTGGACTAATTTAAGACCTACGGCTCTTAAAGTTTCAGTGCATATGAAGAAGTTTGCCCAAAAGATTCCCCATAAGATTGTGTCAGTTTTCTTTTAGCTCATTATATGAAATGAAAAGAACGTGGAAATTGCAGGTGCCGTAAGTTATAGCCGAAATGAAATTGGGGCACTTAGTCACATTAAGATTACATGTGCTATGTGAATGCCCTGCAGTAGCCAGGAGCAGATTTAGCCTATTCGGGAAACCAACCCTGGTACCGAGCGGGCTGAATGACTGCCAACTGCGGGAGCTGTTGAACTTCTTCGGAGGGACCGGCTTACTATAAGGAGTTGAGAGGGTTAGCACAATAGGCCCCAGTGGCCGCGGCGCTTGAGAACCTCACACCTCCAAATCTAATCAAATCAAATCAAATCATATTAACAATATGTCGTAATAATAAGCAAAAAACAGTTCGGCCATATTGTTGCTTTATAAAAGCGATTTAAGTTTTTCGATCTTTAAGGGTGCTTTTGGTTTTCTTTTCGTCTTTAAAAAAAACAGCTTTGCAAAAGGATTTTGTGATTTAGAATGTAATTTCAAAGTTTTATGGGTACGACGCACGGTCTAGTAACATAAAAATGAAAAACAATTAAAAACTTTAAATCGCGTTTTTCTCGAAATATTTTTGTGAATATATTTATATTTTGCAGTCCAGAACTTGACGATAAATTTTAGTGAGGGTTCCATGACATTATAGGGAGCATTTTCTTCAACAGGGCATTTGGTTGTAGAATTTATCTTGCCAAAGATGAACAATTCGCAGTTCTCTATATTCAGGTACTCAAAAACAGCTCAGCTCCATATATCTACATACCTGTAGAACTTATAGGAAATAACTTTGATAATTTTCCAGTTTAAGGGCTATTATGAAAATGCACTAGAAAAATCTTAGGTTTTTCTGAATGATAGATAAAAATTTAAATTGGAAAAAAAAATTTAAATAGGTATGAAATACGGAGCGAGAAATCAAATGGTTTTAAATTTATTTTATATAAATTGGAAACAAATTTGAACACTTAGAAGTTCCGCTTCTAATGGAAGTGGGATGTGAATCTAATACAAAGGTTATTTTCTAGTAATACATTATACATATAAATGGTCCAATTATATATTGAATTAAGAAAAATTGTATCCGCAACGTAAAATTTCACGCTCGTTCAGAATCCGGAATGAGAAATAGGGGTTTCGATTTAAAACTTTTAAGTTGACCTTTAAATGACCTTGATTGTCAAGGTCAAATTAAAAGCCATCGTTAGAAGTCTCTTTCGAATTTATTAACAATTTATATGGAACACTTCTTTCGTAGGATGCTTGTTTCTTTAGAAATCTCTCTATATAATAAGTAATCATCTAGGCTAACTAAACATAGTATGGCAGGAGGGGCTGATTATTTAGTTTCACAATTCCTACTGTACTTCATTTTCAAAGGCATATATTTTATTCTAGTACAACGAGGTTATTAGAAATTGTTCAAAAACTGTTAATCAAATATAACTAGTTACATTGAAATTATAGATAGAAACATAATGGATCATAGAAGCTTTATGCTTTCTTGATGTAAAAATAACCAAACTGTGCCTTAAAAGTTTTGCTTCTAAGGAATTCAAATGTTAATTCTTATTTTAATTTGGTTAATTCTTCTTCGTATCACGAATATAAGTTGTTGTTCTATTACCAAAACTCCATTAAAATCGCTCAAGCCAAAAAAAATTTATACATAATTAAGCACATTATAGCTTTTATTTGAATCAAGTTGAAAACGTTCTGACAACCTTTACTTGCACCAATCCACAGATAGCATAGTTGCAATGTTTTTAGAATTGAGTTTAGTTTTCAAGATCACTACCAAAAACTAGATTGCAGAATTAAAGTTCGAAATAATTCCATAACACTTTATCTTACATTTATTTGCAATTACACAGTCTAATCCTGATATACGTAAGCAGCAAATTCTAATTAATAATAATAAAAACAGGCCTAATAATTGTTGGAACAAATACCAATAATTTTTCTTGTATCGAAAGTTATGAATTAATCATATTAATTTAATAGACTTTGCCAAATGAAAAATTATTTGCACTGCATCGCCGGCTACCTCTGTAATCCCACGAGTTACATAAATTTAATTGGATTTACCATGACAAAAGGAAATCAATTACACTTACTCACCTAGAGGAAGGTGAGAAACATCCGCTTTGACAAAAACACAACAGCTAGCAAGTATTAACGCTGCAGCAAAAGAAGCTTGCGCTAGTTTAAAACTCATTTTCTTTATAAAGTTTATGTGAACAAATTTACTTAATTCCGGATTAATTCTTGGCCGAATCTCACAAGTAACTAAGCTAAGTCTTCATTTAGTAAAGAATTTTAATGTTGTCGATGTACCGCCCCACTGAATACGACAGAATAATCATGGAAGGGAGAACAACTTCTTTGCGATGACTCCCCAATGCCCCGAAAACTTGACGTCATATCGAAACAAGTTGATTATTCTCTATAAATTTCATTTCTTAAGATTTCTTGTCTTTTTAATAAATCCGCATTGGCTTTTTTAGATAAAACTGCTTTTTACGATTTATATTTTATTCTGTATCAAGGCACGAATAGTAGTCTTGCTGGACAGTTTTTATTAAAACTCCGCGTCAAAAGTTATATTTACCTATCAAAAATCAAAAAGTATATTAATTTATTAAAGGACGCAAAATAAAATTACTTTCTGGAACAGAAAACCCAGAAGATAATTTATGGGCCACTGTTAAAGAGAAAATCAAACATCATACCATAGCACAAAAAATTCTTTCAATCAAGAAATCTTCAGAGATTTAGCATAAATACTCAGAAGTTAAAAGATAGGTATGAAATTAATTGATGGCATACCTTCAAATTTAATAATAAAATGAATTCTAAATATTACAATGTAATTTTGTAGTTTAATATATAGTTTTGTTATTTTTATTACTAAATACGTATAATTAGTCCATGTATGCTCTAGTAATGGGATTCCTAAAATATTTGTTGTTCCTCAAGCCGGTTGTTAAATTGATACTTGTAGTTGCATTCACTTGAATATTTCATTAAATTATTTTTTTTATTCGTCGGAAGGTGTCCTCTCTACCGAGTACAGCTTCGGATCCCAGCAAAGGAAAGGCTTGAGCCGAGCCCAGCAAAGGAGGAAACATCGGGCATATGGAAGAGGACTGGAACTCATCTGGAAGGGGAAAGAGTCCAGGTGAAAGGAGGTACAAAAACCTACTGTTGGACGGCGGCAAATGATCTCGGTCTTGATGTCATGGATGCTAGTAGGGCAGCCCTCTTGGTAGCCATTGACTCCCTTCTCGAAAATACAGATGACATATTTTAGTTTTAAGCACGTGTGGGGACGGATCATTCATATAATTGTTTCAAACCTTTTTAAAATTACATTTATAACGTTTTGAGTTTAGGTTACGTTCGATCAATTCGTATTCATAATTCACTAGTTGCATGGGTTAACCGAGTAGGTCAGAATTATTTTGTTACTTTTTACATTTTGACTTAAGAAAAAAATTATGTAAAAAGCCAGTTGAATTTGGGTCTTCAACCATTATACTTGTTCGTTATAAAGTTAATAAATATTGTTCAAAATTAATGAAAATAAAATTACTATTCCATTCTATTTTATTGTATGTAGTCAGTCGGTTACAAAGTTCTTGAAATAAAAGATTACCACATTGAGTACGACATCCAAAAGAAGACAACAAGACTGATGTATTAAATAGTGGGGAAGACTAATTTACGCCAAGAGGACATTTCATAATTCTATAAATAGGTGCAGCATTAGTGACATCCCCATACACGATACCACAGCCACTGGTTTTGTCAAGTCTGCTCAAGGGACTACCGACAATAGTAAATAACAGTGCACTTGTCAGTATTCAGAGGAAGAAAATTAATAAAGCACCAATGCGAAAGGCGTCTAAGTTAGAATTTTAAAAGGGCACATTAACTGTCGCTTGAGACAACACGGAAAATTTCGGCATCATCAGCGTAATATAGAATTCTCGAGTGAGTTAGGATCAAAGATGCATCATTGACAAAGTCGATGATAAGCAAAGGTCCTAGATGGCTACCCTGAGGCACGCCTTAGGAATTATTAATTTCCTTAAAGAGTGTATGATGAAAAAAAAACGCCCTGCGTAGTGCCAGGCAAAAAAGAACCCAACTAATTAACGAAGATTAAAGGAAAGTCCTGAACTGATGAACTGGCACATATATTAGGGTGACCTCAGTTTGACACCCTAGTTCGGCAAGGGACTGTTTCTGTCCGTCTAGCAGTAAAGCTAACTTGTTGAACCATTTGTATATATCGCTATGGTGCTTTCTTGGACATTGTTGATTTCTTCGCTTTTTTTAGGAAGTAAGCTTAAGGCTTACCTCCTCCTGAAATCCCAGCTCTTCTTCCCCGAATATTCTGTTATGTCGTCTGCTTGTAGGTTTGAACGATCTTTTCATGTTGAATTTGTCGTCCCCATTGCTTCCACACTTTATTCATGAGCTAACGTGCGGCCGAGTTTAAGCCACGCTGGGGCCCTCGACGGTGTTGACCTAGCTGCTCCTGTGATGCCCTAAACAATACATGCGTTGGACTTGGTCATTAACTTCTGGTTGGGTCAATCCACCTCTATTGCTTTCCACCAGACTACCACACCGTGAATTATCATGGATCCTACCTTCCTAATCGCATTCATACACGTTCATAAAGCTCTTTGTGCTATGTTTTTCTTTTCGTGTAGGTGACTAGCCCAATTTAGTTTCGAGTCCATCAACACACCCAAAAATTTGCATTCTTTACATTAATCCTGGAGCCCTATGACTGAACTCGAGTCGAAATGGTTCTCGATTCGAAAGCTTAAGTCGATTACGTTCTTATTTGGTATTACTGAACTCGTTCGAGTAGGAAGAATAGTGCTGCCCGCGTACAGTTGCAGCAAAACGACCTTATTCATAACTGGTACAAACTTCACTCATTTGCAATTGGCCTAGCTATCTAAACAATTCAAATATTTCAAATAAATCAACAAATAAAATTTTTTTCCAAAGTTTATTAATCTTTTTTTTGCACAACAGATACAGTAGAAATTTTATTTTCTGAAAGCAGCAGTGAAGAAGAAAATTTAATTTTTATTCGAAAGGAAGCTCAAATCCACTTGAGATACCAAATATTATATATTTGTGATTGTGTGTTACAAAATCGAAAAATAATAATAATATATTTTAGGCTTGTAAAACTTTTTCGGCTGTCAAAGGACGCTTTTATCTATAGTCTTAAAGGAATTTAAGTCAAATTCAGTCCAACAGTTAGATCTTGCTCAATACCACCCATCTGGAACTTGCTGTTTTTAAGATTCGTAGCAGAAGGCAGCTACCACGAATTTTCTTTTTTTTCACTGAGTTTTGTTCACTAACCCAGTAAGCATCTAAAACAATAACAATTATGTTTATAAGCACATCCACTCGTACGCAACAACGTAATCGAGAGAATACTCGAGTTCGAAGCTGTCAAATGTACTCGAATTCGACTTCGGTAATACCACTTAGGGAGATTCGAATGTAATATCGTTCGACTCGAGTTCGGTAATAAGGCCCCTGGTTTTACCTAGGCGCGGGCGAACTATCTCCCTTAGTTTTTATTATCTGGTAAAGAGCAGAGCTCCATTTTGTCTGGGTTAATCTTTAGTCCGCAGTGTTGAGCCCATGAGGTTGCGGTGTTGACTGCTTCTTCAAGTAAATATACCAGCTACTTCATCGGAGACGTTCCGTGCGGAACTGTAATTTAAATAACCTGCTTTCTGTTTTTATTTATAAAGGTTGGTTTATTACCCTTATTTATAGTAAAAAGTAACTACTGTCTTAATTAGTTATTAAAGTAGGGATCTACCCGTGTGATTGTTGTTTGTGTTGCTCCACACTATGTGATGTGCGTTTGCGTCACAGCCACTGACCAGTTTTAGGTCTTTTTCCTTTGCACATACAACTGTACTTTTAAGAATCTTCGTTGCAGGCGGATTTTCTTCACACGGTCGATATGCTGATATTTGAGTATTTTCTTTTATTCTTGTCATTTGCCGACTTCCCATGAGGTAGCAGTTTCAGGAGCTTATCTGTGGAATAGAAAAACGTTTGTCTCTTTTTTAACAATTACCTTTGTTCTATGTATAAATATGTAAACACTTTCAAGTTCCTCGTGCTAGTGATGCTTACCTCAGAAGTGGACGGTTCTTGAATTAGAGCCACCTTTACACCTATCCTTACGATCATTTCGGATGGTGTAGCCTTAGCTACACTACTTCTATATATATTGGCTTGAACAAACCACATCATGATGGTGATTCATTTTCTTTGAGTAGAAGTTCTTGACTCATCTACTTTACGTATCGTTAGGATTTCATGACAGCAAATCCTTTCGTTACGTTTCCAATTCTATCAATCTCCCCACCTAGTTTAGAGATCCTATTGATCCCAACTCACTTTTGGGTCCGTCGCACTTTTCTTAGAAGTGTCACCCGTTCAACTTCTGCTTTCTGGGGTTTTACCTTCGCTGATACTGTTGGGATAGTTTTCGGTAGGGTAAATTTTACCACTCCATTCAAGTAGAAAATTTTACCCCCGCTTTTTCCAGTGCTTGCAGTGGCTTTTCTTTTATTCTTAGTTGGAGCCACTGACCAACTTTCGCGCAAGCTTTTCCTACTTGGATGTTTCGAGCTTCATGTTGTCCATGAAGTTCAGAATTTCACTCGCTTCCTTGAACTTATTCGGGAGCTAGATAGCTTTTACCGATCACTTTTAGGTTGGCGACGTCCCATAGCGCATTGTTTTGCGTTAGTCTTGAGATACTCCCTCGCTCTCGTATTCCCGCAAGTTGCAATGCAGTGTTCATTGATGAAGCCATTCCAATGAAACCTCGGAAAAAGGTTCGATTCACCCCTCAAGTTGCCTCCACTTGCCACTCCTCGAACTCCTCGTTATTACTATTATAACTGGTTATTATTATTATAACTGGTAATTTGTGTCCAAGAACTATCTCTTGGATTGTTTTCTATTTATGATTGCCACATTCAGTGATTCACTCAACACTGACTGACCTGTTTTCGTTTTCCGCCTTCCACTGCCTTCTGGGTCGCAGGTTTCACCTTCGCCGTATTGGTGCCCTCAGGCTTATTTGAAGTTGCTTCCATGCTTGTTCCTGGCTCGGATTTGGCTCTAGCCGTCGTCCTCGCCTTCTGAAGCTTTTCCGGAATTTTCCCTCCCGTCGGTCTTCTCGCCGTCTTGGCAATTCAATCTTCGTCTCCCATTGTGCTTGGACTGCAGGCTACAGATCCGCGCCAAATGCTTTCCTTAGTGGTACCCCGAATCTCTTATGAATCATCTTATGATCCGTTGCGTTTCCTAAGCGTAGGCTTATTCCGTACTCCGGTCGGACAAGAAGCAGCTGCATGTTTTGTCCGTGTGTCCGTTTCATTATTCTTATTGTTGTGCATGCCAGACAGCATTTGTATCAACTAGATGATTCTAATTGAACGCTGAAGCGTGGACTTTAAGAAGATAGATATACGCCAAACTGCATTTGTATCAACCAGACGATTTCAATTGAATCCTATAGTTTGTATAAGAAAATAAGAGAAGATAGTATTTCTTGACGCACTGCAGACTCCATTGTTTCAACTAGACAATTTCAATTTAACCCTGAAGTTTAGACAAGACAACTTTAAGAAGATAGGAGACCGGGATATACATCAGTTTATATTTTTATAATGGAAATCGCTAAGAACTTTTAAGAAGACTTATCAAGATTAACTACCAGTCGCAAGATAATCCTAGGACTTATGAATCGTAGTCTTGTCGCTCATTCCAGGTGAGGAGCTGAAGTCCCGAAATCCAGAGCTGCTGATGTCAGAAGATGTAAACACTTCCTTCCTGCTGGAGTGCGGCAACGGAGGTGATGATGCGTGACCTACAAGTGGAAATAACATATTATAAGCGCTTAAAGATTCGAAAGAGGACAGAAACGCAACCACAGTTTAGGGATTACAATGTTAAGACACTTCAACAGAAAAGAACGTAGGACAAGCATGCAATACTAATATACCAAAAACACGACTCCAACATTATAATTAAAACCTCGCAACCACCAAAATATTAACACATCAAACGTCACGAAAACCACATGCAATGAAATTGCGAAAAATCTTTATGGGATCGCCAAAAGGATATGATCCACGCACTCCGTAACCGCTTATATACTTTATTTTCGCACGAAAAGCGAGGAAATTAAAGAAAATCGCGAAAGTACGGTGGCTGTCACGAGCGAATTTTAACGCGCCATAAACAAAAAGCTAACGATATGCGCGAGATCACCACTATATCGAAAACTCCTATATTTCGCGCTTTTTTTTAAATCACTAGCGAAAACAACCTTAAATCGCGTTAAAAACACAAATCAACAAACTTTATGTTTCCACCACAATGGCAAAAGTTATAGCAAGACGCCATTATCCGCGTAAAAGTTTTCTCGTAATAAAACCGCGAAAAGTATCCAAAGGGTCACAGGAAAACACAAAAAGATCGAGAACGAAATTCCCAAACACTTCTAATCAACACTATTCACTCGCGAATCAAACCCGCCTCAGGGAATCCCAAAAATGACTTCCTATAATCACTACGGGAGGGTATAAAACCCCGGGAACTGACCTTTAGGCAGTTCAGTTTTGGTTGAGATTTTACCGACGGCGGAGCTCTGCGAAATTTTGTACGAAAAGTTCAGTACAACACTTTAGCAATTTGTAAACATTCACGGTCACAAAACAGTTTAAAACGGTCCTGCAGAAATCTCTGAGCTCTAAGGAAATACAATATTTGAAAAACATCAGAAGTAAATATTGGAAGAATAACAATGTATACTGCATTATTCAAGCTTGTTTACGAAATACATATACAAATACTGACCTGATGTATGTAATATTGTACGGGAACCATCCAAATTCCGCTAGGCAGCTGTGCGGATCGAGTCCGGAGATTTGTTAATATTTCGCCGAGAAGTGTTCTGCGGAAAGCAAACTTAAGTGTCTTTAATGTTTTATAGTGGCATTTTGGAAGTATACTTACCTTACTTTATAATGTTGAGTTATTGGTACCTTTAGTGATATCCAGTTGTGGTAATTTTTTTTTGATTTGAATTTGGTTGATTTTTGCCGTTTCGCGAAAATTTTTGGTTGTTCCGCGGAATCGGTAGCACCGGTTCGCGGTTTTTAGTAATCTTTTCGCAGCATTTGTTAATTATATCGCTAAACTGTCAGTTGTTTCGCGACGCTTGGGTTTGAGTGGTTATTTCGCGGAGTATTGTTGGTGTTCTCGAGCCATTTAGTTAGTTTGCGGAATCTGTAGATGTTTCGTTGCTCTTAGTATCTCTTCGCGACATTTGTTGTTTATATCGCGGAATTGCCACTTGATTCGCGACAATTTGACTTTGGGTTATTTCGCGGAATTTTGTGCCTATTTCGGGAAGGCGGAACTATTTCAATACGTTGTTTATTATTCTGTAAATAGTTATTTCGAGGTATGTGGAATTATTTTACAGAGTTAGTATTTAGTTGTGACAGTTAGAGGTACTTCAGGGATTCCGCGGGGTTTGCTGTCGTTGCGCAACATTTGCAGTCATTCCGCCGAGTTTGTATCTATTTCGCATTCTTTTATTCGGGAATTATCTTGTGGAATTTTTGTGTTATTAAGCGGGTTATTTTTATTTTGCTGTTAATTTGAATTCTCTACCTTATGGTATTTGTTTCGCGACTCTTGAATTTGTTTCCGCGGAATTTTTAATTATTTGGTAGAATTCTTAATAGCTTTATTAGGTTGTTTGCTCATTGTGAAGTATGTTTTTGAGAAATCGTAATTTTTTGAATTTTCTAATTTTAAGTAATATTAATTTATAGAAAGTAATAATAATAATACCTAATCCGTTCCATATACGTATTCTTAGAGCTATTTTATTTGATTTGAATATATATATATATATATATATATATATAATTTGTTTCTGACGTATTTTACGGGTGTTTTGATATTTTATCCATACAAGATTAAGTTGCCATTGGCCCCCTTTCTTTAATACCTTGGACTGTTCAGGACTTTTATCAAGGGTTTCGTAATTTATCCCCACACTTCCCTAAAAATAATAAAGAAAAATTATGTGGCGCCCTTATTCAAAATAAGTTTTCTAGATTGTAGCCCACCCCATCCCACTGAGTTATCCATACTGTGTTGAGCGTGAGGCGTAGGCTTTGCGAGACCATTTCGGAATCCTGTTTTGCAAATCTGCAAGGAAGCGACGTAACAGTCTAACAACTGATACCCCATGAAAAAAGACCGCTGTCTCCCACAAAGAACACTAGTGTCAACAGAGAGAAGAATACTGCCGAAAAAAGGACAATACCGTCAACAAAGAAGAACAATCTTTGTCAGAAAAGAAGAACAATGTTCGTCAACAAGAAGCATCGTATTTAAAAAATGTTAGATTAGATTAGATCAGATTAGATCAAAAGCTTTTCAATTAATTTTTCTTTTATAATTGCACTCACACATATCTCTTTCTCTAGAAACATAACGAAACATAAATACTTCTCTTTCCAAATCATGGAAAACGGTTCTGATTTGAGTACGTCGAGAGTGTCGCCAACTCCTAACACTAAATTCGATCTATTGCTTTTAAGCCAACTCTTTCCTGGAGAAACAATCTTAAAATGTAGTTTAATTATCTCGAAGCACAGTTCGAATTAGCTGGAGTTTCTCAGGGTACTTTGACCCCTTGCGGGGCATAGGTCGTCTACTACATCGACTCTCCACCTGATACTGTGCTGCACTAATCCCTTTAACTATTGCTACGATTTGTTGATCTCGGTGCTTTCCTTCACTACGGATCTTCTCCATGTGTTTCGTTCCAATTCGGCGTTTTATTTGGGTCCAGTGCGGGTTTCAATTTAGACCCTGTTGAGGGATTTTGTTTGGCTATTTTCTTAGTGTGTGACCTATCGATTGCCACTTTCACCTGCGAACACTGGTGCCTATCCCGCTTAGGCCTATAAGTATGTGTATGTCTTCGTTGGTTATGAGCTCAGACCTCTGGAGGTTAAGGATGCGCCGGAGACACTGGCTTGTAGCTTAGATGTTATTCGGCAGTTCACTTTTCATGTTGAACAGCCGTACAACAAAAAAGATTTTACGTTCGGTTCGAAGTTCCGGAATTTTGTGCACCTGAAGATGTTGTTATTGCGCCATATTTCAGCAATATTATTAAATGCATCTCGAGCTTTATTGATGAGAAACTGTACATCAGTGTCAGCTCCGCAGTCTACTGTAAGTATGCTTCCGAGATAGCAAAATTCATTCACTTAGGTAGGCTAACAGGAGAAAGTAAAATAATTCACGGAAATTAGCGCACGTCACGAAAGTATCCATGTCATGTCAGTGACGTTGCGTCAAGCCCTCTCACAAGCGATAAATTTAACAAAATTAAGGATGTATTGATAAGCCGTCGAGCGGGAAGTGAGAATCAAATACTCAAACTATTCTTAACTGAACTGAGTTTGGGCGATGCTCAACCTTTTAAGTGAAATGTGCTCATCGACACAATCAAAATTAAGAGACAGCGTCTTCAAATCATTGTGGATGCTAATACTTCCAGCTAATGCAAGCCAGTCTACGAGTAACTTGTAATCCGAGTTCATTTCATAAGTAAGCCGCATGTGCTGACAAAATATCTGAAATCAATATCAAAATAGAAATGAAATCTTTAAAGTCTTCAGAAATTTACCTTCTAAACAAACAAATTTCTCAACTAAAAAAATTGGTTGAACTATCTTTTAAGAACAGATATTCATTATGTGAAAGAAGGATTTCACGTAATGGGACAAAATTGAATCTTAACCAGACACAAAATTTTAAATCCAAACTACCCTAGCTTGTTACAGTATTTCCACCTCTAGCGCAAAGACCAGCAACAAACTAATTAGTTCTCCTCCTTCGTCGACAAAAAAAGATGACCCAACCAGTGGTCGACTACACATATTTCACAAAATAACATCAAAACAGTTCTTGATAGACAGAGTTGTTGAGATCTCAGTGATTCCAGCAAACATTTAAGATCAATTATCTATTATTATATTGGATATAAAGAAAGGCACCCTACAACTAACACAATTTCATCAGGCCGGATCTTAAAGGTAATCTTATCAAATCTTTTTTTTATATGGAACATGTGACGATCCCAATATTAAAGTGCTTTTATCTAAATACGAATTAATTGCAATTGACACTGGATTCAAAAAAATTCTCAGACTTTATCCATAGATGTTAAAATCTGCCAAAATTTTTATTTCTTTTTAACACAAGGAATCTACAGAACTTTCGAAAGTTGTTGATCTTCACCACTTCACTTGGTTCGCAAAAAGAACAATGAATGGAGACTGAATTGTATGGGAACTGTATATGACTTACGTTTATCTTGATACCAATAGAGCGTAGTCCTTCTACATAGGCCTGCAGTCCTCTACACTTACGAGTATCTAATAAAGAGTAATCAGATATACTTCTTTTTAAAATAATGCAAAAGTCCTATTGCTACTTTTGTATTTTAAGTTATTTATTTGAAGTGACCACTTCGACTTATCTGGTCTTTCTGAATTTTCATCAAGTCAATTTTGTATTCGACTTTTATGTTTAATACAAAGAAAAGTGTTCAAAATTTTATTTTTATTGAGTACAGTAATTTCTGTCTATGAGTTTATGATATTTCTGGATTTCAAAGTGTTTGTATTTCACACAAATTAAATGTTATCAAAGTGTACCGTTTGCCCAACATATTGTAATGTGAGCCATTCCTTTTTTTTAAATTACGCGCCATCTGTGCGCTGAGGTAGAAAGACATTTATACACCCAAATGCAAATGTACCAAGTACTTCTGGGGTTATCATCTCTGTTAGCTGCCATGAATGCTGCACTTCTGGAAGAAGAAGAGCACATTACGTGACAGCTGCCAGGGATGATTAACCACGGGAGGTAAGTGAAAATTTCTATCCATCTTTTTTACCTATTTATTCACGCCACCCGAGCTTGAATAAATTGATAACTAATGAATGTACACTTTTTAGCCACTACACAGATGAATTTCAAGAAAGAGAAAAATTTTTTTTTCGGAAACAAACCTCTCCTGCAAGTGACAAATTAGACTTTTTTAAAGAAAAAAGTACTTGCTGTAAGCACACCATTGCTCAACAACTGGCAACTGTTATCTGTCGCTTTTATTCTGTTGCGATTTCTGTCATCGTCTCCGCCTATAGATTGTTTTCGAAATCCAGGAGCCGTCGCCGGCTGCAACCAAGGTCTCTCCCTCCTAGACCAAGAGTCACCTACTTAGAAAAGGGTAAATTACATTTTTCTAGTTATTTTCGAATAATTCACTAGATGTTCCCTTCTTAAACATATAGGGGGAAGATAACTTTTGCGAACCACCTGTAAGCTGTTTCACAACTCTCATCCCCCCCCCCCCCCCCCAAGGCCTGCAAGCCGCATCAGCTTATTTGAGGAAAAACGAAGAATTTAAGGGATATATTCCTCCAACGTTTAAACGCTCTGACAGGAACCATGATCGTATCACAGGTTTTTTTTTATCTTTTAGAATAAGTATGCAGGCAGAGGCCTAACCTTAATGTATTCGGGTACTCGATCCCACCCCCTCCGTCATTAACCTTTAAATTTTTCTAAAAAGAAGACATTCGTCTGAAAAGTAAATAAACGACGAAGAGGGCTCACCAATGATAGTGCCGGTAGAGATAGCACGCAAAATTCAATTTGGATTAAATCATCCGATACCCGAAATGTTTTAAATTTACGATATAGGAAAAGGAACATTAACAAAAATTAATTCAAAGCAAAATATGCATAATTCGCTGCACTAGGTAAATTGGTTTTGTCTCTATTCTAATTATATTAATTCTTGTTTCCACCAAAATGTGTAACTTTTAACTTAAGATAACATTTTAAATTTATTGTACGCTGGAAGAAAAATTTAAAAAGGCCATCTTAGTGATAGTGAAATAGATCATATTTTTGTACCTAAACTAGGCTCAAAATTACTTAGATTTTTAGGTCCTACTATTAATTCTCTCTCAATTAAAGTTTTTTTTCGTTAACAAATTATTTAAAAAAGGTTACTTTATTTACCAGTTACAGTTACTTTAAATAAGGCAGTAAGCTACTTTCAAAAAGAAAAAGACTAAGTGAATATTATTATCATTCCGATATTACGAAATAAGGTCATGTTACTATAAATTTAAGATTACGCTAAATTTTACTAATAGTTAAGGTAATGACTGATGAAGTTTTTTTGCATAAAGTCAGAGTACATAGTTTGGTCGTGCTGATTCGATTTCTTAATTAGTTTTGATCTATATCGTGGTCATATAGGTAAACACTTTTGTCTTGTTATTTATGCGGTTAACCAAATTGTATATTTTGTGCACAATATACACAGGGAGTTGTATTAGAAGACACACGTACTTATTTTAAACCCACTTAGCAGTATTTTCGTCGCTTTTGCCTATCATGATCGAAGTGTTTGAAGAATGGTATGACAGATTTTCTTTATTAGTTATGCAATAAGCTCCGTCTAGTTTGTTCTTTTTATTGATAGCTTATCGTATCATAGGATGTAAGAGAATTATAGGAATCGAATATTATATGCCACAGTAAATTAAATTCATGAAATTTTGTTATGTAACAAAATTATCTTTCTTATTAATGTAATGTGAGAATATGAATTGAATTTAAATTTTATTATATTTCAGGAACCTCAATGAAGCATCTTGTCCTCCTTACATCCCTCATCCCTTTCCCTCTCTTTTCCCATGTTTTTTTAATTTGATTAAATTTTTCTTATATTTTCTTATTTCAGCATATTTATACACCCCGTGCAACAAAAAGAGCCGCAAGTTTAAAGTTAAATAACAACAATTTATTATGTAATTTTTCTGTATTTTACGTTATTCACATATAACCCAATTAAAAAAGTATGTTTTATGCAATATGTAATTTGTTTTCAAAAAAAACATTTAGTTTTTCGTTCGAAATCAAAAAATGCTTCATTTTGTTCAAATTTTTAATGCAATGTTATTTCATAAAAAATTAAAAATACAGTAAGCCAACAATATCTCTTTATTTTTATTAAACTTAAAAATGTATTTTCAAAAGTTAAAAGTTTTAAAATTGAGTTTAAAAAAAAATTAGTGCTTTGTAGTACCGCCCTTTGCCTTAATAACGTCTCGAACCCTATGCATGTATGCAACTGTACATAGTGAATATTTTTAGCAGAAGAGTGCTATTGCACATCAACAACCGTTAAAAGCAATTTGGACATCTTGGAGACTATTTAGCACTAATTGAGCCGGGAAGATATGAAAAAGCAAGCCACGTGCGGCTCTTTTTGTTGCACGGGGTGTAGGTTGGGCCTGCATCCTAGCCAGATTCAGGGCAGGTGTGGGTTAGAGACTGAATGATCACAAGGGGGTAGCCTTTCTTTTGTGATTTTTCCTAATGGTTCAGTGCGGCTTGGTTAAGGCCTATCATCAAATTCCAGTAGGACCCTAAGGCATTCCCAAACCTGCAATATGCACACCGTTCGGACTATTCGAGCTCACATGTATGACTTTCAGTTTAGGCAGTACTGCTCAAACCTTCCAAAGATTCATACACTATGTCTAACAGTAGCCACCTTTCAGTTTTGTTTATCTGGCGACTAAAAGCCTCAAAAGCTCTTCAAAAACAGTAGAAACCCTTGAAAATCGTCATCGAATGTTGTCAAAAATTCCGAGTTATTATAAAATAAGGTTGACAAATGTACCTTAGCCAAAATCGAAATCAAATTTTTGGCTCACTTTGTCTCTTTTCAGGGAATCCATATCCAAAATTTCCAAACCAAAAGCAATAAAAGAACTTCATAAATTTATGGGAATGGAAATATTTTATCGCAAATGCTTACCTTAACCAGTCTTCACTAAACAAATATCTCTCTGGCACCAAAGAAGAAGCTGTAACGTGGAGAGGTCGCTGGCTCTTTCCAAGGGATAAGCTCGCCGAATCCAGGGTCAAGGGCTTCTGGAAAGAAACTCACCAATTCCTCGCTACAATATCAGTTTATTTACTGTCTATTACTTCAGTTCAGTTCACAACACGCGGGAGGCACGCTAGTGACCGAGATAACTAGATAGCCGAGAAGGCACGACAGCTATATGAGTGTCTTGTATCAGGGATGCACGCTAGTACAAGAGATAAAGCGAGTGTTTGTCATCAGGCGGGCACGCTAGTGACAGAGAAAACTAGATATCCGGGGAGGCACGACAGCTATATGAGTGTCTCGCACCAGGACAGCACGCTAGTGCAAGAGAGAATGCGAGTGTTCGTCACCAGGAAGACACGCTAGCGACGGAGGTAAAACGAGATAGCCGGGGAGGCACGCCAGCTATATGAGTGTCTTGTACCAGGGAGCCACGCTAGTACAAGAGATAAAGTGAGTGAGAGCGAATGCCAGTGTCCGTCACTAGGGAGGCACGCTAGTGATGGAGGTAAAACTAGATAGCCGAGGATGTATGCCAGCTATATGAGTGTCTTGTACCAGGGAGGCACCAGGAGATAGAGCGCAAAGTAGAGATATATATGTATACTAATATTACCCACCACCAGCGGATCCAAATCTGGTCCAATACAACTTGCTCTACTCGGGGAGACACGCCAGCTTTCCAAACTTTACTATACCTGCTTATGCCTTACCTCCTAGTAGGGAGCTTCCATACTAGCCATGGTGTCCATCCGATCGCTGGTCTTCGAATGCCGTCTATCCGGTATGGGGCCCACCTTGCTGCTCCTCGGTGATATGTCTCGCTGCGATGGTCGGTTATGACTGACTTTTCTACAGTAATCAGCCCTCCTTATATTCTGGTCGGTCTGCAATTTTCTTACCTTACCTCGGTTGTTCCCAGTTGATGTTGCCTCTAGAGCTAGTCGACGACGACTGAGTCACGGTGTGAGCTCTCCTTATATAGTGCCAGGGGGTTCTGGCGGCACTAGGAATTCCGAATTTCCCACGATATTGTTGGGGAAATTGGGTATTTTACCACTGCGGGGAGTGGTAAATTCGGCGTAGTATAACTATATCCGTGTCCGGGCGGTCTGGCGGTGCTTAAAACCCCTTATCTCCTGCAGTGCTGTTGACAGGTTTTTCCCCTTCCTGTTAACAGGTTTTAGTGACCTTTATGACTTTGTGACGGCTGCAGGGAGCGGGAAATTGATCCAGGTTAATTATATTAGTACCGGGCGGTGTCTGGCGGCGCTTAAAACCCTTATCTCCTCGGGTGCCTCAGAACCAACCAACAAACATATAGCCGATGCGGCCCTACTTGCATTTCCCAACCCTTCAACTGAGCCGAGTCTGTGGGTAGATGAGTCGATTTTCGACGTAGGCGATTTGTAGCAGTCGCTACTAGTTTACGGTGGTTTTGGCTTTGCCCATTGAAGTGACTACAAATGTACGGGTTTTCCACAAAATCCAGCACAAACCAACAATTATAAAAATCTTAAAAGGACTTTGATAAAAAGATTTTCTGACTCCGAAGAAAAGAAGTTGGAACAACTCTTATCTAACGCTGAAATAGCCGATAGCAAATCTTCGGAATTTTATAGATCGCTAGAAATTTTAGATGGTAATTCTTCATTATTTATTAAAACACTAATCAAAAAACTTTGGATGAGAAAATTGCCAGCGAATATAAACATAGCTGTAATGTCTTCTGCCAAACAGGACATAAAAGAACTCGTGAATTTAGCAGGCACTATTTACGACATTGCCAGAATCCAATTTGTATCAGAACTAAACACAAACAAATAATTAACTAGTCAAAATTTTAATCAATCATAAACAACTTCTTAAGCTAACAGAATAAATGTGACTGAAAATAAGATTAATAATTTAGAAATATTACTCAAAAATCTTTCTAGGCAAATTAACTTAGATCACGTAATAGATCTACAGGCAATTCTTATACAAGAACTAATTCTTTTTATAGACCAAATTTCCATATAAGGAATAACACTATTAAATCTTAATGTTGGTATCATAATAAATTTGCTACCCAGGCGACTTAATGCATTTCGCCGTTTTATTAAAAATAACTCAAAAAACTAATAAACCACTCAGCGAATAATATAATCAACAACAATTACTCCAAACTATTTATAATATTTTGGACAAAGAAAATAAATTCAAGTTTTTAATAAATACTGGCGCTGATATTTAAGTTGTGCCTAATGCATTTTTTTAGAAAATATAACGCAGACACTAATCTAATTCTATCAGGAGCCAATGGCTCTACCATCAACACGTATGGTGTCAAATTATTAAAGGTAAAACCGATTTTCTTACCAAATTCAATGTATTGGTAGATCTTAAAAATAGCAAATTATTAGACAATACTACTCTATGTGTTTTTGGAGTAACAGTTAACTCAAACACCCTAAACCTCGTTATTATGCTCTTAGTAATGAGTATGGCAAAATTTTGCAAAATTTTCCAAATATAACGTAACCACCATGGTATGATTTACCGGTGAAACATAACATTGTTCATAATATCGAAACAAAAGGACAACTTCCTTTCTCTAGACCAAGAAGCTTAGATGGATAGAAGCACAAAATAGCGAAACTAGAACTAACTAAATTAGGACTATGACAAACATCTTCATCCCCAATTTCTTCACCACTACACCTGGTCGCAAAAAAAATTGATTTAATTAGAGCCTACCATCAAATTCCTATGGCTGCTACTGACATTTAAAAAACAGCAATTACAACCCCTTTGGAATATATGAATTAACCAGGATGCGTTTCGGATTAAAGAAACGCTGCACAAACTTTTCAACGTTTCATGGATCAAATTATAAAAGGTTTAAATTTTGCATTTGTTCACACAGACGACATTTTGGTAGCAAGTAAAACAGAAGTTGAAAGTAAGGAACATCCTACTAAACTTTTCAAACAACTAAGAGAGTATGGTATCAATATTAATCCAACTAAATACATTTTTGGAGTAGGATCTTTAGATTGTCTAAGTCATAAAATTACCAAAGATCATATATTACCAGCAGCACAGCGAATTCAAATCATTAAAGATTTTTCACCTCCAAATTCAATCACAAAGATGCAACAGTTTATTGGAACGGTCTATTACTACCATAGATTTATACCTAATCTAGACACTGTGTTAAATCCAATTCGCGCACATTTAGCCACTTTATTAAAGAAAGCAGAGAGTGCTAAAAATTTTTCTTGGACACAAGAATGTAATTATAAATTTAACAAAATTAAACAATCTTTTACAAATGCTACCTTACTGGTTCTTCCATTGAAGAAGAAAAATTTAATTTAACAACAAACTCTCGATTATAGAAATTAAATATTCCGCTTTCGATCTTGAATTATTAGCAGTATTTCTGACAATCAAATATTTTAATCATTTTTTAGAAGCAAGAGAATTTATAGTATTCAGCGACCATGAACCGCTAATCACAGCAATTAGGTCAAACACAGAAAAGTATTATAGACAAACACGACATTTGGATTATATCACATAGTTAACATCAAATTAAACGAAAAGCTAATGTAATGGCAGACACATTCTCTCGAATATCAATTGGGAATTTTGACAATTGCAAAAACAACAAAATTAAATTTGATTTACAAACTATATCTGATTATCAAATAACAGATGAAGAATTGCCATTCTCTTAGATAATCAAAACAGATAACAAAATTCAAAATTTCAATTAACAAAAAATTAACAACGTCCATATACATATACCGAAGCAACTTCGACAAATCATTTTCAATCAATTTCACAATCGATCGCACCCCGAAATTGGAACTACAAAGAAATTAATAGTTTCTAAATCATTTTTGGTCAGGTATGATACCACCTAGTGGGCCAAACAGTGCATTCCTTGTCAACAAGCGATAATACATAAGCACAGTAAATCGGAAGTAGGAAAATTTCAGATTCCAAAATCGAGGTTTGAACATCATATTCATTTGGATTTAGTCGGACCTTTACCTTCATCTGAAGGATATATATACTACCCAACCACAAAAGTATTGGGACACTTGCATTTTTTTCACATTTTCAACTTTGTGGGTATATAAAAAATTGTATAATATTTATAAAAGAAAATTTCGTTATAGCAATAATTATTTTATTTGTTTTGTTGAAAATTCTTTTCACAGTTGCAAAAATTCAAATACATAACAACAAAATAACGAAAATAATACATATTCATTGGAAAAATAGGAAAAATAAATTAAATTTACTTTAGATTTCTTTATGTTCAACATTTCGTTTCATTACGTTTTTGTTTTACAACCTCTTTAATATGGAGTGGCATTGATTTAACAAGTTTTAATCTCCCTCTTCACAATCCTCGGCGGTAAAAGAATTCCAAATTTCCTTTATTTTCTCACGAAAAACAGTTTTAGTCCTCCTGGATGCATCTGCCCCAAGTCTTTTCTTAATAACTCCCCATAAATTCTCTATTATGGAAAGATCTGGACAATTAGCGGGCCACTCCATTGTTGGTACTCCATTGACCTGCAACCAGGCTTTACTGGACTTTGAAGTATGGCTTGGTGCTCCATCCTGTTCAAAAACGAACTCCCTTCAGGCGACTGAAGAAGAGGTATTGATGGCAGCACATGTTGGTATTTTTCGGAGTTAATTGCACCATCAATAAAATGGAGAGACCAAACTCCATATCCGGACATGCAGCCCCAAAACCATTACAGAAGTTCGAAATTTGATAGGGTGGTTCAAGCATTCTGTCAGGTATACTTTGGACTTTTTCCGTATAACATGACTACGGTTATCTTTCTGCTATTGTGCATTATTTTCGTTATTTTTTTGTTATTTAATTAAATATTTTGTAACTGTGAAAAGAATTTCGAACAAAACAAACAAAGTAATTATTACCATAACGAAATTTACTTTTATAATTAAACACTTTTTTATATACCCACAAAGTTGAAAAGTGTCCCAATACTTTTGTGACTGGGTAGTATATATGTATATATATATATATATATATATATATATATATATATATATATATATATATATATATATATATATATATATATATATATATATATATATATATATATATATATATATACTGTGGCTCAAAAGCAAAATGGGACAAACACGCAAAAGAAATACAAAACAACGAAAGTGACAGAAGAAATTGTTCGATTGGTATGAATGACACCTTGAATCTTTCGTTATTATATGTATTTTAAAAATCAACTTACAAAATAAATAAAAAAGTAACAGTTATATTTCACTTAAGAAAAATGTAGAAACAGATCAGTTTTTCCGTTCAAACGCAAAATGGGACAAAATTAAAAACACTACAAAATGACTTAAAACTAACGGTACTGATTGCGAATTCCATTATCCTTCAATACTTTGTGGTGTATCCTTGTGATTGGATGACGGCATTTAGACGATTTGGCATTGAATTTACTAAATTTTGCCAAACATCGGGTTGAATATTTTCCCATTTGCATTTTAAAGCTGTTTTCAGCTCCGATGTTTAATTGAATGTCCTTTTGTAAACTCGCAGCTCGAGTTCCTCCCACAGATGTTCTATGACATTCAGATCTGGTGATTGTGGAGGTGGTTGTAATAGTTTGGGGCAATTATAATTTAACCACATTCTTGCAACGACAGATGTATGTTTCGGATCTTTATCCTGATAAAATGAAAAGTTGTTTAAAATTCCTAGTTTTTCACAACTCTGCTTTACATTATTTTTAAGAACATTGAGGTAGACCAATTTGTCCATTTTGCCATCTATAAACTGTAGATTGCCGACCCCTGAGCTGGACATACAGCCCCAAACCATCACTAAGCCACTTCCATTTTCACTATGCCACGAACATTTTTCGGGCTGAATCCTGAGTTCGGCTTTCGCCAAACTTGCTGACGCCCATCTGAACCATGGAGGTTAAATTTTATTTTTCGTCCGTAAATAACACCTGTAAAATTTCAAAAGAATTATTAAAAAGGATTTTTTTACAATAGCAACAAACTTTTACCGTATCCCAAAAGTTGCTTGCGAATTCCCATCGGAATTTCTTGTTTTTTAGACTTATAAAAGCCTTCTTACGGATACTTCTTCCATGGAGGCCGTGCCTTATCAACACAGTCCGAATAGTCTGATCACAAACTGTCTTCCCAGTTTGTTCATTAACAATAGTGTTCAATTCTTTAGCCATTTTAAATGGATTTTTTTGAATTTCCCGAAGTACTAAACGTTCCTCGCGATCATTTAGTATTTTCCCGTCCTTCCTTGCTTTTATTTGCAATTCTATTTTCATCGCGGTATCGTTTTATGACGTTGTGAACAGTTGAAGAACTTCTGTCAATAAGAACTCCAATTTCCCGAACGGTTTTCCCTTCTCCAAAATACTTTATCACCAATTGCCTCGTTTCAAAAGAGGCTTGCGCTCCTCGTGGAGCCATTTTTACTCGTGCAACTGTCTCGACAAACTAAATGCTAAATTTTAATTTTGCTCCAAGCATTGAAAGTTATCACTGATGCCAATTTCTTGTGAATTAATTCGCAGTCAGTACCGTTAGTTTTATGTCATTTTATTGTGCTTTAACTTTTGTCCCATTTTTCGTTTGAACTGAAAAACTGATCTGTTTCTAGATTTTTGTTAACTGAAATATAACTATTTTATTTTTTTTTTAAATTTTGAAAAATGATTTCTGAAATACACATAATAAGGAAAGATTTAAGATATCGTTCATACCAATTCTTTCTGCCACTTTCGTTGTTTTGCATTTCCTTTGCGTGCTTGTCCCATTTTGCGTTTGAGTTATAATAATAGACAGATTCACACGTTGGCCTGAAGCCTACCCAAATAAAAATATTTGAGCAACAACTATGATAAGGACATTATATGACAGACATTTTTCACGCTTTGGCATACCATTAGAAATTACCACGCACCGCAATTCGAATCAAAACTATTCGAAGAATTTACAAAAATATTTGGCGCACATAAAATTCGAACTACTCCTAACCACCCACAATCGAACGGCATGATTGAACGTCTACATAGAAAAATGAAAACTTCAATCCGTGCTCGGAATGGACAAATCGATTGGGTATTAAAATTACGAGGAATTATTTTAGGTTTACGAACCACGGGTAGAAGATCTGTAATGCTCTCCAGCGGAACTGGTTTATGGACAACTTCTCCGTGTTCCGGGAGAATTTTTGTTGTATTGGTGTATGTGTTGAAGACGATAGCAGCAAATATCCAAAGAGGAGAATCGAGACTGTGCGGGAGAACAGTGAGTAAAATTTTCTCATATTCTGCGGAACATTACCAACGAATACAGACTGGTAGATTAAAGCATGCTTTTCGATATTAAAGTTTCAACATATCAAAATATAATAAATCTAAGGAATTCACTTATATGTATCATTATTTTTATAAACAATTATATGGGAATGGTAGAATAGATTGCACATGTGGCTCTGTTTAATGGAAACGGCAAATCTTTTTTTGTTTTTAGCCGTAATAAGAGGGAATTTCCTTTTCGGCATCACACATTTCCCTCTGGGAAACCGTATTATTGCAACTTTCTGTCACTTTGCAACGCAGACTATTTACAATCTTATTTACAATATTTCGTCAAAGTTCTGACTACTACAAATAAAACTAAATAAAAACAGTATAATAAACTATATAAAATCAAAGAATAAGGAGAGAATTCACAAAGTATAAGTACAGAAAATAAAAGTGCTAAAGTGTATAAAAAGGACATAAAGTGAAAAGTAAAAAGTAACTTCAACAACGCTGACTCCTCACATGATTTAGCGATACATGAAAATCAATGCAGTCAAAAGAGGAATTAACAAATCGCGACATCGATGTGACAGGCTCATTTAACCCATTATCAGTGCGATGAAAAGGTAACTAAAGAAAATCTTGATTTGTCAGGGAGCGAGCCGGAACCGATATGCCAAAACAAACCAAGAGAACAGAAGAGTCTATGGATTACCGAATGCAGCCGAAACCAAAAAGGATGCTGGCATTACGGCATCTCTTTTAAAGTGTATCCAAGTGCAGGAGTTCAAGTCTATTCACACAAGGTGGTAATATAAGGAAATTATTCCAAGGAAGGCCTCGAAGAGCGAACCCAACGAACCTCCATTGAACAGCTTCAATGCGATTGATATGTGTCGCATAGAGCGGTGACCAGACTGGAGAGACATATTCCAGAATAGGCCTGACCAAAATGCGATATAAAAGCTTTGTAATGTAAGGGTCATCAAATTCCTTTGACCAACTCTTCACGAAACCCAGAGTCATATTAGCCTTGGTGACTACGGCATCAAAATGATCCTCGAAAGAAAATTGGGAATTGAACCAGACACCTAGCTCCTTAGGCTTTGTAACTCTTATTAAAGGACAACCCTCTAAAGGTCTTTTTCTTTAGAACCAACGAATACAGACAATAAGAAAATTTACACAGCTTAGTAAACTCAAATATTTCCATTACCCTTGGAAACATCTGATCATAAAATCGAGCAAAAAACTGTTAATGTGTTTGTGCTTTTCTGAATCACTAATTAGAGTGAAAGAGATAGTATAATTACATAAAACGCCATCTATTATAAAAGTCGATAGCTGCAATTTTACTCGCAATAAGTAGAAGAGTAAGAGAAACAAAAGTAAAGTGTCAAACTTCAAAATTTCAGATTTCGTGTTCCCTCATCCCTGGACGCTGGTTGTCATGTTGGGGGAAAATGAAGAAAATTCTTTTATAATTTAGTGAACAGTTGCGAAAAAGATAGTCTTAATTGTATAAATTGAGAATAATTAAAAATGGCTCTAACAGGAAATGGGATATTTGTTGTGCGAGGTGAAATGTTGATGACGGCAATGAGAAGAAGAGCACGATGGATTAAATAAAAATATTGAACAAGATGCTTTAATGAAACAATTTATTGAATTGAAGCAAATTCTTAATCAAATAGAAGAACTTATTAATCCGAATGTATTCCTTGGACAATTTCTCGAGGTCATACGTACGGAGGAAACAACAGGTGCTGTAACAAGCCTGGCATTATCTGCTGGTAAAAAATTCTTGTTATATGGATTAATTGGTATGATGTGATTTCAATTACTGTGTTGTTATTTTAACTTTTCGTAGATCTTACGCACCTCACACTGACTGCAACAGTAGAGAATATTGCAGATGCTGTAATCGAGATTTATTTTTCTTACCAATGAAAGTGTGTGTGAAGTAATATTAAGTTGTTTACAATTTGCTTTGAGCCGTGCCTTAAAGAACTCCTACGACGGACAGCGGAGTAAGCTCTTAAAGATATTAGTACAGGAAATAAACGAATTACACTTCGAAAAATTACCTACAGGAATTTGACTTGATAAATCGTTAGGGGGGCATAAAAAAAACTTAACTCTAGATTTCCGAATTTCCCCCCCCCCCTGTTTTTGAGAAAATCCAAAAAAACTTTGGATGCGTTTTTCTCGGAATCTATGGGTTTTAGAGAAAAGTTTATTTAACAAAAAATGTTCAGGACATTGTTAACTACATTTTTTGTCATTGAAGCCAAGTCGTACGACTAACATTACAAAAGATAGGTGGCGCTAAAGTATCAAAAAAGTGGTTTTTTGGCATTTTCGTTAAGAAAAAATAATTTTTTCATAATAATGTAAATGGGAAAGTTGTTCGTCACAAAAATACCTACATTTTTTATTTAAACAATTTTTTTGTAAAACTTACCGTTCTCGAGCTGGAGCTTGCCAAAGTGTGAAAATTGTACTTTATGGCCGCGCTGAGTCGCGTATTCCATAATTTTGATAATTTTGTTTATCAGAATTATACTTGAAAATGAAAAAATCAAATAAATAATATGGTCTATTAATCCTAAAATATAAAAATAAAATCAAAATTATGGAATACGCGACTCAGCGCGGCCATAAAGTACAATTTTCACACTTTGGCAAGCTCCAGCTCGAGAACGGTAAGTTTTACAAAAAAATTGTTTAAATAAAAAATGTAGGTATTTTTGTGACGAACAACTTTCCCATTTACATTATTATGAAAAAATTATTTTTTCTTAACGAAAATGCCAAAAAACCACTTTTTTGATACTTTAGCGCCACCTATCTTTTGTAATGTTAGTCGTACGACTTGGCTTCAATGACAAAAAATGTAGTTAACAATGTCCTGAACATTTTTTGTTAAATAAACTTTTCTCTAAAACCCATAGATTCCGAGAAAAACGCATCCAAAGTTTTTTTGGATTTTCTCAAAAACAGGGGGGGGGGGGAAATTCGGAAATCTAGAGTTAAGCTTTTTTTATGCCCCCCTAACGATTTATCAAGTCAAATTCCTGTAGGTAATTTTTCGAAGGAACCCTATTTTTTCGTGCTTCGTTTCCTGTACTATATGGTCTTACTTTCATTTACACGTCTGCCTCAGTTCTCCGAAGAACGCCATTCATCAGGGCTGGTCAGAAAAAAACACAAAAAAGGAAACCCAAAAGTGTTCCGAAACAAAGTATATCAAAACCAAATGTTGTGAGAATTGATACAATTAAAACTGAGTGGATGAGTCCTCCATTGGCTACAACGCCCGCTACTCCTGGAGGTAATATTGTAAATATACAAGGAAAAATACCACAGATTCCTACAACCATACCAGTGGAAGGCAAAGATCAACCCTCAGTGCCAAGCAGAATGTCAAGTATTGAAACAGGAGAAAAGTATGTGCATGATGAAGTACTGGCAAATTTGAAGGAAGCTGTCAAGCCTATCGGTGAGGGTGAATGTGTAAATTCGATTGGAGTTAGATTTACTCAACAGAAGTGTATAGATGGTGATGGCTCCAATCCACTCCTCCCGTACGTATTACCTTGTACTCAGGATTTATTTTGATTTCTGATTTTACTTTGTAACCATTTGGATAAACAAAACACTGATACCATAATGCACATGGGACGATGAAAAGATGCGCTCGACATTCCAGGAACAATTCCGGAGTTGAATCGGAAGCAAGCGGAAACGAAAGTTCTGGAGTTGAGAACATTAACACATTTGTCTATAAACACAATAGCAAAAAACCAGCACAAACTGAGGAAACATCTAAGGAGCAGTTAATCTAGACTAAAAGAGTAAAAAGCGTATTCTTACCCAAGGTATAGACTTTTTTAACCAGCGGCCAGAGAAGGGAATTCAGTTTCTTCAAGAAAATGGTATTCTTAATCCTGTACTTGATAGAATGGAAATTGCGCTGTATCTCCGGGAAAATCCTGGCTTAGATAAGAAAAGTCTGTATTCGTTGACATTACTGTCGACTCATTACTACTCAGGTTTGATTAAGGGTTACAGACAACGGGGCAGACAATATGCGTTATGTCGGTGACATAGTAATTATGGGAAGATGTAATTACATTCGCACCATAGCAGATCATAGGAAGATAGGGCTTAGGGTGGCGCAATGGTGCGGGGAACAGGAGAAGAACTTACTGTTGATAATAATAAAAGCTTTGTTGTGATACTCTAAGATTTTTAACAATAATACATTGAATGTCTTCTCTAAATTAAACTATGGCAACAAAACTCTAAATACATACATTCGATGAAATTTACTTCTGAATGTATATAAACTAGATAGATTAGTCTCCAAAGTGATCACAGAGGTCGGTGTTTGCTGAGGCAATGATAGCACCTACTTATTTTAAGAAGAAGCGTTGCAACTTTTCTATGTAATCATACTGTTGAAATCCCCACATTTATGATTCGTAACATGGATCTACAGATAGCACTAAAACTTTTGATTTAAAAAACAATTTGATTTTCAGTTTGATTGATAAATGGTTTTTGAAAGTACTTCCAAATACTGCTAAGGCTTATCTTA
The DNA here is from genome assembly GCA_964036015.1 of Leptarthrus brevirostris. NCBI lineage: Eukaryota > Metazoa > Arthropoda > Insecta > Diptera > Asilidae > Leptarthrus > Leptarthrus brevirostris. Next base: position 99,529,861 of record OZ038372.1, on the reverse strand, counting down.
GACAAGCGGAGTCGTTGCTTTAGATGTTCAGTCATCGATAGTTTCGAGGTCTAAACAATATCAAAAGTGTAAGTACTTGTTGACGATTTCTTTTCGTTCGCTTAATACCACTTTTTTCGTTGTCTTTTGAGTCTGCCACCATTTTGAAATATCATAATTTATTATATTCCAAAGATTACAATTATGCTCAACTTTTCGAATCATTCTTTGCTGTTTATTAGGATCATCTCTTAGATTGGCAATATTGTAGCGGTAGCTACAAATATAATTATTAATCTTTAATTAAAATCAGACTGTACAGATAAAATAACTGTCAAACATATTTTTGGTCAATCTGTAAACTTCGATAAATTTTGAATAATGTGAAACACAAACACTTTAAAAATAATAATAATTATTCAATCATTGACAATAAAATACTGTATACTCTATGCAGAGAAAATTCTAACGTACATATCTATGTATTTTTTTTAAAAGTAGGATACAAAAATTGTAATTCAATAAATCAGTCAACCCAGAACAACCGAGCTGGTTACTTATCAAAATAATATAAAAATAAAAAGATTTAAAAAAAATATTCAAAATAAAATAGGCTTTTTCATTATTAAAAATTAAAATGTATCTAGCGGTATTTCTAGGTACAAAGAAGCACTATTTATCCTATACTTGCTCAAATAGCATCAGCATACAAACGAATTTTAATATCAATATCATCAACCATGTATCCCGTTTCCTAGTTTTCTTCTAGATCGTTTATAAAAAAGTAAATCAAATAGCAAGTGACTTAGAATACATCCTAGATTTATTCACGGGGAATCCATTGATAATAATTACTTTTACCAAAAATGATTCCCCAATGAATTATTTTAATTTAAAAAATTTCTCGTTACTCTTATGAGAGTGAAAGAGAAGGCATGTGCGAAAGAGAACGAAACAACAAATAAAGCGGGGATTTACAAAACACATCAGCGCCATCTCTTAGAAAAATATTCAAATACAATTTGTTTAATTTTTTCGCAATTTAGTAACAAATAACGCTTCCATAATATTTCTTAAATAATTTTAATACAAGTAAAATTATTTTCGTCGTTTTTATAATGAAATTACTCATGTGAACAAATTATGGATAATGGCAAGTCAATGGCGGCAAGAAAAACTCTACACAAAAAATGGCGAATAATGTCGGATTTATAAATGGTGACGGGTGTTTCCTCAAAGATGGCCGACTACATTATAAAACCAACGTGCTGACAGCGCTCTTTCTCTCTTTTTGGTAGTATTTCGCAGCGGCAACAACACATTTGAAGTATATTTTTATTTTATTTTTGAATTGACACAGTGGCAAAAAAATTCTTTTTCAAAGGTATCTCGGCCATTCCGTGCAATTCTTCATTAACTTATAACTTTTCTTTCAGCAGTGTAATTTAATTTCTTTTTGATTTCATCTTTTTTCAATTTATTTAAACATTTTGCACGATTATCTTTTGTTTTTTTTTCTTGTAAATTTCCATATTGCGAATAATAATAATTTTAAGCTTTGATATTATTAAATTGTAATTTTGTTGTCTTCTTACATATATTTCATTAAATAAAAATTTCTTATTTCTTTTTTCCAATTACGTTGTTTTTTTTTTTGGTTTGTTGAATATTATTTTGAAGATTTCACAAGAACAACGGGATTACTTTATTTATCTTAATAACAAATCTTGTAGCGTTTCAACATTCATATTTTGGTATAACACCATATAAAATAGACAGACTGGAGGCCTCCAGAGACTTTCTCTTTTCTTCACATTTTCCTATGTATATTCAGATTTCAGGTATTCTGCAAACGGTTTTTTTTTGTTTTGGTTATTTTATAAGCTAATCAGTTAAAATTTTCAAGATAAGAATTTTCCATGAAGAAAATAGTATCGAGGTCAGGATTTATCGTGAGGCAGTGACTTGTCTAGAGATCGTAATTATAAGAAGAGTTACAGATTATTATTAGCCCTATTAATCAATAATTGCGTCTTAATGTGATTGGCTTATGAAGTATGACTTGCTTTTAGAATTTTATTATTGTGAACTTTAACGTAATGTGCAAGAACGAAAAAATCATTTTACATTTCGTCATCCTTATTGAATAGTTTTTTCTTTTTCTCAGAGACAGTTAGAACATTGCTGCTACTTTTAAAAGTTTCGTTTTATTCCTAGTGTAGACAGAAAAGTTAGTCCGTAACCTTGCAAGATCATGTATCTATAAATTAAGACATAATATAATATGAATTGAATTATCTTGTTTTGTTTCAGGGACCCCCATGAGGCTTCTCCTTCGTCTTGCTTCCCTATCCCCCATTCCTTCATCATACCTGTTTTGCTCGTGATGTTTGTTTTGTTGATTTTTTTTGTTTCAGCAACCATTTTTATAGGTTGAGCCTGCATCTCAAATGTAAACAAACGAGCGCCATCAAGAGAAATGGTTATTTTTTTGGGAAATTTAGCTTTTATTTATACAGCTTTTGCACATATTTCAAAGAAAATGCTGTATAATTGCTTATTATATTATTTAACTTCCCTGAAAAATAATTATTCACAACCAATGCGTGGATTATTTTTACAACAAAATATCGCACACTTCATTACAAAAAATTTTCAAATTAAGCACCTCAGATTCTTAGTAAACTAAACCAAAACAGTCTTTTAAATGTTAATTGTCTTTATTTGTAAAATTACACCACTTTTAAACTGAACAGTGAAAATTATTCAATAAACACTTTGAATGCGCACTCTTCAGAAAGTCCACGTCAAATTGAGTTATGGCGTACGTTTGGGTTCCCTTCCCACACCTTTCAAACGAACAAAAAATCGGAAAACACGTACACGGTCTATACACGGTATTGCACTTCCTTTGGTTTTCTGTTATAAGCTTCTAACTCTTCGACTTGTTTCTTGATTTCCTCGTTCTGAGTGTGTGGTAATCGATAATTCTTTATGTATGCTGATGTGTTATCAACAGTGTGCAATTTTTGCTTGTAGAAGATATTTGTTGTTAAAACTTTATCTTTAAGGTGGAATATATCGTTGTATTCTTTTACAATCTCTAGCAGACTCGTTTTGGCCTCAATTTCCTCATAATCAATGTTTATTATCTCTAGAAGTTTGTTTATGCGTTCAGTATCGTTTCTTTTTCTTATTCCTGATAATACGGAATAATTTTTTAAGGATTCTGTTTCTACTTTAAAGGTTGGTATCATTACTTCCTTATCATTCGTGTTCAATAATTTTATATGGCATATTCCTTTTGCTGGTATTATAGTATTTGCTATAAAAACACCCTTTTATATCTCTTTGCTGAGTACTATGCTGTCTTCTTCTCGCTTAACATCTATTGGAACTATCATTTCTGTTCTTGCTGGCAATTTTATTTGTGCGATATTCAATGGTTGGTGTCCTCTTGTTCGTTAATATTGAATGAAATGGTGAAATTTTCATAATCTATTTTGCATAAAAATTCCTGTAATATATCCCGTCCAATTATTCCGTCAATGTTGATTGGAAAATCTATACCTACTATACTTGTGATACCGGTTAATTTGAATTTATCATTTGGGTTGAAATTATAATTATTTATATTCAACTTTTCCATTTTTAGGAAAGAAATATCCGCGCCTGTGTGAATTAAAAATTTTAAATATCGCTTAACATTTTTGCAATACAATGTAATATAATTCGTACAATTATCCGATATTTTGTAGATTTTGTTTGCTCCGGGAGGCTGGTTTACTCCTCTCCTTAGGACTCTACGATTCCCTGGTCATCAATGTAGTTAACATTTCTAGATGTTTGTCTAGAATTATTACTGTTGTTAAATATGTTGTTGCTATTTCTATTTCTGATATTATTTCTAGAGTTGTTGTTATTCCTATAGCTATTACGGTTATTAATATTATTGTTATTTGTTCTATAATTATTATGCCTAGTGTAATTGTTGTTATATGACCTAATATTATTATCTTGATTATTCCTATGATTGTTCTGATTATACCTATTGTTATTATTTCTGTAGTTTTGTCGAGATTTATAGTTGTTGCTGTTTCTCAAAAATGCTTTATGTTGCTATTATTAATTGGTGGCAGTTCGGTTTTTTCCAATTCGAGCGTAATTTCAATCGCCTCTTGGAAACTTTTTGGTCGTGATGCAAATACAGTGCTCCTGTATTGATCGTTGAGACCGTTCTTGAATGCCGTTAAGGCATACCTATCGTTAATCGTTTTTACTGCCGCTTTTTCCGCTTGAGCTGCAGATGTGTCGAGTGAATCTATCTGCAATTGATTGAGTTCACTCACCAAGCTTAGTATTTTATCTTTATACGAAGTTACAGTGGATCTCTTCTGAGACAAGGTATGGAGAGTTGTGTGGATCTGCGGTATCGTATTATTACTTTTGTACCTTGCATTGAGTTCTTTTTTTAGCCAATCGAAGGTAGTGGGTGCCTGGGCGCCTAAAGCCGTTTATCTATAATTTAACGTTGAAAACAAAATCCAATAAATCCAATTTTGTGGTATCATTTAGTGTTTTATGCATATATTCAACTATTTTTATGAACGCCTTTGATTCGCTATATTTCCCTTCGAATATCGGGATGGCTTTCATAGTTGTAGTTAGATCAAAGTTTGCCATTTCGGAATCTTGTTCTATGGCCTGTTCTAGCAAATTTCTTAGTTCTCTTGAAGCTTTTGGGAATCTAATCTTTAATTCGAGAGTTTCTGATTCACTAAATGTGGAGATTAGAACTCCAAATTTCTCTTTATTTTCTTCTAATTTATCTAATTTGCTTCTCAATGTTTCTAACTTGAAGCCTCGATTTTTGCCATTTTTAAAGTTACCTAATGCCCTTTCTGTATCGTTTGTTAGTTCTTCTAAAACTGCCATTTATTCAAGAAAACAAAATGTTGTTCTATTAGTTATATTTTTATATTTAAAGACATATCGTTATTTATTGAATATTGTTAAATTTTATCTAAGAGAAATTTATCTATCTATTACATATCGTATATGAGAATTTTAGTATTTATCGAATATATAATATTTATTCTTAAATATTAACCGTCCTACTGACTTGTTTCCTAATATAATTTTTATTGTATTTACTATATATGAAGTATCCTATCAAAACGATCAAGAAAATGCGCGATGTGGTTATTGCCAGCTCGTATTTGGTGAAGAATGTGCTTTGCACGTTGGTCGAGCTGCAGTTTCCCATTATGTATCTTTTAATGACTTTCATTCCTGTAGCAGTGCTTTTTTGTTCTCACCCTCGGCTATCGGGATGAGCCGGTGTAGTTCTGCGCGTTGTTTTCTGATCGCCGCTTTCATTCCCCCCCGTTTCTTCTGCCGTTTCAGTTGCTTGGATTCTAGCTTTTAGGATATTTTCTCTTTACTTCTAGATCAACAGGATCTCTCGGTGTATATTCCGTTTCTTTTTCCACAAAATCAACCAATTTTGCGAATAGCGCATCAAATTCCTCCAGCGTTGTAATATCTGTCATTAGTATTTTCTTCCTAGAGGGTCCTATTCACCAGTTGTAACTGCTTGTGGAATTATTTCCTTCATTTTGGTGCTTATTAGGCTAAAAGCGGGATCGCAGGTGTCGAATCGGGCAGGATCGCCATGTAATGTTCTTTCTTAATATGGAGCGAGGAATCCTATGGTATTCTAGGTGAACAGCGTTTGCTAATCGCCGAAAGACAGCGTTTAGAGTTTAAAATCAACTGTTGTATTTCTCTTCATTTACACGATCTTAAATACTTAAATTGTATACATGCTTTCTTAAAAATATGACTCATTTGCTTTCTTCAACAATTAATGATATAATTCAATTATCGATTGCTTATTTTTGTCTATTAATTAAAAGTTGCATTCAATTATGTTTAGATCTAGTTATGTTTACAATGCTTGACCCAGCTGTGACTCCTTAAAATAATTAAAGCAAAACATTCTGGTCAATCGTCACATTGCACAGTGGAAGCATGAGACCGAAGCAGGAGTCGAATTACTACCTACTACGAGTACTACTCTGTGTAATCATTCGAAGTGTGCCTGTTGCGACGCAACCTAAAAATAAACACGATTAAAAATGAACTAAGGCAATGGTATACTTACAAAACCATCATGCCCGCTCTCGTCCTATTCCACCTCCTCACGTATCCTGCAGTGCTATAATAAAAATTAATTAATTAAATTGAAATTAAGAATAAACAAAATCCTTACCTGCTTTGTTTAGCCAAACATCCCTGACAGTTCTGTCAACCAAACAGCTGATATTTAGCAAGAGCAATTTGGTTACACGGTGCTCAACAACCGACGTAAACAAATATCGGAATTGATATTTTTGTGTATAATCCGTGTGACCAAAAACTAATTATATATTAAATGATCTCATTTAATATATTAATAGTAAAAATTAAACTTTATCGTCAATTTATAAGTCTTTAAAATAAAAAGTTTCCCGCCAACATCATAGTTAAAATTTGAATTCCTTGATTCAACATGGCGAAAAAATATCGAATGCTAATTAACATGGCGACTATCTCTCGATTTCAACCAAATTGGATATTTTTGTATGCACCGTTTGAATTCAAACTATAAAGGAGCTGCATGCACAATGCACATGGGCTCTTTCTCATTTGAAATTTAATATTCAGCGAGTTTGGTGAGTACAATTAAAAATATACTTAAAAAATATTCAGAAGCTGGCTGTTTGAATTAGATGTTTAGATTTGTAAAAATATAAAAATATTATCAGAGCCTGGCTGCTCGATTATATTTACTTTGTGTAAACTAACCTATTTGTAACAATTTATTCAGAGCCTCGCTGCTCGAATAAATTATTGTGTTGCCTATTAACATTTATTAACATATTTATTCAGAGCCTGACTGCTCGAATAAATACAGAAGTTTGTTTTGTGTTCCCAATAGATTGTCAATATAATTGCAGAACCTGGCTGTTCGCAATTATATCCAATTAATTAAACACTTGTCAAGTAATAATTCAGAACCTGGCTGTTCGAATTATTTTTAGATAACTATTTAAATATATAACCTAATAAACATTTCAAATTCTTACAGCAATTAATTATAAGTGTAGAAATAAGTTAGTGTTTACTTTCCAACAATTTTGTAATACACTGTAATAATTCGTTGCCATTTAGTTATTTTGTTGAAGAGAATTTTCTATTGTATTCAAGTCAAAAAAGTATAACTGTAGGTACAGTTTATTTTTAATATTCTGTTATCATATGAAATCAGTCTTCTTGCTACACTTCTGTGAACTACATCAAATATAAATTTTGAAGAGTTTTTAGTTGTTTTAGTCAAACCTGTCTAAAGTAAGCCACAGAAACAAAAGGTCACAGAATAAAAGTGCTAAGTGCTGCACATTGTTCGCAACTCATGAGCTCACCTCATGAAGACAAGAAACCAGGTAGAGAGAAGACCAGAGGAATCTCAGATCTCACTTAACTTCAAGGAACCGAAGCAAAGCAGAGATAAAAGGGATTCAAAATACATACAGTCCACACAAACTCGAACATGGTCCCACGAAGCCGGATCTTGGATTTAATTATATAAAGATAAGTACCTGTTTGTACAATTTTGATTTGATTATTGAGGTGCAAATATCTTAAAATAAATTTCGTGATTGAACCTTGAAAAACATTAAATAAATCTCGTGATAGAACTTTCAAAGAACAGCAGTGTACAGATTTAGTGCAAATTTGCAGAAAATAAAATAAATTTTTTAAATAGAAAGAAAATTTTCCATGAACAGATGTACATACAGTGAATTTACAAACAGTAACTTATCGGTAAAATAAAACATAACGCATGAAGTGCAGTTACTTGAATTACAGTTGTTTGACTATTTCGTTCTCATACAAACTAACATTTAAATAAGTTCTAATTTTACTAATAAATTATTTAAATAACTAAATTACGATGTCTGATAAAGCAGTTTTAGTACAAAAACGTGGAAGAGTTAAAGGAACATTAACGCGTTTAAAGACATTCGCAGAAAGCATTTCAGACGCGACGTTTAACGAAGATATCTTAAATCGCTTAGAAAAAATTGATGAAATTTTAAATTGAATTGAAGATGAACTCTTACTAATTGCTGGAGAGGTTTCTGAGTTAGAAGAATTTGAAAGGATATTCTTTGATACAAAATCACTATTACAACGAGCCCTTAATTCACGGACACGTTCACAATCAAGAGAATTCGCACCCTCTGATCAATTGAATTCTACGGTAAATCAAATTTTATCTCAGCAGCAGTCTTTCTTTCAATCGTTCGATCGTAATAACCTCATTCAACCAAGTCATGTGCGACTACCTCATTTGAATATACCTAACTTTTTCGGTGAATATAATAAATGGCCTACCTTCAAAGATCTTTTCCAAGCTTCCATTGATCAGAATGAAACACTATCAGGATCCCAAAAGTTTCAATATTTAAAGGGTTTGTTAAAGGGTGATGCTGCTGCAATCATCAGTCATCTTACTGCTTGTGACGCATCTTATGTCGAGGGCTGGGCAAAACTTCAAAAGCACTTTGATAAGAAGTTTCACATCACAACCTCCTTTGTAAAAACATTTTTAGATACACCTGCTATTAACCAGCCGTGTGTTAAACGCTTGCGCAATCTATCTGATACCTTTGATGAAGTTATTCTTGGTTTGAAGGCGTTAGGCAAGGAGGCAGAAGGCAGGGATCCTTGGCTTATTTACCTTGGGTCAACGAAACTGGATGTTGAACCGCGCAATTTGTGGGCCCAGGAGATGGTAAAGAAAGAGTTCCCTACCTTTGGAGATTTTATTGATTTTTTAAACAAACGTTGTGATGCGATGGAAACAGTGGCTTCAAGTTCACGCCGACCTCAGCCTGTCAAATCCATGCATGCTACACCAGCTAATAAACAAGTAATATGCCCCAAATGCAGTTCAAATCATCCCCTGTACCAATGTTCAAGATTTAAAATGGATAGTCCACAAGATCGCAAAGCCTTAGTGGTAACCAAAATGCTATGTTTTAAATGTCTTGGAGCAAACCATTCTATCAGAATCTGCAAATCTAGTATGCGCTGCAATATTTGCAAGAAAAATATTATCCCTTATTACATCCTGTTACTGCAACCACTTCCTCTACTACGCAGCTTTCAACCGGTGTAGAATATCCTACCAATGCTACACCTCAGCCTTATGCAATCAACATAAAAGAGAACCCATCTGGAGTTAAAACAGCTTCAATCAACCAGTCGAAATCAACTCAAATTGATCAAGGTTTATCTTCTTTCAACACTTGTGTCACAGAATCAGAATCCGACATCAGTAATACTAGTTATTGTGCACCTCCCACACTCTCCTTACTTCCAACAGCAAGAGTCAGGGTGCTGGATTATCAAGGTCGACCTCAAATATGTAGGGCCCTTCTGGACTCAGGTTCCCAAATTTCATTTATCACGGAGGCTTGTTCTCAGCGACTTCAGTTAAAAAGGGAACACGCTTATTTTTCAGTGACAGGTCTGTCTTCATCTGGTGTAGGGACGACAAGGGGAAAGGTTTTACTGAATTTATCTTCTTGCTGGAATGATGCTGCAAAGGTACAAACAACCGCTTTCATAATGAATAAGTTAACGTCTTTCATCCCAGCCGATTCATTTACAGTCAAGGATTGGAATCCCTTTAAAGGCGTTAAATTAGCGTATCCGTATTTCAATAAGTCAGCTTCAGTAAATATTATCCTTGGCGCAGACGTCTTCTTTGAGCTACTTTGTGAAGGAAAAATTTATGATAATTCAGGAAACCTGATTGCTCATGAAACATTGTTTGGGTTTATTCCTCTCGGTAACTCTCCGTTCAATAGTACAACGACTTCCAACTTCCATACATGTGCTGAAAATTTGGATGATATTCTTCAACGTTTTTGGAAAATTGAAGAATGTAATGGTAGCAAGCTATCGATAACGAAAGAAGAAACGGAATGCGAAGCTCATTTCAAGACAAAACTACGTCGAGACGAAACTGGTCGTTATATTGTTGCACTATCATTTAAAGACAAGTCTAATAAGCTCGGGGAGTCCAGACAAAATGCATTAAAAAGGCTGTATGCAATGGAAAAAAGGTTTTCAAAGGATCCTCAATTTAAAAATGAATACGTAAAATTTATGTCAGAATATCAACGCCTTGGACATATGGCTATTGTTTCAAAGGATGAAGAGTCAGTCAATGATGATATGGTTTATTATCTACCACATCATGCGGTATACAAAAACTCACCGCAGGCAAAGATCAGAGTAGTCTTTGACGGGTCTTGCGAATCTTCCACCGGGGTATCCCTAAATCAAAATTTAATGGTTGGACCGACAATCCAAAGAGACCTGATACAATTCTTTTGAATTTTAGAAAACATGAAATTGCGTTTACCGCTGATGTCGAAAAAATGTTTCGGCAGATATTAATAGTTCCTGCTGATCGCAATTTCCAAAGATTCCTTTGGCGCAAGGATTCAAACGAGCCGATTGAGACATATAAATTGAATACAGTTACGTACGGTACAGCATCAGCTCCATTTTTAGCTACTCGAGTCTTGCATGAAATTGGCGAAACTCTAAAGAAGACATCCTCACGGATTTCTGAGATAATTCAAAATGATTTCTACGTGGACGATCTTTTAAGCGGTTCCGATTCTCTTTTAACGGCTATGACAATACAACAAAATCTGGCAAGTGCGCTGGCATCAAGTGGATTTAATCTTACCAAATGGCGATCAAATTCAACAGATTTAATTTCTCAATGCATAGGAGGAAGCCTTAATAACCCAATTGCAATTGACGATACTCAGGATGTGCTGAAGGTCTTGGGAATTTACTGGGATCCACTAAAGGATGTGTTTTGTTTTAGAATTGCTGATATTAAATCTAAAGCTGAAACAAAAAGGACGATTCTATCAGATGCTTCCCGAATCTTCGACCCATTAGGCTGGTACCAGCCCTGTCAAACTTGGAGATTAAAAGGCGTATATATGGCAATACAACTAAACTGGAATTACATGGCTTCGCAGACGCTTCGGAATTGGCATATGCTGCAGTTGTCTACTGTCGCAGCTACTGCCCTGGAAATGAATCTCTTTCTGCTGTAAACATAGTTGCTGCAAAAACAAAAGTAGCTCCATTAATCCAAGTCTCACTCGCACGATTGGAACTTAATGCATGCTTATTACTTTCCCGGTTAATGAAGATGATAATCAACGCTCTATCTTTAAAGGACATAGAAATTTATGCCTGGTCGGATTCTATGGTGACCTTGTCTTGGCTGTCAGATATACCTCGACGATGGAAAACTTATATTGCAAACAGGACGGCAGAAATAATGGAAAATTTACCCCAAGCTCAATGGAGTCATGTAACCAGCAACGAGAACCCAGCTGACATAGCATCTAGGGGAGTATCACCTACAAAACTACTTGAAGCTGACATCTGGTGGAAAGGTCCAAAATGGTTAAGTAAAGGTAAAAGCGAATGGCCTAAATCAGTACCAATACAAAAAACAAAGGCCGTCTTTGAGGAAGAAAGAAAATCACAATTATTTTCACACTTCCATGAAGCCAATGTTAACATTATAATGAATCAAGCTTTGAAGATATCGTCGTTCACTAAGCTCATTCGAATCGTAGCGTATTGCTTGAGATTCATATCAAATTCCAGGGCGACACAGAGTGAAAAACAGGTAGACTATCCTTCCGCGCAGGAGATGAATAGAGCTCTTACCCTTTGCATAAAATATGTACAGAAAAGCGAATTTGAAAACGAAATAAGGGACTTAAAATCAAAAGGATCAGTCTCATCAAGTAGTAGTATATACAATCTCAATCCCTTCCTAGACAAAAACCAAATTCTACGTCTTGGAGGTCGACTTGAAAATTCTTCCTGCAACTTCAACGCCAAGCACCCGATTATTCTCCCTAAGTCGCATCCACTTACCAGCAATCTCGTGACTGAATTACATCGACTTCATCTCCATCCAGGAACATCTTTGCTTATTGCAATAATCAAACAGAAATATTGGATACTCGGCATCAAACATCTAGTAAAGAATATTTATCGAAAATGCGTTACATGTTTTAGGCAAAGGGCTCCTAAGACATCACAGCTAATGAGCAACTTGCCGGAAGCGCGAGTTAAACCTTCTCGTCCGAAGAAATGGCAACACTTTTAACGCAGGTGGAAGCACTATTGAACTCCCGACCGTATGCTGCTCTTTCACTAGATCCCGAATCTTTAGACGCATTGACTCCGGCCCATTTTCTCGTAGGAGAGCCCCTTACAACACTTCCTGAACCGGACCTGACAGACATCAAGATATCAAGATTGGGTCGATGGCAACATCTGCAGTCTATGATGCAAGGGTTTTGGAAACGCTGGCGCTATGAATATTTAATGTCCTTACAACAACGATCTAAATGGAGAAACGAGTCACCAAACTTAAAGGTTAACGATCTGGTAATTATTAGCGAAGACAACATTCCTCCGTCTAAGTGGATACTGGCCAGAGTAATTCAGACACATCCAGGTAAAGACGGTTTGGTAAGAGTCGCAATAGTTTGCACAAAAGGTGGAACATGCAAGCGAGCTATCAACAGACTACACAAGTTACCAATTTGTTAAGAACAGGCGTTCTTAACGGGGCGGAAAATGTCCACGATCATCAAATATTTCAATATTTACTTTAATATTCTAATGTTTACTTTCCAACAATTTTGTAATACACTGTAATAATTCGCTGCCATTTAGTTATTTTGTTGAAGAGAATTTTCTATTGTATTCAAGTCATAAAAGTATAACTGTAGGTACAGTTTATTTTTAATATTCTGTTATCATATGAAATCAGTCTTCTTGCTACACTTCTGTGAACTACATCAAATATAAATTTTGAAGAGTTTTTAGTTGTTTTAGTCAAACCTGTGTAAAGTAAGCCACAGAAACAAAAGGTCACAGAATAAAAGTGCTAAGTGCTGCACATTGTTCGCAACTCATGAGCTCACCTCATTTCCGGACAAGAAACCAGGTAGAGAGAAGACCAGAGGAATCTCAGATCTTACTTAACTTCAAGGAACCGAAGCAAACAGAGATAAAAGGGATTCAAAATACATACAGTCCACACAAACTCGAACAGTTAGTTAAGTGCTAAATTAAGAATTTAAAGTGAATGTAAAGTGAAATACAAAAGGTGCAAGTGTTAAAGACTACAATGAATAAAACTTATTTTATCAGCAATAAATCGTTCATTTTCGCGTAACCACTATCCCTTTTCAGCGGCTAGCCTGAACATTGGTCCTTCGAGCCGGATATTGCTGAGAAAGATTAAAGTTTTAAAACATTGAAGTCTAATTAGTGAAAATTTTGTGAAAACTTAGTAAACATTCGTGACAATAAACTAAAACTTGTAACTAAAGATGAAAAAGCGTGACAATGGAAGTGTTATTGAAAAAACAAGTGACAATATCAAAGCAAGTGTCTCAGGCAATCGTCAACTTCAAGAAAACAGGAGAGGCTAGAAGAACGCCAACCTATCTTCAAGCTAAGATCACACAAGGAAAGGATTTTTTGACACATTTTCAAACAATCACCAGGAAATCTTCTCCATGGATTGCGAACTAAGTAAAGATCACGAATACATCAAGAACGACATATGTATATGCAGTGACAGAGGAAGCGTACTTCAACTATTTAAGTAAACTTCAAGATCTTTATAAGGAAAAACAGCCAGTTCAAAAGCCTACAGAAGTGAAGCCAGAAGTGAAATCAGATATACAACTACCAAGGATAAATCTACCCAAATTTGATGGAAACTACTCAAACTGGAGGGCGTTTTATGATTTATTCACATCACTTATTCATCAATTCCATTATTTAAAGGCGAGTCTATGCGGCGAATCCTGGTAAACAATCATCTCAAGGAATTGTGCAATCAATTTCCAATTCGTGCTGAGACAGTGGAAGGAATCAAGAAACTAATGGACAACACTTCAGAACGACTGAATGAACTGCAAGCATTAGGTGTATCTATACATCAATGGGACACCATAATCATCCACATGATGGTTCAACGTTTACCATCAGAAACACACACCCTCTGGGAACAGACGCTTGGGAACACACAGGAATTGCCAACTTTGCAAAAATTCATGGACTTCTTAGAAGCTCGTTATCGAAAACTGGAAGCAATCATGGGAACTCGAACAAAACCTCTACGCTCACCTTCAGGCATCATATCAACTTTAACTCACCATTCTCTACAATCTACAATCTGTCCAATATGCAACGACAAGCATGTGCTTTACAAATGCTCCAATTTTCATAAGATGGATATCGCTCAAAGACGCAACATCACATCAAAAAACAACTTGTGCTACAACTGCTTAGGAGCAAATCACACAACTTCAGAGTGCAAAAGTAAGCACAAGTGCCTCAAGTGCGGCAAGAAACATCATTCTCTTCTACATTCTGACAACATTAGATCAAACACAAACTCATCATCTCATCACAAACACAAGGTTCATCACAAAACACTCAACATACGGGGATCGACAGCAGCATCGTTCCTACATCGTCTAACACAGAAAGTACATCTGTGAACACACAGATCAACGCTTGCAAATTTCAAGCACTATTAGCCACCGCACTTGTGAAAGTTGAAACCACATCAGGGCAATCGCTGGTTTTACGAGCCCTCATCGATCCTGGATCACAAGTGAACATAATCTCCGAACAAGCATATCATAAACTTTAGTTAAAAGGAAATTCTACAGAAGTTCAAATTAACGGACTTGGGAAAACTAAAACGGCTACAGCCACAAGGGCTGTTGAATTTACTCTAAAATCGCTAAATAACTCTTTATTTCAGCTTCATACAAACGCGCTTGTTCTGAAACACATCACCGGCGTTTTACCTCCAAACAGTACAATATCATGCATGGGGACACATCAAAGGACTCCAATTAGCAGACCCTACATTCACAAAACCAGGAAAGGTTGATTTACTCTTAGGAGCAGAAGTATACGCAAACATACTTCTAGACGGAATCAAGAAACACACACAACCAGGATAACCAACAACACAAAATACATCATTGGGATGGATTTTATTCGGAACAACGAATAACGCAGATCAACCGAAATCAATTTTCACCCTCAACATTGAGGACAACTTCCTACAGTTAGAAAACCTACTTAGGAAATTTTGGGATTTGGAAGACATACCCAAAACTAGAACTTGGACTTCAGATGAAATGAAGTGCGAGGAATTTTACATCCAAATACACAAAAGAAGGCCAGATGGAACATATGAAGTTCGCTTACCGTTTAAGGAACAACAACCGCCAATCTTGGGGAATTCACGCAACATGGCCATCAAACGATTTATGCAACTGGAAAAGAAATTCGTAACTAATCCACAACTACTAGAAGACTCACGTTTCATCAAGGAATATCATACTCTCAATCACATGAAACCTATAGCAATCTACAAATTAGATGGAGCATATTCGGAAGCTATAAAACACTTTTATATGCCTCATCACGCCGTCTTCAAGGAAAGCAGCACAACAAAACTTCGGGTGGTTTTAATGAGCAACTCTTTACAGGTAAAACTCTTCAACCAACTTTATTAGCAACGTTCCTCAAATGGAGGAGCTACAAATATTGTTTATCAGCCGACATCGAAAAGATGTATAGAATGAAACATCTTCATGAAGACGATCAGCAGTATCAACGGATTATTTGGAGAGATAATTCGGATAATGCCCTACAAGAATTCGCAATGACTACCGTCACCTTTGGAACAGCTCCTGCGCCATTTCTTGCCATCAGGACATTGCAACAGCTTGCAAGAGATGATCAACATAAGTATCCACAAGCATCTAGAATCATCATGAAAAATTCGTACGTAGACGACGTCCTAACTGGAGCAGACACCATTGAAGAGACTACACTTATTCAAAAAGAGCTTACCAACTTACTCAAACGCGGCGGTTTTAATCTACGCAAATGGACTAGTAATCATCCAAAAATACTGGAAAATATACCACCCGAAGACCGCGAAATCAACTTTCCACTTTCCTTTGAAGACGAAGAAAGGATTAAGGCATTAGGAATTCACTGGCATCCTTCAACAGATGAAATCAGCTTTAAAACCAACATTCGAGAGACGCATGGAATTCTTACCAAGCGAAAGGTATTATCAAAAATCTCACAACTCTTTGATCCCCTAGGTTGGCTAGCCCCAGCAGTCATAGCAGCAAAAATCATGATTCAGAAACTTTGGCTTTCTGGTCTTACATGGGATGAACCTGTTCCATCTGAGCTTATCAGCGAATAGAAATACTTCAAGGAAAGCATTCCCATCATACAAACAATAAGGATTCCCCGCTGGATCAACTTAAAATCTACTTATCAAAATTATCAACTTCATGGATTCTCTGACGCCTCCATGCAAGCATACGCAGCAGTGGTTTACATCAGAATCATCGGAGAAGATGGTCAAATTCATACTCATTTATTAACTTCGAAATCAAGAGTAGCACCTTTTAAGACTATTTCTTTACCTAGGTTAGAACTATGTGCTGCAGTCCTTTTGAACAAAGTGATAAATTCAGTTCGAAGGACATGGACATAAACAACATACCGAGCTACTCCTGGACGGATTCCAAAATCACCCTCAGTTGGATTAAAGGACACCCCAGCAGATGGAAGACATTTATAGCCAACAGAGTAGCTGAAATCCAAGACCATGGTCAACTGAATTCATGGCATCACATCCCATCTAAGGAAAATCCCGCCGACTGCGCATCCACAGGAATAAGCCCAACGACACTAGTCAATAACAAATTATGGTTTCACGGACCAACCTGGCTAAGGGACGACCAGTCTTTGTGGCCAACAGTTACATGGGAGGCACCAAAGGAACAGCTGGAAGAAGAATCAAGAATGAAGACTCTGATAGCAACCAACTCTAATTCGCAAGAAATCATCGTACGCTTCTCATCATATCATCGTCTTATTCGAGTGCTATGCTGGTGTCTCCGGTTTCGTCAAAACTGCAAGAAAAGAAGAAGGACTGGACCACTAACCGTGGAAGAGATTCAAGAAGTAGAGACACGACTCATCAGAATAGTTCAATCAGCCGAGTTCCATGATGACATTAAACAACTCTCTTGGAAGAAGGAAAATTCTAATCACAGTCGGATAAAAGGTTTGAGTCCGTACTTATCTTCAGATGGTATTCTTCGAGTTGGAGGCCGTTTAACCAACGCATCAATGTCGTATAATTCCGTCCTATAATTTTACCTAAATCTAATCATTTATCTAACCTTTTAATAGATATGCACCACAGACGAAGTTTGCATGGAGGTACACAGCTAACTTTAAACTCGTTATGAAGCTAATACTGGATCATCGATGGACAAAATTCAGTAAGATTTCGAATATCAAAATGCGTCACATGCATTAGACATGGTGGGAAAACGCACACAACTCGTGAGCGATCTCCCAGCACCGAGGGTTAATCAGGATCATCCATTTAATAATTGTGGAGTCGATTTTGCTGGTCCCATGGACATGAAAATGTCCAAGCATCGTGGAGCAAAGATATACAAAGGCCTTTATTGCAGCATTCAGAAGATGACGAGGACTCTGCAGCCATATCTACTCGGACTGCGGAACTAACTTCATCGGAGCCAACAAAATTCTCAGCAAGGATCTTCAAGAAGTCATACGAAACGTCAACAAGGACACAGCTGAGCTCTACGCCAATGAAGGTATTACATGGCACTTCAATACACCAGCTTCACCCCACTTTGAATGTCTGTGGGAGGCTGGCGTCAAATCCATCAAGCATCATCTTCGCAGAATCTTGGGAACAGCAACTTTAATTTACGAGGAACTGAGTACAACATTAATTCAAATTGAAGCCTGCCTCAATTCACGGCCGCTTTGTCCACTCACTTCAGACACCTCAGATTTGAATGCTTTAACCCCAGGACACTTTCTTATTGGAAAACCTTTAATCTCGCATCCCGAAGGAGACTTAGCCGATAATAATCTTTCCTTTCTATCTAGATGGCAATACATCCAACAGTTGACTCAGTCATTCTGGAAGAAATGGTCTTCAGACTATCTAGCGCACCTGCAGCAGCGACCCAAATGGCTGAAACAGACAACCAACATAAGAATTGGTGATTTAGTTATCATAAAGGATGAGCGACTTCCTCCAACTCATCATCGAAATCCACCCTGGAAAGGATAACCACATACGGGTTACAACCATCAAAACAACAAATGGTATCATTAAATGTCCTATTAACAAATTATGTATTCTTCCAACCTACTAATTTTGGTGACGTAGTGGCGTCCTGTGTAGTTGTCCAAAATTGTATCATATGTTTTATTTATAAAGATTTTCACTCTACAGAACAAAATTACCAAAAAATGTCTCAAGAGTCCGAGTGCCCACCAACTCCTGGAAGATATATCCACTGGGAGAAACTATTTGCACAGCCAGAAGATTTGCTAACTATGCAGAGCAGGAAATCTTCTCTCTACAAGATTCTGTCGATCCCACGATAGAGGATGGAGAAGACGAGAATGAAAACAACACTCCAGCAGCAGCACTCGCGTCTCCACCTTCGACGATAGACCTAACGCTAGAAGATGACGTTTTCGATCCACAACTAGATAAGGCCGTGTCCTCGTCACCGCTACCCATAAACGAGCTGGTCTCGCCAGAAATAAATATAACAACGCGGGAAGGTTCCAAATTCACAATCCCAACTGACGAATACTTAAACATTAATTGGATCGGATTGGAACGGTCTAAACGGCGTAAGAGGACGATCCAACTACGAGACGGCCGAAGTGTTGGCATTAAACTGGTGAACCGAGAGTTTCAGGTTGTTCCTGGAAGGTATGAAATTTCGAACAGTTTAGAGATAGTATGGTTCAAATGAATTTTATTTATAATAATCTTATTTGCACATACATATCATTTTTTTAACTTCGGCCGGGAGAATGTTGCGACGCAACCTAAAAATAAACACGATTAAAAATGAACTAAGGCAATGGTATACTTACAAAACCATCATGCCCGCTCCCGTCCTAGTCCACCTCCTCACGTATCCTGCAGTGCTAGAAAAAAAATTAATTAATTAAATTGAAATTAAGAATAAACAAAATCCTTACCTGCTTTGTTTAGCCAAACATCCCTGACAGTTCTGTCAACCAAACAGCTGATATTTAGCAAGAGCAATTTGGTTACACGGTGCTCAACAACCGACGTAAACAAATATCGGAATTAATATTTTTGTGTATAATCCGTGTGACCAAGAACTAATTATATATTAAATGATCTCATTTAATATATTAATAGTAAAAATTAAACTTTATCGTCAATTTATAAGTCTTTAAAATAAAAAGTTTCCCGCCAACATCATAGTTAAAATTTGAATTCCTTGATTCAACATGGCGAAAAAATATCGAATGCTAATTAACATGGCGACTATCTCTCGATTTCAACCAAATTGGATATTTTTGTATGCACCGTTTGAATTCAAACTATAAAAGAGCTGCATGCACATGGGCTATTTCTCTTTTGAAATCTAATATTCAGCGAGTTTGGTGAGTACAATTAAAAATATACTTAAAAAATATTCAGAACCTGGCTGTTCGAATATTTTATCTATTTGTAAAAATATAAAAATATTATCAGAGCCTGGCTGCTCGATTATATTTACTTTGTGTAAACTAACCTATTTGTAAAAATTTATTCAGAGCCTGGCTGCTCGAATAAATACAGAAGTTTGTTTTGCGCTCCCACTAATATTTTCCTAATACTTATTCAGAGCCTGGCTGCTCGAATAAGTATTATTCCCAATAGATTGTCAGTATAATTGCAGAACCTGGCTGTTCGCAATTATATCCAATTAACTAAACACTTGTCAAGTAATAATTCAGAACCTGGCTGTTCGAATTATTTTAAGATAACTATTTAAATATATAAGCTAATAAACATTTCAAATTCTTTCAGCAATTAATTATAAGTGTAGAAATAAATTAGTTAAGTGCTAAATTAAGAATTTAAAGTGAAATACAAAATGTGCAAGTGTTAAAGACTGCAATGAATAAAACTTATTTTATCAGCAATAAATCTTTCATTTCTTCCCTTTTCAGCGGGAAGCCTGAACAGTGCCATTGATAGGAATTCTATGTGACATCATTAGTTTTGGTTCTGACTTACCTCGGTCTTGTTGTACCACATTTATTTTTATGTTTACAAGTAGTGGCCTTGGTACTGTGATCATTGCATTGGCATTGATTGAATATGGAACACGGAACTAATGCTGCTGTTTTTGGACACAAGACTAGGGTTTCGTCGCATTGGGTAAATGGCCCGGCGTCTTTCAAACCGAAATCCATGCCATCCAAATTTGAACCCTTATTAATGCCAACAAAGGACTGAAAGTGCTAATATAACTATTTTCCCTGATAGTCATATCTTCATACTCAGCCTCAGTTGGTCGTTGGTGAGGGCTGTGATAGAAGGTTGTGCTAGGAGTCAACAGCTGAGAAATGTTACCAGACTCATTCAGGCTAAGGCGCTTGTTAGACCCTCTGCTTCCAATAATACCATCGCCGTAAAGGTTGCTATCTGGCTATCTATCTGGCCATAATGAACTAAGATATCTACACCGGATAGTGATGGCTCTGTCGGGAAGACGATGAAGTCACAATGCACATTGTGTTTTTCTCCTGCCTTGTCATGGCTTAGAATGATCTTCAGTCGCGAATTTCTGAGCTCTTGTCTACCCTGAGTTAGACCCCTTGTCTACCTGAAAGTAACTCATCGTCTTTTACAGTAGTAGTTCTGGTACAAAAGACTTTCTTGGTCGTATTGCCCACCATATGGGTAACCCATATTAATAATAAGGCAGTGTATATTTGCATACTCCGTGTCTGCGTATGTTGTCATGTACTTCCATGTTAGGGCTGGAAGTTACATCCGGATTCCGCATTTACGGTTTTTGTCGAATATTCGGATTTAAAATCCGTAAATTCGGATTTTCGGATTTGGATTTGGATTTGGCGGATTTACGAATAGTCCGGATTTTGCGGATTTTTACGGATTTTTACAAATTTATAAATTTTGCGGGATTTAACAAATAATAACAATAATTTTAAACTTAAGAATATTACACATGTTCAAATAAGTTAACTTCGGTAATTAATGAAGATATTATTTTAATGTACCATGTAAGACAGAATTAATTGATTTTACAATACCCAATTTCTAAATTACGATGTTTAATGGAATATAACACTTTTGTTGCTATGGAGGAAAAAACTAGGGAGGGAAATTAAGAATATGGCAGAGCGAAAAATTGACAGAATTACCCGTTCATACGGGAAATTATGGTAGGAAGTGGCGCAATCACCCGATGTTAGAACTTAAAAATACCCAATAGTTTTTTCAGCTGACATCGAGAAAATGTTTCGTCAAATAGATATACAACGTATCGTTTGGCGTCATCAGAGAAGTGAAGGCATAAACGATTTCAGGCTGAAAACTGTTACATACGGCATGTTATATGCACCTTACCTGGCAATTCAGCTGGGAGCTGAAGGAATCTACCGACTTTAATGCTCATTCAACAAAGAGAATCGTACTCTCCAACATTGCAAAGTTGTTTGACCCACTGGGGTGGCTTTCCCCTGTAGTAATTGATTCTACAAAGGATTTGGCCGTCTGGATTTGATTGGGACGAGAAGCTCAATGAAGACATAGTAAACAAGTGGCATTCATTTCACTCCAACCTGCGTGCTCTCAACGAAATCCGAGTTAATCGTTGGATCGGATATCACACAAACCAAATCGCTTGTGAACTAAACTGCTTTTCTGATTCTTCTGGATCAGCATATGCTGTAGCAGTATACCAGCGTATTACCCATAAACTCAGTGAGGTTCAAACTACCTTATTAACTGCTAAAACTAAGGTGGCTCCATTAAAGAGTATAACTTTACCTCGTCTTGAGCTCTGTGGCTCACTCCTACTAGTCCGCCTATTCCTGTACGTTCATAGTTCTATGAAATTTAACAATCTATCAGTATTTGCTACTTGGAGTTATGTTGCATCATCAGAGAACCCGGCGGATCTTGCTACCCGAGGATTAAGTGCTTATGAGCTTCGGGACAATCAGCATTGGTGGCAAGGTCCTTCATGGCTTGCACTCCCATCAACATTTTGGCCAACTCACAAGGCTCCAAAGGTCAAAGTAGAATTATTGGAAGAACGGTTATCGCATCACACTGCCCGTGATTTATCAGTTCCGTACTTGGATGTAGTTGAGCGATTCTTTTCTCTGACAAGATTGACCAGAGTTTTATCAGCAACACCAGGTGCAAGACCTCTACTGGCATCCTAAGTCCTGTTACAACATACGAACTGCAATCGGCACTGTATATCATCATCAACAAGAACAATTATTAGAATATTCAGCAGAAATCGTACAACTATTGGCTAATAGACCTGTTCATAAAAGGAGCAAGATCATAAAACTGTATCCATTCCTGGACGACCTCGGTATTCTACGCGTAGGTGGTCGGCTAAATCACTCTAGCTTATCCTATCACCAGCAACATCCTATTGTCTTACCGAAATCGTCATCCTTGGTAGCTTTAATCATTGATCAAGCGCACAGCTCTACCCTACATGGAGGGGAGAACCTTACACTAAGCCACATACGCAAGAAGTACTGCATTACTGGGTTAAAAGGATTAGTACGGCGATTTATGCTTCCGACATCGAACAACGGCCACCAGTCAACTTATGGCTAGCCTGCCCAAAGAACGAGTCTCGCCTGCACGACCTTTCTACAATGCCGGAGTCGACTATGCCAGGCCTATACGATTGAGGCAAGCTCGAGGACGTGGACGAACAATATACAAAGGATACATTGCCTTATTTGTATGCTTTGCGGCCAAGGCAGTCATTATTGAGGCTGTTATAAACCTGACTACTTCAAGCTTCCTTGCCGTATTAAAAAGATTTATAAGTCGTCGAGCTCCTAGTAACATTTTTTCTGATAACGCGACCAACTTCCATGGAGCTAACAATGTATTAAAAGAAAATTGTGTCCATTACTCGCAGTTTCATAAGGATGTTGCGCGCTAGGGCCGACACTGCTGCTGGATGATTGCCCAAGGCAGGCTATGACTCCGGCTGACATGAACTGTATCAGCTGATGTCAGCCAGGATCACGGCCTCCGGGACACTCATCTGTCAGCAGATGCTCGAGCAGATATGGCGGACGTCATGCTTGCAGGCTAGCAACTACGGAAGAGTATAGGGGGGTTCACAAAAGGGAAAGCCATCTCTGCCCCCGGTGGCGCAACAATCGAACATGAATCATGCCGATTGGGGATTGGGAAAAATGTGATAAAACGAAAAGAAAAAAAATCTGAAGCAAGGGAAAAGAAAAAAAAGAACAAGAAAAAAAGAGAAAAAGAAAAAAACCGCGAAAAGAATTTACCAAAAAAAACCCGAACAAGAAAATTTTAAGTCTGGAAAAAATTAAAAAAAGAGGTAAAACAGGAGGAGGAAGAAGGTAGGCAGGCGTTGCCAGACTTACCGGCTTTCGTTGGAGGGAGTCTAATGGTATGACTCCCCTTTTGTTGGCCCATAACCCAAACACTCTATGCATCTAGGGGACCGATGTCATCTAGACGCCCTAAGAAACCTATAAAGAAAGAGGGCCACTCACCTCATTATGAGGTCCTCACCCACCGACGTAGCGATGGCCGCCCTATAGGAAGGACGACGAGGAGAGAGAAATAAAGAAAACGCCTAACTAAGGCTTATCAGAAATTTTTTTATTTTACTAAGAAAAACAAATTTTATTTTACTTTTGAAAATAAAACCTCCGTAGGAGGGCACACGACCAACTAGCCGAAGGATAGGGCCTATTTACCCCTTTGTAATGTGGCTTAGACGAACTGACAAAAAAAAATTATACATCAAAACTTATGTGCAAAAGAATTATAATATATATATATCCAAAACTAGGAAACCTATACCTAGGTGTAGATAAAACCAAAGGAGGTTACTAAAGCCTAACTACGTGACTTGCTAACCAAAACTCTTGATCTATATGATTTAAGGTTTGTATTCCTTGACAGTTAAAATTCAAAAACAAGTATCTATATGTGTACTTATCTATAACAGTAAACATTTCTCGAACTTTAAGAAATAATAATGCGCATTATTGGTTTCTTTTCCATCGATCTGGACAATCCATTAATTCGGAAATGAAGCTTTGGAGGACAACAAAAATTTTCTAGTCAACAATATACAAATTATCTGAGCTAAGTTTCTGCCAGGTATATATCATGAATCATGAGATGGGGAAATAAATTTACATCTTAATTTCAACAAGTATGATAAGGTTATGCTTAGAAATTATATGCAATAAAAACCCATGAACAATTCTCATTCCTCAAATTTTTGTAACTCTGAACGAAAAAGGAAGCTTCCTTTTATTTTATCTTGATGTTAATATCAAATATTTAATAAATTGTTCTAACAAGAAAATTATGGAGAGTTTTGAATATAGACTAGAATTTTTGTATATACTATATTTTGCTTGATTAAAGTCAGTAAATCTCAATCATGTAACTATAGTGCTATAAGCATAAGCAATTATATTTTATGAAAGTCAAAAATAATTTACCAAACTATCAGTATACATAAGCCATACTTAGACTTTTCTCTAGTGTATTCAGTGAAATGCTATTGGCATTTTGTGTACATATTTACATTATTCCGAGTATAATATCTAACTTAACAAAATTTAGGGTTTCTGATACTTAAAAGAGTTTATTCGATCACTTTTTAACACTTTTCCAATTGTCATAGTTTTATTTTCATCTCATAACGTCAATCTTCTCATATGTGGGAACAATTTAAATTGTTCAAGGCAAATCATTCCGGAACATTCAATTCTCATAATCGAAACCTGATCCTGTTTAACAAATCTTAGACGTAATTTTGAGTTATCCCCAAACTTTTTGTTCACTAAACAAAAATAAAATTTAATAAAATATCTCCTCAACCTTTCATCTTGAGTCTGCGTTAAACGTGTTTTTTGTGTCCATATTTACATTATTCCGAGTATAATATTTTTTTAACACTTTTCCAATTGCAATAGTTTTATTTTCATCTCATAACGTCAATCGTCCCATTTGTGGGAACAATTTAAATTGTTCAAGGCAAATCATTCCGGAACATTCAATTCTCGTAATCGAAACCTGATCCTGTTTAACAAATCTTGGACGCAAATTTTATAATAATGGCCAAAAAAAGAAAAAAATGTTGCAAATATAAGTATGGAAAGATCTGACCTTAGCTGAAATCCCTTGCATTAGAATACCTGTGCCGCACTTCTTAATAAATGCATATATGTCACTGTTCACTGTCTCTATCAATCCCTCTTTACACTAAATTGTATTCTGTCTAAAATTTTGCACTTCTTTAAATTGCAGTTTTATTGCAATATTTACTTCACATTTCTATCATAAATTCTATTACATATTTATATAATATGGCACCTTTTCAAATTGCCGTGTTATTATTAAATTCACTTCGTGTTTCTATCTGTTAATATAAACTTCTTTCTTGTCTTTCACATTTTACATTTTGCACAAGTTTTCACTGTTTATTTCATTCCTTAGTTAGCAATTTTATTTCACCTTTTACTTCATTCCTTGGTTAGCAAATTCGACTAAGAAATCGTGAACAATTCACGATTCTGTTGCACTGCGCCAGCTCGTACACAAAAAAACGTATCTTCCAAATTTCACACTATTAAAACAACTTTTCCGGGGTACGCGGCCACCGCACTCCCGCTTCAGTTCACTTTCTTTTTGTTATCTGCTTTTTAAACTTTCCTTTTGTTGACACTTTTAGTTATCTTCCTTAGTTCTTTCTACTTAAAATACCGCTCACCCATGTACAACGCCAAAAACTTTTCAATCCCCAGCGATAAACCGAAAATTTGTCCGACCGAGCTACTCTTCAACAAAATCTATCCCAAACTGAATTAACTCCTCGCGCCAATACCTCTTGTTGCCGGCAAAAGTCACACACACCACTATACTCTCCTGGTGCTCCCATATGACTTTTTCCGTCATCAACAAATATCTTCACTGCTAAACCGGTTCTGTCCCACCATCCGAAGCCAGATATTCAAGTTAACAATCGAATTCATTGCAATTTGCTTGCTTAGATTCGCTTTGAATTTTATTCTCGGTATTCATTTTTGCAGCCCGACCGTTGTTTTCAGTTGAAATTTTGTATGTTCTATCGATGGCTGTGGATTTCAACTTTGTTAGCACCGCACTGTCTACTGTTGGGAGGCGGGGTTTAATTGTCGGTGCTGTTATTGCAACTGTTGCATTCTTGTCGAAATGCAACTTTTGCGAATTTTTAAGCAAATTTTGTGCGAGAGCCGAGGAATTTTATGAAAATAATTCAATCAATTTAAATTATTTTCTCGGCTCTCCGTGCGACAATTTTAGAGCTTGAGCACGCGGTCTCATGCTTTATTTGGGCTAGCCGGTCGTTAAAACTAAACGGATGCGGTGGTGAAGCGGAGAAAGGAGCGAGAGCTGCGAGGCACGGTCCGTTATGGACAACATCTCTTGGGTGGTTGTGAGCCGTCTTACAAAAATAGTACACTAGTCGTTAAGACGAAGGAAGCACTTGGGGCCGAAAAGTAAAAACGCAAAGGGTATGTTGATGGGCCCATGGGCCAAGCCTAACCAGAAGGTCTCTTAAGGAGAGGTTAGGAGTGGAATGTTGAGTCGGGAGGCCATCTTAGGTTCCACTAAGTGAGCTAGGCCGCTTTTAGTATCTCAGGTGTGGAGTTCTCACATTCTACAATTCCAATAGCGGAATACATTACGAAAGGCAACGAAATAGCCGATGGATGCGCCACTTAGAAAAGAAAACATGTTAAGTTGAGTAGATTTGAGAAGCATGAAACATGCGTTGCGATTAGATGTAAACAAAAGCTTTACACAGGTAAAAATTTGCTGAAGGCTCGGTGCAGACTGACGAGATAGGTATGGAAAGGGTCGGATAACATAGCTGGTTCGACGTCTCACTTATCAGGACTGAGTACCCTCGGACATACTCCTTATGAGAGAGCAGCCAGAAAAATGAGAGCCTGACCTCAGTAGTAGTCTCACCGAGGCAAGCACGTTGTCCTAATGAGAAACGCGTCAGCCTCGATGACCCCTCCACGAGTAGCCAGACGATTCCCCCACGACCAGGACGAGGATCGTGACTCCTGCCGTGCAGACTGGACCTTGGTGTGTGCATGTATCTTCCTCTTTCAGTTTACGTCACGCCGATACTATGGTCCTAAAACTCAGTACTCGTGGACGTTTATCATCATTAGGAGAGGACACACTCCAGTAAGCTATCCTCGCGAAGCTCTCCCATGTCATGTTGCCGCGCTTCAGAGCGTGGTAGGTTCCCAACAACTTTCCTTGTAGGTCTTCGAGTTCATAGAGAGCGTTTCCCTTCCGAGATCGAACTCGGCACTTTACGAACTTCTTGTTTAGTTTGGCGTTGGCCTGTTTCGCAGAGCTGCTTTGGCTGAAGTTCCTGTGGTAGACTTCTTGCCCGACTTTGAAACTTACAGGCTTAGAACGTATATCGTAGGTCCGGTTACCTTGCTCAAAAGCGCTGTCTAAATTTTTCCGGGCCTGTTCGCGAATCAAATTGAGTTTCTCGGAACTATCTACGTATATTGTTTCACTCACAGCCTGTAGCCGTCTTAGTAGTACGAATGCAGAACCATGCTCGACCATTTTCTGGCCAAACAAAACTTTGTAAGGCGAGAAGCCAATAGCCTGGTGGACTGAACTCCGAAGAGAACTCGCTATACAACTCAGCTTCTCGTCCCATCTGTCATGCTTGTCCTTAACATAAGCTCTGATCGCAGCTAGGACGGATCTATTTACCCTTTCGGAGGCGTTTGCTTGTGGCGAGTGCACTGCTGTACGAAAGTGTTGGATGCCGTATCGCTCCAAGAGGTTACTGAACTGGGCTAACCAAAACTGTGGAACGTTGTCTGTTACCATATTCTCCGGGACACCGAACTTGTGGAAGATTTTTTCCTCGGCAAAACTACAAATTAGTGTTGTGCTCGGCTTTCGCAGTGGGCGTAGCAGAGTATTCTTCGAGAAATGGTCCAACGCAATCAAGATGCACACATGGCCTCGTTTCATGCGAGGATACGGTCCTAATAGGTCCATATACACTCGTTGCCATGGTCTTTACGTCGCAAGAACACGGAGAGGTAAACTTGACCGGACACTGGTACTTTAACGCTTACCTCCATAAAATGGGAAAAACAGATAGCCCAGCCTGCCAATACGGCGACTCCCAGAAAGATGACGCCCAACACACCTTCTTCGAATGCAGAAGGTGGAACGCAGAGTGACAGGAGCTAGAAGAAGAGCTCGGGGGATTCACGCCCGAAGACATAGTGAACAGCATGCTCAGAGGTAAAGCGCAATGGGACCGAGTTGCAGTATTTATCCAGAAGATCCTGCAACAAAAGAAAAAGGAAACCCCAGAAGCACTGGACGAACTGTAGTAGGATAAGACCTAGAACATAAGAACCCAATGATGGCGTAAGAGGTACCACCCTGAAGTAATACGAAAAGTAGTCCCGGGGTGGAGACATGCCTGAAAGGAGTAGGTTTTTTAGTGGGTGCGAGTCCCACACATCAGGGCAAGGCACCGCCCTGACGGTGCATAAAGCATTTTTCGCCCTCCATAAAAAAAAATTGTCCTTACGTCGTCGCTTGAGCTCCCGTTGGTAATCGTAGGATGGAATTTGGGGCTTTTGTCTCCTTGCAGGTGTCACAGGCTAATACATACGCTCGTACATCAGCAGCCAATACAGTTGTCGTCGTATTCGCTCTAAGGTCTTGCCTCTGCCTCCATGTGAAGATTGTGGCGGAGCATGCGCCCTCACAATAACGTCTGGCACCAAGCCCCGTGGAATCAAAAGCTTCCAGGCTTCTTCTTTCTGAACTGGATCACCAGTTCTGGGCTGCGTCCGAATTTATACGTAGCCGTCGCACAAAGTTAAGTCTGGCAGGGATGACTTATGCTTCTCGACTCGGTTCCTGTATGATTAGCTGGTCTATTGCTGATATTTCGTCACAGTATACGCGGGATAGCACATCCGGAACCACGTTCAGACTGCCCTTTCGGTGTTCAATGGTGAAGTCGAAGCCCTGAAGCTTTAGACTCCACTGCGCCAGGCGTCCATTGAGGTCCTTTTGGCACATCAGCCGTTGCAGGCTCGCATGGTCCGTCACCACCTTGAATGGCATGAGTTCGACGTGTGCCCTGAATTTTTCTATACTGATTATCGCTGCCAAACGTTCCAATTCCGTAATTTTATAGTTGCGTTGTGCCGAATTTAATTTCTTGAATACATATGCAAGCGGTTGTTCGTTTCCCTCGTCGTCCAACTGGATCAAGACTCCGCCCACACCCCGCTTACTCGCATCGCACTGGATGATGAAGGGCTCACCAACACTGGAGAAGTTAGCTGCTCTTTAAGCAGTTCAAATGCGGACTGGGCCTCGCTGGTCCAGACAAATTTGCTGGACTTCTTCAACGTATCCGTAATGGATGCTGACAGGTCGGCGTAGTTCGGAATGAACTTCCTGTACCAGCCTGTCATGCCCAAAAATCGGCACACTTGACGATCGGAGTTACTCTTCTCCACGTTTATCGTAAGTCCAGCCTTCCTCAAACAGTCCGCCACCTTAGCGAGGAGCGATAGGTGGGAGTCGAAGTCCTCCGTCAGCACTAACAGGTCATCGAGATATACCAACACCTGGTCTCGAAGATCGTAGGGAATGACCTTATCCATCAGTCGGCACATTGTCTGTGGCGCGTTGCACAGTCCAAATGGCAT
Organism: Leptarthrus brevirostris; assembly: GCA_964036015.1. Classification (NCBI taxonomy): domain Eukaryota; kingdom Metazoa; phylum Arthropoda; class Insecta; order Diptera; family Asilidae; genus Leptarthrus; species Leptarthrus brevirostris. The sequence continues at coordinate 99,499,771 of OZ038372.1, read as the reverse complement.
CACCGTACAGTGATAGAGGGGGTGGCCGGAGACCGTGAAAGCTGTCTTTTCACGCGATTGTTGGTCCAGTGGGATCTGCCAGAAAGCATCTTTAAGGTCAAGGCTGGTAATATACCTTGATGGAGGAAGCCTACTAAGGATGTCATCTATATTCGGTAGTGGTTCTTGGTCACCGCATTGACCTTCCTCGCATCAAAGCACAGCCTGACCTTGCCTGCTTCCGTACTAGGACCATAGGTGAACTCCACGGGCTCTGGCTTTCCTCTATCACTTCAAGTTCCTTCATCCGGCGGAGACAGGATAAAAACGCTGCTTGATGGGTGCAGCGTCTCCTACGTCTATCAGGTGACGAAGTTGGTCAGTCGAAGACAGTTGGTATTGATTTGGGTCTAGTGGTTGAGACATGCTTGCCACCGTTGCTGGTTGATACAGTATAGTTGCTGCTGAGACGTTGTCAATTATGTCGGGTGCCAAATTGAAAAGCCTCCACAAATCCACACCGAGATATAAGTCTTGGGTCAGGCTGGGCACGCTGTACAGACGTGCAGCCTTGGTATCACCCCGAAAAGTGATCTGCACGTACGCGTAGCCCGGTACCTCGGGTGTCTCTCCGTTGACTACTATGAGCTTCGTACGATATCTGCTCCATGAAACTTGAACTTGGCCAACCGCTCCAACGCGTTCTTGCCAAAAACGCTGACACCGCTATCCAGACCAGAAAGAGTTTGACCTAGCACGAACCCCTCGGCGTAAGGCCGGATGTCGTGAGGCGCAGTCACGAAGGCTGAGGCCAATCTCTTTCGGGTATCCCGAACCTTTTTCCAAAAGGCTCTGAGACGTAGAGTTGAGCATTTGGGCTTCTTCGGGGGCGTGGGATCGTGCGAGGATTCTGTTTCAGCGAATATACGTTGTCTAGCTTCCAGATACTCTCTGAGTCATTGATGGTATGGCTTCAGAGATCAAGCTGTAGGTGTCGTCCGCTGGCATCACTTCGGTTTCAAATGGCCGAGGCTTGGGTGGTGCAGCTCGAATGGGCATCAATGGTACTGGCATACCTGAAGCCAGGCCCGTAGAGACAAAATTCGGGCCCGGGGGTTCCACTCACGCGCCCCAGCGAAAGGAATTTCGGGTCCGGGACTAAGCGTTTACGGTCCCATATACAATCGAATGAGTGACTTTCAATTTAAAATCTGTCAAGTATATTACACTTTTTCAATCGTGAAACATTTTTTTATATATATAATTAAAATGGAAAAAAAATTCTGTTGATGACTTAGATGACCGGGCCCCTTTTGAAAGCCCGGTCCCGGGGGTTTACCCCCTTCGCCCCTCCCTGTCGGCGGCCCTGCCTGAAGCAGAATTGTCATCTGGTGTATTCATCAAGTGGTCCAGTAAGTTGGGTGTGCACCTCTCAAGCAGATTCAGGTCGTCTTCCGAGGATAAGTCGAGAAGTAATGGTGATTCTTGAGTTGTTGGACAGTGTGGTGTTTGCTCCTTTGTGGAGTTAGGAGCTCCACTACTACTGGGTTCGGCCGCAGTCCATAGTCGCTCTGCTCTGCAGGCCTTCTCTGATACGCTGCTGGTCGAGGACTGTTGTTGTTGCCCTCGACCCGACGGCAGTTTTTCTGACTGCAGTATGTGCATCTCGGCTTCACGGTTCCCTTCCTTCCGCATCCATAACAGAAGTAACCTTGAGGCTCCTTGTCGCAATCGGTGTAATAATGTCCAGGCTGGTCACAGTTCCAGCAGATGGGCGTCGGCAGTTGGGCAGGCTCGAAGGCAGCTATATGTTGTCCGTCTTCTGACGTACTCAGCAGTTTCCTCGTCGTGACACATTGGGGTTTCCGGCAGATAATATTCATCAATTCTCGACCGGTTGTACATGGATGGCAAGGATGAACGAATGTGTGCTCTGCTGGTCTGCACTTCCATAACTAAAGCTCGAAGCTGCGCCACTAATGCTGTATGGCGCAGGCAAATTTGTTCCTGGATGGAGGGTAGCAAGTTGGTGTGGACGACGAACTCCATCTCCGTCATGGGAGCATGGAGCTGGTTTCGCAAATGACCCGATGTCCTGACAATAGGATGCAAAGAGCACATTGGGCCTCTGTCGCCGGTTCAGCATCCTCCTTCTGATGTCAACGTCATGTTATTTGATGACTTTAGTGATTTAAAGCAATTTTATTCGGGGAATATATTTTGGTATATTACACTGTGTTCGCCCCAATCTGTCCTCAGGGCCAGTTTTACATGTTCCCATGGCGGAGATGGGTTCTGTCGTCGCACTGTCCAGAACCATCCGTTCACCCAGAAGGGTATGTAGATTATCGACGACAAGGTGGAGATCTGCACCTAGCGTAGTTCTCATCAGTGTCTCCACCCGGAATATGAACTCTTCAACGTCAAGTCTTGAGTTGTCCCTATCATACATAAGTTCCCATCTTTTGATAGGACTCGCTGAGCGTCTTGGCCGGTTGTATCTTTGTTGACTATGTCGTTGCGGGTTGGGTGTGTCATACTGGTCATACTGGTGGTGCTGGTTAGGTTGATAACGTGGAATATATTGGTGTCTCTGCTGACTTGGCCGAACTGAAACGAAATCGCCACTAATGCTGTATGGCGCAGGCAAATTTGTTCCTGGATGGAGGGTAGCAAGTTGGTGCGGACGACGAACTCCATCTCCGTCATGGGAGCATGGAGCTGGTTTCGCAAATGACCCGATGTCCTGGCAATAGGATGCAAAGAGCACATTGGGCCTCTGTCGCAGGTTCAGCATCCTCCTTCTGATGTCAACGTCCTTTCTGCGTTCGCCCCAATCTGTCCTAAGGGCCAGCTTTACATGTTCCCATGGCGGAGATGGGTTCTGTCGTCGCACTGTCCAGAACCATCTGTTCACTCTTCCTCCCAGAAGGGTATGTAGATTATCGACGACAAGGTGGAGATCTGCACCTAGCGTAGTTCTCTTCAGTGTCTCCTCCCGGAATATGAACTCTTCAACGTGAAGTCTTGAGTTGTCCCCATCATACATAAGTTGCCATCTTTTGATAGGACTCGCTGAACGTCTTGGCCGGTTGTATCTTTGTTGACTATGTCGTTGCGGGTTGGGTGTGTCATACTGGTCACACTGGTGGTGCTGGTTAGGTTGATAAGGTGGAATATATTGGTGTCTCTGCCGACTTAGCCGAACTGAAACGAAATCGGGTCCATGTTGTCCCTTCATGTTGTAATGGGTCTTTTCCCTGAATCCTCAATAGAGGGGTTGCCGGGAGCTCTGGAGTCGTCCAAGGTTCTTTTATATTGAAAAGACTCAGTTACAAAATAAATTTATACTTTATTTACTGAGGTATTTGTTTTCTTATTCTCTAAACATCCAATTTTCTCCAATATATTCTTATATTTTATTTTCTATTTCTACGGGGATGATGGCTGGAGGAAAAGATAAGTCGACACTGTTGAAGAGAGAGAGATGATGATAGCTTGCTTAGTTTTATTTGGCTTTTACACGTAGGTCTCATGTGGTCGATGATTTATATATAAGCGGGATGACCAACAGGCTAGGCCACAGAAGGTCAGTGTATGCGGAAACGACTAACAGGCTACGCCACAGAAAGTCGGTGTGTGTAAGCGGGATGACCGACAGGCTACGCCACAGAAGGTCAGTGTATGCGGGAACGACTAACAGGCTACGCCACAGAAAGTCGGTGTGTGTAAGCGGGATGACCGACAGGCTACGCCACAGAAGGTCAGTGTATGCGGGAACGACTAACAGGCTACGCCACAGAAAGTCGGTGTGTGTAAGCGGGATGACCAACAGGCTACGCCACAGAAGGTCAGTGTATGCGGGAACGACTAACAGGCTACGCCACAGAAAGTCGGTGTGTGTAAGCGGGATGACCGACAGGCTACGCCACAGAAGGTCAGTGTATGCGGAAACGACTAACAGGCCACGCCACAGAAAGTCGGTGTAAGCGGAAACGGCTAACAAACTACAGAAGGTTAGTGTGAGTAAGCGGGATGACCGACAGGCTACGCCGCAGAAGGTCAGTGTATGCGGTAACGACTAACAGGCTACGCCACAGAAAGTCGGTGTAAGCGGAAACGGCTAACAAACTACAGAAGGTTAGTGTGACTAAGCGGGATGACCGACAGGCTACGCCACAGAAGGTCAGTGTATGCGGTAACGACTAACAGGCTACGCCACAGAAATTCGGTGTAAGCGGAAACGGCTAACAAACTACAGGGGGTTAGTGTGAGTGAGCGGGATGACCAACAGGCTACGCCACAGAAGGTCAGTGTGAGCGGTAACGACTAACAGGCTACGCCACAGAAAGTCGGTGTAAGCGGAAACGGCTAACAAACTACAGAAGGTTAGTGTGAGTGAGCGGGATGACCAACAGGCTACAGATTTAGACTGACAGGCTACGCCACAGAAAGTCTACGGGTTGGGACAGGTAAAACTATCTACTGCTAACTACGGGGACTTTATTGTCCAATTTAAGCCACTAGTGCTTCTCGGTGCGGAGCTAGTAGCTTCTTGATCTAAGCGCACTTAGATCTGAACGTGATCCCTTTCGAGATACTACTGCTCGATTTCTATACGGTGATGCTCGCTTTTATACTTTTGGCGAGGCCCAGAATTATTCCCCACCACTATTTTCTGTCTTTTTACCATGAATCAATTTCGTACAACGGAGACGCACACACCCAACTGATTATGGGTTGATGTGCAGAGAAGAACAATGTATGCATTGACAAACCCACGCTGCCAGCAGAATATCTGGTTACTGTGCACAAGTTCTCTATGACTCGGCTGACGGATGACGTCACGCACATTTTCATGCCCTTTCACTGGAACATTTGTGAGTGGCGTCTTTGTACTGCTTGAACAACTGGTTTACAACGGAGACGCACACACCCAACTGATTATGGGTTGATGTGCCAAGAACTTAATATGACAACTCAGCTAGTGGGAATAATTCTGTTTTCCTATTTCTGGATTACGTCATTCCCACCTGCATGCCATGGAACGTTGGAGTTTTTCATGGACATGTACAACGAAGAGTTTAGGCAAAAAGTAAAATGTCCGAAAATGACATGGGCGACGGCGTAAATTTATGTACGGAGCAAAATGCTTCGTTACAATGTTGTCGCGGCTAGGCATATCTCGGGAAGCGTTTGCCCAGGAGTCTGCCGCAGATATACGCGGAAGTGGAGCCGGAGGTGATCACTTCCTCCCTAACAGCGTCGCCGATTTGCAACCTAATGGCTGCTAACAAGGCTTGTGTACTGGCGGACCTGTCAAGAAGGACGTCCTCCGGACGCAGCTCGCCTGCAATGGTGGACTGCTCTCGGGATGTGGTCCGCGTCCTCCTATTCGTCTACTTAGGACTCTGAGATGAAGCTGTTGTTGAGGCTGGTCTCGACCATTGGGCTTGTGGCTCAGCTAGCCATACCTCTTCAGGGGTTGTCGTTGCTGGCTGTCGCGTGGCCGCTCTCGTGTTATATCTCCGGGGAAAAGCGCCCGTTACGTCGTTCCCGTTATGAAGTTCCTGTCGACAATTAGGACATACTTGGCTTGTTTTCTCCTACTTGCGTAAGCAATGCTCGTGAAACTCGTGGCCACAGCTAGTCAGAATTGCGTTGCTTGCTGTTAGGTTGTCCATACAGATGATGCATTACTCATAGATAGAGGACCAGTGCAGTCCTGACTTGGTTGGGGGGTTGGTGGTTGGGGGGGTTGGTGGTTGGGGGGGTTGGTGGTTGGGGGGGGGGGGGTAAAAAAGGGAAGAATAAAATTGAAAAGAAAAAAAATTAAAACCGACTTTTGAAAGAAGAAAAATAACAAAATTTTTAAGCAAAAAGGCAGGGAAAGGAAAAGGAAACCCTAAGAGTGTCAGACAGAGCTTCTCCAAAACAGACAGCTGGCTATGGCATGCTACCGGTCTGCCATTCTCGGAGAGTCCGTACTAACGGGGTTGAGATGGAAAGGTCATCGGGCAGACAATAGGTCACGTACCAGCCTGAAGCCACGGTACCAGAGGACCTGACCACCTCGACAACTAACTTCGCGTAGGCTCAGGTTACGAGTTCAGTGCTCTAACCACTAATACGGCTACGAGCCTGCGAGTACTCGGAATCCTTAAGGCCATCTCTTTTTGCGCGCTTGGCCCGACACTGCTGCTGGGTGATTGCCTAAGGCAGGCTATGATTCCGGCTGACATCAACTGTAAATCAGCTGATGTCAGCCAGGATCATGGCCTCCGCGGGACACTCATCTGTCAGCAGAGATGGGGGACGGCATGCTTGCAGACTAGCAACTGCAGAAGAGTATAGGGGGGTTCACAAAAGGAAAGCCATCTCTGCCCCCGGTCGCGCAACAATCGAACATGAATCATGCCGATTGGGGATTGGGAAAAATGTGACAAAACGAAAAGGAAAAAAAGTCTGAAACAAGGGAAAAGAAAACAAAGAACATGAAAGAAAGAGAAAAAGAAAAAAAACGCGAAAAGAATTACCCCCCTCCGTAGGAGGGCACACGACCAACTAGCCGAAGGCTAGGGCCTGTTTACCCCTTTGCAATGGGGCTCGGACGAACTGGCAAAAAAATTATACATCAAAACTTAAGTGCAAAAGAATTATAATATATATATATCCAAAACTAAGAAACCTATACCTAAAGAAGGTATATAGAGAAAGTACCGCCAATATGGCCCAGGTTCGTTAAACTTCTTCCCTCATCCGGTTTTATTAAAGTTGGCTGCTCTACCCTTAAATTAAGTATGGCGCAGTGCTGTGGTACAACATTTACGCGAAAGCACGAACAACTCAACTAATTACATGGTAAATGTCACTATGACGGTTCTAAATCACCTAAAATTAATAAAATCTAAATCAAAATTAATAAACTTACACTTATTGCACGATAATTCTTCGATGTAATCGATTCAGTCTTTTCAATGTAATTCGCGCGGCACTTTACCGAGAGGAAAATAAACTTTCGCGCCATTTGTCATTTGACAGCAAATTTGTAAATGTACATGGTGCGCGAAAGGGCACGAAAAATAGCGGAAATAGTGACCATATGGGAATGAAGAAGTTTTTGTTTTCTTAATTTGGTATATCGAATTGGCAGTACTTTCTCTATATACCTTCTTTACCTATACCTAGGTGGAGATAAAACCAAAGGAGGTTAATAAAGCCTAACTACGTGACTTGCTAACCAAAACTTTTGATCTATATGATTTAAGGTTTGTATTCCCTGACGGTTAAAATTCAAAAACAAGTATCTATATGTGTACTTATCTATAACAGTAAACATTTCTCGAACTTTAAGAAATAATAATGCGCATTATTGGTTTCTTTTCCATCGATCTGGACAATCCAATAATTCGGAAATGAAGATTTGGAGGACAAAAAAAAATTTTCTAGTCAACAATATACAAATTATCTGAGCTAAGTTTCTCCCAGGTATATATCATGAATTATGAGCTGGGGAAATAAATTTACATCTTAATTTTAACAAGTATGATAAGGTTATGCTTAGAAATTATATGCAATAAAAACCCATGAACAATTCTCATTCCTCAAATTTTTGTAACTCTGAACGAAAAGGGAAGCTTCCCTTTATTTTATCTTGATGTTAATATCAAATATTTAATAAATTGTTCTAACAAGAAAATAATGGAGAGTTTTGAATACAGACTAGAACTAACTATAGTGCTATAAACATAAACAATTATATTTTATGAAAGTCAAAAATAATTTACCAAACTATCAGTATACATAAGCCATACTTAGACTTTTCTCTCGTACGTTCAGTGAAATACTATTGGCATTTTGTGTACATATTTACATTATTCCGAGTATAATATCTAAATTAACAAAATTTAGGGTTTCTGATACTTAAAAGAGTTTATTCGATCACCTTTTAACACTTTTCCAATTGTCATAGTTTTATTTTCATCTCATAACATCAATCGTCTCATTTGTGGGAACAATTTAAATTGTTCAAGGCAAATCATTCCGGAACATTCAATTCTCATAATCGAAACCTGATCCTGTTTAACAAATCTTAGACGTAATTTTGAGTTATCCCCAAACTTTTTGTTCACTAAACAAAAATAAAATTTAATAAAATATCTCCTCAACTTTTCATCTTGAGTCTGCGTTAAATGTGTTTTTTGTGTCCATATTTACATTATTCCGTGTATAATATTTTTTTTAACACTTTTCCAATTGCAATAGTTTTATTTTCATCTCATTACGTCAATCGTCCCATTTGTGGGAACAATTTAAATTGTTCAAGGCAAATCATTCCGGAACATTCAATTCTCATAATCGAAACCTGATCCTGTTTAACAAATCTTGGACGCAAATTTTATAATAATGGCCAAAAAAAGAAAAAAAATGTTGTAAATATAAGTATGGAAAGATCTGACCTTAGCTGAAATCCCTTGCATTAGAATACCTGTACCGCACTTCTTAATAAATGCATATTTGTCACTGTTCACTGTCTCTATTAATCCCTCACAACATTTTTTTGATTTATTTTTCTTTACACTAAATTGTATTCTGTCTAAAATTTTGCACTTCTTTAAATTGCAGTTTTATTGCAATATTTACTTCACGTTTCTATCATAAATTCTATTACATATTTATATAATATGGCAACTTTTCAAATTGCCGTGTTATTATTAAATTCACTTCGTTTTTCTATCTGTTAATATAAACTTCTTTCTTGTCTTTCACATTTTACATTTTGCACAAGTGTTTTCACTGTTTATTTCATTCCTTAGTTAGCAATTTTATTTCACCTTTTACTTCATTCCTTGGTTAGCAAATTCGACCAAGAAATCGTGAACAATTCACGATTCTGTTGCACTGCGCCAGCTCGTACACAAAAAAACGTATCTTCCAAATTTCACACTTTTGAAACAACTTTTCCGGGGTACGCGGCCGCCGCACTACCGTTTCAGTTCATTTTCCCTTTGTTGACACTTTTAGTTATCTGCCTTTTATGTCGAGTTCTTTCTACTTAAAATACCGCTCACCCATGTACAACGCCAAAAACTTTTCAATCCACAGCGAAAAACCGAAAATTTGTCCGACCGAGCTACTCTTCAACAAAATCTATCCCAAACTGAATTAACTCCTCGCGGCTCGCGCCAATACACCTTGTTGCGGGCAAAAGTCACACACACACCGCTATACTCTCCCGCTGCTCCCATATGATTTTTTGCGTCATGAACAAATATCTTCACTGCTAAACCGGTTCTGTCCCACCATCCGATGCTAGATGTTCAAGTTAAAAATCGAATTCATTGCAATTTGCTTGCTTAAATTCGCTTTGAATTTTATTCTCGGTATTCATTTTTGCAGCCCGACCGTTGTTTTCAGTTGGAATTTTGTATGTTGGCTGTGAATTTCAACTTTGTTAGCACCGCTACGTCTACTGTTGGGAGACGGGGTTTAATGGTCGGTGCTGTTATTGCAACTGTTACATTCTTGTCGAAATGCAACTTTTGCGAATTTTTAAGCAAATTTTGTGCGGGAGCCGAGGAATTTAATGAAAATAATTCAATTAATTTAAATTATTTTCTCGGCTCTCCGTACGACAATTTTAGAGCTTGAGGTGTCATTGGAAAGGAAATTCCGTGCTGCCTCCAATTATGCCCTTTTTATGTTCGTAAGCATTTTCACAGGTGTTTTTTAAGTAGGTCAAATATTGGTGGTCTTGAATACGACTATAGGAGCCGAATCTTAGGGGTACTAATGCGGTCTGGAGCAGAGCCGGGGGTTAGTGGAAGGGTATAGCATCCTGAGATTAAACCTAGTGCAGAGCTTCGGCTCTTATAGCCGAAGTCAACACCATCTCAATGGGCTAAGAGACGTTTTCCACGCATAACTTGATCCAGTGGTCAGGTGATACGGGACCACTGGTTATGTTGAAGCATACCGACCATAACAAGGATATCGCAGATGCTCTCTCTGTGTATGGAACTCAATGGAATTTCATTCCTGCAGCTTCACCCCACTTTGGAGGCTTGTGGGAAGCTGGCATAAAATCCATAAAGACTCATCTGAGACGAGTTATTGGTGATCACTGCTTAACTTTTCAAGAATTAACCACGACACTTTGTCAGATAGAGGCAGTACTCAACTCGAGGCCTCTACATCAATAGTCTCGACACTGAAGACCCCGAAGTTTTGACTCCAGGACACTACCTAGTAGTAACTGCAATCACGATTCCTCCGGAACCTAGCACATTAGACGCTTCAATCAACCGATTAACTCGCTGGATAATCGTGCAACACCTATAGCAGCTCTTTTGGAAGAGGTGGTCCCGAGAATACTTACATACCCTTATGCAGCATTCTAAATGGAATGAGGAGACCTGCCCGTCACAGTGGGTGACCTGGTTCTAGTGAAGGAAAACAATCTCCCTCCTACGAGATGGTTAATTGGCCGCATCACTCAATTCCATCCTGGATCCGACAAACACGATCAGTCTCATTAGGGACCCACAGCGGAGAGATTGAAATCAATATATAAAGGAGAAGAAGAAGTTGCAGGGAAAATATGTGAGTTTATTTAAATAAATGTCTAATTGTAGTGATTTGCAGTGATGTCTTAATGATTTATATTCATCGTTTAAATTGTGCAACGTCTTGTGTTAAATGTTGTAAATGTGGTGACAGGTTTGTTATTGTTATTAAAATTTAAAAAATTTACAATACTAACTTTCTTAATTAATACAAAATCTAACTAATTATCTTTTTATGTTTTCAGCAGTAATTCAAATCCAAGAGGAAGAAGTGGAAATCATCATCGTAGTAGAAGGCCCAAAGTCAGATAAATGTTTTGAATTATTTTTGTTAATGATGAATTCTTTGTTTATATTTCTTTCAGATCGTCTGTCGGAGTCTTCACGGAACAATAGGCGACGACTCTCCTTACGATTATTATATTGCAGTGACATGACTTCGTAATTTTTTTCAGGAGTGATATTGAGGACATGACTGCAAATGAAATTGACTTGACTTCGCCTCCACGACCTGCATTTTCTTCAACCCAGGAATTTCCACTTACCAAGAGACCGAAACTATCACGCGTTGCGTCTAGCACAGAGCACCGGCCAGTGAGCCAGGAGAGAGCTGAATTAATTACACAGAGTATAGCAAAAATGATTGCAATAGATCAGTTGCCACTTTCTTTTCCTGATCAAGAGGGTTTCAAACTATTAATGGGCGTTGTAGAACCAGCATACAAAAGAGAATCTCGAACTGGCACGAAATGCCGTTAGAGAACGTATCGAAACGGATCTAAAGAAGTCGACATCAGTTGCATTGACCACCGACATTTGGACTTCAACTTGTAATGACGGATACCTTACTGTGACAAGTCATACTGTCGACAAGGAGTGGAACCTGGTTTCGCGGACTTTAACGACTCTTGAACTTGAAGAACGTCATACAACGGAAAACCTCCGAGGAGCTTTAGAAGACATCATTCATAAATGGGACATCCAGGAAAAGGTGTTTGGTATAGTTCATGATAACAAGCTATAGCAGGATATTTTCATCGTTCTACTGTAGCATCCCATGCTCTTGAAAAAATACAACAGAATCTCCAACTTCCTCCTGAAAAGCTAATTCAAATTGTAAGAACTAGATGGAATGCAATCATTGCTGCCCTTAATAATAGGGATGTGACAAGTACACGTCAGATGCAAAACTTCGAGCTTGCGGAGAGTGAGTGGGTAGCTATGGAAGAAAAGTGTAAGATTCTGAAACCAATGGAAATGACCAACACATTGTTCTGCTCAGAAAAAAGGCAACCCCTCTCATCGGTGCGCCCAATTCTCCGTACTTTAATTGATAATCACCTACGTTGCAGTACAGTAGACGTTGGAATGGCTCTAACATTAAAACTGACGCTCAAAACCAATCTGGAAAAAAGATTTTCTCTCGATCCCAAAGAAAATGACGCGATATTGCCCTCTCAAATCGCAAAGAGCACGATGAGTTCACTGCCTATCTGGCTACCCCAGCGGCAGACCCACATACAGATCCACTCTCTTGGTGGAAATTGCAGGGAAAAAATAACCTCGCTTAGGTAAACTGGCTCGGCAGTATCTGGCTATACCCGCTACCTCGGCGAGCTCTGAGAGAGTATAATCAACAGCGAAGAGAAATTGCCTATCACAAAATAATGTTGAAATGCTGGTCTTCTCGTACCAAAACCGCCAGCAACTGTAATTTTACGTAATTTTGCGCGTTACTGTAATACTTTTCATTGCTAGAAAGCTACTTTATTTAGTTCTTTTGTTTTTCTTTGTACATGTACAGTTACTCAAATAAATAAAAGCAGTAATTATTGCAAAGTTTTTCTTTCTTTAAGAGAAAAATAGTATATACTAGGTAAATTCATAAATGTCAGGATAGATCCGGCGTTTGTATCGAATTCACATAAATTGTAAATATAAGGATTTTCCGGATACTCCGGATTACACGGATTTGTACATCTCAAAACTCCAAAATTGCGGATTACGGATATCCGTTTTCATAAAATCCAGATTTTCTGATTTTTTTAAATCTCCGTGTACACGATAAGGCAGGGAAGTATACGGTGTACAGGTAAATTATAATTTTGGTGTATAAATATTCGATCGTACAAAAAGTATTCTTCCAATATTATCTTAAAATCCCAATTATAGTTTGGATGTACAAATATTCCTTGATAATATGCCTTTTTCAGAATATTTGAAGAAGACTGTTTGTACAAATAAATTCAATGAGCTGAAACTTTAATCTGATTAAAAAAAATTAAATATTTGTAGTTTGTATCTGTAAGAACTAAATGAACTTTATAGTTTTAGTGACACAAATTATTCTAGTTTGTTAGCGTAAACAAAAATCATTTTTCTTACAAGATAATTCGACCTTGGCATAATACTAGTACAGGTCCTGAAATTTCTTGGAAAAACAAAGTGCTAAAAGAGCGCGCGCAATTTTTTATACCAAATTTGTAATGAAATCAGGGATATGCGCACTCTGACTGAACAGTAAAAGAACTTAAGCTCGACATGCGTTAAAATAAGGTGAACTCTTATAAGGAATATTATATCAGCTTTTCATCAATTTTTCATCAAGAACCTTCCTTTTTGGTAAGTCAAATCTAAAATGAAAACTGTCTTTTTTTAGAAGACTTCTGATGCTGATTTCTTATAGTAATTATTAAACAAGAGTGGAAGTCCACTAGTTGCCTTGACTAATTGGTTAATTTTGCACTTATTGCAATATCGTCGCCAGGGACACTAAATTTATACCAATTCAATACAAGACAGAATTAGGTTAGAGCTTTCGATTATTGGTGTCAGCTCGCATTAAAATAAAAATTTTTTACATCACCTTCGCATGTGACGACTCACATCTTAGAATAAAGAACTAGGGTCACAGGCATTTCAAAATGTGAATTTATGTTAACATCATAAGAGACACTAAAGGTAGAGCCTGTTCATAAACGCAGATTTGCGCAGCAACTGCCCATTTCACCTGAAGCGAATAAATTGCTGAATCATGCAGCTGCAGCGCAATCCTGCGTTTATGAACAGGCCCGTAGTCTAGTGGCACCGTAATACGATCTATAAGAAAAATCCTGGTATAAGTTCAGTTTGGCGAGTTTTGTCAAAATGGCCAAAGTTAAATCGGATTTTTTACTAAATTCGTTGACTTTATTATAAAAAGCGATTTCAAGTCGGGGGAGCAGTTTTTATTGGTGAAAAAAATGCAAAAATTGTGTGCGACTATTGACACTGAGCTGAACTTAGCCTAACTATTGGAAAAATTTCCAAGATTACAGTTAATTTACTGAAAAATGACTTGGGACAGCTGCTGTTCTTTAGTGATTACACACTATTTTCACACTTTTCTGCATTTATACTAATAAAAACTTTGCTCCCCTGACTTAAAATCGCTTTTTATATTAAAGTCAACGAATTTAATAAAAAATCTGGATTAATTTTGGCCATTTTAACAAAAGTCACTAAACTGAACTTTCACAAAAATCCTTCCCAAGTCAGATCCTTGCTATTATATCACATTACCTCTTCTTCTCAATATTAAACATCGCATTTGCAAGTCTTCACTGACACTACTTTCAAAGCTACACTCGACTACACCATTTGAAGGACTGCCCTTTCATTAAAACAGTTAATAATAGTATAAATCTTTTGTTTATTCCATGGTAGGAAAATAATCAGTCATAAAAAAATAGCTAAGACTGACTTATATCTTGTTGAAGGCAGCTATATCAACAGATTGGACATAATCCTCAAAATCTTGGATTTTTTCACTTAGTAGATCAATTGAAACCTTTTCATCTTCAATTACACACATAATTTGAAGTTTATGTATACCGTAGCCAACAGGAACAAGTTTAGAAGCTCCCCAAAGAAGACCATCCATTTCAATTGTACGGACCCTTTCTTCCATTTGCTTCATGTCAGTCTCGTCATCCCATGGTTTAACATCAAGAAGAACGGATGATTTAGCAATCAACGCAGGTTTTTTCGATTTCTTTGCGGCGTATGCGGCTACACGTTCTTCTCGGACACGTGCTGCTTCCGCATCTTCCTCTTCATCGGAGCCAAAGAGATCAACATCGTCTACAAAATAATTTGATGTTATAACTGTGGATATTCGTTTATCTGTGGATACCATCATTTGTGGGTTTATCGTCTTTAACGGTAGTTTTTCCACCAGCAGATTGTGGAACGGGCTGACCTCCCCAACTTCCCTTTTCTTGAGCAGTAAAGGAAGAGATGTGTCGATACCACCGCTGTGCGTGTGGGCTTTCAGGCACTTTACCTAATGCCTCAAAAACTGAGATATCAGCTTTTGAAGGAGTGAATCTGAAAGAAAATTACATTTCAATTCTACTAGTTCCTATTTTTTACATTGCGAATAAAGTTCAACATAACCTTAAAGTGCTATCTGTAAAAGCTACCTTACCCATTTATATAACTGTGATATGCCAAATAATCGTTCAATTCTTGTAAACCTTTTGGTGTCTTAACATCACCGAAAGACATTTTAGGGATGTTTTTGTTATATAAAGTTCCACGGCCTTGCAAAATGTGGTACAATCCTAAAGGGTTGACAACCGGAAAGAAAGAAGGACCATCACGGTGACGTTTACTAAGCGTTCGAAAATTGGCAAAGATGCTGTTTTCAGATATGGCAATGGTGTTGACCTTAAATGAGAAAAGAATTGCCAACTATTGTGTACGCCAATCATTTAAATAAATATAATACATAAAAATTATCTTTAATTAATCTTCAAAATTTTTCGATATATATATATATATAAAGAAAATAAAGACTAAACAACATGTATGGGGAAAGAATCGTCAATTCGATATCAAATTAAGAAACATTAAAATATCTATTCTTCCCGGTAAAGTGCGTGCGCGAGTGACATTTAATTTATCTACAGTTACAATTATTTAAGTATTGGAATAGTTGCTCTAGTGTCCAAAACCGGATCTGGTGTCTTCTGCTTAACAACCCACATACCGGAAAATTTGTATTTTCCGTACGTTTAGTTCGTATTACACTTCTTGGAGTTGGTAGTGTTCCGAGCACAGAACGGGTAGAAACTCTCTCATTCTGGATTTCTCAAAATTGCGGCTAGAAACTAGAAAGGAGGGAAATCCACGCGCAGGCAGGACACCTCGGCTTAGAGAGTACCTACGCTCTATGCAAATACACTCTAAGTGACATCCAGGACACCTTAAGCAGCAGCCCTCCTTCTGGGATAGGATAGGTAGACTTTTAACCCACTTTTACGAAAACACCACCTTACAAAAAACATCTGGACGCCCTGTGCTCCACAAGGTGGCGTTGACTTTTACTAGATCAACGCCATCTTGATAACTACAGGCCGTAAGGTAGAGCCAGTTTTGCCCCGTGACGTCACACTATGAGGAAAAACGTGAAAAAGTTTAATTTCTGTCATCCGTTTTGTTTAATTATAAGAAGTGTGATTAAGTTTTAAAATCGTTCTAACCAAAAACTAATAGTGAATCGTATAAAGAGTAATTTGCGGTAAAAGTTTTGTGACATTCAAGTGGCGAAGGGTATATATTTTTTAGTTAAAGTGAAAATTTCGGCTAATTCGCCTCGGACTTTAAAGTAATATTGTGTGAGTTTCAGATATTATTTAAGTGAAATAATTAGTGTATGATAAAATTAACTTGCGAGATAATGTCTTGATAAAAGTTTCGTTTACATCTATTTAATTATGTGTGAGTAATCGTCGGTCAAAATATATTGGCAATATCCAAAAGAAATGTCAAATTGAGGGAAGTAATGACGTCTGCTCTTCAACCTTAGAATAAAGAACAAGAGGAAAGGCTATCTTAAGTAAAAACCCTGTACGTGTGATAAGCATTTTTGCTTCTTGGCCAAGTGGCAAGTGGGTTAAGGGGGAATGTCGCCTGAATTGTCAAATTGGACCGAATGTCGCCTAGCAATCAAAGTCGTCTCCGTAGTACTGAAATATTTGGGGGCATAAGCAAAGTGTTTTTAAATAGTAAAATTAATTAAATTAATAAAATATGGTCGGGCAAAGTAATATTATATTAAAAGTGTTATAAGAATATATTTTAAAAACACCTAATTTAAAATATTATCAAAATGAGTTGGCCCCTCCTGTATACAAGCATAATTTTACTACTTTCATGTTCGAAACGCACACATCGCTTGGGTTCAACACATGTAGAAAAATGCTTACATTTTTGCGAATGATGTCCTTTCCTCTAGTTCTTTATTCTAAGTCTTCAACCTACCGGATGTAAACAACTCTTAATTGCATTAAAAAGTGAAAGAAATTACGTTTAACTTTATTATAAGTAATGATATACTAGTTTTGTGATGTTGTGAGAATATGTGGTACTAGTGATTCGAGTTTTGTTGGTAAATGGGGACAAATCTATTGACAACTTTTACATTTGAAGAGTTGGCTTAGATTTTTCTCTAATTGCTGGCATTATACAGCAAATTGTACGATAAATATGAAGTGATCTGATTTAAAAATGTATTCGGGAGAATATGTGAAAACAGTGATTTGCAATTCTTACAATTTGTTGGCAAATGGGGATACATATATTAATAAATTATGCAATTGAAAAGTTGGATAAGATTTTTCCTAAGCTGTCACTTGAACAGCTGGTAACAACTTTTCGTTTGGTCGTATATATGGCGTTGGTTTTGTTTCCCCATAAGATGACGTGATCGTTTCTACCTTACGGCAAAGATTACTCTACTAGATAAATGCCTTCGAACAAACTAGTAAAAAAACTTTGGTTGCTTTTTTATATTTCCCGCATCGGGCAACCCTGCAATCAGAATTAAAAATTTGTTTTCCGGGAGAGTTTGTGGATAAGAGACAAGTATACTTTTCTTATGTTTGTTTACAAATGCCAAATGTTCTTCACTCATTAAAAGATCAGAATACATTGACGGTTTGAAAGTCTCTTACGCACACGAGTAACTAGCTCAGTCACGTGCCTCACATGAATTCTTTTTATTGGTGGTACTTTTTACTACATTTCTCTCTTCGACAAGATTTAGCAGTACTTTTTTGATGAATCTTTTGTACAATTTTGATTTGATTTAGCGTGGAAGAGGTTTTTAAGTTTGGTAAAGTTTTTATTTTGATTGATTTCTTACAGGTAGTTCAAAACTTAGATATAAGCTTTACAAAAGTCAACAAAAAAATTAATCGAAAAGGCGCCTTTTTATCAATATCTATCCTTTAACAGACTTTTGACCAATTTTAAGACTAGTTAATTAATTAATAGGCAACTACATTTCCTCCTGACTCTGAATCTGACTTTTCTTGTGGTGGAATGAGTGAGACTGAGCGGGATGCGCGAAGCTATGCGCAGTTCCGTCACAGTAAAATAATTGTTGCCAACACGTCACAGTAAAATAATTATTGCCAACACTCCTCCTTAATTATTTTACCCCTCAAATATTCAAAATGTTTACGTAGTAGAGGCTTGGTCAGAATATCAGCGAGTTGATCCTCACTTCTGACATGGACTGGTGTGACTGTAGAACCAATATGCTGCTGAATAAACTTCCTAGATATTTCAATATGTTTCTTTCCTTTCGTGATTTTCCCTTCATGTGTGTTATTCAGCATGTGAATAGCTGACTGATTGTCAATGTAGTGTGACGTAGGCTGACTTGTATCTAATAATTTTAATTCTTTTGCTAGGCTTCGAATCAAGCAGACTTCATCTATGGCTAATACTGCTGCTCGATACTCAGCTTCAGCAGTTGAATTCGAAACAGTGTTTTGTTTTTGAGTTAGCCAAACTATAGGGCCTCCACGTAGTAAGAGAACTCCACTGGTGGAATGTCCAGTTTCTGAATCTCCACCATAATCGGAGTCACTGTACACAGACAGATTTTTACCTCCATTGAAACATATTCCAAACCTTGTTGTCCCTTTGACATATTGAAAGACACGTTTAATCATTTTCCAGTGACTTTTCATTGGCTTGTTGTTGAAGCGACTCAAGTAATTGACTGAGAAGCATATATCTGGACGTGATATGGTGGCGAGATATAGCAGACTGCCAACGACTTCTCTATATGGCTTTGACTTGTCCAAAAGACTGTCATTTACAAAATTTTCAGGATCTGTGAGCATTCCTCTTTCAATAGGTGTGTGAGCAGGGCTTAGATCCCCAAACTCGTAGCGTTGTACAATTCTTTCAGCATATTTGTACTGATTTACGAATATTCTATCTTCAGACACTTGAATCTGCATTCCGAGGTATGAGAAACAGTTGCTTCTCCCAGTATCGTAAGTAATCTCGAACTTTTGATCAAGCTTCTTCAAGACTTCCAGCATTTCACTTTTATGTTGTCCAACCATAAGACCATCATCGACATATAGAACAATTATTACACTTCGGTTCTTGTTGTAGTAGACACATGGATCATCATCAGTAGATTTAAAGCTTAGAGACTTCAAAAATTTTGAGAATGTCTCATTCCAGACTTTCGGTGCTTGCTTTAAGCCGTAAAAGCTTTTCTTCAATTCACATACATGACCTGACTTGTCATTGAAACCTTCTGGTTGGTACATGAAGATCCTTTCATCTAGCTTACCATGTAGAAAAGCTGTCTTTACATCGAATGTCATTATCTTCATGCTTTCAGATGCAGCCATGCTCAAAATTAACCTGATTGACATTAAACGAGCAACAGGACTAAAAACTTCAAAATAATCTTTACCTTCTTTTTGTTCGAAACCTCTGACGACGAGTCTTGCCTTGTATTTTCCATCATCTTTCTTGCGTAACACCCAACGACAGGTTAGAGGTGTAATGTCTTTAGGTTTCTCAGTTAGGATCCATGTTTTCATTCTTATCAGTGACTCATACTCTTCTGACATTGCTCTTTTCCAGTTTTCATCTTTAAGAGCTTCAGTGACTGGAATATCACTTGTTTCACCAGGCATACTTTCTTCTTTAAATCTTGGTGGTGGTTTTATAATGCGACGATTTCGTAGGTTTCTTCTTACAGGTGGTACTGGTGGACTTTCTGAACTATCAGATTGACTTTCTTTTTCCTGAGTTGGTGACCAATTTTCATCTTCAGTTTCTTCAGCTTCGATACTTTCATATTCTGAGCTTGAATCTGATTTCTCAGCGTCAGATGTTTCAGTCGGTGGCATTTCTATCTCAGTAAGTCGTTCAGTTTCAGTTTTGTCATCAAAAACTACATTACTTGAACTTATAACATCTTTCCTTTCATTTATGAAGACTCTGAAACCTGGAGAATCGACATCATAACCAACAAATATGCCTTTCGTTGACTTCTTCTCCATTTTGCCTCTCTTGTTACCTTCTTTTAATACGTAGCAGTCACATCCAAACGATTTTAGCTTGTTGATATCTATTTTTCTTCCAAACCACAGATCAGCTGGACTTTTACCTTTTACTGTACTGGTGCCAGTGTGATTAATTGTGAAAACAACATAATTTACTGCTTCACCCCATAGATTTTCATTCAGACTTCGAGCATGTATGACTGTTCTTGCAGCTTCCACTATTGTTCTCATCTCTCTTTCGATGCGTCCATTTTGTTGTGGAGTATAAGCACTTGATTTACTGTGAAAAACACCCAGACCTTCCAAGATTCGTTGCGTTTCGCGATTCTTTATTTCAGTACCATTATCTGACCGTAGTTTCTTAACTTTTCTGTCAAATTGATTTTCGACTAGTTTCAGGAAGGTTTCTAGTTTTCCAGCTGTCTCATTTTTATGTTTCAAGAAGTACACAGTTCTAAAATGAGAGTAGTCATCTTTAAAGAGCAGGAAATATTTTGCTCCTCCTAAAGAGTGAATGTCCATTTCACATAGATCTACATGTATTAGATCAAGCTGACTTTCTGATGTTTTTGGATTTAGAAGATGTGATACTCTATGTTGCTTTCCATAAGTGCATCCTTGACAAACATACCCGTCCCAATCATTTAGAAACTTGACTCCACTTCTAATCAGTACATCTCGCACATGTGTAACATTTTGATGTGCAAGCTTTTCATGCCATTTTATCAAGGAGATATTAGCAAGACATTTTTCAGACTCTCGACGAAATTTCATTTTGTACAGCTTTCCTTCTCTTTATGCCATTGCTCCTACATTGCCATTTTTATCTTTGAATACTGATTTATCTGCATTTGCTGACTGTCTGTAGCCCTTGTCCAACACTGAACTGACTGAGAAAAGATTAAAGGGCATTTTTGGAGTATGCAATACATCTTGCAGGACTATTTTCTGCCATGTCTGACCGTCAAAAGCTTCAAGTTCGATGTCACCTATACCGATGCCTTCTAGTTCGGTTGCATCACCAATTACAATCATGGACGGTCGTACAAGGGTTGTGTAGTTCTTGAACCATTCCTTATGTGAACTCATATGCTGAGTTGCAGCACAATCTTGATACCAGCAGTCTTCAGAATTCTTGCTCAGTGAATCTATTGAGGATAAACTAACTGTCACGAGTGCACGTCTATTACTGCCATTTTTATTTTGTTTATTAAACTTGTCTTCTTTTTGATTGGAGTCTGCATTCGGACAGTCTTTTGCAAAATGACCTTTGCATTTGCATTTGTTGCAGCCATATGTGTTCTTGCAATATTCTAGGTATTTTGCAGATGGTTTCCCCTGGTATTGTGACTTTATGTGGCCAATTTTTCCACATTTAAAACATTCTAGAGGTTTGCTTTTCTGACTTCCATTTGATGTATCTGACTTGCTTTTGTGCTTTGATATAAAAGCATTTTGAGATGAAGATTTGCATGTTGACTGACCTTCATTTAATCTGTCCTCTTCTAGCCTTAAACGATCAAATAGATTGCTCAGGTTCTTCTCTGTCCCACTGACATTGTCCCAGGCTGTTCGAAAGTGGTATAGTTTCGGTGGCAATATACCCAAAATTCTCTGCATGATTCAGGACTCCTTCATTTGTTCACCTTCAGCTTCTAGACTGTCTGCCAACTGTTGAATTTGCATACAATTTTCAATAACTGATTTGTTTTCATTATATTTGTACCCAAAAAATTGTCGTTGTAAGCCTTCAATGGATACATCAGACTTCTTTCCATATAACGTATCTAACTTCGATAGCATGCTGTAAGCAGATGCACATTTCGAAATTTACATAGCAATTGTGCTACTACAATTCAGACCAATAAGTGTTTGAGCTTCCATGTCTTTAGCGATCCATGACGCTACACTCTGACTATCTTCTCCACCTCCGGGTTTAACATTGACTCCGGTAGCAATGTCAAAAATCTTCTTACTTTTTAGGGTTAAATTTAACTTAAACCTCCATGACTCATAATTCACATTTCCATTTGAATCTTCCGTTAAACACTCAAGTTGAGAGCGTATACTTTCCATCTTGACCAAATTAATTAATTATTCCTGGCTGATTTGACTTTACAGACTTAACCTCAAACTTAACCTCAATTCCTGCACGGCCACGTGCCTGGGCCCATAACCTGATGAATCTTTTGTACAATTTTGATTTGATTTAGCGTGGAAGAGGTTTTTAAGTTTGGTAAAGTTTTTATTTTGATTGATTTCTTACAGGTAGTTCAAAACTTAGATATAAGCTTTACAAAAGTCAACAAAAAAATTAATCGAAAAGGCGCCTTTTTATCTATATCTATCCTTTAACAGACTTTTGACCAATTTTAAGACTAGTTAATTAATTAATAGGCAACTACATTTCCTCCTGACTCTGAATCTGACTTTTCTTGTGGTGGAATGAGTGAGACTGAGCGGGATGCGCGAAGCTATGCGCAGTTCCGTCACAGTAAAATAATTGTTGCCAACACGTCACAGTAAAATAATTATTGCCAACATTTTTTGACAGAAATATGTAATTCTCTCCGAATGAGAACAGAATTTTGACAGGAATAAGTGATTCTCTCAAATAATTTTGACAGGAATAAATGACTGCACACTACCTGTACTCTTTATTTGCATGTATATTCTTATGACTTTAAAATCTGAATATATTTCGTTTTACTGTGGTGCCAGTGTTACTTTTTCAAGATTAGCTGGGTATTTTAGGGAGCCGGTTATCTAGTAGTTAGTAATCTTTGCTTACGGCCTGTAGTTATCAAGATGGCGTTGGGCATACGATGAAAAATAATCGCAGACTGAAACAAAAGTATTCAAAAAGTGAGATAAACGAAAATATCGCACGAAGTCGCATCGCGCTTATGAACAAGCCCTAAAAGATCAGAATACATCGACAGTTTACGCACAAAAGAAACTAACTCAGTCATGTGATTCACATGAATTTTTTTTATTGGTCGCAGTCTTAGAATAAAGAACGAGAGGAAAGGCTATCTTAAGTAAAAACCCTGTACATGTGATAAGCATTTTTATTTCTGTTCACGTACTTTTTGATCAGAAATATTCTGAGTAAAAATGTTAAATAGGAGAAGTTACCAAATACGAAGAGTACGTGAACGAGTTCGAGTAGTTTTGGACAAAAACTAAAGCAATAACTGTCAAAGTGACAATTAGTGGCTTTAAAACAAAGCTTAACAAAAGTACTCAACTTATTTCTTCGGGTAAATTTGGACTAAAATTTTAAAATAGGGGAAATGTGACGTCAGCAAATTTACCCCCATTTCATGAGTACGTGAACGCGGTTGGGTAAAAATATCATAATGCATTTACTCAAAACACAGTACGTGAACAGACCTTTTGCTTCAACGCCAAGTGGCGAGTGGGTTAAGGGGGAATGACGCCTGAAATGTCAAATTGGACCGAATGTCGCCTTGCAATCAAAGTCATCTCCGTAATACTGAAATATTTGGGGCATAAGCAAAGTGTTTTTAAATAGTAAAATTAAGTAAATTAATAAAATATGTTCGGGCAAAGTCATATTATTTTAAAAGTGTTATAAGAATATATTTTAAAAACACCTAATTTAAAATATTATCAAAATGAGTTCGCCCCTCCTTTATACAAGCATAATTTTACTACTTTCATTTCGAAACGCACACATCGCTTGGGTTCTACTACATATAGCAAAATGCTTACATTTTTTCGAGTGATGTCCTTTCCTCTAGTTCTTTATTCTAAGGTCGTAGTTTTTGGTACATTTTTCTCTTCGACAAGATTTGGCGGTACTGTTTTGACAGGAATACAGAATTTTCACAGGAATAAGTGATTCTCTGAAATAATTTTGACAGGAGTAAATGACTGCACACTACCTGTACTCTTTATTTGCATGTATATCTTATGACTTTAAAATCTGGATATATTTCGTTTTACTGTGGTGCCAGTGTTACTTTTTCAAGATTAGCTGGGTATTTTAGGGAGCCGGTTATCTAGTAGTTAGTAATCTTTGGCAAGAATATCGCCTAAAAAATCGTACCTGTTGGATAAAAGAATGGCAACTCACAACTTAATAAGGGACTTCAATTAGGCGCAACAGATTATAAAAATTTTCTCAATAATTGGCAATTAGCACTGATTTACAAGATTATATTACCAGACAAACAATTCTGCCTGAAGAGAAATTAGCTATAATATTATTCTATTGCTTTTAGCAACATGCGACAATTTTATCGACTTAATTATGATTCAAAATTATCGAAATCTTTTCTTTGTCGCGCTCATTCAACAGCCGAAACAAGAATGAAATCATGCGTTCAGCTTAAAATTTCTGGCCCTCAAAACCAGAAAAATGGTGCTCTGGTTGGATTAGTGCGTGACAACAGGTGAAATAGGTTTGGATTTTGATGCACATTTCTCTCCGAAGGCTTAGAACATAAAGCTATGCTAAGCTTTATGTTCTATGGGCAGTGGAGTGCAGAATTTCTGAAGGCCGAATGGAAAACATGCCTATATTGTGATTTTCGAAATTTTCGAAGGTTTTTGACAGCTCAGAGCCTCATGCAGGGAACCCAACGAAAAAACAAAAAAATCACCAAAAAGCATCTATATCCTAAATACACTCAATAAGCATTTTGCAGGTTGCGCGAAAAGTAGATTGAATTTGCTTGTTAGAAATACCACGAAGGAAAAGTAATTTTTTGCCGAAATGAGTTTAATCGCTAACAGAAACAAACAAGTGACATATGTGAACTAAATGCTAAATTGGACAAAAGAAAGCCAGCAGTTTAGTGAAAAGATTTTGAAGTGTTCAAAATGAGAAGAATTTGTCTATGAATTGCGAGGAATATCCGATAAACAGGATTCAAATTAGATTTAGAGTGGAAGAAATGTGTTAGATTTAGACGGAAAGCGTTTTTGATTTAGAATAAATTTATTTACAGTAGTTTTGTTTGTGTGCCGCGAAAAAGAATATATTTGTCCTATTTTAGAGTGTATATCATCCAACTATTTCTCTCACTCTTTTCGTTGCTTCCTAAACACGTACAAAATTTTAATACAGGATTATTTTGGCAAAATTTTTCTTATTCGAAGATTAAGAGAATGTTTTATATTTTCTGCGAGATGACATGTCAGTGAGAGTGTTGTCTAATAATAACTCTCTCTCTTCTCTAACAGATTAAATTGTATATCCAAGAACAGTGGAATTTATTAATTTTCGCAAAATATATAATAATGAAGAGACGAAATGCCGATTGTGGAAAAATTCGGCGACCGATAAAACGTAATAAAATTACGGAAGGAATGTACGGAAGGTAATTTCAGTAAATTTTTTTAACAAATGTGGATATTTCTCTTTTAACCTACATGTAAACAAAACTATTTCCAATATGCTATTATTTTCATAGTTCCGTAAATACACAATCTTTCAACAGTTGTTCAATAACATATAAACACTCCGAAAATCAGGAAAAGCGACTAAACTATATACAATAAGTATTATTGTAATCAAATTTTGAGGGATAATTGTAGAATAATCAAATGGGCGTTCGAAAGAGAAATAGGATAAATTTGTGATATTCTTTATAATCAGTGGATAACTTAGAAAATTTTCTCCTGCGTGAAATGCGGAAGGACAAAATGGCCGCTGATTGAAAAGGATGTAAAGATGTGTGACTAAATAAAAAAGAGCCTTTTCGCAACTACCTAACGTTGTGCTACCATAATTTGGGTACTCTTTTGGGGTTCGGTTATATAACTAGCTTGTAGTGCATTTCAAGTATAAAGAGGAAACTACGCTGATAAAAGCTACTTACATTATAATTCCAGAAGTAAGCAATAAGAATATATTACTTATCTTTGGTATACTAGCAGAGTTCAATTATTGAAGAAATCTGAAACTAATATTTGCAAATAAACATTTTAAGTTCTGCAATACAAGGTAATTCTTTAAAGAGGGCAAAACTGTAATTATGGCTAATTACTAAAATCTTAAAAGTACCTGCATATTAAATTATTACTAAAATAGGTTAACATATATGAATATATCTTCATCATATGTAAACTTTTGTTTATTTCTATTTATTTATTTACAAATTCGCGCCAAATAAAAATAATAAAAAAAAAGCAGTAAATGTAACGTAAAATGAAATATCCAAATAAATTACAGAATCAAAGCGAAAGATTCATCAAATACTGACTACTACAAAAAATAAAATAAATAACAATATAATTACAAAGAAAAAGAAAAAGTAACCCTAACAAAGCTGATTCTTCAGATGAGATCGAGATAAGTAAAAATCAATAAGCTTAAAATGATTATTAAAAAGACGACACATATGTAGATGTAATAGGCTCATGCATACCATATGTGGGGAATATGGAAAAAGCTTTGGTTCCTCAAGGGGCGAGTAGGAATCGATAAACCTAGATCTCCAGCAGTTCGGGGGAATCAACCGCGCCTCGCAAGCAATGAAAGGAAAAAACAACTCTGGAGTTGCCGCTTCTGCTTTCAAGGGACTCCAATGAAATAAGCTTTAATCGATTAGCGTAGGGAGGCAGCCGAAGAGGATCGGCCAAGGAAGGCCGCGAAGGGCAAATCTAACGAATCTACGATGAACAGCCTCAATACGATTAATATGAGTCGCATAAAAAGGAGACCACACAGCACTAGCATACTCCAAAACAAGTTTTGACGAAGCCCAGAG
The DNA here is from genome assembly GCA_964036015.1 of Leptarthrus brevirostris. Lineage (NCBI taxonomy): Eukaryota > Metazoa > Arthropoda > Insecta > Diptera > Asilidae > Leptarthrus > Leptarthrus brevirostris. The sequence continues at coordinate 99,473,116 of OZ038372.1, read as the reverse complement.
CAGAATTAGCTTTGTTTACAATAGTGTTGATATGGTCGTCAAATGGTCGTATGGTCGTATTTAGCACTACCCCTAAATCCTTGGTCTTGTCAAGTCTGTTTAGAGAGCCACCGTCTAAGGTGTAGTTAAAGTGCACAGGCTTCCTTGATCGAGAGAATGGCTTGATAGTACACTTGCTAATATTTAGAGAAGGAAGTTTATAGAGCACCAATTATGAATGGCGTCTTTTGACAGAGTTTAATAGTACACTGTATTTGACACTTGAAATAACGCGGAAAATGTTGGCGTCATCAGCGTAACAGAATTCTGGAACTAGGGAGAATTAAGGATACATCATTGATGTAAATGATAAAAAGCAATGGTCCGATAACTTCCTTGAGGAACACCGGAGGTAACATAAATATCGTTCGAAAGTGAACCTCGAAATAGCACACGTTGCGTGCGATCAGACAGATAGGAACGAATCCAATTAACAAAAATTTATGGAAACCCTAAAAAAGACAACTTACGAACAAGAACACTATGGTTAATTCTGTCAAAAGCCTTGCTAAAATCAGTAAGATAAGTAAGTTAGTAAGTAGAGAATTCCAGCAAGTTAGTCGCAGGAGATCTACCCTTCATGAAGCCATACTGAAAGGAACCTAGAAAAGATTTGCAGTGGAAGTTAAGAGCATTGCACACCAGAGTCTCAAACATTTTACCAATAAAACATAAATTGAGAATGGGGCGGTAGTTTGATATGTCCTTTTTACTTCCATTCTTATGTAGGGGAATGATAACAGATGCTTTCCAAGATTTCGGAAAAACACCACAACAAATAGATAAGTTAAATAAGTGACAAAGTATAAGAACGAGGGTTGAGCGACAGTTTTTTACAAAGTAAGCGGGGATACCATCAGGACCACACGAGAAACCATCACCCAAACCAGAAATATGCTTTAGGACAGCATCCTCGTCAAACACTTGGTCTTTGGTTTCAAGAGTAGTGGGAGCAAACCTCGTCATATGAGCAAAATCCTTATCACTAGTATCACAGTCTGTAGTCAAAAATGCAGTGCTAAAAAACTCACCGAATAGGTTGGCAGTCGACAGGTGGTCGTCGCTCTCGACATCACCAAAACTCAACACAGAAGGGTAGCCATCACAATTGCGCTTAGAATTTCAGAACTGTTAAGGCTTAACACACAAAGTCGATTTAATTCTCTCCAAATAGTCAGAATAAGACATATCAAGTGCAGAGCAAAATTGGTTGCATAAGATGGAGTAAGTGAAGTAGTCAGCATCATTCCTTGAGGAACAAAACTGCTTCCAAGCTTTATTCTTCAGATTCTTTTAGTGCTTCACGGAACTGTTGAGCCAAGGCTGATATAAACGCGAACCACGAGACCTTGAAACAGGAACACCAGTAGCCAAACAAACAGAAATAGAATCGTAAAATAATTTCACAGCGTTATCGATGGCACGCTCATTTAGAACATTCGTCCAATTACAGGCAAAAAGTCAATTGTTTAGAATAATCAGCCTTGCTAAAGTTATAACAAAAATTCCTTGAGTCAGAAGATGCCGTCAGTATAGGATCAAAACCAAAAATGATATGCAGTGCTGGATGATGACGAGATTCAGGAACCAGGGGAAGCAGACAGTGCTTCACGACAGTACTCGAGCAGTCAGATGAGAACACCAAATCCAGTCATTCATTACGTCACAGGCCTGTGATAAACCGCAAGAGGCAATGGAATCCATGAAGGCCGGAACATACTGTGGGGCAGCCGAAAAAGATGGTAGTAGGCAATCCTTATCCAAGGAGCGCTCCCAACTGACCCAAGGCATATTAAAATCTGCAAGGAGCATAAGGTCATATGACGGAACAGCAAATCAGCGAGCCCTTCAACACAAGTAGACATCGACTCATAGTAATCAGAGGGCGATCCAGGTGGAATATAGACCGTGGCAATGTAAACATTTTTGTGGATCCACAAATAAATTCTAGGGGATCAGATCCCGCAACATCAACGACCATACAAGGAATGTCATGGCGGACAGCGCAGAAAACCTCCTACCGGGGCATTGGGAGCGGAAAGGTGGCGGTCACGGCGGAAAACCAAGTAATCAGGGCCAAAGAGCTCAGCGTCTGCAATTCTTCCACAAAGCCAAGTCTCAGTCAATCAGAACACGTCACATTTATTCGTCGAGCCAATGAAGAGTCGAGTCGTCTTAGAGCGCAGTCCGGTTACGTTGGCATAGTAAAGGGAAAACTCACTGATGTATTTTTTTGATGATATATTATGGGCTGTAGTTGCGTTCAAGCGAGTCCTTGGAATGAATTCACGGACGATAGAGTTACATGGCCAGATGTCGGGGCAAAGTACCGAATAAAAAATAGCGTCCGGTACAAGAAGTTTAAATGAAGCAGAGAAGGAATGACCCTGCTGTCCGCTGTCCTGCTGTCTTTTCCAGACAATTAAGCTCCGATAAGTCCCGGTGCAAGATGAAATAAAGCTAACGATGTCATCCTCAGTGGTGTCGTGATGCAACCGTGACAAGAAAATATGACGTGGAAGCTCAGCCGGTTTCAAAGCCACCGCTGCAGTCACAGGTCTAGCGGCTTTGACCACGGTGCAATCCAGAAGCTAGACATAGTAGTTATCTTATAAGAGATATCTCGCGACTTGTCCAGCAGCAGGTCATAGCTAGCTCCAGATTTTTTTTTACCTGAGACCAACAGGTCATCAAACTTTCGGTTCAACATGCTGAAATCATCAAATACTGCTTGAAGGCCGAGCAGGCTAGTAGTGATGTTGCTGAGACTTTTAGCCATGCATTCTTGCTCAGTGGAGATACTGTCAGCTATGTTCTTCATTAACCTAAGGACGTAACAATGCCTGATGTATAAGCAGTCCTTACAAGCGCTGACAGAGGAAGAGGATGTTTTTAGACTCTGCTTTGAGTACGTTAAGGGGTTATATATAAAGTTGGGGCTCAAAAAATCGAAATTTTTTTGATTGCATATTCTGAAAGTACATACTTTTAAATATCTGTGTAAAATTTCATCCAGATCGGAGCACTAGATTTCAAATGACAGCCGTTCGCAGCGCGCTAGTTCCATCCATAAGCACTTGGCGAGCGGCGTCCAAAAACTTTAAACGCGATGATCTCGGAATAGAGTTTTTTGAAAAATACCGTTGCGGTGAACGTGATATCTCAAAAACTTTTCCACCGATTTTCATAATTTTTTTTAAATTGTTCGTATTTACAATCTCGTGTACTTGAACGGTTCCTTTTTCATCTAAAAATTTTCGATTGTTTGCAATGAATTTTTGTTTAGAATTTTGAACACCTCAAAAATCGATTTTTTTGTCAACATGGTTTTTTTATTGGAAAAAACCGGAAACCGAACCGTTCAAGTACACCACACTACATTTTTCTTCAATAATTTATTTACTATTTTGATTTCAGTTAAGCGGTTCGCCTTGGAGAGTGTTCACCGCAAGCCTCTGCAAAAAAAAAACGCGCTTCGGGAGAGGGGCCATAACTCCGACAATTTTTAATATTTTTTTTATAATTCAACTTGTTTTTTTCTTCGATAGTACTACCAACACATTGTCTTTCGCTTTTTCTAATACAATTTGCATAAAACCCTTAAAAAAAATCACCAACTTAGCTCACTTTTTCCCCTCAACTTTGTATATAACCCCTTAAGTGAAAGAAACCTCCACAAATGCCGTCACAGGCAATGGCATTGTTGGTAATTTCCGAGCAGCAACACGCACTCATGGCAGATCCGGCAATCAGAAGCGTACCAAATGAAGAGCAATTACCGTGGAATTCAATAATAGTTTGTATGTGTCCAGGCAGCCCGATCCACCGGTGAAATGGGATCAACTGCAAAAGCAGGTACCAGAACTCGAAAAACAATCCAAGTTAGAGTGTAGCATCGATAGCCTCGGCAGAGGAATATATCAAAAGAGTTTACCTTAGAACAGGAACACAAGGCGGTGAAAAAGTGAAGGAGATGGCAGCTGTTTACGCTGCCGCGGAAGAGTCCTGGGAAGCGGCAATCAACAACAACAGCGATCGTCAGCAAAACTCTCAATGGTACAGCTCAGCCAATGTCAACTTAACACAAATTTCCACAAAAATCACGAAACTGTGATAACATGTAATAACTTAACAAAAATGAAAAAAACAAATGCAAATAATACGTGGCAGATGAAAACTTCTTCTTGTTGGCAATAGTATTGCGCTTCCTGTTCCTCCGTTGAAAGTGACCCATCAGTAAATAATGAATTGTAATTGTATCCGTTGTATTTATTGGACACCTTTTGTTTTAAAAGTTGGATATATTTCTGAATAGTAGTTTGTTCTTTTTTGTGTATTGTCAGTCTCAAGTCTATATCAATTTTAGGAGCGATCCAGGGCGGACATGGTTGTCATTTTTGAGTGTTGAATTGGTTGGTGTATGGGATGTCATATTGCGTGAATTTGGTCAGTATTCGGATGTAGATTGGTTGGTATTTTTCACTTTTATTTGAGAATTTATGGTGATTAGTGGTATATAGGAAATTGTCCTTTAATGGGTGATTTTCAAATGATAGAATCCTGATTCCATATTTTACCATATGTTTGTCCCTACGGATAAGCGGGGGTACCCCCGCATCTACGAGTACACTTATTGTTGGGCTTGTTCTTAAAGCTCCTGTAGCTAAGCGTATGCCTGTATGGTTGACTGTGTCAATTGCCTTGAGTAGGTGTTGCCAGCGGTGTTGTGTATGATAGAGCCGTAGTCTACTACTGATAGTACATATAATTGATGTAATCGGAGGAGTTTTCTGTCTGATCCGTAATGCGAGTTGGATAGGAATTTGATGAGGTTAAGATTGCGGGAGCTTTTGCTTTATAGAAATTTATGTTTGTCTACAAAGGTTAAAGATTCGCCGTTGAGGTAAAAAGAGGGATGTTCTATTCGTTGCCTCTTCCTGGTGAAGATCATAGCTACTGTTTTACTAGCTGAGAACCTGAGGCCGTATTTGTCGCTCCATTGACTAATATTATCCAAGGTACTTTAAATGGATGGTTGTATGGTTAGGTGATCGGCATACACCAAGTATTTTACTGGAGGCTTAATTGTGTCAAGTAGAGAGTTCATGAGTATATGGATGGATCCTTGTGGTATTCCGTTTTCCATTACTGTTGATTGCGTATTCCCAATTAAAGTGGGAAGTTTTTAACAAAGGCAACAATATTTCCCTGAAGCCAAGGGACATAAGTGATGAGATTATTGTTCTTTTCCATATGGTATCGTAGCCTTTTTAACCGACTTCCCAAAAACAAAGAGGTTCTAAGTTCGACGCGTATTTTTTTATTTTTTTTATTTGTTTTTTTTTTTATGTCTGACCGGGCATAACTTCGTAACGCGTCGACCGATTTTGATGATTCTTTTTTTGTTGGGTAGAGTATGTTCACCGATTGGTACCATGTCAAAAAAATTTTTGGTAGGGTGAGGGTGGGGGGTGGGGGTGAAACCTAACTTTTATAACGCGTGGTCCGATTTGGATGGTTCTTTTTTTGTTGTACAGAGTATGATCCCCCATTGCTAACAGGAGAAAAAAATTTGGCCTAGGGTGGGGGGAGGGGTAGTCTAACTTTGTAACGCGTGGACCGATTTGGATAATTCTTTTTCTGTTGGGTAGAGTATGTTCAGTGGGTGATACCAGGTGAAAACAATTTTGGGGGGATGGGGGGTGGGGGTGGAACCTAACTTTGTAACGCGTGGTCCGATTTCGATGGTTCTTTTTCTGTTGTATAGAGTATGATCCCGTATTGCTAATAGGAGAATAATGTGGTCCTATGTTGAAAGGTGTGGGTGGGGGGGGGGGGTAGTCTAACTTCGTAACGCGTGGACCGAATTGGATAATTCTTTTTCTATTGGGTAGAATATGATCCTTGGTTGATACTACGAGAAAAAAAATGTTGCTGGGGTGGGGGTGGGAGAAGGGGGGTGGAACCTAACTTTGTAACGCCTGAATCGATTTGGATGGTTTTTTTGCTGTTGTATAGAGTGTGATCCCCCATTGCTAATAGGAGAATAATTTGGTCCTATGGTGTTGGTGGGGGAGGGGGAGGGGTAGTAACTTCGTAACACGTGAACCGATTTCGATGATTCCTTTTCTGTTCGGTAGAGTATGTTCCTTGATTGATTCCATGAGAAAAACCGTTTAGTGGAATGGGGGTGGGGTAGGGGGTTAAAACAAACGTCTAACGTGTGGACCGATTTGGATGGTTCTTTCTTCGTTGTAAAGAGTAGAAGACACTAAAAAGTGTAAAATAAAATAGTTTTTAAAAAAAAAGTTGAACCGACTTCACAAAAAGCGCTAAAAAGCATAAAATAATTTTTAATTTTATATCTATTACGACATTTTGAAGTCGGTGCAAATTAAACAAATAAAACAACTACATAACCACAATTGAAAATAATATATAATACGTTTCAGCTTACGGGATCATAAGAAATAAGGATTAAATATTTGTGTTGTAGTTGTTCGGTTTGTTTGATTTGCACCGACTTCAAAATGTCGTAATAGATATAAAATTAAAAATTATTTTATGCTTTTTAGCGCTTTTTGTGAAGTCGGTTCAACTTTTTTTTTAAAAACTATTTTATTCTATGTCGAAAAAGATGGATACCTGAAATTCGTTGGAGGAGACGGATTCCATTATCGATGACTCGAGTGAGGATAGGTTGTCTATACATGATCTGTTTTTCTGAAACCTGACTGATAGATATTTATTTTGTTAAAACGTTCGAGGTGCCAGACCAGCCGCCGGTTTACCATTTTTTCCAGTATTTTGCAAGTCTGTAATTTTTGGTCTTTTTTGGGTCTTTACCGTGTTTAAGGATTGGGATAAGCACTCCACTTTGTGGGGAATTCTCCATTTTGATATATTTTTTTTGTAGAGAGTTAGAAGGTTCTTCTTGCCAGTGATCGGGAGATTTTTTAATATGTAGTGAATTCCGACCGGGCCGGGTGATGAACGTTTGCTGGAGTTGAGAGCATGTTCTAGTTCTTCCAAGGAGAAAGCGCAGTTATAGTCTGTTCGATTTTCCTACGATGTTCAATAAAAGCACGAGATGGGTGCTGGGAGGTTGAGTATATCTTTATAAACGTATTGGCTAGCTAGCTAGCTAGCTATATTAGCTCACTAATTTTAGTGTGATTTGTGATAAGGTTGTTGTGTTCATCATATAGACCGGTGATGAATGTTTGTCTTTTGTAACCATTGATATTCCTGATTTTTTCAAATACGTGAGTGATTGGTGTATTGGAATTGATTCAGTAGATGAAGTTTTTAAGACTTTTCTTTTTTGTAAAATTATTGGCTAGCTAGCTAGCTAGCTATATTAGCTCACTAATTTTAGTGTGATTTGTGATAAGGTTGTTGTGTTCATCATATAGACCGGTGATGAATGTTTGTCTTTTGTAACCATTGATATTCCTGATTTTTTCAAATACGTGAGTGATTGGTGTATTGGAATTGATTCAGTAGATGAAGTTTTTAAGACTTTTCTTTTTTGTAAAATCTGATGATTTTCCTGGCTTCACGTTTGGCGATTAAGAAATTTAGGTAGTCTGTTTGTTCAAAGGTCCTGACATATTTGCTATAGAGTTTTTTACCTGCTTTGAAAGCAGCCTTGACTTCACTATTCCACCATGGGACTCTACGCTTTGAACTAGTTGAAGAAGACTGTGGTATAGATTCTTTTGCTGCCTGTAAAATTTTTCCCCATAAGTATTCTTCGCTTTCGTCTATATCTGTTATGTCCTGGAAGTCCTCAGTGATATTGATGGATTTCTGGAATGTATTCCAGTCGGCTTTTTTGGTTATCCATTTCGCATCTAGCCAATACGGCCTTTTTTCCAGTTTTAATGGTGATGTGAGGACAGGAATGATTATGGGAAAGTGGAGGTCAAGGTCGACACACCAGTCAAAGGAGTTTTGTAAAGCAGGTGTTAGTAGCGTGAGGTCTATAGCGCTATGGGTCTTATGCGTGAAACTAAAGTAGGTCGGTGAGCCGTCATTAAGAATATTTAGGCCGTTGGTTGTGATGATTGTTTCCCCTCTGGCATCCGTACGATTTGAGCCCCATAAAGGGTTATGGCAATTGTAAGTCCGAGGATGTTATATTCACATTGGGAGGTAGATATATGCTGGAACCAATGTACTTGAAGGGATAGTATATTTTTACTGCAACTACTTGTAGTTCTGATTCAATTAATACTTCTTCTGAGTCGAATAAATCATTAACGAAGAGTGCTACACCTCCGTTGGCGATTGTTTCAGAGAATAAGTTTTGTTGATAGATCTTAACAGTTTTAATTTTAGAATGATGATTATATTTAAATTTAGTTTCTTGTAGACAAAATATATAAGAGGAATACTTATCTGCTAATAGTTGGAATTCTTCAAAATGTTGATAAAATCCATTGCAGTTCTATTGGATGATGTTGTTTCTTGACATTATGTATCTATATTTAAATCCGAGGATATAGTTTAGTTGAGTGCCTTTTCCTGAAGTTTAGGAGGTAGAGAATTTTCTTCTGCTTTCGTGGGCCTTGGTGGGCTTTCCTTAGGTTGTGTGGAAGAGGTTGACGGAATAGATGGTTTGCTGATATTTCTTGCTGCTGGTGGGTTACGAATTTTTTTATCTTTTGACCGCCTCCCTCATGTCGACTTTTTCTATAATTCTAATTCTTTGGATTTATTTCAACTTTAGAAAACTTGGCAAGTTTTTTCGAAGGATCCGTGAAGTCCAAGACAGTTGATATACTTTTTGGTTAAAACACAAATTTCACCTTCACTCATCAAATGGGAGTTATTAGCACAGTTTTGGCAGGCTTTTTCATTTTGGCACAATGTTGTAAGATGCCCGAATTTTAAGCAATTGAAACAACGGAGAGGTAGAGGCACAACAGGTATAACTGGAACTCTGTTGTATCCAATGTATATGAATTCAGGAGTTGATGAAGTTGCGGTAAGTATGTAAAGTTCAAATTATTTCTTTTGGTTTTCTTCTTGCCTGGTAAGTCGCTTGATGCCGATTACATTAAACGTCTTGAGTTCTTGTAAGATTTCCTCATCTGACACGTATTGCAAATCACGAAAATAAATGACACCCTTGGCTTAATTAAGGGAATTATGTTCACTGATTTTAACCTTGATAGATTGACTAAGGCTTGTTAACGTAATTAGTTTTTCTGCTTGTTTAATTGTTTTTGTTTTTATCAGTACAGTGCCGTTTCTGAGCTTGTTGCATTTTTCAACTTCACCGCCTGCTACCGAGTAGATCACTTTTTTCAATAAAAAAGGCGAAACCGTTAGCATTGTCTGTTGATGACTATCTCTAGCCATGACGACGTACTTTGCGATTGGTGTACCATTTTTAAGAGTCTTCGATTTATCGAATGCGAGCCCGCTTAGCTCCCCCATCCTGTGGAGTCCCTTGGCTCACCGACTATTTGTTGTTTATATAAATAATAAATTCACCGAGCAAACAAAAGTACAATAAAAAGAGAGAATGATGGTACGAAATCGAACACCGATATCAAGTATGAGTCACACGTGTATGCTTACGTACGATTAAATTATTGGACCGAGCGCACGCCGCAGTGATGTTGTATCTTGGCCCTTCAATAGGAAACTGAATTTCGCACTTTAACAAAAATATTTAGTTTCGGAATTAAGTAACTTTTCTGTAACTAATAAAGAAATGACAAGTGAAGAAAACTCTTCGGGCATCAACAGAAAATAAGTCAAGTAAACTGGATAAACAATCAATTTGAATTATACAGTAAATTTTTTCAAATACCGGCAACTTTAAATAATTTTGCTCACGGTATATATATATTTAAAATTAGGAGCATACTTTTATAATAAGAACGATATATTTGAATTTTCTCAAGAAAATTTTGAAAAAACAAAATAGAGTCTACGCCTGAGATACATTTCAGTATTAGTTTTTCATTCATTTAAATTCAAAAAATTTCGCTTCCTTCATTAAAACAGAAAAATATTCTACCGTAACAACTTGTCGGGTATGGGGCAGGAGAAGAGCTTCGCGCAATTGAAGATAGTGTTTGCAATGGACTTACAATTTAAGGTGGATTCCAAATCTCCAATGGCCTTGTTATCGCGGAAAACAAGCCATCGGTTGCCGCCGATGTGGTTCGAACCTGTTTGTTTGCGGTTTTAATGCGCTTTATGACACTTCTTAATGAAAAATAATTTCAAGTTTTAATAATGATCAAACTTTTGCAGCACGCGACTCAGCACATTCTACTTACGCTGTATACTGTAGTTGTTTGTTTCGTAAGATTTTGATAAGTTCAGTTTAATATATTTTTACCAAAATATCGTAATAAAGTAATATTTTAGAAATTTCCAAAACAACGAGAAAGAAAATATTTATTACTCAGTAACTGAAAATTGTTGCTGTGATCACGCTTCACTTTTTTATCTTACTTGGGTCAGTTGGTTTGCAAGAGGAGGAAGATGTGTATCTTTCTTGCACTGAGGCCTTAAAGTTTCCCATTGTACGTTCCCTGCTCGGCGGCGTACCCTAAACTCCACTGTCGAGCCAACTGATCCCCGTAACGAATTGGATAATTCGATTTCATAACTTCTGCTAAATCTTCGCAGTAGTATGTTTCTAAGGTTTTAAATCTTTTTTGCGTTAGGACTGGGCATTGGCCGAGAACGTGTAATACGGTCTCGTCTTCTTCCCCGCATCCGCTGCATAGACTGGAGTTCGCCCCCTCTAATTTTATGGCATAAGCCCTTAGTCTTGCATTTCCTATCACAAGGCCAACACGAAGTTTCAGTTTGGCCTTGTTAAGCTTAATGATCTTCTCAGATTCATGTGCATTGAGAGTTCCCCAAAACGCCTTTGTATGTCTGGCGATGTCGGATCCGTCCCATTTTTCTTTTTGCCTCCTCGTTACCCATTCCATGATTTCTTTTTTGATTTCATGGATGGGTATGCTCAGGTTGAGTATTATTGGAGTTTCCTCATTTGTGCCCCTCCGCGCCAGCTCATTCGCTTTTTCATTACCTGGGATACCGCATTGCCCCGGCACGTTTATTAGGGTGACATAGTTTTGTCTCTCTAACTCCGTGGGGTCTGTTTACATCTCTCTATCGTTTTAGATTTTACCGCGGCGTTTGTTAAATATTTGATGGGCGCCTAGCTATCCATACATAATGCAATCCTAGAGGATCTTACTCCTCATTCTGTTGGCTGCTTAGCTCCTATCTCCATCGCTGCGATCTCACATTGAACAACCGAGGAGGAGTTGTTTACCTTTCCCCATAACTCCGGGTTTTGTTCCTCGTACGATATTCCAAAGTCACAGGCACGCTCGTATTTTTTGCCGTCTGTGTAAAGTGTTTTCTTGAATAACAATGTGGCCAAAGCCTAGTGGACCACCCTTTGATGCGTTAGCATGGTTTTGGCCGGAAGGGAATTAGGGTAATAAAGGAAGTGAGGAAACTGGGATATATATATATATATATATATATATATATATATATATATATATATATATATATATATATATATATATATATATATATATATATATATATATATATATATATAATCTTCTGGTTTCTGCCCTCCATCGCTTTCTAACAGAATATCGCTCCATGCGTGTTATTAAGGGGCTGATTACACATGTCTATATTCATTTTATAATATAGGGTGATAGTCCCCATACCTTCCCAATAGCATTTCTACACGTGCAGAAAGCTCTTACTGCTTTGTTTTTTTCTCGTGTAGGTGTTTCGCCCAATTTAGTTTCCCGTCCATGAGCACCTCCAAAAATGTGGCCTCATTCTTTAAGGTTAATCTAGTGTTGCCGATGCACGGGGGAACTATCTTTCTTAATTTATGTCTTTTGGTGAAGCAGCAGAGTTCCGTTTTATCTGGGCTTATCTTCAGTCCGCAATCCTGCGTCCAAGATGTGGCGGTGTCGATTGTTTCTTGAAGTAAGTATCCCAAGTTTTCTTCAAACTTACCTCTAACTACTATCGGTAGGTCGTCCGCATAACAAGTTACGTAGAGACCTTTATCCGATAGGGCTTCAAGTAGTTCATCAATTACTATCAGCCACAAGAATGGTGAAAGAATCCCTCCTTGTGAAGTTCCTTTTTTACCCACGCCGTCAATTGTTCATTTCCGAAACTTGTAGTTATAGGTCTGTTCCCTGATGAGAATGCGGGATCCCGCATGTGCACGAACTTACACATTTTGCGTTCCATCACGTTTCGTACCAGGTAAAATGGCGGAGAGAAAATCGACGTCACATGTTCCCCTGCTGCACGAACTTAACCAAACTTTTTAGCTGGTGCATGATGGGCCATCTCTTCAACAAAAAGCTGTTCAGTGTTTTTATTTAAAAAGTGAGGTTAGGTTGAGTGACTGTTTCAGAGTGAATTGATTGAATAAAGTTATTAATAAAGTGTAATTTGGCGATTAAAATGATTAGATTAAGAATTTATAATTAGAAGTGCAGTTTAAATAGATTCCGTGTATTAAGCGAATTTTCTTCTTCTTGAATTTTATGAGTTTGCATGCAAAATGTTCTCTTGATTTTTTGATTTGTGGGCACTTCCTCGCACCATATAAGTAAGTATTTACATAGAAAGTTTGTCCACGAACAGACCTTCCAGCATGGACTTGATCCATTTGATTATATTGTGATCCTATTGATAATATTATCGATTCTGACATTGTTGAAGGCCTTTTCTAGGTCAATGAAGCAGCCTAACGCTGCCTTTTCCACTTGATGTACCAGGCTATGTAGATTGTAATCAACCGATCTACCTTTCATATATGTATGTTGACAATTGGTTTATGCCTATCTGTTTCCTTACTTCCCATTCTATGAGTCTTTCTAAACTTTTCAGTAAAAATGAGGTAAGCTTAATTGGTCTATAAGCACTAGATTTGCTATAGTCTGCCTTGTTGGGTTTGGGTAGAAATATTACCTTTGCCACTTTCCAGTTTTTAGGAGTGTAGCTGAACTTTAGACACGCTCAAAAACGTTGGGCGAGTTTGTTCCATAGTCTGTTACCTCCCTTCTGTAGCATGATGGGATATATCCCATCTCTGCCCGGTGATTTCTATGGGCTGAATGATTTTATTACCCATCTTAACTTTTTCAAAGTACACAGTTTTTTCGTTTGCTTCTCTTCCATCCCAAATTGGAATCTACAAAGAGAGCGTCTTCCGTTATTCCTCCACTAGGGTGCTTCTCGGGAAGCTTTTCATAATCAGCTTCTAAAGAGATTCCCTCATGTTGGATGAGTTCTCGATAAGTTCTAATTGGCTTTTCGACTTAGATAATATTTTCTTCAGTCTAGCTGCCTCACCGTGCTTTCAATTTGACTAGGAAACACTTTCCATGATTCTTAGACTTGAGTTGTCTAAGTGCTGTTTTGTACTCTTCCCAGAGTTCCTCTCTTTGGTGTTTATTAATTTGATTGAATAGCGTTCTGGTTCTTTTTCTCAATTTCATAAGCGCCGAGAGTTCATCCATCTCTGGTTCCATACTGTTTTCAAACGTTTGTTTGGAGACGCTTCTTCGAATGCGATTCTGATAACATCTTCAATGTTAGCAGTCTCATCATCGATTCCCTGTGTTGATTCCAAAGGAACATTACTTGTACACAAATTTGTGTTTAAGACCCCTATATTTATTCCAATTTGTTATTCTGGGGTTTGTAAAAGTCAGTTGATTATTTCTGACATTGACACTCAGTTCAAAGAGTGTCCATCGATGATCCGAGAATGATACCTCGTCAAATACATACCAATTCTCAATCTCATCAACAGTCCTCCCGTTCGCAAGTGTAATGTCTACAACTCGTTTTCTGAAAGTTGGCCTTTATTTATAATAAAAAGTTCTGATTTTACTAGATATTCAAGTAGGGAATTTTCCCTGTCATTATTGTCCGTACAGTATTTTTCCGCGTTTCCGTGGGAGGTGGATTCTCTTCATATGGAAGGTATGCTAATGCTAGTAGTAGCTTCTTTTGGTCTCGTCCTTTGCCGTTTCCCATTGTATAGCTACACAGTCACGGTCGCTAATCTGTGGAATAGAAATAGCGTGTATCTCTTTCTGAACAATTATGCAAGCTCCTAGTTACCTTTGTTCAGGGTATACAAACAATTAAACTCTTATTAGTTCCAGTTCGTGACTTTTCCCTCAAAAGTGGATGGTTTCTGGATCAGTGTGATCTTTCCGTCCTTCTTCACCATCATCTCGGCTAGTGCGGCCATAGCCACACTATTCCTATGTAGGATGGCTTGGACCAACCACGTCATGATGACGGTTCCATATTTTTTGGGGGTGGAGGTCCTGGGTTCCTCCACTGCAATTATCGCTAGGATCTTTTACCCTCCGTCCTCTCCAATGCTCTCAGCGTTTTTTCTCCTACACCTAGTTCGGGTCACTGACCTATATTCTCTCTGACTTCCCGCTTGATAATCTTTTACTTGTAAGTTTCGAGCTCCATGTCCCGGTTTAACCTGTCCGTCATTTTTCCCAACCACGTCAAGGTTGGCGCCGGCCCATAGTTCATTACTTTTCATAACCTTGGACTTGAACTCCAGCGTACTCATGTCCACACAGGTTACCCTGAAGAGTCCATTGAAAAAACAACTCCAGTGAAACTTTGGGACAAAGTCCGATTCGCTCACTTCTATCTGCCACTCCTCGAACTTTGGCGTTAGACTCAACGTCCATAATCCTGCGTGGTTTCTGTCTATTATTGCTACTTTCAGTGGGTGTTTTCCCAGATTTTGGTTTCTTTGGTAACGGAGGGGTGACCTCCGACCTATTTCTTCCGCCTTCCACTGCCTTCTGGGTTGCAGGTATAACCTTCCCCTTGTTGGCAGTCTCCGGCTTCCTCACATTCTTTCCTTGCTTGTTGCAGATTCGGTTTTGGCACTAGCCTTCTTCCTCGTCTTCCCAAGCACATCCGGAGTTTTTGTAAAAATTATATTTACTTTAAATTTACGATATTTTTAATTAATCAGGAAATCCTTACCACTATATGTTCGCATGCAAATTTTGAAAGCTGCCGTCGTGTTAGTAAAAGCGCGCGGTCCACCCACCTTAGTTCTAAAAATATTTTTTTTTATTTGGTTATTAATTATTGTCCAGAAATGGGACTCCACCTCAAAATAAGGTTTAAAATTATAATTTGGTGCACAAATATTTCTTTGTACAAAAACCTTCTCTCTTACTGGTGGCTCAATTAAAGTTATTGTGTAATTAAAATAAATAAATAAACAAATGAAAATACAATTTCTTACAATTTTTTAATTTGTGGATTACGTATTTCTCGATATTGTGATTTAAAACTTTAAGAAACAATTTTAATTTGTACCTGTCGTCTCTACCATGTTCAACAAAAGACCCCAAAAATAAAATCCTTAAGAACAAAATGTCCAAGGCACAACATCCCTAATCCTAAAATTCCTCCCATACATAATACTGTGGCAACCAATTGGTGATTTTTTTTTTGGATTTTACAGGGACTTAATTATATACAGATCTGACGTGCCAAAATGAGTGTGGTGATAGATCTCACCTAGCCAAAAAAAAATTGTATGGCAGGTAGGGGGTAATCTCAACCGTTTGGGAGTTACAGGGTGATTTATAAATTTAAGTTTTTCATGGTATGCACATTACTATTTTATTTTTATCTTTTGATCTACCCAACACAGCGACATCAAACAAATGCTAAAAAACTGCTATCCGAATGACCTTTCCAAAATTGTTGATCTAACTCCTACCAGTGCAGGCAGTGGCGGCGCTAGGGGGCCTCACAAAAAAGTTTAAGAATGTTATTAAAAGTTTAGTTATTCGTATATATTTCCGTACCGCGTGAGTAGTATTTATCCAGAATCGCAGAGAGTACAGCTTCTGCTAAGAGAAGTTTTTCAAAGTTATAATTGATTAAGAAGCACGATGAGCCAAGAGAGACTATCTGCGTTATCAGTTCTGCAGTGCCGGATTTACATTTTCGAGGCCTATAGGCTGAAAATTGGTGGAGGCCTTTTTAAGGGGTTACATACCCCTGCGCGCGCTGATAACCGAGTAAATTTGAAAAATTATTCTAAGGGTTATACAGTGAAAAAAAATTGAACTTTTGGTTTAAGATTGTTTACTGAACTTTCAACTACAAGAAAAAAAATTCAATTTCTTTTATACTTTCAACTACAAGAAAAAAAATCAAATTTTTTTATATTAACATTTTATTTAATATGTCTAAATGGACTGCTGATGAATTAGATGGCGCCTCCTTGTCCGCATCCTAACTCCCCCCAAAATTATCCAGTCTGCAAAAATGAAAGAGAATCTTGTAAAATAATGTAGTAGTTATAGTCTGACGGGGGAAATTTTTTTATTTTTTTCAAAATTCCAAAATAGTGTTTAATAATTTATAAAAAAATTTCCAACTAAAAATAAGAAAATTCCCCCCGTCAGACTATAACTACTACATTATTTTACAAGATTCTCTTTCATTTTTGCAGACTGGATAATTTTGGCGGGAGTTAGGATGCAGACAAGGAGGCGCCATCTAATTCATCAGCAGGCCATTTAGACATATTAAATAAAATGTTAATATAAAAAAAATATTTTTTATTTTTTTTTGTAGTTGAAAGTCCAGTTAACAATCTGAAACCAAAAGTTTAATTTGTTTTGCGACTAAAATTTCACGTTTAATCAAAGATTTCTTGTTATTTCTATTAATAAAGTCTACATATTTTTACTTTGTTGGAAAGATAATTTTGTCTGCTTTAAGTTAATATAAGTCGTTTTTTTCATAAGACCCTATAGTTTTGGCGGTAGGGCGAGTTTAAGAAAAAATCACCGCCGGACTGCCATAAGAAGCAATGTAAATTTGGCCTTTTATGTGTGCATAAATTTATCAGTTACCCATAGAGGGTTTTTTTTGTAAAAGTTCGATTAACAAACTTTAAATTATAATTTTAAGGTATAAGGTATCTAAACCAAAATTTTAATTAAATTTGTGATTACGGCTAATGTGCATATAATTTATACGGTCGGCAGATAATATTTAGCCGAGTAGAACTTTGCCAAAATTGAAATTATATAGTATATAAATATATATTATTACAGGTATTATTATATTAAATTTCGTGTTCACAATTTATTACTTAGTTCAATATGTTAAAATACGCGTCAAAACCCCCGAATATAAAATATTTTTCTAATCGCCTGCCTTGCTCTTATGAGATTGTATGCATAGGAAATTCACACAAGCTTTAAATTTCCACGATTTTCTGAGCTTATTTTTTCTCATTTAGTTGTATGTGGCTTGTATATGGCTTGAATGCTAGTTGTATATGGCTTGTAGTTTACGGTGGTTTTAGCTCTCAACTCTTATTGTTGAGTAGTTTTGATATTTTTGATATGCAATGCATTCATTATACACAGTACACAGTTATGTTTTTAAGCAGTCGTAAGCTGAACTTATTGATGCGATTGACGGTTTAGTTTGATACTTATTTGCTAAATTGTATTGATATATACACTCTAATTTCACTAGATTTTAATTGTTTTTACAAATGTAGATCGTTTATGTGTCGAATTCGCTCTACCATTCGAAAATGAGTGCATTCTTTCCAATTATTGAATAATACGAAGATAGTAGGTTTATGCCAGCTAATTACCGAGTCAATCTATTCCCGTAACGAATTAAATGTGATTTGTTGCAGAGATTTATTGTCTCGAAAAAAATACATATCTGTACTCCTTGCACTGCCTACTACACGTTTATTTTAATTTGTGATTGTTTATGTAATTTTTGTGAACATTTCATTAGCAATAAAACTCATATACTCATACATCAGTCTCAATCTATTTATCATTTTCTTTCTGACTGGGAAATAAAAGAGGCCTCGCAAAGCCGATGTCGCCGACGTCTACATTTGGTCTAGAAATCCCTGAAAATCGCATCCTTAGAAATCCCTGACTACCTAATTATTTTATCGCACTTAAAGGTAGGAAATTCTTTAAATAAACAAAAATTTTAAGATAAAGGGTCGAAAATGTTTATTTTAAGTTAACAGGTAATTAATTTTAATTATTGCTGCAAAAAAGTTATAAAAATGTTCGTGTAAATAAAAAAAAATACATAGGTATATATATAATTAAAAAATACAAGGATTTCTTTTAAAAAAGAAAGAAATTAATATTACTCTTTCTGTTGCATTAATCATAAGAAAATGTTCATTTCGTTGAAACTTCTCAAATTCATGCATAACTCAATATTGTTGTTCAATTTTGTTGTTGTTGTTATGTAAGTTATCAAAGTATTTTTGGGACTATCGAATTGATGTCACTATCTAAAATTTTGATAAAATCAATTACGATCTACAAACAGTTTTGACCAATACATTCTAGGAAAAAATCGTGTCTTACTCGCCCACCCTCAAGTATTTTAATTGACATTTTAAAACATTTAATAATAAGAGGAGTGGTTAATTGATGGGTGGTGTTTTTCTTTTGGTAAGGTTGCGAAGTTGAAACCACCGTTCATAGCCTCGCAGCGTACGTCTTCCATGATACAAGAGAAATAATCATATTATCACCTTATTTACCCTTCACCCACTGTATTCACCCTGTCACCTTGATATAAAACAGGTCATTTTTTATTATCATCCCCTCACACACTTACCCCACGACGTTTCATCTACCATTCCGATGCATAAAAGACAAAATTAATAATAAACATTTAATCACGAATAATAATGATGATTGATTTTAAATTGAAATTTCTAATCAATTAATGAATTAAGTTATTAATTTCCAAGAATGCGTTTAGGGTTTCAGTTAACTTAACTACAGCTAAGTTAACTCCACGGTGATCAGGATGTCACTTAATTTAGCTGAGGCAGTATAAGTATATCAAATTTGTTCGTGTTTGATATCAAGAAGCAGAAGGAATTAAAGCTAACTTCAAGGCTTAATTAACTTAATTCGTTGTCTAGAGCACAAATAAGTTAACTTTGAAAGTTATAACAACTGAAGAACTGAGAATTAAATTTTTAAAAACGGAATATTGAAAAAAGAAGCAAATTTTAATTGAAAATGAAGCAGGTGAAATTAAAACAATAAATAATTAAAGTATAGCTTCTCCTAAATGTTGCAAATTCGTTACAAACTCATTTTTATTAAGTTTCTTTCACATTATCGTTAATCTGATATTTTGTGGCAAGTCATTAAATACTTGAAAACCTTTATACAGTAGTGAATTTTGAGCTCTTGCATTTTTGACGTTAGTCAACCTGAAATCAGAGTTGACAATCTCTAATGTAAGCTATGTAACTATTTACAGCGAATACTAATACATTTATTATATAATAGTGGCGGATTCAACCCCCTCCCTCTCTCCCGGAAGGATTCACCAAAATAAAAGTATTTTATTATTTTTATAGTAAAGCGAACAGTTGTCTTAATAATAACACACAGTCGACTGATATAGGTTGAGGGTTTTTAAGAGACAATAAATAACATTGAGTTTTGGATGCATTAAACATAAGACGACTTGCTCTGTCCAAAGCCAGGAGTTTGGAAATGTAATTGTTTAATGATCCAAACATGCGTTCTTGGTTGACTTCTGTAGCGCTCCCAGGAGAAAGAGCAGAAGAGAACGCGAAATCAAGGGTGCTGTTGTCGGCGAAACTATGATTAAGATTGGCAGTAAGAATTGAAAGGCCATTAATAAAAAGAAGAAATAAGGTTGGTGGAGAGAACTGTACCTTGAGGTATACCGGCATTTGTTTCGTAAGGATTAGATGTAACTCCAATTACTGCACGTGTGATTTCAGTAAAAATTTTGTAAAACTGTTGGCCATGCCCCTTCAAGCGTTTTACCATATCAATGCTAAACACATTCCCTACACACGTACATTCATACGACAGTGTTATTTGTCAGACGATTTTTTAGTTACTTGCAAAGTGACTTGTTAATTAGCCATGCCTCAAACGTTATCCAAGCAATATAATTTCATATAACAGTATTTTAAAAAGTTTTATAATAAATTTTCACTGTTGTTTTATTAAAAATTTTTTATTGACACATTGACAAAATTAAAGAGAAAAGTTCGATTGACCAGTGGACCACTACAAGCCACTGCAATAAACAGGGCGCCGAGAGAACCGTGCTCAAAAAGTCCCTTTGAAATCGCTTCCGATTCGACCACAAAGATTAAAAGTGTAAAATAGAGTTTTCAGAAAATACAAATGAAATTGAAAATCTGTATATAGAATGATTTTTTTTATGGAAGCTAGAAAATGCATTTACGCACCTAGGAGACCGAAGCCACATTTGTGCCGAGCTCACCTAGTCAATGACCAGTCATTCCGGCTAAAAACCCCTTCCCTCCTTCAGGAGGACCGCCCCGGAACTGTCAAGAAGACATTAACTCGCATACGACAACAATAGGTACCATTGTCCACGTCAAAAATGTTGCGGGTACGGTGGAAGTGGTAGGAGGGGGCGGAGCGTAACTTCATAATGCGGAAAATATTTTGGATGGTTCTTTTTTGTTCTATAGAGTATGTTTCCCCATTGGTTCCATGTCAAATATTTTTTGGGTGGAGGAGCGGTGGGCGAGTGTGCGGAACCTAACTTTCGCATACACCGATTTGGATGATTGGTTTATTTTCTTATGAATGTCTGTCAACTGTTGTATAGAATACCTTAAAATATAAAATTTCGTACCCAGAGAGTAAACTACCTCTTCTATATAAAATTAGAAAAAAAAATAAATTAAGACAATTTTTGAATTTTTGTAATACTTAATTTTACCACACCGAGTATGAATTTCCAAAATTTCTTACAAAGCAATAATTTTCACAGCATTTAACATTTTACTTATTTATATATTCTGCAAACCTTTTTATCATGTACTTTGACAATAAAAATTTTAAATTGCACGTTATTTACATAAAAGAGCCTTAAAATGTACTTCTGAGGTCCTTTTATGTTATGACTCAAAACCGAAAAAATTTTATGTTGTGTTGCATAACATGAAATAAAATTTCTCTGGGGGAATAGGATTTTAGGAAATTATTTTATTTTAAGGCATAACATAAAATGATAAAATTTTCCTGACAGAACACGACCACAATAATGTTTGAAATGATTTTACATAATTTACATGAATTTTAATTAATTCTATTCTGTTTAAACGAATTTTCTTTATATTTTAGCACTACAATCCTTTACTTGAAATTTCTGATTCTCTGGGCCATTGTGATAACAGCTGATTTCATGTTCTTGTTCCGTTTTGAGTTTTTATGGCCGTTTTGGCTGCTTCTTCGTTCAGTTCATGACTCTTTTAAATATAAGGGATTGGTAAGATTTATTAATGGCCTTTAATTTACGGATATATGTATATTTATTTTTTTATTTTTTTCAGGCATTTTCAGTGTTGTTTGTATGTATAGCCATCACTTCAGATTTAGTCTGTCTATTTTTTATCCCAGTGCACTGGTTACTTTTTGCCGCCAGTACGTATGTGTGGGTGCAATACGTTTGGCACACCGGTAATATAATAAAAAATTTAAATTAAATATGTATGCTGAAATAACTCCTTTTAGACAAAGGTATTTGCCTGCCAACAATAGTTTTGTGGATGCTTTTTGTATATTTAGAGGCTGGCATTCGGTGGAAGGACACTCGTCATATGCCACACTTAGACTTATGTAGACCGTTTGCAGCTCACTGGTATATCCTTAAAATTTTTTGATATAGCCTTTTATAAATGTTTATTTTTCAGTATTGGTTACCCTGTAGTGACCTTAGGGTTTGGATTTAAAAGTTACGTGGGATACAGAATGCGTCAGCGAAAACAAAGAGAAGTTGCTAAAGAAAATGAGTTTTATATGCAACTTTTGCAACAAGCACTACCACAGGAAGATAATATAGATGAGATATCAAACACTGCAAACGGTTGTGTGATAAATTCAGGGAATGTCCCACTTGCACAAACAATCCAGACAAATTCTATCACAGCTGATCATCATTCTTCTTCTGTACATCATAATGATGACAAAAGTATTCAAATAGTTGGTCAGATTGTGTCCAGCCAAACATTTCAAACAGCAATACATCAGCAAACATCTAACAATAATCATCATCTTAATTTAAATAATATTAATAGTTCTAGTTCTAGTAGAAACGCTCAAACAAATAGTAAATTAAATAATGTAAGTAACTTGTCAGCAATGACGACAGCAAATGGGCATGTAGGTCATAGTTTGAATGGTCTTACGTCCCATAAAAATCATCGACGCAGTGTCGACAAGGAAAAGAATGATTCAAATCAGATAAACAGTTTGAGCAATTTAAATAACACTAGATCAACAAATGCATCAAATGCAGCTGATGTTTTTACAAACGTAAATCATGTTTCAAATAGCTCGACCAAGTTAACAAATTCTTACACAAATCAAATAAGCCAGATATCTAATCTTATTCAAAAAGACAAGGATAACTGGGACGGCAGCACGTCATCCTCATCATCCTCTTCTTCCAATAATTCTGGAAAGGAAAATAGTAAAACATTGCCAAATTCCAATCATCTTGACATGCAAAATGGTACCTGCAATCACTCATCGGAGAAAAAACCTCAGCCCAATGGAAATGTGCTGCAATATGAAGTTGAAGAAATTATAGAAGCGACCGAAAGAAAAGAAAAAGGTAAGCTTTTATTACTTTTTTCGAAAAAGTTGCTGCAGTAAACTATTACATTCCTTGATGGCTTCGATAATTAGTTAGATAATTATCTCAGTAACTACAATAGTCGCACTTCATATAATGGCTAGGGTTGTACCCGCAGTCTTCGCCTGCAAAGTACTTTGCACCAGAAATAGTTTGAAAGTTCAAGTCGACATGGGCTGTGGGACATTCGGGCCTACTCAATACACTAAAAAAACCTTCCAAACCAGTCTACGTGTTGGGAGGTTGGTCTATAACCCTCACCCACTCTAGGTGCAAACTTTTTTTTAGCAGCAATGAAGGAACATACTCTATACTACAAAAATAGAATCATCTAACTACTCTCTACTTTCCTCTATTCCTTTTTCCATTTTCTATCTCCTTTCCTCTTTTCCCACTCTCTTCCTTCTCATTTTGCTATCTTAATCTCCTCTCTAACTCTTCGTTCCTTTATCCTATCAATCTCTCTCACTCCTTCATCACCCTCACACCTCAACACAGCCCACCTTACCCGTCTCTACCCTTACACACTCCTCCCCGTCCTGCAGTACTCGCACACTTGAGCCTCTATATCTAAATCATCCAACTAATTATCTGCTTTCTCCTTTGCTTCCCCTTCTACCTATGTAGTATCCTAACTCCCTCACCATTATTTATCATCACCGCTTACCGTTCACAACAATCTTTCGTAGAAGAAATAGTTGCCCTCCAACAGACTCAAGTTTAGGCAACAGCTTTCAAGATGTTAGATCGGAGATAATCCTACGGCCTCTGCAAGCATTCTTCTCTTTCCCGTCTTCCCTTCTCCTAACAGCATTACCCATTCAACGTTTTCTTTTCCCGCGAGTTTTCACCACTTGGGTATTTCAACCCCTTGCATCTTCTCAAACTTTACGTTCTTCCGATCCTCGCGGCTTTTTGAATCCTCCCGCTCCTTGCCTCTTCCCACCCGTTGTTATGACACCTTTTTTATCCTCCCGCCCCTTTCGCTCTACCGCTCTGGGGAACATATTACTTAAAGGATTCTGTTAAATAGTAGAAAAACCTTCCTCTGCAACGATATGATAAATGAATCGCAGCAAGAAATATGTTCAATGTTAGGTACTGATTTTCTTAATAGAGCATTGTATAAAATCAAATCTATTTTCCTTCACCACTGATATATAACAATTAAACTTAATGTTGTGCGCAGGGACCTCACCGCCGCCCCTAGAGAGTGTTGGAGGAAACAAAACAATTTGAAAAAAGAAAAAAAAAGACGCGAAAAGCAAAAAAGGAAAAAAAAGTTGAGAAAAAAAACTAAATCTGAAAATAAAAAAAGGAGGAGAAGGGACGACGGCATCTGGTGTTATGACTCCCCTTTCTTGGCCCATGCCCCAATCACTCAGTGGTCTTCTAGCATCTGGATGCCCCATTGAACAAAAAGAAAAGAAAGAGGGTATCTCACCTCAATTGCGGGCCCAACCCACCGCTAGATATGACCGCCCTAAGGAGGAGAAACACAGAAAGAGAAGAACTAAAAGATGACTATTGTTTATCCACAAAGAAATTCCATTTTAATTTTCATGAATTCCTGCCCTTATTTTATTCCATATGTCCTATACTTACACAGATGATGTTATAAAATTCTAGAAGACTATATGTATATGCATATAAGAAAGTATATTATGTTAATACTTCACTCTACACCGATGGCTCCAAAATGGAAGGCAAAGTGGGTGGAGGCATCTTCTCGGAACATTTGGACATCGATGTCTCATTCCGCTTGCCTGACTACTGCAGCGTGTTTCAGGCGGAGATCATGGCTATAAAGGTAGCTGCGGACCGCCTGAAACATCTAACGCTACCCACAGATAACATATGTATTTTCACAGATAGTCAGGCCGCTATTAAATCCCTCTCGGGAGTATACACCACCTCCAAAACGGTTATAACATGTCGCTCAGCACTAAATGCCATATCTGAGCATCTGAAAGTGCGACTCATCTGGGTGCCTGGACATAGTGATATTCCGGGCAACTGTAGAGCCGACGAACTAGCGAGAATCAGTACCACTCGTCCTGATTCGGACATTTACCATCAGGTGGGTAAACCGCTGGCCACATGTAAACTGGAACTCTTACAGGAGTCTCTCAGGATTACAAACATTAAGTGGCAGGAGGAACACACCTGCCTGATTACCCGACAGATATGGCCAAAGCTCGACCCTAAACGGTCAAGGGAGCTCATCTTACTCGGACGCAAAACGATTACCAGTACCGTGGCCGTTATCACGGGTCACTGCCTCATAGGCAGACACGCCGATAGACTGGGCGCGCCCTGTCCGGCTCCAGCCAACCGTAGGAGCCAGTTTTTGGGCTCCTCCTTTGAAGATTTAACCGAGCTAGGCTCCACTGATGTCAGGGACCTGGCTCGATTTATCAGAAGTTCTAAATGGTTCCCGACGAGTTAGGGCCGTACACCCTTACCAACCTAGGCAAATCTAGTTTGGTTTCCCTAGAGCTGGCCTCACTGGAACAGGGAGCTGCATGCAGTTGAATCCAAAATTTTAACTTTCTAGTTGATACACTTTTGCAATGTGGCGAGAGCTCTTCTTTATGAGTCAGGATATTCATTTAGGATCGGCTTGTCTTAGATTCCAGATTGAATACGGGTTGAGTCTGACACAGGTATTTCCTATCTTCGGCAGAGGAGCGCTTGTCTACTTCTCGTTGATTCATGGGAAAGTAGTGCTCCCTCGGTTCTCCTACTGCAAGATAATATGTTGTTGGTTCGACAAAGGCGAATTTCTTCTCGAATCTTTCTGCTGGAATCAGATGGAACAACTGAAACTGCTCATTTAATAGTAATGGCAACTGGATTTGAAATAATATTTTTGAAGGAAGTATCCACCGCTTTATTGACATTAGTACATACAGTGCCAACAGTTGGTATGATCCTTTTTCCGTAAAGTTTAGGGTTCTCGGTAGGTGCTCCTTGATAACTACTATTTGCTGCTTGAGTTGTTTCGGAGTCAAGACCAGCGGATTTACCTTGCTGTGCCGTATATCTGTTACTGCTTCTAAGATCATATCCTGTATTCGTTGACGGTTATGAAGGATTAACATTGTGTGGGATTTTATAGTTGCAATTAGATGTGCTGTTTGTTCTTCATGCCTTTATTGCATTTTCAATTATCAGTCCCAAGGGCGCCACATGAGCGTTATCCACGTAGAAATGATTTTGAATGGAATCATTTTGCTTCTTAACGATGTTGACTGTCGTTTAAATTCATCCTCATTTTGTCGCTTTTCTCAATTTGCTAATTTATTTCCTTTGCATATTCTGCGTCTAAAACCCGAAATAACTTGATGGCAATAATGTCTAATGATGATTTTTTTTTGCCTCAGAAGAGAATTTTCGTTAAGTTGGTTAAAAGTTGATGATTATTCTCTAATTGTTGCACCTCCTCTTTAAATTGGTATGAAATTTCCAGACAGAAATTCTTCCTGAAGGTTGTTTCTTCACAGAATAATATAGTATGATATACTATTCTATTGACTGTTGATAACGTTTAATTGTCTTACTTTTTTTAAATATATTTTTGAGTTACCCTTAAATAGAGCGATCTTGATTGGCTCGGATTGTTTTGCCAATATTGGTATTAGTAATATTGCCCACACCAGAAGTACTAATTTATTTAAAAATCTTGTTCGAGCAAGTTCTTTGTATTCTTCTTTTCTTTGTTCTATTTGATCTAAAAACTGGATAGCGTGTTTTTAATTGATTGAATGCTTCGCCTTCTGCTTCCTTTGATATAAGGCTGCTCTATGTTGACACTGGAGCTATCTTAAGGTGCGACCAAAAATGTCCGGGTGTCAAGATCTCTAGTGCCTTGGAATCTGACGGTAGCGGACAGAGGGGTCTTGAATTAAGACACGCTTCTGCTTGAACAAGTACAGTCGTTAATTCTTCGAACGTCAGTTTTGTATTCTTTAATATCCTTTTTAAATGGCATTTGACCGATTTTACCCCAACCTCCCATAAGCCGCCGAAGTTTGGTGCGGAAGTAGTGATGAAGTGCCATGTTGTCCCTAAATTGGTGCACTCAATAAGTAACTTATGTTGGAATTGTGTCTTGAATGCATTTGCATTAAGCTCAAGGATTTTGTTAGCAAGCGTAAAATTTGTGGCGTTGTCGCTATATATGTTTGTAACAGAACCTCTTCTGTCGGTGAGTCTTTTAAAGTCTGCCATGAAAGCTTCTACTGATAGATCTGTTGCTGCCTCGAAATGTGTGGCCTTTGTTAAGAGACATACAAAAATTATAATCTAGCCTTTGTAGGTCTTTGATTCTCTTCCTTTAGACATGCGGATATTCAGAGGACCGGCGTAGTCTACTCCTATATTAGAGAACGGTCATACCATTGCTATTCTTGGTTTCGGGAGTGATCCCATGAGCAGTTCACTTGTTTTAGCATTCTGAGGGCAGCAAATGACACATCTGTGTAGATGTTATCTTACTGCACTGTGACCTTCGATGATCCAATAACGTAATCTGACATGAGCTAGCGTGATTTGTATTCCCCCGTGAAATGAAGTGAGGTGGTAGTCTTGTGGGGAAAATTGATGTTTATATGGACCACACCCACAGAATGCTATGACTCTTATTAATTTGGATAGGAATTCTGCGCACAGATTTCCAAGCAATGCTCTCCCGTTGGAGAATTTAGAATAAGAAATGATGTCTGTTGGAGCTACTGACAGTCTGTCCACCAAAGAGGATGGGTTACCAGCTGTTTCGGACTACATCCTCTGGAGGATAAAACGGTTGGACTGTCCTCAGATTTTACATAATGCCATCGGCTTGGGTTTATAGTTTCTTGTGTTATAGAGACACGACTTGCAACGAATGTCTTCCATTTATTAGCATCTCCTTTTATTTAGGCGAGTACCACTGAAACACTTGTCAAAACGTATGTTTTGACGTTGCTCATGCATGGCCTCCTAGGTTTGCTTTATCAGACGTGTGAGAAGAACGACGCGGCATAATTCAAGTCTAAGCAAGTTTATCTTTTTACTTTTTACAATTGTTCTGAAATCTGCGACTGCTGCATATGCCTTCTCGGAGGCATCACAGAAGCCGTGAATTCTCTTTTTTTCCGCGCTGTTGAAATTTTTAATCCATCGTTATCTCGTTGAATGTGCTGAGACTTTCTTTGTATTCAACCCAAGTCTTTGATATCTTTTCCGGAAGCGGTTCATCCCAACTAAGTCCTTCCATCAATAAATCTTGCTACATGTTTTTGACTACTATCGTAGTTGGAGTTAACCATCCCAATGGATCGAAGATTCTTGAAGCTTCTGACAGCATACTTCGTTTTGTTGGTACCATGTTTGAACTGAGTAGGATTATGCTAAAAGAGAATTCATCTATTTATTTTATTTATTTTTTTATTTATTTATTTCGGTAATTAAGAATTATAACTATCCTTTTATTCGTACTTAAAATTAAGGAATAGATGAAATTATCGTAACAAGACTTATAAAGAAAAGAGTTGAGACATAAGAATAATACTAGGAAATATAATAAAAATATAAAAGGAAAAGCTACTTATATTTGAAATATCTAACCATTAATAAACAAACAATAAAATAAAGTGAAATTTAGTTACAGAATTATAACTAGAGTACAAAAGTGATCGAGAGGTCACCCCCACGTCGTCATACACTACCCATGAGAGTCAGAATACTAAATTTATGAACCAAAAAAGACTATTATTACTAAATAATTCAAATTAATGAGGAATTGAGAAGTTTTTTGAACTTGGTGACCGAACCAGTGCGCCAAATATTTGAAGACAAATTATTCCAAGCACGTAACGTACAGCACGAACGAAGTAAGAGTCCTCCTGAACAGAGTAACGAAAGATAGGAACTAGCAAATTATTATGTCGTGGAGAATTTAAGAAACTTATTTTGCTAAATAAATACAATGGTTTACCAGCGAAATGAGCATTTTTTGCAATAAAAACTGCTTTAGCGTACAACCTTATACTGAGTTCTGATAATTTGAGATGTGGTCAAATCTTCTGAGGCCATAGATAAATCTAATACAATCATTAAATGCTACATTCAATCTTCTAGAACACAAATAGTCTAAATGAGGAAATAGTAGATTGCTTTGAAAGAAGTACGGAAGAAGGAGTGATCTTACGAGCATCATCCGGGTGTTAATAGATAGCACGCTAGCAGATAACCAAAGCCGACGTAATCCTCCATATATTCTACCAATTATGCTAGTGATGTGATCGCAGCATTTCATTTTGGAATTTAGGTAAACACCTAAACTTTTGACACGTTCCGAGAAGGGAATAGAAATGCCATTAAGTGTAATAGTGGGAAGATTAAGACTCATGATATCATTACGATAAAAGTAAATACATTGTGACAGTGGATTTAGTACGAAGTGATTTTCTGTAGATCAATACAATCCTCCGATAGGCCAATGGGTCGACTAAGGTAAAGCTGCACATCATCAGCATACAGGTGAATATAACAATCTTCAATCACCTCAGGCAGATTATTTATATATAGGCTAAATAATAGAGGACCTAAGATAGAGCCCTGCGGCACGCCGCAACTGAGTTGAATTACGCCAGAGAAAACCCCGTCAACCTTTACCTGCTTGAATCTATTGGATAAATAACTACGGGGAAGCGAAACAGATAAGGACGAACGCCTTAGAGAAATCGAGAAGAGATAAGACGCCCAAGTGGTTCTCATCAAGGGACTTCCGAATATTGGACGTAACGTCGATCAGAGCCGTTTCACAACTATGTGACTTACGAAACCCTTATAAGGCTATACTCATCCAAAAATTTAACTAATTGTTGGGATATTAATTTTTCTAATACTTTAGCTAGAAAACTTAATATACTAATCGGACGAAAATCTTCTGGACTTATCGGTTTTGAGTTTTTAGGCACAGGGAGAACTGTTGCAATTTTCCAGGTGGCAGGAAAAATAGAGGTAGTCAGGCACGAATTATAAATATGCAAAAGTGGATTTAAAAACCACGGTAGTAGAATTTTTACAAACCTGGCAGGAATTCCATCAGGACCTATAGCATTGGATTTGATTAAGTTAATTGCACAGATGAGTTCCATTGCATCAACATATCTGTAGGAGAAAGACCGTTGGTAACTGAATTGGAATGTACAGATGAAAAATGAGAATTTAATAAATCAAGAACCAGGTCACACCGGGGTTTATCGTCTCCATACACACCATTCACCCGCAAATTCAACCATAAGTTTTTTGCGGGTAAATCTGAAGAGAATTTAGCGGCAAAATATCGCCTTTTTGCCGCACGAATTTTAGAGTTTACTTTATTTCGTATGGTTTTGAAATGGTACCGACTTTCGCTAGTTCTTACACGTAGAAATCTTCTATGTAAAAAATCAAGTTCTACTATGAGTGACCTTATTTCGTTTGTAAACCAAGGGCACCCATCAAGTCTGATATTACAGGTGCGAAGTGGAGCATACCTATCATGTAAATGATATAAAATATCGTACAAGAATTTCAGTTTAGTATCCACCGATGTGCATAAATAAAGTTGGTCCCAGCATAAAGATTCACATTCATCATCAAGTAATGATAAATCTATATCATTGTAGTTTCTATAAGAGACTACCTTGTAGCGTGAGCTGTTTCCCAAATTAAAATCATATGTGAGGAAGAGAAAGTCATGGTCACAAAAAGAAGGAGGGCTGAGTTGACTATGTAATAAAACTTTACTTCTATCTGCAGTGACGAATAAGTCCAACAACGATGGGTTTTGCGTATTTAAAAACGTGGGAAGATGGTTTACAACAGTTAAGTGTAAGGATTGCAGGAGAAATAAAAAGGAACTTGTTTGGGGGTTAGACTGTAGGATATTAACATTAAAATCCCCACCAATAATTAAGTCTGCGTACCCGTGTGATAGTTCACTAAAAACTCGTTCAAGTGTATTTTCCGCAGCAAAGCAATTTGGAGGAAAGTAAACTGATGATAGAAGACATTTACGAGTAAAACATGAGACTTCTACACAAATAAACTCCAGAGGAACATATGTGGAACACTTAACTACGCGTGCCCTCAGAGTTTCCCTAACATAAACAGCCACTCCACCACCAATTCTTCCTGGTCTATAATTTCTGAATAACCTAAATCCTGGTATTGAGACAAGAGAGAACGGTATATGAGGTTGGAGCCATGTTTCACTAACCAATATTACATGAATATTGGACCCAGCAAAGATTTCACGAAACTAGTCCATTTTAGGGCGCAGGCTTCTTGCATTCAAACTGCAAACATTTAAGCCCATAGTTTGTTTGGACAAAATATTCAGTAGGACCCTCAGTCCAGTCAGCGCACTGAGATTTTCAACCATTTGGAAAATTGCACTTAATTCGGTCAGCAAACACATTAATTATACATTTTGGATAAAGAAACAAAGCACTCAATTCCAGGAAAGATAGCGCAATCATTAAGTATGGAGTAGGTAATAAATAAAATATTTTAAATTTAGAAAGTATTCGGCAACTGTGGGTAAATAGCCCTCGATCACATGTACGAAATAGAACCAAAACTATCAAAAAACAACAAATTAATATATCCAGCATCACAAATTCAAGAAAAATTAAATTAAAGTTATGTATTTTCAGTTAGGGAAAAACAAAACAAAGTTACAATCTGCAATGAAATAATTCAAAAACAAGACTTAAGAAAAAGAAGTTAGCACAATGAAATTAAATACTTTCCTAAACTGCTCCCTGGTCAGAGGCACAAAGCGACTGTAGCTGATCGCTACTATGGACTCTGTAAGTATTGCTATTGTTTTCGTCTGCACCAACCCCAACGAAAACTACAAAAAGGCATCCATCACGAGTAAAAGCTGCCTTGAGTTTACCCTGCTGTCGTAATCGAATAGCCAGACGAAGCATGGAATTCACTGCTGGGGAAACACTTTCATGTATGTGCACAGGGCTTTGTGCAGAGAACCCATTAACATCACTTAGCCGAAGATTCCCATGAGATTTAAGGGACAACAGGAAGGCACGACGCTCAGCAGCACAAGAGAGTTTACCAATTATTGGAGAATCCTTTGCTTTATTTGCACACTTAGCCCTGGTCAGCTTTGAAGTAATACGGAAGGCATCTGAATAGACCGACGGTGAGTGTCCAATGCGTGCACAGATGGAAGAGAAAATCTCTTTGATATTTTCATTAACTGCGGTGGGTATACCACGTATAATTACATCGGTAGAACGATATAAGCGCTCCAGCTCTTCCTCCGTGTTATTGATAGCAGAGCTTTTTGAGTGCAATATTGCATAAGATTGTTCAACTGCATCCAACCGAGTGCCAAATTTTTCCACTACATCATTTATTCTGCTGACAATTTTATTTTCTTGATCAGCTAACAGGTATTTTATTTGTGACAGCAGCGCAGTTATATCCATCTGAGAACAGAGCAAATCCTTTGACAGACAGTCTGGTTGACTAACAGCATCCGTATTCACCACAATAGGGGAAATTGGAGAAGATTGAGAGGCCTTTGCAGAAATTTTCGTCACTCTTTTTGTTTCACACTTGCTCTTATCAGTGCTGTTGGAAGTAAGCTCCACGCTCTTTAATGGCATGATACCGTTACTTGAAACAAATTTAAGCACGAAAATATAAAACCAAAAGAAATAATAACAAAATTACGAGGTCGCAAAGGAACTTTTTTTCAAAATCTAAGCACGCAGGACTGTAAACTTCACAGTTTCCGGAAAATTGATTATGCAACACATGATACTCAACTGAGCATGATACTCAACTATTTTACTCATCTATTTTGGGTATCCACTGAATTCCAAGGCTTTTATGGCAACCTGCCCGCGATCCTTTCTGTTGAATGATTTTATCTCAACTGATTCTTGTGGTAAATCTTCCATCTTGAGGAATGGCTTGCCCATTTTCGAAGCCCACCTACAGCCAACATACTCATTAGGTGAGTTTGAGCCTTTTTTACTTCTTGCAGTGAATCACCTCCAGAAATGAGGTCGTCTACGTAGAAGTCCCTTTGTGCAATTTTGGGCGCGATTGGATAATTGATTTTCTCGTCTGCTGCCAATTGTGAGAGTATCATGACTGCTAAATAGGGCAAAGATCTGGTTCCATACGTCACAGTGGTCGGTTGGTACTCGTTGATACTCTCTTGAGGCGTATTTCTCCATAATATTAATTGAAACTGCTGATCCTCTTCGGCTACTTCAATCTGGCGATACATTTTTTCAATGTCTGCCTTGAATGCTATTCTGTGCTTCCTCCAGCGTAACAGAATACTAAATAGTTCCTGTTGTAATGTTGGACCTGTAAATAATTTTTCACTAAGAGTGAGGCCGGAGCTGGACCTCGCCGAGGCATCAAATACTACCCTCAATCTAGGCAAGAAATATTCACCTCCATCTTTAACCTTGATAATCTTAATTTGAGATGGCCCAACCTTTCATATTCTAGCATAAATGACGCATATTGCTGTTCTAGTTGAAGGTTCCTTTTACATTTTACTTCCATGCCTAGTAGTCTTGCTACTGCCTTATTTCTTAATTCTCCTAGCGGGAGATCCTTTAACTTATCATTGAAAGGAATACGTACTATATAACGGCCTTCCTTGCTGCGTTTGACTCATAGAAATTTTGATATTTCTCGTCACAATTGTCCAAGGATGATTCTGTTTTAAGTTCCTCTTCTTAGCTGATCGTCTATGTTCGTTTTAAAACAGGTCACATTATTTTTATGATGTTTTACAGCCCCTGAGAGAATCAACCTTAATTCTGTCTGCTGTGCGAACGACGATTCTGTTGATCCTTTTATTACTCCTGGTAGTATAATATCTATGAGTACGTCTGCATCTAAAATGATGTTAACACGATCTGGTTAGTTGTAGTGGGGATCTGACAAGATTAGATTATGAATATGTTGCCAGTCTAAAGTCTGTACTGGTTCTGCTGGAATCATTTGCGTTAATTTGTTTAGCACCAATGCTTTGATTGATAGTTTAAAGTTAGATTTAAATCTCGATACAATCGTGAGTTTTACGCTGGCTAATGCTGCTCCAGCTGTATTAT
This sequence comes from Leptarthrus brevirostris, assembly GCA_964036015.1. Classification (NCBI taxonomy): domain Eukaryota; kingdom Metazoa; phylum Arthropoda; class Insecta; order Diptera; family Asilidae; genus Leptarthrus; species Leptarthrus brevirostris. Next base: position 99,439,151 of record OZ038372.1, on the reverse strand, counting down.
CTCCAATACCGTTTACACTAACTACTGCTCTTTCTCTTTTGAGTTGCCAAAGTTGTGCAACATTCTTCTCTGTCGTGAGAGTGGCTTTGGGTCCTTGGTCAACTAATGCATTTACGCACCTAGGTGACAAAAGCCACCCGTGTGCCGGACTCACCTGGCCAATGACCAGTCATACCGGCTAAAGCCCTCCCCCCTCTGGGAGTCCTATAAAACAGCTTCCCACGAGGCCCGCAAGCCAACGGGTGCTCCCTAGGAGCCCCCGCTTTCTCGCTCCCCAAGAAACTGGCAGGCGCTCCCGTTAGGGAGTCCCGTTGTTGCCTCCCTCCTTTTGGCGAAGGTCTCCCATCACAGAAGCAGCAATCGAAGAATGTGTGGAGAGCTGAGTCCGATGAGGAGCCGCATTATACACAGCACGGGCTCGGTACCGTCCCTATACGGTGGAGGAAGGCCCGGAAAAGCCCGTGCCCGTCAGCATTTGGGTGAGGTAGTAGTCCACCTCGCAGTGCTGAGGGTTCAGTCAAGTGTCCAGCTGAGGTATCATCCGGGCTGTCCACCGGCCGGTCGGGTACTGGCGCTTTCTTGGTTTGAAGGCTTTGCGAGGCCTTCGTAAGCTCCTCCGTTGGGGAAAAGGGCATCCACAATGGATCGGACTGTCTCCGTATCGAGAGGAGCGTTCGGTGAAAACGCACCTAATTTGCGGAGGACGATCCTGCCTTAGTTCCGCGACTTCATCCGTCCACCAGTACATAGAGCGGCGCCCCTCCCTGCATCCTCTTCTACGGCACGGCCTCTCGGCAAGCCCGGTGGATCAGACGCACTGTGGAGTCTACCACTCAGGCGGCTTGCTCGATGGCTGCCAGTACTTCCGCAATCCCGTCAATAGTTCGCTGCCCGCGCGCGATGGCTTGAGACAGCTTTTCGACGTCCATCCTGCCGACATCCCACCTGGGCGGGCCTTGCAGACGCCGGGCCCGCGCTGATATATTGGTGATCGCTGGTTGTCGCAGGGAGACATGAATAATTCGTCGTCGAAAGGTGGACGTCGATCCGGTGTTTCGGACCACCAGCCCTGTCCTAGACGCGAATTCCAGCGCTCGTTCCACGCGGAAGCCAGGAATGGCTCCCCCCCACTCCAAGGCCTTCGCGTTTAAGTCTCAAGCCGCCACCAGCTCCGCATCCATGTCTCGGACCGCATCCTCCAGGCCATCCAACTTGGCCCGGAAATCCGCTATTGGCTCGTTTGGGATAAAGTAGCAACTGGCATAAGTAATATCCCTGCTCCTTACCCAGACGAAGCCAGCGCCTGCGCCATGATCCACAACGCTAGCGTCGCAGACGCGGGATCCAGATTGCCGCGGTACACAGGGCAGCACGATACCATCCCCGCCGCTTCCGGCTAGAGGAGCACGCCGGACCGGCGGTGCACGTCTTGCCGTTATGTCCCTCCCCGTCGTAACTGAAACAGAATTTGCTTCGGTCCGGCCCCCTTACAAACTTGGCTCAGGTGTCCGTTTCCCAGGAACTTAAAGCACCTGGGAAGGACCACCCGACACTCCACACGCCGAGTCAAATATATACATTTTATTGTTTGTTTTTCGAAAGCACTTTAACTGCCACGCAATTCGACAGATTAACTTTTACAGTGTGTGGATAAAGAAAAGAAAGAAAGAACTCTTAGTGTATGGCTTACTATTGCAGAAAACATCTTAGTGATTTACACAGACGGCTCAAAATGCGAGCGTGGCTGTGACTTTGGAATATCGTGGGAGGAACTAAACCCGGATGTATGGGGAGGGGTAAACGACTCCTCCTCGGTTCTTCAATGTGAAATCGCAGTGGTTGAGATATTAGCTAAACAGCTAATAGAATGGGGAGTAAGATCCTCTAGGATTGCGATATGTACGGATAGCCAGGCGTCCATCAAATATTTAACAAACGCCGTGGTAAAATCCAAAACGATAAAGGTATGTAAACACACCCTCATGGAGTTAGGGAAATAAAACGATGTCACCCTAATATACGTGCCGGGGCACTGCGGTATCCCAGGTAATGAAAAAGCGAATGAGCTGGCGCGGATGGGCGCAGGACCCTCCAACAATGCTGAGTATACCCATTAATGAAATCAGAAAAGAAATCATGGAATGGGTAACGAGGAGGCACAAAAAATGTGAGGGATTCGACATCGCCAGACATACAAAGGCGTTTTGCCCAATGTCCAGTCCCAACGCAAAAAAAGGTCTATAATCTTAGGAACATACTAATACGAAGATTTAGCAGAAGTTAAGAAATCGGGTGCTTCGAATTATCCAATTCATTACGGGGATCAGTTGGCTCGACAGTGGATTTTTCGGGTACGCTGCCGAGTAGGGAGGGTACAACGAGCCACTAAAGGCCTCAGTGCAAGGAAGGCACCCCCCCCCCCCCCCCCCTTATAAATCCAAACAATTATGTAAGCAGATTATTTAGGTTTAGCACATTTGGATATGTTGAGCTTTTCATTCTGGAAATATGTTTTAATCAAACAATCAGCTTGTTTGGAGTAGAGATACTTTGGGCATACAAAACTTACTAAAAGCTGGCAAAATGATGAATAAATTTTATCTAGAATGACCCTATTGTTTCGGCTTAAATGAATTGCGTATGCCAAAGAAATGTTTTGTTTTTATTTAAATTCATCTTTTGCTAAAAAACGATAGAACAAAATATATACATATATAATTAAGAATTTTATATATTTATCGTACAATTTGTTGTATAATGCCAGCAATTGAGAAAAATCTAAGCCAACTCTTCAAATGTAAAAGTTGTCAATAGATTTGTCCCCATTTAAAAACAAAACTCGAATCACTAGTACCACATATTTTCCCAACACTTTCACTTTTTAATGCAATTGAGAGTTGTTTACATCCGCTAGGTTGAAGAGCGGACGTCATTACTTCCCTCCATTTGACGTTTCTTTTGAATATTGCCAATATATTTTGACCGGCGATAACTCACACATAATTAAATAGATCTAAACGAAGCTTTTATCACGACATTATCTCACAAGTTAATTTTATCATACACTAATTATCTCACTTAAATAATGTCTGAAACTCACACAATATTATTTTAAAGTCCGAGGCGAATTAGCCGAAATTTTCACTTTAACTAAGAAATATATCTACTTCACCACTTGAATGACACAAAACTTTTACATTTTAAAAGTTAATCACACTTCTTATAATTAAACAAAACTTTGAATGACAGAATTTCAACTTTTCCATGGTTTCCCTCATAGTTTGACGTCACGTTGCAAAACTGGCTCTACCTTACGGCCTGTAGTTATCAAGATGGCGTTGATTACTAGGTCTGTTCCCTAACAAGCACTAGTGATAACTCGTGCTCACTAAAAGACACTGAAAGCTCTATTTGAGCTGTGAAATCAACTTCCCCTCAAGTACTTTTTATCACTGAGTGCTCCGTGTTATGAATTGTCAATTGCATGGAATTGTCAGTTGAAATGTCTCATTCTTGGCACTGAAAAGCAGTCTGCGTTCCTCAACTCAGTGAAGTCTTATTCCCGCCAACATCACTGCACTTTTTCTCACTGAAAGTCAGGGAACAGACCTACTGTTTTGGGTAAGTGTAAGAAAAAGAGAATCCAATTACTTTTTAAAACTTGAACTATATTCAAAATAACCTTTACGACGGAACTTATTTACGAGTGCTTACATTTATAATGCAAAAATTGATCAATCAACATAATATTACAAACGATCAAAGTTCAATGTCATTCGATGCAAGTACATTTATCGCTGGTTTATCTGACGCATAGATTTATGCTGTGTACAAGGTGCGTTAATCTTGCAATATGATGACGCGAGAATATTTACAGCGATGAATGAACTTATGCACTGAATGACTGAAATTTGATATACATAGAATGGAATTTTATTGATTTAGAAAAAATTACAAATTCAGGAATTTATGACTTAGTGATAATAAAAATGAAAATTGCACAAGTTGAGTTAAATTTGGAATTATGAATAACTTATATGTACTCTGTACATTCACCCTCCTAAGGGTTGAGCGTTGGTAGTTCTAGGCTAACTTGATGATCTTATCTTTGGTTATTCTGCCTTGAAGCAGGGGTTGGCCTGAGAAGTCCTCTTGCTTGTTTGAATTTTCGTCTATACTTAAGGCAGAGTCCAGCTATGATCAAGATCCCTAAGATAACATATGTACTGGTATAATGATGTAAGTCATGAAGGTTCAAGTTCGGCATTTCGGTTAGTAGCTGTTGTTGGTGTTAAATTGCATCTTCTAGTTCTGCGAGGTCATTGCCGGTTATTTCCTTAGTTAACTGTGGAATTACGACCCTTGATGTGCCGGGTATCTGGTCTATGCTGAGATTGAGATGCGTTGTCAGAACTTGGTGTTCTGATATAAATGAGCATTGAATGTCCCCTTTCATCTTACTGTTGGAGTGTATGTATAGTGTTGGATGGTTTATGCAACGAGTAAGTAACTAAATGGAGTGGCCCAACAGCAGAGATTTCCGTTGTCTGTGCCTAAAATGTGTGATGAGAAAAAATCTTTATATGGGGGTGCTTTGGTGGCATTTTTAAACTTCTGGAGAAATCTGTTTAAAACTGCAATTTAAAAGCGGCTTATTCACTTAAATTTTAAATTTTTATTATGGTTTTTCATCACATTAATATATTGTTAAAACAAGAAATTTAACTAACTAATTTGCATTGGAAATCAGTAAACTTTTCAATAATAAAGTTTTCATCTACTAACTCCTTGCAAAATTTAATTACACCACCGCCTTTGCAAGTGGTAACGTAAGAAAATATAGCTGTTGAGCCAAAGGTAAACAAAGTCTACCTTACTGGCACGATGTTTTCGATTGTTAGTCATATCTTTACTTGTCACAGTCGTATTTGCTACTATTAATGGATTGGATTGATTGGAGCATCTGTATCGCAGTCGGACTTCTTTTTCCTGTGTTATGCTCTTATTATCGTCTACCGGTAGCAATGATATCGTTGTTATTGGACGTTTAAAAACGCCATTTTTTGTACGGACTGTCACAACTCTTGTTAATCCATCCGATCCAGGGTGGGTTTCAATAATTCTGCCTAATGCCCATCGTGATGGAGGTCTTTGTTCATCCTTTAGTAAGACCAGGTTTCCCTTTCTTGCGTTTTTAAGCCCATTTTGGTCTGTGTTGTAGTCTTCCTAAGTATTCAACAGACCATTTACTCCGAAAATCTTGCATCATTCTGTATAAGCCATCCATCTATCCAAATGATTTGTTTGCTGGTTTGATTCTAAGAGGTCCTTGTTTGGAATACTAAGCATTGCTGATCCTCGTAGGAAGTGTCCAGGAGTAAGCACTTCAAGACTTTCTGGGTCTTGTGACAGTGGGCACAGTGGTCGCGAGTTAAGGCATGCTTCTATTTGCGTCATTAGCGTACACATCTCTTTGTACGTCAATTTCCCTTCTCCTACAACTCTTCGCATGTGGTATTTGATTGATTTGACGCCCGCCTCCCAGAGTCCTCTGAAATGTGGTGATGCTGGGGGAATAAAGTGCCACTGTGTACCGGCTTCCTGTAATGCTATGTTGACATCATCTTGGTGCGAGCTGAGCTTGTGAAGAACACTAATTAGATTGCTGGCCCCTACAAAGTTTGTAGCGTTGTCGCTATAATGAAAGCCTTTGATGTCAGATCAGTAACCACTTCTATATTTATTGCTTTCGATGTGAGGCATATGAATATTGCAATGTAGCCTTGTGAGCTTCATTATGTGTCTTGTCAATTACTAAGGACGTCAGATCACTCTTGTACGGCAAGATTACGGGATGCTTCTACTCGTATGACAGATTTGCTCTATCCAATCGACCACCTATTCGGAGCAGTTGCTTGTTATCTAGAAGGGGAGACAATGTGTACAACCTACTTCTTTTATGTAGTGCTGGTCCCTTTATTAAGTTGTCTATCTCTTCCTTAAAATGAGTGCCTTGCGTAAATTTGATGATATGCGTCAGTGCTGTGTTTATTACATCAATTGTTAATGAACTTAGGTTTCGTCATCCTTTCGTTAGTTTTCAGTTATTTATAAAACGGTTGCAGTAGGCTTGTAGTCGCTGTACCTTCCCCAGTGAGGAGTATCGCTGCAGCAGCCGGGCAAGTGTATTGGTGTTCTCACTGGTCGCCGTATTGACCACCACGTTCTTTCTCTCCTGTTCAACATTAGGTAGTAATTTTTTGGGAAATGTAATTCTTTGTTCTTTGAATCAATTTGGATTCTCCTACCAGAGCTTCAAATCCTTAAGATGTGTTGGATGCACTCCTCTTGACGCTTTCTGCGGGATTCTCTTGAGATCTTACATGGAACCAATTCTTACTATCGATTATTGCTTGGATTTCTGCTACTCTATTTCCAACGAATGCCTTCCATTTGTGGGGATTTTCTTGAATCCATGCAAGTACTATGGTTGAGTCAGTCCAAGCGTAGCTGTGGAGATTTTCAATGTTTAGACTCGTTCGTGTTTCTTTAATCAAATTCGCTAATAATGTGGCCCCGCATAATTCTAGTCTAGGCAGAGACAATCTCGCCTTCAGAGGAGCGACCCTTGTTTTTGCCGTTACGAGGCTTGTTGAGATTGCATGTATTACTCGAAGATATATTGCAGCGCCATAAGCTCCTTCAGATGCATCTGAGAAGCCGTGTAATTCACATCTGCAGTCCTTTCCTACGAGCCCAATCCATCGAGATATTTGGATTCTTTAAAGGCTGACAGTTCGGACTTTATTCTTGCCCACCTGTTTTGTATTTCAGTTGGGAGTTTTTCATCCCATTGTAATTCTTGTGTCCATAGTTCTTGGAACAGAAGTTTTATTTTTACTGTTACGGGTGCCAACAGTCCAATGGGGTCATATATCTTTGATGCTTCTGACAAAAGTTCACGTTTGCTGGTTGGGCTTGACTCGGTGTCTACATTTACTTGTATTTTGAGTTTATCACTAGATGGGTTCCAATAAACACCTAGAGCTTTTATTGTCTTATCCTTGTGAAATCAAGCTCTTCCCCATCCTCCTTCAGTTCTGATGGTATGTTTTTAAGAAGAGCTCTACTGTTGCTTGACAACTTTCGAGCTTTGAAGCCTCCCCCTTCTGAAAACTAATTAGTTCTTTACTTGACTCAATTATTTCGTTTAAAGAGTTCCCTCCTGTCTTGCATGATGATTTTGGTAGCTGCGGGATACTTATGTTCATCATCCTTTGCAAGCTGTTGAAGGGTGCGAATTGCTAGAAATGGCGCCGCTGCCGTACCATATGTGACAGTTGTTAGTTTGTACTCGTGAATTGGTTCTTCTCGCCGCAATATTCTTTGATAGGTTTGGTCTCGATTGTCAATCTTAATCTGACGGTACATTTTCTCAATGTTCGCAGTGAACACAATTTTGTGTTTTCTCCATCTTAACAGTATGGAGTGTAGATTTTCATGCAATTATGGCCCAATCATCATTATTTCATCGGTGAGGGGTTGGGCGAGGGGAGAAGTAGTCTAACTCCGTAACGCGTGGACCGATTTGAATATTGCTCCCTGGTTGATACCACGAGAAAAAAAATTGTTGGGGTGGGAGAAGGGGGTGGAACCTAACTTTGTTACGCGTGGACAGATTTGGATGGTTCTTTTGCTGTTTTATAGAGTGTGATCCCCCATTGCTAATAGAAGAATAATTTGGTCCTATGGTGGTGGTGGGGGAGTGGGAGGGGTAGTAACTTCGTAACGCGTGGACCGATTTCGATGATTCCTTTTCTGTTCGGTAGAGTATGTTCCTTGATTGATACCATGAGAAAAAAAGTTTAGTGGAATGGGGGTGGGGTAGGGGGTTTAAACTAACTTTTAACGCGTGGACCGATTTGGATGGTACTTTCTTCGTTGTATAGAGTCGAATGCACTAAAAAGTGAAAAATAAAATAGTTTTTAAAAAAAAGTTGAACCGACTTCACAAAAAGCGCTGAAAAGCATAAAATAATTTTTAATTTTATATCTTTTACGACATTTTGAAGTCGGTGTAAATTAAACAAATAAAACAACTACAGAACCACAATTTAAAATAATACATAATACTATCTGAACGTTTCAGTTCACGGGATCATAAGAAATGACGATTAAATATTTTTTTTGTTGTTGTTAGGTTTGAATAACTTATATGTACTCTGTACAACTACCTCGCCGGTTACCTCAATTACACGGATACTGCGATGTCCTAAGATTTCGCAGAATAAGTTGAAGAATTTCATTTGACCATTGGTGGCTACAAGAATAGTAAAACAAGTGTTTGAAAGTGATGTAAATTTACTATATGTCAAGAAAACGATATATTATTTCATATATGTCCTTAGGGGCCATTGAAGTATAACGTAACGCAGTTTTTGAAGATTTGTGACCCTCCCACTCTCCCCGCACCGTAACGTTTCACAAGACCCCCTCCCCCGTAATTGCGTTACGTAATACTTGAACGGCCCCTTTACCTAGAACAAGAAAAGATAGAGATTATATTCAAATGCAGGAAAAAAAGATCTATAGATAACTGCTTTCAACTTAACTTTACCAGCTAGACTAAAGCTTGATGTGTTTGCCTTTTTTCTTCACAGTTTACTTAATTTTTGATAAGTTTAAACACTTTATTATAAAATTAATATGGTTTTCCCAACCTGTATAGCAGAAAGCGTAAGATATAGAAAAAAAGGTAGTACTGCACCCTACTGTACTCTGGACTGGTACGCCCTAGTGGTCTATCCATGTAGGCTCAAATTTTTAGTTATATCCGTGTAGGGTAAATTTATTTCCCTTAACGTAAAGAAATACGCAGCTTCCTAATAAACATGCTCACTTTTAATTCAGCTTTTTCTATGTAATGTGCAAATTTATTTCGTTTTGCAGGACGACGAAATCGCTCCAAAAAGGATAATTCCTTATCCAAGGACAATCATAGTTCATCACATCAACAAATAAGCAACCATCACACTCATACCAATAATTACCAGAAAGATGCAAATGTGAATTCAGACTCATCAAGTATTTCATCATCGTCATCGTCTACAAATATTTCGAATATTGCCTCACAAATTGTTACAAAGATTTGTGAAACATGTCTTCGCTTAGAATCTGAAGTAAAAAAATACCGAGCAGAGATAAATCATATGAAACAAATTGAAAATGAACTAAAACAAAAGTTGGAATCAAATGTTACAATAAGATCCTGTTTGCAGGCCAAACAGCGAGAATGTGACGATTTTGAAAAAAGAGTGCAGGAGTTGATAAACCAGAGACAAGTCGATTTGCTGAATCTGCAGAATGTTGAACGCCGGTTAGGTGAAGAGAGACGTCAAAGACAATCCCTTGAAGCTCAGCTTAACAATGAAAAAAAAGCAAGGAAATTAGCGGAAGAGAAAGCATCTCGCCCAGAATGCAGTGAAGCTTGTAAGCAACGAAAACAACAATTTGAAACTGAAGCAAAACAATTGAGACGAGAACTTAAGGCCGTGGAAGAAGCAAAGCAAGTTGCAGAGCAACAGGGAAGAAAATGTGAACAAGAAGTATAGCTTAAATATTTTTTTTCGTACATTCATAGTTTTTATATAAACATTGTAGTTGAGAATGTTTGAAGTAGAAGTTCGAAACCGAGAAGCACAGCAAGGAACAGAAGTGTTGATGTCAGCATTGGCAGCAATGCAAGATAAGAATAGCACACTTGAAAAAAATCTCTCAGCAGAAACGAGAGTCAAGCTGGACTTGTTCTCGGCTTTAGGAGAAGTAAAGCGGGAACTGGAAATTAAAGACAGTAAATAATGCTATTAATCTTATCTTTTGGTTTCTAAAAATTTTTTTTTGCAGGCATGCTTCGTAGCAAGGAAGAAGAAGTTCTTGACTTGAAGGCAAAAATAGCGCAACTTCTTGCTGTAATGCCGACTGATTCACTTTTACCACCGTGTTCAACAGGAAGCTCGATGCTAAGAATGAATGATACCCCACCTTTACAGGGTCCTTCAAGTCCCATGATGTCTTTAGGGACAACACATCAACAATTGATGGCAGCACATCAACTTAACTCTCGAGGTCAATCTGCCGCATCGGTTACTTCATCCAGTGGAATAACTAACGTTTCAAGTCCTTCTTCGGTGGGGACCGGCACATGCACCGGCGTTGTAACACAGACAACTTCTAATCTCGACCCAAATGCTACGGCATATACTCCAAAAAACTCTTCGCTAGTTGGCGGGACAGAGGCCTGACATAAGAGGAGACACGTTTGAGGTTGTTATCGGCACTATCAGCATCAAAACAGCGCTAAGATTGGCCGGTATTCTGTTCCGCACTTACCCACACAACCTAATCGTTTGCCGCTGCAACAGCAACAATATCAAGTTAAATTTTGATTTTATTTTTATTTATTGTTATTATTTTTTACAAAAAATTCTTTTACCATTGCTGGCCTACGGAGGGCACTTTTCCGTCTCGTAGCCTCTGGTCTATCTGAATTAACTGTCTGTGAATTGAGATCTCCCTCTGTTTTCCAGTGATATTTTATGAATGAATTTACGTTTAGAACTACAACTTTAACCGTGAAAATGACAATGACTGATCTTTTTATGTTATTTCTTAAGGTAGCGAGTAAATTTCCTAGCATGAGAAGGATATTGGCCATTAATGTGTGTCCAGCGAGCCATACTACGAAAATTTATTGATCTTTTCTTTGTGCTTTTAGCCTGACAAAAAACTTGTACCTTTTCTGTTTTGAATAATTTTTTAAAGAAGATTTTTTCGTTTAACCGTGTTTTTAACTTCCCACATGTTTTATTAATTCTATGTTCAATCCTTATAAAATCAACTCTATTTGAGATACTCAAGAATAATTCGAGTTAAACTGATTCCTTGTGTTTTATTCGATAATTTTCAGTCACTATATTTGTAATTAATATCGTCTGAAAAAGGTTAAGAGGAAGAGAGAGGCATTAAAGTTAATTACAATTGACACAAAACTCAATTTTAAAATTATTTGGTTGTTTACGAATTTGGTTTAACGTCTAAAACAGAGGGAAATTCAGTTTTGTTGATTTGTTGTTTTAACTTCTTACTTAAAGTGTGCTGAACTTGTCTCTAACACTAATAATAATTGAAATTTTTTTAGCTTACAGTTCCACATTGATTTCAATGAACTTTTCCTGCTGTAATAAAAGTGAAGTAACAAGCGATGTAGTGCTTAATTCTGTTTATTGCGGATTCACGTACAAATTCATCAGAATTCTCACTCGATTTTACTGAAATAAAAAGTTAATAATTTTCGGAATATTTTACCTTCTTTAACATTTCTTGTAAATTCTGTCTACTAAGAATTGTATCTTTCAGCGCTCGGAAATAGAACTCTTTAGAACATTACACTTTTTATTAATCATTGCAGTCAAAGTAATTTCATATAACGAAATGATTTTGGTAAAACTTGTAAAATTAGAGAACCTTTAAAGCAATTTTACAGTGAATAATGGAATCTTGGGTACTTGATCTCTCTAGTTCCCGCAACCCCTTCTCGCATAGGGCAAGAAAAAAACTTCATCCGATTCAATGCAACGAATGCAAGTGGATCTACAATTTAAAGTGGATTCCGAACGACTGCAACCCCCATGGCCTTTATCGTCATCTGTTCTCAGCAGAAAAAACCATGGGTCGCCGCCGGTGGTATTCCAAACTGGGACTTTGAAATTGAATTGTAGAAAAATTTATAAACAAAATTTGATGACAACTAAATCAATGAAATATAAATACTAAGGGATTGGTAGTACGGAAAATAATTCGCATTGTTTTTTTGTTTAAAATTAACTCTACCAATGTATTTCATAGACATTTAGCGTTGGTAGATTGGTATATTTTTAAATCCTAAAAGAATTTATATTGATTTATATCTTGGCTTTTGTTTTCTAATACATCTACTCAATAACATTCCACTCGATTGATTCTTAATATTTCTATTTGTTTTAACGATGCTAGCCTATGAATTCTGTATTCTATGAATAAAATAAAATTAATTCCTATGACTGCTCTTACTCCATTCAATTCAGATAATTTTTCTTTTCGGTTTAAGAAACTTTAAATCTTAGCCCGGTATGCAGCTCAAGCGAAATTTTCGTTTCCTATATTAAACCTATGTTGTTGCGAGCTGGGACCGACACTGCTGCTGGATGATTGCCCAAGGCAGGCTATGACTCTGGATGACATCAACTGGAAATCAGCTGATGTCAGCCAGGATCACGGCCTCAAAAAGGGGATGCCATCTCCGCCCGCGGTCGCGCAACAAAAGCACATGAAATTTAAAGAAATATAAAGAGAAAAAAAAGAAAACCCGCGAAAACTTAAGAAAACAAAAAATCTAATGAGATATTCTTGGTCGCGTGTATATTTTTTTTGTGGTTGTGCAAGAAAACGGATAACGGTTTGATAAAGATCGGTAACCAGGAAACAGGCGGAAATCGGGTAAATGTTTTTTCTGTAAAAGGCGTGGTCACTGGAAAAAAGACTGTTCGCAAAGAAGTGCAAGTTTAGTAGTCCAGGAGAAAACATATGGTGATTTGCGGGACTGGTTTGTAAATTATAAACAGTTTGAATTATAAACAGTTTGACCATACGTGGTCTGAATTGGCAACGGTAAAACGATAAACGCTTTTTGGTAGTGGTAATATTAATATTCTTGCCTTCAATAATAATAAGTGGGTTCCAAAATTTCTTGTAAAAGTTTTACACGTTCCTGATAACCATCTTAATTTGTTTTCTTCTAATGCAGCTCTCGGGAAAAATGTTCAAGGTTGAGAGGCCCGGTATTATGAAAGTTGAATCTATCAAAATTTAGTATGAAAAATTTGGACACCAGAATTTATGTGCGAAATTTTCTAAAAGAACGATTTTGCTTTCACTGACAAAAAACATTTGTTTTGTGACACGTGTGCTTTGGGGAGAATGCATATATTACGTTTTGAAAGGAGTAACATTATGGCAAAACATCCAGGCGAATTCGTTCACGTAGACTTATGTGGACCGATGCATAATATTACAGTGGGATACTCACGGTATTTTATCCTATTGAAGGATGATTATTCGCGTTGTATTTTGCGAAAGACAAGACTGAAGATTTTGTAAGAAGGGTAAAAGTCGGAACAGGTTTCAAAGTGAAAACAGTTCGCACAGATAACGGGTTAGAATTTATTAATTCAGGAGTAGTATCAGTACTTTGGAAGGAAGGTGTTTGCCATCAAACTTCTGTGCCATATTCCCTCCAACAAAATGGAAGAACATAAAGGGAGTTAGATACAATCGTAGAGTCAACAAGAATCATGATTCATGCCCGAAATCTCACGAAGGGACTATGGGGTGAAGCAGTCAACCATGCAGTGTTTGTGTTCAACCGGACAGACATACCTGGAAAAAGTACCTTCGATTTGAGGCGAGGATCAAATAAAGAATGTGATCTTCAACGAATGCGATGAACCGGAAAATTATAAAGCACGACTAGTAATCAGAGGCTTCATTCAACAATATGGTATCGATTACAGTGAAACCTTCAGCTCCGTAGCAAGCTTTAGTTCCATTAGAACGTCTAGTCCAACATTTGCAAGTTTTTAAAGTAAAGGTCTGCGAGGCGCGTTTTTTCCTGGGTCTGTAAGTCTTCAAGTTTCCCTATCGTGATTCTGTGGGAAGTCTCATGTACTTAACCATTGGTACTAGGCCAGATATATCGTATGCGGTTGGAGTTATCAGCAGATATTTAGAAAATCTGAAAATGTAACGTGTTTGCGCAGTTAAGCGCATCATCCGATATATCAAGGGGACAAGTAATGTTGGTATCTTTGATTCTAAATCTAAACTAATCCTTAGTTGTTTCAGTGACGCAGATTTCGCAGGTGACTCAGAAAGAAGGCGATCTACTGGTGGCTATGTGATTTTGCTAGATCACACTCCAATATCCTGGGAAACGCAGAGAAATCCAGCAACTTCAAGATCTCCATCCCAAACAAATATGTCTGGCTCATCAGTAACCCCTCCAGCAAATTCTTCACTCTGTCCCACCTCTCCTCTATATACGCCAAACCTTGCTCCCGCTACTTCCTCCGCATGCCCACTTAATTCCATGACGTCATCCTCCTACACTGTCGCCCCGTCTCAAACAACTTCTACCTCCGTTAACCCGCCCATTCCGCTAGCCAAAACTCCTTTATCCGAACATCATTCATTTATCGATCCCCTTCTCCCACCTACAGTTAAATTGACTTTGCGTTCTGCTGATTCTAGCGATGGACGATACCTCTTGTCCCGTTTACGGGACCGTCGCATTTATGACAACGTACGTCTATTTCTAGCCTATCTCCACGACAAACCGAACTCCGTCTGTGTTGAAGGTAAAACCAGCACCAACGTCATGTTAAGTATACAACAAGAAGGCCTGCCCACAGACCCATCAGTCTTACTCCAACTTTTCACTAAATACCATGAATCATTCAGTATACCTTCCCATAAGGTTTCAGAAGATCTATCCACCTATGCTGCGTACGTCAGTTCTCGCAGTATTTCCCATCTTCAAAAAAGTCGTAACGACTCCTTAAACTACTTTCGTTCCTAACCCCCTTGATTTCCCTATTTCTGACTTCCCCTCTATTGCACCCGCGCTTTCCGATCAAGATCCTGTCCCCAACAGCTTGTCGGTCTATTACCAGAACGTAAGAGGACTTCGTACAAAAACAACAAATATTTTCCTTAACTCTCACAAATTCCCGCACGATATCTTTGCCTTAACTGAAACCAATCTAACACCAGGAATTCTCGACAACGAACTATTCCCTCCAAACTATACCATTTTCCGTATTGACGGTTGTATGGGCACCAATGAGCCACCAGGTCGCGGGGTTCTCATAGCTGCTCACAACCGTTATGATGCCACCCTGCTAAAGACCTCCGACTCTACAATATCAGAATTTGTATGTATAAAAATAGCACTAAATAAGTGCCTTCTGTACATCCTCTGTTGTTACATTCGTCCCTCTCAACCACTAGACGCCTACGAGCCCATAATCGAAGCGATCGATACCCTGCTTGAGAACGCTAACGCGTCCGATGAATTTATTTTATTGGGTGACTTTAACCTCCCCCGTATCCAATGGTCATTGTCCGAGGACTGTTCTCACTTTGTCCCCCTTAACGCATCTTCGGCCAAAGAAGCCTTCTTTACCGATCAGCTCTCCGTTTCAGGTCTCTTTCAAGTAAGCGGAGTCAGGAACTTCCTGGACAGACAATTAGACTTAATCTTTTCTTCAGACCCAGTTAACTCGGCTGTCGCAGAAAGCAACCATCTTCTCTCCTCCCTCGACCGTCACCATCCTCCTTTGTTCCTCGTTTTCTCCTACGAGCACCCTCATGCCGTTTCAGGCTCCGAGTCTTCTTTATCCTTCAATTTTCGTAAAGGCGACTTTGACAAATTAAATCACTTGCTCCTCAACTCTAATATTGGGGATATCCCTCGACATCTCCCAGTTGACGTTGCTTTAGAGGCGTTCTATTCGGAAATACACGCTTGTCTTACACAATCTATCCCTCTTCTTCCTCGTAAAAACTACTCCTCATCCCCCGTATGGTACGACAAAGAATTACGCTCTCTTCGCAACAGGAAAAATAAACGTGGGCAAACTTTTCTTCTAACCCAGACTGAGTCTGACTATTCTTCCTATCTATCTGCTTATACCTCTTATTCTGAACGTTGTGATACCCTCTACCATGAGTACGGATCCAACGGATGGAAACTAGCCTCATATCCGACCCCAAGCGTTTTTATAGCTTTATTAATTCTAAGAAGAAATCCAATGGTTACCCTTCCACCCTAAAGCTCGAGAATACCTCTTCATCTGATCCTAAGGTTATCGCTAACCTCTTTGAACACTTCTTTAGTAAATCTTTCAGCGACGATTCTCTACAACCCGACCTTAACTATTTTGCATACATGGACAAATGCACTCAAACGTCGTTTACATATTTTGACCCTGATCCTGAACTAATCGCCGCCAGTATTAATAGGCTTGAGGACGACTTTCACCCAGGTCCTGATGGCATTCCGGCCATCGTTCTGAAAAAGTGTGCCATGCATCTAGTCCAACCCCTTACTTTGCTTTTTCGTCTCTCGGTCACTCAAGGGGTTTTCCCTCAATTATGGAAAAATTCGTATATTATTCCCATCTTCAAAAAAGGTTGCAAGAACGATGTGTCCAACTACAGACCCATCGCTAAATTATCATCCATACCTAAACTATTCGAAAAATTGGTCTATGGTTCCATGTTCTTCCACTGTAAGTCTATCTTCTCACTGTCCCAGCATGGCTTCCTCAAAGGTAGATCTACAACCACCAACCTTACTGACTTCGTCTCTAAAACCCTATGTGCCCTAGAAAACGGTAAAGATGTTGATGTTATCGCCAGTGATTTTAGTAAAGCCTTCGACAAGATCTCCCATAACGTTATCTTGTTCAAACTTGATCGCCTAGGCTTCCCCCCCCCCCCAGATTCATCTCCTGGATTCGATCCTACCTCAACAACCGTCAGTACAATATTCTTTTCAGTTCATCCATTTCTAACCCTATTGTCGCTCGTTCCGGCGTCCCTCAGGGCAGCCACCTAGGTCCATTGATTTTTATCCTCACAATAAATGATGTTGAATGTGTCATCAAACACTCAGAGTTGTCCATTTATGCCGATGACATGAAAATAATCAAACATATCTCCTCCACTACCGACTCTCTTCTCCAGCAAGAAGACCTCGATTCATTCATCACAAGGTGCATGAAAAACTTTCTAGAGCTCAATGTCTCCAAATGCCAGTCCATCTCTTATTCCCGCAAGCGTCTTACTACCACCCCGAGAGTCTATATGTTAACCAACGTACCAGTCCCTATCGTTACCTGTTTGTGTGACTTAGGAATAATCTGTGATAGTGAACTCAATTTCCGTTCCCACATTGACAGCATAATTAACAGAGCTAACTCCGCGCTAGGGTTTGTGAAGCGCTGGTCTAGAGAGTTCTCCAATCCTTATGTTTCCAAATCTCTCTACGTCTACTTCGTTAGACCTCTCCTTGAATATGCCAGCCAGGTATGGTCCCCTACACAAACAACTCACATTAATAGGATTGAATCTGTCCAGCGTAGGTTTATTCGCTTCGCTCTACGTGATCTTCCGTGGGTTGACAGATTCAACCTTCCTCCCTATGAAAACCGTCTGAAACTGACCGACTTACAACCTCTAAGCAAACTTCGTGATGTTTCCGACATTGTCTTCATTTATTCATTATTAACTGGTGCCATAGACTGCCCCTCAATCCTGCAATCTTTACCCATCTATACCAATCCCCGTAACCTTAGGTCCACTCCCCTTTTCCGACTCGACCGCCATCGCACAAACTACGGTCAAAGCGAGCCAATTACCAGGATGTTACGAAAAGTCAACGACCTTTCCTCTTTTGACTTCCATCTGAGTAAATCATCACTCCACAAAGCCTTATATCTTGACCCCGCCCATCTTGATCCTGATCGCCTACTTTAATTCTTCTTCCTTACGCCTTCTGCCAGTAATCAATATATATAGATCATATTGTAGCTTATACTTTTTATTTATTTATTCTTAATTATTCATTTATTATAGTCTGTAGAATTAGTATTAAGTTATAGCTTGTATTTTATTTTTTTATTTTTTTATGCAATAGCTTGTATTAAGCTTAAATAAATAAATAAAAGTCACAAATGTGTTGCTATATCCACTATGGAGCTTGTCCAGGTGGCACACACATAATTTGAATTGCAGCAATAAAAGAGAGAGAGAGAAAAGGGAGAGCAACAGCAATGGTGGCTCCTTTTACTCCCGGTCGCTGAACCATCATGAAAGATTCAAAAGAAAAATTTACTCCCTAAGTGATGGTTTAGTAAACTATCCCACACCATCCCTGCAGCCCAAATCTATTGAAAGCTGATACAGAAATAAATCACAAACAGAAAAATGAGGGGTGAGGGAGAGAAAAGAAGAAGCTTTATGGGGTTTCCTGAAAATTCAGAAATTAAAATTACATCTTATATAATTACAATTTGTATTAACAAAGAAAATTCATACATTCGGCTTTAATACGTTAAAGTTGGAGTTATACAGGGTGTTTCAGATCTGACGTGCCTAAATGAGTAATGTGATAGATTTCAACTAGACAAATAGAAAAATGTATGGGAAGGGGGGGGGGGGGCAATATCAAGCGTTTGGGAGTTACACGGTGATTCATAAATTTCAGTTTTTCATGGTATGCACATTACTCTTTTATTTTTATCTCTTGATCTACCCATCAGCGGCATCAAACAACCATTAAAAAACTACTATCCCAATTACCTTTCCAAAATCGTCAATAAAGTTGATCTAACTCCTACCATTGCAATTGCAAAAAGTGAAAAAAATTGTTTGCGATTACCTAAAGTTCAGCATTTTGCCAAATTTTCTCCGAAATTCATGTAATTAGTATACCCCTTTTTTATTTTTATTGGATCGCCCATCTTAATACCTCTCCAAAAAGGTGCAACATATCCAATTAGAGAAAATATGTTGATATTTATACGTAGAAATCCTATCTGAGAGTATTATAAAAATCAAAAAATTAAAGAAATTAAACTCAAATTAATTCTAAAATGCTTTTTATTGAATTTAAAAATAATTACAATTATTCTTGATAAGTAACAAAAGCCGTTCAAAGTGTCCACCGCCACTTTGGATACATGTCAACAATCTCCTTCTATTGCAGCCAGGGTCTTCGGTATTTTCGTCGCTGCATTCCCAATGCGGCCAACTAAATCCTCCCTATTGTTAACTGGGCTTGAATAAACTAAGGTAAGGTCTGGAGATCTAGCAGGCCAAGGAATCGGTGCACCTCCTCCAATCCAGCGGTTAGGAAATTTTTCACTTCACAATCTTAGCCGTATGCGCTGGTACTCCATCGTGTTGGTGAAACATTCCCCTAAGATTATCAATAGGGTTCTCCTCTATTTGTCTATTTGGCAGAGTTTTGTCCAAAAAGTCTGCATAAATTTCACTATTAAGCACTCGCGGCAAAATGAATGGTCCTACCAAATGGTTGGCGATGATACCAGCCCATACATTGACACTGAATCTCTGTTGGAATGAGGTCACCTTTGCCCTGTGTGGGTTAGTGTTCGACCAGGTATGGAGGTTATGGAAGTTTGTGATATCATACCTGGTTAATTGACATTCATCTGTCCACAGAATTCGGTCCAGAAACGCTCTGTAGTCCATGTCGCGTTCCAGAAGCCAAGTGCTAAATTCTAGTCTTCTCTCGGAATCTTCCAGTAATCCTTGGGCTAGGTGATGATGATATGGACGTAATCCCCCTCGATGAATAACCCTCCAAACCTTAGATGACGACAGTACTAATCGCCTCTCGTTTCTAGCTCATCTCAAGGTCCTGCCTCACGATGGTGATTATTTAATGTTCGACGTCGGCAGAAGTTCTCGAAGTTTCGGGTCGTGTCTCCATGTCGTGTAAAGTTACACTTCCTGTTTTTCTTAACCTTTGGAAAGTCCGTGTAAATGCCCCTCTTTGGGGTGCTCGCCGGTTAGGGAATTTCCTTTGATATTCCAGTACAGCCACTCTCTTTTTTCCGTCTACTACACCATAAATGTAAATAATATCCGCGTATTCATCAAATGTAAATTCTACTATTTTTGAATAATTTTTGCTTAAAAACACCCGTACTTATTGATTTGTTTTTCGACTATGATAGGTATTCTTGCTGACTGACTCTTTTTTATAGCAAAATTTTCATCCGGTACAGAAACGCCAGGACAAAGATTACTTACTACTAGATAAACGGCAAAGTTTACTTACTACTAGATAAACGGCTTCGAACAAAGCAGTGACAAATTTTTGGTTGCTTTTATATATTTCCCGCACCGGGCAACAGAATTAAAAATTTGGTTTCCGGGAGAGTTTGTGGATAAGAGACACGTATACTTTTCTTATGTGCATTTACAAATGTCAAATTTACTTCACTCATTAAAAGATTAGAATACATTGACGGTTTGAAAGTCTCTTACGCACACAAGTAACTAGGTCAATCATATGCTTCACATGACTTCTTTTTATTATTGGTACATTTTTCTCTTAGACAAGATTTGGCGGCACTTTTTTGTCAGGCGTCTGTGATTCTCTCCGGATGAGAACAGAATTTTGACAGGAGTAAGTGATTCTCTCAAATTATTTTGACAGGAGTAAATTACTGCACACTACATGTACTCTTTATTTGCATGGATATTATAGGCAAAGATTACTGCTCTGCGCTGCTATTTTATACTCTGCTCTTTTTGAATCCGAGTAGAGTCGAGCCGAGATCTGCGCCACTTGGAGTGGCCTCCGCGAACAGACCTAATGTCTTCCCTCACATTTAATTTGTGTGGATTTCTTCAGAAAAGATTAGATTTGTTGCAAACAATATTTCCAGTTATCAAAAATATTCAATTTAATTTGTATCACTTCCTAGCCTCATTCGTTGAGCTGAAATAGGTTTTGATTTAAAAATGGTCTGAACAAATCACTTTCCCATTTCTAGTATGAAAATCTAACTTCCAAGAACTTTTGCTACTGAAAAAAGCATTCCAGTTATTGAAAATATTCAGCGCTAATTTAATTTGTAGGATTGTATCACTGCCTAGGCTCGTTTCTCTGCTCTCATTGAAATAGGCAACGCCATCTTGATAACTACAGGCCGTAACGTAGAAACGATGACGTCAGCTTATGAGGAAACAACACCAGCGCCGTCTATACGACCAAATGAAAAGTTGTTATCAGCTGTTCAAGTGACAGCTTAGAAAAAATCTTATCCAACTTTTCAATTGCATTATTTATTAATATATGTATCCCCATTTGCCAACAAATTGTAAGAATTGCAAATCACTGTTTTCACATATTCTCCCGAATTGTTGTATAATGCCAGCAATTAGAGAAAAACCTAAGACAACTCTCCAAATGTAAAAGTTGTCAATAGATTTGTCCCCATTTACCAACAAAACTCGAATCACTAGTACCACATATTCTCACAACATCACAAAACTATTATATTATCACTTATAATAAAGTTAAACGTAATTTCTTTCACTTTTTAATGCAATTGAGAGTTGTTTACATCCGCTAGGTTAAGGAGCAGACGTCATTACTTCCCTCCATTTGACATTTCTTTTGGATATTGCCAATATATTTTGACCGACGATAACTCACACATAATTAAATAGATCTAAACAAAACTTTTATCACGACTTTATCTCATAAGTAAATTTTATCATACACTAATTATTTCACTTAAATAATGTCTGAAACTCACACAATATTACTTTAAAGTCCAAGGCGAATTAGCCGAAATTTTCACTTTCACTAAAAAATATATACACTTCCCCACTTGAATGTCACAAAACTTTTACCGCAAATTACTCTTTATACGATTCACTATTAGTTTTTGGTTAGAACGATTTTAAAACTTAATCACACTTCTTATAATTAAACAAAACTTCGAGTGACAGAATTTCGACTTTTTCACGTTTTTCCTCATAGTGTGATGTCACGGGTCACAGCTGGCTCTACCCTTAGAACAGAAAACGAAAGGAAGTGCAATACCGTCTATAAACCGTGTACGTGTTTTCCGATTTTTTGTTCATCGGAAAGGTGTGGGAAGGGAACCCAGAGCACGCCTTCCGAAATGTCAATTTGACGTGGACTATCTGAAGAGTGCACATTCAAAGTGTTTATAGAGTGTTTATTGAATAATTTTCACTGTTCTATTATTAAAAGTGGTGTAATTTTACAAATAAAGACAATTAACATTTAAAAGACTGTTTTGGTTTACTTTACTAAGAATCTGAGGTGCTTAATTTGAACATTTTTCGTGATGAAGTGTGCGGTATTTTGTTGTAAAAATAATCGGCGCAATTGGTGTGGAAAATCATTTTTCAGGAAAGTTAAATAATGTAATAAGCAATTATACAGCATTTTCTTTGAAATATGTGCAAAAGCTGTATAAATAAAAGCTAAATTACCAAAGAATATAAACATTTCTCTTGATGGTGCTCGTTTGTTTACATTTGAGCTTCATCAGAGTTTTGGATCGCCTTGGTGGTTCAGCGACAGCTGACGGAAGTTTTTGCCTAGGGGCTCTAATAAAACTTGAAAAATATTAAAATATTTTTCTACTTTTTGGTATTTTAGGATTCCAAAAGATAAAGACTTCAGAGAACTGTGGTTAAAATCCATCGGTAGAACTGATTATATACCATCCGATGGTAGTAATATTTGCGAGGACCACTTCGAATGAGTCAAAAATTTACTACTTCCATGGTGAAAACTAACCCATTTACACCTTTCAAACACATATGGAAAATTCGGACACTTTTTGAGCATAGTGCACTTCCTTTCGTTTTCTGTTCTAAGGCTCTACCTTACGGCCTGTAGTTATCAAGATGGCGTTGAAATAGGTCTTCGTCTTGAAAATCTTCTTCCAAGAACTTTTGGCGTAAAACTACATATTTTGGGAATCTAAATTACAAGAAAACTAATCAATGTCAATATTTTTATTTTATTAACCGTATAATTCATAGTTACATAAATATAAAATTTAACGATCAAAAAATCTATAAATATTGATATTATAACATTTGTCGGAAACCCCTGCCAGACAAACTTTTCTCCATCCGCCAGTGCAGAATATTCGCAGAACAGCTGGTGATCTCTAAACAAAGCTTCATTTTACGTAAATTATGAATATTTCATAAATAATCTTAAATCTTTCCTCATTTCTAGATAACTGGTTAATAGTAGCTTGTCTTAGATGTGATAGAATATTCCAGATAGTGGACACAGGGTGTTATTTGGACAAAATTCCACTATGCACTTCACAATAAGTTTTTACTAAAACCTTGGTTATTTAATTTAAAGAAGGTATATAGAGAAAGTACCGCCAATATGGCCCAGGTTCGTTAAACTGCACGAAGAATCTTCCCTCATCCGGTTTATTTGAAGTTGGCTGCTGTACCCTTAAATTAAGTATGGCGCAGTGCTGTGGTACAACATTTACGCGAAAGCACGAAAAACTCAAGTAATTACATGGTAAATATCACTATGACGTTTCTAAATCACCTAAAATTAATAAAATCTAAATCAAAATTAATAAACTTACACTTATTGCACGATAATTCTTCGATGTAATCGATTCAGTCTTTTCAATGTAATTCGCGCGCGCACTTTACCGAGAGGAAAATAAACTTTCGCGCCATTTGTCATTTGACAGCAAATTTGTAAATGTACATGGTGCGCGAAAGGGCACGAAAAATAGCGGAAATAGTGACCATATGGGAGGGAAGAAGTTTTTGTTTTCTTAATTTGGTATATCGAATTGGCAGTACTTTCTCTATATACCTTCTTTAATTTAATTAACAATTTCAGTTAAAGTGTATATAAATCTTCTTTCACTTCAACAATATAAATTTTTTAATGATATATA
This sequence comes from Leptarthrus brevirostris, assembly GCA_964036015.1. Classification (NCBI taxonomy): domain Eukaryota; kingdom Metazoa; phylum Arthropoda; class Insecta; order Diptera; family Asilidae; genus Leptarthrus; species Leptarthrus brevirostris. The sequence goes on along the minus strand of OZ038372.1, from coordinate 99,415,527 downwards.
TTACACCAAATTCATTTAATCAGAACTTTTAAATCGGTCAACAATTTTATCACGTCAAATAAACAGAAAAGTGACAGAACTTCGTCCATTTGACAGCACAACGTTTAATTTTGACATCACACGCATTAAAATTTGACCATGGAAAATCAGCGTATACATATATGTAAGGGCATTTCCATTAGTTTCTTCCTCGTAGCCTTAGAACAGAAAACGTTTTCTGTTCTAAGCTCGTAGCTAAAACACACTATTGAAGTTAGTTAAGAGATAATGGCAAAGTCAGCGAAGTCGGCCAAGTTGGCAAAGTTTGAAGTAGCGCTAGTTTCTTCTCATTCATAACTTTTCTGCCTTTTGACATTTATTTTAAGTGTGACAGTCAGCTGTTGAATTTATTTGGAGTGAGGCTTGGAATTTTACGGAGTTTAATAATTAAAAATGTATGTTAAATGATATTTATTTTTTTCTTGAATTAATTATATCATTTCGGTTAGTCGGGTCACGTGATTCGGATTTGCCAATAAGAACACTGCTGTTGCTGAGGGCAGTGGTGCAATCTGATACGACCTCGATTATATTAATAAAGAAGAAGGTGATTGTCACAAATGAAACTAAGGTCTCGCACGTGTGTTATTTGCTTTCGACGGAACATAATTTTGATTTGTTATTAAATCTGAAAATAAAAATGTCTGTAGAAAGCGAAGACAGAAAGCGTAAAAAAGATTTTTCGAAATGCTCAGAAGATAATAAAAGGTCTAAGTTAGAAGTCGGTGAAGACGTAAAATTTAAAATTGATGGTCCGACGGATTTTACAATTCAAACCAAAAGCAAGGAAATAAAATCTGCAAATGATTTCAGCATTAAGAATTTTCGGAGTAAACTGCGTGGAACAGATTTTATATCAGGTGAATTCATAAAATTTTTTCGCTTATTTCATATTTGTATTTCCTGTTTTTTAATTCAATTTAACCTTCTGAATAAAGTAGAACGTGGATAAATGGACGGATCCCTGTCAGGGAAGCTCGGAAATTACTCTGGTCTCATCACGATTCTTTATTTATTAGACTTTCTGGGTGGAAGGTATTTAGTTGCTTTATTAACTGCCCCCGCCGTATAGTAGTACAGTAATCCCACGAATAACACGACTAATTGGTTCCGTGTTATTGGTAGATAGAAGAGCTAACTATTCCGTTATTTTCTTTGTAAGCCGACGATATGTATATGTAAATATGTACTGTGTGATCAACTTAATTTTTAACAGTAATTTTCGCGACTTCATGTAATTCAAACTGCGTGTTATTCGAGGGGTGTAACAATTTTTAACCGTGCTATTCGAGACTTCGTACAATTCAAGTAACGTGCTATTCGAGGGATGCCTGTAGATAAAAGTACATAAAGTGATTGGACGGTACACTGAAAGAAAGAAGTGAAACGGAATCAGCATGGATAAAATTCTTGAGAGAGATGGGAGCAGAATAATTTCACTGAGCTTCACTGCCAAGGATCCGTCCGTTTATCCAATAAAATAATCCGTTCCGTAATTCTAAAGAAAACACAACGGTCAAAGAGTATGAAAAATATTCCTGAAATTTTTATTTATTTATTAAGATTCATCAAATACTGATTATTACATCAAAAATAACAATATAATTACATAAGAAAAAGAAAAACTAACTCTAACAAGGCTGATTCTTCAGTTCGGATCTCGACAAGTGAAAATCAATAAACTCAAAACGATTATTAAAGAGATTTGAGGTAGATGTAATAGGCTCATGCATACCATAAGCAGTGCTGGGAATATGGAGCTCCCAGCAATTCGCGGGAATCCTCTGCGCCTTGCAAGCGATCGAAGCAAAAACAATTCTGGAGTTGTCGCGTCTACTTTCAGGGTATTCCTATGAAATAAGTTTTAATCGGTCGGCGTAGGGAGGCAACCGAAGAGGATCGATCCAAGGAAGATCGCGAAGGGTAAATCTTAAAACTCCTAAGACCATCGTTTGACAAAGCCCAGAGCAGAATTAGCTTTGTTTACAAAAGCGTCGATATGGTCGTCAAATGAAAAGGTTGTATTTAGCACGACCTCTACATCTTTGGTCTTGTCAAATCTGTTCAGAGAGCCACCGATCGAGAGAACGGCTTGATAGTACACTTGCTAATATTTAGAGAAGAAAGTTTTTAGAGCAGAGTTTAATAGTGCACAGTATTTCAGACTTGAAATAACACGGAAAGTGGTACTAGATGGCTTCCCTGAGGAACACCGGAGGTGGCATAAATATCATTAGAAAGTTCACCTCGAAACACGTTGCGTGCGATCAGACAGATAGGAACGAATCCAATTAACGAGAAGCGATGGAAATCCTAAAAAAGTTAACTTACTAACAAGAACACTGGTTAATTCTGTCAAAAGCCTTGCTAAAATCCAGATACTTTCCAGGATTTCGGAAAGACACCACAACAAATAGATAAGTTAAATAAGTGACAACGTTTAGATACTAGGGGTATGCGGCAGTTTTTTTCTAAAGGAAGTAGGTATACCATCAGGACCACACGAGAAACTATCACCCAAGCCAGAAATATGCTTTAGGACAGTTTCCTCGTCAAACACTAGGTCTTTGGTTTCCAGGGTAGTTGGCGCAAGCCTCGCCATCTGAGTAAACTCCTTACCTCTAGTATCACACTCAGTAGTCAAAAATAGATGCTAAAAAATTCGCCAAATGGGTTGGCAGTCGTTAGGGAATCGTCACTCTCACTGTTTAGGCCTTACACGCAAAGTCGATTTAATTCTCTCCAAATAGTCACAGTAAGACATATCAAGTGCAAAGCAAAATTGGTTGCGTAACATGGAGTAAGCGAAGTAGTCAGCATCACTCCTTGAGGAACAAAACCGCTTCCAAGCTTTATTCTTTAGATTCTTTAAGTGCTTCAGAAAACTATTGAGCCAAGGCTGATATGAACGCGAACCGGGAGACCTTGAAACAGGAACACAATAAGAAAGACAAACAGAAAAGAATCGTAAGATAATTTTACAGCATTATCAATGTCACTTTCATTCAGAACATTTGTTCAATCAGAGGCAAGGAGCCAATTATTAAGTTTAGAATAATCAGCCTTGCTAAAGTTATAAAAAAAAATACTTGAATCAGAAGATGCCGTCAATACAAGATCAAAACCAAGAATGATATGCAATGCCGGATGATAACAAGACTCAGAAACCAACAGTGCTTCTCGACAGTACTCGAGCAGGCAGATGAGAACACCAAATCTAGAAACTTGCCCGCGTCATTCATCACATCACAGGCCTGTGATAAACTGCAAGATGTAATGGAATCTGTGAAAGCCGAAATGTACTGTGGAGAAGCCATAAAGGTTCGTAGTAAGCAATCCTTGTCCAAGGAGCGCTCCCAACCGACCCAAGGCATATAAAAATCTCCAAGAAGCATAAAGTCATCCGGCGGAAGCAGCAAATCAGCCAGTTCTTCGACACAAGTAGACATCAACCCATAACAATAAGAGGGCGACCAAGGTGGAATATAGATCGTGGCAATGTATACGTTTTGTGTGGGAGTCTGAGAACCACACAGAGAAATTCGAGGGAATCGGATCCCGCAACATCTACGACCATGCACGGAATGTCACCACGGACAACGTAGAGAACACCACCGCCTACCGGAGCATCCGGAGAGGAAAGGTAGCGGTCGCGGCGGGAAACCAAATACTCAGGGCCGAAGAGCTCAGCGGCGGCAATTCTTCCACAAAGCCAAGTCTCAGTTAGGCAGACCACGTCGAAACAATTATTCATCGAGCCAATAAAGAATCGAGTCGTTTTAGAGCGCAGTTGAGTTTGGTTGGCATAGTAAAGGGAGAACTCACTGATTAGTTTTTTGATGATATATTATAGACTGTAGTTGTTCCTTGGAACGAATTCACGGACCATAGAATTACATGGCCAGATGTCGGGGCAAAGTACCGAGTGAAAAAGAGCAAAACCGGTACAAGAAGTTTAAATGAAGCAGAGAAAGAACGACCTTGCATCAATTCCTTTGCAGACAATTAAGCTCCGATCAGTCCCCATACATGATGAATTAAAGTTAACGATGTCATGCTCAGTGGTGTCGTGATGTAACCGTGACAAGAAAATATTCAGCCGGTCTCAAAGCCACCGCCGCAGTCACAGGTCTCGCGGCCACACTGCCACCTCCCGATCTAATTTTCTAAAGCTAATATTTCGATAATATCGGTTAGTAGGTATTTGATCAATTAACAGGCGCTTTGGTAAGAGTTCAGTGTCAGAGTTCAGAGTTTACTGACTTTTGTCAAAACGAGCAAAATTTATCTGATTTTTTGCTAAAATCATTGGTTTTATTAGTACAAAAAGCGATTTTGAGTCTGGGGAGCAAGGCACCAGTGAAAATGCACAAAATTTAAGAATAGTGTGTGTGAACTTTTTTTTATCTTTTGGAAGTGATTGTACCTGCAATGGTGGGAGTCAGATCAACATTGCTGAGAACTTTTGGAAAGATCATTGGGATAGTAGTGTTTTGGCGTTTGTTTGATGCCGCTGCATTGGATATATCAAAAGGTAAAAATAAACACATAATACTAACCACTACATCGGGACAACCTAACGAAATTTTTAGAAGAACTATATTCAAACTTCATGAATGGTGTGCAGAGACGGAGGCAATTTTGCCATTGAAAAAAGCGGAAGCAATCACACTTACAAATACATAATACCAAACCACACAAAACATAAACCTTTTAGATATTGAAATTATTAGGCAAGACTATTTAAAAATTTTAGGTATAGGTTTTGATAGAACACTTTCTTGGAAACCTCACAAAGAGGGAGTAAATAATAAATTAGCCAAAATTTAAATTTAAAAACTCTTTTATCCGGATACACTGGCTACGGACATTTACTCTACGGGACTGACAACAAATTACTAAAAAAAATTCAAATACAGATGAATAAAATTGTACGAACGGCTACAGGATTAGGACGCACAACGCCAATCGAGGTTATACAAATTGAGACGGGAGTTGAAGGATTAGAAGAAAGAATAACCAAAATGCAAATTAATTTTATAATAAAAAATATTTACAACAAAAATGAACCAATATTCAAAATTTAAAGTTATTGAAGGCAACGGAAGACCGATAAATTCAGGATTAGAAAAAGCATGGAAAACAAATAAAAATTTAGGTATACCAACTATAAACACTACTGACACAACCTACACCATCCCCTGCAGATTGCTTCTTGATAGTGAATCAAAAAAGTTTACGTACACACCTCATAATAAAGAAAATACAGTTAGTAATATGTTAAGCAAAAACCTACATTTTTTGTTTATTATGTATTTCAATACTTTGTTACATATATATCCGTACCTCAGGGCAAAAGCGTATTAAGTCCAAAATTTAAATTTTCCGGTTTTTTGTTTTTGTTTTTTATCATTATTCATATAAATAAGTAATCTAAATCAAGTTTAAATTACTGATTTATACAGGCTGTAAAATTTACATTTTGTGACTTAATACCATTTTGCTCTGAGGCACGGATATAGTATAATTTATCATCGAAATTAAATCACACTTCCACAAATTGAATACATTTAAAACGCAATATAACTCACTCGATCTAAAAACTCCGCCAAACAAGTTTACGTATATTTTTATGATACCAATCTCAAAATACATTTTACTGTCGGAAAATTCTTTTTCTGGAAATTTTAGCAAAGAAATATCTTTATCGCGCGAAAGTAAGGTGCTCAAAACGCGGTTGTGTATTTAGATCGGCTCATTAAATTTATTATATTTCATCATTTTAAACAGTTTTGGTTCAAAATGGGTAAGGGACGTGAAATACCGTTGAAAACGCGCAAATTAATAATAGAACTTTATAAAGAAAAGAAAGGGAAATTGGAAAAATCGGAAAATCACATTCAAGCGTGCAAACACTGATTAGCAGTTATGGAAATACCGGGAACTCGGAAACCGAAACCACGCTCAAGACGGCCTAAGGTATTATCATCGCGAGAAGAACTTGCTATTATTAAAAAAAATCCAAAGTGATCCGAAGTGTTCTGCTGCTAAACTAGTTGCTGATATTGAGAAATCTTGTGGGAAGACCATTAACTGTACGGAATGCTTTGCACAGAGCTTTATATCATGGTCGTGTAGCTAGGCGTAAACAATTTATTTCAAAAGTAAATAGAGTTAAATGGCTTAGATTCCCTATAGAGCATTTACAAAGGAGCATTTTGGGATTCTGTAGTGTTTAGCGATGAAAGTAAATATAACATTTTTGGGTCGGCCGGTCGCACCATGGTGTGCTGAAAATCCAATAAAGAATTTCAGAAAGAAAACCTGACGCCTCACAAAGACCACAAAATGGTCCGTTGTGTTACCACATCCGTGGAACCGTACCTGATTGCCGGGTTTATCTTAAACCAGCCGCAGCTGTTAATAAACCTTAGGCACTGCTTCAGCCCGATGCCGGCTATATCACCCATACCACCTAAGAAGTACACGCCCATTGCATTGTACCTTATTTTTGCTAGGCCCGGGCATTCGCAGAGTAAGTGCTGAATGCTTTCCACCTCTTCCTCGTCCATACAACTCCGGCAGAAGTCATGCGTGGGAACGCGCAGACGTTCTACGTGTCTACCGAAAAAACAGTGGCCAGTAATAACTGCCATAATGTTTCGGAGGTTTATCCGGCTTCCGTTTAGCAGAAACGCGGTTTTACTCAAATCAGCTGCCTTGACAGGTTGCATGTTTGATCTCGTTTTGGAAGGTTTTGTTAGAACTGAAATTAAGAATAGTTTTATTTTAGACTTGGGTTTCCTCGGGTTTTAGGAACTGTTTTCGATACGTATTTATAGGTTTTCCGCCCGAACCACTGTACCACTGGGTTCGGACGTATTTCCGTTTCAAGCTGCCGCCCATAGTATTCCCTCTGCTCTTCGCTGGTTCGATTAAATAGAATAGAAGTTTGATCTAGGTATTGTTTTAACATCATAAAAATTGCTAGACCGTTTACTGTTATTATACTGCCTTTTCCGGCACTCTTCTAAAGTATGCCCTAGTTTAGTATCATCAGAGCTTAAATTTTTTTCAGCGTAAGTTTCCATAGAGTTTCAGGACCCTGTTTAACAGAAAATAGTTCAGACTGAACCACTTCCACGGATCGATATTTAAGAAAATGTTTATTTAAGTCTCTTTCTAAACTTTCCCATGTATTGTATCCGTTCTAACGAAAAGTACTGTTATAAGCCTTGCCGGTTATACGGTTATAACATGTCGTTCAGCACTAAATGACATAGCTGAGCATCTGAAAGTGTGCATCTGGGTGCCTGAACATAGTGATATTCCGGGCAACTGCAGAGCCGCCGAACTAGCGAGAATCGGTACTACTCGTCCTGATTCGGACATTAACCACCAGCTGGGTAAACCGCTGGCCACATGCAAACTGGAACTCTCACAGGAGTCTCTCAGGATTGCAAACACTAATTGGCAGGAGGAACACACCTGCCTGATTACCCGACATATTTGGTCAAAGCTTGACCCTAAGCGGTTAAGGGAGCTCATCCTACTCGGACGCAAAACAATTAGCAGTACCGTAGCCGTTATCACGGGTCACTGCCTCATAGGTAGACACGCTGATAGACTGGGCGCGCCTTCGAACGACTTCTGTAGGAGTTGCCATGACGAAGAGGAAGAGGAACTAGGTAGTTAACCGAACTATTCTCCACTGATGTCAGAGACCTGGCTCGATTTATCAGGAGTTCAAAATGTTTCCCGACGACGAGTTAAGGCTGAACACCCTTCATAGCCCAGTCAAATTTATTTTGACTTCCCGTGAACTGGTTTCACTGGAGACAAGGAACTGGCTCGGTGCACAGGGGGTTACATGTTCACCCTCTCATTTCTTAGGTATTTTATGGGGTTTGTTAAATTTTTGTAGCCTCAACGTGGTATCACAATGGGCCTCTTTGGCCTATGTGTGCCTTCTTAGGCAGCCACTTTAACCTAACCTAACCTTAATTGTCTTTGACACATTGAATGTGGGCTTAGTCATCGCGGTCGAGTAAATTTGAATTTAATGTATCTGGATTACGGTTATCACCACAAGATAAATTTAGATTAGAAATCGCAGTTTCCACGCATAAAAGAAGGATTAATTGAATGTTTATTTACATCGAAAGCAATTTCTATTTAGTTCCCCGAACCACAGCGTCAGAAGAAACACCAACAATTGCCGACAAAAATTTTCTTCATATTATTTTCACTCGCGTTATCAGCCCAACAGAAGATCAATTTTCAAAATATAAACAAAAATTCTCTTATTGAAACCAAACCAAGATCATTGTCGCTTTACAATTAGAAATAAGACGGAGTTGGATGAATTCGTTGAGCGGCCCGACCAGCATGCCATGGTCCCCCTATTTCGAGACCAGGTCTCCCCGTGAGCTTTTATTAAGAAATTAAAATAATCCACTCTGTCTGTGGGCTTTTGTTTAGCTCGCAGCAATGTAAAAAACAAGACTCAAGTTTCCTCACTTCCCTTACCCTAATTCCCTTGTGGCCAAAATCATGCTAAGTTTGGTCACATCGTATACAAAATAAACAATCACTTTCAAACGGAATTTCAGTCTTAAGGTCTAACATGTTTAGCAAAAAATTAGACAAACAAAAGATTTAAAACTAAAGTATTTGCAATAACAGAAAATTCCATATTTTTGTTTCTAGTAGTAGTCTAACTTCGTAAAGCGTCGAACGATTTGGATGTTGATAGAGTATGTTGCCCGATGATTGGTCCATGTCAAAGAATTGTTTAGTAGGGTGGGGGTGGAACCTAACTTTGTAATGCGTTGACCGATTTGGATAATTCTTTTTTGGTTGTATAGAGTATGATTCCCCATTGTTAATAATTTGGTCCTAGGGTGGGTAGGGGAGGGGGAGAGGTAGTTTAACTTCGTAACGCGTGGAACGATTTGAATGATTGGATTGGTACCATGTCAAAGAATTGTTTGGTGGGGTGGGGTTGGGGATGGTGGTGAAACCTAACTTCTTAATGTGTGGACCGATTTGGAGAATTTTTTTTGCTGTATAGAGTATGATCCCCCATTGCTAGAATAGAAGAAGCTGTCATCTGTCACGTGTTATTTGCATTGCTTTTTTCATTTTTTGTTAAATAATTATATGTTATCACTGTTTCGTGATTTTTGTGCTTGATTGCCGCTTCCTGGATCTCTTTCGCGGGTGCGTAAACAGCTACCGTCTCCTTCACTTTTTCACCGCACTGTGTTCCTGTTCTGAGGTAAACTCTTTTTGGTATATGCCTATGCCGAGGCTAGCGATTCTGCACTTTATCTTGGATTTTTTTTCGAGTCTTGGTGCCTGCCCTTGCACGTGAGCTTTGATCCCATTTTCATCGGTGGATCGGGTTGCCTGGGCACATACAAATTATTATTGAGTTCCACGGTAATTGCTCTTCATTTGGTACGCTTCTGATAGCCGGATCTACCATGAGTGCGTGCAAGATTTGCTGCTTGGAGATTACCGACAACGGCATTGCCAGTTACGGCATTTGTGGAGGTTTCTTTTATTCAACCTGCCTAAAGCAGAGCCTAAAAACATCCTCTTCCTCTGTCAGTACTTGTAAGGACTGTTTATACACCAGGCCTTGTCACGTCCTTAGGCTAATGAAGAGCATAGCTGACAGTATCTCCACTGAGCAGGAATGCATGGCTAAAAATCTCTGCAACATCAGTACTAGCCTGCTCAGCCTTCAAGCAGTCTTTGATGATTTTAGCATGTTCAACCGAAAGTTTGATGACCTGTTGGCCTCAGTGAAAAAATCTGGAGCTAGCTATGACCTGCTGCTAGATAAGTCGCGAGATATCTCTTACAATATAACTACTATGTCTAGCTCTATTGAGGACATACACGGTGCTACTGTTCATCCTACACACTGTGCTGTTGCTGCCGCAATTGATGATATTGGGAGTAATCTGAAGCTTCTCAGAAAGGATATAGAAACGTTGTCATCGGCTGCGAAGGGCAGTTCTGATCTCATTCAAGTGATCTCGTCTGATGTGCAGTTCCTGCCTCGCAATTCTGATCGACCTGCGGCTTTGGACGTCGTTGGTGTGCCTCTCGATACGGAGCGGGCCGACGGAGGAGCTAAAATGACTACCATTTGTGTGCCGGATCCTGATGGGGGCGCTCTGAACACTGCACAATAAACTGTTACGCCTCCTTCTCCCAAGGTGCCACCTTCGACGAATTCACGCTCTAGGCGAAGACGCAGGAGGGATCGGGCTCCACTTGCTGGCACTCTAGAGGACATTTGATTTCCTAATTAATTTCTGCTGCACCCTCTTCTACTGGGAGTGATGTCTTGAGACCGTGTCTGGCTTCCGGTACCGCATCGACAATTCCTACTAATTGCGAAGTTGCTGTCGCTGTTTCACCATCTGACACGCTAGATTGCGCCGTGGTCAACGCCGTTGGACCTGTGACTGCAGCGGCAGCTTTGAGGCCGGCTGAGCTTCCACGTCATATGTTCTTGTCACGATTGCATCACGACACCACTGAGGATGAGATCGTCAGCTTTATTTCATCATGCACCGGGACTGATCGGAGCTTAATTGTTTACAAAAGAATTGATGCACGACGCGGACAGCAGGATCGTTCCTTCTCTGCTTCATTTAAACTTCTTGTAGCAGATGCTGTTTTTCATTTTCCCCGACATCTGGCCACTTAACTCGATCGTCCGTGAATTCATTCCAAGGGCTCGCTTGAACGCAACTACAGCCCGTAATATTTCATCAACAAACGCATTAGTGAGTTCGACTCGACTCTTCATTGGCTCGACGAATAAATGTTTCAACTAGGTCTGCCTGACTGAACCTTAGCTTTGTGGAAGAATTGCAGACGCTGAGCTCTTTGGCTCTGAGTACTTGGTTTTCCGCCGTGACTGCCACCTTTCCGCTCTTGATGCTCCGGTAGGAGGTGGTGTTCTCTGCGCTGTCCGCCATGATATTCCTTGTATGGTCGTTGATGTTGTGGGATCTGATCCCCTAGAATTCATTTGCGTGATTCTCAACCTTCCACACAAAAACGTTTACATTGCCACGGTCTATATTGCACCTGGATCGCCCTCTGATTATTATGAGTCGATGTCTACTGACTGATCGAGTACTGTCGTGAAGCACTGTGTATCTCCTTTAGTTCCTGAATCTCGTCATCGTCCAGCACTGCATATCATTTTTGGCTTTTATCCTGTATTGACGGCATCTTCTGACTCAAGTAATTTTTGTTATAACTTTAGCAAAGCTGATTATTCTAAACTTAATAATTGACTCTTTGCCTGTGATTGGACGAATGTTCTGAATGAACGTGACATTGATAATGCTGTAAAATTATTTTACGATTCTCTTTCTGTTTGTTTTGCTAATTGTGTTCCTGTTTCAAGGTTTCGTGGTTCGCGTTCATGTCAGCCTTGGCTCAATAGTTCCGTGAAGCACTTAAATAATCTAAAGAATGAAGCTTGGAAGCGGTTTTGTTCCTCAAGGAGTGATGCTGACTACTTCACTTACTCCATGTTACGCAACCAATTTTGATCTGCACTTGATATTTCTTATTCTGATTATTTAGAAAGAATTAAATCGACTTTGGGTGTTGAGCCAAAACAGTTCTGGAGGTTTGTAAATTCTAAGCGCAATTGTTATCTGTGTTGAGTTTTGGCGATGTCGAGAGCGACGACCCCCCTGACGACTGCCAACCTATTTGGCGAATTTTTTAGCACCGCATTTTGGACTAAAGACTGATACTAGTGATAAGGGTTTTACTCATATGAAGAGGTTTGCTCCAACTACTCTTGAAACCAAAGACCTAGTATTTGACGAGCACGCTGTGCTAAAGCATATTTCTGGTTTGGCTGATAGTTTCTCGTACGGTCCTGATGGTATCCCTGAAATCTTGGAAAGCATCTGTCATTATTTCACTACATAAGAAAGGAAGTAAAAAGGACATATCGAACTACCGCCCCATTGCCAATTTATGTTGTATTGGTAAAATGTTTGAGGCTCTGGTGTGCAATGCTCTTAACTTCCACTGCAAACCTTTTCTGGGTTCCTTTCAGCATGGCTTCATGAAGGGTAGATCTATTACGACCAACTTGCTGGAATTCTCTAATTGCTGTGTTACTGCCATTGACGCTGGCAAGCAGGTCGACTGCATTTTTACTGATTTTTAAGTCTTTTGACAGAATTAACCAGAATTGTTCGTAAGTTGTCTTTTCTAGGGTTTGCATCAATTTTTGTTAATTGGATTCGTTCCTATCTATTGTTCTATTTCGAGGTTCACTTTCGAACGATATTTATGTCACCTCCGGTGTTCCTCAGGGCAGCCATCTAGAACCATTGCGTTTTATCATTTACACCATTCTATGTTACGCTGATGACGCCAAAATTTTCCGCGTTATTTCAAGTGTGAAATACTGTGCACTATTAAACTCTGACAAGAGACGCCTTTCATAATTGGTGTTCTACAAACTTCCTTTCCCTAAATGTCGTTCTCTCGATTAAGGAATCCAGCGCACTTTAAATACACCTTAGACGGTGGCTCTCTGAACAGACTTGACAAGATCAAAGATTTAGGGGTCGTGTTAAATACGACCTTCTCATTTGACGACCATATCAACACTATTGTAAACAAAGCTAATTCTGCTCTGGGCTTCGTCAAGCGATGGTCTAAGGAGTTTGATGACCAATATATAACTAAACTCCTTTATTTTACGTTCGTGAGACCTGTTTTGTAGTATGCTAGTCCTGTGTGGTCTCCTTTTTATGCGACTCATATTAATCGCATTGAGGCTGTACAGCGTAGATTCGTAAGATTTACCCTTCGCGACCTTCCTTGGATCGATCCTCTTCGGCTGCCACCCTACGCCGACCGATTAAAACTTATTTCATTGGAATCCCTTGAAAGTAGACGCGACAACTTCAGAATTGTTTTGCCTTCGATTGTTTGCGTGGCGCAGTTGATTCCCTCGAACTGCTGTGAGCTCTATATTTATCGATTCCTACTCGCCCCTTGAGGAAACAAAGCTTTTTCCATATTCCCCACCACCGCACTAATTATGGTATGCATGAGCCTATTAACACATGGGCTGAAAAGTCCCGGGCCTAACACATAGATGGCGCTGGTCTTATTGCATTCACCGCTTTTTCAGTTAGTACTAACCTTCAAAAGAAAGCTGTTAAAATTTCATGATATTCTACTTATAAGTTTGTGAGTTATTGTGCTAAGAGTAACACTACTTTTGTTATTTTCGGAACAAATCCAAAAACAATTTCGTGTTTTAATTTTACACTGCTTCTTGATTGGAAAAAATACCGTTCAAGCGGAGCAATGGCTTCAAAAGTGTTATAAGGACTCCGCTCCATCGGAAACAATAATAAAACGTTGGCTTGCTGACTTCAAACGTGGTCGTAGAGACACCGATGATGAAGAACGCAGTGGACGTCCAAATGAGGCGGTAACACCAGAAAACATCAAAAAATCCACAAAATCGTTTGAATGATGGAAAAGTGAAGTTGCGTGAGTTAGCTGACATCGTAAAGATATCAAAAGAACGTGTTGGCTTTATATTGCATGAGCATTTGACTATGAGAAAGCTCTGTTCAAAGTGGGTGCCGCGTTTGCTCACTGTTGACCAAAAACAAGAACGTGTTGATGATTCTGAGCAGTGTTTGGCCATGTTTAAACGTAACAAACAGGAATTTTTGCGTCGATATGTAACAATGGATGAAACATGAATCAATCACTTCACTCTGGAATCAAATCGATCGTCATCTGAGTGGAGAGCAACTGATGAACCTCGTGCAAAGCGCCCGAAAGCACAACAATCGGCTGGAAACGTTATGGCCTCGGTATTTTGGGATGTGCGTGGTGTAATATTCATCGACTATCTTGAGAAGGGAAATACCATCAACAGTGAATATTATATAGCATTATTGGAGCATTTGAAGGCCGAAATTGCAAAGAAACGACCGCATATGGCAACGAAAAAAATTTGTTTCATCAAGAAAACGCACCGTGTCACAAGTCAACCAAAACAATGGCAAAACTACATGAATTGAACTTTGAATTGCTCCCACATTCACCGTATTCGCCAGATTTGGCTCCCAGCGACTACTGGCTGTTCGCAGACCTCAAATGTAGAGGTTATCGCTGAAACTGAGGCCTATTTTGAGGCAAAAGATAAATCGTTCTACAAAAGTGTATGTATAGAATATGATCCCCCATTGCTAATAATAAAAAAATATGTTCACAGAGTGGGGTGGGTCGACAGAGGGGTAGGGTAGTCTAACTTCGTAATGCGTGCACAGAGTTAGATGATTCTTTTTCTGATGTATGGAGTACGTTCCCCCATTAGGTTGGATGTCAACTTGTTAACGCGAAGACGGATTTGGGTGATTCTTTTTATGTTATATAGAGGATACATTTTACACTAGGGCGGTGGTGGGGGAGGGTTAGACTAACTTTGTAACGCGTGAACCAATTTGAATGATTCTTCTTTTAATGTGTAGAATGTCTTGCCCCATTGGTACGACGACAAACAGTTATGGGGTGGGATGATGTGCAGAGGGGGCTTATACAATTTCTTAATGCCCACACCTATTTGGATGATTCTTTTTACAAGCTTTTATTTAACTTGCAATGTATGTATGTATGTAACTATGGAATCTTGCAACTCAATTCTGAAGCAGATATCTTCCACCGATTGAACTGAAATTTTGTATGCACGTTTAGTTTGGATGACAATGCATGGTTAGCTGTGTGACGTCATTCTAAATCCAACATGGCGGAACACCAAAGATGGCGGACTAGTTATTTTTAATGCACTCTTACAATATGGGTATCAAATGAAAGGGCTTGTTGAGAATAACTCGAAAAATAATGTGACGTCACTCTAAATCCAATATGGCGGACCGGACTTCTAAAGATGGCGGACTAAGTTTCTTATGCTTTCCTACAATATGGGTATCAAATGAAAGGGTTTCTGAGCTCTGGTGAATGGTGCCATTGGACATATTACAGAAATCATGTGGCCCTGCTTCGGAGAGCACAAATTTATGATACTGACATACCATCAGTCCGTATAGACTTCGGTAAAGACGATGTTCATCTCATTCAACCCAAGACTATGCAATTTCCAGCAAAATATAGTCACGGCATTGCAGAACGAAGAATGCTGCCAATTATATTATGTTGGGCTTACACAGTACACAAAATGCAGGGTGGTACTGTCGACCATGCCGTTGTATACTTAGGCTCGAAGCTCTTCGCTGCTGGTCAAGCATACGTGGCCTTAAGTAGGGTAAAATCATTAGAAGGTCTCTTTATTGAAGAGCTAGACTGTTCGAAATTAACAATGATGCGTTGAATGAGATGAATAGACTGAGAAACCTGTCCAGCGATAACTAAAAAGTAAAAAATAAATTAAAAGTAAAAATTTTTTTAAAAACAAGCTTTTATTTAAATGCGCTAAAAAGAATAAAATTAAGTTTTCCTTTAAAACTTTTACTATCAACTTATAACGTCATTACACAATTTATATGATATAAAAGCTTGTATTGCTATGTATATGGAAAAATGTTGACCTAAGGTTGGGAATGGGTGGCCAAGTTTGTAACGCGTGGACTGATTTAGGTGATTCTGAATGCATAGAGTATCTATTTGTATTCTAGCGAAAATGTTGGCTTGTACTGAGAGTTGGAGGAGGGCGTCACCTAGCTTCATAAAGCATAGACCGATTTTGATGATTTTGATTCTGCTGTACAGAATACGTTTCCTGATTGATAAATGAAAACAATTTTGTACCTAAAGTGACTACGATGATTCTCTGACTATGATCATTCTCTCTAGGTGTATAGAGTACGGTGGCGCACTAGGACCATGGTAAGAATTTTCGTGACTAATTTCGTAATATGTTGCCGGATTTGGATAATTCTGTTTCCATTCTTTAGAGTGCACAACCTCTTCAACCTCTGAAATTGACCACTTTGAAAATGTCGCCATAGACATAAAATTATATATTATTTTACTCTTTTTAGCGTTTTTTGTGAAATCGGTTTAACGCTTTTTTGTAAAACCTTATTTTTCTGTACTCTATATGAAGATATGAAATACAACAATAATACAATCATCCATACCGGTCCACATGTTACGAAGTTAGGCTCCACCCACCACTCTAGGTGCACAATTTTTCTCATTATGCAGATAATTCGGCCATAGCTAGCGATGCATTTTATGGACTTTGCATGTGTTGCTTTATTCTTTTAAATCGTTTTGGACTGATTTTTCTTATATAACGGCCACTTTTCAAATTATATCGCATGAACACCCTTTCGTCGTCAGTGCATGATTAAAAAATTCGATAAGAATAAAAGGTAAATAATATTTTATACTTTTCGCATTATTATTCAGATAGGCAGATATACGTTGAATTTTATATAAAAAACAGTTAATTAGTACTAATAATTGATTTATGTTTTTAATTTCAGAGATTCGTCAATTCGTGCATCTTACTAAAACACGGCCCAAGATGGTTTCGAAATATATTGAAAAGAAAGGAAATCCAGTAGAATTAGCGGAAGTATTAGAACGGATAGATAAATCTAATTTAATTCATATTTCTTACATTTGCCAAGCACTTCAGTTAGTTCTTATGGAAATTCTTACGAATGAGAAAATGCATATAGATTCAGCAATAAATGCATCCCGATATATGCTAAAAAGTCATGGCAAAGTTATTGAAAGTCTTTTAAAATCACCAAGTGTTGAGAACAGAAAGTGCATTTTGAAATTACTTACTGCTGTTGTGTGTCTAGAACCGCAATTGGGAAGGCACATTTTAACTAGTTTTGACACAGTTTCTAACC
This sequence comes from Leptarthrus brevirostris, assembly GCA_964036015.1. Classification (NCBI taxonomy): domain Eukaryota; kingdom Metazoa; phylum Arthropoda; class Insecta; order Diptera; family Asilidae; genus Leptarthrus; species Leptarthrus brevirostris. The sequence goes on along the minus strand of OZ038372.1, from coordinate 99,398,572 downwards.
CAAAATCAATGGAGGATTTCCTGTTGCATTCCAAAGAAGAAAAACATGGAGTAGAAAGTGTTCGGAAATGTTACATTCATTTTCTACTCTCATATATTATTGATGGAAATATATTGTTGATTCGAAATGTATTAGATAAATACAATTTAATTAGTTCGTTATTTTCGGGCTTGGCTTACGACGATCACGTTACCGTTTGCGTTGTATTAAACACCTTTAAGAAATATGTGCTTGAAAACTTGGAGGTTTCTAAAACAAAAAAAGTTCATGTATTTGATATTGCTAATGTAAAACACATCATTAGATTATATCAGTGGAAAGGTCCGCGAGATCATGAAAAGAAGGAAAACAAATCTAAATCTACATTGGAAAGTGATGCTGAATTTAATGAAAGAAAAGCTGTTGAACAAGCTGCTCATGAATTTCTGGTTATTTTATTATCATCGCGAAAGTACGGAATTGCATTCGATACAATGTCCAACATGCGACAAAAACATAATCATATTCAAAGCAAAGTGCTTGCTTATTTGGACGCTCCATGGTTAAACGAGCTTAAGATGGATTTAGTTTTAAAAATATTGACGGCGTGCCCAGAACTGGCAAGAAATACTATAAAACGTTATTCGTTTCACTTGAGTCCAAACAAAACGAAAAAGGGATGGAATTGTATTGCAAATTTTATAGAAAAGTTAATATCTAATTTACATCCATCTATTATGAGGGGTGGTCTCGAAAAAATAACTTTGACTGATGTTACTCTTTGGATCAAGGATATCTGTCTTTGTCCGGAGGCTCTAGTAAATCTTAAAGGAGCATATACTTTAAAAAGCGAAGATTATTCCATCCGCATTGGGGCAGTAAAATTGCTTCTGGCAATGTTTCGACAGTTCTCTAACTATATGAATGCGATTTTACGAAGAGAAAAGCTGAAGGGTAATGATTTAAGAAAATTCAAGTTTGACATTTTGAATCATATTTTTTTGAATTTCCCTACAATTCAAAGTATTCTTGTTTCACTTTATAAGACTATTAAGTCCGAAAGCCGTAACGAGAAAGATATTTCCGAGCATTTGGAAGTTACTTTAGATTTAATTTTAATAGTTTCTAAAAACTGTAGATCATTTGTAGATAAGACGAGTGCTATAGTTGATTATATAGAAATTTTACATCCGTTATATGAATCACAAACTAATGATGAGAATACTGTTCGATTAGAATTAAAAGCAATAAAAACAATTTTAGTACTACTTCCTAAGTCGCTACACGTAGGTGATAAGCATTTCAATCACGTTATAAATAGTTTTATTAATACCTTTGTGCATGGTATAGGAAATAATCAAAAAGAAGCAGGTGTTCTGCTTCGAAGAATTTTTTTTAATCTCGACATATTTGAAAATGCTTCCCTTGAAATTGATTTATGGATAGAATCTTTAAAGTTCGTAAGCCCGAAATGTCGAGATAGTATAAAAACCATATTTCCTGACATTTTGCAAACCAAAAGACCATTATCGAAAATGCCTGAGAATGAAATTGACAACGATTTGCAAGTAAATATTTTTACACTGTTTGAAAACATTGAAAATGATGTATCTATCCAAAGTTATGTGGAAAAGCCAACTTTAAGTAAACTCTGTACCCTGTTCCATGCCTTTCTTAGAAAGTCTGACGACGAGTGTGCAAATGCTGCTATCAAAGAGTACCTGGATATAGTGTTTTTACTTCTGTTTCATTATTTTCCTACACCTAGAATAGTACAATCAGTTTATAGCAAACATCATGAAACTCATTGCAAGTACATGCTTAAATGGCTAGATAGCTTAAAGCCTGGTAAATTTTTGTGTGAGAGTATTCCGAAATATTCCGAAATGTATAAGTCTATTTTGGCAAAGGAAGAAAATTTCATTGGTTTGTTTGGTTGTTCCAAAGACGAGCCGGAAGCGTTTTCCTTTATGATAGGGGAAAATGAAATATTTGTCAATAAAGTACTTCAAAGTGAACGGCTGATATTAATTTATATATATCAAGTAATTTTTCTTGTGGCACAATTAGTAAAAAGTTCAGATTTTGATGAAAACTTTTCGCGATCTTGTCTTCACTATTTAAAAAATTTATTACATATTTTATTCTGCTTACAAAATCGAGAAAAATTAACATCAGAAGTTCAAGATCCTGCAGTAGGTGGTGAAGATACCATATCATTTTTAGAACAGGCCCTTAAATATATTTATTGCAATCACCTGTATCTCCTTCAGAGCTTTAACCTGTTTGAAAAATCAAGTTCTAGTAAGCATTTCTTGAATTTTATGTGCGAGTTAACAAAATGCGTTAGTAATTTCAAATTGAATAATTTTGATGAGATTATTGCACTTTACCGCGTTAAGGTTACGAAGCAACTAATATCAAATATAAATTCTGCAAAAAATCAAAATGAACTTTTAACGAATGATATCATTAAAGTACTTGAAGCCATTCAAATGTCTACGGAAAATTGCATAGTTATACTGGAAAGCCTTTCAAAGTTATCGGCTGAAAGTTTTTTTACATCCAACTCTTGTCGATCTGTTTATTTTGATATTTTAATTTACGTACTTAGTAGAGTAGCTGAACTAAAAATATTTAAAGTTGACAAGGAAGTTGTTGTACGTGTTTCAGAGATTTATACTGAGCTGGTTGAAGATTGTACTTCAGATATCAATTTAGAAAAATTTGAAGATACATTTCATAATTTCTTAACTGTATCCTATCAGTCAATTTCATATTTATCAGAAGATTGCTTTCTTGCTATGTTTAAATCGCGAAAAATTACTAAAACCACAGTAAGACTTGCTTCTTTAATTTTGAATAGACGAAATGAATTTAACGAAGTGTTTATGAAAGCAATTCCATCGTATATATCCAAAAGAGAATTGATATATCCGCTTTTAAATGTAATCATTTCTAAAAACTTAGAAATCGACTTAATACTGCTAAATACAATTTATGAAGAGTACAAAAGCGGCTTTTTGAAAACAATTGAAAAACCACAAAAAGCTGGTGCAATTTATAAGGAAAACGTTAAAACATCGACTTTTTTAATTGAAACATGTATGCCTGTTAGTGAGTGTTTAGATTTTTGTAAGAAAAATCTGAAAATTGACACAGTAGAATTATTTCAATTAAAAATAATTGAAGGAATTTATCGTAAAGCAATTAAAGTAACTGATAAGGATACTGAAGCAATTTTTGTCAGTTTCATGAATACCATCATTCAGTTGTTTTTAGTCATTTTCCGACGAGATCAAGTAGATCATGCTAAAATTGAAACACTTGCCTTTATGGCTTACGACTGGATACAAAGACGCCAAGCAAATAAACAGTATAACTTTGATAAAATTTTAAAGTCTCAATCATGGCAACACTTTTGTAAAAATTGTTTAAAACTCGGAATGCAGGCCATTGAAATAGAAGGCCAAGTAATTGATAATTGTAATGATAAAAATAACTCAAGCTGTTTGAAAATCTTAGGATTTTTGTGTGACAACTTCTACGATGATGCGTGTAATCAGGAAGGGGCTCAGGAACTTTTTGAAATGATTATTTCACACTCACGTTTTTTGGATATTGCTCTCAACCAGCAATATAACGAAGTTAAAACTCACCTTATGTATCTTTACTTTATTTTGGTAAGGAAGAATAAAAACATTATTGACCAGAAACACATCCCGATTTTGCTGGGAGCCTATCAAGCAAAGCTTTCATTCTGCGATCGGTACATCTTAGCTTTGCTGCAGTTTTATGAAGAAAATGGTGTAAGCCTTAATGATTTTCGACCTTTTGTATGGGGAGATTCAGCAATTAGTCATTATTCTTTGGAGAACGAGGATGAGAAGTTAAATGTGAATCGGTATGAACCGTTAGATGTTCAAGTCATGTCGCTTATCGATAGCCATACTAGTGATTTTACTATAGCCAATTTTCCGGTTTGGAGGAAGTTAAATACTCTTCGTCAGATTCCCGAAATTTCTTTTTATGATCCTAGTGATAGTACTATTAGGATTGGCACAAATAGACTCCAAAGGGATGTCGAAAAAGGTTTAATTAATTTCGAAAGTTCTCTAATTCGCCTTTGCACAATTGAAGATAAAATATATGAAGATTGTTATGATCCTGCTTTTTTTATACCTTTGATGTCAACACTTTTTGCTCCTGAAATGTATTTTCATCCAGTACGACCAGTTCAAAATGGCCTTCTTGCCATAGCATTTGCAAGCTTGTCTAGCTTAGACAAAAATATGCGGTTAGCTGCTGGCTGTGTTCAAGTTAGATATCGACAACACTTCGAAAGTAGTAAATTTTTTGATAAACCTCTTTGGATGCAAGTATATGATAATATCCAAAGTGGATTAGACAACCTTAGTACTAGCTGGTTAAAGTACAAGAAGATAGGTGTGCCTCGAGCACCTTACATATCTGGTCTCTTTCTAGCGAAATCTATCACTTTATTAAAAGATCCCACTAATCCACTTTATAGAGTTTTAACAATGTACCTAAGATTGAAAAACACGTTTAGTTTCCTTTGTATACCCGAATTCAACGTGTTATTTCATAGTCCCGAAATAGAACATCATACTTTTAGACGGTTTATTCTTGAAATTATTCGTGATGGTATAAAATGTAGCTCTGATATGTTTTTGCTTGTTAGCACAAGTACTTTCAAGCCTTTACTAGGATTTTATGGCAGTACAATGTCTAACCTCGAAATAAATTTGCTTATTCTTTCCGTAGTTAACGCGTGTTGTAAAATACCTGCATCTTCCAAATTAATGATAGAACACGTTGGAATTATACCCTGGTTGGGACTTGTTATTGAAAATTTAGAATACTATCATTTTGATACAATTGAGAGTATCATTCGAATTATAAATGATTTATGGTATTCTGTTAAAATTAAGGAATCTGACTTTCCCGATTTCAAACATATTCAAACTAGTATATTTTATTTGCTCATAACACTGTCTAGAAAAATTTCGGGACGCATTTCTCTTTTGAATTATGTTGCATTCTTAAATATTTTATGCAAAACGGCTGTAAGCAATTCCGAAACAATCGGAGAAGAGGATTTAGATAAAATAATCTACTGTGCACAAAGGCATTTTGAGAGTGAAGTATGGTATATTAATAATATAAAAGCTAATGGTATTGATGGAATTGAGAGCTCAGTGTCGTACGTGAAGAAACTTAAAAGCTCAGGACTAGATGATGTGTCTATTTTAGGACTTTTAAGTCTTCGAAATTTAGTTGTATCATGGCTAAGAAACTAAACTTGTATATGTAATAAATAAGGAAATAAAAGTAAAATATGTTTTCGAGTCTTTGTTTGCAAGTCAATGCTACGCAATAATATCTCTCTCTGGTTCAGCGACCACCACTGACCTTTTTGTCTTAATCTGTTGACAGAAGATAAAAACCAGGATGGAAGCCGGTAGGAATTCTCAGTAAAATGGTTGCCTCCAGACAACCAAACCGTTTCAATAAAGAAAGCGCATGCCCAAAAAATGTGGCAACAGAAAAAAATTTCATAGCAACGAATAAATATGTCAAGTTTGTGCGCATGATCTGTAATTCCCCCATGCCGTTCCTCAGTCGCCTATTTGGAAGCTGGCGTGTGATTTTGACACTTCATAGCACTTGGACTGCCATGAGTAAAAATTTTGTAAAATGGTTGGTATTCCCCTTCAACCGATTGAACACACACTTGTTAAATTCAACCTCTACACATTTTTGCGTACTTACACATTACTATCAATTACCCCACAAAGTAGGAACTCCTTTATACGCAATATTCTTGTATTTTGCACATAGGGACAAGAATACATCAATTAAATTAACCAAGCAGATATTCTTTAAAGCACAAACAGCACAGAGAAATACATTTTGCTGGTTTTAAAAGTAAGACATATTCCTTAAGAACTCGATAAAAGTTAGTGTGTTGAGTTGTAATTGTAAAGTGAACAAGTAACAGTCCAATTAATAAAACTAAGGTATAACAAAGTGCAAAAATAGTATGTGGTAGCATGATATCAAGAAAAAAAGAACGAAGAAAGTTGTATATTGTATGTATTTGCAGTGATGAAAGCCAAGGTTTATGACACTATTGCACAGTAACTTTGCTCAATTGACCGCTCCCAAAGCTTTTAGTTTCCAGATGTATGAATTTAAAAATGTGTGAAAGAAAAATGTTCAGTTTATTCGACGAACAATGTTATTCTCTGATAGGGAAAAAATTATGTTCCTTTTTAGTACGTTTTACATTTTTGTTGCTTTAGTATATAGTTTTAAATAAAACTTATAAAAAAAAAAATTTATTTACATATATACTACCTAGGCACAAGTGTATTCGTACCTCTGGAATTTTTAAGGTAATAATATCCTTTATGAAATGAATTATTCATATCAAATTTCTCAAAATAACAATTTTCCAACAAAAAGTAAATATATTGCAAATAATTAAAAACAAAATTTATTATAAACTTTAATATTTCGAAAAGTAACAGTAACTATATAATTACCTTAAAAATTGCAGGGTACGAGTACACTTGTGCCTGGGAAGTATATAATTTTATTTCCTATATAGTCGTGTTTACTTTAATTGTTATGGCTATTATTAAGGCTTGTAAGTTTCCCTTCTCGTTTGTTCTTTTTTAAAAACAAGAAGTATAAGCGAAATTTGACATAATTAAGAAGTGCAAGAATCTGCAGCAGCTAAATTCCTTGAATAAGGTCGTGTTGAAGGAAAACAGTGAGTACGCTTACATGCATACTTCAAGTAACTTCACGTAAACTGCGAGTAACCAAAATATCATGTAAATGCGCATTGACTTCAAGTTTACTTCAATCATGTAAACGTGACCTGAGTACTTAGAAGATGGAGAATACGAAAGATGAAATAGAAAAAGATGGTAAAGAAAAATTATGATCGGTTTTGCGTTTTGCGATTTATAGGTACAGGTAGGTTACAAAAGGTCAAATCTTAAATGTCATTTCAAGAAAATTTGAAGTGAAGTAGCTAAGTAACTTAGTCAAAAGCTCTACTTGAGTTTCGAGTAAATTTCAAGTCAAGTACTCGAGTATGCATGTAAATGTACTGTGTGACCTCAACAAAATTTACGCAATTTTTCAAACTTAAAAAGGTATGTTCTGTGCGCACTAATACGAACGAGTTTACTTAACAATTGGATAAGGAGTAGACCCAATATTTAAATAATATCTTTTTGAATCCAAAGCGAAACTGATCACAAATCATTTTACTTTCACGGTGATAAAATTAGTAACAATCCCTTAACTAGATTTCAAAAATGTAAAAGTGATGTCACAATCACTTATGACCTTACGATATTATTCCCCTGTTCATACAGCCTACGGAAAGCAACAACTCTTCAACTGTTCATTTTTATGAGCACGTTCAGGGGCGGCCTGAGGTATATTTTACTAGATTTTGGCCCCACTCCCCGGCTATCGACTCATGGATATGATAAGACCAACAATAAAATAAAATACACTGTTTGCAAGTTTCTTCGTTTTTCTTGCTTTTCGCAACGAAATTTGATTTATTGTAGTGCGAAGTATTGATAAGACCACAGGCGTTGACAATTATTTTCAAAAGTGTATCATGCTGTAAATAAGTTCTTTTTGTTGTTTTTATTATTGTAAAATGTAAAATAATAAAATAATTTTATTTAAATGAAGTTACACTCAATTCAACAATTTACGGCAGGAATACTTAAAACTATGGGTCGTGGAAGGCAATTAACCGAAGAGGAGAAAGGAAAAATACTAGCGCATCGAGAAAATGGATTGACTACCAGAGATATTGCCTCTCGTTTGAATAGGAGTAAAACCGTCGTAGTGCACTTTCTAAATTTGAAGTAAGATTACGGAAAGAAAAAAAGTAGCGGCAGAAAATCAAAGCTGAGTCCAAGAGACATTAGAGAAATAAAACGATTAGCGTGTAACAAGTCAATAAGTCCAGCAGATATAGTACGTCAGCTCAATCTAAATGTCACTGTGCGGTGGGTACAACAGATTTTAAGAGATGATAAAAACATTCAATATGTTAAACGCATCCCTAAACCTAGGCTAACGCAAAAACACAAAAAAGCTAGATTAGGGTTTGCTGAAAAATACCAATTTTGGGATGAGGAGTGGTCAACAGTTATTTTTTCAGACGAGAAAATATTTAACTTGGACGGCCCTGACGGATCACAGATGTACTGGCACGATAAACGGAAAAAACAGGAGGAAAAAATGGCACAAAACTTTGGTGGTGGTTCGCTTATGGTTTGGGCTGCTATAGGTGTTTTCGGAAGGTCTCCTATTTGCGTTATTTCCACGAAAATGAACAGCCAGAAGTATATTGATTTGCTGGAAGAAGTTCTTCTAAATATTGGCGATGATATAGCAGAAGGCAGTTGGATTTTTCAGCACGACAACGCTGCTGTACATTCGTCGAATGCTACGAAAGACTTGAAGTTCCGTAATGTTCCTGGTTTGGATTGGCCCGCTTGTAGCCCTGATTTAAACCCAATCGAGAATGTGTGGGGAATACTGTCGAAGCGAGTTTTTAAAAACGGGAGACAGTTTGACAACATAAAAAGTCTTAGGAATGCGATTAGTTATGAATGGGAGAAATTGAGCAAAATATTACAGTAGACGTAATAAATTCAATGCCTCGCCGACTTCAACAAGTATTCAGTGTGCCCAATAATATTTTTGTCCTTTTTAATGCATCTTTCCTAATAAGAATATTTTCATTGGAGCTATGGAATGTACCGGAACAAATTGACCCTTTTATTGTTATCTGTTAAAACAAATATTTCAAAAAAATTTTAAATAATTATTTTTATTATACATATATTGTTACATTCTCTTGATTACTTATCCCTACAAACTAGCATACATTTGCTTATTACAATAAAATGCTCGAACTTTCTTCACAATTTTTATTAAATTGTGTATCATAACATTATCGTCGCTTTTAAATCCCATTATCTTTCATTTCGCCACCATTGCAGTAGAACAGTGATCTTTAGTGATTTGTAAAGGTCGCTCAGTTGAAAAAATATGAAAAAAATTTATGATCAAGTATTGTGTAAAAAACCAAAAAATATTTTTCAAAGTCAACATTTTTTTTTTAAAATTTTGTTTTTTGGAAAATTATATTTTTATTCGGAAATTTACAAATCACTAAAGATCACTGTTCTACTGCAATGGTGGCGATAGTTAGGATTTTTCAAAAAAGATATGATCACGAGAAAAAGTGCAAAAATGCAAAAGTTTACAGCCCTATAACTTTTGCACAAAAAAATTTTTTTTCAAATCCTTTAGCACGATAATTAGTTATACCAGTAATAATATTTTGTAGAAGTTAGAACAAAATCGGAGTAATTTTTTCATCTGGTACACTTCAGGAATTTTGCCCCATATAAGTTATCCCATTTAAAATACTCTATAAGAAATGTGAGGCATTTTTTGCAAATTACAGCTAAACCAAGGACTTTAGGAAAAAAATGCTACAGACATAAATTGTTTAAAATCAAAAGATCTTTCACATAAAGTTGGTTAATAATTTTAATTTTTTTTATTTTTTTGGAAAATTCAGAAAAACCACCAATTTTGACTAAAATCGGGCCATATCTCGAAAACGACAAATTTTTGAGCCTGGTAACCTCGAAAAATCGATTCTCCGTGCCAAAAAACATAAATATATGACAAGTTACCGCGGGGACCCCAATTTGCATACATGACCCCCCCAATGCGCCCGGACTATGAAGTCGCTTTTACAATAGATCTGTCTGTGTTTTTCTATGTAAAAACCGTGGGTAAAAACCAAGTAAAAATGTTCTTCTGATTGAAGGGATGAAAATGAGAAAATTGACAGACGCTTTTTGAGTAAATTGATGGCAACTGAAGTATTGTCAAAAGTAAATTTCAGTGTAAAGATCAGGGCGTTTACAAGAAATTGTAAAAATAAATAAAAATGAATAACAATTTACTCAAAAAGTTAAAAATTTCCCGTGTTTATTTAAATTTTTATTTATAAGCTGTAATTTGCCAAACATAAATCAGAATTGAACTTTCATCACGAAATTCTATGGTGCGGGGCAAGTTCGGGCAGGGAGGAAGTGCGTCTCGATCTGAACAGGACTCACGTTCAACTTTTCTGGTCACGTGACTGTGTCTATTGGCGGGTTGGTGCATCTGATTGTAATGTTGGGTAAGTGTTGGAATTATCCATTTCGTTTATACCGATTGCCATGGCAAACTTTCGTGTGAACAAATTTTCATCATTTTGGGAACGACAAAAGGTAAAGACAGATTGAACAGTCGAAACAGGTACTAATACCATCAGAGGCAGCATCGAATATTATTATCTCATAAGTAAATGATGAAACAGCTGATAATATTTAAGAAATTTTTATATTAAATAAATATGTATTTAAAAATTTTTTTCTTGATTATGCCATATTTATTTCCTTTAATAAACAATCCTTTGATGTATATTTTCTACACATAATAGTTTCGATGTTTCACATCTGCTCTGATTCATGGGCACCAGCAATCATGCTTTGGAAATTTAAAAAATAATTTTATATTCCTCAACAAATCTCAGATCGTTCCAAAATGTAAGACCGTTTGTTGCAAGTGGTTATCACTTATGAATTTTATAAAGCAAAACGTCTAATTTCTGCCACGATTTTCTTTGAGGAAAAATCATTGATATTTTTTTAATTGGGAAAATAATTTTTAGGGTTCGGCACTAAAATGGTAAAAAAGGGACCCTGACGGTGGGACTTCGTCTGCCTGTGTCTGTCGCGGCTGCTTATTTCAGTAACTATTAATGCTAACGACTTGGATTTTCTTCACGGATGCTGCGGATTAGATATAGTCGTCAGCACTATATCCGATCCAGGATGACATGGATATAGTCGGAAAATTTTAGGAAATATAGCCAAACTTACCTCGGAAGATGTGATATCGCTTGCTGCCGCTTGTGATGTCTTCGAGCCAAGAGTCAGACCGGAGAGAGTTCAGATCTTCCTCTTTGCTCGACCTAACGAACGTGTGGCAAAACCATGACATACTGACTAAGCTATCCGGGCATTTCTATTATTGACAGTGGATGGATGGACTAACAAGAAAATTCGGACTGTAATGTGTGTGATGCAACGTGAAGTTGCCGTGGGATGTTCAGGAGGCACGCGCTAGCTGGGAGCACGTCCTAGCTAATCGATATGGGGTGTAGGTGCTTGAACATCCAATCACACATACATAATCAGAATGCGCATGCCTGTGGCGACAGAGGTTTGTGGATTCCCTCTATCCGGTCTGCCATGAACTGATAGAAACGAGAGATATAAAAGGAAAAGTAACAGGCGTGGTGTCATCTGTAACTCCTAGCCGCACTGACCTATCTTGAAATCGCAAACGAAAATCTAACCCCTTATGTGATGGTTCAGGCTCTAACCCACTCCATCCCTGTACATGGCTCGGGTACAGGCCCAACCTAGAAAGGGATGCTGAAATAAATAAATATACAAAAAGAAATAATGAAACAATGAGTTAGGATTTGAAGGGGGAGGGGGGGGGGAGAAGGGAGGAGGGGATACAAGAAAGGAGAGAAGCCTGGGCTTTACTGAAATTAAAGTAATTTAAAGCATACTATAATAATCCATATATTAATACTATAATAGTTTAATTTCCTTCAAGCTTTTGAGATTACCTTAACATTACAATATAGCTATCAAACCTAGTTTGTTTATTTAGCTGTCGAATCCCTCAACTCTTATGTTTTTTTTTGTTATATGAATGATTAACAACAAAAATTTTCAATATGTGCCTGAACAAATTGGAACTCTATAGCATGTGTTTTGCAAACAATAGTTATTAATGAAAGGATATAGGCAGTGACCAAGAAATATTTCTACCCTAATCTCTTATGATATAGCAAAACGTTTCATTGCGCAATCAAACATCTTAACAGGAATATTTAATGACTCAATAAAATTCTCCACTAATATCTATCACCAAAAAATTTTGCTTTTCTAGTTAGCTATTCAAATTTGCATGTGTATGCTTGTTTTGTGGATATCTCCTGCACTTACTTTATATTTTTATTTCAATATGAATTTGCGACGAGATGTTTTAAAAAAAATTTTTAGTTTCTTTTAATTTTGCACTTTCCCGATCAAATCTTATCTAAGTTATTTGCTTCATTTCATTTACTTTTTGTTTCTCTTCTTTTTCATTATTACGTGTAATCTAAAATTAAGACGATATTCAAAAAACTTGAGATGATCCTTGCATTTACTTTTCATCATCGTTTTGCAATTTTTTTTTTTTTTTTTTTTTTTGCGTGAGGGGTGAAAATCTTCCAAAGACACCAGGAGACCCGATTATCTCTGGTAGTGTGAGATTTTTACTCACTAAACACACCCCTCTAGGGATTTGCCGAAACAGACCACTTTATCCGGGTCCCTTTTCGTCCCTACCCCCTGTGATCTCAGCGAGAGAGATCTGGGCTAATCCAGTTTTCTTCCCTCACCTCGATTCCTCGGGTCAGCGCAAGCATTTGCTTATAGGACACCTCTGCCATTCTTCCTTCTTCCATCCAGTGGTGTCCCATCAGCTTCCTTCTTCTACTTGCCTACACTATGTGTGCCGCCGTCTCCTGCTCCTCCAGGCACAGTCTGCAGATATCATCCTCGAGAATGTTCATCCTCTTTAGATGACACCTGAAGTTACCATGTCCTGTTAGTAGTGCCGTCAGCCATCTCAGGGTCCTACGGTCTATATCCAGGACCTCCCTCTGTTCAGCACTTCTGGTCGCTACAATTGCCATCTTAGCCTGTCTGAGCGAGTCCACGATATTCCACCGTTCCCAGTGCTCCCTCGTGGCCCACTTTCCTAACAGGCCCTCCGCCGTACCCCTGCCAAGCGCAGTGAACGGCTCCGGACCTTGGAAACTCGAGGCAGCCCCTAGCTTAGCCAGTACGTCTGCCTTTTCATTACCTTCGATCCCGACGTGTCCTCGGACCCACGCCAGTGTCAACTCATTTGATGAGGCACACGCGTTTAGTTTGCGGACACACTCCAGTGACAGAGCTGTGTTAAACTCTGTACCATCCATACACCTGATCACCGCCTGATTATTGAGTGCCACCACTATCTGCTTATCTCTCACTCGACTCTCTAGTATACGATCAAGTGCATAGATCAGAGCCAGCATCTCTGCCTGAAATACTGAGGTGTATATCCCCAGGCAAAGATGGGTGTTCAGGTTCACTGAAGATACCTGCGCCCGCTCTCCCATCAATTCTGGATCCATCCGTGAATATTGTAATGTCGGTTATACGGCTTTCAGGGAGGGACCCATCCCGTATAAGCGTTTCGTGGTGCCTATCAATTACCCTTACTTTGCTTATACCATCAACATGCATTTGTAATTCCGGTATCTCATCTTTGACAAGTTCCAGTATTTTCCTATGCCCTCGGTTATCACGAGATCTGCACCAGTTTGCTCCCCGCTCCATGCGAAGAGCCGCTGAAGCAGCAGTTCTCTTCACATATATATCTAAAGGTAGCAAACCCAGTATCATCTCTAACGCCATTGTCGGCGTTGTTCGAAAGGCCCCTGTTATCGTCACACACGCTAACCTCTGGACCTTGCTCAATTTCCTCTTTACTGTGGGCTTAGAAGCGCTTGGCCACCATACCACAGAGGCATAGGATATAATTGGTCTCACCATCATAGTGTAGATCCAGTATGCGGCCTTTGGCGAGATACCCCACCTCCGTCCACACACCCTCCCACATTGATGTAGAGCCCTGTTCGCTCTTTGGATTTTCTCCTCAACATGTCTTTGCCAGGTGAGTCTTGAATCTAGGAATACCCCCAGATACTTGATCGAGCCCGAGACCGTAAGTTCTTCCCCAAAGAGTTCAATTGGTCTAAAGTCTAGATTCTTCCTTTTCCTAGTGAAAACAATTAGATCAGACTTCTTTGCATTTATGAAGAGTCCCTGTTCCACACACCATTGCTCCACCACCCTCGTACCTCTTCTTATTGTGTCTGCTACGGCGCGTATGAACTTGCCCCTTGCCATAATCGCTATGTTGTCAGCATACCCAACGTTATGTATGCCTTCCTCCTCAAGTCTGCGAAGTAATGAGTCAACGGTAATGTTCCACAGAATGGGGGATAGTACTCCCCCCTGTGGACAACCTCTGTCCACCCTCCCTCGCAGTCTCGATTCACCTCTCTGGATGTTTACTGCTCTTGTCTTTAACATGTTTCCAATCCATCTCCTAACAGTAGAATTGGTTCCACGTTCAGCGAGAGCATCCTCCAGTCTTCCGAAGTCTATATTGTCAAAGGCTCCTTCAATGTCCATTATTGCGGCCATTGCTATGCCTTTGCTATTAATTTCTTCTTCTGCTACTCGCACCAGCTGATGGAGTGCCGTTTCAGTAGATCTCCCAGGACAATAGGCGTGCTGGTTCCTACTTAGTGGATAACTAGTGAGTGACGTCCCCTCGATGTGGTAAGCCACGGTCCTCTCCATTGCTTTCAATAGAAAAGACGTCAGGCTCACGGGTCTAAAGGACTTCGGCTCAGTATAGTCTTTTCTTCCCGGTTTTGGTAAAAATATGACCTTAGCCTCTCTCCAAGAAACTGGGACATATCCTATTGCAAGGCATGTTGTGTATATGCCCTTAAGTATTGCTGCTACAATCCCACTGCCCCACTGAAGCAGGGCTGGGAATATACCATCTAAGCCTGCTGCCTTGAATGGTTCAAACGATCTAATAGATCGTCTTACCGCTTCAAGCGTCACGATCCTTTCCGCCACAGAGCGATCCGAGGCATTGGCTCCCTGCTTCCTCATATGCCACGGCCTATCCGATTTGTAGCTTCCCGGAAAGTGAGTTGTCAGCAGAATTTCGTTCGTTTCGTCCCCGGCCTCTGACATCTTACCCGTTCTGTCCCGAACCAGTCCGAGCCTGGAGACCGGGTCAGCTGAGACCATATTCTGAAGTCGGCAGACTTCAGATATGTTTCTCGTGCTCGAGCAGAAGTCTCTCCACGATTCTCTCTTCTTCCTACGCAGAGCTTTCTTCAACTCTTTCTTCAAGGATTTGTATCTGCTCCAGGCTTCCCCATCCTGAGTCCTTATGGCTCGATTGAAAGCCTTCCTGCACCCCTTCTTCCGTGCTTCCAGTTCCCTGTCCCACCAAGGGGTTGGGTCCTGGTCCACTACTTCAGTTGGAGTACAGGATTTGCGATACGCCTCCATTACAGCCTTTTGTAGAGTGTACAATTGTCTCTCTACATGCAGTGTGTTTTTGGGTACTCTGGGCGTCCACGCTATCAGTTTCTCCCTTAACACCTCCATATATTTCTGGCTATTGGTGTTTTTAGGTAACCTGATCAGCCTCCTACTCTGCCTCTTGTGTACCCCGTATCGAATGTCAAAGGTTATGGCTCTATGATCTGACAGCGTCATCACATCTGCCACTCTCCAGTTGAGCACTCTATCCAACAACTTAGTATTGCTAAAGGTGACGTCAATAACCTCCTTACGCCTTCCATCCACGAAGGTTGGTTCTGTCCCCCTGTTTAGAATTGCCAAGTTGTTGCTTACCACGAATTCTAGCAACTCTTCGCCTCTTTGGTTGTCGTCTGTACTGCCCCACACTGTATTGTGGGCGTTCGCATCGCAACCTAACAGCAGTCCCACATTTCTATCCTTGCAATGTTCCACCAGCGTACTGAGTTGCGGTAGTAAAACCGCCTGAACTCCCCGCCTGACTAGAATGCAGGATCTTGTTCTGCTATCTGAATTTACGCAAAACAAATTAGCAATTCTTTCTGGGAGCCCTTTTATACCTTTCCTAAATAACCAGGGCTCTTGCAGCAGCGCTATGCCCAGCTTCTTTTCCATAAAACACCGACACAGCATACTTGATGCCGCCTTACTGTGATGCAGGTTGAGTTGCCAAACTTTAAGGGTGTTCCCATCCCCCTCCCTCGGTACGGGCCCACCTCCCACCCTACTGGCGTCTCCCCTAATTATTTGGGTTGACTGCCAGTCACCCTACCGACTGACGGTTTTTCCGTCTGACCTCTGTTGGCCGACTGAAATTTGACGAAGGCCGACTCCAGTCCGCAGTTGAGTTTCCCTCCTGCTTTCCTCATCAACTCTACGTCTTCAGCCGGACACCATACCGTCAAGGCGGTTCCGCCTTTGGCCGCTTCCCCATACCTCTCTACTCGGGACACTTTCCATTTGGAGGTATCTCCGATGCAGGGGTTCTGTTTCCACAGCCTCTGTATGATGATGTCCTTGTCCTCAGGTTGCCCCGGAACAAAGATCATCACCCTCTTCAAAACATCCACCCGTTCCACCTTCAGGTTCATCCCATAAGTTGGACATTCCCCTGACGGTTTCACATAGCCATGCCTTGGAGTTCTGGTTTACACACCTTAGTGTGATTAACCCGTCCTCCAAGGCCACCTTGTACACACCGATGTCACCCACCCTGCCAGGACGGGAGTCAATGGCCTTCAACAGGGCTGCCCTAAAGACTTGCAGATGCTTGTCCTCAAGACCTCCCTCCCTGCCAACGTCGGCGACACCGAGACGGAGATCATTCGCTGCCGCTCCGGAGTAGGTTTTTATACCCCCTCCCGGTTTGGCGCTGCCTCCGTCCTGATAAACCTTCTTCCTCTCACCCTGGATCGGAGCTCTCTCCTTTGCTCGGGTCGGCTCACACCTGCCCTTGCTGGGATCCGAACTCGTACCAGGCTTGGAGGCAAGTTCCTGATGGGTACTTTCCATCATCTTCTGGGCCCGCCTTTTCGCCTTTGCTCGGATCCGCTTCTGCTTCTCCTTGCTGGGCTCTTGCGAGTTTCCCTCTTCTGACTGTCCCCCGGGGGCAGGATTAGCCGTTGCCGACCTCTCAACTACCTTTATTCCAGAGGCAGCCAAAGATTAACCACCATCCGTGGGGTTACCTGGCCACCCTTCACCTTGGCTTTCACCACTGCTTCGTTTAGCCGGACTCCCCTCATCCGGTGTCGAATCAGTAAGAGCAGATGTTTCCAGTTGGTCAGCCAACTGCCTGACCTCCTGGTCCACACCTGCTCTCTTAGCAGCCTTAGCTGACGCTATCTGCTGCTTCTTTCGCTCCCTCTTTCTCTTCCGCTTCAGATGCTTGCGCATCTCCGCTTCCGAGAATGACGTAGCGTTGCCTTCCGCCGGATTGTCATCCACGTTGTCAACCAATCTATGACCGGCCTCTCCCGTTTATTCCAATCCTTTGGAATGCTCCATCATCTCTACTGGTTGCTCCAGCCTAGGTGCGCTGGTTTCACCTGACCTGTAACGGTCTGCCTCCACCTGCACCACCTTACCTTCACAACCGCTCTCCTCTACGACATCATTTTTATTTGTTAAAGATTCCATTTTTGGACCCACGAATTGGGGGAGAAATATACGGACCGGGAAGGCAGAGATCCCCCCATACCACCCTACTCAACTAAAAATTACAACAGGGGATTGAGCTGCCCCTGAGGTGGTACCACTAGTGATCCTTTGACCCCGGATCCTGCGAGAGGAACCAATCCGATTTGGGAAATCCCGTCCTCAGATGACTCCTCACTCAGACTCTCTCAGCATGACTCCCACAACCTTAGAGTTAGGAGATTTTTTCAAGAGGTTTACTCCTCCCGTGCTCTGTGTTAGCTTGCATAAATATGCAATTACCAGCGGCGCCACGAGGAGGCCACAGATACACTTCCAATCATAAAGCCAGTTACGCACTAAGGCCCCTGAAATATGATTGGCAGCCGCCGCTATTTTCTCTTACTTAACTTGCTCTATCTGTCAAATTTAATCAGTAACTCCTCGGCAAAAATATTACATTAACAACAACAAAACAGATGAAAGTATCATCTCAAAAGATAAATTTGTTTTTCGTTAACTTGGGAATTCGCATTAATAAGAAATATATCTGATTACAATAATACACTTTAACATTCATTGTACACTTGAAAAAAAATTATCAAACTCTACTTGGATGAGGTACTTTTAGACTAGTATAAACTAGTATGTAATAGAAAGTACAATTAAGGACTGAAGAAATTTTTGTCAAAAAATTAGATACAGTAAACAATATACAGTCGCGAGCAAATAAAATGCAACAGCTGCCTTGTTCAGAGGTGGAACTATGTAATATTTAAAGAAGTTATCGCAGAAACCATTTTTCTTCATACATCAACGCGTCTTAATGTCGTTCGGTTGTGGTGGTCCCCTCCCGAAGGCCGTTCGCGCTGTGTTTGGGCCAGTCGGGGCGGGGTGGATTCCTGCCACTTCATCGACCTCTACTTATCGCATCATGGGGACACCTGGAACAGCTCTGGTAAGTTTTGTTTTAAACCCCAAAACATCTTTCACTAACTGTGATTTTTCCCTTTTTTCCAGGCGGAAGGTTGATGATTTCTGGGAGGATGACCCCCTGTCTAGACTGTACCCTGTTGCCTCCGTATCTCTCGCCCATCCCACCCCAAGGGCGCAACCACTCAGCAGGCCGTTCACCGGGCCCCGAGGAGTCCGTTGCCTCTCCGGAACAGTGGACCCTCAGCCCAGCCTCCGACCCCGAGGGTGAGACCGCTATCGATGAGGGAGAGGCAACAGAGGAGGTGGAAGCCTGGTAACTGTGCTTTAACGCCTCAATGCTCCAATGCCTCACCACATCCGCACTTGGACCATTTGTTCTTTTTTTTTAATAAAAATTTTTCTTTTTAAATAAACAATAATCAAAATTAACAATTATATCGACTTCTTATTTGTAGTTTTGGGTTTTTCTTTTCAGACTAATGTAGGGTTTTTCTTTGTTTGTGTTATTTCATTTTTGTGTTGTAATTCTTTACTTGCGACGTTGTTTGGTTTTTGTTATTGTGTTCATCAACCGTAGTTTGTGGTAACACATCCTTATAGTTATCTATATTAGTACTTGCCTCGCGCTACGGGTCTCTTCTCGACCGTCGTTTGTGGTAGTGCTTCCCGGCGCGTAAATTTTTACTTTATTTCTTACTATTTTCTCCTTTGTTCAATGTTTTTACCCCCGGTTAGTAAAGCGGTTAGTACTTGCCTTGCGCTTCGGTATTTTTTCTACCAATGATTGTTGTAGTACTCCACGGCGCGTAAATTCTTACGTTATTTTCTGTACACTATTTAGGTTTCTTTATTAATCTAGGAGTCTCTAATAAATTTTATCTTGGCCTCCTTCAAATTTATTTGTGTCTATTGTTTAGACCAGTTGAATGGACCGTGCCCTGGGCAGTGTTTGTGGCCGTTGAGGCCGCTCTTTTGGTTCTGAGACTGCCTCTTCTAAGGGTATTTCGGGCAAAAAAAATTTTTTAATTGAAATTATTTATTCATGAATAAGACGGTTGTTGTGAGCCGTAACTGTTCGTTTGCCCATTTTTAGGGTTGTATTCACTGATGATGGTATACCGATTACCAGATATGGCCCTACCCAGATTTGAGAGAGCTTGTGTTTTCGACTTTCGCTCTTGAGTAAGACTTTGTCACCTATGTGAAACGATAGGGGTCGAACAGCTTTGTCGTAGTATAATTTCGACCGTTGTTTGCTAGCGAGCAGATTTTTGCGTGCCGTGGCATAAGACCTTTGGAGCTTGTATCGTAGGATCTGATAGTAGCTCTCGTGATTATACACGGGTTCAGGGTCTCGTTTCAAATTTGACGGAACATCCGCTGTGAAGCCGTAAAGGCAGTCCATGGGAGTTAATTTCGTTCCCTCGTGTACACTATTGTTGTACACGAATGCAGCGGTTCGCAGATATTGATCCCATGATTTGGGATTCTCGTCCACTATGGTACGCAAGTATTCAATTAACGGCCTGTGTGCACGTTCCAGTGCGCCGTTTGACTGTGGGTGGTAGGCAGAGGTTTGTAACTTCTTCACCCGTAGCAATTTACATACCTTTTTGAACAGGTCACTAAGGAAGTTGCTTCCTTGATCAGTTGCTATTCGCTTGGGGATGCGGTAGCGCGCGACGATTTCGTCGAAAAAAATTTGCGCTACAGTGACGACTTCTCCGTTAGGTATGGCGTACCAATCGACAAATTTAGTGAGGTTATCCTGGAAAGTCAAGATGTACTTGTTTCCGGAGTCAGTTTCCTCGAGTGGACCAACAATGTCGAGATAGACTTTGTCGAAGGGTTGTTCTGCTATGTCCGTGATGACCATCGGCATTTTATACTGAGGTGATGCCTTCATCTTTTGGCAGTTTGAGCAACGCTTAACGTATTTCTTAATATCGCCAAGCATGTGCCTCCACCAGTACTTCCTTCGAATCCGCTTATATGTTTCAATTACGCCCTGATGGCCGCCAAAAGGAGAGTCGTGATAATCATGTAAGATAGTTTGTATCTCCTTGGGGCTTGTGATTATTTCAGGGGGCTTGGGTTTATCATCAACTAGCGGATTAGTATCTGGCGGGTTTTCTGTAGTGACCTCTTCTATATTTGGAATTATATCGATTTCTCGAGGCGTGTGATCCCGTATTTCGGGGCTTTTAGACTCTGTTTGAGCGGTTTTCGCTTGAGCCCGGGTCACAGCGTTACATTTTAGGCGATTTTTGCGAATGGAGGTTATTTCATCCTCCGAGTCCGAATCCATTTTATGGTGGACTTGCGCTTTTACTATTATGTGTTGGCCATTTGAGTCTTCGCTGACTTCCCGTGGAATGCGACTTAACGCGTCGGCATTCGTATTGTACTTTCCTGGCTTGTATTCGATTTGATAATCAAATTCGGAAAATTTATAGTGAAATCTCACCAGACGGGAAGTAGGGTCTTTAACATTAAAGACGCCCTTGAGAGGCTTATGGTCTGTATAGACCGTAAATTTTCGGCCTTTCGGCGTTACGCGTAGCCCAGACTATGACGAGCATCTCTTTTTCAATAGTTGAGTAGTTGCGTTCCGCCTTGTTCAGTGTACGGCTGGCGTAGGCAATGGGCTGATCGTGTCCTACTTCTCCTTGCGATAGGACGGCTCCTAATGCCTCGCTGCTGGCGTCCGTGGTTAAATTGAATGGTTTCGAGAAATCGGGATATATAAGTAGTGGAGGAGAAATTAATGAGGTTTTGATTTTCTCGAATGCCTCCTGGCACTTCTCGATCCATGTGAATTTGACATCCTTGCGGAGCAAATTCGTTATCGGACGCACAATTTTGGAGAAGTCGGGATGAATTTTCGATAGTAATTGGCAAGTCCAATAAAAGATTGAACCTTTCGTACAATTCTAGGAACTGGGAAAGTTTGGACGCAAGCCGTTTTACTGGGGTCTGGAAGTGCTCCCTCACTGGAACACTTGTGGCCTAGATAAGCAACCTCTTTTCTCAGAAACTGGCACTTTTCCGGCTGCAGTTTAAGGTTGTTCTCTCTCAAGCGATTGAAGACTTTGCGGAGCTTATTATTGTGGTCCGCAAGATTTTTACCGTAGATGACTATGTCATCTAGGTAAAGAAAACTTTCCAAGCCTTGTAATCCTGTTAGGACGAAATTCATTAAGCGTTGGAATGTGGCCGGAGCTCCTTTGAGCCCAAATGGCATACGCCTAAATTCATAGTGGCCGTAATTGGTGCTAAACGCAGTTTTTGGTTGTACCGAGAATGACCTAGTTGGTCGAAAATATCCTCGATCCGAGGTAGCGGAAAGGCGTCTCCTATCGTCTTTTCGTTTAATTTACGAAAATCGACGACGACGCGCCAGCTTTTTTCACCGTCTGGTCCCGCTTTCTTGGGGACGACTAGGAGGGGTGAATTCCAAGGGCTTTTACTTGGCTGTACATGTCGTTTCCTAGCATTTTGCGAAGCTGTTCGTTAATTACATTTCGCTGCGTCTCTGGCAAGCAATACATTTTCTGGTTGATTGGTGCTTGGTCCTGCACCAATGGTATATCATGAGTTATGGCGTTTGTGAAAGTTAGCCGATCACCTTTGAGGAAAAAGATTTACGTCTAGGCTGAGCTCTTCGTCTAGCCTGACGAGACGCGGGTTATTATTTGAGTTTTCTGGTTCTCCGTACTCCTGGAATAAATATTTAATATGCTGTAAAGTGGCCATTTTATCGGCGCTAGAAATATGTTTACCTTTATTTTTATTTTTACCTTTACTTATTTTATTAAAATCAGAAATATTTTTATCTTTATTTAAATTTTCACCCCACTTTATTTTATTTAAATTACTCTTAATACTAAATGACGATGGAGTTGGGGTTTCTGAACCGCCGTAAATTGCCATATTTGAGGCGAACTCGCTTTCGTCTTCTAATAGGCTCTTTCGCCGTTGTTTACTTACTGTGAAGGATGATTTTGGAGCTTTTGAAAATACCGTCCCTGTGGTGAGCTCGCTTCCAATGTCAACGTGTTCCGAAGTTTTATTTTGAGAGGAGGTGGGAGCTGATGGGATTTTGCCATCGTAATTCCTTCTTCCTAGGTGAGCTTCGTCGACATATGTTTGATTGGGTTTTCCTTTCCTTTGGTTCCTTTGTTTCCTTATATTTCCATTGTGCGTGGGTGCTGGTGGTTTCGAGTCACCGTAATTCCTGGTTTTCAGGTGAGCATCCTCAGCGCGTTCTCTGTTTTTTGGCGTTTCCTGATTATTTATTTCCTCAAAATCCTGTTTCAGTTGGACGACGGTGTAGTTGTGGACAGGGACTAGATGCAGACTAATGGTAGTCAGAACTACTTGTGAATTGTGTGTGTTGAGAACTCCAACAGACACTGCTTTTAAACCAGCGGGGAGTAGGGTATTCGCCAGGAAGACTCCTTGGTCTATCTCTCTTGATAAACAGAGCATCTCCTCCTGCAGCTGCAAGGGAACCTCGACTATGGTCTGTGACCTGGCAAGTATGCATACAGGCTCTTTCAACTGTATTTGTTGCTGCCTCATTTCGCAGGTCAAATCACTCTCAGTCGGTTTGTCCATCTCGCTGTCCCGTTCGGCGGTCATTGTTCTCCTCTTGAGAAACTTTTGACGTACCACATATTGTCAGATCGGCCTTTCTGGGCTCTGCGCTATCCGTTCGGGTATTCATTTTGACCACTTTTTCAGAACACAGGTTAACCAAAGCAGCTGTTAATGGAACAGCAAACTCTTCAGGGTTATTTTCCGTTCGAGGGAATCGCAGGGCCTTATTCGGACCCTCAACGTTACAATTCTTTGCTAGGAAGTCGTTTCCTAGCAAGCCGTCGTCGGAAAGGCCGGGTAGGTTTTTTATTACCTGAAAATTGCAGGGAATGTTATTCTTTAATGTAAAATTGCCCTGGTATGTTCCCAGCGTCTTTCCGGTACCAAATGGTGTTTGTAAAGTATATGTTTCTCCGGTATTTATATCTTCGGGATTTTTAATTGCTTCCTTTTTTATAATACTAACCTCAGCGCCAGTATCTACTACGAGTTTGGTATTGCCACTGGTGGTTCTGGCGGCGGTAGTCGATTTGTGGGGGAGACGAGCGTTGAGGTGGAGTCGTATATAGCGGGGTCGGTCGGCGAAAATTTTGTGGTGGCGGTGGTCTGTATAACGTTTGCTGGGGAAAATTGCGAGCAGGTGTATATGGGGTTCTATGGAATGCCCGTATTCTGGCAGTTGGGTCCATAGCGACCGGCGTAATTGTGCCTTGTTCTACAACAAACGGGACAGGAAAGCCTTGGGTTGTTGTGGTTTGCGTGAACTGGGCGCCCTGCTGTAGTTTCTCCATGTCGAGTGCTTTATGGATCAGCGCCTCGAGCGTGCCGTCGGTAACGGTGAGGAGATATTGGCAAAGGTGCGGATTCGTAACCCCGCTGCGGACTGCGTTTTTCGCGAAGTCCTCCAACTGCGTTGTAACAGCTGGGGTGGCCGCAGCTCCGTATTTAGTTTGTGCGGCCTCTTTGCAGAGGGCGAGCAACTGTTTCACTCTAGCCGTGAAGGCGGTGAGTGTTTCGCAGGGGTTTTGGCGAGCTGTTATGAGCCTGTTTACCAGTTCCTGGTAAGTTTCTCTGGGAAGATATGCCGCGTTTAACCTTGCTTCGACTTCTTGAAATGTTGTCGGTACATCAGAGGCCAACAGTTGATATGCTCCTCCACGAAGTCTTGTGGGGAGGATCTTGAGGAAAGCGTCTTGCTCCCCTTCAGAGAGACACTGTGTGGCCTGGCGGCAGCAACCCAGGAATGTTTGCAACTCTGATCTGAGATGCGGGCCTGGCTCACCTGAAAAAATAGGCACCATTTGCGCAGTTAACTTAACAATTTTTGTATAATCGGTCGCCATAGTGGAGTTCTGATTCGAGTTGGTGTCGGGCGAGTCTTGGGCGAGAAATCGATTTAGACCATGTTTTAGGTTGATTTGACGCAGGGAGTCTTGTAGGGATTGTATGAGGTTTTCCTCAGTTGTGCTCTCTAAATTGTTTTCAATATTTTCTTCAGGAGGGAGTATGCGCGAGAATCCGTCTAGCTTGGCTTCCTTTTGAAAGCGCTCCAGGTCTTCCAATCTCTCCTCGCTGGACTTTGTATTCCGGTTTTCGAGGAGGTTAGAATAGAGAGTTGCTAGGCGTTCGGATTCTCGCGCGGACTCGTACAAGTTATTAAAATTATTATATTTATGGCTTACTTGGTTCTGATTTACTCGTTGTAGGACGGTCCCGCTCCTGAGGGTGAGTCCTTGTGAACTGGGTCCTGGTTGTGCTGGGGTGATCTGGTGTTCACTGACCTGCGTTTGGTCGGTGAATATCGATGACTGGGAACCCTGGCGTGTTTCTTCCTCGCCGATCTCCAGGTCCAGGGAGGTTATGAGGAGGTCCTCTGTCTTCACTTCAGTTGGTGAATGAGAGGGAGTAGAGTGGGTGTCCTTGGACATCAACTCCTGCTTCTTGGCGTTGCAAGGGGGGCTTTTGGCCTGCTTACCGTTCCCTTGTTTGCAGTACTAAAGTTGTGTTGGGGAAAAGGGGGGCTTGTGCCTTCTTCTGCGAATCCCTTTTCCTACTTGTTACTGGTGCTATGTTGATTGGTGTCGTCTTCTTCGGGCTGGGACGGAGCCCACACAAATATCATTGACTACCCGGGAGTGCTTGGAGGTACCCCTTTTGGTTTGGTCTTGGATCAAGGCGTTTCAAGCTGTTACGGTAATTTTGATTTACCACGCTTCCTTGATCCTACCGGCTGCGCCAATTTTGTTATAGACTTTTCTTTTATAATTATATATTTTTTTTTTATATTTCGTTTTTCGTTTCTCACACAAGTATTCTTTTCCTTTTGAAATTACACAGTTACTAATTTACTTAAAATCACACAAGTATTCTTTATCTTTTGAAATTACACAGTTACTCATTTACTTAAAATTACACAAGTATTCCTTTTCTTTTGAAATTACACAGTTACTAATTTACTTAAAATCACACAATTATTCTTTTTCTTTTGAAATTACAGAAGTATTCTTTTATTTAATAATACACAATTATTCTTTTTCTTTATAATTAGCAACCGCACAAATATGTTTTAACTATGTTATTTGGAACTGATCACTCCAACTCGCGCTTAAAAAGACCGACTTCCTTTTTGAGTTTTTAAAACAGACTCTCTCTAATTATTCTTTTATGAAAACTTATGACCGATCTACATGAAGAAAAGCTTTCGTGCTATTTCTTCGTTTTTTAGCTTTTGCCTCATGGCTGCGGGCAAAGCCGCTGTAGATCGTCGTTTTTCGCGCTGATTAAGCAAATTTCTTTTGCTTATCGTGTACTGGGCTACCGTGTGAAAGATTTGAAGATTTGAAGGATTTGAGTACATTGCAACTTTGTTGCAATGCACTTTTTGAGTTGGATTTGAATATGTTGCAACTTTGTTGCAACAAAATTTGATATTTGAAATCCAACTCATAAGAAGACTTTTTACGATCTGTTTTTATAAATGTCAGATTGGATTCGTTAGAATTCGGCTTATCTTAAAATAAGCGAATCCAATTTGCAACAAATGTTATGAAAAAAAAATATGTATGTATGTATATAAAATCAAACCGTTTTCAACCGATGCGAAAAAGCTGCTAGAAATACAGGGCGGAAGTCACGATAGTGGAGGATTTTCTATATAAGCGTTGGTATGTGAAGCGGATTGCCTCATTTTCTTGGCATAAGCATGGTGGTAATCAAAACGTGAAAGTAACAAATTTTAGAGAAAAAGTAATTTTGGTTTTAAAAAATCGAATTTTTTTTTGCATTTTTCTAATTTAGAACGTGTCAGGAATATACTCTGGAAATAATATAACGAATTCTTATAATTTCGGGATGTCAGAGACTCCATCGCGGTAACCCGGAAACTTGTTTTACGAGTTTTACCCAGGACATCCAGAGGGTCTATGCCTATGTGAAATTTGTGGATTCGTGCAGTTAGAAGAAAACTTGACGTCAGAAACAGATTGATCGTAAATAACTTTTTATCCAAGGTTCATGTATGAACATCTTTAAATGAGATTTGCCAAAAGTTGCGTTTTTGCAACTGGTTGACATGATATTTCAAATCGATTATTTTATCAAAATCTTTGAAAAACATGTCGCTATCGTCTGACGAAGGCTTTTTGAAAATTTTACATTTTAACAATTTGTACAGCTGTATTTGACCCTAAAAATATAAAAAAAAAAAACTTTTTTTTAACTGTCGACTATTTTGCGAAATTTTTAAATTTTGACAATTTCGTTCGTCAAACGATAGCTAAGGAGATAATAAAACTAAATATTTTTCGATTTTTTGTTCTATACGACTTCTATGAGCTAAATCGTGTCAACCGTTTTGATATGAACTTTTCATAAGGGGTACTTCAAGGTCGAACAAAGGTCAAACCAGAAACTAAAAATTTCAAAAAATTAATTTTCAAATATAAGAGCAAACGAGTTGAACAAAAAAAATCCTCATTTCAATCGCATTATTGGCCTCTACCATTGCCTTTTGTACTAATCCACACTGTATTATGAGCGTTCGAATCACAACTTATTACTAGCTAGAGATGGGAAAAACGGATCTTTTGAGCGAACCGGAACTTCGGATCTACTTCTTTTAAAAAATCCGGCTTCAAGAGTCGGTTCGAAAGAGTCACTGAAAATTTTCAGCTTGAGACTCTCTGTAGAGCGAAGACCGTAGCGTTGCGTTCGCTTCAGTTGTAGTTCTTGCAGATTTTTAGTTCCGCGTTCTCCTGTTTTTTCATGTATTCCTCTTTACATCATTCTTTTCCTATGAGCACGGCTCCAAGAGACGGTACGAAAGGGTCACTGAAAATTTTCAACTTGACACATTAGGTCTGTTCGTTGACGCCACTCCGAGTCAAAAAGAGTCATTTAGAGTAATTTCTTACTCTAGTTGTGTTATTTGAGAAAAGAGTGGCAATCTTCTTGCGCTTTTTGTGTTCTTTGAGAAAAGAGTCATACTCTTTTCCACTCCTTTTTTGTTCTTTGAGAAAAGAGTAGCAATCTAGATTACGTTAGAGCGAACTTTTCTGCTCCTGCTTTAAATGAGGTGCAGCTTTTTGACGTTTAAGATCGAGTAATTTGAAAGTGACGTTTTGTTAATCAAGTTAAAAAATTAATTAATTGTGCTGCAAAATGCAGAAAGTAACAATGGTAAATTCTTGTAGTCAGATATTTATGTGACATGCTCGCCAAATACTGCAAAATTATTAGTTGTTTAAAAATTTTTGAATCATAATTATATTCAAAACAAAGTGACAGTCAGCTGTTAAGAGTGGAGTTTTGCATCCAATCTGGTTTTGCTACTCGGATTAGAGTAGAGCTGTGCGCTGCTATTTTATACTCTGCTCTTTTTGAATCGGAGTAGAGTCGCGTCGAGATCTGCGCCACTCGGAGTGGCCTCCGCGAACAGACCTATTTTGTCTCTAGAGCGAAGACTGTAAGTGTTGCGTTTGCTTCAGTCGTTGTTCCTGCAGAACTTTTAGTTCCAGATTCTTCTGTTTTTTCGTATATTTCTCTTTCTTTCATTCTTTTCTTATGAGCTCTCATTCTCGTTATTTAACAAGAAGAATCAAATCAAACTGATGCAAATGTTGAGAAATGACTCTTCGGGATCCGCCACGGGACAAAACTGAGAT
Source organism: Leptarthrus brevirostris (assembly GCA_964036015.1). NCBI lineage: Eukaryota > Metazoa > Arthropoda > Insecta > Diptera > Asilidae > Leptarthrus > Leptarthrus brevirostris. Next base: position 99,370,371 of record OZ038372.1, on the reverse strand, counting down.
CCGGTTCACTTGACTCACTTTTGAGAGCCGGATCTTTGAGCCGGTTAAGATGATATTTCCAAAATAATTATTAGAGTTGTTTTTCTCGGAATAATGGCGTTGCGTTCAGTTCTTTTTCTATTCATAATTTTTCAGAGCTGTTTAAAGTATACATATAGTGCGAATCCCGGTTAACTGTAGCCACGATTTGTTGATCTAAGTACCTTCCTTCTTTATGGATCTCCTCCATGTGTTGCGCGGTCGTCCAATTCGGCGTCTTCCTTGGATTCCGTGGGGATTTCATTTTGGATTGTGCGATGTTGTTTGGCTCTTTTCTTAGTGAGTGACCTATGCATTGCCACTTTCGCTTGCGGATGCTGATGTCTATCCCGTCTTGGCCTGTACGTCTGTGTAGGTCTTCGTTGGTAATGACCTCCAGCCAATGGATGTTAAAGATGCCCCAGACACTAGTTGATAAAGGCATGTAGTTTAGATGATATTTGACAGGTCACCTTTGATGTTAAACAGCCGTGCAACAGAACAGATTTTACATTCGATTCAAATAGCAGGAGTTTTGTGCATCTGGAGATATTATTGCGCTAAATCCCAGTAGGGCAGATTTCACATTGGAGAGCGGTGAGCTGTGAGCGTTGAGCGGTGCGCGATAAGCTTCAACCTTTTCATATTAATTCGCTGTGGATTTTAGTTGCATCGCACCTCGTTACTCGATAATTTACGGTTAAAGAGATTGATTTTAGCAAGAAAACGGAAAATATTAGCAATTTGTGAAATTAATAAAAACCGGTTGGAGTCTAGTGAATTTAATGTTATATGAAGATCTTCGCAGAAACCCTGAATTTTTTTTTGAATTTTTACGAATGTCAGTTAAAACTTTCGATTACATATTATGAAAACTTAGAAATCATCTGCAGAAAAAACAGACAAACTTCAAAAAGCCAATGAGTACAAAGAAAAGGCTTTATATAACGCTAAGGTAAGTAAAAAATAAATTGCGTTTATTTAAAAAAAATTTAAGTCATTTATTTCGAAATGCTATAAAACTCACAGTAAATAACAGTAAAATAAAAATTTCGGTAAAGGTTAAGCAAACAACCCCACGATGAGGGGGGGGGAGTGGCGAGGTAAAGCAAACAACCCCATGGGGGAGGGGTAGAAGTAACCCCCCCACGCCAAACCATGGGGTGGGGGTGGGGACGAGTGGTGGGGGAAGTGGCGGGACCCACAAAATTCTATTCTGTTGCCGTCTTCCAGGGGTGTAATTCCATTCCGTTGCCGCCTTCCAGGAGCGCAATCAATGTTTTATTAGAGAAAGTCTAATTAAACATTGATTGCACTCCTGGAAGACGGCCACCACTTTAACGTCCCGCCACTTCCCCCCACCCCTCGTCCCCACAACCCCACCCCATAGTTTGTCGAGGGGGCCACCCCCACCCCTCCCTCCAACCCCCTGTCGTTGTTTGCTGGAACAAATATCGAAACTCTCTACGTGTTAATAGGCGATGAAGCCTATCCCTTTAAGCCCTACTTGTTGCGCCCATATTCTTCCAGAAACTTAAACGGGGTAAAAGAAAATGTCTACAAACGATTGTCTGCTTTTGGTATTTTACGCGCCAAATGGAGAATTTTAGGAAAAGATATCGAAATTTCTCCTGATCGAGCAGTAAATATAATCAAAGCTGCATTGGTATTGCACAAGCCAAAAGAAATGGTGACAGTGACATGGATTACTACAGGCAAATGAAACATTATTTTCCAGGAAATTTAAATGAAATTGCTACAGTTCACTCAGCCGGACATGATGGTGTGCGAGGAAATCCTACATTGGCAGAAAAAATAAGAAACGAAGTTTTTTTTGTGTTCTTTTTACCTGAAGTATTAAATGCAACTCGAACATTCATGATGCGACTCTGTACATCACCTTCAGCTCCGCCATCTGGTGTAACTATTCTTCCGAGATAGCAAAATTTATCAGATTTGCTGCTCTTCCAGATAAATTTTATGTTATCTTCTGGAGTCCAAGCTCATAAGTTTGGTTTTAGCAGCAGTGATCTTAAGCTCTGCTCTGCGACCTTCTCTGCTCAGAGCTTCAGGCATTAAGGCTACATGACTTTTTTTATTGGATAGGAGATATACATCATCGGCATAGTCCAAGTGCGTATGATGGTTTAAAAGTTTCCATTTACAATACATCATTAAAGATGATCAGGAAAAGCAAAGGTGACAGTATGTATCCTTATCTCACTCCGTTCAGCACTACGTAAAACTGTTCATATATACTCGCGATCAACGATTTCAAACGCCTTCTCTAAATCGACGGATTGCTCGATGACAATTCGAAGGGTGTTGATGTGATCGCTGGAGGAGAAACCATCATGAAAGCCTGCCCGTTCATCAGTTAGAGTGCGCTCATTTATTTGCTTAATTTGCATTAAGATGATTTTTGCCACCAATTTAGAGACTGCAGTTAATAAAATAGTTTTTGAAAAAAAGTTGAACCGACTTCACAAAAAGCGCTAAAAAGCATAAAATAATTTTTAATTTTATATCTAATTACAACATTTTGAAGTCGGTGCAAATCAAACAAACCAAACAACTACAACAAAAATATTTAATCGTCTTTCCTTATGATTCCGTAAGCTGACACGTTCAGGTCATATATATTATCTTCAATTGTGGTTGCGTAGTTGTTTTGTTTGTTTAATTTGCACCGACTTCACAATGTCGTTATAGCTATAGATATAAAATTAAAAATTATTTTTGTGAAGTCGGTTCAACTTTTTAAAAACTATTTTATTTTTCACTTTTTAGTGTCTTCTACTGTATACAACGAAGAAAGAACCATCCAAATCGGTCCACGCATTAAAAAGTTAGGCTTAACTCCTACCCCACCTGCATTCCACAAAAATTTTTTTCTCATGGTATCAGTCAAGGAACATCAAGGAATCATCGAAATCGGTCCCCCACCTACACCCAAATTATGCTCCTATTAGCAATGGGAGTCAAACTCTATACAACAGCAAAAGAACCATCAAAATCGGTCCACGCGATACAAAGTTAGGTTCCACCATCCCCCCCCCCCCCCACCCCACCAACATGTTTTTCTCGTGATATCAACCAGGGAGCATACTCTACCCAACAGAAAAAGAATGCTCCAACCCCCCCCCCCCCCCCCCCCCCCCCCATGCGGTCAGACATAAAAAAAATATACACGTCGAACTTAGAACCTCTTTGTTTTTGGGAAGTCGGTTATAATGCAGATACCACGTCAATGCTACAACTGTTAAAGTCACTTTTTTGGGAATCTACACAATTACGCCTGTTTTCCATTCTGTGTAAATAATTTATAAACAGCTTGTGCTAGAAAAAATTCTCTCTCTTCCGCTCTGAGAAAAAAGAATTTTTTTTGTTGGATTGTTTCGATCATTCCATAGTACTGTTATAAGCAGTGAGACACTGCAATTTTAGCTCTTCTTTTCGCGTTTCATAATTATAGCACATTTAAAAAAACGAACCAAAATTCAACTTTATTTTTGCAATTGTGATACAAAACAATATTTAATATCTAGTTACACTGTCCTGAGCATTTATGCATTCAAAAATTCTTTTTTTTACTGACTCAGTCATTAATTTGAACAAATTTTGATCCAACGCGTTCCACTCCTTCGAAATTGCAGTTTTGAGCTTAGATATCGAATCGTAGTGCCGATTATTGGCATAACGTTGCTTATACAACAATACCGCGCAAGTCAAATTTGCTTAGTTTTCAGGAGAGACAAAAAACTGAATTATTTATTCATTTTATACAATACATGCATGTTAAAATATTAATATATTATGTATTGAGTGAAGTTATGATTAGTATTAAGTGCCTTCAGTGTGAGCCCATTGGATGCACGGCAAAATAATCTACCGAATGGTATATAAAACGTCACATGGCCAATTTTTGACTTACGCGCGGTATTGTTGTATAAGCGGCGAGGCATTTTAAAAAAGTATTATATAACATTTTTGTGTATTTTACTTACTTGAGACCAGTCTGTGCACATATTATTGGCAACAAAATTCAGAAATTGAGAAAGGAACGACAATATTTCTCGAAAAGAAATTTTGGAGGAGTTGTATAATGATATTGGGAACTTTTTGCGTAGATGGTCCGTTGGAAATACAATTTTTTTCATAAAAAATGAAAAGCTGCGACTACATAAACGTGCTACAATGCAGTCTTTTAGCATTTTTGCGAAGAAATTCAGGAAAAGAGCTTACTTTCCAGCAGGAAAACGCAAGTATACATGTAAGGCCCCAAACAAAAGACTGGTTAGGGGAAAATAACATCAGGGTGTTGGACTGGCCGGCCTGCTCGCCGGACCTTAACCCAATAGAAAATATTTGGGGTATTCTCGTAAGAGTCGTTTATGCCAATAATCGGCACTACGATTCGATATCTGAGCTCAAAACTGCAATTTCGAAGGATTGGAACGCGTTGGATCAAAATTTGTTCAAATTAATGACTGAGTCAATGAAAAAAAGAATTTTTGAATCCACAAATGCTCAGGGCAGTCTAACTAGATATTAAATATTGTTTTGTATCACAATTTCAAAAATAAAGTTGAATTTTGTACGCACTGTAGTAAGAGATATAACCACTGCTATGATTTTGCACACGTTGGCCCTTGTGCACACATATTGAAGAAAAGTGTTGACTCAATATTTTATATAAAAAAGTGAAACTTATTTCGAGACAAATCTCATTTTTGCGTTTAAAATATGGAGTCGGAGCTTTTGCTCACTTTGTTGCATAAACGGTATCTATTAATTGTGTTGTCTTATTTATTACCCTCGTATATCAGCAACTATTAATTGTAATTAAATTTATGTATTTAGTTTTAATTATTGTTGTTATTGTGTTATATTCAGAAAAAAATGCAATGTCATTTGGTATGTATAATTAAATAAACTTTATTGTTTAAAATATAATTTTTTTTGTTTTTTTCTAAACTCCAGAAAATTGTGAATTCACTTTATTTAATTTGTTCTTGACAATTTAAAAAATTTGTCGAACAAATTGAAATGATAAGTATTTATGTAAACACTTTTGCAATTTTTGTTCATCTAAAACAATTCCACATAAAATATTATAAATCTGACAAAGAACGCCTCTGAAAAAGTAGAGACAAGAACCAAATTAAATTTGGAGAAAAATTGTAAGACATTTTGTAAAGTGGCAGAAAAGAGTACATGATTTTCGCCTCCGAACGCGATCAGTTATTAGGTATTGCTCACCTTCTCAGGTAAAAATTTTAGCTCCAACAAAATTTCTTCAAATATAAATTCAGAAAGAGTTCGATTCTTCTGTAATACCTGCTGCTAGGAGAGTAAAATGTTTGTGTCACTAATACTGCTATAATATCTACCTTTTTGTTTTCATTTCGATTAAACAGGTTTAAGTTATTGCTTTAATCTCTCTTTAACGGGTAAACAAACTTCTTCGAATTCTTCAATTGCAGTTGATCGCGAGACTTTGCCAAGGTGGGTGCTACACGTTGTTGGCGGTAAATGGCTTTAATATCCTGTGGAAAGAAATAAGAGTAATGTGATTTGGTACTTGCCGTTATGTTGCTCATTCTCATATGAGCGTTGATAGTATAAGCAAAATGAGCTCGAGCCATTCGAACGTGAAATGTGAGTGAAGGTGAAATAAAACAAATATGGCCGCGACGGGTTGCTTCTTGGCAATTTAGGTGATCACCGATCACTGTAATTTTTTCAATTCAAATTTTAGTTGATGTGTTCATTTGATTGGAAGAATTTTCTGTGCGCGAACCGTACGTGAAAGTGATATGCATTTTCTCTTGTGTTGCATCTACGTCTTATGTCTGGTAGTGATCTAATTAGTGAAAATTATTTCAGTTTTATTAGTTTTTGTGCGTTTAGAATTGTTTCAACTTTCGAGAAGAGGATACTAGCATTCTTTGGATATTTATATTGGATTAATTCTGCTACTCTTCCTTGGATTTTTTAACTTCCTTACAATGCGGTGCGTGGATATGTAGAATGCAGGTAAAATTTTGCTGAACTTACATAGAAGACGTATAGGCAAGTTTAATTTTGTTCTCCTTAAATTGAAGTTGAAGAACTTATTGTTTACCTATCGAAGTTGACTTTCCAAAAAACAATAAGTGGATTTATTAGCTATTACTTATATTAAAGAACAACGATTGACTCTAGTTAGAAAAACACTGCATGATGGAGAGTAGAAACCTATCTCGTGGGTCGACATTTAATTAACCCGTACTCGCAAGGCAACTAAACGTTAACCTAAATAACACAAGAATGTATTAAGTATTGGCATCATTAAATATTTGCATTATTTTACTCTGCTAGCGTAGAAAACTCTCCACATTCTGAAAATATATCGTCGGAGCTGATGTGTACTATGTATTCCCCAAACCCTGATATCGAAATATTATACAGAGCTGCAATTTGGATAAACTGTCCTCATATTTTTGTATTTATGTTCGTATATGATTTTTAAATTAATGAACTGTAAAAGAATCACAAATAATATTTTTTTTGGGCGAGCAGAACAGCTACTATAAATAAAATAAAACTCCGAAGTGCAAGTCAAGAGGATTTCTTATAGACTAACTCTTATCACAGAAAAATGCGCTTAGCGCCTCGAATGCATTGGATGCAACCGTTATCATTTCTCTCTCTGGTTTCAGCTACATAGTCATTTACATGCATATGGAATGCATTTAAGGTATACGAAAATATTTTAATTTTATATTTCTCTTACAAATCGGCCATCCTGACCTTAATCGACCCGATTACATCCATTGCATTTGACATTAATTTTACCAAGTTTCAATTTCTCTCATTACTATTATTCTTATTTTGTAAACCGAATGGTCTTCTAAACAACATATTTGAATACGATAGTAAATGAAAATACATAAATAATAGTTGCTTTATGCTCTGATACAATAAAAGATAATTGATGCAATACAATTATGTTTAAACTTGACATTATTTACATAAGAACTTCTTTGTAACCCGAATGGTCTTTTACACAACAGATATTTGAATACATATCAAATGAAAATACATAAATTACTACTTTAATACTTTTCAATAAAAGATAATCAATATACAATGATGTTTAAAATCATATTATTACATAATCATATCATTTACATAAAAACTCTCTTTAAAAAAAAAAACATTCACAAAATTCCTTGTAATAAGCAAGTAAATCTCCTTTTTATAACAACTTTCAATACCATTAAAGATAATATACATTTGAATTTAAATTTAGATTATCAAAGAATTTCATTAAAATTTTCTTTCGTTTTGTACCTGTTTTTCAGACCTCAAACAAGTTAATCTACTCACAGAATATATGGCTTCATATTACCCGCACTACATACGCCCTTATATGGTAACCTAGATAATTGAAAACCCTCTACATCTTTTATTAAATATCTATCATTCATAAGAACTTTCGATACTTCATAAGGGCCACGAAACTTTGCGAGGAGCTTTTTACTTATTCCCGGAGTCGTTACTATATTTTTCATCATAACCAGATCACCCTTTTGATATTTCTTTGGTGGCTTATGTCTACTATCGTAATAATTTTTATTATATTCCTGAGCTTTCAAAATTCTGTCAGAAGCCCTTTCCCTTATTTCACACAAATCTTCAGTTTTCTTCAGTCCTCTATCTTCTAAATATTCTTTTAATCCATCGCAGAACTTCCCCCTTTGTTCCACTCCGAATAATAACTGACTGGGCATAAAACCTGTTCCACTATTTACCGTATTATTTAGTGCGAATTCCACTTTAATCAAATTTTTGTACCAATTTCCTGTAGATGTTTCTTCAGTTTCCTTAGACAACATGGGTATAAGAAGACGGTTAACTCTCTCAACCTGACCATTAGCTTGTGGTGTATGAGTAGCAACCTTGATATGTAGTATGTTATTTTTTATACAGAAATCGGCAAATTCTTTTGAAGTAAAAGCTGTTCCGCGATCTGAAATAATTTTAGATGGTCTGCTATATACATTAAAGTAAGTCTCAAGGCAATTTATAACTTCTTTCGTCTGAGTACTTTTTACCGCAAAAAGTTTGGTAAATTTAGTGAAACCATCAACGATTAGGAAAATATGTTTGTTTTTGGCGGAAGCTAAAGGACCAAAGTGGTCTATATGTATTACTTCAAAAGGAAGCTTTCCTTTAGGAATATTATGTAAAGTACCTTCTTCTTTGCCATATTTAGGTGAACAATACGAACACCTAAGACACCCTTCTATATGTTTACTTATTTTTTCTTTCATAGCTGGAAACCAGTAAGTTTTTCTAAGATATTCATATAGTTTTCCCACCCCTAAGTGGCATAAAGATTCATGATGAACCTGGATAACCCGTTGTTCCATATTTTCAGGAACATAGAACATTAAATGCTTGTTGGCCTTTTTATATATAAGTCCGTTTATTAAGGTATATTTATTATTTTCTTTCTCCTCCAACTCACGCATCAATTTCGAAAGGTTTGGATCGCGACTCTGAGCCACAGCTAAAGCGTGATCGAACGTCCCTTCCTCCACATTTAGAATCTCGGAACAACGACTAAGGGCATCTACGTGATTCATCCTGTTAGAGGGCCGATGTTCTATTTTAAAGTCGTAATCCTGAAATTCTAACACCCAACGAGATATTCTTGGATTAATTAGTTGCTTATTTAACGTTAGTACTAAGGATTGACAATCTGTAACAACCTTAAAATTTATGCCTATCAGATAAGTTCGAAATCTTCTTAACGCGTAGACAATTGAAAGAGTTTCAAGTTCATAGCTGTGGTATCTAGATTCCACCTCCGTAGCCCTCTTAGAAAAATAGAAGACTGGGTGAAATTTACCGTCCTTTTGACGTTGGAGGAGAATCGACCCAAAACCTATACTGCTTGCGTCGCAGTGTAGTTCTGTTTCAGACTTAGGGTTATATAGAGCTAAAAGCGGTCCATCTAGAAGTTTAGATTTTAAAGTACTGAATGTTTCATGCTCTAGTGGACCAAACTTAAAGGTGGCATCCTTCTTTAAAAGGTCATGCAGCGGCTTAGCGATTATCGCAAAATCCTTTATGAATTTTCTGAAGTATGAAGCAAGACCTATAAAGCTTTGAACATCTTTTGTACAAGTGGGTATAGGAAACTCGCTAATCGCTCTAAGGTTTCCCCCATTTGGACGTATCCCATTTGAGTTAACAAGATATCCTAGATAATCTATCTCTTCATAAAAAAATTTACACTTATCAAACCTTAGATGTAATGCATTTTTTCTAATAAGTGACATAACCTCATGCAAAATATCCAAATGTTCGTCAATAGTATCAGTAGCTATTAAAAGGTCGTCCATATAAACAAAAAGTTTATCACTAGTAATAAGATGTTGAAATATTTTATGCACGTATCGCTGAAAGACCGATGGAGCATTTTTAAGTCCAAAAGGCATCCTTAAATATTCATACTGTCCCATCGGGGTAACAAACGATGTGTATTTAATTGATTCAGGGGCCATTCTAACGTGGTGAAAACCGCTTTTTAAATCAAGAGCTGAGAAATACTTTTTCCCACGTAACTTATCCAGAAGATCCTCAATTTGGGGTAAGGGATAATTGTCGCGGATTGTATATTTATTTAAAGTGCGATAATCAATACATAACCTAAGATCTTTATTTCTTCTAGAAACTAAAACAATTGGGGATGCATAAGGTGAATTACTCTCGCGTATTATTCCTCGATTAAGGAGATCGTCAATAATATCTTTTAGTTGTTCTTTGTGGGCAAAAGGGACTCGACGGGGGGAACAATAAAAAGGTTCGTCCTTTGACAATCTTATACTCATTTGAACATTATCAGACTCAACTAGTAATTCTTTATCACAACAAGCTTCCTGCACAATTCTATAAATTTCATCTTTAATATTTTGATTTAGATTTTCATTAATATTTAAAGGTTGAATATCGGGGCTTTCAACTATATCTATATTAAGGATCTGATTAATAAAATCTGTATTTCTGCTTGAGGTCTGAACGTCATCATCACTATTACTTTCTTTAACGCAAGAGGCAATAAAGTTAAATTCTAAGTTTGATTTATGTATAAAATCGCGTCCTAATATTACTGGATATCTCATACTAAAATTCTTAACCACATACAAATTTACATTAACAATTTTATTTTTAAAACTAACCTTAGGATAGGATACTCCCAAAATCTGCAACCGACTGTCATTCACTCCGAAAAACTTATAATTTTCTGGATTCAATTTTGTTACAAGTTGAACCGGTATATACCTTTCCTGAATGAAGCTAATACTGCTACCGGAATCCAGTAATGTTAACAGTGTGCCAGAGAAACTCATCCCGCCATTATTACTATCATCAAAACCATACCTGTTCGGCGTCTTTCTGGATGTTCATCACAAGACGACCACCTTTACATTCTGGCGCTTTGTGTCCCATTTTACCGCAACGAAAACATGAGCCCTTTTCTCGCTTAGGTTTTGGACATCTGAAAACGGTGTGACCTGGCTCGTTGCAATTAAAACATTTTATTCTTGATGAAGGTTGTCGTAACCCTGCTGCCTGATTATTGTTTCGCCTTTCATCAGGTATCGTTGTATGTGACTTCATCAGGTAGTACTTCTTAAACGCCTCCTTCAACTCTGCTATGCTATTTACTGCATATAACAACATTTTATTCGAGCTGGTGTCAGGTATGCCTCTAATAACATATTGAATGGTGTCTGTTTCCTCAATATCTGCCAACGCCATGTGTTTTGTTAAAATTTTTCACATAAAAGTCACAAATCGCTCAAAATAAATAATATTTTTCTTTATTAATCATAAAATCACCGATGATGTTCCTAGTTTTTAAATATTCTGCAATGATGCGTAAGATTAAATTTGATTTGTATGACCTCTCACAAACCACACTTCGCAGAACACATGGTCGACCGATCGACTATATGGAGTTTTTCTTTTCTTCCGCTCAAAACAAAACTTTTGATATGCACGTAAATTTAAATAACTCGCAACTATCCGTAATACATTTTTCGGGACCGATCCCACTTCTGAATTTGTAAAAGAATCACAAATAATATTTTTTTTGGGCGAGCAGAACAGCTACTATAAATAAAATAAAACTCCGAAGTGCAAGTCAAGAGGATTTATTATAGACTAACTCTTATCACAGAAAAATGCGCTTAGCGCCTCGAATGCATTGGATGCAACCGTTATCATTTCTCTCTCTGGTTTCAGCTACATAGTCATTTACATGCATATGGAATGCATTTAAGGTATACGAAAATATTTTAATTTTATATTTCTCTTACAGAACCAAACTGAGATTATGGGATATAATACATATTCCTTTATGAAAGTCATTGCGGTCTTCCAACGATACGGAGACCGAATAGAGTCGCCGAGCATGAAAAATGAGAGTTTTTGGAGAAAATGGTTTATTAAAATTAAACTTTTTGATGAATCAATATATAATATAAATCGGCCCTTGTTCTGATAGTTAACCAATCGATTAGAAGAAGAATCGCCAGAATCGGTCAGGAAATGCGGCCTGTGGCGTGTCCTCATACGTACAGATCAACGGAAGGAGCCACATGTTATTTTACAAAAGCAATGTGAGATTTTAAAAAATTAGAAAATGGTAGATATTAGCTTTGAGAGGAATATCTCGTCCCTCTAAAAACTATACTAAAAGTCAATTACATGTACAATTGCTCGATTACCCTATAAACCCCTAGCGATGGAGGAGAGCCTACCTATAGCTCTCTTAGAGGCCGAGCTAGCTCCTTGTCAGCAAATTCAAGTGGAGTTATCAGATGTTGCTGACCTAAAGTTTTTGGCCCTATCACGAAGTCGGGAATGTTTGGAGCGCCTGACAGATCGAGCTAAATCCCTGACTTCAGTGCAGCTTAATTTGGTTAACTCCTTAAAAAGGGCAAGCCTAAAAACCTGTTCCTACGGTTGGCAAGAGCCAGGCAATTGCAGAGGAGGTGGTGTATGGTTTCCTCCTCCTACAGAAGTCATTTGAAGGCGCGCCGAGTCTGTCCATTACATTTTGTGGCCAAAGCACTAGTTGTTTCAACCATTTATCGAATTTCTGTTTTTTTTTTAATTTCCACGGTTGGTCAAACGTTTCTTATTTTTACGGTTCGATACCAAAACGGGAAAAGGGAACTCTTCTGGTGAGACTTCGTCTGACTGCCTGTCTGTCACAACTGCTTATTTCGGAATAAGCTAATGTTTGCAAATGAAAAAATTTAAAAAATATTTGTATTTTTATTGCAAAAGTAGCCGAATGGATTACATTTTAAAGTGGTGTTCCTAAGGCAAGTGGAATATCAAATGAAAGCGCTTTCATTTCCTTTTATTCCGCATAATGTTCGACTAATGATCAAAAATGGCTAAAACTACCCCCCCTCTCAACGAAGTTTGCCAAAAATCTGAAATAATTAGAGCTGATAGAGGTTTCTGTAAATATTGCAGGAACAATAATAATTACCACACTTTTTTAGAAATCAGCAAACTTCCAAGACACGGAAGCCTCGGTGCGCGAGTCCGACTCGCACTTCACCGGAATTTGTTTCATTCCGACGGCTGGCCCAACGTCTAAAGTAATTGGTACGTATTCTAAATATACAGAGACTCGTCTAAAGCGATTTCCACATTTAACCACACCGTCAACCTCGAACTAACGGATTGGAAATATATTATGGGGATTTTTTTCGGGTTGGTCCAATAGCATGGTCAACAGTGGTCAATCCTATCCCTTGTATGAGCACGATATTTAAGGTATCATTTGTTTTGTCTTTTTGCGCTTTATAAAATAGTTTATAAATATTACCTCAATATTTAATATTTGTATATATAGCAATCTTCCAAGAGTGAAAATTTTGAAAAATCACATAATGTTCAATTATATGCATAATTAATATCAGAAGAATTATAGAAAACGACAACAGAAAATAAGATTGAGAGTAAATCCAAATAAATTCAATTTAGGATATGGTAATATTAGAAATAATGCGACAATATTCGTTGTAAGAAACATTTAACTTGCGAAATTAACTGTGCTGTAGAAAATTAATTTTTATCGTTATGTTTGAACTCACCAATTACTTTGTTTTCTTTATTAATTTTTGTTTAGTATACAATTATTAATTTAATTTTATATAGTCGGTATGCAGTCAGTAGGTACATCTATGATCGGCATGCTGTGAAGTTAAATAAGCATTACTCGAAGTAACCTACGCGTTTTAACTCATTGCCATTTCCAATTGTTTTAAAAAATTTAATTTATCATCCAGTTAGCATTTGGCCTTTCGTAGTCGGATAGGCACATTTGCTTCTTATTCGTTTAATTCAATCACCTTGCGTTCTTTATCGATCGGTGTTGGTCTTCGTAAAGTTATTATTATTACTTTTGCTTTGCATTCAATCACCGGTCAACGCCTCATTTGGACAATTGCATCAATGTTTCAAGACAATTGAATGATATTCATACAGTGATTACGTGATTATCTTTCTCATTTACGTACTTCGACTTAGACTTGGTGGGACTGAACTAGTGTAGGGTGAAAACTGCAGACTCATGATAATCAACAGAAGGGCTTAATTTCTAAAAAAAAGAATCGGAACGCACAGGAAAAAAATTTTTTCAAACAAAATTGCAATTTTAAAGACTATAAACGTTTTAAATATTTTATTTTTAGAAAAAAATTAAGTTAAACTCCATATTTTTTTTCCATATTTTCGTCATATACTTTAGCACTCCTAGATTTCGATTGAGAGTCTAGGGCGCTATGTTTTCCTTCAATAAAGATGAACGTGTTGGTGTAACTTTTAAATCCATAGCTGAAAATCTTCGCCCACATTCTGGACTTGAAATTGCTATTGTATAAATATATATAATATATAAGTAAATTGTTTGACATCAAACTGACCTCTTCTTCGCCGTACCTTATGTCACATTTGTTAATTTCAGGCTACATACTAGAATTAGGATACAATACTTTAACCTGTTTCATTAATGTTTCAGATGCATTTGTATTGCATTGCATTCAAAAACACGTACTTGTAGATATATTTCCTGGTGAACCGTAATTATTGTACATTTTCTGGGTCGGTGAAGATAGCCAAACAAGTGCATATACGAATTAATAAAAGCTTAAAAGCTCACTTGGCCGCTGACATAGCTTTGGCCTTCACTGGCTTAGAATGATCAATTTCTTATAGGGGTTGTAGGGTACTGGGTCTCGGAGAAATAAAACAATTGACGTCCACTTAGTCTGTCTTTATTATCTAAACTGACTAGAACAAAAACTCTTCCCAAATCGAGGCTGTCGACAGAACCAATCTCAATAGCGGTATTCAACTAGCACATATTATGATCTTGCTATTATATTTGTCTGAGCATTTACTTTATATATATTAATATAGATAGCGAGAGCACAGTGGTTATAACCACTACAGTTCGTCCATCCTGACGTATAATCGCCTCGATTATCATTGGTTTTGTCGGATACCTTTTACAATTTTGAATTACCTAAATTAAATAATGAATATTCTTATATAACAGTTTACATATGATCGAATTATCATATTTGATGCCGAACGTAACAAAATTACAAAGCTACTAATATAACAAAATATTTTACTATCATAAGAACTTTTTTTTTTTTATCAATAAGCAAGAAACAAATATAAAATTTACATACTCATTGGCATATAGTCTATACAAGAAACTTAGTCTTTCATCATTCATTTTAATCAATTTCATTTTAAATATATACATACAAACAGGACTTAACAAAAATCAGCTAGTGATAAAATTCTGGTAAAAAAGTGACTATTTTTGAAACTAAATACCCCCAACCAAGCTAAATATCATCAACATTAAGAATGTAAGGCCTCATATTTTCCGGCGAACAGATTCCCTTATACGGCAATCGAGTCAGTTGTATACCTTCTATATCCTCAATAAGATACCTATCGTTACTCAACACTTTAACGACCTTGTATGGACCGCGATATTTTGCTAACAACTTTTTGTTTATACTGGGTATTGTAACTACGTTTTTTATCATTACAAAGTCCCCTTCTTTGTATTTTCTGGCTTCCTTATGTTTCCTATCGTAAACAGACTTATTATATTCCTGATTTTTAATGATTTGTGCCGAAGCTTTGTCCCTCATAGTTTCTAAATTCCTTTCACCTGAAGGAATAGTGTCATTTATATGTTCCATAGCTCCGTCACACAATTCACCTCTCTGGTCAACCCCAAATAACAATTTACTTGGTGTGAAGCCCGTACTCCTATTTACAGTGTTATTCAAAGCAAACTCGACCCTAGCTAAATGTTCATACCAATCTGACGTTGTATCCTTTCCGCACTGTTTAGCTAACATCGGTGTCAAAATACGGTTAATACGTTCCACTTGTCCATTTGACTGTGGAGAGAGTGTAGCAACCTTTTGATGTTTGATATTATTACTTAAAAGGAAATCGGAAAACTCCTGAGAAGTGAAACAACTTCCACGATCTGAGACTATTAATTTTGGTCTGCTATATGCACCAAAATAGGCATTTAGAGAGGAAATTACTTCTGCGGTTTTTGTACTACCCACCGCATACAATTTAGTGAATTTAGTAAACCCATCAGTGACCAAAAGTATGTATTTTTTCCTGAACTTCGAGGTTGCCAATGGACCATAATGATCGACGTGAACTACATCAAATGGAACTTTGCCCTTTGGGATGTTATGCAAACTACCCTCGGGTTTACCGCTGTTAGGAGAAAAATAAGCACATTTTAAGCACCCCTCGATATATATCTTAATTTTTTCTTTCATGTTAGGAAACCAATAAGATCGTTTCAGGTATTCATGACACTTTTTAGCTCCGAGATGACACAAAGCCTCATGATGGGTTTGGATGACACGGTTTTCCATTTGCTCAGGAACGTAAAACATGACATTATCACCGTTATGATCCTTCCGATATACCAATCCGTTTATAAGCGTATACAGCTTACTTTTACTTTTCTCTAACTCGGATATCAGCTTCACAATGATGGGATCGCGATTCTGAGCGGCAGCCAAGGCAAAATCTAAAGTTCCTTCCTCTATTATTAATATTTCAGTACAGCGACTCAAAGCATCGACGTGATTCATTTTATTTGCTGTACGATGTTCAAGTTTATAATCAAAGGTTTGCAGTTCAAGTGCCCATCGTGAAATTCGTGGATTAAGCAGCTTTTTCTTCAAAGTTAAGGTAAGCGATTGACAGTCGGTTACAATCTTGAAAGGGATACCAATTAGGTACACATTAAATCTACGAAGAGCATAAATGATTGACAATGTCTCAAGTTCGTAGCTATGGTATCTCGCTTCCACGTCCGAAGTTCTTTTTGAAAAATAAAAGACAGGATGGAATTTTCCATCGGCCTGACGCTGCATTAAAACCGCACCAAATCCTGTGCTACTAGCATCGCAATGCAACTCAGTTTCACAAAAAGGACTATAAATAGCAAGAACGGGCGACTGCAAAAGCTTTGATTTCAATGTCTCAAAACAGGAAATTTCTTCTACCCCTAGCTTGAACACAGTATCCTTTTTCAAAAGGTCATAAAGTGGTTTAGACAACGTTGCAAAATCCCTAATAAATTTGCGAAAATAAGAGCAAAGTCCGAGGAACCCAGAGACATCCTTAACACATTTTGGTATTGGGAATTCACTGATAGCTTGAAGATTCTCAGAATTGGGACGTATTCCCTCTGCACTTATGTGATATCCTAAATAAATGATTTCTTATAAAGAAACCTGCACTTATCTAATCTCAGCTGAAGTGAATGCTCCTTAACCAATCGTATAACGTCTTTTAGCACTTGTAAGTGACTTTCCAGGGACTCGCTTGCGATCAAAATGTCATCCATATAAATCGAAACTTTGTCCTGATATATAAGTTCTCTGAAGACTGTATTAATGTATCTCTGGAATACGGACGGAGCATTTTTTAAGCCAAATGGCATCCTTAAATATTCGTATTGGCCCAGAGGCGTAACGAAAGATGTATATTTTATGCTTTCAGGTGCCATTTTGATATGATGGAAGCCACGACGTAAATCAATAGTTGAGAAGTACTTCTTATCGCGAAGTCTTTCTACTAAATCTTCAATTATTGGCAAAGGATAGTTGTCACGGACCGTAATTTTATTTAATTCGCGAAAGTCAACACAAAGTCTAAGCTCGTGATTTTTCTTTTTGACTAAGACTATAGGCGATGCGAAAGGCGAATTACTTTCCCGTATTATTTCCCTACTTATCAAGTCGTCCAATATTTTTTTTAATTCGATTCTTTGTGAATAGGGCAATCTTCGCGGGCTACAATAGAAAGGATCGTTTTTTGTCAATTTTATCGCCATTTCAAAATGTTCAATATTCCGATTTTCGCTATTACTTAAACAAGTGTTATTTAAATCATGTACAAACGCCTCTGAAACAATATCATACGCTTTCGTCTTAATTGCGTAAGGCATATTTTCGTTAATATTTAGTATAACCTCGTTTTTTTCATCAAATACATCTATATTTAAAATTTCTTGCAAAGCATTTGGTTCTGAATTGAATTGAGCTTGGTTGTGAGTTTCCATTAACTCACTTTCGTCCCTATAACTGAGTTCTAAATGAGCTTCTTGAAAAAAATCTCTACCCAAAACAACAAAATATTTCATACTATTCTCTCTAACAACAAAAAGATTCAATATAATAGATCTATTTCTAAAACTTACAAATGGACGTACTACACCTACAATTTGAAGACGGCTGCCGTTTATTCCCTGGAATCGATACTGCTCTGGATCTACTTTTGCCATCGAAAAGGTTGGTATAAATTGCTCCTGTATAAAACTAACAGCGCTTCCAGAATCCAATAAGGTCCATAAGTCGCAGATAAAATTTGGATCATTGGTATGGTCTCCTCTTCGGAAAGTATACCTAAGATTAAATTCAAAATTATTAAGATTAGTGTACGTATACCCATTAATTTCTAGACGACTATCTGCAGCTGCGATTCTATTGGTGTTTAACTCATCTGTTAAGGAGGATTTATCGATCATCATCACCTGCTTATGCACTGCTAGACATTCATTTAACTTATGCGATGCACTGCCACAACGAAAACAGGAACCTTTCTCTCTTTTAGGCTTAGGACACCGGTTACTTAAATGTCCATTTTCGTTGCAATTAAAACATTTGATCTTGTTACGGGAACTACTAGTTAACTTATTTTCGAATGGTTGTCGTCTTTGGTGTTCGTTGGTAACAGTGCTTGTTTGCAACTTCATCTTGTCGTACTTTCGCAGCAACAGTTTTAGCTCATCCATGGTGTTGGCACTGAATAAAAGCATTTTGTTAACCGTGGAATCGGGTATTCCATCTATTATGTACTCCATAAGGTCACTTTCTTCGACGTTTGTTAAAGATGCTATTTCTTGCATGGAAAACACATACTGTTGTAAAGTTTCATCTCTCCTCTTCTTCCTATTTCGTAATTGGTTGTGGATTTCGGCGCTAGTAACCTTTTGACTAAATTCGTGGATGAGGGCCGATTTCAATGAGTTCCATGAAGTAAATGAAGTCGTACGCAAGAAATGTTTGGCAGTCCCAGTCATCAATCTTTTGGCATAAACCAAAGTCATTCTCGAATCCCAGCCCAAGATTTCGGCCGATTCTTCAAACTGTTGTAACCATTTCTGGATGGAATAACTATTATCTCCACTAAACGATATGAGAGACTCTTCTACATCTCGAAAGTTAACCGGCGATATACGATTGGTTAGATCCGTATTTTCCTCTATAGTTAAGGCTGATAGCTGTCGTTTAAGTTCTGCTATTTGGCGTTTTTTCTCTAATCTTGCACGTAGCGTCTCCAGCTCGATATTTAGAGTTTCGTCCTCATCAGGCTCACGATTTGTGACATCCTCCGATGTCGTTGCGTTTCTATCAGGTGAATCTTGTCCACCGGAACTCCGAGAAAGCAAGTTTTCCGGGAAATGCAACCTTAGATCATCCTCGGACAAAGACTGCAGACTATCAAGCAACCTTGATCTCAGTGCAGCTTTGTTACCTGTCGTTGAGAGACCCATTTGGCCCAATTTTTCCTTAAGGTCATTTAAAGTGGCCTTGTCTGCAAAATTTTCTGCGCGTGCAGCCATGTGGTCTTAAAATATTTAAAATACACAATTTCGCTAACAATGCAGTCACTTATAACTGTTTTGTCAAGCAAAACTCGTGGATTACATATAATTAACGAGATTTTTCCAGATTATTTTGCGAGTGAGCACATGCAACCAGAGTCGCTAAGCACATCGACCGATCGATTAAATTACTTTGTCACAAACTCAACTCCAAATTCTGTAAATCAATTTTGTGATAAAATCGCCAAGATCACGTAAAAAGCAGTAAAATTTATTAGTTTTTAATTTTTTCCACCGGCTAAGAAATCCCACTTCTGAACTGTAGGGCACTGGGTCTCGGAGAAATAAAACAATTGACGTCCACTTAGTCTGTCTTTATTATCTAAACTGACTAGAACAAAAACTCTTCCCAAATCGAGGCTGTCGACAGAACCAATCTCAATAGCGGTATTCAACTAGCACATATTATGATCTTGCTATTATATTTGTCTGAGCATTTACTTTATATATATTAATATAGATAGCGAGAGCAGATTTAGAGACTGCTGATACTGTAACACATTTTATTAACAGTGGTTATAACCACTACAGGGTTGTTTTTAATGCAAGGGATGATTTTTTTCGAAAATCGGTCCCGCCCATTTTAAAGCATTATTTTTTATCCAAGGCCAAGTAGAACCAGTCCAGGGAATGTGCTGTGCTAGCTCTCCGATAGCTGGCACGGGAAAATACAACTGTGATTTGCCGCGTTAATTATGGAGCACAAAATTTGTTATTTGGGCATAAAATTAGCCCATAAAGAGCACATTATTTTGCCGTATCGCTTTATTAATTTTTCATAGGTTTCAAGATAAATGCGATAGCTCTATAATGGCATCATACATAAGTCTCTTCGTATTCGTCTCTTCTGGCGTCTTTTGAAGCTTCAGAGAAATGCTTAAATAGAGCAGGATAATCTATCCAAAGTATCTTTACGTCTAAGATTCATCCAATTTTCAAATAATCTGTTCAAGAGATTGCGAACATACTTTTAGTTCTCATTGGTTCTTAGGGGAAGAATGATATAGCCTATGTATTTTATGAACAATTATTCTAAGATTAATTAATAATTAATTAAGTAATTTCTTTTACCGTCTCACCAACATATAATTCTGGGAAATTATAAGATTAGGGTACTTCTCCAGAAACAATTAAGCAACTCCTGATTTACGTCCTAAAATAACAGCATCACAATCGCAAGTTAAAGAAACAAAATATTCTTGTAATATATATATATATATATATATATATATATATATATATATATATATATATATATATATATATATATATATATATATATATATATATATATATTATTTTTGGCAGAGTTGAATACTGAGAGCAAAGAAATCGTAAAAAACGGCACACTCATACAGGTTTTTTCAGATCTGACGTTTCAAAATGAGTGGGGTGATAGGTCTATGCAAAAAAAAAATTGTATCAACCGTTTGGGAGTTACAAGGTGATTCACAAATTTCAGTTTTTCATGGTATGCACATTACTCTTTTATTTTTATCTTTTCATCTGCTCAATACAGCGACATCAAACAAACGCTCAAAAACTACTATCCCAATAACCTTTCCAAAATTGTCAAAAATATTGATCTAACTCCTACCATTGGAGTTACAGTCACTTCCAAAATTGAAAAAAAATGGTTTGCGATTACCTAAAATTAGCATTTTCCCAAATTGTCTCCGAAATTCATATAATTAGTATATCCCTTTTTTTATTGGATTGTCCATCTTATTACCTTCCCAAAAAGGTACAACATGGTAAGGTAGACAGAGGATTAAAAAAACCGCATCCACCTAATTATTTTATTGCTCTTTATGTAGGAAATTCTTTAAATAAACAAAATTTTTAAGATAAAGGCTTAACAAATAATTAATTTTAATTATTTCTGTAAAAAAGTTATAACAATGTTAGTGTAATTTTGTTTTATTGCCGATATTAGCTTGTGTTAGCCAAAATTCACACCCTTGTGTCCTGGCGTTCTGTTACTCGTATCTGATAGAAATTTTGCTATAGAGAGGGGTCAGTCAGCAAGAATACCTATCATAGTTGAAAAGCAAATCAATAAGTATGGGTGTTCTTAAGCAAACATTATTAAAAAATGGTAAAATTTACTTTTGATATATACGCAGACATTATTTACATTTATGGTGGAGTAGACGGAAACGAGAGAACGGCTGTAGGGTAATATCAAAGGAGATTCCCCAATCGGTGAGCACCTCAAAGAGGGGTATTTACACAGGCTTTCCGATGGTTAAGATAATCAGGAAGTGTAACTTCAAACGACAGGGAGACACGACCCGAAACTTCGGGAACTTCTGCAAGACCATTAATAGTGTGTTCATCTAAGGTTTGGAGGGTTATTAATCGGGAGGGATTACGTCTGTATCACCATCAACCAGTCCAAGGACTACTGGAAGAAGATTCCGAGAGAAGACTGGAATTTAGCACTTGGCTTCTGGAACGCGACATTGACGACAGGGCGTTTCTGGACCGTATTCTGTAGACAGATGAAACTCAATTCACCAGGTATGGTATCACGAACTTCCATAACCTCCATACCTGGTCGGAAACTAAGCCACACAGGACAAAGGTGACCTCATTCCAGCAGAGATTAAGTGTCAATGTTTGGGCTGGTATCATCGGCAACCATCGGCAGGACAATTCATTTTGCCCCAAGTGCTCAACAGTCAAATTTATGCAGCCTTTTTGGAGAAGACACTGCCGGATCTAATAGAGGAGACCCCTATGCATAATCAAACGGATATGTTTTACCAACACGATGGAGTGAAGTGAAAAATTTCCCAACTGCTGGATTGGACCAGGTACACCGATTCCTTGGCCTGCTTGATCTCCAGACCTTACCCCATTGGACTTTTTCTTATGAGGAACAATAAAGGAATAAGTTTATTCAAGCCTTGTTAACACTAGGGAGGATTTAGTTAGCAGAATTGGGAATGCAGCGACGAAAATACGGGAGAGACTTAGGTTTAGTTGAGGTTAGTTTCTTTAAATTGCATTTTATCATAAAAGAAATAACAAACAAAACACAGCTTATATATCTTTAATAATTAAAAACAATACTATGGAGGTCCGTCGGTGGACACCTTTCCGAATTCCGAGTCGAAGTCTGCAAATAGAAAAGAAAGAAGTATGAGTATATTTTAATTCTCAGTGGGAATGCCTAACTACTCTGCGCACTCAGAAACACAAACACTACATGCTAGGCATTGCTCTGGCTCTCATGGGTTAGAGCAGCCTAAACTATATGGCGGACACACCAGCCTTTTACCATACCAGTCATCAAGTCACCCACCCAATAAGTGGACACACCAGCTGAATCGGGGTTCACTCAAGGATTGCTTCAGCTTCACCGGACACACCACGATCCGCTTAAGTCACATCCTCCCAATATGCGGACACACCAGCACTATTGGCACAAACATAAAATGTTCCCCAACTTCACCAGACACACCACGTTCCGCCGAGGAGCATATTGACCTCATTCACACAACAATTGACACAGTACTCAAGCACTACACTAATGACTATTCTATTAAAGCGATCTAATCTACACACAACTCTTACATTAATTATCAGTATTACTATCTACTACACAGTACCCACCTTAGAAAATAATAATATAATTTGAACGAATTCACTATACACAACTACGCCACTAACCGCACTTTTTAAAATATCACTGAAGACTGACATTCATGCTTTAGCTAATTAAAAGGAAACCTCAGGGAACTAAAGGGAGATCAATACCTACGAGGTAGCGTTAATTACTTTTGGCAATTTTGGGTAAGACTCATAAACTAATGTGATTTAAGAAAAAGGCCCAACTTGGAACTCGTCATTTATTGCGGTCTACCTTTACGACTAAATACTCGAGGGTTGTAAAAGGGATGAAATATTTTCGTTTTTGTTTACCTCAGATTGAAGATGCAGATTTTCAAATAAGTTTTCTACTTATAAATTTCTACACCCTTACTCTACCTAGGCATGTTGTACCTTTTTGGAAGTGTAATAAGATGGGTCATCCATTAAAAGTAAAAAAGGGGTGTACTAATTACATGAATTTCGGAGCAAATTTGGGAAAATGCTGAATTTTAGGCAATCGCAAACCATTTTTTTCACATTTGGAGCTAAAAATAAAAGAGTAATGGGCATACCATGAAAAACTGAAATTTATGAATCACCCTGTAACTCCCAAATGGTTGAGATTGCCCCCTCCCTGCTATACAATATTTTGTTTGCCTAGCTGAGATCTATTACCATACTCATTTTGGCACTTCAGATCTGGAACATCTTGTATGACACACATAATGCATAGCCTACTATGTGAATAATTTGAATTTCTTTGGTAAGATAATCTAGGATTTTCTTTTGTCCTTTAGCAGAAAAAAAAAATTTTATAATTTTAAACGCAAAGCATCTGTGTGAAAATTATGATTTTTTTTAAATAATCAATGGATAAAAATAAATTTATATTTTTTTTCTTGATTCTAATCTAAAGATTTTAAAAGATTTTTTTTTAAATAATCAACGGAAAAAAATAAATTTATATTTTTTTTCTTGATTCTAATCAAGAAAGAAAATATAAATTTATTTTTTTCCGTTGATTATTTAAAAAAAATCATAATTTTCACACAGATGCTTTGCGTTTAAAATTATTAAAAAACAAAACCTAATATTAGGAAAATTTCACTTTAAAAATATATTAGTTAAGTTAAGTTAAAAAAAGAACCGGAACGCCGTCCCGGACAGTTCCGGTCGAAATTAAGCCCTGATTAACAGTGTTTTGGTGCTAATTTTGCTGCTGAACTCATGAACTTACGAGGGAAGTACAATGTTTCATTAGTTTTCCTACAATTAGATTTAATTTCACGAAGGCATGTCTATAAAACGATTAAAAAAAGAGCATACTCTCACGAGAGGAAGCAATTTAAAAAAAAGAAGCTGCCCAGCGAAACCAAATTTTTATGAAAACCCGACATGACCTTTTAAATCCGTGTTGGCAAAAATTCTTGATGGCCACATAAAAATTTGTGCTCTGACCACTGAAGACGACAAAGTATAGTTACTGTAAAGAATGAACTTTCGAAGCCACAGAAGTGAATTAAACCGAGCATGTAGGTGTTTTACATGATTTATCCTCTGAAGTTTTAAGAAAGAATAACTTCAAACTAGATTAATATCTTAGCATGTACAGTTCCATAAAAGGTTCTGATTTTGAAGTTAAATTGTCCCGCATAAGTAGCCCTGAATAAGCACGACATGGTCCTCACACAAGCTTGAACACTCACCGGCTGCGGCCAACATTAACATCAGAACTCCGACAAGGTTGGAGTTGGTTGACGCAATTAAGTCGATGGATCTCGGTAAAGCCCCGGTTGATGGAATATCAGTGAAAATACTGATCCCATTGCTTCGGCTGATATTCTTCTCCCTGTAATCTAGGATTGTTAGGAAACTGATACATATCCCACTAATTGGAAAACAGGCGTAATTGTGAAGGATCCCAAAAAAGGCGACCTAAGGAGTTGTAGCAATTGGCGTGGTATATGTCTTTTAATTTCAGTCTCCAAATTGATGGCAAAAATCATCTTAATGCGAATCAAGCAGACAGTCTTAGCGATAAACAGGCATGCTGTCGTGGGGATTTCTCCTGCAGCGATCACATCAAGACCCTCCGAATTATGATTGAACAACCCGTCGAATGGAGGTAAACTGTCGGAGCACTTCCAAGTGCTAAACGGAGTGAGATAAGGTTGCATACTATCACCTTTGCTTTTCCTGGTCATCATTAATGATGCGGGGCTGTAGCCCAGGTACAGGTTCGCAACATGAAGGCTCGAGTTGCATTTAATACTCTTGCTGAGATTTGCGCAATAACAGCATCTCCAGAGGCACAAAACTCCTTATCTTCGAATCGAACGTAAAATCTGTTTTTTGTACGGCTGCTTAACATGGAAGGTGACCTGTCAAATATCATCCAAACTACAAACCGGTGTCTCCGGCGCATCCTTAACATCAATTTATGGGAGGTCATTACCAATGCAGACATGCACAGACCAAGACAGGATAGACTCCAGTATCCGCAAGCGAAAGGGGACAATATCGCACAATAGGCTCTAGGTTGGAATCCCCATGGGATCCAAGGAGGTCGCCGAATTGGACGACCGGGCAACACGGAGAAGATCCGTCGAGAGGGACGGTACCCGGATCAACAAATCGTGGCCACAGTTGAAGACGATGCCGCAGAATCGGACCAGGTGGAGAGTCGGTGTGTGGCATCATACGACAGATGACTTTAACTATATGGTCGAACTGCCTTCTTTGTCCAGCGTTTTCCTCAAAAGGAACCTTCTTTCTGATCTCTTGATTATTTGATCCGTTGGGTTGGATTGCCCCAATGATCATCGTAGCAAGGGGCTTCTGTAGCAACTTTGGCCGCTTCAACTTAGTTGGGACGATCTATTAGATAGTTAGTAAATGATTGTCATATAATGACAATTCCCGTTGGTTACACACCCGCCTGGAAGCTCCAGCCGGGTGTGTAACCTTCTTCTTCTTCGGTGTACTTCAGTTGTTGGAACGTATCATTACAATCTCCTCGTGGCTAAACGAAATATTACCCCGCTAAAAAGAGTTACATTGCCTAGATTAGAGTTGTCCGGAGCCGTGCTCTTGGCGTGTTTGTTAAGTGCTGTTTTAAAAGTTAGAGAAAGCCCTCGTATCACAGTCTTTGCCTGGACAAACTCCACTGCCACACATCACTGGATTCAAAGTCTACTTCATCGATGGAAATGCTTTTTAGCAAATCGCTTAAGTGAGATACAAACAGATACAGGTACAAGCAAAAATCACATCTGCTATTTTGAGACACGTTTCATCTTCTGATAATCCTACGGATTGCGCGTCCAGAGGTATCCAAGCCGCTGATTTAATATCGCATTTCTTTTGTGGAATGGTCCTACACACTTCACAGGAATCCGAATGTTGGCCGATCCTTTATGCAACCTAGAGTATAAAAGGAAGCGAGAACTTCTCCTTTAGGATTCGCCGATACTACATATTCCTGAGCCTTGGGATTTAATTGAATAATATTCATCGCTCAATAAGTTATGTTGTATAACTGCGTATTGCCAATGATTCATTAGAAATCTTCGCATTGGAATAATCAACAAATGTCTTGCAGAAAGGAACCCTGGGACTTGAACCGTTAACTTATAGGAGCTTCCTTAAAACTCTCCAATTTTGGATTAAAGCAGTGCAAAGGCAACACTTTTCTCAAGAATTCAAGGATCTTTCCTCTGGAAGTAGCCTCTTACTTAAATTAAATCCATTTTTAGACGATGCAGCTTTTCTACCAAAGCAAGTAGTCTCAATACATTATTAATAGCTCAAGCTTAAGCTGTGACCCTTCAGGAGTGAGTTCAACTCAAGATTGGCCACATGTGGCAACCCATTAATGATATCCCTGCTAGCTGCGCGTGTCGTACCAAAACGCGGGTCTTATAAAAAGAAATTGTCAGAATGTCAGTGTCAATGAACAACCAAAGGCTACATATGTGTTTTCGTTTGTTTTCCAACCAAGACTTCCGACTTGGAAATTGCTGGCGATCTTGCAACAAAATTATTCCTTGCAGCCTTCAAAAGATTTATATCTCGTCGCGGCATTTGCAGTACCAATTAGGTGGGCGGCATGTTTGAACTCACCAATTACTTTGCTTTCTTTATTAAATTTGGTTTAGTATACGCTCTGAATTCATTGTATAAGTTTATACATATAGTCGGTAGGCAGTCAGTACATCTCCGATCGACACGCTATTAAAAATAAATAAATATTACTCGAAGTACGAAATGTCGGGAGTACAAATGAAAGTGAAATTTTTTGCTGTGACGTCACAAACGATCAGTATTTCAATCTCATTACAAAAAGCTGTGTGTCCAAAAAACTTAATGTTGTGTTATTTGCACAAAAGTGGACTATTATAAAATCGAAGAAAGCGCCCTTCACTTGTACGTTTTTATTACCACTTTCTGGCGCAATATTTCATCTACTCTGTGCTGATGTTTTAAGAAAAGGGAAACAGGAATAGATTTATAAACGTTCAGAATTAACAAGTACTAATAGTGGGAAAAATTTACAAATTGCCAAACAGAAACAATAGTTTTCGTTGTTGCTATTTAACTTGGCAAATATGCTGACTTATAAAACTACTTGAGTTTGAGTTTGTAGGGAACTGGGTCTCGGGGAAAAAAACAATTGATCGGTCTTTATTACTAGAACTTGTAACATTGGCCAAATTCCTTTTAAACCGAGGCTATTGACAGAACTAATCTCGGTAGCCGTATTCAACTAACACATATATTTACATTGCATTTGTTTGACCAATAATTTAGAATATTATTGATAACGGCGAGAACAGATTTACAGACTGCTGATACTTTAATACATTTTATTAAAGTGGTTGTGACGACTACAACTCGTCTATTCACCTCAATTATGATTGAATTATCATATTTGTTGTCAACTGTAACTAAATTCAAAGCTTATAATGTTACAATATGTTTTACTATTGTTGTAGTTTTGGTAATTATGTCGCTGGACCTACACACCGCCGCTGACTGGGAAATATTAGTATGTTGTATAATTCGTCATTCTGAACAAGAATATGTATATATGTTGGGCGCGTAAATCATAACATTTATTTTAACTTGTTAGCTTTGAAAATTCGCTCGATCTGTTATCGATAGTCCTTTGAAAATTTAGAGTGAGAGAGGGATGGGGGACAATCACCAAGATTTTTTGTACAAGGAAATACACAAAAATTGCACAATACTTCTTGGTAATTGACTCTATATACAAAATGTCTTCCTTATATATTCTGTAAAAGGAACATTATAATTTTGGTGTACAAAAGCGGGTCGCACCCGCACCCCTGCACTAAATTTCGACCACCTACGGCTATCGGATAAAAATTTATTGACATTTACCAGTCAATAAATAAATTTAGTTTACTGAAAACTTTGTTCGTTTCACGTTAATGACATAGTAACTTTATTCTAAGCTAGAAATTTCACATAAACATAGTTTAGCAGAAAAATTTAAGCACGAAATTTTTTCACTGGCGTTTCGAGCAAACTGCACTTAACGCGTTTGTGCGGTTGGCAATCGATATTTTGAACTATATTAATTCATTTTGGAATACTTATGTACATACGTCAGGTCGTGAAATAAATAGCCAGAGAACTGAATTTTAGTTAACATCTTACTAATAACCATTAACTGTAGGAAAGAACAAGTCGCCTTTGCCAATGGCCCGGTCACTGTTGTTTCTTTTCTTGCTGCTTCGAATCGCTTGGACCACCAACGTCGAGTAGGAAGGAACACAAATCGCGGATCGATTTAAATCTTATGGGAATTTGATACAATCTCCCCATTTTGGGAAATAGCATTTTCTGTAAGGAAAGAGAGATTACAAAATCTTGTGGGCAGCCATTTCAGACGATTTAAACCATTTGTGAAGCAACAGAACGAGCTGAAAAGTAAACAACAGTAATAATAGCACTCGCACATAACCCACATATGCGCTCTATGTAAACAACCTGTTTTAATGCATGAACATTGGTTTCCTCGTACTATATTCTTAGATCAGCTATGCAACTTAACACTAAAAAACTTCAGTGCATTCACACGAACGAGACAAATTTGTTAGAGTCGATATTTTACGGCAGTGGCACGAATAATTGAACAAGTTTCATTGAAACTCATAAATTTGGCTGTAAATTTTATAATTAATTTACATGAGTACAAATTAGGTTCATTGCTTGTTCTCTATCCAAGCAAAAATAAAAAATAGGCGTTTGATTGCTTTTAATTCTTGGAGACAGTAATTGATTTAATTGCGTAAAGTAAATCGGTAGCTGCGACTTTTGCAAGGTAATAATTATTAACTTTCACACCACAGCCATAAGGTGATTTTGCAGTGCAGGGCTTCTGCTCAAAAGCATTTCATGCAAAATGCGTTGGTCCTGCGGATTATGATGTTAAACATTATAAACACAACGGAAAATATTGTGTGTATGTGCAGAGAGTGTCAAATGTACCTTAGGTCTCTAGCGGAAAAAGTACAGAACGTACGAGATGTAATAAATGAGATCCGAGTCAGCCTTGCCAGCCATGAAAATTAAATTTAAAAAATTTTAAATTATGTTCAAAACCTGAATGAAGGAGAAAGGAACAGTTATTGTAAAGCATAGAGAAAAACAAGAAAAAAAAATCACTCAGGAAAAAATTAAAAAATCTATTGATCCTAAGGAATTATCTGTAAAATTAATAGTGTGAGAAATAAGCATAACAGAATCGTCGAAATGAAATGTAATTGTATGTGGGTTAAAATAACAATATCAAAAGTGACGTGAAAATAGTTGAATATGGGTTGGGAAAGATGTCCAATTTATGGGGTTACAACCACCAGGCTAAGGAATGCAAGAACAAAGAGGTATGTCCGAAATGTGCTGAAGAACATGGCGAATGTGAATGTCAAAATAATGAACTCAAGTGTATAAATTTTACGTTAGCTGAAAACAGGTTGAATTTCGAGAGGTTTTCAACATCTAATTATAATAACGGAGACGGAGTTGGATCAATTCGTTGAGCCGCACGACCACCCTGCCAGGGGTCCCGGGTTCGACACCAGGTCACTCCGTGAGCTTTTATTAGGAATTTTTTATACAATTAACCGATTTATTGCTCGGCACTTGGTGGAAAAACTTTTCACTCAACATTTTAAAAGAAAAAAGAAAACAAAACACTTGCTTTTTACTTTTCCACAAATTATAATAATATAATTATAATAAATAATTTGTGGAAAAGTAAAAAGCAAGTGTTTTGTTTTGTTTTTTCTTTTAAAATGTTGAGTTTTATTAGGAAATTAAAATAATCCACTCCGTCTCTGGGCTGTTGTCTAGCTCGCAGCAATGCAAAAACAAGGGGTTGTCCCCTAGGATTTGGCCACATCGTATACAAAAAATTAAATAACACGAATGCATAAATTGACTTTTTGGCTAGAGAACAACCGAACCTTCTTCTTTATTGAAGCCATCAGTTTTTGCACAGTATAATTAGTCACTTTCCTACTAGCTGATTTCCATAACGTTGACAAATTCTGCAGTGTTGTAGCACTTTTACCTTCTCTCCTCAGTATATTTTTGACTAAAGCCCAATAGCGTTCGATAGGTCGAAGCTGGAGGACGGGGGGTTTATTATTTTTTCTACAACACATTCCTCATTCATTCAATACATTATTCTCTCGATACCAGCTCAAAGTTCTTTTAGCGTAGTGGCTGGTTGCTAAGTCGGGCCAAAATAGCGTTGGTTTATTGTGGGATTTGAGAAAAGGCAATAATCCTTTTTTCATGCACTGGTTTATGTATACGTCAGTGTTAATTGAGCCCACAAAGAAAAGGGGTTGTCTACGCAGACCACACTGGCAAATGGCCTGCCAAACAAGAACTTTCCGCCCTGACACAAATTAGCATACAGCTTTCTCGACCGTGTAATCGACATGTTTTGTTGTTTTTTTGTTCTTTTAGCACATTTCTGTTTTTAATAATTTTTAAGTCTATCCCGTTATAATTTGATGCACATTTGACTTACAAGTTTTAATTTTTTTTGCAATATCCCGCACTGACACTGATTTGTTCTTCTCGATAAACATCACTACCTTTTTTTCTAAGAATTTTTCATGTGCACCTTTCGGCCGACCACTTTTTGGTTTTTCTGATATTGTCTGATTTTCACGAAAACGATCTAATGTCCTTTTCACAACCCATCGATTACTTTTAGCTTGCTAAGCGATCCATGAATATGTTTGTTCCTTATTTTCCAACCAAATCCGCAAAATTTCACGGCGCACTTGCTCCTGCTTGGAACACAAAGAAATAAAAACAGTTAACTGCATTTATTTCACAGACCAAATGAGTCACTTAACGGTTTCTATTCATTTGTTTACAGTGGGGTACATAAAATCATGTCTTACAGTAGCCTTCAAAAGTGTGCATTACATTCTAGGACAGTCCTTATGAATATTCAAGGCATTATCAATAATTTTGATGAAGTGGAACATACTATTAAGGAAAATCATGTTGGTGTAGTATGTTTTTCTGAAACACACCTTACGGAGAATATAAAAACAGAAGAAATCTTAATTGAACGATATGTTATTATTAGATGTAACAGTGACTCGGCTCATGCTGGAGGTTTACTGATATATGTTAAAAATTAATTGGTGTTGGAATTAATTCGTAGCGTTTTACGAGAGATGGCGTAGGTAGTATTTCGTTGTTACTGACAGTAATGTATTAATCTTTAAACAGCTATCAATGAATGTCATTTGCTATAC
This sequence comes from Leptarthrus brevirostris, assembly GCA_964036015.1. Classification (NCBI taxonomy): domain Eukaryota; kingdom Metazoa; phylum Arthropoda; class Insecta; order Diptera; family Asilidae; genus Leptarthrus; species Leptarthrus brevirostris. The sequence continues at coordinate 99,338,622 of OZ038372.1, read as the reverse complement.
ATAACCTCTCTTTGAATCGTAATTAACAATATTTTATAATTTATTAAATATGTCAACATTTGTGCCGAATAAAGTGTGTTTGCGGGTAGTTTTACTTCATTATTTTATTATGAAAAAAAGTGCTGCTGAAGCTCATCGTATTTTAGTGGAAGTGTATAGTGAACATGCTCTAGCTGAGCAAACATGTCGGAAGTGGTTTGCACGTTTTAAAGCTGGCGATTTCGAGTTGGAAAACAAGGAGCGACCTGGCCAGCCGAAGATGTGTATTTGGTGGGATCAGAGGGGTGTGATTTATTATGAACTGCTGAAACCGAAGGAAATAAATTCCAACACCAACAGTATAGTAATAAGCAAGGAAGTGTGGTGGCTGGTAGTAAATATTATTGGAGGATTCTTAAAATTGCAAATGGCTGTAGCATAGAATAGATACTAAATAGAAGAACAGCTCCCTAAAATTTCGTGGCCAAACGTGAACAAAATAGTCTGGCAATGTTTTACCAATTTTGTATGGAAAAGTAAATGCTAACTGTCAAACAGTAAATACTATCTGTCAAAAATCAGTGAGCGAGATTCAATTTTGTAACTCTTAGAAGAGAAATTTCCCTTTTTGTCGATTAATTCGTATAAGTAGACATATGTGTGGGTTAAGTAATTAACAGTTATAAAAATGTATTACTTTCGTAGAAATAAATCCGTAATTCTTTTTCAATTCTTTCACAAAGTGTTCTTTTGCACTCCTTTTCTGTCTAGGTGGACCTTTTCCCAGCTGTGTGAAGTTGGCACCCCCTATTTTGAATTTTGGAAATTTTTTTTGCAATCGTTTGTCCATCGTTAGTCTACGTTTGTCCACCCAATGGTTTTGTTTGTACAAGCTGCATTTCAAAATGGTGGACAAAAAATGTTTTTTGCATATTTTTTCACCAGCACCCCCCAAATTCCGAAAAACGTTTTTTAACTCCGCAGATCGTTTGTCCATCGTTAGTCCACGTTTGTCCGACCATTAGTTTTATTTGTCCAAGCTCCATTTCAAAATGGCGGTGAAAAAACTTTTTTTGCATTATTTTTTCACCAAAACTCCAAAATTGCAAAAAAATCTTTTTGAACTCCATTGGACGTTTGCCCATCTTGAGTCCTCGTTTGTCCACCCTTTAGTTTTATTCGCAGGGCGCTTGGAAGTGTCTAAGCGCAATAAAATATAAAAAGAAGATGACCCCACAGCAGCATGTATTAGAAATACCACAATAAATAATCCGGGAAAATGATACTGGAATGGAACGCAGGCCATCAGGGGATCCAGGGCAGCGAGGAATCTGATGAAGTAACTAAACATTTGGGAAATGATATGGAACAAACCTAAGTTCCACAGACGCAGGAAGTTATAAGACGCTTTGCTTTGCACCACCGGGATGTAGAAGATGCCAATAAAGTATAATAACAAAACATTTTGAAATGGAGCTTGGACAAATAAAACTAATGGGTGAACAGACGAGGACTGATGATGGACAAACGATCTATGGAGTTAAAAAAGGTTTTTTTTGCAATTTTGGAGTTTCGGTGAAAAAATAATAAAAAAAAAGTTTTTTGTCCGCCATTTGGAAATGGAGCTTGGACAAATAAAGCTAATGGGTGGACAAACGAGGACTAGCAATGGACAAACGATCTATGGAGTGGCAACAATTTTTTTTTCAATTTTAGAGTTTTGGTGAAAAAATAATGCAAAAAAAATTTTTTTGTCCGCCATTTTGAAATGGACCTTGGATAAATAAAACTAATGGGTGGACAAACGAGGTCTAAAGATGGACAAACGATCTATGGAGTTCAAAAGTTTGCAATTTTGGAGTTTTGGTGCAGAAATAATGCAAAAAAAGTTTTTTGTCCGCCATTTTGAAATGGAGCTTGGACAAATAAAACTAATGGGTGGACAAACGTGGACTAACGATGCACAAACCACCAAAAAAAATTTTAAATTCAAAAAAGGGGGTGCCAACTTCACACTTTTTGAAAATTTATATAATTAATTACAATTAATCTGCGGGTGGACAATTGAAACTAATGGGTGGACAAACGATCTGCGGAAAAAAGCATTTTTCGTAATGTGGGGGTGTTGGTGAAAAAATACGCATTCGCCATTTTGAAATGGAGCTTGGACAAATAAAACTATTGGGTGGACAAACGTGAACTATACTGTTCGATGGACAAACGAATGCAAAAAAAAATATTTCAAAATTCAAAGGGGGTGCCAACTTCACGCAGCTCCTTTTCCCGCCTAGCTGGTCAGCAGGAATCCTGAATTTTTTTAGAAAAAAATAATTGCATAATTCTAGCTGCAACATTTTCAAGAAAATTTAAAGCAAGAAGTACATTTTTACTTACCTAATTTCCAATAATTCTCAAATAAATTTGAGCCATATGCACTGCTACAGTGCAAATGAGAACAACCCACGGATGGAGAATGTGATGGCACATATAATTATGATTCAAGAAAACGTTTTGCAATGGAATCTCCCGATCAAAGCCGGGTCGTTAGAATTCAGTGCAGGGTCTTCAATTCCTAGTGACTTTTTTCCGCTGCAGGTAGACAAATTAAACAATAATTATAGGCCAATTCCGGTGACAACTGCAATTCTATTGCAGGTTACATTTGTGTCGAAAACACCTTATGCCGATCTTCGAGCAAAAGACATTGTTCATGTTAATGACGAGAATTCAGTGAAACATTCTACGGAAACACTGCTATTTGTGGATAAATATGAAATTATTAAAAGTTTCAGACTTTTAGCTATTAGAAAACTATTTTACTATTTATTATGGTTAGTTCTTCCTCCCATTATAACGATATCGAAAATAAAGTCTAACTAAAAAAACAGTAATCTTATGAGTATGTTTTAAAAATGCATCATGATAACTTTTTTTTATAAATTGTAATAATAATAAAACTGTAATAACAATATCCAAAATATTCTTCATAATGCTTGACATAGCTGGTTCACGCATGTGTACAACAGCGCACAAAAGTATCATTTTAAGGCAATTTATGCTATGAAAAAAATTAAAAGAAAATGATAGTATTTTAGGAAATAATGCAAAAAGGAAAAAAAGTTCCGCAAAAATGTCGCTTACGATTTTCGGGTCGAAATGATAGCAATTCTTCGCCGGTAGAGTAAGTGATAACGTGTGGGTTTTTCATTACGGTAATCCCAGGCTCGTACTTCACCGGCGGCCACCCATGTGAGTGAAGTTCTTCTTCCGCCTCATGCCCACAAGGGGTTATGGAAACTAGAGAGAGAGATGATATCAATTCAAAATATAATAAAATCCTCGTTTTTCTTTCTTCTTCGTACCTTCAATTGTATTTTGATCAGAAATCTTAAAAAGGCTCTACTATAAGAGTACCTTGACTGATTTAGTTCTATTGCTAGGGTTATCCTCAAGGGCGCGGAATTTCCTTTATTAGGTCTTTTGAATTCATTGTTTGAATTATTTTCCTTCCAGTACTCACTTTTGAATAGTAAATGCTTGGTTCATTCCGTTGGTAATTTTTATAATAGTTTCTACCACAGATTACTATTACTAGATAAACGACTTCGAACAAAGTAGGGAAAAATTTGTGGTTGCTTTTGTATATTTCCCGTATCGGGCAACCCTGTAGTCAGAATTAAAAATTTATTTTCCGGGAGAGTTTGTGGATAAGAGCCACATATACTTTTCATATATGCATTTACAAATATCAAATGTACTTCGCTCATTAAAAGATCAGATGCATCGACAGTTTACGCACATATGTAAGTAACTAACTCAGTCATGTGATTCACATGAATTCTTTTTATTGGTCATACTTTTTGCTACATTTTTCTCTTCGACAAGATTTGGCGGTACTTTTTTGACAGGAGTATGTGATTATCTCCGGATGAGAACAGAATTTTGAGGAATAAGTGATCCTCTCAAATAATTTTGACAGGAGTAAATGACTGCACACTACCTGTACTCTTTATTTGCATGTATATTCTTATGACTTTAAAATCTGGACATATTTCGTTTTTTTTAGTGTTACTCTTTCAAGACTGGCTGGGTATTTTAGGGAGCCGGTTATCTAGTAGTAAGTAACCTTTGGTTTCTACTATGGATTCTAAAGCTTGAGTAATTTTTTTTTCTAAGTTCTGTTGACTGATCATATTGAGGAGATCCGCTAGAGCTTCATATAGCATGAAGTTCAGTGCTTCCTTTATTAAAAATGTTTAATTATAAAACCTTACTCAGTTTTTTGTAAAACAATTTATTGCTAATTGGTTCAATAATGACTGTTTCGCAGCCATTAAAAATAAGGAAGCAGCCTTCCAGGCATATAAATTGTGCCCTACAGAGGAATTGAGACGTATCTATAGAGATGCGCGGAAAATTTGCAACTCAGCAATTAGTCGGGCAAAGTTCAGTTTCGACCAGAACATCAGACGGAAGGTCTTTTCTACACAAAATCGTAGTAAGGGCTTCTGGTCTCCAGTAAAAACCGTAAAGAACAATTTCACCTGTTCGTCAACACCACCACTCATTTATAATGGGAATGTTTTTACGGACTCATTGGACAAGGCCAACCTGTTTGCTGCTAATTTTGCTGCTAACTCATACTTACCACCTTCATCGCAGCCACTTCCATCTTCATCACAATGTACCAGTAGGCAGAAGACGCTACACTTTCACACTCGCGAAGTTTTTAGAGTACTTTCAAAACTCGACGTGTCCAAAGCTACTGGGCCTGATGGTTTCTCGCCCCTTGTTTTAAAATGCTGCGCCTCTGCTTTGGCTAAACCTCTTTTTCACCTGTCATATTCAACAGGAATGTTTCCGAGTGTGTGGAAACTTGCTCATGTCCAGCCGATACTTAAAAAAGGAGAGGCATGCGACCCCTCTAACTACAGACCAATTGCACTAACCTCGATCATATCTAAAGTTTTTGAATCACTCATCAACTCTCAGTTGTTGAAATATCTAGAAAACAACCATCTTATCAACGATTGCCAGTACGTTTTCCGCACTGGCCGCTCAACCGGAGACTTACTAACGGCTCTAACGGAACGTTGGAATCATTGTCTTCATAATTTTGGTGAGTCTGAAATCGTCGCTCTTGATATTTCAAAGGCTTTTGATAGTCTGGCATGCTGCCCTTTTAGCCAAACTTCAAACATTTGGTCTGCACCCTACCCTCGTTAAATGGATAGAGAGTTTTTTGTCAGGCCGTTCAATTCGTGTAGTAATTGACGGAGTTACATCTGATTCCTACGAAATAAATGCCGGTGTACCTCAGGGTTCAGTTCTTTCACCAACTTTATTTCTTCTTTTTATTAATGATCTCTTATCCCTCACTCTCAATCCTATTCATAGTTTCGCCGACGACAGCACCCTTGATTTCGCGTACTCATTTGATTCTGTTATGAATTCACGTGGAAATGCTACAGAAGCCAATCGGGAACGCATGTTTAGTTCATTAAAAAACGACATTTCTATGGTCCTTGATTGGGGCAGAGCAAATCGTGTTACGTTTAAAAAACTTAAAAAACGCCCAGTTCACCTCCAACCGATTTCAGTCGACGGAGTGAATATACCAAATTCGCCCTCCCTAAATATCTTGGGTATCGAGATATCCAGCAATCTTAGCTGGACTGATCATATATTTGCAATCGCTAAAAGTGCGATGAAATGTTTGGGTTTTCTACAGAGATGTAAGAAATATTTCACCTCACCTGACTTAGCGCTGATCTACAAGTCCCACATTAGGCCTAGGCTTAAATATAATTCCCATATTTGGGCAGGGGGCGGTCACACCGCACTGTCCGCGTTAGACAAAGTCCAGCGTAAAGCTATTAAACTTATTGGCGATCCCTCAAACTCTGAGGTCCTTCACTCTCTGGCGCATCGACGGAATGTCGGTTGTCTCTCACTCTTCTATCGTTATTTCCATGGCCGTTGTTCTAACGAAATTGCTAGCCTGATTCCTTGTAGACACATGGCAACGCGTGATACAAGATCTACAAATCGCTCCCACCCTATACTCTCCAGGTCAAATTTGGACGTACCGTCAAATTTCGGGAATATTTTCTAAGCAGAACAACACGAATGTGGAACAGTTTACCATCTTCTGTTTTTCCCTCGTCTTATCAGCCTGAAACTTTCAAACGGGGCGTACATCGACACCTCCTTCACCCAACCTCCTAACCCATTTCCCTCATCCTTAATTCCTTTCCTGCCAAGGCTGTGCTTAAGCATCATAGGGCATCCCCTGAGCTTTGGCATCATATATATATATATATATATATATATATATATATATATATATATACTATATAAAAAATAATAATAATAAAGTACACATTTGTTGTCACGTGTTTTGATAAAAATTTTCAGTAAGTTGCTGCCTTACTTACATGTTGTTACCCTATTTCTTCAATTATGAAATTTTGCGAGTATTAGTAAAAATCTTTTTAATCTAAAGAATGAAATAATTAAAGATTAGTTGTTAATCAATCTAATTAAAAGACATGATGGAGCATATTGTTCTCGCTCTGCATGTAAGGTCCGTGAAGTTGGCCCCGAAAAGTGAGGGGCGGGGGCGTAGAATTGCTTATTCGTTTGACCATCGTAGGACCATGTAAGACCACCCATTATTTTTGTTTGACCACCTATTGTTATCTTTTTATAGAAGAATTAATTTTCCGGGGCCAACTTCACACAGCCCCGAAAAATTTGCAAAATGAAATTTTCCATACACAATCGTTAGACAATCGTTAGACCATGTTAGACCACCAAAAATTATCGTTAGACCACCCTTGGGAAAAAAGTTATTGCAAAATTATTTTTTTTTTCATTTTCCACCGGGGCCAAGTTCACATGGCTATAAAATCCAGAGGGTGCATTTTTGGGGGATGATAACATGTTACCCCGTTTGACCACCCCTGGCAGAGGTAAGACCACCAAAAATTATCGTTAGACCACCCTTGGGAAAAAAGTTGTTGCAAAATTAATTTTTTTCATTTTCCACCGGGGCCAAGTTCACATGGCTATAAAATCCAGAGGGTGCATTTTTGGGGGATGATAATATATTATTACGTTTGACCACCCCCGGCAGAGGTAAGACCACCAAAAATTATCGTTAGACCACCCTTGGGAAAAAAGTTGTTGCAAAATTAACTTTTTTCATTTTCCACCGGGGTCAAGTTCACATGGCTATAAAATTAAGGGGGTATATTTTTGGGGGATGATAACATGTTACCACGTTTGACCACCCCTGGCAGAGGTAAGACCACCAAAAATTATCGTTAGACCACCCTTGGGAAAAAAGTTGTTGCATAATTAATGTTTTTTTCATTTTCCACCGGGGCCAAGTTCACATGGATATAAAATCCAGAGGGTGCATTTTTGGGGGATGATAAAATGTTACCACGTTTCACCACCCCCGGCAGAGATAAGACCACCAAAAATTATCGTTAGACCATCCTTGGGAAAAAAGTTGTTGCAAAATTAATTTTTTTTTCATTTTCCACCGGGGCCAAGTTCACATAGCTATAAAATCCAGAGGGTGCATTTTTAAGGGATGACAACATGTTACCACCTTTGACCACCCCCGGCAGAGGTAAGACCACCAAAAATTATCGTTAGACCACCCTTGGGTAAAAAGTTGTTGCAAAATAAATTTTTTTCATTTTCCACCGGGGCCAAGTTCACATAGCTATAAAATCCAGAGGGTGCATTTTTGGGGGATGATAACATATTTTCCCGTTTGACCACCCCTGGCAGAGGTTAGACCACCAAAAATTATCGTTAGACCACCCTTGGGAAAAAGGTTGTTGCAAAATTAATTTTTTTCATTTTCCACCGGGGCCGAGTTCACATGGCTTTAAAATTAAGGGGGTGCATTTTCGGTGGATGAAAACATGTTACCACGTTTTACCACCCCCGGCAGAGGTTAGACCACCAAAAATTATCGTTAGACCACCCTTCGGAAAAAAGTTGTTGCAAAATTAATTTTTTTTATTTTCCACCTAGGCCAAGTTCACATGGCTATAAAATCCAGGGGGTGCATTTTTGGGGGATGATAACATGTTACCACGTTTCACCACCCCCGGCAGAGGTAAGACCACCAAAAATTATCGTTAGACCATCCTTGGGAAAAAAGTTGTTGCAAAATTAATTTTTTTTTTCATTTTCCACCGGGGCCAAGTTCACATGGCTTTAAAATTAAGCGGGTGCATTTTTGGGGGATGATAACATGTTACCACGTTTGACCACCCCGGCAGAGGTAAGACCACCAAAAATTATCGTTAGACCACCCTTGGGAAAAAAAGTTGTTGCAAAATAAATTTTTTTCATTTTCCACCGGGGCCAAGTTTACATGGCTATAAAATCCAGAGGGTGCATTTTTGGGGGATGATAATATGTAACCACGTTTGACCACCCCCGGCAGAGGTTAGACCACCAAAAATTATCGTTAGACCACCCTTGGGAAAAAAGTTGTTGCAAAATAAATTTTTTTCATTTTCCACCGGGGCCAAGTTCACATGGCTATAAAATCCAGAGGGTGCATTTTTGGGGGATGATAATATGTAACCACGTTTGACCACCCCCGGCAGAGGTTAGACCACCAAAAATTATCGTTAGACCACCCTTGGGAAAAAAAGTTGTTGCAAAATAAATTTTTTTTCATTTTCCACCGGGGCCAAGTTCACATGGCTATAAAATCCAGAGGGTGCATTTTTGGGGGATGATAATATATTACCACGTTTGACCACTCCCGGCAGAGGTTAGACCACCAAAAATTATCGTTAGACCACCCTTGGGAAAAAAGTTGTTGCAAAATAAATTTTTTTCATTTTCCACCGGGGCCAAGTTCACATGGCTATAAAATCCAGAGGGTGCATTTTTGGGGGATGATAATATGTAACCACGTTTGACCACCCCCGGCGGAGGTAAGACCACCAAAAATTATCGTTAGACCACCCTTGGGAGAAAGGTTGTTGCAAAATTAATTTTTTTCATTTTCCACCGGGGCCAAGTTCACATGGCTTTAAAATTAAGGGGGTGCATTTCTGGGGGATGATAACATGTTACCACATTTGTCCACCCGTGGCAGAGGTTAGACCACCAAAAATTATCGTTAGACCACCCTTGGGAAAAAAGTTGTTGCAAAATTAATTTTTTTTTCATTTTCCACCGGGGCCAAGTTCACATAGCTATAAAATCCAGAGGGTGCATTTTTAAGGGATGACAACATGTTACCACCTTTGACCACCCCCGGCAGAGGTAAGACCACCAAAAATTATCGTTAGACCACCCTTGGGTAAAAAGTTGTTGCAAAATAAATTTTTTTCATTTTCCACCGGGGCCAAGTTCACATAGCTATAAAATCCAGAGGGTGCATTTTTGGGGGATGATAACATATTTTCCCGTTTGACCACCCCTGGCAGAGGTAAGGCCACCAACAATTATCGTTAGACCACCCTTGGGAAAAAAGTTGTTGCAAAATAAATTTTTTTCATTTTCACCGGTGCTAAGTTCACATGGCTATAAAATCCAGAGGGTGCATTTTTGGGGGATGATAATATGTAACCACGTTTGAGCACCCCCGGCAGAGGTAAGACCACCAAAAATTATCGTTAAACCACCCTTGGGAAAAAAGTTGTTGCTAAATTATTTTTTTTTTCATTTTCCACCGGGGCCAAGTTCACATGGCTATAAAATCCAGAGGGTGCATTTTTGGGGGATGATAACATGTTACCCCGTTTGACCACCCCTGGCAGAGGTAAGACCACCAAAAATTATCGTTAGACCACCCTTGGGAAAAAAGTTGTTGCAAAATTAATTTTTTTCATTTTCCACCGGGGCCAAGTTCACATGGCTATAAAATCCAGAGGGTGCATTTTTGGGGGATGATAACATGTTACCCCGTTTGACCACCCCTGGCAGAGGTAAGACCACCAAAAATTATCGTTAAACCACCCTTGGGAAAAAAGTTGTTGCTAAATTATTTTTTTTTTCATTTTCCACCGGGGCCAAGTTCACATGGCTATAAAATCCAGGGGGTGAATTTTTGGGGGATGATAACATGTTACCACATTTGTCCACCCCTGGCAGAGGTTAGACCACCAGAAATTATCGTTAGACCACCCTTGGGAAAAAAGTTGTTGCAAAATAAATTTTTTTCATTTTCACCGGTGCCAAGTTCACATGGCTATAAAATCCAGGGGGTGCATTTTTGGGGGAGGTTATTACCAACGAAGACCAACACAGATTTACAGACCAAGGCGTGATAGACTTGTGTCTATTCGCAGGCGAAAGTGGCAATGGCTACACACTAAGATAAGGGCTAAACAACATCGCACAACATTCTCTCGATTGGAATCCCCACGGAATCCAAGGAAGACGCCGAATCGGATGACTGCGCAACACATGGACACGATCCGGCGCGAGGAAAGGTACCCAGGTCAACATATCGGGGCCACAGTTGAAGGCATTGGCCCAGATCCGGACCAGGTCGGTGTAGCAGACGTCCTATGGCCCACAAGGGGCTAAAGGAACCAGAGAGAAAGAGAATTGCTCAGGCCTATAAAATAATAATTCAAGTGCCACACTGTAAATCTAAAGAAAAGAAATGCCTTTTATATATGTATGTAGGAATCGGAGTTAATTTTTTTAACAATTGGCGAGATCTGGTCTTGAATCAAGGATCATGTACATGACACTCCATTACCCTAACCACTGGACCACCAGCATCGTTACTAATGCTCCGTTCTTCGAAAAGCCACGATCCCACATATCTATTGTACTAGCGTTCATGTCAACTCGAACATTTTGACTACACTATAAGTACATTTTATATAGGCTATTTTTGCAGCACGTTTTGAAATTTTACTTCCCAAATTGTAATCATTAAGTTTTATTTACCATAATTATTAATAGTTATGTGACAATTTCAGCTGTGTAAAGTTTTTAATATGTACATAGAGTTTTTTTTACAGTATTTATATCAGTTTGAACAGTAAAACCGAATTTATTATCATTATAAGATTTTTGAAATACTGAATACTACTTTTTACATATCATTTTTTTCCGTGCATGATTTTATGTATTTTGTGTAGATTATTATTGAAGGACTGATTTTTTTGGAATTCGGGTTTTGAATACTGTGAGCTTTTTTACTCATATCATTGTACTCAACCCAGGCACCTGTAAATTTCCTGCAATAAGCTTTGTAATGTCCAAGTGTACCGCCTTGCTCGTGTGCAATGATTCCGCTGAGGATAAAGTTTATATTTGCAATACTGATATTATACGGAACTGCTGCAAGTGATATATTATTTGATGCGTTTTGATAATGACGTTTTTGTACTGGCGTTAAACGTGAATTCCGTATCTAACATGAGATGATGTCCTGGTGTTTTCTGAGCCTTTGTACTAGTATTACATTTCTTGCATGAAACGGTATCTTCTGAAAAATATTCTTCTGCGTAGTCTTGAAGACCTCGAGAAAAAGTGTGCATCCATACTTTTGGCGGAACTTCCAATAGTACAAGATCTTCAAATTCCATATCACAAGCTGGACATTTTCCATTTTGAACTAATGTTGCAAAAGTGGGAACATTTTTGCAGACTCTATTGACTAAATTGCCAGCGTTGTCGGCGCAATTCAAAATATTCTGCTGAATTGTAAAATGTTCTGAAAGAAGGGCTGCTCTGCTGTCGTACAGTTCTCTAGACGCTCCTTTCAGTACGTAGTTGCTTATAAAAGAAAGTAATTTTGATTCTTGCGACGATTCGTTTAGGACAGTCCGATATGTTTCATTCTCAATATATGCATTGGCTAGGATCTCCACCAACGAGTCGAAGGGGCAAGTGTTTTTTACAGCCACTAGTGTGGCTTTTACATTTTGCATAGGCAATTTTACCCCATTGACTAAAAAGGCATTTTTGTTTCGATGCACTGTTCGGTTGTGAATTAATTTTATTTCCGGACATGGGCGTAAGTATTTGCCTCTCTGCAAAGGTAAGAAAGGTGCATGATTTTTTTCGGCATCTTGGCGTTCTGGTACTTCATGTTTTTCCGCTTGTTTTTCTAGATCGTTGATTATCGTTGTTTGTGGATATCCAGAAAGAGTGTTAAAATCTACATCATTTTCTAATAAATTGTAATTTTCTAATTGCAGGTTTGATACTTCGTTAGGTTCTGTACAGTCCATATTGTGGTCAAAAATTGCAGTATCCTTATCATTAATGTCAATCGTCGTAGAATGTAAAATCATAGCATTTTCTGAAAAATTCAGACCATCAATAGCAAAACTTGACTTTCCATTATTCTGCGGATCAGAGATGCTTACATCTTCGGTAGGTTCATCTAGTATGTTCTTTTCTGTCCTTCGTTCTCGACACTCTAAAGGTTCTTCGTCATCAGTGATGTTGTATTCCATGATTATATCTTCGGTAGGCTTATCTGGCTGACTCTTTTCTCTCCATTGTTCTAGGTGTTTCAAATATTCGTTGTCATCGTCGGCGCTGTCTTCAATTTTTTTAACTCCAAGGTGGTTTTTCTTTTTCTCTCGTTTATTTTTCGAAATTTTGTTGAGAACTGCAGCTTTCTTTCTAATTTCGTCGAATTTTCGATCCATCTTAGATGTTTCGCAATAAACTTATCTGCGCGTAAGGGCTTGTAGCTATCTCCACCAAGGGATGCTTTTAATTCTCACACCGGGCAGAAGAACCGACGGCATTTGCTTTTGGAAAAGCGAAATTCATTACATTCGTCCACAGGGGAAACTGCTTACACAGTGTAAGAAGAATGTTGACAATATCCGGTAAGTAATAAGGGTTAATCCTCATAAATCCTTTACACAATTCTGCCTTTTTTTTTGCATCGTCCAAAATATTGTTGATGAATTCTGATATTTCATCAGACTCCTCAAAATTGTCACAGTCCTCGAAACAATCGCGATCAATCACGTCTTCTTCGTTGATGGTGAATTTTTCCATGCGGCGAAATAATTTTTTTTGTTTCTTTTCACTTTCAAGGTCTTTGCCATGACTATCTTTTCCGTCGCATTCGCTCAGAGCTACGATAAAGATACTCTTCAACAGTTTTTTGAAGGATTTCAAATTGTCGCAGATTGTAAGTAGTCCCAATGACCTCGCATAAAAGTCCTTGACGGCTGGAAGTTTGTTCTCAAAAACCTTTTTTTTGCAAAGGATATTCATTACATGGGCAATGTCCACTCGGATGAAGGTGATAAGAGGATGTTGCACTTCGATGTCTTTGAGCATCCGAAAACAATCAGCTATGTAATTTTTTAATGGCTTTTTATTGAAAGCTAACGACATAGCGTTTAATAATGCCATTGAGAAGTCGGAAACTGCTTCGCCTGGTGTTGGTGCATCCTTCAGGAATTCGCCCAGCCAATAAGCAATCGAGTTTGTGTCGTTCCTTTCCGATACCATTTGCGCCACTGGGGCTATACCAGTTTTTGATTGCTGTACTATTTGGTAAAGAAAACTAGCATTTGCTTCACCATTCAGAGTTTTGTTTGGTTTCGAGATGGTGCCCGTGGCATCGATTTCGACCTTTCTGAATCTTCGAGGATGCGTGTAGTTGTAAATTTGAAGAGGAGACCAGTACATGCAACTGAATTTATCGGCAGCTATTTGTTTGATGGACCCCGCGTACTCTCCATCATTTTTCATTGTTTGTAGCGAAGTAACTAAATCCTTTTTTCTGTCGATGTTCAATTCGTTTGCAACAGCTTCTTCTTTGCACTTCCTCAAGGTCGCTTTTCGTGGTAGATATGGAGGTACAGGGTCCCCGAACTCCATATTCTTTGCAGCCTCATTAAGCCACACTGCGGGTTTTTTGGTAAGCAACTCTTTTCCTACTCGTTTTCTTTTTTCCCCCGCCAAATGTCTCCTCATGTTATGTGACTGTCCTCGCGTATCCACAACTGTGACGGCAATAGTAATGCTGGAATTTTCTGCCGGTTCATCCAAACAATGTCCAGATAACGGGGCACCACATTCTTTACATGCTCCGGCAATGGTCATATACGGTACGTTGTCTCTCGTGTGAATTTTCCCTCTTTTCATTGAAAATACGCAAGGCACTTTGAATTTATCGTAAATTGCATCGATCACTAATGTAGTCCAACCTTTTTTTAATGCCAAGAATCCAGACGGATTTTTATCATTGAACTGCAAAACTGGCTTTATGCAATTCCATTTTTCTGCTTCAATGGTAATGAAACTGTAAATCTTAGGGTGCGAACCGTGGAGTTGTTTTTCTTTACTGATGACAGCGTATGAAGAGTCCACAGCATTTTCATTGGAAACTGTTGATTCGTTAATCCCGGTATCTGCACTTGTGAAATGTATTATTTTTGGTGGGTCGGGTATATTATAAAACATCTTCAAGTCACTGAGCAAATTGTACTTATTTTGCCTTACGTAAAAATTTAACGTGTAGCCATTAATAGAAGTTTTAGTCATTTTTGCAACATTTTCCCACACTTCATTGAATCGACTAGTAACTGTTCCATCCTGTTCGAGTACGGAAAATTTTTGTAATGCTTCTAGCATAACTTCCGGGGTGCACTTTGGTGTTCGCGGCATTTTGACGACATAAACTTAGGTAATTAATGTTTTATCACACTTGAAACTCAGCAAAACGAAAACCGAATGTACGTAACCCGAAAATAATCAGTCCCTCTGTAACTACGAACTACTTAATTATATACATACATAAATCCTACATATTTACATGAATTGTACAATTTTTTAGATAATATGATCTAAAAGAGTAAGATGTAAAACAAACAAGGATATTCTTTTAGTAAATTCCCCGTGTAGAAATAAATGGAATGAATATCCTGCAAAAAAACAAGTGAAAAAAAAATGTAGTAAAATATCCTCTTTAAGACTTATAAAATAAATACCTTTCGTCTCGAGAAGCACTCATAAGTCTAATGCGTTTTTAGGAAAAAATTCGTCTATCTACTACCGCGTAAGTAAATTCTTTTTGGATTCACAGGAAACGCTGTAAAAAAGCTAAAGGTGCTTCAAGAAGTTGCATCGAAGAGACAGAATTTATTTTCCAGAGAGCTAAAACTGTGTAAGCAGTGTTTTTAACATAATGATTCATTTGAATAGTAAATACCTTTGTTCGATTCTATTGTGGCATGAATTTCAAAATCTGATTATGGTTACTTATATTCGCTACCACAAACGAAAATGATATTAATAACAGAAGGATCCGTTAATCTATAATAAAAATTTAAAAACTATTGATGTATAAGCAAGGTCACCAAACATTTTAAGATACTTACGAAGATAAATCTCACTTATTGTCACTGATCGTGATCTGCACTGTAATTATCACACCCTGAACGTAATTTACCTGAAATAATCTTAATAGATCCTTTACCAAACTTTGAAGCCGGTTATATAGAGGACTAATACATGAAATGCAGTTTCGAGAATGAAAGAGCCTAGCCAATTAAAGAATCGTCTTCTGATTGGCCAATATAGCACTGCGCGGAAAGGGCGGCAAGGTGAAGATTTTCGAAGAACGCGGTAAATTTAAACATTCGAAAACGGAAAATCCAATAATCGTCTGATTGGTACGACTTAAAAAATGTTAAACAGGCATTCTAACCATAACTTATTTTTTGAAAACATTTTCTCTACATTTCGCCTGAAAAATTTTTTTTGACAAAATCAACACAATTCTATTGAATTTTTTTCGATTTGTTACATTTCTTATTACGACGCTGCCTAAAACTCTGCTCATAGCGTCCATTTCTAAAGAATTTCTTCCACTCCCTTACATTCTAAATAGGAACACAAGTCGGTTATAACGGCGTCCGATATTACGACGAAGTCGGCTATAACGACGTAATTCTTAGAATATTTGAAAATTTTTCGTTTCAGCTGCGATTAAAAGACCCATGCAGTGAGAAAATAACTGTGTTTTGTGATTTTTCTGGACACTTAAAATATTATAAGAATTTTAAACGCATATGGTTTTGCATTCATAGAATTGGAATCCAATCCTTTCATACACTCGTAACCAAAACCAAAGAAGAAAATGCCGATGTCATTGACACATTTTAAGCTCAATACTTCAGCAAAACGAACACAAGAGAGAGTTTTCCCTCTAAAACACAAAAATTAAAATGCTCCAGGTGAAAAATGAAATTTCTTAAATTCCAATTTTCAAGTTTTTCCTATTTAAATGGCAAAGTAATGAGAAATATTCTGTAAAATATCCAAACCACTGGCATTATAATGTTGATATATTCTAATAGTAGGTACGTAACAGCTAAACTCAATAATTCCATGATATTGTATCTAAATTAAGTCTTAATTTCGCCTAAATAAAAGAGCTCTGAATTATAAAATATTTCTGAAACTTAGAACTCTACAAAAGGTAGAATTTTCATTTCAGTACCAAAGTGCCAAAGCGCCCATAACCTAATTGTAAAAAAATGTAAAATTTTCGTTTTGTTCTAACAATAATTTTTGGTAGACTAACCCTGCGGGGGTTGTCAAACGTGGTAAAACATCAACAACCCCCAAAAATGCACCCTCTGGATTCTATAGCAATGTGAACTTGGCCCCGGTGGAAAATGAAAAAAATTTATTTTACAGCAACTTTTTTCCCAAGGGTGGTCTAACGATAATTTTTGGTGGTCTAACCTCTGCCGGGGGTGGTCTAACGTGGTTACATATTATCATCCCCCAAAAATGCACCCTCTGGATTTTATAGCCATATGAACTTGGCCCCGGTGGAAAATGAAAAAAATTTATTTTGCAACAACTTTTTTCCCAAGGGTGGTCTAACGATAATTTTTGGTGGTCTAACCTCTGCCGGGAGTGGTCAAACGTGGTAATATATTATCATCCCCCAAAAATGCACCCTCTGGATTTTATAGCCATGTAAACTTGGCCCCGGTGGAAAATGAACAAAAATTTATTTTGCAACAACTTTTTTTCCCAAGGGTGGTCTAACGATAATTTTTGGTGGTCTAACCTCTGCCGGGGGTGGTCAAACGTGGTTACATATTATCATCCCCCAAAAATGCACCCTCTGGATTTTATAGCCATGTGAACTTGGCCCCGGTGGAAAATGAAAAAAATTAATTTTGCAACAACCTTTTTCCGAAGGGTGGTCTAACGATAATTTTTGGTGGTCTTACCTCCGCCGGGGCTGGTCAAACGTGGTAGCATATTATCATCCCCCAAAAATGCACCCTCTGGATTTTATAGCCATGTGAACTTGGCCCCGGCGGAAAATGACAAAACATTAATTATGCAACAACTTTTTTCTCAAGGGTGGTCTAACGATAATTTTTGGTGGTCTTACCTCTTCCAGGGGTGGTCAAACGTAATAATATAGTATCATCCCCCAAAAATGCACCCTCTGGATTTTATAGCTATGTGAACTTGGCCCCGGTGGAAAATGAAAAAAATTTATTTTGCAACAACTTTTTTCCCAAGGGTGGTCTAACGATAATTTTTGGTGGCCTTACCTCTGCCAGGGGTGGTCAAACGGGAAAATATGTTATCATCCCCCAAAAATGCACCCTCTGGATTTTATAGCTATGTGAACTTGGCCCCGGTGGAAAATGAAAAAAATTTATTTTGCAACAACTTTTTACCCAAGGGTGGTCTAACGATAATTTTTGGTGGTCTTACCTCTGCCGGGGGTGGTCAAAGGTGGTAACATGTTGTCATCGCTTAAAAATGCACCCTCTGGATTTTATAGCTATGTGAACTTGGCCCCGGTGGAAAATGAAAAAAAAATTAATTTTGCAACAACTTTTTTCCCAAGGATGGTCTAACGATAATTTTTGGTGGTCTTATCTCTGCCGGGGGTGGTGAAACGTGGTAACATTTTATCATCCCCCAAAAATGCACCCTCTGGATTTTATATCCATGTGAACTTGGCCCCGGTGGAAAATGAAAAAAACATTAATTATGCAACAACTTTTTTCCCAAGGGTGGTCTAACGATAATTTTTGGTGGTCTTACCTCTGCCAGGGGTGGTCAAACGTGGTAACATGTTATCATCCCCCAAAAATATACCCCCTTAATTTTATAGCCATGTGAACTTGACCCCGGTGGAAAATGAAAAAAGTTAATTTTGCAACAACTTTTTTCCCAAGGGTGGTCTAACGATAATTTTTGGTGGTCTTACCTCTGCCGGGGGTGGTCAAACGTAATAATATATTATCATCCCCCAAAAATGCACCCTCTGGATTTTATAGCCATGTGAACTTGGCCCCGGTGGAAAATGAAAAAAATTAATTTTGCAACAACTTTTTTCCCAAGGGTGGTCTAACGATAATTTTTGGTGGTCTTACCTCTGCCAGGCGTGGTCAAACGGGGTAACATGTTATCATCCCCCAAAAATGCACCCTCTGGATTTTATAGCCATGTGAACTTGGCCCCGGTGGAAAATGAAAAAAAAAATAAGTTTGCAATAACTTTTTTCCCAAGGGTGGTCTAACGATAATTTTTGGTGGTCTAACATGGTCTAACGATTGTCTAACGATTGTGTATGGAAAATTTCATTTTGCAAATTTTTCGGGGCTGTGTGAAGTTGGCCCCGGAAAATTAATTCTTCTATAAAAAGATAACAATAGGTGGTCAAACAAAAATAATGGGTGGTCTTACATGGTCCTACGATGGTCAAACGAATAAGCAATTCTACGCCCCCGCCCCTCACTTTTCGGGGCCAACTTCACGGACCTCTGCATGTATAATTTCCTTAAAAGGAAATTTTGAGTTCATAAAAAATTATTTTGTTGTTATTATCGTTACTTTCCCTTAAAGTTACTGCAAATATTAATATTTTAGTGTACATTTTTGGATTACAAAAAGAGCGTTTTTTAGAGTTCTTAAGTCGAGACAATATTTTCACCGCGCCGGCGTGCTACTATATTATCAGAATCTAGTTTTACTTATCTCATTCTGGTTTAGATGCTCGAAAAAAGGCTATTTTTATGAATTTTTTATGAAAAACTTATTGTGGATATTGATATAAGGTTAACTTAGCTCAATAAATACACTTTTGAAAAACATAAAAAATATCTGTATTTTTAGTTTTTTACACTTTTTATATACATAAGCAACGGGTGATGATGATTGATAACGGCTCATATAAAACACAAAAACCAAAAATATTTAGGTTCAGTATATCAGGGCATTTTATGGAAATTAATATTTTTTGATAAAGAATAAAATGGCGGACATTTAAAGAAAAAAACAAACAATTGTGGTTTTTTTTCATTGTTCTTGTCCCAAAAAAATAGTAAAATCCAAATTTTGATTTGGTTGTAGAATGCGCTGAAGCTATTACATATATAATTTATGGCTTGGCCGTTTCATGTATCTAATACATGACACAACTTTTTGACTAAGAGGAAGGGTTTCGAGAGTTAGTGGTTGCAGATTTAGGCCTTATAGAGTTAGGGGCGTGGCTCCACATGAGATCTAATAACTTTTTAACGGTAAAAGCGGTATGACCTTGTGAGTCTTGGCAACCTTTTTTACATGAAATGTTTTTGGTTGGAAAGGAAGGTATCATCTGTAACTTGTGAATGATAACAGATTTTTGTGTTACCTTAAATTGCCTTTGAGAGAGGAGGACACATTAGCCAGTATTTTAAACCTGAAAATAAAAAAAATTAAAGGGCAAATTTTCAAAATATTTCCGTTATAAATTATTATAAAAAATGAATTTTTTCCAAAAATTTAAGTTTGAAAATCTATTTTCTTAAATCCATTAATCGTAACAAAAAAAGTTACACCGTGTTTAACACCACTGTGTTAAAATTTTTTTAATAACTTGGAATTGCACAAAATTCCGACCTAAACCGTTCAACTCGAGCGAAGTAAGAAAATATTAAAATATTTCTTAACGCGATCGGCGTTTCTAATAAAGAAAAGCGAAATTCCTTTGGCTCTTCGTCAACAGCAGCTTTATGATCACTACACTGCCACACCGATATTTTGGTAAACTATTTATCACAAGTACACAATGTACGAAATAAACACACAAACACAGCAAATTTTCAAAAATTTTAAATAACTTGGAATTGCAAAAAAAAATGCGAACTGAACCGTTCAAAGGGTTAGCTTTTCTTTAGCTAAGAGAAAAGCTAACCCTTTGGTGCTGCTGTTTTTTTTATTTTTTTTTATACGATGTGGCGAAATCCTAGGGGACAACCCTTTGATGCGTTAGCATTGTTTTCGCCGGAAGGGAATTAGGGTAAGGGAAGTGAGGAAACTCGAGTCTTGTTTTTGCATTGCTGCGAGCTAGACAACAGCCCAGAGACGGAGTGGATTATTTTAATTTCTTAATAAAAGCTCATGGGGTCATCTGGTCTCGAACCCGGGACCCATGGCAAGTTGGTCTTGCCGCTCAACGTATTGATCCAACTCGGTCTCCTGTTGTCTGACGAAGAGTCAAAGGACTTTATCTTTTCTTTATTAGAAACGCCGATCGCGTTAAGAAATATTTTAATATTTTCTTACTTAGCTGGGGTTGAATGGTTTAGTTCGGAATTTCTTTCAATTCCAAATTATTAAAAATTAATTTGCTCGGGTCATGTGTTTATTTCGTACATTGTGTACTACTGTGTTAACTGTCATGTGACATATTTATAAAGACTACAACACTGAAAACTGAAACTGTAGAAATTATGCGTTAAAATGTAAAACTAGTAAATTTAATCGTAAAAAAATTGTAAACTCCTAGATCTATGGGTTCCTTCATTATTGCACACGACCTAAGAAACACCCTGTATACAGGTGTGCAATAATGAAAGAACTGATAGATCTATACGAGAAAGGAAAAATAATGTTGGGTGGTCTATCTCCAACTAAAATCGTTTGAAATTTGTTTACAATGAAATTAACCAGTCGTACATTTTAACGCATATTATTTACAGTCGTTATTAATATCTCAGTTGGCAGGTAACACAATGGTGATAAAGACTTTGTAAATCATTGAAATCATTATTGTTGTACACTTGGAATGGAAATCGTATGTTCTGCGGGTATAAAAAGATATGCACATTCAGTGCACAAGTGATAATAAAATTCTGATTCGCATTTGAATTGAAAAAGTAAGGGTAATTATCACTTGGTCCCCTGGTTTAATTTAAGTATTATTAAACCCCTTGATTACTTACTTATTCAACTCATACATGGACCCAAAGTGGATCTTGGACTCCGGCACTAGAGGCGCCACTGCTCTTGGTTCTATCCGTTTTCTTACCAGCAGACAGTACCTATATCTCGGTAAGCCTCACATCTGTGATCCATAATAATTTTTTAGCTTTTAGTACATCATCTAATGTTAAATAAACCGTTTAACTTAAAAGTTCTTTTTAACCTATTTTTGTACATGTCACTCCCTTACCACACCCACCTTTACGTGCTAGATGTGTCTTAACCTCATAGTATATAATACAATTTTTATATAATTCATATAATGTAATTTATATATAATTCATCTCAGTATACTCAAAAACTAAGAATTCAACATTAACATCTGTCGATTGCGATTTTTTTTCTGATCTTTCCTTCCCACCCTACGCCTAGGGGAGTCTTATCACTGCAGTATCTAACAACATCGAGAGTGCCATTATTCATCTCAGCTACTCCGAAAACTATGGATTCGAAACTAATATCGGTCGTTTTCGATTATATTGGTACATTTAATTTTCTTCCTACCCCCATCCCTAGGAGTGTGTTATCACCAAATTATTTAACGGCATTGGGAGTATGATTGTCGACACAAAAAAGTACCAAGAAGTTTGAATTCGACACCAATATCGGTTACTTTCGATTATTTGTATATTTCACTCTCTTCCCTCTTTATTAACAAATTTTCTAACGACATCGGGAGTGCCATTATTCTACACCAATATCGGTCGTTTCGATTATTTATATCCCACCCCGCACCCCAACTCCTTCGATGATACCATAATATTGAATTGTCACCGGAATTGAACATGTTTTCAAAATTCCAAATCGATACAACAATTCGAAGAGAGTGAAAAGTCAGTTGCAAGATTTGAAACAAGCAAATATACGAATGAGAAGCTAAATAAAAACATTTAATAAAAACACCACAGAGTAAAATATAGTCATTGGCGTCATTGAGGGTTATGTTGAAAATTTGTGTGATGAACCCTTTTACACAAACTAATCGGTACGAGTGATAAGTAAACTCATCTACCGTAAAATGAACGTTTCGTTTAGACTTTTTTAAAGTAGATTTCGATCGAATGGGAAAGTGTCCAAGTTCGCAAATATTTAATCATCTTTGAAACGAATAATTTTTAGAAAAAACTAAAATTTACTTCGTGGGTTTGAAGGTTTTCTTCACTTCACATTGAAGGGTTCAACGACACGACAGTTACCGATGTTTTAAACGCTATCGTTTGTCATACGCCATGTCTACATGCCAC